>CM060408.1:188302832-193102832 GCA_030545235.1 Helianthus tuberosus
ACTTCTTTCGGAGAGTTCAAGCATCTTAAATACTTGAACTTGAGTGGGAATGATTTTCAAGGAAGTCATATCCCTGAGTTCATTGGATCCTTGAAACAACTAACTTATCTCGATCTTTCTATAGGGAATTTTTCTGGTATTATTCCTCATCACATTGGAAATCTTTCCAATTTAAAGATTCTTAATCTTCGTTCATCCCTAGGTAACAGTGAGCTCATGGCTCACGATGTGAATTGGATTTCTGGCCTTTCGTCACTCGAGCATCTTGATTTGAGTTATGTGAATCTTACTGGATTAAAAATCCTTGATGTGGTGCTTTACATGGCTCCTTCAGTTAAAGTGTTAATTTTGTCAGATTGTGGTCTTTTAATTGATGATCGTGGTCTGCTTCATAATTTGAGTACTACACTTTCCAACATCAAACACCTGGATCTTAGCGGTTGGAATATTTTCACAGGTGAACTCCCTCACTTTTTTCAAAACATGACATCCCTACAATTCCTGGATCTTTCACTCGTTCTTCTTGGTCCTGCATCCAACTTTGCAAACGTGCTAAGCATGATTCCTTCTTTATTAGAGCTCCACTTGTCAGATTGTAACCTCAATAAGACGCACCTATCTCATATTCTTCATAATCTTACTACCCTTTCAAACATCCAACACATAGATCTATCTTCAAACACGTTAACAGGCTCAATTCCAGAATCTCTGACAAAATTAAAAATGTTACAAGTGTTGGATCTATCTTATAACGAGTTAACGGGTCCCATTCCGACATTCCATGGGAAACTTAAAGAACTGAAACTTTCTGTAAATGAATTGAACGGTTCAATTCCAGAAACCATCGGAAGATTAGTTGCATTAACAACTTTTTCTGTAAGGAGCAATAAGTTAAGCGGGACTATTCCGGTTTCAATTGGGCAACTCTCTAAACTCCGTTCTCTTGATGTCTCTTATAATCATTTGGAAGGAGAAATTTATGAATCCCATTTTGCTAATCTTTCGATGTTGAAGGAGTTCAATGTAGGTTCTAACAGTAAGTTGACTTTGAATGTTTCACGTGAGTGGCTGCCTCCATTCCAATTAATAAGTATTGATCTCAGTTCTTGCAAGATTGGAAACGGATTTCCTCGGTGGCTTCGAAATCAGAGGAAACTTCATAGCTTAGTGTTATCTAACACATCCATTTCAGGACCTCTGCCCACATGGTTGCCAAAGATGCCCATCATTCCTTTCATGGATCTCTCCCACAACAACCTCAGCGGACCTTTAACCAACCTTCCTAATGAAGTTGCTAATGTGGATGATGAGGATTATCAAGAACCAGTGTTATTTCTTCAAAATAACACTTTCAATGAGTCGATTCCAAGGTCCTTGTGCAAGAGGACGGATTTAGTTAATCTTGATCTTTCCAAAAATCGGTTAACTGGAGAAATTCCCAAATGTTTCAAGAATCTGCAAAACTTGTTGTTCCTGAGATTAAGCTCAAATAGGTTAAGTGGCATCATTCCAAGTTTTATAGGGAACTTTTCATCATTAGAATCGCTAAACTTGAATGATAATAACTTTAGTGGTGAGCTTCCTGCAGAACTTTGGAATTTAAGTTTGTTGGAGGTCTTAGATTTGGGTGACAATGCATTATGCGGAAAATTACCGGAATGGATTGGAGAAAAAGTTAAATCATTGTGGGTTTTCAGGTTACACAAGAATAACTTCACTGGAGGAATTCCTCGATCTCTGTGCACAACTATGAATCTTCAAATTTTGGATGTTGCACACAACAGCTTAACAGGAACAATCCCTCATTGTCTAGGAGAATTACAAGGTATGCGTAACAGTGATTACCATGGTCTTCGTTTTGGTGAGAGTACTGAGGGGCTGGTTCAGGTTATGAAAGGCAGTTCTCTTGAATATACGAATACATGGTATTATGTCAAGAACATGGACCTTTCAAGCAATAAACTTGTTGGAGACATACCTGTAGAGTTAACTACACTTCAGGGATTGATGGGTCTCAATTTGTCCAATAATCATCTTAGCGGAGGCATTCCAGACCACATTGGAAACATGACAGCATTATTCTCTCTCGATTTATCAGGAAACAAGCTGGGTGGGCCGATCCCTCCAAGCATTTCAGCTTTGACTTTTTTGAGCTACTTGAATTTGTCAAACAACAACTTGTCAGGTCAAATTCCAGCAGGAAATCAATTGCAGACCCTCATCGATCCATCAATATATGCGGGGAACAAAGATCTATGTGGTTTTCCGATGCCAAAGAATTGCTCCAATCCTGATGACCCAACCATAACTCCCAATAAAAAGTATGAAGCAGCTCATGAGCCCAACAAGGTATGGTTTTATATGGACATAATGTGTGGTTCTGCAACAGGCTTTTGGGGAGTTATTGTAGTTTTGATGTTAAAGAAGCAATGGAGAAATAAGCTTTTCATGTTTGCTGAGGAGTCCATGGACAAGATACACGTTGCAATCATGGTAAGAGTTAACAAGATGAGGAGAGGAAGAGGAGCCATATAGATCCACTCGAATGGAAGTAATTCACATATATATTATCAGTTTCTTGTTTTTCATTTTGTTGCTGCTTTTAGGGTTTTAACCATAAGGTATTTGTTATATGGTGTGTGTGTGTGTTATTTTACATATTTTTAATCAATTCTCAAGTTTAAAATGCCCATGGCTTGTTTTTATGTTTCCTTCCTATAATTCTAATTTCTCGTTGGGATAAAATGTCCAAATCGTTAAGTTTTTTATTCCATTTTAGTGATTATCTAAAATATGCTCAAAAACTCAATATTAATATTATAAAGAAAAAGGCTAGAAACTTACATGCATATAGATTTTCAGTTTTGTTCTTCCTTTTGTGAAAAAAGAACGGAAATTATAAAATGAGGTTTTTTATCCGGTTTTTGATGAATACAAAAAGCAATGTGTAACTGGATATTTGATGTTACGAAATTATGTTTCCATCCTCATTCTTATTTATGGCTTACATTACATATAAATATGACTGATAAAACCAACTTACCACTATCAAATTAACGGTGTAGATTAAAACAATTACCAAACCCTGAGCCCAATAAAATGCCCCTGACTCCCCCTTAGTTTGGTAGGTAGCCCAACACAAAATTCATAAATATCTAGGCCCAAAATATGGTGAAGAGGAGGGCCCAAAGTAAGAGAAGAAAGAGTGTTTACAAGCCCTTTACATGTTTAATCTGCATTTATATCGGTTTTCCACTCTAAAAATTCGTTCCCTATCAACAGTTTCCCGATTTGACTATACCCAGAATCGGTTTGGAAACGGAACGAAAAATCCAAAAAAACTTAATTTTGTGCGGCCCAGACCGCCCAGTAATGGATAGGGCTGTCGAAAAAGCTCGTGGCTCGGAGCTCGCTCGGAAAACGCTTGCTCGATATGGTTCGGTTTGAAAATGAGCCGAGCCGGCTCGGCTCGGTTAGATATTGAGCCTAGCTCGGCTCGGCTCGTGACGAGCCAAATTGGCTCGGTTTGGCTCGCTTGGTAGCTCGGCTTAGCTCTCGAATTATTTTACTTATAATATATTACAAAAAAATGATTATTATTTACATGTATTTAGGCTTGTAGTTTGATATCTATGATATATTTAAAGGTTAATTTTCGTGCTAATGAACAAATATTGTATTTAATTGAAATATAAAACTTATTTTGCGTTGATGAACGTGATTTTGGCTTGTAATGTATTAGTTTGAACTTATTTTGAATATGTTCTTTTGAAGTATTGAATAATATTTTAGACTACTATTTTGAGAGCTATGTATTAATTTTTATTTTTAAAAAGGATCCAAACCAAGCCGAGCCGAGCCCAAGCTTAGATTTTCAGCTCGGTTTCAAATCCGAGCCGAGCCGAGCCAGCTAGGTTTATAATCAAGCCGAGCCCGAGCTTGCCTTAGCTCGGCTCGTCTCATGAACAGCCCTAGTAATGGACATCCGGCCTCCGGCTGGCTTTTGGCCTTCTCAGCTTTCACAAATTTCGGGCCACACAATTAGGGCTGTAAACAAACCGAACGAACACGAACGAGGCCTTGTTCGTGTTCGTTCATTAAGGAAATAAATGTGTTCACGAACGGTTCATGAACACTTATCGAACGAGATTTTATGTTCGTGTTCGTTCATTAAGGAAATGAGCGTGTTCATGAACGGTTCACGAACACAAGCGAACACAAATAAATTTGGCGAACGCGATGAAGGATAAAGGTGGATGGCCCAGAGAGTAGCACTACAACTTGAATCCCTTATTGTGGAACGGAGGTAGATCATATTCGTCGATATAAATAAAGAGAAAAGAAAGGAAAATGGTGCATAAACAAGGTGAAATAGGGTTTCGTAGTTTAATTGTTAGGGTAATGATATAAATAAAAGTTTAATAGTATAAAAAATATAGATAAAATATATGAAAGTATAAAAATCTTTAATTAAAACACGAACATACGAACATAAACGAACGCGAATGAACGAATGTTCACGGACACCTTACCAAACGTTCACGAACACAATTGAACGAACGAGACCTTTGTTCATGTTCGTTCATTTAACTAATCGAACGGAATTTCTTGTTCATGTTCGTTCGTTTATTAAACGAACGAACATAAACGAACTTCCCGCCGAACGGTTCACGAACTGTTCGCTGAACGTTCGGTTCTTTTACAGCCCTACACACAATATTAAACCCAAACATTATTCCTGAAAATTCTTGGAATTTTTAATTTTATTAGTCTTCATGGATACTAAAACAATGCGTTTACTCCTCATGAAACTTCACATCACAAAGAAGACACGTGTCTTCAAATCTGCAATTCAATTTCTCGTTTGTTCACAAGGTAACCTTCCAATTTCTCCTTACTATTTGTTGAACTGATTGTGTTATTTGAAGTTACTAACACCATCTGATTCGTTCACAAGTGTATATCATATAGCCAAAGTAACAAATCTGGCTAGTTAAAAACATATGCACACCACATGTTTGATAAAATGCTTGTGTGAGAGAAAGCCTCTAGAGTTCACAAGTTTATATCCTAAACCCAATGTAACATAGCTGATTAGTTAAAATCATATGCAGACAACGTGTTTGATAAAATGTTTGTGTGAGATAAAGCCTTTCAAGATGGGTAATCAGTAGCCTGTTTTGATAAAATGCTTCTTAATCAGTAGCCTAGTTCAGTAACCTGTTTGATAAAATGCTTTTGCATAGTAAAGCCTTAAAGATTGGGTACTGTTCCTTTAACTTGTTACCTATGACACATACCTAATGTATCCTAATCCACAGCCTGTTTTGGTCCACCCAAGATTTTTATATAGTTGTAATCAGCTGCCTATTTTAATAAAAAAAATAAAAAGAAAAGACCTAAAACCTGATGCGCTTATTTAATAGATCCTTTGGTTACTTTTGCGTTTATCACCAAAAAATATCTCTCTTTTTATTTTTATTTACATAGAATCAGTAAAGCTGTATAGACCTTGGTTTTAAAATGCGCGAATTATGAATGATGCACTCGTTGCGCTAGTGAGAGCGAATCGCAGCACCTGATGCGTTGTGTTTACATGATGCGATGATGTTGCGCCGATTTCGCATTATGGTGGTGCTGATCATGCTAGTAGGCTAGTATGAGCTTAATTGCAATAATTTCCTTCTACTCTTCTATTCATATTGTGAATCTTTTTTAATATGACTACCTATTTCAACCCAGGTCTATTTTGATTAAAACCGACGTTGACCCAAACCAAACTGACCTGTTTCTGACTGAACCCACCCGTTATCTGACCAACCCTACCTGACCCAATCATTTTGCCAGGCTTCGTTAGAAAGGGTGGTGCTGTTCATGTTATTGACCCGTTATCTTGTGAAGCCTCAAAGTAAGACTTGGATTCAACACTTTTGTTTACATTGATTTTGAGTAAATTACAACTCTTTCAACTTCATACTTAACCATATAACATAAAACCACATAGTCATTTTTGTAAAGTTGTATTTCTTTTAGACCTTTTCAAAGATTACAGATGAACTGAAGGATTTAGTAAAGATTGAACCGTTCTCTTTGTTCTTTGCACTTTTATTCTCACTGCTATTGTTTGGGTTGATTCCCTAACAACAACTGATTCTCAAGAGTTATAATTCACACACTGGATAACCTTTTCTGTATATTTGTTCTGTATGAAACTGTTGAATTCGTTTTGAAAGTTTTCTTATCATTGATGAATGAAATCACGTAGCTATGAGTCCGTAGGTTGGAAGACAGGTAAAAACGTCTCCTTTTTATTTATTTGGTAAAATGTGTTGTGTTCGCCCAAACACCTTTTTTCACATTATTAATTTTTTTAGATATGTATTATATATTATCAACTATAAATAAGCAACATGTATGTGCATATGGTAGTTGTACCATTGGTTTTGGGAGTTTTTCAAAAAAAAATTGAAATTTTCCTTTCTAACCCTAAAGTTTCAATCTTTGGCAATTTAAATCTAAAGTTTCATTTTTGGGTTATTTAAACCCTTTGATTAGTTTGGTTTTTAACTTATAATTCAAAAGTTTCTGTCTTTTGCAATTTAACCCCTTTGATTTTTTTTACTTTTAACCCAAAGCTTTTCATCATTTGCAATTTAACCCCAACACTTTTTAACTTTCAACTTTGACCCCTTATACTTTTCATCTTTCGGAAGTTTTCCGTTTAACATTTCGTTCTAAATTTTCCGAGGTAACACGCCGCAACGTGCTTGCAGGGTTCAACGTTTTTTCATCTATTTTTTTCCCATTTGATAGGCCTGTCGCATCGCTTCTATTTTCCCCGTTTGATAGGCCTGTGGCAACGGGCGAGTCAGAGATCAACTTAGTTATTCTTTTCTAATGTTTTACACACAGGTTCACGGTCATGTAAGAAACATTTGACTTTAATCTAATATGATATATAACTAATGAATCCCCGCCGCATTGCGGCGGGTGGTAATTCTAGTTATACTTAATTATAAAAAATATTGTTAACATAATTTTCAAAATTAATTTCAACCATTTTACCTGGCCCTTGAGACCTAATTTTACATAATTTTTAACCAATTCTCAAGTTTAAAATGTCCATGCCTATGTTTTTATGTTTACTACCTATCAATTTTAGTCCATCGATAGATTACCATGGTCAAATCGTTAAGTTTTTTTATACAGTTTCATTGAGTATCTGAAATATGTTGATTTAACTCAAATATTATTATAACAAAAGTCAGTTTATAATTGAACAAGAAAGGAACTGAAAACGAATTACAAGATTATGAACTGGATTGAAAAGCCCAAATTTATACTGATTCTAACCTAACAGAAAATAACAACCTGACTTTCGTTTATTACATTCTAACCCCTATAGTTTGGAAACTAATCTAACAGTTGCTAAATCTTTATTTCATCTTTCTAAAATGGCAAAACAGCCCCCTGAACTTCCTTGACTGCCTTTGACTTTACTAATTTTGACTTTTATCATAACAATCTCCACCAAAGCCACAATTAGCTCATCCCAGACTTATAAACTTCACACAAAACTCAAACTTTGGTCCAGGCAATGCCTTAGTCATCATGTCTACAGGATTTTCACTTGTACAGACCCATTTAACCTCAGCCACTTGTGCACTTATCACATCTATAACAAAATACATCTTCATCATGAAAAACACTGTTTTTAGAAAGTTGTGCTGCCCCTGCATTATCATAAAATGCTTCAACTCTCTTTAGGTCAATTCTCGTATCAGTAACTAATCCTTTCAGCCACATAGACTCTTTTATCCCTTATGTTAAGGCTATCAACTCAGTTTCCGTACTAGATAGTGCCACTACCGATTAGTTCACAAGCGTATATCTCAAACCTATGGTAACGAATCTGGTTAGTTAAAATCATATGCACACTACCTATTTGATAAAATGCTTGTGTGAGATTAAGCCTTTAAAGCTGGGTAATCAGCAGCCTGTTTTGCTAAAATTCTTCTTAATTAACAGCCTGTTCCGTTCATATATAAATATGAAAAGACCCAAAACCGAATGCACCTATAAGGGGATCCTTTGGATTTTTTTGCATTCATCACCAAACAATATCTTTTTTATTTTCTTCTTTTACATTTTGAAAAATAGTCAATAGCAACCAACTGCTAAGTATGATGATTTTAAATGTTCACTGTTAAATGCATCAAGTCTGTATAAAACTCTGTTTACATTTTGAAGCACAGGGGTTTGGTGATCACTTAAATGGTGGCCATTTACCCATTTACTTATTAATTTGTCAATTGGGGTATTGTTATATCTCTAACACATGGTAAGTTATTCTTTATAGCAAAATAATACTAAAACAATTTGACTATTGAAATAACATATACTAAAACTAGTAATTAGTTGTATAAAATTTGGACAGGTGTTTCAGATCAACCCAACTGACCCGTGAAACGGGTACATGTTTTGATCTGTTACACAACTTGCCCATATTGTCACAACTACAGCAACTTATAGGTGGTAATCTCGACCCGTTTACATCAACTTGCACATTTACTTATGACAAAATGTAATAAAGACATGAGAGCAGAAAAATGTTTTTCTGTCAATCTGAGGATTTCTTTTCATTATTTTCCCAATCTTAGGGCACATGTTATGGTCTTTAAGAAACACATTTATTAAATATAAAAGAACATATATTATTTATATGCATGTTAAAGAGAATTTTGAATATGTTTGATATCTTTTAAACTACATATGAAATTTTCAATAAAAAATTATGTTTCCTTGTAAGCATTTTTTATTCCTTATCGTATCATATTTTATTAAAAGCGTCACTACCTGTGTGTTGGTGTTTGAATTTTCTACTGTTGACTTCAAAGTCTTCTGAGTGGAACTTTTGACAGCTTATTGTAATTAACAAAAGAAAATAAACAAAAGAGTTGTCAATAAAAACTACTGCGTTGATTTCCAAGTCTTCTATGGAAACAGGTTCCTATTCATTTATAATTCTATAAATGAACTAGCAAATTCAATAATATTAATTAAGAACCTCTCAGTTTATCATAACAATCCATCTTTAAACTTCAGTTTACATACTAGCTTAAAAAAAGACTTTTGGGGTTTAATATTGGGGAATCAATCGGGTTTGGGGCTCCATTTCATCTTTTTAACTGTTTTTTTGTTTGCGACCACCTGTTTGATAAAGTGCTTGTGTGAGAATAAGCCTAAAATTAAATCGGGTAATCAGCAGCCTATCCTGATAAACTTCCACTTAATTAACAGCTTAATTCAGCTAGCTGGTAGATAAAATGTTCTTTAAAATTGTTTCATATGACACATACCTCTTAATGTATCATATTCAATGCCTGTATTGGTCCACCCAAAGATTAAATAGGTAATCTGCAGCCTGTTTTGATCAAATATTAACTGAAAAGACCCAAAACAGAATGCACCTATAATCTTAATCTTTGGCTTTTTTTGCATTCATCACCAAACAATATCCTATTTTTCTTTCTTTACATAGTATATTGGTTAATTTCATCAACAACTGTCATGATGTATGTTCGTAAGATCATTAAAGCAGTCGTCCCATTTGATAATTTGGGACAGTTATTTCAGATCAACCCAACTGACCCGTTTCAACGGGTACATGTTTTGGTCCGTTACACAACTTGCCCATATTGTCACAACTACATCAACTTAGAGGTGGCAATCTCGATCCATTTTCTCATGATCAGTTGATTCAGGTTATGTTTTATCTCTAATGGATCCAACAATACAGTAAAACTATAGCTAAATAAATAACAAGTCACCCAAATTGTATTCAAAAGTAAAACTTCCTAAATCATTTTATATATTAATTCAGAAACTTATATTGTTATGAGATAATACTATTTTTCTACCTGACACGTTAATTATTTATTGAACGTCGAAAAAAGTAGAACAGAAGTGTCTCACGTTGACCCATTTCAAAATGTACATGAAAGTTAACCATTTTGGCTCATCTACTGTATCTTTTTTCTTCCTGAAAGGTTAACTTTATTCATAGAAACACTTTCCAAACAAAAAAAAAAAAAAACAGAGGAGAGCACAACCAAACTGTAACTTATCGAAATCACAATTTTTTTCCAAGAAATATGTCTAAAATTGGACCTATTCATGAACCCAAACAACACGCACAACACAACACTAGTATATCTGAATTCTTTTTTTGTTGGTTTATATACTATTTGAACACTAACATTAATAATGTAAGCTTGACTTGCAGTCAAAGCCAATCATGAGTCAAGGCACTAATTTGTTAGTGCGAGTTGTTGGGGAAGTTGTCTTGCAAGTGCTGTCAAGACTTCTGAGCACATACACATACGTTAGTCATGAATGTTGCCAAATTAAAAGTCACTAATTCATTATGTGCTAGATGACTTAGTCAATGAGAGTTAACATACATCATATTACAATTTTGATATATTAAGCTACTTTGCATTACAATACATCAAATCAAATTTGCAAATAATATATATTAATAAGTCTTTATGAGAATGTAAAGATCTTTACAAAATTCTTTTAAAAACAATACTAAATTAAAAATGTATGAAAGAAAAATTTAAAGTTAGTTGATATATTTTATAAGCTATCTGTGAAATTTTGAAAATATACTAGTGCTTGTTTGTAAAGCATTGTATTCCTTATCAATTCATATATTTTCTTTTTAATGGATATATCCAGGAGATGTTATTGACTTCAAAGTCTATCTACGAAGAGAAACAAAAAGAGAGCAGGGTCTACACTATAGATTACATTTTTCTTGATAGAAATTGCGGTATTGACTTCCAAGTCTTCTGTGGCTATAGTTAAGTTTCTATTCATTTCTGTCTCTATAAATGAACAAGATCAGTTAATCTCAAGAACTCATCACTTTCATCATAACAATCAATCTTTACATTTTACTTTTCTACCAGCTAACTTGGGGTTGTGGAATTAAATAATGGGGAATCAGTGGGGTTTGGGGCTCCATTTCGCTTTTGTAACTATTTTTTTGGTTGCAACTCCAAATACATGTTTGGGTGCTCAAAATACCACGGTGGCCTGCTTTGAGCACGAGCGACTAGCTCTTCTCAAGTTCAAACAAAGTGTCAAAGATGTTTCCCATATGTTGTCATCATGGGTTGGTAATGACTGCTGTCGTTGGGAAGGAGTCAAGTGTAATTTTCTCACTGGAAATGTTGGAAGTCTTCATCTCAGAGGCGGTGGTTGGTTTCATAAACATGAGTGCTTAGTTAGTAATGAGGTGAGTACTTCTTTAGGAGAGTTGAGGCATCTAAAATATTTGGATTTGAGCATGAATGATTTTCAAGAAAGCCGGATCCCCAAGTTCATTGGATCCTTGAAAGAGCTGACTTACCTTAATCTCTCTTATGCAAAGTTTTCTGGTATTATACCTCATCACATTGAAAATCTTTCCAATCTAATAACTCTTGATCTTAGTTCAAACGATTACAACGAAAATCTTCTGATCATACATGATATGGCCTGGATTTCTGGCCTTTCGTCACTCGAGCATCTTAACTTGAGTTGGGTAAATCTTAGGGGAGCAGAAAACCTTGACATGGTGTTTTACATGATTCCGTTGTTAAAAGAGTTATGGTTGCTTGGATGTGGTCTTTCTAATGTCAATCTTGGTGCTCTTCAAAATGTAAGCACTTCACTTTCTAACATCAAACATCTGAATCTTGCCTGGAATTCGTTCAAAGGTCAACTCCCTCACTTTTTTCAGAACATGACATCCTTACAATTCCTTGATCTTTCTTTGTCATTTGATCCTACTCCGACATGGAATTTTGCAAACCTTCTACTCATGATCCCTTCTATATTAGAGCTTCGTTTGTCACATTGTAACCTCAAAGATACACATCTATCTTATAATCTTCATAATTTAACCACCCTTTCCAACATCCAACATCTACATCTATCTTATAACGAGTTAATGGGTCCAATTCCAACGTTCCCCGAGAAACTTACCGAACTTTACCTTTCTGGTAATTACTTGAACGGTTCAATTACAAAATCTTTATCTCTGGGAAAATTAAGATTACTGCAAATATTAGATCTATCATTCAATGAGTTAGCAGGTCCCATTTCGATATTACCCAATAAACTTACCGAACTATACCTTTCGGGTAATCACTTGAACGGTTCAATTCCAGAATCTTTGGGAAAACTAAGATTATTGCAGGTACTAGATTGTAGGTCCCTCGGAGGTTGAGGTTTAACCTATTCCTTGTTATGTCTAACACACTCGCGAGTGCGGAATCCAAGCTAGCATGCAAACCGAGATAGAACAAGCACAAACACAACACACAATCTTCAACGATTAACACCTCTTGTATTAATACTATGAAAGACGGTTACAAGCACAAGGTTTACAAATGTGTTTTGCAAACTCTCTCTAACTCTCGTGTGTGTGTTCTGAACAGAATGCTCTCACTTCTTGTCTGTGTATCTCTAGTGTCTCTCCCAAGTCTCTCTGTGAAGTGAACACAACACATGGGTATTTATACCCAACACAGCTCGTCTGGTCGAAGGATCAGACAGACTGATCGAAAGATCATCTGTCGACCATAAACCTACCGAAGGATCACATATACCTCGAAGGATGGTATCCTTCGAGGTCTATCCATCGAAGGTTTATCTTTCGAGCTCATCGAAGGATCTAAATAATCCTTCGATGACACATCCTTCGACCCAGACATCTTTCAACCAAAATGTTGACTGTTTGGCCAAGTCAAACCGGAGGATGGTTGACTTGGTCAAACTTACAAGACTAACAAAGACATCGTTCGGTATCATGACAAATTACAGACAAAGTACAGACACAAGTGCACCAACAAACTCCCCATTGGCTGTAACTTTGTCTCGATCTTAGCTTTGTCTCGATCTTCGTTCTTGTAGGTCCTTTGTGTCTTCAAGTCTTTGACGTCCTTTCAAGTCTTCAATGTCGGAGGATCTTTAAAGTCTTCACGTCTTGAAAGCAGAAAGTGTACCAACAAACTCCCCGTTTTATGTAGGAAGTGTGTTGACAAACTCCCCCTTAACATAAGCTCTCCCTTGAGTTATGCTCGTGAAATCTTTACAACTTGAGATCCTTGTGGTGTTGATGATGGTCAGCGGCAACTCGATCATCTTCATCATTAGAGTGCCTTCACGTCGTGTCTTCATTCCAAAGCTTGTCATCGACCATGTTCTCCTTGCCTTTAGAATCTGCACATGCAGGAAATCTAAACGCGTAATGAGAACAACTGCTTGGAATATCATAAGCAAACGACACACATGTGACCATTGTTCAATCAAACACCGTCCGACAGTTTGAAAGTTTTAAAAATACTTTATCCATTTCAAATTTTAACTTTCAACACTTGCAAATTTCGACCGTTTATGAAGATTTAGTCATTTTCGGTTTTCGTTCAGGTTTCAGGTAACGAAGACTCGAGTTCCAACATCGTACGATCGAAAATAAGATAGAAATAAAATCTTTTTGGCTTTTATAAAGTTTATATTAAAACACACCTAAAATCTTTTTGGTATTTTGAATATTTCAAATGTAAAGACAGAAAGCAGTAAATAAATATATACAAAGATGCGGAAAACTGAAAGCATTAAATAAATATTTACAGACATTCTTTTTGTGAGTTTCGAGGGTAAGAGAATCATATCAGTGTACGGTCATGTCAAAACGCTCTTGTTGTTCAGTTAGTTAACATTAAGATAAGCATCCTATAACAATTATCGGTATTGTTGTCCACATAAGCTCAACTTATCAGATGTAATCATGGCGAGGGGATACGTTAAGGTATGATTTATACTTACCGACCGGTGTTTATCCACATCACGACACATTCCCGTATCAAGGTATGCACGAGGGTTCATCTTACCGGTGAGTATACCGATTATCATCTGTTTGACCGTATATGATGTGAGATTCTCACTTATTTTGATTGAAAACAAGCCCTATGTGATAGAATCACTTATTGATGAGGAACTTGATTTTCGATGCATGAGGGCACAAGAGCAAGTCCGTGAACAGGTCAGTACTTTCGTACAGCAGAGAGACGAACTTGACTCCCGGATAAATGTGATATATTATCACTTATTTTGAGGGACATGTGATTGTTGATCACTTATTGAGGTCGTATGCAGTATGTACACGTATGTATAGTATCATGGAAGATCTAGACTTGCGTCCCCATTATTTTGGTAAAAGATACAACCATGATACCCAGATGATAAGCAGCATAAAGACCGAATATTTCAGAACCTCGGCAATCTCTCAAACGAAATTTCGGTACTAAGACCATATGCCAATGAATGGTTCCCACCTGGTCTTCAGTCGATTTAAGTCTATATCACCCTGCACACTTTAAAATGATTGTGAGCCTACCGATACATCTTATATAGAGCTGCTTATCGTTTTTCATTTTGCATTTCAGTTTAAAAAGGTTTGGACAGACCACTGATGTACTATCATTTTCTCTTTTGCTCGCCAGGAAACTCATTTTTGTTTTTCTATTGTTTTTGTGTTTTTGAAAATTTTTCGATGTTTTTGGATATTCAAATTTTGAATTTTGGATTTACTCCCCCTAAAATCAATAAACTAAGACAAAATTTAAAACACAAGGGTATTTACAAAAATGATTTTCCGATGTGGATTACTCTTGCTTGACCTTAATGCCGTTTACCAATAATAAATAGTCAAATCTTGATTTGTCAAATGCTTTGGTAAAAAGGTCGGCACGTTGGTCATCGGTGTGGACGTAAGCAACATCGATTAGCCTTTTCTCAAAGCAATCACGTATGAAGTGATACTTAATTTCGATGTGCTTAGTCTTTGAATGCTGCACAGGATTTCTAGTGATCTGTAAGGCAGCAGAATTATCAACGTAAATAGGAGTAGTTAGGAATTCAAAACCGTAGTCGCGCATTTGTTGTTGGATCCATAGGACTTGGGAGCAACAACTTGAGGCAGCAATGTATTCAGCTTCGCATGTGGATGTAGCTACACAGGTCTGCTTCTTGCACTGCCATGTGACTAGGCGATTTCCCAAAAACTGACATCCAGCCGTTGTGGATTTGCCGTCGATTTTGCATCCGCCAAAATCAGAATCACTGAATGCGATCAAGTCAAAGTTATTATCCCTAGGGTACCATAGACCGGTGTCAGGGTAACCCTTCAAATAACGAAAAATCCTTTTTACAGCTGCAAGATGTGAGGCCTTCGGGTTGACTTGATATCTGGCGAGCAGGCACGTTGGGTACATTATATCTGGTCTTGATGCTGTGAGGTACATAAGAGATCCGATCATCGCGCGGTAGAATGAGGGGCTAACAGCTTCACCCTTCAAGTCTGGAGTAATTCCGTGATTTTGCGGCAATGGGGTACCGATGGGCGTTGCATCAGACATCTGGAACCGGCTCAAGATGTCACCAACATATTTAGTCTGATGGATGAATATCCCAGACTCGGTTTGTTGTACTTGTAGGCCCAAAAAGAAGGTCATTTCCCCCATAGCACTCATCTCGAATTTATCCTGCATAATGCGCTCGAAATTCCTACACAAAACATCATTAGTAGAACCAAATATAATATCATCAACGTATACCTGTACCAGTAGAAGATCTCCATCTTGTTCTTTGATGAAAAGAGTACAATCGATAAGACCTCTGCGAAATCCATTCTCCAGCAAATAATTAGATAAGGTTGCATACCAAGCTCGCGGTGCTTGATGTAGACCATAGAGAGCTTTGTTGAGCAACCAAACCCGATCGGGATGGATAGGATCTTCAAAACCTGGAGGCTGTTCGACGTACACCTCTTCTTCCACCACACCATGTAAGAATGCACTTTTCACGTCCATCTGGTATACCTTGAAACCTTTGAATGAGGCATAAGCCAGAAAGATCCGAATTGCTTCTAGACGTGCAACAGGTGCATACACTTCGTTGTAGTCGATCCCTTCTATCTGACGAAAACCTTGAACGACTAGCCTTGCTTTGTTTCGAATAACGACTCCACGGTCATCCTTTTTGCATTTAAACACCCAACGGGTACCAATCTTCTTGTAACCAGCAGGTTTCTTTACGAGTTTCCAGACACCAAGCTTCTGGAATTGTTGCAGCTCGTCCTGCATCGCTTCAACCCATGAGTTATCTTTCAAAGCTTCTTTCCAAGTTCTTGGCTCTTCCTGTGAGACATAACACGCGAAAGACCAATCATTTTGTTGACCAGATTCTCGGATAGCTGTATACAAGCCTGCATTGTTGTTATTTCGCAACATGTTTCTTGTTTGAACGCCACTCTGTACATTTCCGATGATGTTTTGTTGAGGATGGGTATTGTGAATCCTTGTTTCTGGATTATCTTGAACTGGAATGTTTGTACCCAGATTGTTGAGATTGAGATCAACAACCAATTCAATGCCCGGAATTGCCGAAGAGGATGATGCAGTAGCTTCTGCTGTTCTAGGAACAACCACTGGAGGAGTACCCTCTGAAGTACCATGTACTGCTGTTGTTGGAGCTTCTTGATCTGCATCTAGAAATTCATCATCCTCTGAAGATTCGTTCAATTCGGTAGCATCGTGAAAATCCTCATTGTCGAGAGCATTATTGTTCACTGAAGATGGTTCTTGATTGACAATAATGGGACGAACCAACGGTGAATCTGTAGCATTGTCACTCTCGAAAAACATCCTTGCCGCAGCATTTTCTTCAACTGCTTCAACATTGATCGAATTGAAAAAGTCATCGTACTCAAACATCCAAGGCTGACCAGGATTTCTAACTGGTAAAGTGTGCCTTTGTACTCTGACTTCAGACCATTCCTCGACCCTTTTAGTCTCTAGATTCCAGACTCTTAAGTTAGGGGTGGAATACCCAAGAAAGTATCCTTCAATGGCTCTTGCCCCAAACTTTCCATTAGGATCGATTATTGTGCACGGAGCTCCAAACGGTTCAAGATATGACAAATCTGGTTTCCGTTTGTTAATAAGCTCAAAGCAGGTCTTGTTGTGCCTTTTGACTGTGAGGACTCGGTTCAACGTGTAACATGCAGAGGACACAGCTTCAGTCCAGAAGGGAATCGGCAACTGTGACTCTACCAACATTGTCCTAGCAGTCTCGATCAATGTGCGGTTCTTACGTTCAGCGACGCCATTCTGTTGAGGAGTATAAGCTGCACTAAATTCGTGAAGAATACCTTTTGAAGTGCAAAACTCCGCCATGGCATGATTTTTAAATTCAGTACCATTGTCGCTACGTATCCGCCTAACCTTCAAATTATAGAGATTCTCAATCTGAATGATCAAGTTTTTGATAATACCGAAGGTTTCACTTTTGTGTGCCATGAACGCCACCCAAGAAAATCTTGAGTAATCATCAGTTATCACGAGGCAATATTGATCATTCCTAATACTTTTGTGCTTGACAGGACCGAACAAGTCCATGTGCAAACGTTCAAGAGGAACAGCCACCGTGTTGATTTTCTTTGTAGGGTGTCGTTTCTTCGTTTGTTTTCCTTTCTGGCACGAAACACAGACGTCTTGAAGATGAAAGTTTTTAAGAGGAACACCATTCACCAATTCATTTGACACCAAATGATTCATTTTGCGTAAGTGAATGTGACCCATTCGTCTGTGCCAAGAGATTGAGTCTTTTTCTGTGGCTTTGGAAACGAAACAAGTTGCTTGTGCAGACGTTGTGATAGCTTGGCTCATATCAAGGACGTACAAATCATTTATCCTTGGAGCCGACAAGAGAATCCATTCTTTCGGAATTTTGAAGCCGGGTTTCAGCACATAACATCCATTTGCATCAAAGTGTACTGAGAACTGCTTATCACAAATTTGAGAAACACTAAGAAGATTGTGATCAAGTTGTTGTACGAAGTTGATCTTATCAAAGCTAACAACCCCGTTGGTAATCATTCCTTCACCCGTAATATATCCGCCTTTATCTCCAGCAAAAGCAACATAACCTCCTCTAATAGATTTGACGTCGTAGAGAAGCTTCATGTCGCCTGTCATGTGCCTGGATGCCCCACTATCAACAATCCAATGACTACTGATAGTTCCTCCTGGAACACCCTGCACATGAACTCACATAATTAGTTGGAGATGGGGACCCAAGCCATTGTGGTCTTGGGTCTTCCATTTTCATCAACAACAATAACTTCTATTCTTTGATGATTTGAAAATTGTGATGGTCCCCCTGAATTTGTGGTTATTTTAGGTTTCCATGTCTGTTGAGATTTACCAGTTTGATTGTTTGAAAATTTAACTTCGTGATTGTTTGAAGTTTTTGAAAATTTTGAACTTTCTGGTTTAACTGGAACCGTTTGTTTTTGAACCACTTCATTTTTAAGTGCCTTTTCAACCACCTTGACTTGTTGGCGTTTCTGTTTCTTTTCCCTTTCTCTTACAAGTCGGGGATCTTGTTTTACAGACACAGATCGCTTTTGGTGATTGCGTTCACGGGGATCATCTTCTTTGGCTTTTAATTTATGAAGATACGGGCAATTTCGAATGATATGCCCAATTGTACCACATTCAAAACATGATCTTCGTTCAACAAACCCCGAAGTATCATGTGATCGTCTTGCCGATGATGAACTTTGTGATCCCGAGGTACTAGGTTTTGAACTATTTGGTTCATTTCTCTTCATCACAGTTGCTTTCTTGACAAAATCTAAGTTAGATTGGTTTTCAAACGTTGCAATTTTGTCCGTTCCCTTAGATTTCACAAAGTTCACATTCTTCTTCTTCTTTTGATTTGGCTTCTTTTGAATTTGAGTCGGTGTCTTACCTTTTGGTTTGGCATGATTTTGCTGTTTTTGCACTGTTGGTAATTTCTGATTGCCATATTGTTTTCTAACTTCAGCCTTTGGGATAGGAGGGCACTGTGTTACCACAACGTGTGATCCTTTCTTACCCAAAAACTTACTTGTTGAATTTTCAAAGACTTTACTGATTAACGATTGATTAACATTCTTAATAGGAAAATCTTTGTCAGAATAAATTTTATCATCACCAACAAGAGTGTACAGCAAATCCACACTCTCCGACCCTTTTTCAGACGAGGACTCGATTGCAATAGTCTTAGCGGGTTTTGCAGGAGGATCACACAGAATATGATTCTCAAGAGGTATGTCCTCTTCGTTTATCACCGCATCAGATTTTGCTGAATCAGTATCATCAGACTCATCATCAGAAGAATCAGCATCCTCAATCACAACTGGAGGATCCTGATTCTGTTCAGTAGTTACAAATGTATCTGCTGACACATCCGAATCTGATGATACTTCCTTCTTGTATCCGAGTCCTGCTGCAAATTCATTAACATCCAAAGGAACCGATGGTTCAAAGTGAGTTCTGTACTCCTCATCAGGCAGTGCATCAAAATTGTTTCTCACGGGTGGTGGACATTTCTTGTAACCTATGCATGTGACATCCCGTTTCTCTTTCTGAACATCAATGATGTGATCCAACACATAGCTAGAGCTCAAATAACTGTCTAACTTGAGTCGGATCGCCTCACTTTCAGTTTTAACACAAGCCATTTCCTTTTGCATTACCTCAAGACGAGTTATATACAAATTAATGTCAGTTTGTTTTCTCGAAACCATTTTTGTCAGCTCTGTTTTATCTTTCTTTAACGTTTCAATCATTGATTTAAATTCCTTTTCATGATTTTCATAAAACATGTTGGCTTCAGTGCACTTGGAAAGATCAACGGTCAACTTCTGGTTGTGAATGAATGTCACATCATATTTCTCTTGCAAAGCCTCGTGTTTGCTTTGCAATTCACACCACTTATCATTCAAAGAAACATGTTTGTCTTGCAAGTCAAACAAACTAGCTTGTAAAGCATCATGTTTGCCTTGCAACTCAGACATGCTTGTCTCTAAATCAGCACATTTAATACGCAACCTATCACAGTTATCACAACTAACAGAGGTGGGTTCATCGACACATACCTGACTTGATGAACTGTCGACATTAGCCATAAAGGCTGAATGGAGAGAAGACGAAGAATAAGCAGCTTGATCCACCAAAATAGATCTTCTTTGAATTCCTGCTGCAGCTTCTTCCAATAGCTCATCAATATCTGCATTAACTGACGCAGTTGATGTCTCATCCACCTGATCATTGCCTGAAGTGGAGGATTCTTCATCTGAGCTTCCACTATAGCCAGAACTGTCTTCATCTTCAGAAGATTCATCACCATTGGTGGAAGATTCTCCACCACTGGCGTGATTTAAATCCTTAACGACTTCAGCAAAACACGCTGTTCCATCTGGAGCATCATTTCCCAACTGGATTGACCAATCACAACCTTCATCTACTTGAACCACAAGTGCCTGGTTGGCATTAGATGGTCCCGCTTGACTCTGGTTGTTGACAGGCACCAATGTACGAACATTGTTCCTGTTCTGATTCTGCGGGTTGCCTTGACCTCTGAAGGGATTTTGGTTTCCATGTTGAGATGGCCTCGTACACTCACGTTTGAAATGACCACGTTCACCACAATTGAAGCACTTAACAACCTGCTTATCAAACCCATACTTGGTGTCTTTCTTGCTTTCCAAGCTGGTTCTGCCAGTTCTTTCCATGAAATCCTTTGCTCGCCTAACAGCACTGGCAAAGGCCCACTTGATGTCCATCATCTCCATCTCCTCTTTATCGATCTGCTGATAGTCTTCTTGTGTCAGATTAATGTTACCAATCTGACCTTCCACTAATCCACAGTATGCGCTCACCAAAGTGTTTAGCAGCTCCATGTGTTCCTTTGCTACTTCCACACTGACTTTAGAAAAGCTTGAGGTGTCGAGCTGTACTGTATTTGGCTTTGATTGTTGACCAGCAGATGATGTGCTTCCATAACATGCTTGCTGTTGTGGTACTGGTTGTGGTACTAGTTGAGGGACTGGATTAAGCGGATTTCCATACATGTCTGTTGTTGGAGGAGGAGTGCCATACAAGCTAGTGCTAGACACAAATGCTGTTTGAATTGGAGCGTGTGAAGAAGGTTTTGTAGAAGTGCTAGAAGTTCCATAATAAATTTCAGGATTTTGTGGCACTGGAACTCTTTTTGCCTTAAGAGTTTCTTCCTGATTCTTGTTTTCCAGGAGTTGAGCAAAGTCACTGAAGCTTGTTGTATCCAAGGTGCCATTGTACTTCATAATTTCTAAGAAATTATTCCATTGAGGTGGCAGTGCATCTGCAAACTTCTTCACTATCTCTGCTGAAGTTGTTACAACCCCAATATTTGCCAATTCAGTCAGCAAATGATTAAATCGACTTGTCAAATCTCCTAAAGATTCATTCTGCATACAAATAAAACCATCAAACTCTTTCCTTAGTAGATCTTTTCTTAATTGACGTGTCGCTTCATTTCCTACGCCCCTTATCTTCAATGCGTCCCACAACTTCTTCGTTGTCTTGAAACTGACAAATTGATGATAAATGTCTTTGCTTAACGCCTGAGTAAGAATGGCATATACTTTCTTTTCTAAGTCATAGACCTTCTTCTGATCTTCCGTAAGATCAGCAAACGTAGCAGCAGATGAAGCGGCAACCTCTATCGTTTGATCAAAATCTGTGATGAACCGCAACCACAATTCTGTATTTTGACCAAGGACGTATGTATGAAATCTATCAAACCATCCCGGATATTCACTTAAGTGCATCAACTTTGGAGGCCTATTCAAACTTCCCGTTTCACTTTCGCTTAGCAAAATGCTTTGAACACTTGGAGCTTGATTTGATACAAATGCCCATTGACCGGAAGATGTAGCATTAGCTTGCGAACCCGAATCCGGAGCCGGAGTACCAAAATACATCTCTGCATTTACCGGAACACCCCACATCGAATTCATTTTTGATCAAGAATAATAATACCTGAAAATCACAAACTTGTTAAACATAAACAACCTGGGATCGAAGGATCAACACTTGTTCGAAGGATCAACAGTGTTCGAAAGATCACTGTTGAGTTTCGAACAATGATTTCGAAAGACTCTCCAATCGAAGGATCCTTGTCTTTCGAACAATGATTTCGAAAGATTCCCCAATCGTAGGATCCTTATCTTTCGAACAATGATTTCGAAAGATTCTCCAATCGTAGGATCCTTATCTTTCGAATAAGAGCTATAGATCGAATGATATATGCTTCGAAAAGATTCCTTTGATCGAAAGATGATCTTTCGACTTCGAAGGATATCTTTCGAACTGAACTGACACAGTTGACAAAGAGTGACAGGTTGGTGAAAAAGGTGATGGGTTGGCAAATCTTTCGGCAGAAAGTATGGTTCAGACCATCATTTTCTGCAAAAACAGATTTGAACAAATAAAATATAACCCAAAAATGACAAACTTTATCCAGAAACCGGTCACCGGAGAAGCCGGAATTTTGGCCGGAAATTACCAAACACCTCAAAAACAAGTTTTTAAGTTACCCAACCTGTTCCTTAACACACCCGGTTAGTTTAGAACACGTTTTAACGTAAAGATAAGCGACAAAAACAGTAAAAACGGCTGCAAGAACCAAGTGAGTTTTGTCCAAACACTCCAAAGTCTTGTAAACTCGGTTTTTAACAAGGAAAAGAGCCACGGCTCTGATACCACTTGTAGGTCCCTCGGAGGTTGAGGTTTAACCTATTCCTTGTTATGTCTAACACACTCGCGAGTGCGGAATCCAAGCTAGCATGCAAACCGAGATAGAACAAGCACAAACACAACACACAATCTTCAACGATTAACACCTCTTGTATTAATACTATGAAAGACGGTTACAAGCACAAGGTTTACAAATGTGTTTTGCAAACTCTCTCTAACTCTCGTGTGTGTGTTCTGAACAGAATGCTCTCACTTCTTGTCTGTGTATCTCTAGTGTCTCTCCCAAGTCTCTCTGTGAAGTGAACACAACACATGGGTATTTATACCCAACACAGCTCGTCTGGTCGAAGGATCAGACAGACTGATCGAAAGATCATCTGTCGACCATAAACCTACCGAAGGATCACATATACCTCGAAGGATGGTATCCTTCGAGGTCTATCCATCGAAGGTTTATCTTTCGAGCTCATCGAAGGATCTAAATAATCCTTCGATGACACATCCTTCGACCCAGACATCTTTCAACCAAAATGTTGACTGTTTGGCCAAGTCAAACCGGAGGATGGTTGACTTGGTCAAACTTACAAGACTAACAAAGACTTCGTTCGGTATCATGACAAATTACAGACAAAGTACAGACACAAGTGCACCAACATAGATCTATCAGGTAACGAGTTAACAGGTCCCATTCCGACATTTTCCACGAAACTTAACGAACTATACCTTTATGATAATTTCTTGAAAGGTTCAATTCCAGAATCTTGTGGAAGATTAGCTGCTTTAACAACTTTGTCTCTAAAACACAATGAGTTAAATGGGACTATTCCGGTCTCAATTGGGCAACTCTCTAGACTCCAGTCTCTTGATGTCTCTCAGAATCAATTAAATGGGACTATTTCAGTTCCGTTTGGGCAACTATCTAGACTCCAGTCTCTTGATGTCTCTCAGAATCAATTAAGTGGGACTATTCCGGTTTCGTTTGGGCAACTATCTAGACTCCAGTCTCTTGATGTCTCTCGGAATCAACTAAGTGGGATTATTCCGGTTTCAATTGGGCAACTCTCTAAACTCCAGTCTCTTGATGTCTCTCGGAATCAGTTAAGTGGGACTATTCCGGTTACAATTGGGCAACTCTCTGAACTCAGTTCTCTTGATATCTCTTATAATTCTTTGGACGGAGTAGTTTTTGAATCCCATTTTGCTAAGCTTTCGATGTTGAAGTATTTGGATGCAACTTATAACAGTAAGTTGACATTCAATGTTTCAAGTGACTGGCTGCCTCCATTCCAATTAATAAGAATGGATCTCAGTTCTTGCAAGATTAAAAATGGATTTCCGCAGTGGCTTCGAAATCAGAGAAAACTTGATATATTAGACTTGTCTAATGCAACTATTTCAGGACTTTTGCAAACATGGTTGAGGAAGATGCCCATCATCCCTTACATAAATCTTTCCCACAACAACCTCAGCGGACCTTTGACCAACCTTCCAAGCGGGGCTACTGATAATACTAACTATTATCGGAAATTTGGAGCTTACCAAAATTATAAGGATATTCGGGTCTTATCTCTGCAAAATAACCTTTTCAGAGACTCAATTCCTAGGTCCTTGTGTAAGAGGAAAGATTTAGATGTTCTTAATTTGTCCAAAAATAGGTTAACTGGGAAAATTCCTAAATGTTTTAAGAATCTTCAAAATTTGAGATTCATGCAATTAAACTCAAATGGGTTAAGTGGTGTCATTCCAAGTTTTATAGGGAACCTTTCACACTTAGAATGGTTAAGCTTGAATGATAATAAGTTTAGTGGTGAGCTTCATGCAGCATTCTGGAATTTAAGTTGGTTACTTGTCTTAGATTTGGGTGATAATGCACTATGCGGACAAATACCAGAATCGTTTGGAGAAACAAATCAATCATTGCAGGTTTTAAGGTTACACAACAATAACTTCACCGGAGAAATTCCTCAATCTCTCTGCACACATTTAGAGCTTCAAATTCTGGATGTTGCACAAAATAACTTAATCGGAACAATTCCTCGTTGTCTAAGAGACTTGCAAGGCATGGTTCACAATCATAGCTTTTACAGCTTTGATCATGGTATAGAGGAGGGGATCATTCAGGTAATGAAAGGCATTTCTCTTGAATATACAAATACATGGTCATTTGTCACTAACATGGAACTTTCAAGCAACAAACTTGTTGGAGACATACCTGTAGAGATAACTGAACTCTACGGATTGGTGGGTCTCAATTTGTCCAATAATCATCTTAGTGGAGGCATTCCAGTCAGCATTGGAAACATGGCATCATTAAATTCTCTCGATTTATCAGGAAACGAGTTGGACGGGCTAATCCCCCCGAGCATTGCAGCTTTGACTTTTTTGAGCCATTTAAATTTGTCAAATAACAACTTGTCTGGGCAAATTCCAACAGGAAGTCAACTGCAAACCCTCATCGATCCATCAATATATGCAGGGAACAAAGATCTATGTGGGGCACCATTGCCAAAGAAATTTGGTAGGAAGAATCAGAATTTAATTTGGTAGTTATACGCGATCAGTTCAATTTGCGGGTGAAGGCCAAAAGTTTAGGAAAAAATCGAGCGAGTCGATCCGGAAGAAGAAGCCGGTGAAGAAGGAATCGTTTGAGTAATTCGAAGTGTGTTGTTAAGATCAAGTGATTCGAAGAAAAGCGATGATCGCTATTTAGAAAGAAACGTGTGATTTTGTCCATGATGAACCAAAAGAGCCTAGGGTTCAATTGTGTTCAAGATTTTCAATTCATTGGGCGTTCGTTATTATCTTCGATTCAGAGAAATCGACAGTTGCAACAAATCGATTAAGTAAAAATCGTTTCAGTGCAAAGGAGGAATATAAATCAATTCTGAAAAATTGATCAGAAACCCAGAAGTCACGAAGGCAATCAAAATCGATTCAGAAGAAAATTGATTCAGATAATTCGATTCAGTCAACATCGAATCAGTATTTAAGGAGAAGGAAAATCGATTCAGTATAACATCGATTCAGAACCAGAGCCACGAAGAAAGAACGCATCAGAGAATATAAAAAAAAAATCGATTCAGAGCAAGAAGAAAATCAAATCGATTCAGTCTCAGTTCAAGATACTCAGAAAAATCGATTCAGAAGTCACAAGCCACAAATCGATTTCAGAAACAAAAGTCGAGAGAAGCAATAGAAGGGTTGTGAAGAAACAAAGTGCTATGGAAAGAAAGTGATGCAGTGAATGTCAGAAACAAGAAGATAATTGGCAGTGAGTGCAGAAAAGGTGCAGTGGATGCAGAGGAAAATGAAGCCGTGAATACTAGATCAGGTAAAAGTGGAGAATCCGTGAGGGAAGCAATCATGGATGAAGAACTGTTGTGAGAGACAACTGTGAACAAGATAAATCAAGGAGAAGAGATGCGTGCGAAACATACAGATAATCCTGTGACTGGGTCAGGAAACAAATTGTTGTGTGATACAACCGCTATAAATTTGAGTGAGTCAGAATATATAAAATCTATGCGAGATGGATTCAAATCATGTGATATGGTGGGCAAGTTAATCAAGATCGTTGGAGTTCGTGTTGAGACAACTACATAAGAAAAGGTTCGTGTGATACAAGTCAAGTGCGGTCAAGACAAGTGTGAAGCAAGTTCGAGTGAAACAAGGTTCGTGAGGAGCAAGGTTGGTGAATGAGAAGATACATGTGAAACATTGGATACCGAGGAGTTTCAAGAAGATGGAATTGATCAAGTTCAAGATCTACAACTCAAGGATGTTTGTGATTAGGGGGGTGAATGAAAGTTATAATCCCTACACATCCTTAAGTTTGAGGGTTGTTCAGTAAATAGTTAATAAATAGTTTATGTTAGAATTAGATAAGTTACGAGAGTGCGGGGACTAAAGATGACAAGTTGAAAGGTTGTAACCAACAACTTGAGGATACGACATATCCCTATGTCGCACCTCTTGATCTGCGACATCAGGAAACAAGAACATAGGGACGCGACTTGGACAAGAAGACACACCTCTTCAAATTGTCTCCTACACCACGAGATCATCAGACGCGATGTTTCAAGAGGAGACACGTCCTTTCACTCGCATCTATTCAATTAGTATAAATAGGGCTTGTAGTTTTCAATTGTAGAACATCCCTGTACACATTCAGAATCACATGTAAAAATATTCAGTTTTATATTCAACTTCGATTCATGTCTAGAGATCAAAGATCCGTTTTGGGGCCAATAGTATTTTCCCTTGGTATTTCACCATGACATTGTTAAATTTGCTTCTTACCACAAATGCATGAAGTCAAGTAGAAAAGATTGATTTTTTTTTTGTAAGTGATTGATCTGGATTTACGTTCTATGTGGTGTATTTGTTGTATTTTAATCAAATATTGACTGTTGTACTTGAGGTTTTTTTATGACTCTGATTCATCAAGTTCGGGAACTTGCGCTCTCATTCTAGGCTTTCGGGATACAGGTTTTGTCCCTGGCAGGCGATTGCAAGGGCGGCAGCGAAGAAAATGGACAAGCATGCAAAAGCCTGCGAGGATAATCAACATTCCTTTATCCCTTTTGCCTTTGATACCTTTGGCTCGCTAGCCCCAGAAGCCATCAGATTTCTTGGACGGGTCCAACGGGTTGTTCACAGCAACATTTCGTCTCCTAGAGATCGGGGGTTCGTTTTTACTAGGTTAGGTTTCGCTATTCAAAAGGGGGTAGCGGCGCAGCTTGTTGCCCGCTTACCGGCTATCTTGGTGTAATTTGTTTGGCTAAACTTTTTGGAACGTTATAAAAAAAAATGAATCATTTGAATTTTGCTGAAAATTCTAATTGAAATGCTGAAGTTGTCGGAAAATCTTTAAGATAAACATTCATACCCAAAGGTAGGCTTTTCTATCAAGTATAACTTTAGTCCCTCTCTCACAAGAAATGGGCTTATTTAGTTTTATTTTGAAATGTCTAACCATAGTCACCTAATTCGCGGTTCGCTCCGGTTCGGGTACGCGGTTCGCTAGATTGGACGAATTCGGTACGGAGGGGGATAGGTTCATTTCGGTACGATCCGGTACGGTAAATCATTGAGTCCGGTTCGGAATACACAAATTAAAACAGAAATTACAAATCCAAATAACCAAAATCCAATATTCATATTACCAAATAGAAAACATAAACATTTAGTTCTAAAAATACACATTAATTTTTTTATTTGATTTATTGAAAATCACTTAGCTGTCAAACAATAAAACCCCAACTTTATCATTTTTTCCACGAATAAGAAAAAACAAAACCTAAAACCCTAGAAATGCTTTAACAGCCGCACACACAAACTATTTCTCTTTTTAATTCTTTTTCTTCACTAAACAACACAAAAACCCTAATATTTCTAGCAGCCGCTCCTTTTTCACATTACCAGCCACCTCTTCTTCTTCTTCTTTGTTTCAATCAGACACAAACAACACTCAACACATATTCGAATTGCAGACCAAGATCAACGAGCAAATTGAACCAGATACGTACCAAATTGAACCTGGTACGCCTAGATTTTTAATCAAATTCGCCGTACCTGATCGAATTGGAGCGCTGTACCTGATCGATTTGGACCGCCGTACCTGATCGAATTGGATCGCCGTACCATGGCGTTTTGGATCGCTAGCGACTGGCGATTGGGTACACCACGATCCAATACGTGGATCGTGGCTACCCTAGCGATTTAGGTAACTATGTGTCTAACTTAGAATTTTTATAAACCCAGAAAAATACATCTGACTTCCTTCTTTTTGTTTCAATTTTACTCATAGTACCTGTGTGACTAATTATCATAAGTGGGTTAAAATTGCCACCTCTTTTGTAACTATCAAGTTTTATTTTGTACTTGGAAAGTACCCATTTGTTGATTTTGTGTTACTTTTTTCTTCTAAATGTTGGTGGCAAGTGAAGCAGAGAATTTCTTTATCATTGTTCTGTCATGATATGATTCTTTCATATGTTTGAATGTAAGTTATTGAGTCATTCTTTATTGTAAATTGTTAATTGGAAAAACATACAGCTATTTAAATTTATTTAATTCATTGGCAATATTTCAACCTTGTGTAACTTTATTTTATTTATTGAATCCACTATTTAACCTTGTACCATGAAATTTCCATGTTCCCTTTCCATATTAGAGGTGACAATTTTGACCCATTAAAATAACAAATAAGTCGATATAGTTATGTTATGTCTGAAGCGGCTATTTGCTAGCTAATTCTAGAGTAGTGGGTTAGTGGCCGGGTTTAATGTCTAATCATGTTCTTATGTTTATTTTCTTTGTTTGTAAGCCTTTAAAAAGGCCAACTGTTTATATGAAGAATCATGAGGAAACTGCTCCAAACTAATACTCAGGGAGTTGCTACATTAACTATTGGGATTCAGGTTTGGAATTCATATCATATCTACAAATAAGGATTAGGATCAAATACAAACGCTCGTTATTGTAAGAAGGGTACAAAGGCTTCTAAAAAAACTCACTAAAAATAAAAACAAACCTAAACACCCAAAAACCTAACCCCCCCCCCCCCCCCCCCACCCAAAAAAAAAATTATAAAAAAAATATTTTTTTTTTTTTTTTTTTTTGTCGAGAGGAAGTGTGTGTGTGGGGTGGGGGGGGGGGGTTTAGGTTTTTGGGTGGTGGTGGGTGGGGCTGGGTGTTTAGGTTTTTGGTGCTGGTGTAGTGAGTTTAGGTTTTAGGTTATTAGACACTTGTCACTCTATAAATTCTTCTTACACTTCTTACAATTAAGAGTTATAACATGGTTGGTATTGTTATGATGTGAAAAGGAGCCTAATAAGTGAAAAGTTACTTTTTATATAGAGTAGACAGAGAATTATTGTAGCTATCTACTCTACATTCAATGGTTTTTTTTTTTTTTTTTTGAGAACTTAGAGATCAAAAGGAGAACAAAGGCACTGATGTGAGTGGAAGAGAAAAAAAAAAGAGAGAATCAGAAGTATGGAATAGAGGTGCACAAAAAGCCGGTTCTAGAAGCAGACCTAGGTATTGCCAAGAAGGCAAGAACCGGTTATTGGGAAATTGGTTTCATATTGGTTCTACATTTTTGATATAGGAATCCGTTCCATACCCGAGCTATAAAAACCTTTTTTTTTAACTGGACCCTAGAATTGGTTCCATACTCTACGCAATAATTATAAACTAAAATGCAAAATGTAATTGTAAACTTGTGATTTCTTTGGTAATGTTTTGTTAAACTAAAATAACAAATAAATAAAATCTAGAGTTTATTTTGTAAATTTATTTTTTTATTACTAATAAAAAACTAAAAAATAAAATAAAATCCGGCTTCTTATACATGGTTCCGTACCAAGTATTATACCTCACCTTACCCGGTTCCTATCGGCTGTGGTTTTCCACTCTAAAAACGACTTCCCTACCATAACAAGTTCCTCTTTTACTATACTCGGAACCGGTTCGGAAACGAAAGGAAAAAACCCTAAAAAAACATAATTTTGTGCAGCTTTAGTAAGCAGGATCTGATCTTACCAGGCGTTCGATTAGAATGACACGGAATCTTATAGAGTTATAGCGACTCGCGGCCCACTAATGGACATCCGGGCCTCCAGCTGGCTTTGGGCCTTCTCAGCTTTCATGGGTAAACACAAAAATACTGTCCGGTTTTTCTTTCTGTAAACACAAATTAATCTCCGGCGATATTCAATCTTCGAATACAGTTCTAATCTTATATTATTGTTTTCTAAGTAGGTGTAGTCGTATACTTCTTATGAAACTACACAGACAACAACCATTCATATCTGCAATTCAATTTCTCAGTTCTTCACAAGGTAACCTTCTAATTTCTCCTTCCTTTCGCTGAAGTGATTGTGTTTATTGAATTTACAAAACCTGATTAGGTCACAAGTGTATGTCATATAGCCAAGGTAACAAATCTGGCGAGTTAAAAACATTATGCACACCACATGTTTGATAAAATGCTTGTGTGAGATAAAGCCTCTAGAGTTCACAAGTGTATATCCTAAACCCGAGGTAACATAGCTGATTAGTTAAAATCATATGCACTAACGTGTTTGATAAAATGTTTGTGTGATACAAAGTCTTTCAAGATGGGTGATAAAATGCTTCTTTATCTGCAGCCAAGTTCAGCAACCTGTTTGATAAAATGCTTTTTTATAGTAAAGCCTTAAAGATTGGATAATGTTCCTTTAATACGTTACATATGACACATACTTAATGTATCCTAATCCACAGTCTGTTTTGGTCCACTCAAGATTATGTAGCTGTAATCAGCAGTCTATTTTGATCAACAACAAAGAGAAAAGACCCAAAACCTGATGCACTTATTAATAGATCCTTTCTACTTTTGCGTTTATCACCAAACAATATCTCTTTTTTTTTCATTTACATAGAATCAGTAAAGCAGTATAGACTTAGTTGACTTGAATGTCTTTATCTAAAGATAAGGGAAAACAGAGCACAACCCAAAGATTAGGTGTTTGTGGATACAAATTGCCATATTGACCTCAAAGTCTTTGTGTGAAAAAGAGCTGGGCCTAACGATTACATGTTTGTGGATACAATTTGCGGTGTTGACTTCCAAGTCTTCCATGGAACTAATTAAGTTTCTGTTCATTTTTGTAACTATATTTCTAGTTGCCACCACAAATACCTGTTTTGGTGCTCCAAAAAATTCCACGGTGGCTTATAATGTCAACGATAATGAAAATGAACTCAGTAAACGCCAATCGGTTGACAGTCAAACAAAATTAACTATATAACGTAAAGTCCCAATTCACATTCGAACAAAATTAAATATAACATGAAGTTCCAATTCACAGTCAAACATTAACTCAGTACCTAGTACAAACTCAGTACTTGTTTAAAAGTTCATCCTGATCAATTTGTTGTGGTTATTACACTTATCTGCTTGTGCGTGTTGTTAGGGAGTTGACTTCTAAGTGGTATCAACACTTATGAACATATACACATATATATATAAATTCCATGTTGTCTAAAGTTACTTATTCATTAACAATGAATAAGTTCTCTCACCCAGTGTCTGAGTGATAGTCCTGTCAAAACGGGCTGGTCATGTAATGGGTAAAAAGTTCGGTTCGGTTCGGGCTAGGTTTGAGTCGGAACAAGTTATGAGCAAAATAAGTTCGGGTCAAAATAAGCCGTTCTGAAAATTTACCAATTTGGTTTGGGTCAAAATGGGTTCACCAACCGATGGTGGCGATGGCGGTGTCGGGCTGTAATTGCGATGGCGGCAGCAATAGTGGTGCTGGTGTGAGGGTGGTGGTGGTGTAGGCAACAATGAGTAGGTGGTGGTGACATATGGTCATGTGTGGTGCTAACCCGTTAGGACTCTTTTTAAATAAACAAATTTTATTATATTTAGCTGTTTCTAATACTCAGGGAGTTGCGAGTACCAAGGTTTAAAAAAACGGAAATGAGTTTCGAGGCGTTTTCACTTCGCCTCACGAGGCGTAAGCCTCAAGGCGAACCGAGGCGTAAGCCCGAGGCGGAATTAAAAAATAAATATAAATATTATATACCTTATAAAAATAGTAATACTAACTAAATTCATCATCAAATTCATCAAAATAATCAAAAACACACATAAAAAAGACATAAATTGCTTGAAATTGACACAAAAACGCAAAAACATCAAAAACAAATATCTAAAACCCCTGAGGCGCACCTGAGGCGCAGGCTTTTCAGCGCCTCAGCCCCTCTGAGGCGCACAAACAGTAGAAACCCCCTGAGGCGCGCCTCAGAATCGTTTTTTGGCCGTTTCGCCTTGAGGCGCGCCTCGAGGCGCACGCCTCAACCGTTTTTTAAAACCATGGCGAGTACTTGGACTACGAAGGGAGCACTCGGACATGGTAAATAATAAAGTAAATTAACTATTGGGATTCAGATGTTTGGAATTCATATGGTATCTACAAATAAAATTAATTCTTCTAAGATAATTCACATTCAGTTAGTGAAACTGATTCCCAGTTAGTGAAATTCGGGCCTCCAGATGGATTTGGGCTCTCTCAAATTTAACGAAATTCGGGCCGCACTCTATTAAACCCAAACATTATTCCTGAAAATTCTTGGAATTTTTAGTTTTATCTTGTCTTCGGTTCACCTTTCAAAGGATAAAACACAAATTAATCACCGGCAAGTATTCAATCTTCAGATTTCGTGATTCCAACACAGTATTTGCTAAAAAAATGGCTAACCGGCAGACTGTTCACAGAAACAATGACTATGCCGTAACCGGTTTGGAAAGGGAACGAAAAACCGAGAAAACGTAATTTTGTGCAGCTTTAGTAAGCAGGATCAGATCTTACCAGGCTTTCGATTGGAATATTTCCGTATCTTATAGGGAGTCGTGGCCCATTAATGCACATCCTGACCTCCAGCTGGATTTGGGCCTTCTCAAATTTAACGAAATTCGGCCCGCACTCCATTAAACCCAAACATGAAAATTCTTGGAATTTTTAGTTTTATTTTGTCTTGGGTAAACACAAAATGGTGTCCGTTTAATCTTTCAATTTCAAAGGGTAAAACACAAATTAATCACCGGCGAGTATTCAATCTTCAGATTTCATGATTCCGTCACTGTATTTGCTAAAACAATGGCTAACCGGCAGACTGTTCACAGAAACCCATTCAAATCTGCACTTCAATTTCTCGTTTCTTCACAAGGTAACCTTCCAATTTCTCCTTCGTTTTTTGTTGAACTGATTGTGTTATTTGAAGTTACACAACCTGATTCGTTCACAAGTATATATCAAATAGCCAAGGTAACAAACTTGACTACTTAAAAACATATGCACACCACATGTTTGATAAAATGCTTGTGTAGAGTTCACATGTGTATATCCCAAACCCAAGGTAGCATAGCTGATTAGTTATAATCATATGCACACAACGTGTTTGATAAAATGTTTGCGTGAGATAAAGCCTTTCAAGATGGGTAATCAGTAGCCTGTTTTGATAAAAATGGTTTTTAATCAGCAGCCTAGTTGAGCTACCTGTTTGATAAAATGCTTTTGCATGGTAAAGCCTTAAAGATTGGATAATGTTCCTTTAAAATGTTACATAAGACACATACCTAATGTATCCTAATCCACAGCCTGTTTTGGTCCACCCAAGATTATATCGCTGTAATCAGCAGTCTATTTTGATAAAAAAATAAAAAGAAAAGTCAAAACCTGATGCGCTTATTAATAGATCATTTCGTTACTTTTGCGTTTGTCACCAAACAAATTGCCTTTCTGTGAAACAGAGCTGGGCCTAACGCTTACATGTTTGTGGATACAATTTGCGGTGTTGACTTCCAAGTCTTCATCGTGGGATTAAAATATGGGAATTCAGTGGGGGTTTAGGTTCCATTTCATTTTTGTAACTATATCTCTAGTTGCCACCACAAATACCGGTTTTGGTGCTCCAAAAAATTCCACGGTGTGGCTTGCAGTGTCAAAGATAACTGAAAAGTGTGTTTTCTTATGAGTGAGTTAACTGAAAAGTATAATTATATAACTATACTGAAAATGAACTCAGTAAACGCCAATCGACTGACAGTCAAACAAAATTAACTATATAACGTAAAGTCCCAATTCACATTCGAACAAAATTATATATAACATGAAGTTCCAATTCACAGTCAAACATTAACTCATTACCTAGTACAAACTCAGTACTTGTTAAACAATTCATCCTGATCAATTTGTTGTGGTTTTTGCAGGCTTCATATGTAAGTTTAAGCTATCATTCAAATCTGGTTTCAACACTAGTGTTCTTTTTTAAGGGTTAACTTTAATGGCTTTGAAGGTAATGAATGTATGTGATATCCGATAATAAATGGTTGTTTTTATTCTGTACTGTGTGTTGCTGAAGATATTGAAAGTGAGGCATCAGCCACTCTTATTCCTGGTATTAAAGTATTAAATATGGATGACGTGATTTGGGTCATGTTTTTATTTCTAACTGGTATTTATGACCACCTGAGATTATTTCATAAGTGTATATCCTAAAGTCAAGGTAAATGACTGATTAGTTGATAATATATGCACACCACCTGTTTGATAAAATGCTTCTGTGAGATAAAGCCTTTAAAGTTGGGTAAATGTTCCTTAATCAGCAGCCTGTTTTGGTCTTCAAAATGGTATATTGGTTAATTCCATCCACAACTGTTGTGACGTCTGTAGATTTAGTAAAATAGTCGTCCAATTTCAGTATCTATTTCCCTCTTATTGCTTTTTAAGCGTAAACTATCTGAAACAATTGGGATAAATTAATACATATGCATCCATATATACACACGCTATTGTTTCTTTACCAAGTTTGTATAAAACTCTGTTTACATTTTGTAGCAGGGTTTGGTGATCATCATGATATAGCAACCAAATGGTTTGGTTAACAAAGATGTGGATGTCACTAATGAGAGTTACCAAGTAAGCTCTTGTTCTCTTCCATCTTTTTATTTGCATATTACAAGTTAGTTAACCCAAATGTTACACTAGCTACTTCTTGTATTTTTCCATTGAGATAACGTTTTATGAATTGCAGTTGTTGATTGTTTTTGTATAATTTAAGAAAACCCTGTGCACCAGCAACTCTTGAACAGTTTTTATTGGCATCATTACAAGTACAGAGAATATGTATTCTTTTCAAGTTCATTTTCAAACACACTACTTTTAACTACTATGTATCATTTCTTGGACAAATCGTAGCTTATTAGACTTCTAAACACAGAAGTTGGGTTGATTATAACCCATAAATACAAGAATCAAACACACTTTAATTTTTTTTTATCATTCTTTTCTAGTTTTCTGGGTGAAAATGATTTCGGTTTTTATTAATTTTGTCAGACTAAGTTCGTGTGGTCGTATAAAACAAGAAGACCACAACACTTTAAGTTTGCAATTCAATTTCTCATTGCTTCACAAAGTAACCTTCTAATATATCCTTCCTTTTTTGCTGAAGTGATTGTGTTAATAGAACTTCCACCACCTGATTAGTTGATAATATATGCACACCACATGTTTGATAAATGCTTGTGTGAGATAAAGCCTCTAAAAGTTGGGTAAATACTCCTTAATCACCAGCCTGCTTTGATAAAATGCTTATTAATTAGCAGCCTAAACCTGTTTGGTAAAATGCTTTGTTAAAATTTAAGCGGGCTTAGATGGGACGAATATTTTTCAAATTTAACAAATATTTTTCAGAGGTAAAAGCTTATGTTTGGCTGCTTAAACATTCCTGTTTTAGGTGTAGCAAGACCGCCCACAAATACCAAAATGTATAGAGTTGGCGAATATGTTTTAGGTATACCAACATCCCATATATGCAGCACGTGACCAAACATTACATCAAATCTGGTGTGAAAAACTTCAAAAACATATTTGAAGAATGGGCTTGCACCAAACTTGGATCAACTTCAATGTATGCGCCAAACTTTAAATCTGCAATTAAATGACTTCATTTCTTCACAAGGTAACCTTCTAGTTTCTCCTTCATTTTGCTGATCTGATTGTGTTAATTGAACTTCCAGTGCCTGATCTATCTCATAACGAGTTAACAGGTTTAATTCCAGAATATCTGACAAAATAAAAAATGTTACAAGTGTTGGATCTATCTTATAACGACTTAACGGGTCCCATTCCGACATTCCATGGGAAACTTAAGGAACTGAAACTTTCTGGAAATGAATTGAACGGTTCAATTCCAGAAACCATCGGAAGATTAGCTGCTTTAACAACTTTTTCTGTAGACGGCAATAAGTTAAGCGGGACTATTCCGGTTTCAATTGGGCAACTCTCTAAACTCCGTTCTCTTGATGTCTCCTATAATTATTTGGAAGGAGAAATTTATGAATCCCATTTTGCTAATCTTTCGATGTTGAAGGAGTTCAATGTAGCTTATAACAGTAAGTTGACTTTGAATGTTTCACGTGAGTGGCTGCCTCCCTTCCAGTTAAAAAGAATTAATCTTGGTTCTTGCAAGATTGAAAACGGATTTCCACAGTGGCTTCGAAATCAGAGGAAACTTCAAAGATTAGAGTTGTCTAATGCAACCATTTCAGGACCTCTGCCCACATGGTTGCGAAAAATGCCCATCATTCCTTTCATGGATCTTTCCCACAACAACTTCAGCGGACCTTTAACCAACCTTCCTAATGGGGTTGCTAATGTGGATGATGAGGATTTTATTGAACCAGTGTTATATCTTCAAAATAACACTTTCAATGAGTTGATTCCAAGGTCCTTGTGCAAGAGGACGGATTTAGTTAATCTTGATCTTTCAAACAATAGGTTAACTGGAGAAATTCTCAAATGTTTCAAGAATCTGCAAAACCTGCGGTTTCTGAGATTAAGCTCAAATGGGTTAAGTGGCACCATTCCAAGTTTTATAGGGCACTTTTCAATATTAGGATCGCTAAACTTGAATGATAATAACTTTAGTGGTGAGCTTCCTGCAGAACTTTGGAATTTAAGTGAGTTATTGGTCTTAGATTTGGGTGATAATGCATTCTGCGGAAAAATACCAGAATGGATTGGAGAAAAAATTAAATTATTGCGGGTTTTCAGGTTACACAAGAATAACTTCACTGGAGGAATTCCTCGATCTCTGTGCACAAATATAAATCTTCAAATTTTGGATGTTGCACACAACAGCTTAACAGGAACAATCCCTCATTGTCTAGGAGAATTGCAAGGTATGCGTAACAATGATTACCGTATTGATTTTAGTGAAAGTACTGAGGAGGGGGTGGTTCAGGTTATGAAAGGCAGTTCTCTTGAATATACGAATACATGGTATTATGTCAAGAACATGGACCTTTCAAGCAATAAACTTGTTGGAGACATACCTGTAGAGTTAACTACACTTCAGGGATTGGTGGGTCTCAATTTGTCCAATAATCATCTTAGAGGATGCATTCCAGACCACATTGGAAACATGACAGCATTAAATTCTCTCGATTTATCAGGAAACGAGTTGGGCGGTATGATCCCACCAAGCATTGCAGCTTTGACTTTTTTGAGCTACTTGAATTTGTCAAACAACAACTTGTCAGGTCAAATTCCAACAGGAAATCAATTGCAGACCCTCATTGATCCATCAATATTTGCGGGGAACAAAGATCTATGTGGCCATCCGTTGCCAAAGAATTGCTCCAATCCTGATGACCCAACCATAACTCCCAATAAAAAGTATGAAGCAGCTCATGAGCCCAACAAGGTATGGTTTTATGTGGACATAATGTGTGGTTATGCAACAGGCTTTTGGGGAATTATTGTAGTTTTGATTTTAAAGAAGCAGTGGAGAAATAAGCTTTTCATGTTTGCTGAGGAGTCCATGGACAAGATACACGTTGCAATCATGGTAAGAGTTAACAAGATGAGGATAGGAAGCGGAGCCATATAGATCCACTCGAATGGAAGTAATTCACACATATATTATCAGTTCTAGTTTTTCATTTTGTTGCTGCTTTTAGGATTTTAACCGTAAGGTATTTGTTCTATTGTGTGTGTGTTTATGTACATCAATAAATTTGTTATGTACTTCTTATCGATGGTAATTTTATGATTTTAGTAGTTTTCAATGGTATTACGTAATCATATTAATATGAGTTTTACTCAAGACTTTGTATGGTAATGACCCAACCCTACAAATAGCTCTAAGATATGAATTTACTATAAATAAAGATATTTGTATGGTATCACATTTGTATTTTTTAAATAGTTTTTTTATTATACATTTTTACTACATTGACATGATTGTTAGTTCCCTGAAAGAGAAGTCTCTACTGTCTTTTATAAGACTGCCTCCAATGCTTCAAGTGAAGGGGATGCATTTACTGATGTGGAGGCAGCATGTGGGAAGGATGCGAGTGGGTGATGAAGGGGAAGGCTTGTAGGTGGGGAAGTGCAACAAAATGCAAGAGAATAGTGGGCCCATGTGAGAGAGGTGATGTGGTAGAGAGAGGATGCATATGAGAAGGATGGGTTGGAGTTAAAAAGAGGAGAGAGAGTGCATATGAGAAGAATGGGTAAAAAGCTGATATGGCAGTGATGACTAGGATGCATCTAGTAAATGCAGACCGTTGCATTGGAGACAGTCTAATACAATTTTGTTGAACAGATGTTTTAGGCCTTTTCATAGATTATGGTTGAACTGAAGGATTCTATAAAGATTGAACCGTTCTTTGTTTCGTGTACTTCAATTTCAGTTGAAATTGTTTGTAGGCTGATCTGTTTAATTGGGTTGATTCCTAACAACAAATCATTAAAGAATTCAGAGTGATTCTTAATACGTAAGTTACAAAAGAATTTAGGAAATCCTGTTGCAGAATCTTTTTTACATTCATGTTATATATGACACTGTTGAATTTAGCAAATATCAATTTCTAGTAAGAAACTGGTGTTAATTTACACTTACTGTGGGTCTGCGGCCGGATTATGGTTTGGCTTGACCCGCTAACACCTGTTTTGTCTGTTTATTTAATTTTCTTAGATGAGTAAGACATTAAACTTAATAACAAACAATCTGTTGTGAAAATAACAAATCTTTTTTTTTTTTTTCCAATGTAAAGAAAACTTCAAAGCGTTTTACCTTAACCCTGATGTCTAATTTACATATTATATACTAATATATACTAATACAAAAAGTAACTTGAGTCATGAGTTTACAACACAACCGTTTGAAAAGAAATAACCAACTAATGTGTCGTTTAAAAAGAAATAACCAAAACGACACACCATTTCCGGTTGTTTAGCATGGATATAAACCAAACTAATGTGCCTTTTAAACCAAAATGACGCACCTTTTCCAGGAACCCATAACAACAAATAACTATTTTTGTTTTGTTATAAAACCAGATATACAAACTTCCCCAAACAACTGCTTGGCAGTTAACATATTATAACTGCTTTTGGCAGTTAACATAGATATTGATGTATACTGTTGTATTGAATGACCGAGACTTCTTCTTCTAAAAAATAGCATTTGCATATCTCATTCCCATTGTTTCTTATCACGTTATCAGCACGATTCGCTCTCTTCTTCACTGAAATTACAGTCCATCTGTTTGCGCTTTGCCGCTGTTTCAAGCCGCCAATCACCCTGTTCGGAAACTACTGGTCATCTGTTCATCAATCCGGGTACTAAACATCAAACTCACTCTTTGATTATAAACTGGAATGTTCATACGAAATAGGTTTTCCTTTTGAACTTTAGAACAAACTAGGACTGCCGTATTATCCGAAAAAGAAATCAACCATCCCTTATCGTCTTTAAGAATCAAATTCCGATATTGTTGATTTTTTTTTTCAATCAATCCGGCGGTCACTGCCGCCCATATACACAAACTTCCCGTACAAACAAACAAATAATGAATGACGAACCATTATCACCGGCCGAGCGGTTATTTGTACCGGCGCTGACAACAACGGCCGCGAATACGTACCGGAGATGACGGTACCGGACCGGAGATGACAGCGGTCACCCCGAACGAAACAAAGGTTTCATACTACATAAAAACTCTTACCCGAATTTTTTTTTTCCGGCGATTGTCCGGCATTTCATCGGCAGCGACAACTGCTCCGTTTTCTGTAATCGTTTCCGGCGAATCAATGACGGTTTTTTTTTTGGAAGATCCGGTGGATCGGACCGGTTTACCGGCGGTTGCGGTTCCTCCACTGATGTTTCCCATTGATTATTTAGTTGCGACGATTTGTTTTGAATGGCTCGAATTGAACGGTTCAAGCTATAAATTGAATTGATGATATATCATATAATGATAATATGTTATGTTGAATGGAATACAGCGGTACCCCATTGAAGAGATCATGGGAATCTGTTGTGTGTAGCATACTGTGGGCCTCCCAAATCATATTTAATATTCAAAATTTAAATCGGGTGAAGTAAGTATTTTATGGTTAAAATAAAATAAATTTTGTTTTGTTTAAATTTATAACAAAAACAATAACTTGTACTCAAAATCTAAATTTAATAATAATTAATATTGTCATGTCTTTTGTGACTTTGAGGGGCCCGATACCAAGCAATATGCTTAAACGAACCCGCTTATTTGAACCCTCCAACACATTTATTGAAGAAAGATGTCATTAATATTCTTTTCTAGTGACCTTTAATTTCCAACTAATTCTTTCTATATTTTATAAACATACTTAAATTTAGAACCTGCAGTTCTATCAAAAGAGAACCCGAAGTTCTCATACAATATACATTTCATTTGAAGGCTTGTTTTTAAAATGCCTTATTCTTTCCTTTGTAGATAATATGTCGAACTTATCAAAGCTTGAATTCACCGCACTTGACATTTCGGGTAACAACTACCTCCCATGGACTCTTGATGCTAAAATTCATTTGACGGCAAAGAATTTGGGGGAGACAATTACTGTTGATAATCAGACCTCACCTCAAGATAAAGCGAAAGCTATGATATTCCTCCGCCATCATCTTCACGAAGATCTAAAACGGGAATATCTAACTGTTGAGGACCCCCTTGAATTATGGACAAACATCAAAGAACGTTTTGACCACCAGAAGCTGGTCTTACTCCCCAAAGCCCGCTATGAATGGCTTCATTTACGACTACAGGATTTCAAGACTGTCAGTGAATATAATTCTGCCTTGTTCCGCATTACCTCCGAGTTAAAATTATGTGGTGAAAAAATAACCGATGAAGACATGCTTGAAAAAGCCTTCTCAACGTTCCATGCCTCAAACATGCTCCTGTCGCAGCAATACCGGGAACGTAAATTTACTAAATATTCTGAATTGATTTCATGTCTTCTGGTCGCGGAGCAAAACAACAAGCTCCTACTACAAAACCATCAATCGCGACCCACCGGTGCAAGCCCATTCCCTGAAGCGAATGTGGCCAATTATCAAAGCGGAAGAGGTAGAGGTAGAGGTCGCGGCCCCAGCAGAGGTCGTGGTCGTGGTCGTGGTCGAGGACGGGGGTATACATGGCATCGAGAGTCCCAGAACACTAAAAATAGCGGTGGTGAATCGAGTCGACATAATACGGGGCGACCTTCAAAAGGAAAAAGTAGCGGGAACCAAAGCAACATTTGTTATAGATGTGGAATGTCAAATCATTGGTCCCGCACATGTCGCACCCCTAAACACCTTGTTGAGGCATATCAACGCATGATGAAAGAAAAATGAAAGAATGCTGAAACTAATTTTATTGAGGATGCACCTCCAGCCACGATACCAGACGTTCATTTGGATGCATGTGATTTTATTGAAAATGTTCGTGATGTTTAAACATATTTAATGTACATTTTTATGCTTTACTTTATGCATGTGATCTTGCAATGTTTAGACATCTACATGAAACTCTTGCAATGTTTCATTTTACTTCTTTGCATTAACTTTTACTTATTTTATTTCCTGAAGAAATATGTGTACTAGCTCCAGTAGAGCTATTATTGGTGATGAATGTCTGGTAGATAGCGGTAGTACTAATACTATTCTCAAAGATATGAGATTTTTCTCTGAATTGTCTCCGGCAGAGACACCGATTGGTACTATATCTGGTGTCAGTAACCTTATCGAAGGCTCCGGCAGAGCACACATAACATTATCTTCGGGTACCCAATTAACTATTGATAATGCATTATTTTCTAGTAAATCCAGAAGAAATTTACTTAGCTTTAAAGATATTCGGAAAAACGGTTACCACCTAAAAACAATATCTGAAAATAATCTTGAATATCTTCAAATTACTTTAAACAAGAATGGCCAAGAAACAATTGTTGAACAATTAGAAGCCTTATCCTCTGGATTATATTGTACGAATATCAATCCTATCGAATCTTACATGGTGAGTAACCAAAAGCTGTTAGATAAAGACACATTTAATATATGGCATGACCGTCTAGGTCACCCTGGTAGCATAATGATGAGACGAATAATCAAAAGTGCAACCGGGCACCCTCTCAAAAACTTAAAAGTTTTGCTACCACAAGACTTATCATGTGCAGCATGCTCTCTGGGCAAACTTATAACTCGGCCTTCACAAAGTAAATTGATACATGAAACCCCATCATTTTTAGAAAGAATCCAAGGGGATATTTGTGGGCCTATTCATCCTCCGTGTGGACCATTCCGCTATTTCTTGGTCTTAATAGACGCATCCTCAAGGTGGTCACATGTGAGTCTCTTAGCTACTCGAAACGTAGCATTTTCCCGACTTTTAGCCCAAATCATACAACTGAGAGCTAATTTCCCGGACAATCAAATTAGAAACATCCGGATGGATAATGCAGGAGAGTTCACGTCTCAAGCTTTTAATGACTATTGTATGTCAATCGGGATCAATGTTGAACATTCAGTACCTCATGTTCACACACAAAATGGTTTAGCTGAATCTTTGATTAAACGATTACAAATAATCGCTAGACCACTTTTAATGAGATGTAAACTACCATCATCTGCATGGGGACATGCTATTTTGCATGCTGCTGCACTAATTAGATTGAGACCAACTGCTGATCATGAATACTCCCCATTGCAACTGGTCTCCGGACGAGAACCAAGTTTGTCCCACCTTAGAATTTTTGGTTGTGCGGTATATGTACCAATACCGTCACCACAACGTACTACAATGGGACCCCAAAGAAGACTGGGCATCTATATTGGGTTTAACTCCCCATCCATTATTAAATATTTAAAACCAATGACGGGAGACATGTTTACAGCACGGTATGCTGACTGTCATTTTGATGAAACGATGTTCCCAGTCTTAGGGGGAGATAAGGACAAAGAAAGACTGGCAACACAAGAAATAACGTGGAATGCATCATCGCTATCAAATCTCGACCCCCGAAGTGGTCAATGTGAATATGAAGTCCAAAAGATTATACATTTGCAAAGAATAGCGAATGAATTACCAGATGCATTCACAGACACGAATAGAGTGACAAAGTCACATGTACCAGCATCAAATGCACCTGCTCGAATTGAAGTAATCCCAGAAGCGATTACTATACAACGAAAGCGTGGGAGGCCAATCGGTTCCAAAGACAAAAACCCACGGAAACGAAAAGAGCAAAGTAACGCAGTTGGTGAAAACTTACAAAAGGTTATAAATGAAACCCCGGTAGAGGTAAATGTCCCGGAAGAGACAACTATAATTCCAGAGGAAAATGAAGTTTCAGAAGAAACACCGGTACCGAACGAACAAGAGATCTCTATTAATTATGTACAAGATAGTACAATGTGGAACCGGAATGAAACACGTGTTGATGATATATTTGCATATGCTATAGCAACGGATGTAATCAATGAAAATGATTATGTACCTAAAACTTTAGAAGAGTGCATGCACAGAAATGATTGGCCAAAATGGCAAGAAGCCATAAATGCCGAATTAAATTCGCTCGAAAAGCGACATGTTTTCGGACCTGTAGTCCGAACACCCATAGACGTCAAACCAGTAGGTTATAAATGGGTGTTTGCAATAAAGAGAAATGAAAAGAATGAGATTGTACGATATAAGGCTCGACTTGTAGCACAAGGGTTTTCCCAAATCCCAGGAGTTGATTATGAGGAAACGTATTCCCCTGTAGTGGATGCGATAACCCTTAGGTTCCTAATCGGCCTCACAATCTCTGAAGGACTTCATATGAGACTAATGGATGTCGTCACCGCATACTTATACGGGACACTTGAAAATGGCATCTACATGAAAATTCCTAAAGGATTAAAATTGCCTGAAGCATTAAAATCAACACCTCGAGATATGTGTTCTATAAAGCTCCAAAGATCTTTATATGGTCTCAAACAATCTGGTCGTATGTGGTACAATCGACTTAGTGAATATCTCGAAAAAGAAGGATACAAGTCTGATGTAATCAGTCCATGTGTCTTTATAAAAAGATCACTCTCAAATTTCACTATAATAGCAGTCTATGTTGATGATATTAACATCATCGGATCTCCTGAAGAGATAGAGAAAGCTGCTCAGTTGTTAAAGAAGGAATTTGAAATGAAAGATCTTGGTATGACAAAATTATGCATCGGACTACAATTTGAGTATCTGTGCAATGGCACATTTGTCCATCAATCAAACTACATCCAGAAGATGTTAGTACGTTTCAATATGGATAAAGCACATCCGTTTAGCGTACCTATGGTTGTCCGACCGCTAGATCCACAAAAGGATCCTTATCGCCCTCAAGAAAAAGGCGAAGAAGTACTTGGTCCAGAAGTACCGTACTTAAGCACGATCGATGCCCTTATGTATCTCGCAAATAACACAAGACCTGACATTGCATTTGCAGTTCATGTACTAGCGAGATACAATTCGAATCCAACACGTAGACACTGGAATGGTGTAAAACATATATTCCGGTATATTTGCGGGACACAAGACTTAGGTCTTTTCTATCAGAAAGATCAAAAGTCCCAGCTTGTTGGGTATGCTGATGCCGGATATCTATCAGATCCTCACAATGCAAAATCTCAGACAGGTTATGTATTCACATACGGTGGCACAGCAATTTCTTGGAAGTCAACTAAGCAAACACTTACAGCAACATCATCAAATCATGCCGAATTAATAGCATTGTATGATGCTGGTCGAGAATGTGTGTGGTTGAGATCAATGATCAATCATATACAAGAAGCATGCGGAATAGAACAAATCAAGAAAGACCCGACGATTATCTATGAAGACAACGCTGCTTGCATAGCTCAAATTAGAGAAGGTTACATTAAAGGCGATAGAACAAAGCACATCTCACCAAAATTCTTCTCAACGTATGACTTGCAAAAGGAAGGGGAAATCGATGTTCGTCAGATCAAGTCAAGTGAAAATCTAGCAGACCTGTTCACAAAATCATTACCTAGAAGCAGTTTCGAGCAGTTATCACATGAGATCGGGCTTCGTAGATTAAAAGACGTTAGTTAAATTGAGGGCGAGCATTATACACGCTGTACTCTTTTCCTTGACTAAGTTTTGTCCCATTGGGTTTTCTTAGCAAGGTTTTTAACGAGGCAGCTCAACTGGTCCTGTAGTATCAGTTTATCTCATTGGTCCTGAAGTATCGATTTAACATCATCCTGAAGCATGTTGTTAATAGTGTATAATGAACAAGTAATGTATATCTGAGGGGGAGTGTTATAAAACCAGATATACAAACTTCCCCAAACAACTGCTTGGCAGTTAACATAGATATTGATGTATACTGTTGTATTGAATGACCGAGACTTCTTCTTCCAAAAAATAGCATTTGCATATCTCATTCCCATTGTTTCTTATCATGTTTCAGAAAGAACTACTTGATCAAAGAAAGGATCAATTGAAACCCAAAAACCGTCATAGAAAGAACGATTAGAAAACGGTTTTTCCGGCGAAAATCTCCGGCAAGTCACGAAATCAAAAATAACGGTTCAATCACAATCCCTTAACGTCTTTAAGATTTGAATACACAATATCAATGTTTAAAAATCAAAATCACAGTCTTTTTATTCAAAATCACAATTTTTCGTTAGTCTCTGTTTTTTGTATCAAACCTTTACAAAAATCACAACCAAAACATTATATACTGTTGACGGTTTTTCCTGATTCGAAACAATATCAAAACTTCGAAACAATATCAAAACTTTGATATTAAATCAAACTTTGATATCCAGTTACACAATTTGGGTTGGGTTATCAAAAGAAAAAACCAACAGTTTAGCCAAAATAATATGCCAGGGCCAAACAAAGGAGGTATAAAAAATTTCGAACAAACCGCAGAAAAATAGCACCTCTGGGCGAAAAACGTGGCAGGGCCGCGGCCCCGGCACCCACCTACAAAGAACCGCCCCTGGGTGCATTGTAGATGTGGCTGCTATGGAGTACGATGACCGATTACGTGTGGTCAATGTTGTCGGCGGCCGCAGAGGGGTGTGGCTGTAGCATCTAGCGGTAATGAGAGTAGTGTCGATGGCGATGGTATAGATGCGGTCCCCTGAGACGTGATGTTTTTCTTTGTGGAGATGCGGATTTTCGGTGATGGTGATGGTGATGGTGGGTGTTTTGGTGGTGGAGAAGAGGTTGATGTTCATCGTGTGAATTGTAAGTTTTAGAGTTGGGTTTGTTTTTCTTGCTGATCTTTTTTTATATTATTCATGTTTCGATTACAACTATTTCACATCATGCAAAAAGCGTATAACGCAGAATACAAAATGCCAAATCCTACAAATAACTTAATTAAGCCCTCGCCGCAAAGCGCAGGAAGGGACACATCTCATGTATTGACACTAAATACATTTTTAATCAACATCCCGCCGCAACGCGCGGGTTAGCATTAACTCGTTTTTAATCAATTCTCAAGTTTAAAATGCCCATGGCTTGTTTTTATGTTTCCTTCCTATAATTCTAATTTCACGTTGGGGTAAAATGTCCAAATCGTTAAGTTTTATATTCGATTTTAGTGATTATCTAAAATATGCTAAAAAACTCAAATATTATTATTATAAAGAAAGTCATATTTATCACAGGTTATAAAAAAACATTAAAAGTCTAGAAACATACATGCATATAGATTTTCAGTTTTGTTCTTCCTTTTGTGAAAAAAGAACGGAAATTATAAAATGAGGTTTTTTATCCGGTTTTTGATGAATACAAAAAGCAATGTGTAACTGGATATTTGATGTTACGAAATTATGTTTCCATCCTCATTCTTATTTATGGCTTACATTACATATAAATATGACTAATTAAACCAACTTACCACTATCAAATTAACTGTGTAGATTAAAACAATTACGAAAAGGAAATGAAAAAAGAAAAAATAATAAGAAAACATAAATCCCTGAGCCCAATATAATGCAGCCCCAACTCCCTCTTAGTTTGGTAGGTAGCCCAACACAAAATTCATAAATATCTGGGCCCAAAATATGATGAAGAGGAGGGCCCAAAGCAAGAGAAGAAAAGGTGTTTACATCCAATAATTATCTTCTACATTTATATTGGTTTTCCTCGGAATTGATGATGAACTCGGGTAAGGGGCGCTTTCAAGGGGCCGGGGGGGGGGGGGGGGCGACCCCCGAACTTTTCGCTCAATAGTGTTATGTATGTACGTTTCGTATAGAGTTTTTTAGATATATACGTTTTTGACCCCCCGGTTTTATAAGAAAAAAATTTTTTACTTGTATAGAATTTTTATGTTAGGTGACTTCCGACTTCCTGGTAAAAATTTTCAAGCTTCGTCCCTGTCTCCGTTTGCCCTGATTCTTATTACAACTTCATATTATAAACTCACATCCAATAATTATCTTCTACAAGCAGTTGATTGGTGACTCACCTTACAAATTTATTTACATTCAAACACACTCGTACGTAGTGTGATATATGCATTTGTAATCTTTACTACCAACTAAAGTCCCAGTTTACAGAAATCATTTTAGGGTGTTCTTTTATCTAATCTACAAAGAATCAAATAAAAATCTAAACACACTCAACCTCTTGTGCACTTATCACATCTCTAACAAAATACATCTTCACATTGATATGCTTTGTTCTTTCATGAAAAACGCTGTTTTTAGAAAGGTGCACTGCCCCTGCATTATCACAAAATGCTTAAACTCTCTTTAGGTCAATTCTCAGCCATAAAGACTCTTTTACCCCTTATGTTAAGGATATAAACTCAGCTTCTGTAGTAGATAGTGCCACTACCGATGGTAACGAATCTGGTTAGTTAAAATCATATGTGTAAGATTAAATATATTATGTAACAATATTTAATCTATAGCCATCATAATCATTTACATAATATAGATCAAAATATATAATAACCTATTATTTAAATTAGTTGGTAATTGTTGATGGACCATATTGCCCTTAGTAACTAATTAGGTTTCCTCCTGAGTGCCTATATAAAGGAGTCTTATGTTGAGGTTGAAGGGTTACTCAGTCGCACATCCCATAAGTCATAACATCATAATCAACCTCCTCTCCTACACCGATTCCCTTATCGGTTTTCTTAGCCCCATCATCAGTTAGCACCCTAAGGAGGAACCGAATCACTCTGACAATCATGTCGAACTCGATGTCATCTTCTCTGACTGGATTCTCCACTGCTTTGAATGCAATAACAGGTATGATTTAATGTTTTCTTTCATGTTTGATCAGAACCGAACCCAACATGTGGTATCAGAGCATATGTTGATTAGTCGGTTCTGTTTTAATCCGAAAATCTGGAAAACGGAATTGAAAAATTCATAGCAGATTACGTTTTTGCCATCCGAAATCCTCATTACGGACGATTTCGGATGATTTCGGATGATCACGGATCTAAGTTTCATCATTTCGGATGCATTACGGATCATTACGGATCAATTTTGACCATTACGGATGATTTCGGATCTGGAAGTTCATCATTACGGATCATCACTGATCATTACGGACGATTTCGGATCTGGAAGTTCATCATTACGGATCATCACTGATCATTACGGACAATTTCGGATCTAAGTTCCATCATTACGGATCATCATTGGTCATTACGGATGATTTCGGATCATTACTGATGCATTTCGGACAAATGTTTGAATTTTCGATTTAGGGTTCATCATAAGTTCCTCATTACGGACCATTTCGGACTCATTACGGACCATTTCGGACTCATTACGGATTCTTTTCGAACTAAACATCCATCACGGATCATTTCGGACTGAGTATCATCATTTCGGATCAATTTCGGACTAAGCCTCATCCGAAATCATCCGAAATGCATCCGAAATGGATTCATCCGAAATCATGAGTGTTTAATGTGAACTAAAATAAATGGGTGGTTTGCTAGTAAATAAATGGTTTTGTAATTTACTTAGTTAATTAATCAGAATCAGATAATGTTTTACAAAACCAGAATAGCTTAACTTGAATGAGCTTTTGATATATCATTTCTGGCCAAAGCTGACTTGATACATCTACTTATCGTTCAAGTATTACGAAAGCTATGTTGTGTGTGCATCATAAGCATGAATGTCTTAATTTCTGGCCAAAGCTGATTTAATTCATTCATAGATGGCATACTCAACAAGTGCATAACTAAAGTGGTTGTTTCAATTTCTGGCCAAAGCTGATTTGTTACAAACGCTTTGCACATATGCTTAAATGATTACACTTCTGGCCAAAGCTGTTTTGTTTTCGTTTAAGTAGAATTTTTTAGCTAAGTCTATTATTTTGATGTTAGTAATAGACAATATCACAGCTTCATAATGTAAAATGGTCATTATTTATGCCTGCCTTAGTTTAACGTGCCCTTAGATCACATTAGGACTTCTTCATTAGTATCATAACTTGCTCATCTTATTTCCACTATCAGCACCCAATCAGGGAATTCCACCTTTGACTGGTGATAACTTTGCTGCATGGAAGGATGCTCTCATGCTTACTCTTGGGATATTAGACTTTGATTACGCTCTAAGAGAGGATAAGCCAGCGGACCTTACTCCACAGAGTACTGCTCCTCAGCAGTTACTTCATGATAAGTGGACTAGGAGTAACCGTATGTCTCTCATGTTTATGAAGCAGTCCATCAGTAATGCTATAAGGGGAGCTATTCCTGATTCTGAAGATGCTAAAACCTACTTGGCTTCTGTGGAGGCTCAGTTCAAGGGGACGTCTAAAGCACACGCCAGTACTCTTATTCTCAAGCTGGTGACAACTAAGTATGATGGGAGGAGCGGCATTCGCGAGCACATCATGATGATGAACGACATGGCCAATAAGTTGAAGGGGCTGGAAATGGAGATCAGTGATGGTTTCCTTGTTCATTTCATCATTACTTCGCTTCCTTCGTCCTTTGAAGCATTCAAGATCAATTACAACACTCAGAAGGATAAATGGACGATGAGTGAGCTGGTCGCCATGTGCGTACAGGAGGAAGAGCGTATGAGGATGGATCGCCATACTGATGTTGCCAACTTTACTACCTCCAACTCTAAGAAAAGGAAGAACAATTATCAGAGGAAGGATGCTTCAAAAGTCCAAAGGCCTAATTCTAATCCTAGTACAAGTGCAGCTTCCAGCTCTAAGAACTCCTTAGGCAGTATCCGCTGCAAGTTCTGTAAAAAGACAGGACACATGCAAAAGGAATGCCCTGACTTCAAGGAGTGGCTGGCTAAGAAAGGTAACGATTATTTTATGATACTTGAGTCCTATAATTTAAGTGTTCCTGCTAATTCTTGGTGGTTTGATTCTGGTTCTATGGTTCATGTTACCAATTCTACTCAGGGATTCCTTTCAATCCGGAAGCTGGAAAGAAACCAAAGAACGCTTAAGGTTGGGGATGATCGAGAATTAGAAGTGAAGGCCATTGGAACATTACAATTAGTTATGAAAACTGGTTTATGTATTAAACTTTATGATACCTTATATGTTCCTGAGGTAACTCGGAACCTTGTATCAGGACCAAAGTTAGACATGGACGGTTTTATTGTTTCCCATGGTCATCGCAAACTCTCTATCCTCTATGATTCTGTTCTTTATGGTACTGGCATTCTGGATGGTGGTCTCTATAGATTAGAACTAGAAGATGACTTTTCCAAATCTTTGTTGTCATATAACATTAATGAATCACTCACAAAGATGAAAGAGAAACGAGACTTAGAAACTTCATCCATGTTGTGGCATCAGCGTTTAGGCCACATCTCAAGAGAACGATTAAATCGTCTCGTAAAGGATGAAGTATTACCTCCTCTCGATTTCTCTGATTTTGGAACATGTGTCAAATGTCTTAAAGGTAAGATGACATTAGCAAATAAGAAAGGTGCCACTAGGAGCTCTAATTTATTAGAACTCATTCATACTGACATTAGTGGTCCCTACCAAATCGCTGGCATAACAGGACATACGTCATTTATCACTTTTATTGATGATTATTCTCGTTACATGTACTTGTATCTTATTAAGGAGAAATCTGAATCTCTTACAACTTTTAAAGATTATAAGGCTGAAGTTGAAAAGCAATTAGATCGTCAGATTAAAGTTGTGAGATCAGATAGAGGCGGTGAATATTATGGAAGACATACTGATGTGGGTCAAGCTCCTGGTCCATTTTATGAGTTTTGTAAGGGCCAGGGGATTGTGAACCAATACACCATGCCTGGTACACCTCAGCAGAACGGTGTCGCTGAAAGAAGAAACCGTACCCTTATGAACATGGTGTGAAGTATGTTAGCCAACACTAATTTACCATTATTCCTCTGGACTGAAGCGTTAAAAGCAGCTGTTCATATACTCAATAGAGTTCCTTCTAAGTCTGTCCCTAAAACTCCTTATGAACTCTGGACAGGAAGGAAACCGAGTCTTAAATATATGAAAGTATGGGGCTGCATTGCTGAAGCAAAACTTTACAATCCTTTCCTAAGGAAACTTGACCCTAAAACAGTTACCTGTTTCTTTATCGGGTATCCTGAGAACTCTAAGGGTTATCATTTCTATTGTCCTTCCCATGTCACCCGTATTGTTGAAACCAAGCGTGCCGCGTTCCTGGAGGATTTCAAGGTCAGTGGGAGCAGTACCAACCCTTACGAAGAATTGCAAGAAGTACAAGACGCGGGGGGGAGAGACTCGTCGCTTACCATTACTCCGATTACTCCTCTTGTACCCAATGCAACTACTGTACCTGAAGCTACTGCACCAACTCCAAATTCACCTCTACAATCAGAACCAATTATACCTCATGACGAAGGCACATCAAACGCTCAAAACCAAGACAACGCTGAACCCGCTAATCCACTCAGGAGGTCATCTAGGCAAAGAAGGCCTACTAATTGGGATGATTATGTTACCTACCTGACTGAAATGGATCCCGGAAAGCTCAATGATCCTATCTCTTACAATGAAGCCATTAGCAGTGATCAGTCTTCTGAATGGAATAAAGCAATGATTGATGAGCTTGAATCCATGAAGAAAAATGACGTTTGGGATTTGGTAGAATTACCCAACGGAGCCAAACCCGTAGGATGTAAATGGGTATTCAAAACAAAACTGGATCCGAATGGTAACGTTGAACGCTACAAAGCAAGATTGGTTGCAAAGGGCTACACTCAGAAAGAGGGAATTGATTATCAAGAGACGTTTTCTCCTGTCTCTCGTAAAGATTCATTAAGGATCGTCATGGCCCTAGTAGCTCATTTCGATTTAGAGTTACATCAGATGGACGTTAAAACCGCTTTCCTTAACGGAGATTTGGACGAAGATGTTTACATGAAGCAACCTGAAGGCTTTAAACCTGAAGGTGAGGAGCATCTAGTCTGTAAGTTGAAGAAATCCATTTACGGGTTAAAACAAGCATCACGTCAGTGGTACCTCAAGTTTGATGAAGTCATGAAGAAGCAAGGTTTTATGAAGAATCAAGTGGATCAATGCACCTACCTCAAGATGAGTGGGAACAACTTTACTATTCTTGTCCTTTACGTTGATGACATTCTATTGGCAAGTAATAGTTTAGACATGTTGCATGAGTCGAAGCGGTTACTTTCGCATAACTTCGACATGAAGGATCTCGGAGAGGCTTCTTACGTCATTGGCATCGAAATTCACCGAGATAGACACAAAGGGATCTTAGGATTGTCCCAAAGGGCCTACATAGATCGTGTCCTTACGCGTTACAACATGCAACAATGCAAACCCTCCGTCGCTCCGGTAGTTAAAGGAGATGTTTTCGGTTCATTTCAGTGTCCGACAACAGAGGTTGAGAAGGAGCAAATGAGCCAGATACCTTACGCGTCAGTAGTCGGGAGCTTGATGTATGCTCAAGTCTGTACTCGTCCAGATATCGCTTATATTGCTGGAATGCTAGGCCGTTATCAGACTAATCCTGGCCTAGATCACTGGAAAGCAGCTAAGAAGGTACTTCGATATCTGCAAGGGACGAAAGACTATAAGCTGACTTATAGAAGAAGTGATCATTTAGAAGTGGTGGGCTATTCTGATTCTGACTTTGCAAAATGCAAAGATGACAAGAAATCCACTTCGGGCTATATCTTTATGTTAGCAGGCGGCCCAATCTCATGGAAGAGTCATAAACAACAGTTGACCACAACTTCCACAATGATGGCAGAGTACATTGCTGTTTATAACGCAACCTGTCATGGAATGTTACTTAGAAATCTGGTCGCTGGGCTCAAAATTGTTAATTCTATTTCTAGACCATTGAAGCTTTACTGTGATAATTCAGCTGCCGTTAGTTTCTCGAACAGTAACAGTTCGACTGGAGCTGGTTTATATCTCGATACAAAATATATGTTCGTACGAGAACGAGTTGAGGAAAATAATCTTTGTATTGAGTATATTAGTACTAAGGATATGCTTGCGGATCCGTTGACTAAAGGTCTCCCTCCTAAGGTTTATGAAGAACATGTTCGTAATATGGGATTTAGTAAAGACCTTATTTGAGCATATTGTACTAGCTTATGTTTTATGTTAATGAAATTTCCTCAGTTTGATTTTGTATGTCTCTTAGAATATGTTCAACCGGTATAATGGCATATAGACAAATAAAGTTACAAATCAAACAAAGGGCTTACGCGTATTTTGATCATAACGATTAGGTTTTAAATTAAGGCTATAGTATGATTAATGGGGGTCCTGAGTCGCATAATGATTCAACGGCTGTATTTCTCTGCTATAGTACTTGTTTAAAGCTAAAATGAGTGTTAACTCCTGATCAGGCTTATCTAATACTCATAGTAAATGATTACTCGGCTAAGTGGGAGAATGTAAGATTAAATATATTATGTAACAATATTTAATCTATAGCCATCATAATCATTTACATAATATAGATCAAAATATATAATAACCTATTATTTAAATTAGTTGGTAATTGTTGATGGACCATATTGCCCTTAGTAACTAATTAGGTTTCCTCCTGAGTGCCTATATAAAGGAGTCTTATGTTGAGGTTGAAGGGTTACTCAGTCGCACATCCCATAAGTCATAACATCATAATCAACCTCCTCTCCTACACCGATTCCCTTATCGGTTTTCTTAGCCCCATCATCAGTTAGCACCCTAAGGAGGAACCGAATCACTCTGACAATCATGTCGAACTCGATGTCATCTTCTCTGACTGGATTCTCCACTGCTTTGAATGCAATAACAGGTATGATTTAATGTTTTCTTTCATGTTTGATCAGAACCGAACCCAACAATATGCACACCACCTATTTGATTAAATGCTTGTGTGAGATTAAGCCTTGAAAGCTGGGTAATCAGCAGCCTGTTTTGATAAAATTCTTCTTAATTAACAGCCTGTTCCGTTCATATATAAAAATGAAAAGACCCAAAACCGAATGCACCTATTACGGGGATCGTTTGACTTTTTTTTGCATTCATCACCAAACAATATCTTTTTTTTTTTTTTTTTTTTTAATTGTAACCATATCTGACACACTGACTGGTTTCGACAGGTGTTCCAGATCAACCCAGCTAACCCGTTTCAACAGAAGGAATTCCAAAGAAAAAAAAAAAAACAACAGAGGACAGCACAACCAAACTATAAGGTATCGAGATCACACCATTTTTTTCCAAGAAAATGTCTAACACAAACAACACGCACAACACTACTATATCTGAATTCTATTTTAGTGTTTTATGCTTTTTTACCACAAACAATACTGTAAGCTCAACTTGCAGTCAAGGCCAATAATATGTAAGCTCAACTTGTTAGCGGAAGCCGTTATCATCATCGGCATCGTATTCGTGTTCCTGTGTGTGTTTGTGAATCTGTACATGTTTGTACAGAGAGTAATGAACACTTGGTAAATGGATATTAAACTTGAATATCTTGGTACTCGGCAAAGATTGCCGACAATGTGTATTTATACATCAGACTTAAACGGTTATGTGAAGGTTTGGTTTTGGCGGGAATAACCGTCAAGTGAAACATTTTCAACCAACCGACACAACCGTTCATCTATATCGTTTCATACATACATAATAATAACTTTAATTATCCTAATTACACTTAATACATAATAAAATAACTAAATTAAGTTTAATATTCCAACACAACTTGCAGTCAAGGCCAATCATGAGTCAGGGCACTACTTTGTTTGTGCTAGTTGATAGGGAAGTTCACTTTCAAGTGGTGTCAAGACTTCAACCCAGCTAACTCGTTTCAACGGGTACATGTTATGGTCCACTACACAACTTGCCCATATTGTCACAACTAAATCAACTTAGAGGTGGCAATCTTGATCCATTTACCCATGATAGGTTGATTCAGGTTATGTTTTATCTCTAATGGATCCAACAATACAGTAAAACTATAGCTAAATAAATAACAAGTCACCCAAAGGGTATTTTAAAGTAAAACTTCCTAAATCATATTATATTTTTATTCAGAAACTTATCTATACTATATAATAAAAGAAACCAACTTTGGGACACGTGTCACTCATTGAAGGCGTCTACATTTTAATTTCCTGCATTTTCATACTTATCTTATATCAATTAATTAAATAATAAATAATCAATTAATATTAAATCTTATCTTACTTTGAATTTCGGATAGAATCATTCTATTTAATTTAATAATATATTATCTTCAAATTTAAATTATAAATTAAAGATTTTTTAGATAATAGCACAAAACAATAATCTTAAACTTAAAAAACAATAATACGCTCATATAAAAAATTTAAAGTACAAACAAAATATACAAAATAACTTATTAGACATTAGATCAAACTTTAAAAAACACTAATTAGGAAGAGAAGCTTATAATATAATTCTGTTTTAGATTTTCCAAATTGGGGTTCTAATCAAAATAACTTATTAGACATTATATCAAACTTTAAAAAACACTAATTAGGAAGAGAAGCTTATAATATAATTCTGTTTTAGATTTTCCAAATTGGGGTTCTAATCAATTCGAATTAAACTTAACCAAGTTTATGACTTGATTCGAATTAAACCGAACCAAATTTATGCTTTTTTAAACGAATCCAATAGCATATTATTTACTATACAAAATTACATTTATTTAACTCGTGTAATACATGGTGTTTTTAAAGATATAACTTTTTTTTTATTATTTAGTATATATTCGCCCCGCTTGCGGTATACGCATATAATGTATATATGTGTGGAAGCTCGGAGGGCAAAAGTGAAATTGCACTAATTTTAACATTATTTTACTAAGCTCGTGAAAATAACGTTATAAGCGGAGGACGGTTAATCATGCATCATCATCATGTGGTGGCGTTGATAGTATAAAGACAAAAGGGACCATGCACTAATTGGTCTTTGTCCCGATTGTTGAGTGTTATGTGCCTTATATCCAAGGCTTGATGCAAAACTACTATCGAGTCGGGGCTCTCACTGAAAGCAGTCTCTCTATTCCGACGGGGTAGAGATAAGTTTGTCTACATCTTACCATCCTTAGACCCTACCTTAGCTTTGCTATTGGTGGGATTTACTGAGTATGATGATGATGATAATGATTTAGTATATATAATTGGACTTATTGAACCTGTATAATACACGGGGTTTATAAAGATATAACTTTTTTATTATTTAGTTTATAAAATTACATTTATCCAACCCGTGTAATATACAAGGTTACAAAATTACATTTATTTAACACGTGTAATACACAGTGTTTTTAAAAATATAACTTTTTTTTTATTATGTAGTATATATAATTAGATTTATTCAACCCGTACAATACACGGGTTTTATTATTTGGTATATAAAATTACATTTATTCAGTACAATACATGGGGTTCTTAGAGATATAATTTTTTTATTATTTAATATATAAAATTACATTTGTTCAACCCGTGTAATAAACGAGATTTTTAAAGAATAATTGTTTTAATTTAGTATATAAAATTACATTTATTCAACCCGTGTAATACACGGGGTTCTAACCTAGTATTCTTATGAGATAAACTAATTTTCTACCTGACACGTCAATTATTTATTGAAAATAACAGAAATTTTCATGTAGGCCCATTTCAAATTGTACATGAAAGTTAACCATTTTGGCTCATCTACTGTATCTTTTTTTTTCCAAGAAATATGTCTAAAATTGGACCTATTCATGAACCCAAACAACATGCACAACAGTAGTAGTACATGTTATGGTCCATTTTTGAACACTAACAATAACGTAAGCTTAACTTGCAGCAAAGCCAATCATGAGTCAAGGCGCTATTTTGTTAGTGCGAGTTGTTGGGGAAGTTGACTTGCAAGTGCTGTCAAGGCTTCTGAGCACATACACATACGTTAGTCATGAAAGTTGCCAAAAGTTGCTAATTCATTATGAAAGTTGCCAAAAGTCACTAAATACATCTAAATCAAATTTGCAACTAATATATATTTAAAAATATATATTAGTAAGTCTTTATGAGAATGTAAAGATATTTACAAAATGTTTTAAAAAGAATAGATCCAGCCTTAAAAAAATTATGAAAGAAAAATTGTAATTTAGTTGATATATTTTATAAACTATCTGTGAAATTTTGAAAATATACTAGTGCTTGTTTGCAAAGCATTGTATTCCTTATCGATTCATATATTTTATTTTTAATGGATATATCCAGGAGACGTTGTTGACTGCAAAGTCTTTCTATGGAGACAAAGAAAAACAGAGCAGTGTCTACACTACAGATTACACTTTTGTTGATAGAAATTGCGGTATTGACTTCCAAGTCTTCCATGGCTATAGTTAAGACTCTATTCATTTCTATATCTATAAATGAACAAGATCAGTTAATCTCAAGAACCCATCACTTTCATCATAACAATCAATCTTTAGATTCTTATGACAACTTCATCATAAGAATCCACCTTTACACTTCTCATTTTTCTAGCTTAATTGGGATTGTGGGATTAAATAATGGGGAATCATTGGGGTTTGGGTCTCCAGTTTATTATTGTAACTATTATTATGGTTGCAACCACAAATACTTGTTTGGGGGCTCGCAATATAAATTTTTTTTTTTGAAATGGCGGCAATTTTTATAAGAGAAACAAGGACAAATTTAAGCAAGATGCTCAAAGATGTTCATACAGTACATAGGAAAAATGACAGAATGCAAGAAAATGATACATGCCTACCAAGACTTACTGAAACCCCTCCACTGTTCCCATTCCAAGTCTATAGCAGCCACCTTTGAGTTAATCCACATGAATGATAGTGCCTTTATGTCCCCCACAGTCCTGGATATTTGCTGCACCCTGTTGTTGAATATAGCCGCATTTCTAGCTAACCAGATCGACCAGCAGGCTCGCAATATAAATAGCACGGTGGCTTGCTTTGAGCATGAGCGGCTTGCTCTTCTCAACTTCAAACATAGTGTCAGAGATGACAATGGTATGTTGTCATCATGGGTTGGCAATGACTGTTGCAACTGGGAAAGAGTCATATGTGATGGTGTCATTGGAAATGTTGAAAGTCTTCATCTCAGAGCTGATTTTGGTACTTACTTAATTAGTGAAAAAATGGGCACTTCTTTAAGAGAGCTGAGGCATATAAAATACTTGGACTTGAGTAAGAATCTTTTTCGAGGAAATCGGATCCCTGAGTTCATTGGATCCTTGGAACAACTCACTTACCTCAATCTCTCTTATGCATGTTTTTCTGGTATCATTCCTCATCACATTGGAAACCTTTCCAATTTAAAGAATCTTGATCTTCGTTCATCCCCAGGATATTGTTCTTACGATCAGCTCACTGCACATGATATGACCTGGATGTAGGTCCGGCTAGGGGAGGATCTAGTCGCCTAATCCTTGTATACGAACCACTCCGGTTGTGCGGAATCCAACCGGAATAGCAAACCGAGACGGAACACGTAAAAACACGACACGCAGAAATCACCGTTAAACACCACTGTATTATAACGATAAAAGGGTTCGGTTACAATCCAATGTTTACAATGCTCTTTGTAAACTCTCTCAAGTGTGTGTGTGTGTGCTCTGTTCTTTCTCTCTGAAAGTCTTCTCTCGTGTCTCTTACCGAAACAGAACAAATGAATGCTATTTATACTAACAGACACATACACATATGACGAAACAAACAATGCACGACGAATCAGCATCATGGTCGACGAAACACATCTGTTTCGTCGACTTCTGGGCTGATTCGCCGATGATGTCTTCGGCCCAAATAGATGAGGCCCAATCCTTGATTCGTCAACTTGTCTTAGCCCAAGGACTGTGATGTTGAGTCCAGTCCATGTCTTGTCTCTTGTGTCGGCTTGAAGTCTTATATACAACGGAGGAAAGTTGTCACAAAATAAGCCGAGCAAAGTCGCGTCCACAATCTCGAATCAATTCGCGTAGAGTCGCGTCCATAAATATGTATCAACAAACTCCCCCTTGGACGCTACTCGTGAGGTTCGCTTCTCATATCTTCCATGTCGGAGGATCTTCAAAGTCTTCACGTCTGAAAGCAGAAAGTGTATCAACAAACTCCCCCTTGGACGCTACTCGTGAGGTTCGCTTCTCATATCTTCCATGTCGGAGGATCTTCAAAGTCTTCACGTCTGAAAGCAGAAAGTGTATCAACAAACTCCCCGTTTCATGTAGGAAGTGTGTTGACAAACTCCCCCTTAACATAAGCTCCCCCTTGAGTTATGCTCGTGAAAGTCTTGATCTTTACAACTTGAGATCCTTGTGGTGTTGATGATGGTCAGCGGCAACTCGATCATCTTTGTCTTTTGAGTGCCTTCACGTCGTGTCTTCATTCCGAAGCTTGTCATCGACCATGTTCTCCTTGCCTTTAGAATCTGCACATGCAAGAAATCTAAACGCGTAATGAGAACAACTGCCTGGAATATCATAAGCAAACGACACACATGTGACCATTGTTTAAATAAACACCGTCCGACAGTTTGAAAGTTTTAACACATTTTATCAATTTCAAATTTTAACTTTCAACACTTGCAAATTTCGACCGTTTATGAAGATTTAGTCGTTTCGGTTTTCAATCAGGTTTCAGGTAACGAAGACTCGAGCTCCAACATCGTACGATCGAAAATAAGATAGAAATAAAATCTTTTTGGCTTTTATAAAGTTTATATTAAAACACACTTAAAATCTTTTTGGTATTTTTGAATATTTCAAATGTAAAGACTGAAAGCAGTAAATAAATATATACAAACATTCTTTTTGCGAGTTTCGAGGGTAAGAGAATCATATCAGTTTACGGTCATGCCAAAACGCTCTTGTTGTTCAATTAGTTAACATTAAGATAAGCATCCTATAACAATTATCGGTATTGTTGTCCACATAAGCTCAACTTATCAGATGTAATCATGGCGAGGGGATACGTTAAGGTATGATTTATACTTACCGACCGGTGTTCATCCACATCACGACACATTCCCGTATCAAGGTATGCACGAGGGTTCATCTTACCGGTGAGTATACCGATTATCATCTGTTTGACCGTATATGATGTGAGATTCTCACTTATTTTGATTGAAAACAAGCCCTATGTGATATAATCACTTATTGATGAGGAACTTGATTTTCGATGCATGAGGGCACAGGAGCAAGTCCGTGAACAGGTCAGTACTTTCGTACAGCAGAGAGACGAACTTGACTCCCGGATAAATGTGATATATTATCACTTATTTGTTTGGACATGTGATTGTTGATCACTTATTGAGGTCGAATGCAATATGTACACGTATGTATAGTATCATGGAAGATCTAGACTTGCGTCCCCGTTATTTTTCGGTAAAAGATACAACCATGATACCCAGATGATAAGCAGCATAAAGACCGAATATCTCAGAACCTCGGCAATCTCTCAAACGAAATTTCGGTACTAAGACCATATGCCAATGAATGGTTCCCACCTGGTCTTCAGTCGATTTAAGTTTATATCACCCTGCACACTTTAAAATGATTGTGAGCCTACCGATACATCTTATATAGAGCTGCTTATTGTTTTTCATTTAAGGGTTTAAAGAGGTTTAGACAGACCACTGATGTACTATCATTTTCTCTTTTTCTCGCCAGGAAACTCATTTTTGTTTTTCTATTGTTTTTGTGTTTTTGAAATTTTTCGATGTTTTTGGATTTTCAAATTTTTGGATTTACTCCCCCTAAAATCAACAAACTAAGACAAATTTAAAACACAAAGGTATTTACAAAAATGATTTTCCGATGTGGATTACTCTTGCTTGACCTTAACGCCGTTTACCAATAATAAATAGTCAAATCTTGATTTGTCAAAAGCTTTGGTAAAAAGGTCGGCACGTTGGTCATCGGTGTGGACGTAAGCAACATCGATTAGCCTTTTCTCAAAGCAATCACGTATGAAGTGATACTTAATGTCGATGTGCTTAGTCTTTGAATGCTGCACAGGATTTTTAGTGATCTGTAAGGCGGCAGAATTATCAACGTAAAGAGGAGTAGTTAGGAATTCAAAACCGTAATCACGCATTTGTTGTTGGATCCATAGGACTTGGGAGCAACAACTTGAGGCAGCAATGTATTCAGCTTCTCATGTTGATGTAGCGACGCACGTCTGCTTCTTGCACTGCCATGTGACTAGGCGATTTCCCAAAAACTGACATCCAGCCGTTGTGGATTTGCCGTCGATTTTGCATCCGCCAAAATCAGAATCACTGAATGCGATCAAGTCAAAGTTATTATCCCTAGGGTACCATAGACCGGTGTTAGGGTAACCCTTCAAATAACGAAAAATCCTTTTTACAGCTGCAAGATGTGAGGCCTTCGGATTCACTTGATATCTGGCAAGCAGGCACGTTGGGTACATTATATCTGGTCTTGATGCTGTGAGGTACATAAGAGATCCGATCATCGCGCGGTAGTATGAGGGGCTAGTATCTTGTCCCTTCAGGTCTGGAGTAATTCCGTGATTTTGCGGCAATGGGGTACCAATGGGCGTTGCATCAGACATCTGGAACCGGCTCAAGATGTCACCAACATATTTAGTCTGATGGATGAATATCCCAGACTCCGTTTGTTGTACTTGTAGGCCCAAAAAGAAAGTCATTTCCCCCATAGCACTCATCTCGAATTTATCCTGCATAACACGCTCGAAATCCCTACACAAAACATCATTAGTAGAACCAAAAATAATATCATCAACGTATACCTGTACCAGTAGAAGATCTCCATCTTGTTCTTTGATGAAAAGAGTACAATCGATAAGACCTCTTCGAAAACCATTCTCCAGCAGATAATTAGATAAGGTTGCATACCAAGCTCGCGGTGCTTGATGAAGACCATAGAGAGCTTTGTTGAGCAACCAAACCCGATCAGGATGAATAGGATCTTCAAAACCTGGAGGCTGTTCGACATACACCTCTTCTTCCACCACACCATGTAAGAATGCACTTTTCACGTCCATCTGGTATACCTTGAAACCTTTGAATGAGGCATAAGCCAGAAAGATCCGAATTGCTTCTAGACGTGCAACAGGTGCATAGACTTCGTTGTAGTCGATTCCTTCAATCTGACGAAAACCTTGAACGACTAGCCTTGCTTTGTTCCGGATAACGATTCCACGGTCATCCTTCTTGCATTTAAACACCCAACGGGTACCAATCTTCTTATAACCAGCAGGTTTCTCTACGAGTTTCCAGACACCAAGCTTCTGGAATTGTTGCAGTTCTTCCTGCATTGCTTCAACCCAAGAGCTATCTTTCAAAGCATCTTTCCAAGTTCTTGGTTCTTCCTGTGAAACATAACACGCGAAAGACCAATCATTTTGTTGACCAGATTCTCGGATAGTTGCATACAAGCCTGCATTGTTGTTGTTCCGCAACATGTTTCTTGTTTGAACGCCACTTTGCACATTTCCGATGATGTTTTGTTGAGGATGGGTATTGTGAATCCTTGTTTCTGGATTATCTTGAACTGGAATATTTGTACCCAGATTGTTGAGATTGAGATCAATAATCAATTCAATGCCCGGAATTGACGAAGAGGATGATGCAGTAGCTTCAGCTGTTCCAGGGACGCCCACTGGAGGAGTACCCTCTGAAGTACCATGAACTGCTGTTATTGGAGCTTCTTGATCTGCATCGAGAAATTCATCATCCTCTGAAGATTCGTTCAATTCGGTAGCATCGTGAAAATCCTCATTGTCGAGAGCATTATTGTTCACTGAAGATGGTTCTTGATTGACAATAATGGGACGAACCACCGGTGAATCTGTTGCGTTGTCACTCTCGAAAAACATCCTTGCCGCAGCATTTTCTTCAACTGCTTCAACATTGATCGAATTGAAAAAGTCATCGTACTCAAACATCCAAGGCTGACCAGGATTTCTAACTGGTAAAGTGTGCCTTTGTACTCTGACTTCAGACCATTCCTCGACCCTTTTAGTCTCTAGATTCCAGACTCTTAAGTTCGGGGTGGAATACCCAAGAAAGTATCCCTCAATTGCTCTAGCCCCAAACTTTCCATTAGGATCGATTATTGTGCACGGAGCTCCAAACGGTTCAAGATAAGACAAATCTGGTTTCCGTTTGTTAATAAGCTCAAAGCAGGTCTTGTTGTGCCTTTTGACTGTAAGGACTCGGTTCAACGTGTAACAAGCAGAGGACACAGCTTCAGTCCAGAATGGAATGGGCAACTGCGATTCTACCAACATAGTCCTAGCAGTCTCGATCAATGTGCGGTTTTTACGTTCAGCGACGCCATTCTGTTGAGGAGTATAGGCTGCACTAAATTCGTGAAGAATACCTTTTGAAGTGCAAAACTCCGCCATGGCATGATTTTTGAATTCAGTACCATTGTCGCTACGTATCCGCCTAACCTTCAAGTTGTAAAGATTCTCAATCTGAATGATCAAGTTTTTGATAATACCGAAGGTTTCACTCTTATGTGCCATGAACGCCACCCAAGAAAATCTTGAATAATCATCAGTTATCACGAGGCAATATTGATCATTCCTAATGCTTTTGTGCTTGACAGGACCGAACAAATCCATGTGCAAACGTTCAAGAGGAACAGCCACCGTGTTGACTTTCTTTGTAGGGTGTCGCTTCTTCGTTTGTTTTCCTTTCTGGCACGAGACACAGATGTCTTGAAGATGAAAATTTTTAAGAGGAACACCATTCACCAACTCGTTTGACACCAAATGATTCATTTTGCGTAAGTGAATGTGACCCATTCGTCTGTGCCAAGAGATTGAGTCTTTTTCTGTGGCTTTGGAAACGAAACAAGTTGCTTGTGCAGACGTAGTAATAGCTTGGCTCATATCAAGGACATACAGATCATTTATCCTTGGAGCCGACAAGAGAATCCATTCTTTTGGAATTTTGAAGCCGGGTTTCAGCACATAACATCCATTAGCATCAAAGTGTACTGAGAACTGCTTGTCACAGATTTGAGAAACACTAAGAAGATTGTGATCAAGTTGTTGCACGAAGTTGATCTTGTCAAAGCTAACAACCCCGTTGGAAATCATTCCTTCCCCAGTAATGTATCCGCCCTTATCTCCAGCAAAAGCAACATAACCTCCTCTAATAGATTTGACGTCGTAGAGAAGCTTCATGTCGCCTGTCATGTGCCTGGATGCCCCACTATCAACAATCCAATGACTACTGATAGTTCCTCCTGGAACACCCTGCACATGAACTCACACAATTAGTTGGAGATGGGGACCCAAGCCATTGTGGTCTTGGGTCTTCCATTTTCATCAATCACAATAACCTCTATTCTTTGATGATTCGAGAATTGAGATGGTCCCCCTGACTCAGTAACCGTTTTTGGTTTCCAGGTCTGTTGAGTTTTACCAGTTTGATTGTTTGAAGTTTTTGAAAACTTTGAATTATCTGGTTTAACTGAAACAGATGGTTTGTGAATCACATCGGTTTTAATTGCCTTTTCAATTTTCTTGACCTGTTGGCGTTTCTGTTTCTTTTCCCTTTCTCTTATGAGTCGGGGATCTTGTTTTGATGAAACAGATCGCTTGCGGTCAATGTGGTCACGGGGAACATCAACTATGCCTTTTTGTTTATGAAGATACGGGCAATTTCGAACGATATGCCCAATTGTACCACATTCAAAACATGATCTTCGTTCAACAAACCCCGAAGTATCATGTGGTCGTCTTGCCGATGATGAACTTTGTGATCCCGAGGTACTAGGTTTTGAACTACTTGATTCATTCCTTTTCATCACAGTTGCTTTTTGGACAAAATCTAAATTAGATTGATTTTCAAACTTTGCAATTTTGTCCGTTCCCTTCGATTTCACAAAGTTCACATTCTTCTTCTTCTTCTGATTCGGCTTCTTTTGATTCTGAGTCGGTGCTTTACCTTTGGGTTTGGCATGATTTTGCTGTTTTTCCACTGTTGGTAATTTCTTGTTTCCAAATTGTTTTCTAACGTCAGCCTTTGGGATAGGAGGACACTGTGTGACTGTAACATGTGGTCCTGTCTTTCCCAAAAACTTACTTGTAGAATTTTCAAAGACTTTACTGATTAAAGATTGATTAACATTTTTAATAGGAAAATCTTTGTCTGAATAGACTTTATCATCACCAAAAAGAGTGTACAGCAAATCCACACTCTCCGACTCTTTAGCTGATGTGGACTCGGTTGGAACAGTCTTAGCAGGTTTTACGGGAGGATCACATAAAATATGATTCTCAAGAGGTATGTCCTCTTCTTTTATTATCGCATCAGACTTTTCCGAATCAGAATCATCGGACTCATCATCAGAAGAATCAGAAGCCTCACTGTATATCACAACTGGAGGATTCTGTTTCAGTTCAGCAGATGACACACATGTATCTGCTGACACATCTGAATCTGATGATTCCTCTTTGTATCCGAGTCCAGCTGCAAATTCTGTTGCAAATTCCTTAACATCTAGAGGGACAGATGGTTCAAAATGAGTTCTATACTCCTCATCAGGCAGTGCATCATAGTTGTGTCTGACAGGTGGTGGACATTGCTTATAACCTATGCATGTGACATCCCTTTTCTCTTTCTGAACGTCAATGATGTGATCCAACACATAGCTAGAACTCAAATAACTGTCTAACTTAAGTCGGATCGCCTCACTTTCGGTTTTAACACAAGCCATTTCTTTTTGCATTACCTCAAGACGAGTTATATACAAATTAATGTCAGTTTGTTTTCTGGAAACCATTTTAGTCAGCTCAGTTTTATCTTTCTTTAATGTTTCAATCATTGACTTAAATTCCTTTTCATGGTTTTCATAAAACATGTTGGCTTCAGTGCATTTAGAAAGATCCACGGTCAATTTCTGATTGTGGATAAATGTCACATCATATTTCTCCTGCAAAGCCTCGTGTTTGCTTTGCAATTCACACCACTTATCATTCACTAAAACATGTTTGTCTTGCAAGTCAAACAAACTAGCTTGTAAAGCATCGTGTTTGCCTTGCAACTCAGACAAGTTTGCTTCCAAATCAGCACATCTAACATTCAAACTATCACAATTATCACAGCTAACAGAGGTGGGTTCATCGACACATACCTGACTTGATGAACTGTCGACATTAGCCATAAAGGCTGAATGGAGAGAAGACGAAGAATAAGCAGCTTGATCCACCAAAATAGATCTTCTTTGAATTCCTGCTGTAGATTCTTCCAAAAGCTCATCAATATTTGCATCGACTGACGCACTTGATGTGTCATCTGCCCGATCATTCCCTGAAGTGGAGGATTCTTCATCTGAGCTTCCACTATAACCAGAAGAGTCTTCATCCTCAGAAGAGTCACTACCATTGGCGGAAGATTCTCCACCACTGGCGTGATTCAAATCCTTCACGATCTCAGCAAAACAAGCTGTTCCATCTGGAGCATCATTACCCAACTGGATTGACCAATCACAACCTTCATCTACTTGAACCACAAGTGCCTGGTTGGCATTTGATGGTCCTGCTTGAGTCTGGTTGTTGACAGGCACCAATGTGCGAACATTGTTCCTGTTCTGGTTCTGCTGGTTGCCTTGACCCCTGAAAGGATTCTGGTTTCCATGTTGAGATGGCCTCGTACATTCACGCTTGAAATGACCACGTTCCCCGCAATTGAAGCACTTAACAGCCTGCTTATCGAACCCATACTTGGTGTCTTTCTTGCCTTCCAAGCTGGTTCTGCCTGTTCTTTCCATGAAATCCTTTGCTCGCCTAACAGCACTGGCAAAGGCCCACTTGATGTCCATTATCTCCATCTCCTCTTTATCTATCTGCTGATAGTCTTCTTGTGTCAGATTAATGTTACCAATCTGACCTTCCACCAATCCACAGTATGCGCTCACCAAAGTGTTTAGCAGCTCCATGTGTTCTTTTGCTACTTCAACACTGACTTTAGAAAAGCTTGAGGTGTCGAGCCGTACTGTATTTTGCTTTGATTGCTGACCAGCAGATGATGTGCTTCCATAACACGCTTGCTGTTGAGGAGGAGGAGGAGGAAGTGGATTTCCGAATATATCAGTTTCTCTGATAGGTTGTTGGCTTTGCTGTTGTGGCACTGGTTGAGGAACTGGATTAAGCGGATTTCCATATATGTCTGTTGTTGGAGGAGGAATGTCATACAAGCTAGTGCTAGACACAAATGCTGTTTGAAGTGGAGCGTGTGCAGAAGGTTTTGTAGAAGTGCTAGAAGCTCCATAATACATGTCAGGATTTTGTGGCACTGAAACTCTTTTAGCCTTGAGAGTTTCTTCCTGATTCTTGTTTTCCAGGAGTTGAGCAAAGTCACCGAAGTTTGTTGTATCCAAAGTGCCATTGTACTTCAGGATTTCTAAGAAATTATTCCATTGAGGTGGCAGTGCATCTGCAAACTTCTTCACTGTCTCTGCTGAAGTTGTTACAACCCCAATATTTCCCAATTCAGTCAGCAAATGAGTAAATCGACTTGTCAAATCTCCTAAAGATTCATTCTGCATACAAGTAAAACCATCAAACTCTTTCTTTAGCAGGTCTTTTCTTAATTGACGTGTCGCTTCATTTCCTATGCCCCTTGTTTTCAATGCGTCCCACAACCTCTTCGTTGTCTTGTGACTGACAAATTGATGATAAATATCTTTGCTTAACGCCTGAGTAAGGATGGCATACGCTTTCTTCTCTAAGTCATACACCTTCTTCTGATCTTCTGTAAGATCGGCAAATGTAGCAGCAGATGAAGCGGCAACCTCTATTGTTTGATCAAAATCTGTGATAAAACGCAACCATAATTCTGTATTTTGACCAAGGACGTATGTATGAAATCTACCAAACCATCCCGGATATTCACTTAAATGCATCAACTTTGGAGGCCTATTCAAACTTCCCGTTTCACTTTCACTTAGCAAAATGCTTTGAACACTTGGAGCTTGATTTGATACGAATGCCCATTGACCGGTAGATGTAGCATTAGCTTGCGATGATGCAGGTACGGGAGATTCGGCCCATGCAGGAGATGCAGGTAAGGGAACACCCCAGGCCGAATTCATTTTTGATCAAGAAAAATAATATCTGAAAATTACAACTCAAACAAACAGTTAAAACAGTTTTGTATGCCTTCTGTTAAAAACTGATAAGTGTTTCGACGAAACAGCTTCCACGAAACAGAAATTGATTTTAATTCAAATCGGCGAAACAGACTATGTGTGATGGGCTTGTCGAAACAAAAAGATCCGACGAAACTGAAATTGGGCTCCCAAGTTTACGAAACAGATTTCTGGTTGTTGGGCTTTACGAAACAAAACGGTCCAGTTCAAGTCTGACGAAACAAAGGCCCAAGATATAAGCCCAATCAACAAGGATGTCGACGAAACAGGACTTCTGTTTCGTCGTGAAGGTGTTTGACGAAAGGGAGTCTGTTTCGTCTGATCGATGATTCGTCGAAGATGTAGCTGGGTTGGTGAGATCTGTCTGACACGGTACAACTTTTTCAAACAAACAACATGGTGAGACCACTAACCCGGTAAGGTGTGAATTATTTTAATCAAATTTCAATTCCCAATTCACAAACACTTTTTAATTTAAAAATTTCAAGATCAAAAAGTGGGTCTTGGTGAAGAACACTTTGAAGATGTTCAAGAACACAATGAATTTTCCGGTAAACTATGAGTTTTCCGGTGACCCGATAAATTTCCGAAAGCTGAATTTTGCAAAAATGTTTAATAAAAACCAACAAATAATATGTGAACTTTATTTTAACAAGGTTTTTAAGCAAACATAATGCAAAACAACAAGATTACAGCCGATTTTAAGAGATTTTTCCAGAAAATTATGAACTCTAAATCCGAAAATCAGCAAGAACTCCTCGGTTTTAACAAGGATAAGAGCCAAGGCTCTGATACCACTTGTAGGTCCGGCTAGGGGAGGATCTAGTCGCCTAATCCTTGTATACGAACCACTCCGGTTGTGCGGAATCCAACCGGAATAGCAAACCGAGACGGAACACGTAAAAACACGACACGCAGAAATCACCGTTAAACACCACTGTATTATAACGATAAAAGGGTTCGGTTACAATCCAATGTTTACAATGCTCTTTGTAAACTCTCTCAAGTGTGTGTGTGTGTGCTCTGTTCTTTCTCTCTGAAAGTCTTCTCTCGTGTCTCTTACCGAAACAGAACAAATGAATGCTATTTATACTAACAGACACATACACATATGACGAAACAAACAATGCACGACGAATCAGCATCATGGTCGACGAAACACATCTGTTTCGTCGACTTCTGGGCTGATTCGCCGATGATGTCTTCGGCCCAAATAGATGAGGCCCAATCCTTGATTCGTCAACTTGTCTTAGCCCAAGGACTGTGATGTTGAGTCCAGTCCATGTCTTGTCTCTTGTGTCGGCTTGAAGTCTTGTATACAACGGAGGAAAGTTGTCACAAAATAAGCCGAGCAAAGTCGCGTCCACAATCTCGAATCAATTCGCGTCGAGTCGCGTCCATAAATATGTATCAACAAACTCCCCCTTGGACGCTACTCGTGAGGTTCGCTTCTCATATCTTCCATGTCGGAGGATCTTCAAAGTCTTCACGTCTGAAAGCAGAAAGTGTATCAACACTGGATTTCTAGCCTTTCATTACTTGAGCATCTTGACTTGAGTTATGTGAATCTTACTGGATTAAAAGTCCTTGATGTGGTGCTTTACATGGCTCCATCAGTAAAAGTGTTAAGTTTGTCACATTGTGGTCTTTTAATCGATGATAGTGGTCCGCTTCGTAATCTGAGCACTACACTTTCCAACGTCAAACACCTGGATCTTAGGAAGAATATTTTCATAGTAAACTCCCCCACTTTTTTCAAAACATGACATCCCTACAATTCCTGGATCTTTCATCCTCTCCTCTTGTTGGTGCATCCAACTTTGCAAACTTGCTAAGCATGATCCCTTCTTTATTAGAGCTCCACTTGTCATATTGTAACCTCAAAGAGACACAACTATCTCATATTCTTCATAATCTTACTACCCTTTCTAACATCCAACACTTAGATCTATCTGCTAACGGGTTAACAGGTTCAATTCCAGAATCTCTGAGAAAATTAAAAATGTTACAAGTGTTAGATCTATCTTTTAATGACTTAAACGGTTCAATTCCCGAATCCATTGGGCAACTCTCTAAACTCCGTTCTCTTGATGTCTCTTATAATCATTTGGAAGGAGAAATTATGAATCCCATTTAGCTAACCTTTCGATGTTGGAGGACTTAAATATAGCTTATAACAGTAAGTTGGCTTTCAATGTTTCATGTGAGTGGCTGCCTCCATTCCAATTAATACGTATTGATCTTCGTTCTTGCAAGATTGAAAACGGATTTCCTCAGTGGCTTCAAAATCAGAGGAAACTTCAAAGATTAGTGTTATCTAACACAACCATTTCAGGACCTTTGCCAACATGGTTGCGAAAGATGCCCATCATTCCTTTCATGGATCTCTCCCACAACAACCTCTACGGACCTTTAACCAACCTTCCTAATGGGGTTACTAATGTGGATGATGATGATGATGATGATTGGGATTTTTTTTGGCCAAGTTTATTTCTTCAAAATAACATTTTCAATGAGTCGATTCCAAGGTCCTTGTGCATGAGGACGGATTTAGTTAATCTTGATCTTTCCAAAAATCGGTTAATTGGGATAATTCCCAAATGTTTCAAGAATCTGCAAAAATTGCAATTCCTGAGATTAAGCTCAAATGGGTTGAGTGGCATCATTCCAAGTTTCATGTGGAACATTTCAGAGTTATCATCATTAAACTTGAATGATAACAACTTTAGTGGTGAGCTTCCTGCAGAACTTTGGACTTTAAACAGGTTATGGTTCTTAGATTTGGGTGATAATGCGTTATGCGGAAAGATACCTGAATCGATTGGAGAAAAAATGAGAGCATTGTTAGTTTTTAGCATACATAACAATAACTTCACTGAAGGAATTCCTCGATCTCTGTGCACAACTACAAGTCTTCAAATTTTGGATGTTGCACACAACAGCTTAACAGGTACAATCCCTCATTGTCTAGGAGAATTACAAGGTATGCGTCGTCATTACGATTACGATTTTGGTTTTGGTGAGGGTACTGAGGAGGCGCTCATTCAGGATTTGAAAGGCAGTTCTTATGAATATACGAATACATGGGATCAAGTAAAAAACATAGACCTTTCAAGCAATAAATTCGTTGGAGAGATACCTGTGGAATTAACTACACTTTCTGAATTGGTGGGTCTCAATTTGGCCAATAATCATCTTAGTGGAGGCATTCCAGACAACATTAGAAACACGAGAATGTTAATTTCTCTCGATTTATCAGGAAACGAGTTGGGCGGGCTGATCCCTCCAAGCATGACAAATTTGACTTTTTTGAGCCATTTGAATTTGTCAAACAACAAATTGTCGGGCCGAATTCCAACAGGAAATCAATTGCAGACCCTCATCGATCCATCAATATATACGGGGAACAAAGATCTATGTGGTTTTCCGATGCCAAAGAATTGCTCTAATCCAGATGACCCCATAACTCCCAATAAAAAGTATAAAAAGTATGAAGCAGCTCATGAGCCCAACAAGGTATGGTTTTATATGGACATAATGTGTGGTTCTGCAACAGGCTTTTGGGGAGTTATTGTAGTTTTGATGTTAAAGAAGCAATGGAGACATAAGCTTTTCAGGTTTACTGAGGAGTCTATGGACAAGATACACGTTGCAATCATGGTAAGAGTTAACAAGGTGAGGAGAGGAACAGGAGCCATATAGATCCACTCGAATGGAAGTAATTCACATATATATTATCAGTTCTTGTTTTTCATTTTGTTGCTGCTTTTAGGATTTTAATTGAAAGGTATTTGTTATATGGGGTGTGTGTGTTTATGTACATAAATAAATTTGTTATGTACTTATCCGGGTCTGCAGCTGGCTTTGGGCCTTCTCAGATTTAACGAATTTCCGGCCACACTCTATTAAACCCAAACATAATTCCTGTAAAATTCTTGGAATTTTTAGTTTTATTTTGTCTTCGGTTTACCTTTTATGGGTAAACACAAAATAATGTCGGGTTTTTTCTGTTTAATCTTTCAATTTCAAAGGGTAAAACACAAATTAATCTCCGACGATATTAAGTCTTCCAACACGGTTCTAATTTAATATTATTCTTTTCTAATTTTCTGTGTGAAAATGTTAATTTTGTCAGATAGATGAAAGAATAATGAACAACTTTAAGTAAAATAATGTGAAATAGATCCACTTGAATGCAAGAATTGCTCCAATCCCGATGACCCAACCATAACTCCCAATAAAAAGTATGAAGCAGCTCATGAGCCCAACAAGGTATGGTTTTATATGGAAATAATGTGTGGTTATGCAACAGGCTTTTGGGGAGTTATTGTAGTTTTGATTTTAAAGAAGCAGTGGAGACATAAGCTTTTCATGTTTGCTGAGGAGTCCATGGGCAAGATACACGTTGCAATCATGGTAAGAGTTAACAAGATGAGGAGAGGAAGAGGAGCCATATAGATCCACTTGAATGCAAGTAGTTCACAATATATATGTATATTTTGAATTCTTGTTTTTCATTTTGTTGCTGTTTTTAGGATTTTAATCATACGGTATTTGTTATATGGTGTGTGTGTTTATGTACATAAATAAATTTGTAATGTACTTCTTATCCATGTTAATTTTATGATTTTAATAGTTTTCAATGGTAGGGGAAGGTTCAAATGAAAACCACTAGCTTTTGTGAAAACTCGAAAACTAATTAAAAAAGCCAAAAAAAACACACCAATTTTTTTTTTTTTTTTTTGCATATCAATTTTCGCCACTTTTTATATATAAAAAAAATTTCAAAAAAAAAAAAAAAAAACAAAATTTTTTTTTTGTAGTGCACATGTGTACTACAAATTTTTTTTTTTTTTTAAAAAACCTGCGAATTTTATAAAAATATTGGAAAAAAAAAATTCGTGTGTTTTTTAGGCTTTTTTTAGTTAGTTTTCGAGTTTTCACAATAAAGTGTTTTTCATTTGAACCATCCCCTTCAATAGTATTTCGTAATCATATTAATATGATTGTTACTCAAGACTTTGTATGGTCATGCCCCAACCCTAAGGGTGAAGGGAGTGGGGCGGCAAAGGCATCGGCAAAGCCGATTGCCGAGCGGCAACACCGCCGCCACCCCTTTATCCCGCGCGGCAAACTAAAGAACTCGGCTAAACCTCACCGATCGACAAACATGCAAAGCATGTTGACAAGCTTGGAATATGCAGACAAAAAAGGAATATTCCTTTGACTTTAATGACATTTTAGTTAAAAAAAAAAAGTTTACCACTTTCAAGTGTCTATACCACTGCCAACACTTTTCACCAAAGTTTAAACTTTTTACCCTCTCTGACGTGACACACTCTTATTGGTCCATTTTAAAGTTTGTCACTTTCACCTGTTTAACCACTCCCTTCACCCTAAGATATGAATTTGCTATAAATAAAGATATTTGTATGGGATCACACTTGTATTTTTTAAATAGTTTTTTTTATTATACATTGTACTACATTGACATGATAGTTAGTTCCTTGAAATAGAGAAGTCTATTGTTTTTATGATATAATTTTATTGGACAAAATGTAATCTAATGTAATGAAGTGGAATTTATTGGGTACATTTGTTTGTTTTAAAGCAATGGACAAAGTTATATTTCCAATTAATGTAATTTGTTAGTTTTTTCATAAGGAATTCAACAAACTATAAAAAAATTTAGAGCAGAATTGAAAGTACATGCTTCTGTTAATCTGGTTTCGAAACTAGGAGGGAAGAATTTATTTTTGTTAGTATGCTGCTGATCATGCTAACATGCCAGTATTTTCTTAGTTGCAATAGTATTCTTGTATTCTGCTTAGCATATTGTGAATCCTTTTTTTAAGACGTGCCATTTGAACCCAACCCAAACTGATACCCCTGTTATAATGACCAGTTTCTGACCGACCAAAGCCGTTATGACCCGTTACATGACCCTACCCGACCTGACTATTTTTCTAGCCTTAGTTTAAACCAACTTTTAAACAAATCTCAGTAAAGTACAACTCTTTCAACGCCATACTTTACCATATATATAATATCAAACCTTTATTTTATATAGAGAAAAATGCTCGGATAGTCCCTGTGATTTGCTCATTTTTCACCTTTAGTCCCTAACTTTCTAAAATTACAGCTATAGTCCCCAACTTTTGCAATTTCGTTCTCGGATAGTCCCTGGCACGGATGGAGGTTAACTTTTGGTGTTAAGTGGGTGTGAAATGACCAAAACACCCTTACTAATAAATAAAACATAAAAATATAATTAGTTATTTAAAAATATAATTGTAGGTGCTGTTTAGGGTTTTAAATAATTAATTATTGTTATAAACAAGAGAGCAAACATAAGAAAAAGATTTTATTCTCCCCTATTTCATGTACATATATCATATATATAGATCGATACAACAACAACCCTAAAGCCCATTAACATTAGGTCAGGCTTGGCCTATGGGCATGAATGTCTGCATTCATAACACTCCCCCTCAGACATTTAGAAATACACATACATTGTTAACATTATACTACTAGATAATGTTTACACGATTCTTCAGGACCGATGTTAACTGATACTGCAAGACCAGTTATGCTGCCTCATTAAAAACCTTACTAAGAAAAACCCAGTGGAACAAAACTTAGTCAAGGAAAAAGAGTACATACACTGTGTATATTATGGGTACATTACTCCCCCTCAATTTTACTTGTATATCTTGATGATGTTGAATCCAATCTTCTGTGACAATTGCTTGACTTGATATTTGGCGTAGTCTTCTTTGATTTGAGTGTTGTTGTGTACATTGTCTTCATACAGTATAGCTTGAGCTTCTCTTGATCAACTATAATCTACATACTTCTTAAATATGCTGAAATCTTCGACCTTCATAACTTGTATCTGGATTGAGATCGAACTCTATGCGAGTCTAATATATATCAATCATAACCCAGGACGCCATATTGTTATTGTGGAACTATCCCGTGTCTCGAGTTTGTAAATATGTCAAATAATTATTTAATGCGCTTTATAATTCTGCCTCATTAAAATCCTTGCCAGGAAAACCCAATGGGACAAAACCGTAGCTAAGGGAAAAAGAGTGCACTACGCATTATACATAATTAACAACATGATTTATGATGATGTTAAATTAGTACTTCGGGACCTATAAGATAAACTGATACTACTGGATCAGTTATGTTGTCTCGTTAAAAACCTTACTAAGAAAACCCAATGGGAAAAACTTAGTGAAGGGAAAAAGAGTGCAACATTTGAGATTAGAACTGTAATCTTACCAATACATCTAGCAAGAACTTAATATCAGATGTCGTCTTGTTTGCAAGATACATCAATGCTCTGATTGTAATTAAGTATCGTACTTCTTGACTAAGTAGTTCAACATCCTTTTCTTGGGGTTAGTAAGAATATTTTTCTATGTCAAGCGATCAGACAATCGTTCATGTACTCAACGAATGAGCTTTTTCTATATAACATCTTCTAGATGTAGTCAGATTGATGAGCAAAAATAGTACATATATACTCGAACTACAGGTCGAGAATAACTACACTTTGTAAAGGTCATTCAAAATTTTCCTCTTTAGTTTGAGAGTTCCCTCTCGATGATGTTTGCATTATCATTGTAAGAGTGAAATCTTGTTAAATAGATGTAGCTCATTTTATCAAAATTATACCTCTCTTTTCAGAGTATAGTCGACTGTACCACATACGAGTAGTTTCCTTTAAGATTCATATATATAACACATATGGGGTTATTGTTTCATAATGCTTTGAGCATTTTTAATCCTTCAGGGGTTTTCATGCAGATGTCATTTGCAATTGTCTCGTACATGTATACGGTGATGACATCCATAAGCTGTTTTATCTGAAGTCATTCTGAGATTGCGAGGCCGCTTAAACATCTAAAGATTATCGCATCCACTACAGGGGTATACGTTTTCTCGTAATCAACTGCTGGGATTTGGGAAAAATCTTTATGTTAAAATGCATGCCTTACATCGCAAAAACTCATTATTTACGTTTCTTTTTATTTAAAGACACCCATTTATAACCTACTAGTTTGACGTCTATGGGTGTTCGAACTGCTGGTTCGAAAACGTTTAGTTTGTCGAGCAAATTTAGTTCAACCTTAAGTCATGCAGCCATTTTGGCTATTTGTGTGCGTACACTCTTGCACACTTTCTATATACGTAATCTTTTTCATCGATTACATCTATTGCTATAGCATAATCAAATATATCATTTTACACGTGTTTCATTATGGTTCCATATTGTACTTATTTTGTACATAATTCATCGAGATCTCATATTCGTTTGGTATTAGAGTTTCTTTTAGAACTCCATTAGCCTCTTTTGGGGTTTTGACAACAACCTTCTTTAAGGTTTAGTATGCAACCACTTCTGGGGTTTTGTATGCAACCACTTATGGTGGTTTATGTGCCACCTCTTTTGGGGTTACACCAACTGCGTTACTCTGCACTTTTTGTGTTTGTGAGTTTAATCTTTTTGGAACCGATTTATCTCTCACAATTTATTAATATGATAATCATTTTGTGAGTACTTCCATTCGAGCAGGTAAGTTTAAGCTGGTATATGTGACTTTGTCACTTTATTTGTGTTAGTGAATGCATCTTGTATTTCATTTGTTATTATTTACAAATACACGCTCTTTCTTTTGGACTTCAGATTTGTATTGACCACTTCAGGGGTCGATATATAATATGATGCATTTTTTTATGTTACCAGTCTTTCATTTTCTTGTCTCCCCCTAATACTGGGAATACGATGTACATATCCCATTTTATATGTTATGGTGGTGCTATTGGTACATAGGCTGCACAACAAAATATAAAAAAAAATGGAAACTTGGTTCTCTTCAGGAGACCAGTTGTAATGGGGAGTATTGGTGATAAGCAGTTGGTTTTGAATTTATATAATCAATCGACGAATTCCGTCTCGACTACGTATGCCTCTCACTATATTTCACATTGTGCCCAACAATGGCCCCTACAATTGGGTTGTCAAAGAATAGTGTTAAACCATGTCAAAGAACAATGTTCCATAGTGTTGGGCATATGCTACATACGGATAGCTAAAAACTCACATGTAACCATGTATGAATGCCACAATCCACACAACTGTACATTTCAATGGTCCCATATAAGAGGGATTGTTTGTAGGAGTTTATTGTTTGGAAGGACATAAAAATTTATTTGCCACAAAAAAAAGAGTAAACTTCGGTTTTGCTCCCTGTGGTTTGGTCACTTTAACGGTTTTGCCCCTGTAGGATCGTGTTTCGACCCGAATGAGTCGTTCAGAGGAGTTTTCGTTAATTACAGGTGCGGAAAACAAGTAATCAACGTAGAAACAGCTAGCAAATCTCTTTAAACACCTTTCTATATTGATTTATAACAGTTTACATCCAAATCTCGATCCGGCAGCACTTCGGTACGAGTTACAAGGTCTTCTCCCTGTGGTTCGCTTATGAGCACCTATATATAGGTGATGAGGTTCCCTCCAAGGTACATGTACATATAAGCGGACCTGACAAATAAGCGGACCTGACACATAAGCGGACCTGACAAATAAGCGGACCTGATACATAAGCGGACCAGGTAGGTTCCCACATACGGACAAGTACACATAAGCGGACCTACCCGGTTAAACCTATATGCTATCCTATTTTCTCGTAAAACATGCCCTGATCTAACACTCTAAGACTAAGACTCGATCCAAGACGAAGTCGACAGATGTAGTGCACCAACAGACTCCCCCTCAGATGTTGACGAGTCGACTATCGAGTCACGACAATGCTGTGTCTTCACTTCTTCTGTTTTGATCAGTCTCTGGGCTTTTCTCTCTCTTTATCTTCATCAACAGACTTCCCCTCTCGATTTGCTGGCATTTCTTTGTTCTTCAGCAACATCTGCATCAGGATCTTTTTCTGGCTTTCTTTGTCTTCAGAATTCGAAACCTGGCACTCTATAGAGTCTTCAATTTCCAGAATCGAAACTTGGCTATTCCTGCACATTCTTAACCCAGAAATGAATTTCTAAAAATAACAATTTGTATGCACCAACACTAATTCTCTTTCATAAACACGAGCATCAACAACAACTCTCCCTCTAACTACTTTCTTTATAATGAACCACTTGTTGATTGTCAAAACTTGTTTGATGATAAAGACACACTCCCCCTCACAACAATGTCATCATGTTTAGCACTCGGAATTTTGAAAATCAGCTTTCCAACATCAGTTGTCGAAAATCTTTTTGAGTTTTACAAAATTTATGCTAAAACACACCGAAAATCTTTTTGTAATTTTTGAATGTAATCAAATGCAATAAAGAAATATTTACAAACAATATTTTTGTGAGTTCGTGCAAGAGGATCATATCAGATTTTGACAAGTCACAAGTACCGTTGAGCTTAGTTACACATAAAGAATTAAACAATTCACTTAGATTGCCGATATACTGATCCACTTAAATTTTCACACAAATTTCAACTGATTCAGGATATGAGTTAGGTGTTTTAAGAACTTAAACTCATTCATGTGTCCCACCTCTTGAATATACTCCCGTATCCAGATCCCAATATTCAGTCTTACAGGTGAGTATACCACAGATGATAGCTGTAAAGGAATAACTTATAGTACGAAACCGTGAGAGCTCAGGTCAGAACTTCCGTTCAGCAGAGAGATGACGGCTCGACTTTTGGTGTGTCCCCTTTAGAGGATCTTTTGCATTACAACAACAGTGACTATCAATTTTATTGTTTCATCAGCTTGCTGAGGGCGATGCTATGTTTCAAGCATTTGCAGAAAGCATTATCCGGGGACTAGGTTAGAAATTTCTTTCAGCAAAAGTCCCGGGATAATACCCCAGATATCACTGAGCATAAAAACCTAGTATCTCAGAAAGAGGGACCTTTCAAACGAGATTTCAGGGGTTACCTATATATCCAAGTAGTGTTCCCCACGAAATAAGCAAGTTTGAATTTAAGTTTATATCCCGAAAAAGCTTACTAAATGTGTAAAAACCTATCGGCATATCATCAGTGAGACTGTTTAACGCTATTTAAACATTACAATTCTTTAGCATACTGTGACTGTCTACTGATGTACTATCATTTCCTCTTCATTTGACACCAAAACTCATTTTTCATTTTATCATGTTTTTGGCTTTTTCAAATTTTCTAATGTTTTTGGATTTTCTGAAATTTTCTACTCCCCCTAAAATGCAAACACATTAAAGGAAATTTGAAAATAAACTGTACAAAAACTTGACAACCGATATCGAATCGCTTCAAATCGCCATCCACTTGGCATAAACAATCAGAACTCCCCCTTTCACAAAACTATTTTCTCATAATGATTTCGAAACACTTAAGTTTGTTTTAACCAAAATGATTTTCTGGAAAATAAGTTTTGATGATTTTAAACCATTTGTAGGTTCGGGGTGTGGTTCATCACATTGTCTTCAACCACTTGTAGCAGATCAAGTACAACTTAATGTCCCTGATTTACCACTTGCATGTAGGCAACCTCTGTACCTCTTGAAAAAAATATTCACAACATTCAAGCCTATGTAGGAATAAATCATCTACTCAAACCATTTTACCAATCAACATGCCGATTCCTGCTTCACGCTTACCAACCTGGAAGCTCCGGCATTTCACACTTTTCCTGTAAAAATTTAAATTTATAAGATTCATATACAATTATCAATTTTCAAGAAAAATGCTGATTCCTGATCCACAATTACAAACTTGGGATCTCCGGCGTAGTCCTAAGACTTTACGGGAAACAAACTTCCATCCAAGTCTTTTCAGACTTGATGGCTTTCAACTCTTGCGCAGTGGGGTTGTAAGTTGCCTTTTTAGTTGCATAAAAATCTTTAACCCCCTTTACTTTCCCATTCAACATTTTTCCAAAAATTTTCTTAACACTTCTATTGAATGTTTTCTCAACATCAAATTCCTTCTGATCAGAAAATAATTGATTTGAGATCTCAACCTTATCAACTTTCTTTTTAACTTCTTTAAATTTCAGTGATGGAAACTCATCATCATTCACTGAAATTTTCATCTCAACCTGTGGCTCTTCTGGCTTTGTAGAACCATATTCATCGCCGACATTCACATCAACTTTCTTAACAACCCACACTTGGTTGTCATTATCTTTCTTTTTATAAAAATTCTTTTTAGAACACTCACCAACCTCATAAGTTGAATTTTCAAAAATTTTAAGTCTGTCGGTTGGTGGTTCAATATCAACAATCTTTTCTTTCAATTTCTGAGAAACTCCCTGTTTTGTTTTAGCATTTTTCTGACAGTTCCATGCAATGTGACCAGTTTCATTGCACTTGTAACAGGTACGAGTCTCTCTTTGATAAAACACTTCAGTTCCATTCTTCTTCTTTTCAGCAAGAAATTCTTGATTTGACTGTCTCCAGAATGGTTTCTTCTGTTCCTCTTCTGCACTTCCACCTGACACAAATTCTGTTTTTATTTTAGAATTTTTCAAATTTTTATGATTTTCTGGTGGAATAAATCCAAGACCTTTCTTTTTGTAGCTACGATTTTGGTTTGATTTCTTTTGAAAACCAGAACCAGAATTGTAACCCTTTTTCTTGTTTAAACGTTGTTGAACTCTTGAAGTGTACTTTTTAGATTTTTCAGTAAGATTTAAATCTTTTATTTCAGAAATATTAATTTCTGTCATTTTGAAAACCTTTTTAATCATATCAAAACGAACACTTCTTATTGGAAACTCTTTGTCAGAGTATAATTTGTCCGAACCATTTAAAGTGTATGCAACTTCAAATGCTTTATCATTCAAATTTGCTTTCGATAACAAAAATTCTTTACTGTAAGACCGTTTGACCGACGACTTTGAACTGTTGACTGACGAATTTGACCCTCCAGACTCAGACTTTGACTCAGACTCCTCCTCAGTATCCAACACCTGATCGACCACCTTTTTTATTAACTCAGACTCATGATCAGTATCGGACGAGGTAAATGTGACATCAATGTTATCTGGTAAAATGTCAGTTGTGTCGGTTTTTAGCTTTATATTGACTGCTTTTTCAAGTTGCTCCTCGTTTGGTTTTCTAGGAGAGTACCCTTCCCAAATTGGAGGCGGACACTTGTTATATTTAACAGTCGGTTTCTTACCACTATCTTTCTTTTTCTTCTGCTTCTCATCTTGAAAAGCTTCCATACCTGCAACAGTTGGGTAAATGCGATCAATGAGATAATCAGAACTAGAATAACTTTGCAATAAACGTCTAATTCTCTCATTCTCGATCTTTTCTGTCTCCAACTCTTGCTTCCATTTAGCACTTTCTTCGATGTAAAAGTTGATGGCTTTCTGTTTTGTCATCATCACAGCATTCATCATCGTAAGTGCTTGTTTTCTTTCTGAATTTGTCTTTTGGAGACCAGTTACTGTTTTGTTCAAAACATCATAAGATTCTTTCACATAGTTGAGGTTGAACAGTAACTGCTCTTTCTTCTTCTCATACTCAGCAATTATCTCGTCTTTTGTTGCACATTCCTTGCAAGCTTCCAAACACTTCTCGCAAGGCTTTACAACTTAAACAATCTTCTCAATCTCAATTGTCTTTATCAATTCAATCACTTTTACTTCTTCTTTCACCTTCTCTTCTACCTTCACTCGCTCAGTTTCAACCATCTCCTCAGCAACACTTTCAACATTCTCTTTCTGAACAACATCTTCAGATTTCTTTAGTTGTTGTTCTTTAGCAGCTCGTTTCTCCTTCAGCTTCTCCATACGATCTGCAAAATAGAAATGAAAACTTTCAGGAGAAAGATGAGATTTTGCAACATTTATATGTTTCTCTTCCTCATCATCACTGCTACTATCAACTGGTGTTTGATCAAACTCTACAGATTTTTCAGAATCAGCATCTGATACACCAGAATCAGACGGTGTTTGATCAAATACAACTTCTTTTTCTGAAATAACAACATTTTGAACATTCTCATCTGAAGTTAGTGAATCTTCATCAGCACTTTCTGAGCTTTCTTCAGATGTATCAGACTGTTCCTTCACACTTTTCACTGTCTCACCAATAGATTTCATCCACATGGCAAACATGTCTGGTTCTCTGACAATCTTAGCGATGAAAGCTTTGAAATCACCCTTCTCATCAACAAACATATTCCAGCTGAAACCTTCAGGTAGTTGTTCATCATCTTGATCAACTAAACATGCTTTGCTATCAGGAGATATGTAGTTGCTCCAGTTGAAATCTACCAAACATCCTCTCTTGGAATCCTCAATCTTTCTACCATGAGCCGTCTGTGAGTCTTGTGATTGACCAACTTGCTGATAAATGGCTTTCCGGTAGTAGTCGTCTTTTCCAAACGGATTCTTAGCGCCACTAGCTTCTCTGTTCTTGCACTCCCGCTTGAAATGGCCTTTCTCCCTGCAACGAAAACAAGTAACTTTAGATTTGTCAAAACCTAAAGTAGATACATGAGCATCAAGAAAGTCATTTCTCCCGGTAATTGTTTTGAACTTTTAGCACGTCTAAGAACACTCGCAAGACACCATTTGATGTCCATCAGTTCCATCTCTTCGGCGTCTATCTGATCGTAATCCTCCTTTGTGAGCATAGGATTTCCGATCCGACCAGCCACTAGACCTTCATACGAGATAAGCACGGAACCAAGTAATGCCATATGATCTTTCGCAACCTCCTCAGAAAAACTTTGTCCATCTGGAAGATTCAAGGCAATATTGCAATGTATCACACAACCATTTCCCATTTTTGAGCTTTGATGCTGAAAAATTTATGATGAACTCTTTGGATTGACACTCGGATATAATGAGAAACCACTGCTGCTTTTGTTTGAACTTTGATCAATCTTTTCTGTAGAATCTCCAGCACTAAACGCAGTCTGGATTTTCGGACTTCTCTCAGCTTCTGGAACCGGAATGCTACCTTTGTAGTACATCTTCACGTCCTGTTGACCACTTGGACTGTTCATCCTCGCGATCTTCTGCTGTTCCAGATCCTGACCCTCAATCTTTTCGATAAACTCACCAATTGATAACCCATCATAAACTCCTGTGTTTTTCAGAATCATCAAATAAGTTCCCCACTCTTTTTGAGGTAACGCATCAGCTAATTTGTCTACCCACTCTTCAGACTCCTTTTTTATACTAAGCATTGACATAGATCGCACAAGGTGACAGTATCTTTCAATCAGTTTCTTTGTGTCTTCACCCGGTAGACTGTTGAACAGATCAAACTCTTTCTTTAACAGTGCCTTCTTGCTTTTAATCATTTTCTCGCTACCCTCAAATTTGACTTTAAGTGCATCTCAGATTGACTTTGCAGTTTTTTCATGCTGTAGCAGAATGAAAATGTCTTCTTTGATAGCTTGCTGAAGTAGACTAATCATCATCTTTTCAGCTCTATACATATCACGTTCTTCATTACTAAATTCAGATATCTTTTTGTCAACTTTCAAATCAGTCTGTGGCAAAACATATTTCTTTAGAATACATTCCCACGACCTAAGATGGTTTGCCTGAACCCAGTTCTCGAATCTGTCTTTCCACCCGTAGTATTCTTCGATACTCATCAATTTCGGGGGCTTTTGGGTGGTTCCCGTCTCATTTTCTAAATTCATATTTTGAGCAATAGTGCTTGGACCAGACGGTGTTGCAAATGCGTTGTAGAACTCGGTATCCATGACTTTTCAACACGTATTTCAAAAACTTTTGAGCGAAATACTAGAACTATGTCACAAAAGCGAAACTCTACTGTTCAAATAAGCGAAACCCTGATGTGTCTTTTGGAGCGGAACCTTGATGTGTCTTTTGGAGTGGAACCTTGATGTGTCCCTTGGAGCGGAACCACTGATGTACAAATGAGCGGAACCTTGATGTGTCTTTTGGAGCGGAACCTTGATGTGTCCCTTGGAGCGGAACCACTGATGTTCAGAAAAGCGGAACTACTTATGACAAATAAGTGGACTTGATTGTTCAGATAAGCGGACTTGATTGATCTTTGGAGCGGATCTTCTCAAAATATGTCCAAATAAGCGAACCTAAAAAGCGAACCAGACTATGTCACAACAAACGAACCACACAAGCGAACCTCTACAAAGTCACAATGAGCGAACCACAAAAGCAAATCTCAAATAACTGTAACTACAAGCGGATCTCTTGAGCGGAACTCCAACAAATGTGTAACTAGGAGCGGATCTCTAGAGCGAACCTACTACAATTATGTCCCAATGAGCGGACCTCTAGAGCGGATCTACAACAAACATGACCTAATAAGCGAACCTCCAATAATGACAGAAAAGCGGAACCTATTCACGAGCAGTTTTAGGTCACTTTTAATCCGATTTTAAGTCTGAACTTCTCAAGGGTTTGTCTATGTTCAATTGCGCACAGTCTGTGAAATTTTGAATGAATTCCGACTGGTAAAATTTTCTGAAATGATGAAAGAAGGTGTAGAAGCAAGAAAACAAGATAAATTTCAGCTAATCTCTGCAGAACTCCTCCTCCTGTGCTCTGATACCAATTGTAGGATCGTGTTTCGACCCGAATAAGTCGTTCAGAGGAGTTTTCGTTAATTACAGGTACGGAAAACAAGTAATCAACGTAGAAACAGCTAGCAAATCTCTTTAAACACCTTTCTGTATTGATTTATAACAGTTTACATCCAAATCTCGATCCGGCAGCACTTCGGTACGAGTTACAAGGTCTTCTCCCTGTGGTTCGCTTATGAGCACCTATTTATAGGTGATGAGGTTCCCTCCAAGGTACATGTACATATAAGCGGACCTGACAAATAAGCGGACCTGACACATAAGCGGACCTGACAAATAAGCGGACCTGATACATAAGCGGACCAGGTAGGTTCCCACATACGGACATGTACACATAAGCGGACCTACCAGGTTAAACCTATATGCTATCCTATTTTCTCGTAAAACGTGCCCTGATCTAACACTCTAAGACTAAGACTCGATCCAAGACGAAGTCGACAGATGTAGTGCACCAACAGCCCCAAACCTTTAAAAATAGTCATTTTACTCCCTGATCTTTGAAGTCTTTCATGATTTCACTCCCCGCCTCTAACTCCATCCATATTGCATGTTAGCTGAAAGAGTATTTTGGTAATTTCAAGTATAAAATAAAGGACATTTTAGTCTTTCCCATCCAACCTAAAAAGATATTTTATTATATTATTATTATTATACATATATAACACAAAATACACCATCTCCTCTCTCTAGTTTCTCTCTTTGCTCTCTCTCTCCATAACCACATAACCAGACATCACCATCAAGAACCTCACCGGCCACCACCTGCCCACACCCGCCACCACCATCACCTGTCGACCACCGGCCATAACCCCTAACCTTCATACCATAACACCCAAACAAACAACCTGTTTATCCCTAAATTTTTACACACATATGAGTTCAACTGCAAACCCTAACAATCAGTAATCTGAGCCATAATCTCCGATAATCGCAAACCTAAATGTTGTGGAACGACGGCGACCCTAAATCTAAGCCCAACACACCCATACGGTGGTTGTCTAATGATGGAGTTGTAGGTAGAAGATGATGCGTACGCTTCTTCACGGGTCGCTATTGATAATCATGATGATTTCTGGCAATGTGTTGTGAATTTGTACAGTAGGTTTTATGGGTTTAACCTTGATGTTAATGGTGGAATTATGCATCAGTTACTTATAGTTTATAGATATGGAAATGGGGATATGGGAAATTAAAAGGGAAAAGGGTAAAATTTAGTGTGCATTAGATTACCATTTGTATGTGTTATATATGTGTAATCTGTTGTTTGAGAATTTCATTTGTATCGATTGCTTTAATTTGAACTGTTCAACAATTGAGGTCTTCGATTAAAGCTCAATCGAGGATCTCGTGATTAAAAGGGGGAAGTAATGAATGAATGTGAAATGGTTCCAGAGGAAGATAGATATAGATGATGAGTTTTACAGTGAAATGGAAAGAGGTGCAGGGAAATGAATAAGTTTAAGTGGAAAAGACTAAAATGCCCCTCATGTGAGGGGCATGTGATCAGTATTTAACAGCTGAATTGGATGGAGTTAGAAGCGGGGAGTGAAATCATAAAAGGCTTCAAAGATCAGGGAGTAAAATGGCTATTTTTAAAGGTTTGGGGCAAAACCGTTAAAGTAACCAAACCACAGGGAGCAAAACGGAAGTTTACTAAAAAAAAACTAACTAGACAAATGATAAGGCATTTTGGGAGCAATGTTTTTAGATTACTTAGAGGTGCTAAGGTGACGGTTAGCATGTTTGATTGTTTAGCATATCATGATGCTATCTTGATGACCTATTTGGTCATGCCATGTAGTGAACGTATAAATATTCTATTAACTTCTGGTTTCTCACCATATTTGATTTAATAGAATATTGTAGAAAATTAGAATCGTTTCTAGTAACTTCTAATATAGTCTTCTGGCCATATTTGCTATATGATATATTTTAGATTTAGATATTTACTACATTTTCTTTTACACCATTCCAAGGTGATGACTTTTTATTCAAACAAAGTGGAAACTTAATAAATTTCTTCGGTATGCATTAGAATATGATGCATTATGAATTACAAAATTCGATATCAGCGGGTAAACTATCGATGCTCTTCTGGAGCATTTAATATGCTATTAACACTTGAAATAGTATCAATAGCGTCTCTACCAAGAAAACTAAAAATTATATTACTTATGTTTGTGACAGTGTTAGTTGTGATATGTATCAGACATTTGCCACCTCAATTTGTGATCGCTCTACTGGAGCTTCTAGATTTGCATATGTATGATACATGCATTCACGTGAGTATGATAAGGTCTTTGTGTATCACTGGTTGGTCAGTACACATTTGAAGCAAAGTGAATGTTTGTATTTCCCCTTCTCGCAATTGCCTCTTAGTAAGCGACTCATATTATGTTCGTTTGGGCCATTGATGTCAGTTTTTTTTTCATGATCATCCACACGTATGGCCTGTACTGCGGCCGATAATCCTTTGCCCCTCTGGTGACATTAACAAATTATAACATTCACATCCGAGTGTTTTGTGAAATCACATTCTCGGTATTGCTGCATCAGGAGCATGTCGAGAAAATTTATAGCAAGCTTTTCAAAGAATGACTAACTTCTGGTGGTCAAACATGTCAATCGGGTATCTTCACATGTCTAGAATACGTCGTGGAGGAGAAATATTATAGTTTTAGCCTTTGTTTGGAGGGAAAACATGTACTAGTCATAAGGTTTTCCATCACTAGGCTATATGTTAGCCAAAAACGCCAAGTGCGATGAACTAAAGTTTGGGTTGAACTTGAAAAATCATTATTAAACAAACGGGACTTTGTATACATTTGGGAGAACTTCGGGTTCTCAACATTGATTTAGGATTCATGTGAAATTCAATATAAATGAGCATCAACACTGTCGCAACCCCCGTCCCCTAATTACCCAGGAACGTGCGACCGCGGCCATTTTCGGTGGTATCTGTATGTTTATCATTTTTGGCAGCGGAATATACATCAGGAGCGTAGTTAGGAAATATTTTATCAGAGTAAAATACCACAATTTCATATTAACAAACACATGGGTAAAACCCAAGTTTTTATTACACATAATTTCATAGGGACAAATCCTATTTTATTGAATTTAAAACATCGTCTTTTAGGTAACTTTTATAGCCACATTTTTCCAAGCCTTTAGTGTTCTCCAGCTGGCTAGTAATTGGCTTTCACATTTTGTTACCTGAAACACATTTTTAAAAACATTTGTTAGTGGGAAATACTGGTGAGTGAATTCCAGTTTAATCAAAACAAGTTTTGTCATTATACAGTATTGAGAGCGATTACAATGTTTATATCTACACAATTACTCATTCAGTACTGTCAATCCTGACTGGTGGGTCATATTACTCATTGGCTATCTCATTGTCCAATGGTAACGTCTTTCACATTTTGTATACAAAACCCCAACATACCGACAGTAATTGCAGAATTACAAAGACTTAATCACTGCTAATCACATTGTAAAATATTTAAGGTTTTGTAAAAATAGTTGGTAAAAAGGAGATTACTCACATTGCTATCTTAGGGTATTCCTTTGTAATTTGCTGGTGATTATCTATTAATTACACAAATGCACACGCGTTAGTATAATAACCCAATATTTACATTAGTAATACTCTCCCCGAGACGATATTCCAACGACTACTTCGGGCAGAACCACGACAGCCGTTACGGAACCATGGATCAATCGGGCAACGTATCTAATACGTAACCGGGGTTATAATACGTACAACGGGGCAGAACTTCGTTAATTAGGGGGGGTATTATGCCTGAAAATTACTTTAACTATATAGAAATTCGAGAGAGAAAAAGTTGGTGAGCGATTTCGAATGAACGACCGAAGCCAACTATTTATAGTGTCTGATTGACACTTCTTCGCGGCCCGCGTAAGAGACAGTCAAGGGCTTCGCGGCCCGTGACCTAGGGTAAGTAGGGCCTAACTATGACTAGTCAGCACTATAGAGTCGACACGAACGGTGACATGTGGCAGCTCAGGGTGTCGCCCTGGTGACCAACTGTCACGCCCCGCGTAGCCTGAAGGCAAGGCCTTCGCGGCCTGCGAGTGGCATTAAATTCTGGTTTTTGTTTAAATTTTAATTATATAAAGGTATCTTGGGTTCGGTTTTCACATACGGGGTGCACTTTAAGACATATAGGGATATTTTAAATATATTAGGGGTGTCGAAAATAATTTTGGAGGGTTGTTATAAACACTAACTCAAATGAATTATTATCTATCAATTTAAGTAACTAACATCAGAGTAGTTTACTAAAGCTAAAGTCCACTAATATTTTCATAGTTATTTTTCATCATTTTCATGTGAGGGCACATTTCTAATGACTATATCAATGTCTAGTAATATTTGTTTAGCAACAACAAGCAATTAGAAGAATAACCATATAATTAATTATGTTGACTATGCATAGCATTGTAACAAGCTGAAATATCAAATCACTAAAGCATAACAATGTTTATCTCAGTGTAGTTGTTTGGTTACCAATGAAATTTGTATTAATTTGTTTAGCACATTTTACTTGTCAAAAGGCAATACATATAACATATATGCTATCTAAAACAATGAGACCAACAGAAGTATTGCTAAACAAATGAAATCCGTAATATCTACCCATAAGCAAGTTATATGCATGTTAATTATTCACAATTTATATGCATATTAATTACATATATAAATCACACACAATCCTAGGACATTATACGTATACATATATGTGTGTGTGAGTGTTAAAGAGATTAAGCTCATATTAATTTGCTTGTCATGTTTAAAAAAAACAATTGAATTTCCGAGGATTGAAGAAAGTATCGTTTGTAAAAAAAACCGTCATGAATATCATTGGGTTTTATATCATTTTTAGTTAAGTTACGTGAGAGCATTAATTTATTCAATTCCCCATGTTAATGCATGACTCATGTAATAATAAAAAAATATAATGTATTAAGTTTAAAGTAATAGTCTCAGTTGCTGAAAAGTTGCGCCAACGGTTATTTATTTATTTTTTTCATTATAATCAGGGAAAAATTAAGGAAAACCGTTCGAAGGAAAATCAAGAAAAGACGAAAAATTTTCCGGCAGTTACGGTTACAGGCCACTCCATTTTCTTGAGCCCTCACGAACAACCGACCGTGTTACCATAAAAAAAAATCTGGATGTTGCATCACATGATCGAATTCACAATGGAATGTCCAAGGCTTGATACAAAACTACCATAGAGCCGGGGGTCTCACTGGAAGCAGCCTCTCTATTTCTACAGGGTAGAGGTAAGTCTGCCTACATCTTCCTCTACTCAGACCCCTTCTTAACTTTGCTATTGGTGGGATTTAGTTTATGATGATAATGAGAGGTCATTTATCATATTATATATTTTGTGGTGATTCAATAAGACTATTCTAGCATCATTTCAGGAATCCATGGATCAGTATTGTAACACCCCGTGTTTTCAAAGTCAAAGTCAAAGTAAAGGTCCAAGTCAACGACCGATTATGCGGATTTGACTTGTAGAAATCTCTTTGTTTTAATTGTATTATCTGGAGTAAGTGTTGTTAATTGCAAACCATCGACGTATTATTCAAGCGACTTACGACTGTGAACTATAGGCAGTAACAATGCGATAAAGTTAACCAACTAATAATCAAGCTATGTTAATCGAATCGACAACAAATCGCAAATCGAGCTACGTATTTTAGTTATTGCTATACGTGTGTGTGCCTTATGTGTTACTTGTGCATTTTTATTTATGTTGTATTGTGGTAATCAAGCGAACTCAATCGAAACTCGAATGCAATCGAATACAATCGAACTCGAAACTCAATCGAACTATGGTAATTTAGTGGAAAATAGATTATGTGAGATATGAAGTAGTTGGGACTAAAAGTAATTTGATTAGGAAACCCCATCGAATCGAACCCCTATCAATCGGAATCGATTTAACGAAAATCGTCGCGTCAAACACTTGAACCAAGCGCCATCCGGCCGGATAGCCATCCGGCCGGATAGCCATCCGACCGGATAGTCATCCGACCGGATAGCCCCTATGTCTTAAAACAGGTGTCATCCGACCGGAGTGTCACCCGACCGGATCGTCATCCGAACGGTGTGTCATCCGATCGGATAACCCTTTCCCCTTTTGGAATCCTATAAATACCCTTGTCACTCTCCACACTTACTACTTTTGGCAAGTGACATCCGAACAGCACGCTTTCCTCACCTTTTCTTTGATTTCTCTCGATTCCGGTAAGATCTCGCCCTAAATCTTGTACTTTCTTGATCTACACGCACTCCTACACATTTCTATCTTTCAAATCTTAACTTTTAACCGTGAAATCACTGGATTTCGGGTGTTCTAGGATGATGCCATCATGTATCCTTCAAGAACTTCATGTTTTGGCCTCAATCCACCAAGAACAACTTAGATCTAACCGATTTCCACAAAGATCTTGTAGAGATCTCGACACAAGTGTGGTGAAAGAGGATTGAAAGATGGTTTTCAACCTTCTTTCAACTCTTTTACACTCAAAACCCTCAAAACCGGTAGAATCAGGTTCTGATCTAGTCTTTTACTCAATCATAGTGTTGTACTAGCTAAAGATCCAGATCCTACCCACGAGACTACCGATTTCGGGTTAAACAAGAACAACCATCTAGAGCCGGTAACTGACCGAGCTAGGGTGATTCCTGTTCGGTTTAGTCATCTGGGTCAAAAAGGGAGTTCTGCTGGTTAAAACGTTGTCAAAGTGTCTCGACATAACGACAAACCATCAAAACGACCAAGTGTAGGACGAACGGAGCAATTGGAACGAATTGTTGTCCGACCGGATTGCTATCCGATCGGACAGGTCATCCGAACGGATTGCCATCCGAACGGATCACACTTGGGTCCCACTTTTAAAACAATCTTATCTAAAGTTTGAGTATTGAACGAAATGTAATCCGATCGGACGACATTCTGAATGGATTACTCTTCGGATCATGAGATACTAAGGCTTTAAAGACTTAAACAATTTTCAACATGATCAACAACAATGTTGCCATCCGATCGGAGTGCCATCCGATCGAATGACGCTTCTGAGTTGAACTTATTTTCAGTAGGCACCTCACCACTGAGTCGTCGTCCGACCGGATCACTGTCCGACCGGATGACCATCCGAACGGATTGTCATCCGCACGACCAGTCATCCGATCGACCGACTTGATGGATAGAGATACTTTTGTGCTTTCAAAATGCTACAACGAAAACTTCAAAAGATAAGCCATCATACACAAACACATTCTTTTTATAGGAAGAAACAATCCACTCGAATTGCCATCCGAACGGACCACTGTCCGACCGGATGACCACCCGAACGGATTGCCATCCGCACGGATTGCTGTCCGAAAGGATTACCATCCGATCGAACCACCATCCGACCCTTCCATACCTTGTGACATTTTTACGCATTACTTTTTGTAATACTATCGAATCTATTCAGGCTAACCTTACTCGCTAAGCGCTCCCTTCAATCCATCAATCGCTGTGAGTATACTCGATCCCTTTTTGCTTTACGCACTTTTGGGTGTTACATACGTTACGAATATTCAAACTACAACAATCACACTACTCAATACTATTTGAACGCTAACCGTTAATGCATGCTATACGTGGCTTATGAATGCTTGTTTGTTATGTTTACACATGGAATGCTGTCTACCTGCCTTAGCAACGATAGTACTATAGTTTGGACTCAGCACCCGTTCACACGGGGGTTGTTAAGGATCATTACTTGCATGGATTACGGTGGTAAACATGTTTTGCGAACTGCATTTGGCAGTCAACCCGCAGTCATTGGTATCGATGGATCTATGTCGATAACTAACGTGCTTCATTTCACTATGTGTACGTGCTGGTTATGCGTAAACGAATTCGAACTCTATATACTATTATCAAACTTGTATGCTCACCTTTACATTTTATGTATTGACTTTATTTCAACGTATGTGACAGGTGCTTAGGAAGTTTACATGCTTAGCATGCTGTGAACTTGAGGCTAGGAAAGGTCTAGAATGCTCTCTGTGCTGTGATGAAATCGAAGCTAGGAAACGAGGTCCTAGAAACCAATAAATAAACTATCTATGTTTAAATCTGAGTTGTCGGAACAGAATATTTGCCTGGATTTATGTCTGTAATAATTATTTTGCTGTTTGAGATACGGTATGGGACGTATTATTTAATTGAATAGTATTGATAATTGTTATGGAAACTTCTGGACAATCTGTTTCGCTCAGTGCCATGCCCCGATGATTCCGCCATCGGTTGGGATGTGACAGATTGGTATCAGAGCCATAATTATAGGGAAATAGGCGAGACTCGACCTAGTCCGGGTCGATCTCTTAGATACCTAGTTTATAGTTAGGAACCAACAGACCGACTTATGCATGATCGTTAGAGATTTGCATGAGTCTACTACTATTTCCTCGTATTTCTCGCGCACACTACACTATCATTACACTCGAATTTTCAACTATGAATGAGCAATTGAGCCGAGAATAGGTGTGAAAACCGCAAACTCTCGACTAAAGTTGCTTAATCAACCCGCATTTCTTATCTACAAACGAGGAGAATTATGCCAAATCAGGAGTGAAATCCATATTTTGATGAATAATCTCCTCAATTTTATTAAACCAGGGACATGATTGTTAAGCCAGGGGGAAACCCTAACCTTGACTACTTGTTCTGTTCATTTTACAAACTCTCACCAAAGTCTCGATGGACTCCAACGAACTGAAGTCACCATATGACCAACGAGATGTGTGCCAAGCGCCCAAGAATCGAGGCAAAGGCATAGTCTTGAAGGCTAATCATGCAAAACAGGATCCTTGTGAATAGTCGAACCGCTTTGGGTAGTCGAAGTCTACTAGCCGCAGACAATCTACATCTCGAATTTTATACCGTAACTGCTGACTCTGATGTTTTGTCGATTTTATGTGCTTATGTATGTGTTTACCTGTTTATGTGTTTATATTTTGGAGATGTACTCGATTTTTGCTCTCACTTCGATCGACACGCACGACTCGCACTGCATTTCTATCTCAATACGCTGCCAAATCACTAAGTTGTGGACGACTTATGCTATGATTTATGCTTATACTACGCTACCCTCGAACGATCGCAGACTTTGACTAATAGGTTTCTGTATTCTGACTGCCTCTTGTATTGAAAATGTTTCTGTGATTCCGTGCTTATTTGCTTAGGTGCTTATGTGCTTCTGTGCCTATGTGTTTATGTGATTATGTGATTATATGGTTCTGTGTCCTACATGATTATATGTCTATGTGTTTACGAGGTACGTGTTACTGAGCTTTAGTAGTAGTAGACGTGTGAGGTGAGATTCGAATACATGTGTTGAGTCCTGTGACGATGTCTGTTGCAGACAATGTCGTCTGGATCCCATCATGCACTTTCTCGTCAAGAAAAGAGAGACAAACGCCTTGCTTCCATCATCGCTAAAAGTGTAGCAAAGGCCGTGAGTGATGTTTATGAGAATGCCAGCAAATCGTCTGAGGAGTCGAGAACTGAAGCTCCTAAAGCTGCCGCAAGGCCCTTCAGTTTCAAGCAATTCAAGTCGTGTGGGCCAAAGGAATTCACTGGCGAAGGAGGTCCGACTGCACTATTCCAATGGTTTGATTCCATTGAGGTCACTCTGCGACAAAGTGGTTGCCCTGATGACCTTCGAACTCTGAATGCTACCGGCGTTTTCCAGTCCCGTGCATTAGACTGGTGGACGGCCGAGAGGAACAAGCGAGGGAATGATGCAGCCTACGGTCTGTCGTGGAACGATGTCAAGGAAGTTATGCTAGAGGAATTCGGCCCTCCTCACGAACGTCAAAAGCTTGAGGATGAATTTTGGCACATACACCAGCATGAAGGCGACAATGCTGCTCTCATACCGCGTTTCAAACAGCTCAGCATCATCTGTCCCGATCAAGTCAAGACTCCGGAGATCACCATCAAGAAGTACATCCGAGCTTTGCCCGACTGTGTCGCAGATTTCGTGCAAGCGGCTAAGACTAAGACGATCGAAGAAACTTACTTACTGGCCGCCGAAATCAACGACAAGAGGGTCAAGGCTGGTGTCTGGAATAAAACTCCGAAGCATCTGCATCAAGCTACCACCACCGCACCAACTGCTGAACCCACCTCATCGAGCAACAAGAGGAAGAACAAGAGAAAGAACAGCTCCAGCAACAAGAACTGTGCGATCACTGCTGCACCGATTCAAGCTGTACCAGCCCAACAGCGTCAAGTAGCGGCGCCTGTGGCTAATGCACCACCTGTAAAGCATGCATACACTAGGCCACACCCGCTCTAACCTACTTGCACCTACCACCACCCAACAACCATTGCTTGCTGTTTCTGTGCTCATTGCAATGTGTACGGCCATTTTACTGCCAACTGCCGTATTCGACAAGCTCCTGCTCATCAAGCTCTACTCACAGCCCCACAGGGTCAACAAGCTCCTCCGGCACCCGCGATCAAAGCCAGAGTCTGCTTCGCATGTGGCGACCCGAACCATTTCGCCAACATGTGCCCAAACAGGGTCGTGAAACAAGAGCCTTAGCAGCAACAACAACAGCAGCAACAGCAACAGGCCGCACGCGCCTGAACTTTCAACCTCAATGTGCGTCAAGCCCAGGCCGACAACAACGTAGTCAATGGTACGTTCCTTGTGAATGGTATTTATGCTTCCTGTTTGTTTGATACTGGAGCGGATAATTGCTTTGTGTCGTTCGAATTCGGGAAACTTCTTAGTCGTAAACGTTCCAAACTCTCCTCGACGTTCGATGTTGAAGTCGCTACTGGAAGAACCGTCGTCGTAAATTCTGTTCTTCGTGATTGTACTCTTGAGCTCAACAATCACATCTTCCCAATCGACCTTATTCCGATGCAACTCGGAAGTTTTGACGTCATAGTAGGCATGGACTTTCTTCGAAAAAACCATGCTGAAGTTGTGTGCTTCGACAAGATGATTCGATTTTCGCTCGCGAATGGTGACTTATTATGTGTATACGGTGATGCTACATCAAAGGTTCTCAAGCTGATGTCATGTGTCCAAGCTAGCAAGTATCTCCGCAAGGAATACAGAGCTTTCTTGGCTAACATTGTAGTAGCGGAGAAGGAAAAGAAAGAAAGGAAGGAAGTGAAAGACGTTCCTGTGGTACGAGAATTTCCTAATGTTTTTCCAGAGGATCTTCCCGGACTACCGCCAAGTCGTGATATCGACTTTCGTATCGACCTCATTCCTGGAGCCAACCCTATCGCCAAAGCCCCTTATCGACTTGCACCGTCCGAAATGCGCAAACTCTCAACCCAACTCCAGGAACTACTTGAGAAAGGCTTCATTCGCCCGAGCACCTCTCCTTGGGGCACGCCGGTCCTTTTCGTCAAAAAGAAGGATGGGTCGTTCAGGATGTGCATCGACTATCGGGAATTGAATAAGTTAACTATCAAGAATCGCTATCCCCTATCTCGCATCGATGATTTGTTTGATCAACTACAAGGCGCTACGTGTTTTTCAAAGATCGACTTACGTTCAGGCTATCACCAACTGCGCATACAAGAGGAGGATATTCCTAAAACCGCATTTCGCACTCGATACGGCCGTTACGAATTCGTTGTCATGCCTTTTGGTCTAACCAACCCAACAGCGGTTTTCATGGATCTGATGAATCGCGTGTGTAAACCATATCTCGACCAGTTTGTCATCGTATTCATCGACGATGTCTTGATCTATTCCAAATCGAAGACCGAACACGCGCAACATCTACGTTTGGTTCTCGAGTTACTCCAGGGGAACCAACTCTATGCCAAGTTCTCAAAGTGTGAATTTTGGCTGGAGGAAGTTCAGTTTCTGGGTCACATTGTTAATAGTCAGGGCATTCACGTAGACCCTGCGAAGATTGAAGCTGTCAAGAGCTGGGCTACGCCTAAGAACCCGTCTGAAGTTCGCTCTTTTCTCAGACTAGCGGGCTATTATCGACGATTTATCAAAGGATTCTCAAAGATCGCTGTGCCGCTTACCACTCTCACGCATAAAGACAAGCCTTTTGTTTGGGGAACTAAACAAGAGTCTACCTTTCAAACTCTCAAGCACATGCTTTGCAACGCTCCTGTTCTCACATTGCCCGACGGAAACAACGATTTCATTGTCTATTGTGATGCTTCCAACCTTGGTCTTGGTTGTGTTCTCATGCAACGGGACAAGGTCATAGCTTACGCATCTCGTCAGCTCAAGGTCCACGAGAAGAACTATACAACCCATGATCTCGAGCTAGGCGCAGTTGTTTTTGCATTAAAGATTTGGCGACACTACCTGTATGGTACCAAGTGTACGATCTTCACCGATCATAGGAGCCTACAACATATCTTTAATCAGAAGGAACTTAATATGCGTCAACGCCGATGGGTAGAACTTCTTAACGATTACGACTGTGAGATCCGTTATCACCCAGGCAAGGCAAATGTTGTCGTCGACGCACTCAGCAGACGGAGCTATCTGCTTAGCACTCGTAATGTCCAAGCCCAACACGATCTCGAAACCCTCATCCGCGACGCTCAACACGCGTGTTTTAATGAACGCACACTGAAGAAGGAAAGAATCTACCACGATGGAGCTCAGCCCGTGAGCAAATCGAATGGGATATTCCACTACCTAGACCGAATTTGGATTCCCAAATGAACCGATCTGCGACAGATCTTGATGGACGAAGCCCACAAATCCCGGTATTCTATTCATCCCGGTGCCGACAAAATGTACCAGGACCTTCGTTATAAGTACTGGTGGCCGGGTATGAAAAGGGATATCGTTCTCTTTGTCGGAAAATGCCTAACTTGTGCTAGAGTCATGGCTGAACATCAAAGACCCTCCGGCTTACTCGAACAACCACCAATTCCTATGTGGAAGTGGGAAAGTATAGCTATGGACTTTATAACCAAGCTACCGCACACGTCATCAGGTCACGACAGCATTTGGGTTGTGGTCGACCGTTTGACTAAATCAGCTCACTTTCTGCCAATACGGGAAGACTACAAGGTAGAACGATTAGCCCGAATCTACACCGACGAGATCATTTGTAATCATGGGACGCCTCGTGGCATCATCTCTGATCGTGATGCTCGGTTTACCTCGTGACTGTGGGAAACGTTTCAAACGGCACTCGGTACATCGCTTAATCTAAGTACCACTTTCCACCCTCAAACCGACAGTCAGACTGAAAGAAGGATTCGTACTCTTGAAGACATGCTCCGTTCGTGTGTTTTAGACTTCGGTGGTAATTGGGATAAATACCTGCCGTTAGTCAAATTCTCGTATAACAACAGCTACCATTCTAGTATCCAAATGGCACCATTCGAGGCACTATACGGAAGAAGATGTCGATCGCCTATTGTGTGGCACGAGATCGGTCATTCGCAACTAACCGGTCCTGAGCTATTGCAAGAAACGACAGACAAAATTTTCCAAATTCGAGACAACTTGGTGAAAGCTCGGGATCGACAGAAAAGTTACGCCGATAAGAAGCGCAAGCCCCGTGAATTTGACGTTGGTGACTACGTACTCCTAAAGGTATCACCTTGGAAGGGTGTAGTCCGATTCGGCAAAAAGGGAAAACTCGCGCCTCGATATGTTGGACCTTTTAAGATTCTGGAAAGGATTGGAAAAGTCGCCTACAGACTCGAACTACCGGAGGAACTTAGTAATGTCCACCCGACTTTCCACGTGTCAATCCTCCGAAAGTGCCTAGCCAACCACGATTTACACGTTCCTCTCGATGATCTGCAAGTGAACGAAACATTACACTTTGTGGAAAAGCCTGTCGAAATCATGGATCGCCAAACCAAGCAGCTCAGACGCTCACGCATTCCTATTGTGAAAGTCCGATGGGAAGGCAAACGAGGCGCAGAGTTCACTTGGGAACTCGAAAGCGACATGAAGGCTAAGTACCCGCAATTGTTTAAAGAGTGAAGCTAGAGAGAGAAAGTAGCATTGTGATTCTAGTGCTTTGTACGATTTCATATCAATCTATAGAATCACCAATTATATTACGTTCTCGTGTGTTTATTCATGTTCGTGTACGGATTCCGCACGTCACACATTCGGTTCACAATCGTTTAGGAGTCAAAAGCGGCCCGAACAGAAAATTTTCAAACGTGATTCACGGCGTTGTGCACCTTCCAGCTTAATTTCAGGACGGAATTCCCTAAACAAGGGGAGGCTGTAACACCCCGTGTTTTCAAAGTCAAAGTCAAAGTAAAGGTCCAAGTCAACGACCGATTATGCGGATTTAACTTGTAGAAATCTCTTTGTTTTAATTGTATTATGTGGAGTAAGTGTTGTTAATTGCGAACCATCGACGTATTATTCAAGCGACTTACGACTGTGAACTATAGGCAGTAACAATGCGATAAAGTTAACCAACTAATAATCAAGCTATGTTAATCGAATTGACAACAAATCACAAATCGAGCTACGTATTTTAGTTATTGCTATACGTGTGTGTGTGTGCCTTATGTGTTACTTGTGCATTTTTATTTATGTTGTATTGTGGTAATCAAGCGAACTCAATCGAAACTCGAATGCAATTGAATACAATCGAACTCGAAACTCAATCGAACTATGGTAATTTAGTGGAAAATAGATTATGCGAGATATGAAGTAGTTGGGACTAAAAGTAATTTGATTAGGAAACCCCATCGAATCGAACCGCTCGCAATCGGAATCGATTTAACGAAAATCGTCGCGTCAAACACTTGAACCAAGCGCCATCCGGCCGGATAGCCATCCGTCCGGATAGTCATCCGACCGGATAGCCCCTATGTCTTAAAACAGGTGTCATCTGACCAGAGTGTCACCCGACCGGATCGTCATCCGAGCGGTGTGTCATCCGATCGGATAACCCTTTCCCCTTTTGGAATCCTATAAATACCCCTGTCACTCTCCACACTTACTACTTTTGGCAAGTGACGTCCGAACAACACGCTTTCCTCACCTTTTCTCCGATTTCTCTCGATTCCGGTAAGATCTCGCCCTAAATCTTGTACTTCTACACGCACTCCTACACATTTCTATCTTTCAAATCTTAACTTTTAACCGTGAAATCACTGGATTTCGGGTGTTCTAGGATGATGCCATCATGTATCCTTCAAGAACTTCATGTTTTGGCCTCAATCCACCAAGAACAACTTAGATCTAACCGATTTCCACAAAGATCTTGTAGAGATCTCGACACAAGTGTGGTGAAAGAGGATTGAAAGATGGTTTTCAACCTTCTTTCAACTCTTTTACACTTAAAACCCTCAAAACCGGTAGAATCAGGTTCTGATCTAGTCTTCTACTCAATCATAGTGTTGTACTAGCTCAAGATCCAGATCCTACCCACGAGACTACCGATTTCGGGTTAAACAAGAACAACCATCTAGAGCCGGTAACTGACCGAGCTAGGGTGATTCCTGTTCGGTTTAGTCATCTGGGTCAAAATGGGAGTTCTGCTGGTTAAAACGCTGTCAAAGTGTCTCGACATAACGACAAACCATCAAAACGACCAAGTGTAGGACGAACGGAGCAATTGGAACGAATTGTTGTCTGACCGGATTGCTATCCGATCGGACAGGTCATCCGAACGGATTGCCATCCGAACGGATCACACTTGGGTCCCACTTTTAAAACAATCTTATCTAAAGTTTGAGTATTGAACAAAATGTAATCCGATCGGACGACCATCTGAATGGATTACTCTTCGGATCATGAGATACTAAGGCTTTAAAGACTTAAACAATTTTCAACATGATCAACAACAATGTTGCCATCCGATCGGAGTGCCATCCGATCGAATGACGCTTCTGAGTTGAACTTATTTTCAGTAGGCAACCTCACCACTGAGTCGTCGTCCGACCGGATGACCATCCGAACGGATTGTCATCCGCACGACCAGTCATCCGATCGACCGACTTGATGGATAGAGATACTTTTGTGCTTTCAAAATGCTACAACGAAAACTTCAAAAGACAAGCCATCATACACAAACACATTCTTCTTATAGGAAGAAACAATCCACTCGAATCGCCATTCGAACGGACCACTGTCCGACCGGATGTCCACCCGAACGGATTGCCATCCGCACGGATTGCTGTCCGATCGGATTACCATCCGATCGAACCACCATCCGACCCTTCCATACCTTGTGAAATTTTTACGCATCACTTATCGTAATACTATCGAATCTATTCAGGCTAACCTTACTCGCTAAGCGCTCCCTTCAATCCATCAATCGCTGTGAGTATACTCGATCCCTTTTTGCTTTACGCACTTTTGGGTGTTACATACGTTACGAATATTCAAACTACAACAATCACACTACTCAATACTATTTGAACGCTAACCGTTAATGCATGCTATACGTGGCTTATGAATGCTTGTTTGTTATGTTTACACATGGAATGCTGTCTACCTGCCTTAGCAACGATAGTACTATAGTTTGGACTCAGCACCCGTTCACACGGGGGTTGTTAAGGATCATTACTTGCATAGATTACGGTGGTAATCATGTATTGCGAACTGCATTTGGCAGTCAACCCGCAGTCATTGGTATCGATGGATCTATGTCGATAACTAACGTGCTTCATTTCACTATGTGTACGTGCTGGTTATACGTAAACGAATTCGAACTCTATATACTATTATCAAACTTGTATGCTCACCTTTACATTTTATGTATTGACTTTATTTCAACGTATGTGACAGGTGCTTAGGAAGTTTACATGCTTAGCATGTTGTGAACTTGAGGCTAGGAAAGGTCTAGGATGCTCTCTGTGCTGTGATGAAATCGAAGCTAGGAAACGTGGTCCTAGAAACCAATAAATAAACTATCTATGTTTAAATCTGAGTTGTCGGAACAGAATATTTGCCTGGATTTATGTCTGTAATAATTATTTTGCTGTTTGAGATACGGTATGGGAAGTATTATTTAATTGAATAGTTTTGATAATTGTTATGGAAACTTTTGGACAATCTGTTTCGCTCATTGCCATGCCCCGATGATTCCGCTATCGGTTGGGGTGTGACAAGTATGTGTATAGTTCAGTCAAAGCTTTTGAAAAAATAATAATAAAAAAACTAATAGTATGTATTGAAGTAAATATTCATGGATCAGTACGTGTAACCAATTGATCGAGTAGGTTTTAATCGAGATCTATAACAGATCTCCGACCACCATTTAAATTTACGGTCAGAAACCCAGCATTATATTTTCATTTAAAACTTAGCTACTACCTAGCTTGTGCTATGATCAGAATATATATTATGAAAAGGGAATTAGTTGTTACCTGGTTGCCGACTAAAAGGAAAACGGAAGAATTCGGTGTCTATCACTGTGGGCACATGCCATAGTTTCTGGAGATTGTGAGTTGTGACTGCAACGTAGCCATTACAACCATCACCTATCCTAGTAACTCTCCTTCGGTTTTTATCTACGGTGCTCGCTTGATTTTTTTTTTCAATGCTAGCAATAACCAAACAGGATCTTCGAAAGATTGTCAAGGATCTCCCATGATAATTTTGTGAAAAAGAATGAGATTAAAAAAACTGATGTAATCGAGAAATCGTGCTAATAACGTGTTATAAACAAGAGAGCAAACATAAGAAAAAGATTGTATTCTCCCCTATTTCATGTACATATATCATATATATAGATCAATACAACAACAACCCTAAAGCCCATTAACATTAGGTCAGGCTTGGCCTATGAGCCTGAATGTCTGCATTCATAACAATTATATTTTTATGTTTTATTTATTAGTAAGGGTGTTTTGGTCATTTCACACTCACTTAACACCAAAAATTAACCTCCATCTGTGCCAGGGACTATCCGAGAACGAAATTGCAAAAGTTGGGGACTATAGCTGTAATTTTAGAAAGTTAGGGACTAAAGGTGAAAAATGAGCAAACCACAGGGACTATCCGAGCATTTTTCTCTTTTATAAATTTGGGTTTCTTTTAGGTCTTTTTCAAAGATTATGGCTGAACTACAGGATTTTATAAAGATTCAATCTTTCTTTGTTTCTTGTACTTCAATTTCAGTTGAAATTGTTTGTAGGCTGATCTGTTTAATTGGGTTGATACCTAACAACAAATCATTAAAGAATTCAGAGTGATTCTTAATATGTAAGTTACAAAAGAATTTAGGAAATCCTATTGCAGAATCTGTTTTGTATTCATGTTTTATATGACACTCTTAAATTTGCTTTGTTACATTGATGCATGAAATCCAGTAGAAAATATTAATTTCTAGTTAGAAATTGGTGCTGATTTATGCTTCCTATGAGTTTGCGGCCAGATAATGGGTCAAAACCGCTCCATATATAATTTCTGGGTTGGCTTGACCCGCTACCACCTGTTTATTAGATGTGTAAGATATTAAACTTAATAATAAACATTATGGTGTTAAAGTAACAATTCTTTTTCGATCAATTCTCAAGTTTGAGATGTCCACGGCTTGTTTTTAATGAAAAGGTACAATGCATCCTTTAAATAGAAAATGAAATCCTGCTCAAGTTCCTACCACTATGTGCACTTTATTAGGGAGACATGGGGATGAGGGAAAGATCATGCATGCAACATGGAAAACATTAAAACTAAACTTCTCCACTAACTAGTCTTCAAATAACTTCCTTAAATGAGTCAACCTTATCCTTCGAATTCTCCAACGGTTTGTTCAGTTGGTTTACGAGGTCTAGGATGAGTAGTGGGTTATGGGTTGTATCAATACCCACCCCTTCAGATTCGACCTTGTCCCCAAGGTCGGTGATGGTAACACCGGATGACTTCGGCGAGTGAGCTGGTTGGTTGCCCTTCAAAGTGACAGTGTGATTCTTGTGACGGAAGGTAAGCGATGGAACCGAAAAATCCGCTGTGACCGGTCCTAGTGAACGAAGCCAATCGAAACCCAAGATGAGCTCATACCCTTTGAAAGCTAACAGGAACAACGGGACTTGAAAGGGGGTGTCATGCAAAGCCACTGACACGGCTGGTTCGTACAAGCAAATGTCAAGCTGCTTATTTATAAAAAGAGATTTATCATGCATTCACTTTGCCTTTTTTATTTTCCGATTAATATTTTAATGTTTTTATTTTAGCATGTGGTCAAATAATGGGAAATAATGGAGATGCCCATGATCCCAAGTTAGTCACAGTTTTAGGAGTTTGTTGGTTGAGTGGTTACGTATTCTTGTCGTCCTTAAAAGGAGGCTTTTTTTTATTTGAGGAATCATGAATGAAATTAGTCTGATTATCCTTCTATAATTCTAATCTGGTTTCCGTCTATTTTCTTTGGCCAACGATTAACCTGTTGGAACCACATTAGTAACCGGTACATTGGAGTGGCTCATCGTTGCCCACGAGAACCGGAAATGGCGGAGTCAGTTGGACTGCCAAGTTTAGCAGAGATGCGACATGAGGTTGGATGAGATTGTGGGTACTACCCGAGTCAACAAGTATGCTTACCGGCCGATTGTAAACGAACCCAGTGAGGCGCATCAAAGTCGTCGGTGCCATACCAAAATAAATCGCTGGAGTGAGGCTGAGAAATGCCGGAACAACAGCGGCATCCTCAAGTGTGGGAATTGGAGGAGCAGGTGGAACATCATGAGAATTGTCAACAATAAGAAGAAACTGAGGGGGGTTGCACCGGTGGCCAGACACATACTTTTCGGGGCATCAGAAACAGAGCCCGGCAGCCCGGCGTTGTTGCAACTGTTCGGGCGACAAGCGAGCGGTTGGTAGAGGGTTGGCAGCGGCGGTTATAACAAACCCTCCTAAAATAATTCCAACACCCCTAATATATTTAGAATGTCCCTATATGTCTTAAAATACACCCCGTATATGAAAACCGAGCCCAAAATACCTTATGTAATTAAAAATAAAATAAAAACAAAAATTTATGACCACTCGCGGGGCGCAACCCAGTCAACCCAAGACTGTCGCGGGCCGCGACAGGGTGACACAAGACCGCACCCGGTTACGCCACGTGTCTTGTTACGCGTCAAGGCTATATAGGTGACTCGCCTTAGCTAGGCCCTACTACCCCTAGGACGCGGGCCGCGAGCAAGTGTCAATCAGACACTATAAATAGATGGCATCGGCTGTTCAGTCGAATTCGCTCACAAATCTTTCTCTCTCTCGAAATTCTATATAGTCAAAGTGATTTTCAGGCATAATACCCACCTAATTAACGAAGTCCTGCCCCGTTGAAAGTATTATAACCCCGGTTACGTATTAGATACGCTGCCCGATTGATCAAGGGTTCCGTAACGGCTGTCGTGGTTCTGCCCGACGTAGTCGTTGGAATACCGTCTCAGGGAGGGTATTACTAATGTAAATATTGGGTTATTATACTAATGCGTGTGCATTTGTGTAATTAATAGATAATTACTAGGAAATCCTAAAGGAAAACCCTAAGACAACAATGTGAGTAATCCTTCTTTTTGTAAACCTTTTTGTGAGTAATCTTCTTTTTGCAAATTGTTTTTACAAAACCTCACATAATTAACATTATATTAAACAGTGATTGAGTATTTGTATTCTACAATTAGCGTCGGTATGTTGGGGTTTTGTATACAAAATTTGTTACTACATTGTGAGTAGTAACATGACCACAAGTCGGGTTGACAGTACCGTGGGTGGTAATTAAAGTAGATGGAAACAAATGTAATTGCGAGATCGCCCTCAATACTGTAGACTGATAAAACTGGGATTCACTCACCAGTATTTCCCACTGACAAAATGTTTTTAAACGCGTTTCAGGTAACAAAATGTGAAAGCCAAATAGAAGCTAGCTGGACAGCACTAAAGGCTTGGAAAAGTGGCTATAAAAGTTACCTAAATAAAGAGATGTTTTATTTGAATAAAATAGGGTTTATCCCTATGAAGATGTGTGTAATGAAAACTTGGGATTTTCTCATGTGTTTACTATTATAAAAGGTGTGGTATTTTACTCTGATAAAATATTTACTAACTACGGTCCTGATGTAAATTCCGCTGCCAAAATGATAAAACCAGATACCACCGAGAGCGGCCGCGGCCGCTCGTTCCCAAGGATATTAGGGGACGGAGGTTGCGACAGAAGGTGGTATCAGAGCTAAGCCACTGATTCAGCCACAGAAGTGTTCCGCTGACACCATGATATTATTCAAAGTGTTAGGAAATAAATTATGGAAATACGTGCATATCTGCATTTTATTGTTGTGTGTTATTTGACTATTTGTTAGTTTACAGTATGAGCGACTAAGGACCTTTGGACGCTTACTGTCAGTTGTCCAGCTCACCTAGGTACGAAGGCACCTCTTCACAGCCATCCCTCTCTGGGTATTCAGATGACAATGAAGATGGGATATTCGTGTTCAAGGCCAAATCTGAAGAACCATTCACTTCCAAGAAAAGAGGATGGTTCAGCAGAGGAGCGCATGAACGTAGAAAAAGGATGAAAAAGTTGCAACAGCAGCGTGCCTTAGCAGCCATTAAGAGAGAAACAGATGCCCACACTCAGGATATGCTCAATAGGAGTCTAGCAAATTTCCACATCTTCACAACTACAGCTGCAGACCCTAATATAAGGCAACTCATAGCACCCCAGCCCTTACCACTATTTCCTACCCAGCCAATGGAAATCGAAGCCAACCCAGAAAACCAAATCCTAATGCCTGACATTGACCCAGCTAAGATACCTAGGATACCAGCACCCAATCCCTCTGACCCAGGCTATGACCCGTGGTTTGACGACCATAGGGATTACCAGCAACGTTACCCAATACCAGAAGACGAACCCATGCCAAACCTAGCATCTTATCCAGACTTGGACCCTCTAGATCCCTACTACGATAATGACCCATACATCAGGGAGATTCTAGAAAATCCTTATCCTTACCAAGAACCCATGCCCCAGTTCCCAAACCCAGTACCAGCCCCTGCACCACCAATGAGCACTGAAAATGTGCAAGAACTCCGAACCTTTGGTGAGGAGATTTTAGAAGGAAGTGAAAGGATGAGGCAGATAGGAGAACGACTCGTCTGGAAGTATGACGAGCGTAATATGGAGTTCTGGGTGAACCCATATCAGTAATAGTAATAATAAAAATAATAGATATATATAATATAATAATATGCGTGTATGTTTGAAAAAAAAAGCTACGGATGCCTAATAGTATTGTAATTTTTTATTTCAGTTCCAGTTTGTACTAGACGCATAATATATAAGAAAGAGTAAAAGTCGCAATGTTCGACGATTTTGATCAATATGCGTGTTACGTAATCATTTGCATTAAATATTATTTTGTGATATTAATATGTAGCAAATGTTTATAACTCAGATGGACAACGAAGGGAACCAGGAAAACCAGAATAATGATAATCCGGATCTCGATAACCAGAATAAAAATAACAATGGAAACCAAGTGGATAACAATGCCATCCAACACATAGTGGCACAAGGAATTATAGATGCAATGCCATTTATTATCCAAACTGTTAGAGAAGCTGATAATAAAAGTAATCATGACAGTAAACGACCAACCAATGAACTTAGTCACAGCGTGAACAATGGACCCATACTTCAAGTGCCCATTCCCAAAAGAAGAAGAACCATGTCTTATGGTTGTTCTTACAAAGAATTCTGGTCTTGTAAACTAATAGAATTCTCGGGCAATGAAGGAGCCATTGCAGTTTTACGTTGGATAGAAAAGACTAAGGCAGTCTTAAAAATAAGCAAGTGCGCGGAAGAGGATAAGATAATGTTTGCTTCCAATCTGTTTAAGAACTCACCCTTAGAATGGTGGAACACTATCCTCCAGTCTAGGGGAAATGATAGGATTTACAATATGGAATGGGAGGAATTTAAGAACACGGTGGAAAGGAAATTCTGCCCTCCCAATGAAAAAGAACAGATAGCAAATAAGTTCTTAAACCTTAGAATGACTGGAGTGGATAGTAAGGGTTACACTACAGTATTCTTTGAATATGCTAGAATAGTACCGACCCTTGCATCACCAGAACCAGTGTTAATCACCCGTTACACTGGGGATTAATCAGTGAGATTAGGCATGTAGTCAAGGCAGCTAGACCTCAAACTATAGAAGAAGCTGTAGAACTAGCAAGCACCTTGACCGATGAGTTAGTACGTACACGAGAAGAGGACCAAAGGAGAAACCTAGCTCAAAGGCTTACCCAAGAATTTCGTTATGGAAATTCCAACCGTGGGAAAAATATAGGTTCTACCTCTACACCTTATTGTAATACCTGCAAGAAGAAACATTCAGGAGGATGCTCCACTTACTGTAATTTCTGCAAGCTACCAGGACACAAGGAAGAAGAGTGTAGGAAGAAACCTAATAATGGAATGTGCTTCAACTGTGGAGAAAAGGGTCACATCAAGCCGAACTGTCCAAAACAAGCTCCAGCCATGAACAACAAGACTACTAAGAATGCTAGAGCATTTGTTCTAACTGCAGAAGAAGCTAAGATGATCCCGGACATGATAGCTAGTATGTTTTTAGTTAATGATGTTTTTGCTAAAGTATTATTTGACTCTGGTGCGAACCAAAGTTTTACTAATACTTCATTTTGCAAACTTCTCAATCAACCATTAACTAAACTCCCACAAGAATGTCTAGTAGAGACAGCAAATGGAGAAACCATTAAGATTTCTGAAATATTGCAGGGAGCAAGAATAGAAATTTTAAATCAAAAATTTATTGCAAACCTTTATCCAATGAATCTGGCATGATTTGATGTTGTATTAGGAATGGATTGGTTAGTAGCCAATAAAGCCAGTATTCTATGTGATCAAAAGTCAATCCAAGTAAATTCACCCAGAGGTGAAAAGATCACAATTAAAGGAGATAAGCCATTTAGACCCACAAAATTCATCTCTGTGATGAAAATAGCAAGTTATGTAAGAAAAGGATCATTAGTATATTTTATTTCTATAATCATTAACACTAAAGGAAAAGAACTGAGAGATATTCCTGTAGTATCTCAGTTTCCATATGTGTTTCCCGAAGAATTACAAGGACTACCGCGGGACAGGGAAGTTGAATTCAAAATCCACCTGCTACCAAGAACAGCACCAATTGCCAAAGCACCCTATTGTTTAGCACCAGCAGAAATGCAAGAATTAAAGAAGCAATTAGACGAACTGTTAGAAAAAGGATTCATACAGCCAAGTTCATCACCATGGGGAGCGCCAATATTGTTTTTTAAGAAGAAAGACGGATCAATGCATATGTGCATTGACTACCGTGAATTGAACAAAGTCACGATTAAGAATCGGTATCCATTACCAAGAATTGATGATCTGTTTGATCAATTGCAAGGAGCTCGATTTTTCTCTAAAATCGATTTGCGCTCAGGATATCATCAATTAAAGGTACAGGAAGAGGACATTCCTAAGACCGCTTTCAGAACAAGGTATGGCCATTATGAATTTACAATCACGCCATTTGGTTTAACCAATGCCCCAGCTGCATTTATGGACATGATGAACCGAATATGTAAGCCATATTTGGATAAATTCATAATTGTCTTCATAGATGATATTCTCATTTACTCTAAGAATAAAGAGGAACACGCAGCGCATCTGCATGCACTTCTAAGTTTATTAAGAAAAGAAAAGCATTATGCAAAGTCTTCTAAGTGAGAATTTTGGTTAGAACAAGTACAATTTATTGGACATTTAGTTAATCATGAAGGAATTCATGTAGATCCCACCAAGATTGAGGCAATTACCAAATGGAAAACCCCTGAGTCGCCAACTGAGGTTAGAAGTTTCTTAGGATTGGCCGGTTACTATAGAAGGTTTATTCGAGATTTTTCTAGAATAGCCATTCCCCAAACTAAGTTAACCTGTAAATCTGTTAAGTTTGAATGGGGACCAAAACAAGAAGAAGCCTTTAGAATTCTTAAGCAAAGACTAACCAACGCACCCATACTAGCATTACCAGAAGGGACTGAAGATTTTGTAATCTATTGTGACGTTTCTAAGTTAGGTTATGGATGTGTGTTGATGCAACGTCAAAAGGTTATAGCTTACGCATCTAGACAACTTAAGAATCATGAAGAGAATTATTCAACCCATGATCTAGAATTAGGAGCCATAATTTTTGCCCTGAAAATTTGGAGACACTACCTTTACGGTAGTAAGTTTACCATTTTCACTGATCATAAGAGATTAAGATATGTTTTCGGGCAAAAGGAGTTCAATATGAGACAAAGACGCTGGATGGAAATATTAAGTGATTATGATTGTAGTATCCAGTATCATGCAGGAAAGGCTAACGTAGTAGCCGATGCTTTAAGCCGAAAATATCATGAAAAGCAAAGAGAGTACGTTCTCTTAAATTAAATCTACAAGTAGATTTAAATGATCAGATCAAGAAAGCACAAGAATCAGTAATCAAGGATGATACTGAAAAGTTAAAAGGAATGATTAAGGAATTAGAACAAGGAAAAGGAAAAGATGGAATTTGGAGATTCCATAAGAAAAGGATGTGGATACCTAAATTAGGAAATCTACGCCACCGTATATTAGAAGAAGCCCATAAGTCTAAGTATACGATGCATCCTGGAAGTGATAAGATGTATCAGCACTTAAGAAAGAATTTCTGGTGGATAGGAATGAAGAAAGATATAGCAGCTTATGTTTCTAAGTGTTTAACCTGTTCACAGGTCAAAGCTGAACATCAGAAACCCTCAGGTTTATTGCAGCAGCTAGAAATGCCAGTTTGGAAATGGGAATTGATAACAATGGATTTTGTTACTAAATTACCCAAAACAAGAAAAGGTAATGATACAATCTGGGTGATTGTAGACAGGCTAACTAAGTCAGCTCATTTCCTACCAATGAAGGAAACTTTCAGTATGGAATTGTATGTAAATGAAATAGTTTCATTACATGGAATTCCTTTATCAATTGTTTCTGATAGAGATAGCCGTTTTACCTCTCATTTTGGACGAGTTTCCAAAAAGCAATGGGAACCAAGCTAAATCTAAGCACAGCTTATCATCCTAAAATGGATGGACAAAGCGAAAGGACAATTCAGACGATGGGAGACATGCTTAGAGCTTATGTACATGATTTCGGAGGTAATTGGGATGATCACTTACCATTAATAGAATTCGCTTACAATAACAGCTATCACACAAGTATCGATGCTGCACCATTCGAAGCAATTTATGGACGAAAGTGCCGAACCCCAGTCTGTTGGGCAGAAATTGGAGAAAAGCAACTATCCAGACCTGAGATAGTGCAAGAAGCAACAGACAAGATTATTCAAGTCAAGGAATGACTGAAAGCAGCACGCGATCGACAAAAGAGTTATGCTGATAACAGGCGAAAGCCATTGGAATTTCAGGTAGGAGATAAGGTCTTATTAAAAGTTTCTCCTTGGAAAGGAATAGTAAGATTCATCAAAAGGGGAAAGGTAAGCCCCAGGTATGTAGGACTTTTTGAGATTATTAGAAGAATAGGACCTGTAGCCTATCAGCTACAACTGCCAGAGGAAATGACCGGAATACATGACATATTTCATGTATCTAATCTCAAGAAATGCTTAGCTGATGAATCGTTATTGTCACACCCCCAAAATCCACACGCGGAGTACCACCGCTAGGAGGCGTGACATGACCAGGATCAAGCCACCAATCATATTGAACATAAGTATATAGTGAAAGTCATTCATCAATACGATAGGTGTTTCCAAAACCAAATATAAACAAGTGTGTAGCGGAAGCCTTAATGTAAAACCCAACATAAGTTTAAGTACAAAATGTTATAATGTTTAACAACACATTTTTGATCCATGTCCACAACGACCGTGCCTCCCGTGCAAGCTCCAAAAGTACCTATGGTCCTGCAAGGCATGTAACAAAGAGTCAACAGAAAGTTGAGCAAGTTCACAGTTGGTTATTTAGTTATAATGTTCATTTCGTAAATCGTAAGTTCGATTAGTAATCATGTATCGTATGTAATAGCATCGCGGCCCTCTAGGCATGTTTGCGAAGTTTAGTGGGGTTTCCCAAGTTTTCTAGACTAGGTATATTTGTATCGCGGCCCTCCAGGTATGTTTGCGAAGATTAATGTATAGTTCGCGGCCATTCCAGGCATGTTTGCGAAGATTGTTCTAGTATCGCGGCCGATCCCGGCATGTTTGCGAAGAGAAGTATATGTATCACTAGTCTAGTAGTATCTACCATTGACCTTCCTCTCCCGAGGCCAATGGTATGTAATTCCGATAACTCTTAAGCATAAATAATCAATTAATCAACCCATTCCCAACCCCGGGAATCCCATGCCTTGGTAGAAGTGTGAACTCACCTTGTTTGCTCGGTATGCTAAGTTAAGTGCTCACAATAAATCAGTCAAGTCCTATAGTGCACGTATATTCAATCAGTTCACATTGTTTGTAAAGTTTCACATTGAACTAGTGTCACAATTATATCACAGAGTGTTTGACAGTTCATAACATGCAACACAAGCAGTTAATTGCATCTATACATGTAACAGAGTTGGCATCTAGCAAATCTAGCAAATTAACTGAGTGAATAAAGTTAACGGAGTTCAATGGAATAACAGAATTAATCCACTTAATTTGGAATAATAAATAATCAGAGTAAGTCAGTTAACCCAGTTAATCAACTTAACAGAATTGTCATCTAACAGAGTTACTCAAACAATGAGGTTCTCAAAATACATATTTTACATTGTTAAATAAACTAACTGAGTTATTCAAGTGATTAGTTTAATTGAATAACATATTTAATAGCAATAATTATTAACAGTACACATGTTGCCAAACACACCCTAGTGCCGAAAACACACAAGTGCCGAAAACCCTTTTGAGCCGAAATCACCTTATGGCCGAAATCACCTCATGGCCGAAAACCCTTATGTTGCCGAAATCACTAGTGGGCCGAAAACACATAAGGTTGCCGAAAACACTAGTGGGCCGAAAACCCTTAAGGTTGCCGAAAACACTAGTGGGCCGAAATCAACATGTGGGCCGAAATCACCTAAAGTGATTTCGTCCACTTTAATGGTGCTGGGTGATTTCGTCCAGAACATCATCTTCACCAACACTCTCTGTAACTTAAACTCAGCAACTAAATCTCATTACAGTTACAGGTTTAATCATCTACAAGCCATTTATATCAATCATTGATATTAAAACAAATACTCTACCAAAACTTTGTGAGATCAAAAACATACTTGAATCAGTTTATCATTCATTAACAAACACCCACTGTTGATCAAAACTTCAAATATACACACAGTTCATGTATAATAATTATCTAACAAGTACACAATGATCAATCACATAATCACATATATAAATGTATACATACAACATGATTAAACATCCAAAATCATACGATATGCAACAAGAAACAACTTGAATCATGAAATCACTAACCAAGGGTTTAAACAGAGGTTTTTGCTTCAAATGAGGAACTCTTTGTGGGTTTCAGAGATAGAGAGAGAAACAATTGTGATAAGATATGGTTTGGTAAATGTGAAACTTCTCTGAGAAGATTGTTTATAAAATGATTATATATATAAAATATCTCAAGATTGGACACTGGGCCAAGCCCATCTGTGATTTCGTTGGTCATCAGTGGACGAAAACACTATATGTGTTTTCACCACTTGGGTGTTTTCATGAGTATTGTTTTCAGTGAGTTCCAACTTTATTTAACATGTTAATTAATACAAACCTTATTAACATACTATCACATATAATAAATATTATGCATCCCAAATATAAAATATCAATCGCAGTACTATTTAACGTATTACAAAGGTAAGCGTTGTGAAACAACGAGTCGTATTAACAAACAACTAAATAATAATAAAAAATTAGCGTGCACTAAATGCGAAGATGGAATCTTGGAAACTCGAGTTGTCACATTATCCCCAACTTGAAAGAAATTTCGTCCCGAAATTTAGCATGCGGTTACTGAGGAAGCTAGGTAAGTTATCGTTTACTGGTTCTCCTGGGGTGTCACATCATCCCCCCGCTGATTTGGAATTTCTTCCCGAATTTCTGTAGTAGCTTCAGCCTCAGTAGTAGTTGCATTGTTTTCGAACAACTGGGGATATTTGAGTTCCATTTGGTCTTCGCGTTCCCAGGTGAACTCTGGGCCACGACGGGAGTTCCAACGAACTCGAACAAGAGGTATTCTGGTGTTCTTGAGGACCTTAACATCCCGGTCCGTGATTTCAACTGGTTCTTCGACGAAATGCAACCGTTCGTCGATAGTGAGCTCCTTCAGAGGAACTATGTGGGTCTCATCTGACAGACACTTCTTCAGATTCGACACGTGAAAGACGTTATGAACTACACTGAGTTCAGCTGGTAAGTTCAGTCTGTAGGCCACTTTGCCTATCTTCTCAATGACTTCAAATGGTCCAACGTATCGTGGATTGAGTTTGCCTCGTTTGCCAAAACGAACAACACCCTTCCAGGGTGAAACTTTGAGTAGTGCTCGATCCCCAACCTGGAATTCGAGTAGTTTCCTGTCTTTATCGGCGTATACTTTCTGACGGTCACGAGCTGCCGCCATGCGTTGTCGTATTTGAGCAATCTTTTCCGTAGTATCAACTACCATTTCTGGACCTGTGATCTGACTGTCACCCACCTCTGCCCAACAAAGAGGTGATCGGCATTTACGCCCGTATAATGCCTCAAATGGAGCAGCTTTAATGCTGGTGTGGTAACTGTTGTTGTACGAAAATTCCACAAGTGGCAGATGTTTTTCCCAGCCCTTGCCAAAGTCAATTACGCATGCCCGAAGCATGTCTTCTAGAGTTTGAATAGTGCGCTCAGACTGCCCATCTGTCTGAGGATGATAAGCTGTGCTCATGTCTAGACGAGAGCCAAAAGATTTGTGCATTGCTTGCCACAGTTCTGAAGTAAAACGTGCATCACGATCAGAGATAATAGAGGTGGGCACCCCGTGCCTCGAGACAACTTCTTTAAGGTATACATCTGCTAGAGTGGAGAACTTATCTGTTTCCTTGATAGCCAAGAAGTGAGCAGACTTTGTGAGTCGATCCACGATCACCCAAATAGTATCATTTCCGCGCTGAGATCTAGGCAGGCCAGTAACAAAATCCATGGAAATTTGTTCCCATTTCCATTGCGGTATCTCAGGTTGTTGGAGTGGGCCTGAGGGTTTCTGATATTCCGCTTTGACTCTCGCACAAGTCAGACACTTGCTGACGTAAGTTGCTATGTGGGCCTTCATGCTAGGCCACCAATATGTAGTTCTGAGGTCGTGGTACATTTTATCCGAACCAGGATGTACTGAGTAGCGAGACTTATGAGCTTCATCCATTACAAGCTCGCGTAGGTTGCCATAGAGTGGGACCCAGATGCGTCCTGTTACATAGTAGGCGCCGTCTGCCCTTTGTTCTAACCGTTGCCTTGAGCCGCGTAGGGCTTCAGCCCTGACGTTTTCCGGTTTCAATGCTTCTACCTGAGCATCTCGTATCTGTGAAGGAAGACTGGACTGAATAGTGAGTTGCAACGCTCGTACACGCCTAGGTGTAGTATCCTTTCGACTGAGGGCGTCGGCCACCACATTGGCTTTGCCCGGATGGTACTTTATAGCACATTCGTAATCGTTCAGTAACTCGACCCATCGACGTTGTCGCATGTTCAACTCTTTCTGCTTGAAGATATGCTCAAGACTCCTGTGATCGGTGTAGATGGTGCACTTGGTGCCATACAGATAATGTCGCCATATCTTGAGCGCAAAGACAACAGCTCCAAGCTCTAAATCGTGTGTAGTGTAATTCCGTTCGTGAATCTTAAGTTGGCGTGAAGCATAAGCAATAACTTTATCCCGTTGCATCAACACACATCCAAGACCTTGAATAGATGCATCGCAGTAGACTACAAAATCATCTGTGCCTTCAGGCAAGGAGAGGATAGGTGCGCTACAAAGTCTATCCTTTAAGTGCTGAAACGTTGTTTCCTGTGTATCACTCCAACGGTAAACAACACCTTTCTGTGTCAGTAATGTAAGCGGCTGTGCAATCTTTGAGAAGTCTTTGATAAACCGTCTGTAATAACCCGCCAAACCCAAGAATTGGCGTATTTCGGTTGGTGTACTAGGTGCAGGCCAGTTCTTGATCGAATCTACCTTGGATGGATCGACATGAATTCCATCCTTGGTTACCACGTGGCCTAGAAAGTGGACTTCACGAAGCCAGAAGTCGCATTTTGAAAACTTAGCGTACAACTGTTCCGTTCGAAGGAGTTCCAGAATAAGAATGTCATCAGAATGTCATCAATGAAAACAATAACAAACTTGTCAAGATAAGGTTTGCACACCCTGTTCATAAGATCCATGAAAACCGCAGGCGCGTTCGTTAGCCCGAATGGCATGACCAAAAACTCGTAATGGCCGTAGCTAGTTCTGAATGCTGTTTTGGAGACGTCCTCATCCCGGACTCTCAGTTGATGGTAACCTGACCTCAGATCAATCTTTGAGTAATAGCTCGACCCTTGTAACTGGTCGAATAAGTCATCGATGCGTGGAAGAGGATAGCGATTCTTCACGGTCACCTTGTTTAGTTCGCGGTAATCTATGCACATACGAAAGGTACCGTCTTTCTTCTTTACAAATAATACTGGAGCTCCCCAGGGCGAAGAGCTAGGACGTATGAAACCCTTTTCCAAGAGTTCTTGCAATTGCTTAGACAGTTCTTCCAGTTCAGTTGGAGCTAAGCGGTAAGGCGCTCGAGCTATGGGTGCTGCTCCTGGAGCTAGCTCGATCTGAAATTCGACCTGGCGATGAGGCGGTAGCCCAGGTAACTCTTCAGGAAACACTTGAGGAAAGTCGCGTACTACAGGAATATCCCCAATCTTTTTCTCTGTCGTCGATGTATCAGTAACGAGTGCTAAAATAGCTATGTGGCCCTTTCGCAGACACTTCTGAGCCTTCAAGAAGGAGATGATGCCACTCACGACACCACACTTATCGCCTTGAACTTCGAGAGGTTCTTTGCCAGTACGGGGAATACGAATGATCTTCTCCTTGCATAGGATCTCTGCTTGCTGTTGGGATAACCAATCCATACCAATGACAATATCAAAACTACTCAGAGTTATAGGAATGAGATCGATAGAGAAAGTCTGACCAGCGAGGATAAGATTACAACCCTGAACTATGTGTGTGGCCTCTAGACTTTTACCGTTAGCTAACTCTACGACATGTTTGGTGTTCAAAAGTGTTGGTGCGCGTTTAAGCATTTGAATAACTTTCAGAGACATATAACTGGTATCCGCACCCGAATCAAATAATACGGTAACATAAAAGTCGTCTAGAAGAAACTTACCCGTAATCACATTAGGATCGTTCCTCGCATCACCCCGACCAATCACAAATGCACGACCCCTAGCACCATTGTCGTTGTTGTTTCCCCCGTTGTTGTTGTTGTTGCCAGTGCCCTGATTATTGTTGTTGTTATTCTGATTCTGGTTTAACTGGGGGCAGTTCCGCTTGAAATGCCCTTCAGCCCCACACTGAAAGCATGTCTTATTTCCTTGCTGTTGTTGCTGTGACTGGTTTTGTGGAACTGGTGGCTGTTGTTGCTGGTTCTGACTCGCAGGCCTTGAGCTCCTGCAATCTTTAGCTTCATGACCTACCCTTAGACATCTCTGACAGCGGCCTCTACGACACTGACCACTGTGGTGTTTGTTGCACCTGTTACACAGTGGATGAGTTCCCCGATATCCACTCTGCCCCTGACCACCAGACGATTGCTGACTCAGACTCTGGTAATCACTAGTCTTGCGCTGTTGCTGTGCTTGAGACTGTACAGTAGCTGAACCCCGGCTGGAATCCCCTTCCCATTTCCGCTTGTTATCACTGGGATTAGCAGGAGTAGCTGGAGTGGTAGCGGTAGTAGTAGCGTTGATACGTTTAGGCAGCCTGTTCTGTTCCACTGCCTGATCGGTGAGGCGATGAGCTAGCTTGACGATCTATTGAATAGTGCCAAGATTCGCTGAGGTTACGTGGCTTTGAATCTCCGGCACCAGACCATTGAGATACAGTTCGATACGCTTAATGGGAGGGTCTACCATAGTAGGACACAAAATAGCCAACTCATTCGATCTTCTGGTGTACGCTTCAATTTCTGACCCCGTCATTTTCAAGTGGTAAAACTCTACCTCCAGCTTATGAATATCATCACGGCTACAGTATTCCTCTTTGATCAATTCCTTGAAACCGTTCCAAGGTGTGGCGTTAGCAACAGCCAACCCTAACATCTGAACTTGCGCATTCCACCAAGTCAGCGCAATGCCTTCTAGAGTACCAGTGGCATACTTCACCCTGCGAGCCTCAGGGCATTCGCACATTTCAAATACAGACTCGAGCTTTTCAAACCAATGGAGGAGTCCAACCGCTCCTTCCGTGCCACTAAAAGTAGTAGGACGACAGTCCATGAAAGTTTTGAAGGTACAAACAGGTGGTTGACCTCCTGCTTGTGCGGCTGCAACTGCCGCAGCAACTTGTTCGTTAATGAGAGCCGTCAGTTGGGCTTGCGTCATGTTGATACGTCCAGACATGATCTTCATAGCAAAGATAACATAAGTGAGAGAGGTTCGCGAGTAGTGCGATAACAGAAGAGAGTAAGCACACAAGCGTTCTCATGCAATAGTGTTACGTTTATCTAAGCATACCCAGAGCAAAGTTCTATGCAATTCTAGCAAGTAGACAACAAAACATGTATCATATTACCTAGGATGTTGAGTCTTGCACGTGGAGCGAGGCGTCGTTGTGGATCGTTGAGCACTGTTCTGGTTATAGTCTGGTTTTAATAAAAACGTTTTCCCCTTATTAAAACCGAGTTCTCTATAACCAATGGCTCTGATACCAAGCTGTCACACCCCCAAAATCCACACGCGGAGTACCACCGCTAGGAGGCGTGACATGACCAGGATCAAGCCACCAATCATATTGAACATAAGTATATAGTGAAAGTCATTCATCAATACGACAGGTGTTTCCAAAACCAAATATAAACAAGTGTGTAGCGGAAGCCTTAATGTAAAACCCAACATAAGTTTAAGTACAAAATGTTATAATGTTTAACAACACATTTTTGATCCATGTCCACAACGACCGTGCCTCCCGTGCAAGCTCCAAAAGTACCTATGGTCCTGCAAGGCATGTAACAAAGAGTCAACAGAAAGTTGAGCAAGTTCACAGTTGGTTATTTAGTTATAATGTTCATTTCGTAAATCGTAAGTTCGATTAGTAATCATGTATCGTATGTAATAGCATCGCGGTCCTCTAGGCATGTTTGCGAAGTTTAGTGGGGTTTCCCAAGTTTTCTAGACTAGGTATATTTGTATCACGGCCCTCCAGGCATGTTTGCGAAGATTAATGTATAGTTCGCAGCCATTCCAGGCATGTTTGCGAAGATTGTTCTAGTATCGCGGCCGATCCCGGCATGTTTGCGAAGAGAAGTATATGTATCACTAGTCTAGTAGTATCTACCATTGACCTTCCTCTCCCGAGGCCAATGGTATGTAATTCCGATAACTCTTAAGCATAAATAATCAATTAATCAACCCATTCCCAACCCCGGGAATCCCATGCCTTGGTAGAAGTGTGAACTCACCTTGTTTGCTCGGTATGCTAAGTTAAGTGCTCACAATAAATCAGTCAAGTCCTATAGTGCACGTATATTCAATCAGTTCACATTGTTTGTAAAGTTTCACATTGAACTAGTGTCACAATTATATCACAGAGTGTTTGACAGTTCATAACATGCAACACAAGCAGTTAATTGCATCTATACATGTAACAAGTTGGCATCTAGCAAATCTAGCAAATTAACTGAGTGAATAAAGTTAACGGAGTTCAATGGAATAACAGAATTAATCCACTTAATTTGGAATAATAAATAATCAGAGTAAGTCAGTTAACCCAGTTAATCAACTTAACAGAATTGTCATCTAACAGAGTTACTCAAACAATGAGGTTCTCAAAATACATATTTTACATTGTTAAATAAACTAACTGAGTTATTCAAGTGATTGGTTTAATTGAATAACATATTTAATAACAATAATTATTAACAGTACACATGTTGCCAAACACACCCTAGTGCCGAAAACACACAAGTGCCGAAAACCCTTTTGAGCCGAAATCACCTTATGGCCGAAATCACCTCATGGCCGAAAACCCTTATGTTGCTGAAATCACTAGTGGGCCGAAAACACATAAGGTTGCCGAAAACACTAGTGGGCCGAAAACCCTTAAGGTTGCCGAAAACACTAGTGGGCCGAAATCAACATGTGGGCCGAAATCACCTAAAGTGATTTCGTCCACTTTAATGGTGCTGGGTGATTTCGTCCAGAACATCATCTTCACCAACACTCTCTGTAACTTAAACTCAGCAACTAAATCTCATTACAGTTACAGGTTTAATCATCTACAAGCCATTTATATCAATCATTGATATTAAAACAAATACTCTACCAAAACTTTGTGAGATCAAAAACATACTTGAATCAGTTTATCATTCATTAACAAACACCCACTGTTGATCAAAACTTCAAATATACACACAGTTCATGTATAATAATTATCTAACAAGTACACAATGATCAATCACATAATCACATATATAAATGTATACATACAACATGATTAAACATCCAAAATCATACGATATGCAACAAGAAACAACTTGAATCATGAAATCACTAACCAAGGGTTTAAACAGAGGTTTTTGCTTCAAATGAGGAACTCTTTGTGGGTTTCAGAGATAGAGAGAGAAACAATTGTGATAAGATATGGTTTGGTAAATGTGAAACTTCTCTGAGAAGATTGTTTATAAAATGATTATATATATAAAATATCTCAAGATTGGACACTGGGCCAAGCCCATCTGTGATTTCGTTGGTCATCAGCGGACGAAAACACTATATGTGTTTTCACCACTTGGGTGTTTTCATGAGTATTGTTTTCAGTGAGTTCCAACTTTATTTAACATGTTAATTAATACAAACCTTATTAACATACTATCACATATAATAAATATTATGCATACCAAATATAAAATATCAATCGCAGTACTATTTAACGTATTACAAAGGTAAGCGTTGTGAAACAACGAGTCGTATTAACAAACAACTAAATAATAAAAAAAAATTAGCGTGCACTAAATGCGAAGATGGAATCTTGGAAACTCGAGTTGTCACAGTTATTCATGCCTCTTAAGGAAATAGAAGTAAATGAAAAGCTAAAGTTTGTAGAGAAGCCTAAACAGATTGAAGACAGGAAAGTCAAGAATCTCAAACAGAAGAGATTAGTTCTGGTCAAAGTAAAATGGGATTCCAAGAGAGGACCAGAATACACATGGGAGCTTGAATCAGAGATGCAAAGGAAATATCCGCACTTATTCCAGTAGATCTCAAGGACGAGTTCTAAAACAAGGTGGGGAGGATATAACAAACCCTCCTAAAATAATTCCAACACCCCTAATATATTTAGAATGTCCCTATATGTCTTAAAATACACCCCGTATATGAAAACTTAGCCCAAAATACCTTATGTAATTAAAAATAAAATAAAAACAAAAATTTATGACCTCTCACGGGGCGCGATCCTGTCAACCTAAGACTGTCGCGGGCCGCGACAGGGTGACACAAGGCCGCACCCGGTTACGCCACGTGTCTTGTTACGCGTCAAGGCTATATAGGTGACTCGCCTTAGCTAAGCCCTACTACACCTAGGTCGCGGGCAGCGAAGGAGTGTCCTTCGGGCTACGCGGGCCGCGAGCAAGTGTCAATCAGACACTATAAATAGATGGCATCGGCCGCTCAGTCGAATTCGCTCACAAATCTTTCTCTCTCTCAAAATTCCATATAGTCAAAGTGATTTTCAGGCATAATACCCTCCTAATTAACGAAGTCCTGCCCCGTTGTAAGTATTATAACCCCGGTTACATATTAGATACGTTGCCCGATTGATCCAGGGTTCCGTAACGGCTGTCGTGGTTCTGCCCGACGTAGTCGTTGGAATACCGTCTCGGGGAGGGTATTACTAATGTAAATATTGGGTTATTATACTAACGCATGTGCATTTGTATAATTAATAGATAATTACCAGGAAATCCTAAAGGAAAACCCTAAGACAGCAATGTGAGTAATCCTTCTTTTTGTAAACCTTTTTTGTGAGTAATCTTCTTTTTGCAAACTGTTTTTACAAAACCTCACATAATTAACATTATATTAAACAGTGATTGGGTATTTGTATTCTACAATTATCGTCGGTATGTTGGGGTTTTGTATACAAAATTTGTTACTACATTGTGAGTAGTAACATGACCACAAGTCGGGTTGACAGTACCGTGGGTGGTAATTAAAGTAGATGGAAATAAATGTAATTGCGAGATCGCCCTCAATACTGTAGATTGATAAAACTGTTTTGATAAAACTGGGATTTACTCACCAGTATTTCCCACTGACAAAATGTTTTTAAACACGTTTCAGGTAACAAAATGTGAAAGCCAAATAGAAGCCAGCTGGACAGCACTGAAGGCTTGGAAAAGTTGCTATAAAAGTTACCTAAAAAAGAGATGTTTTATTTGAATAAAATAGGGTTTATCCCTATGAAGATGTGTGTAATGAAAACTTGGGATTTTCCCATGTGTTTACTATTATAAAAGTGTGATATTTTACTCTAATAAAATATTTTCTAACTACGGTCCTGATGTAAATTCCGCTGCCAAAATGATAAAAACCAGATACCACCGAGACCGTCCGCGGCCGCTCGTTCCCAAGGATATTAGAGGACGGGGGTTGCGATAGCGGTTGAGGGTGGCAAGATGGCCGGTGGAGCTGTGTTCAGAGTTGGCAAAATACCCAATGATGAGGGTTTTGAAGCAGGTGATGGGGTTGACAGTGGGTGGGGAAACCATAGAAGTCGTAGCCTTTTCTTCCAACAGTTTGTCAAGCCCTACCGCGTCCTGGAATGAAGTCGGTTTGAGGACCGAGAGGTCCTGTTGGATGTCAGAACAGAGACCAGAAATGAAGCAATTAAGCAAGGCGTCCAGCGGTAGGCCGACGATGCAATTACTCAAACGTTCAAATTCCGCAACATAGGCTGTAACCATGGTGGTTTGGTGGAGCTTGAACAAAGACTATAACAACCCTCCTAAATAATTTCCGACACCCCTAATATATCTAAAGTGTCCCAATATTTCCTAAAATACACCCCATATGCGAAAACCGAGCCCAAATACCCTTACATAATTAAAAATTAAATAAAAATCAAGTTTTGAGGTCGCTCGCGGGCCGTAAAGGTTTGGCCTTCGGCCTACGCGGGGCGTGACAGTTAAGCGATCAGGTTGCACCCGGTGCTGCCACGTGTCGTGCAATGTGTCGAGCCTATAAGTGATGACCGGTCATAGCTAGGCCCTACAACCCTCTGTCGCGGGCCGCGTAAGACCTTGGTGTGGTCTTCGCGGGGCGCGACAAAGCTCCTGAGCAGCCCTATAAATAGCAACGAAGGATTCAGTCGACAAACCGTTCAATTCTCTTTCTTTCTCTCGAATTTCTATATAGTTAAAGTGATTTTCGGGCATAATACCCCCCTAAATAACGAAGTTCTACCTTGTTGTAAGTATCATAACCCCGGTTACATATTAGATACGCTGCCCGATTGATCCAGGGTTCCGTAACGGCTGTCGTGGTTCTGCCCGATGTAGTCGTTGGAATGTCGTCTCGGGGAGGGTATTACTAATGTAAATATTGGGTTATTATACTAACACGTGTGCATTTGTGTAATTTATAGATAATCACTAGGAAATCCTTAAAGAAAACCTAAGACAGCAATGTGAGTAATCTCCTTTTTGTTAATTGTTTTTACAAAACCTCACTTAATTAACATTACATTAAACAGTGATCGAGTATTTGTATTCTACAATTATCGTCGGTATGTTGGGGTTTTGTATACAAAATTTGTTACTACATTGTGAGTAGTAACATGTCCACAAGTCGGGTTATCAGTACCGTGGGTGGTAATTAAAGTAGATGGAAACAAATGTAATTGCGAGATCGCCCTCAATACTGTACAACGGTTTTTTACTTATCTTGATTAAACTGGGATTCACTCACCAGTATTTCCCACTGACAAAATATTTTTAAACGCGTTTCAGGTAACAAAATGAGAAAGCCAAATAGAAGCCAGCTGGACAACACTGAAGGCTTGGAAAAGTGGCTATAACGTTACCTAAAATAAAGAGATGTTTTATTTAAATAAAATAGGGTTTATCCCTATAAAAATGTGTGTACTTGAAACTTGGGATTTTCCCATGTGTTTAATATTATAAAAGCGTGGTATTTTACTCTGATAAAATATTTCCTAACTACGGTCCTGATGTAAATTCCGCTGCCAAAATGATAAACACTAATACCACCGAAACTGGTCTCGCGGCCGCCCGTTCCCGGGTTATTAGGGGGCGGGGGTTGCAACAGAAGGTGGTATCAGAGCTCAGCCACTAATTCAGCCACAGAAGTGTTCTGCTAACACCAAGATATCAATCGAAATGTTAGGAAATTAATTACGAAACTATGTGCATATCTGTATATTATCGTTATGTGTTATTTGACTATTTGTTAGTTTACAGTATGAGCGACCAAGGACCTTCCGACGCTTACCGTCAGTTGTCCAGCTCACCTAGAAGCGAAGGCACCTCTTCACAGCCTGCCCTCTCAGGGTATTCAGCTAACAATGAAGATGGGATATTCGTGTTTAAGGCTCAGTCTGAAGATCCATTCCCTCCTAAAAAGAGAGGATGGTTCAGTAGAGGGGCGCATGAACGTAGTAAAAGAATGAAAAAGTTACAACAGCAGCGAGCTTTAGCAGCCGCTAAAAGAAAAACAGATGCTCACACACAGGATATGCTCAATAGGAGTCTAGCAAATTTCCATATCCTAGCAACCACAGCTGCCGAACCTAATCTGGAGCAACTTATAGCACCCCTGCCCTTACCATTATTTCCCACCCAGCCAATGGAGATTGAAAATAACCCAGAAAACCAAATCCAAATGCATGACTTTGACCAAATGGAGATACCTAGAGTACCATCACCCAATCCCTTAGACCCAGATTATGACCCGTGGTTAGATGACCATAGGGATTACCAGCAACGCTACCCAATACCAGAAGACGAACCCACGCCAAATCTAGTAGCCTACCCAGATTTGGACCCTCTAGATCCCTACTAATTAGGGAAATTTTATAGAATCCTTATCCATACCAGGAACCCATGCCCCATTTTCCAAACCCAGTCCCAGCACCTGCACCCCCAATGAGTGCAGAAAATGTGCAAGAACTCCGAACTTTCGGTGAGGAGATTTTAAAAGGTAGTGAGAGGATGAGGCAGATCGGAGAGCGACTCGTCTGGAAGTATGACGAGCGTAATATGGAGTTCTGGATGAACCCATATCAGTGAAGGTGGTAATAATAATAATAATAATAATAATAATAATAATAATAAAATAATAATATATAATATGTGTGTATGTTTGAAAAAAAAATCTAGATAATAGCTATGGATGCGTAATAGTATTGTAATTTTAAATTCCAGTTTCAGTTTGTATTAGATGCATAATATATAAGAAAGAATAAGTCGCAATGTTCGACGATTTTGATCAATATGCGTGTTGTGTGATTGATTGTGTTAAATACTATCTTGTGATATTAATATGTGGTAAATGTTTAAAATTCAGATGGACAACGAAGTGAATCAGGAAAACCAGAGTAACAATAACCCGAATAACGATAACCCGAACATCAATAACAATGGAAACCAAGTGAATAACAGTGTCATCCAACACATAGTGGCACAAGGAATTATAGATGCAATGCCATATATTATTAAAACGATTAAGGAAGCGGAAAATAAAAGTAACCATAGCAGTAAACGACCCACTGAACCTGAACACAGCGTAAACAATGGACCCATACTTCAAACGCCCATTCCCAAAAGAAGAAGGACCATGTCTTATGGTTGTTCTTATAAAGAACTCTAGTCTTGTAAACCAATGGAATTCGCGGGCAATGAAGGGGCTGTTGCAGCTTTACGCTGGATAGAAAAGACTGAGGCAGTCTTAAAAATAAGCAAGTGTACAGAAGAGGATAAGATAATGTTTGCCTCCAATCTGTTTAAGAACTCAGCCTTAGAATGGTGGAACACTATCCTCCAGTCTAGGGGAAGTGACAGGATTTACAATATGGAATGGGAGGAATTTAAAAACATGGTAGAAAGGAAATTCTGCCATCCCAATGAAAAAGAACAGATAGCAAATAAGTTCTTGAACCTTAGAATGACTGGAGTGGATAGTAAGGGTTACACTACGTTGTTCTTTGAATATGCTAGAATAGTGCCAACCCTTGCATCACCCGAACCAGTGTTAATCTCCCATTATATCTGGGGATTAATCAGTGAGATTAGGCATGTAGTCAAGGCCACTAGACCTCAAACTATAGAAGAAACTGTAGAACTAGCAAACACCTTGACTGATGAGTTAGTGCGTACACGAGAAGAAGACCAGAGAAGGAACCTAGCTCAAAGGCTTACCCAGGAATTTCGCTATGGTAATTCCAACAGTGGGAAAAATGTAGGTTCTACCTCTGCACCCTACTGTAAGGCTTGCAAAAAGAAGCATTCGGGAAAATACTCCACTTACTGTAATTTCTGCAAGATACCAAGACACAAGGAAGAAGACTGCAGGAAGAAACCTAACAATGGATTGTGCTTCAACTATGGAGAAAAGGGTCACATCAAGCCAAACTGTCCGAAACTAGTTCCAGCCATGAACAACAAGAACACTAAAAATTCTAGAGCATTTGTTCTGACTACAGATGAAGCCAAGATGATTCCGGAAGTGATAGCCGGTATGTTTTTTGTTAATGATTTTTTGCTAAAGTATTATTTGACTCTGGTGCGAACCAAAGTTTTATTAATACTTCATTTTGCAAACTTCTCAATCAACCATTAACTAAACTCCCACAAGAATGTCTAGTAGAGACAGCCAATGGAGAAACTGTTAGGATTTCTGAAATCTTGCAGGGAGCAAGAATAGAAATTTTAAATCAAAAGTTCATTGCAAACCTTTATCCAATGAACCTGTCAGGATTTGATATTGTACTAGAAATGGATTGGTTAATAGCCAATAAAGCCAGTATTTTATGTGATCAAAAGTCAATTCAAGTAAATTCACCAAAGGGTGAAAAGATCACAATTAAAGGAGATAAACCATCTAGGTCCACAAAATTCATCTCTGTGATGAAAACCGCAAGTTCTGTAAGAAAGGGATCATTAGTGTATTTGATTTCTATAATCACTAACATTAAAGGAAAATAACTAAAAGATATTCCTGTAGTATCTCAGTTTTCAGATATATTTCCAGAAGAATTACCAGGACTACCGCCAGACAGGGAAGTTGAATTCAGAATCCACCTACTACCAGGAACAGCACCGATTGCCAAAGCACCTTACCGTTTCGCACCCGCAGAAATGCAGGAACTGAAGAAACAATTAGACGAATTGTTGGAAAAAGGATTCATACAGCCAAGTTCATCGCCATGGGGAGCACCAATTTTATTCGTCAAAAAGAAGGGCGGATCGATGCGTATGTGCATTGATTACCGGGAACTGAACAAAGTCATAATTAAAAATCGGTATCCATTACCAAGGATCGATGATCTGTTTGATCAGTTGCAAGGAGCTCGATTTTTCTCAAAAATCGATTTATGGTCAGGATATCATCAATTAAAGGTACAGGAAGAGGATATTCCTAAGACCGCTTTTAGAACAAGGTATTGCCATTATGAATTTACTGTCATGCCATTTGGTTTAACCAATGCCCCAACCGCATTTATGGACATGATGAACTGAATATGTAAGCCATATTTGGATAAATTCATAATTGTTTTTATAGATGATATTCTCATTTACTCTAAAAGTAAAGAGGAACATGCAGAGCATTTGCACGCACTTTTAAGTTTATTAAGAAAGGAAAAGCTTTATGCTAAGTTTTCAAAGTGCGAGTTATGGTTAGAACAGGTACAATTTCTTGGACATTTAGTTGATCATGAAGGAATTCATGTGGATCCCACCAAGATCGAGGCGATTACCAAATGGAAAACCCCTGAGTCACCAAATGAGGTTAGAAGTTTCCTAGGATTGGCCGGTTATTATAGAAGGTTTATTCGAGATTTTTCTAGAATAGCCATTCCCTTAACTAAGTTAACCTGTAAATCCATTAAGTTTGAATGGGGACCAAAACAAGAAGAAGCCTTTAGAATTCTTAAGCAAAGATTGACCAACGCACCCATACTAGCGTTACTAGAAGGAACTGAAGACTTTATAGTCTATTGTGACGCTTCTAAGTTAGGTTATGGATGTGTGTTGATGCAACGCCAAAAGGTTATAGCTTACGCCTCTAGACAACTTAAGAATCATGAAGAGAATTATTCAACCCATGATTTAGAATTATGAGCCATAATTTTTGCCCTTAAAATTTGGAGACATTACCTTTATGGTAGTAAGTTTACCATTTTCACCGATCATAAGAGTTTAAGGTATGTTTTCGGGCAAAAGGAATTAAATATGAGACAGAGACGCTGGATGGAAATACTTAGTGATTATGATTGTAACATCCAGTATCTTGCAGGAAAGGCAAATGTAGTAGCCGATGCTTTAAGTCAAAAGCATCACGAAAAGCCAAAAAGAGTACGTTCTCTTAAATTAAATCTACAAGTAGATTTAGATGAATAGATTAGACAGGCACAAGAATCAGTAATCAAGGATGATACTGAAAAATTGAAAGAAATGATTAAGGAATTAGAACAAGGAACCGATGGAATTTGGAGATTCCATAAGAATAGAATGTGGATACCTAAATTAGGAAACCTGCGCCACCGTATATTAGAAGAAGCCCATAAGTCTAAGTATACGATGCATCCTGGAAGTGATAAGATGTATCAGGATTAAGAAATAATTTCTGGTGGATAGGAATAAAAAAGGATATAGCAGCTTATGTTTCTAAATGTTTAACTTGTTCATTGTTAAAGCTGAACATCAAAAACCCTCAGGTTTATTGCAACAGTTAGAAAGGCCAGTGTGGAAATGGGAATTGATAACAACGGATTTTGTTACCAAATTACCCAAAACAAGGAAAGGTAATGATACAATCTGGATGATTGTAGACAGGCTAACTAAGTCAGTTCATTTTCTACCAATGAAGGAAACCCTCAGTATGGAACAGTTAGCTAAATTGTATGTAAATAAAATAGTTTCATTACATGGAATTCCTTTATCAATTGTTTCTGATAGAGATAGCCGTTTTACCTCTCATTTTCGGACAAGTTTCCAAAACGCAATCAGAACCAAGCTAAATCTAAGCACAGCTTATCATCCTCAAACAGACGGACAAAGCGAAAGGACGATTCAAACAATGGAATATATGCTTAGAGCTTGTGTAATTGATTTCGGAGGTAATTGGGACGATCACTTACCCTTAATAGAATTTTCTTATAATAACAGCTATCATACAAGTATCAATGCTGCACCATTCGAAGCACTTTATGGGCAAAAGTGCCGAACGCCAGTCTGTTGGGCAGAAATTGGGGAAAAACAACTATCTGGACATGAAATAGTGCAATAAACAACCGATAAGATCATTCAAGTCAAGGAACGACTGAAAGCAGCACGTGATCGACAAAAGAGCTACGCTGATAACAGACGAAAGCCACTGGAATTTCAGGTAGGTGACAAAGTGTTATTAAAAGTCTCTCCTTGGAAAGGAGTAGTCAGATTCATAAAAAGGGGAAAGCTAAGCCCCAGGTATGTTGGACCTTTTGAGATTATTAAAAGAATAGGACCTGTAGCCTATCAGCTACAACTGCCAGAGGAAATGGCAGGAATACATGATGTATTTCATGTATGCAATCTCAAAAAGTGCTTATCTGATGAATCACTGGTAGTACCTCTTAAGGATATAGAGGTAAATGAACAGTTAAAATTTGTGGAACGACCTCTACAAATTGAAGATAGGAAAGTCAAGAATCTCAAACACAAAAGATTAGTTCTGGTCAGAGTAAAGTGGGACTCCAAAAGAGGACCAGAGTACACATGGGAGTTTGAATCAGAAATGCAAAGGAAATATCGACACTTATTCCAGTAGACCTCGAGGACGAGTTCTAACACAAGGTGGGGAGGATATAACAACCCTCCTAAATAATTTCCGACACCCCTAATATATCCAAAGTGTCCCAATATGTCCTAAAACACACCCCATATGCGAAAACCAAGCCCAAATACCCTTACATAACTAAAAATTAAATAAAAATCAAGTTTTAAGGTCGCTCGCGGGCAGTGAAGGCTTGGCCTTCGGCCTACGCGGGGCTCGACAGTTAAGCGATCAGGCTATACCCGGTGCTGCCACGTGTCGTGCAATGTGTCGAGCCTATAAGTGATGACCGATCATAGCTAGGCCCTACAACCCTATGCCGCGGGCCGTGTAAGACCTTGGTGTGGTCTTCGTGGGGCGCGACAAAGCTCTTGAGCAGCCCTATAAATAGCAACGAAGGATTCCGTCGACAAACCGTTCAATTCTCTTTCTTTCTCTCGAATTTCAATATAGTTAAAGTGATTTTCGGGCATAATACCCCCCTAAATAACGAAGTTCTGCCTCGTTGTAAGTATCATAACCCCGGTTACGTATTAGATACGCTGCCCGATTGATCCAGGGTTCCGTAACGGCTGTCGTGGTTCTGCCCGACGTAGTCGTTGGAATGCGGTCTCGGGGAGGGTATTACTAATGTAAATATTGGGTTATTATACTAACACGTGTGCATTTGTGTAATTTATAGATAATCACCAGGAAATCCTTAAAGAAAACCTAAGACAGCAATGTGAGTAATCTCCTTTTTGTTAACTGTTTTTACAAAACCTCACTTAATTAACATTACATTAAACAGTGATTGAGTATTTGTATTCTACAATTATCGTCGGTATGTTGGGGTTTTGTATACAAAATTTGTTACTACATTGTGAGTAGTAACATGACCACAAGTCGGGTTGACAGTACCGTGAGTGGTAATTAAAGTAGATGGAAACAAATATATTTGCGAGATCGCCCGCAATACTGTACAACAGTTTTTACTTATCTTGATTAAACTGGGATTCATTCACCAGTATTTCCCACTGACAAAATATTTTTAAACGTGTTTCAGGTAACAAAATGTGAAAGCCAAATAGAAGCCAGCTGGACAGCACTGAAGGCTTGGAAAAGTGGCTATAACGTTACCTAAAATAAAGAGATGTTTTATTTAAATAAAATAGGGTTTATCCCTATAAAAATGTGTGTACTTGAAATTTGGGGATTTTCCCATGTGTTTAATATTATAAAAGCGTGGTATTTTACTCTGATAAAATATTTCCTAACTACGCTCCTGATGTAAATTCCGTTGCCAAAATGATAAACACCGATACCAACGAAACTGGTCTCGCGGCCGCTCGTTCCCGGGTTATTAGGGGGCGGGGGTTGTGACAAAGACGCTTGGTGGTTTTCATAAGAGGGACCAAAACGGAGTTCGAGAGCTCGCGAGAACTCAGGCCAAGTGGCGAGGAGATGATTGTTGGCTAAATATTTGTACCAACTAAGGGCCTCACTGGTAAAATAAAACTAAGCCAAGGAAAGGCGTTGGGCGGGTTGAACGGAATAATACTCGAAGTAGTTGGTAGCTTGAAAGATCCAATCGAGGGGATTAGAACCATCAAACGTAGGAAGGTGAATTTTTGGTGGACGCATGGCCGAATTGTTCGGAGGTGGGTTGTTCGGCGGCGGGTTGTTCGGTGGTGGGGTGGACGACACGGCAAGGGAAATGGCGGTGAGAAGGTTCGAAATGGCTTCAGCTAGGCTGGTTAAGGCAGTGGTGAGTGTGGTGTTGAGGGTGGCAAAGTTGGTGGTCATGTGGGCTACAGTAGCATCAATCCGATCAAGAACAGGTTGCAAGCCATCATCAACGTTGGAGGATGAAAAGTCTTTCTTAGGGGTCATGGTGAGTTCAAGAATGAAAGCACCAAATTGTTATGTAGCCTGTAGAGTAGACAATTCTCCAAGAAAAAAAAAGGACAGAGACACTTGGGACGATTTTTGGTTTTTTTTTTTTTTCTCTAAATTGAAAAGGTACAATGCATGCTTTAAATAGAAAATGAAATCCTACTCAAGTTCCTACCACTAAGTGCACTTTATTAGGGAGACATGGGGATGAGGGAAAGATCATGCATGCAACATGGAAAACATTAAAACTAAACTTCTCCACTATCTAGTCTTCAAATAACTTCCTTGAATGAGTCAACCTTATCATTTGAATTCTCCAACGGTTTGTTCAGTTGGTTTATCGGGTCTAGGATGGGTAGTGGGTTATGGGTTGTATCAATTCCTCTCTATTATCATGGACTTTTACTTTAGAGTTAATTACATAGTTAGTCCCTGTGGTTTGCACAAAATAACAACCTTGGGTACTAATAGTTTCTGATAACATTCTAGGGTATTAACTTTTCATTTTGTAACGTTTGAGGGTATTAAGCTTATTTGAAGGCTTAAAATCACATTTTGTTAGTACCTAAGTATGTTATTTTGTGCAAACCACAGGGACTACCTATGTTATTACCTTAGAAGTTAATACCTCCAAACGTTACAAAATGAAAAGTTAATACCCTAGAAGGTGATTTTAAACTATTAGTACCCAATGTTGTTATTTTGTGCAAACCACAGGGACTAACTATGTAATTAACTCTTTACTTTATAATGTTAGAAATATACATAAATATCGATTTCAAGTTTTTATTGTAGACTTTCTAGTTATTTAGTTGGGCTTGGATATGAAGGACTAAAGTGATTTTTGGGATTTTAATTGGTTTATTTTTTTTAAGCTGAACGCTAGTTGCATGATTTCTCTTTGAACGGCGACAATAACTTGAACGAATTAATTTGTTTAAATTAGGAGTATATGTGCACTAGGTTAGAACTCCGTGTATTACACGGGTTGAATAAATGTAATTTTATATAATAAATAATAAAAAGTTATGTCTTTATGTACCCCGTATATTGTACGGGTTAAATAAATGTAATTTTATATATGAAATAATAAAAAAAGTTATATATTTAAAAACCATGTGTATCACACAAATTAAATAAATGTAATTTTGTATACTAAATACTAAAAACGTCGTATCTTTAAAAAACCTGTGTATAATCAGGTTGAATAAATCTACCAAATAATAAAAAAATTGCATCCTTAAAAACCCCGTATATTACACGTGTTGAATAGATCTAAAAAATAGTTATATCTTTAAAAATCATTTGTATTACACAGATTAAATAAATGTAATTTTGTATATTAAATACTAAAAACGTCGTATCTTTAAAAAACCCATGTATAGTCGGGTTAAAAAATCTACCAAATAAAAAAAAATATAACCTTAAAAAATCTTGTGTATTACACATGTTGAATAAATCTAATTTTGCATAGCAAATGATAAAAAGTTATATCTTTAAAAACTTCGTGTATTACACGGGTTATATAAATGTAACTTTGAATAGTAATAAAAAAATTGTTGTTAAAAACCACACGTTTTACACGAGTTGAATAAATATAATTTTGCATACCAAATAATAAAAAATTTTATATTTTTAATAAATTAGAATAACATTTAATATTAATTTATTATTTATATATTTAATATAGAGTAAACTGCCATTCTGGTCCCTGAGGTTTGGTCACTTTTGTCATTTTAGTCCAAAACTCAAACCTTTTAAATCTGGGTCCCTGTGGTTTCATTTTTATTGTCATTTTGGTCCAAAAATCAAATCACCTCTTATTTGACTATTAAAAGCTGGTTATTTTATCTTTTTCTTCAGGAGCAAAATTGTCCATCTCAATTTATTATAACATATTAATAATTAAATTAATTATATTTAATTCATTTACCCTAAAAAATATACACCTCATAACTTCATCTTCCCCAAATAATCTCCCCCAAAATCATCACACACCAAACCCTAATCACACAACAATCTTCTTCATCTTCTCCCTCTAACGACAATGGTGGTTTGCACATGAACTACATGTGTCTCTATAGTCTATATAAGTTATGAACATAACGATAACACTGACAGCAGGATTGAGCCTATAAACAGAGGCCACGAAATTCTTAACCGTTTTTCTCTCCACTCACACTATCTATGGCGGTGGTTATGGATCTCCTGCACCGCCCTAAGAAGCCGTTAATCACCTCATCGTCGCCGTCTATCTCCGCCACACATGACCGGAGTTTAAACAAGTACAATCATGCATCCAGCAGGCTTCTTCCGTTTCCAAATTCCACCAGCAGCATTTTCAGATCACATCAAATCTGTTCTCATTTGGCATTTCATTCATCCAAATCAGGTACAATCAGCTTTTCGTTCCTGTTGATTGAAATTTTGTTGATGATTCATCGGTTTCTGTAGATTACGGTTATGTATGCTCGATGAATTTGTTTAGCTCGTTGTTGTTTATTCACACAAATGAGCGATTAGGTTTACGTATATAATATACAGTGTTTGTAGGTGTCAGTTTAAGATTGTTGTGGATGTTCTCAGTTGGATTGTTGCAGGGGAGAAGATGAAGAGATTGTTGTGGGATTAGGGTTTGGTGTGTGATGATTTTGGGTTGGTGTGTGATGATTTTGGGGGAGATTATTTAGGGAAGATGAAGTTATGGGGCAATATAATCTGCTGTGTATATTTATTAGGGTAAATGAATTAAACATAATTAATTTAATTATTAATATGTTATAATAAATTGAGATGAACAATTTTGCCCGTGAAGAAAAAGACAAAATAACCAGCTTTTAATAGTCAAATAAGAGGTAATTTGATTTTTGGACCAAAATGGCAATAAAAATAAAACCACAGGGACCCAGATTTAAAAGGTTTGAGTTTTGGACTAAAATGACAAAAGTGACCAAACCTCAGGGACCAAAATGACAGTTTACTCTTTAATATAAGATAAGTAGGAAAGGTATTTGTTTTAAAAATACATTAAATTAACAATTTAGATTTGAGGATAATATTTTATTTAAGTATGATAAGATTTAATATTAATTTATAATTTATTTAGTTAATATAAGATAAGTATAGATTTGAGGATACCTTCAATGAATGACACGTGTTCAAAAATTGGTTTCTTTTATTATAGTAGATAGATACTATTAACCACGGCAAATTTAACTATTTGACTGGGTGATTAGATGGGTGTGGAGGAGGCTAGTCCTTGGAGGATGCCCCTCCACGTCACCCGTCACGTCAACATTCAAGGATGATGCCTCTCCAAGGATGGACCAAGGGGGTGGAGGATGAGTCTCCCCCCCATTTTTTTTTAAATTCAACATATTTTTTTTAACATTTGATAACTTATAAAATAAAATCATTAATACTAAAAAAAACATTACATAACTTAAAAAAAATACTTGATTGGTAAAAATTAAAAATCCTAAGAATTCCATTTTTAGGGATTTTTTCTTTCATTTTACGCAAAACTGGACGGTATTCTTCCGGATACGAGTTGATATCGGCTGTCATTATCTCCCATTCCTTTAATTCTACCGCCTCTTGCTTCAACCGAACCCGTTTGTCTACTTCACGTTGCTTCGCTTGTGCCTTTTGGGCTGTGACCTCGGTGTATGCTTTAAACTGGGCCATCAAGTCGTCCATTTTCGATCGCCCCCCGATGAGGTTTGTTTTTTTGCAGCCGCTGCCTTTTTGGCTCTCCCTTCCCGGGGGACGTGCCTCCTCTCGAACTACGTGCTCTTCGTCGTCAAATTTTGCCTCGTCGTTTATACTTATCTGACATCGTGCGTCGGAGCCCCCTCGCACTATAACTTCCCGTCTCTGAGGTTTTTGTTCGTTTAGCGCTTGCAACCTTTTTTGGAACCCGTACCCACTTCTTATTGGTTCGCATAACCTCCCATGCCCGAACATGTGGGAAAACGACCCGATGCTCATCTTCGCATCTACGCATCGCCTCTTTAAAAACGTCATCGTCACTCCACCCACTTGGACGATTAGTATATAAATTGTTATAATACCCACAACAACGGTTGACGACCTTGTTCCATAATCGTAAGGAATTTTGCTTGTATTTCTTTCCAAAAACCATCGCTGGTTTGGTTGTTACCTATATTTTTAAAATGTAACAAAAGTTATATATTAAAAAATGTAAAGTTTATATATTTAAAAAGTTTAAAATTTATATATTTTTACATACCAACAATGGAGCATTTTGAGGTGCGAATCCACGCCTTAGCTAACGCCTCCTCCTCGATATTTGACCAAGGTTGTGCCTTCTCTCTCGAAGGTTTATCACCGGCTAGACGCGCCACTTGCTTCCTTTTTTTCCGTTTTGAGGTTTGGGGTTGCGTCTACAAAACATATTCTTCAACTTCATCTTCTACGGGTTGAGACGATTCTACTGGTGGCGGTGAAGGTTGTGGTTGCGATTGAAATTGTGAGTTGAACGGTTTCGCATTAACATTGTTGCATGGATTGCATTTGGTCATTTGAGCGAAAGCATTGGGGGTTTGTTGGAAACACGAGAAAGAAAATTGTGACGGCGACCAACTCGGATCCATCGTTGGATAGTAGCCGGGTACCGAGAAAACGTTTGGGTTTGGGTTCGGGTTTGGGTTTGTGTTCGCGTTTGGGTTCGGGTTGTTTAGATTGTATGGATCCATGACCAAATTTATAAAAAGGGTTAATGGATTTAAACACCTTCGACTATTGCCATTTAGCCACTGGCACTCTCAACTTTGACTTTGGCTCACACCACTCCCAACGTAACACTTGGGTTGCTGTGTCACCCCGTCGTTAAATAAACACTAACCGGGTTAGTTCTTTTTGCTGATGTGTCCAATATTTGCTAACGTGGCACGCTGATGGATCCAAATTTGCTGACGTGGCCATTATTTTTCAACTTACATTTTCATCTCCAAAAAATTCCCTCCCAACCCAATCCAAAAATTTGAACACCCGCCAAAAAAATTAAAAAAACAAACATTACATCTCACAAATCTGCAACCCAATCTCACAAACTACTTCCCAACCCAATCTCATAAACTCTCAAAAATTTATGTACATAGTTCAACCGTCATCTTCTCCGGCGAGATCCGTGCATAGTTCAACCGTTATCTTCTCCCTCAAACTAAATTTCAGTCAAAGACTGATCGGCGGTGATGAACGAGGGTTCGGATTCGAAGGTTTCAACATCAATTAACAATCTACCTACTGCTTCAAGCGACCTGAGGCGCCGCGGCGGCGGCCATGACCATTACGAAGACACCGATGTTGATAACATCTGGTACAAAAATGTTGGCAACAATGCGGTAGAGGCTACACGACGGCGATCTGGGCCGAGATAGAAGTTACTGGAACGGTGAGGGCGGCCCGCTCTATTCGCGATTCTCCTCCGGTGCCGGCGCATGTGAGGTGATTTCCGCGATTTGGGTGTTGTTGAAAACTGTTCGAACAGTTTGTTACAGATCTGCACTCGTTACGAATCAAGTGTTCACGTATCGACATATTAGTTTGTCGAATCTGATTCGTAAATCTGAATCAAGTGTTGTTCGAACAGAAACTTTTTTTACAAAGCCAACAACTTCTACGAACCTAGAACATCGTTTAAGAACCTAGGCTGTTCATATGAATCTGATGTGATTTTGAACGAACAAAGATATTATTGGATTCGTGCGTGTTCATAAGGATCGATGTTTGACAATTTGTAAAGTTTGACAGTTGGATTGTATTTGAGAATCAAAGAAATTGTTATAAATTCTTTTGGGGGAAATTAATAGAAATTGAAGTTTAATGCTGAGTAAAACTACTTACGTAGGGGAAATGCGATGAATCAGCATGCCACGTCAGCAATTTTGGATCCATCAGCGTGCCACGTCAGCAAATATTGGCCACGTCAGCAAAAAGAACTAACTCAGTTAGTGTTTATTTAACGACGGGGTGACACAACAACCCAAGTGTTAAGCTGGGAGTGGTGTGAGCCAAAGTCAAAGTTGAGAGTGCCAGCGGCCAAATGACAATAGTTGGGGGTGTTTAAATCCATTAACCCTTATAAAAAAGACAGAATTTTATAATGTTGAGAGAGAGTTTGCGTCGGAATGGTTTAAAAATGAGGTGAAAGATGTGTATTTAAAGATAAAATAATAAATTAATTTTTTTAAATATAGCCGTTTGAGGGCATTTATTTCAATTTTTTTAAAACTAGCCGTTAAAAGGCATTTGTTTGAAAACATTAGGCCCGACAAGGGCGTCAGGTGGAAGACACTAAAGACGGGGCCGGCCCTAGGTGGGCGGTGTTCAAGCCCGTCGTCAGAGCACACCGGCCGTAGGCCGGTCCCCATACCAACTAGTCTTAGAGCGCAGCTTTTATGAGGTCCCGGGTCCAGGTATACAAGCTGCCTCTCCTCCCTCATTTCTACCGGTTCGAACCCGGTCCCCTTTCCTTTTTCTTTTCCATTCTGTTTCCTTTTTTGTTTATTTTTTACTATTTAACTTAAATTAAATTTCACTAAACATTTTCAAATGATTTTGGAAATGGTTTTTCCCTTTATCTAACCAAAATTTCATTAAAAATACCAATAAACCCAACACGTTTTTGACATATTACGAATGTATTTTATTGGTTTTCTATTTTCTTTGTTGTGGTGAGTACATAGAAACTGAACGAGTTTCTGCCTGTTGCAACACGCGGGTTTCAGACTTTCATCCGACAAGGTAAAAGTCTAGACTGAAACAATTAAGTAAAAAGAAACAAGAAAAGAAAAACACCCAGAAAGCATATATCCCTAAGCCTAGTGAAATACAGCCCAGACTCCCTGGGTTTGGAGTTGAAGTAGCTAGCCCAACACAATCATAAATATCTGGGCCCAAAATCTGATGAAGAAGAGGGCCCAAAGCAAGAGAAATACAAGAGTCAAACAAGCCCTTTAATTGTTGCCGCCTGCTGGTGTCCAGAAGCTTATCAATTAATTCTATTGTTTGATATGTATGATCGAACAGTTGTTATTTATAAATAAATATAACAATTGATGAAAGGCCTTAGGAACAGTGTAGGTTTCCAGGTTAACATGACCGCCATCTGCCTGTCTTCTTCTCACCTCTGTCCTTGTGAAACCCTTTCATTATCACTTCTAAATTTGATCTATTGTTCCGCTCGATCCGCCACAGCACCACTCTCTCCGGCAGACGTGACCACATCCGGAAGCGATTCCCTGTTGAGACCAGCACTACAACACTGTAATTCCATTCAGCCTGTAAGTGTTCGTACATCGCCTTTTTGGTTCGGTTAAAGCCGCGCACCGTGTACCGGAGCAGCGTAGTGACCACCGCCACACCGTTGTTCATGCCGCACAAACACCACACGCCGTCGCACCGCCGTCTGCCGCCATTTGTTTAGTCGCACAATCACCCAATCTTTATTTCTTTCGAACCCGACCTTATGTTTACATAACCGGTTCCGGTGACTTTGACAGCCACCTCCTCACGAGTTTAACCAGCACAGTCCCATTGGATTTGCTCTGCTCTGTCCGATTAGTTGAGGTAATGGGTTTGAGCCTTCATCATTGAAGAACCAAAGAATCGACTTAAGGCCGGAGCCTGTAATCGAGGGTTTGGATCTTGTAAGATAGCTTGGAAAACGATCCTGCAAAACAGAAAACCGTTAGGCTCGTCGCAGAGATGGGAGGGCCCCTCTGCGACCACCCTCCGGCGTGAGGATAAGTATTTGTAGAGAGAGAAAATAGAGAGAGAAAATAGGGACGAAGGTTCAGAAAATCGTACTTGGCCTTGTACTTGATGGGATATTTATAGTAGTCAACTGAGATGACGTCATTCGTCCAGACGCACTTAAATGGAGGTTCGTCCCCGGAGGTACTTGATGAGGAACGGACATGTTTTAGATGTCCGTTCAAGTGGAGTCCGGTTCGTCCCAAGGGTCATGTCCGGCCTCGGATATGTATCTTCAAGTCCCCCAGTTTGTTAAGTCTCGGTAGAGACTTAGCAAAATGTTGTTTTAGGTTTGTCTTATTCGGATGACGTGTCGCTGTTGGAGTGGTCAGAATTGATGACGTGGCGTGACTTGAATGGTGATGATGTGGCGTGGGTGACTTTTGTGACTCGATCGTCAGTCACCCACCCGTGATGGCTATAAACCCCTGTGTTGAAACTCGTGAGAGTGCGTTGAGGTGACGGTTCGATATGACTACCCCTAACCGACTTAAAACCTCTATAAATTCGCTTTTTACTTTTTCACTTTTACCTTTTTCTCTCTTGTTTTCTTCTCCTCCATTGTTACCCTCTAGTTTTTACTTAAATCTCTTCTTCTTCTTCAAAGGTGCGTCCTTTTTCACTTCTCTTTTTTTTTTTTTTTTTTTATGAAATGGCTCCTGGTAAGGACAACTTGTCTGATAGTGTGAGTGTTCTCACACAACGTCAGTTAAATAAGTTTGTTAGTGAGTACAGGATCCCACTAGACTTGAATCCGGTCCTGCCTTCAAAAGACGAAACCATTTACCCTTTCCGTCAAGGGAAGTTTCCCTTCTATACTCGCGTTTGCAATTTCGCGAATTATAGGGTCCCGTTTTCTCGCTTTTTGATTAGGGTTCTCCAGTTTTTTAGGGTTCATATCAGTCAGGTTAACCCGTTCGGCCTTAGCCGTATAAGTCATTTTGAAATCTCTTGTCGAGCCCTGGATCGGAGACCGGACCTAAATGTTTTCTGATACTTTTATGAGTTTATCACGGCCGGAGATTGGTATACCTTTGCACACCGGAAGGGTATACCTTCCCCGTCATCCAACGAACGGTCTAGCTTGAAAAATTGGAAAGATAATTTTTTCTGGCTAGACGATCGTTGCCTTCCGGAGGACATGAGGTGGCATTTCAAGGACCAGACGATGTCCTTTGATCTGGGCGAAAACTTCGTTTTTGACCAAGAGCTTGCTCGCGCCCTAATCGAGCACAAGTCCCCAATCCATCCCCTTCCCGAGCATTTCCTTTGGTTAAGTCAAGTCAGTTTTTCCTGGGCCCAAGGGGATAGGGATTGGCCGATTATTCGCCGAAAGCGTGATCGTAAGTTCCGGCCTTTTGCATCCCCTTCGGCACCATTACTTTGCTATTTTACTAACTTTTTTCTTTCCGTTTTGAAAATGTAGGTGCCATAATGTCTCTTCTGGATGCTCTGAAGGTTCCCAGTTTGGACGTTTTTTATTTCGATTTTGCAGACCAAGGCGAGGACGAGGTTCCTCTTATGAAGCAAGTGGCTTCTTCGGCTCAGGAGATTCGGCCGGTGATTCCTCAAAATGTTTCTGAACAACCTGCTGCGGAGACCACTTCTTCTGTCCCTTCGGGTACTCATGATCAAGCTGTTGTGGAGGTTACTTCTTCTATTCCGACATCTTTAAAGGATGCCGCTGGTTCATCCGGATCGCGAGCTGGTAAGAAATCTGTTCTTGATGACGTGGATAGTGACCCGGAGGTTCGCAGCTTAGATGAAGCCCTTCAATACCGCCCTTCTTCTGCTTCTTTGAAAAGCAAGGGTATTGTTCTTGAAGTGGATCGGCAGCCTCTTGTTCGGAAGAGGAAAACTGAGTCCGTGCAAATCCGATCATCTGATCCCCTTCCAATGCCGAAGATGAAGAAGACTAAGAAAGGTTCCTCACGCTCCGGTGGTGACGTGATGGATGAGTTGGATGAACATCTTACTGGTGGTAAGTTTTCAAGAGAGGAGGCCGCACGGGCTAGATCTGAACCGACCCCTACATTTTCCGAAGGTTTCCTTCCTGATGACGAGACAGAAAGTATGGAGTTGGAGAATCCGGAGGCTATGATTAAAGAAAAGGAAAAAATTCGGGGCGAGGCAAAAGTAGTGACTTTCTCAGGTACGAGTTTGAGTTCATCCTTGGGTCCGGATCACTTTATCGATGGTGGGGAAGATCAAGTGTCTTATTTCCCATTGTCTTGGTTCGGACCCGAGTTTATGTCTTTCTTTCGATATGCAGATGTATTTTCCGATGACATGGAGATCGATCCAGCGACGGCCGATGAGAAGTTCATTCCGGATTGGGATATCCGGAACAAAGATACGGTGATGGACGAGCTTGTTGCAAGAACCTTGCTTTTTAATATCAATACTCCGCTGGATCATGACAAGAGCCGGAAGATGAAGAGTCAAGATCTGGCTGCAGCTGTTTTGACTAATCAAGCTCAATCAAATATTTTTATGACGGAGGTTTACCGAAGATGGATCGAGGCGGAGTCTGTGAGGGAAAATTTGGAGAAGGAAACTCGCTCTTTGAAGCGGAAGGTTCAAAAGGCTCCGGATATGGAGAAGAAAGTTGCTCAACTTACTCATGACCTTCAGTCCCAACAGGAGAAAGTTAAATTACTTATTACACAGAACCAATCATCCCAGGCGGCTGCAGCTTCGGCAGCTGAAGACAGGGACAGGGTATCTGCGGAATTTAAAGAATTCTCCGAATCGATGAGGAAGAAAGATGAAGAGCATAAGACGGTTTTGGCGAAGATGGAAGAGTCTTTTAACAATGCTCGTCTTGCTTATGAGAGTATGATGGCTGGTACGTACTTTGCTTGGCTTTAATTTTCCGTTTTTCTTTCTAACACTTTTTCCAGAGCGGGATATGCTTAAATCAGGAGAGGCTGATTTGAGAGACTAGATTGAAGAGATGAAAGGTCATGAGGAGGAGATCAAGATGGAGAATGCAGCTTTGAAAGCTCAAGTAGAGGATCTTCAGGCTACTAAAGCCTGGATGCTTTCGGAAGGTGCCCAGCTCCTTGCTAAAAATATTCACAAAGGCCCAGAGATGACCGCTGCCGTGGCGGCCGTTAATAATGCGATGAGTGCAGTAGGAGTCAACTCTGGTCTGCACAATGGTTACCTCCATGCTCTTAAGAAGAAGACACCTTATGCTGAGGTTCCGATGCTAAACCGTAATGCAGCGGAGGAACTAAATGCGGCAGTTGCCTGCTTTGATACTCTTACATTCCCGGTGGTCGAAGATCTTCAGAAACTTGTCAATGAACCACTTTCTGAAATCAAGAAAGCTTTATTCTTTGCAAGTGGTGGTTCTCTGAAGGAATGAGGTGGACATGCCCGGCTCCTTGGGGTATGCACCTTGGAGGTTTTTAACTTGTTTAACTTTTTTGGAGGGTGGACATATCCGGCAGTTTGGGATATGCACCTTATTTTCTGAATTTGGAATGAATGTAATGATGTTCTTACTTGTGTTTTGACAATTATCCTTTCGATATGTAAATGTTTCTTGTATCATCCGGCTGTATTAGTCCGGTTAATTTTGATGTAATCACTTTATTGTACACGCGTCCGTGCTTTTTGTGTTTACATTTTTTCGGTTTTTAGAACGTTCTTTCTTGTGTACGGATCCAATTAATTTTACTTTTTAAGGATAATTTTTAAGTGAAGGGGAGAATACGAACGAAGCCGGTTCGTTCTTCCCTTTTAGAGTTAGCATCCCTAATTCGGCCGAAGATGTTTTGTATGTTGCAACTTTAGTGATAGAAAATTTTCATTATTCTATTTATTTGATCCGGAGTTATTTTTTCTCCGGTGAACACATGGTAAAAACATATAAAGTAATCTACGGGAAAAAACCCCTCCGTAGTTCTTGGAATTAATAAGACTGCTTGGTGCGGGTAAAACCATCCGCTTTACAAGGAAAGAAAAAGAGTGACAGAGGCCGTAGCTTCCGTATTACAATATTATTTTGAAACATCAAGTTTTTAAAGAAAACACTTCTTGAGGTGCATTCCATTCCAAGTGTGAGGGACGGGAGTTCCATCCATCTTGCTGAGAGTGTAGGCACCGTCCTTTCCTGCGGTGTTAACTAGATAAGGGCCCTCCCACTTCGGAGCCATTTTTCCGGTACCCTCAGCCAAGCTTGCTTCGTTGCTCTGCATAACGTAGTCTCCTGCCTTGAACCGAACCTCCTTTACTTTAGAGTTGTAATGTTTTTCCAACTCTTTTTTATACTTCGCTTCTCGGATGGCCGCAAGTTCTCTTCTTTCTTCGGCTAGATCGAGGTTCAGGCGGAGTTCTTGCTCGTTTTCTTCTTGGCTTTGTTGCATACGAGGGGTGGGTATCCCTACCTAGGCGGGAATGACTGCTTCTGTCCCGTACGTTAAGCTGAAGGGAGTTTCCCTAGTGCTTGTTTTTGGCATCATCCTGTGAGCCCACAGGACGTGCGGAAGCTCGTCTGCCCAGGAAACTCCTTCCTTCCCTAGCCGCTTTTTTATACCTTCCACAATACTGCGGTTGGCTCTTTCTACCTGCCCATTGGCCTGGGGATGGGCTACCGAAGCAAAATTTTGCTCAATGTGCATTCTTTCGCACCAAGTCTTGAATGGTTTTTCTGCAAACTGCTTCCCATTGTCGCTGACTATACAGAGCGGCATTCCGTATCTGCATACTATATTTTCCCAAACAAACCTCAGCACTTGATCCCCGGTGATAGTCCGGAGGGGTTTGGCTTCAATCCATTTTGTAAAGTAATCGATGGCCACAAGTAGGAACCTCACTCCTCCGGTGGAAACAGGGAAAGGACCTACGATGTCAATCCCCCATTTCTGAAACGGCCATGCCGAGGTTACAGGGACGAGGTTATTTTTAGCTCGGTGGCTAATAGGGGCGTGCCGCTGACAATCTTCACATGCTTGTAACTCGTTAACGGCGCTTTGATGCGTGCCCGGCCAGAAATATCCGGCATTCATAGCCTTGGCAACGACCATCCTTGGTCCGGAGTGGATGCCGCATATTCCCCAGTGGATTTCTCTAATGACGTAACTGGCTTCCTCCAGAGTTAAGCATTTTAGGAGCGGACCCAGGAAGGTCTTTCGGTAAAGTTGCCCATCATGGACCTGATACTGTAACGCTTTCACCTTTAACTTCCGGGCCTGAGCTTTTTCTTCCGGTAGTATGCCATCTTTCAGATATTCTAAGATCGGAGTCATCCAAGATTTTTCCTGCACAGAGACTGACATTACGGACTCTGCCTGATGGATGGCCGGAGCTTGCAGGGTTTCAACTAGCACCTCTTTGGACAAGTGACAAAATGCTACGGAAGCAAGTTTACTTAAAGCATCTGCCTTTTTGTTATTGCTCCGCGGTATGTGAACGATCTTGCAAGAGTCAAACGAAGAGATCGAATAGTTAACTCGGCTTAGATACTTGATCATGTTTTCCTCTCGTGCTTCGTACTCTCCGCTAACCTGGTTGGCAACCAGTAGTGAGTCAACATGAGCTAGTACGGAGGTTGCCCCGGCCTTAGCTGCAGTTTGGAGTCCTGCGAGAAGAGCCTCATACTCTGCTTCGTTGTTCGAAGTTTCAAACTCAAAACGCAGAGCGTAAGTATATTCTATCCCTTTCGGATCTATCAAAATTAAACCTGCTCCTGACCCTTCTTTACTGGAGGCTCCGTCTGTATATAAGTTCCACACCCTTGGGAGGGCGGACTTTTCTTTGATGTTTTCTCCGGTTGGGACCTCCGTGAGGAAATCTGCCACAGCCTGGCCTTTTACCGGTCCTCTGGTTCGGTATGTGATGTCGAAGGCGCTGAGTTCGATTGCCCACTTGGTGAGTCGTCCAGAAACCTCCGGCTTTCTAAGAATTTGCTGGATCTGAAGATCAGTTTGCACTTCTATATTGAAAGCCTGAAAATACCTCCGGAGATGTCTGGATGCATGAACCAACGCCAGTGCCAATTTCTCTATTATGGGGTACCGGGTTTCATAATCTTTCAAAATGCGGCTTACGTAGTAAACCGGTATTTGTGCTTGATCCCGGTGCACCACTAGTACGGCACTTATGGCGAAATGTGAAGCGGAGAGATAAACAGTGACGGTTTCTCCAGTTATTAGTGCGGTTAAAGTGGGTAAGGACCCATGACAAACTTTCAATTCTTGGAACGCCGAATCAGCCTCCGGTGTCCATTCTATTTGACCCTTTCCAGTTCGCCTTTTTAGGACATTCATGAAAGGAATGGTGCGATCGGCTGCTTTCGAGACGAAACGATGGAGGGCTACCAGTTTACCGTTCAATGATTGGATTTCTTTAACCATTTTCGGAGGCTGCATGGAGATTACCGCTTTGATTTTATCCGGGTGCGCCTGTATCCCGGATTGTGTTATCCATACGCCCAGAAATTTTCCTTCTTCTAAACCAAAAGAACATTTTTTGGGATTAAGCTTGAGATTGATACTCCGAAGCCTGGTGAAGGTTTCGAGTATGTCATTGATCATGTTGTCTTCGGCTTGAATTTTTATGACCAGATCATCCACGTAAATTTCCAAATTTCGTCCGATCTGATCTTTGAATGCCTTATCCATCAACCTTTGGTATGTAGCTCCGGCGTTCTTCCGCCCAAACGGCATTTTGGTATAACAGAAGAGTCCCTCATTTGTTACGAATGCCGTCTTATCTTTGTCTTCCAAAGCCATCTGTATCTGGTAGTAGCCTTTGTAGGCGTCCAAGAAGCATTTAAGACGAAAGCTGGAGAGGGAATCGATCGTAAGATCGATTTCCGGCAGAGGATAGCAATCCTTCGGACACGCATTGTTCAGATCGGAAAAATCGACGCACATCCTCCAAGTTTTGTCTTTCTTAGTTACCATCACCGGATTGGAGACCCATGTTTGATACCGCACTTCTCTGATAATTCCGGCGCTGAGTAACTTTCGCACATCTTCGGAGATGGCTTTGTTTCGGGCTGGAGCCATGTTTCTCTTTCTTTGAGCTACTGGTTTTACTGAATGAGACACTTTCAGTCTATGTTCGGCCAAGCATCGAGGAACTCTGACCATGTCAGAAGTTTGCCACGCAAATACAACAAGTGAATTTGACAAAAGTTTCCACAGCTTCTTTTTGGTACGTTCAGGGAGCTGGGCCCCAACTGCAATTTTTTGCTCCGGAAAATGCGGGTGTATAGCCCATTCTTCTGTAAGGAGGTTCGGAGGTTGGATATTACCGTTACTTTGTCGTATTTCAGCTACGCAGATTGTTGACTCAGAGTGCAAAGTTGCTACCCCTGCTTCGGTGGGGAATTTTAATGAGCCGTTGATGGTAGAACTGATGATACCGAAAGCGCACATGCCTGGTCTCCCTAATATGACGTTGTGGATGGATCTTGCCTCCACTACCAGGTACGTCAAATTAACGGTCCGGACCATACTTCCTTCTCCCAACGTTGTTGGCAAAGTGATTTGCCCGATAGGCTGTACCACCTCTCCGGAGAAACTTACTAATGGCATAGAGACTCGTATCAACTTTGCTTTGGTTTGTGGAGCTAGCTGCTGGAAACACTGCTGATACATGATCTCGGTGGCACTTCCGCTGTCAACATAAACCCTCCGGACCTTGTGACCTGCTATGATCGCAGATACTATGATAGGTCCGTCTTTTACTTCTCCGGGGGTAATTGGAGGGAAAGCGATTGGTTGCTGCATCCAAGCGGCCATATGATGACTAGACCGCTTGATGCCCTGGCTACCTACTTTCCTGATCATGCAAATTGCTGGTTGATTGTTCGGATTATCTGTCGAGTTCCCTGAAGACTTTCCTTCCTTTACCTCTTTTACTAGATGTGACAGCATACCAGACCGTACTGCTTTTTCAATTTCTTGCTTTAGGGACCAGCAATCGTCTGTATTGTGACCTCGAGCATGATGGTAATCACAATATTTTTTGGAATTCTTATCACCCGGATTTCGGAGCTTTGGCGGGATAGGGAAACTTGCCCCTTCTGCGCTTAGAATCTCACTGGGAGTTTTGGAAAGGTCCGATAGATTGTAGAACCTTGACCCGGAGCTTCTTCCTCGTGGCGGTCTGTCGTTCCTGTTGTAGGGGTGCGGTCGTCGCCTACTTCCGGATGGAGTTTTATCGAACACCGACCCACCATTTTTCTTCCAGGAGGACATCTTATGATCTGACTCCGGAGCTGGGTTACATGCGTTTTTTCCCTGAGCGAAAGCTCTGGCTCGTTCCATGAGTACTTCCATTGTCTTCGGAAGATTTTCGTGCAGCTTTTCAACTAGCTGGTTGTTCCGGACACCGTGACAGAATCCGGAGATCCTTAACTGGTCAACTACCCCACTGATCTGCATACTTTCCCGGTTGAACCGGTCGATGAAACTATCCAGAGATTCCCCATCCTTTCTCCGGATGTTGTGAACTTCGGTGATTTCTTTGGAATAGTGCCTTTGTTGGCTAAAATTCTGGAGAAATAATCTTCGGAACTCTTCGAAATCGTTGATCTCTCCTTCATTCAGCGCATCAAACCACACCCGGGCAGCCCCGGTTAGTGTTTGTGCGAACATGAAGCACCATGCCGGCATCGGCCATTGTTCTACTCGTGCGGCTCCATCGAAATCAAACATATGGTCATCTGGATCCGATGTGCCGTCATACTTTTTTACCGTGGTTGGCATTTTGAGCTTCGGAGGAAGCTTGGCGTGTGTGATGCGGGCGCTGAATTTAGACTTAGCTGTCATGGAAACCGGATGATATGGCTTTGTGAGTTCCGGATCATTAACTACTTCCATTTGTGTTTCATTTCGTATTGCCATTGCTGGAGATGGTCCGGAAGAACCCTGCACATATCCATTATAAGTTTCCGAGGTAACAACTATGGAGAAAGTAGGAGGGGTGAACATCGTAGGACCCATAGTCCTTACCGGAGTTTCATCATGAAAAAGCCTGGTTCGTAAACCGAGGATCTGTTCATCCCTAGCCTGTTGTGCTTTCAATCTTCGCAGAAGACTTGCATTTTTGGAGAGAAACTCCGCATCAAACTCTGATGTTTACGAAGTAGGAAGTAGAATAAAAGGCAAGGTTGTCCCCGGTCCCGAGCTTAAACAGCGCTTGCTGGTGCTGTAGTTTGTGTACTAACAGCTATGGATCCCAAATTTACAGAACCTGGGGCGGCCATTTGTCAGTTTGTCGCTCAAGAAATTCACCAAAGTGAAGGACTGTGAGCTATAAGATCGGATGGCGCCAATTGAAGAACCAAAGAATTGACTTAAGGCCGGAGCCTGTAATCGAGGGTTTGGATCTTGTAAGATAGCTTGGAAAACGATCCTGCAAAACAGAAAACCGTTAGGCTCGTCGCAGAGATGGGAGGGCCCCTCTGCGACCACCCTCCGGCGTGAGGATAAGTATTTGTAGAGAGAGAAAATAGGGACGAAGGTTCAGAAAATCGTACTTGGCCTTGTACTTGATGGGATATTTATAGTAGTCAACTGAGATGACGTCATTCGTCCAGACGCACTTAAATGGAGGTTCGTCCCCGGAGGTACTTGATGAGGAACGGACATGTTTTAGATGTCCGTTCAAGTGGAGTCCGGTTCGTCCCAAGGGTCATGTCCGGCCTCGGATATGTATCTTCAATCATTGTATATGCTTCGTGACGATTAATTTGGTTCCGGAGACTAAAACATAAAGATATATTTACACACATGTATCTATATAACTGAACTAGACATGGAAGTTTCTGAAGGATAGAAACGTGTCTGATGGTCCGAAATTATAACCGGAGAAGATGATCGTGTTTTCGTTCGACATTAATTGACACTAACTGGATCCCATGAGATATCCGTTAATAGATTTATAAAAATCTTAAACAATTTTTGTATAGTCGGCATCAGCTAATCCATCCGTCCCTCACCACCACTCTTCTACGAGATAACGCCATTAACGCCGACGAGACAACCATCACCAAATTCAAGGCTTTCGTCAGGCAATTAGGGCTCCAGCAGGTACGATTTTCGCAATTTAGGTTACTCTTTTCAGCTTTCATTGTTCGTTACGAAGATAGTTGGGAAATTGTTTAACAAATTGACTGTTTCTTTTTAAACTTTGGAGTCTCAGAAGGGCATCAAGCAACAACGCTCAGGTATGCTTTGAGAATTTAGGTTACTATTTTACGATGATGCGCTATGTATGTAAGGTATTCAACAAAATGCTTTGATGGGTTTTTTTTTTTTATTTAAAACCTCTGTTATGGTTAATGTTATTTAGCACCATTTTATGGCAAATTTTGTCTGTTTCGTTTTTATTTTGATTGGTGATAACCTTAGTTGTCTCCGATGTTGATATTTACAGATACTTCCTTTGGCAATTTTATTTTTTAGTAAATTTCGTAGTTTATGTAGGGCTTATGGCTTCAAGTTATTTCATTTAAACAATTTCTTTTGTACAACAATAGGAGGTTTGAAATCGTGATGTGAAGATAAATGCAGTTAACAAGCTTCCTAGCAAGCTTCTGAGTTCTGAGGATTCCTCTTTCTAATTCCAGTAATCAAATGCCCAAGTGCGTGGTATTATATGCCAGGTATGTACAGAACTACATATACAAAATTGCAGTTTTAAGTGATTTTTTTCTCTTTCATTTTTGATTGATCCAGATTTGAATGAATGAATGATCGTTCGTAATGCATCAGTATCGGTCCAGATTTGAATGAATGAATGACTTTATTTTGCAAGTTTTCACCGTTGTGCCTACGTGGGGTGGGTTACCGGGTTTTCCCAGAATTGGTGGTGGACTCGGGTTACTCTCGCAATACTCCGTTTGGTCTAGTGGGTGCCCCGAGAGTGTTTGGGATTAATTTTGTTGATCGTTCCAAAAAAATCTAGAATGTGTTTTTGATTTATTTGTTTATTTTTTAGTATTCTGATTTAAAAATACCCTAGCTTTGGGTTTTTCTTCGATTGTTATACTGAGTGTGCTACCTAAAAGAAGCGGAACGGTACCAATATAGTAAACTACTTATTGGGGAAACTTTATACAGACTCGATCCAATCTTAAGAAGACAAAAAAATGATCTATTTAACTTTATAAGATCTCAATATTAAGTACTTATAAAAATAAAATAAAATAAAAATGTCAAATTAAAAAAGTAGTTTACTATAAAATTAGGGACTCGAATTCAAGCATTTCAACATATCTTAACTAATTAAATAACTTTGATGTATAATATGTTAATATCCTCGTATAGAAACTCAAGTTTTATTGGGCTGTAACTTCAACCACATGGTATCAGGCTTATAAAGCCCATGGCAGATTGAAGTTGGGCCTAATGGGACTTGTATTCAACTCCATCCGACAGTTTTTTGAAATGTATATATTGAAATCACTTTGAAGGTTCCACGTCTAAATAGCTTTACTCATCCAAATTTGTCATAGTAATCGTATCATGTTGATGTGCTTTAGTTTGTTTGCTGTATGGTGACGAATTATGACCTACTGATGTATTTAGTCCTCTAAGCATCCTACTTGGAGGCTGGAAATTTGATAAAGAACTAAAAGTGTTTTGTTTGGCCCTTAAAAAAATCTAAATGCCCCTAAGCATTCCAAAGCGCATACAAATATGTCATTACATTTTGATTATATATAGAGTTAAATGCTTGGTTGGTCCCTGTGGTTTGCAAAAATTGCAAACTTGGTCCCAATGCTTTACTAATTACACTCGTGGTCCCGGAACTTGTCAAAAGTGCACTCGCTTGGTCCCCAGCCCTAACTTCAGTTAACTTTCTCTGTTAACTATCTGTGAAATGACTAAATTGCCCCTGATTAATAAAAAAAATTAAAAAAATAAAGATATCTCACCATGATCTTCTTCCTCTCTCTCTCTAAAACCCACCACCATAACCACCGTCATTTCTCCAATCTTCTTCATTGAATCTGCAGAATTGTTTACAGCATGTGAGTATCAAACTCTTAAACACAAACCAACAACCGTCTTCATCATCTTCGGTTATCCGGCGAGTTTTCCGGCGAAACTCCGATGAACCCTGAACTGGCAAATCGCATCGTTTTAACGCTTTTTTTTAATGATAACACTTATCTCCAACCCAAATTAACTAATATCTCGATTAAAATCCCGAAAAAAAACGTTGAATATTTGTGTTTATCCGATTAGCTTATACTCTAAAAATCCCAAATCCTATCCATATCAGTTATCCCCTAAATTGTGTATAAATACATGATCTACGACTCAACACCAACTTGTCCCAAACAATTTCATTTTCCAATTCTCTGTTCTCTCTCTCCTCACGCTCGTCGGATGATGATACTATTTGGGAATTATAGTTTGCAATAGAATTACAGTACGCACATTTAACGATTCTGTAACAACAGATTCTAAAGAAAAAGTAGAAGAATATGTTGATTCATTCAAAGATTCTTTAGAGGAGTATTTGACTGATGTTAACAAAGTCAAACCAGTGGTCAACTGGCTTGCGAAACTGGATATTGACTCCGTTATGTACCAAAAACGAAAACCACAATATGTGAGAATCGTAAGCAAGCAGATCCGTTTTTCCGGTGGTGGTGGCCTGCCCGGTGGTGGAGGTGTTCGTTGGTGGTGGTGGGTGTTTTGGTGTTCGAGGGTGGAGGTGAGAAGTGGCGGAAGTGAGATGCTGGTGGTGGGTGTTCGGGGCTGGAGATGAGATGGTGGTGGTGGTTGGTATTCAGTGGTTGTGGTTGTGCTGCTTATTTGAGAAGAGAGACCTGTGAACGGAAATAACAATAATATGGTCCTTGAGGTTTTACAGATTGTGCTTGAAGAAGATGAGTTTCTTGTCAGATTGAGAATCTGGAGATGGGGATTGGAGGATTGGAGAGGTTGAAGAAGATGAGTTCTTTATATATATTTTTTAATTTTTTTATTATTCAGGGGCAATTTAGTCATTTCACAGATAGTTAACAGAGAAAGTTAACTGAAGTTAGGGCTGGGGACCAAGCGAGTGCACTTTTGACAAGTTCCGGGACCACGAGTGTAATTAGTAAAGCATTGGGACCAAGTTTGCAATTTTTGCAAACCACAGGGACCAACCAAGCATTTAACTCTTATATATATGTTTTGTTGCAGTTTATGAGTTAATGCTCTACCTTTTTCTTTTCCCAATATGTTCAGCCTTTGCGCCGAGCAATTTAGGTTTCAAGTACGCTAATTCGGCAACCAAGGTAAGGTTCAGAGGTTCTTTATTTCCAAATTGTTATATATTAGATTGCAACTTCAAATCATTGTAGTGCTACAGTGAAAAGTAACATTTTTGTTTTTTTTTCTTTTTACTTTTTTCAATATTTTTCTCTTATAACGTTCGTTTATTAGTTCTTTTTACAAAAACTAAATACGTGTATAAAAAATGATATCAGTATCGGTCATAGTAGAACCATTACTGGTATTTTTTTCTATTGTTTCCGATCGATGTAAAACACGTGTCGACATACTTTTGTAAAGTTTTCTCTTTCGATTGCTATATCAAATAAAAAACAGGGTCGCCCCGCCGCGAAGCGCGGGTGTAACCCCCTAGTTATTGCTATTTTGTGTGCATAACTGTCTTTTATCTGACAACACATTACTTGATAACTTCATGATTATAAACTTTTTTTTTGTAACGCTAACTTCATTAGAAACTAACCAACCTGTTGGGATTGAACCCTATCAGAGGAACAGATAATTAAAGCCAAAACTGGATCAGAGCAGTGGATCCAGAATAAGCAGACGTTTACAGTTGGTTCATGCAAATCTCTCCCCTTGAAAGTGGTTTCATATCTGCTGACCTCCTATCTGTTGATCTTGTTAAGTACTGACCTATAACTGCTGCCTTGCATCTACTGCCCAAAGTCAAAGACTGATGGAAGACCAAAGCTCTGCTGACACAATCTACTGCCTTGAGTCAAGTACTGCTGATCCGGACAAGCACTGCTGGGTTCACAGCAGTGGAAGGATGCAGCAGCTGTTTAAGTGTCTTTTATATAATGTAATGTAACAGCAGTAGTTTAGTACATCAGTGTTTATAGATCAGAGGTTAGAGTTTGTTAGGAGGTTAGATGTCACTTTCATGGTGACGTCAGCTAAGATGCTCAGTGGTTTGCAAGTGCCTATAAATAGTTCAGTACTTTGTACTGTTCTATTAGCTCTTTCACCACATCGTCTTCTTTGCACGAACAAACTACTGAGCTCTGGCTGAGGGGGAGTTTGCATTCATTCATCAATCATTGTAATCGTTGTTGAAACAAATTCAATCTTTCGATTCTCTGTGTAAAGATGTTTGATTAAAGTATTACTCTCGTTTGATTGTATGCAAAGTTTGCTTTCATCTTAATTCCGCTGCACAACTCTTCCATTTCCATCTTAATTCCAAACGAAAATACAATCAAAAAGAAACTCAGATCCAACAATTGGTATCAGAGCTTGGACAGTCAAATTTGATTTAACAATCATTTTGACGTAAATAGTTCAGCTCAAAATAGTTGATACTGATCGTTTGTTCGTCCGTTGAAAAACAGAGCAAGGATTAATCACCATTAAAGTTGATTTCTCAGTGTCTGTAAAACAACAAGAATGACGTCACAATCTCAGGATGATAAAAACAACATCGGCTCACTTTTTAAACTACCTATGCTAAAAAGAAATGAGTACAACATCTGGCAGAGGAGGATGGGTCACATCCTCGCTCAACAAAGCACAGGTTGTTGGAGGTCTGTCACCTTTGGTCCTCATGTTCCTTCAGTGCCAAGCGCTGAAGATGCTAAAAAGTTCATTCCAAAACCAGTTGAAAACTACACCGAAACCGATTTTCAAAAGATCGAACTAGATGCTAAAGCGTTTAGCATCATAGCATCAGCGCTGCCCAATGAAATATATGCTGGACTGTTACACTGTAACAGTGCCAAAGAATTATGGGACGCACTTAAGGAACAGTTTGGAGGTACTGAAGAAGTCATAGAAAACAATAGGGAAATCCTGAACCAACAGTATGAAACATTTTGTCATGTTAGAGGTGAATCACTGACTCAACAATTTGAGCGGTTTAGTTGTCTCATCAGTGAACTGAGGCTTGTTAACACTACTTTTACAAACTCGACTCAAAATAGCAGGTTCCTCAGGTCACTGCCCGAAAAATGGGACACTATAGCCTTTGTCACCAGAAATTCACCTGAGTTCAAGGATCTGACCTTGACCCAACTCCATGGTCGACTCCTGACTTACGAAAGGGAGTTGAACCAGAAAAGGAAGTTACAAGAGTCAGGAAAAGCCGTTGATGATTATACATTCGGTAACACTGCTCTTTTGGGTCAAGAAGAATCTGGGAGCAGTGGTAAGGATCAGGGTTATGATCACTTCATTGACATAACTGCTGGTGCAAATTTTAACAACCCTGATCCTCACTCTGCAAGTTATGCATTCACTGCAAACGAAAACCAGATGTCAGATAATCTAAGCTTTGAACTAAATGATTTACAACATTTTGATCCCACTGACTTAGAGGAAATGGACATCCTGCACCAACTGGCTTTGCTAAGTGTTAGAACTAGCAAATTCTACAAAAGAACAGGGCGAAAATTCCAGATCTGCATGGGAATCTAAGGGTTGGGTTGGATAAATCGAAAATCAAGTGCTATAAGTGTAATAGGTTGGGACATTTTGCTAGGGAATGTAGGAGTCAAACTACTGGTCCCATAATTACTCACCCTAGCTCAAATCCTAGACCTCAAAACCAAAACACTGTGCACTATGCCCAATATGCCCCAGCAGCTCAAGTGAATACTGCTCACTATGCTGCTGCCCCTGTGCCAGTACACTATGTCCAAACTACTGTTCCACAAATCCAATATGTTCAAACCCCTGCTCCCCAGGTACAAGTGCAAACTGTTGCACCTCAAACCACTGCTCCAGCAGCAGTACAACCAGATCAACAAAGCTTTTTCACTCAAGGGTTTGTTGACTGGAGCAGTATGCCTGAAGACCTTAATGATGAAAATTTTGCACTCTATGCTTTTAATGAACCTTCTCATGATGAGTTTTGTTTGATGGCATTAGAGTCAATACAGGAGGGGGTTGAAACAGAGGAGGAACAGCAGAGCTTTGAAACAGTGGAAGAGGTGACTGAAGCAGTGGTTACTGCTGTGGCTGGTGAACTACTGTTGGGAGAAAGTTCAGGTATCCTGATTGAACCAATGACAGATCCATGGTCCATAGAGGACAAAGAAGAAGAGAAAGAAGAAAAGGCTGATGAAAAGAAGGTGAAAGCTGATGATGATGAAGATCATCAATGTGATTGTGCAATGATGGCAGCTGCCAAGGTATCTCCTCAAGTTCTTGAAAAACTGTGTTCTGACAATTGCATAATTGCTTTTGCAAATATTAAAGAGGTGAATGAAAACCTTCGGGATAAAATCTTGTCTGATGAGGTCAAATTTGAAAGCTCTTTAAAAGAACTTAAAAACAAACTGACTGAAAAGGAAAAAGAAATCAGCTGTCTAAAAGAAGAGCAAAGCATCACCAAAACCCAACTTCAAACTATGGTAGAAAAATACCAAAGTTGCAAAAAGGAGTTGGAATCCACCCAGATTACTTGTGAAAGATGGGTGGAATCCTGCAGAGGATATGAGGTGATGCTTGCTAAACAGATTGAAAGTAATGTGAAATTTGGGGTTGGGTATAGAAAATATGATGATGAACACATTGCTTGTGAAAAATCTGTTCAAAACACTGATGTAACCACTGAGTTCATCCCCACAAACAAGAATGGCCAAGAAGTGAAAATCACTGACAAACTTGGTAACAAAATCACACTTGACAGAACAAGGAGTTCCTCAACTTTTGAAGAACTTGAAAAATATCAGTTTAAACCTACCTGGTCTGACGAGTGTGATATTCTTGAAAATTTCAAGCCAATGGACTTTACATCAACTGATGGTGTTAAAGCTCCAAAAGCTAAAGTCATACCTCTCAAGGACATCCCAGCAGTGGTTAAAACCTCTGCTGCAAAGGAGTCTAAAAAGAGAAAGAAGAAAGAAAAAATTGATAACTTGTTTTGTGAATTTTGTGAAAAAAGGAATCATCTAACAAAAGATTGTTTCCACTTGAAAGCTTATGATTTAAACAAAACAAGTGTCATTGTTTCAGCAGAAAGCTGCATTGTTTGTGGTAAGACAAACCACAAAACTCAAGCATGTGTGTACCTCAAAACCTTTGATGTAAAAAAGAATGAGTACATGGCTAAAACATCCTTGAGTCCACCATCATCCTCATCATCTGTCAAATTCACCAAGAAACAACCACTGTTTGTGCCAGTTCAAACAGCTGTTACAAAACAGCTGAACCAAACATCTGTCAAAAGAGATGTTCAGGTTACTGATGCACCCCCTGCCAATCAGTTCAGAAAAGGCAGAGAAAAACAGTCTTACCAAAGGATTCCACACGTTTATGAGGCCTACAAAAGGCCCTCTAAACCCAAAGTGAACAGGCATCCTTTTGGTTACCAGCAGATGATTGGTCAGGACCCACAACAGTGGTTAGAGAAACACTGTCCTAAAACAGTTCAAACCTCTGACCTAACCACTGTCCATCATTCTGCATCCATCCCAGACACTGTTGAGACCCCATCCAAAGCCCTGCTGGCTTTGGAGACCTTAATGAACTAATCCTTTTACTTCATGTGCAGGGAGCTTCTGCATGCTTTGATAGTCTTTGGTATGTAGATAGTGGAGGCTCCAGGCACATGACAGGATGTAAAGCCCTCCTCAAAGACTTTAAAATCCATGGAGGGGGTGATATATCCTTTGGGAATAATAGTAAAGGGAAGGTTCTGGGGTCTGGTACAGTGCAATCTGGAAATGTAAAATTTGAAAATGTCAATCTAATAGACAATCTAAAATTCAACCTTCTGAGTGTGTCCCAAATGAGTGACAAGGGATTTGGGTCATTCTTCACAAAAGACTGTTGTAGGATTGTTGGACCAGAAATGGTCAAAAAGATTGAAGCAATAATCAAAACTGGTCAAACTAAACTTGTTGCTCAAAGAAGTGGCAATGTTTATGTTGTTGACATGTCAAAAGAGTGTCCCAGAGCTGATGCCTGTCTGTTCTCAGCTGCCTCTAACAAAGAGACAGAACTTTGGCACAGAAGGCTGGGACACACAAATATTAAGACAATCACAGAAATTTCAAAAAATGGTTTGGTGAGAGGCCTACCACAAAAATTGTTTTCATATCCTGAACATTGCATTTCCTGTTTAAAAGGAAAACAGCATAAAAGTTCTTATAAGTCCATTGAAGAGTCCAAAACAACCCAGTGTTTGCAAATGCTACACATGGATTTGTTTGGCCCAGTTCAAGTCATGAGCCTTAAAAAGAAAAGATATTGTTTGGTTATTGTTGATGACTTTTCTAGGTTCACATGGACTTTCTTTTTGCACTCAAAAGATGAAACTGCAGGCATTTTGCAAGACTTTGTAATACAGGTTGAAAAGCAATTTGACCTTCCAGTGAAAAGCTTCAGGAGTGACAATGGCACAGAATTCAAAAATAGGGAGTTGGATGCCTTCTGTGTGAAGAAAGGGATTGTAAGGCAGTACAGCATCCCAAGAACACCAGAGCAGAATGGGGTAGTGGAAAGGAAGAACAGAACTCTGATTGAGGCTGCCAGAACCATGCTTGCAGATTCAGGTTTGCCATTAACATTCTGGGCAGAGGCAGTAAACACTGCTTGCTATGTTCAGAACAGAGTTTTAATAAACCCCAGGCACAAAAAGACTGCCTATGAAATTCTGTATAAAATTAAACCACTGATCTCATATTTCAAAGTGTTTGGCTGCCCATGTTTTATTTTGAACTTAAAAGATTCCATTTCAAAATTTGCAGCCAAAATTGATTGTGGTTATCATCTGGGATACTCAACCACTGCCAAGGCCTACAAAGTGTTCAATACACGGACCAAGGCAGTGGAGGAGACTTTGAATGTTAAGTTCAATGAACTTTCATCAATGAAAATCCCAGCAAATCCTGCAGATCTGTTTGATCTTGAAAAATTCACTTTTGAAAATACTGCTGTCAAGACTAACAGTGCAGGTCCATCAGAGGATACAACACCAGACTATGGGTATGAAATCATCATCCCTCAAAGGTCTGCCACAAAGGGAAAAGCACCAGCTGTTCAAAACAGTTGTCAAAGCTCAACCACTGCTACCTCAACAGTTGTTGACCAAAGTAGCCCATCAACCACTGCTTCCACATCCTCAAACACTGCTGACAAAAGTCCTCAAACAGTGGATAAAAGTCAGCAATTGTCCACTTCATTACCTCCTATACCACCACCTTTTGAAGCCACTGCTGGATCATCAAAGTCCCCAGCAGTGGTTAGCTCAGATGATACACATTTGCAGCCTTCACCAACCAATGCCATCATACCATACCAAGGAGATTTAATCTTCTTGAGATCTCATCCACCTGATCAAATCATTGGCAACATAAATGAAGGGGTGCTCACAAGAAGCCAAACCCAAAACATTTGTCTTTTTGCTGGTTTTCTATCACTTCATCAACCAGTCAAGTACCAAGAGGCACTGAAAGACAACAGCTGGGTAGAAGCCATGCAAGAGGAACTCCAACAGTTTAAAAGACAACAAGTATGGGAGCTTGTACCACTGCCAGAAGAGGTTAGTCCCATTGGCACAAAGTGGGTCTTCAAGAACAAAACTGATGAAAGGGGTATTGTTGTCAAGAATAAAGCCAGGCTTGTGGTTCAAGGTTACAGACAGGAAGAGGGGATTGACTATGATGAAACATTTGCCCCTGTTGCAAGATTGGAAGCCATTAGACTGTTCCTGGCCTTTGCTGTCAACCACAATATGAAGGTGTTTCAAATGGATATCAAAAGTGCTTTCCTCTATGGTACAATTCAAGAAGAGGTGTATGTCTGTCAACCTCCAGGTTTTGAGGATCCATTTTATCCAGATCATGTCTACAGGTTAAACAAAGCCTTGTATGGCTTGAAACAAGCACCAAGGGCCTGGTATGAAACTCTTTCCAACTTCCTACTCTCAAATGGTTTCAAAAGAGGTACCATTGATAAAACACTGTTTTTAAAATGGAGAGGGAAGGATTTAATGATTGTCCAGATTTATGTGGATGACATTATTTTTGGAAGCACATGTAACTCAATGTGTGAAGAGTTTAGAGAACTCATGACAGCTGAGTTTGAAATGAGTGCTATGGGTGAGCTGCAATGCTTTCTTGGTCTCCAAGTCCAGCAATTGCAAAATGGAACTTTCATTCATCAAAGCAAATATGCTAAAGAACTTTTAACCAAATTTGATATGAATGATTGTAAACCATGCAGCACACCCATGGCTACAAATAAGCTAGTCATGTCTGATGAAAAGGATGAGCTGATTGACCAAACACTTTATAGAAGCATGATTGGGTCTTTATTGTACCTAACTGCATCTAGACCAGACATCATGTTTGCAACATGTGTCTGTGCAAGAAGTCAATCAGCTCCCAGAAAATCAAATCTCATTGCTGTAAAAAGGATCTTCAGATACATCAAAGGTGCTCCCACACTTGGTATCTGGTATCCAGCTAATGGGAATATCAAGCTTTCAGGTTTCTCAGACAGTGACTTTGCTGGATGTCACACCACAAGGAAGTCCACATCAGGAGGGTGCCAGTTTCTAGGTGATTGCTTAGTTTCATGGCAAAGCAAAAAGCAAGCAGCTGTTTCAACATCCACTGCTGAAGCTGAATACATTGCTGCTGCAAGCTGTATAGCCCAACTCCTGTGGCTTCAAAATCAGCTGCTGGATTTTGGTATCACTGCCTTAAAGACACCACTCATGTTGGACAGTCAGGCAGCAGAAAATATCATCAAAAATCCAGTTTCCCATTCAACCACCAAAAACATCGACATCAGACATCACTTTGTGAGGGATTGCTATGAAAAAGGTTTGATTTCTCTGCATCATGTCCCAACTAAAGACCAGCTGGCTGATGTGCTCACAAAAGCACTTGATACAGCCACTTTTGAAAGCTTGGTCTCTAGAATTGGGATGCTGAACATGGAATAACAAGCACCATCATGTTTTTCCATGAATAAAAGCAACAAAATGTTTTCAGAAAATCAAAACTCCATCCTTAAAAAATAGCTAAAAATGATATTTTTCATTAAATCCTTAAAAGTCTGCCATTAACCACTGATTGTTCAAAATTCTGCTCTACTTCAAAAGTCTGTCCACTGCTGAAAGTCAACCCCTGCTCTCTCATTCCTTTGATAAACTATGTTGTTCAAAAGCAGTGTCTTATCCACTAATATGCTATCCACTGATAGTGAAAATCATCCACTGCTTTCATACCACTGTCTTCAATTGTCCCTATCACACAAGTACTGTCCTTCACTTTCAACAGGGGTTGTCACGTGGGCAGTACATATTGGTCAGACTTTTTGTAACGGCTGCCACCTCAGCATTCACTTTCTCCCCTATAAAATCCCCCACTCACCACCAAAACAGGGTTTTACTGTCGAATTGAATTCTTAAAAATTCTCTTCTCAAAACAGTTTTTCATCTCATCTTCCACAAATTTCTTCGATCAATCATCCTCAAAATGACTAAATCAAAGAAATCTGCAAAACCCTCATCCAAATCTTCATCAAAAACAGCCTCTCAAAAGGCAATCTCCACTGAAATTCCACACAAACCATCTCACAATCTTCTTGGTCTTCTTACAAAACCAAGTTCCACAAAGGAGTTCGATTCCATCATTGATATCATCACCGCCTCAAAGTACAAAACTTTGTTGACAGCGGATGCACCAATTTACTTGGCAACCCAAAGGGAGTTTTGGAAGAATGCAATCCTTGAAACACAAGGAGATGCTGTAATAGCCATTAACTCTACTTTAAAGGGAAAAGAAGTCAAGATTACACCACAAACAATTTCAGAGGTCTTTCAACTCGACGATCAAGAAGGTAAAATTACTTTCCCTAAAAACGAGTTAAAAAATGATTTTCTGGAAAGGGGGTACAATGCAGAGGTCAAAAAGGACACCTTAGAAAAAGGTTACTTTCCTCCTGCAACAAGATTTTTATTTCACACCCTCTTAAAATGTGTTTCAAACAAAACCACTTCTTTCAATGAGATACCATTAAAAATTCAGAAACTGGGATTTGCAATTCTTCAAGATGAAAATTTTAACTACTCCCAGGAAATTTTTAATGATTTGGTTAAAAATGTTGAAACAAAGGCATTCCTACTTTTTCCAAGATTTTTAAGTTACTATTTTGAAATAAAACTTGGAAAAACGGATGCTGCTGCAATAAAACAAGGTGATTTCATTCAAACAAATTGCTTAACTGCTGAAACTTTTACAAGGATGTCCACACCTTGCAAAACACAAGCAGAGGTGCCTGAGCAGATTTTAGCAGTTACAACTGCTCCTCAGGTATCTGCTGCTGAGCCCACTGCTCAAGGTGATCAAAGCAGCAGCACAACTGCTTTGAAACCCACACCTACTATCTCCAAAAAGCCAAAAAGAAAAACTCAAAAACCTACAAAACCCATCAATAAGGCATCTCTGGAGGATGAGATACCAGAGCTCCTGCCAGTGACAACACAAAAGTCACAAGAAACCACTGCTGCTACTTCCTCACAGCAGTTGGTACAAATATCTCAAACCATAACCGAAACTCCTCCTGTTTCTTCACAAAAAGAACAGGTTGTACAAATAGGGTCTCCACATCATGATGCTCTGGAAACACTCGTTTCTATCATCCACAGTCCAATGCCCGGGACACATCCTATTTCTACACCAACCATCACATCCACAATTCCCTCACCAATAAAACCACTGTTGGATGCAATTGATTTGAACCAGGCATTATCAAGTCCTTCTCAATCACCTATTAATGAGAATATACCTCAACAACTGACTGGGTCTGATGTATCAACCTTTGCTAACCCACCAACACAACCTGAGGAGGTTACACCCCTTGAGTTACAAGTAACTCTTGGTGGTATTCCAAGTGAAGCAGCCACTACAACTGTTACACCCACTGGGTTACATTTGGACAGTGGTTACATTCATAAGACTTCCTTGGAGGCAATTCCTTTTATAACACCTCTTCCAACCACCAGTGGATTTATTTATCCTACTGGCAACATCAAAAGGCTGTCAAGTGTTGAAGGAAGAAGACCCCAGTACCAAGAAAAAGGGGCATCAGTGGTTAATGTTTGGAGTATATTCCCTACATCTACCACTGATAAAACCACTGCTAGTGGGAAATCAGATGATCCCATTAACTTGGGTGATGGTTTAAAGTACCAGAAATTGACGGATCATATTGCAAAGCTTGATAACTCTGTTGCAGAACTCAAAGATATGCTACAACAGGTGTTACAAGTTCAGAAGGTAAAATCAACTGCTGTTCCACCTCAAGCACTTGCTCCACAAAGGGCACCTGCTACAAATGAGCTCTGGAATCTATTTCAATCTTTTCTCCAACAACAAGCACAGTTAGCAGATCAGCAACATGAAAAACATGTACAACAGCTGAGAGATGTAATGGAGTCAAGGTTCAAGAACACTCAGGCTGATTTAAAGGCTCTCAAAAATCAGATCTTACACACCACTGGCACTGCTCCTCCAAAAGTCCGCTACATTTATCAACTCCCAGAAGATAATGCCAAAAAGGGGGAGAAAATTAAGGAGTGGAAAAGGAAGGGTATAGAGGATGGTCTCTATCTTGAACCAGAAAATTCAAACATGACCAAAAAGATCCCTTTGCCAGATGGTAGCAAGAAAATTGATGTGACAACAAATGCACTAGCAGAAGCAGCTGCAAGTGTAAAAAGGGATAGAGAGGCCAAAAGGAAAGCCAGGGTGGAAATAATGGATCATCCAGATCAGGGTACTTCTGGGTCAAAGGATCATGAAAATCCTGTTGAGGAAAAGAAGAAGCCTACTAGAAAAGTGAGGCAACCCAAATCCATTCCAACCAGACGTTCAACGTCTGCTCAAAAATCACCATACAAAACAGCTGATGCAACAGGAGTTACAAAAACTACTGCTTGTCAAACAGTTGTTCCATCAACACACACCACTTCAACACACACAACATCCACTGCTTTACCATCATCACCACCAAAAACAACACCTGCTGACACACAGCAGAAGACAGCAGATGTTATAACATCTGTTGTAATGACAACAGTGGTTGAAACACCAGTTGTTTCAACAGCTGTTAGTCAATCACAATCCACTGCCACTACATCTACCACCACTGTTCCATCCAAAACATCATCAGTCCCTCCTACAAAAAGGAGAAGACTAATTCTCAAAGATGATGACTATTCACCACCACAAACATCTTCAAAATCCTTAACTCTTGTCACAATTCCAAAACCTGTTCCTCTCTCTTCAGTTAAAATGTACAAGCCCTTGCCTCCTGCAGGTGTTCAATTTCCTCTTGAATTAGCAGCTGTTAGAGAAGAAATAAAATCTTTTTATTTTGAGGATGACCCTGCCAAAAGGAGTTTGCCATCAATAAAAGGATATCCCTGGCCTAAAAATGTTGATGAATATTTGGAAATCAAGGCCAAGCAAGCAGAGGATATCTCAAAGAAAAACACACAAGGGAAATCTGATAAAGAAATTGCACAGAGAAGTCAATATTTGCTCACACAAGTCAGATCCCTAGAGCAATTTGCAAAAAATATTAGTCAACAAATTTCTGAAAGAGCTGCTGAAACTCTGAAGAAAGACTACATTGAAAGCATTATGGCTCACAAGAAGTACAAAGGAGAGAAATACATGTACAAAGAGTGGACTATTCCTGAACTTGAAAATGAAGCAGCAAGAATTCAAGACATGATAAACAGGAAAGTCACTCACACTCCTCCTAACTGGGCAAAGTTTAGAAAGAATGTACCTGACAAACAGGAAGAGCTGAAGAGAATGAAAGAGGAACTGGTAGCAGCTGATTATGGTAACAAAAGACAAGTTGCTAGATGGAAAGAAGATGCGGTCAGGGCTACTTACAAAAAGTTGGAACAATTAAGAAAGAAAGATCCCACAGTTCCTCAAAAGCCTGACTATCCTGAAGCAGCGGTTTCAAAAAGACCATCAAAGCTGCAAATCAGGAGATCCACAGCTCCAGTTGGTGCTGCCATCTACAAAAGAAGGCCACACAAACAGCTGATTGCTGAAACCATCAAAGAGTTAATGGAAGGTGAAGACCTTGGAAAAGAGGGTATAAAGAAAATGATCATGGAAACTCTTGGTTTGGATCAAACTGCAAGTACTGCTCAGCCAGTCATGAATAGGCCAGCCTCTCCAAATACTTCTGCAAATAAACATCTCCCAAGAAACCCACCAGGCTCAAAAATACAAAAGTGGGAAACTGACAAACAAACCTGCGTATTGACTTTGCTCAGGTCTGGTGGAGAAGTGAAGAAAATATCAAGGGAACAAGCTCTTGGCCTGAGTCTTGAAGATTTGCAGGATCTCCTTGATCTTCCACTTAGCAGGGATGATGAAGATACAGATGCCCTAGACTTTGAATTACAATTTAAAGGTCAGATAAGGGAGCTGTTGATGAGGCAATAAAGTATTCCACAAATAATGAAGAGTTTTGGCATTATCTGTTCCAGAGGGAGATTGTTGGGATTGAACCCTATCAGAGGAACAGATAATTAAAGCCAAAACTGGATCAGAGCAGTGGATCCAGAATAAGCAGACGTTTACAGTTGGTTCATGCAAATCTCTCCCCTTGAAAGTGGTTTCATATCTGCTGACCTCCTATCTGCTGATCTTGTTAAGTACTGACCTATAACTGCTGCCTTGCATCTACTGCCCAAAGTCAAAGACTGATGGAAGACCAAAGCTTTGCTGACTCAATCTACTGCCTTGAGTCAAGTACTGCTGATCCGGACAAGCACTGCTGGGTTCACAGCAGTGGAAGGATGCAGCAGCTGTTTAAGTGTCTTTTATATAATGTAATGTAACAGCAGTAGTTTAGTACATCAGTGTTTATAGATCAGAGGTTAGAGTTTGTTAGGAGGTTAGATGTCACTTTCATGGTGACGTCAGCTAAGATGCTCAGTGGTTTGCAAGTGCCTATAAATAGTTCAGTACTTTGTACTGTTCTATTAGCTCTTTCACCACATCGTCTTCTTTGCACGAACAAACTACTGAGCTCTGGCTGAGGGGGAGTTTGCATTCATTCATCAATCATTGTAATCGTTGTTGAAACAAATTCAATCTTTCGATTCTCTGTGTAAAGATGTTTGATTAAAGTATTACTCTCGTTTGATTGTATGCAAAGTTTGCTTTCATCTTAATTCCGCTGCACAACTCTTCCATTTCCATCTTAATTCCAAACGAAAATACAATAAAAAAGAAACTCAGATCCAACACAACCCGAAAAAGCCGGGCGGCCAAAACAAACAGGCAAGAGACAATTACATAATTACAAATCTACACCAATTTTCCCAAGTCAAGGTTTTTAACTTCGATCTACTTCTAACCCATAGAAACCCGGCCGTCTTTATCTCACTAATGATGTTCTCGACCCGAGCCGGTTGGTTTGCAAACCTCAACTCGTTCCTAGCTCTCCAAATGCTCCAACAACAAATGATAATAATGCCATGAAAAACGTTTTTTTCCAGCTTGTTAAGACCCGAATGATTATGAATCTCCATCAGGTCTCTAAAGGAGAAAACAAAAAAATAGGCCCCCCGACACCAGTTGCAGACAAAATTCCAAATAATCACCGTCGTTCTGCTAGCAGTAAAAATATGATCGACCAACTCTTCGCCATCATTGCATAATGGACAGCTCACATCTTCGACGTTTATGTTCCTATTCCGTAAAGCCAAAGCCGTAGGAATCCGACCCATCTCTGCCCGCCAAGCGAAAACGTTGCACTTTGTGGGTATCCATTTACACCACTCCAAGATGAAGTTACTGCTGTGATCAATGCCTTTCGCTAAGAGTCGCTTAACGGCTCCCACGCTAAACTCTTTTGAGTCCGCCCCGATCCACTCCCATGTATCCCTACTGTTGCTTTTCTCGAAATCATTTAGCAGGTTGCAGATCTGAGCCAGCTGATGTGTTTCAGTTCCAACAACCAACGGTCTTTTCCAGCTCCATTTATAATCCGCATCCTCCCCTTCAGCCCAACATCTCTCTTTAGTTTGCATCTCTTGTTCGAATCAATTTGAAACAACAGAGGAAACATCTCCTTTAGCGGATCGTGAGAAATCCATGGATCCAGCCAAAAAGAAATGTTTTCTCCATCACTAGGAACACCTTTAAAAAACACCGTCTGATAGGCATGCCTTCGAAGACCGTTTTCGAGATAGTTTTAACATTATTGTTCCAAGCACTGCTTAAAGTGTTACGAGCAGGAATAAAATCCCAGTCCTCGCACTTGTATGAAAAGCTTCAACTACCTTTCTCCATAGGTGCTTCGGTTCGACTTTGTACCGCCATCCCCATTTGATAAGCAAAGCGACATTAATATTTTTTAATTTGCTAATGCCAAGTCCCCCCTCGTCTTTGTTTATCGTCACTTGGTCCCAAGAGACCCAATGCATTTTTTGAGCTTCGCTCGACCCACCCCATAGGAACTGTTTTATCATCTTTTTGTTGGAAATATTAAAGAGGAACATACAAGTTGGTATGTTTCCTCCATCCCACATCGGTGGAGTGAGTGAAGTATGAATGGTTTATAAGGGATTACCCCTTATGGGCCTCCATAGTGTTAAATGGGTTGAGAAGTGGGTGAAGCCCACACGCGCGCCGAGCCGAGCCGAGCCGCGAGCTCGCGAATGGTCGCGTTTGAGGCGCACTTCGCACGTACGCATCGTCGCTAGGAGCTGAGGAGCTTTTATTTTTAGCTAAGGTTCGATTTCAGGTGGGTCAGATCTGTAAACCGGATGAGATAAGAAGGAGATAGAGATGAGTTCGAAACTGTGGGGGTTATCCCATTATCTTTCGAATTCGTATGGGATGTGTATCCAGTATTCGAATTCGTATAGGATATGTATACTGTAATTCGAATTGCTTATGGATTGATATATCTCTCCCTATTTTTCTCTTTCTCTGGTATGATTATAACCTATAAATAAAGGTTCCTGCTACCCATTCTGAACTTGCAATTTTCCCAGCTCTCTCTCTCTCTATTGTGTGCTTCTGTTTTCGTTCCAGCTTCTGCGTTTTCTGGTTTCCATTGCTGTTGGAATACCAGATCAATTCTGCATTAAATCCTGGGAGTTTACGCTGCAGCTCACAGCAATACGAGCGCGTAAAATCCTTTAAGGACAGGAGTCATCCGTGCAGTTTCAAGTTTCTCGTTTAAGGATCTTCGATCTCAATCGCCAGGTTAGTTTTAATTTTGTGTGTTCTTTAAATTCGTCTGACAACGGGACAGTCTCCTTCTACCTTTCTTTAATCAGTTTGCTCAAGTTGGAACAAACTGGTTTGGCTGATAACTCGGTAATTCATAAATTTATTGTTGATTAATTTAATTTTCAACATTCTTAAAGGATTTTACGCGCTCGTATTTAATCAACAGAACAAATGGACGCTGAACTACCAACAGCCAATCTGAGATTCATGAATCAAGAGTTTGTCAAGTTGGGCAGATTCGATGGTCAGAACTATACCCGCTGGGCGGGCAAGGTTAAGTTCATGCTAGTTGTGCTGAAACTCTACTATATCCTTGATCCTGATTTGCCTGCAATCCCTGGTGATCCTCCTCGTTAGGCAGGAGAGCTACCAGATGCAGATTTGGCAAGGCAAAGACTTGTTCGTAAGGAAGCTGAAGATCTTTGCCTGGGCCACATAAAAAATCCTCTTTCGGATCGTCTCTATGACTTGTACGCGCCGGTAAAAAGTGCTAGAGAATTGTGGAAAGCTTTGGAAGATAAGTATAAGGCTCATGAAGAAGGTACTAACAAATACCTTATTGCCAAGTACTTAGACTTCCAAATGGTCGATGACAAGTCAATCCTGGAGCAAGTGCATGAACTCCAAGTTCTTGTTAACAAATTGACTGCACTTTCTATTCCGCTGCCAGAAATATTTCAAGTAGGGGTCATTATTGCAAAATTGCCTCCTAATTGGAAAGATTTCTCAAAGAGAATGATGCACAAGTCTGAGGACTACTCTTTGGATGAACTGTTGAAGCACCTTCGAATTGAGGAGGAAACGCGCAACAGGGACAAAAGAGGTAAAGTCGGATCGAGTGTAAATCATGTTGCTGGAGGATCTGGTCAAAAGGGAAAAGGGGCATCAAAGAATAAGAAGTTTAGTGCACCAAAGAAAAAAGAATTCAAGAAGACACAACACACTAACAACCATCAACCAAAGAGGTCTGGTAAATGCCATGTTTGTGGAGAAATAGGGCATTATGCACGAGAGTGCTCTCAGAGGAAATCTGGATCTACGGTTGGTTCTACTAGTGCTGTTGATGTTGAGAAAGTCACCAATCTAGTGGCCAGTGTGGGTCTTGGTGAAGTTAATATGCTTTCTCAATATACACGCATTGTAACATGTAGAGGATGGTTCTTGGATTCTGGAGCTACTGTTCATGTTTGTGGGAATCGTGGCTCGTTTATTACTTATGCTCCTGTTCCTCAAGGAACAGTGGTGGTGTGTGCTGATGGACATCGTGTAGAAGTACATGGTAAAGGCACGGTGCGACTAAACTTTAGAGATGGTCAAGTGGTTACCCTTCAGGACGTGTTGCATGTTCCTGGTATCACCAAGGGTCTGGTTTCTGCTGATAAGTTCGATCGGAATGGTTACAAGCTGGTTATCAAGAATCTTCGTGTGAAGTTTTCTCTAAATGACATCTATGTGGGTCAAGCAAAGAACACGGGTGGAATGTATCGTCTTGACTTAGCTGAAGATGGGATTAATGAAGAAGATTCGGATGAAGGGGGCGTTTCAGTGATTGATGGGTTTGGGAATGAAAGTGATAGTGATAGTGGTGGTAGTGATAGTACTAGTATTGGTGAATGTAATGCAATTGGTTTTGATTTGAATGAAATTATGTCTTCAGATTATATCACTTGTTCAATTTCTTTATGGCATAAACGTTTAGCTCATACAAATATTAAAAACATTGAAAAAATGCAAACTAAAGGTTTATTAAAATTGAAAGATAAAGATTTTGAAAAATGCGAAACATGTGTTAAATCAAAATTCACAAAGAAACCTTTTCCAAGTGTCCATAAACGCAATACATCACTACTAGAACTAATTCATTCAGATATTTGTGAACTGAATGGAGTTCTTACTCGTGGGGGTAAGAGATATTTTATCACTTTCTGCGATGACTCGAGCCGATACTTATATGTTTATTTGTTGCATTAAAAAGACGAAGCTTTTGAGGCATTTAAAATATATAAGGCTGAGGTCGAAAAACAAAAGGAGAAACGCATTAAAATTCTTCGCTCGGACAGAGGCGGAGAATACTTTAACCGAAAGTTTGATGCATTCAGCGAAGAAGAAGGCATCATACATGAGAGAACTGCACCTTATACTCCCCAACAAAATGGTTTGGCTGAGAGAAAGAACCGAACCTTGGTAGAGATGGCTAACTGTATGTTAAACCAATCGGGTCTACCTCGTAATATGTGGGGGGAAGCTGTGTTAACCGCATGTTATGTTCACAATAGGATCACTAGTCGTGTGATACCTACGAGTCCATATGAGTTGTGGAAAGGAAGAAAACCAAACCTAGAGCATTTGAGGGTTTGGGGGTGTCTTGCCTACTATCGTGTACCTGATCCAAAGACACTCAAACTGGGAGAACGAGCTTTCAAGAGTGTATTCATTGGATATGCTTCGCATAGTAAATCTTACCGATTATTGGATGACGAATCAGGTATAGTTGTAGAATCCAGAGATGTGGAATTCTTTGAGAACAAGTTTTCTAGAGATGATGAAAACTCAAATGGCACCACAACTTCTAGTACTTCTGAGAAAAGGGTTCAACCCTCACCAATAGTTGAAGAACCAAGGAAAAGTACTAGAGTTAGAAAAGAGAAAAGTTATGGAGATGATTTCTTTTCTTACCTGGTTGAAGGAACTCAAAAGAAAGTGACGAGAGAGGTCATTTTCGCTGTAAATTTGGATGATGATCCTAAAACTTTCAGCGAAGCAATGTCATCTAAAGATGCCCCTTTGTGGAAGGAGACAGTCAATGATGAAATGGATTCCATTATGGGAAATGGAACTTGGGGGTTAGCTGATCTACCCAAGGGAAAGAAACCTATTGGATCCAAATGGATTTTCAAAAGGAAGTATCATCCAGATGGATCCATCTCTGCCTATAAAGCGATATTAGTTGCTAAAGGGTATAGGCAGAGAGAAGGGATCGACTATTTTGATACCTATGCACCTGTGGCTAGAATAAGTTCTATCAGAACTCTAATAGCGGTGTCTGCTTTGAAAGGGTTGTACATTCATCAAATGGATGTAAAGACAACATTTCTAAATGGGTATCTAAATGAGGAGATTTATTTGGAGCAACCAGAAGGGTTTGTGATGCCTGGACAAGAGAACAAAGTGTGTAGACTTATTAAATCTCTGTATGGTTTGAAGCAAGCTCCTAAACAGTGGCATGAGAGATTTGACACCACTGTGACTGCTTTCGGGTTTCGACACAACAGTGCTGACAGATGTATTTATACTAAATGCGAACCCGGTTATACAGTCGTGATTTGTCTTTATGTTGATGATATGTTGATCATTAGCACTCACCTTTAAGGTATTTCTGAAACTAAGAAATATTTGTCCTCGAACTTTAAGATGAAAGATCTAGGAGAAGATGATACTATTCTTGGGATCAAGGTGAAGAGAACTGGAAGTCAGATTTCTCTAAGTCAATCTCATTACATAGAGAAAATTCTGACTAAGTTTCAACACTTAAATATTAAAGAGTTTAATACTCCGTTTGATCCAAGTGTGAAACTTAATGTGAACCCTGGAAGAGCAGTGGCTCAACTGGAGTATGCGAGTGCTATTGGAAGTATGATGTATGCAACGCATTGCACTCGTCCTGACATTGCTTTTGCTGTAAGCAAACTGAGTCAGTATACTGTTAATCCAGGGACAGAACACTGGAAGGCAGTGGGCAGAGTACTTGGATACCTGAAAAGGACCAGTAACTTAGAACTGACATACACGTCTTCTTCCAGAATACTTGAAGGTTATTCTGATGCAAGCTGGATTGATCGCACCAATGATTCAAAATCTACAAGTGGGTGGATTTACACTCTAGCAGGAGGAGCAATTTCTTGGGCGAGCAAGAAACAGACGTGTATTGCCCACTCAACTATGGAAACTGAGTTCATAGCGCTAGCTGCGGCTGGCAAGGAAGCGGAGTGGATTAGAGATCTACTTATTGACATCCGTCTGTGGGATGTTCCAATGCCGTCTATTCCCATGTATTGTGATAGTGAGGCCACACTATCTAAAGTATACAACGCAGTGTATAATGGGAGGTCAAGACACATAGGTCTTCGGCACAATTATGTGAGACAACTGCTTGAAAGTGGTACCATCAAGGTTGTCTATGTCAAGACAAGTAAAAACTTGGCAGATCCGTTTACTAAACCTCTGACGAGAGATTTGGTTGTGAATACCGCGAGAGACATGGGTCTAAAACCACAATAGAATCGTTAGTGATGGAAACCCAACTTGAACTTAGTGCTCCTATTTCTCAAGTTTAATGGGTAAAAACGAAGTCACTTAACGATAGAAGGTACTATCAAATTTGATAGATCCATGTGAGGTATGATAGTACGTCGTTGCCGAGAACAAGGGTGGGCTTATGCTCTTAACAAAGTTTTGGAGGCATCCAAGCAACGTGGATGATGTAAAACTTTGCCTATATGATCTAGGGGTGGTGCCGCCTCGAGTGAAGATTAGTGGTTTATCTTCTAAAGGGTCATGAAAAGGATTTATAGCGCACGGCCATATTCGCGCTCAGTGAGAACGCAAAGTCAGCTGGTGATGTGTGGGGGTAAACCGAAGGGGGCTATCAGGTTAATGGTTTAATTCCATAGGACACCATCTAATCTGTCTCTTCTTGTTTATCAACATAAACTGGGTTTAATCTTCATGACACCTAGTGACATCATTAGTCTAAGTGAAAGGAAACATTCCAACTTGGTGGGGGATTGTTGGAAATATTAAAGGAGATATTAAAGAGGAACATACAAGTTGGTATGTTTCCTCCATCCCACATCGGTGGAGTGAGTGAAGTATGAATGGTTTATAAGGGATTACCCCTTATGGGCCTCCATAGTGTTAAATGGGTTGAGAAGTGGGTGAAGCCCACACGCGCGCCGAGCCGAGCCGAGCCGAGCCGCGAGCTCGCGAATGGTCGCGTTTGAGGCGCGAATGGGCGCGTTTGAGGCGCACTTCGCACTTCGCACGTACGCATCGTCGCTAGGAGCTGATGAGCTTTTATTTTTAGCTAAGGTTCGGTTTCAGGTGGGTCAGATCTGTAAACCGGATGAGATAAGAAGGAGATAGAGATGAGTTCGAAACTGTGGGGGTTATCCCATTATCTTTCGAATTCGTATGGGATGTGTATCCAGTATTCGAATTCGTATAGGATATGTATACTGTAATTCGAATTGCTTATGGATTGATATATCTCTCCCTATTTTTCTCTTTCTCTGGTATGATTATAACCTATAAATAAAGGTTTCCTGCTACCCATTCTGAACTTGCAATTTTCGCAGCTCTCTCTCTCTCTATTGTGTGCTTCTGTTTTCGTTCCAGCTTCTGCGTTTTCTGGTTTCCATTGCTGTTGGAATACCAGATCAATTCTGCATTAAATCCTGGGAGTTTACGCTGCAGCTCACAGCAATACGAGCGCGTAAAATCCTTTAAGGACAGGAGTCATCCGTGCAGTTTCAAGTTTCTCGTTTAAGGATCTTCGATCTCAATCGCCAGGTTAGTTTTAATTTTGTGTGTTCTTTAAATTCGTCCGACAACGGGACAGTCTCCTTCTACCTTTCTTTAATCAGTTTGCTCAAGTTGGAACAAACTGGTTTGGCTGACAACTCGGTAATTAATAAATTTATTGTTGATTAATTTAATTTTCAACACTTTTCAAGATAGTAACATGGAAGGCTTTCAAGAACGGATTTGACTAGAGTTAACCGACCTCCAATGGAGAGACTTGCGGCTTTCCACTTAGATAATCGGCCTTCAAACACATCGTAGACTGGCCTCCAATTATTAATACAGTTCATATTCGCTCCAACCATTATACCCAAATACTTGAAAGGAAGCATCTCCGCTTTACACCCAACCAATAAGGCCCTTGATTCCACATGCCAAAGAGATTGGATTTAGACAAATTGATTTTTAGACCGGAACACATGTGAAAAACCCGAAGGATCCTAACCACTTTCACAATGTCGTCGGAGGACCAATCGCCTAGACTAATTGCGTCATCTGCTTAAAGAAGATGAGTTATAACCGGACCATTATTCGGGGTTTTGATGCCTTGAATCAAACCATCGTCATGATTATAAACTGAGTTGCATATTTTATTTAAACTGACGTCAAAATAGTCACCTTTTGGTGTCTGTAGACAGTTTATTATGGCTTTCTCAAGCATATTGTAGATTTTTACATTATATGCACACCAAATGTTTGATAATATGCTTGTGTGACATAAAACCTTTAAAGTTGGTAAATGTTCCTTTATCATCAGCCTATTAAAGCAGTCGTCCAATTTACAGTTTTATTTTAAATGTTAACTATTTTAAGCAATTGGCATACATTAATGCATATACACCATTGTTTCTTTATCAAGCTTGTATAAAACTCTGTTTACATGTTGTGGCAGGGGTTTTGTAATCATATAACTTATAAGTGGTTGCCAATTGTGTTTCCACCTATGTATCAACTCAACACCTAGATCAAACGGAGTACTTGTTTAACGATTCATCCTGAAAAAAAAATGTAACGGCAGACAATTGTGTTTTGCTTGGTTGCCGTGACTTATTCATAATGAATTAGATCTCTGAGAGTAATTACATGTCATGTTATAATTTTGTTATATTAAGCTACTTTGCAATACAATACATTATATCTCTTAAGAGTTAAGAGTTGGTATATAAACATTTTAAACATTTAAATCATATTTGTAAATAATATCAATACATTATCTCTCTTAAATTAAGCAGTATGAAAGAAAAATTAAATTATAGTATTCATTACATTTTAAACTATCTGTGAATTTTTCAAAGAACACTAGTGCTTGTTTGTAAAGCGTTGTATTCCTTATCAATTCAAATTTCATATATTTTTTTTCTATAAATGGATATTTCCAGGGGACTTTGTTGATTTCTTCAAAGTCTATGTGTAATTAAAGAGAGCAGGACCGAAATATTAATGTGTTTGTGGATACAAATTGCCGTATTGACTTTAGTAACACTCTTGGGGACACACTGCTTTATCGGTGGGATTTCCGACCTTTGCATGGTCGGGGGCCAGGGGCGTGGGTTGCCTCTGTTGCCATGCAAATTCCTTAGACCACCCGTAGTGGGGTGATATTTGGGCGTGAATTGTCTCAAAAATGCCCGCGCACCGCCCCCGGGGGTGTTTTTCTTCAAAAATTGAGTTGAGGCGTGCAAAATTAAACGCCGGATGAAGATATTGTTGGCCAATCACAGGTAACTTTCTTTTTCTTTGGCCAATCACTTTTTTTATGGTTTTTTTATTTATTTAATTGAGCAAATTACGTTTTTAGCCCCTGTGGTTATATCACTTTTACCATATTAGCCCAAAATAGGATTTTTTTTAACATATGTGCCCCCATGGTCTTTATAACTAACTATTTTGGCCCCTGAGTCTAACTCAACCCCAAACCCTGGTTAATTGTTAGTCACATGACATGCACATGATGGGTAAATTGGTAATTTCCCCTCCCCTTTACTTTTATTGACTTTTTAAAAAATAAAACAATAATTATCATTAACACATCATCATCTTCTAACCCAAATCTTCAAGAACACATCATCTTCAAACCCAGATCTTCAAGGACATGACCCCTTTCAACTATCATCATCATCCCCTAACCAAAACCCACATTTCAGTTTCAGATCTTCATCCCCTAACCAAACCCACATTCTAGTCGTTGGTTTGCAATTTTGATTACAATTTCAACTGCTTACAAATCATTATCATTCAGACCCTCGATGACCCCGGTAACACATCACTTTCATATTCTCTTCATATTTTCATTAACAGTTATCTGCAATTTAATTTATTAATTTATCAATAACCCTGTTGTTGTACTTAATTTGGGTGCAGGTTTCGTTACGCCACGGGTACATTTCTTGTTAGAGCAGCAAAAGATGATTGAACCTGAACTTGATAGTTTTAGTTTTAAGAATCAATGTCTTTAGTTGTTGAGAAGATGATCAAATACGAAGGACGCAAAAAACTTTTGAATTATACCTTGACTTTTGTGGGTCAAATCTGAACAAGTTTCTATCTTAATTGATTGGAGCCCTTTCAATACTTTTATGATTTTAATTGCATGACACTTGATGCTTGAACAACAAAAAAGTAATGAAAAATAAGAATTTCGTATCGATTTTGAGTTGGAAACTGGATTTGTTTGACCTGAAAGTCAAAGTGTATGAACTTATGCAGATAACTACATAGAAAAAGCTTGGAAGATGGTGGAATGGGAAGAAGATGAGCTGCATCAAGCAGTCAAATTTCCACTTTTCGATTGTAATAGCAGTTACCGTGGAGGATATTGAAGGAATTCATTGATATGCATTTTAAACTTGTAATTAAAAGGGTTTTATCACCCCAAACTATTGGCTATTGGCCACTGCCACCCCCAACTGTCACTTTAACGTCCGTCACCCCCAACTTAACACTTAGTGTGTTCTGTCACCACGCCGTTAACTTATCACTAACTTTTGATCCTGTTACTATACATTTGGGGTGTCCTAAGATCCCTAAATCCTTCCTAAGATCCCTTTGACTCCCTCAAAAGTATAGTAACGGGATCTAAAGTTAGTGATCAGTTAACGATGTGGTGACAGAACACACTAAGTGTTAAGTTGGAGGTGACGTACGTCAAAGTGATAGTTGGGGGTGGCAGCGGCCAATAGCCAATAGTTTAGGGTGATAAAATCCAATAACCCTAATTAAAAGGGAGGGGAAATTACCAATTTATCTATCATGTGCATGTCATGTGACTAATAATTAACAAGGGTTTGGGGTTGAGTTAGACTCAGGGGACAAAATAGTTAGTTATAGAGACCATGGGGGCACATCTGTTAAAAAATCTTATTTTGGGTTAATATAGTAAAACTGATATAACCACAGGGGCCAAAAATGTAATTTACTCTATTTAATTCTTTACACCCCTTTTAACATAATGCCCCACAATGACGACATCCCCACTACACCCATTTTAGAAAAACGCCCTATAATGCCCCTTTGCTGACTGGACCGCCACATGACGGATAATGCTCAAGGGTCTTCCTTTACCACTACACATGTTCTTATGATATTTGTCGTATTTGGCAATTGTGACACTGTTCGTAGATACGAACTGTGTTCATCCCTTCTAGTGTTCCTTTGATGTTTGTATTTTTTTTATTTTTATTATTATTTTTTTTTCTACATAGGCGTTTCTGGATACCCCTTCCGGCAAGTTTGCCACGTAGAAAGTGGTAAGGGGAACATGTGTTTCCGGCCGTCATATCTTTTATGGTGATGGACCTAAGTGATATTTCATTAGCTTTAACTCTATTTTGGACATTGTTACAAAGCTCATGAAGAACGTTAACACATAAATTATTAGTTATATATCATAACTAGGCCTGGCAAATAAAACCCATTTGGGTTTTTTAGGTTATTTTGGGTCATTTTAAAAATGAGAATGGGTCAGGATGGGTTAAGAAATAACTAGGCCTGGCAAATAAAACCCATTTGGGTTTTTTGGGTTATTTTGGGTCATTTTAAAAATGAGAATGGGTCAGGATGGGTTAAGAAATAACTAAGGATGGGTCAGAATGAGTTATATGATATCTATTTAAAATAATTCGTGGGTAAGGATGGGTATTACGCAGGGTAAATGGATAACTCAAAAAAGAGCATCACAGACATATTTTTCATCTTATTCGAGTGTTCGTAGATGTAGGCTTCACAAATAATAAAAAAATTAAAAAATAATAAAAAAATTAAAAATAATAAAAATTTTCTAAAAAATCACAAGAAATAAAAAAAAAATTTAAAAAATAAAAAATAATAATAAAAATAAAAAAATTCTAAAAAATCCAAAAAAACAATAAAAAAATCCAAAAAATTCTAAAAAATAAAAAAAAATTAAAAAAAATCTAAAAATAAAAAAAAACTCTTAAAAGTCAAAAAAATCAAAGAAATTCTAAAAAAAAAACAAAAAATTCTAAAAAATCAAAAAAATAATAAAAAATTCTAAAAAAACCAAAAAAACTCTAAAAAAAAATTTAAAAATTTAAAAATAAAAAAAATTCTAAAAAAATCAATAAAATAATGAACAATCAAAAAAATTCTAAAAATAAAAAAAATCAAAAAATAATAAAAAATCCAAGAAATGCTAAAAAATAAAAAAAATAAAAAATCTAAAAAACCAAAAAAAATCTAAAAAATAAAAAACATAATAAAAAATCCAAAAAATTCTAAAAAATCAAAAAAATAATAAAAAATCCAAAAAAAATCTAAAAAATAAAAAACATAATAAAAAATCCAAAAATCTAAAAAACCAAAAAAAATCTAAAAAATAAAAAACATAATAAAAAATCCAAAAAATTCTAAAAAATCAAAAAAATAATAAAAAATCCAAAAAATCCTAAAAAATCAAAATCAGAATCATCAAAACTATCAAAAGTATTATTAATAACTATACATAAATTTATACGACACCAAGGTTACTGAAGTTTTATTTTGTTTTTTCAACTAATTTTCAAACATTGTAGTCAAAGAATCATCAGAATCATCAAAACTATCAAAAGTATTATTAATAACTATGTGAATTCCATTCTGTCAAGTTATAGTTTTTGAACACAAAGAAAAATGTAAGATTAACTTGCATTCAGGGGCAATATTCATGAGCCATGTCAGTATTTATGTTTGTGCGTGTTAGTTAGGGAGTTTACTTACAACTGGTATTGGTATCAGCATGTGAATAGAAGAATGTTGCCAAAAGTCATATTAAGCTACTTTACATTACAATGTTGCCAAAAGTCACTTGTTCATATTAAGCTACTTTACATTACAATACATTACATCTCTTAAGAGTTTGTTTAATAAGCAATTTACTCGTCTAAATCAAAATTGGTAAATAATATTTTCATAAATCTTAGGGCGAATGCTAGGGTCTTTGGAAAACACTTATAAGAAACAGATCTTATTTAAAGAGTATGAGAATTTCACAAAATATATTAGGGTGCTACGGCGCTTCCGCCGGGAACCGGACTATCACGCAATCGCCATCAGGGGCGGACCTACCCTTTGGTCAGGGTGGGCGGCCGCACCCCTTGAAAAATAAATTTTAGTGTATATTTTAGGCAAAAAATCCGACCGCACCCCTTGAAAATATGGTTGAACACCTTATCCGCACCCCCAACAAATAATTTCTGGGTCCGCCACTGATCGCCATAGAGCATCACATCTCCCCTATTTTACCCCACCTAACCCACATCCACTTGCGACGGTGTTCCCTTGGACACACCAGAACCCGCCCCTGCCCCCTGATGTCGTGTCCGCACAACGCTCAACTCCACCTACCCGACATGATAACCACTAATCGGCCACCTTACCACGGCCCTACCCAACCAACTTGCGCCGGCGTACATGAAAGTTAATCATTTTGGCATGTTACCCAACCACACCACCCTCTAGTTTAGCCACCTCTTCATCAACTCAGTGTCTTGTTAAAACTCGGTACTTATTCGAAAATCATCCTAATAAAATTGTTGATGGTAATATAAAGGTTTGCAAAGCCTTTTTTTGACATATTTAGAATGTCTCAACAGTACAAAGTTGCAATTAGTAACCATATACGCTAATCTAATCGTATATTACAAGCAATGTTGTAGAAGGCGCTAGTCGGGCGGTGAGGTACCGCCTAGGGATTAATCGGGATTAATAGGGATTAATCGGATTGGACTTCTTAAGTATAATTTTACAAATTTATATATATATATATATATATATAGGGGACCGCTAAAATGAGAACCACCTCGAGTTGTAAGAACCGTGAGAACTACACCGTACGGGGCGAGGTGGACCAATTTTTTTTTTTCATAAACGTAGATGCGTGTATTATAAACACATTTGTAAAAAAAATTTCAAAAAAAAAAATGTCGTGTGTGTAGTTTTGAGCACCACAAGTTTGTGTTTACGGGTACCGTAAATCCTACCGGAAAATTTACGGTACCCGTAAACACACACTTGTGGTGCTCAAAAACTTTTTTTTTTTGAATTTTTTTTACAAATGTGTTTATAATACATGCATCTACGTTTGTGAAAAAAAAAATTTGGTCCACCTCGCCCCGTACGGTGTAGTTCTCACGGTTCTTACAACTCGAGGTGGTTCTCATTTTAGCGTGATTATATATATATATATATAGGACATATAGATAACTTTATACTTTTTATTAATAAATTTAAAAGTTTAGGAACCATATGTAAACTAGTGAAAGATAGAGGGGGTTAAATGTTAAAATACCTAAACTTAAATGTTAAAATAGGTTTATAACTAAAATTTGGGCTTTAAACCATGGGTCAGGTTTCAAAAACTGGGTTTATTGGGTAAAAAAACATGGGCCCGATTAGTCCGGTTTTGACCGACTTTTACTGATTTTGTCGAACTTTTACCGATTTTGACCATAACCGATTTTTTTGACCAACTAGCTTAAATTTAGGCAGTAACCCACCGACTAGCGCCTAGGCACCGATTAATCGGCCGCCTAGGCCGATTTCTGCAACATTGATTACAAGCAAGAATCGGTACTCCAATTGAGACCTAGACATAATCTTTATATTTCTTTTTCTATTTGTAGAGAGTGTGCATAGGGCGTTGCTAATTTATTTATTGAGCTTTGAGTAAACTTCCGTTTTGCTCCCTATGGTTTGGTCGTCCAATCATTTAAAAATTGCAATTTTCCTTCAATAGTTTACTATGTTTTTCCCATTTTGCTTCCCGCCTTAAACGACGTTCATTTCCACTGTTAGAATTATTAGCGGATATATTTTAGTGATAGATATTATCGTATATTTAGAGATAGATATTGTGTAATCTGTTTCAAAAAATAGTGCTAGGGTTTGTTATGTTTTGGATCTATATAAACTGATCCTCTCCTTTGTATCTGGGCATTCAATAATCAATACCATAAGCACTTTTATGGTATCAGAGCCTCGGCTCTTCAACCCCTCTCTTTTTTTTTCCAATCACAACCCTAGCTTTGGCTAACATACCCTCAGCCATTTTCGATTCCCCTGTTTTTCCACAGGTCCGATGAATAAAGATGTTAAATCTGACCTCCCTGAATCCTCCGAAAAATCCAATAAACCTATCCTTCATCTTGCGTATTCGGTCACCAATGTCCAAACCAAAATCCGGACCTTAGATTGCACAAAAGTCACGTACAGCTCCTGGACAAAGCTGTTCCGACTCCATGCCACCGCCTATCAGGTCCCCAGCCACATTGACAATACACCACCCCCAGCCGATGATTCCCCAGACTTCACTCCCTGGAAGGAACTTGATGCCCTTGTTCTCAAGTGGATTTATAGCACTATCTCCGATGATCTCCTTGTTCGTGTTCTGGAGACTGAATCCACCTCCCACCATGCGTGGGTAAAACTAGAAAAAATATATTTAAGTAACAAGAAGGTATGGGCAGGAGCCCTTGAAACTAAATTCTATAACCTCAACCCTGTTTTAATGACTCAATCCACCAACACATCCTCTAATCAACATCAACCCTCCTATAACAACAACTCCAGCCAATCACCCAACCCAACCCGTCCCAACCAAATTCAGCAGGGTATTATCATGGGGGTCGTGGCCGCGGACGCGGCTGTTCCTACAGGGGCGGTCGTGGTCGTGGGTCGGGCCGTGGACAGCAACAATATAACTCACAATGGCCCTCCTACCTTCCGTGGGCCTGGTGGACTACTCCACCATGTCCCTACCCAACCCAACCAACTTCTCGGCCTAATACACCCTTCAACCAGCCTAATACTCCACAGACTTCGGCCTACTACACAACTCCTGCATACTCAAATGTCCAACGGCAGCCCGCGTACAGCCCTGCTTCATTGGATCCTCCAGGCTTCGGTTAACAACAAGTCCACTATACAGCTCCTGGCCCACAACATGGGTACAATGCCCTTTGTCCATCAGATATTGGTGTTGCGATGTCAACAATGAATCTCAATTATGACCCCAACGCGATCATGGACTCAGGTGCCTCAGGTCATGCTACAGATGAGCAAGGTATGATTCAAAAACCCGACTCTTTTCCTGTTTGTAGTAAACTTTTGGTTGGCAATGGCACGTCTTTACCAATTCATGGGTCTGGAACAGGATACATGTACTTCCCCAACCGCACCTATGTCCTCCCTAATATCCTACATTGTCCACAAATAATCAAAAAGTTAATTTTGTTCGTCGTTTTACTCATGATAATAACGTTTCAATTGAATTTGACCCTTTTGGTTTCTCTTTGAAGGACCTTCAAACTGGGCACCTCTTTTCCCGCTACAATAGCACTGGGGATCTCTATCCAATCACCAGACCTAAACTACCTGCACAAGCCAGCTTTATCACTACCACCTCTCGGCCATGGCACGATCGTGTTGGTCACCCCGACGCTCAAGTTTTAGATGTTCTTTTTCATACTTTTAATTTTCCATGTAATAAGTCTAAAACTTCTACTTTATGTCATTCGTGTCAGTTATCAAACAGTAAAAGATTACCTTTTTATGCTTCTTCTTCATTTACCTTTGCACGATTCGATATTATCCATTGTGATTTGTGGACATCACCAGTGCTTAGTAAATCTGGGTAGAAATATTATATGGTTTTAATCGACAATTTTTCCCATTTTATTTGGGTTTACCCTTTAAAGTACAAATCAGAAACCTTTCCCACGTTTGTCAAATTTCACAAACTCATCACCACCCAATTTAACAGAAATATTAAAACTTTTCAGTGTGATTTGGGAGGCGAATTTGACAACAATGCCTTCAAAACCTTTGCCACACAACAAGGACTTTTATTCCGTTTTTCATGCCCACAAACCTCCTCCCAGAATGGTCGTACGGAGCGTATGATCCGTCGCCTAAACGACATCATCCGCTCCCTTTTAATCCATGCCCACCTTCCCCCGTCTTTTTGGGTCAAAGCCTTACACACAGCCGCTTATCTCCATAACATCCTACCCACTAAACATCTTAACTTCTTTACACCCACATTTGCCCTTTATCTTCAACACCCCACATATGACCACCTGCGCGTCTTTGGATGCACATGTTATCCAAATACCTCAGCCACCCAACCCCATAAACTACATACCCGTTTGGTCCGGTGTATTTTACTTGGATACCCACCGGACTATTGCGGATACCATTGCTTCGTCCCTACCACCGGCAAGGTCACCATCTCCCGCCATGTGACCTTCGATGAAAACACTTTCCCTTTTACTCTACCCACATCCATCAATTCCTGTAACTTTTTGGATGATCACACCCCTCCCAGCTTTACCTTCACTCGCCCCATTAACACCACCACAACCGCCCACCCATCATCTCCTAATTTGCCCAAACACCCATAATAGCCTTCCCAACCCGCCCGTGTCTCGATCTCCACATCACCCTACCCGCTGACATATTCCCGACGGCCCAAACCAACTAATCCAGCCTAACCGATCCCACAGCCTTCCACCACCACTATCCCTATACTTGTTGTCCCATCTATACCGCCCCAAAACCCGTCCCAACCTACGCCTTCTACAGGTCATACTACGGCTGCCACCTCCATCCGCACTTGCCAACCATCCAGCCACCCTATGACCACTCGACCCAAAACTGGCAGCCTCAAACCCTTACATTATGTCTCACACATATCGACCATCTCACCCATTCCTCTTACCTATACTCAGGCCCTAACCGACCCGAATTGGTCGCGCGCTATGCAGGCCAAATTTACGGCTTTACAGGAAAATGAGATGTGGGATTTGGTCCCTCGCCACACGACCCAACCAGTTATTAGATGTATGTGGCTATTTCGTCAAAAGTTTAAATCAGATGGGACTTTGGAAAGATATAAAGCATGCTTGGTCGTCAATGGTAAATCGCAGACTGTGGAAATCTATTGTAAGGACACTTTCAGTCCTGTAGTAAAACCGGCTTCAATCCGGACTGTCCTTTCTTTGGCCGTTTCTAGGTCCTGGCCGATACATCAATTGGATGTAAAGAATGCCTTCTTACATAGGCATCTAAATGAGACTGTCTTTATGCATCAACCTCCGGGTTTTCTTGACATACATTATCCAGGTTTTGTTTGCATGTTGAAGAAATCTCTTTACGGCCTGAAGCAAGCCCCACAGGCTTGGTACACCTGTTTTACCACTTATATTCTCTCACAGGGTTTTCGCAGCAGTGTATGTGACAATTTGTTGTTCATCTACGCTCAGGGTTCACATATTGCATATATACTTTTATATGTAGATGACATTGTCCTTACTGCTTCGTCTGATGCTTTTCTACATGCTATTATTCAGAAACTTTCACGAGAGTTTGCCATGACTGATTTGGGTGCTTTACATCACTTCCTAGGTATTAAAGTTACTCGCAGGCCCACTGGATTATTTTTAGATCAGTCACAATATGCTAAGGAGATTCTTGTTAGAGCTTCAATGACAAATTGCAAACCATGTGCCACCCTGGTTGATCTGTCATCCAAGTTGAGTGCTACAGATGGCCCCCTTTTTCATGAACCGAATCTTTATAGAAGGCTCGTCGGTGCTTTACAATACCATACTTTTACTCGACCAGATATATCCTATGTTGTACAACAGATTTGTTTGTTTATGTACGAGCCTCATTTCCACCACTATGCGTTCATGAAGCGCATTCTTCGGTATTTTCAAGGGATAATTGATTATGGTATTCGCATGGTCAAATCCACCACTCATTCTTTGATTGCTTATTCGGATGCTGATTAGGATGGGTGTTCTGACTCCGTCGCTCAACAAGTGGATATTGTGTGTTTTTGGGCGATAACTAGCATTCTTGGTCATCTAAACGACAGCCTACAGTTTCACGTTCAAGTTCAGAGGCTGAATACAAGGAAGTCGCAAATGCTGTTGTAGAAGCCACTTAGATACGAAACCTTTTACTCGAGTTGCAGGTTCCCTTGCAGACCGCTTCGGTTATCTATTGTGATAACGTGTCTACAGTTTACTTATCCGACAACCCTGCTCAGCACCAGCGTATGAAGCACATCGAGATAGATATTCATTTTGTCATGGAAAATGTTCGGATTGGCCATGTTCGTGTTGTCCATCTCCCGTCATCTTTTCAATATGCAGATATATTTACCAATGCGCTTTCTCGTCAACTTTTTCAGTCTTTAAGGTCCAGTTTGACCGTTTGCCCATTGCCCGATCAAACTGCGGGGGGCTATTAGCGGATATATTTTAGTGATAGATATTATCGTATATTTAGAGATAGATATTATGTAATCTGTTTCTTAAAATAGTGCTAGGGTTTGTTATGTTTTGGATCCATATAAACCGATCCTCTCATTTGTATCTGGGCATTCAATAATCAATACCATAAGCACTTTTAAGAATTTGGTCGCGTGCCCCTCACATGAGGGGCATTTCAGTCTTTTCCAATCCAATCTTTTTATCCTCTTCATTTTAAAACCTTAACTTCATTTTTGAACTTGGTCACCACCACCACCCACCACCTCTGCCGCCATCACCACCACTACCACCCACCCCCACCACATCTGTCGTCATCACCACCCCCACCCACTCTCCCTACTCTCCTTCACTATCTCTCTCTTTAAGCTGACCCGAAACCATCGCCGTCAGGGATTCACGGTGGAAATCTTTCTGCTACCGCCATAAATCAGCATCGCCATCGGTGTTAACGTGGACCAGAAACACCCGAGTTCACCACCGGCCCGACTCCAACGGTTTCGTATCGTCCCAATCGGTAATGGGTTTGACTTTGTTCAGATCTGAAAAACGGCTCAATTCCGGCGGCAAACCCCGATGACAACGATCTGTTATGGTTTACGTTTTGATCGAAAAGGGTTTAGATCTGAAAAGGGTCCGCTTCGTCTTAATCTGAAAACGGTCTGATTTGTCACCACTGGCCTGACTCCAAGGTGTTAGGGCAAATTACGTGGTGGTGTTGGTTTAGCGGTAGCAATAGACGATGACATATTCAAGTTTCTTCTAGATCTGGGGTTCAGTTCTAGTGATTTCTTGTCCTAGTAGCGACGTTCAATACAAATGGTTCGATTTGCAGGTGGAGGATGGTTGGGACATTGATGATGTTGGCGGCGGCAACTTTGTGGTGTTGGTGTTGGTGATGGTACGTTTGAATGGGAGATAGACAGAGAAAGTGGGTTTAAAGTGGGGTTTTTGTTTACCAAAACACACCTTTTTGGTTCAAATCTTTGTATCTAGATTCTGATTTTGTTTCTACTATAGTTTAAGGTTTATGTAGTGGTGTCTGATGTGGTGGCAAGTGACGGTGGTGGGTGATGTTTACACTTTATGGTTGTTCTAGGGTATTACGATATGTGGTAGCTGATGTGGTGCCAGATAGCGGTTGCTAGTGGTGGTGAGTGTGTGAGTGAGAGAGTTTGTAAAATAAACAAGTTTAATGTTTATTTAGGTGAAAAGACTCAAATGCCCCTATTGTTATCTATTAAATTACCAAAATACATTTTTAGTTAACAAACATTTTGGATGGAGATAAAGCCGGGTAGCAAAATGGAAAAAAACATAGTAAACTATCAGAGGGAAATGACACTTCTTTAAATGATTGGGGCAAAACCGTTAAAACGACAAAACCATAGGAAGCAAAACGGAAGTTTACTCTTGTGCTTTTTGGGAGTTCCATATGTTGGAAGTAATAATTGTTTAACCAAGTTAAAGAGTTAATGGGTCAGAATTGTAATTAGAAATAGTAATCTTTTAGTGTCTAAAGTGTCATTGTATTGAGTGTAGGGATTGTATGTGTCAATATTAGAAATTAGAAACTGTAATCTAGTGAAACGTCGTAAAATCATGACGTTTCACATTAGGGTCATATAAACCCATGTATAACCCAAATTAGCTCGATTAATGTAATATTATTGAAGGGTTCAATCCTATTGTTCTAGTTCCTTAGCATGATTCTTGATTATGTATTCAATGGGTCATGGAATTCTACACCTTATGTATGTTTAAGGTATCATTTTAGTTCCCCCCCCCCCCCCCATTGGCTGGTTAAGTGAACGGTTTAAAGGTTTGAAATTGTATTATTCACTAATCTTTCTGTGTTAAACAAGTTGACGCTAACCTGTGCGTTGCGGCGGGACGTTGATTGATTTAAGACAATAACACTAAGTGTTTTCAAATTTCAAAAGGGAAATAGCGATAAACCTTCTTAATTTCTAATCATTGTATAAACATATTCATTAAAGAACAAATTTACATCTAAAAAATATAATGATGTCAAGCTTTACAACTTTGATAAACATTTTTGACATTGGGTCCAATTGGCAAAACCATTGAAGCTAAGGTGTTCCTCCACTTAAAGTCAAGGGTTCGAGTGTCGTAGAAGGCAGATTTGGTGAATTTAAGTTGTTCAAAAAAAAGTTACAAACCTCCTTACCAATCTTTTTTTAATAGATAATCTTTATCACAATTCAATGCTTTGTATTTGCAAATCATATCATTTGACATGATAATGATTTTCGAAATTGAAAATTTGATAACGATTTTAAAACTGATAAATTTTCAAAAGTTTCTAAATATGATAATGATTGTTGAATGTTTTAGTTTTTTAAACTTGATCATCAAAGTTTCCTTTTAAAATTAAAGAAAAAATTAAAAGCGATATATGTTAATAAAAAGAAATGGAGAGAGAGGACGAAGGAAGTTGGGTGGACGTTCCGTCTAGACGGAGAGACAAGGGTATGGACTTCGTCGGAGTCCAGGGAGAGAAGAGATCCAATGGGAACATAACTAAGTTTTATGTTACGAATCTCCCCTCTGGGCGCAATCCCTAGGATGTATAGGAGTTCGTGGGGGTGTTTGGAGAAGTGGTAGGAGTCAACATTGTTAAGAAAAAGGATAAGGAAGGGAAAAGATTTGGCTTCATTAGCTTCAAGAACATTGTGGATGTAATTGAGATGGAAAGGATAGTAAATGGTACAGAGATGGGGGGATCAAAACTTAGAGTTAACTTGGCTAAGTTTGCGGTGGAGAATATTGGGCTGCTCGGGGAAAACAAAACGGATAGAGGGACAGGCATGTGCAAGGATACCATTAAGCCTCTCAGGGATACAAGATTAAGTGCTAAACCAGTAAGAGGCCAGAACCATTAAGAGCTCCATTAAGAGGTAAACAAACAACCCCTTAATGAAGCGAGGATGAAGACATGTAGGATTGTCTTACACAAAATAACAAGATTATTTTTATGTTTAATGCTATGAAATTATTTGGATTATTTAAAAATTTATATGTTGGATGTGACATTTTTACTTTGTGAGATGAATAAATGTTGAAACATTTAATGGTGCCACAAGGTTTGGACAATCATCTCGATCCGACCGATAATCCGCTATGGGTCAGGGCGTGACACATCCCGCCCTCGAGACCCTACCAATAGCTTTGCTATTTGTGAGATTTACTAGGTATGTTGATGTTGTTATTGATGCATGTACCACATTGTCACCGCACTTGTGTTATACATGGATTAACACATTAGGTTTTTAAATTAGGTTTTCTGGGGTAAATATCATTGATTAAAAGACCCTTTTGGCATGTAGCTAGCTTTGTAAATCTTGAATTGTAGAGGTGGCAAATGGATGGGTTGAGGAAGTTTGGTAAGGGTCTACCTATTTGCACACCAATATGGCTATTTGCACACCAAACCCTACATTTACCTACGCTGCGTATAGACCTATACGTAGCGTATATAACACATGGATTTCAGAGCCTTATCAGCAATAATTGCACAGAAAACAAGGGTTATATACTGATGTGCGTAGTGTGTGATAGTTTTTTAATTATATTTTAAGCCCTTTTTAACACATTAGCCAAGTTTTAAATTTATAAAACACGTTATTATACTAACACTAAACACACATATGGGCAAGTGCACCCATCGTGAGCGTAGTATAGCGTTGGTAAGATACCGAGGTCGTCCAAGGACACAAGAGCTTTTAGTAACGGTTTATCCTCAACGTCTAATCAAATCAAAAGTTTTAGAAAAGGTTTTAAACATGAAAAATAAAAAATAAAAATGCTGTAAAATAAAATAAAAACAGATAGACAAGATGAATCACTTGGATCCGACTTGCCTTTAGTGTAACCTTTGATGATTTCCGCACTTTTGCACTTTTTAAGAGATTATCTTAGTTCTAGTAGTAGGCCACTCTTTTGAAGGTGACGTTACTCTCAACCCAGTAGTTTGAGTCAGCAAGGATACAATCCTAAAGGGTTGGAATATTGAAAGATAATTAATTAAGTTATTAATGCGTAATGTGGTAGGCCCCTCTTTTGAAGGTGACGTTACCCTCGGCTAAGTGGTTTGAGTCAGCAGGGATACAATCCCAAGTAGCCAGGTTAATGTATTAATAGTAGTTTACATATGAGGGGATCAAGCCATTCGCACCCCCGCCATCCAATACCAGTGGGTATTGAAGGAGGTCCTAGTAAGCTTGACCCAGGTCCTTGCAGGATCTATAGACTGAACAAGGCAAGAACCTTACCAAACCATTCCCTTAACCCCCGACCAGGTAGCCAACATATCTCTATATAGACCGTAGAGATATGAATGGTGTAAATCTTTTATTTTATATAGACAGTAAAATAATGCCAAGATACCACAGACAAATGATAAGGAAGTTTCACCTTCAACGTAAGAAACTAGTTATTAAAGTCATTAATACAAAACCAAATAAAAAGTGCGAAAAGATTAAAAATAAAAAATATTACACTAAATTCTTGTCTTCACCAAGTGATGTAAGAGACTTAGGCAAACATGGCCTTTGATTGTCAAGAACTCTTACTATCAATCTTGGATCCCGAGACTACTACACACACTCTATGATGGATGATGGATGATGGTGGTGGATGTGGGTTGTAGTGGTGGTGGAGTGTGGGTGAAGTGGGAGAGAGGTAGTTTGCAAAGGGATGCGTTTGAAGTGAACCAAGCACCCCTATTTATAGCCTGCACAGAAGCCCGAACACGACCCCGTGTCCATTGGGCACGGCCCCGTGTCCATCCTCTTTCTCTTTCTTCATTAATTGCAATTTGTCTGCATTAGCTCCACACGCCCCCGTGTTCGCTGGGCACGGCCCCGTGTGCAGAAGCGTATATGTACTATCAAGATTTGCTTGAATTTTGCGAATCTTAGCGTTGACCACGCCCCGTGTCAAGCTGGGCACGCCCCCGTGTCGGAAATAGAAGCTTCTATGACTTTGTCTTTTCTGCAGACACCTGGCCACGCCCCCGTGTCCGCTAGGCACGGGGCCGTAGTCAGCCTTCTGTTCACTTATTTTTGCTTGGGAAGATGCTGTCGAGGGGCCGGGCATGCCACTTTTATTCCTTTTCTTGTATTTATGTTAGATTTGGCTGCATATTTGTTCCTTTTCTTCAATTAAGCTCATTTGGTCCTGAAAATACAAAAGGAAGACAAAAGCACACTTTTTCCAACATTAGTATTAAAAAGGGGTTAGTTTTATGCCTCATTTGATGTAATTTATATGTTGCATTTTACACACATCAAATACCCCCACACTTGAATCTTTGCTTGTCCTCAAGCAAAACTCTTTATAATGTGGCTTACACGCCCAAATGGAATGGGTAGAAGAGAATTTTTGGGCTTGTCTTGAGTGTCGGGAATCCAAGATCTTTATTAGGTTTTATTTTTATGTTATTTACAATCCTATTCGTTATGATTTATTTAGAACGTTTCATAAGAGAAATTACTTATTAGGGCATAACATGCCTCTTTAAAATTACATTTATATACAAGTTCACATACCTCACGGGGAATCACTCAACACTCGGCCGAAGATGTATTTTTGTGAAACACTCGAGACTGGCATGGAACTTACTTCTACCATGTGCTTGTCAAGCAATCAATCCTCCTCCTTTTTAACTAAAAACCTTTGTAAATATCAAGAGGACTTTGGGGAAGGGTTAGGCTTGGGTTAAAGGTAGGTGGTTTTGAGTTAGTGGTTAGTAAAAAGGGCTAAAAGGGTAAAAAGCGTCGGTCGTCGCAAAACTTTTTGTTTTTGTGACTTTTTGTTCAAACAAAGCATTTTCAAACCAAGTTTCTTTGAGGAATTTGTTTGTTTATTGCTATACTTAATTTTTTTTATAAGGGATGTCACATGAAGACCGAGCTTTTTACTAAAATAAAGGGTTAAAAATAAAAAAGGGTTTTGGTGGGTAAAGGGTGTTTGTTTTTGTGGGTTTAGAAACGAAAAGGTTTAGGCTCAAAGGGGTTAACTAGGGGGATTTTGGGTAGGTGGTAAAAAATGAAAAATAATGGTGTTGAAAAGAAAAAGGGTTAGTCCTAATGCCTCTATCATTTACTTACTTAGGTTTAAGTTGGTAAGGACCGAGAATGTATCGTCATGGCAAGTTCTAGAGTCGTAAGAAACCAAGTGGCTATTCACACAAGGAACAAAAAATGAGCATTTAATTTATAGATCTATATTCTTATGCTCAATAAAGGCTCAAAACTCACTTTTTGTGGGAATGAGTTTTTAATGTGATCAAGTATATATAATCAAATTTTAACTAGATTTGTCATGCCATTTCATAATTTTCTTATGTTGGTTCTTTTTATCACGACGCTATCGGTTGTAAATTTGTAAAAATATAACCTTTTTAGAACGTGTTATTCCTAAATTAAACGAAGACATGTAAAAAAAATGAAAAGTTTTTGAAAAAAATTTGGGGTGATTAGCGGTTCCAATAGAGTTTTGTGTAATGCTTGTTATTAGGACTTGCAAAATTCAAGGTTTAGCATCCCCCCACACTTAAATTACACATTGTCCTCAATGTGTCCCAAAAATAAGTTTTTAGGTTGATTGAATGTGTAAAAAGGTGTTAAAAACAAAATTTTATGTTACTGGGCGTCTGGACACGGCCCCGTGCTGGATGAGCACGACCCCGTGGTCAGAGTGCCAGTAACGAAAACTTACAGAAGGTGGACACGGGGGCGTGCCTATTGAACACGACCCCGTGTTGGGCAGAAATTAAACAAACAGCAGGCACTGGGAGGTGGACACGGGGGCGTGTCGGCTGGACACGGCCCCGTGTTAACAATATGCAATCATTGAAAACAGGTCTCGGCTTTCGGTTCTGCTTTCCAGGCTTATCTAGCACTAATACTTAGTGCTCCCACGCCTCCTAGGTACCTGTTTTACTTAAAAATACCACATAAAATAACAAACATCCTACCTTACCATAGTTTCATCATCCACAATACAAACTAAAAAGAAAAATGCAGGAAAGTAAAAGAGTTACGGAAAGTAAATTGTTCAACAAGTGGCACGCAGGCCATGAAATTGTTCGTCAGAGAAAAGGGGGTTAACCTGTTACGACCTTCAACCATGTTACATCACCTCCAACGCCTCCATATCAATCCATGTCGTCGTCCTCGTCACCTCCTCCTTGGCCTGCCATGTACTCCCGGATGTTGCTGATGTCATCCTGCATGTCGGAGATGTTCCTCTCTATAACTCCGAGCCGGGCGTACGTGTTGCTTGCCATATTGTAGGTGTTTCGGATGCACATGAGGTTTTCCTGCAAAAGATCATGCAAACTTTGGAAATTAGGAAAACCACCATCTTGATAGGAGGATTGGCCCGGTTCACCATGATGCTGATAATGGTACTGGGGAGGAGGACGGATTTGTAGAGCGTGAAGCACGAGAGCTTCTTGAGGGTTCCACACATGCCCCTGAATCGTCTGAAATCTAACAGTCCCGTCATTTGCTTCGTTGATTAAACTCATGGAGTGACATATGACAAGGTCCACTTTTCCCGACCATGGGACCTTTTGGAAGGACCTTGGCATCCTTTGCACAAAATGCTTGAAGAGGCGGTATATCCACCCTCCAAAAAGGATAGGGGTTGGGGGACTGGCAAGTTGGTTCAAGTGCATGTTGCGAAGTAGCAGGTGTGGAACATCGAGGTTTATACGGATGTGAATGCAGTGAAGGACTATCAGATCGTGCAAGTCTACAACACCACCATTGTCATGTATCTGGCAGAGGGAGTAGCTGAGGACCCTATGGATGTAGCGGTAGAGAGGGTCCCGCAACTGTGTGCTCTTGGTCTGGCTCAGGTTATAGTGTCCTTCCCCAATTTGAGCCTATGCTGCTTGACGTTCGTTTTGTGGGAGTTCACGAAGACCACCAGTGTTCTCCTCCTCTCCTGCATCCTCTTCTGCATACAACCCGATGATTGCCCCAAATTGTGCAATTGAATTTGAGTACATAACCCCTGCACAATGGAATTCCACCCCCTCATTGTCAAACGGCTCCGCTTTTGCCTTGAAGGAAAACGTGCTATAAAATTCCATGTTATACTTGTGCACGGAGTGGAGCCGAGTGCAAAGAGCTGCTCGTAGTGGACCAGTAACAAGGTTGTTGAAGCGGTCGATTTGGCCTACTACTTCTAGAGTGTCCAAGCAAACTTGTCGGGGGTTTTCTTCGGGCCTTGTCTTGAGAACCTCAAACCGTGCTTGAGCAGCCCATCTGAAAGAAAACACCAAACAATTAGCATGAAACAATAAAATTTTTTGAAGAAAACTGAAAACAGTCAGTTGAACACGGCCCCGTGTTCAATGGACACGCCCCATGTTCGCCAGAACTTAGCTGGACACGCCCCCGTGCTCGCTGAGCACGGCCCCGTGCTCAGGCGTCTGTTTCCTAAAATTCCCATTTTTTGTCCCGGTCCCGAAAACTTGAAAATTTTTGGTTGAGTAGGGGCGGTTTTCCCCGAAAATGAAACCCCAAGTGCCGTTGTTCCCAAAACAAACCGTTTACCCCTTCAATTTCATCTTTTTCGGTTCAAAAACAAGGGTTTGAGGTTTTCATGAGAAATCGGGCAAATCTACAAACAATTCAAGTTGATTTACTTCCTATAACATGTATCTATACTAATGCTAACAGATCTAAGCAAAAATTTGGGGTTTGATTTGGTTCAAGTTAAAGAACCCTAGATTTTTCCCCAAATTTTTGATGTTAAACTACATGCAAGTAATTAAACTATCTAACTATGATGATAGAATCATAACTTGACGTTGTTAGAAGTCGGAGGAACGTGAAAATCTGCAGAAAATTTCGGTGGAACCAGAGAGTTATTGGGGAAACGGGGCGTGTTGAACTGAAGAAATGAAGGGTTTTATCCCCGTCAGTTGCGCGAACACGGCCCCATGGGCGGGCAAATTTTTTTTTGTTTTTGTTTTTTTAGTGCGCGTGTGAATGCCCTATTTCCCGAAACTTGGTTTTAGAAATCTTACCGATTTAGAGGCTTTCCCGACGTTCGTTACTTACAAGGTACGATGCTGATGCTTAAACCTTTGTTTAATCTTCGGCCGCTTGTAGCGAGACTTCCTCCTCTTCATCCTCAATAAATCCTTGATAGAGCTTTAGCCGTTGGCCATTGACTTTGAATGGGATTCCATTTCGAGATTTAATTTCAATTGCACCGTGTGGAAAAATGTGGGTGATGGAAAAAGGTCCTGACCACCAAGACTTTAATTTACCAGGAAATAATCGAAGTCTTGAATTAAACAATAAGACTTGATCTCCTACCCGAAATTCATTAGGTTTAATGTGTTTATCATGCAAATTTTTCATTCTTTCCTTATAAATTTCGGAGTTAGAGTATGCGTGATTCCTTAATTCGTCTAATTCATTTAATTGACAAAATCGATTTTTACCGGCCATTTCTAAGTCTAAGTTTACGTTTTTAATTGCACAGTTGGCTTTGTGTGCTATCTCTACTGGCAAATGACAACTTTTTCCATAGACAAGATTATATGGGGTTGTACCTGTTGTTGTTTTATACGCAGTTCGAAAAGCCCATAAAGCGTCGTCTAATTTATCAGCCCATTCTTTTTTTATTTAATCCTACGGTTTTTTCAAGTATTCTTTTTAAACCTCGGTTAGTCACTTCGGCTTATCCGTTTGTTTGAGGGTGATATGCTGTTGAGATCCGGTGATAGACCCCATACCTTGTCAAAAAAATTTCAAGTTGATGGTTACAAAAATGGGTACCTCTATCACTTATTAATGCTTTCGAAGTTCCAAAACAAGAGAATAATCGTTTCAGGAATCTTACCACAACTCTTCCATCATTTTTTGGGAGTGCTTCGGCCTCGGCCCATTTAGATAAGTAATCCATTGCCACAAGTATATATTTGTTTCCTTTTGACGGTGGGAAGGGTCCCATAAAGTCGAGTCCCCACACATCAAATATTTCACAAACAAGAATGCCATTTTGTGGCATTTCGTTTTTGGAAGAAATATTACCTGATCTTTGGCAAGCGTCACATGCCTTGATAAGATTTTGGGCGTCTTTGTAAATGGTTGGCCAGTAAAATCCTGAATCAAATACCTTTCGTGCGGTACTAGCGGCACCATGATGTCCTCCGCATGGACGTTCATGACAATGGCGGAGAATTCTTCTTGCTTCATTACCATGTACGCATCGACGGATAAGTTGGTCGGCACACATTTTGAAAAGATAAGGATCTTCCAAAAAATAATGCTTTACATCGGCAAAGAATTTTTTTCTTTGATGATGCGACCATCCTTTTGCGACTATACCGCTAGCTAAGTAGTTAGCATAGTCGGCATACCATGGCTCTTCTCGATATTCCACCATTTCTAGGGACTCCGTTGGGAATTTTTCATTGATTAGTTCGTCCCTAGTTGCCTCCAAAGCTGGATCTTCCAAGCGGGAAAGATGATCTGCAATGGTTTTTTCTGCTCCTTTTTTGTCTTTTATTTCAATGTCGAATTCTTGGAGGAGTAGAATCCATCTGATTAAACGCGGTTTAGCATCCTGATTCTTAAAGAGATATCGAATGGCTGCATGGTCTGTATAAACTATCGTTTTAGAAAGAACAAGATAAGAACGAAATTTATCAAAAGCAAATACCACATCTAGTAATTCTTTTTCTGTTGTTGTATAATTCTCTTGTGCATCGTTAAATGTTTTACTAGCGTAATAAATTCGGTGAAAATGCTTATCTTTTTGTTGTCCCAAGACAGCTCCAACTGCAAAGTCACTTGCATCACACATGATTTCAAAGGGTAATTTCCAATCAGGCGCTATCATGATAGTTGCGTTGACTAGCATTTCTTTCAGTGTTAGAAACGCTTGGTTGCAATCCTTGTCAAAGATGAAAAAAACATCTTTTTCAAGTAATTTTGTTAGAGGTCTTGAGATTTTTGAAAAGTCTTTGATAAATCGTCTATAAAATCCGGCATGCCCAAGGAAACTTCTAATAGCTCTAACGGAGGATGGGGGTGGTAATCGAGAAATAGTGTCTATTTTTGCTCGATCAACCTCCATTCCTTCGCTTGAGATTTTGTGACCGAGTACTATTCCCTCCGTTACCATAAAATGGCATTTTTCCCAGTTAAGGGCGAGGTTAGTTTCCTCACATCGGGATAGCATTCGTTCAAGGTTATCGAGGCATTGGTTGTATGAATCTCCAAAGATAGAAAAGTCGTCCATGAAGACTTCCATTGTCTTTTCTATCATGTCATGGAAGATGGCCACCATGCAACGTTGAAAGGTTGCGGGGGCATTACATAGACCAAAAGGTATGCGTCGATAAGCAAAAGTTCCGTAGGGACATGTGAATGTTGTCTTTTCTTGGTCTTCTGGTGCTATTGCCTATTGGTATTTGAAAGTAACCTGAAAAACCATCTAAGAAACAATAAAATTTGTGACCGGATAATCTTTCTAACATTTGATAAATAAAAAGTAAAGGAAAGTGATCCTTCCTTGTTGCTTCATTTAATCGACGATAATCTATACTTACTCTCCATCCTGTGACGGTTCTTGTTGGTATTAATTCATTTTTCTCGTTAGTTACTACCGTCATACCTCCTTTCTTAGGAACTACTTGGACGGGACTTACCCAAGGACTATCGGAGATTGGGTAAATGAGTCCGGCGTCAAGTAATTTGATGACCTCATTTTTAACCACTTCTTGGACGTTTGGATTTACTCTACGTTGTGGTTGTATTACCGATTTATGGTCATCATTCATTAAAATTTTCGGCTTGCACATGGAAGGACTTATTCCCTTAATACCTACAAGCTTCCACGCGATCGCGTTTTTGTGTTTTTTCAAAAGTGTGATTAATTTTTCTTTTTCTAAACTAGTTAATTTTGACGAAATAATTACAGGTAATTTACCATCTTTGTCGAGAAAAGCATATTCCAAACCTTTTGGAAGTTCTTTGAGCTCAAGTGGTGGGTCTTTAGGAGACTCCTTATTTGGTTGCTCATTTTGGTTAAGAACCAAAAATGTTTGTTCTATGGCGACCTCTTCTTCAACAAAGTGGTCGATTTCTTTTCTTGTATCGGGTGGTTCATCTTCATCTTCAATTAGGGGGTCATCATTGCCGAATGGATATTTCATTGAACGCTCTAGATCGACACTTTTTTTGAATGCCCCTAATTGAATGGGTAGATTGTTATGCTTTCGATTTTTCAAAGCTTCGTGGGTCTTTACAAAAGGTCGTCCCAACACTAGTGGAGCGTCATCAAGGATGACGAAGTCGGTTGGGATTACCATTTGATTGGTTTGGACCAACACATCCTCAACTATCCCTATTGATTTTATTTTTTTCCGATTAGACAGAAAAATGGGTATTTGAAGTGGAGAAAAATCACCAATACTTAATTTTTCGAAAATGTAGTTTGGCATTATATTGATACAAAGATCTTTATCAATGGTGATATTACTAATAAAGGAATTTTGAAAGAAACATGGAACCGGTGTAATGTTAATTTCAAATGGATCTTCTTTTATTAGCGTGGTTTGATCATTTGTTAACTTAATGCTTACTGTTTCGTCAATTTTAGTGTTAGTGTTTAACTGTTTTAAAAACTTAGCATGAGTGGGTACTAAACAATGATTTTCGAAAGAAGGTGACAAGAGGTTAATTTCTTTAAAATTAGACTCTTTTTGAATTTTAACGTTGTCGGACTCACCTTTTTCGTTGTTTAACTCATGTGTCGGCTTTTCACTTACTTGTTCTTCCATTTTTACCTCTTCAACTATCTCTTCTTTATCACATGTTAATTCTTCCTTTGCTCGGGATTCCTCTTCCCTTGCACGGGCTTCTTTTATATAGCGTTCGATAGTTTTAAGGTGTTCTATTATCTTTTCGGCTACAGGTGAGATAGTTGGTGGTTCGTCAAAGTGAGTGGAATAAGTGTCCTCAAAGCTTGAATTTGGAAGTTCGATCCTTGGTTCCTCATAGTACTCATATGAGGTAGATGGTTCACACCATTGTTCCTCATTGTAAGTATATGATGGATAAGGGTCGTAACTTTGTTCTTCATAATACTCGTATGAGGTGGGTTGTTCACGCCATGGTTCCTCATAGTAAGCATATGAAGGTGGAGGCTCATATCTTGGTTCCTTAAAGTATGAATACGAAGGTTCATACCTTGGTTTATCAAAATATGAGTATGAGGGTGAAGGTTCATACCTTGGGTCTTCATAGGTTGTGTATGAAGTTGATGGCTCATACCTGGGTTCCTCATAATAGTTGTATGAAGTGGATGGTTCAAAGAGGTCACAATATTGTACCGAGTGAGGGTTGCCACAAATGATGCAATAGTCTTCCCTATAATTATCCTCCTCATAGTGGTAGTTGTAATCTCCTGAGTATTGATCCATAAGAATCACTCAGCAGACCATAACAGAGTCTCGGGACCAGAAAACAAAAATAAAACGGAAACAGAGGCTGGACACGGCCCCGTGTTCAGTGAGCACAGCCCCGTGTTCAGGTTCTGTATCTGGGCGTTTTAATAAAACTGACTGGTTTTGTGCAGCACGGGGGCGTGTTCAGTGAACATGACCGCGTGTTCAGACTCTGTATCTGGGAGTTTTTTTTTAAATATGCAGCACGGCCCCGTGTTCAGTGTACTGTAATGCAAAAACTAACTAAAATGCAGAAAATGTGAGCGCGATTTTAAAAAAAAATTTGAAAAACTGATTAGGCCGTTGATTTTAAGCTTTCTTAAAATCCTTTTGTTCCGCGGCAACGGCGCCAAAAACTTGATGTGCATAGTGTGTGATAGTTTTTTAATTATATTTTAAGCCCTTTTTAACACATTAGCCAAGTTTTAAATTTATAAAACACGATATTCTACTAACACTAAACACACATATGGGCAAGTGCACCCATCGTGAGCGTAGTATAGCATTGGTAAGATACCGAGGTCGTCCAAGGACACAAGAGCTTTTAGTACCGCTTTATTCTCAACGTCTAGTCAAATCAAAAGTTTTATAAAAGGTTTTAAACATAAAAAATAAAAACTAAAAATGCTGAAAAATAAAATAAAAATAGATAGACAAGATGAATCACTTGGATCCGACTCGCCTTTAGTGTAACCTTTGATGATTTCCGCACTTTTGCACTTTTTAAGAGATTATCTTAGTTATAGTAGTAGGCCCCTCTTTTGAAGGTGACGTTACCCTCAACCTAGTAGTTTGAGTCAGCAAGGATACAATCCTAAAGGGTTGGAATATTGAAAGATAATTAATTAAGTTATTAATGCGTAATATGGTAGGCCCCTCTTTTGAAGGTGACGTTACCCTCGGCTAAGTGGTTTGAGTCAGCAGGGATACAATCCCAAGTAGCCGGGTTAATGTATTAATAGTAGTTTACATATGAGGGGATCAACCCATTCGCACCCCCGCCATCCAATACCAGTGGGTATTGAAGGAGGTCCTAGTAAGCTTGACCCAGGTCCTTGCAGGATCTATACACGGAACAAGGTAAGAACCTTACCAAGCCATTCCCTTAACCCCCGACCAGGTAGCCAACATATCTCTATATAGACCGTAGAGATATGAATGGTGTAAATCTTTTATTTTATATAGACAGTAAAATAACGCCAAGACACCACGGACAAATGATAAGGAAGTTTCACCTTCAACATAAGAAACTAGTTATTAAAGTCATTAATACAAAACCAAATAAAAAGTGCGAAAAGATTAAAACTCAAAAGTATTACATTAAATGCTTGTCTTCTCTTTGATTGTCAAGAACTCTTACTATCAATCTTGGATCCCGAGACTACTACACACGTGTCACGACCCCCGACCACACCCTGGACGGAAGCCGCGAGCAGTCAAGTGGTACCGGTGGTTATTTTAAAAACATTGCAGCGGAAATGTTCATCAGGACCGTGAGTTAGGAAAAATATCAGAGTTTGAAACACCGGATTTTATTTATTAAATAAATGGGAATAAACCCAGGTTTTACAAAGGTAGCTTTAGTATGGGATGAACCCAAATACATAAAACAACATTTCTTGATTTAGTTTAATTGATAAAATAAGCCACTTCTTTAAACCTTTTGGTGACGTATCACAACTCTTGTTCCGATCTACTGTAATCACCTGAAGCGTGTTTTAAAAACATTTGGTCAGCAGGAAATACCGGTGAGTTCATTCATTTTGTACAAAAACACATTTGTTATAATTCACAACATTAAGAGTTTTTACATTTGCTTCTTCAATATGGGCAAAGACTTAATCATTGCAATTACAACTTTGTTATAAGTCACAACATTAAGAGTTTTTAGATTTGCCCCTTATCTTATAATTATCTGGTCCAGTTGTCACTCGACCGGATCTATGACTGTGGACATATCACAAATTAGGCTCTCCCACCTAAAGTGATAAATCATTAGTAGTAATGTGCACATACCCCCACTTACTGCCAGTAATTAAAGATTAGCAAAGACTTAATCACTCCAAAATATAACTAGAAAACATTTAGGGTTTTGCAAACAATTTGGTAAAAAGAGAATGACTCACAAACGGTGAGAAAAGAGAATGGACTCACAAACGGTGAGAAAAGAGAATGGACTCACCTTGTTAGCATATAGTCTTGATTTTAACAGGCCTCCTGATTCTAAGTCTTCTGATAGCTAAGCATCTATTTTGATTGTAAGTGTACAGTGCAGAGTTTTCTGGTAGTTAAACATTTAGTTTAACAGAGTGGAATACGTATTAGTGTAAAACCACATCAAACCTGACGATGGTCACGAGATCAGAACCTTAACGAAATTCACAAAGTATAGTCTTATTTAGACAGCACTTTAGCATTCGTTAGTTGGTTCCCGAATCGATCAGACAGAATATCATATCGGTGTTTATTGGTTAGAACACCAACGTATAGAGAGAGAAGAATAGAAGGAACGAGCAAAGAAAAATGAATCCTAAGCTTCCTATTTATAGGTAAGGGATAAGTCTTATCCCATATAGAATTTCCTTAGGTGTTATCTACCCATATACCTTTTCCTCAGTTGAACCTTCCCTAGATAAAACCTTCCTTATGTATTATTTTCCTTAGATAATATTTTCCTTAGATAATACTTACCCCATATATACCTATTTTCATGTATATCTATTTAAGTGTTTACTTTACTTAGTTAATTAATCTTACTTAGCTGATTAATTAATCTTACTTAACTTAATTAATCTTACTTAGCTGATTAATTAATCCTACTTAGCTTAATTAATCTTACTTGACTGATTAATTAATCTTAGTTAGCTAATTAATTAATCTTACTTAGCTGTTAAGTTTACTTGTCTATTAAGGTTTCCTTAACCGCTAAGTTTTCTTAACTGCTATGTTTTCTTAACTGTTATGTTTTCTTAACTGCTTAACCATTAAGTTTTCTTAGCTACTAAGTTTACTTAACTGTTAAGTTATCTTAACTACTAAGTTTACTTAATTGCTAAGTATTCTAGTTTAGCAGCCCCCTGGTTATGAGTTCTAATTTCTAGATACAATGGAACTCGTATTAGCGTATTAACTCAATTCAACTTTAACGATAATCACGAGATTGAAACCCTCACAACGAATGACAAAGTATAGCCAGATATTGGCAGCACTTAAATATTCATTCGATCGGTTCTAATCGATCGGATATAGTATCGTACCAGTGATTAGAGTTATTACCCTAATAACGGGCAGAGTTTCGGGATTTAGGGGTATTATTCCCGAGCTATTACTTTGCTATAATATAGGCTAAGAGAAAGAAAAGAATTGAACGATTTGAAATGAAAACATCGGCTGCTATTTATAGGCTGAAATAGGGTCGAGTCGCGGTCCGCGAAGCACATCTGCTTCTCCTTCGCGGCCCGCGAGGGAGTCTAGGTCGGCTGAGTCATCGAGTAGTCTTGACACGTGTAACGAAACGTGTCCATTAACGTGTCCAGATCAGCTTGAGGCTTTCACGCCCCGCGAAGCCCTTCGTTAACTCTGTCACGCCCCGCGACAGACTAAATTTTCTTGGTCTTTTGTAAATAGGAAGGATATACGGGTTTGGGTTTTTATTTACGGAGCGTTTTAGGACATTTTTGTGTGAGTCGTTACATCCTCCCCACCTTGTTTAAAATCTCGTCCTCAAGATTTATTGGAACAAGTGTGGTTACTTCCGTCTTATCTTCGATACCCAAGTATATTCTTGTCCACGTTTTAAGTCCTACTTCACCCTGACCAGAACTAATCTCGTATGCTTTGGAATTCTCATATTTGACTAATTAGGTCTTTCAATTAAAATTGCATTTACTTCTATATCTTGAAGAGGTATAACTAAAGATTTCTAAGTATTTCATGAAATGTATCATGTATACTTGCCATTTCTTCTAGAAATTTTAGCTGATAGGCTACTGGTCCACTTTGCTTAGTTACTTTAATGGTTTGACATTCCTCGGACTTAACTTTCCTTTCCAAACACAGAGAGACTTTTAGTGGTATCCTTTCTCTGATTTGAATTTCTAATGGTTTGCCGATCTCATGGCCTGATAGTTGCTTTTCTCATATTTCTGCTTGACATAATGGATGGTACATTCATCCATAAAGTGCTTCAAACGGCCAACACTAATACTTGTAGGTTAGTTATTGAAAAGTCTTATGGGTGATAAGTGATAGTCCCACTTTCACCAATATTTATTGCACATGTACTTAGTACATCTTTCTATGTTTTGTAGTGTTTCTTCACACTACTTAAAATAAGTCGAGTTAAAATTTTCCCAGAAATGAGAAGTGAAATGGCTGTCTAAATTTAATACAATAGATAACGGGATTCTATGTAATGAGACTATTTCATCCCCACACAACTTAACTAAGCCTTTTGTACTAAAGGGTATCCTTCATTTGGTAGAGATTTAACTGACTTGGTTAGTCGGTCCACAATCTCCCAGATTGTGTCGCTACATTTTGGTAACAAAATCCATTGTTATCAATTTCTTATCCATACTTGCATTTCTAATTGCTGAGGTAGACCTAAAGGGTTCTAAGGTTTAGTTTTAAATTGCTAATAAACTAAATACTTGTAATTTGCTACATCATTCTTCATTCCTATCTATCCTAAATTCAAACATTGATACCCTTTTTAATGAGGCATCATATACTTAGTCTTATGAGCTTTCCTAAGAATTAGGTATGTTTCCTTGGATAGGGATCCAAATTCTTTTCTTATGGAATTTCCAAATTCCATCAGTTCCTTTTTCTGATTCCTTCATTATTTATAATCCTTTAGCATCATCCTTGATTGCTGTTTCTTGGGTACTCTTTAATTATTTCATTAAATCTATCCGCAATTTAATATAAGAGCACGTACTTGTTCCAGCTTCTTATGAAACTTATGACTTAAATCATTAATTACTACATTAGTCTTGACTTTGTGATATAACAATCGGTGTTGTTCCTAGTCTCTGATGAATTCTGAGTTTCTCCTCACGATCAGGTGATAGTCCAAATATATCCTCTGGGAAAATGTCGGTCGGAATTTCTTTCAGTTCCATGCCTCTAATGTTAATGAACCCCGAGACCATATACACTATGTCTTACTTCCGTGCATAACTCACAGCTTTCATCACAGAGATGAACTTTGTCGGCTGGTCTGTCTTGTCTCCTTGTGGTCACTTCTACGGTTGGCTTTGTAAATCTCAATCTAATTAAGCAATCACCCCCGGAATCATCGTTTCCATTTGTTCCTTTTTATGAAGCAGACAAAATCTCCTTTCTGTCAGTTCTTTTCATTCTTTCCATTTTATGGCATATGTCTTGACCATGTGTTTCGAAGCTCGGGTCTCACTATCTAAATGTCTAAATTTTTAAGCATACATTACTTCATTCTTCTTAACATATATACTAATGGTTATGACACTTCAGTCCTTTAAGCCCATGTATTGTTGCAGCAATTCTTTTATTACTGGTAATCTTAGTAGGATTATAGGTGAAGAGAGTCTTGGTAAGTGCATCTAGTCGTGGTTACTCTTATCTTTGCAAGAGTTCTTAAATAAAGTAGAATTACTCTCATTAGCGTAGGTTTTGAGACGTTTTGTGCCTAGCACAACTTTAGTACAGGTTTCCTAATGCGTTAATAATCTAAGGTAACGCAAGGGGAATTCTTATACTTTTATTGGCGTCCCAACTTAAAGGGTTCCCGTCGTTCATATTGTCGCACGAGTTACGAGACGGATGATCGAACGAAATAAGGCTCGATATCGGAATTATAGATGTATACAAGAGATTCTTGATAAAGAAATCTGGAATTATTATTGACACACAGGCTCGTGATGTATTCTAAATTGTCAATCCTTATGGTTTTTGGATTTCCTTATAGATATACATATCTATATAATCATATATTTCACATACTGTAATATATAAACCTTGCATAAGGTTAATGTTTTTAAAAGATTCATATTTCCAAAAACCAGTCAGATATCAGGTCATAATACTATTTAGGAATTCTGTCACTTGTTTGACATATTATATATCCCATCTTACCCGGTTCTCGCCGGAGAGGTAACCCCATCTTACCCGGTTCTCGCCGGAGAGGTAATTTGTAATTCCCATAAATAGAATCTTCTCAATTCATGATTTAAAAATGAATCTTTTATTAGGGCTTTTATCAAAGAACAAGGTAATTAGTATTCACATGATGGATCATATTCTAGAACCCAGTAGTACCAATAAATAAGAAATAACAGTGGCCAAGTGTTATCGCTTATTTACCATACTTGCAACGTTCTAGTCATCATCCTCACGGCATACCAATACCCATCACACTTTATTTATGCAAGTAATTAGCTTATCTCGAAGCTTATACTAAGGCATTTTTCTTAAGTTCAAGTCTAAATACCATCCTTGGTGCTACCAGTTAATAACAATTTCCTAACTCTTTCGTTCAAGCTTAGGTATTATTACAACACCCAATTGCTTAAACCAGTGGCTTGGCTCTGATACCACCTTCTGTCACGACCCCGACCACACCCTGGACGGAAGCCGCGAGCAGTCAAGTGGTACCGGTGGTTATTTTAAAAACATTGCAGCGGAAATGTTCATCAGGACCGTGAGTTAGGAAAAATATCAGAGTTTGAAACACCGGATTTTATTTATTAAATAAATGGGGATAAACCCAGGTTTTACAAAGGTAGCTTTAGTATGGGATGAACCCAAATACATAAAACAACATTTCTTGATTTAGTTTAATTGATAAAATAAGCCACTTCTTTAAGCCTTTTGGTGCCGTATCATAACTCTTGTTCCGATCTACTGTAATCACCTGAAACGCGTTTTAAAAACATTTGGTCAGTAGGAAATACTGGTGAGTTCATTCATTTTGTACAAAAACACATTTGTTATAATTCACAACATTAAGAGTTTTTACATTTGCTTCTTCAATATGGGCAAAGACTTAATCACTGCAATTATAACTTTTATATAAGTCACAGCATTAAGAGTTTTTACATTTGCCCCTTATCTTATAATTATCTGGTCCAGTTGTCACTCGACCGGATCTATGACTGTGGACATATCACTAATTAGGCTCGCCCACCTAAAGTGATAAATCATTAGTAGTAATGTGCACATACCCCCATTTACTGCCAGTAATTAAAGATTAGCAAAGACTTAATCACTGCAAAGTATAACTAGAAAACATTTAGGGTTTTGCAAACAATTTGGTAAAAAGAGAATGACTCACAAATGGTGAGAAAAGAGAATGGACTCACAAACGGTGAGAAAAGAGAATGGACTCACCTTGTTAGCATATAGTCTTGATTTTAATAGGCCTCCTGATTCTAAGTCTTCTGATAGCTAAGCATATATTTTGATTGTAAGTGTATAGTGCAGAGTTTTCTGGTAGTCAAACATTTAGTTTTACAAAGTGGAATACGTATTACTGTAAAACCACATCAAACCTAACGATGGTCACGAGATCAGAACCTTAACGAAATTCACAAAGTGTAGTCTTATTCAGACAGCACTTTGGCATACGTTAGTTGGTTCCCGAATCGATCGGACAGAATATCGTATCAGTGATTATGGGTTAGAACACCAACATATAGAGAGATAAGAATAGAAGGAACGAGCAAAGAAAAATGAATCCTAAGCTTCCTATTTATAGGTAAGGGATAAGTCTTATCCCATAAAGAATTTCCTTAGGTGTTATCTACCCATATACCTTTTCCTCAGTTGAACCTTCCTTATATATTATTTTCCTTAGATAATATTTTCCTTAGATAATACCTACCCCATATATACCTATTTTTATGTATATCTATTTAGGTGTTTACTTTACTTAGTTAATTAATCTTACTTAGCTGATTAATTAATCTTACTTAACTTAATTAATCTTACTTAGCTGATTAATTAATCATACTTAGCTTAATTAATCTTACTTGACTGATTAATTAATCTTACTTAGCTAATTAATTAATCTTACTTAGCTGTTAAGTTTACTTGTCTATTAAGGTTTCCTTAACCGCTAAGTTTTCTTAACTGCTATGTTTTCTTAACTACTTAACCATTAAGTTTTCTTAGCTACTACGTTTACTTAACTGTTAAGTTATCTTAACTACTAAGTTTACTTAATTGCTAAGTATTCTAGTTTAGCAGCCCCCCTGGTTATGAGTTCTAATTTCTAGATACAATGGAACTCGTATTAGCGTATTAACTCAATTTAACTTTAACGATAATCACGAGATTGAAACCCTCACAACGAATGTCAAAGTATAGCCAGATACTGGCAGCACTTAAACATTCATTGGATCGATTCTAATCGATCGGATATAGTATCATACCAGTGATTAGAGTTATTACCCTAATAACGGGCAGAGTTTCGGGATTTAGGGGTATTATTCCCGAGCTATTACTTTGCTATAATATAGGCTAAGAGAAAGAAAAGAATTGAACGATTTGAAATGAAAACATCGGCTGCTATTTATAGGCTGAAATAGGGTCGAGTCGCGGCCCGCGAAGCACATCTGCTTCTCCTTCGCGGCCCGCGAGGGAGTCTAGGTCGGCTGAGTCATCGAGTAGTCTTGACACGTGTAACGACACGTGTCCATTAACATGTCCGGATCAGCTTGAGGCTTTCGCACCCCGCGAAGCCCTTCCTTAACTCTGTCGCGCCCAATGACAGACTAAATTTTCTTGTTTTCTTGGTCTTTTGTAAATAGGAAGGATATACGGGTTCAGGTTTTTATTTACGGAGCGTTTTAGGACATTTTTGTGTGAGTCGTTACAACACACTCTATGATGGATGATCGATGATGGTGGTGGATGTGGGTTGTAGTGGTGGTGGAGTGTGGGTGAAGTGGGATTGAGGTGGTTTGCCAAGGGATGCCTTTGAAGTGAACCAAGCACCCCTATTTATAGCCTGCACACGGCCCCGTGACCATCCTCTTTCTCTTTCTTCATTAATTGCAATTTGTCTGCATTAGCTCCACACGCCCCCGTGTCCGCTGGGCACGGCCCCGTGTGCAGAAGCGTATCTGTACTATCAAGATTTGCTTGGATTCTGTGAATCTTAGCGTTGACCACTCCCCGTGTCGAGCTGGGCACGCCCTCATGTCGGGAATAGAAGTTTCTAAGACTTTGTCTTTTCTGCACACACCTGGCCACGCCCCCGTGTCCGCTGGGCACGGGGCCGTGGTCAGCCTTCCGTTCACTTGTTTTTGCTTGGGAAGATGCTGTCGAGGGGCCGGGCATGCCCCGTTTATTCCTTTTCTTGTATTTATGTTAGATTTGGCTGCATATTTGTTACCTTTGTTCAATTAAGCTCATTTGGTCCTGAAAATACAAAAGGAAGACAAAAGCACACTTTTTCCAACATTAGTACTAAAAAAGGGTTACTTTTATGCCTCATTTGATGTAATTTATATGTTGCATTTTACGCACATCATATACGCTGCGTATAGCTCTATACGCGACGTATATAAACCATCAGATTCTTTTGGGTCATTTTGGTAGGTTTGAGGCATCAATTTTTCACAAAGTTTAATACGCTGCGTATAGACCTATACGCAGCGTATATAAAGGGTCAAAAAGAAAATGTTACCCCTATTTTTGGCTGTGTTTAGCCCCCAATGCAGGGGTAAAATGGTCTTTTTTACTATACAACGCGTATAGCCCTGTATGTGGTGTATATATGGGGCAAGTTTGGTAAAAAAGACCATTTTACCCCTGAGTTGGGGGCTATAAGGAGCCCAAACAGGTAAATTTGCCTTTTTGACCCTTTATATACGCTGCGTATAGACCTATACGCAGCCTATATAAAGGTTTTTTTTAGAAACATTTATACATTATTGGTTTTAGTAAATTTAAAAAAAAGTTTTCTATTTTAAATAAATAAAAAATTAAGTATTTCTTACAAGCTTTTTTATACAATATTAATCAATTTTATACGATAAATATCGTATCGTATAGGTGTAGTATAGGTCACGTATAACCTCGTATAAGCCTATAAGTGTGATATCGTATCGTATAGGTGTAGTATAGGTCATGTATTGACCTCGTATAAGCCTATAAGTGTGGTTTAGGTCCCGTGTAGGCCTATAGGCATATACAAGACCTACATGGTACCTATACGAGACTTATAGTATACACTATATGATACGATACGATACGATACGATACGATGCAATACGGTACGATACGATACTATATGATACCATACAACACCCGTATAAGCCTATAGATGTAGTATAGGTCCCTTATAGGCCTATATGTGTGGTTTAGGTCCCGTATAGGCTTATATGTGTGGTTGAGGTCCCGTATAGGCCTATAGGTGTGGTTTAGGTCCCGTATAGGCCTATTGGCGTGGTTTAGGTCCCATATAATCCTATATGCATATACAAGACCTATATGAAACCTATACGAGACTTATAGTACTATAGGTGTAATAGGTGTTGTTTAGGTCCCGTATAGGCCTATAGGCATATACAAGACATATAGGGAACCTATACGAGACTTATACTATACATTATACGATACGATATGATGCAATATGATACGATACTATAGGATACCATACAACACCCGTATAAGCCTATAGATGTAGTATAGGTCCCTTATAGGCCTATATGTATGGTTTAGGTCTCGTATAGGCCTATTGGTGTGGTTTAGGTCCCGTATAAGCCTATAGGCATATACAAGACCTACAGGAAAACTATACGAGACTTCTACTACAGTATACGACATGACACGATACGATGCAATACCATACGATACGATACGATATAACACCCGTATAGGCCTATAGGTGTGGTTGAGGTCCCGTATAGGCCTATAGGTGTGGTTTAGGTCCCGTATAGGCCTATTGGTGTGGTTTAGGTCCCGTATAAGCCTATAGGCATATACAAGACCTACAGGGAACCTATACGAGACTTATACTATACACTATACGATACGATACGATACGATGCAATACGATACGATACTATAGTATAGGTCCCGTGTAGGCCTATAGGCAGATACAAGACCTATATGAGACTTATACGAGGTTTATACGAGATTTATACTATACGATACGATACTTAAAAATGTTTTTTTTTTAAATACACCATTTATATACGCTGTGTATAAGCCTATACGCAGCGTATATAAAGGGTTAAAAAGGTAAATTTACCACAGGTTTGTGGTTAAAAATAAAAACTACCCTTTATATACGCTGCGTATAGACCTATACACAGCATATATAATGGGTCAAAAAGACAATGTTACCCCTGTTTTTGGCTGCGTATAGCCCCCAATGTAGGGGTAAAATGATCTTTTTACTATACGCCGCGTATAGCCCTGTATGTGGCGTATATATGGGGCAAGTTTGGTAAAAAAGACCATTTTATCCCTGAGTTGGGGGCTATACAGAGCCCAAACCAGGGGTAAATTTGCATTTTTGACCCTTTATATACGTTGCATATAGACCTATACGCAGCGTATATAAAGGTTTTTTGAAACATTTATACACTATTGGTTTTAGTAAATTTTATAAAAAAAGTTTTCTATTTTAAATAAATAAAAATAAGTATTTCTTACAATTTTATACGATAAATATCGTATCGTATAGGTGTAGTATAAGTCACGTATTGACCTCGTATAAGCCTATAACTGTGATATCGTATCGTATAGGTGTAGTATAGGTCACGTATTGACCTCGTATAAGCCTATAAGTGTGGTTTAGGTCCCGTGTAGGCATATAGGCATATTGGTGTGTGCAAAGTTTGATATGTTTTTATTAATATTTTGAGCCCATTTTTCGCATTAGTCAAGTTTTAAATTTATAAAACACGATATTCTACTAACACTAAACACACATTTGGGAAAGTTACCGAGGTCGTACAAGGACACAAGAGCTTTTAGTATTGGTTTATCCGCAATGTCTAATCTATCTAAATTTTTGAGAAAAGTTTTGAAACATGAAAATAAAACTAAAAAATGCAGAAATAAATAAAATAAAAACAGATACACAAGATAGAATCACTTGGATCCAACTCATCTTTAATGTATCCTTTGATGATTTTCGCACTTTCGGACTTTTTAAGAGATTATCTTAGTTATAGTAGTAGGCCCCTCTTTTGAAGGTGACGTTACCCTCAACTCAGTGGTTTGAGTCAGCAGGGATACAATCCTAAAGGGTCGGAATACTAAAAGATAACTAAGTAAGTTATTAATGCGAAAAGTGGTAGGCCCCTCTTTTGAAGGTGACGTGACCCTCGGCTAAGTGGTTTGAGTCAACAAAGAGACAATCCCAAGAAGCCGGTTTAAAGTATTAATAGTAGTTTACATATGAGGGGTTCAAGCTATTCGCACCCCCGCCATCCAATACCAGTGGGTATTGGAGGAGGTCCTCTAAAGCTTGAACCAGGTCCTCACAGGATCTATACACTGAAGGAGACAAGAACTTTACCAAACCATTCCCCTAACCCCCGACCAGGTAGTCAACGTTCTTTATATAGATCGTAAAGACACGAATGACGCAATCATTTACTTTATATAGACAGTAAAGCAACCTCAAGACACCACGAGAAAATGATAAAGAAAATTCACCTTCAACATAAGAAATTAGTTATTAAAGTCATTAATACAAACCCAAATAAAAAGTGCCGAAAGATTAAATATCAAAAGTAATACATAAAAGATTTGTCTTCACCAAGTGATGTAAGAGGCTTAGCCAAACATGGCCTTTGATTGGCAAGAACTCTTACAATCAATCTTGGATCCCGAGACTACTACACACTCTAAAGATGGATGATGGATGATGGTGGTGGGTGTTGGTGTTGTATTGGTGGTGGAGTGGTGGCAAAGTGGGAGAGTAGTGGTTTGCCAAGGGATGCCTTTCAAGCGAACCAAACACCCCTATTTATAACTAGAACAGAGCCCTGGCCACGGCCCGTGTCCAGTGGGCGCGACCCGTGGCCATCATCTTCTCATGGGCATGGCCCCGTGGTCAACTCTTTGTTGTACTATCAAGATTCTGCGTATCTTTGCATTGACCACGCCCCGTGTTCAGCTGGGCACGCCCCCGTGGTGGGCGTGGAAGCTTCTACAGGTTTGTCTTTTGTGAAGGCTACTGACCACGCCCCATGCCCGGCTGGGCACGACCCCGTGGTCAGTCTCTGTTTCCTTGTTTTTGCTTTGGGAGATGCTGCCAAGGGGTCGGGCATATCACGTTTATTCCTTCTTTTTGTATTTATGTTGGTTTTGGCTGCTTATTTGCTCCTTTTGTTCTTTTAAGCTCGTTTTGTCCTATAGATTCAAAAGGAAGAAAGAAACACGTTTTTTCCAACATTAGTACTAAAAAGGGTTAGTTTTATGCCTCATTTGATGTAATTTATATGTTGCATTTTGCACACATCAAATACCCCCACACTTGAATCTTTGCTTGTCCTCAAGCAAAACTCTTTAATATGTGGCTTACACACCCAAATGGAAGAGGTAGAGGAGAAGTTTTGGGCTTATCTTGAGTGTCGGGAATCCAAGGTCTTTATTGAGTTTTATTTGTATTTTATTTACAATCCTATTCGTCATGATTTATTTAGAACACTTTATAAGAAAAATTATTTATTTGGGCATAACATGCCTCTTTAAAATTCCATTTATATACAAGTTCACATACCTCACGGGAGATCACTCAACACTCGGCCGAATATGTACTTTTGTGAAACACTCGAGACCGACATGGAACCTACTTCTACCATATGCTTGCCAAGCGATCAATCCTCCTCCTTTTTAACTATAAATCTTTGTAAATATCAAGAGGACTTGGGGAAGGGTTAGGCTTGGGCTAAGGGTAGGTGGTTTTTTTGGTTGGTGGTTAGTAAAAATAGCGAAAAGCGTAAAAAGCATCGGTCGTCGTAAAACTTTTTGTTTTTGTGACTTTTATTCAAATGAAGCACATTCAAACAAGATTTCTCTAAGGAACTTGTTTGTTTATTGCAAGACTTTTTTTTTTCATGTCACAAGATAACCGAGATTTTCTCTAAAACAAATGGGTTTAAAAAAAAGAAAAATGTTTTGGTGGGTAATGAGTGTTTGTTTTTCGGGTTTTGAAATGAAAAGGTTTAGGCTCAAAGGGGTTAACTAGGGGGATTTTGGGTCGGTGATAAAAAAGATGAAAAATGAAAAATAAAGGTTTTGAAAGGAAAATGGGTTAGTCTTATTGCCTCCATCATTTACTTAATTGGGTTCAAGTTGGTAAGGACCGGGAATGTATCGTCTTAGCAAGTTCTAGAGTCATAAGAACCAAGCGGCTATTCACACAAGAAACGAAAAATGAGCATTTAGTTTAAAGATATATGCATGTATGCTCAATAAAGGCTCAAAACTCACTTATTGTGGGAATGGGTTTATAATGTGATCAAGTATATATAATCAAATTTTAATTAAATTTGTCATGCATTTTCATAATTTTCTTATTTGGTTCTTTTTATCACGACGCTATCGGTTGTAAATTTATAAAAATATAACCTTTTTAGAACTTGTTATTCCCGAATTAAACCAAGATAAGTAAAAAATGAAATTTTTTTTTTTTAATTTTTGGGGTGATTAGTGGTTCCAATAGAGTTCTGTGTAAGGCTTGTTATTAGGACTTGAAAGATTCAAGATTTTAGTATCCCCCCACACTTAAATTACACAATGTCCTCAATGTGTCCCAAAAATAAGTTTTTAGGTTGATTTGAATGTGTAAAAAGTGTTGAAAAACAAGTTTTTATGTTACTGGGCGTCTAGCCACGGCCCCGTGTGGTCCGGGCACGGGCCCGTGGTCAGATCGCCAGTATCAAAATTTAACAGAAGGCTGGCCACGGGGCGTGTTCATTGAGCACGGCCTGGGGCTAGTTACCTGAACTGGGACTTTTTTCTGCAGAGACTGGGCACGGGGCGTTGGGCTGAGCACGGCCCCGTGCTGCACACACTGTAATGTTGGAAAAGTTGATGGAAGGCTCTGTTTTCGTGCATGGGGTGTGGTTTTAACGTCCCTTTGGCAATTTTCATCTTTCCTCATTTGTTAAACCATTAAACATCATCCAAACACCACATAATAATTTAAACCGTCATTCATTAAGAGTGCACGATACATAGTTCCTAAAAATCAAAATTACAACTAAAAATTAAGATAGATAGGTAGGTCCTTGAAAGAAAGAAATTGAAACCATGAAGAAGTTCTACCCTAGATGTTTTCATGACAAGAACAACAAAAACCCGAAAATGATTTTCCGGTTAATAAGGGCTCTTTAGAACTTCAACCCGGAGGGCGCTCCTCAAACGTCGTTGAGCCACTCCTCATCTCCCGAGAGAGAAGGAAGACGGGCTCATTGTCCACAACCTCTTGTGGGGGAGGTGCGAAATCTACCGGAACCTCGTGTAATGCATCTAGAGGAGGTTCCGGAGGGATGTCATCCCATCTGGTCGGGTTGACAACTTCTTGCGCCAAGTTCCAATCTTCTTGTGGGAAGATTGGTTCCATGGGTGGCATGGCAAGAATATTCAACCTTTTGATTTCTTGAAGCTATTCTCTAGCCCCACCGTCAAATAGTTGATACGATCAATGAGGGCCTCTTCCACTGAAGTCATCTCGTCAAGTGCCTCCCTTAGTGCACATACGTATCGGACAAGGGTAGCTTCTATTGGTGGCCTTCTCCCCCTTCGACTGTTTCTTGTAGTATTTGATGAAGTTCCACTGTTTTGGCTCGACATTCTGAGGAAACAAGATGAAAATTTCAAAGAGGATGAAACTAAGACTCCGGCCACGGCCCTGTGCCCGCTGGGCACGACCCCGTGGTCACACCTCTGCAGGTTTTTGAACCAAGGAATATCATTGTTTTAAATTATATTTCTATATTTTGAAACATTTTTGAACATAAATAAATTAAAACAGTTTTATAAAACTTATGTTTAATAAGATTCCTTGGTTAAAAACCTTGCAAATATCACAATAAAGCTTGAAGTTATGAATATTTCAAGCTTTAATGGAGGTTGGAGTGTTTTGGAGAAGAAGGTAAGTGACAAAAGTGGCAAAAGACAAGATGGTTGGTGAGAAACCTTCTTTGGAATATACCTTTTAAGGTATGTGTGAAGATCCCAACAAATCTTGTTCTTTGGAATGGATCCAAATGTGCAGATGATGCTGACTTTATAGAAAATGACAGCACACTGACCACGGCCCCGTGGTCAGACAAGGTTCTGACACATTTTGTCCGTATTTGAGCACGGGGCGTGTTGGCCTGGACACGACCCCATGGTCAGAATTAAGGTGGGCACGGGGCATGTTGACCTGAGCACGACCCCGTGGCTAGAGTGTTTATGAAGCGGCGTCTTATTTCAAGGTTTTTATTCGGATCGGACGGTTCCTTACTGGAGGGAACAACAACGAAGTGCCTAAGGTACCTTAATTGCTCTTGATTTAAGCAAGAACGCAAGAGGTTATCGGAAAAGGGTAAAACCTAAACTAAATACCGGTGGGCGGAACCAACCTTTATTCCCTTTATCCGGGCTCTTCTTAAAGATGGTATATGTCGAATCGCTTAGGTCTATGAGCACATCGGTGGGGGCCGATGGAGAGTCTTTCATGGCATAATCGGCATAGGGACGACTATCACTCATGTTTTCACAAGTGGTTGAGGTACTTTTGGTGTCATCGATGTTGGTAGAATCCGAATGTGACCCCAACAATTCTCCTTGATCGTTTTCTTGTGATGAATAACTCGCTTTCATCTCAAGCTCTAATTCTTTTAATTTTAAGAGAATTATTTCGTCGAGTCGACATAATTCTACGGAGGTTATGTCGGTTGAAAGAGATGGTTGACGGCATTCGGGCGAGAGATAGTGATTGTTTTTACTTTCGTCCATCTTAAGGTGGTTACAGGAAAACGATGGGTCTAAATAGTGGGGCTCGCAATTTAGAAAGACACATTCTAAATCTTGATGGAATCCACCACATATTTGACACCACTCACCGTCGGAGTGGCGAAAGTAAAAATAATCAATATCGCTCATATTTTTGTTAGAATTTACCAACCGTCGGGATCTTACGGTTCTGTTTTCAGTAAATGGGGGTTGGACACGGGGGCGTGTTGAGTGGACACGGCCCCGTGGTCAGCTAATGTCTGACTTAAAACAGGATTTCCAGTAACGATGATGGACACGGCCCCGTGTCTGGCTGAGCATGACCCGTGCCGAGTTCTGCAGAAACTGAAAAATTAAGAAAAATCCTAAAAAAATAGAAAAATAAATAAAAATAATTAGGCCGTTGATTTTAAACTTTCTTAAAATCCTTGTGTCCCCAGCAACGGCGCCAAAATCTTGGTGTGTCCGAAGCGTGATATGTTTTTATTAATATTTTGAGCCCATTTTTCGCATTAGTCAAGTTTTAAATTTATAAAACACGATATTCTACTAACACTAAACACACACTTAGGTAAGCGCACCCATCGTGAGCATAGTATAGTGTTGGTAAGATACCGAGGTCGTCCAAGGACACAAGAACTTTTAGTACCGGTTTATCCTCAACGTTTAATCAATCTAAATTTTTGAGAAAAGTTTTGAAACATGAAAATAAAACTAAAAAATGTAGAAATAAATAAAATAAAAACAGATAGACAAGATAGAATCACTTGGATCCAACTCAACTTTAATGTATACTTTGATAATTTTCACACTTTCGGACTTTCTAAGAGATTATCTTAGTTATAGTAGTAGGCCCCTCTTTTGAAGGTGACGTTACCCTCAACCCAGTGGTTTGAGTCAGCAGGGATACAATCCCAATGGGTTGGAATATTGAAAGATAATTAAGTAAGTTATTAATGCGAAAAGTGGTAGGCCCCTCTTTTGAAGGTGACGTTACCCTCAGCTAAATGGTTTGAGTCAGCAAGGATACAATCCCAAGAAGCGGGTTTAAAGTATTAACAGTAGTTTACATATGAGGGGTTCAAGCTATTTGCACCCCCGCCATCCAATACCAGTGGGTATTGAAGGAGGTCCTAGTAAACTTGAACCAGGTCCTCGCAGGATCTATACACTGAACGAGACAAGAACTTTACCAAACCATTCCCCTAACCCTCGACCAGGTAGTCAACGTGCTTTATATAGACCGTAAAGACACGAATGATGCAATCATTTACTTTATATAGACAGTAAAGTAACCTCAAGACACCATGAGAAAATGATAAAGAAAATTCACCTTCAACATAAGAAACTAGTTATTAAAGTCATTAATACAAACCCAAATAAAAAGTGCCGAAAGATTAAAAATCAAAAGTAATACATAAAAGATTGGTCTTCACCAAGTCATGTAAGAGGCTTAGCCAAACATGGCCTTTGATTGGCAATAACTCTTACAATCAATCTTGGATCCCGAGACTACTACACACTCTAAAGATGGATGATGGTGGTGGGTGTTGTTGTTGTAGTGGTGGTGGAGTGGTGGCAAAGTGGGAGAGTAGTGGTTTGCCAAGGAATGTCTTTCAAGTGAACCAAACACCCCTATTTATAACCAGAACAGAGCCCTGGCCACGGCCCCGTGTCCAGTGGGCACGGCTCGTGGCCATCATCTTCTCTTCCTCATTAATTACAAGTGTCAACAGAGGGCCCCACACGACCCCGTGTCTCCTGTGCACGACCCCGTGGTCAACTCTTTGTTGTACTATCTAGATTCTACGTATCTTTTCGTTGACCACGCCCCGTGTTGAGCTGGGCACGCCCTCGTGGTGGGCGTGGAAGCTTCTATAGGTTTCTCTTTTGTGCAGGCTACTAACCACGCCCCATGCCCGGCTGGGCAAGGCCCCATGGCGAGTCTCTGTTTCCTTGCTTTTGCTTTGGGAGATGCTGCCGAGGGGTCGGGCATGTCACGTTTATTCTTTCTTTTTGTATTTATGTTGGTTTTGGCTGCTTATTTGCTCCTTTTGTTCTTTTAAGCTCGTTTTGTCCTGTAAATTCAAAAGGAAGAAAGAAACACACTTTTTCCAACATTAGTACTAAAAAGGGTTAGTTTATGCCTCATTTGATGTAATTTATATGTTGCATTTTGCACACATCAATATACAAGACCAACAGGGAACCTATACGAGACTTAAACTATACACTATATGATACGATACTATAGGATACCATACAACACCCGTATAAGCCTATAGATGTAGTATAGTTCCCTTATAGGCCTATATGTGTGGTTTAGGTCCCGTATAGGCTTATATGTGTGGTTGAGGTCCCGTATAGGCCTATAGGTGTGGTTTAGGTCCCGTATAGGCCTATTGGTATGGTTTAGGTCCCGTATAAGCCTATAGGCATATACAAGACCTATATGAAACCTATACGAGACTTACACTACACGATACGATACTATACTATACGATACGATATAACACCCGTATACGCCTTTAGGTGTAGTATAGGTCTCGTATAGTACTATAGGTGTGGTTTAGGTCCTGTATAGGCCTACAGGCATATACAAGACCTATAGGGAACCTATACGAGACTTATACTATACACTATATAAAACGATACGATGCAATACGATACGATACTATAGGATACCATACAATACCCTTATAAGCCTATAGATGTAGTATAGGTCCCTTATAGGCCTATATGTGTGGTTTAGGTCCCGTATAGGCCTATAGGTGTGGTTGAGGTCCCGTATAGGCCTATAGGTATGGTTTAGGTCCTGTATAGGCATATTGGTGTGGTTTAGGTCTCGTATAAGCCTATAGGCATATACAAGACCTATAGGAAACCTATACGAGACTTATAATACACTATACGACACGGTACGATGCAATACTATACGATACGATATAACACCCGTATAGGCCTATAGGTGTAGTATAGGTCTCGTATAGTACTATAGGTGTGGTTTAGGTCCCGTATAGGCCCATAGGCATATACGAGACCTATAGGAAACCTAAACGAGACTTATACTATACGTTATACGTTATACGATACGATACTATAGGATACCATACAACACCCGTATAAGGCTATAGATGTAGTATTTAAAAATAATTAACGGTATGATATTTAAACGTTTATAGCATTCGAACTGCACTAGACATGGTATAATAATTTAATTTAAACGATAACAATATAATATATTCAAACCGTATATACGTTTTCCAAAACAATTTAACGGTATATAATATTATTGGTATAACATTAACGGTTATATATTTTAAGCGATTTAACGTTGGAACCGGGTGAGAATTTATACCACAAATACATCAAAATAAATCTAGTGGGTTATATACGCTGCGTATAGCTCTATACGCAGCGTATATAAACCCTGTTTGTCTGTGCCAACGATTGCTGGGCAAGCTATGAATTCCATGCAACTTATACGCTGCGTATAGCTCTATACGTTGCGTATAGGTGTAACCATATACGCTGCGTATAGGTGTAATCATATACGCTGCGTATAGGTTTATACGCAGCGTAGGTAAACCCTAAGTGTGCAGATAGCAAACCAAGGTGTGCCAATAGTTTCAGCCTTTGGTAATGAGTCAAAATAGGCAATCTTACAGTTTAAGTAGAAACAGGTGAGGCCGGGTTGACCAAAATCTCTTTTTCCAAGGTCTTGTTCACACTTTGAAAACAAATTTCAAAGGGTTGGCTTATTTACACACCCCTACAATCTTATTTTCACATCCCTAGTGCTATACATGCCGTATAACCTTATATGGGCCCGTATAGAATGTTAATGCACATAATTTAATGTGTTGGAATGTCTTGTTTGTTTTACATGTATACGGGTCGTATAGATGTATACGAGCCGTACAAGGTTATATACGAGCAATATAACCTTATACGGCCTACATAATTTTGTTTCACAAGTTTGATAAGGTTTTTTAGTTTTGAAATCTGTATACGGGCCGTATAAGGTTATACGACCCGTATAGCTCGTAAAGAAAAGTTAATTTTTTGGTGCAATCGGAAAATTGTTTAATAAGTTTAGTAATTCTTTAAATAGTGTTTGCATATTATTTATATATATCGGATTATGTTACGAGTTTGTAGTTAAACGTACTAATAATGTTTAATAAGTTTCCACTTTGTAAAACGATAAATATATGATATGATTATGATAAACACTACGACAACAATTATTAAACAAACAACTTTACATCTAAACATAAGATTAATATTTATAATGTTTTACATCTAAAACAAACAAAAAGATAAATTTTTACAATGTTTCAAACGTAAAAAAAAAAAAATACAATAAGCAGCTACGGCGATGGTGGTGGTGGTGATGGTGCAGCACCAGCTCGTGGAGGTAGGGGCGCGCCAGAATGTAAGCCATAATCGCCTCGACCATCCATTATACATCCCTCCTGACAGCAGCTACATCCGACTCGACCTGAGCGAGTCTCTCCTCCACCCCCGGTGGAGGCGTCACACGAGGTCTCATGCTCCGTCGATCGTACGGGCGATCACCGTGTACATCCACCGCAGCTACCTGCGATCTATCGATGGTAGCATCACCCCCCTGTACCCCGCCTCCCTCTCTGTCGCCTCCCTCCCCCCGGCTCCCTCTCCCTCGCCTCCCTTACCCCCGTGACCCTCATCCTCACCATATGACCAAACAAGCCCTTATCCCTTGACCTCGCAAGCCAAACCCATCGCGCACGCTATGTTCCTCCCAAGCCAATCAAGCTGGAGTGATACGGTCATATCCTTTGCCACATGCGGGGACAAGACGCGATGGTAATGCTTCGCCAGACGGGTGACGAAGCACCCACAGCTGATGTGGATAGAGATACGATTAAAAGCGTACTCGGCGAAGTATGCGGCCTGTTGATACATATTTTGTGGACGCGACTCGACTCGGTTCAACTCGGCTCGGTTCAACCCGGTTAGGTTCGGCTCAAGCCCGACGTCACGACATTCCTCCGTCGTGCGCTCCAGAGTTCGACACGCGAAGCACGAAGCGCCGCGAGCCGGTTCCCACAACCACATCATCATGACATCATCATGATGATGTCATGATGATGTCACTACTTTGACTAAACTTCACAAATATGAAACAAAGTAAATCGTGAACGTGCATGATTATTATGGCCAATCAACTTCTTTATTTGTGGGCTGATTAACTTCATTTGGGCTTAAACCTTCAGCTGGGCCGGACTACATGTGGGTCGACGAAACAGACTTTGTTTCGTCAACTTTGATGTATGTTTGATGTGTTTCGTCGACAACAGTTTTGATTCGTCGAGATTAGTCTGTTTCGTCATATCTCGTGTATCTGTGAGTATATATAGTGGGTTATCCTTCTGTTTCACGCATGAACACAGAGACAAGAGAATACACACACGAGAGCTAGAGAGAGAGTTTGCAAAATACATTTGTAAACATTGCTTTGTAACTGAACCTTTCATACGTATTAATACATAGGTGTTAATCGGTGAATATTGTGTGTCGTGTATTTGCGTGTTCTATCTCGGTTTGCTTTCCCGGTTGGATTCCGCACAACCGGGTTGGTTCGTACACAAGGATTAGGCGACTAGATCCTCCCCTAGCCGGACCTACAAGTGGTATCAGAGCCGTGGCTCTTTTCCTTGTTAAAAACCGAGTTTATACAAGACTTTGGAGTGTTTGGACAAAAACTCACATGGGTTAACATCTGTTTTTAGTGTTTTTCTCACAGTTCTTGACGTAAAAACGTGTTCTAAACTAACCGGGTGTGTTAAAGAACGGGTTGGGTAACTTAAAAACTTGTTTTTAAGAAGTTTGGTAATTTCCGGCCAAATTCCGGCTTACTCCGGTGACCGGTTTCTGGATAAGAACCTTCTTTTTAGGCAATATTTTATTAGTCAAATCTGGGTTGGCAGAAAGTATGGTCTGAACATACCTTCTGCCGAAAGTTTTTACCAACCAATCACCTTTTCACCAACCTGTCAACTTTTGTCAACTGTGTCAGTGCAGATCGAAGGATATCCTTCGAAGTCGAAAGATCATCTTTCGATCAAAGGAGGTTCGATAGATAATCATCTTTCGAACATCCTTCGAATTCTGTGACTTATCTTTCGATCCAAGGAATCTTTTCGAAGGATATATCTGTCGATCTACAGGTCTTATTCGAAAGACAAGGATCCTTCGATTGGAGAGTCTTTCGAAATCATTGTTCGAAACTCAACAGTGATCTTTCGAACACTGTTGATCTTTCGAACACTGTTGATCCTTCGAACAAGTTCTGTTCTTTCGATCCTAATCTGTTTAAGCTTAACAAGTTTGTGTTTTTAAGGTCTTTCGATCAAAGATCCTTCGGCTGTTTGTTATCCTTCGAGATTTTAACATAGTTTGTGAAAAATTAAATTTTAAAAAGGGAAAACTTGTTTTTCAAATTTTAAATTATTTTTCACTTAATATATTAATTGTCTTTATAAAATGGGAACAAACGGTCAGTGGGATCCAACCGCGTGGACTCAAACAACTTTGACTCCACAATCATCAGCTACGCAATCATCAGCTACGCAATCTCAGTCAGATTTCAACAAAAATGCATGGATGCAGGCTATTGCCCCACCTCAAGCTGCAATGATAACTGCAAATCAATGGGCATTGGTCACAAATCAAAGCAGCAGCATTCAAGCTATGATGCAGAACGACAGTGAAACTGGTACAAGCACAAAACCGCCAAAGCTGAATCACATCAATGATTGGGGATGGTGGAAAGAAAGGCTGAGAACTTATGTTCAGGGGCAAGGTCAAGATCTATGGATGTGCTTCTTTACTCCATTTGAAAATGAATTGGAAGTTGCAGGATCTAATCCACAAACTTACAGCACTATGTCTGAGGAGGATAAGAAGAAATTTGAGTTAGAGAAGAAAGCATTCATGATTCTCACACAAGCTCTTCACAGAGACATTTACCACCAGTTTGTTTACTGCACGACTACTAAAAGCTTGTGGGATATGCTCACGTTACGATGTGAAGGAAATGCTCAATCTAGAAAGATCAAGCAAGAATTGTTGAAGAAAGAGTTTGAAGGATTCACGTGTATGGAGAATGAGACTTTGGCAGAGTTATCTACAAGGTTCCATCATTTGTTGAGCGAGATGTTTGCCTTTAGAGTTACTGCCACTCCACAAGAAATGGTGAAGAGATTTGCTGATAGCTTACCAGCAAAGTGGAGCAGTTATCTTGAAATTCTCAAAGAAAATGGTGTTCTAGACACAATCACTGTGTATGAGTTAATTCAGAAATTGGAGAACAAGGATGTAGAAGAAAAGCTTAAGGCAAAAAGAACACTAACTCCTCAAAATCCTGAGATGTACTATGGGATTGCAGGAGGCATCAGTGGAGAAAAACCAGTTTCTCAACATGCGAAGCTTCAAACAGCCTTCATCTCAAACACCGGGCCTCCCACAACAAATCAGTTTGATCCTTCAGCATACACGATGTTCTCAAGACCAGATTCTTCTTCTCTACAACAGGATGTGCAACCTGCTCCTCAATTCACACCACCGCCTTTCTTAGACCCAAGCAGAGCTCAGCAGCAACAACCGCAACAGCAAGGGTTTTATGGAAGCTCTTCAAACTTTCAAGCCACTTCCAATCCGAACACAGTCAGATTAGACACTTCTAGCTTTTCCAAAGTCAGTGTCGAAGTAGCCAAGGAGCATATGGAGATGTTGAACACCTTGGTTAGTGCTTATTGTGGATTGGTTGCAGGTCAGATTGGGAATATCAATCTAACCAATGAAGATTATCAGCAAGTGGATAGGGAAGAGTTTGAAATGATGGATATCAAATGGGCTCTTGCTAGTGCAATTCGAAGAGCAAAGGAGTTTATGGAAAGGACGGGGAGAACCAACTTGAATAGCAACAACAACACCAAGTATGGTTTTGATAAGAATGCTGTCACTTGCTTCAATTGTGGTGAAAAGGGTCACTTCAAGCGGGAGTGTCAGAAGCCTCCTAAGCAAGGAAATCAGAATCCCTTCAGGAATCAAGGACAGCCACAACAGCAACAGAACAACAATGACAGATCAATAGTGCCGGTTGGAGGAAATGCATCTGGATCCACAAACACTAATCCACACAGAGGATTGGTTGTTCAAGCTGATGAAATCTGCAATTGGAACCTTCAGCTTGGAGAAGGAGGAAATGGTGGAACAGCATGTTATGCTAAAGTGATTGAGAAGGTCGTAGAACCCGTGTCTGCTGGTGAATCTTCAGAAGATGAAGATAGTTCGGGTTATAGTGGGAGCATGGATGGGGAATCACTTGATGCTGGTGATTTATCAAGTGATGCTTTAGATTTGGAAGTTGATGAGCTTTTGGCCGAAGCTGAAGCATTATGCAAGAGGAGATCTATTCTTTGCCAGAAATCTGCTGGAACTTCCGAGAAGCTTGCTCAGTTCTTCTCTGAAGATGGATCTTTTTCTTTCCATTCAGCCTTTATGGCTAATGTCGACAGTTCATCAAGTCAGGTATGTGTCGATGAACCCACTGTAGTTAGTTGTGAAAATTGTGATAGTGTAAAGGTTAAATATGCTGAAAAGGAAAGTCAGTTTGAAATCACATACAAACACAATCAAGAATTGATTGTAGATCTTTCTAAAGCAACTGAAGCTAACTTGTTTTTAACCAGAAATGAAAAGGAATTTAAAGCAACAATTGCGTCATTAAAACATGATGTTTCAGAATTACAAAAGGCTGTTTTGCGAAAACAACATGCTAACAATAATCTTATTGACACAATTGAAAAGCAAATGGTAGAATTGGCAACAGCTCGATGTGAATGTGAAACAATTAAGCAGAAACTGGAAAGCTATTCCAATTCCCGCTTTGTATTGGATCACATCATTGACGTTCAAGAGAGAAAGAAAAAGGGGGATAAACCATGTATTGGATTCAAATCATGTCCTCCCCCAATGAATCACAATTACTCCAAATTGCCTGATGACGAGGATATGCCCCGTTTTGAACCTACTGTGCCACTCGATCTAGATGACTTTGCAGCAGGCCTCGGGTTCACAACTGGTACATCATCCTCGGGTCAATCAGAATCTGAGAATGTGACAGATTCATCGTGTGTTAAGGAACAGAGTCCTCCCATTGTTGAGGATGCTGATTCTTCGGATGATGAATCTGAAGAAATTGTGAAACAACAGTCTAACTCGGTTACAACAGATATTCCAATTGAGAATCACATCCTGTGTGATCCACCAGTGAAACCGAGTAAGACTGAAATGTCAAAAGCAATGGAGTCCCTTGTATCTAGCAGTGAAGAGAATAACTTGTTGTACACGCTCAAAGGAGATAGCAAAATCTACTCTAACAAAGATTTTCCAATTAAAAATGTAAATCAAGATTTAATTGAGCAAATTTTTGAAGGATGCACTGATAAGTTTTTGGGGAACAAAAGTGGCAAAGTTACCGTCACTCAATGTGATCCAATTCCGTGTGAACAAATTAGAAAACAATACGGAAACCGAAAACTACCATTTGAGCGAAAACAACAAGTCAACTCCGGAAAGGGTAAGGTACAGGGGAAAGAAGGCTCAGAACAAGAATGTTCAAGTACCTAAAGTTCAGCAGCCTAAGACTGAACAACCAAAGGTTCAACAACCTAAAGTTGAACAGTCTAAGGCTACTCAACCTAAGGCTGCACAACCTAAAATTCAACAATCAAGGGTTGAGCAACCTAAGGTTCAACAACAAAAGGTGCAAAACAAAAGAGCTCCTGTTAAGAAGCGAGGACCGAGAATGAACTTTGTTGGATCCACGGGTTCAGACAAACTTGAAACATTTCAGGATAAATCTAACCTTGAGTTTATACAACAGTTTAGAATTTTAAAACGAAATGATCAGAATAATTACACCCAACACACCAACGGATGTGATTTAGGCCCAAGCACGTCTAGATCACAAAGTTCATTGTCTGGTTCTCCGTCTGGTCATCAACATGTTTCTCCGAAGTTTGTAGAGCGGAGAACATGTTTTGAATGTGGGACAGTTGGGCATATTGTAAGATATTGCCCACACGTGCAGAAGCTGAAGTCAAAAACGAGTGCTCCCCAAGAAATCGATTACCGAAAACGATCAGTTTCCCCGAAACAAGACCCACGTGTCTTGAAAGAAAGGGAAAAGAAGTTAAAGCAAAAGAATCAAAAGGTAATTGAAAAGGCCTTAAAATCAGAGGTCAAAGAAGAAAAACCTGTACAAGCAAAATCTGAAACTGTAAAACCAGTAAATGCTAAAACAATGAATTCAAATACTGGTAAAGGACAAACAGCTTGGAAGCAAAAGCAGGTAATTCAATCAGGGGGAGCACCACAGGTTCTTTTTCCTAATCATCAAGTGATTGAAATCACTTTCCTTGATGATCAAGGACGACCCAAGTCCACAAAGGCTTGGGTCCCTCTCTCCAACTAATCTCTAAGTGAGTGTGTAGGATATTCCAGGAGGAACTTTCGATAGTCGTAAGATTGTTGATAGTGGAGCGTCCTTGCACAAGATAGGCGACAGAAGAAATTGTTGCCTCTGATGGAGAGAGGAGAAAAGAAGACAAAAATGTCTGATGATAGAATGTTGTTGAATGAAGTTGAAAAATTCGACCAGATGAAATATGTGCAAAATATTTGGTTGTTATGGTTTTTGATCGGGTCCTCAGGAAAGATTCAAATGAAGAGTACGAGCCTGTAGCACGTTTGAAACTTTTCGAAGATTCATGGATTTTTCTTCCACAAGAAGTTCAAAGTCCACAAGATGAACGTGTATGGTACTTTTCTCTACGGTGTGATTGAAGAAAATGTGTTTGTTGAACAAACCAACCGGGTGTGCGGATGCCTTGGCATGGATTGAACAACCGCACACTACTTCTCAAGAGAAAGATAAAGACCTTCGCTGGTGCAATGTGGAAGACCAGCCGGACCCGGAGGTTTATGATCTTGTTGCTGTGTGGAGCTATCTAGGATTAAGTGAAGTAGCTACATAAATCGACCTTGAAATCCACACCAAGTGGATATCCAGTTTGGGAGAGCACTCAGATTCCTTGCAATGCACGGAGCAGTTGCAGGATACGGTTTTAAATTTCTAATCTCTCCTATACTTGTCGATATTTAAGCTGCTTTGTGAATTATTATCTCGTTCAGCACTCTTTGGCCAGACAATGTTGTCATGGTCCGCACCGCTTACCGACATGCCAACTGATTTTTCCAAAATTCGCTAAATCATTTCTGATTAAAACTTAATTTTGGTAAACGGCATTGAGGTAAAACATGAGTTAACCAACATCGGAAATCGTTTTTGTAAATACCTTCGTGTCTTTTAAATTTTATCTTAGTTTGTTGATTTTAGGGAGAGTAAATCCAATTTTGAAAAATCCAAAAACATCGAAAAATTTAAAAACACAAAAACAATAGAAAAACAAAAATGAGTTTCCTGGCGAGAAAAAGAGAATATGATAGTACATCAGTGGTCTGTCTAAACCTCTTTAAACCTAAAATGAAAAACGATAAGCAGCTCTATATAAGATGTATCGGTAGGCTCACAATCATTTTAAAGTGTGCAGGGCGATATAAACTTAAATCGACTGAAAACCGCATGGGAACCGCTCATTGGCATATGGTCTTGGAACCGAAATTTCGTTTGAGAGATTGCCGAGGTTCTGAGATATTCGGTCTTTATGCTGCTTATCATCTGGGTATCATGGTTGTATCTTTTACCGAAAAATAACGGGGACGCAAGTCTAGATCTTCCATGATACCATACATACGTGTACATATTGCATTCGACCTCAATAAGTGATCAACAATCACATGTCCAAACAAATAAGTGATAATATATCACATTTTTCCGGGAGTCAAGTTCGTCTCTCTGCTGTACGAAAGTACTGACCTGTTCACGAACTTGCTCCTGTGCCCTCATGCATATGAAAATCAAGTTCCTCATCAATAAGTGATTCTATCACATAGGGCTTGTTTTCAATCAAAATAAGTGAGAATCTCACATCATATACGGTCAAACAGATGATAATCGGTATACTCACCGGTAAGATGAACCCTCGTGCATACCTTGATACGGGAATGTGTCGTGATGTGGATGAACACCGGTCGGTAAGTATAAATCATACCTTAACGTATCCCCTCGCCATGATTACATCTGATAAGTTGAGCTTAAGTGGACAACAATATCGATAATCGTTATAGGATGCTTATCTTAATGTTAACTAATTGAACAAAGAGAGTGTTTTGACATGACCGTACACTGATATGATTCTCTTACCCTCGAAACTCACAAAAGGATTGTCTGTAAATATTTATTTAATGCTTTCAGTTTCTGCATCTTTGTATATATTTATTTACTGCTTTCAGTCTTTACATTTGAAATATTCAAAAATTCCAAAAAGATTTTAGGTGTGTTTTAATATAAACTTTCTAAAAATCCAAAAAGATTTTATTTCTATTTTATTTTCGATCGTACAATGTTGGAGCTCGAGTCTTCGTTACCTGAAACCTGATTGAAAACCAAATCGACTAAATCTTCATAATCGGTCGAAATTTGCAAGTTTTTGAAAGTTAAAGACTAAAATTGACAAACTTGTTAAACTTTCAAACTGTCGGACGGTGTTTGATTAAATATGGTCATACGTGTGTCGTTTGTTTATACTAACTATATTCCAAGCAGTTGTTCTCATTACGCGTTTAGCTTTCTTGCATGTGCAGATGCTAAAGGCGAAGAGAACATGTTCGATGACAAGCATTGGAATGAAGACACAACGTGAAGGCACTCAAATGATGAAGATGATCGAGTTGCCGCTAGCCATCGTCAACACCACAAGGATCTCAAGTTGTAAAGATCAAGACATTCACGAGCATAACTCAAGGGGGAGCTTATGTTAAGGGGGAGTTTGTCAACACACTTCCTAAATGAAACGGGGAGTTTGTTGATACACTTTCTGCGTTCAAGACGTGAAGACTTTGAAGATCCTCCGACTTAGAAGACATGGAAGATGAACCTCACGAGTAGCGTCCAAGGGGGAGTTTGTTGATACATATTTTGTGGACGCGACTCGGCTCGGTTCAACTCGGCTCGGTTCAACCCGGTTAGGTTCGGCTCAAGCCCGACGTCACGACATTCCTCCGTCGTGCGCTCCAGAGTTCGACACGCGAAGCACGAAGCGCCGCGAGCCGGTTCCCACAACCACATCATCATGACATCATCATGATGATGTCATGATGATGTCACTACTTTGACTAAACTTCACAAATATGAAACAAAGTAAATCGTGAACGTGCATGATTATTATGGCCAATCAACTTCTTTATTTGTGGGCTGATTAACTTCATTTGGGCTTAAACCTTCAGCTGGGCCGGACTACATGTGGGTCGACGAAACAGACTTTGTTTCGTCAACTTTGATGTATGTTTGATGTGTTTCGTCGACAACAGTTTTGATCCGTCGAGATTAGTCTGTTTCGTCATATCTCGTGTATCTGTGAGTATATATAGTGGGTTATCCTTCTGTTTCACGCATGAACACAGAGACAAGAGAATACACACACGAGAGCTAGAGAGAGAGTTTGCAAAATACATTTGTAAACATTGCTTTGTAACTGAACCTTTCATACGTATTAATACAGAGGTGTTAATCGGTGAATATTGTGTGTCGTGTATTTGCGTGCTCTATCTCGGTTTGCTTTCCCGGTTGGATTCCGCACAACCGGGTTGGTTCGTACACAAGGATTAGGCGACTAGATCCTCCCCTAGCCGGACCTACACGGCCAACTTGTACGCCAAGTTGGCCCTCCCGCCGGTAAGTAAGTCGTGCAAGTAGAACAGGTCACTTTGGGTGACCCACTCCTTGCTATCATAAAGACCGTCGATCGTCATGGCGATACACTGATGTAGGTATCGGTGTAACGGGTCATAAAGGCGACACGCCCGCGCCTTCGGGCATCGCGAACTGGGTGTCGCGATATCCCCAGACCCAACATTGCGCCACCAAGTCCACAACACGTCACTGGACATTCTGATGGGCGCATCCAAAAATGCCTGGGACTCGGAGTACTCCTGTGAGTACATACCCAAGGCAACGGCGAACTCGAGAAGTGTCATCCGGTGACTCTTCCCGCATAGGGTAAAAGATATCGCGTGCTTTGTCAAAAAATGCTCTAAACCCCCACCCCGGGTGTCCTTAAATGAAAAAGTACATAAAAACTCTAAAGTAATCTCCCCATTGGCCCGCTCTGCGGTGACATCAAATAAACGGTCCCACGAGGAGTTAGCTGGCATGAACTCCCGGACCCGACCGATCGATCTAATATCAGTCAAAAACTGAATATCAATTGTCTGGGGCGCATCCAGCGCCATCTCTCGTAATCTGCCCAAAGACCTATAGGCAGCCGTACCTCGGGGGATGTACGTTTCCTATACGCACGTATTATACGTTTCCTATACGCACATATTATACGTCTCAGATACGCTAAAAATATAACAAACAAGGAATAAAATATAAGGTTATACGGTCGTATACATTGTGCACGATCGTATATAGCTTGAGTCTTCAAGAAGTATACGATCGTATACAATGTATACGATCGTATCTAGCTTGAAATTCAAGATGTATACGACCGTATATAATGTATACGATCGTATATAGTTTGAAAATTCAAACGTTATACGAGCATATAATGTATACGATCATATACAGTTTGAACATCCAAACGTTATGCGATCGTATACAATGTATATGATCGTATACTCATGAATATTCAGTTGCATCTTTCAGTTTCATTTTTTTTCAAATTCAATCATACAATCTTAATCGTTACGTCTATGTACGCTATTCGATTCACTATACAAGACCATAATCTAACATGCTACGGAATCTAAAAGTATACTATACGAAAACGTACCGTATAAGAACGAGAAGAAAACGTCACAAACGCCGAAGAACGCTATCCAAGAACGATCCGAGAGAAAACCGAGAGAATTTTTAGAGAATGTTGAGGTCGTATGGTGGATATGAGGTCGTATAACATGTTATACTATCTTTTGTATCTGTATACGGGTCGTATACAGGTATACGACCCGTATACAAACTTACATTATTTTTTAATTCGTTCGTATACATCATATACGATCTCTGTTTTCGTCTTGTATATGAGGCCTATACTCTTATACGGTCCGTATACTATTGAGTATTTTTCATTTTTCTTAAATTACTATATGCGGAAGTGACGAAGATACAGTCGGTATGTGTTAACGTTCATTCGTTTTAAACATTTTTTCAAGTTCCATTTCAACAAGTTGCCAAAACATTAATTTAACGTGTATATTCATCATTACAAATAATCAAAACATGAAATAACATTTTAAATTCATAGGCAACCTAAGTCCACGAATTCCTTCGTCTTGTATTTATTAACGATCTCATTATATTGGTTAATACGTTCCTGGTAATAGTGTCGCAAGAATCCTGACGGGGTTGGCATTGGATGTTTCCCTTCTAATCTGACGTGAATAAAATTGTTCTTGTTAACATGTACAAGCACGACCGTTTGATGGGAAAAAACGAAGCACCACCTCTGTCGCTTAATAAGAGACAAATGACATTCCACCGGTTCGCTATCAGCAACCCAGTGAAAGGCATTTGTAGCCACTTATCACCATGTGTTGTGCCTATACTGAACCAATCTAATGACTTTCGAACTTCTTGAAACTGAATTTAATTTATTGTATTCCATAAGTCATAATACCGGTTGCACTCACCTATAAGCCCCCGCCGTATTGACGGCCACTCCATCTCATGAAGCGATAAGCCGATCGCTATAGATCGAAACCCACAATTACCATCACCCTGCACATTTTGTATGTGACCGAGGTATGGATAGAAGCTAGGTGGAATGAACGGTTTGAAGTGCATGAACATATTAAGTTGTGCAGTAGGCAGCTTCTTTCTCGTTTTCGAATTCCTACCGCCTTTAGCAATCTCGTCGATGAACCAAGTTGTTTCACCACAATAACTTTGTGACTCGACAAACGAGCTATGCCTTGTAGGTTCGTGGTATGACTCTTGTGTGCCAATAGGGGCTGAATCACCATACGCGTTTGCCGATGAAATAAAACTATTTCTCGAAGGCTCCGTAAACGAATCAACCTTCTTTTGTTGCTGAGCTTTTAAACTTGGACGACCCCGTGTGTTGTTTTGCACGACTGGCTGTTTGAGCTTTGTCTTATTGAGTTGTATCAACTCCTTCATCTTTTGAACCAGGTCTTTCTTTACTTCTCTCGGCTGGGCCACTAAATGTTGTCTAAGAAGCGCAAGTACGTCGTCTAAGTCGAAAAAATCCTCCTCGCTCAGTTTCTGTACGGAATTTAAATTTAACTTTTGCCAAAAGGGGTCTATCAACTCCAACGGAAGCATTTGACCTAAAAAAACCAACAAACAACATAAAATGTGAATAAGATTTTTGCGTGATGAAATGCTCTGATTATAAAATGTGGTTGGTCGAAGAATGTATTACCATTCATTGTATACGGTAGCAACCGGCACGCGCACGACAACCCACAACTTGTATGCAAACGGCACGCGCATGTACCGTTAGATGCCTTTAAGATTTCTATAGCCTTTAATTCGTCGGATATCAAGTCTAGGCAGGCATGTGAAACCTTCTTTCGTAGGAGATCAAATATTGGTTTGTTATGTGGATCCATTGTTCGGCTCCTGCTTGCTTAAATGTTGCTTTTTATTTCTGTCACCTGGTTTCTTATGAGCTTATCAATAAGTGGTACCACTTTATCCAGCGTGTAATTGGAGTCGCCTAGGTAATGCTTCAAAAGGGCATGTTGACCCTCTACCCTGTTCGTTGTACGTTGACCGAAGTTTAGATATTGGTCGCTCCAGAACGAAACAAATCGGTCTTTATATGGGTTTAACCAGTTTGAATACAAATGATCCATAATTTCTGTAATAAAAGTCAAGTGCAGTTAAGACAAGTCAAATAAGTACAATTAATAAACAAAAATAATATAAAACTTACCGTTGCTTTTTTTTGCTTCGAAATTTTTATCGTATTTGCTCGTACCAGTAGTTGTAGTCAAGATCGGTCGTTGAGTTAATTAGCCTGCCCCACTTGTAAAGAAACTTTTCCCAGCTTTCTTCGGTTTTAAAGCTTGGCCTGCAATGTTTGGCAATGTTTTGCTATATGTGCCACCTACACAATGAATGTCCAGCCTTGGGAAACACGGTTGCACATGTGTTCATTAGGGCGCGATCTCTATCCGTTACTATTACACGGGATTCCATAACACTGTCTAATGAGTCTTTCAACCTCTGTAGAACCCATGTGAAGTTTTCCTGTTTCTCGTTGCTTATGAACGCATGAGCAATGCAAAACGACATCAACGTGGATGTAACACCGATAATCTGAACTAGCGGCATTTTGTACCGATCGTCTTATAGGTGGAGTCTATAAGCAACACAGGCGGGAAGGCGTGCCGCAACATGTTCGAGTCCGGGTGGATAAAGAAAACATCCTCGACCTGTTCGCCTTTTCAGATGTTCTATGGTAAAAAACAAACCCAACCTTCTCTAACCGGTCGAAAAGTATCTGCATTGGAGTCTCGCCGACTTGTTCCATTCGACCCAATTTGGCCCGAGCGTTGTATGTGGTGTTTCTTGTTGAGACATTATGGGGGATCTGTTCTTTAATGGCAGCAAGAATGTCTCGTGGTTTTATGTTCTGATGCGTAAGTTGCTCCACCGTCCTCTCTTCCGCTGGAGTCAGCCTCATAAGGGACGGATGACCCTCTGGATACAGAAAGGGTTCGTGGTTATGTTTAGCTACGTCAACCCTTAGATCCCAATAACCTAACCTCTTTCTGTATGTCCCGATCAGTTGGAACTTGCAACCGGTTTTCCTGGTCCTACTGCGTCTGACTGTGGCAGTTGAGTTGTGTTGGCCGGCACAATCGCACGTAAGCCAAAGTTTTAACGGCTGACCGCTTGGGGGTTTATCGTAGATGGTGCGTTTGGTGACGATGGCATAGCCATTTTCGCGTCCGACTTCTCTACACCACTCCACCAATTCATCCATGCTAGCGAATTTCTAACGAAAACACTTATATGTGTGAATTAATTATTAACTCTAATGAATAGGATTAGGGGTGTGAATCTCTGACACGATCTGAAAACCCGACACGAACCTAACACGAAATTCGCGGGTTTGAGTTTAGTCTAATCGGGTTCGAGTCAGTTTTAGGTTGAACCCACGAACCCGTTTAGCTAAACAGGTAAGGTTCGGGTCGAACCCATCGGGTTGGCGGGTTTACCCGTTTAACCAACTTATATTATATTTTATTTTTCAAAATGTTTTTTTATGTTATAAGTTAAATTAGTTGGGTATTTTATGCGATAACTATAATTTAAAAGAGAACTTAACATAAGATTTTTTAAATAAAATGTAATTATTTTATATACATTCGTATTTTTTGTTATAAAATTTAATTTTAATATATTAATATGCAAACGAAAATAAAAAGTTCGGGTCAAACGGGTCATGTTCGGGTTAACCCGCGAATATTGGGGTCGTGTTCGGGTTTAGGTGTTTGACATGATTTTCGGGTTCGGTTTAGTGTAAAATTTTTAGGTTCGGGTCGGGTTGGACCTGTCAACCCGTGAAAACGACCCGTTTAGCACCCCTAAATAGGATGCTATGTATTATAGTTTTTGGATGATCTAAGATTTTAATAAAAACAACATCAAACGTATAAACAGTAAAATAGTTAACGTACAACAAATAAACATATACTCCCTCCGTCCCATTAAATGTGTCTTATTTTGAATTTTCAAAGTCTTTATTTATAAACTTTGACTTTAATTATATATTTTTTGTGTTATATAAAACTTGATGAAAATTAACCCTATAAAAACACTTGTAAAACACACTCAAATCATATAACTTTCATCAAGTATTATCTAACACAAACAAAATTATTTAAGGTCAAAGTTTATAGATAAAGACTTTGAAAATTCAAAATAGGACACTTTTAATGGGACGGAGGGAGTAATTAAATGTTATACCTGATTGTTTTGAAACTCACTAGGTTCCTGATCAACCTTTGGACCCTCGGACGGTCCACCACTTATGGGAGGAAAATGAAAACTACCGGTCGGCGGTCCACCACTAGCAGGAGGGGATTCAAAACTAACGGGGCGTTGCGATGGATAATAACCAGCATAATTAGGCTGAAAGGCATCCAAACTCCAATTATCGTGAACTGCATCAGACGCAAGATTGAGATCGAACGGAGCATTTAGATCAAACACACCCAGATTGTTATCTTGATTGTTATCATAACTCCCATGATTCGACTCGTTATCACCTAAAAAGTCACGCCAATACGACATTGATAGCGTAAATAATTTGAATACAGAGAGATATAGAAGAAACGAATAAAAGTTGAATGAAAATGAATGAAATAAGTGTCGTTTATATAGAGGTTTTTACGGAATATTACATTGTTTCAAATGATTAACACGCGAATCGAGGAATCTAACGTCGAATCAAATAACTCGCACGAATATCGAGGAATCTAACGTCTAATCACATAACTTGCACGAGAATCGTGGAATATAACATCGAATCAGAGAATCTTACGTCTACTCGCACGTGAATCGAGGAATAATACGTCGCGTCAAATAGTAATAAAACTATACGACCCGTATCAAAGCATCATATAATAGATATACGACCACACTAAAATTTTATTTTAATATGGTGTATACGGCCCGTATAAGGTTATACGGCCCGTATAGAATAAAATGAACTGACAAAGCCTGTGCCAGCAGCCTTTGTCAGTTCATTTTATTCTATATGGGCCGTATAACCTTATACGGCCCGTATACACCATGTTAAAATAAGATTTTACCATTTGGAATTATTAGGACCCATTTCAAAATAAAACATAATTTATAAAATAGAAGCATCACATAATCTTCCATCTCCATTTATTGACCAAATAAAAATAATCCTACAAAAAATCGTTCCACCCTCAACATGTTACATGTGTACAATGCTTAACCAATTCTCGAGTTTAAATTGTACATGGCTTCATTTTTATGTTTGAGTTATATTAATGCATATCAAAAGATATCCAAATCATTGAGTTTTTTATTCCAGGTTAATTTTTTTTTGAAAGTTGTGAATTATTCACGAATGTCGGGAGGTCTAGCATACGTTGTTCTAACCGGGTCCGCGCTAGAGAGCCCCCTCGCATAATAGATCCCCAATTTAAACCCCTCAATGAGGAATCCCTGACACCCAGACTCGAACTTGAGACCTGAAGGGGAAAACTCACCCGAGCCACCATAAGTGAAACTTAAATATCCGTGTCCACCACTAGAGCACTAGTGATTGTTTTTTATTCAAGTAACCCTAAAAGCTCAGATACTATTCAGACGACATGTTAGATAACATAATAGTACTAGAATCTAAAATGCATGTTGATTTACAGTTTTGAAAAGCTCGAGTAATTTTCCTTGATTTGTACCGCATCGTGTTTATTATCATGGGTCATCATGTCAGTGCTACTTTTGTGTATTGGTATTAAAGTCGTTGTGTGGACAAATGACATTTAGCTTTGACTGTGCCCACAAGTTGAATTGTTGACTTTTGCATGTTTTGTGCGACAACTTACTAAATTGTTTTAATTTCGCAAAGAAAAATAAACAGAGTGGGACACTTCATTGTCCATCTTTGTGGACACAAATCACCTCATTACTTGCAAGTTTCAATGTATTATGGATCTATAAATGAAGTTGTTTGTTTATGTTATGAACCCATCACAAGAATCCATCTTCACACTTCACTTTTTTACTAGCTTAATCTGAGTTGTGGGGTTGAATAATGAGGGGTTTGGGGATCCATTTCCTTTTTGTAACTATTTTTTTTGTTGCAACCACAAATATGTGTTTGGGTGCTCGAAATATCACGTTGACTTGCTTTGAGCAAGAGCGACTCGCTCTTCAGAAGTTCAAACATAGTGTTAGAGGTGGGTATGATATGTTCTCATCATGGGTTGGTCATGATTGTTGCAGCTGGGAAAGAGTCTCGTGTGATGGTGTAACTAGAAATGTTATAAGTCTTCATCTCGAAGGTGCTGGTGGTTTAAAACACTATTTTCCTTATCATTTCAAACGTCGTCTTTCTGATTCAGATGAATTTCTAGTTAGTAATGAGTTGAGCACCTCTTTAGGAGCGTTGAGTCATCTAAGATACTTGGACTTGAGTGGGAATGATTTTCTAGGAAGCCGAATCCCCGAATTCATTGGGTCCTTGAAACAACTGACTTATCTCAATCTCTCTTTCGCAAATTTATCTGGTATCATTTCTCATCATATTGGAAATCTTTCTAATTTAAAGAACCTTGACCTTTCTTTTAATCACTTAACAGGTTCAATTCCAGAATCTTTCGAAAGCTTAGGAGCACTAGAAATATTAGATATATCTAGTAACGAGTTAACGGGTTCAATTCCGACATTCTCCGCGAAACTTATTGAACTTGACCTATCTTTTAATTACTTGAACGGTTCTATTCCAAAATCTCTAAGAAAATTAATAGCATTAGAGGTATTACATTTAACTTATAATGAGTTAACAGGTCCCATTCCGACATTCCCCAGGAAAGTTACCAAACTTTACCTTTCTGATAATTACTTGAGCGGTTCAATTCCGGTCTCAATCGGGCAACTTTCAAAACTCCGTTCTCTTGATGTCTCTCGTAATTTATTGGAGGGAGTAGTTTTTGAATCTCATTTTGCTAACCTTTCAATGATGGAGGACTTGAATGCAGCTTTTAATAGTAAGTTGATGTTCAGTGCTTCACGTAAATGGCTGCCTCCGTTCCAATTAACAATGATTGATCTCAGTTCTTGCAAGATTACAAACGGATTTCCAAATTGGCTTAGAAATCAAAAGAAACTTATTAGTTTGGTGTTGTTTAATGCTACCATTTCAGGGCCTCTGCCCACATGGTTGCGAAGTATGCCCATCATTCCTTCCATAGATCTGTCTCACAACAACCTCAGCGGGCCTTTGACCAACCTTCCTAATGGGGGAACTTATCATGGTAATGTATATCTGGAATTATTTCTACAAAATAACCTTTTCAATGAGTCAATTCCATGGTCATTGTGCAAGAGGACAGATTTATATTATCTTGATCTTTCGAGAAATAAGTTAACTGGGAAACTTCCCAACTGTTTTAAGAATCTGCTAAAGTTGCGTATCTTGAGTTTAAGCTCAAATGGGCTGAGTGGTGCCGTTCCAAGTTTTATAGGGCACATGTCATCATTGGTGGTCTTAAAACTAAATAACAATAGCTTTAGTGGTGAGCTCCCTCAAGAATTTTGGAATTTGAGTGGTTTAATAATCTTAGATTTGGGTGATAATGCAATTTGCGGAAAACTACCTGAATGGATCGGGGTAAAAGTTAAAAATTTGCGGATTTTTAGGTTACACAAAAATAACTTCACAGGAGAAATTCCGCGATCTCTGTGCTCAAATATAGATCTTAGAATTTTGGATATTGCACACAACAAAATAACAGGAACAATCCCTCGCTGTCTAGGAGAATTGCAAGGCATGGTTAACAATCATATGTATATTTCGTTTGGTGATGACACCGAGGGGGTGATTCAGGTAATGAAAGGAACTGCTATGGAATATACATATACTAAAACAATGCAATATGTCTTTAACATGGACCTTTCAAGCAATAAACTTGTTGGAGACATACCGGTAGAGTTAACTGCACTTTATGCGTTGGTGGGTCTTAATTTGTCCAATAATCATCTTAGTGGACGAATCCCAGACAACATCGGAAACATGAAAGCATTATTTTCTCTCGATTTATCAGGAAACAAGTTGAGCGGGCTGATCCCGCCAAGCATTGCAGCTTTGCATTTTTTGAGCCATTTGAATTTGTCTAACAACAACTTGTCAGGACAAATTCCAACTGGATATCAATTGCAAACCCTTATAGATCCATCAATATATGCAGGGAACAAATATCTATGTGGAGCTCCATTGCCAGAGAATTGCTCCAATCATGAAGACCCAACTGCAACACCCAAGAACAAATATAAAGCAGCTAATAAGCTCAATAAGGTATTGTTTGGTCTGGACTTAACATGTGGTTTTGCAACAGGGTTTTGGGGTTTTATTGGGGTTTTGGTGTTGAAGAAGCGGTGGAGACATAAGCTTTTCATGTTTGCCGAGGAGACCGTGGACAAGATACATGTTGCAGTCATGGTAAGAGTTACCGAGATGATGAGAGGAAATAAATAGTCATATATATCCAGCTGAATGCAAGTAATTCACAATATCATATTCAAATGGGCTTGTACAAGAGTTACACAAAAAGAATCACAAACGTCATGCGTAACTTTCAGACTATCAGCCATTATCTTATAAAAAATGCAACTTCTACGTTTGTGATAGTGAATTACTGTTTCTAGTTTTTACTTGCTTGTAAGATCATATATACTGGTCAAGGTGTCGACTACAAATTATTTGTCATGTGTTTTGAATTTATTTGCAAACATGATATATACATTCTGTTTCAAGTTAGTGATGACATTAATTTTGGCAAAAAAAAATTGGCTATTGTTTGGTTTTGGGGTGGGAGAGTTGCTTATAATATCTAGGGATGCTATTCTTTACAAAAAATGTTCAATGTTATTTGCTTTTTCTAAGTTGCTTTATTTCTTTTAAAAAACAAATTGTTACTAGCAGTTTTCACTGGGTAATGAATTTTAGTGTTGTTAGACATATAATTAAACTTAATTATGCTATTATGTATGTACTAGGTTAGAACCCCGTGTATTACACGAGTTGAGTAAATGTAATTTTATATATTAAATAATAAAAAATTATATGTTTGTGAACCCCGTATACTGTACAGATTAAATAAATGTAATTTTATATATCAAATAATAAAAAAGGTTATATCTTTAAAAACCATGTCTACTAGAAACGTCGTATATTTAAAAAACCATTGTATAATCGGGTTGAATAAATTTACCAAATAATAAAAAATTATATCCTTAAAAACCTCGTATATTACACGTGTTGAATAGATCTAAAAAATAGTTATATCTTTAAAACCCGTGTGTATTACACAGATTAAATAAATGTAATTTTGTATATTAAATATTAAAAACGTCGTATCTTAAAAAAACCCGTGTATAGTCGGGTTGAAAAATCTATCAAATAATAAAAAAAATTATATCCTTAAAAAACCTCAAATATTACACGTGTTGAATAAATCTAAATTTACATAGCAAATGATAAAAAGTTATATATCTTTAAAAACTTCGTGTATTACACGGGTTATATAAATGTAACTTTGTATAGTAAATAAAAAATATATATATTTTAAAAACCCCATGTTTCACACGAGTTGAATAAATATAATTTTGCATACCAAATAATAAAAAAAGTTATATTTTTAATAAATTAGGATAACATTTAATATTAATTTATTATTTATATATTTAATATAAGATAAGTAGGAAAGAGATGTATTTGTTTTAAAAATATATTAAATTAACAATTTAGATTTGAGGATAATACATTATTAAAGTATGATATAATTTAATATTAATTTATTATTTATTTATTTAGTTAATATAAGATAAGTATAGATTTGAGAATAACTTCGAATGACACGTGTTCAAAAGTTAGTTTCTTTTATTATGGTAGATAGAAGATTAGTAATGTGGTTTCAACAAAAGTAATATATATTATTTATTTATTTATTTATAATGGGGTTAGTTTCAATATATTTTGATTGTAAAACATAAAAATCAGTTATGATTAAGATTATTTTATCGTTTTGACAAACAAAAATGGACCAACGAATTTCGTTTTAAAAATTTGCTAAAAAGTAATTAATTTTCTATTAAAAACTTTAAAAATGACTGAATACATCCGAAAACACGATTTGAAATTTATTTTAATATTTAAAATACAATAAGTTAAAAACATGGTGTGTAGATTTTAGATTTGATTAAATATTATTGTTAGTCCCGTAACGATCCGATTTCAGTCTCGGTTCAGTATAAAATATGGAGACGGGTAATTCGAGCCAAGAACGAATGAAAATGAACAAGATGGAAACTTTAAGGATTTGGAACATAGATCTTTTCGATTGATAGTGATGAACAAATACAAAGGATAATGATCCACCCCGGGTGAGCTCCCCCGGGATGGTGGATCACAAATGCACACCTACAAATGATGTGAAGTCCACTATTTAAAGACCCTGAGCCTTGACCTCCAAGCAAGCCGCCCCTTGCTTGGAAAACCACCCAAAGATACTAAAAACAAATACAAACCATATAAAATAAACTCGCTATATCATACGAACAATAATATCGCTAATAAGGTCGCCATAATTGATAACATCATTCTCCAATTTGACCCAACAATATTCCCCCGAGAATGATGTTATCAATTCTTCAAATGATCTTTAAAAATAAATCTGATGTCGTCTTCGAATCTTCACAAATCAGCTAAATACCCAAAATCTTCATTGTCGTTTTCCCCCGCAAATGTAGACCCTCCTATATCTTGTCGATCAAAGCTCCTTATCTTACTTTTGAAGATACAATTGTAATAGGCATATGATAGGGTTCGAACTCCAATGATAAAAATTAAATAATCAACTTCATTGTGAAGATCTTCAATTCTATCAGATTGCGTTTAGCTCCTGATCCACCGCTAAAGTCGCCAATAATTTCTTTGGTGACAAAAGCGCAAAACCCACCAAAGTCCCTGGCCCATAAAATAATCTTGTACTCCCGGCCCACTAGTTGTCTAGTAATTCATGACCTCGCCCACTCAACTTGAAAAAGTCCACTCAAATTTAAAAGTGCTTGGCCCAAATCAAGCCCAAAATCTGATTTTGATATATGAATAAAGATGAACACACTAAAAAATATAGCAATAAAACCCACTAGAATGATTTGCAATGATGATACAATTAGCCCCCAAATCTTCTCTAGAAGTGTGTGTTTCTAAAACCCTAATCATCACTTTCTATTTATAGCCAAAACAACTTTTGGCTAATTACATTTAGGACCCTCGAGATTAAAACTTACCAAAAGTAGCAATAAACATGAAGACTAACTAAATAAGATAATAAATATATTTTGTTTAAAACAAAAATATATTTAAATATCCAAAGCAATAAAACTATCATATCTCGAACGTTCACACGCCATATCTTTCTTCGATCTTCTCGTGTCGACTTGTGCGTTGACTTTGACTTGATGGCGTTGACTTTGTTGACTTGATTCGTTGATAACATTAGACTACACATTTTAGACCCAACAATCTCCCCCTTAGGCTAATGTTATCAAACTCTTGCGTCATCTTTAGAACCGTCAACTTCATGCGTGTTGTAATCTTCAATTTGGCAAGCTTCAGTCTCAATTTTAGACCCAACAATCTCCCCCTAGACTGATGCTTTCCAAATATTCTTCACGGAAGATCTTCTTTTGACACTTTGCTCTGTAAAAACTTTAAGCTGACAAGCTCCCCCTTTTTGCATGCATCATCTTTGACAATCAGGAACGAATTTTTCCAACTCTCTTTTGCTTGAGTGAATCAGAAGATGTAGGAGGAGGATTCCTAGCTCGGTATCTTTTGCAATCTTCGGGAAACAGGTGCTTTGGTCTGGTATCTTGCTCAATTGATGATCGGCCATCATTGCAGCAAATAGTCGAAGTAACATGTTCACATACATAAACACAACTCCACATTTTCTTTTAGACTGATTCAGAGTACAGACAAAACTGTATTCATCTGTAGTGTGCAATGGAAAGAGTATCTCAAGCGGTTTGAGACACGATTGATGTGATATGGAAGACTTAGAAAAACAACTGTACACAAATCAAAATATTTTTGGATTTTTAGATTTTTTTTTTTTTTTTAACTTTCAACCTTTGAGATTTAGAGCTGATCAAATATGAGATCATACCAACTTGAAAAGCCTAGTCACACTTCAACTTTCTTTAGGATAGCTACGACTCAAGAACGATTGCTGGTATGTTTGTCCTCTTAAATCCATGCATCCTTCTTTCAACATGCTTTCGGTGAGCTTGTTTATCATGTTTTGGTAATATTGACAAGAATTCTATGGCCCCCACACAAGCTATTGAGAATAGAATCATTACGCCTGTGAGTCCCACATCAGGACATACCCCCGCGATCAAGGTATGCACAAAGGTTCTTCATAACAGGTGAGTATATTGGATTCATTCTTTTCAACGATAGAGCGGAGATCAGGTCTGTACTTTCGTACAACAGAGATCCCAAGAACTATCGAGGGCTGAGACAGATAGTTCGGTGAACAGGTCAGTACTTTCGTACAGCAGAGAGACCGAAACTAATCCATCAAAAGGTTTTGGCCAAAAAATGGCACTTATTATGAAAGGGTTTGGCCTTTTTTTTTTTTTTTTTTTTTTAAGGCGCTTATTATGAAGGGATATCATAGGAGTTCTAGGTCAGCATGTATCTGGATGCAGCAGAAGACCAACTATGATACCCCCGAATGAAAACCAATATAAAGACCCGAGATCTCAGACTTTGGCAATCTATTAACACAAGATTTAAGACCATTAAGCCATATGCCGCAACGTGTTACCCACTATGATGCGTAATGCCTGAGAAAAGCCAGAATCCTTGTGTAGAAGTTATGTTTTGCTCCCTAACAGCAGTTTACTCGTTGGTGTTGCTGAATCTACCGACATATCGTTAACTTGGAGCCGTATCCTCCATCAGATCCTATTCATGCGAAGACATAATCAGATTAGTTCCTATCATTTCTCATATAAGATCATGATTATTTTGCAATAATCACATCTCATGGTCTAGGAAGTATTTTAATACTCCCCCTTAAAATTTTATTTATGTACAATCATTTACTGAAGAACTAAAAATTATAAAACATGTATTTACAAAATAAAGTCTTCCACACCAGGCACACAAAAGCATATGTCAGCAAGAAAATGAGTGTGTTACAGTGTAGTTGAGTGCGTAACCAGGTTAGATACCATAACCAAACCTGTGATTTTCCCCAACTTGTATCTAGAACAACCACTGATAATAACCGGTGTTATTAACAGTCCTCCTTGGATGTTCCTACACTCATAAGCAATTCAGTTAGAGAGTGGAACCCAAGCCATCGTAGTCTTGGGTTGTCCCCTTTCATCAAAATAATAAACCTCCCGATATGCCAAATCTTTTCCCTCATTGATTTCTTTTACAACCACTTGTTTGACTCGCCAAACTTGTGTTGGTTTAGAAATTTTGTTTGTAAAAGATTTAAAATTTGAAATAATTTTATGTTTAAAACCCGGAGGGAAAGATTGAGGTTTTGATGTGTTGGTCCTTTTCATCTTTGAATCATGTGAAACCGGCATCACATGTGGAGACCTGGATGAAAAGTTTTTCATCTGATCTTTCAAAGATGTGTGATTTTTACCTTTTGATCCAGAGAAGCAATACTGGTTGCCTTTACCGTCTGGATCGTGTCGTTCTGGGCATTATTTGAGCACATGACCTTCTTTTCCACACCTAAAACAAGCCTTGAATGGCTTTTGAGACTTTGCAGTTCCGTATGATGCAACTAGGGGCGGAGATTGCTTTGAGCTTGACTCAGCATGTTGACAAACGTGAGGTTCAACACCTTCAGATGATCTTTTAATCTTTGACTCCCCAAGACTTTCATTCAACACTGATTCATCATCTGAGCTTGTGCAGTCTTCAATAACTAACTGTTCTTCTAGTGGATCTTGATTGACTGGACTTGCAGTGTCATTTGAGGTTGTTGGTTTTTGAACACCCGATGGTTCAAGGTCTTCAACCGTTTTACAAGCATCCGTTACTGAAGTTTCCAAGTCATTTGAGCTTTCCCATTCTTGGAATGACTGAAAGTCTGAATCGTGGTCATCACTTGAGCTTCCTTCGCCACCTTCTGAAGTTGTGGTGTTTGTGTCTTCGCTGCTGCTTTCTTCATTTAGCTCTTTCTCTTTCTCTGACTCTAACGTAGTAGTATGAGATGGAACAAATTCTGGAATTTCCTCCGTGAGGAATTTTTTGAATCTATTTTGTTTCAATTCTGGAACAAACACAGGAGGTTCACACACAACTTTTTCATCACAAAAGGCATAATTCAAGTCAAAACATTCAACCACTACATTATCATGGTTGTGGGTCTTAGGTTTAGGCACATGCCCATTGCAGCCATCCCGAATTGAAGTTTTGATTGCTTTATCACAATTCCAGGCGAACCAGTTAACAGTGGAATAACTGTCGCCTGAATACCCTATTCCTATTTTTGTGCCACCACAATCCTCATCGCACACATCCTCCTCACGCTCAATCACCTCTGCATTGCTTTCAGAAACCTTAGTGGTTGTTTCATTTTCAAAATAATTGTTTTGAGCAATAGGACCTTTTTCATCAATCAAATCATTGTCGGGATGAGGAGTCGGCATAGGCACATAGTTTTTGCTATGTGGTGGAAAGAAGAGTTTTCTTTCATTTCCTTGCCTATCCTTATACCCGATCCCATCTTTTACATACGTTGGTCGTTGGCACTTTTTGATGTCAGTAAAAGCCTTTTGGCTGACATTCCATTTGTCTATTATAATTTGCAATTTGTTGTTTTCGTTCAGAGATTTTTCTAATCTTTCTGTCAGATCATTAATGATAAAATCTTTTCTAAAAACAAATTCTTTTAGAGTCTGCATTTCAGCTAAAGTTGAATTCAACTTTCTCTGATATGCGGCCTCATTTTGTTTGAGTTCTTTATTAAATTTTAAAACTTTGTCTTTTTCCCTCATAAATTCAAGATTAAGATACTTATAGTGTGCCACGACGTCTACGCATGATTGTGTGCATAACTTTACTTTAAATTCGTGCGGAATGCTATTTACCAAGTCCTTTTCTTCCTTTTCCTTGCTAGATTCTGCTTGTTGAGCTTCAACATGCGTCTTCTCTTCATTCTTTCTACCTGCTTCATTGAATCTTGCATCCACCTTCTCAATCTTCTTCAACTTATCAACCTCCTCAATGACTTTCTTTTCATTATCAGTTGTTGACTTTGCAATTTCCACCATTGCTTTTTCACTTAAAGATGTTTTTGCAGAACTTGCTGGAAGATTATTTAGAATCCTGGCTGAAACAAATGATGAACTTCCTACACTGATTGGGGAAGGGAAACTCATGTTGGTAGGTGTTGTTGGGCTTGCTTTTGGAGTGACACCAATCTGATTCACCGCCATTTCAAGAGATTTCAAAGCGTCCACGACATCTGTTAGCGTCGTAGGATACCTTATAAAGTTATCTTTAATCTTCATGCACCGGATACTCCATTCTTTTGGTAGTGAATCTAGCAACCTTTTGATTTTAGCACGGTTGGTAACGAGAATTCCAGCTTTCTTCATCTTTGTCAGCAAATTCATGAACCTTGTAATATGATCAGACAAACTTTCACCACGAACACTTCTAAAGTTATCGTACTCCTTCTGAGTTTCATCCATGTTTTTTTTTTTTTAAAGCTCGAAAAATATTTGTCTCAACTTAAAACCCGGTTCAAGTTACTTCAAAAATTAAACCCGTATCAACTCCAAATGTTAGTAGTACTTGGTCCAAATGAACTTGAAACGCCTGGCCCGGTGAAATTCTGCGAACACAAGTTAATTTTAAAAGGCCCAAAAATAAACTATGAAAACCCGACCCAAAACTGATCAAAATTCGAGGCCCACAAATAAAAAATTTAAGACCCGGCCCAAAATTAGTTAAATTTCAATAAGAACAACTATTTTTTTTTTAATCCAACGACAACAATCCTAATCTAATTATAATATTATTATTATTTTACTTAAAACCCTTAAAGTAAATCACATAACCCAAACATCAGCCATGAAAATTTAAAAACCGGACATCAGAATTTTATTAAATGAAGTTTTGAGTTTTACTTTGTGGCTTAGAGACAAAACCAGCAAAACCCAAAAAAAATCATAACCTGCCGTCACCCCCTTTTAACTCTCCCTCTCTACCCTTCTCTTTCTTTTCTCTGTGAATCAAAACAACACCCTAAAAATCAAACACTTCAGCAGCCTAAAACTCGATCTCTCTCACTCTACCACATACAAATACGCAGGCCAGACAATGGTGGTGACAGGGTGGTGTTCGGTGGCTGTTGGCGGTGGCCACAAACGGAAGAGGATGAAGGAACACAGTGGTGATGGATGTTTGTTGAGGTACGTCGATGGTGAAACGGGAATGGTGGTGGAGTGGTTATGACCTTGCAGCGGAGATGGAGTGGTTGTGGTGGTTTCAGCGGTGGTTGGGGTTCGAGTGGGTGGTTGTCGGATTTTTACGGTGAGGAGACGGTGATTGTAGAAATGGAGCGGGTTCTCCGGTGGGGCTCCGGGTTGGGGTTTTCGGGTCTTCGATTACTGCAGTTTGATGGTGGAGGTGTAAGGTGATAATGGTACGGTGGTTAAGGGTGAAGACGGTGAAGTGCGGTGGTGGTGACCGGAGCGAGGGGATGGCGGCGACAGGCGGTGACCGGTGGTTTACGGTGAAGTAGTGGTGTTGAAGCGGTTAAGCTGTTGGTTGATGTCTTTTCTTGGTGTTTGAACAATTTATTACGGTTGAGTGATGATGATGGTGGGAAGTGTGGTAGCCGGAGATAGTTTTTGATACCGATCTGGGTTTTGTTTGTTCTTGAATAGAGCTTGTTTTTTTTTTAATGAATAAATAAAAACTGAAACTATTTCTACACCTTTCTGTAACTACGCTGGCAAAAAAATTGGTCAGAAAAACAACTCCGGAAAATGTAACTTACCGGTGTATTTACTAAATACGCCGGAGAACTTGAACTCGCGTTCAAGATTTAAAGTCGCCGGAAATTAATTTCGCCGGAAAAGTTAATTTTGCCGGAGAGTCGCTATATTCAAAATAAAATCGCTGTATTCAAAAGTAAAAACGCTGTATTCATAAAAAATCGCTCAGAAACTTCAAAAACTCATCTAAAACCTTCTGATTTGAGCCGAAACCTCTTTAAATGATATAAAATCACTATGAATCTTTCAAATAATACTAGTCTCAACTCACAATCAGCAAACACATAATTTAAACCTTTTAGAAACAAGATTTTTGAAGAAAAAGTGAATAAAATCAAAAACTCTAAAAGTTTCAAAACTTTTTCAAATAAAATCAGATTTTTTTTTTTGATGAATTTGAAGATTGTTGAATCCCAAATTCGAGTACGAAGCTCTGATACCAAATTGTAGGATCAAATCGAGCCAAAATCTGATTTTGTTTAAGAAATAAAGATGAACACACTCAAAATCAAGCTTTAAAACCCTTTGAATGATTTGCAAAAGATAATACAAAAGTAGCCCCCAAATCTTTCTAGAAATGTGTGTCGCTTTAAACACTAATCATCTCATTCTATTTAAAGCCTTTACCATTTTAGGCTAATTACAATTAAGTCTCTAGAGATAATAACTTACTAAAAATAGCACTAAACATGAAAACTCATTAAACAAGATAATAAATATATTTTGACTACTCAAAATATATTTAATTATCCAAAGCATTATAACTATCGAATCTCGAACTTCCACACGCCGTATCTTTCTTCGATCTTCCCGTGTCGACTTGCGTGTTGACTTTGACTTGATGGCGTTGACTTTGTTGAGTTGATTCGTTGATAACATTAGACTACACATTTTAGACCCAACAATTATTAATAATAAGAATTTGTATTCATTTAGATTAAATATTATTATTATTAGTATTATTAATAATTTTAATTAATTAAATGAGAGAATGACAAGTGTCCCAAAATAGATTTCTTTTATTATATAGTATAGATTAGTATTATAACTTATATTTTCGATATGTATGATAAGCTATATGGTGGTGATAAGCGGGTATAAGTTTAAACTGCTATGGCAGTTATATTCCCGCCAAATACCTATGTATATATGTATGATATCCGGCAACATGTTCCGGTATCAAGACAAATTCTGTTTCTTTAAGAATTGTCCTCTCATTACCCTTTGATCCTTACTGTTTCTGCATATTCACTTCCTGTAACCATGAATACCGATTCAAGCAAATCACTTACTTCCGCTGCAAATGTGCTTGAATCCCAACATAGTGATATCAGAGCCACGATGGGAAAGAATGCAGAAATCAAACCAACATCGACGACGATGCCCTGTCAACACTATTTCGATGAAAAGAATGAAAAAGAAAGAAGAATTCCCCGTGTAAGGCTTTGTTACTATTGCCATCAACCAGGCCAACAAATATACTCATGCAAAGCGAAAGAAAATGATGAAGCCACCCAACTAATAAATCAAGCAATCAATGCCGGAATTCAGAGACAAGACGATGAAGTGATCTGCCGGAATGAAATGATTGTCACCGGAACAGAGGGTGGCCAGTGGGGCGATATCTGGTATGTAAGTCCAACATTTAATCATCACTTTGCCGGTAATTTAAACGTTTTTAAACGTATCAAACATCTGGTTGGGGTAGATACGAAATCGGGGGAGAATAATTTTCTTTTTATCTGGGGAATTGGGGCAGTGGAAATAAGATCCGGTAATGATATCTTACGGATGCAGAGTGTGTTTTATTCACCGGAATATACTAAGCCTTGATCAGTTAACGATGCAAGGATATACGGTTAAAAAATCCGGTGATACGTGTAAGATTTTTCCAATGTTTTCTCCACCAGTTTCAAATTCGGTGAATGATGTTAACGGTTTAACCAAGGAACAAGAACTTGGTTTAAAAGAAAAACAAAAAGTGATAGAATTAAGTGCGGTGAATGAAGAACATAAAGAGAATTATCTAAATTCTTATTTCGAAACTCTGAATCTATCCACTGATGAACCGGATTGGAGCCAAATGATCATCCGGGCTATAGAATTTCATGACTACTCCGATTGCAAGTCCCTGTTGGATATGTTAGAAGATAGTGAGTCTGTGTTTAAATACAAACATGAATTGGAGGGAAAGTTTGAAGAGATGGTGACATGGTTTCTAAATGTCAAACTGGCAAGACCAATTCCACCCTTCACGGCAGATAATAGGAAGGTAGATCTACTGGGGTTGTATGTGGTGGTAGAACGTGTTGGTGGCTACCGGAATGTCATAAATGATAATATATGGCCGATGGTTGCGAAAGACAAGGGGTACGAGTATCATGACGGCGAGTTCATGAGGATTATTTATGCAATGTACCTAGATGTGTTGGTTTACTACTATAAATTCAAGGGAGCGCAGGAAAAGGTGATCGATAAACAGGTGATCGAAAGCAATGCAGGTCCATCGGAAATCAGCCATGAAAGGAGGAGGAGTGACGGTGATGTGCGAGATGAAGAAGCTTATCAACATTATGCCCTATTCACTGGAAATGACTGGGCAGTGGTGATGAAAATGCGGAAGAAACGACGCCGATTCGACTTCAATCAAGCAAGAAAGGCCGTTGATGAAGCTAATCGGAGTGTCTTGATGTATGCTGCAAAGCATAATCAAGTTTAGGGGGTTATGTTAGACATATAATTAAACTTAATTATGCTATTATGTATGTATTAGTATTATAACTTATATTTTCGATATGTATGATAACCTATATGGTGGTGATAAGCGGGTATAAGTTTAAACTGCTATGGCAGTTATTCCCGCCAAATACCTATACGTCAAACAGATGATAATCGGTATACTCACCGGTAAGATGAACTCTCGTGCATACCTTGATACGGGAATGTGTCGTGTGTGGATGAACACCGGTCGGTAAGTATAAATCATACCTTAACGTATCCCCTCGCCATGATTACATCTGATAAGTTGAGCTTATGTGGACAACAATACCGATAATCGTTATAGGATGCTTATCTAAATGTTAACTAATTGAACAAAAAGAGCGTTTTGGCATGACCGTACACTGATATGATTCTCTTACCCTCGAAACTCGCAAAAAGAATGTCTGTAAATATTTATTTACTGCTTTCAGTTTCTGCATCTTTGTATATATTTATTTATTGCTTCCGTCTTTACATTTGAAAAATGAAAATTTTCAAAAAGATTTTAGGTGTGTTTTAATATAAACTTTATAAAGTCCAAAAAGATTTTGCTTCTAGTTTATTTTTTATTGACTGATGTTGGAACTCGAGTTTATCCTACCCAAAATCCTGATTGTAAGCCGGAAAACAATTAAACCTTCATAAACTGTCGAAGTTAACAAGTTTTGAAAGTTAAAGAATTAAAATTGATCATTTTCTAAACTTTCAAACTGTTGTCGGTCGGTGTTTGATTGAGATTTGATCTCACATGTGTCGCTTTGTTTAATTTGTCTAAATTCCAAGCGGTTGTTCTCATTACGTGTTTAGCTTTCTTGTATGTGCAGATGCAACATCAGAGTCAGCTAAAGGCGAAGAGAACGTGTCAGATGACAAGCCGTAAAGTGAAGACACGACGTTGATGCAATCAGAAGATCAAGATGATCGGATTGCAGTTGATCACGCATCAACACCACAAGGAATAAAGAATTAAAGATCAAAAGATTCACGAGCATAACTCAATGGAGAGTTCATTTTAAGGGGGAGTTTGTTAACACACTTCTTAAATGAAAAGGGAGTTTGTTGATACATTTCTACTTACGACGCGTGAAGACTTTGAAGATCCTCCGACATGAAAGACACAGAAGACGAACCATCACAGAAGACGAACCATCACGAGTAGCGTCCAAGGGGGAGTTTGTTGATACACTTTGTGTGGACGCGACTCGGCTCGGTTCGACTCGGCTCGGTTCGACTTGATTTTGACTCGGTTAGGTCCGGCTCAAGCCCGACGTCACGACATTCCTCCGTTGTGCGCCCCAAAGTTCGACACGCGAAGCACGGAGAGCCGCGGCCTTTCCCGCCGACACATCACCATGACATCACCTTAGTGATGTCATGACGATGTCACAGATTTGTCCTATGTTGAATTTGGTGAAAAGCTTTGACCGAACATACTTCTAGGCTTCAACTTCCACTTTGGGCCGCAACTTGCTATTGGGCTTTGACTATTATTTGGGCTCAAACTACATATGACGAAACAGAATGATATTAATATGTATGTCTACGAAACAGAAAGTGTTTCGTCGACTTTGGTGTTTCGTCGTTCCCTCTTTGCGTTTCGTCATAGTCTGTGTCTGTGTCTAGTATAAATACCCCTCACAGTTTCTGTGTGAAACTGATGAGAGCTGTGAGACTTTGAGAGAGTCTGTAAAACATTGTTTGTATATGTTTGTATCCGTTCTCGTCCCTAATCAATAGATATTGAATCTTTGGTTACGTGTGTGTTTTACACTTTGTTTGGTTTGCACCATCACGTGCATTCCGCACCCGTTACCGTGTTTGTGATAAACAATGACAGGTTTTCGTATCGGATCCACCGGAAAAACGGGACCTATAGAAGAAATGGAAGAAGGTGAAGCCATGGTAAATTTTGAGAGAGAGATGAGGTGGTAGTGGGTAAAAAATGGTATAAAAAATGTTGACTTTATATAAAAAAGGAAGAGTGTTTAAAAAGGCCAACTGTTCATCATAAAAAATGAGTAAACTGCCATTTTAGTCCATGTGGTTTGGCCTGTTTTGCCACTTTAGTCCAAATCTCAAATTTATTACATCTGGGGCCCTGTGGTTTGCATTTTGTTGCCATTTTAGTCCAAAACTCAAAATGTCTGATTTTTGACTGATTTACTGACCCTTTTTTGTCCTGTTGTGGAGGGGTAGTTTGGGCATTAAAGTTTCATTAATGTATTTCATTAATTAAAAAAACCACATAATAATAATAAAAAACCCCTTATTATCTTATTATTTTAGACAATACATCATCATCTTCAACCCCTGTTCTCAGTTCAATCTTCTCAAACCCTAAATTAAACTCCGGCGATCTACATTCTTGCCAAGACGATTCCGATGGACGACGATGGGGATGATTTTAGCTGCTGTGTTCGAAAAGAAGGCGTCCATTTTGATCCAGAAGTAAAATACGGTACGTATTTGACGTTGATAAACTGGATTTGAAAACCCCTGTTTCTGATTGAAAGTTTTTTTCTTATTCCACAGCAAATCATCCCGATTTATTCACCCTGAAAATGCACCATGGTGGTGATTTCACTGACGAGGATGATTTTGAATATGGTGCACTTTCAGATGTTTGGAATTCATATGGTATCTACAAATAAAATTAATTCTTCTAAGATAATTCACATTCAGTTAGTGAAACTGATTCCCAGTTAGTGAAATTCGGGCCTCCAGCTGGATTTGGGCTCTCTCAAATTTAACGAAATTCGGGCCGCACTCTATTAAACCCAAACATTATTCCTGAAAATTCTTGGGAGTTTTTAGTTTTATTTTGTCTTGGGTTCACCTTTCAAAGGGTAAACACAAAATGGTGTCTGTTTAATCTTTCAATTTCAAAGGGTAAAACACAAATTAATCACCGGCGAGTATTCAATCTTCAGATTTCGTGATTCCGTCACTGTATTTGCTAAAACAATGGCTAACCGGCAGACTGTTCACAGAAACCAATTCAATTCTGCAATTCAATTTCTCGTTTCTTCACAAGGTAACCTTCCAATTTCTCCTTCGTTTTTTGATAAAATGCTTGTGCAGAGTTCACAAGTGTATATCCCAAACCCAAGGTAGCATAGCTGATTAGTTAAAATCATATGCACACAACCTGTTTGATAAAATGTCTGCGTGAGATAAAGCCTTTCAAGATGGGTAATCAGTAGCCTGTTTTGATAAAAATGCTTTTTAGTCAGCTTGAGCTACCTGTTTGATAAAATGCTTTTGCATAGTAAAGCCTTAAAGATTGGATAATGTTCCTTTAAAATGTTACATATGACACATACCTAATGTATCCTAATCCACAGCCTGTTTTGGTCCACCCAAGATTATATAGCTAGAATCAGCAGTCTATTTTGATAAAAAAATAAAAAGAAAAGACAAAACCTGATGCGCTTATTAATAGATCATTTCGTTACTTTTGCGTTTATCACCAAACAAATTGCCTTTCTGTGAAACAGAGCTGGGCCTAACGCTTACATGTTTGTCGATACAATTTGCGGTGTTGACTTCCAAGTCTTCATCGTGGGATTAAAATATGGGAATTCAGTGGGGGTTTAGGTTCCATTTCATTTTTGTAACTATATTTCTAGTTGCCACCACAAATACCTATTTTGGTGCTCCAAAAAGTTCCACGGTGGCTTGCAGAGTCAAAGATAACTGAAAAGAGAGTTTTCTTATGAGTGAGTTAACTGAAAAGTATAATTATATAACTATAATGAAAATGAACTCATTAAACGCCAATCGACTGACAGTCAAACAAAATTAACTATATAACGTAAAGTCCCAATTCACATTCGAACAAAATTATATATAACATGAAGTTCCAATTCACAGTTAAACATTAACTCATTACCTAGTACAAACTCAGTACTTGTTTAACAATTCATCCTGGTCAATTTGTTGTGGTTTTTGCGGGCTTCATATGTAAGTTTAAGCTATCATTATAGTTTCCCTCCTTTTTATGCTGATAATATAGGCCTTTCATTTCTGGTTTCAACACTAGTGTTCTTTTTTAAGGGTTAACTTTAATGGCTTTGAAGGTAATGAATGTATGTGATATCCGATAATAAATGGTTGTTTTTATTCTGTACTGTGTGTTGCTGAAGATATTGAAAGTGAGGCATCAGCCACTCTTATTCCTGGTATTAAATATGGATGACGTGATTTGGGTCATGTTTTTATTTCTAACTGGAAAAAAAAAATTCTTGAAAGGAAAGGAATTAAATATGTCAAAAGTTGCCCAAAGTGTCTGTTTTGTGCGTAAAATGTGTTAAATTGTTAGATTCAATAAGCCAGATTATTATTGAAAGAATACACTTTTTGCAATCATATTTAACACTGTTATCTATAATTTTCTTTTTATACAGAAAGCTGTTCGGGCCAACCTGACCTGTCTGGTTTGATCTAGATTCCAGAATCCCACACAAAAGCTTTCTGGTAAATGTGCATTTGATGCTTATGATCTGTTATATGTTTTAATTAAAATACCCTTCCTGTTAACATACAATATGGATGGAGTTAGAGCCAGGGAGCAAACTGGTGACAAGATCGAAACATCAAGGAGGAAAATGACCATTTTTAAATGATTGGGGCAAAGCCTTTAAAGTGATCAAATCACAGGGAACAAAACGGAAGTTAACTAAATAGGGTGAAAGCATAAATCGCAGAGCCCAATAAAATGCAGCCTTGACTCCCTTTGAGTTTGGTAGGTAACCCAACACACAATTCATAGATATCCGGGCCCAAAAACTTGGTGAAGTGGAGGGCCCAAAGCAACAGAAAACTCCACAAGCCCTTTAATCAGTTGTACGACCAATACATTTAATAGCTTTAATCGCATAAACTTAACATCACAAAGAACAAGACAACGCTTTAAATCTGCAATTCAGTTTCTCATTTTTCACAAGGTAACCTTCTACTTTCTCCTACCTTTTGATGAACTTCCACCACCTGAGATTATTTCATAAGTGTATATCCTAAAGTCAAGGTAAATAACTGATTAGTTGATAATATACGCACACCACCTGTTTGATAAAATGCTTCTGTGAGATAAAGCCTTTAAAGTTGGGTAAATGTTCCTTAATCAGCAGCCTGTTTTGGTCTTCAAAATGGTATATTGGTTAATTCAATGTATGCGCCAAACAAATATTTTTCAGAGGTAAAAGCTTATGTTTGGCTGCTTAAACTTTCCTGTTTTAGGTGTAGCAAGACCGCCCACAAATACCAAAATGTATAGAGTTGGCGAATATGTTTTTGGCGTACCAACATCCCATATATGCAGTACGTGACCAAACATTACATCAAATCTGGTGTGAAAAACTTCAAAAACATCTTTGAAGAATATGGTAGTACCAAACTTGGATCAACTTCAATGTATGCGCCAAACTTTAAATCTGCAATTAAATGACTTCATTTCTTCACAAGGTAACCTTCTAGTTTCTCCTTCATTTTGCTGATCTGATTGTGATAATTGAACTTCCAGTGCCTGTTTATTATCCTAAACCCATGGTAACAAATTAGCTGGTTAGTTGATAATATATGCACCCCACCTGTTTGATAAAATGCTTGTGTAGATAATATATTCTGTTTTCGATAATTGCAGTCATTAGTCACTTCACTACAAGAATCCATCTTTATATTTCACCTTTTTACCAGATTATTCGGGGTTGGGGGGGTTAAATAATGGGGAATCAATGGGGTTTGGGGCTCCATTTTGTATTTGTAACTATTTTTTTGGTTGCAACCACAGATACCTGTTTGGGTGTTCGAAATATTACATTGGCTTGCTTTGAGCATGAGCGCCTAGCTCTTCTCAAGTTCAAACACAGTGTCACAGATGACTATGATTTGTTGTCATCATGGGTTGGTAATGACTGCTGCCGTTGGGAATTAATCGAGTAAGATATTTGTGTGGTATCATACTTGTGTTCTTAAAACAGTTTTTTTTTATGATAATTTCTGCATACGTGACATGATATGTAGTTAACTAATTTTATATAATCTCACCGGACAAATATACTTGTCTATAATGAACAAAAACTCAATGATCACCTATTCTTACTTCTTATTTGGGAGCTTATATATTCATGGGTCTTCTCCATTCATGCACACTATTGTAGCGTTGTTGATTCGCTTTTCCGAAAGAAATCAACAAACTGTAACAAAAAAAACAGAGCAGAAAATGTCTACTTCTGTTATTATGGTCTCAAAAATTCAGAGGCATTTCTTTATGGAACAAATCAAATGACATGACAAAAAAAAAAAAAAAAAAAAAAAAGAGGAATCAGATCTAACAAACTTACCAGGTATTCGGTTCTAATCAACAGCTTCAGTAAATTAGTTAAAACATCCTTCCACTCTACTTTTCATATTGTGAATGCTTTTTATTAAGAATCTCCATTTCAACCCAAACTTATATTGATGAAAACCTGTTTTGACCCTAACCAATTTGACCTGTTTCTGATTGAACCACGTATGACCCGTTACATGACCCAAGCCTGCCAAACCCTTGCCCGGATTCAAGCACTTAAGTTGGGCTTAGATCTGATGGGCTAAATTTATCCTTGGGTTTTTAATTGCTTTTGTTTTCTTTAGCCCAATATCAATCAAAATGATTTTAGTAGTTTACACTTTAAACTAATTTTTGTAAATGATTCAGAAATCATATTTTGAATTAGTTGTTACGAGACAATTGTGTATATCAATATAATATTAACTATAATATTGTTATGAATATTTTGGGCCCAACTCTGCAGCCCAGTTCAAGAAAGTTGGCAAGTGGAATGGCCCAGAAGGCATGAGTGAGATTAATGAATAGGTTCTTTTTCCCATTCCCTAGTCTAGTCTGAATTGTTCTCTGTTCCTATTGTAATCAAAGTTCTTATGAACTTAGTATCTACTGTCTACTGTTTCCTAAATCCCTGTTGTTGATTGTTTAATTCATAAGTGTTCACATCATGTATAGCTTTTAGGTTAAAGTCTAGAATATTATATTATACTTCTATATATATATTTGTAGAAAAATAGTAAATATTTAAAAATGTTATAAATCATATTATCTTTTATTCAAAAACTTATATTGTTATGAGATAATACTAATTTTCTACCTGACACATCAATTATTTATTGAAAATAACCGAAATTGTTTCACGTAGGCCCATTTCAAAATGTACATGAAAGTTAACCATTTTGGCTCGTCTATTTATCTTTCTTTTTTTCCTGAAAGGTTAACTTTATTCACAGAAACACTTCCTAAAAAAAAAAAAAAGTAAAACAGAGGCGAGCACAACCAAACTGTAACATATCGAAATCACACCATTTTTCCAAGAAATATGTCTAAAAGTGGACCTATTCATGAACCCAAACAACACGCACAACACTAGCATATCTGAATTCTTTTTTGTTGGTTTATATACTATTTGAACACTAACAATAATGTAAGCTTCACTTGCAGTCAAAGCCAATCATGAGTCAGGGCACTACTTTGTTAGGCTAGAGGGTGTGGGATGGAGCCCCTTGCATGTTATAAAGGACACCTCAGCGCCACCTAGACGCCACGTCAGCCAGGGGGCTTTATAACCCCCCCTTTAATTTGCAGGGTGTGGGATGGAGCCCCGTCATCATTACCTAATTATTTTTTATTTTTACATTTTTCTTTTTTAAATTAAATGACCATTTTATATAACTAGAAAATTAAAAAAAAAAAATTCATCCTAAAAAAAATAAAAAACATCACAAAGTCATCAAAAAAAAATAAGAAGGTACTAGAAAAAAAAAACTACATATATTTCGCCCTAATTTGATTCTTGCGAGCCTCCATAATGCGTTGATCCGTCTCCGTTAGATGTGAGAAATCTTTCGCTAGAAAATCCAAGTCTTTCTGAATTTGTTTCTCCCTCTTCATTTCTTGGTCCTTTTCCCTGATCGAGATCATTTTGTTGAGACTTGTATGGAACTCGCCCAACTTTGACGGCTCATCCGATGACGTTGAAGTACCCTTTCCTCGTGCCGCTGCCTTACTTTTATCCCGACCCCTTGGTCGAGGCAGCTCCTCTGGTTGTTCGAACTCCTCATCATCGTCGTTAAGATTAATTGTCGTACGAGCATCGGACCTGGATGGTTCCGTTGTGGATGTTGATTTGGACCGTTTTGACCGAGGGCGGGTTGGGTCGAACGGTGGCACAAGATGCCACTTGGGAGATTTGCGAAGAAGCTCCCACGCATTTACATGCGTAAAGTGATGACCATGGTACACCCTATAATCGGAGTGGGCGTGGGTCATCACGTCCACATCGCTCGAACCGCTTTTCCTTCGAGTGTTGTTGACGAGATTAGTATGTATGTTGTTAAAGTTGCTAATCTTCGTCCTCATTGCGCCCCATTTTCCCGAAATAGAGTCGGCCCGTCGATATACGCCGCGACCCATGGCGGTGAAAAACTTGTCACGAATACGGTTCCAAAAAACCTTTATGTCTTGGTCGTCACCTATAAAAAAATATATTTATAAAGGTATATGTTTGATTTAAAAAATAAGTTTACAAAACTATATATTTACCAACAATCGAGTCCTCCGATACGTCGAGCCATGCTTTTGCCAACTCGAACTCTTCCGTAGGCGTCCAATATTCGACCTTTTTGGTAGCACGTTTCTCGGACTCATCCTTCTTTTTATGGTTTCTTTTTTTTCTAGAAGAGGGTTCGACTTGGGTTTCGGGAACGGATTAGGTTTCGGGAACGGATTGGGTTTCGGGTATGTTTTGAGGAATGTGTTGGGGTATGTTTGAGGGAAAAAACTGGGGTTGAGAATAATACCCAAAAAAACTGGCCATCGGTTGAGTGATGGGATGAGGAGAAGTTGGGGTTGTTGGTGGCATTGGGTAATATCCAACCTCACCCGTACGCGAGTCTCGGCGATACCGGTCCTCTTGCTCGTTGTTTTGCCAGTACGGATTGTTCGGGTCCCATGGGTTTAGGTTGTTGGGAAACATTGTAGAGAGGGGTTTAAAAAAAATTAGCCAACTCTATAAAAAGTTGAGAGAAAATGGGTGGAATTAGATGGAAAAAATGGAGGAATTGAAGAGAATTTATAAACTTTGAAAAACAAATTTTTTTTTTTTAAACCTGACCGTTCAACGGTCAAAAAAATTAAAGGGGCCTCGATCTGTGTGATTTCTGCTCGTTATCATGTTCGCGAGCCACCTATAGCGCCCCAACTTAATTGCGGCGGTGTGGGTGTATGGCGCCCACGGCGCTATAGTTGCTGACAGGGCGAGGGTGGCGCCCCCCACACCCTCCGGCCTTAGTGCAAGTTATTGGGGAATTGACTTGCAAGTGTTGTCAAGACTTCTAAGCACTTACACATACGTTAGTCATGAATGTTGCCAAAAGTCACTAATTCATAATGTATTAGCTCACTTAGTCAATGAGAGTTAACATACATCATATTATAATTTTGATATATTACGCTACTTTGCATTACAATACATTATATCTCTTGAAAGTTAGCTTTATAAGCAAATGAAACATCTAAATCAAATTTGCAACTAAGATATATTAATAAGACTTTAGAAGAATGTTAAGGTCTTTACAAAATTCTTTTATAAACAATACTTAATTAAAAACGTATGAAAGAAAAATTTAAAGTTAGTTGATATATTTTATAAACTATCTGTGAAATTTTGAAAATATACTGGTGCTTGTTTGTAAAGCATTGTACTCCTTATCAATTCAAAATATCAATTCATATTTTCTATATACTTAAAATTTCCAGGGGACTTCGTTAAAATTTTCAAGTCTTTGCTTGAAGAAAAAGATAAACAGAGGGGCCCTATGTTTTTAGGGAAAAAATTTTTGCCGTGTTGACTTCCTAGTCTTCCATGGTAATAATTAAGTTTCTATTCATTTCTAGATCTATAAATGAACTAGTTTTGTTATTCTCAAGAACCCATCACTTCACTACAAGAATCCATCTTAACATTTCACATTTTTACTAGTTTATTCGGGGTTGTGGGATTTAAATAATGGGGAATCAATGGGGTTTGGGGCTCCATTTTGTTTTTGTAACTATTATTTTGGTTGCAACCCCAAATACCTGTTGCTTTGAGCATGAGCGGCTTGCTCTTCTCAAATTCAAACACAGTGTCATAGATGACACTGGTATGTTGTCATCATGGGTTGGCAATGACTGTTGCCGCTGGGAAAGAGTCGTGTGATGCTATCACTGGAAATGTTGAAAGTCTTCATCTCAATGGTGATGACAGATACTTAGCTAGTAACGAGTTGAGCACTTCTTTAGGAGAGTTGAGGCATCTAAAACACTTGGACTTGTGTGGGAATATTTTTCATGGAAGTCGGATCCCTGAGTTCATTGGATCCTTGAATCAACTAACTTATCTTAATCTCTCTAATGCAGATTTTTCTGGTATTATTCCTTATCACATTGGAAATCTGTCAAATTTAAAAAGTCTTGATCTCAGTTATAATGGTCATTTTCTGATCGCACATGATATGAATTGGATTTCTGGCCTTTCGTCACTCGAGCATCTTGACTTGAGTTCTGTGAGTCTTACTGGAGCAAAAATACTTGATGTGGTGCTTTACATGGCTCCTTCAGTTAGAGTGTTAATTTTGTCAGATTGTGGTCTTTTAACTGACGAAAGTAGTCGGCTTCATAATTTGAGCACTACACTTTCCAACATCAAACACCTCGATCTTAGATGGAATATTTTCACAGGTAAACTCCCTCACTTTTTTCAAAACCTGACATCCCTACAATTCCTGGATCTTTCATACTCTCGTCTTGCTACATCCAACTTTGCAAACTTGATAAGCATGATTCCTTCTTTATTAGAGCTCCGCTTGTCAGATTGTCAACTCAATGAGACGAACCTATCTCATATTCTTCATAATCTTACTACCCTTTCTAACCTCCAACACTTAGATCTATCTTTAAACACGTTAACAGGTTCAATTCCAGAATCTCTGACAAAATTAAAAATGTTACAAGTGTTAGATCTATCTTTAAACACGTTAACAGGTTCAATTCCAGAATCTCTGACAAAATTAAAAATGTTACAAGTGTTAGATCTATCTTATAACGACGTAACGGGTCCCATTCCCACATTCCCTGGGAAACTTGCGGAACTTTACCTTTCTGGTAATGACTTGAATGGTTCAATTCCAGAATCCATCGGAAGATTAGCTGCTTTAACAACTTTGTCTCTGTACAACAATAAGTTAAGCGGGACTATTCCGGTTTCAATTGGGCAGCTCTCTAAACTCCAGCTTCTTGATGTCTCTTCGAATCGGTTAATTGGGAATATTCCGGTTTCAATTGGGCAACTCTCTGAACTAAGTACTCTTCATATCTCTGATAATTCTTTGGAAGGAGCAGTTTCTGAATCCCATTTAGCTAACCTTTCGAAGTTGGAGGACTTAAATACAGCTTATAACAGTAAGTTGGCTTTCAATCTTTCACGTGAGTGGCTGCCTCCATTCCAATTAATAAGAATAAATCTCCGTTCTTGCAAGATTGAAAACGGACTTCCACAGTGGCTTCGAAATCAGAGGAAACTTCGAAGATTAGAGCTGTCTAATACAACCATTTCAGGACCTCTGCCCACATGGTTGCGAAAGATGCCCATCAGTCCTTATATGGATCTTTCCCACAACAACCTCAGCGGACCTTTAACCAACCTTCCTAATGGGGTTGCTAATGTGGATGATGGGGATTTTATTGAACCAGTATTATTTCTTCAAAATAACACTTTCAATGAGTCGATTCCAAGGTCCTTGTGCAAGAGGACGGATTTACTTTATCTTGATCTTTCCAAAAATCGGTTAATTGGGATGATTCCCAAATGTTTCAAGAATCTGCAAAACCTGTGGTTCCTGAGATTAAGCTCAAATGGGTTAAGTGGCATCATTCCAAGTTTTATAGGGCACCTTTCAATGTTAGGATCGCTGAACTTGAATGATAATAACTTTAGTGGTGAGCTTCCTGCAGAACTTTGGAATTTAAGTGAGTTATGGTTCTTAGATTTGGGTGATAATGCATTCTGCGGAAAAATACCAGAATGGATTGCAGAAAATATGAAATCATTGGTGGTTTTCAGGTTACACAAGAATAACTTCACTGGAGGAATTCCTCGATCTCTGTGCACAAATACATATCTTCAAATTTTGGATGTTGCACACAACAGCTTAACAGGTACAATCCCTCATTGTCTAGGAGAATTGCAAGGTATGCGTAACACTCCTTACCGTAAGGATTTTGGTACACGTACTGAGGAGGGGCTGGTTCAGGTTATGAAAGGCATTCCTCTTGAATATACGAATACATGGTCTTTTGTCACTAACATTGACCTTTCAAGCAATAAACTTGTTGGATACATACCTGTAGAGTTAACTACACTTTTTGACTTGGTGGGTCTCAATTTGGCCAATAATCATCTTAGTGGAGGCATTCCAGAGGACGTTGGAAACATGAAAGCATTAAATTCTCTCGATTTATCAGGAAACGAGTTGGGCGGTATGATCCCACTAAGCATTGCAGCTTTAACTTTTTTGAGCTACTTGAATTTGTCAAACAACAACTTGTCAGGACGAATTCCAACAGGAAATCAATTGCAGACGCTCATCGATCCGTCAATATATGCGGGGAACAAAGATCTATGTGGTTTTCCGATGCCAAAGAATTGCTCCAATCCTGATGACCCAACCATAACTCCCAATAAAAAGTATGAAGCAGCTCATGAGCCCAACAAGGTATGGTTTTATATGGACATAATGTGTGGTTCTGCAACAGGCTTTTGGGGAGTTATTGTAGTTTTGATTTTAAAGAAGCAGTGGAGACATAAGCTTTTCATGTTGGCTGAGGAGTCTATGGACAAGATACACGTTGCAATCATGGTAAGAGTTAACAAGATGAAGAGAGGAAGAGGAGCCATATAGATCCACTCAAATGGAAGTAATTCACATATATATTATCAGTTCTTGTTTTTCATTTTGTTGCTGCTTTTAGGATTTTAATCGAAAGGTATTTGTAATATGGTGTGTGTTTATATACATAAATAAATTTGTTATGTACTTATCCGGGCCTGCAGCTGGCTCTGGGCCTTCTCAGATTTAACAAATTCCTGTAAAATTCTTGGAATTGTTAATTTTATTTTGTCTTGTCTTCGGTCCACCTTTTATGGGTAAACACAAAATAATGTCGGGTTTTTCTGTTTAATCTTTCAATTTCAAAGGGTAAAATAAAACACAAATTAATCTCCGGCGATATTCAGTCTTCAAACACGGTTCTAATTTAATATTATTCTTTTCTAATTTTCTGTGTGAAAATGTTAATTTTGTCAGATAGATGAAAGAATAATGAACAACATTAAGTAGGTGTGGTCGTTTACTTCTCATGAAACTTCACCGACAACAACCCTTCATATTGCAATTCAATTTCTCATTTCTTCACAAGGTAACCTTTTAACCCTTCATATAATAGCCAAGGTAACAAAGCCGACTAGTTAAAAACATATGCACACCACATGTTTGATAAAATGCTTGTGTGAGATAAGGTTTTTAAATACAAAAAATCATTTAAAGAGTGTCATGTGACATCCAACTAAATAATATCAATTATATTGAATTTCCTATAACTATGCTAACAAACAATTAATTCTTTATTTGGATCTTCCTTTTGTTTTCAATGCGCTGACATAAAGAAAAGTGCTGATATCATTTACATATGTGCTAAAATCAGTTATCTTGATTAATTTTCATGTGCTAATATAATTCAAAGTGCTACTTTTATGTATGTATTGTTTTAGTATGTGCTAATTTAACTTTTTTTAAGTGCTAAGATCTGTTCTCACGGTTTGTAGGATAAATATGGTTTGTACCGTAACCAACCCCTATGTATGGAATCGTAAATTACTTCTTTTTTCTTTCTGTCATCAGATCTTTTCTTTCTTTTTGTCATCAGATTTGTGAATTAGTATTAGGGGTTGTTTGGCAACTTCTTTATGGTTAAGGTCTGAACCATTACGAGTCCATTAAGAGGTAAACAAACAGCCACTTAGTTTCCTTTTTCTTAATTTGCTAATGGAATCATTAACTAAGTAAATTTTCAATTTATTAATTTCCTATTGTAGGTCCACCCGGAGGATCGAGTAACCTCTATTCCCTGTTTTCCGACAAACCCGAGAGTGCGGAATCCAATCGGGTAAGTTAAACCAAGTGACGAACACAAACACAAAGATTCAACGATTAACACTCCATTGTATTAACTCGTATGAAACCGTTACAAAGCAATGTTTACAAGATAAACCTATAAACTCTCAGTTGTGTGTGTGTTTACAATGTTCGCTCAAAGAAATCTATTCACACTTCGTTGGTTTGTTCTGTTCTGTGTCTGTGTTTATATAGTAACAGACTGACGAAATCAGAAGCCCATGAAAACACATAGCCGAAATCCAAGATATGGACGAAATCAGGTGATTTCGTCCTATTTGGTTTTCATCCTAAAAGTGTTTTCACCAAAAAGAACTTGGACGAAATCACTTTGATTTCGTCCCATATGTGTTTTAGTCCACTGGGCTTGAGTTCTTCATGTTGGGCTTGGGCTTCAGGGACTTGACTTGGGCTATAGAATAAACAAACAACAAACAAACATAACACTTAAACTAATAATGCAAACTGCACACACGCAGTTGCATTTTCATCGTTCGATACAAAGTAAAACGCATACCGAGTCAAGATAGGAGGATATCTTGACTACGGCCTTCACTTCGTAGCCGAGTCGAACCGAGCCGAGCCGTATCCACATAATATGTATCAACAAACTCCCCCTTGGATGCTGCTCGTGAGGTTCGTAATCTCGTTCTCCATCTCATGATGGTTCATTCATTCTCGGAAAGGATCTTCAAAGACTTCACGTGTTGTAAGTAGAAAGTGTATTAACAAACTCCCGCTTTTATCTAGGTAGTGTATCAATAAACTCCCCCTTTCATTATGCTCGTGAAACTTTTGATCTTCAATGCTTTAGATCCTTGTGGTGTTGATGATTGATCAGCGGCAACTCGATCATCTTTATCTTTTGAGAGCCTCCATGTCGTGTCTTCATTCCGAAGCTCGTCATCGAACATGTTCTCCTTGCATTTAGCATCTGCACATGCAAGAAAGCTAAACGCGTAATGAGAACAACTGCTTGGAATATAGTTAACATAAAACAAATGACACACAGGTGACCAATTCTTATTCAACTACCGTCCGACAGTTAGTTTGAAAAGTTAACAGATTTTTTTTTTCAATTTTAATTATTAACTTTCAAAACTTGCAAACTCTGACCGTTTATGAATATTCAGTCGTTTTGATTTTCATCAGATTTCAGGCAACGAAGATTTGAGTTCCAACATCGGTTAATCAAAACTAAAGAAGAAATAAAATCTTTTTGACTTTTATAAAGTTTATATTAAAACACACCTAAAATCTTTTTGGTATTTTGAATATTTCAAACTTAAAGACTGAAAGCAGTAAATAAATAAATATATACAGAGTTGCAGAAACCAAGAAAAGTAAATATATACAAACATTCTTTTTGCGAGTTTCGAGGGTAAGAGAATCATATCAGCTGTACGGTCATGCCAAAACGTTCTTGTTGTTCTTTTTGTTAACAATTTGATAAACATCCTATAACGATTATCGGTATTGTTATCCACATAAGCTCAACTTATCAGATGTAATCATGGCGAGGGGATACGTTAAGGTATGATTTATACTTACCGACCGGTGTTCATCCACATCACGACACATTCCCGTATCAAGGTATGCACGAGAGTTCATCTTACTGGTGAGTATACCATTTATCATCTGTTTTAACGTATAAAAAGATGTGAGAAACTCACTTATTTTGAGTGAAAACAAGCCCTATGTGATAGAATCACTTATTGATGAGGAACTTGATTTTCAGATGCATGAGGGCACAAGAGCAAGTCCGTGAACAGGTCAGTACTTTCGTACAGCAAAAAGACGAACTTGACTCCCGGATGAATGTGATATATTATCACTTGTTTTGTGGACATGTGATTGTTGATCACTTATTGAGGTCGTATGCAGTATGTACACGTATGTATGATATCATGGAAGATCTAGACTTCGTCTCCGTTTTTTACGGTAAAAGAAACAACCATGATACCCAGATGATAAACAGCATAAAGACCACATATCTCAGAACCTCGGCAATCTCTCAAACGAAATTTCGGTACTAAGACCATATGCCAATGAGTGGTTCCCACCTGGTCTTCAGTCGATTTAGGTTTATATCACCCTGCACACTTTAAGATGATTGTGAGCCTACCGATACATCTTATATAGAGCTGCTTAACATTTTTCATTTTGCCTTCAGTTAAAAGTGGTTTAGACAGACCACTGATGTACTATCATTTTCTCTTTTTCTCGCCAGAAAACTCATTTTTGTTTTTCTATTGTTTTTGGGTTTTGAAATTTTTCGATGTTTTTGAATTTTCAATTTGGAATTACTCCCCCTAAAATCAACAAACTTACAATAATTTTAAAAACACAAAGATATTTACAAAAACGATTTTCCGATGTGGATTACTCTTGCTTGACCTTAATGCCGTTTACCAATAATAAAAAGTCAAATCTTGATTTATCAAATGCTTTGGTAAAAAGGTCGGCACGTTGGTCATCAGTGTGGACGTAAGCAACATCGATTAGCCTTTTATCAAAGCAATCACGTATGAAGTGATACTTAATTTCAATGTGCTTAGTCTTTGAATGCTGCACAGGATTTTTAGTGATAGATAAAGCAGCAGAATTATCGACATAAATAGGAGTAGTTAGGAATTCAAAACCGTAATCACGCATTTGCTGTTGTATCCACAGGACTTGGGAGCAACAACTTGAGGCAGCAATGTATTCAGCTTCACAAGTTGATGTAGCGACACAAGTCTGCTTCTTGCACTGCCACGTTACGAGGCGAGTTCCTAAAAACTGGCATCCAGCCGTTGTGGATTTGCCATCGATTTTGCACCCGCCAAAATCAGAATCACTGAAAGCGACTAATTCAAAGTTATCATCCTTAGGGTACCATAGACCGGTGTCTGGGCAACCCTTTAAATAACGAAAAATCCTTTTTACAGCTGCAAGATGTGAGGCCTTCGGGTTCACTTGATATCTGGCTAGCAGGCATGTTGGATACATTATATCTGGTCTTGATGCTGTGAGGTACATAAGGGATCCAATCATCGCGCGGTAATATGAAGAGCTAACAAGTTCACCCTTCAAGTCTGGATTAATTCCGTGATTTTGCTGCAGTGGGGTACCAATGGGCGATGTGTCGGACATCTGAAATCGGCTTAAGATGTCTTGGACATACTTAGTCTGATGGATGAAAATCCCAGACTTCGTTTGTTGCACTTGCAAGCCCAAAAAGAAAGTCATCTCCCCCATAGCGCTCATCTCGAATTTATCCTGCATTACACGCTCGAAATCCCTACACATAACATTGTTAGTAGAACCAAATATAATATCATCCACATATACCTGAACCAGTAGAAGATCTCCATCTTGTTCTTTTATGAAGAGAGTGCAATCGATAAGACCTCTGCGAAATCCATTCTCCAGTAGATAATTTGATAAGGTTGCGTACCAAGCTCGAGGTGCTTGATGTAGACCATAGAGAGCTTTGTTCAGCAACCAAACCCGATCGGGATGGATAGGATCTTCAAAACCTGGAGGCTGTTCAACATACACCTCTTCTTCCACTAGACCATGTAAGAATGCAGTTTTGACGTCCATCTGGTAAACTTTGAATCCTTTGAATGAGGCATAAGCCAGAAAGATCCGAATTGCTTCCAGACGTGCAACAGGTGCATACACTTCGTTGTAGTCTATACCTTCAATCTGACGAAAACCTTGAACGACCAATCTGGCTTTGTTTCGAATAACGATTCCACGGTCGTCCTTTTTACATTTATACACCCAACGGGTACCAATCTTCTTATAACCAGCAGGTTTCTCTACGAGCTTCCAGACACCAAGTTTCTGGAATTGTTGCAGTTCTTCCTGCATTGCTTCAACCCAAGAGTTATCTTTCAAAGCGTCTTTCCAAGTTCTTGGCTCTTCCTGTGAGAGATAACACGCGAAAGACCAATCGTTCTGTTGACCAGATTCTCGAATCGCTGTATACAAGCCTGCGTTGTTGTTGTTTCGCAACATGTTTCTTGTTTGTATGCCACTTTGTACATTGCCTATGATGTTTTGTTGAGGATGGGTATTATGTATTCTAGTTTCTAGGTTATCTGGGACAGGAACATTAATACCCAGATTGTTGAGATTGAGATCAACAACCAATTCAATACCCGGAACTGCCGAAGAGGATGATGCAGTAGCTTCAGCTGTTTTAGGGGCGTCCACTGGAGGTGTAGCCTCTGAAGTACCATGAACAGCTGATGTAGGAGCTTCTTGATCTGCATCTAGAAATTCTTCATCGTCTGAAGATTCGTTCAGTTCGGTTACATCATGAAAATCCTCATTGTCGAGAGCATTATTGTTCACTGAAGATGGCTCTTGATTGACAACAATTGGACGAACCCACGGTGAATCTGTTGCGTTGTCACTCTCGAAAAACATCCTTGCCGCAGCAGTTTCTTCAACTGCTTCAACATTGATCGAATTGAAAAAGTCATCGTACTCAAACATCCATGGTTGACCAGGACATCTGACTGGCAATGTGTGCCTTTGTACTCTGACCTCAGACCATTCTTCAACCCTTTTAGTCTCTAGATACCAGACTCTTAAGTTCGGGGTGGCATAACCAAGAAAGTGACCTTCAATAGCTTTTGCCCCAAACTTTCCATTAGGATCGATCATTGTGCAAGGAGCTCCAAACGGTTCAAGATATGACAAATCTGGTTTCCGTTTGTGAAGAAGCTCGAAGCAGGTCTTGTTGTGCCTTTTTACTGTAAGGACTCGGTTCATCGTGTAACATGCGGAGGCCACAGCTTCACTCCATAGTGGAATGGGCAACTGCGACTCTACCAACATAGTCCTAGCAGTCTCGATCAATGTGCGGTTCTTACGTTCAGCGACGCCGTTCTGTTGAGGAGTATAAGCCGCACTAAATTCGTGAAGAATACCTTTTGATGTGCAAAACACCGCCATGGCTTGATTTTTAAATTCAGTACCATTGTCGTTGCGTATCCGTCTAACGTTCAACTTATACAAATTCTCAATCTGAATGATCAAGTTTTTGATAATACCGAAAGTAGCACTCTTGTGAGCCATAAACGCCACCCAAGAAAATCTTGAATAATCATCCGTTATCACGAGGCAGTATTGATCATTCCTGATGCTTTTGTGCTTGACAGGACCAAACAAATCCATGTGCAAACGTTCAAGAGGAACTGCCACCGTATTGATCTTCTTTGTCAGATGTCGTTTCTTCGTTTGCTTTCCTTTTTGGCATGAAACACAGACGTCTTGAAGATGAAAATTTTTAAGAAGAACACCATTCACTAATTCATTCGACACCAAATGATTCATCTTTCGTAAGTGAATGTGACCCATACGTCTGTGCCAAGAGATAGAGTCTTTTTCCGTGGCTTTTGTAATGAAACAAGTTGCTTGTGCAGTCGTTGTTATTGCTTGGCTCATATCAAGGACATACAAATCATTTATCCTTGGAGCAGATAAGAGATTCCATTCTTTTGGAATCTTGAAGCCGGGTTTCAGTACATAACATCCATTTGCATCAAAGTGTACTGAAAACTGTTTATCACAGATTTGTGAAACGCTGAGAAGATTGTGATCAAGCTGTTGTACAAAGTTGATCTTGTCAAAACTTACAACCCCGTTGGATACCATTCCTTCTCCAGTAATATATCCGCCTTTATCTCCAGCAAAAGCAACATAACCTCCTCTAATAGATTTAACGTCGTAGAGAAGCTTCATGTCGCCTGTCATGTGCCTGGATGCCCCACTATCAACAATCCAATGACTGCTGAAAGTTCCTCCTGGAACACCCTGCACATGTACTCACATGATTAGTTGGAGATGGGGACCCAAGCCTTTGTGGTCTTGGGTCTTCCATTTTCATCAACGTAAGTTACTTGACCTTCTCGATGTTGCAGAAATTGTGATGTTCCCCCTGATTCAATAACCATTTTTGGTTTCCAGGTCTGTTTTGTTTTACCAGTGTTATTCTTTAAAATCTTAACTTCATGATTGTCTGAAGTTTTTGAGTTGTCTGGTTTGACAGAAACAGATGTTTTGTTAACCACATCGGTTTTAATCGCCTTTTCAATTTTCTTGACCTGTTGGCGTTTCTGTTTCTTTTCCATTTCTTTTACAAGACGGGGATCTGGTTTTGATGAAACAGATCGCTTGCGGTCAATTTGGTCACGGGGATCATCAACTTTGGCTTTTTGTTTATGAAGATATGGACAATTTCGAATGATATGTCCAATTGTACCACATGAAAAACATGATCTACGTTCTATAAACCCCGTAGTATCATGTGATTGTCTTGTCGATGAACTTTGTGATCCCGAGGTACTAGGTTTTGAACTGATTTGTTCATTTCTTTTCAAAATTTTCGCTTGATTAACAAAATCTAAGTTAGATTTGTTTTCAAATGTATCAATTTTATCCGTTCCCTTCGATTTCACAAAGTTCACTTTCTTGTCCTTTTTCTTTGTCTGTTTCTTTTGCCATTGAGTCGGTGAGTTACTTTTAGGTTTGGTGCGATTTTGTTGAACTTTCTCTATTGGTAATCTTTGATTGCCATTTTGTTTTCGAACTTCAGCCTTTGGGATAGGAGGACACTGTGTTACCACAACGTGTGAACCTGTCTTTCCCAAGAACTTACTTGTTGAATCCTCAAAAATTTTACTAATTAAAGATTGATTAACATTCTTAATAGGAAAATCTTTGTCAGAGTAGATTTTATCATCACCAACAAGAGTGTACAGCAAATTCACACTCTCAGACTCTTTTGCAGACGTAGACTCGAGTTGCACAGGTTTTGCGGGTTTTGCAGGAGGATCACATAGAATATGATTCTCAAGAGGTATGTCCTCTTTGATCTCTGCATTAGGCTGTGCTGAGTCAGTATCATCGGATTCATCATCTGAAGAATCAGCATCCTCAACAATAACTGGAGGATCCTGATTCTTTTCAGCAGATGACACACTTGTATCTGCTGACACATCCGAATCTGATGGTACTTCTTGTTTGTATCCAAGTCCAGTCGCAAACTCATCAAAGTTTAAAGGAACCGATGGCGAAAAATGAGTTCTATATTCTTCATCAGGCATTGCGTCATAATTGTGTTTAACCGGTGGTGGACATTTCTTATAGCCAATGCAAGCGACATCCTTTTTCTCTTTCTGAACATTAATGATGTGATCCAGCACATAGCTAGAGCTTAAATAGCTGTCTAACTTGAGCCGGATCGCCTCACTTTCAGTTTTAACACAAGCCATTTCTTTTTGCATTATCTCGAGCCTATTGATGTAACAGTTTATGGTTGTTTGTTTTCTTGAAACCATTTTCGTCAGCTCGGATTTGTTTTCCCTTAATGTTTCAATCATTGTTTTATATTCATTTTCATGATTTCATAAAACATGTTGGCTTCTGTGCATTTTGAGAGATCCACTATCAGCTTTTGATTGTGGATGAATGTCACATCATATTTGCTTTGCAAAGCTTCATGTTTGCTTTGCAAATCACACCACTTATCATCTAAAGCATCATGTTTGCTTTGCAAGTCAGACAATTCAGCATTTAAAGCATCATGTTTGCTTTGCAACTCAGACATATTAGCATCTAAATCAGCACATTTATCACTTAAGCTAGCACAATTATCACAATTAACGACAGTTGGTTCATCGACACATACCTGGCTTGATGAACTGTCGACATTAGCCATAAAGGCGGAATGGAGAGAAGAAGAAGAATAAGCAGCTTGATCCACCAGAATAGATCTTCTATCATTCCTTACTGCAGCTTCTCCTAACAATTCATCGATATCTGCATCGATTCTCCCACTAGATACATCATCAGAAAAATCTTCGCCTGAGGTTGAGGTTTCCTCATCTGAACTCCTTGAAAAACTAGAACTCTCTTCATCTGAAGATTCACCACCACTGGCGGAAGATTCTCCACCACTGGCGTGATTCAAATCCTTAGCAGCTTCAGCAAAATAAGCTGCTCCTCCCTGATCACCAATGCCTAATTGCATTGACCAGTCACAGCCTTCATCTATTTGCACCACAAGAGCTTGATTGGTGTTCGATGGTCCTGCTTGATTGTTTACAGGAACCAAGGTGCGCTCGTTGTTCCTGGTTTAACTCTGATTCGCCTGGTTGCCTTGACCTCTGAAAGGATTCTGGTTCCCATGCTGAGCTGGCTTTGTGCATTCACGCTTGAAATGACCACGTTCACCACAGTTAAAGCACTTAACAGACTGCTTGTCGAATCCATACTTGGTATCTTTCTTGCTTTCCAAGCTGGTTCGACCAGTCCGTTCCATGAAGTCCTTTGCTCGCCTTACAGCACTGGCGAAAGCCCACTTGATGTCCATCATTTCCATCTCCTCTTTATCTATCTGCTGGTAATCTTCTTGAGTCAGATTGATGTTCCCGATCTGACCTGCTATCAACCCACAATACGCGCTAACCAGAGTGTTTAGAATCTCCATATGATCCTTAGCTACTTCAACACTCACTTTTGAAAAGTTTGAAGTGTCTAGCCGTACTGTATTTGATGGCTGACCAGCTGATGATTTGCTACCATAACAGGCTTGCTGTTGAGTAGGTAGTGGATTTCCGTACAAATCTGTGGTTGGTTGAACAACCGTTGGTCTTGAGGAAGCTGGAAGTGGATTTCCATACAGATCTGTTGGTCCTGTAGATAGAACAGGTAATGGATTTCCGAACATATCAGTTGCTACTAGAGATCGTTGGCTTGGCTGTTGTGGAGCTGGTTGTAGTGGATTTCCATACAAGTCTGTGGTTGGAGCTGGCTTAACAGGAACTTGTATCGGATTGCCATACAAATATGTGCTTGTGACAAACGCCGTTTGAAGTGGAGCATGTGAAACAGGTCTTGATGAAGTGCTAGAAGTTCCATAATACATATCAGGATTTTGTTGTACTGGAACCTTTTTCGCCTTTAGAGTTTCTTCCTGATCTTTATTCTCCAACATCTGAACGAAATCATGGATTGAGGTTGTAGCCAATGTGCCATTGTACTTTAAAATTTCCAAGAAACCCTTCCATTGAAGTGGCAATGCATCGGCCAACTTTGTGACAACCTCTACAGGAGTTGTTACTACCCCATAATGATTCAACTCAGTCAACAAGTGATAAAATTGACTTGTCAAATCTTTCAACGATTCTCTTTCCATACATGTGAAACCATCAAACTCCTTCTTGAGTAAATCATGTCGTAATTTGCGTGATGCCTCGTTTCCTTCACCTCTCGTCTTCAATGCCTCCCATAACTTCTTTGTTGTCTTGAAGCTTACAAACTGATGATAGATTTCTTTGTTTAACGCTTGAGTTAGAATAGAAAAAGCCTTCTTTTCTAAATCATAAATCTTCTTATTATCTTGCGAAATATCTGCATATGACGCGGCTGTTGAAGCGGCAACATCAAGTGCTTGATAGAAGTCTGTAATGAATCGTAACCACAACTCCGTGTTTTGACCAAGAATATACGTATGAAATCTTTCTTCCCATCCCGGATATTCATTCATGTGCATAAGCTTCGGTGGACGATTATTGCTTCCGGTTTCATTTTCGCTCAAAAGTATACTTTGAATACTTTGATTTTGATTTGAAACAAACGCCCATTGAGTTGACGAAATTTGAGGTGACGACGATTGTGCAGGAGGTTTGGCCCATGAAGGAGATAATCCCGTGCTCCTATACTTATTTTCCGTATTAGACGGAGTACCCCACCAATCCGGATTCATTTTGGATGTCTATTGATGAAAAACCTGTTTAATCACTCAAACAAACAGTTAACAATGAAATAAAAATCTCCTGTATGAAATAAAAATCTCCTCTTAAAAATACTGAAGTGATTTCGTTGAATGATAACAAACAGATTTGGATGAAAGGGATTTCGGCTAAGGGTGAACAACAAGTGCATAAGGGATTTCGGCTAAGGGTGAACAACAAGTGCATAAGGGATTTCGGCTAAGGGTGAACAAGTGCATAAGGGATTTCGGCCAGGTAAGGATTTCGACCAGGAGAACTAGACATTGTTGATGTGTTTTCGGCAATAAAGGATTTGGGCCCAGAAAGTGTTTTCGGCAAGAGGTGTTGAATTGAGATGATTTCGGCCCAGGTCCAAACTGAAGTGATTTCGGCCCAGAACTGATACAAGTGATTTCGGCCCAGATAACAATTGAAGTGATTTCGGCAACAAGAGACAAGGAAGGTGATTTCGGCCAGACAAGTGTTTTCGACCAGCTTGATGTTATTGACCAGGTAGTTTTCTTTGACTATTGAACACAAACAAGAAGATATTTTCTAAAACCTTATCCTGACACAAGCTTCCTTTTCAAACACACCTTACTTTTCTCTGATTTCGAAGCACCCTTTTTCAAACAAGCCTTAACTTATCAGACTTTTCATACCAACTATCAATCATTTTGTGTACACAATTTCAAACAATCAATTTAATATGCAACAACAATAATTCATGCACAACTTTAAAGATCAAAATCAAATAATTTATGAAGAACGATAAGAACTCTTTGAAGATCCTAAAGAACAGTGATGAACACCATGGGTTTTCCGGTCACCGGAAAAATTATCGAATACAATTTTGCAACAAAGTTTTAAAAATAACCTTATCCTTACATGTATAACAAAGATTTAACAAGGTTTTTAATAAAACAAATAGCAAAAACACAAGATTTTCAAGGTTTTGTGAAAAGTTTTTCCAGAAAAATGATTTTCAATCAAGAATGCAAACTGAAAAACACTTTTAAAATCTATCAAAACACAAGAAAATCGACTTGGTTTAAACAAGGAATCGAGCCAAACGCTCTGATACCAATTGTAGGTCCACCCGGAGGATCGAGTAACCTCTATTCCCTGTTTTCCGACAAACCCGAGAGTGCGGAATCCAAACGGGTAAGTTAAACCAAGTGAGGAACATAAACACAAAGATTCAACGATTAACACTCCATTGTATTAACTCGTATGAAACCGTTACAAAGCAATGTTTACAAGATAAACCTATAAACTCTCAGTTGTGTGTGTGTTTACAGTGTTCGCTCAAAGAAATCTATTCAGACTTCGTTGGTTTGTTCTGTTCTGTGTCTATGTTTATATAGTAACAGACTGACGAAATCAGAAGCCCATGAAAACACTTAGCCGAAATCCAAGATATGGACGAAATCAGGTGATTTCGTCCTATTTGGTTTTCATCCTAAAAGTGTTTTCACCAAAAAGAACTTGGACGAAATCACTTTGATTTCGTCCCATATGTGTTTTAGTCCACTGGGCTTGAGTTCTTCATGTTGGGCTTGGGCTTCAGGGACTTGACTTGGGCTATAGAATAAACAAACAACAAACAAACATAACACTTAAACTAATAATGCAAACTGCACACACGCAGTTGCATTTTCATGGTTCGATACAAAGTAAAACGCATACCGAGTCAAGATAGGAGGATATCTTGACTACGGCCTTCACTTCGTAGCCGAGTCGAACCGAGCCGGGCCGTATCCACATAATATGTATCAACACCTATTAACTAAGAGAATATGATTCATATGAATACCATTAATTTGCTAATGCATAATGGAAAGATTTTGTGATGAATCTTATCCGACCCGATTCCAACTGAATCGTCGAACCGACCCGGAAATTTTATGTCCGGATACATAAAATTACAGCATCTAAAAATAGTATATCCACTGGAAAAAATTCTTGGATCCACCACTGATTCCAAGGTCATTGTGCAAGTGGACATTATTGGAATATCATAATCTTGCCCAAAATAAGTTAACTGGCAAAATTCCTGAGTGTGTTAAGAACCTGAAAAATTTGTTTCTCATGAGATTAATGTCAAATGAGTTAAGTGGCATCATTCCAAATTTTATAGGGCGCAATTCATCATTAGAAACGTTAAACTTGAATGACAATGACTTTAGTGGTGAGCTTCCTATAGAAATTTGGAATTTTAGTCAGTTAAGAGTCTTAGATTTGGGTTAATGCATTCTGCGGAAAAAATACCCGAATGGATTGGAGAGAAACTTAACACATTGTTGATTTTGAAGATACACAAATATAACTTCACTAGAGGAATTCCCCAGTCTCTGTGAAGAAATTTGGAGCTTCAAATTTTAGGTGTTGCCCACAAATTAGAAAACGCTGCTTATTATGGTGAAATTTAAAAAAAAAAACATATGTTGTTGAAAAAGTTATGGACGTTTTAAATTGATGGGGAATTGGCACGTGTCCTGTATGTAGAGAGAGAAAGTCAATAAATGTAGAATTTCATTTATGCCCTTTCATTATTTTCTTTTCTCTGGAATTAATCTCACACTCCAAATCTAAGATCAATGCAGTAGAATATTTCTTATATTTCCTATTTATTTTACCCTTTGTATTTGATCATAATCCGTAGTTTCAATATATTTTGCCTATAATCAATTCGGTTAGATTTTATATGGTAATACTGAGTTTAATTTAAAGAAGAATACATAATCCGTGATTAGGGAATATTTTTGGATAATGGAATTTTTAAATTAGGAAGAAAAAATAATATACAAACAAATAAAATAAACAATCTAATATTTTGACTTTTTGACCGAATCAATAAATATAAATTTAGACATTTATTACTACCATATTTTACCACACTAATTTTTTTCGCCAAGGTCTTTCAATGACCCTAAACAAAGAAATATTTTAGAAGTAGAAATAGTAACTTAATCCTACTTTAATACTATTAATTTCTATTTTTTTACCCATTTGTGACATAATAAATTAAATATTAATTATGAAAATATTTTATTCAGCGTACATAAAGTAGTAACTTAGATCATAATCTTATAATAACTAATTATTAATTAAATCCGTATAGCAATTATTAATAAGAAAACAATTCTAATTTATAACATATCAATAAATTATTTTCATTTACTTTAAATAAATCTTATATTTAAAAGATACAAAATAATAAAAGTAATATTTATATAAATTATTACATCTAATGTAATACGTAATTGATGTCATATGAAGAAGGTATATAGTTATGTAATACATATTTTTCAGTGTTTAACATGTATAATAAACAGGCTATTACGGTATTTTAGTGACACTAATTAAAATATGTTGTTTTTTTTTTTTTTTTTTTTTTTTGTAATAAATTCAAGTTAGTTGTGTAAAATGTTAAATGGTAATAAAAATACGTTAAATACATGAGGTTTTAAAAATTATATAATTATATGGTTTATATTTTACAATCTCGTGTAATACACATGTATATAACCTACTAATATAAAGAGAAAAAAGCCCGGATAGTCCCTGTGGTTTCGCCTTTTTTCACCTATAGTCCCCAACTTTCTAAAACTACCTGAATAGTCCCCAACTTTTCATTTTTTGTTCCCGGATAGTCCCTGGGTCTAACTTCAGTTACTTTTCTCTGTTAAAATGATGTGAAATGACAAAAATACCCTTTCCTTAAAAGGCCAAACCATAGGGACTATCCGGGCATCTTCTTCATTTTTATTTATAAAACCCCACCACCACACTTCATCTTCAACTCCACCCACCATCACCCTCCTCCACCCTCCACCATCACCGCCACAGTCACTCTCCACCAAATCAAATGCAGAAATTAACCTCTCACATCCCTATCATTTCTTTCAGAATTGCAAAACACCTCCATAACACAACCAATCGAATCTGTCTACCGATCGGAAAATCATCGAAGTATTGGTGTTTACCTGAGAAATTGCGGCTGCCTCCGTCGTCTACAGCTCACCGAAAAGACGGCACACCACCGTCACCGACCATCATCTTCATCGTCCTCATCGTCTCATCATCTTCACCGCCGCCTTAGCGGCGTTTCTGGTCACCGGAGCGACGGCTCCGTCGTCTGCACACTATCGCACCACCATAGAGGGGTGACCAGCACTGCTTCTCCATCCAGATCTCTCTCTCCCTCACTGTTTCTCTCTCTACAGTCCTCTCTCTCTCTTCGATCTCTAGTCCGGTGTGGGTGTGAGCGGCTATGGATGTGTTCGAGGAGGAGTAGAGGTGTGCGACAACCATAAAAGATGGCGCCGGAGCTCGGCCGGCACCTCCGGCTCTGGTCACCGGACCTGTAACGAGAGAGAGAGATCACGAGGGTTTTGGCTGAATGTTGAAAGTGAGAGTGAAGGTTTTAATTTTTGTTTCTTTTAGAGAAAAATTGTACCCGGATAGTCCCTGTGGTTTGGCATTTTTAAGGAAAGGGTATTTTTGTCATTTCACATCATTTTAACAAAGAAAAGTAACTAGGGACTATCCGGGAACAAAAAATGAAAAGTTGGGGACTATTCAGGTAGTTTTAGAAAGTTGGGGACTATAGGTGAAAAAAGGTGTTAGTGCATTACGTCTATTGACTTCGTCTTGTATCATGTTATAGGATAGGATAGGATTTCCAGTGCACGAGATTCGAGAATCGAAGGTTAGCATTTAAGATGCTGATTCCGTCCCAAATGACAAGGAGGCATTTAGAGCGAAATCAGAAACTTCTGATTCCGCCCGAAAATGCTCAATGTCCTTAGGAGCGGAATCAACACTCCTATATATAGTGCACTTGTTGTTTCATTTGGTAGACGACTTCCAGATCTGTAACGAAGTGCTGCCAAAGTCTGTTCAGGTTGTAATTGATGTTAAAATCAATATAAGTAACAGATTTAAGAGTATCAAGTTGTGTTCAAGTCCAGTTCACTGATTCCGCCTTTGAACCGGATGTAAAGCTCTTCTGAACGACTCAGTCGGGTCCAACAACGATCCTACAAGTGGTATCAGAGCTAGTTGGAGGAGTTTTACAGTTTACAACTGATTTTCATTGAAATTTCTCAGTTTCTACACCTTCTTTCTTCAATCGAACAAGATTTCACGGTCCGAATTGTTCCGAATTTTCATTAAAATTTCCAGGGGACTTGGTTAAAATTTTCAAGTCTTTGCATGAAGAAAAAGATAAACAGAGGGGCCCTATGTTTTTTGGAAAAAAAAATTCGGTGTTGACTTCCTAGTCTTCCATGGTAATAATTAAGTTTCTATTCATTTCTAGATCTATAAATGAACTAGTTTTGTTATTCTCAAGAACCCATCACTTCACTACAAGAATCCATCTTTTATATTTCTCATTTTTCTATCTTAATTGGGGTTGTGGGATTAAATAATGGGGAATCAGTTGGGTTTGGGGCTCCAATTTATTATTGTAACTATTATTATGGTTGCAACCACAAATACTTGTTTGGGGGCTCACAATATAAATAGCACGGTGGCTTGCTTTGAGCATGAGCGGCTTGCTCTTCTCAAATTCAAACACAGTGTCAGAGATAACTATGGTATGTTGTCATCATGGGTCGGCAATGACTGTTGCCGTTGGGAAAGAGTCATGTGTGATGGTGTCACTGGAAATGTTGAAAGTCTTCATCTTGAAGGTCATATTCCAGAATTCTTGCATGGTAAAGAGTTGAGCACTTCTTTAGGAGAGCTGAGGCCATCTAAAACACTTGGACTTGAGTTGGATTTTTTTAAAGGAAGCCGGATCCCTGAGTTTATTGGATCCTTGAAACAACTAACTTACCTCAATCTCTCTAATGCATATTTTTCTGGTATTATTCCTTATCACATTGGAAATCTGTCTCATTTAAAAAGTCTTGATCTCAGTTATAATTATCTGATCGCACATGATGTGAATTGGATTTCTGGCCTTTCGTCACTCGAGCATCTTGACTTGAGTTCTGTGAATCTTACTGGAGCAAAAATACTTGATGTGGTGCTTTACATGGCTCCTTCAGTTAAAGTGTTAAGTTTGTCAGATTGTGGTCTTTTAATTGACGATAGTGGTCCGCTACGTAATTTGAGCACTACACTTTCCAACATCAAACACCTGGATCTTAGCCGTGGGAATATTTTTACAGGTAAACTCCCTCACTTTTTTCAAAACATGACATCCCTACATTTCCTGGATCTTTCATCCTCTCCTCTTCTTGGTGTATCCAACTTTGCAAACTTGATAAGCATGATTCCTTCTTTATTAGAGCTCCACTTGTCATATTGTTACCCCAAAGAGACGCACCCATCTCATATTCTTCATAATCTTACTACCCTTTCTAACCTCCAACACTTAGATCTATCTTTAAACACGTTAACAGGTTCAATTCCAGAATCTCTGACAAAATTAAAACTGTTACAAGTGTTGGATCTATCTGGTAACAACTTAACTGGCCCCATTCTGACATTCCATGGGAAACTTACGGAACTTTACCTTTGGGGCAATTACTTGAACGGTTCAATTCCAGAATCCATAGGAAGATTAGCTGCTTTAACAGCTTTGTCTCTAGACGGCAATAAGTTAAGTGGGACTATTCCGGTTTCAATTGGGCAACTCTCTAAGCTTCATTCTCTTGATGTCTCTTATAATTCTTTGGAAGGAGCCGTTTCTGAATCCCATTTAGCTAACCTTTCGATGTTGGAGGACTTAAATACAGCTTATAACAGTAAGTTGGCTTTTAATGTTTCACGTGAGTGGCTGCCTCCATTCCAATTAATACGTATTGATCTTCGTTCTTGCAAGATTGAAAACGGATTTCCTCAGTGGCTTCGAAATCAGAGGAAACTTCAAAGATTAGAGTTGTCTAATGCAACCATTTCAGGACCTCTGCCCACATGGTTGCAAAAGATGCCCATCATTCCTTTCATGGATCTTTCCCACAACAACCTCAGCGGACCTTTAACCAACCTTCCTAATGGGGTTGCTAATGTGGATGATGAGGATTTTATTGAACCAGTGTTATTTCTTCAAAATAACACTTTCAATGAGTCGATTCCAAGGTCCTTGTGCAAGAGGACGGATTTAGTTTATCTTGATCTTTCCAAAAATAGGTTAACTGGAAAAATTCCAGAATGTTTCAAGAATCTGCAAAATCTGCAGTTCCTGAGATTAAGCTCAAATGGGTTAAGTGGCATCATTCCAAGTTTTATAGGGAACTTTTCATCATTAGCATCGCTAAACTTGAATGATAATAACTTTAGTGGTGAGCTTCCTGCAGAACTTTGGAATTTAAGTGAGTTATGGGTCTTAGATTTGGGTGATAATGCATTCTGTGGAAAAATACCAGAATGGATTGGAGAAAAAATAAAATCATTGGAGGTTTTCAGGTTACACAAGAATAATTTCACTGGAGGAATTCCTCGATCTCTGTGCACAAATATATATCTTCAAATTTTGGATGTTGCTCACAACAGCTTAACAGGAACAATCCCTCATTGTCTAGGAGAATTACAAGGCATGGTTATCAATCATACCCTTGCTACCTTTGGTGAGGGTAGTGAGGAGAGGTTGATTCAGGTAATAAAAGGTGTTTCTCTTGAATATACGAATACATGGTCTATTGTCACTAACATGGACCTTTCAAGCAATAAACTTGTTGGAGACATACCTGTAGAGTTAACTACACTTCAGGGATTGGTGGGTCTCAATTTGTCCAATAATCATCTTAGTGGAGGCATTCCAGACCACATTGGAAACATGACAGCATTATTCTCTCTCGATTTATCAGGAAACGAGTTGGGTGGGCAGATCCCTCCAAGCATTTCAGCTTTGACTTTTTTGAGCCATTTGAATTTGTCTAACAACAACTTGTCAGGACCAATTCCAACAGGAAATCAGTTGCAGACCCTCATCGATCCATCAATATATGGCGGGAACAAACATCTGTGTGGAGCTCTCCGTTGCAAAAGAATTGCACCAGTCACAAAGACCCAACCGCTGAGCCCAAGAAAACACATGAAGCAGCTGATGAGCCCATCAAGGTATGGTTTTATCTGAACATAACTTGTGGTTTCACAACAGGGTTTTGGGGAGTTGTTATAGTTTTGATGTTAAAGAAGCAGTGGAGACATAAGCTTTTCGTGTTTGCTGAGGAAACCATGGACAAGATACACGTTGCAATCATGGTGAGAGTTAACAAGATGAAGAGAAGAAGAGAAGCCATACAGAGTTGACGTGTCTAGTCATTTATATGTTGCAATCATTGTAGTATTTTAATCAAATTGTGACTGTTGTACTTGTTTTTTTTATGACTAATATATCAAGTCGGGAACGTGCGCTTTCATTGTAAGGCCAGTTGTAGTCATAAAGCCCCTTTGGGGGCGTTATGCGACAAGTGGCGAAACGCGCAAGAGAGGGGCTTTACGGGGCTTTATATCACAAGAGGGTGTAGTGGTAAGGGGGTTAGATAACCCTTCAATTATACATATATATGTATGTATATATATACATGTGTGTGAGTGGGGGAAACATTGTGCAGAGGATTAACGCCGCGAGGATGATAACGGGAACTCCATTTTTATCCCCCATAGCGCCCCCTGTAATGGTGTTGGGCTGTGCTATGGCTCAATCCCAGGTGATATACCGTCCCATTACACATAGACTAATTGAAATGCACATAGACTGATTGAAATGCTGAAATAGTAGTTGAAAAATAGTTGAACATTATTAAGGTTACAGACCCAGGTGTATATGCTTTTTTAAGTCCCCCTCTCACAGGAAATGGGTCAATCTATTTGTCTAAGGGGCTGTTTGGTAGCCTCTGAATGATCATTAAGAGGCTACCTCTTAATGGAACCATTAAGAATTTTACCAATGAGAAGGTAGAAGAATGTGACATGTGATGATTTACCATTCAGAGGTTACCTCTTAACCATTCAGACTTGAGGTTACCTCTTATTCATTCAGAGGTTTTAAACCATTAAGAGGTAGCATCTGAATGGTCATTAAGAGGCTACCAAACAGCCCCTTAATTCAGCAACCTGTTCGATCAACTGCTGTTGTGATGCCTGTAGAATAATTAGAGTAGTTGGCAACCAAGTGGCGAGTATGATTATTTTATAAACAATAACTTTATTTTAATACATCTTAGGGAAAATGTTAAGGTCTTCACAAAAAGCTTTCAACAATATAAAATATAGATTTAATTTATATGTATAAAAGAAAGGTTTGATTATATTAAATACGTTTTGAACCATCTATAAAAAAAACATTTAATTTGTATTTTGTTATAAATGGAAATATCCATTGGTATAAATGTATAATGTCACTACTTTTGTGTGTTAGTGTTGGAAGAAAGTTTCATTTATTGTCTTCAAAGTCTTTGTGTGAAGAAAAAGAAAAAAATAGAGGAGGACCCAAAGAACACGGGTTTGTGTATAAAAATTCCAAGTCTTCCGGTAAACGCCAGTCAACTGACAATCAAACGAAATTTACTATATAATGTAAAGCCTGAATTCAGAGTCAAACATTAATCTCAAAGCTCAATCATTTCAAGCCTTTAAAATTTTAAACTACAACTGATTGAGCAAACCCGACTAAGAACGGGCCGGCCTGAGACGGAATTAGGGATAAAAAGTATAACCGAGGACCTTCCACCACCTAATTAGTTCACCGGGTGTATATTCTAAACCCAAGGTAGCATATTTGATTAGTTGATAATATACGCACACCACCTGTTTGATAAAATGCTTGTGTGAGATAAAGCCTTTGAAGTTGGGCAAATGTTCCTTAAACACCAGCCTGTTTTGATAAAATGCATCTTAGTGTATGTTTGTCTAAGCTTTTTGAAACAACTTATTGACTTATTGGCTTTTTGAAAAGTCATAAACTACAAAATGATGTTTGGCAATGATGGTGTATGTGAGGGGAAAAAACTAATAAGTCAATAAGTCGCTTCATACTGACTTTTTCAAAAACCAATAAGTCAATAAGTTGTTTTAAAAAAATTAACCAAACATGTCCTTAATCAATAGGCCATTTTGATCAGATATAAAGAGAAAAGACCCAAAAGCTAATGCACCTAGGAGATCCTTTCCTTATTTTATGCATTCCCCATCAAACAATATCCTTTTTTTCTTTCTTTTCAACTCTTTCAACCCCATACTTTACCATATAATATAAAACCATATATTCAAAAGTAAAGTAATCTAAATCCTTATTACTTTCATTTACACTGTATATTGGTTGATTTCATCAACAACATTTGTGTAACTTGTGTTGCAAGATTTTATAATAACTACAATGTATCTATATATATATATTCATGCTTATTTATTGTTTTATAGAATGTATTTCTTGGTTTTCACCATCTTGTTCTTCTTCAATATTCACATCCAAAAAAAATACTTTTCATATGCTATCTTAAATGATGGTTCGGTGGATATGTATGGAGCTTTAAATACAGTTTCTAATCTGAATTTGGAAGTCTACGATTAGAATGATTATCAAGTCAAAAAGGGAAAAAGGTTGGTACAAAAGAAAAATAGAGAAATTTAGAAGCAACATACCAGACATCTCAAAAGTCAAGGCTGTTAATTGAAGAAACAACCAAGTACACACGTCAATTAGTTTCAAGGGGCAGTGCAATTAATTGAAAAAATTGAGGATTGATGGTGGTTGTATGGTGGAGGCAAGGTGTAGGGGGTGGTTTGTGATGGAGACTGCCTGAAAAAGGGGTGAGTTTGTTTAAACTGGGCAAGAAGCTGAGAGAAAGAAAGAAAGGGGGTGGGGGTGGGTTGGTTTTTTTTTATGTTTTATTTATTAGTAAGGGCATTTTGGTCATTTCACACCCACTTAACATCAAAAGTTAACCCTCATCTAGTGTAGGGACTATCCAAGTAACAATTTGTTAAACCACAGGGAGCATACATGCTATTTTGAAAAGTTGGGGACTAAACGTGAAAAAATGGCAAACCACAGGGACTATCCGGGCAATTAACTCTATATGTTATATTAACTATAGGGGTCTTCATGTAAAATACAAAAATAAACAAGAAAAACACAGCCCCCTCGTGTGTTTGCCGGTCACTTCTTTCCGGTGACCTGCAAATATCCGGCCGTAGTTGCTAATTGTTGATCGCCATCCATTTTTCAGAGAAACCCCCAAAACTTGATAATGGAAACAAATTATTCTGGTTATATAAGCAGTGTTTATAAAAATTTGGGGATTTCATATGCGATTTTGTTGATTTTTTTAACTTCTGAAGTTAATAAATTATAGAAAATGTGCAGGTTAAAAACTTTTATCGTGTGAACCTTTTTTTCAGGCAACCCATCTATGTTGATTTATTCAAGTGGCTTACGAACAGAAACAATCACCACCAATCAGATACAAATAAAACGCAGGAACCTTTTTGTAGAACACTCTACGACTCTTTTCAGTTATCAAAATAAAAATAAAACCTCTACGAAAAACAAAGACTAAACGGGTTTATATACTACATGTTCCTTGAATATCTCATTAAACTAATTGCAGTTTGACTCGAAAAAAAATTTAATGCAGACCTATCCAAATAATTAAATAATTGCTCAAAATTCAAGTTAATACTTAAAATTCAAATTCATAGGAAAGGATTTGGGATTGTTGTATTACATAAATGGTCCCTTTAATTAAATTAAAGAATTACATAAATGGTCCTTGAAGCTATAAAGGGTGTTTTGGTCGTTTCATAGAACTCTAACAAAAAAAAAAAAAGTAACATATGTTAGTCTTAGTACCCCGGTTTGTTACAAAATGAAAAGTTGAAACCTAAAAGTGTGATTTTAATCTATTAGTACCCGACCTTGTTACTTTCTATAAACCACAAGGACTAACGGTGTAATTAACTCTATCATATATTATACTTACTTATAAAAATTATTTTTTTAACGTGAGAGTTATTTATTTTTTCAAATTTAATTTCAACCATTTACCTGGCCCTCAAAACCTAACTTTACATAATTTTTAACCAATTCTCAAGTTTAAAATGTCCATGCCCATGTGTTTATGTTTCCTACCTATCAATTTTAGTCCATCGTTAGATTACCATGCTCAAATCGTTAAGTTTTTTATTCAGTTTCATTGAGTATCTGAAATATGCTGATTTTAACTCAAATATTATAATAACAAAAGTCATGTTTGTCATATGTTTAAAACATCATACAGCTAGAATCTTACATGCATACCAATGTGCAGAGTTTCTTTTTTCCTTTTGTGAAAAATGGAAAAATTAGCAAATGTGGTTTTTTTTAAACTGGTATTTAGTGAGGTTTCTGAGAACTCATGTACCCTGCTCGAGCTAAAAAAATGTGCCCTTATGCCTTAACGATAAACAATGCAATTACGAAAATAACAAAATTGTTGAATTCGATAAACAATGTAATTACGAAAAATGAGAAAATTATAGACTATTCGAATGAGTTACATACCGTAATAATTAATAAGCTAATAGCTAACCAATGATTCGTGTAGCCCTCCTTGCATTCTTCATAGCAAATTGGTGGATCAACTCTTTACAATTTATATTATCTAAGACTTCGTTTTCAATTACTAATGGGCTCTAGTGGTGGCCACGGGTATTTAAGTTCCACCTATGGTGGGCCCGGGTGAGTTTTCTCCTCTAGGTCTCAAGTTCGAGTCTGGGTGATAGGGGTTTCTCATTGGTGGGTTTAAATTGGGGATCTATTGTGCGAGGGGGCTCTCTAGGGCGGACCCGGTTAAGACGACGTATACTAGACCTCCCGACACTCACGAATAATTCACACCCTTCAAAAAAAAGGGGGCTCAAGTAACCTATTGGGCTAAATTCTAAAGTCTAGACCATAAAAAAATGATTTGTAAACGAATCTTACTTGAAATTGGTATAGGTTTCCTATTTAAAAAAAAAAATAACATGTATATATCGGATTTTTCTTAAAACATATGCCCTTCGAAATCACAGGCTCTGTGCGAAAGTCCTCCCCGCATACCGTCTAAGCCTCCCCAGCTGGTATTCGAAAAATAGATATAAAATGTTTAAATTTAAGTAAGATTATTTCCTATTTTAATGGAATTTTACTTAATAATGTTAAAGTGTATGCATATCGATTTCAGGTTTTAATTTCATGAAAGACGTCCTAAAATTGGCCAAGATCAACATGCTTTTACGCATTATGAAAAAGAAGGGGTAAGCAGGCCTGGTAGTCCGGATTCTAGACATGGGCTTACAACTCTTCGGCTAAATTGATAGTTGGGTTTACACATGGTTATGTTTTTGAAAGCCCAATATTAGTTAAATGATATTAGTAGTTTAAATTAAACTAGTGTGATTTCACAAGTGATGCGACGGATATTTGTACTGTACTAGTCCGGTTCATCACGGTAATAGAAAAACAAACCATGAAAAATAAAGTTGTAATAAACCCAGTTCCTATTAATGATTAAAAAATGTATACATAAATAGTAAAAGAAGAGTAAATGTAACATATTAAATTAGAATCACAGACGTAAATTTATAGAAATTGGTTAAAATTTCCACCTCTACACATTTTTTTCTATGAACATATTAATTTCAACTATTTAAATTAAAAATCAAGTTTACTAGTTCGAAAATTTTTACCCCCATTGTATGATCACCCACTATTATTGGAAAAAAGGGTAGGAAGAAGATGCTTCAAGAAAAAAATATAGAGTAAATTATGTTTTTGACCCATCTGATTATATCACTTTTATTATATTAGCTCAAAATAAGAATTTTTACATATATGTCACCATGGTCTCTATAACTAACCATTTTGGCCCTAAGTCTAGAGATCATGTGGCCAAAATGGTTAGTTATAGAGACCATGGGGGCCAAAATGGTTAGATTTAGGTGCCAAAATGGTTAGTTTTAGAGACCATGGGGGCAGATATGTTAAAAATTCTTATTTTGATTAGACTGAAATGTTTAGACTTAGGTGCCAAAAACGTAATTTACTAAAAAATTTAATAGTCAATTAACAATACAAAAACAATCAATGAATTCAGACTTGTCAAATTTGATTGAAACATTTACAAAACTACCAATGACACCTACTATAGAATTAACTATTATAGACTTACGAAAATGTGGTCTTTGATTTCAAGGCCTTAAAATTTATATTTATATACACTATAAAAACCATGAGGGGAATAGTGTTGCCTGACACCCCCCTCATTGATCGATTCTTTTTGTATTTAACTTTTAAATTATCAGTTTCGCTAATATACAAGTTTATCCCTTGTGTTTTTTAAAAAAAAAATCTTCTTTTTATTGGTTAACTTTGTTTATATGCGTATTTAGTCCATTTGATTTATTAGCTTCGGTTGTGTACATGTTTAGTCCCTCTACTTTTATTCTTTAAAGTAATTGATTGTCGCTTTTTGTATTTTACTTATAAACCTTCAGGTTCGCTAATATACATGTTTAGCCCCTCTGTTTTATAAAAAAAAAACTTTTTTTATTGGTTAACTTTGTTTATATACGTGTTTAGTTCCTCTGCTTTAACTTTGGTAGTGTACCTGTTTAGTCCATCTACTTTTATTCCTTTTAGTATTTCATCTTTTAGCCTTTTTCCCTTACTGTTGTAATGAATCAACCTTGGAGAATAGTGATATTTAGCTATTGGTGGGCGAGGCATAAACTAGTTGAATACAAGTTTGAAATGAAGCATCAGTCTTGGTGTATATTTAGTTTGTTGTTAAAAAAAGAAGCATCAACCAATCCTATATCAGCATTTAATAATAAAAAAGAGAATTCTACAAAATTTATGCTCTACCACTGATCCTATAGAATTTATGGAGTCTGCAACTAGGGCTGTTCATGAGCCGAGCCAGGCCAAGCTCGGGCTCGGCTCGATTTTAAACCGAGCTGGCTCGGCTCGGATTTGAAACCGAGCTGAAAATCTAAGCTCGGGCTCGGCTTTGTTTTAAACCGAGCTAGCTCGGCTCGGCTTGGTTTGGCTTGATTTTATAAAAAAAAAACTAATATATACCTCTTAAAATTTAATAGCCTAAAATATTATTCAATAATTTAAAAGAATACATTCAAAATAAGTTCAACCTAATACAATTCAAACCAAAATCAAGTTTAACAACGCAAAATAAGTTTTAATTTCAATAAAATACAATATTAGTTCATTAGTATGTAATCAATCTTCAAATATGCCATAAATATCAAATTACAAACCTATATACATGTAAATAATAATCAGTTTTTTTTGTAATATAATATAATGTATATAAAATTAAAACTTATTATAAATAAAATAATTCGAGCTAAACCGAGCCGAGCTACAAAGCGAGCCGAACCGAGCCAGCTCGGCTCGTTACGAGCCGAGCCGAACTAGGCTCACTTTCTAACCGAGCCGGCTCGGCTCACTTTTAAACCGAGCCAAATCGAGCCAGCCTTTTCCGAGCTAAATCCGAGCGAGCTCCGAGCCGCGAGCTTTTTGAACAGCCCTATCTGCAACAATTATTAAGTTTCTCTACAACCTCAATTTTAGTCCATTGTTGGGTTAAAATGTCCAAATGTTTAAGTTCTTTTATTCTTATCCATGGGCCATCATTTCTTTACTTTTAGTTCGTTGACTGGACCTAGAGGTGTAACATCCCGAAAATATGGATTCTTAAATTTGCAAATTTGATTTCAAATAAATTAGTAAAATAAACTAACTAGGAAAGACACTAACCTAGTTAGATGATGACTTGTGTGTAGTAAAGATCTAAAAATAAACTAAGAGAAACTAGAGGGACCAAAAGTGTTTAACTTGAAAATAGTTTTAATAAAAACAATTTATTAAAACACAAACACTCCATTTGGAGTCTACTGGAGATCAACCAGAGCAAGGGGGGCGACCCAGGCTTCTCAAACCCTAAGTTTGTGCTATTTGATCAATTGATGGCCAATTTCAGTCCCAAATCAAAATCAGAATATATATTAGTGATCCTCATTACAAGGGGGTTATAAGGTATGTAAAATTTGGTGTTAATTCTTTGTTTGAAATTCTCATGAGTTTGGGAATTTCGAAATTTGGTGTTGCATGTTTGCCACTTGGATAGAATAGAGATGATATAGTGTTTAGGAGTAAAAACCTAGACAATAACATGTGAAATCATGCCTAATTTCTGGAAATTTCATGAGTACCTTGAAGCTCATTCATGGGTTTTGTGAGAAAATGATGAACACTAGGGTGTAGAGTGCTAATCTAGTGTGAATTGATGCATAGAAACTGATTTCTGAAATTATAATGTGTAATTTTATATGTAATAGTTCAATTGATGTTAATCAAGGCTAAGTAGCAAGCCATGAATTAGAAAATAAGAGATGTAAATTTCTGCCCTTAAAGTGTTTGCATAAATGCCTCAAAGAAGGTTTAAATCTGAAAATTTGAGTTAAAACGCATAATTATGATGTTTTGGCAAATTGTGCGATATATGAATTAGAAAGAGTTCTAAACGGGATGTGATTGAACTCTATAGGAAATGACACCGGAACATCGAGTGGACAAGCCGGTGGCGACTTGCGTTTGAAGGGCGTACTTTGAAGGTATGTAACTTGACTCGTTACATTGGGTAAACTTTGATAATTGGCATAAGTATAGTGAATTGTAGAGTAAAGGTTGTCTTAATTTGAAGCGATAATGATCGCTATATTGATTAATAAGACCAGGATTGGTCAGAACTTGTTGGTGGTCATCATAATGGTGGATTCCGTAGATGAGCCAAACGGGTCGAATAATCGAGTAATGCGTGGCAAATGCTTCGTAATATAATAAATTGGTCTTTTGTTATCGTTGACAAACGGCATATTAGAATACGAGGATTTAACATGTTGGTTTGTAGTAATGAAATCCGGGAATTTGGCTCGAGTAAACAAACAAATCAAACAAAACATAACATTCCAGAGTCAACCGTAAATTACGGTATATACCGTAATTTACGGTAGGGACCAAAATGTTACGGTGGAGTCATTCTGTTTTACGGTGGAACCAAAGTTTCCCAGGAGCTACCGTAACTTACGGTGGCTACCGTAAGTTACGGTAGAGCCTTGACATTCATGTTGAATTTTGCATATCTTTGTTAAATCGAATCCGTTTTAAGCGTAGTTTCGATTATGTAATGTTTCTAAGAACTCTAACACTAATCTTTGTTAAAAAATTCCAGTTTCTAGGTATGGCAAGTACGTGGACGATGATAAATCAAGTTTTGAAGGACCGAACACAATTTAGAAGCTTCCGCGATATCTAACTTTAATAGACAATGTTTTTGGAATATATATAATTTGTTAAACAACTTATGAATGTTTGAATTAGTCGTTAGTCGACTAATGTTTTGCTACTTATGAACTTTATCTATGGAACTTATGTTATAAGTTGGACATCTTTTATATAAAATTGTATGAATTATTATTAAATTCAAGTAGTAATTAGACGGGTCTTACAAGTTGGTTATCAGAGCTTAAGGTTTTCAACAAAGTGTTTGGTTCAAGCTTGATCGATCGTCCGGTAAGAATTAACTTATTATTTTAATAGATTATATCTTATGTAAGAAATGAATTGATATGCATGGGAAGAGCGTGTTAACACACTCAAACCCGGAAGGTGCATTAAATGTGAACGGTTAAAGCAAGTTGAGAACTTGGCTAAACCGAAACAAATGAAGCAGTGTAATAAATGAAATGTTTAACGTTTAATGTAAACATTTCAGTTTCAAGATGTCTGATGGAAACAATGATGAACCGGTGCAGACAAGCACCGAACAAATGAAAGAGATAATTGCCGAAGAAGTAGGGAAGGCAATTGAAGGTAGTATATCCGGGTTTATAGACAAAATTCAAAGCACGGTGTTGTCACTTGTCGAAGAACGAGTTAAAAGGTTGGAGGATAGTGTCAACCTTATGAAGGAGAAATCGGGAGAACGTAAAGGGTGCTCATACAAAGAATTTATGGCGTGCAAACCGCTAATCTATAACGGGGAAGTTGACCCGATAATTTGCCAAAGATGGTTGGGCGACATTGAAGGGGTGTTTGAAAGGACCCATTGTGATGAAAGTGACTTTGTTGCTTACGGAACGGGCCAGTTGAGAGGTCAAGCCAAAGACTGGTGGGACAACAAAAAGAATGAAATAGGAGCCGAAGCGGCGAGAACCATGACATGGGAAGAGTTTAAGACACCGTTTCTTAAACATCATAGTCCCAAGGCGGTCATCAATAAAATCAAGGAAGAGTTCATGCAACTTAGGCACAAAGGCGAGACCATAGACAAGATTATGGCGATGTTTATGGATAAGATGAAGTTTAGTAGTGAATTGGTGACGAACGAAGAACAGAAGATATACTACTACTATAACATGTTGAGCGCTGAATATAGGGAGTTTATGACTCCTTCAAAATACGAGACCCTTACCGAGATCATAAACGTTGCTCGGGAACGGGAGATCGAGTTGAAGAAACAAGTTGAAAGGGGTGAGCGAAGGGCACATAATGTGAATCCAAGCCCTACAAAGAAAGCCCGAACTGGAGAATTGGGAAAGAAGGTGGATGCTAAGGGTGGGTCGCCAAGTTGTAAAGTGTGCAGGAAAGGACACAAGGGAGAATGTCGGTTCAAAGACAAACCATGCCCCATATGTAATAAGACGGGGCACACGGCTTTGCTATGCCCGGTTAAAGTCTCAGTTTGCTACAAGTGTTATCAACCTGGCCACAAAAAGTCCGAATGCCCGGACTTAGTCAGAAAGAGAGATATTAAAGAATCTCCGGTAGAAGCTCCTAAGGCGAAGGCTAGGTCCTTCCAGCTTACCGCGGCTGAAGCAAAAACAGAACCCGATGTGGTCTCAGGTATATTCACAATTAACTCAATTCCAACACGTGTATTGTTTGATACGGGTGCGAATAAATCCTTCATTTCGCATGGATTTATTCGACATCCTTCATTTGTATTGACGAAATTATCTGTGCCCTTAGAAATTGAAATAGGGGACAACAAAAGTTTTATAGTTTGTGATATTTGTCGAGGCTGCAAATTAAGCATCGATAATGAAGAATACCAAATAGATCTAATCCCGATGTCAATGGGGGAATTTCAAGTAGTCGTTGGGATGGATTGGCTATCTCAGCACCGCGCGAAGGTCGTGTGTTTTCGTAAGGAGATAAAGCTAATATTTCCGAGCGGGAAACACGTCACTATCTATGGTGAAAAGGGAGGCAACCCCATAATATGCTCAATGTTGAAAGCTCACAAGCTTATGAAGCAAGGATGCAAGGCATTTATGATATACGCAAATGAGCCCGAGAAAGAATCACTGAAGATTGAAGATGTACCGGTACTACGGAACTACGAAGATGTGTTTCCGGAAGATTTACCGGGGATACCGCCTGAACGGGAAGTAGAGTTCGGGATTGAACTGATTCCGGGCGCAAAACCCGTAGCTAGAGCACCGTACCAACTTGCGCCGTCGGAATTACAAGAGTTGATGTCCCAGATTCAAGACCTGCTTGACAAAGGATTCATAAGGCCGAGTGTGTCTCCTTGGGGTGCACCGGTACGGTTCGTGAAAAAGAAAGACGGAAGCATGCGCATGTGTATCGATTACCGGGAGTTAAACAAACTCACGGTAAAGAACCGATACCCGCTTCCGAGGATAGATGATCTATTTGACCAACTACAAGGTGCGAACTGGTTTTCAAAGATTGACCTTAGATCGGGGTATCACCAACTAAAGGTCAAGGAAGAAGATGTACCAAAGACGGCTTTCCGCACGCGATACGGACATTACGAGTTCCTTGTGATGTCATTTGGGCTGACAAATGCACCCGCGGCTTTCATGGACCTCATGAACCGGGTTTGCAAGCCAATGTTGTATAAATCGGTCATCGTGTTTATCGATGATATTTTGGTGTATTCAAAAAGCGAAGCTGAACATGCACACCACTTACAAGAGGTGTTAGAGACACTTAGACGAGAGAGGTTGTATGCGAAATTCTCCAAGTGTGCCTTTTGGCTACGAGAGGTGCAATTCCTTGGCCACATCATACGTGCCGATGGAGTATTGGTAGATCCGTCGAAGATCGAGGCCGTGTCGAAATGGAATCCCCCGAAGAACCCTTCGGAAATTAGAAGCTTCTTAGGGCTTGCGAGATACTATAGGAGATTCATTCAAGATTTCTCCAAGATTGCGTCGCTACTAACAAAGTTAACCCGAAAGGAGGAAAAGTTCATTTGGGGTGTTGAACAAGAAAGGGCGTTTCACACGTTAAAAGAGAAGTTAACTCAAGCTCCGGTATTAACGTTGCCGGATGGAGTCGAGGACTTGGTGGTTTATTCGGATGCCTCATTATCGGGGCTCGGATGTGTTCTGATGCAACGGGGCAAGGTTATAGCTTATGCCTCGAGGCAATTGAAGATACATGAGAAGAAATATCCCACGCACGATCTTGAATTGGCTGCGGTGGTTTTTGCATTAAAAATATGGAGGCACTATTTATATGGAGTAAAGTGCACCATATTCACCGATCACAAAAGCTTAAAATACTTCTTCGATCAGAAGGAGTTAAATATGCGCCAGAGACGATGGTTGGAAACGGTGAAGGATTTCGACTGTGAAATACACTACCATCCCGGAAAGGCAAATGTGGTGGCGGATGCTCTGAGCAGAAAAGTGGACTTTGTACCAATACGAGTAAGGTCAATGCAACTTGTGGTGACCTCGGGTGTACTCGAACGTATCCGAGAGGCGCAAGTAGAAGCGGTTAAAGAGGAGAACTGGAAGAAGGAAAGAATAATCGGCCAGTTAAAAGACTTGTCGGATGGAAAGAACGGGTTGAAGACTCGATCCGGAAGAATATGGGTTCCAAATACTTGTGGAGTGAAGGCGCTACTACTTGATGAAGCCCATAAATCCCGATATTCTATTCATCCGGGTGCGACCAAGATGTATAACGATTTGAAACAAAATTATTGGTGGCCCGGAATGAAGAGGGATGTGGTGAAGTATGTAGAGAAGTGCTTGACTTGTTTACAAGTCAAGGCGGAACACTAGAAACCTTATGGGAAACTGCAACCTTTGGAGATCCCGGTTTGGAAATGGGAACATATTACTATGGACCTATTGACCAAACTACCTAAAACGATTCGGGGATTCGATGCCATATGGGTGATTGTGGATAGATTGACGAAGAGTGCACACTTTATTTCTATACGCGAAACATATACTTCGGAGAAGATGTCCGAAGTGTATACAAATGAAATAGTGGCACGTCACGGAGTACCGGTATCTATTGTGTCGGATAGAGATACCCGGTTTACTTCAAATTTTTGGCGAGATTTCCAAGAACAGATGGGAATGAAACTCTTCATTAGCACCGCCTACCATCCTCAGACGGATGGGCAGAGTGAAAGAATAATATAGACGTTAGAGGATATGTTAAGGGCATGTATCATCGACTTCGGTGGAAGTTGGGATGTTTATCTGCCTTTGGCCGAATTTTCATATAACAATAGTTACCATTCGAGTATCGGTATGGCGCCTTACGAGATGCTATATGGTAGAAAATGTAGAACCCCAGTGTGTTGGGGTGAGGTGGGACCACGTGAATTAGCCCATACAGATATAATTCAGGCCACTAATGAGAAGATTGAAGTGGTACGAGCTCATCTGAAAGCAGCCCAAGATAGGCAGAAGTCATATGCCAATAAATGACGAAGACCGATTGAATTTCAGATAGGCGACAGGGTTATGTTGAAGGTTTCCCCGTGGAACGGCGTTATTAGATTCAGAAAAAGAGGGAAACTAAGCCCAAGGTTTATCGGGCCATTTAAAATCATCGAGCAGGTTAGCAAGGTGGCTTATCGCCTCGAGCTACCGGAAGAGTTGAGTGGAATACATGGCACGTTTCACGTGTCGCAATTGCGGAAATGTCTAGCGGAGGAAACTGCTTATATCCATTACGACGATATCGAGGTAGATAATAGCTTGAATTCTGCGGTAAGACCATTGGAAATTTTAGATCAAAAGGTCAAGCAATTGCGAAACAAACAAATCGATCAAGTCAAGATCAAGTGGAAGCATAGGAAAGGTTCGGACACTATGTGGGAGTCCGAAGAGGAGATGCAACGTCTATACCCTACATTATTTGGTACGTACTTTGTTTTCGGGGACGAAACCCTTTTTAAGGGGGGTGGACTTGTAACATCCCGAAAATATGGATTCTTAAATTTGCAAATTTGATTTCAAATAAATTAGTAAAATAAACTAACTAGGAAAGACACTAACCTAGTTAGATGATGACTTGTGTGTAGTGAAGATCTAAAAATAAACTAAGAGAAACTAGAGGGACCAAAAGTGTTTAACTTGAAAATAGTTTTAATAAAAAAATTTATTAAAACACAAACACTCCATTTGGAGTCTACTGGAGATCGACCAGAGCAAGGGGGCGACCCAGGCTTCTCAAACCCTAAGTTCATGCTATTTGATCAATTGAAGGCTAATTTCAGTCCCAAATCAAAATCCGAATATATATTAGTGATCCTCATTACAAGGGGGTTATAAGGTATGTAAAATTTGGTGTTAATTCTTTGTTTGAAATTTCTATGAGTTTGGGAATTTCGAAATTTGGTGTTGCATGTTTGCTACTTGGATAGAATAGAGATGATATAGTGTTTAGGAGTAAAAACCTAGACAATAACATGTGAAATCATGCCTAATTTCTGTAAATTTCATGAGTACCTTGAATCTCATTCATGGGTTTTGTGAGAAAATGATGAACATTAGGATGTAGAGTGCTAATCTAGTGTGAATTGATGCATAGAAACTGATTTCTGAAAATATAATGTGTAATTTTATATGTAATAGTTCAATTGATGTTAATCAAGGCTAAGTAGCAAGCCATGAATTAGAAAATAAGAGATGTAAATTTCTGCCCTTAAAGTGTTTGCATAAATGCCTCAAAGAAGGCTTAAATCTGAAAATTTGAGTTAAAACGCATAATTATGATGTTTTGGAAAATTATGCGATATATGAATTAGAAAGAGTTCTAAACGGGATGTGATTGAACTCTATAGGAAAGGACACCGGAACATCGAGTGGACAAGCCGGTGGCGACTTGCGTTTGAAGGGCGTACCTTGAAGGTATGTAACTTGACTCGTTACATTGGGTAAACTTTGATGATTGGCATAAGTATAGTGAATTGTAGAGTAAAGGTTGTCTTAATTTGAAGCGATAATGATCGCTATATTGATTAATAAGACCAGGATTGGTTAGAACTTGTTGGTAGTCATCATAATGGAGGATTCCGTAGATGAGCCAAACGGGTCGAATAATCGAGTAATGCGTGGCAAATGCTTCGTAATATAATAAATTGGTCTTTCGTTATCGTTGACAAACGACATAATAGAATACGAGGATTTAACATGTTGGTTTTTAGTAATGAAATCCGAGAATTTGGCTCGAGTAAACAAACAAATCAAGCAAAACATAACATTCCAGAGTCTACCGTAAATTACGGTATATACCGTAATTTACGGTAGGGACCAAAATGTTACGGTGGAGTCATTCTGTTTTACGGTGGAACCAAAGTTTCCCAGGAGCTACCGTAACTTACGGTGGCTACCGTAAGTTACGGTAGAGCCTTGACATTCATGTTGAATTTTGCATATCTTTGTTAAATCGAATCCATTTTAAGCGTAGTTTCGATTATGTAATGTTTCTAAGAACTCTAACACTAATCTTTGTTAAAAATTTCCAGTTTCTAGGTATGGCAAGTACGTGGACGATGATAAATCAAGTTTTGAAGGACCGAACACAATTTAGAAGCTTCCGCGATATCTAACTTTAATAGACAATGTTTTTGGAATATATATAATTTGTTAAACAACTTATGAATGTTTGAATTAGTCGTTAGTCGACTAATGTTTTCCTACTTATGAACTTTATCTATGGAACTTATGTTATAAGTTGGACATCTTTTATATAAAATTGTATGAATTATTATTAAATTCAAGTAGTAATTAGACGGGTCTTACGAGGGGACAATCTTGACCCAAAGCCTTCCAATCTGGACCCAATACAACTTGCATTATGTTGACTTTTATGTGTTGGGCTTGTGGCAAGTAGCCAAAAATATCTTATTTTAATTTTTGAAAAAAAAAGAGCAGGACCAATAGAATACATGTTTCTATTCATTTATCATATATGGATCTATATATGAACTTGATTGCTAATCTTAAGAACCCATTGTAACAATCAATCTTTACACTTCACTTTTGTACTCACTAAACTATGTTGTTGGGTTGAATCATGGGAAATCAATGGGGTTTGGGGCTCCATTTTATTTTTGTAACTGTTTTTTATTTGAAGCCACAAGTAGCAGTTCGGGTGCTCAAAATACAACAGTGGCATGCGTTGAGCATGGACGACTAGCTCCTCTACAGTTCAAATACAGTGTCAAAGATGGATCTCCTTTGTGAGAAATTTACGGAAGCGAAACAGTTGTCGACCGATGAAAAACTTCGCCAAACAAAGCAGTTTCAAGATGCGTTAGAAGTTTTAAGTTCCAATAAAGATATGTTTCTTAAGTTTTTACAAGAGCCTAATTCGTTATTCTCACGAAATATATACGATTTACAGTCGGTTCCACCACCGCCAGATTCTAGAAGGATCACGATTCTTAAACCGTCTAAGTTAGCGGATGACGAAGAGCATGTTTGGAATCAAAAGGGTTCCGATATTTTATTTTCTCCAGAATGTTGAAAAGATGACAATACCCCTAATCAGCCGACGCGAATTGTGGTAATGAAACCTAGTTCTGTGAAACCTCAAAATATCAAAATATCACATGATGACGTTTTCGATGCGGATCCGGAAGAGACCGCATATGAGATTTCAGAAAGTTTAAGCGGGCTTAGACGGGACGAAACCGAAACCCAAGTTATTTCGGTTTTTTCACACGGTTATATCGGTTAATAACACACTTAATTGCATATCTCGAAAACAATCTTCGAACACCTGCTAAAGCTTAAGTGGACAAGTATATCGTTAAATATCTTGAACTGTCATTATCATTCCTTATGCTTAAATTCGTTAAAAGGATACTAACTGTGATTGATTTTGACAGATAAGCCAATATGACCTTCTTGTCCGCGTTTTCACAAAAAGATAATGCTTGTAAATATCTTAGTTTCATTTCTGTTTCAAATATTGAAAATTACAAAAAGATTTTCGGTGTATTTTAATATAAAATTCGAAAAATACAAAAAGATTTTATTTCTCGTTTCCATGAGTGTGCTTTATATTTTTAACGATACTCCAAAGGGGTTTTACAATTTTGAAAAGGGATTAAAATCTATCTGGTGAGGTAATTTAAAATATGTCTTTCAAATAAAAACATTCGATTTTGCTTAGTTGTTCTAAGTGTGTTGTCCGTGTGGGAAACCGTGTTCCAAGTTGGTAGAAATATTTGTAAGTATGTGTTACTTAAAAATTTTTGAGCTAAAATATGTTAACATTGTTGGTTTTGAAATTCATTTGGGCTTTCATGGTTTCTAATGAAGTTTTGAGTTTGATAAGCTATTTTAGAAGACAGGAAGCTTGCTTCTCGGTGTGCTCAAGTTACTCGATGTTGTGTGAAGAACAAGACTGGAGCTGGAAGTGGTTTCTCGAAGATTTGATAAAGATCTACAGAACCCGCATATATCAAGGGGGAGTCTGTAAATGCATCTCAGGATGATAGATGCTGGTTGCGGCTTCTCGAATATGTGCTAAAGATTTGCAGATCCCGCATATAGCAAGGGGGAGTCTGTAAATGCAACTAAGTTTGATAGATGCTGGACCCTGCCAAAGTTCGATACTTCAGGAACTTGTTTTGAGAATTATTTAAAGTCATCTAACAAATGCGGACATGAATATGTCTTTATGGTCCGCATTTGTGGTTTAAAAGTCATCAGAACTTATGGAATTAACAAGGCTTGCCCGCATTTGTTATTATAGATTGCCTAGGGTCCGCATTTGTTGAATGTAGTATGTCAGTACTTGTGGTTCTTTTATATTATCCGAATTTGTAGTTTTGGTTATGTGTCAGTACTTGTTTGTTAAGTACTAACTAGGGTTTCATTGTAAGGGTCCGAACTTAGGTGTGTATATATAGTCTAAGTGTCTGTACGCATTGTGGTATCCAATGAATTCAATGAAGCAGTGAAAATTTTGGAGAAAACTTTTTGTGCAAACAAACGCTAGCTTTGTGTGTTCTTCATTCAATCTGTGTGATTGTTGATTGTGAATACTCTGTGTATTCACGGCTCTCTCATCTTCTACACCTTCTGTACGAGCTCTACGTTGTGGTACGAGACACACGGTGGTTTCCGCACATCGCGTGTGTGTTCGATCGGTCCGGTTCGTGTGTTGGTTGAAGGAAGACGACCTTACAACAAGATCGGGTCGAACGTGAACGAGAGAGAGAGCGGGCCAGAGATGCGACATGGAAATTGAAGGTGGAAAAATGATGAAAAAGTTAGGACAAGAGTAAAAAGCTTTCGTTTTGTAGACATTGAAATGTTAACGATCGTATTAGTTTTTAATTTTGATTAGGATTTCTTGGTATTTTTATTTTATGATTTAAACAAGTTTTTATGAATCATTTGGAAATTTTTATGTAAAAAAGTTTTGGTTATTCTAAATATTTTGCTATTTTATCAAAAAAAATTATAAATTTTCGTAATTTTGTAGGAATTTTGTAGCAATATTAATATCACTTTTATTTCTTAAAATATGGCAAATTTGTCGAAACAAAAACAAATTGTAGCAAACTTTGTCCAAACAATTTGTAGCAAATATGTGGAAATGAGTTGTGGCAAACTTGTCGAAAAAAATTGTAGCAAATTCGTCGAAATGAGTCTTGGCAAATTTGTTAGACCATGTTGTAGAAAATTTGCCGAAACCAATTGTGGCAAATTTGTCGGAGTATTTAGTCTTTGTTAGTTCTTTTATTTTTATTGTTATTAAAAAAATATATAAAAATAAAAATAAATTCAGAAACCATATTTTGTCACAAAGTTGTCGAAACGTTGTGTATAAAAGTTTAAAAAGGATTTGTCGGAATTTTGTAGCAAAATGTGCATCAAAATATTTTTGTGGGCATTTTGTCGTATTTTTGTCGCTAGGTCACTTTTCGACAAGTTTATTTCGCACCAATTTTTTTGTCGGAAATTTGTGGGTAACGCTAGTTTTCCACATATTTGCAAAAATTTGGTTGTCACAAAGGTGACTGTTTTTTAGTAGTGTTAGAAACAATGCTCGAGTCGAGTCGAGCTGAGCTGAGCTGAAGCTTGTATATGTTAAACGAGCTAGACGTTGAGCTCGGATCAGCTCGTTTGCACCCCTATTATTGTAATCGTTTTAAGCATATTTTATTTTTTAAAATACATTTTTTTTAAACTTTGATTATACAGTTGGCATGTGCTTTTTATTCTTATCAACGTCACCATATATAAGTTAAACGAGCTAGACGTTGAGCTCGGATCAGCTCGTTTGCACCCCTATTATTGTAATATTTTTAAGCATATTTTATTTTTTAAAATAGAATTTTTTTTAAAAAAAAAACTTTGATTATACAGTTGGTATGTGCTTTTTATTCTTATCAACGTCACCATATATATATATATATATATTTGTATAAAGTGACAAATGGGTAAAGTGTCAATATAGTTGTGAGTAAAAATGTACCAATAATAGAAGCATAAATGTGCATATTATTAGGTATAGCAATGGGACGAGTTTAGGTAATCTCAACTCAACCCTAAACCCAGTTAATAAGCTTGCTTCAAACCCGTCGAGTTTCTAACTAGTAAATATCCATCGGGCATACCCACGGGTTTCGTGTAAACATGTTTGTTTAAAAAATTACATGTTGGTTATACCCGACCCAAAACTCATTAGGTAACTACTAATCATTATATACAGTATTATCAATAAAAAATATATATCTAATAACTACAATGTATATGGAATACATTACCTATATATATAATGATATATACATATTTAAAAATATAAAAGAAATTATAGCGGGTATACAATCGAGTAAACAAATATACTTTATTTAGTAATTGGGATGGGTAAACGGGTAGATTACCAAACCTCAAACCTGCCAAAAAAATAAAAACAGATCCCAAGCCCGTCCCAAACCTGATTAACCGACTCCAAACTGTAACACCCCAAAACCCGAATGTTTATATTCGGAAAATGTTCTAATATGGTACATCAAGAAATAAATAACTAGGCTATTTAACCTAGTTAAGAATAAAGTAGAAACAATTAAAGGATGAAAGTTGGGCCAAATATAATTTAGTGGCAAACTTGAGGGGCTAAAGTGGGGTAAAAGGAAAGTTGAGTTACTAAATAATAAAATTCACACACACAAACACACATCGTGTGTTCGAGAAGGAACAGGAGGCTCCCATGGAGCCAAGAACCCTAACTTCATCCTTTTCATCAAATTGAAAGGCAAAACGAAGCTCAAATTCTTAACCGAGCATGGAATAATGATCACCTTCACAAGAGGATCATAAGGTATGTCTTAAATTCTAGATTGGTGATCTTGCACGAAGTGGGTTATGTTCTAATCCGTGAATTGGTATGAAATTGAGTATGAGCATGTGTTAGAATCATCATCTAGAACATGAACATGGATTATGCATGGTTTGGGTGAATTTGATGTTTTGGGGTAAAACCCATTTGTTATGATAAGAATGAGGGCTTGAATGATCACCTATGTCCAATTCTTATTTAATACAGATGAATTTTGATATGTATGATGTATTCTTGTTAGAGGAATTGAAAGAAATGTGATGCTAATATGTTTGATGTTTATTTGTGAATGATTCATGTTGATTAGAAGGAGAAATTTGATGAATTATGTATGAGGTTAAAAGAATATGCAAGAATTAGTTGTACACTATGCTTAGGAGGTAGTATACACACCAAATGTATGATAAAATTATGAGGTGATTGAGATTAGGTCATTTGTAAGTGATTAGCAAAGTAGTGATGAAGTGGGTTTTGTATAACATGATGAAAATGATGAGTTGATTATGTTAATAATGTTTGAAATTATATATGTGTGTGAATGTTTGAAGAAACCGGATAAGATTTGATAGATTAGCATCTTATGAGGCCGAATGATGATTTTAATATAAGATCCGTGTGATGAAAGGGTCGAGATGAATGATGAATAAGCTAACTATCTTGAGAATGATATATGATAGTTGATGTTTGATAAGCTACATGGAAGCTTGGGAAAGAAGCGGGACTAACGAGCACGGGAAGCATATTCGGATGTAGGTAAGTAAAGCTTACCCCTTTTTATTCGTATTAGAATATCTACTCGTTGAATAGATTATGAACATGGTAAGTGAATATGTGAAGTATGATGTTCCGACAAGTTTTGATACGGGTCGGAACATGTGGTCATGGTAAGAGACTAAGTTTCATGGTTAAAAGGGATAAAAAGGGTAGTATGGTAATTTTAGTTACAAGTTAATGAAGGGATAAGTTACATGGAGGGAATAATGACTAATTAAAGATCTCATAAGGATGAAATGGGCATTTAGACTAAATGAGCCAAATGGTGAAGATATCACCATTTGGTAATATCGATTAATGAATTGTTTGGCAAGTATAACGAATTTACAGAATGAATAGCATAAGGATTTCGTTGCTATCATCTAACATGGTGGATGAAGTATTAAAGGGATCTTAGCTTTGATCCGAGCAAAGTATGTGTGTTAGAATTGTAGTTAAGTAGTAGGATTGGTTAAATATGCGATGAAGTCCTTGGTTGTAAAGGATGGAGCAATGTTGACAAAAATGCCCTTGATAGGTTGTCACGACCCCCGACCCACCCTGGACGGAATCGGGAGCCGTGAACAGCCCAGTGGTACCGGTGATTTAATTTGAAAAATATTGCAGCGGAAATTTCATCAGGACCGTGAGTTAGGAAAAATATCAGAGTTTAGAAAACACCGGATTTTATTTATAAATAGATGGGATAAACCCATGTTTTACAAAGGTAGCTTTAATAAGGGATAAACCCAATTACATAAAACAATATTTCTTAATTTGATTTAATTAATAAAATAAGCCACTTCTTGAAGTCTTTCAGTGCTGTATCCATCTCTTACTCCAATCTACTGTAATTACCTAAAACGCGTTTTAAAAAGGTTTTGTCAGCAGGAAATACTGGTGAGTTCATTCATTTTACTAAAATGACACGTTTGTTATAATTTACAGTATTAAGAGAGATTACAATATTTCCATATATCAACCAACTACCCACGATATTTGTCACTCGACCATCCATCGGTAACCTCATTGTCCAATGGTGTCTGTGACTATGGTCATATCACTCATTGGCTAACTCGTTGTCCAATAGTGACGGTTATCAAGTGTTGGTGCATTCATCTGTCGTCTTCGTCTTATATCGAGTCTCGGGTTTGTTGCGGTTCGGAACAAGGATTATGTCATCATCATTGATGATGACATCATCATGCTTACATCATCACATGTAAACATCAAGTGGAAAATCATATGAAGACAAAACAGAATGCATGAAATAGGTGACCGTTTGAACTTGTAAACGTGTGTAGAGTTGACCGTTTGAAGTTTGTATTAGAAAATAGGTTCCGTTTGAAGGGTTTCGTTTGAAAGATCATGTCACTTTCAAACGGAAGGGTCTTCCCTATAAATAGCCTTCAAACGATTTCATTTGTAACGTTCTAGATTCCGACGCCGAGGTGCTGTCGAGGTGTCTCCAGTCCTGTAAACGTTCAGAAATCAATATACGAGACATTTAATAGTGAATCCAAGCTAAACGAAGACCGAATCAATGAATTTCGCCTCTGATTCGGTCTGAGCACTCTTCTGATCGACTCGTTAGGTCGTTTCACGATCCTACAAGTGGTATCAGAGCTCAGGAGGAAGAGTTCTTACCGTTTAGCTCGTTTTCGCTAGCATATTCTGATTTCTACACCTTCTTTTCAAAACTGAACAAGTTTTTACGGATAAAATTGGCTAAAACTTTCACAATATGTGCGTAATGGTGTTTTGACAAACCCTTGAGAATATCAATTCAAAATTCGAAGTTTAACCGGTAAAAAAAGGACTGAAATATGGGTTCCGTTTGAACGAAGCATAGGTGTTCTGTTTGAAAATTGCCATCCCGTTTGAAAATGCATACCCTTCTGTTTGAAATTTGATCCTATCGTTTGAAAACAGGACTGTTACGTTTGAAACTGGTGTTCTGTTTGAACATATCGTTTGAAATTGATCATTACTGTTTGAAAGTGTTCTGTTTGAAACTGTCCGTTTGAAAGTCACACTTTGTTTGAGAGTTCACGTTTGAACTTATCGTTTGAAACTGATCGTTTGAAGTGTTGTTTGAAAGTGATTAGGTGATCAAGTTTGAGAGTGTTTGTGATATAAAGTCAAAGTATTTCAGCAGATCATGTGATTTCACTGTTCAATAAAACATTCGGTCAAATTGAATTCGATTATAGTGGATTGTTACATGTGAATGATCTCTTTGGTTTTTGTGTATTCATTGCATGTGAACAATTGTTTTTATCGAGATTTTCAGGTGTATTAACTAATTGATAAGTGACGGCCACTTTATATTGTTTGTTTAATAAGAATTACATGTGAATGATCAGTCGAGAAAAGTGCTTTGAGTTGTGTGAATAATCGAGGTTGACAGTTGTTGATAAAAGTTTGTAGATAAGTTCATGAGATTCGGCCAAATCATTGTAATTGCATGTTAAAGTTGTCAGCACAACACATTAAATGATTCAAGGTGATCACGTGAATTTCTAAGTGGTGGATGTGTGTCAGGCATTTGTAAATTCTATAAAGGTATCGAAACATGTTTGCATGTGAAACAAGTTTGTCAGTTTATGTGATTACATGTGATTTGATAAGTCATTGATGGTTTATTAAAATCTACATGTGATATAAGTTCATTACTTGTTTACAACAGCCCATGTGAACCACATTTCGTTTCGGCTCAATTATAGTTTGATTTTGAACAACCCAAATTTTGAAGGTCAAAACAGTGTGGTCAGTTAGCTTGAAAAAGTTCAATTCATTTGAAAGATAATTCAGTTCATTTGAAAAGTTTGTGTTTTTGTGAATTCTCGAAATCGAAACATGGATTTTGAAGAAATGTTGGCATATGTGTATTATGAATCTCAGCAGTATATTCCGACAAAGCAAGAAGGAGAAACAGTCTCAGCAAAAGAAGTTGTTGAAAAAGGTCCGGTGTTTGATTACTCGTCTGATGAAGAGAGTGACAATTATGAAGAGGAAATCCGGAAACTTGAATATCTTAAACAACAACTTCCATCTAGTCAACGTAGTGGAAAATTATTTTATGCCGATAAAATTGAAAAGTTGAAAGAAAAACAAGATGCAAAAAGAAAGAATCAAAAGGCAGTTATTGTTAAAGGAAAAATCAGAGCTGAGCAGATTGAACAAGTTCCATCGATCAAAGTTGAGAAAGTAGAATCTGAAAAACCTGTATCTGTGAATCCTGAACCAGAGTTAAAGAAAGAGGTTGCAGAAGACACACCTATTTTTGATTATTCATCAGAAGAAGAGAGTAAAGATGAAAGTGTTCATGAGGAGAAGAAACAGGTTGAAAATATTTCAGTTTTGAAGGTTGAGACGAAAACTGAAGAGAAACAGATTTCTGGGAAATGCTTGAACTGTGAAAAATCTGAGACAGACAATGCCAAACTCTTGAAGAATGTAGAGAGTTTGTCATTAGAAAACAAAAATCTTAAAAAATCAGAAAATGTTTTGAAAAATCAAATACAACATTTGGAAAATGAAAAAGTAATAATTGAGAAAGATTTTCAAAGTCAAATAAAAATTTTAAAAGATGAGAGAGATTTGTTTGGTAAAAACAATCTTGAAAAACAAATTGCAATCAATTCTCATCTTGAAAAGATTATTCGACTTGAAAAGGAAGCTGAGTGTGCTCAAAAGAAAATCAATGAATGGGAAGAAAAGTTGAAGGTGTTTGTGAATACTTCAACTATTCCTTGCCCAAAATCTGTTAATTCAGTTCCAATAAGTGAAAATGTCACAAACTTTGACAATGTCAAAGTTGAAGATTGTGATGAGAAATCTGATGTTGAAAAAGATAAAAGTGAAAAACAAAAATTGTTTTTGAAATTAAAAGAAAAATTTCAAGAAACTGTTCTGCAATCGACTGTAAAAGGAGAATGCTCTAAGCAAAAACCTTTGAAGAAGAAAGTGGAACAAAAACAAAAGGAGAAAATTTTGAAAAATGTTCAAAAAGAAAATAACAGCTCATCAGATCGATCATCCAATCGTAATGAAAAATTACAAAATATAAAAATTGAAAACTCAAAAATTGTTGGTAATAAGTGGTGCAGGTTGGACCACAGTGCTCAAAAGTCAAATCCAGCATACAAGAGGAGAGATGGATATCACCAAGCCAAACAGTGCTATGATTTGAATGTTTGGACTGAAAATGGTGATTGGTACGATAACAGAGTGTGTTACCAATGCGGTTATCAAGGACACATTGCTGTTAACTGCCAGAGTTGGAGGTTTGATTCAAGGAGATGTTTTAATTGCAACATCATTTGCCACATTGCTAGAGATTGCTCAATGAGATCAATGAGAAGATCGAGGGTTGAATCTCAGAAGCAGGTGAAAAAACCAGTCTCTGTCAAGCCCAAAGAACAGAAGGTTCAAGAACCTAAAGTTCAAGAAACGAAAGTGACGCTTTCACAGGGGCAAAAAGACAGACTGAGGAAGAAGAGGAAGAAGGCCAGAGAGTATCTGGAAAAGATTTTGTCCTCGGGTTCACCGGATAGATCGAATAAGAGTTCTGATAAATCGTCTTGCTCTCCAAAGAATGACAAATCAAGCAAAACGCATTCATCAGATACAAATCTGAGGACAGAAGAGAGAAAGAAGAAGAAGAAAGTTGTTGGCGATGAATCTGGCTCATCAAAGTCAGACAAGCCACATTCAGGCAATGATTCTGGTACGGTAAAGCCAGAAGAGCCAGTTGTTGAGGTAAAAACTGAGAGTTCTAGTCTAACAATGGATGAGGAAAATTTTCCACCATTGTTGAACAAGAATTCAAAATCACCCAAGGACCGTCAGGCTTGGGTGAATCTGTTTAAATGAAAAACCTGACTTGCCGGAGTTCCCAGGTTGGTAAGCGTGGAACAGGAATCGGCACATTTCTTGAGAAATTCACGAATGTGATATTTCGACTTACAAGTGGTAAATCAGGGACATTAAGTTGTACTTGATTTTCTACATGTGATTGTGTTGTTAAAATTGATAAATGTTAAATCTAACAAGTGATTGAAGAAAACAAAGTGATGAAAGATCCCCGAATTTGTGAAAAGACACACAAAACTTATTTTCCGGAAAAACCATTTTGATTAAAACAAACTTAAGTGTTTTGAAATCACTATGGGAAAATAGTTTTTGTTGTGAGGGGGAGTTCTGATTGTTTATGCCAGGTGGATGGAGAATTGAAGTGATTCTCATCATGTTGTCACATTTCTTGTACAGTTGGTTTTCAAATTTTCCAGAAAATCAAAATTGAGACATATTTTGATTTTAGGGGAAGTAAAAATAAAAAAAAAAAATTAGAAAATTTGAAAAATGTCAAAAACATTGAAAAATTTAAAAATGAGTTTTGCTGAAACAAGAGGAAATGATAGAAAATCAGTTAGACTGTCACAGCATGCTAAAGAAATGGAAAGATATAATGTGATAAACGATCTCACTAAAGATGTGACGGTAGGCTCAGCTAGACTAGTAGATTTGCGATAACGATACAAACCTAAAATGAAAAAGCCTAGTTCTAGTGGGAAACATGATTGAAAGCATAGTACTTAGTTTTGTCCTTCTTGATTGTGTGCCTACTCGGTAATCGCTGATTGTCGAAAGACATAAAACTGGTTAAGTTTGTGAACTTTCACAACTTTGCTGAAAAGTCGCTGTGATTGTGCATTTCATTTTGCAAAGATTTAAACTTGTTTTATTTCTTTATTTTGTTTAAGCATCGGACATCCTCTGCGTATACGTGAGTATCGACCTGGATGTTGTTGCCTAAACGTTCTGCTTTATTTTCTTTGGTGTTTCGTTTAAGCTTTGGATCACCTCTGCGTATACGGGAGTATCGACCTGGTGGTTAAAGCCTAAACAACTTCAACTTGTTTTATTTTTCTTATTTTGTTTAAACATTGGACTTTCTCTGCGTATACGGAAGTATCGACCTGATTGTTAATGTTTAAACATTCTGCTTTATTTTCGCACAAATCACAGTCGATAAAAGTTTAAAGGCATTATTTGAGTCAGTGTATTGCATGATGAGGGGATATGCTGAGATCGTGGGGTCCATAAGAACTTAGTGCTATCTTAATATACCTTAATGTATCGGTAAGCAGATTGAAAGTTTTTAGATTGAGTTTAAGTGGACAACAATATCGTCAATCTATGTGAATCGTTTAGAACTGTAAATGTTTAAAGCTTAACGGTGCTTGTGACTTGTCATAAACTGATATGATCCTCTTACACGAACTCACAAAAATATTGTCTGTAAATATTTCTTTACTGCATTTCTTTGTTATATTCAAAAATACAAAAAGATTTTAGTGTGTTTTAGCATAAATTTTGAAAAATACAAAAAGATTTTCGACAACTGATGTTGGAAAGCTGATATTCAAAATTTCAAGTGCTGAACATGATGAACTGGTTTGGGAATGTGTGTGCTGAATTGAAGAAATTTTGTTTTGAGAAAGAAAAGTTTGATTAGTTAATCGAGATCATTAATTTGAACTTGATGTAACTATTACTAGTAAGTTTTTCTTATTGATTTAAGTAAAAACTTATGTGTTTTGATGAGAAAATGTGTACAGGAAATGAGCTAATCAGAGATAAAGCCAGGAATTGATCTCTAGGTGATAGCTAATTCCAGACAGCGATCCCATCATGATGAGAGGGGGAGTCTGACGAGGTTAGAGCCAAAGAGAAGATCCTGGTATATGCGAAGAAAGAAAAGAGACAGATAAAGACTGAAGATGCAAAGACTCGACACTTAAGACTCGTCAACATCTGAGGGGGAGTCTGTTGGTGCATTCATCTTTCGTCTTCGTCTTATATCGAGTCTCGGGTTTGTTGCGGTTCGGAACAAGGATTATGTCATCATCATTGATGATGACATCATCATGCTTACATCATCACATGTAAACATCAAGTGGAAAATCATATGAAGACAAAACAGAATGCATGAAATAGGTGACCGTTTGAACTTGTAAACGTGTGTAGAGTTGACCGTTTGAAGTTTGTATTAGAAAATAGGTTCCGTTTGAAGGGTTCCGTTTGAAAGATCATGTCACTTTCAAACGGAAGGGTCTTCCCTATAAATAGCCTTCAAACGATTTCATTTGTAACGTTCTAGATTCCGACGCCGAGGTGCTGTCGAGGTGTCTCCAGTCCTGTAAACGTTCAGAAATCAATATACGAGACATTTAACAGTGAATCCAAGCTAAACGAAGACCGAATCAATGAATTCCGCCTCTGATTCGGTCTGAGCACTCTTCTGATCGACTCGTTAGGTCGTTTCACGATCCTACATCAAGTAATGTATACAAAACCCCACATACCGGCTGTAACTTGGTGATTACAAAGACTTAATCGCCGTAATTATAACATTGAAAACAAATAGAGTTTTGTAAAGTAATTTGATAAAAAGAGAATGACTCACATTATAAGCATGCAGATTTATACGGGCAGAGCTTAGCCTATTGATTAGTCTTGTAACCTAGTGCACACGAACTAGGTAGGTAACTAATACAGCATTTACGATAACTCACGAGATTAAAACCCTCACAACAAATGACAAAGTGCAATCACTTAAACATCCATCGGATTCACAATGAATGACAGAGTACTCCCCGAGTTCGGGTGGCACTCAAACATCCTGTCGGAATCACGACTAATGACAAAGGATAGCGCTTAAACATCCGGTCGGATAGTTTCAATCGATCGGACATTGAATCGTAGCAGCGATCAAGTTAATACCCGGTATCGTAGCAGCGCCCCGCTATGCTAATTAGTGATTTTGAGCAGTGGGAATATGTTTTTGAGTTTTGGTTTCGATCGCAGAGGAATGCTTGTAGACTGTCCTATTTATAGCTGAAAATTGGGTCTCACGCGGCCCGCGTGAGCCTTGGCTTGACTCTTACGCGGCCCGCGTAGCCGCCCAGTCTACGCGTAGGGTTGCTGAGTCACCAGTAGGTCTGCCAGGTGGATGCCACGTGTCCCTCAAGCTTATCCGGAGATCTGCCTTGCTGGTGCGGCCCGCGTAAGTCTCGGTTTATCTTTACGCGGCCCGCCTGAAGACCAGAATTCTTGATTTCTTGATTTTTGATATGGATTGGGGTTTCAGGGGTCCGGGTTTTTACTTATGGATCGATTTGGGATATATAGTTATATCATAAAGAAAAAGGGAATAAAATAGTGAGAAAAGAGATTGGACTCACTTTGTAACTTTAGGGTTCAATTAGAAAGTCTCCTGGTAGAATATTGGGTATAACTTTTGAGCTATAAATATATATATATATATATATATTTGTACTCGTGTTAAGTATAGTACCCCTAATTCAACCTTGTCCCGATGTTCCGAGACCGAATCCCAACAACTTAGTCGGGCAGAGCCCTGACATACGTTATGAGGCTCAGATCAATCGGAAAGGGTAGCGGTGATCGGGAGTTAAAACACTTAAAACGAGGCATGGCTTTATTATTATTATTAATGATAATAATAATAAATAAAACTAGAAGTTTTGAAAGGAGAATTTGGCGATACAGGAAAGGAAAGGAAAGAAAATGTAAGATTTTATGAAGTTTGGTAGGCTATTTATATCAAAGGCTTTATGCCTTGTCATTATATTGATTCATGTATTGAAAACACGTACACATATAAACTCATGTATCATCATATTAAAAAAATTCCTTTTGAAGTATACCTATTCTACACCTAAACCTCAAATGTAAGTTTAGTATTATTATTTTATTATATATTATAATTAATTTAACTGCTTCACTTATTTGGTGCTTATAACTTCTAAAATATTATGTTTTATAAAATAATAAATATGTCTTTAAAACGAGAATATTTTTGTCTACATTTGGGTCTAAGTTTCATTAAAAACGGAGTATGTCCAAATACAATGTATTTTTATAATTTAATTAGTATACGGTTACTAGGCCCGTCTAGGTACTTCATATTTCTAGTAATTAACTTACCCGTAATCTACCTGTCTAATAATATAAGTTTTTATATACTTTTATTTTATTTAGAAAGGTCACATATATACAGGCCAATATAATATTTCAACCAACTATATAAAATAGTGTTTAAAACTATTTAGGTTGAATATTTATATTACAAATAAACTAGTTACTAGTTACTAGTGGTTACTAAATTTAATCAAACTTATAATTCTTATATAAAAATAGGAATGTTACATTCTCCCCACCTTGTTTTAAATCTCGTCCTCGACATTTGGGTTACGATATTTCTTTTAGACTTATGTCATATTTTAGTCAATAAAAACAATATTAAGGTAGATGACACAGAATTAAAATATCAAATTTTGTGAATACGAGTTGTATAATAAGTATGATTCAACGGTTCAACTGGATTAGTTCAAGAACTTGATGACAAACGAATGAGATGAAATGATATAATTTCCAAAGTGACTAGGTTCAAGCCAAAAGATATATTATCAATAGATATTTTAAAATGAATGTGAAGGACTTTTTAGAATTAATAAAAATTCTTTGTCAAAAGAAACTTACTTTGATTGGCAACTGAGGAAGACTTAGAATTGACAGGTTCAAAATGAAATAAAAGCATGAAAATGATTTGTCAAATATTGAATTATGATATGAGAAAATCAAAGTGTTGAGATGAGTGAATTGCAAAGATACACCAAAAGACAATAGAGTTAGTGTATCATTGTTTAGAGTTCCAGGTTATTTTAATTGTGAAACAATGTGATAGTATACTATTAGTGACCATATTTTTCATACTATGTCCTAGAGATCGAAATATAATAAGAACAAGTTGTTTTGGCATGACCAACCATTATATTATATTTGTAAAGCAAATGTAATATATATTATTTGTGTCCCTGTCTGAACCGTATCTTACATATCAAATATAAATACTATGTAATATATATTATTTGTTACGCATTTTTACTATATGTAAATGGTTACCACTTATAAATATTTTTTTTAGTATTTTACTATACTATGTAAAATAACTTATATTTACTATGTAAGATATATTACAAAACACCGCAATGAAGTTATTACATTACAAAATATTGTAGTATTATTATTTTGTAAAAGAAATCACTATTATTTATAACGTTAAATAAAAGTTGTAAATAAAAGTGTAAAAATATTTATTGTACAAAAGTATTTGTAAAATATTTTGTAAATATATAACACTTAATGGGTTGATTCTATGTAATTACTTATTTTCATTTTTGAAACCATATAACGTTGTGAATGTATTTACAAATGTTGTAAATTAGTGAAAACGGGGACTATTCTTATATATTACAATGTTCCCTTAACCCAATGTAGTTGATGACTACCATATTATTCTTATATGGTCATTTTCTTGTTACGGTACATAGTTACCACAAAACATGTGATAGACAATTATTTATATAATTTTACTCTTCCCTCTTATTCTTGTATTGTTTTATGAAAATTTGTCTTCTCTTTACAGTACAAAGTGTATATATATATATATATATATATATATATATAAAATTTTAAAATTTACTAAATAAGTATGATGACTTAATTTATATTTATTGACTAGTCATTATCATGGTTGGATATTGGTTAGTGCTGCCTTGTTTAAGCATAGGTGATCAGTCCATGCCTAACTAAGGCTAGGCTATCCAATACCTGCCCCTGACAATAACCTTAGTACTTAAAAATAATAATTACTAATATTAATTACCAATAATAAATAAATAAATATAAACTTTAAATAAGAGTATACCTCAAACATAGTTTTATACATATATATAAAATATAAATTCTTCACCTCAATGGTTTTAACAAAATTCATTGACTCGATATCAAAGAGTCACCGTTTTGCAATAATGTGGTTCATAGTGAAAAAAGCGGAATGATATTTGAGTTTGGATAAAATAACAAATTAGAATGAAGCCCTCCAGTGGTCTTCACAAATCAAACGAATCACATGCGCAACAAACAGTGTATGTGTAATGTGTGAATTTACCAGGAAATGAAATAAATCAATATTTGCTACTATAAAAGAAATACTCATGGTATGATGACCATTAGGGAAAGTAGAAACACGAAAGTCAATTTATTATATGCAGAAGTCAGAATTTCAACGAAAGAAATATAAGAACTTTTATCTGGAATTTCGTGTGATAACTGTTTTTAAGTGTCATTACCAGGGAATGTGAATAAAATGAAATAGGGAATTTGCAAAGGTATGTGATTCCTTTTGCAGTGATAATAATTATAACTCTGATTAGACTGTGCACCGATGATTGTGAAATCTTATTACAACGTACCTCAGCGAGATTCATGTCGTTTGTAGGATCGCGTGGCAAAGTGCTTTTTTTTTACTGACGGAATTAGCATTGGTGTCATCATGCCTAATTTATATTTTCCAAAGGTCTTGCCTTGGAAGTCGTGTGTGATATACTTTAATGTCTATGTATAATTTAAGTTTCATGTGTTTTCTTGTGCACTAGCACAACTTTATATGCTTCTTACTTGCGTTAATAGTATATGGTAACGCATTGGTAATTCTTATACTTTTGATGGCGTCCCAACTTAAAGGGTTTCCATTGTTTATACTGTTGCACGAGTTACAAGACAGATGATCAAACGAAATAGTGTTTGATATCGGAATTATAGATATATGCAAGAGATTCCTGATAAAGAAATCTAGATTTATTATTGACACATATGCTTGTGCTTTATTCTTAATTGATTTTTGGAATTCTTATAGATATACATATCTATATAATCATATATTTCACATGCTGTAATAAACATACCATCTATAAGGTCAATGTATTTAACAGATTCATATTTCCAAAAAAAAAACAAGTCAGATATCAGGTCATGATACTATTTAGGGAAAACTTGTCACTTGTTTGACATATTATTTACCCCGTCTTATCCGGTTCGCGCCGGAGAGGTAACCTCAGTATATCCGGACAAGCTGGAGAGTCTGCTATACCATACCCAGTCTTGTCGGAGAAAATTTTATTTCCCATAAATAGTATTTTTAAAGGTGCCTCTATTATTTAGGCTTTTATCCAGAATTAGGGAAATTTGTATTCCCGTAACATATCTTATTCTAGACCAAGTAATATCAAGAATTAATAGCAATTAAGTGCTATTGCCTGCAATGTTCTAATTATCATTCTCAAGGCATACCAAAACTAATCACAAGTATTTAGCTTCTCTCAAAGCTTATACTAAGGCATCTTTTCTTAAGTTCAAGTCTAAATACTATCCAGAGTGCTACCATAAAATATCAAGTTCCTAACTTTTCGTTTAAACTTAGGTATTATTATCATAACACCTGTAGGCTTAAATCAGTGGCTCCGATACCACATTCTGTCATGACCCCCGACCCACCCTGGACGGAATCGGGAGCCGTGAACAGCCCAGTGGTACCGGTGATTTAATTTGAAAAATATTGCAGCGGAAATTTCATCAGGACCGTGAGTTAGGAAAAACATTAGAGTTTAGAAAACACCGGATTTTATTTATTAAATAGATGGGATAAACCCATGTTTTACAAAGGTAGCTTTAATAAGGGATAAACCCAATTACATAAAACAATATTTCTTAATTTGATTTAATTAATAAAATAAGCCACTTCTTGAAGCCTTTCAGTGCTGTATCCATCTCTTACTCCAATCTACTGTAATTAACTGAAACGCGTTTTAAAAAGGTTTTGTTAGTAGGAAATACTGGTGAGTTCATTCATTTTACTAAAATGACACGTTTGTTATAATTACAGTATTAAGAGAGATTACAATGTTTTCAGATATCAACCAACTACCCACGATATTTGTCACTCGACCATCCATCGGTAACCTCATTGTCCAATGGTGTCTGTTGTAACAACCCGCACTTTCGTGCGTTGTTACTACTCGATATACTCGTTACGCCTAGCACCAGAGATTCGGATCATAATGTAACCATATCGCATACATCGTTATTCGAAGGATAATCGCATATTTTCGCAATATATTATGGCTACATCACATCACAAACACTAATACTCACGATGACATTGAGTGAGGACCTATTCTACCCTCCTCGGTGGCCGTGATGTGTCGAAACGTAAACAATTAACGCTAATAAAGACTCTCGGGTGAGTGCAATAGCTCCAGTCGTCGTGACGATGATGACAATACGAGTGAACGATACACCGTTAGTCATTGTGGCACAACACACAATAACGTTCACGATGACATCGAGAAAGGACCTATACTACCCTCCTTGATGGCCGTGAAACGTCGCTAATAATTGCATACTCGAATCGAAACCCGTTTGTTTTATCGAAACTGTGAAATATGAATACGTATATACGACCCTTGGGTGATTAATTATAATATATATTAATATAAATATAAGGAAATGTGGCTCAACTATCGCAACGCACCAAAAACGAGGATCGAAAGGCCTCCGTACGGATGGCCAGCCGAACGGCTGGGCCAACCGATCGGGCAGGCCAGCCGAACGGCTAGGCCAGCCGATCGGACAAGGCCAGCCGATCGGACAGCCATCCGATCGGACAGACCTGCACTTCCTTCCTCCCCTCTTTTCCTATAAATACCCCATTGTCACATCAAGCACATATGCTGTGACTGTTGCTGTTCGACCAGACCTTCCAACCCCTTTATCTCTCGATTTCTCGCGATTCTTGTAAGTTTTCAACTCAAACCTTGTACTTCCTTGATCTATAACCAATTCTACAGCTTTCTACCCGTTAAATCTTCACTTTTAACCGTGGAATCTCTGGATTTTGGGCATTCTAGGGTGATGTCACCATAAAGTTCTTATGAACTTCAAGGGTGATGTCGTCCCATGCAAGCACGACTCAGATCTGAGTGATTTCCAAATGTTTTTACATAAACCAAGTCTAAATCTATGTTTTCTAATCAAAATGTGTGTGTTTTCGGGTTAAACACGGGAAAGGCCATCAAGAACGGCCAGATCTGATGGAACGGGGTGGTTCCCGGCCGTTAGAACGGGTCGGATTTGATGGGGTTCAGTAATTTAACGCAAAGACACCCCATCTCAGTCAAATCACCTGAAATCTTTCCAAAACCCATCAAGTGTGACACGATCAGGACGATGGAACGAATTGCCGTCCGATCGGACTGCTGTCCGATCGGACAGCAAACAAGATTCAACCAACCGATCGGACAAGGTGTTAACCGATCGGACCACATGGTAACCGATCGGACAACATGCCAACCGATCGGCTAGCATGTTAACCGATCGAACATTAACATGCAAACCGATCGGCTAGCATGCCAACCGATCGAACAGCATGCCAACCGATCGGCTAGCATGTTAACCGAGCGGACAACATGTCCAGCCAACCGAACGGGCCCATGCATCAATGTCCGAACCAACCCGTGGTCCTTTCGCCACCATTTAACGCGCTATTCACCGTTTAACGATCTGTAACCAGGATAACTTAGACGTACTCTCAATCGATCCAAACCAAGTTGTGTTTACTTGTCGATTACGCACTGTGAGTATATTTGAACCCTTTTTAATCGAATTTTGGGTGTAACATACGTTTCTAACAAATCGAACTTATTAAACGAATTATTCAATCAATCGAATTATCACTTGCGAATAACTGTTATGCATAGATATACGTGATGCTAGTTGCATATGTGCTAGGGCTTATACTCGCGACGTCCCACCACGACTAGTATAGTACTATTGCGCCCGACGGGGTCTAGTTTGCCATCGCATATTCGAGCATCGAGGACTTAGTTGGTAGTATCAGCTTTGTGAGTATATATGTCGTGTGTTACGTTTATGCAAGTGGAAATTCGCTACACTTTAATCTATTACGCTATACATATCAAACCTGTATACTCGCCAATACTTTTATATTGACAAACGTTTTAACGTATGTTGCAGGTTAGATCGCAGGCTATTTCAAATCAAGCTAGGAGGTCTAGAAACTCAACTAAAATCTAGGTTGTCGGATTTGTATTGTTCGAGGGGACAAGAAATCTGTTATAACTTATGTGATTGTATTATTTGTTAGTATGGGATAACGAATGTATTAAATATTATCGCAAGATAGTTGTTATAGATTCTCTCGAGCAATCTGATTTGCCTAGTGCCGCGCCCCGATGATTCCGCCATCGGTTGGGGTGTGACAGATTGGTATCAGAGCCATAACTATAGGGAATTAGGCCAGACTCGACCTAGTCCGGGTCGACGTCTTAGAAATTGACCTAGTCTATAGCCTAAGTACCAACAGGCCGACTCGTACAAACCAGTAGGGTTTGTATCGGGCCTACTTGATACTCTCGATCGAAATTGCTAAAAGCTACAACTTTGTGTGAACACCGCATGCTACAACTTCACACGAAGAAGCCTTTCCTAAGGCTGGAATACTACTTAGCCTTTCCTAAGGCTGACATAATACACATGTTTTCAAAATTACTCGCATAACAAAACCGAATGATCCTGTCGAGACCAGGTGTCAAAACCAAGAACTCTCGATGAGATCGCTCACTCAGCGCATTTTCTAGCACGAGAACCTTTCATCGGGTTAGGAGCTACATCCACATCTCGACGAAGATCTCCATTTCGAAATCTAGTGGAACTCATGAATTTATTCGAATAGCATAACCACAATTAGGAACGAAACTATTAAGTCAGGGGTGAAACCCATACCTTAATAAGCCGTTCCACTCTCTATAAACTGGTTTTCAAAAAGCTCTCACCATGGACTCGACTATCACGATAACTCGAGCCACGCGATGACTAGGAAGACGAATGCCATGAGCTGCATCCCAGTGGAAGCATGGAGTCTTCTAAGTCAACGCGCGTGCACGAACTTGTTGAATATAGTTGGGTTACCTGGGTTAGTCGACGCCTAAACACCCAAGGCACTCTATCGTACGACCCGCCAATTTTACACTGGCTGGAACTTATTTACGTTTTGAAACTTTACGCTTTATCGATTTCTCGATTTAACGATTTTCACTACCTGCTTTATAAACGCACAAATCGCACAACCATCGCAATCTAAAACGAAACCCAAATGATTCGCAACAAAACTAATGCATAATCTATCGTCTTCGCTCTCGCTTTCTCACCTCAACGCGTCCTCGCTTATTCTAAAACGACCCGTATGTGTATGAATACAAATTACAATTATATAAAATACCTATATATATATACGTATAAACAACAAGTCATTGTGTGAGAACTTAGGAATTTCGTGCCTCCTATGTGGCTCCGATGTGATTCGCATTACTATTACACTATCGCATCAAGTTTTGAACGCGCTTAATCGCATCACAAAACTCAAAAAAAAAAAAACCATTATGATCGAATCTCACTCCAAGTCTCCTTCTATCTAGATGCCTTCCAACAACTCTACTTCGAGAATGTTAGCAAAGAGACGAGCCAAACGAAGGAGCGAAAAGAGGATTGCTTCACTTGTGACCAGGGAAGCGGTCAAAGTCATTCCTCAGATAGCCACACGAGTGCACTCTCTTATCAACTCTCGAACTTCGGAAGACGTTAAGACAGAAGAGCTGCAATCTACATTTCTCTACAAACACTTCAGAGCCTGTGACCCGATGGTCTTCACGGGTGAAGGAGGTGTTTCTCAACTACTCCAGTGGTTCGACTCTATCGAAGTTACCCTTCGTCAAGGTGGGTGTCCCGATAGTTTCCGTACTACTTGCGTTACTGGAGTATTTCAATCGCGAGCACTCGACTGGTGGACCGCTGAACGCAACAAACATGGGATCTCTGCGGCATATGCTCTCTCCTGGGATGAGCTGAAAGAGCTCATGAAGAAGGAATATTGCCCTCCCCATGAGATTCAGAAATTGGAAGACGAATTTTGGAAAATCAAGCAAACCAAAGGTGACAATGCTGGCTACACCGCAAGGTTCAAACAGCTTAGCATAATCTTCCCAAGTCAAGTCAACACTCCAGAGAAAGCCATCGCGAAGTACATTCGTGGCTTGCCTGAGTGTGTGGGTGATTTTGTCGAAGCCGCAAGACCTGCTACCATCGAAGAAACCTACCGCTTAGCCGCAGAAATCAACAACAAACGACTCATGGAAGGGTTTTTCTCCAAGAATTCTGTCAAGCAAGTTTATCAAGCGACCGCCATAAACTCTCCAGATGATCCTGTCAACGATTCTCTTGGTGAATCTGCTAACGATTCATCTGACGGATCTGCTAACGATTCATCTGACGAATCTGCTGCCGATTCTTCTGGCAAATCTGCCGACGGTTCTTCCAACGACGAATCGACCAAAGATTCTGCAAGTGAGTCCTCAGACGAATCCTCCAACGACGAAACCTCTTCGCAAGACACCGACAAACCCAGCCGCAAGCGAAAGATTTCAAGCCTGAGCTCATCAACAACCGAACTGCTGCAACCGAAACCTCTTTGAACAGTTCCGGTATTTCCAAAACGAGCTTACACTGGAGCTCATCCCCAGTGTTACTCATGCACCTATCATCATCCAGTTGGGGCTGACTGTCGCTATTGCAGTAACTGCAACCGTTACGGTCACTTCACCCGCAACTGCCGCATCAAACCGCGAACCTGAGTACAACATCAACAGCTCCAGGAAAAGTCTTCAGCATCAAGCATTTAGCAGGCATAGGATAAAGTTGTAATAATACGATTTTCGACGTTAATTTCTAAATCGTGAACTTACTCTATTACTCGATGTTGCCACTATGCGTAACATTAACTCTCGTTTTCATTTTCCCTCTCACACTCTAGTCATCGCACTTAGATTAGATTCACACACACACACTATATGCTATACCACGAAATAATGTGTTTTTACCCTCACTACACTCTTAGAACGAGGTACGATAAACATGCAAGGAACGATTAATCACGGGTGCACACGGGATTATTTGGGTCAGTGCACGGAGATCATAGTAAATTTTAAGGTGCCATGAGCGTTACAACAAAGTATGACACCAAACCACGGGATCTAAGTAGTAGGGGTCAAGCAAGGTGTGCTTTATTATACTACCGAAGTTCCGTGAAGAAAGTGCCACGTGGAGTTGAACGTTATTAGACCTACTATACTATTGTGATTATTTTCAACACACTACACTCAATCACAAGGCGTAACAACTAGATCGCATCATCGCGAGACTTAACGCAAGTCTGCAAACGCAATGCAATCGCCTCATCGATGGACTCCGAGAGTCTACCTCGCAGGGCCATTGTATCGACGCAAGACTGGTCGTAAGTCTATTGCGATCAATCTCATCGAGTACACTAACGCTCACGATGTTGTTTGAGTGAGGACCTATTCTACCCTCCTCGATAACTGTGATGCATCGCAACATAACGTAAAGCTTATTCGAAACAAAACTCGGCTAATCGTAATCGCTTACCATGTGTATCTCGCAACCTCTATCACTTATAGTGTGAATCTATATCGTTTGTTGTGTATCAATCTATCGCTATACCGTTAGCTGTGATTTTCGTGTTAAGTTAGCACGCATGACCTCGCTTCACGAGATGAAGCTCATATGGTTAAAGCAAGGTGTTTTAGTCATATCAGCGACCTTTCATGGAAAAAGGCCATGTGGGGTCTGATGTTAGTTAAATTCTGTGGTGTTAATCAATCAAATCGAACCGCATAAATCGCGTATACCTCCATCGCTTGCAACGCAACAACTACCGCTTATCGTAATCGTTTACCACCGCCGTCATTACTGGTGTTATGTTATTCTCTTAATCACCTAATCGCTTATCGCTTATCGTGGATAGTCTAAACCGCTTATTCGCGTATCGCGTACCGCTTATCGCTCACGTGGTGTTCATTACAGTCTGTGTGGTATCAGTACGCACGACATCGCTTCATGAGGCAAAACTAACCTGGTTAAACGTGGTGTTTCACCCTGTTAGCAAACCCTCGTGAAAACGTGCCATGCGGGTTCAATATGGAATCCAATCGACATCGCGCTAATCACTTACCGTCTACAGCTCGACGCCTACCCAGACATGACACATAAATGTTTTGTGTCATCAGGCTACTCGCTCACACTGCTACAGCTACATTCGCAATCCAACTCGTTAGTTTAACTTGTTCGATTCTACCCTATACTCGGTCCGACTTCCTATCGACTGGGCCAAGTAAGCGCAAATTCTATCCGTGTTATATCGGCACACCTGACACCGCCTCACGAAACGGAAGTAATATGAACGAAACATGGTGGATACGCCGCTGGTACTTCCTATATATAAGTGTTTTAAGCATATTAACAAACTTTCATGGGAAAGTGCCAAGTGGGACTCGGTGATCAAGTACCTTTTGTACTATTAAAACTTCTTTTTATAAATTTTTTTTATTTTAAACCGGTGGACAATTGAAATTTTCTCACAACGTGGAGATAACATCGAATCAGCTTAACTCCATGTCCAAGAAAAGTTTCATAAGTCCAAGTTTTTCTTAAAGCTTTTACAACATCCAAACGAAATCCTTCCTAAGACATTGGTTCGGCATCGAGTTCTGCTTGAACCCATGCCATAGGAGAGTTTTCGTAACCCCAGTTTTCATCTTCGAATTCCCTAAAATGTGTAAAACCTAAACTTCCTTGCAACATCGGTTAACATCGACTTAGTTGGCCATACGTTGAAAGGAAAATTTTCTAGATTTCCATCCTAAATTCCTTTTAAATATCTAAAATGAACGTTTCTTGTAACGCTGGTTAACGATCGACTCAGTTAGTTCCACTTCATGAGAAACCCTTCAAGTTCTTTAAAATTGCAGTCGTATTGAACTAACGAACTCTCCGCGACACGAGGTACTTTGGAACGCCAACTCGTGGGATATTACTTTTGTCTTTACGTCGCCTTCTCGCTATCGCATTCGATCTCTCTTATTCGAAGCACTCTCGCTTGTCAACTCTCGGTCAAGTCACTCGCTGCATCGCTACGTCTACCTGTTGGATTAATTTCGGGATGAAATTTCCTAAAACAGGGGAGATTGTAACAACCCGCACTTTCGTGCGTTGTTACTACTCGATATACTCGTTACGCCTAGCATCAGAGATTCGGATCATAATGTAACTATATCGCATACATCGTTTAGTTGAAGGATAATCACATATTTTCGCAATATATTATGGCTACATCACATCACAAACACTAACACTCACGATGACATTGAGTGAGGACCTATTCTACCCTCCTCGGTGGCCGTGATGTGTCGAAACGTAAACAATTAACGCTAACAAAGACTCTCGGGTGAGTGCTATAGCTCCAGTCGTCGTGACGATGATGACAATACGAGTGAACGGTACCCCGTCAGTTATTGTGGCACAACACACAATAACGTTCACGATGACATCGAGAAAGGACCTATACTACCCTCCTTGATGGCCGTGAAATGTCGCTAATAATCGCATACTCGAATCGAAACCCGTTTGTTTTATCGAAACTGTGAAATATGAATACGTATATACGACCCTTTGGTGATTAATTATAATATATATTAATATAAATATAAGGAAATGTGGCTCAACTATCGCAACGCACCAAAAACGAGGATCGAAAGGCCTCCGTACGGATGGCCAGCCGAACGGCTGGGCCAGCCGATCGGACAAGGCCAGCCGATCGGACAGCCATCCGATCGGACAGACCTGCACTTCCTTCCTCCCCTCTTTGCCTATAAATACCCCATTGTCATATCAAGCACACATGCTGTGACTGTTGCTGTTCGACCAGACGTTCCAACCCCTTTATCTCTCGATTTCTCGTGATTCTTGTAAGTTTTCAACTCAAACCTTGTACTTCCTTGATCTATAACCAATTCTACACCTTTCTACCCGTTAAATCTTCACTTTTAACCGTGAAATCTCTGGATTTTGGGCATTCTAGGGTGATGTCACCATGAAGTTCTTATGAACTTCAAGGGTGATGTCATCCCATGCAAGAACGACTCAGATCTGAGTGATTTCCATACGTTTTTACATAAACCAAGTCTAAATCTATGTTTTCTAATCAAAGTGTGTGTGTTTTCGGGTTAAACACGGGAAAGGCCATCAAGAACGGCCAGATCTGATGGAACGGGGTGGTTCCCGGCCGTTAGAACGGGTCGGGTTTGATGGGGTTTCAGTAGTTTAACGCAAAGACACCCCATCTCAGTCAAATCACCTGAAATCTTTCCAAAACCCATCAAGTGTGACACGATCAGGACGATGGAACGAATTGCCGTCCGATCGAACTGCTGTCCGATCGGACAGCAAACAAGATTCAACCAACCGATCGGACAAGGTGTTAACCGATCGGACCACATGGTAACCGATCGGACAACATGCCAACCGATCGGCTAGCATGTTAACCGATCGGACAACATGCAAACCGATCGGCTAGCATGCCAACAGATCGGACATCATGCCAACCGATCGGCTAGCATGTTAACCGACCGGACAACATGTCCAGCCGACCGAACGGGCCCAAGCATCAATGTCCGAACCAACCCGTGGTCCTTTCGCCACCATTTAACGCGCTATTCACCGTTTAACGATCTGTAACCAGGATAACTCAGACGTACTCTCAATCGATCCAAACCAAGTTGTGCTTACTTGTCGATTACGCACTGTGAGTATACTTGAACCCTTTTTAATCGAATTTTGGGTGTAACATACGTTTCTAACAAATCGAACTTATTAAACGAATTATTCAATCAATCGAATTATCACTTGCGAATAACTGTTATGCATAGATATACGTGATGCTAGTTGCATATGCGCTAGGGCTTATACTCGCGACGTCCCTCCACGACTAGTATAGTACTATTGCGCCCGACGGGGTCTAGTTTGCCATCGCATATTCGAGCATCGAGGACTTAGTTGGTAGTATCAGCTTTGTGAGTATATATGTCGTGTGTTACGTTTATGCAAGTGGAAATTCGCTACACTTTAATCTATTACGCTATACATATCAAACCTGTATACTCGCCAATACTTTTGTATTGACAAACGTTTTAACGTATGTTGCAGGTTAGATCGCAGGCTATTTCAAATCAAGCTAGGAGGTCTAGAAACTCAACTAAAATCTAGGTTGTCGGATTTGTATTGTTCGAGGGGACAAGAAATCTGTGATAACTTATGTGATTGTATTATTTGTTAGTATGGGATAACGAATGTATTAAATATTATCGCAACATAGTTGTTATAGATTCTCTCGAGCAATCTGATTCGCCTAGTGCCGCGCCCCGATGATTCCGCCATCGGTTGGGGTGTGACATCTGTGACTATGGTCATATCACTCATTGGCTAACTCGTTGTCCAATAGTGACGGTTATCAAGTAATGTATACAAAACCCCACAAACCGGCTGTAACTTGGTGATTACAAAGACTTAATCCCCGTAATTATAACATTGAAAACAAATAGAGTTTTGTTAAGTAATTTGATAAAAAGAGAATTACTCACATTATAAGCATGCAGATTTATACGGGCGGAGCTTACCTATTGATTAGTCTTGTAACCTAGTGCACACGCACGAACTAGGTAGGTAACTAATACAGCATTTACGATAACTCACGAGATTAAAACCCTCACAACAAATGACAAAGTGCAATCACTTAAACATCCATCGGATTCACAATGAATGACAGAGTACTCCCCGAGTTCGGGTGGCACTCAAACATCCTGTCGGAATCACGACTATTGACAAAGGATATCGCTTAAACATCCGGTCGGATAGTTTCAATCGATCGGACATTGAATCGTAGCAGCGATCAAGTTAATACCCGGTATCGTAGCAGCGCCCCGCTATGCTAATTTGTGATTTTGAGCAGTGGGAATATGTTTTTGAGTTTTGGTTTCGATCGCAGAGGAATGCTTGTAGCCTGTCCTATTTATAGCTGAAAATTGGGTCTCACGCGGCCCGCGTAGCCGCCGAGTCTACGCGTAGGGTTGCTGAGTCACCAGTAGGTCTGCCAGGTGGATGCCACGTGTCCCTCAAGCTTATCCGGAGATCTGCCTTGCTGGCGCGGCCCGCGTAAGCCTCGGCTTATCTTTACGCGGCCCGCCTGAAGACCAGAATTCTTGATTTCTTGATTTTTTATATGGATTGGTTTCAGGGGTCCGGGTTTTTACTTATGGATCGATTTGGGATATATAGTTATATCATAAAGAAAAAGGGAATAAAATAGTGAGAAAAGAGATTGGACCCACTTTGTAACTTTAGGGTTCAATTAGAAAGTCTCCTGGTAGAATATTGGTTATAACTTTTGAGCTATAAAAATATATATATATATTTGTACTCGTGTTAAGTATAGTACCCCTAATTCAACCTTGTCCCGATGTTTCGAGACCGAATCCCAACAACTTAGTCGGGCAGAGCCCTGACATACGTTATGAGGCTCAGATCAATCGGAAAGGGTAGCGGTGATCGGGAGTTAAAACACTTAAAACGAGGCATGACTTTATTATTATTATTATTATTAATGATAATAATAATAAATAAAAATAGAAGTTTTGAAAGGAGAATTTGGCGATACAGGAAAGGAAAGAAAATGTAAGATTTTATGAAGTTTGGTAGGCTATTTATATCAAAGGCTTTCTGCCTTGTCATTATATTGACTCATGTATCGAAGACACGTACACATATAAACTCATGTATCATCATATTAAAAAAAATTCCTTTTGAAGTATACCTATTCTACACGTAAACCTCAAATGTAAGTTTAGTATTATTATTTTATTATATATTATAATTAATTTAACTGCTTCACTTATTTGGTGCTTATAACTTCTAAAATATTATGTTTTATAAAATAATAAATATGTCTTTAAAACGAGAATATTTTTGTCTACATTTGGGTCTAAGTTTCATTAAAAACGGAGTAGGTCCAAATACAATGTATTTTTATAATTTAATTAGTATACGGTTACTAGGCCCGTCTAGGTACTTCATATTTCTAGTAATTAACTTACCCGTAATCTACCTGTCTAATAATATAAGTTTTTATATACTTTTATTTTATTTAGAAAGGTCACCTATATACAGGCCAATATAATATTTCAACCAACTATATAAAATAGTGTTTAAAACTATTTAGGTTGCATATTTATATTACAAATAAACTAGTTACTAGTTACTAGTGGTTAATAAATTTAACCAAACTTATAATTCTTATATAAAAATAGGAATGTTACATAGGTATATCGGGCAAACGACCTTAAATGTCAATTAGAAACAAGCTAATCGATTAGAGTAATGTTTTGGTCATGTGTGAAAGCGAAGAGTATGGTTTTGTATGTCATAGACCATTTAATGCGTAAATACTCATAACGGGTCAAAATAGGCTTTTTAAAGGAAATGGGTTAAGAGGATGCAAGACATCCAAGAATTTAATCTTTTATGATAAACAATGTTGAAATTATAAGGCTCATGAGAAATTGAGGTCAAATAAACAGATTATTTTGATAAATGCATGAACGGGTCAAAACTTAGTAAAAAGGTGATAAGTCGATAGCTTAAAAGTCTAGAATTTTGTTAATCCGGATGTCGGATGTTAACTCCATGTGATGGAGAATTATATTAGGATCACGTAGGAAAAAGAATCGGGTAAAACGGATCAAAAACGAGAAAGTTATGCTCGTTTTCATTAAACTGAGTTATGCTGGGAATATACAGCAACAGCTGCGAACATTCTGTTAAAAAGGGGGGTGGCGCGACGCGACGGCGAAGGCCATAGGCCGTCGTGCGACGCCACGGGCTCCTGAATGTTTAAAAAAATCATATTTTAATTGTATATGCAACGCGAACCCGTTTAGACCGTTTTTTAAACGCTTATACGCTAAGTTGACTGATTTATTTCATGTTTTAGGAGATGTAGACATGGGTGAGGATATGTATGTATGTATGTATGTATGTATGTAGGATTGTTGGTATGTATGGAAGCAGTTATGTATTAACGTATACAAGTATGTAGTTATGCTTGAAAGTATGTATGTATGTGGGTACGTATGTATGCATGTAAGCAAGTAAGTATGCATGGTTGTACGCAAGTTTTCAATACGATCGAGTATCGACATTATTAATAGTGTACCTTGTGAACGAAGTGTAACGCAGGAATAGCAAAGAAGTCTCACCGCGGATTGTATGATCGGATGGAAAGCCGGAATGTAAAGAGTTAACGGAACGAAAAGTAAACGTGAGTAAATCTTGTATGTTTATGATGCGTACTAATGTTATGAATTTTATGTGGTGAGCGAAGGTAGTACGAAACACGAGGATCATCAAGGGATAGAGATCTAGGACCGAGTCACTTGAAGGATTGTACGGGATTGTCTGAGAATGTAAATTGATACACATAAGTTATGTTTTATTCTGTAAATGAGTTAGATTGATATATTAAATATAAAAGAGTTGTTTTAAAAATGAACTTTCAAGTAAGGCATAAAGTTTATAATAAAAGAAATTTTATGGCACGAATTTTCCGCTGCGACTTTTTGCCAAATACGAACTAGGGCCTTACAAGTTGGTATCAGAACCCTGGTTTGAGTGAATCAAGTACGAGAAGATAAATACTTGAACTCAAATCTGTGTGCTCTTGTGATAAGGAACCCATACAATCCATGACTCGATCAAGATCTAAAGGTAGAAATGGAATGAAAGCATGTATGTATGCATTCATATGAAGAAACTAACGGTTTTGTATGTTCAAGGTAAGCTTAAAGGTTTGAAGAGGATGATCCATGAATGCAGTCTAAGATGGATGCTAAGGCAGGCAAGGATGCGAATAGACAGATGGACCCCGGGTACACAATATTAATATGTATGGGTACCGGTGTTAAAAGAAAAAGGAAGAAATCTCCTTGGGAGGGTAAGTATTAAACGGAAGACAACGATACTGTCTTGGTAAGATTTCAAAAATGTTGCATGAACTGAGACTCACTACTTCGGACATAAGGGATGATTACATGAAGGCACGAACTAGTATGTGAATTGTGCACCTGGTCAGTACGCAAGAAGCATATGACGTTCGTGAGACCGTGGTAATTATCACAGGTATGTTTGTTAGAATTGGGTAACGGGTGGACGTGCGGGTGAAATGGGTAGTGAGACTCTCAGGAAATTGAGGGTACTATGTAAGAATGAAAAGTATGAACGATAAGAATGAAGAATGCGGAATCCCTAAGTAAGTACGGATCAACGAGATATGAATGGAATGTTTGAATCCGCGATACGGATTCAAGGAATGAAAGGCATGAATGGAATGTTTGAATCCGTAAAACGGATTCAAGGAAATGAAATGTAGAAATGATATGTCTGAATCCGCGAGACGGATTCAACACATGTAAGGAATGAAAGATGTGAATGATATGTTTGAATCTGTGAGATGGATTCAAATCATAGAAGGAAGAAAAGGTATGAATGGTACGTTTGGAACCGCTGGACGGATTCGAAACATAGAAGTAATGAAAGGTATGGATTTTACGTTTGAATCCGCGGGACAGATTTAAAAATATAAAAAGGATGAAATTAGCCCACATCAGAATGTGCCGATAGTTTGACCTTGGTTGCGTCAAACGAGTCATATGAGTAAATGTAAAGTAACTGAATGAAAGAATGATCGTAATTGGCACGCAAACTTAAATTTTAAAACGAAAGGAAGAAGTTTTGAACAAGTTATGTGTTAAATGTGTTAGTAATCGACTCTTAGGAGTCATAATAAATGACGGGCTACGACCCGGACAATGATTTAAGTATGAACAAGAAGGATAAGTTTTGTTAAGAATACCGAAATGATGTAATGAATGTTTTTGCAAGTAAGCATGAATGGAAAGAAGTACGAGCGTGTGCCTCAATACATATACGATAATTAAGAAATGTCAGTTTAGCCTTGAAAAGTCAAATTATGAAGGTTGACAAAATAAGTAACTAGGATGAAAGAGTTTCGTGTGAGAAATGAAATGTGCTAACTGCTAAATTGTTGATGATAATGTTAGAAACCTTGATGTGATGAAACCAATCGAATTGGTGGAAGGATGTGTATGAGTGGAGGCACATTACATGGATGAATGAAATCTAGCCTGGTACGGCTAGTACTCGTGAAGAATGTGGACAGATCTGATTTATGGATCGCTGAAGTATGGAATGAAATTGAGGTAAGTAAAATGTTTTAAATTATGACGGATAAGTATGAATTACTAAATTGAAAACGCTCTACAAATTGAATGGCGGAAGGAGTATGGTATAGTATGGAATGTTTGATTCCTAATAGTTGACATAAGAAGAGAACAATGTCATTAAGAACTTGATTTTAAAAGTTTTGAGCAAAAATTTCGGGTATTGATTAAACTCTCGTATGAAGAACCTACATGATACGGTTGCTTAGGCAACTTAAGTAATGCATGAATTGAGAAGAATAGTAATGTAAAATAAATGGGGTGAGTTGAAGGTAATGTAAGGGTACGTATAGTACAAATAACTATAGGAAACGTAGAATGATGTTAACTTTGGAGTTAAGCGGGTATATGTGACTATGAAATAGTAGTTTTGTTGTGATAACAAAACAAGAACTAAATATTATATGATATATGTATAAAATATAATCTAAGAGATGGGATGGAGATATTAGATCTGTTATAACGGATCATACGAATGTAAGTATGATAATAAGTGTGAAGAGGTATGTATATTGACCCACTACAAACGGGCCAAAGAAAGAGAATGTATGTAAAGATAAAGTATGAGAAATAAGGACTTGTTAGAAAGAAGTCAATTATATGAATAGTTATGAATCGAGAATGGATAGTTACTTAGCATTATGACGTGCCTATCGAAATTAAACATAGATGTGCATGTATAAATTAGGAATTTAGATCGTATAGTCGACGAAGATAATATGAAATTTGAAATAAACAAAAAGGAATGTTATTAATAGGATGTTGGAATTGTTTCAAGTAAACAAAATGGTATATTGCACAGGATATACAAGTATTAGAATGATGAATGAACCATTAGCTATGAAATGCGTTAGAAGCTAGCGCTATTAGTGAAAGCGACACTAATAAGAACTCCGGGACGGGTTCTTGAAAATAGAGGATTGTCACTGAGATGGGCTAGTGGTCGTGTTGATGGGGAAAGGGGTAAGGATAATTAGTGTTTAATGGAAATGAGAAAGGTTTCGGGGACGAAACCTCATTTAAGGGGGTAGACTTGTAACACCCCAAAACCCGAATGTTTATATTCGGAAAATGTTCTAATATGGTACATCAAGAAATAAATAACTAGGCTATTTAACCTAGTTAAGAATATAGTAGAAACAATTAAAGGATGAAAGTTATGCCAAATATAATTTAGTGGCAAACTTGAGGGGCTAAAGTGGGGTAAAAGGAAAGTTGAGTTACTAAATAACAAAACTCACACACACAAACACACACATCGTGTGTTCGAGAAGGAGCAGGAGGCACCCATGGAGCCAAGAACCCTAACTTCATCCTTTTCATCAAATTGAAAGGCTAAACGAAGCTCAAATTCTTAACCGAGCATGGAATGATGATCACCTTCACAAGAGGATCATAAGGTATGTCTTAAATTCTAGATTGGTGATCTTGCACGAAGTGGGTTATGTTCTAATCTGTGAATTGGTATGAAATTGAGTATGAGCATGTGTTAGAATCATCATCTATGTCACACCCCGATTTCCACGTGTCACCGGTGGGCCCGGTGGGGGAGTATCGTGACGTGGTTGGCAACGTAATAGTCAAACAACACAATATTTAATATGCACAGCGGAAGCAAATTTAAAGATATAATACAACCGAATAAATTATTGTAATATCAAGTATCACAATGTTCGGATGTTTATCCACGAAACGGATCGAAATAAAATAGAAACAATAGTTCAATAGACTTCAGGCATCCTAAGCTTGCGAGACTTTTATTGATGCTAAGGAGACAATCCAGCCAATTTCGTTTAGTACCTGCATTCAGTCTTTTTGGGAAAATACGTAAGTTTACACTGGTAAATACAATCAACTGACTCATTTTGAAAAATGATTTAAAATTTGGTTTGGATGCACATGGCATAAACATTTTATTTAACTTGGGAGAATTATTTAATATTATAATCTTGTGAACGAATTACATGTTACTTGTGCGTTCAGTAGCCCGGATCTTGTCCGGATTAAAGATCAATAGACACACCACATCATAGAGTTATACACTGACAGGTGTACGCCTACACCCCGTGCTCAGGTCGTGGCCATCTCGTAAGATGATGCCGAGGATATCCGGGACATGATCATTAACCCCCCAAAGGCTTTAAGTAATCAAGACTGTTTAACGAGCCGATCAAAGTATTCAACTACCCACTCAACTGTGGAGATTTGATGCTCGATCAAGCGGTATGCTATATACCGTAACCCAAGCCCGTATAGGGAAAATAAGTTAAAAGTATTTACCTGAGCAAGTATTAATCACAATAAGCAAAATGCACGTAGCTTTTACTGGTTCTCCTAATCTGGAACGAAGGTTTAATATAACCTATTAGAATCCTAACGGGTCTTTAATTAAGCTTAAGATTAGACCGGCTAGTTTCAAAGATACGGTTTGTACGCACGATTAAGCGAAGACCGGATAGAATGTGATTTAGACCCGACAAGTTCAGAGACTTGTTTAATATGGGTTTATTATTCACATTCTGGATTTTGAGATAAAACCGTTAAGGTTTGACCCGTTTCGGCTAATTTATGTAAACTTGTTACATAAACCGAACCGTACGCGTAATAAGCGTGACGGGTATTCATGAGAGCTATATACAGGTTTCCTAAGTTAATTATGTCTCAAATATATTTTGACATCAGTAAGATGTCTTTCATTATGCCCGAAACGTGTTTAAACACAAACTAGGCCCCGTAGGGGTAGTTTGGTCATTTAAAAGTTTATAAAAGAGTTTAAGTAACAACCTGAGTTACGGGTCTGATGAAATTAGCAAATATACTCAATTTGCTAAGTTATATCAGTAGGTTAAAGCATGTATGTGAAATTTATCATTTTTAACCAACTATGCCCCGTAGGGGTATTTTGGTAATTTCACATAAACCGAAAAGCTCAAAACTGAAGTCTGAGTTTATCAACCTTTGCTTACTGTTAAAATATTATAGTTTGCCTCCTATATCAGTAGGTATCAACCCAGTTATGTTCAATATGATTTTAATACACTATGCGTTAAAAACGCTAAATAAGGCGATTAAAGGCCATTTCCGGGTCCGATACTTAAATCTGATATTTTTATATTTCCAGAAGGCTTAAAATAATTTATTTATCATATGTGATCAGTAGCAAAAGGTTTGGAGTCGTTTAGATATGTAAAACTCATTTTATGGCCCGTAAGGGCAAAACCGACAATTACCGGATTAAGCCTACGACTACTAGTTATGCTCAGCCTAAAATTAATTAAAAATCTTTAAAAATCCCAAATAATATTTTACATCAGTGGGTAAAAGGTTTGGTATCAAAAAGTAGGCTTAACTAGGCTATACGCTAATTACGCCGTTTTATTAACATAAAACATTAATTGGATAAGGGCATAACGGTCAACATATGAGCAATTAACGGAAACATGCATATTAATTGGATAACTAATGAAACAAGGTGTATAATCACAGAGGGTTATTCTAACATGTAACCTAGTCCAATTAAAGCTCTGAGGCATTTCTAAAACATGCCTAAACGGGTCAGAACTGAAAGTCAAAGTGAAAGTCAAACTATGTGACTTTCGGTTCCGAACCGTGTCTAAACAGGAAATTGTCGGGTTGAATATGTTTAGACATGTTCTTACACTTATTACCAAGTTATAACAATGATCAAACAGGTTGTATATGGTCTACATTGCTAATTATGCATAAATCGCATTTTAAACTTTCTGTTGACTTTTTAAGTACATGTTTGACCCGACTTTTGACCTGGTTAGAGTGGTAACCAGGGGGAACCCTTTTGAGGGTTTATTACCCACATAAATACCAACTTATAACTACTTTTAATTCGAGATATGACTGAGCCATTATTGACTAATCTCGAAGTCAAACCGTAATTACGACGGTTTGACTTTTAGCTAAAATACTAAGCTAAACTCAATTAAAGAAGGACTAGCAGACTTACAAGAGTCCTATGCACGAGATATGATCAGTTGAGAGCAGACTTAAGCTCCAGAGTTGATCAGATTGCAAGAGAATGGTGTGAGGAATGTTTGTGAACTTGAAGGCCCTTTTATAGTGGTTTCAATCACCACAATTGGTTGACAAACAAGCCTACAACAGTCCACAATTGTTCTACACATGTCCCTCAGTGCCTAGAATAGTTTAGGGGTCGCCCACATTGCATTAATGTCGAAAAAGGATTGGTTTTCCGTGTTTGCAGGAGGCTGTCACGCTTTTCTGCTTCTGGGCGCCTGACGCGGGCCTCGTAAGGTTCTCTTAACCTTTACGTGACCCGCATGGGTCTTGTTATCAGATTTTAAATTTTCTATTTTCCACATAAGTGTCCCTTGGCCTTTCGAAAGGGCAACTCAGTATTTTCTTGCAATTTGACCCCTTATTATTTACCCACAAGGGCTTTAGGACTTGTACCCACTTTGCCAAGTCCCTGGACACTTCCGGTTAACCCGAAAAGTCATGACTTTCCACGTTTACGCTTTAACCCCTCACACACGAATTTGATCATAACTTTCTCATACGATTACGAAACTTTGTGAAATTTATATCGTACATCCTAGTGAGCATATTTAACAGTTACAAAGCTTCGGGTTTGTCAAAAGGTCACTCAGAGGTATAAATTAAACATGTTGACATATTTAACCCCTGTAGTTTGAAATCTTTCACTTTTAGCTTCGTATGATCCATGTTTTATCCGTTTGAAGGTATAAGCACCATGTAGGGTTAATGTACATTATATTTATTCACAATTGACACTTAGAATACGTATATTCACATACTTTCCATGTTTGTCAACTTTAGTCCTTCTATAATATTTCTTTCACACGTTTAAACATTTGACACGTGTCTACACATTATAGGACGTGAATTTTTGAGGTGTTACATCCTCACCCCCTTAAAATAAATCTCGACCCGAGATTTACTGAAATAAGTAAGGGTACTTTTCTTTCATCGTGGATTCGACTTCCCACGTGAATTTGGGACCTCTACGGGCATCCCATTTGACCTTTACAATAGGTACATGCTTCCTTCGGAGCTTCTTTACCTGTCGATCTTCAATCGACAAAGGTTTTTCAACAAATTTCAAGCTCTCATCTATATGCACATCTGTATGGGGTATTACCAGTGATTCATCAGTGAAGCACTTCTTCAGATTGCAGATGTGGAACACATTATGGATTCCATTGAGCTCTTCCGGTAAGTTCAACTTATAGGCAACTGACCCGACACGTTCGATAACCTTGAAAGGTCCTATGTATCTCGGGCTTAGCTTGCCTTTCTTACCAAATCGCATCACCCCCTTCCAGGGTGACACTTTAAGTAGGACTTGTTCACCTACTTCGAAGTGAAAATCCTTACAATTTGGATCAGCGTAACTCTTCTACCTATCCCGGGCAGCTTTGAGACGGTCTCGAATCTGGACAATCTTGTCCGTCGTCTCGAACACTATCTCTGGTCCTGATAATTGGACATCTCCAACTTCCGCCCAACAAACGGGTGATCTACACTTTCTACCGTATAATGCTTCGAAAGGTGCAGCCTTAATGCTGGTATGGTAGCTATTGTTGTAGGAGAATTCGATTAACGGTAGGTTCTTATCCCAATTACCACCCAAATCGATCGCACATGCACGTAGCATGTCTTCCAACGTTTGAATAGTACGCTCACTCTGGCCGTCTGTCTGAGGATGGTAAGCCGTACCAAAATTCAAACGTGTGCCCAAAGATTGCTGGAAACTCTTCCAAAAATGCGACGTGTACCTAGTATCTCTATCAGAGATAATGGCCACAGGTATGCCATGTAGGGCTACAATCTTATCAACCTATAACTAGGCTAACATGTCGGAGCTATAAGTCTCCTTGATGGGTAAGAAATGTGCTGACTTAGTCAGTCTATCAACTATAACCCATATTGTATCATTTCCTTTCCTTGTCTTAGGTAACTTGGTAATAAAATCCATAGTCACCATTTCCCACTTTCACGTAGGAAGTTCAGGCTGTTGTAGCAAGCCTGACGGCTTTTGATGCTCGGCTTTGACTTGCGCACATGTCAAGCATTTAGCTACATGAGTGGCTATAGACTTCTTCAAGCCTATCCACCAATAATTTGCCTTTAGATCCTGGTACATCTTATCAGCTACAGGATGAACGGAGTATTTGGAACTATGGGCTTCCTGGAGGATGACATCTCGAAGCCCTCCATAAATTGGAACCCATATTCGTCCATTCAATCGCAGAATTCCGTCCTTGCTAAGAGTTAACTGCTCCTCAGTTACTCCTAACTTTTCATTAGGATAGTTAGCTTCCAGCACAACTTCCTTCTGTGCAGCTAACACCCTTTCTATCAAACTGTTCTTTATTTCCATGCGCTTGGCATTGATTCGGATGGGTTTCATCCTTTCCTTTCGACTCAAGGCATCAGCGACTACATTCGCCTTGCCGGGATGGTACTTGATTTCACAATCATAGTCATTCAAGGTCTCCATCCAACGGCGTTGCCTCATGTTTAACTCTTTCTGATTAAACAGATGCTGGAGGCTCTTGTGATCAGAATAGATCACAAACTTGATTCCATAAAGATAATGCCTCCACAGTTTTAGTGCGAACACAACGGCACCCAATTCCAAGTCGTGGGTGGTGTAATTCTTTTCGTGCACCTTTAACTGTCGTGATGCATAGGCAATAACCTTGCCTTTCTGCATAAGCACACACCCCATGCCAGAGTGTGATGCATCACAATAAACTACAAATTCTTCGATTCCATCAGGCAATGTCAACACAGGAGCATTGCTCAACTTCTGCTTGAGAATATCAAAAGCTTCTTGCTGCTTAGGGCCCCAAACGAACTTTACTTTCTTCTTGGTTAAGGAAGTTAGGGGTGCAGCAATCCTTGAAAAATTTTCAATGAAACGCCTATAATATCCTGCCAATCCCAGGAAGCTACGAATCTCTGTAGGCGTCTTTGGCTCTTGCCAATTCATAACAGCTTTAACCTTAGCGGGATCCACCTGGATACCACGCTCACTGACCACGTGTCCAAGGAATTGGAATTCTCGAAGCCAGAATTCGCACTTAGAGAATTTGGCATAGAGCTTCTCCTGGTGCAGGAGTTTGAGAATACATCGAAGGTGCTTCTCGTGGTCAGCTTGGTTCTTAGAGTAAATGAGAATGTCGTCAATGAAGACGATGACGAATTTATCTAAGTACGGCTTGCAAACGCGATTCATGAGATCCATGAACGCAGCCGGCGCATTAGTGAGCCCAAAAGGCATCACTAGGAACTCGTAATGACCATAATGAGTCCTAAATGCGGTTTTATGCACATCTTCATCTCTGACCTTCAGTTGATGGTAGCCTGACCTCAAATCAATCTTCGAGAAATAATTGGCCCCTTGTAATTGATCGAACAAATCGTCGATCCTAGGCAGAGGATATCTATTCTTTATCGTGACCTTGTTAAGCTCACGATAGTCGATGCACAGACGCATCGATCCATCCTTCTTCTTGACAAATAGGACTGGCGCTCCCCAAGGCGACGAGCTAGGTTTAATGAAACCCTTGGCTAGTAATTCATCTAGCTGTGTCCTCAATTCTTTCATTTATGTGGGCGCCAACCTATAAGGTGCTCTAGCAACTGGTGCTGCTCCCGGGATGATATCAATCCTGAATTCCACTTGCCTATCTGGTGGCAAACCAGGTAGTTCTTCCGGAAAAACTTCTGGAAATTCAGAGATGACAGGGATGTCTTCTATCTTCGGTTTGGGCTCTTCAATAATCACTTGTGCTATGTAGATGACACAACCCCTCTTTAAACATTTTGAAGCCTTGAGCATAGTCGCTTGCTCAGGTAGCCCATACTGGGTATCTCCCCGAATGGTAAGTGATTCACCAGACGGAGTCTTTATCACTACTTGCTTCATGTTACAGACAATTTGGGCCTGGTTATGAGATAACCAGTCCATACCCAAAACTATGCAAAACCGGCCAGCTTAAACGGAAGTAGAGACAGAGGAAAAGAATGGTTCTTAATGGATATAACACATCCATCTAACACAGTTGAGACGGTTTCTATGGTTCCATCTGCTAACTCTACCTCATAATTCACTTTTAAGGCTTTGACAGGTAATTTCAGCAATTCACAAAATTTATGATCTACGAAAGACTTATCAACGCCTGAATCAAATAGTACTCTAGCATAGACGTCATTTACAAGGAAGGTACCTGTAATAACGTTGTCGTCTAGAACTGCTTCTTTGGCGTCCATTCTGAAGACTCTAGCATTAGTCTTCTTAGCCTCTTCAGGTTTCTTGTTGTACTTAGGGCAGTTCGTCTTGATGTGCCCCTTTTCATTGCAACGATAGCACGTTGCATCTTTCAGCTTCTTACAATCCAAGGTTTTGTGTTCCTTGGACTTGCACAAACCACAAGCAAAAGATCTTGACTCATTATTCGAGTTCGATCCGAGTCTGCACTTTCCAAAGTGCTGTTTCTTGCAAATATTGCACTTGGGCTTCTCATCAGACTTATGCCCATCTTTCCTCGACTCAGATCCTTTCTTGTTGTCACTGTTCCCACGGTGTTTCTTGTTCGACCTTCGTGAACCATCATATTCACGCTTCCTCTTCTCAGCCTCCTTATTCCTCAGCGATCTCTGCCTGACCGCATCCAGAGTGAGGGATAAGGAAATGTCAGCTACTGATCTAAAAGTCGCTGGCCGAGAAGCTTTTACGCTTGCCTTGATTTCGGGGGCTAAACCACCGATAAAACGAGCTATCCGTTTTGGTTCCGGGGTTACCAGGTATGGAACCAACCGAGACATAGTGTTGAAGCTCGTTAGGTAAGCTTGACAGTCGAGGTTTGTCATCACCAAGGATAGAAAATCAGACTCTATCTTCTCCACCTCATGTTGAGGGCAGTAATTTTCCCTGATAAGGGCAACAAATTGATCCCAAGACATGTTGTACAGTGGGATTTTTCCGGTGGCTTGAATCAGAGATCTCCACCATGCTAAAGCTTCACCCTTGAAAGATTGCGACACAAACTTGACCACGTCTCTTTCAGTGCATCCGCTGATGTCTACAACCATATCCATCTCATCCAGCCATGTCATACAGTCAATGGCTCCCTTCTCCCCAGTGAAATCCCGGGGCTTGCAGGAAACGAAATATTTATAGGAGCAACCCTTAGCAAGGGGTCCTTTATTCAGTATGACCTGCTGAGATGGAGCACTGTGGTTTGAGGAGTGTCGGTCATCATTTTTCTTCGGGTCGTCGTTATTAGACGGTGGCTTTGAAGGCTGTGTAGATATGGTCCTACTACGAGTCCCACTATACTCATCATACTGCCTTTCCAAAGCCTGTGTAACTGCGCCGTCTATGATCGCTTTTAATTCCGCAACCGTTAGATTAATTCGGGCGTCATTATTAACCTCCGCTGGATGACTATTACCCTCGTCTGAGTTAGCCATTACAATTGAACTGTTGCAGAAAACAAGGACAATAGTTTATTTGGGAGTTTATTATGGAATTGCCCCTTAGGGTAATTCATTAACCATGGTAAACAGAGACCATATTTGGTTAATTTATTAATCAAATTTATTTAGGATTTCTATAATAATTTATCCTAATTATAAAACAGTAACAGTCTTATTCGTGGCACCAAAGGCCTAGTCACATGGACAATTATAAATTATATGCTAGGATTTCAGAGAATCGAAGCATTTGAGATTTGAACCTAGTTCATTACCTTCATTTGACAGGGAGTCATCGCTACCTCTGTCTTTTGGCTCATATGGAAATGAGCAGGGCCCGTAGGCATGTAATACCACGTATGGTTAAAATATGATCATCTTAATTGATGATGTAAACCCAGGATTCAGAGATCATTAAACTGGGTTAGGAATCTTCTAAAGAATTCCTTTATAAAAATGACGTATGTGATTTTTAATAAATCACGTCTGCTAGGAGTGTTAACATATTTTCAGATGTCAACAGGGATACGAATCTTTTAAACAGGTCTTACCATCTTGGCCAGGTCTTTATAAGGACACTCAGGCTAGGTTTCACTCTTAAGATTCTGGTTAATATTTAAACAGGCAGAAAAATGGAATGATTCAGATTTATTTATTTCATATATAAATTATTTATGCACATAAGGCAAACATGAAATTTATAAAACAAACATTCCATTAATTTATTCAAAATATTACACGCTGCCCTAAACGGGTCTTTTCAAATAACAACTTACCCACGCAGGGGTTTTAAACAAGTACTTGCCCACGCAGGGGCTTTAAACAAACAAACTAGTCCACGCAGGGACCTTAAAAAAATAAACATCATACCCACGCAGGGGTTAACGAAAAACAGACCCACGCAGGGGTCAAATCATCACACATACTTACCCACGCAGGGGCTTAAACAAATACAGCAAATACATGCCCACGCAGGGGTTAAACTCATAAAAGGAGGTTACAACAATAATGGAAGGATTCAACGATCCTTCTTGTTCTTTCCCTTGATCAAACTTGCCAATCCTTGGAAAAAGCTTTGTCTCTACTGGCGGTCGCGGCGATTTTCTCGCTCAACCTGTTCCAGCCTCTGAAGATAAGGTGATGTATGCATCTAATCTCTTCAAGGAAGAAGCCTTAGAATGGTGGAATACAATTCTTCAGGCAAAAGGAAGTGGCATGGCTTATGCCATGAACTGGGAAAAATTCAAGGAAATGACAGAAAGGAAATTCTGTCCTCCTTATGAAAAGGAACGAATAACTAACAAGTTCCTAAATCATAAAATGATAGATGTCAATTGTCGTGAATATACGACAACGTTCTTCGAATATGCAAGAATGGTACCAACTCTGGCTTCGCCAGAACCTGTACTAATTTCTCGTTATATTTGGGGATTAGTTAGCGAAATCCGAGACATAGTTAAGGCCACTAGACCACAGACTATTGAAGAAGCAGTCGAGCTAGCTAACATGCTGACAGATGGACTAATCCGCACAAGAGAAGAAAACAAGAAGAAAGAGTTAGCCCAGAAAATTTCCCAAGAATTCTACAAGAAGACAGGAACTGAACCGTCACTGGAGCAACCTACCTGCAGAAGCTGTAACAAAAAGCATTCAGGAAGATGCCGTTTTAGGAAAACATCCTACTGTGACTTCTGCAAGATGACCGGGCATATAGAGGAAGAGTGTAGAAGGAAAACTAATGTTTGTTTCAATTGCGGAGAAACAGGACACATTAAACTATATTGCCCAAAACTAACCAAAGCACCTGACAACAAGGCCAGAACTGTAGACGAAGCTAAGAAAAACGCGCGAGCATTCGTACTTACTACGCAAGAAGCAGAAATGATTCCAGACGTAATAGCTGATATATAATATCTAAGTTAAGTTATTATTTGACCCTAGTACAAATAAAAGTTTATAAATAAATACATTCTGTCAAGTACTTCATCTATTCAAAACCATAACAGAATTGTTTGGTCTTCACTTTCACTGAATCATTTATTTGGTCACGATCACCTTGTGGTGACGTTTTCACAAAATTTGAAGCCTGTGCTAATCTCGTTGCATACGGGTTTAATTATTTATTTATATTGAATCCGTTTTGTTGGTTTATTCTATAAAATCAATCTTAACACAATCATGTGCTAAGATAATGATACACAATTTCATTTCATATTTCAGTGTATCTCTTAAAGAATTTTTATATCAGCAATCGAGCGTTTCGTAATCCTTATTGTTTTATCATCTTTAATCGAAAAACATTATTCAAGTATTTCGATTTCAATCCTACTAGATTTATTCGAAACATTCGGATTTACTTCACTTGATTTAAAGCATGGTGAAATTTGTTTCATTCACCGCTACTATTTTCAATTACTATGACACCTTGTGGTGGCATTTTCTTTAATTTGAATCTTGAGATAATCTCATTTTCACTCCTGATAAACGAAATTTAATTTCTGTTGGTTCATTATCTTAAACAGTCTTAATACAAATATGTGTTAAGATAAGTGTACACAAATTCATATCATATTCCGGTGTACCTCTTAACGTTTCTTTCATCATTTATCAAAAATTCTATAATATTCATTTGGTCTTTTCATTTGAAAATCCTATTTGAATTAAATATCCAAATTTACTTCATTAAAGCTTTCAGTTGATTATACGGTGAAATTGTTCGGTCACCGTAATTATTGAATTATTTCAATCCTTACGACACCTTGCGGCGTCGTTATAAACTTGTAGCTTAGGCTAAATCATAAGCATACGAATCATTTAAATTCACGTATGTATTTTGTTTGACTCATCATTGAAAAGTAGTCTTGATGCAATTATGTATTAAGACAATGATACACTAAACTCTATTGTATTTCGGTGTATCCTTGCAATTTAATAAATGTCAACACTGATTTTTCTCTTGTTATGATTCGATCGTTGACAATCATTTTCATGTTTTTATTTCATTTTGAGCTTGTTGATTCTGAGTCTTCTTTAGTTGCTAATCAAAGTAAGCTTTCTTTTGACGAAAGAATTTTTATTGATTCTAAAAGTTCTTCACATTCATTCTAAATATTTATTGATCATATATCTTTTTGCTTGAACATAGTCACATTGGAAATTATATCATTTCATCTCATCCGTTTGACATCGATTTCTTCAAATAATTCAGTTGAACCTTTGAATTCTACTTATGATACAACTAATATTTAGAAAATTTGATATTTCAATTCTGTGTCATCTACCTTAATATTGTTTTATTGACTAGAATATGACATAAGTCTAGAAATATCATAACCCAAATACACTTGGGAGCTGGAACCTAAAATGAAGAAAAAGTATTCTTACTTATTCAGCAAATCTCGAGGACGAGATTTTTATTAAGGTGGGGAGAATGTAACAACCCTCATTAAAAGACCTATTTATATTATCATTTTATTCAATAGGAAACCCTAATTGAGACACCCAAGTAATTCTACGTAAACCCTACAAATTTCAGAACAATCAGAATCAGGATCAGGGCCCCTAAAACTCAGGGGGGACATTCCCTACTTAATGATTATCCTTATAAGTTATTATAAAAATCGAATTTAATTATATCGTCGACTCAGCAGGCTTTCTCCCAAACGTGGCAAGCATATAGTGAAAATGCAACCCATACGATGCGCAGGGGTTTTTGGCCTACGATGCGGAGGCTTGATAAAGTTCCCTACGATGCGCATGGGTTATAGTGCTACGATGCGCAGGGCTGGACAAAATTCAGCTATAAATAGAGGACATTGGCGCTCGCTTTCTGGTGTCCAAACAACGAAAGAATTCGTAAAATTCTTCGAGTTATCGTCTGTTTACTTCAATTAACACACACGAAACTCTAATTAAGTATAGCGGGGTGCTGCAGAACAGGGTATTAACTCAATCGCTATTACGATTCATTTTCCGATCGATCGATGTACTCAATGGATGTTTAAGTGCTGCCCACATTAGGGCTATACTTTGTCGTTCGTCGTTAAATCGATGGATGTTTAAGTATCGTACTTTGTCGTTCGTCGTTAATTCGATGGATGAAGTATCGCACTTTGTCGTTCGTTGTGAGGGTTGATCTCGTGAGTTATCGTAAAATGCTATATTAAGTTACTTACCTAGTTCATGTGCATTAGGTTAAAAAAGGCTAATCAATAGGCTAGGCTCTGCTCAAATTAAATCTGCAATATATCAAGGATTATCTGTAGACTAAGCTTTGCCCGTAGAAATCTGCAATGTGAGTTCATTTCTCTTTTCTCACAGTTTGTGAGTCCACTCTATTTTCTCACAGTTTTATCACCTTTTTGTGAAACAATTATATTTACAAAGATTTTACAGAATTCTAAATGATTACCAGTTATACTTACAGTAATTAAGTTTTTATATTAATTACTGGTATGAAGGATTTTATATATTATTTGATTCTCATTATTATTTGCCAGAAAGTTAGTTAATATTATCATGATTACAATAACAGTGGAAATTATGCATTTTACTAAGATTATATTTTAGTTTTAGTCACGTTAAAATATTAAATATTGATATTACAATTATTTAATTAACATGTTATAAGTTATAGTAATTTGACATAAATTAATATATGTCATTTTCTGGATTAAATGGTTTTATGCCAAAAGTAATATATTTGACAAAGAAATGTCACGGGACACAATTATGTCCAAAGATACTAGTTGAAAGAATGATCAACAGTGTTATGAATAGAAATTACTAGTTGAAAGAATGATCAATAGTAATATAATCTGAGTTACTAGTTGAAAGAATGATCAACAGTGACATGACCGAAAGCACTAGTTGAGAGAATGATCAACAGTGTTATAGAATCACTAGTTGAAAGAATGATCAACAGTGATATGACCAGAATCATTAATTGAAAGAATAATCAATATTGATATGATTATAGTCACAGGAATCGCCTAGTGACAGATAAATTGAATAATAGTAAAATAGAATTATTTGATAAATTTACTATTGGACTAAAGTGAGCCAATAATTGATATGATTACTGTCACATTGGAACTGTCATCATTTGACAAATACTGATTGAGTTGGGTAAATATAAACAAATATAAAAACCTTAATACTGTAAGGTATAACAATATATTTTATAAAATTGGAATGAATTCACTCAGCATTTCCGCTGACAAAACCTTTTTCAAACATTTTCAGGGAATTACAGTAGATTGGAATAAGAGCTGGATACCACACTGAAAGGCTTCAAGAAGTGGCTTATTTTATTAATTAAATCAAATTAAAGAAATATTGTTTTATGTAAACAAATTTATCTTATTAAAGCTACTTTTATAAAACATGGGTTTATCCCATTTATTAAATAAAATCCGGTGTTTCTAAACTCTGATATTTTTCCTAACTCACGGTCCTAATGAAATTTCCGCTGCAATGTTTTTAAAATAATCACCGGTACCGCTGGACTGTTCACGGCTTCCGATTCCGTCCAGGGTGGGTCGGGGGTCGTGACAGAAGGTGGTATCAGAGCCAACTCAAAGAGCCACTTGTTTAAGCTAATTAGGTGTTCTTTTTAATACCTAAACTTAAACAATAAAGTTAGGAAACTGATACAAATTAACATATGTGTTACATATGAATATATATATGTCGATATGCACATATAATATCCTAGAAGTATTGTTTTGTTCTAATTATTCTGTGATATTAATAAGTAAAAATGTTTGCAATTCAGATGTCGAATGAAGTACCACATAATCCAGAAGTTCATGCTAATAATGAAAATCCTTTGGATAAAAATGCTATAGAAAATCTAATAGCCCAAGGAATAGCTAATGCTTTACCTTCAATAATTAAAGCTGTTAAAAATACCGTAGAACCTACCAAAGTTGTGAGTAGCAAGCATACTCGTGACGATGGTTTTAGCCATAGTGTCAATGGAGGTAATGATGATATTATCAAAACCCCATTTCCCAAGAAAAAGAAGGCGATGACTTTCGGGTGTACCTACAAAGAATTTTTAGCTTGTAAACCAACTGAGTTCGCCGGCAGTGAAGGAGCTACAGCTGCTCTGCGATGGTTAGAAAAGACGGAAGCTGTTCTTACAATCAGCAAATGTGCCGAAGAAGATAAGGTGATGTATGCATCTAATCTCTTCAAGGAAGAAGCCTTAGAATGGTGGAATACAATTCTTCAGGCAAAAGGAAGTGGCATGGCTTATGCCATGAACTGGGAAAAATTCAAGGAAATGACAGAAAGGAAATTCTGTCCTCCTTATGAAAAGGAACGAATAACTAACAAGTTCCTAAATCATAAAATGATAGATGTCAATTGTCGTGAATATACGACAACGTTCTTCGAATATGCAAGAATGGTACCAACTCTGGCTTCGCCAGAACCTGTACTAATTTCTCGTTATATTTGGGGATTAGTTAGCGAAATCCGAGACATAGTTAAGGCCACTAGACCACAGACTATTGAAGAAGCAGTCGAGCTAGCTAACATGCTGACAGATGGACTAATCCGCACAAGAGAAGAAAACAAGAAGAAAGAGTTAGCCCAGAAAATTTCCCAAGAATTCTACAAGAAGACAGGAACTGAACCGTCACTGGAGCAACCTACCTGCAGAAGCTGTAACAAAAAGCATTCAGGAAGATGCCGTTTTAGGAAAACATCCTACTGTGACTTCTGCAAGATGACCGGGCATATAGAGGAATAGTGTAGAAGGAAAACTAATGTTTGTTTCAATTGCGGAGAAACAGGACACATTAAACTATATTGCCCAAAACTAACCAAAGCACCTGACAACAAGGCCAGAACTGTAGACGAAGCTAAGAAAAACGCGCGAGCATTCGTACTTACTACGCAAGAAGCAGAAATGATTCCAGACGTAATAGCTGATATATAATATCTAAGTTAAGTTATTATTTGACCCTAGTACAAATAAAAGTTTATAAATAAATACATTCTGTCAAGTACTTCATCTATTCAAAACCATAACAGAATTGTTTGGTCTTCTCTTTCGCTGAATCATTTATTTGGTCACGATCACCTTGTGGTGACGTTTTCACAAAATTTGAAGCCTGTACTAATCTCGTTGCATACGGGTTTAATTATTTATTTATATTGAATCCGTTTTGTTGGTTTATTCTATAAAATCAATCTTAACACAATCATGTGCTAAGATAATGATACATAATTTCATTTCATATTTCAGTGTATCTCTTAAAGAATTTTTATATCAGCAATCGAGCGTTTCGTAATCCTTATTGTTTTATCATCTTTAATCGAAAAACATTATTCAAGTATTTCGATTTCAATCCTACTAGATTTATTCGAAACATTCGGATTTACTTCACTTGATTTAAAGCATGGTGAAATTTGTTTCATTCACCGCTACTATTTTCAATTACTATGACACCTTGTGGTGGCATTTTCTTTAATTTGAATCTTGAGATAATCTCATTTTCACTCCTGATAAACGAATTTTAATTTCTGTTGGTTCATTATCTTAAACAGTCTTAATACAAATATGTGTTAAGATAAGTGTACACAAATTCATATCATATTCCGGTGTACCTCTTAACGTTTCTTTCATCATTTATCGAAAATTCTATAATATTCATTTGGTCTTTTCATTTGAAAATCCTATTTGAATTAAATATCCAAATTTACTTCATTAAAGCTTTCAGTTGATTATACGGTGAAATTGTTCGGTCTCCGTAATTATTGAATTATTTCAATCCTTACGACACCTTGCGGCGTCGTTATAAACTTGTAGCTTAGGCTAAATCATAAGCATACGAATCATTTAAATTCACGTATGTATTTTGTTTGACTCATCATTGAAAAGTAGTCTTGATGCAATTATGTATTAAGACAATGATACACTAAACTCTATTGTATTTCGGTGTATCCTTGCAATTTAATAAATGTCAACACTGATTTTTCTCTTGTTATGATTCGATCGTTGACAATCATTTTCATGTTTTTATTTCATTTTGAGCTTGTTGATTCTGAGTCTTCTTTAGTTGCTAATCAAAGTAAGCTTTCTTTTGACGAAAGAATTTTTATTGATTCTAAAAGTTCTTCACATTCATTCTAAATATTTATTGATCATATATCTTTTTGCTTGAACATAGTCACATTGGAAATTATATCATTTCATCTCATCCGTTTGACATCGATTTCTTCAAATAATTCAGTTGAACCTTTGAATTCTACTTATGATACAACTAATATTTAGAAAATTTGATATTTCAATTCTGTGTCATCTACCTTAATATTGTTTTATTGACTAGAATATGACATAAGTCTAGAAATATCATAACCCAAATACACTTGGGAGCTGGAACCTAAAATGAAGAAAAAGTATTCTTACTTATTCAGCAAATCTCGAGGACGAGATTTTTATTAAGGTGGGGAGAATGTAACAACCCTCATTAAAAGACCTATTTATATTATCATTTTATTCAATAGGAAACCCTAATTGAGACACCCAAGTAATTCTACGTAAACCCTACAAATTTCAGAACAATCAGAATCAGGATCAGGGCCCCTAAAACTCAGGGGGGACATTCCCTACTTAATGATTATCCTTATAAGTTATTATAAAAATCGAATTTAATTATATCGTCGACTCAGCAGGCTTTCTCCCAAACGTGGCAAGCATATAGTGAAAATGCAACCCATACGATGCGCAGGGGTTTTTGGCCTACGATGCGGAGGCTTGATAAAGTTCCCTACGATGCGCATGGGTTATAGTGCTACGATGCGCAGGGCTGGACAAAATTCAGCTATAAATAGAGGACATTGGCACTCGCTTTCTGGTGTTCAAACAACGAAAGAATTCGTAAAATTCTTCGAGTTATCGTCTGTTTACTTCAATTAACACACACGAAACTCTAATTAAGTATAGCGGGGTGCTGCAGAACAGGGTATTAACTCAATCGCTATTACGATTCATTTTCCGATCGATCGATGTACTCAATGGATGTTTAAGTGCTGCCCACATTAGGGCTATACTTTGTCGTTCGTCGTTAAATCGATGGATGTTTAAGTATCGTACTTTGTCGTTCGTCGTTAATTCGATGGATGAAGTATCGCACTTTGTCGTTCGTTGTGAGGGTTGATCTCGTGAGTTATCGTAAAATGCTATATTAAGTTACTTACCTAGTTCATGTGCATTAGGTTAAAAAAGGCTAATCAATAGGCTAGGCTCTGCTCAAATTAAATCTGCAATATATCAAGGATTATCTGTAGACTAAGCTTTGCCCGTAGAAATCTGCAATGTGAGTTCATTTCTCTTTTCTCACAGTTTGTGAGTCCACTCTATTTTCTCACAGTTTTATCACCTTTTTGTGAAACAATTATATTTACAAAGATTTTACAGAATTCTAAATGATTACCAGTTATACTTACAGTAATTAAGTTTTTATATTAATTACTGGTATGAAAGATTTTATATATTATTTGATTCTCATTATTATTTGCCAAAAAGTTAGTTAATATTATCATGATTACAATAACAGTGGAAATTATGCATTTTACTAAGATTATATTTTAGTTTTAGTCACGTTAAAATATTAAATAATGATATTACAATTATTTAATTAACATGTTATAAGTTATAGTAATTTGACATAAATTAATATATGTCATTTTCTGGATTAAATGGTTTTATGCCAAAAGTAATATATTTGACAAAGAAATGTCACGGGACACAATTATGTCCAAAGATACTAGTTGAAAGAATGATCAACAGTGTTATGAATAGAAATTACTAGTTGAAAGAATGATCAATAGTAATATAATCTGAGTTACTAGTTGAAAGAATGATCAACAGTGACATGACCGAAAGCACTAGTTGAGAGAATGATCAACAGTGTTATAGAATCACTAGTTGAAAGAATGATCAACAGTGATATGACCAGAATCATTAATTGAAAGAATAATCAATATTGATATGATTATAGTCACAGGAATCGCCTAGTGACAGATAAATTGAATAATAGTAAAATAGAATTATTTGATAAATTTACTATTGGACTAAAGTGAGCCAATAATTGATATGATTACTGTCACATTGGAACTGTCATCATTTGACAAATACTGATTGAGTTGGGTAAATATAAACAAATATAAAAACCTTAATACTGTAAGGTATAACAATATATTTTATAAAATTGGAATGAATTCACTTAGCATTTCCGCTGACAAAACCTTTTTCAAACATTTTCAGGGAATTACAGTAGATTGGAATAAGAGCTGGATACCACACTGAAAGGCTTCAAGAAGTGGCTTATTTTATTAATTAAATCAAATTAAAGAAATATTGTTTTATGTAAACAAATTTATCTTATTAAAGCTACTTTTATAAAACATGGGTTTATCCCATTTATTAAATAAAATCCGGTGTTTCTAAACTCTGATATTTTTCCTAACTCACGGTCCTAATGAAATTTCCGCTGCAATGTTTTTAAAATAATCACCGGTACCGCTGGACTGTTCACGGCTTCCGATTCCGTCCAGGGTGGGTCGGGGGTCGTGACAGAAGGTGGTATCAGAGCCAACTCAAAGAGCCACTTGTTTAAGCTAATTAGGTGTTCTTTTTAATACCTAAACTTAAACAATAAAGTTAGGAAACTGATACAAATTAACATATGTGTTACATATGAATATATATATGTCGATATGCACATATAATATCCTAGAAGTATTGTTTTGTTCTAATTATTCTGTGATATTAATAAGTAAAAATGTTTGCAATTCAGATGTTGAATGAAGTACCACATAATCCAGAAGTTCATGCTAATAATGAAAATCCTTTGGATAAAAATGCTATAGAAAATCTAATAGCCCAAGGAATAGCTAATGCTTTACCTTCAATAATTAAAGCTGTTAAAAATACCGTAGAACCTACCAAAGTTGTGAGTAGCAAGCATACTCGTGACGATGGTTTTAGCCATAGTGTCAATGGAGGTAATGATGATATTATCAAAACCCCATTTCCCAAGAAAAAGAAGGCGATGACTTTCGGGTGTACCTACAAAGAATTTTTAGCTTGTAAACCAACTGAGTTCGCCGGCAGTGAAGGAGCTACAGCTGCTCTGCGATGGTTAGAAAAGACGGAAGCTGTTCTTACAATCAGCAAATGTGCCGAAGAAGATAAGGTGATGTATGCATCTAATCTCTTCAAGGAAGAAGCCTTAGAATGGTGGAATACAATTCTTCAGGCAAAAGGAAGTGGCATGGCTTATGCCATGAACTGGGAAAAATTCAAGGAAATGACAGAAAGGAAATTCTGTCCTCCTTATGAAAAGGAACGAATAACTAACAAGTTCCTAAATCATAAAATGATAGATGTCAATTGTCGTGAATATACGACAACGTTCTTCGAATATGCAAGAATGGTACCAACTCTGGCTTCGCCAGAACCTGTACTAATTTCTCGTTATATTTGGGGATTAGTTAGCGAAATCCGAGACATAGTTAAGGCCACTAGACCACAGACTATTGAAGAAGCAGTCGAGCTAGCTAACATGCTGACAGATGGACTAATCCGCACAAGAGAAGAAAACAAGAAGAAAGAGTTAGCCCAGAAAATTTCCCAAGAATTCTACAAGAAGACAGGAACTGAACCGTCACTGGAGCAACCTACCTGCAGAAGCTGTAACAAAAAGCATTCAGGAAGATGCCGTTTTAGGAAAACATCCTACTGTGACTTCTGCAAGATGACCGGGCATATAGAGGAAGAGTGTAGAAGGAAAACTAATGTTTGTTTCAATTGCGGAGAAAAAGGACACATTAAACTATATTGCCCAAAACTAACCAAAGCACCTGACAACAAGGCCAGAACTGTAGACGAAGCTAAGAAAAACGCGCGAGCATTCGTACTTACTACGCAAGAAGCAGAAATGATTCCAGACGTAATAGCTGATATATAATATCTAAGTTAAGTTATTATTTGACCCTAGTACAAATAAAAGTTTATAAATAAATACATTCTGTCAAGTACTTCATCTATTCAAAACCATAACAAAATTGTTTGGTCTTCACTTTCACTGAATCATTTATTTGGTCACGATCACCTTGTGGTGACGTTTTCACAAAATTTGAAGCCTGTGCTAATCTCGTTGCATACGGGTTTAATTATTTATTTATATTGAATCCGTTTTGTTGGTTTATTCTATAAAATCAATCTTAACACAATCATGTGCTAAGATAATGATACACAATTTCATTTCATATTTCAGTGTATCTCTTAAAGAATTTTTATATCAGCAATCGAGTGTTTCGTAATCCTTATTGTTTTATCATCTTTAATCGAAAAACATTATTCAAGTATTTCGATTTCAATCCTACTAGATTTATTCGAAACATTCGGATTTACTTCACTTGATTTAAAGCATGGTGAAATTTGTTTCATTCACCGCTACTATTTTCAATTACTATGACACCTTGTGGTGGCATTTTCTTTAATTTGAATCTTGAGATAATCTCATTTTCACTCCTGATAAACGAAATTTAATTTCTGTTGGTTCATTATCTTAAACAGTCTTAATACAAATATGTGTTAAGATAAGTGTACACAAATTCATATCATATTCCGGTGTACCTCTTAACGTTTCTTTCATCATTTATCGAAAATTCTATAATATTCATTTGGTCTTTTCATTTGAAAATCCTATTTGAATTAAATATCCAAATTTACTTCATTAAAGCTTTCAGTTGATTATACGGTGAAATTGTTCGGTCACCGTAATTATTGAATTATTTCAATCCTTACGACACCTTGCGGCGTCGTTATAAACTTGTAGCTTAGGCTAAATCATAAGCATACGAATCATTTAAATTCACGTATGTATTTTGTTTGACTCATCATTGAAAAGTAGTCTTGATGCAATTATGTATTAAGACAATGATACACTAAACTCTATTGTATTTCGGTGTATCCTTGCAATTTAATAAATGTCAACACTGATTTTTCTCTTGTTATGATTCGATCGTTGACAATCATTTTCATGTTTTTATTTCATTTTGAGCTTGTTGATTCTGAGTCTTCTTTAGTTGCTAATCAAAGTAAGCTTTCTTTTGACGAAAGAATTTTTATTGATTCTAAAAGTTCTTCACATTCATTCTAAATATTTATTGATCATATATCTTTTTGCTTGAACATAGTCACATTGGAAATTATATCATTTCATCTCATCCGTTTGACATCGATTTCTTCAAATAATTCAGTTGAACCTTTGAATTCTACTTATGATACAACTAATATTTAGAAAATTTGATATTTCAATTCTGTGTCATCTACCTTAATATTGTTTTATTGACTAGAATATGACATAAGTCTAGAAATATCATAACCCAAATACACTTGGGAGCTGGAACCTAAAATGAAGAAAAAGTATTCTTACTTATTCAGCAAATCTCGAGGACGAGATTTTTATTAAGGTGGGGAGAATGTAACAACCCTCATTAAAAGACCTATTTATATTATCATTTTATTCAATAGGAAACCCTAATTGAGACACCCAAGTAATTCTACGTAAACCCTACAAATTTCAGAACAATCAGAATCAGGATCAGGGCCCCTAAAACTCAGGGGGGACATTCCCTACTTAATGATTATCCTTATAAGTTATTATAAAAATCGAATTTAATTATATCGTCGACTCAGCAGGCTTTCTCCCAAACGTGGCAAGCATATAGTGAAAATGCAACCCATACGATGCGCAGGGGTTTTTGGCCTACGATGCGGAGGCTTGATAAAGTTCCCTACGATGCGCATGGGTTATAGTGCTACGATGCGCAGGGCTGGACAAAATTCAGCTATAAATAGAGGACATTGGCGCTCGCTTTCTGGTGTCCAAACAACGAAAGAATTCGTAAAATTCTTCGAGTTATCGTCTGTTTACTTCAATTAACACACACGAAACTCTAATTAAGTATAGCGGGGTGCTGCAGAACAGGGTATTAACTCAATCGCTATTACGATTCATTTTCCGATCGATCGATGTACTCAATGGATGTTTAAGTGCTGCCCACATTAGGGCTATACTTTGTCGTTCGTCGTTAAATCGATGGATGTTTAAGTATCGTACTTTGTCGTTCGTCGTTAATTCGATGGATGAAGTATCGCACTTTGTCGTTCGTTGTGAGGGTTGATCTCGTGAGTTATCGTAAAATGCTATATTAAGTTACTTACCTAGTTCATGTGCATTAGGTTAAAAAAGGCTAATCAATAGGCTAGGCTCTGCTCAAATTAAATCTGCAATATATCAAGGATTATCTGTAGACTAAGCTTTGCCCGTAGAAATCTGCAATGTGAGTTCATTTCTCTTTTCTCACAGTTTGTGAGTCCACTCTATTTTCTCACAGTTTTATCACCTTTTTGTGAAACAATTATATTTACAAAGATTTTACAGAATTCTAAATGATTACCAGTTATACTTACAGTAATTAAGTTTTTATATTAATTACTGGTATGAAGGATTTTATATATTATTTGATTCTCATTATTATTTGCCAGAAAGTTAGTTAATATTATCATGATTACAATAACAGTGGAAATTATGCATTTTACTAAGATTATATTTTAGTTTTAGTCACGTTAAAATATTAAATATTGATATTACAATTATTTAATTAACATGTTATAAGTTATAGTAATTTGACATAAATTAATATATGTCATTTTCTGGATTAAATGGTTTTATGCCAAAAGTAATATATTTGACAAAGAAATGTCACGGGACACAATTATGTCCAAAGATACTAGTTGAAAGAATGATCAACAGTGTTATGAATAGAAATTACTAGTTGAAAGAATGATCAATAGTAATATAATCTGAGTTACTAGTTGAAAGAATGATCAACAGTGACATGACCGAAAGCACTAGTTGAGAGAATGATCAACAGTGTTATAGAATCACTAGTTGAAAGAATGATCAACAGTGATATGACCAGAATCATTAATTGAAAGAATAATCAATATTGATATGATTATAGTCACAGGAATCGCCTAGTGACAGATAAATTGAATAATAGTAAAATAGAATTATTTGATAAATTTACTATTGGACTAAAGTGAGCCAATAATTGATATGATTACTGTCACATTGGAACTGTCATCATTTGACAAATACTGATTGAGTTGGGTAAATATAAACAAATATAAAAACCTTAATACTGTAAGGTATAACAATATATTTTATAAAATTGGAATGAATTCACTTAGCATTTCCGCTGACAAAACCTTTTTCAAACATTTTCAGGGAATTACAGTAGATTGGAATAAGAGCTGGATACCACACTGAAAGGCTTCAAGAAGTGGCTTATTTTATTAATTAAATCAAATTAAAGAAATATTGTTTTATGTAAACAAATTTATCTTATTAAAGCTACTTTTATAAAACATGGGTTTATCCCATTTATTAAATAAAATCCGGTGTTTCTAAACTCTGATATTTTTCCTAACTCACGGTCCTAATGAAATTTCCGCTGCAATGTTTTTAAAATAATCACCGGTACCGCTGGACTGTTCACGGCTTCCGATTCCGTCCAGGGTGGGTCGGGGGTCGTGACAGAAGGTGGTATCAGAGCCAACTCAAAGAGCCACTTGTTTAAGCTAATTAGGTGTTCTTTTTAATACCTAAACTTAAACAATAAAGTTAGGAAACTGATACAAATTAACATATGTGTTACATATGAATATATATATGTCGATATGCACATATAATATCCTAGAAGTATTGTTTTGTTCTAATTATTCTGTGATATTAATAAGTAAAAATGTTTGCAATTCAGATGTTGAATGAAGTACCACATAATCCAGAAGTTCATGCTAATAATGAAAATCCTTTGGATAAAAATGCTATAGAAAATCTAATAGCCCAAGGAATAGCTAATGCTTTACCTTCAATAATTAAAGCTGTTAAAAATACCGTAGAACCTACCAAAGTTGTGAGTAGCAAGCATACTCGTGACGATGGTTTTAGCCATAGTGTCAATGGAGGTAATGATGATATTATCAAAACCCCATTTCCCAAGAAAAAGAAGGCGATGACTTTCGGGTGTACCTACAAAGAATTTTTAGCTTGTAAACCAACTGAGTTCGCCGGCAGTGAAGGAGCTACAGCTGCTCTGCGATGGTTAGAAAAGACGGAAGCTGTTCTTACAATCAGCAAATGTGCCGAAGAAGATAAGGTGATGTATGCATCTAATCTCTTCAAGGAAGAAGCCTTAGAATGGTGGAATACAATTCTTCAGGCAAAAGGAAGTGGCATGGCTTATGCCATGAACTGGGAAAAATTCAAGGAAATGACAGAAAGGAAATTCTGTCCTCCTTATGAAAAGGAACGAATAACTAACAAGTTCCTAAATCATAAAATGATAGATGTCAATTGTCGTGAATATACGACAACGTTCTTCGAATATGCAAGAATGGTACCAACTCTGGCTTCGCCAGAACCTGTACTAATTTCTCGTTATATTTGGGGATTAGTTAGCGAAATCCGAGACATAGTTAAGGCCACTAGACCACAGACTATTGAAGAAGCAGTCGAGCTAGCTAACATGCTGACAGATGGACTAATCCGCACAAGAGAAGAAAACAAGAAGAAAGAGTTAGCCCAGAAAATTTCCCAAGAATTCTACAAGAAGACAGGAACTGAACCGTCACTGGAGCAACCTACCTGCAGAAGCTGTAACAAAAAGCATTCAGGAAGATGCCGTTTTATGAAAACATCCTACTGTGACTTCTGCAAGATGACCGGGCATATAGAGGAAGAGTGTAGAAGGAAAACTAATGTTTGTTTCAATTGCGGAGAAAAAGGACACATTAAACTATATTGCCCAAAACTAACCAAAGCACCTGACAACAAGGCCAGAACTGTAGACGAAGCTAAGAAAAACGCGCGAGCATTCGTACTTACTACGCAAGAAGCAGAAATGATTCCAGACGTAATAGCTGATATATAATATCTAAGTTAAGTTATTATTTGACCCTAGTACAAATAAAAGTTTATAAATAAATACATTCTGTCAAGTACTTCATCTATTCAAAACCATAACAAAATTGTTTGGTCTTCACTTTCACTGAATCATTTATTTGGTCACGATCACCTTGTGGTGACGTTTTCACAAAATTTGAAGCCTGTGCTAATCTCGTTGCATACGGGTTTAATTATTTATTTATATTGAATCCGTTTTGTTGGTTTATTCTATAAAATCAATCTTAACACAATCATGTGCTAAGATAATGATACACAATTTCATTTCATATTTCAGTGTATCTCTTAAAGAATTTTTATATCAGCAATCGAGTGTTTCGTAATCCTTATTGTTTTATCATCTTTAATCGAAAAACATTATTCAAGTATTTCGATTTCAATCCTACTAGATTTATTCGAAACATTCGGATTTACTTCACTTGATTTAAAGCATGGTGAAATTTGTTTCATTCACCGCTACTATTTTCAATTACTATGACACCTTGTGGTGGCATTTTCTTTAATTTGAATCTTGAGATAATCTCATTTTCACTCCTGATAAACGAAATTTAATTTCTGTTGGTTCATTATCTTAAACAGTCTTAATACAAATATGTGTTAAGATAAGTGTACACAAATTCATATCATATTCCGGTGTACCTCTTAACGTTTCTTTCATCATTTATCGAAAATTCTATAATATTCATTTGGTCTTTTCATTTGAAAATCCTATTTGAATTAAATATCCAAATTTACTTCATTAAAGCTTTCAGTTGATTATACGGTGAAATTGTTCGGTCACCGTAATTATTGAATTATTTCAATCCTTACGACACCTTGCGGCGTCGTTATAAACTTGTAGCTTAGGCTAAATCATAAGCATACGAATCATTTAAATTCACGTATGTATTTTGTTTGACTCATCATTGAAAAGTAGTCTTGATGCAATTATGTATTAAGACAATGATACACTAAACTCTATTGTATTTCGGTGTATCCTTGCAATTTAATAAATGTCAACACTGATTTTTCTCTTGTTATGATTCGATCGTTGACAATCATTTTCATGTTTTTATTTCATTTTGAGCTTGTTGATTCTGAGTCTTCTTTAGTTGCTAATCAAAGTAAGCTTTCTTTTGACGAAAGAATTTTTATTGATTCTAAAAGTTCTTCACATTCATTCTAAATATTTATTGATCATATATCTTTTTGCTTGAACATAGTCACATTGGAAATTATATCATTTCATCTCATCCGTTTGACATCGATTTCTTCAAATAATTCAGTTGAACCTTTGAATTCTACTTATGATACAACTAATATTTAGAAAATTTGATATTTCAATTCTGTGTCATCTACCTTAATATTGTTTTATTGACTAGAATATGACATAAGTCTAGAAATATCATAACCCAAATACACTTGGGAGCTGGAACCTAAAATGAAGAAAAAGTATTCTTACTTATTCAGCAAATCTCGAGGACGAGATTTTTATTAAGGTGGGGAGAATGTAACAACCCTCATTAAAAGACCTATTTATATTATCATTTTATTCAATAGGAAACCCTAATTGAGACACCCAAGTAATTCTACGTAAACCCTACAAATTTCAGAACAATCAGAATCAGGATCAGGGCCCCTAAAACTCAGGGGGGACATTCCCTACTTAATGATTATCCTTATAAGTTATTATAAAAATCGAATTTAATTATATCGTCGACTCAGCAGGCTTTCTCCCAAACGTGGCAAGCATATAGTGAAAATGCAACCCATACGATGCGCAGGGGTTTTTGGCCTACGATGCGGAGGCTTGATAAAGTTCCCTACGATGCGCATGGGTTATAGTGCTACGATGCGCAGGGCTGGACAAAATTCAGCTATAAATAGAGGACATTGGCACTCGCTTTCTGGTGTCCAAACAACGAAAGAATTCGTAAAATTCTTCGAGTTATCGTCTGTTTACTTCAATTAACACACACGAAACTCTAATTAAGTATAGCGGGGTGCTGCAGAACAGGGTATTAACTCAATCGCTATTACGATTCATTTTCCGATCGATCGATGTACTCAATGGATGTTTAAGTGCTGCCCACATTAGGGCTATACTTTGTCGTTCGTCGTTAAATCGATGGATGTTTAAGTATCGTACTTTGTCGTTCGTCGTTAATTCGATGGATGAAGTATCGCACTTTGTCGTTCGTTGTGAGGGTTGATCTCGTGAGTTATCGTAAAATGCTATATTAAGTTACTTACCTAGTTCATGTGCATTAGGTTAAAAAAGGCTAATCAATAGGCTAGGCTCTGCTCAAATTAAATCTGCAATATATCAAGGATTATTTGTAGACTAAGCTTTGCCCGTAGAAATCTGCAATGTGAGTTCATTTCTCTTTTCTCACAGTTTGTGAGTCCACTCTATTTTCTCACAGTTTTATCACCTTTTTGTGAAACAATTATATTTACAAAGATTTTACAGAATTCTAAATGATTACCAGTTATACTTACAGTAATTAAGTTTTTATATTAATTACTGGTATGAAAGATTTTATATATTATTTGATTCTCATTATTATTTGCCAGAAAGTTAGTTAATATTATCATGATTACAATAACAGTGGAAATTATGCATTTTACTAAGATTATATTTTAGTTTTAGTCACGTTAAAATATTAAATAATGATATTACAATTATTTAATTAACATGTTATAAGTTATAGTAATTTGGCATAAATTAATATATGTCATTTTCTGGATTAAATGGTTTTATACCAAAAGTAATATATTTGACAAAGAAATGTCAAGGGACACAATTATGTCCAAAGATACTAGTTGAAAGAATGATCAACAGTGTTATGAATAGAAATTACTAGTTGAAAGAATGATCAATAGTAATATAATCTGAGTTACTAGTTGAAAGAATGATCAACAGTGACATGACCGAAAGCACTAGTTGAGAGAATGATCAACAGTGTTATAGAATCACTAGTTGAAAGAATGATCAACAGTGATATGACCAGAATCATTAATTGAAAGAATAATCAATATTGATATGATTATAGTCACAGGAATCGCCTAGTGACAGATAAATTGAATAATAGTAAAATAGAATTATTTGATAAATTCACTATTGGACTAAAGTGAGCCAATAATTGATATGATTACTGTCACATTGGAACTGTCATCATTTGACAAATACTGATTGAGTTGGGTAAATATAAACAAATATAAAAACCTTAATACTGTAAGGTATAACAATATATTTTATAAAATTGGAATGAATTCACTCAGCATTTCCGCTGACAAAACCTTTTTCAAACATTTTCAGGGAATTACAGTAGATTGGAATAAGAGCTGGATACCACACTGAAAGGCTTCAAGAAGTGGCTTATTTTATTAATTAAATCAAATTAAAGAAATATTGTTTTATGTAAACAAATTTATCTTATTAAAGCTACTTTTATAAAACATGGGTTTATCCCATTTATTAAATAAAATCCGGTGTTTCTAAACTCTGATATTTTTCCTAACTCACGGTCCTAATGAAATTTCCGTTGCAATGTTTTTAAAATAATCACCGGTACCGCTGGACTGTTCACGGCTTCCGATTCCGTCCAGGGTGGGTCGGGGGTCGTGACAATCTGGTACCCTTGTGTTGGGTAACCTACTCCCCATGGATCTCCATAGGGTCCTTGGGTGTTGTAGTTCGCCGCTACCATGTAAGGGTCGGCCTCCGCGTAACCATAATTGTGGTGATTTGGCGGTTCAAACGGGTTGTATGCCATGGAACCCGTATATGCTGGTATTGGGTTGTCAAAACCCATAGGCGGTGGCTGTGGAACAGCTGGTTGTGAAGGTCCACCCATTTGTGGGTCCTCCTGGTGTGGCGTATAGTGACTGCCACTGGATTGACGTGGGGAACTGAAATGGAAATCCCCTGCTCGTGACGACATGCGTGCACCGGTTCTCCTTCGCCTTGGCGGTTGTGGAGGTGCCAGCTGTACTAGCGGCGGTGGAGGCGGTGGCGTGACTGCCACGAATCTGGAATCCACGGAGGGATCCTGTTCCTGCTGCTGCTGCTGTTGCTGCTGATGAGGCGACGAATATTGAGGAGGTGTATAGTACCACTCGTGCCGGGTGAACATCGCCTGCAAACTATCCGGACCAACATAGGGTGATCCGTGGAACGAAGATCCGTCGGAGATTTCGATCGGGTGGTTTGGAGTACCACTGGCAGGTTCGACGGGGTCCGTATCCTCGTCCATGTCATCCGCATTATCACCGGAGAAGTGATCGTCTGGCCCCAGTGGGTTAAAACCCACGGGTTCTGGTAAGTAATTTGCCGGATTAAATTGGCCTCGGAAGATGGGTGTGGGGTCACCAAACGTGTTATGCGATAAAGATCACTGAAGTGGTATGTAGGATGGTTGAGGGTTATTGGGCTCATAAGGGTTAAGAACAGGAGGTGTTGTACTATGCGAAACCGACCGTCTGGCCGGCTCATACAGGTTTCTCCGGTTCTCCCGAGGGTCGTCACTCTCGGTGGTGGATGGAGCTCGCCGTTGCGAAGGTCCAGCTTCATTATCGTTAGGGACGGTGATTGGCCCCTTGCCTCTTCCTCGTCTCCTGAAGAATCTTGGCGGCATTTTTAGTTCCTGTCAATATTTCATGAGATAACAACAACATGTATAAAAATTTAAAGGGCAAAACAAAAACCAAATAAGGTAGAATTTGTCCTATGTTATATGTCTAGACTCGAAAGTTTAGAATGTGCTATTGTGTACTGAGATTAAACACAGAAGGCTAGTGTTTAGTTCACTCAGAGTTGGCTCTGATACCAACCTGTCACACCCCGATTTCCACGTGTCACCGGTGGGCCCGGTGGGGGAGTATCGTGACGTGGTTGGCAACGTAATAGTCAAACAACACAATATTTAATATGCACAGCGGAAGCAAATTTAAAGATATAATACAACCGAATAAATTATTGTAATATCAAGTATCACAATGTTCGGATGTTTATCCACGGAACGGATCAAAATAAAATAGAAACAATAGTTCAATAGACTTCAGGCATCCTAAGCTTGCGAGACTTTTATTGATGCTAAGGAGACAATCCAGCCAATTTCGTTTAGTACCTGCATTCAGTCTTTTTGGGAAAATACGTCAGTTTACACTGGTAAATACAATCAACTGACTCATTTTGAAAAATGATTTAAAATTTGGTTTGGATGCACATGGCATAAACATTTTATTTAACTTGGGAGAATTATTTAATATTATAATCTTGTGAACGAATTACATGTTACTTGTGCGTTCAGTAGCCCGGATCTTGTCCGGATTAAAGATTAATAGACACACCACATCATAGAGTTATACACTGACAGGTGTACGCCTACACCCCGTGCTCAGGTCGTGGCCATCTCGTAAGATAATGCCGAGGATATCCGGGACATGGTCATTAACCCCCCAAAGGCTTTAAGTAATCAAGACTGTTTAAACGAGCCGATCAAATTATTCAACTACCCACTCAACTGTGGAGATTTGATGCTTGATCAAGCGGTATGCTATATACCGTAACCCAAGCCCGTATAGGGAAAATAAGTTAAAAGTATTCACCTGAGCAAGTATTAATCACAATAAGCAAAATGCACGTAGCTTTTACTAGTTCTCCTAATCTGGAACGAAGGTTTAATATAACCTATTAGAATCCTAACGGGTCTTTAATTAAGCTTAAGCTTAGACCGGCTAGTTTCAAAGATACGGTTTGTACGCACGATTAAGCGAAGACCGGATAGAATGTTATTTAGACCCGACAAGTTCAGAGACTTGTTTAATATGGGTTTATTATTCACATTCTGGATTTTGAGATAAAACCGTTAAGGTTTGACCCGTTTCGGCTAATTTATGTAAACTTGTTACATAAACCGAACCGTACGCGTAATAAGCGTGACGGGTATTCATGAGAGCTATATACAGGTTTCCTAAGTTAATTATGTCTCAAATATATTGTGACATCAGTAAGATGTCTTTCATTATGCCCGAAACGTGTTTAAACACAAACTAGGCCCCGTAGGGGTAGTTTGGTCATTTAAAAGTTTATAAAAGAGTTTAAGTAACAACCTGAGTTACGGGTCTGATGAAATCAGCAAATATACTCAATTTTCTAAGTTATATCAGTAGTTTAAAGCATGTATGTGAAATTTATCATTTTTAACCAACTATGCCCCGTAGGGGTATTTTGGTAATTTCACATAAGCCGAAAAGCTCAAAACTGAAGTCTGAGTTTATCAACCTTTGCTTACTGTTAAAATATTATAATTTGCCTCCTATATCAGTAGGTATCAACCCGGTTATGTTCAATATGATTTTAATACATACTATGCGTTAAAAACGCTAAATAAGGCGATTAAAGGCCATTTCCGGGTCCAATACTTAAATATGATATTTTTATATTTCCAGAAGGCTTAAAATAATTTATTTATCATATGTGATCAGTAGCAAAAGGTTTGGAGTCGTTTAGATATGTAAAACTCATTTTATGGCCCGTAAGGGCAAAACCGACAATTACCGGATTAATCCTACGACTACTAGTTATGCTCAGCCTAAAATTAATTAAAAATCTTTAAAAATCCCAAATAATATTTTACATCAGTGGGTAAAAGGTTTGGTATCAAAAAGTAGGCTTATCTAGGCTATACGCTAATTACGCCGTTTTATTAACATAAAGCATTAATTTTGCGATAATGAGCATAACTCTCAATCTATAATTCAAACTGATGTCAAACTTTGCATACAAGTTTATATATCAGTAATTAAAGTTTCTACTCTTTTACATTTTCAAAAAATCACGTTTTAAGGTAATAAGGGCATAACGGTCAACATATGAGCAATTAACGGAAACACGCATATTAATTGGATAACTAATGAAACAAGGTGTATAATCACAGAGGGTTATTCTAACATGTAACCTAGTCCAATTAAAGCTCCGAGGTATTTCTAAAACATGCCTAAACGGGTCAGAACTGAAAGTCAAAGTGAAAGTCAAACTATGTGACTTTCGGTTCCGAACCGGGTCTAAACAGGAAATTGTCGGGTTGAACATGTTTAGACATGTTCTTACACTTATTACCAAGTTATAACAATGATCAAACAGGTTGTATATGGTCTACATTGCTAATTATGCATAAATCGCATTTTAAACTTTTTGTTGACTTTTTAAGTACACGTTTGACCCGACTTTTGACCTGGTTAGAGTGGTAACCAGGGGGAACCCTTTTGAGGGTTTATTACCCACATAAATACCAACTTATAACTACTTTTAATTCGAGATATGACTGAGCCATTATTGACTAATCTCGAAGTCAAACCGTAATTACGACGGTTTGACTTTTAGCTAAAATACTAAGCTAAACTCAATTAAAGAAGGACTAGCAGACTTACAAGAGTCCTATGCACGAGATATGATCAGTTGAGAGCAGACTTGAGCTCCAGAGTTGATCAGATTGCAAGAGAATGGTGTGAGGAATGTTTGTGAACTTGAAGGCCCTTTTATAGTGGTTTAATCACCACAATTGGTTGACAAACAAGTCTACAACAGTCCATAATTGTTCTACACATGTCCCTCAGTGCCTAGAATAGTTTAGGGGTCGCCCACATTGCATTAATGTCGAAAAAGGATCGGTTTTCTGCGTTTGCAGGAGGCTGTCACGCTTTTCTGCTTTTGGGCGCCTGACGCGGGCCTCGTAAGGTTCTCTTAACCTTTACGCGACCCGCATGGGTCATGTTATCAGATTTTAAATTTTCTATTTTCCACATAAGTGTCCCTTGGCCTTTCGAAAGGGCAACTCAGTATTTTCTTGCAATTTGACCCCTTATTATTTACCCACAAGGGCTTTAGGACTTGTACCCACTTTGCCAAGTCCCTGGACACTTCCGGTTAACCCGAAAAGTCATGACTTTCCACGTTTACGCTTTAACCCCTCACACACGAATTTGATCATAACTTTCTCATACGATTACGAAACTTTGTGAAATTTATATCGTGCATCCTAGTGAGCATATTTAACAGTTACAAAGCTTCGGGTTTGTCAAAAGGTCACTCAGAGGTATAAATTAAACATGTTGACACATTTAACCCCTGTAGTTTGAAATCTCTCACTTTTAGCTTCGTATGATCCATGTTTTATTCGTTTGAAGGTATAAGCACCATGTAGGGTTAATGTACATTATATTTATTCACAATTGACACTTAGAATACATATATTCACATACTTTTCATGTTTGTCAACTTTAGTCCTTCTATAATATTTCTTTCACACGTTTAAACATTTGAGACATGTCTACACATTATAGGACGTGAATTTTCGAGGTGTTAGAATCTAGAACATGGATTATGCATGGTTTGGGTGAATTTGATGTTTTGGGGTAAAACCCATTTGTTATGATAAGAATGAGGGCTTGAATGATCACCTATGTCCAATTCTTGTTTAATATAGATGAATTTTGATATGTATGATGTATTCTTGTTAGAGGAATTGAAAGAAATGTGATGCTAATATGTTTGATGTTTATTTGTGAATGTTTCATGTTGATTAGAAGGAGAAATTTGATGAATTATGTATGAGGTTAAAAGAATATGCAAGAATTAGTTGTACACTATGCTTAGGAGGTAGTATACACACCAAATGTATGATAAAATTATGAGGTGATTGAGATTAGATCATATTTAAGTGATTAGCAAAGTAGTGATGAAGTGGGTTTTGTATAACATGATGAAAATGATGAGTTGCTTATGTTAATAATGTTTGAAATTATATATGTGTGTGAATGTTTGAAGAAACCGGATAAGATTTGATAGATTAGCATGTTATGAGGCCGAATAATGATTTTAATATAAGATCCGTGTGATGAAAGGGTCGAGATGAATGATGAATAAGCTAACTATCTTGAGAATGATATATGATAGTTGATGCTTGATAAGCGACATGGAAGCTTGGGAAAGAAGCGGGTCAATCGGGACTAATGCGCACGGGAAGCATATTCGGATGTAGGTAAGTAGAGCTTACCCCTTTTTATTCGTATTAGAATATCTACTTGTTGAATAGATTATGAACATGGTAAGTGAATATGTGAAGTATGATGTTCCGACAAGTTTTGATACAGGTCGGAACATGTGGTCATGGTAAGAGACTAAGTTTCATGGTTAAAAAGGGTAGTATGGTAATAAGGGTAGTATGGTAATTTTAGTTACAAGTTAATGAAGGGATAAGTTACATGGAGGGAATAATGACTAATTAAAGATCTCATAAGGATGGAATGGGCATTTAGACTAAATGAGCCAAATGGTGAAGATATCACCATTTGGTAATATCGATTAATGAATTGTTTGGCAAGTATTACGAATTTACAGAATGAATAGCGGAAGGATTTCGTTGCTATCATCTAACATGGTGGATGAAGTATTAAAGGGATCTTAGCTTTGATCCGAGCAAGGTATGTGTGTTAGAATTGTAGTAAAGTGGTAGGATTGGTTAAATATGCGTTGAAGTCCTTGGTTGTAAAGGATGGAGCAATGTTGACAAAAACGCCCTTGATAGGTATATCGGGCAAATGACCTTAAATGTCAATTAGAAACAAGCTAATTGATTAGAGTAATGTTTTAGTCATGTGTGAAAGCGAAGAGTATGGTTTTGTATGTCATAGACCATTTAATGTGTAAATACCCATAACGGGTCAAAATAGGCTCTTTAGCGGAAATGGGTTAAGAGGATGCAAGACATCCAAGAATTTAATCTTTTATGATAAACAACATTGAAATTATAAGGCTCATGAGAAATTCAGGTCAAATAAACAGATTATTTTGATAAATGCATGAACGGGTCAAAACTTAGTAAAAATGTGATAAGTCGATAGCTTAAAAGTCTAGAATTTTGTTAATCCGGATGTCGGATGTTAAATCCATGTGATGGAGAATTAAATTACGATCACGTAGGAAAAAGAATCGGGTAAAACGGATCAAAAACGAGAAAGTTATGCTTGTTTCCGTAAAACTGAGTTATGCTGGGAATATGCAGCAACAGCTGCGAACATTCTGTTAAAAAGGGGGGGGGGTGGCGCGACGCGACGGCGAAGGCCATAGGCCGTCGAGCGACGCCACGGGCTCCTGAATGTTGAAAAAAATCATATTTGAATTGTATATGCAACGCGAACCCGTTTAGGCCGTTTTTTAAACGCTTATACACTAAGTATGAGTGATTTATTTCATGTTTTAGGAGATGTAGACATGGGTGAGGATATGTATGTATGTATGTATGTATGTATGTATGTATGTATGTATGTATGTATGTATGTATGTATGTATGTATGTATGTATGTATGTATGTATGTATGTAGGATTGTTGGTATGTATGGAAGCAGTTATGTATTAACGTATATAAGTATGTAGTTATGCTTGAAAGTATGTATGTATGTGGGTACGTATGTATGCATGTAAGCAAGTAAGTATGCATGGTTGTACGCAAGTTTTCAATACGATCGAGTATCGACATTATTAATAGTGTACCTTGTGAACGAAGTGTAACGCAGGAATAGCAAAGAAGTCTCACCGCGGATTGTATGATCAGATGAAAAGCCGGAATGTAAAGAGTTAATGGAACGAAAAGTAAACGTGAGTAAATCTTGTATGTTTATGATGCGTACTAATGTTATGAATTTTATGTGGTGAGCGCAGGTAGTACGAAACTGTAACGCCCCATTTTCATACACTTTAGAACTTAATAAATTCAACAATTAATTTTTAGAAAAATTCGGCATGACCCGTTTGCAATATAAAAAAAATCCCTGTTTGACAAACTAAATTTTCAAGTAATTAACAACACTTTCAAAAGACTTACAAATCCAAAACATACTTTTAGATAACTACCGACATCTAGAGAAATTTTCAAAAGACCAAACGAGTCAAACTTCAAAGTTTAACTACCATTCAAATATAATTACAACGAAACACATTTGACCATAACTTTGTTACTAAAAGTAGCGGAAGCGCTTAAAGGCGAGTTACATATGGGTGCTCGTTCCAAGTCTCCGATTCGATTAAACTAGGCTTTACCTACATCAAATACCAATGAAAGAGTTAATTCATAATCACATTAACAACTTGATTAAAATCGAATAGTCTACATATTTCTTGCCTTTACATCATTCTTTTTCTTTACGCTTACTACCCGTTGAACGGGTCATTACATTCCCATCTCAATAGAGACGTTACATTCCATTCTTTACATACCCGTTAATAACGGATATTAACATTCATAACATAACTTCCATTCGGTTCGTTTATGACGAACGATACAAATCCCTACATTCTTACATATTCACCCAACCCGTACATGACGGATTGAGTAAAGTTTCATTACATTCTTTCTTAACTTTCAAATAACCGGTTCAACTAAGATGAATCGATTATGATACAACATCATTCTTAAGCCTTCCTTTTACATCATTCGTTCATATCGAATCATACTACTTACTACTCAACTTCCATAAACTACCATTCCTATGATTTTTGGCATAAATGACAAGTTACAATAAAGATTGGTAATCATAATACAATATGCTATAAATGTATGTATAAATTAACATACCTCGATCTTGCGAGCCTTCCGATTTCCTAGTACTTGAACCTTCTTCCTTCGCGCCTATATCAACACATTCATTCATTCATTTAGTACCACAAAATTTCATTCCATCATCTCTCAAATCACATATTTTTATTCTTTCAAGCATTTCATCAAACACTTGGCGGGTTTCGCATTTGTGGGACACTAAGTACAAGTCTTCAAAGCATAATTCCTATTAGTTCATTTCAAAATTCATCAACAATCAATCAAGTTCATAATATTCTTTTACCCTACATTCATTTGTCCAAGATTCAAGTACTACAACATCATCATAAACCAATTTACTCATGATCACTTCTAATTTTTCATCATTCTACATCTCTAATATTTCATGTTAAATGGGTTTATGCAACTAGTCTTTCAAATGATTAAAATCACACATAAACCTTATCCTATAGTGATATTCTTACATCTAATCGTACATATTTTAGCATAAACACTTGGTTGGGTTGAAACCCACTTCCCATTATTCATCAAAGCATGAAATTGAACTTACCAATCTACCAAGTATGATAAGCTAATCGAAAATTTGAAGGCATGCAGCTGATTATCTTTGAATTTATTTGTCAATTTGATGAATTTTTCTAGAACAAGGGTTTTGCCCTTGTTTCTCCTTCCCTGGTCGAACCAAACACACCAGAGTGGGTGATTTTGGTTTTTAATTCTATTAACCCTTTCTAATTAAAAATTTTCACATCTACCCCTCATAGTTTGTTATGTGTTTAATTTAATTCACTTTTCCATAACTTAACTATTATCTTGCCATATTTCATTAACCATGTTAAGTTCATTATTTATTCTTTTACTTATTTTATGTTAATCATTTTTGGGGTGTTACAGAAACACGAGGATCATAAAGGGATAGAGATATAGGACCGAGTCACTTAAAGGATTGTACGGGATTGTCTGAGAATGTAATTTGATACACATAAGTTATGTTTTATTCTGTAAATGAGTTAGATTGATATATTCAATATAAAAGAGTTGTTTTAAAAATGAACTTTCAAGTAAGGCATAAAGTTTATAATAAAAGAAATTTTATGGCACGAATTTTCCGCTGCGACTTTTTACACAAACCCGTCCCAAATGTAACAACTTGTACTCTCATCGTCGAGAGAAGGGTATTTTAGTAATATACGTATTTATTATCTATTATTATTTATTATTATTAGTCAAATAATAACGCGCGACGAGAGGAACCAACCATTTAACGGATAACCCGAAATTGAGTGTACATAACTAGAAGTGTGTAATTTATTAACCGTCGTAAATATTCGTAAATTAAAATGAGCATTTGGGCTTAGCTAGACACCTAATATTAAAAGGATCCATACATTTGGGCCAAGCCCAAGACCAACCCCACTCCCCTAAAACCCTACCTTATAAGTTATCGTTAACTCTCATTCTATACTTACTTAAAGTAGAAAGTTGGTGGCTAGCCACCGACCAACTTCTAAGCTTCTTGAATCAAAGGGACTTCTTGAATCAAAAAGACTGGATGGTAAGAATGGAAAAGCCAGCCATTGTTGACCCCATTTTTTCAAACATAATTATCAAGCAGTTTGCCTTTTACCATCCAACTTTATGGTAGTGTCCTTTATACCCCCAACTTTGTTATAGTTTCCCTTTTACCCCCAACTTAATCAAATCTTATTATTAATAGGGATGGCAAAAATACCCGAGCACGACGGGTATAACCGAAACCCGACACAAATGGGGCGGGTATACCCGATACCCGATTGGTATTGGGCCGGGTATGGGATTAGTTTTAAAAATTTTCGCGGGTATGGGTCGGGTATGGGATTAGGTGATACCCGACCCGATTACCCGAAATCACATACCCGTTTACCCGAACTATATACCCGAAGTTTTTAATTTATATTTTTATTTTCCATTAACCCTTAACTATTAATGATTTATTTAGTATGTTCATAATGTGAAAAAATAAATTTTCTTTTAACATATGTATTTGATGATAGTATTTATATTTTGTATGTTGTGAAGTATATACATATAAGTGTATAAATATTATAAAGTTATTATTAATTTATGATAAAACTTATATGTATGTAATATATATTTTAATTTATAATAGTTGTTGCATAAATAAAATTATATAAACTAATGGGTATACCCGATACCCGTGGGTATACCCGGTACCGGACGGGTAATTACCCGACGGGTATTGGGTCGGGTATGGGACACGATTTTACAACCGGGTATGGGTATGGGATTACCAATACCCGACCCGAACCCGACCCATTGCCATCCCTAATTATTAACCACTCTTAGCCCTTAAGTTTAGGAAATGTAATTTTTAACCCCATAACTTTTTATGAACTTTGTAAAATATCACTTTCACCCCTTGAGAGTTTTAACTTGACGCTATAAATTCAAGTTCGCCGGGTCGCATATAATACGTTACGATTGTACGGTATAAATTTGATCTGCGTTATGTTTTGATCCATTTGCAGCGCAGGAATATGTTACATTGAGTTCAACCGGATACGTCGAAACACGTGTTTTCATAACGTTAGCGCATCACATAACGCTTAGACTAATCCGTTCGACGTAGGGCTGGCAATTTTACACGAATAGACGAATACACGACACGAACCTACACGAAGTTAACAGGTATCGTGTATGGCCTTAACAGGTATCGTGTACCAAACAGGTAGGCATGAGATTACATGTTAATTTTCGTATATAAACATGTTAAATACCTATTTACCTGTTATTACCTGTTAATACCTGTTAGTACACGATAAGAAATTAAATTAAATAAAACTCATCGGCCATGTGCGTGTGGGTTTCTTAATTTCTTTCTATTTTCCTTCCTCATTCAATTCAAAAAAAAAAAGACCCTAAACTCCCTTTGTAACTCTCAGATAGCATGTCGTGTTCGTGTTTTTGTTCGTGTTAACAGGTATTAACAGGTAATTTTCGTGTATAACAGTCGAACAGTCATGTTAACAGGTATTAACAGGTAATTTTCGTGTATATCGTGCCGTGTTCGTGTTTGAAAAAAAGGACACGATAAGTTATCGTGTCGTGTTCGTGTATCATGTCTTATCGTGTCTTGTCTTATCGTGTACGGGTATACACGATATGCCAGCCCTTAGTTCGACGTTTCCAATGTACCCGCGCGCGGGGTGGTTTTGTTTTAAAAACAAACATAAACCCTACATAAACGTATGCAGTTAATATCAGTGATATATCGGTCATCGGTCCCCATGTAATATACTGGTGTTAAATATATCGAGAATATCGGCGATATTGACTGATATTTGGCCGATATATCACCGAATTTTCCGATATCAGTACCTTTCTTCTTAGTTCTACCATTTGTCTTTCTTCTTATTGCTGCTATTAGTTTTTTAAGTCTTAAGGAACTTCCTACTTGCTACAATTGTTAGTGTTTTGCATGTTGCAAAAGGTTAACTTGTTAATGGTACGAGAGTATACTGAGTTGTTAGTGTTAGATTGCTCTATATATAAATTCTGCATGATAATAAAATTACCGTTAACTATCTGTATATAGTTTTTGAACATGAGGTTCATGTCGTTACTCGTTGGTGTATAACCGTCAACTATCTATATTTACTATTTGATTTAGGACTCTTTAAATGAAAGTTGTTTGTGACATTATATGAAATTCAACTGGTTCTTCATTCTCTAGGAGGCACTCAGATGTGGTTAGAACAAGTCTAGTTGACGATAAAATGGTAATTACTTCAAATTGTGATTAATTTATGGAAGCGAAACGGTTGTCGACAGATGAAAAACTTCGCCAAACAAAGCAGTTTCAAGATGCGTTAGAAGTTTTAAGTTCCAATAAAGATATGTTTCTTAAGTTTTTACAAGAGCCTAATTCGTTATTCTCACGAAATATATACGATTTACAGTCGGTTCCACCACCACCAGATTCTAGAAGGATCACGATTCTTAAACCGTCTAAGTTAGCGGATGACCAAAAGCATGTTTGGAATCAAAAGGGTTCCAATATTTTATTTTCTCCAGAATGTTGCAAAGTTGACGATACCCCTAATCAGCCGACGCGAATTGTGGTACTGAAACCTAGTTCTGTGAAACCTCAAAATATCAAAATATCACATGATGACGTTTTCGATGTGGATCCCGAAGAGACCGCAGATGAGATTTCGGAAAGTTTAAGTGGGCTTAGACGGGACGAAACCGAAACCCGAGGTTCTTCGGTTTTTTCAAACGGTTATATCGGTGATGATAGTTCGTATTGTAAATCAGAGATTGATTACGCAACAGGGAATCTTAGTGATTCTGAAGTCGTTTCACGAGCTTCTAGACACTCATGGGACTATATTAACCGTTTCGATAGTCATTATTGCGCTTCGTCCAGCCGTATGTCTTATTCTCCTGAGTCATCGGTTTGTAGAGAAGCTAAGAAACGGCTTTCGGAAAGATGGGCGATGATGTCATCACATAAGAATGTTCTAGATCAAAGAGAAATACAAAGAAGCTCAAGTACATTGGGTGATATGCTAGCTCTTTCTGATTTGAAAAAACCCGTAAAACCTGTAGAAATTCACGAAACAAGTGATTTGGACAAAGTTGAAGATGCCGATAAAGTTTCTAGAAATATTTTGAGATCCAAATCGGTTCCGCCTCAACTTGGGGTCGAAGATTCGGGTTCTTTGAAAGACAAGATTGATGATACTAAAGAGGCGGTGAAGGAAAAGCTTGTGAAATCGTCATCATTCAAGGGGCGAGTTTCGAGTTTGTTTTTTTCTAAGAATAAGAAGTCTAGTAAAGAGAAGTCCCAGCAGTCTAACGACGTACCACAATCTACTAGATTTTCCGCTAAAAATGTTGGTATTGAAGGATCTCAATGCATTAGTGATACGGTTAATGAAGAAGCATCATGTTCTGGTCTGAAAAAAAGCCTATTTTTACCTGAGGTATCGCTTCTTCTTTAAGTTGTATACACTTACTTATGGTTCTTAGTTTTTGTTTACTTTTTAATATTGAGCTTGTTTTGTAAAGATTTATTACTGCTTATTACAGGCGGGATTTTCTTTCACAAGACCCGACTTTCCTGGAAATCACATTGCGAATCAGGATCAACCGAGCCCTATTTCGGTTTTGGAACCACAATTTGAAGAAGATGACCACACAAGTCATCATAATCCTAAGCCGAATAAATATGGTAATTATCATTAACTACTCACTTGTATGCTGCATAGTTGATAATAGTGAATAGCGGACGATAGCAACAAGCAACCTGAACGCTACGTAGCGATAAGCGATCAAATAGCGGGCACTATTTTATGTTTATGTTTAGCGATACACTAGAAGATAATATTAGAAATATTTAATATGTGTTTTATATCCAAATACGGCGGTTCTATACGTATATTTAACAAAAAACCTAAAATCCAGCTATTGTATACATATATTTTATCGCTATTTATATTTACTCGCTATGAAGGCGCCAAAATCAGATAGCGATGAATGAGCTCTTCGCTACGCTATTCACTATAGCACTCACTATGGTATACTGTGGTCACTGGAAATAGGCGGGTCTGTTAAATGGTTGATTGTAATTATAAGCCCGAACTAGAATGGGTTAGGCCACCATGAAAACTCATATTTTATCTGCTTTTCTCATATTATAAATACTTAACATGCTAAATATAATAAATAAACTGTATAATTCTCTTCAATATTGTCTGCCACAATGTTTTGTAATCTTCATATGACACGCATTAGTTAACATGTACAAGACAGAACCAATGTTCTTTTGTTGTATTAACAGGAATGGAGCCTATAAGATACAACCTGATTGATAAATCACCCCCCATTGGATCCATAGCCCGAACATTATTGTGGGATGATTCTACGGGGTCAGCCACACCATACTACATGATCCACGCCTCTAGACCCAGAGGAAGAAGAGCAAGAATGTTTATCCTACATTCAAACGTTATTATCAGTAGCAGATATCAGCCAAATACAGTCAAACTCGTTTTTAGGCAAATGGCATTCACCTGAAAGCCCGCTAGACACATCATTGAGAGACAAATACACAAACCTAAGTCAAAAAGAACCCGTACTTGGTCAAACCAAACTAAGACATCACATGGCAATATCAAAACTCGTGTTTGACTGTGTCAACGAGGCTTTGATAGATATCGCGGGCCGTGGGCCTTATAGTGGAGCCCATAACAACGTAGTTGATATGACGATGTCAACAACCGTGCTGGAGGACCGTGTGTGGGGTCAGATGAAGGAATGGTTGTGGCGGGAGGAAATGTGCGATTGGGAGGACGGGGATTGTGGCGGCAGCATGGTGGTGGTGAAAGAGGTGGTGGTGAGGGGGTGGGTGGAGGGGTTGAGAATGGAAATTGTTAATACAAGAAAGGAAATTGAAAGGATGTTGCTAGAGGAGTTGGTGCAAGAGTGTGTGTTGGAGTTGACTGGTTGAGTTTGATGAGGCTTTTTTTTTTTTTTGTGATTTTTGGCTTCTAGTAATGATTTATAACATAATTATTTGTGTACCATTAAACATTTTTTTTTTTTTTTGAACAGCACCATTAAACATTATTATTATAATGTCTTGCTAGTTTCCAAAAAAATGGTACTTATTTTTTTATACTTACATGATTAGTCTTGTTCTTTATCCATGGGTTCAATATCTCCTTTTTTATTACATGTGTTTGTGATCTTTGTGTGCCATATAATGGACAAAATCTAGAATCTTCTATATTTTGTTAGTTTTTTTTGGAAGGTGACTTTCTCTGTACAGGACCGAATTGGTAACCGGGGTCCTGTCGATGACATTCCCCCGTCAGCCCCGCTCTTACGGACGCGAGGTTCGATCGGGCCCCGGCCGGTGCGCAAGCTGACCTCCACCCGGATATTAAAGTGGCGCAAAAGGCCTAGTCACAAGGACAATTCTAAATTTTATAAGCCATGATTTCAGAGAATCGAGGCTTTAAGGTTTGAGTCAAAGTTCATTACCTTCCCTTGACAGAGAGTTGTAGGCTTCAACTGTCTTTTGTCTTTTAGGACAATAGATATAGCCCGTGGGCATTTCCCTTCTGAGGGATCGTTATAATATGATCATCTTCTCAGATGCTATTAGTCGAGATCGTATGGATCCTACCGACTATTATGCTTGGACCTGGTCCAACATTTTTAGACAGGAGGTCAAAGACCACCACTGTCGTTGTCTTTATCGGACAACAAGTTTAGCCCATAGGCACTTCATCACTATCGGATGTTTATAATGTGATCATCTTATAGAATGACACAAGCCATGATTTCTAAATCACTAGGCTAGATAAGAAAATTGGAAGAATCTAATATAAGGATGACTGTTGTGATTTTCTCGAATCACATTTGTCAAGAGTGCTAACACGTTCTTAGGTGTTAACAAGGATTTGAATCTCTTGAGTAGGTTTCACCATCTTGGCCGCGTAGGCTAGGTTTCACCTTTAAAATTCTCTTTAAAAATGCATACTGGCAGGAAAGTAAGGATATTTATTTTATTCAGGATTTTTATCATAAATCCTAATTTATAATTTAATAATAGCACAAATGGCCTAGTCGTGTAGACAAGTTTAATTTATAAGCCAAGATTTCAGAGAATCGAGGCAAATTTAGTAGTAGCACAAAAGGCATAGTCACGTGGACAAGTTATATTTATAAGCCATGATTTCAGAGAATCAGGGCAATTTATGAATTAGTAATGGCACAAAAGGCCTAGTCACGTGGACAAGTTTAATTTATAAGCCATGATCGTTTGGGATCGGGCTTTTAGGTGTGAATCAAAATTCATTATTTTTCTCGACAGGGAGTTGTAGGCTACCACTGTCTTTAGTCTCAGAGGACGTTAATTATAGCCCGTAGGCACTTCCCTTCTAAGGGATGTTATTTTCCATTTATTTCATATTTCATGGTTAGAATGAAAACTTAATTTAATCAATCCATTATATGAAAATAAAAGTACAGAGTTGCCCTATGCGGGTATTTGAAAGGAACAATGTGTCCTTAAAGGGCCTGAAAGATAAATATGTCCTTATGAGGACTATTAAGGAAACGCTCTTCAGCAAAAGGAGTTTCTTCTTCAAGTTATTTCTGAATGCTCTCTCCTTGGATGCTCGTTTCATTCTAGCCGCGCTACGAAGCTCAGCATTTCATGGCTCCAGATTGTGGAGAATTTCTAATACAGCTTCTTCGCTTGGCGACGTATCCAATATATAAAAAAAATTTGGAAGTAAAAATTTCCAGATTAGGATTGAAAGTATTCCTATGTTAAGTCTAGACTCAGAAGGTCAAGGAATGTGCTAATGTGTCATTGAGATTAAACACAAAAGGCTAGTGTTTAATTCACTCAATGTTGGCTCTGATACCAACCTGTCACACCCCGATTTCCACGTGTCACCGGTGGGCCCGGTGGGGAGTATCGTGACGTAGTTGAGATCATCATAGTCGAACAACACAATATATAAATGCACAGCGGAAGCAAAAGGTAAATATATTACATTCCGAATATAAGTAATGTCAAAGTATTACAACGGAAGGTAAAGGATCCACAGGCGGATCAATAAAAGGAAACTGTTCAACAGACTTTAGACATCTAGAACTTGCAAGATTCCCTAGTGACGCCCTGAGCTCCCAGCCAATTACGCATAGTACCTGTCACTTAACCTTTTGGAAAATACGTCAGTTTACACTGGTAAATACAATTAACTGACTCATTTTGGAAAAGAGTTTAAAAATTGATTTGAATGCACGAGGCACGAAATATCTTTTATAACTGGATTAAAACGCACAGAGGCAAAATTAATCTTTTATACTTGGGACAATTTTATTAATAAAAATCTTGTATCCGATTTACATGGTTGTCCAACATTTAGGGCCGGTGATTTTACAATACAAGCCGGACAAGATTAATCGACACACCACAAATATAATCTCACAAGAAGATACCCTTACGAGTGAGTATACGTTATACATATGCAACAGGAGGTGTTTTGCCTACACCTTGTGCTTACGTCGTGGCCATTCACTTTTTAAAATGAGCCAAGGATATCCAGGACACGGTCATTAACCCCCAATGTTATTTGTTATCAATCAATACAGATTAAAACGGGATTATGCAATTTAATCATCTCCGATTAAAAGGTTTCTACACCCGATCAAGCGGTATTTTTATAATACCGTATCCCAAGCCCGTATAAGGGAAAATAAGTTAAAAGTATTTACCTGAGCTAGCAATGCAATTTATACTCAGCCGTATATCCTAATCAGCAAGCACAAGTACTTCTACTGGGGCTCTCAATCTGGAATGAAGGTTTTATTAACCTATTAAATTCCTAACGGGTCTTATTTAAGTCGTAACTTAGACCGGTTAGTTTTAAGGAAAGGTTTACGGTTCAAAACGCATGATTAAGCGAAGACCGGGATAGGATGTGATTTAGACCCGACAAGTTTGGAGACTTGTATAATATGGGTAAACTAAACACATTCTGGATTTTGAGATAAAAACGATAACGTTTGACCCGTTTCGGCTAATTTATGCAAACTAGTTACATAAACCGAACCGAACGCGTAATAAGCGAAACGGTTATTCATATGAGCCATTTACAGGTTTCCTAAGTTAATATGCTCCTAATATGTTGTGACATCAGTAAGTTGTCCTTCATTATGCCCGAATTGTATATAAACACAAACTAGGCCCCGTAGAGGTAGTTTGGTCATTTAAAAGGTTATAAAAGAGTTTAAGTATTTACCTGAGTTACAGGTCTGATATAATCAGCAAAAATACTTATTTTGATAAGTTATAACAGTAGGTTAAAGTATATATGTGAATTTACCAAGTATAACCAAACTATGCACCGTAGGGGCATTTTGGTAATTTCACATAAGCCGTAAAGCTCAAAACTGAAGTCTGAGTTAAACAACTTTTGCTTACTGTTAAAATATTATAATTTAACTAAAACATCAGTAGGTATCACCCTTGTATGTTTAAAAATAGTCTTAGTACATACTATGCGCTAAAAACGCTAAATAAGGCGATTAGGAGCCGTTTACGGGTTCAATACCTAAAGTTGATATTTTTATTATTCCAGAAGGTCTAAAATAATTTATTTATCATATGTGATCAGTGGCAAAAGGTTTGGAGTCGTTTAGATATGTAAAACTCATTTTATGGCCCGTAAGGGCAAAACCGACATTTACCGGGTTAAGCCTACGACTACTAGTTATGCTCAGCCTAAAATTAATTAAAAATCTTTAAAAATCCCAAAATAATATATTACATCAGTGGGTAATAAGTTTGATATCAAAAAGTGGGCTTAACTAGGCTATACGCTAATTACGCCGTTTAGTTAACATAAAGCTTTCAATTTGCGCTAACGAGCATAACTCTTAATCTACACCTCAAACTGATGTCAAACTTTGCATACAAGTTTATATATCAGTAACTAAGGTTTCTACATTTTTACATTTTCACAAATCACGTTTTAAGGTGAAAAGGGCATAATGGTCAACATATGAGCAATTAACGGAAACGCGTAAACGAATGGGTCAATCAATGAACCAACCACGGAGGGTTGTGCAAACATGTAGCCTGGTCCTAAAGAAACTCTAAGACATTTTCAAATCATACTAAAGCGGGTCAGAACTGAAACTCAAAGCGAAAATCAAACTATTCGACTTTCGGTTCCGAACCGGGTCTCTACAGTAAATTGTCGGGTTGAACATGTTTAGATATGTTCTTACACTAATTACCAAGTTATATGAATGATAAAATAGGTTACACGCCTTTTACATCGTTAATTATGTATTAAACGAAAGATTACATTTCTGTTGACTTTTTCTAATCATCTTTGACTCGACAAAAGACCTAGTTAGGATGGGAATCGGTGGATGCCCTTTTAAGGGTTTAAAGCCCACATAATTACCAACTTATAACTACCTTTGATTCGACTAATCACTGGACCATTAGTGATTAATCTTAAAGTCAACCGTTAATTACGACGGTTTGACTTTTAAGCTATAACTAAGCTAAAACTTAATTAGAAAAGGTTAAACATACTTACAAGAGTCCTAAGCTTGATTAGTGATCACTTGAGAGTGCCTTGGAGCTCCAAGGATGATCAGATTTCAAGAAAGAATGGTGTGAAGAATGTTGCAACTTATGGTCCTTTATATAGTGGTTTTAATCACCACAATTTGTTGACACACAAGCCTACAACCCACCACAACTCATCAACACATGTCCTAGATGTTCTAGGGGTTGTTTAGGGGCCAAGCTTGAAGAGGCAAGTTGAAATAATGGGGTTACAAGGGTTGTGGCAGACAAAGAATCAACAAGATCACATTTCTGTCCAGACAAGGCAGTGGCGTAGCGCCACTGCATGAGCATTAGTGCTCGCGCTACGCGAGCCCCTAGGGTCATGCAACAAAAACTTTTATTAATTGCAGTTTTGGTCCCTGGCCCTTCTAAAGGTCGCTTTCAAGTCTTGTTTTGCACTATGAGCCCTCTAAATTGACGTATAAGGGCCTTAAGACATTTACCCACTTTGTTTAGTCCTCGGTTAACTTTATTGTCACCCGAAAAGTCCTAAACTTCATCGTTGACGCTTTTAACTCCCTGCATACGGATTTGATCATAACTTTCTCATACGATAACGAAACTTTATGAAATTTATATCGTGCATTCTAGTGAGCATAATTAACCGTTACAAAGCTTCGGGTTTGTCAAAAGGTCACTCAGAGGTATAACTTAAACATGTTGACACATTTAACCCCTATAGTTTGTAATCTCTCACTTTTAGCTTCGCATGATCCATGATTTATTCGTTTGACGTTATAAACATCATGTAGGGTTAATGTACAATATATTTATTCACTGTTGACACTTAAGATACGTATATTCACATACTTTCCATGTTTGTCAATTTTAGTCCTTTCAGAACATTCTTTCACACGTTCAAACTTATGACACGTGTCATTACATTATAGGACGTGAATTTTCGAGGTGTTACATCCTCACCCCCTTAAAAGAAATCTCGACCTCGAGATTTGTTAAAGTAAGGGAAGTATTTTCTACCTTATATTGGGATTAATCTTCCCCTGTACTTTTGAGCCTCTAAGGCACTCCAATTGACCTTTGTAATTGGTACATGTATCTTTTTGGAGCTTCTAATCCTGTCGATCCTGAATCGACACAGGTTGCTCATCATTTTACAAATCTGCATATCATTATGTGATAATGCTTCTTGACTTATTGGCGAAACACATCCTTCAATCACTGATGTGCAATATATTGCGAGCTCCGCCAAGCTCTTTAAATCGGTTTTAGCTTAAAGGCTACTTGATCCTGATACATTCGATTTCCTTCGAATGATTCTATATATTCAGAGCTTAACTAGCCTGATAATTTAACAATTTGGCACACCCTTCCTAGGTGATATCCTTTGTTTGAACCTTATTCTTACCAAGAATTTAGGAGGTATGCTATTTTCATTAATTCTTGATTTTTTGCCGAATACTGGCATCTTACAGATGATTAGGGATTTGTATGATCTTATTCGTTGTTTCCAATGCAACCTTCGGATTTAGATAAGTGGGCTTTCCAAAGTCTGGTCCATCCAACGGATGTCTTGATTTTTCATCTATACAAGGTCTCCATAGGAGCCACCTTGATACATATATAACAATTATTATAGAAAAGCTTATCTTAAGGTGAGATGGTTATTCCAACCATTGCTCAAAACAAATCTTAAGGAATAACTAATCTTTATCGTTAGTCGAACAAATCGATGATCCTGGGCAGCTGATGGCGATTCTTAATCGTTGTCTAATTAGAGTTGCGGTAAACAATGCCTAAGCAAAATGAACCGTCTTTCATAATTTACTATTCGGAATTCTCAGGATATTGAGTTTAGGCTTTATGAATCTGTATCTTAAAACTGCTTAACCAGGGTTTTCGATTCTCCCCATAATGGTACTAGTCGTCTAGGAGATTACATAATAACACAGCCTTAAAAGGGGTATAAACCTTAACTCTACCTGTCTCCCAGGAGGTAAACAGGGTAGCTTTAGGAGAAGACAATCAGGATACAAGGAGGTTACAGAGATTTTTCCAAATCTCAGACTCCAGTTCATTCATCCTCGCTCGTGCCAAAAGAGTGACACAATTATGTTATGAGTCCGCAGATTCCTTTACCAGGAAACATTTATTTGGAAAAATTCTATTTTCTAGATATCTTCTTTGAATGCCATTAGTTGACTTTAGTACCATGTGATCATTGGGATATCTTTGTGGTTCCATGCATTAAACCTCCATACTGATCAGGCATGGAAGCAATCTATGGAACATATTAAGATACACCAATCCTCATATGGCGCTTTTGTCATACCATGTGGTATCCGAAATCAATAGAGATCAAGAGATATCAATTTCATATGATGATGTACTTTATCTGAAGAGAGGGTACATTAGGGTTTTATGATTTGAAGATTTCAGACAGGAATAGAAGAAATAGTCCCTGTGAATTTTCTACCTGTAGGTTTTACCTTACACTTAATATATATAGGGTTCTTATGAAGGGTTTTAAAAAACTTGTTATACTTATAGTTTATGAAGGATTTACTGGTATCCTAACCAAAATAAAAACTCTTAGCATTTAAATCACTGATAAAATATCAAGGAATGTACCTGATGCCATTATTTATGGACTAGCTCAGGCATTTTAGGCGCTTTCAATTTTAGGCTTTACTTCCTCAACCGCATTTCCTTTGACAGATTTTGGGCACGTAGTCTTGATGTGGCCTTTCTCATTACAGCCGAAGCAGACTGCATTCTTCATGTCCTTACAGTCCAACGTTTTATGTCCCTTTAACTTGCAGATCCCACAAGCCCTCGGCTGTGATTGGAATTTTGGTTCGAACCTGCACTTCCCATAATGGCGCTTCTTACAGGTCTTGCATACAGGTTTCTGGTTGGACTTTTGTTTGTTCTTTTTCTTAGAACTCTGGGAGTTATCTTCCTCCCTTTTCCTCTTTAGTTCATCCTTTGCATTAGAGGTATGAACGAGATCTTTCTTGTGAGTAAGGACGTGTGGTCTTGGATGAGCCTTGGAGCTAATAGCATTAGGCTCTTTGAACTTTTTCACGGCCTTCTTCACAGCTTTTCCAACAGCTGCGTCTATCATAGTTTGAAGAACATCGTGGGAAATTCTAAGGTTCACAATTTCAGCATCATTAGCATGCGTCGTGCCATCAATGGCGCGATCGACTGTTGTCTTATCAGAGTTTGCCATACTTTCTATTGGTTCCTGCTATATAGTTATCCTTCCGCACCACCTCCTGGCGTTCATCCGGAAGACTCATGCGTTTGTTTTCCTGGCCTCTCCAGGCTTCTTTATAAGCTTTGGGCAGTTGGTTTTGATGTGCCCTTCCTCGTTACAATTGTAACATGTGGCGTTCTTTATCTCCTTGCAATCTAAGGTTTTGTGACCCTTGGTCTTGCAAATTCCACACAATTTAGCACGTGAGTCGATTGTACATTTTCCTAAATGTTGCTTTTTGCAGTTACTGCATTTGGGTTTGTTATCAGACTGACTCGAGTTCTTCCTAAACTCGGAATCCTTCCCGCGCTCAGAGTTTCCCTTCTTCTTTTTGTTATATCGATGAGAGTTTTCCTCCTCTCTTTCTCTTCTTCCCTCGCCAGAAGCCTTAACAGACTTAATTCTGATTGCATCTAAGGTGAGAGATAAGGATAAGTCCACCGCGAACCTATATGTGGTTGGCCTGGATGCTTTTACATTCCTTTTTATCTCTGGTGCTAGGCCTCCAATGAAACGCGCTATGCGTTTAGGTTCAGGGGTGACTAAATAAGGAACTAGGCGGGACATAGTGTTGAAACTTGTCACATATGCCTGACAATCCAAATTCTCCATGACCAAAGTCAAGAAGTCTGATTCTATCTTTTCTACCTCATGCTGAGGGCAATAGTTTTTCTTGACTAATGCAACCAATTGCTCCCAAGATAAGTTGTAGAGTAGAACCTTTCCCGTGGCTTGGAGCAATGATCTCCACCATGCCAACGCTTTTCCTTTGAATGATTGTGAAACAAATTTCACAACCTCTTGCTCCGCATAACCGCTGATGTCAACAACAGCGTCCATCTCATCGAGCCATGTCATGCAATCGATGGCTCCTTTTTCTCCTGTAAAGTCTCTAGGCTCGCAGGAGGCAAAATATTTATATGAACAGGTCTTAACTGGTGCCTCTTGATGGAACACAACCTGTCTAAACGGAATACTCCTTTGATTTGACAAGTCATGAACATCGTCCTCCCTTGACTCATGTATTTTAGGAGGGGGCTTACTACGAACCACAGATAGAGTCTTAGAGTGGGTATCATTTGATTCGTCATACTGTTGATCAAGAGCTCGTATAATAGCATAATCTATTATTGCCTGCAGTTCTGCTCCAGTTACATTAATTCTGGTAGTATCATTGTTCTCCTCCATGTGGCTGTTAACTTCATCTAATCCAGCCATGTAGCTTGATTACTACACTAATATTAACAATGATTTATTCAGAGGTTTTTATGGAATCCTCATCTTTGACGATTCATCAACTATGGTAATATAAACCATATTGATTAACTTGTTAGTTATATTTAATTAGTATTTTCCATTATGATTTATCCTAGTTATAAAACATTAAGGATATTAAAGTGGCGCAAAAGGCCTAGTCACAAGGACAATTCTAAATTTTATAAGCCATGATTTCAGAGAATCGAGGCTTTAAGGTTTGAGTCAAAGTTCATTACCTTCCCTTGACAGGGAGTTGTAGGCTTCAACTGTCTTTTGTCTTTTAGGACAATAGATATAGCCCGTGGGCATTTCCCTTCTGAGGGATCGTTATAATATGATCATCTTCTCAGATGCTATTAGTCGAGATCGTATGGATCCTACCGACTATTATGCTTGGACCTGGTCCAACATTTTTAGACAGGAGGTCAAAGACCACCACTGTCGTTGTCTTTATCGGACAACAAGTTTAGCCCATAGGCACTTCATCACTATCTGATGTTTATAATGTGATCATCTTATAGGATGACACAAGCCATGATTTCTAAATCACTAGGCTAGATAAGAAAATTGGAAGAATCTAATATAAGGATGACTGTTGTGATTTTCTCGAATCACATTTGTCAAGAGTGCTAACACGTTCTTAGGTGTTAACAAGGATTTGAATCTCTTGAGTAGGTTTCACCATCTTGGCCGCGTAGGCTAGGTTTCACCTTTAAAATTCTCTTTAAAAATGCATACTGGCAGGAAAGTAAGGATATTTATTTTATTCAGGATTTTTATCATAAATCCTAATTTATAATTTAATAATAGCACAAATGGCCTAGTCGTGTAGACAAGTTTAATTTATAAGCCAAGATTTCAGAGAATCGAGGCAAATTTAGTAGTAGCACAAAAGGCATAGTCACGTGGACAAGTTATATTTATAAGCCATGATTTCAGAGAATCAGGGCAATTTATGAATTAGTAATGGCACAAAAGGCCTAGTCACGTGGACAAGTTTAATTTATAAGCCATGATCGTTTGGGATCGGGCTTTTAGGTGTGAATCAAAATTCATTATTTTTCTCGACAGGGAGTTGTAGGCTACCACTGTCTTTAGTCTCAGAGGACGTTAATTATAGCCTGTAGGCACTTCCCTTCTAAGGGATGTTATTTTCCATTTATTTCATATTTCATGGTTAGAATGAAAACTTAATTTAATCAATCCATTATATGAAAATAAAAGTACAGAGTTGCCCTATGCGGGTATTTGAAAGGAACAATGTGTCCTTAAAGGGCCTGAAAGATAAATATGTCCTTATGAGGACTATTAAGGAAACGCTCTTCAGCAAAAGGAGTTTCTTCTTCAAGTTATTTCTGAATGCTCTCTCCTTGGATGCTCGTTTCATTCTAGCCGCGCTACGAAGCTCAGCATTTCATGGCTCCAGATTGTGGAGAATTTCTAATACAGCTTCTTCGCTTGGCGACGTATCCAATATATAAAAAAAATTTGGAAGTAAAAATTTCCAGATTAGGATTGAAAGTATTCCTATGTTAAGTCTAGACTCAGAAGGTCAAGGAATGTGCTAATGTGTCATTGAGATTAAACACAAAAGGCTAGTGTTTAATTCACTCAATGTTGGCTCTGATACCAACCTGTCACACCCCGATTTCCACGTGTCACCGGTGGGCCCGGTGGGGAGTATCGTGACGTAGTTGAGATCATCATAGTCGAACAACACAATATATAAATGCACAGCGGAAGCAAAAGGTAAATATATTACATTCCGAATATAAGTAATGTCAAAGTATTACAACGGAAGGTAAAGGATCCACAGGCGGATCAATAAAAGGAAACTGTTCAACAGACTTTAGACATCTAGAACTTGCAAGATTCCCTAGTGACGCCCTGAGCTCCCAGCCAATTACGCATAGTACCTGTCACTTAACCTTTTGGAAAATACGTCAGTTTACACTGGTAAATACAATTAACTGACTCATTTTGGAAAAGAGTTTAAAAATTGATTTGAATGCACGAGGCACGAAATATCTTTTATAACTGGATTAAAACGCACAGAGGCAAAATTAATCTTTTATACTTGGGACAATTTTATTAATAAAAATCTTGTATCCGATTTACATGGTTGTCCAACATTTAGGGCCGGTGATTTTACAATACAAGCCGGACAAGATTAATCGACACACCACAAATATAATCTCACAAGAAGATACCCTTACGAGTGAGTATACGTTATACATATGCAACAGGAGGTGTTTTGCCTACACCTTGTGCTTACGTCGTGGCCATTCACTTTTTAAAATGAGCCAAGGATATCCAGGACACGGTCATTAACCCCCAATGTTATTTGTTATCAATCAATACAGATTAAAACGGGATTATGCAATTTAATCATCTCCGATTAAAAGGTTTCTACACCCGACCAAGCGGTATTTTTATAATACCGTATCCCAAGCCCGTATAAGGGAAAATAAGTTAAAAGTATTTACCTGAGCTAGCAATGCAATTTATACTCAGCCGTATATCCTAATCAGCAAGCACAAGTACTTCTACTGGGGCTCTCAATCTGGAATGAAGGTTTTATTAACCTATTAAATTCCTAACGGGTCTTATTTAAGTCGTAACTTAGACCGGTTAGTTTTAAGGAAAGGTTTACGGTTCAAAACGCATGATTAAGCGAAGACCGGGATAGGATGTGATTTAGACCCGACAAGTTTGGAGACTTGTATAATATGGGTAAACTAAACACATTCTGGATTTTGAGATAAAAACGATAACGTTTGACCCGTTTCGGCTAATTTATGCAAACTAGTTACATAAACCGAACCGAACGCGTAATAAGCGAAACGGTTATTCATATGAGCCATTTACAGGTTTCCTAAGTTAATATGCTCCTAATATGTTGTGACATCAGTAAGTTGTCCTTCATTATGCCCGAATTGTATATAAACACAAACTAGGCCCCGTAGAGGTAGTTTGGTCATTTAAAAGGTTATAAAAGAGTTTAAGTATTTACCTGAGTTACAGGTCTGATATAATCAGCAAAAATACTTATTTTGATAAGTTATAACAGTAGGTTAAAGTATATATGTGAATTTACCAAGTATAACCAAACTATGCACCGTAGGGGCATTTTGGTAATTTCACATAAGCCGTAAAGCTCAAAACTGAAGTCTGAGTTAAACAACTTTTGCTTACTGTTAAAATATTATAATTTAACTAAAACATCAGTAGGTATCACCCTTGTATGTTTAAAAATAGTCTTAGTACATACTATGCGCTAAAAACGCTAAATAAGGCGATTAGGAGCCGTTTACGGGTTCAATACCTAAAGTTGATATTTTTATTATTCCAGAAGGTCTAAAATAATTTATTTATCATATGTGATCAGTGGCAAAAGGTTTGGAGTCGTTTAGATATGTAAAACTCATTTTATGGCCCGTAAGGGCAAAACCGACATTTACCGGGTTAAGCCTACGACTACTAGTTATGCTCAGCCTAAAATTAATTAAAAATCTTTAAAAATCCCAAAATAATATATTACATCAGTGGGTAATAAGTTTGATATCAAAAAGTGGGCTTAACTAGGCTATACGCTAATTACGCCGTTTAGTTAACATAAAGCTTTCAATTTGCGCTAACGAGCATAACTCTTAATCTACACCTCAAACTGATGTCAAACTTTGCATACAAGTTTATATATCAGTAACTAAGGTTTCTACATTTTTACATTTTCACAAATCACGTTTTAAGGTGAAAAGGGCATAATGGTCAACATATGAGCAATTAACGGAAACGCGTAAACGAATGGGTCAATCAATGAACCAACCACGGAGGGTTGTGCAAACATGTAGCCTGGTCCTAAAGAAACTCTAAGACATTTTCAAATCATACTAAAGCGGGTCAGAACTGAAACTCAAAGCGAAAATCAAACTATTCGACTTTCGGTTCCGAACCGGGTCTCTACAGTAAATTGTCGGGTTGAACATGTTTAGATATGTTCTTACACTAATTACCAAGTTATATGAATGATAAAATAGGTTACACGCCTTTTACATCGTTAATTATGTATTAAACGAAAGATTACATTTCTGTTGACTTTTTCTAATCATCTTTGACTCGACAAAAGACCTAGTTAGGATGGGAATCGGTGGATGCCCTTTTAAGGGTTTAAAGCCCACATAATTACCAACTTATAACTACCTTTGATTCGACTAATCACTGGACCATTAGTGATTAATCTTAAAGTCAACCGTTAATTACGACGGTTTGACTTTTAAGCTATAACTAAGCTAAAACTTAATTAGAAAAGGTTAAACATACTTACAAGAGTCCTAAGCTTGATTAGTGATCACTTGAGAGTGCCTTGGAGCTCCAAGGATGATCAGATTTCAAGAAAGAATGGTGTGAATAATGTTGCAACTTATGGTCCTTTATATAGTGGTTTTAATCACCACAATTTGTTGACACACAAGCCTACAACCCACGACAACTCATCAACACATGTCCTAGATGTTCTAGGGGTTGTTTAGGGGCCAAGCTTGAAGAGGCAAGTCGAAATAATGGGGTTACAAGGGTTGTGGCAGACAAAGAATCAACAAGATCACATTTCTGTCCAGACAAGGCAGTGGCGTAGCGCCACTGCATGAGCATTAGTGCTCGCGCTACGCGAGCCCCTAGGGTCATCCAACAAAAACTTTTATTAATTGCAGTTTTGGTCCCTGGCCCTTCTAAAGGTTGCTTTCAAGTCTTGTTTTGCACTATGAGCCCTCTAAATTGACGTATATGGGCGTTAAGACATTTACCCACTTTGTTTAGTCCTCGGTTAACTTTATTGTCACCCGAAAAGTCCTAAACTTCATCGTTGACGCTTTTAATTCCCTGCATACGGATTTGATCATAACTTTCTCATACGATAACGAAACTTTATGAAATTTATATCGTGCATTCTAGTGAGCATAATTAACCGTTACAAAGCTTCGGGTTTGTCAAAAGGTCACTCAGAGGTATAACTTAAACATGTTGACACATTTAACCCCTGTAGTTTGTAATCTCTCACTTTTAGCTTCGCATGATCCATGATTTATTCGTTTGACGTTATAAACATCATGTAGGGTTAATGTACAATATATTTATTCACTGTTGACACTTAAGATACGTATATTCACATACTTTCCATGTTTGTCAATTTTAGTCCTTTCAGAACATTCTTTCACACGTTCAAACTTATGACACGTGTCATTACATTATAGGACGTGAATTTTCGAGGTGTTACAATGGTCCTCCCAAGTCACATCATATTATTATTGTTAGATGGGTGTTGCAAGATTTTATAAGAACTACAATGTAACTATATATAGTCCATGCTTATTTATTGTTTTATAGAATGCCTTTCTTGGTTTTCGCCGATCTGTTAGATGGGACATGTGCTCTAATGACCGTTGATTTACTCCACCTAATAGAAAGTTGTTTGATGTATACTAACTCGCAGTGTAGCACATTGAAACATGATAGAACTTTAAGGTAACATATACGCATGTGGACTGCTCCACCTATTGTTAATTTATTTTAGAATAGAACCCGTCATATACAAGTAAGTTGTGCTTGACAACGAGATATTAGACTTGAAATTTCTAGTAAGACGACCTATAACTCACAACTCGTCTATCTACCGACAATAATTATATACAAATCATCACCTCATAATTTAATACCATTTTTTAATAATATTGGTTCCCAATCACAATCAAAATGAAATTATCACAAGAATTAGACCCTACTATATTAATCATGGGTTGTTATCTTAGATAATAGCCATATAAAAAGAATATCAAACAAAATGTTGGGGGGTTGGAGTGACCTATGCCCCTCAATTCATAGAAATGACTTCAAAATACTCTTATTTTGATAATGACAAGGATATCAATACACCATCACACATCCAAATCAAACAACCTTCTTCCTTATACAAGATTGACATCAATTCAAATAGATATTGACAATGCATACTCTCTTAGGGGTCTCTGTTTTTCTTTATTTCATAATTTGGCTTAGTGTTAAGACTCTATTGTTTTCAAATTAATTGTTAGTGTCTTTCCTTGTTATGCATCAATAACATCCTAAAGTTCATTAAAAGTTCCTAAGAAACATATACTCGCAAAATGAAACAATAAATAATCCTAAAGTAAAAGATATATATGAATCATGTCCAAAGCATATAATTGATAAATAATTATTGTTTGTTATGAATGTAAAACTAACAATTTGGAGATTATTATTATTTGAGTAAAGTATTATTTTTTTTTGAATGACAAACTAATCTATCAATTGGTCTAGCCTCACATTTGTGAAAGTAGGCTATATGATGTGGCATAAAGCTCTTCACGCTAACTTAGCACCACGTAGGCGACAAGTAAGCGGGGTGCTTTATTGTAAACTTGGATGATGTGGAATAAAGCCCCCATTAATTATATAGAAAAAAAAAAAGAAATAAAAAAAAAAACAATTGTGATTGGCTCCTCCCCACCTCACCCCCTTTAGCGCTCGCCATCATCTTAGCGGAGCATCCATAGTGCCCCATCTTTAGCATAGCAAGGATGGTGTTGGGGGGCGCCACCCAGCTGAGGTGGCTAGGGGCGTTGCCCCACACCTGTTAGCTTTATATGATAAATATTTTGAACGAATCAAAGTCTTTAATATATAATAATGTAAGTGCTCAAAATAGCCACAAACTTTAAAAAGATAAGATATAGTAGAATTGTTTTAATTATATTTTTATCAGTTTTAGCAACACACTTCCTTTTTTCTTAACATAATAACTTATACACCACGAACATTGTTCCCTTGACCATGCTTTAACTCAATGAAACTATAAGCTTTTACCTTTTAACTCCTATATATAAAATACATTTTCACCACAAACGGCAAAAAGATCAAAGAGAAAGTGCCAAAGTTGGAAATTTACGATTTCTATTTACAAGGAGAGAAATGTAAAGATTCTTCCATAAGGTGTAGTCAGTGATGAACATTGAGTAAAAAGATTCCATGCATCAGAAAATATTCCTGACTTCTTGGGGTTAAGAAGGAGCCAAAATAAGATGAAGTGAAAGGACTAAAATTCCATCAAAAACACATCTTGTGACACAAAATTAAAAATAATACGAAATGTACTAACAAGTTTTTTCAAACAATGAATAGTAGAGGTGGGAGGATCAGTGAAGAGAGGCGAGTCACAAACCGAGTTCAGCTTTGAAACTCGTCAGTGTTAACATGGATGAAAATGGGCCGAGTCACTTTGACATAATAATAACTATTTTTGTGTCTATTTTTAGTTTCTATATACACAGATATTGCTATGGTACTTATCCCTCACAAAGTGGTAAGTGGTGTGAGTTCAAGTGCCCATAACTTACACAAATTTATTACATATTTTAACTGAAATTGAATCAAAACGAATTTATAATTCGAATTTGAATTGGCTGGTTCTTAATCGAATTCGAATCGAATACGAATTCAAGCAAAAAAATAAATTATTCAAAAAATTCGACTCAAGCAATTCGAAAATTCGGTTAGATTAGATGAACATCCCTAGTGGTAGCAAGCCACAAGTACCAACACCACCATTCACTAGGATTGTGCCATCTCATTTAACCCAATACAACCTAATTCAATCAAAATAAAAAGGGGCAACAACATAGCTCAACCAACCAACTAGCCACTATCTAATAATATTGTGACACCTCAACCCACTAGCCACTCTCCACTCCCCTCTTACTCACGCCCGGTTGTGTAACTCGCAACCTCCCCCCCCCCCCCCCCCCCCCACGTGTGCACACACACAGAGAAATGACTTACTCGAAACAGATGTAACAATTTTAGTAAGTCACAACACCTTCTAACAACGCTTTATGATATTATATTGTGTTTGTACCAATTTAAATTAATTGGACTAAGTCTTCTTTTAGCTAGCTATTCCTTTTTAATATTACCCGATTCATCATCTTCAAATAAAACACAACTCATATTAATAGACAACAGATTGGATGAAAATATCACAAGACAACACTATACAAGTAAGGTTCATCTATGAATGCCTATGAACATTGTACCTTTAGCTAAACTCAAATTTTTTTTTTTATCAAATAAGCAAACAAACTGATTTCACATTGCAGCTTTCCTGGAACAAAGTTAAAATTTAACAAATATTTTTCAGAGGTATAAGCTTATGTTTGGCTGCTTAGACTTTCCTGTTTTAGACGTAGCAACACCGCCCACGAAGACCAAAATGTGTAGAGTTGGCGAATATGTTTTAGGCGTACCAACATCCCATATCATATATGCAGCAAGTGACTAAACATTACATCAAATCTGGTGTGAAAAACATCAAAAACATATTTGAAGAATATGCTTACACCAAACTTGGATCAACTTCAATGTATGCGCCAAACTTTTATAGCAAACTTTTTTCACATTGATTAACTGACATTTATATATTTCATGATAGTTTATATCAATTCAGCTATTTATTCACAGAACAATAGATGAAATGCACACCATCATAGTTAAATAATATATACTATTGTAACAATAGATGAAAGGAAAGTTGTACAGTTTACACCATTATAAGTATATTTTTCTAGTCTCTGTAATATCATAGATTCATATCAGTACATCACTCCCAATGTCCCAAGTCCTATACATGTTCACAATATTTCGCATGCTATTGGGTGGTTTGTAGGCCCAATCGGAGAAGTAGGAATAGGGTTGGTATGTTATGGATTGGGTTTGGTACTCAATTGGCCCAATGTTTAGGGAATAATGTTTAGGGAGGGCCGTATAAAAAAATGTTTTGGGGAGTTATATTTTTCTTGGGTGATCATCCTAAGAAGACATACGACGATGCTCCCTTTGTACTCAGTAAAAGTTTGTTAAAGCGTAAACTCTCATTTCGTCCCTGCGGTTTGATGAAAATTGCCACTTTCATCCAATACTTGGTTTTCTCACATCTAGGTTTTGTGGTTTTCAAATCTTGTGATTTTCACCCGGTCAATCAAATGCATCCAACTTTCCCGGTTAATTGAGGGGTATAACGTTCATTTTACATATGCTTGATGAAAGTAGCAATTTTCACCTAAACCCGAAATCCTAAAATTGCAGTTCACTCATATAACATGATATACATTGTTTAGTTATTTTCTATCATAATTTTATATATAAAATGATTATTACATTAATAATAGGCTCGTTTAGGTTCGCAAGACTTAGTATCAGGTTTTCAAGATTTAACATCAACATTAATAACAAGCTCCTTTATATTTACGTTGGCTAAATGTACCTCACCCCTAAAACTTTTTCATCATATCCCCCCCCTAAAAATGTTAAATCAAGAAGATCTTTTGGTTATTCATTATGAAACAGGGGAACATTAGTGATTGCTCAAGATCGGCTCGCAAAAACTCAAATCAAGACGATGCTACACAAGTTTGAGCTTAAGCCCACGCCTAAAAATAAGCTAAGCTTGTTTTATAAGTGAGCCCAAGCCCGAACTTTAATTATCGAGCGCGGTATTAAATCTCACGAACCTAATGAGCCTATTATTAATGTAATAGCTATTTAATATGTAAGATATATATATATTTATATAATAACTATTATATCTAAAATAATGATGAAAATAATTCAATAATATATATTATGTTATATATAATAGCTTCAGTAAACAATCATTTTCATTCATGTGGCTTGGTGAAAATTGTTACTTTCATCCATTATATCTCAATGACCATTATACTCCGAGATTTGGATGGAGTTAATTGCCTGGATGAAAACAACAATTTTTGGCAAACTACAAGGCAAAAACCAAGTATTGGATTAAAATTGACACTTTTCACCTAACTACAGAGACGAAAATTATATTTTACTCTTTGTTGGATTATAAAATATACCAGGGGGTTGTTCCCTTTACAAAACAAATAAAAAAATAAATATTTCGCAAGACATTCCATGTTAAAATAAACTTTGGCTCATTTAAAATGGTCTACGAAACATTGCTTTCTTCGAAATTGTCTATAAAACATTAAACTAAACTAAAAAACTTCAGATTCAGCCCAGTCATTTTAATTTGCCAACTCGCTTGACCCATCTATTGCCAACTCGCTTGACCCATCTAGATACAAGTTACTCTGAAATGTAGATCACACCAATTTTTTTTAACGCCAAAAGAGATTTTATTCCACCAAAACTAGCAAGAAGCTAGCACACGTAACAAGAAGCTAATCACCAGAGGAAGAAACATAAAAGATATTTAGGTGAAGGATGATTGACATGGTCAAAAGCTACACATATCTTGACCTTTGATCCAATGACACGTTTTGATTTTTGTTTTCATTAATAACTTAAATAGAATAGAACAAAATAGAATAAAGTGCAATGCATTCTATTCCTTATCAGTTATCAATTCATATTTTTATACAAAAGAAAAACATCTAGGATACGTGGAATTTAAAGTTGTTGCATGAAGAGAAAGAAAAAGAGTAGGACCCAAAGATTACTAGTTTGTGGATACAATTTATAGCATTGACTTCCAAGTCTTCCATGGAAATACTTTTCTATCATGTCTTCATCTATAAATGAAATTCGTTTAGTTAATCTCAAAACCCATCACTTCATCATAAGAATTCACCTTTACACTTCTCATTTTCTAGCTTAATTGGGGTTGTGGGATTAAATAATGGGGAATCAGTGGGGTTTGTGTAACAACCCTAAAGAAACCGACACCTTGAATTATTTTCCGACACCCTAATATATTTTAAAATATCCCTATATGTTCCAAAATACACCCCATACGTGAAAACGGGCCCCGAATACCCTAAATATTAATAAAAATAATTAAAATATGATTTTTGGTTTTAGGCGGGCCGCGTAAAGGATCCTTAACCCTTACGCGGGCCGCGTCAACTTAAAACTCAGGCGGGCTCTGGTGTGCACACGTGGCCCAACACTTGGCGGACCTACCTGATGACCCGGACAAGCTAGCGAGTTGACCAGCTTTGACGCGGGCCGCGTAGACCCTCGTCTACTCTTACGCGGGCCGCGAGAAACTCGAGATGAGACCCTATAAATAGAACGCATCGGCTTTCAACACAAATCGTTCACATCTTTTCTGTATTATACCCCCTAATTAGCGAGGTTCTACTCCGTTGTAAGTATTATAACCCCAGTTTCGTATTAGATACGCTGCCCGATTGATTTAGGGTTCCGTAACAACTGTTGTGGTTCTGCCCGACGTAGTTGTTGGAATACCGTCTCGGGGAGGGTATCATTAATATAATCAAAGGGTTATTATACTAACCTATGTACATTTGTGAAAATTTTAGATTAATCCCAGGAAACCCTTACGCGAAGTCTAAAATAGCAATGTGAGTTTATCCTCTTTTTGTTAACCTTTTTAGAATGTTTTACAAAACCTTAAATGTTTTACAATGCGATTAAGCGGTGATTGAGTCTTTGTAGTTCTTCAATTATTGCCGGTATGTTGGGGTTTTGTATACAAAATTTACTACACTGTGAGTAGTAAGTCGGGACGACAACACGTTACCATTGGACAACGAGTTAGCCAATGTGTAATATGACCCACCAGTCAGGATTGACAGTACTGAATGAGTAATTGTGTAGAAATAAACAATGTGATCGCTCTCAATACTGTGTTAATTGATAAAATAATTCTTGATTAAACTGGGATTCACTCACCAGTATTTCCCACTGACAAATGTTTTTAAAACACGTTTCAGATAACACAATGTGACAGCCAATTAGTAAAAAGCCAGCTGGAGAGCACTAAAGGCTTAGGAAAAATGTGGCTATAAAAGTTACCTAAAAGACGATGTTTTAAATTCAATAAAATAGGGTTTATCCCTATAAACATGTTGTAATAAGAAACTTGGGTTTTACCCATGTGATTATTAATATCAAATATGGTGGTTTTACTCTGATAAATATTTCCTAACTACGGTCCTGATGTAATTTCCGCTGCCAAATTAACAAACTGATACCCCCAAAAATCTGAGTTCGCGTCCGCCCGTTCCCGGGACAGATAAGGGATCGGGGGTTGCGACAGAAGGTGGTATCAGAGCCAAGCCACTGGTCTAAGCCAAAGAAGTGTTCTGCTGACACTTAAATTTTAAATTTTGTGTTAGGAAATAATTTATGTGATTATGTGTTTTTTGACTATTTGTTAGTTTACAGTATGAGTGATCAAGGACCCTCAGACATGTGTCGTTAGTTGTCTGATTCACCTAGGAGTGAAGGTACCTCTTCACAGCCTACCCTTTCTGGGTATTCTGCCGATCAGGAAGAAGGGATGTTTGCCTTTAAAGCTTAGTCAGAAGAGCCATTTCCTCATAAAAAGAGAGGATGGTTCAATAAGGAAGCATTTGCGCGTAGGAAAAGAATGCGAAAGTTGCAACAGCAAAGAGTTCTAGCAGCTGCTAAGCGAGAGTCAGATGCCCATACACAGGATATGCTTAATAGAAGCTTAGCTAATTTCCATATCCTAGCTACAACTGCTGCTGACCCAAGTCTGGAACAACAAGTAGCCCCACAACCCTTACCTTTAATTCCCACTCAACCAATGGAGGTAGAAATGCATGAATTTAACCCTGAGGAGATACCTAGGATACCAGCCCCTAATCCTTTAGATCCAAATTATGATCCCTGGTTTGATGATCCTAGGGATTATGTGCCACGTTATCACTTAAACGAAGAAACCTTGCCGAATTTAGCAGCATATCCAGGTTTGGACCCTCTAGATCCCTATTATGACAACGATGAATACATTAGGGAGATTTTGGAGAATCCTTGTCCTCAGGAGAATCCAGTACCTCAGTACCCAGAGCCAATACCAGTACCTGCACCCCCAATGAGTGCAGAGAATTTGCAAGAACTCCGAAATTTTAGAGAAGAAATCACAGAAAGTAGTGAAAGGATGAGATATGTAGGAGAGCAACTCGTATGGAAATACGATGAGCGTCAGATGGATTTCGGGGGAAATCCATATCCATGAAGGCGATAGTAAAGTTGGTAATAATAATAAAATAAATAAAATTAATAATAATAAATCAATCATAGTATAGACCACTTTGTGGTTAACGAGGCATAATAGTATTGTAATTTTTAATTCCTGTTTTAGTGTGTATTTGACGCATACTATATAGAAAAGAGTAAAGTCGCAATGCACGACGTTTTTGACCAATATGTGTATTATGTGGCTGTTACTTAAACTATTTAATTATTCTATTAATGATTGGTAAATGTTTAAAATTCAGATGGCCGACGAAGGAAATCAAGGAAATCTGAATAATGATAACTAGAGTAACATTAACTTGGTTAATGAGAATCCAAGCATCAATAACAATGGAAATCAAGTGGATAATAGTGCTATCCAACACATAGTCGCACAAGGAATAATAGATGCAATGCCCTATATTATTCAAACGGTTAAGGAAGCCGATAACAAGAGTAAACATGATAGCAAGCGACCCTCTGAACCCGAAAACAGTGTAAACAATGGACCTGTACTTCAAATGCCCATTCCCAAAAGGAGAAAAACCATGTCTTAAGGTTGTTCTTATAAAGAATTCTTTTCTTGTAAACCAATGGAATTCTCGGGCAACGAATGGGCCATTGCAACCCTACGCTGGATAGAGAAGACTGAGGCAGTCTTAAGAATATGCAAGTGTGCTGAAGAAGATAAGATAATGTTTGCTTCTAATCTATTTAAGAATTCAGCACTAGAATGGTGGAACACTATCCTCCAATCAAGAAGAAGTGATAGAACTTACCATATGGAATAGGAAGAATTTAAGGACAAGGTAGAAAGGAAATTCTGCCCACCCAATGAGAAGGAACAGATAGCAAACAAATTCCTAAACCTTAGAATGACTGGTGTGGATAGTAAGGGATACACTAAATTATTCTTTGAATATGCTAGAATAGTGCCAACCATTGCTTCACCTGAACCAGTGTTAATCTCCTGTTATATCTGGGGATTAATTGGAGAAATAAGACACGTAGTCAAGGCAGCTAGACCTCAAACCATAGAAGAAGCTGTAGAACTAGCAAATACCTTGACAGATGAATTAATCCGTACCCGAGAAGAGGATCAAAGGAGGAACCTAACCCAGAAGCTCACACAAGAATTTCGTTCTGGAAATTTTAATCGTGGGAAAAATATAGGTTCTACCTCTACACCTTACTGTAAGAATTGCAAAAGGAAGCATTCAGGAAGATGCTCCATATACTGTAACTTTTGCAAAATATCGGGACACAAGGAAGAAGACTGCAGGAAGAAAGCTAACAACATGATATGCTATAACTGCGGAGAACAAGGCCATATCAAGCCTAACTGCCCGAAATTAGTTCCAGCTACAAACAACAAGAATACCAAAAATGCTAGAGCATTTGTTCTAACGGCAGAAGAAGCAAAGATGATCCCGGATGTGATCATTGGTACGTTTTTAGTTAATGATATTTTTGCTAAAGTATTATTTGACTCTGGTGCAAACCAAAGTTTTATTAATACTTCATTTTGCAAATTACTTAAGCATTCATTAACTAAACTTCCACAAGAATGTCTAGTAGAGACAGCTAATGGAGAAACCATTAAGATTTCTGAAATCTTGCAGGGAGCAAGAATAAAAATTTTAAATCAAGAATATTTTGCAAATCTTTACCCCATGAATCTGGCAGGATTCGATGTCGTTTTAGGAATGGATTGGTTAATAGCCAATAAAGCCAGTATTTTATGTGATCAAAATTTGATACAAGTAAATTCACCAAAAGGTGAAAAGATCACGATTGAAGGATATAAAACTTCCAAATCTACTAAATTCATCTCTGTGATGAAAACGGCAAGTTACATAAGAAAAGGATCATTAGTGTATTTGATTTCTATAATCACTAACACTAAAGGAAAGGATTTAAAAGATATTCCAGTAGTATCCCAGTTTTCAGATGTATTTCCAGAAGAATTGCCAGGGCAACCTCCAGATAGAGAAGTTGAATTCAGAATCCATTTAATACCAGGAACATCACCGATTGCCAAAGCACCTTACCGTTTGGCACCTGCAGAAATGCAAGAATTGAAGAAACAATTAGACGAATTGTTAGATGTTGGACCGTGTGCGTGACCCTAAACAGTCAGTAAAGGTAGTTCATCTTCGTTTACAGAGGCGGAATCAAAGTAAACAAAGTCACAACAACTTGTTCCTTTTCAATTCTTTTCTATTAATGCTTTTCCGAGACTTTACAATGATTTCTGATGAAATTTTGGCAGCACCTCGTCTCACATACAATGACCATGTCCGCTTCAAATGACACACACATCAACTATATATAGGCGCTGCTAGTTCGCTTGAGATGACACGGATTGCTTTCAAGCGAACTCACATGATTGGGTTTCGCTTGAACATGACATGATGCCATTTCAAGCGAACTCACCTATATTAACATTTACAAACCCTAATTCAACTCTATTGTGTGCTCGTTCATCCTATCTAGACATAAGACTCGATTAAGACGTAGTAAACAGACATTCAGTGCACCAATAGACTCCCCCTTGGATGTTGACGAAGTCTTCGGCGTCAAGTCTTTAGTCTTAGTCTCTCTCCAAATTTTCTTCACATTGTAAAAGCTCTCTTCAATCTTTATCTACAAACATTGATCCACAATCTCCCCTTTGATTGTTGATCCAGAATTCTGACTCCCCCTTTCGCAGACTCCCCCTCTCGATAAGCTAGGGCTTTAAATTCTGGTTCAAACTTTGACATTTTGATTGCCATGGGGATTCCTGTTACCTGCATATACTCTTCCTAAATATAAGATATATGACAAGAACAGTATTAATCCATACTTACCATTCAACTTTCAGTGTTAGAAATCCACTTAAGTATTCAGGTCCAAGTTAATGACCCTGATTACTCAATTTATCTACCAAGTCCAATTTAATGACCTCGGTTGATCAGAGACAATTCACACTGACATTCAGTTCAATTTGTTTTTCTGAAAATTTACAAGTTTCAAGTTAATAAACTTGCTTCAACTTTTCAATTTCACAAGTTTATCATGATTAGCTCCAAACTCATCATCCAGTCCAGAAACTTCCTGCATCTGCTTCAATTCGAATCTGAAGATCAACTCTCCACTTTGGTTTGTCAAAAATAAAGCAGAAATGTAAAATCTTTTTGGATTTTTAATAAGCTTCTAAACTAGAAATGAAATACAGAACTAAAATGCAATTAAAATAAACTATTTACAAACATATTTTTGATGAGCGTGTTAGAGAATCATATCAGCTATTTGACAAGTCACAAGTACCGTTAAGCTTTAATTTCATACTCAGAATTAAACAATTCGCTTAGATTGTCGATATACTGATCCAGTTTAAATTCTCACACAATTTTCAATCTGTCCAGGATATGGATTAAGTGTTTTAGAGACTTAAACTTATACGTGTGTCCCACCTCTTGAATATACTCCCGTATCCAGGTCCCAATATTCAGTCTTACAGGTGAGTATACTACAAATGATATCTGTAAGGGGTTAATAAATTATGAAGAATCATGAGAGCTCAGATCAGAACTACCGTTTAGTAGAGAGATCATGACTCAACTTTTGGGTGTGTCCCCTTTAGAGGATCTTTTTTTTATAACAGCATTGCTAAGCAATTTTATTGTCTTATCATTTCTGCTGAGGGTGATGCTATGTTTCAATCATTGCAGAAAGTATTATTCGAGGACTAGGTCAGAACTTCCATTCAGCAAAAGTCCCGGAATAATACCCCAGATATCACTGAATATAAAGACCTAGTATATCAGAAAAAGGAATATTTCAAACAAGATTTCAGGGGTTACCTATATATCCAAGTAGTGTTCCCCACGAAATAAGTAAGTAAAGATTTAGGTTTATATCCCGAACAAACCTACTAAATGTGTAAAAACCTATCGGCACATCATCAGCGAGACTGTTTAACACATTTAAACATTCCATTTCTTTAGCATACTGTAACTGTCAAGCCAATGTACTATCATTTTCCCTTTTTACACATGCTCTTTTCTGGTTTTCTATTGTTTTTGGATTTTGAAAATATCTCATGTTTTTGAATTTTTATCATTTTTTATTGTTTTTGTATTTTCTGAAAATACCCTATACCTCCCCCTAAATACCAAAACAAGTAAAAAATCGACAAACCATTGCAGATTGCTTCTCAACATCATCTACAATGTCTCCTTCATCAACACCAATAATCTCCTCCAACACCGATAAAAGCTTCATACCATTCAGTTTTAGCAAATACTGAAAACGTGTTTTGTCAAATGCTTTGGTATGTAAATCAGCTTTTTGTTCATCAGTGTGGATTTTCTCAATTCGTATCAACTTCTTCTCGAAACAATCTCGAATGAAGTGATGACGAATCTCAATGTGTTTCGTTTTAGCGTGATGTACTGGATTTTTAGTAATGTTAATCGCTGCCTCATTATCAACAAAGATAGGAGTGTTTAGAAATTTCAAACCGTAGTCGCGCATCTGTTGCTGGATCCACAAGATCTGTGAGCAGCAGCTACTAGCAGATACATACTCCGCTTCACATGTGGATAAAGCCACAGAGGTTTGCTTTTTGCATTGCCAGGTGACCAATCGTGGTCAGAAAAACTGACACCCTGCTGTTGTTGATTTAGCGTTAACTTTGCCACATCCGAAATCGGAATCGGAATACCCTTCAAGCATGAAATCGCCTTCTCTTGGATACCATAACCCCAATGATGGAGTTCCTTTCAAATAGCGTAATATCCTTTTCACAATCACCATATGCGAAGCTCTCGGGTTAGATTGAAATCTTGCTGCGAGGCAGGTTGGGTACATAATATCGGGTCTTGAAGCTGTCAAATACATCAGCGATCCGATCATGGAACGATACATCGTTTCATCTACCTTCTCTCCGGTGAGATCAGGGTTTATCCCATGATTTGTTGCTAATGGGGTGGAATCTGGAGTAGAACCTGACATCCCGAATTTCTCCAAGATATCATGAACGTACTTCGTTTGATGTATGAAAATTCCTTTGGGTAGTTGATCAACCTGCAGTCCCAAAAAGAATTTCATCTCACCCATCGATGACATTTCGAATTTCTGCTTCATAACTCGTTCAAAATCTTTGCACAAATTCTCATTTGTTGACCCAAATATGATGTCGTCCACGTATATTTGAACTATTAGAAGATGTCCGTCGACCTCTTTGGTGAAGAGAGTGGCATCCACTTTTCCACGAATAAAGCTGTTGGCTAGTAGGTGTTGAGACAATGTCTCGTACCAAGCTCTCGGGGCCTGGTGTAAACCATACAGCGCTTTGGCTAACAAATAGACCTTGTTTTTGTGGATTGGATCGGTGAAGCCCGGTGGCTGACCGACATATACCTCCTCTTTTACCTTCCCATAGAGAAAAGTCGATTTCACATCTAACTGATATACTTTGAAATTTTTCCAAGACGCAAATGCTAGGAAGATTCTGATCGCTTCTAGTCGAGCTACAGGAGCATACACTTCGGTAAAATCTATACCCTCCTGCTGACTGAAACCCTGGACTACGAGTCGAGCTTTGTTACGAACCACAACTCCTCTATCGTCTCTCTTACACTTGAACACCCACTTGGTGTTTTTCTTCCTTTGACCATCAGGCAAATCCACTAACTTCCACACTCCCAACTTTTCGAATTGGCTCAGTTCCTCCTGCATCGCGTTGACCCAAGAATCTTCAGTAAGCACCTCTTTATAAGTCCTTGGTTCAACCTGCGAGATAAAACAACTCAATGATAATTCAGTTTGCAAAGGAGCAACTTTTGTATAAAAACATGTAAGCCCTTGATCAAGCTGTCTTCTAGTGCGGACGCCTGTTTGCAATTCTCCAATGATCAATTCCTCTGGATGATATGAAAGAGTTCGTGGCATTACTTCGCCTGGAACATCTACATCGCCTTCCAGATTAGTAACATTCTGATTTGCACCTTGTTCACTGACTGGGTTTGTTTGACTTGAAATCTGAATTTGCTCCCCCTCAGAATCTGAATCACCACGATCAAATACTGGCATGTTCTCAGATTCTTGATTATCATTTTGTTCCGTCTGATTATCTTGAGCAACTTCATCTTGTTGGACATCATCATGTTCACCAGCATTGCTTGGACCTGCTTCATCATCATTTGAAGCTCGTTGCGGTCGTCTTGAATACTCAGCTGGAAACCTTTCCTGCGATTCTTCATACTCTCTTAGAATATCCAACTCGTCAAAGAAATCTTCTTCTTCATCCTTTTCTTCTTCCATGTCAAACGAATCCCACAATTTATCATAATTAAAACGCCATGAGTCACCTGGATTCTGAGGCGGCATAGTATACCCCTGACACTCAACATGTTGTGCTTCGATGATCTGCTTCAAACTTGGAACAAAGACCCTTCTTTGTGGACTTGAGTAACCCACAAATATTCCTTCGATACTCTTTGGACCAAACTTACCAAAAGGCTCTAGAACAGTACAGGGAGACCCAAACGGTTCTAAATACTTAAGGTTCGGTTTGCGGTTATTGATCAACTCAAAGCATGTTTGGTTGAATTTCTTCACAGTGAGAACCCGGTTGAGTGTATAGCATGCGGCTGAAACTGCTTCTGCCCAAAAATTTATCGGTAGCTTTGAATCAGCAAGCATTGTTCTGGCCGTTTCGATTAGCGTCCTGTTTTTACGTTCTGCAACTCCATTCTGCTGCGGAGTGTACGGAGCACTAAACTCATGCAATATACCTCTTTCATCACAAAATTCTTCCATCTTGTTGTTCTTGAATACAGTACCATTATCACTTCTAATTCTTTTGATACGCCTTTGGTACAGATTTTCAATCTTTCTGAACAACGCCATCAAACTATCAAACATTTCATCTTTCGACTTCAAGAATGATACCCACGAAAATCTGGAATAATCATCAGTAACCACAAGACAGTAGAGATCTCCTGTAATACTTTTGACGTTTACTGGACCAAACAGATCCATATGTAGTCTCTCTAATGGTCTGGAAACTGAATTTACTTGATTTTAGGGTGTGACTTTTTCTTCTGCTTGCCTTTGATGCAACTAATACACTCCCCTTCCAGATGAAAACCTTTGACATGAACACCTATAACCAAATCATTGTGCACCAAGTGATTCATTTTTCTAAGATGTATATGGCTCATCTTCCGGTGCCACAACTTCGATTCTTTCTCTGTTGCTCTAGACACAAAACAATGAGCCTGACCCGTGGTTGTAGTAGCTACGCTCATGTCCAACACGTACAGATCATTCACTCTAGGTGCCCTCATAATAATCCATTCTTCAGGGATAACAAATCCTGGTTTCAAGATCAAACATTCTTTGTCTGTGAAGTGAGTGGTATACATCCTGTCACAAATCTGCGAGATACTCAGCAGTTTTTTCTCCAGCTCAGCAATGTAGTTAACTCTTTCAAACGTAACAATCCAATTAGATAACGTTCCTTCACCAATAATTCTACCACCCTGATTTCCTGCGAATCCCACATAACCACCATTGAAATTTCTAACATCGTACAACAATGCAGTCTTTCCTGTCATATGTCGAGACGCTCCACTATCCATAATCCATCGTGAAATAGCTCTCGGAAGTTCCTGCACATATCACAAATTGATTTTAAAAACACATTTCAATAAAGATGCCGATTCATGCTTCACAATTACCAACTAGGAAGCTCCGGCAAGTCCAAAATTTTTAGTGAGATTTTGATGCTACCCAAGCTTTTTTCGACTCAGGTAACTGGACTTTAATGTGAGTTTTAGCAGTGTAAAGTGGCGGAAAATTTTTATCATTCATCTTTAAACTTTCCTCAGATCCAACCTCAACCTTTTTGTATAAGAAAAACTCATCTATCTTAAGTTGACCGGTTGGTTGATTTTTCTTTTGAACATTCTTGTTCTCTGGTGTAGTAGAAGATTGTTTCTCCAATAATTCATAATAATCCAAAGGAACATCCATCTTTACCGGTGTGGTAGAAGACGATTGTTTTTCTTTCTCCGAAACCTTTGGTTTAGATGAACTTTCTTTCTTGTGAAACACTTTTGGCTTCCATGTTTGTTGAGATGATGCAACCCATTTATAAAATTTGTCATTTTTAGTTACCTCATTCTTAACAGGTTCAATTTTGATTTTTGTTATCTCATTTTTCAAAATTTTCTCAACAACCATTGGAGCTTTGCCTTTTACATTAACCTTCTTCTTTCGATTCTCAACAACTTCAGTCTTAGGCTTGAAGTTGGTGCAGTTTCTTGCAATGTGACCAACTTTGTTACATCTAAAGCATGTACGAGTATCAACTACCTGACTTATGCCTTCAGACTGAGGTTGTGAGGCCCTCTTCTAAAAAAACTCTTCATTTGATTTCGAAAAAATCGTTTTCTCTTCATCAGAAAGTGAACTTGAACTGTTCACAAACACTTTCTTCTCAACAAACTTTTTGTTTTGAAAATTCTTTCTTTGATAGTTCTTACCATCCTGATATCCACCCGACCATTTGTTTCGATTGTTATAAAAACGTGGTGGAACAACAGGTTTCTTGTAGTAAGCTTTATCTTTCTCAAAATTCATTTGCCTTTTTGCATTTTTCAAACTTTCAACTTCTGACACATCAATCTCAACCAACTTGAAAACATTTTTCAATTTGTTCACATTAACATTCTCTAATGGAAAATCACAATCCGAATACAACTTATCAGATCCAGCCATCTTGTACATCACAAGACCCGGTTCATCACCTAAGTTGTTTTTGGATTTTGATTTTGGAATGTATTTGTCCAAGAAACATTCATCATATCCAGCTGAATCATTTTCAGATATCAAAACACTTTCAGCTGTGCTTTTAACAATCTCTGTCTGAACATTATCATCAGATGATAAAGAAGAAAATGTAACATCAATTGAATCAAGAAGTTTCACTTCATTTTCTTCCTCAAGATTAACCAACCCAGATTGTTTTTTCGAATAATTGTCTAGAACTGGTGGTGGTACTTGATGAAACCCGACCCCAGTTCCATCACAGTATACATCTTCGCCTGCTTTGTTTTTTCCGATGGGTTTAGGAACAATGTGTTGCAAAACAAAGCTTGCAGAGTTGTAACTGTTCAATTTCAAATTTATACGCTCATTCTCAATCTTAGCTTCTTCAAATTGAAGTTTCAATTTAGCAATCTCATCCAATTGTTTGTTGATTAATTCTTCTTTAATTCTCAAAACACATTGCAATTGGCAATTTTCTTTGTATGTTTTACCGTTTCTATCATCATTATCTTTAACCGTGCTTTTAAGCTTCTCAAATTTTTCAGTAATCTGACGATTTTCAAGAACTAACCTCTCATTTTCTTTCCTAATCTTTTCTTGATCAATTTTATCATTTTCAATTTTGTTAGTTAATTCTTTTAATCGTTCAGTTGAAGCTTTCAACATTTTATCACGGTCAAGGATTTGATCCTCAACACTTCGGACTCTAGCATTCAGATAATCAATCTTCTTATCTTTGAGATAAGTGTTTGTACTACAAACTTTGCATTCTTTGATGCAATTTTTGCAGTCAACATCACCACTGACTTTCTTACCTGACTCAGTTGTCGACGCGTTTGAACTGACCTGGCTTTTAGACTCAGAGACGGATTTAGAGTCTACCTCAAGTGCCTTAGCAGCCAGCACCTTGTCAGCCATCTTTCCCATGTTTTCAGCATTCAACTTTTGAGTCGTGTCAATGATTTCAGTATCAACCTTCTTTAACTTCTCTTTTTCTTTCTCTTTCTCTTTCTCTTCTTCCCCTTCTCCACTTCCCCACCATTTTCTTTGCCAATAATCATCTTCATCTTTCATTTCTTTAATTATGGTTTCCATATCAAGAGTATTATGGTCAACAGCAACGTTTCCCTGGGGTCAAGATAACATTCTCTGTCTGGATCCCATCTATTTGCTCTTTTTGCTTCAAGATAGATACCAGATATTCTGATCATTTTGTTCTGAGCTATCAGCTTTCTGTGACCATACTTCTGTTCTCCAGTTCTGTTGTCTTTCCAAGGAACAGGTTCAGATTTTGCCATGAATGCATATCCAACCGCATCCTCCTCAGGTAACAACTCACTCCAGTCGAAACCTTCATCGTCATGAATCACCGCAAGAGCTCTGGATTTCTCTTTGTTATCCTCAAGCTGCTTCATCCTTGGCGGTTCTGATTTATTCTGATGATAAATCGCCTTCTTGTAGTAATCTTCTCTGAACGGGTTTTCAGACTCATCAACATACGAGTTTCGACATTCGCGCTTAAAATGACCTTTCTGTTTACACTTAAAGCATGTCACTTTAGACTTGTCAAAGCCCAACTTGGTAGATGGACCACCAATAGACTTTCTTCCTGTAATCTCCATGAAACGCTGTGCCCGACGAACTACACTGGCCATACACCACCTTATGTCGACCAGTTCCATCTCCTCAGGATCTATCGGATCGTAATCTTCTTTCGTCAGGTTGGTGTTGCCAATCTTCCCTGCCACAAGACTTTCATATGATTCCAGTACCGACGCTAGGAAAACCATCTGTTGTTTAGCAGACTCCTCGCTGAAATTCTGAGCGTTCTTTAAGTCTACATCGATGTTGCATTGGAATAAATTCTTTGCATCAGATTGGTTTGAATGCGACGAAGAACCACTGTGAAATCCACTGCTTTAACTCTCTTTGCTTGAAGTGTTGGAATTCTCAGCAGAAAACGCTGTCTTGGGAGATGTATTCTTTGGCATCATGCTTTTTGGATAATACAAATCCAAATTCTGTTGATAATTCGAGTGATTGACTTTGTGAGTTTTCTTTATCTCCTGCTCGTGACTCTCTAGTCTTTCAATCAACAGATCCACCGTAAGCACTTCAGGTTTGATCGTATTCTTCAACATCAAAGCATAATATTGACAATCCATCTCATCTGGCAATGCATCAAACAATTTGTCAATCAGCTCTTCTTTAGTATAGAAAATTTCATGTCTCGCCAGTTCCAGCTTCAGATGCCCAAACCTCTCAATCATTTTACAAACTGATTCATTCTTTAAACACCCAAACAAATCAAACTCTTTTCTAAGTAGTTTCTTTTTGTTTTTCACTATTTCTGCACTTCCTAAACATTTGATTCTCAACTTATCCCAGAGATCTTTAGCACTCGTGTATTCGATCAAAGATATTATATCTTCTCGAACAGATTGAAACAGCAACGCAATACATTTTTGCTCAGCAACAAACGATTCTATTTCGCCAGGTGTTGTTAAGCTTTCACCATTTTTGCCTCCATCATTGTATCCATTCTTTAGACTCTTCCAGCTAGGATAAGCAAATTCCCTCAACCAATCATCAAACTTCTTGGCCCACCGACTGTACTCTTCGATAGACATCAACTTCGGGGGTTTGTTATAGGTTCCAAAAGCACTTTCAACTCCCAAAGCATCCGATAAACTTTTCTTCGTATTCGGCATGTTCTCATTGGTGTTACTAGGTGAAGCATCATCTCCAGAATTTCCAGCAAAGGCAAAGATATCACAGAATGGATTGTAATCATCCATCTTCACGTACCTGAAAAATCAGCAAACACTTAGTAATATTTTTTTAAGTTTTTAAAAAAATTCCAAGTTCAAGCGAGATCACTTGAAGTGAAATAGCTTCAACTAGAATTAGCAATTTTCAAGCGAACTCAGGTAATACAATTTCAAGCAAAATCCTTCAAGCGAACTTGAAGTGAAATCAGTCTACTTGAAGCGAAACCCCTTAATTCACTTGATTTTTCAAGCGAAACCTCAACTCAAGCAAACTAAGACAATATTTTCAAGCGAAAGGTGTTTTTCATGCGAGAACACCTATGTATTTCAAGCGAAATGTGTTTTTCAAGCGAGAACACCTATGTATTTCAAGCGAGAACACCTATGACGTCATCTTTTCACGAATAGTTTCAAGCGAACATATGATTTTGATCAATTTTAAGCCGTATTTTAGTTTGAAACTTTCAAGGATTAGTTAACAATGTATTTCGCTTGATATGTGAGAATTTTAGGCCATTTCAACCGTGAAATATGTCCGAATCAGAAAAAGAATGAGTAGAAGTAAGAAAATTCGATGATTTCAAGCTGCAATGGTATGAACTCCTTGTCCTGTGCTCTGATACCACTTGTTGGACCGTGTGCGTGACCCTAAACAGTCAGTAAAGGTAGTTCATCTTCGTTTACAGAGGCGGAATCAAAGTAAACAAAGTCACAACAGCTTGTTCCTTTTCAATTCTTTTCTATTAATGCTTTTCCGAGACTTTACAATGATTTCTGATGAAATTTTGGCAGCACCTCGTCTCACGTACAATGACCATGTCCGCTTCAAATGACACACACATCAACTATATATAGGCGCTGCTAGTTCGCTTAAGATGACACGGATTGCTTTCAAGCGAACTCACATGATTGGGTTTCGCTTGAACATGACATGATGTCATTTCAAGCGAACTCACCTATATTAACATTTACAAACCCTAATTCAACTCTATTGTGTGCTCGTTCATCCTATCTAGACACAAGACTCGATTAAGACGTAGTAAATAGACATTCAGTGCACCAACATTAGAGAAAGGATTTATACAACCAAGTTCGTCGCCGTGGGGAGCGCCGATACTGTTTGTTAAAAAGAAGGACGGGTCAATGCGTACGTGCATTGACTATCGTGAATTAAACAAGGTCATGATTAAGAATCGATACCCATTACCAAGAATCGATGATCTGTTTGATCAATTGCAAGGAGCTCGATTTTTCTCTAAAATTGATTTAAGGTCAGGATATCATCAATTAAAGGTACAGGAAGAGGACATTTCTAAAACCGCATTTAGAACAAGGTATGGCCATTATGAATTTACTGTCATGCCATTTGGTTTAACCAATGCCCCAGCTGCATTTATGGACATGATGAACCGAATATGTAAGCCATATTTGGATAAATTCATAATTGGTTTTATAGATGATATTCTAATTTACTCTAAGAATAAAGAGGATCATGCAGGCATTTGCACGCACTTTTAAGTTTATTAAGAAAGGAAAAGCTTTACGCTAAATTTTCAAAGTGCGAGTTTTGGTTAGTACAGGTACAATTTCTAGGACACCTAGTCAACCATGAAGGAAATCATGTAGATCCAACAAAAATCGAGGCGATTACTAAATGGAAAACCCCTGAGTCACCAACCGAAGTTAGAAGTTTCTTTGGATTGGCCGGTTATTATAGAATATTTATTCGAGATTTTTCTAGAATAGACATTCCCTTAACTAAGCTAACCTGTAAATCTATTAAGTTTGAATGGGGATTAAAACAAGAAGAAGCCTTTAGAATACTTAAGCAAAGATTAACCCATACACCCGTACTAGCATTACCAGAAGGAACTGAAGACTTTGTAGTCTATTGTGACGCTTCCAAATTAGGTTATGGATGTGTATTAATGCAACGACAAAAGGTTATAGCCTATGCATCCAGACAACTTAAGAATCATGAAGAGAATTATTCAACCCATGATTTAAAATTAGGAGCTATAATTTTTGCCCTCAAGATTTGGAGACATTACCTGTACGGTAGTAAGTTTACTGTATTCACTGATCATAAGAGTTTAAGGTATGTTTTCAAGAAAAAGGAGTTGAATATGAGACAAAGACGCTGGATGGAATTGCTTAGTGATTATGATTGTGATATCCAGTACCATGAAGGAAAAGCAAATATAGTTGCTGATGCTTTAAGCCGAAAGTATCACGAAAAGCCAAAAAGGGTACGTTCTTTTAAATTAAATCTGCAAGTAGATTTAAATGATCAAATAAGAGAAGCACAAGAATCAGTAATCAAGGATGATACTGAAAAATTAAAAGGTATGCTAAAGGAATTAGAACAAGGAACAGATGGAATTTGGAGATTCCATAAGAAGAGAATGTGGATACCTAAATTAGGAAACCTACGTCATCGTATATTAGAAGAAGCCCATAAGTCTAAATATACGATGCATCCAGGAAATGATAAGATGTATCAAGATTTAAGAAAGAATTTCTGGCGGATAGGAATGAAAAAGGACATAACAACCTATGTTTCTAAATGTTTAACCTGTTCACAAGTCAAAGCTGAACACCAGAAACCTTCAGGCTTGTTACAACAGTTAGAAATGTCAGTGTGGAAATGGGAATTTTTAACAATGGATTTTGTTACCAAATTACCCAAAACAAAGAAAGGTAATGATACAATCTGGGTGATTGTAGATAGGCTAACCAAATCATCTCATTTCCTACCAATGAAGGAAACTTTCAGTATGGAACAGCTAGCTAAATTATATGTAAATGAAATTGTTTCTTTACATGGAATACCTTTATCAATTGTTTCTGATAGAGATAGCCGCTTTACGTCTCATTTTTGGTCAAGTTTTCAAAAGGCAATGGGAACTAAGTTAAATCTAAGCACTGCTTATCATCCTCAAATGGACGGACAAAGCGAAAGAACAATTCAGACGATGGAGGACATGCTTAGAGCTTGTGTAATTGATTTCAGAGGTAATTGGGACGATCACTTACCTTTAATAGAATTTTCTTACAATAATAGTTATCACACAAGTATAAATGCTGCACCATTTGAAGCACTTTATGGACGAAAGTGCCGAACCCCAGTCTGTTGGGCAGAAATTGGGGAAAAGCAACTATCTGGACCTGAGATAGTGTAGGAAACAACTGACAACATTATTCAAGTCAAGGAACGACTGAAAGCAGCACGTGATCGACAAAAGAGCTATGCTGATAACCGACGCAAACCATTGGAATTTCAAGTAGGAGATAAAGCTCTCCTTGGAAAGGAGTGGTAAGATTCATCAAACGGGGAAAGCTAAGTCCCAGGTATGTTGGACCTTTTGAGATTATTAGAAGAGTAGGACATGTAGCCTATCAGCTACAACTGCCAGAGGAAATGGCAGGAATACATGATGTATTTCATGTGTCAAATCTCAAGAAATGCTTAGCTGATGAATCGCTAATGATACCTCTTAAGGATATAGAGGTAAATGAACAACTCAAATTTGTAGAGAGGCCTCTACAGATTGAAGACAGGAAAGTCAAAAATCTCAAGCACAAGAGACTAGTTCTGGTCAAAGTAAAGTGGGATTCCAAAAGAGGACCCGAGTACACATGGGAGCTTGAATCAGAAATGCAAAGGAAATATCCGTACTTGTTCCAGTAGATCTCGAGGACGAGCTCTAAAACAAGGTGGGGAGGATGTAACAACCCTAAAGAAACCGACACCTTGAATTATTTTCCGACACCCTAATATATTTTAAAATATCCCTATATGTTCCAAAATACACCCCATACATGAAAACAGGCCCCGAATACCCTAAATATTAATAAAAATAATTAAAAATATGATTTTTGGTTTTAGGCGGGCCGCGTAAAGGATCCTTAACCCTTACGCGAGTAGCGTTAACTTAAAACTCAGGCGGGCTCCGGTGTGGACACGTGGCCCAACACTTGGCGGACCTACCTAATGACCTGGACAAGCTAGCGAGTTGACCTGCTTTGACGCGGGCCGTGTAGACCCTCGTCTACTCTTACGCAGGCCGCGAGAAACTCGAGATGAGACCCTATAAATAGAACGCATCGGCTTTCAACATAAATCGTTCACATCTTTTCTGTATCTCGACTTTCTGAAGTTATAGGCATTATATTCGAGTATAATACCCCCTAATTAGCGAGGTTCTGCTCCGTTGTAAGTATTATAACCCCAGTTTCGTAGTAGATACGTTGCCCGATTGATTTAGGGTTCCGTAACAACTGTCGTGGTTCTGCCCGACGTAGTTGTTGGAATACCGTCTCGGGGAGGGTATCATTAGTATAATCAAAGGGTTATTATACTAACCTATGTACATTTGTGAAAATTTTTGATTAATCCCAAAGTTTTATTAATACTTCATTTTGCAAATTACTTAAGCAGTCATTAACTAAACTTCCACAAGAATGTTTAGTTGAGACAGCTAAGGGAGAAACCATTAAGATTTCTGAAATCTTGCAGGGAGCAAGAATAGAAATTTTAAATCAAGAATATTTTGCAAATCTTTACCCCATGAATCTGGCAGGATTCGATGTCGTTTTAGGAATGGATTGGTTAATAGCCAATAAAGCCAGTATTTTATGTGATCAAAAATTGATACAAGTAAATTCACCAAAAGATGAAAAGATCACGATTAAAGGATTTAAAACTTCCAAATCTACTAAATTCATCTCTGTGATGAAAACGGCAAGTTACATAAGAAAAGGATCATTAGCGTATTTGATTTCTATAATCAGTAACACTAAAGGAAAGGATTCAAAAGATATTCCAGTAGTATCCCAGTTTTCAGATGTATTTCCAGAAGAATTGCCAGGGCAACCTCCAGATAGAGAAGTTGAATTCAGAATCCATTTAATACCAGGAACATCACCGATTGCCAAAGCACCTTACCGTTTGGCACCTGCAGAAATGCAAGAATTGAAGAAACAGTTAGACGAATTGTTAGAGAAAGGATTTATACAACCAAGTTCGTCGCCGTGGGGAGCGCCGATACTGTTTGTTAAAAAGAAGGATGGGTCAATGCGTACGTGCATTGACTACCGTGAATTAAACAAGGTCACGATTAAGAATCGGTACCCATTACCAAGAATCGATGATCTGTTTGATCAATTGCAAGGAGCTCGATTTTTCTCTAAAATTGATTTAAGGTCAGGATATCATCAATTAAAGGTACAGGAAGAGGACATTTCTAAAACCGCATTTAGAACAAGGTATGGCCATTATGAATTTACTGCCATGCCATTTGGTTTAACCAATGCCCAGCTGCATTTATGGACATGATGAACCGAATATGTAAGCCATATTTGGATAAACTCATAATTGTTTTTATAGATGATATTCTAATTTACTCTAAGAATAAAGAGGATCATGCAAGGCATTTGCACGCACTTTTAAGTTTATTAAGAAAGGAAAAGCTTTACGCTAAATTTTCAAAGTGCGAGTTTTGGTTAGAACAGGTACAGTTTCTAGGACACCTAGTCAACCATGAAGGAATTCATGTAGATCCAACAAAAATCGAGGCTATTACTAAATGGAAAACCCCTGAGTCACCAACCGAAGTTAGAAGTTTCTTTAGATTGGCCGGTTATTATAGAATATTTATTCAAGATTTTTCTAGAATAGCCATTCCCTTAACTAAGCTAACCTGTAAATCTATTAAGTTTGAATGGGGATTAAAACAAGAAGAAGCCTTTAGAATCCTTAAGCAAAGATTAACCCATACACCCGTACTAGCATTACCAGAAGGAACCGAAGACTTTGTAGTCTATTGTGACGCTTCCAAATTAGGTTATGGATGTGTATTAATCCAACGACAAAAGGTTATAGCCTATGCATCCAGATAACTTAAGAATCATGAAGAGAATTATTCAACCCATGATTTAAAATTAGGAGCTATAATTTTTGCCCTCAAGATTTGGAGACATTACCTGTACGGTAGTAAGTTTACAGTATTCACTGATCAAAAGAGTTTAAGGTATGTTTTCAAGCAAAAGGAGTTGAATATGAGACAAAGACGCTGGATGGAATTGCTTAGTGATTATGATTGTGATATCCAGTATCATGAAGGAAAAGCAAATATAGTTGCTGATGCTTTAAGCCAAAAGTATCACGAAAAGCCAAAAAGGGTACGTTGTTTTAAATTAAATCTGCAAGTAGATTTAAATGATCAAATAAGAGAAGCACAAGAATCAGTAATCAAGGATGATACTGAAAAATTAAAAGGTATGCTAAAGGAATTAGAATAAGGAACAGATGGAATTTGGAGATTCCATAAGAAGAGAATGTGGATACCTAAATTAGGAAACCTACGTCATCGTATATTAGAAGAAGCCCATAAGTCTAAATATACAATGCATCAAGATTTAAGAAAGAATTTCTGGTGGATAGGAATGAAAAAGGACATAACAACCTATGTTTCCAAATGTTTAACCTGTTCACAAGTCAAAGCTGAACACCAGAAACCTTCAGGCTTGTTACAACAGTTAGAAATGTCAGTGTGGAAATGGGAATTTTTAACAATGGATTTTGTTACCAAATTACCCAAAACAAAGAAAGGTAACGATACAATCTGGGTGATTGTAGATAGGCTAACCAAATCAGCTCATTTCCTACCAATGAAGGAAACTTTCAGTATGGAACAGCTAGCTAAATTATATGTAAATGAAATTGTTTCTTTACATGGAATACCTTTATCAATTGTTTCTGATAGAGATAGCCGCTTTAGCTCTCATTTTTGGTCAAGTTTTCAAAAGGCAATGGGAACTAAGTTAAATCTAAGCACTGCTTATCATCCTCAAACGGACGGACAAAGCGAAAGAACAATTCAGACGATGGAGGACATGCTTAGAGCTTGTGTAATTGATTTCAGAGGTAATTGGGACGATCACTTACCTTTAATAGAATTTTCTTACAATAATATTTATGACACAAGTATAAATGCTGCACCATTTGAAGCACTTTATGGACGAAAGTGTCGAACCCCAGTCTGTTGGGTAGAAATTGGGGAAAAGCAACTATCTGGACCTGAGATAGTGTAGGAAACAACTGACAAAATTATTCAAGTCAAGGAACGACTGAAAGCAGCACGTGATCGACAAAAGAGCTATGTTGATAACCGACGCAAACCATTGGAATTTCAAGTAGGAGATAAAGTATTATTAAAAGTCTCTCATTGGAAAGGAGTGGTAAGATTCATCAAACGGGGAAAGCTAAGTCCCAGGTATGTTGGACCTTTTGAGATTATTAGAAGAGTAGGACCTGTAGCCTATCAGCTACAACTGCCAGAGGAAATGGCAGGAATACATGATGTATTTCATGTGTCAAATCTCAAGAAATGCTTAGCTGATGAATCTCTAATGGTACCTCTTAAGGAAATAGAGGTAAATGAACAACTCAAATTTGTAGAGAGGCCTCTACAGATTGAAGACAGGAAAGTCAAAAATCTCAAGCGCAAGAGACTAGTTCTGGTCAAAGTAAAGTGGGATTCCAAAAGAGGACGTGAGTACACATGGGAGCTTGAATCAGAAATGCAAAGGAAATATCCGTACTTGTTCCAGTAGATCTCGAGAACGAGCTCTAAAACAAGGTGGGGAGGATGTAACAACCCTAAAGAAACCGACACCTTGAATTATTTTCCGACACCCTAATATATTTTAAAATATCCCTATATGTTCCAAAATACACCCCATACGTGAAAACAGGCCCCGGATACCCTAAATATTAATAAAAATAATTAAAAATATGATTTTTGGTTTTAGGCGGGCCGCGTAAAGGATCCTTAACCCTTACGTGGGCCGCGTCAAGTTAAAACTCTGGCGGGCTCCGGTGTGGACACGTGGCCCAACACTTGGCGGACCTACCTAATGACCCGGACAAGCTAGCGAGTTGACCTGCTTTGACGCGGGCCGCGTAGAACCTCGTCTACTCTTACGCGGGCCGCGAGAAACTCGAGATGAGACCCTATAAATAGAACGCATCGGCTTTCAACATAAATCGTTCACATCTTTTCTGTATCTCGACTTTTTGAAGTTATAGGCATTATATTCGAGTATAATACCCCCTAATTAGCGAGGTTCTGCTCCGTTGTAAGTATTATAACCCCAGTTTCGTATTAGATACGTTGCCCGATTGATTTAGGGTTCCGTAACAACTGTCGTGGTTCTGCCCGACGTAGTTGTTGGAATACCGTCTCGGGGAGGGTATCATTAATATAATCAAAGGGTTATTATACTAACCTATGTACATTTGTGAAAATTTTAGATTAATGCTTGTGATTTTCATCCGGTCAATCAAATGCATCCAACTTTCCCGGTTAATTGAGGGGTATAACGTTCATTTTACATATGCTTGATGAAAGTAACAATTTTCACCTAAACCCGAAATCCTAAAACTGCAGTTCACTCATATAACATGATATACATTGTTTAGTTATTTTCATCATAATTTTATATATAAAATGATTATTACATTAATAATAGGCTCGTTTAGGTTCGCGAGACTTAGTATCAGGTTTTCATGATTTAACATCAACATTAATAACAAGCTCGTTTATATTTAGGTTGGCTAAATATACCTCACCCCTAAAACATTTTCATCATATCCCCCCCCCCCCCCTAAAAATGTTAAATCAAGAAGATCTTTTGGTTATTCATTATGAAACAGGGGAACATTAGTGATTGTTCAAGATCGGCTCGCAAAAACTCAAATCAAGACGATGCTACACAAGTTTGAGCTTAAGCCCACGCCTAAAAATAAGCTAAGCTTGTTTTATAAGTGAGCCCAAGCCCGAACTTTAATTATCGAGCACGGTATTAAATCTCACGAACCTAGTGAGCCTATTATTAATGTAATAGCTATTTAATATGTAAGATATATATATATATATATATATATATATTTATATAATAACTCTTATATCTAAAATAATGATGAAAATAATTCAATAATATATATAATAGCTTCAGTAAACAATCATTTTCATTCATGTGGCTTGGTGAAAATTGTTACTTTCATCCATTATATCTCAGTGACCATTATACCCGGACAAGCTAGCGAGTTGACCTGCTTTGACGCGGGCCGCGTAGACCCTCGTCTACTCTTACGCGGGCCGCGAGAAACTCGAGATGAGACCCTATAAATAGAACGCATCGGCTTTCAACATAAATCGTTCACATCTTTTCTGTATCTCGACTTTTTGAAGTTATAGGCATTATATTCGAGTATAATACCCCCTAATTAGCGAGGTTCTGCTCCGTTGTAAGTATTATAACCCCAGTTTCGTATTAGATACGTTGCCCGATTGAGTTAGGCTTCCGTAACAACTGTCGTGGTTCTGCCCGACGTAGTTGTTGGAATACCGTCTCGGGGAGGGTATCATTAATATAATCAAAGGGTTATTATACTAACAAATGTACATTTGTGAAAATTTTAGATTAATGCTTGTGATTTTCATCCGGTCAATCAAATGCATCCAACTTTCCCGGTTAATTGAGGGGTATAACGTTCATTTTACATATGCTTGATGAAAGTAGCAATTTTCACCTAAACCCGAAATCCTAAAATTGCAGTTCACTCATATAACATGATATACATTGTTTAGTTATTTTCATCATAATTTTATATATAAAATGATTATAACATTAATAATAGGCTCGTTTAGGTTCGCGAGACTTAGTTTCAGGTTTTCAAGATTTAACATCAACATTAATAACAAGCTCGTTTATATTTAGGTTGGCTAAATGTACCTCACCCCTAAAACTTTTTCATCATATCCCCCCCCCCCCCCCTAAAAATGTTAAATCAAGAAGATCTTTTGGTTATTCATTATGAAACAGGGGAACATTAGTGATTGCTCAAGATCGGCTCGCAAAAACTCAAATCAAGACGATGCTACACAAGTTTGAGCTTAAGCCCACGCCTAAAAATAAGCTAAGCTTGTTTTATAAGTGAGCCCAAGCCCGAACTTTAATTATCGACCGCGGTATTAAATCTCACGAACCTAATGAGCCTATTATTAATGTAATAGCTATTTAATATGTAAGATATATATATATATATATTTATATAATAACTATTATAACTAAAATAATGATGAAAATAATTCAATAATATATATAATGTTATATATAATAGCTTCAGTAAACAATCATTTTCATTCATGTGGCTTGGTGAAAATTGTTACTTTCATCCATTATATCTCAATGACCATTATACTCCGAGATTTGGATGGAGTTAATTGTCTGGATGAAAACGACAATTTTTGGCAAACTACAAGGCAAAAACCAAGTATTGGATTAAAATTGACACTTTTCACCTAACTACAGAGACGAAAATGATATTTTACTCTTTGTTAGATTATAAAATATACCAGGGGGTTGTTCCCTTTACAAAACAAATAAAAAAATAAATATTTCGCAAGACATTCCATGTTAAAATAAACTTTGGCTTATTTAAAATGGTCTACGAAACATTGCTTTCTTCGAAATTGTCTATAAAACATTAAATTAAACTAAAAAACTTCAGATTCAGCCCAGTCATTTTAATTTGCCAACTCGCTTGACCCATCTATTGCCAACACGCTTGACCCATGTAGATACAAGTTACTCTGAAATGTAGATCACAACAATTTCTTTTAACGCCAAAAGAGATTTTATTCCACCAAAACTAGCAAGAAGCTAGCACACGTAACAAGAAGCTAATCACCAGAGGATGAAACACAAAAGATATTTAGGTGAAGGATGATTGACATGGTCAAAAGCTACACAGATCTTGACCGTTGATCCAATGATGCGTTTTGATTTTTGTTTTCATTAATAACTTAAATAGAATAGAACAAAATAGAATAAAGTGCAATGCATTCTATTCCTTATCAGTTATCAATTCATATTTTTATACAAAAGGAAAACATCTAGGATACGTGGAATTTAAAGTCGTTGCATGAAGAGAAAGAAAAAGAGTAGGACCCAAAGATTACTAGTTTGTGGATACTTTATAGCATTGACTTCCAAGTCTTCCATGGAAATACTTTTCTATCATGTCTTAATCTATAAATGAAATTCGTTTAGTTAATCTCAAAACCCATCACTTCATCATAAGAATTCACCTTTACACTTCTCAGTTTTCTAGCTTAATTGGGGTTGTGGGATTAAATAATGGGGAATCAGTGGGGTTTGTGTAACAACCCTATAGAAACCGACACCTTGAATTATTTTCCGACACCCTAATATATTTTAAAATATCCCTATATGTTCCAAAATACCCCCCATACGTGAAAACGGGCCCCGAATACCCTAAATATTAATAAAAATAATTAAAATATGATTTTTGGTTTTAGGCGGGCCGCGTAAAGGATCCTTAACCCTTACGCGGGCCGCGTCAACTTAAAACTCAGGCGGGCTCCAGTGTGGACACGTGGCCCAACACTTGGCGGACCTACCTGATGACCCGGACAAGCTAGCGAGTTGACCAGCTTTGACGCGGGCCGCGTAGACCCTCGTCTACTCTTACGCGCGCCGCGAGAAACTCAAGATGAGACCCTATAAATAGAACGCATCGGCTTTCAACACAAATCGTTCACATCTTTTCTGTATCTCGACTTTATGAAGTTATAGGCATTATATTCGAGTATAATACCCCCTAATTAGCGAGGTTCTACTCCGCTGTAAGTATTATAACCCTAGTTTCGTATTAGATACGCTGCCCGATTGATTTAGGGTTCCGTAACAACTGTTGTGGTTCTGCCCGACGTAGTTGTTGGAATACCGTCTTGGGGAGGGTATCATTAATATAATCAAAGGGTTATTATACTAACCTATGTACATTTGTGAAAATTTTAGATTAATCCCAGGAAACCCTTACGCGAAGTCTAAAATAGCAATGTGAGTTTATCCTCTTTTTGTTAACCTTTTTAGAATGTTTTACAAAACCTTAAATGTTTTACAATGCGATTAAGCGGTGATTGAGTCTTTGTAGTTCCTCAATTATTGCCGGTATGTTGGGGTTTTGTATACAAAATTTACTACACTGTGAGTAGTAAGTCGGGACGACAACACGTTACCATTGGACAACGAGTTAGCCAATGTGTAATATGACCCACCAGTCAGGATTGACAGTACTGAATGAGTAATTGTGTAGAAATAAACAATGTGACCGCTCTCAATACTGTGTTAATTGATAAAATAATTCTTGATTAAACTGGGATTCACTCACCAGTATTTCCCACTGACAAATGTTTTTAAAACACGTTTCAGATAACACAATGTGACAGCCAATTAGTAAAAAGCCAGCTGGAGAGCACTGAAGGCTTGGGAAAAATGTGGCTATAAAAGTTACCTAAAAGACGATGTTTTAAATTCAATAAAATAGAGTTTATCCCTATAAACATGTTGTAATAAGAAACTTGGGTTTTACCCATGTGATTATTAATATCAAATATGGTGGTTTTACTCTGATAAATATTTCCTAACTACGGTCCTGATGTAATTTCCGCTGCCAAATTAACAAACTGATACCACCAAAAATCTGAGTTCGCGTCCACCCGTTCCCGGGATAGATAAGGGATCGGGGGTTGCAACAGTTTGGGGCTCAAATTTATTATTATAACTATTATTATGGTTGAAACGACAAATACTTGTTTGGGGGCTCGCAATATAAATAGCGCGGTGGCTTGCTTTGAGCATGAGCGGATTGCTCTTCCCAAATTCAAACACAGTGTCACATATGACTTTGGTATGTTGTCATCATAGGTTGGTAATGACTGTTGCCGCTGGGAAAGAGTCATGTGTGATGGTGTCACTGCACATGTTGATAGTCTTCATCTCAATGGTGATGACAGATTCTTAGTTAGTAAAGAGTTGAACACTTCTTTAGGAGAGTTGAGGAATCTTAAATACTTGGACTTGAGTGGGAATATTTTTCAAGGAAGCAGGATCCCTGAGTTCATTGGATACTTGAAACAACTCACTTACCTCAATCTCTCTAATGCATATTTTTTCTGGTATTACTCCTTATCACATTGGAAATTTGTCTAATTTAAAAAGTCTTGATCTAAGTTATAATGATAATCTTCTGATCGCACATGATATGGATTGGATTTCTGGCCTTTCGTCACTCGAGCATATTGACTTGAGTTCTGTGAATCTTACTGGAGCAAAAATCCTTGATGTGGTGCTTTACATGGCTCCTTCAGTTAAAGTGTTAAGTTTGTCGTATTGTGGTCTTTTAATTGATGATCGTGGTCTGCTTCGTAATTTGAGCACTACACTTTCCAACATCAAACACCTGGATCTTAGGGGAAATATTTTCACAAGTAAACTCCCTCACTTTTTTCAAAACATGACATCCCTACAATTCCTGGATCTTTCATCCTCTCCTCTTCTTGGTGCATCCAACTTTGTAAACTTGATAAGCATGACTCCTTCTTTATTAGAGCTCCACTTGTCATTTTGTTACCCCAACGAGACGCACCTATCTCATATTCTTCATAATCTTACTACCCTTTCAAACCTCCAACAGTTAGATCTATCTCATAACTGGTTAACAGGTTCAATTCCAGAATCTCTGACAAAATTAACAATGTTACAAGTGTTAGATCTATCTTATAATGATTTGGAAGGAGCAGTTTGTTGGTGCATATGTCTGTCGACTTCGTCTTGTAATCGAGTCTTGTGTCTAGAAAGGATTGGATGGAGTTTGGTATACGAGATAATAGGATGAGAGTGATGAAAGACCATTTCGCACGAAATGGATAGGCCATTTCGTACGAAATGGAGATTACCCATTTCGCACGAAATGAACCTTGTCCATTTCGTGCGGAATGCCTCACCTATATATATGTGAGCCTTCAAATCATTTGTAATGTTTTCTGATTCCGGTGCCGAAGTGCTGCCGACGTGTCATTTGATCTGTAATTGTGTTATATCAATATACAAGACATTAAAAGAGTGAATCAAGCTGTTTCAAGTCTATATCATTGAATTCCGCCTTTGATATGGACAAGAACTCTTCTGAAAGACTCGTTTAGATCGACTCTCGATCCTACAAGTGGTATCAGAGCTCAGGTGTCACACCCCCAAAATCCACACGCAGAGTATCACCGCTTGGAGGCGTGACTAACTAGGATCAAGCCACCAATCATATTGAACATAACAAGTAATAAGTAAAATTCAACCACACAATATGAAAGGTGTTTCAAACCAAAACGTAGTTAAGTGTTTAGCGGAAGCATAATTGTAAAACCCAATGAAAGCATTAAGTACGAAATAAAGTAATGTTTATAGCATGGCACACATTGCCATGTCCCACAACGACCGCGCCTCCCTGTGCAAGCTCCATGAGTACCTAACGACCTGCAAGGCATGTAGCAACGAATCAACAACAAAGTTGAGCGAGTTCATAGTTGGTTGTTTAGTTATAGCATTCGTTTCGAAAATCGTATGTTCGTTTTGTGAACCATATATCGTATTAGTTCGTACCGCGGTCTCCCAGACATGTTTGCGAAGATTAGTGGGGGCTTCCCATGTGTTACTAGACTACGCGTATCGACTGCTACGAAAATGTAAGAGGTGCCCTAAGTCAATGTCTATCAGCATTGACCCTTTGCCTATAGTCCATTAGTACACGCCCGTCCGACTGGCACGGTGTGAGGTTTGTTAAACTTAATAGCGCTATTAACTAATGACCCGCTCGCCATAGGCCTCGGCGATTAAGTCGATAAATGAGGGACTTCAATTGATAGAGTTGATGGTCTTATGATAGTGTACGTAGGTTTTACGTACGTGCCCTTCAATCCGAGGACAGTAGTAAGTATGAGTGTACGTAGGTTTTACGTACGTGCCCTTCAATCCGAGGACAGTAAAAAGTTGTTTAATAGTAATGATAGTACGAGTAGTTATTCAATCCCATTCCCAACCCCTGGGAATCCCATGCCTTGGAAAGTGTGTGAACTCACCTTGGTTTGCTCGGTATGCTAACTTATGTGCTCACAAGAAATCAGTCAAGTCCTATAGTGTGCACGTATATCCAATTAGTTCGTGTTCGTAAAGTTTCACATGCAAATCATTATCACAGAGTGTGTTTAGCAATTACATCATGTATCACAAACAGATAATCACATTCATACAATTCATGCTTCTCATAAATGTCTTGTGCAGTTTAATCTAACATAGTTATTCAATAACATGCTTGACAGGGTTAGCAGTTTAATAAGGCTAGCATACTTAGCAATGTTAGCCAACTTAACAGGATTATCTTGCTTAACAGGGAATAATAATTAACAGTGTTAATCAACTAACAGAGCTGACATGCCATAAGAGTTACATACTTAGCAGGGTTAACTGCGTAACTTTAACAGGGTTACATACTAACAGGGTTAATGACTTAACTAAGTAAACAACTTAACAGAGTAACCATATTAGCACGCTTGACGAAATCACACATATTTGGTGAAATCCCTTAACTGGCGAAAACACTAGTTGAGCGAAATCCCCTTTTGGACGAAAACACTAGAGTTTTCGTTGAGTATGGGGTGTGACGAAAACACAAGGTGTTTTCGTCTGACTATGGTGTTTTCGTGATCCCTGTGTTTTCATCTGCTAACACATCATCAATATCAGTTACATACGCAACACAGTAATACCTAATCATCACTTACAGTTACATGATCAAACATCACGAAATCATTAATCAAATCATCGATATACTAACATATAAATTACCAAAACATTGCGAGACCAACATCACAATTCAATCAGTAGATCATCATTAGAATAATCAGCAATGGCCGACAAGTGTAGATTCTTTTCATGCTGCTATTTGACCAATTTATGTAGTGGCAGCAAGTTTCAATATCATTGGACCATCTCTTGCATATTATATCTAATCTAAATCACATGCCCACTCATAATCACATGCAAATTCTAAACACAGTAGCCGCCCATTTAAGAAGTTGTCCTTATCTATTTGACTACAATTTCAAAACATCACACATGCACCATAATCATCACTCATCGATTGTATCATAGTCAAGATCATAAATGAATTCATAACCAAAGATTGATTCCATAATAGTCATATATTATGAAAACAGCACGCAACTTCATGCATTAAAATAACCAGAACTATCCACAACCGGAATTAAATCACGAAAATCTAATTAATTATTCATCAATCATCATCCAATCATATGAGCCTACTCACTTCATGATAACAGTTTGTTCATGATTGCCAAACAAATAAACAACGGTGATCTAAAACAAATAACCATCAAACAATTCTCAGCCACGATTAATAATAAAGGAAGTGCACTAACCCCGAGATTGAGAGGATCGATTGTAGGGGAAAGGACTTGCAAAAGAGGAGAAGTTTACAAAGAAAAGAACTGCCGTTTGCAAGCTAGGGTTTGATAATAAACAATTTCATAAACCTTAAACATGTTTAAGCAAACAAAACAGGCCATTGGGCCGTGTCTGACTTTGGGCCCAAATCCCTTGGCGGCGAAATCTCCCTCCACCGACGAAATCAAAGGGTATTTCGGGTGGGATGTGTTTTCGGGTGAGGGTTTGTTTTGCAAGGAATACATGTTTTAATTATTGTACAATTTATTATACAAGATACGTATAGCACATTCACACATAATATACACACCACGAATCTACAACCATCACGTATATTGCACATCAATTAAATATAGAATACACTTTGCAAATAAGTACGAAGTTAAATCGGATAGAGACCTTGAAAACTCAGGTTGTCACATTATCCCCAACTTGAAAGAAATTTCGTCCCGAAATTTAGTACATGGGTTACTGAGGAAGCTAGTTGTGTTGTGTAGTTTACTGGTTTTCCTGGGGTGTCACATCATCCCCCCGTTGATTTGGAATTTCATCCCGAAATTCTGTAGTAGCTTCAGCATCAGTAGTGGTTGCACTGTTTTCGAATAACTGGGGATACTTGAGTTTCATTTGGTCTTCTCGTTCCCAGGTAAACTCTGGGCCACGACGGGAGTTCCAACGAACTCGAACAAGAGGTATTCTGGTGTGCTTGAGGACCTTAACGTCCCGGTCCGTGATTTCAACTGGTTCCTCGACGAATCGCAACTGATCGTCGATAGTGAGTTCCTTCAAAGGAACTATGAGGGTCTCATCTGACAGACACTTCTTCAGATTCGACACGTGAAAGACGTTGTGAACTGCACTGAGTTCTGCTGGTAGGTTCAGTTTGTAGGCCACCCTGCCTATTTTCTCAATGATTTCGAACGGTCCGACGTATCGCGGATTGAGCTTGCCCCGTTTGCCAAAACGAACCACACCCTTCCAGGGTGAGACTTTGAGTAGAACTCGGTCCCCGACCTGGAATTCTAGAGGTTTCCGGCGCTTATCTGCGTAGGCTTTCTGACGGTCGTGAGCTGCCGCCATGCGTTGTCGTATCTGTTTAATCCTTTCCGTTGCGTACTACCAGTTCTGGACCTGTGATCTGACTATCACCCACCTCTGCCCAACAAAGAGGTGATCGGCATTTACGACCGTACAATGCCTCAAATGGAGCGGCTTGAATGCTGGTGTGGTAACTGTTGTTATACGAAAACTCCACTAACGGGAGATGTTTTTCCCAGCCGTTGCCGAAATCGATTACACATGCACGAAGCATGTCTTCTAAAGTTTGGATGGTGCGTTCAGACTGCCCATCTGTTTGTGGATGGTAAGCGGTGCTCATGTCTAATCGAGAGCCAAAAGATTTGTGCATTGCCTGCCACAGTTCTAAAGTAAATCGTGCATCTCGATCAGAGATAATAGAGGTTGGTACCCCGTGCCTCGAGACAACTTCCTTAAGGTAGACGTCTGCTAGAGTGGAGAACTTATCCGTTTCCTTAATAGCCAAAAAGTGTGCAGATTTTGTGAGTCGATCCACGATCACCCAAATAGTATCATTCCCACGTTGAGATCTAGGCAGGCCAGTAACAAAATCCATGGAAATTTGCTCCCATTTCCATTGTGGAATCTCTGGTTGTTGAAGTAGGCCTGATGGTTTCTGGTATTCGGTCTTGACTCTCGCACAAGTCAAACATTTGCTAACGTAAGTTGCTATGTGAGCTTTCATGCTAAGCCACCAATACGTAGTTTTCAAGTCGTGGTACATCTTGTCTGAACCAGGATGTACTGAGTAACGAGACTTATGCGCTTCATCCATCACAAGCTCTCGTAGGTTGCTATAGAGTGGGACCCAAATGCGTCCTGTTACATAGTATGCACCGTCTTCCTTTTGTTCTAACGTTGCCTTGAGCCGCGTAGGGCTTCAGCCCTGACGTTGTCTGGTTTCAATGCTTCAACCTGAGCATCTCGTATCTGAGCAGGAAGACTAGATTGAATGGTGAGTTGTAATGCTCGCACGCGCTTAGGCGTAGTGTCCTTTCGACTGAGGGCGTCAGCCACAACATTGGCTTTGCCTGGATGGTACTTGATCGCGCATTCGTAATCGTTCAATAGCTCGACCCATCGACGTTGACGCATGTTTAACTCCTTCTGTTTGAAGATATGCTCGAGACTCCTGTGATCGGTGTAAATGGTGCACTTGGTACCGTACAGGTAATGTCTCCATATCTTGAGTGCGAAGACAACAGCTCCCAGCTCTAGATCGTGTGTAGTGTAGTTCCTTTCGTGAATCTTAAGTTAACATGACGCATAAGCAATGACTTTGTCACGTTGCATCAGCACACATCCAAGTCCCTGAATGGATGCGTCGCAATAAACCACAAAATCGTCTGTGCCCTCTGGCAATGAGAGAATAAGTGCGCTGCAGAGCCTATCCTTTAAGTGCTGAAACGCTGATTCCTGAGCATTACTCCAATGATAGGTGACGCCTTTCTACGTTAGTAAAGTGAGAGGTTGTGCAATCTTGGAGAAGTCTTTGATGAACCTTCTGTAGTAACCTGCCAAACCCAAGAATTGGCGAATTTCCGTTGGTGTGCGAGGTGCAGGCCAGTTCTTAATCGAGTCTACCTTAGATGGATCAACATGAATCCCATCCTTGTTTACCACGTGGCCTAGAAAGTGGACTTCACGAAGCCAAAAGTCGCATTTTGGAAACTTGGCGTACAGCTGTTCTGCTCGAAGGAGTTCCAAAATGAGTCGTAAATGCTGCTCATGCTCCTCCCGACTCTTAGAGTAGATCAGAATGTCGTCGATTAATACAATCACAAACTTATCCAAGTAAGGCTTGCACACTCTGTTCATAAGATCCATGAAGACTGCAGGCGCGTTTGTTAGCCCGAATGGCATGACCAGAAACTCGTAGTGTCCATAACGAGTTCTAAAGGCTGTTTTGGAGACGTCCTCATCCCGGACTCTCAGCTGGTGATAACCTAACCTCAGATCAATCTTTGAGTAGTAGCTCGACCCTTGCAGTTGGTCGAACAAGTCGTCAATGCGTGGAAGAGGATAACGATTCTTTACGGTCACCTTGTTCAGTTCGCGGTAATCTATGTACATACGGAAGGTACCGTCTTTCTTCTTCACAAATGATACTGGAGCTCCCCAGGGCGAAGAGCTAGGACGAATGAAACCCTTTTTCCAAGAGTTCTTGCAATTGCTTAGAAAGTTCTTCCAGTTCGGTTGGAGCTAAGCGATAAGGTGCTCGAGCTATGGGTGCTGCTACAGGAGCTAGCTCGATTTGGAATTCGACCTGGCGATGAGGCGGAAGTCCAGGTAATTTCTCAGGAAATACCTCTAAAAATCTCGTATAACGTGAATGTATTCTATTCTCTTCTCCTTCGTTGGTGCATTCATCACGAGGGCTAAGATAGCTGCGTGGCCCCTACGTAAACACTTCTGGGCCTTAAGGAAAGAAATGATGCCCACAACAACACCACCCTTGTCACCATGAATTACCAAAGGTTCTTCACCAGCACGAGGGATGCGAACGATCTTCTCTTTGCAAAGAATCTCTGCTCGATGTTGAGGTAGCCAATCCATACCAATAACGATGTCGAAACCATCACAACGTGGGGGTCATTCCTAGCATCACCCTGACCAATCACGCACACTCGACCCCTGGCACCATTGCCGTCGTTTTTTTACCCCCATTGTTGCCTCCATTATTGTTCCCGTTTTCTTGGTTGTGGTTCTGATTCTGGTTTCGGTTCAACTGTGGGCAGTGTCTCTTGAAGTGGCCTTCAGCACCACACTGATAACATCCCTTGTTACCCTGCTGTTGCTGCTGATTCTGTGGAGCTTGTGGCTGCTGTTGTTAGTTCTGGTTTGCAGGACGTGAGCTTCTACAATCTTTGGCTCCATGACCAAGCTTGTTGCATCTCTGACAACGATCTTTGTTGCACTGCCCGCTGTGGTGCAAATTACATCGATTGCACTTTGGGTGATTTCCCCGATATCCACCCTGCCCTTGACTACCAGAAGATTGCTGACCAGGGCTCTGATAGTCATCAATCTTTCGCTGCTGTGCCTGGGACTGAACTGAAGTCGAACCCTTGCTGGAGGTTCCATCCCACTTTCTCTTGTTGTCACTGAGAACAGCAGAAGTAGTAGTAGTAGTAGCACCAATACGTTTAGGCAACTTGTTCTGTTCCACTGCTTGGTCTGTGAGACGATGAGCAAAACGAATAACATCCTGGATAGTAGCAAGGTTAGCAGCAGTCACATGGCTTTGAATTTCTGGTACTAAGCCTTTGAGGTACAGCTCAATGCGCTTGATGGGAGGATCCACCATAGTTGGACACAAAATTGCCAGTTCGTTAGATCGCTTCGTATACGCCTCTATCTCTCACCCCGTCATCTTCAAGTTAAAGAACTCCACTTCCAGTTTGTGGATGTCATCACGGTTACAGTATTCTCGCTTGATCAGTTCCTTAAAATCATTCCATGGGGTGGTATTAGCAGCAGCCAGCCCCAGCATCTGAACTTGCGCGTTCCACCAAGTTAGCGCAGTGCCTTCGAGAGTACCAGTGGCGTACTTCACCCTACAAGCCTCAGGGCATTCACACATCTCGAAGACCGATTCGAGCTTCTCAAACCAGTGGAGGAGTCCAACGGCCCCTTTAGTGCCACTAAAAGTACTAGGACGACAGTCCATGAAAGTTTTGAACGTGCACACAGGTGGCTGAGCGTGTTGACCTGTCGTGTGCGTAAGAGTAAACATACTTAAGCACGAGTGTTGGGTTACGAAAATAGGATCTAAGGATCCTAGAGTAAGTTGTGATGGCAGGCTATATCTCCTGCCTGGGCAGCTGCGAGTGCTGCAGTAACTTGTTCAGTGATCAAAGCCGCCAACTGGGCTTGAGTTAAGTTAACGCATCCACTCATGATCTTCATATCAAAGGAAACATGAGTGAGAAAGGTTCGCGAAAGTGCGATGACAGAAGAGAGTAAGCACACACGTGTTTTCAAACAATAGTTGTTACGTTTATCTAAGCATACCATGAGCAAAGTTCTATGTAATCTAGCAAGAAAGCAATGTAAACATAAATCGTATCACCTAGAATGTTGAGTCTTGCACGTGGAGCGAAGCATCGTTGTGGATCGTTGAGCACTATTCAGGTTATAGTCTGGTTTTAACAAAAACTTTTTCCCTTATTAAAACCAAGTTCACTATAACCAATGGCTCTGATACCAATCTGTCACACCCCCAAAATCCACACGCGGAGTATCACCGCTTGGAGGCGTGACTGACCAGGATCAAGCCACCAATCATATTGAACATAACAAGTAATAAGTAAAATTCAACCACACAATATGAAAGGTGTTTCAAACCAAAACGTAGTTAAGTGTTTAGCGGAAGCATAATTGTAAAACCCAATGAAAGCATTAAGTACGAAATAAAGTAATGTTTATAGCATGGCACACATTGCCATGTCCCACAACGACCGCGCCTCCCTGTGCAAGCTCCATGAGTACCTAACGACCTGCAAGGCATGTAGCAACGAATCAACAACAAAGTTGAGCGAGTTCACAGTTGGTTGTTTAGTTATAGCATTCGTTTCGTAAATCGTATGTTCATTTTGTGAACCATATATCGTATTAATTCGTATCGCGGTCTCCCAGACATGTTTGCGAAGATTAGTGGGGGCTTCCCATGTGTTACTAGACCACGCGTATCGACTGCTATGAAAATGTAAGAGGTGCCCTAAGTCAATGTCTATCGGCATTGACCCTTTGCCCATAGTCCATTAGTACACGCCCGTCCGACTGGCACGGTGTGAGGTTTGTTAAACCTAATAGCGCTATTAACTAATGACCCACTCGCCATAGGCCTCGGCGATTAAGTCGATAAATGAGGGACTTCAATTGATAGAGTTGATGGTCTTATGATCGTGTACGTAGGTTTTACGTACGTGCCCTTCAATCCGAGGACAGTAGTAAGTATGAGTGTACGTAGGTTATACGTACGTGCCCTTCAATCCGAGGACAGTAAAAAGTTGTTTAATAGTAATGATAGTACGAGTAGTTATTCAATCCCATTCCCAACCCCTGGGAATCCCATGCCTTGGAAAGAGTGTGAACTCACCTTGGTTTGCTCGGTATGCTAACTTATGTGCTCACAAGAAATCAGGCAGGTCCTATAGTGTGCACGTATATCCAATTAGTTCGTGTTCGTAAAGTTTCACATGCAAATCATTATCACAGAGTGTGTTTAGCAATTACATCATGCATCACAAACAGTTAATCACATTCATACAATTCATGCTTCTCATAAATGTCTTGTGCAGTTTAATCTAACATAGTTATTCAATAACATGCTTGACAGGGTTAGCAGTTTAATAAGGCTAGCATACTTAGCAACGTTAGCCAACTTAACAGGATTATCTTGCTTAACAGGGAATAATAATTAACAGTGTTAATCAACTAACAAAGCTGACATGCCATAAGAGTTACATACTTAACAGGGTTAATGACTTAACTAAGTAAACAACTTAACAGAGTAACCATATTAGCACGCTTGACGAAATCACACATATTTGGCGAAATCCCTTAACTGGAGAAAACACTAGTTGAGCGAAATCCCCTTTTGGACGAAAACACTAGAGTTTTCGTTGAGTATGGGGTGTGACGAAAACACAAGGTGTTTTCGTCTGACTATGGTGTTTTCGTGATCCCTGTGTTTTCATCTGCTAACACATCATCAATATCAGTTACATACGCAACACAGTAATACCTAATCATCACTTACAGTTACATTGTCACACCCGACCACGTAAAATAACAAAACATGGCGGAAACGTCGGGGAGTGTTGTAACAGAATCATTGTTTCATAACACATGGAAATTGAAATATTGTTTTATTGATTAAAAGAGTTACAATGTCTTGACAATCAAAGAAACATAACATAAATAACTAGTCTTGCATCTTTTATTGTCACTAAGGCCCAAGTCCGCCTAAGTGTATCTTGATAAATCCGATGCATCATATCCTGAAACACATGTGAAAATAGGTACGTCAGCATAAAAATGCCTGTGAGATACATAGGTTTTGTGAAAATAGAATTCATGACTTATGTTTAAGAAAATGTTTAGTCATGAACCTTGTAATTTGCTTTGTTTTGTAAATCATTTGAAAAGCAATAAGATCAGATGATATGTATAAGTAAGAGAATAATGTATGGTTAAATGAATAACCAAGTAAAATGAGTTTGTATAAGATAAGTTGTTTTGTAAAATAATGTCTTGTGAAAAGTATGTTATTTGTATAAAATGTTATATGTCTTATGTTGAAATGATTCAAATAACGCTACGATATGTAATACCATACAAGCACTTATATATAGGAAGTACCAACGGCGTATCCACCATACTTGTATCGTATTACACACGCCTCGTTACTTAAATCACTTACCCAAACCAAACCACCAAAGTAACATGTTTGTGTATAGTCAATTGTCAAAATGTTTATGTCTAATGTAAACCATGAATTGTGTATGTAAATGTCAAAATGTTTATGTATGGTAAGTGAAATATGTCAACTGAACCATATGTAAAATGCACAAAAACAAGGTATTGAAGTAAAACATGGTTTAAATCAAAGTTATGTTTTGTGTAATAAATGCATGCTATACTGATATAAACATTTATGCGGTATTGTGAAAACGCATACATCCAAGCCTTGAGACTGTGGCGATAAACCCTTAAACAAATTAAAGGTTTATCTAAGTTATGTGTATCGAATTCGGTCATTCCTTCCATCCAAACATACCTAGGATTCAGGAACGGGAGTTGTCAATTCCTATGGTACCACTACCTACTAACGAACGGCGTGATCGGTGTTAATGAATGTATATTGATCCATCAAAACAAACCAAATATCATATCAAAATGTAAGCATGTGATGAATAATAAATGTACTAAGTACGCACACAATGGGCATACATAGCATAAAATGTAATGTAAAATAATGTACTAAGTACGCGCACAATGGGCATACATAGCATAAAATGTAATGTGAAATAATGTACTAAGTACGCACACAATGGGCATACATAGCATAAAGTGTAATGTAAAATAATGTACTAAGTACGCACACAATGGGCATACATAGCATAAAATGTAATGTAAAATAATGTACTAGGTACGCACACAATGGGCATACATAGCATAGAATGTAATGTGAAATAATGTACTAAGTACGCACACAATGGGCATACATAGCATAAAGTGTAATGTAAAATAATGTACTAATGAACATAGCAAGTATATGATGTGAAAACAGGAAAGCATGAAGGTAACAAGTAGGCACATGTGTTCCACCCCAAAATGTTTGGAAAACAGTAAAAGAGGGGTCTATGTACTCACTTGAGATTGCTTAGTAATCCTTGAGTAACAACCAAACAATGCTAAAGATCGCGGATATCAAACGACACCTAATATAGGTAACTATGTTAATAAACCGGACCTAGATCGGAGGATCGGATAGAATTAGGGTTCGTAAACCAAACGAGTATAGAGACTCGTGTCATATGGTTTAACAAAGCCTACATACTAAATGAAACCTAAACTAAGTGCTTACGACCCGTTTAGGTAGCTTATGCTACTTTAACGCGTCGTTCGCGTAAAACGCGTTCGCCTAACTAGTCCTATGACAAGTATTATATGCCTAAAATGTTTAATTATGTTACATAATCAGTTAAGTGACGAAAGTTTAGGTTACATATGCTTAATTACCAATTATACATGAAAAGGGTATTCTGGTAATTTACCTAAGGCATATAAACTACCTATCATACAACTACTCAAACGATGTGACCATAGGGTATAACCTCGGAAGGTTATTCCCTATATGCTATGGTCCTAAAGTATTTGGTCGGATCCTAATGATCGACCAAAATGGGTCGGGTTCGAAGGTATAAGCGATTTATTAGATCGCTTACCCTTACGACCCTACACAAGCACAAAACTAAAAGTGACGAGCTAAACATGCTAGAACATGTTTAGGAAATAGGTTTTGATATCAAAACAAACGGTTTTGATATCCTAGAGTAGTTTGGTTACAAAATACGCGTAAAGGCGTATTTTGACCCAAACTACGACTCGTCACTGAGTCTAGATAACGTGGTAATCAGTAGGTATAGTCACTAGGGACTATGACCATCGTGATTACGCTCACGTTATGAAGTTCAAACGAACTTCGCATTGACCATAAACTGGTCAATGCAGAAAGTCAAACAAAGTTTGACTTTCGGACTCGAAAAGCAATAAAAGAACGAAGGAACACTTACAAAGGGTCCCCGAATGCTAATCTCGATCCAAGTAGCTCAGGTATGAAACAATAGTTTCAACTTAGAGCTTCTCAAATCAAGATTCATGTGGGTTTTGGAAAAAGAAGGCAAGGGGTATTTATAGGATTCGTAGAGCCGTTAAGATCGTTCCTCGTTAACCGTGCTTCAATCTCAACCCTCTCCTCAAAACCATGGTTTTTGAAAACCATTAGAGCCCAAGGTATTGCCCCACAACCATGTGCAAGGTGGAATGGACCAGATTCAAATTGGCATACTTTTGCAGTTTGTCAAATTTAGTCCCTGTAAGCGAATTAACTTGATTTCGGCATACCAAACCTTCCAAAACTTATTTCTAAGTTATGTAAAGGTTATTTAGGGTATGTTAAGCTTATGTCACTATTCCAGAGTGTTTGTTGCATTAAACTGGTTATATTTACGCATCGGTGCGCGTATAACCTTCCAGAAAGCGATTTAGAGTTTGGAATTGAACAAAAATTGATATGTGAAAATGATACACATATTTATACAAATCCCAAGTATGAAATACAATATTTCATTGGTTTGGTATTTGTTTGATGGTCGTAGTGACCCAGGTGTCACAGTCTCCCCTACTTTAGGAAATTTCGTCCCGAAATTTAATCAGAGGAAACTTGTGAGAGCTTGAAAACATGAAGTTGAAAAGATCGAACAACATTGGTTAGGGTTCTGAACTTCTAGTAACCTTAATAACATTATGCTTGCAATGTAAGAGGGATACTTATATACAAGTATATGAAGTGTCATTGGTGCGTCCACCGTACCTCCATTACATCGTTCTCATTTTGTTATTGTTGTCACTATCGGTTCTTACACATAATAAATTTTACTGGGTTTCTGTGCACTAAATTTCATAATTACGTACGCATCCATAATTAGACAATTCCTTGCACAGTTCACACAGTCTATTTTATAATGTGTAGGGTAAAACCAAATGAACAATCCTGTGATGAGTGTGACTAGACCGCCATACAGTCTTTTTAATTAAATCAATAAATGATCTTAATAGACTATCAAGGAGTCTGTCAGCCATATCACCATATGTCATTTTTTAACCAGATTCTGAATCAATCTTTTTTACTAGACCACTAAAAGGGTCTCTTATGAATCATGGAGCGGTACTATATAATCCAAAGGTCTTAACTATTACATAGAAGCCCATTAAGGATTTACGGTAGTACCTTTTGAATATCCTGCTACGAATCCCTCATATGAAGATATGAAAGATTCTGCGAGGATTTGGATAACGAATATCCATAGTGTAAAAGCACAAAATACATAAAAGAAAACATAAGATGCATAAACACATAGTCACATAACCACAAAATTGTTTAACTAGAAATTTGTTCTGCTAACAGAGCACATGTATTTAAAGCACATTAGGAATCCATCTCATGGATTTCATTTGGTACTTTAAACATTATCAAGAATCTAACTATAAAGATAGAAAGATTTTTAAAAGAAAAAATTCGATTTCGATTATAAGGAACCGAAATGTTCGAATTTAGGTACATAAGGAATCCAATTAAGGACTCTGATTTGAATGTTAATCATCCACAAGGGTCTAATTGTGAAGATAAAAAGATCCCATAAGGATTCTAGAAGTTGAAGATGTTTTGAAATCTTGCACTGGATGTGCTTAAGTCGAAACATGAAGTAAAAATGCTTATGAAGTTGAGATGCTAGATATGTCAAGGCGACATATGAAGCAGAATTTGAAGGTTAAGTCAATGTATGAGGAAAATATTTTTGAAAACTATGCATGGGGTTCTTTTAAGAAAAATGTGTTTAACGTTTTTGAAACCTTATATATAATACTTTTGAAATCATAAAGTAGGTGTACTAGGTAAGTATATTTATAAAAATGTGTTAAAATCATGTGAGATGAATTTTGAAATTATGTATAAGGTTTTTGAAAAACATGAATGATGCTTTTGAAGTCATGCATTTGATATATACTGTATTAATAACATTTTGAAGTCATGAAGGTTATTTTTGAAACGTAGACGATGTTTTTGAAATCATGGAGGTTGTTTTGGAAAACTTATGTTATACATGTTGAAAAAAAAATCGGAACATAATGGGTATGAGATTGAAAATATCCTTCGTTATCTAACCAAGGATTTAATGGCATAGATGTGCAAAAAGCACGATTACTCATAATTTCCCTTTATTTCTTGTACTTCGTCTCCTGGAATGAAACGTGTACTTAAAATTTTTCGAGGGAATCATGAGTAGACACAAAAATGGGAAAATTCACAAAAGTAGTTTGTAAGGAACATAGTTCCTTAATGTAGGTATCATAGAGAATTTCCATTTACTCATGTAACTATACTTGTATCAGAATTGTGAACAACAATTTATTTATAAACAAAACAGATTGTTTCACGTTACAAGAAAATAGAAGAAACAAAAGCATAAGACAACAACATCTTCAAATCAGCCAATTGCTCATCCGTGGGTTGGATTTGCACTGACAATCTTCGGGCAGTTGTTCCTGAAATGGCTCGTCTCGCCACAGTTGTAGCAAGTACCAGACGGAAAACAAGCTTGAGTAGGGTTATCTTGGAGTTGGGTAGCAGCAAGGTTTATAGCAGCTTTGTTTTGGATAGCAAAGCGGCATATGTTAACCAAATGTCCCCTCCGTCCACAGTAGGTACATTTGGAGCAGAGTATGAGGTTTGAATGATGACGGTTGCATCGTTTGCACCAAGGGGCAGTTCCTATGTATGGCTTCCTAGCTGGTGGCCTTACCACATGGCTAGGTCCCGCTTGATTAGGTGTAACTGATGCGGGTTTCCTTGAAGCCTTACGCTTCCTTGATTTTGGTGCTGGCTTGACTTCTGCTTCCTTTGGTGGCTCTTGAGTGGCTTCATTGTTGAGACGAGACATGGCAATGCCTAAATCCACAGTCCTCAGAATCACTTCGCCTATTTGCTGGGCAAATTTGGCTGTTTGCTCGGACATTTGACCGTTGCTGAGAGGAAGAGACATTCTAGAAGGAAATGAAAGACATAGGAAGAAACAAGTGAAAGATTATCAGACAATCAAAACAGGATGGCAATGCATAAAAATTGCGATCATTTGTTTGTTACCTAAGGCAAACAAATGAGACGGTGACAAATCAAAGTAAACGGGTCATATTAATGTATCACTGAAGACATGCTCGCCTATAAGTGAACACTCACCCCAAGAGTTCCCAGGTAAGAGTGACTGGTCCGATACTGCGGATTTGTACGAACACTCTAGCCTTCGACAGAAAACTCAGGGTACAGGCATTCACTCTTCCAGTTTGCATGTGTTCACATTATACGACCCAAACTTTGACGAGATTTGAAAACTTAGAGGGTTCAAAACCTTATAACAGAGGGTTCAAAACCTTACAATAGAGGGTTCAAAACCTAGTAATCAATCATCCTAGAACAGATGATTAGTTTTCAAAGCGGTTTTGAAATTTATGTTCTTGTTGTGGTTGTCGCCTAAGGATAGGTGACAGTATTGTTTTATGACTAAACGCAAGTAAACTCGCGTTAGGGTCCTAGGAAGGTTATAGACTAGGTCAAAGTATTACCAATAACCTAATTCCCTATCACCATGAGCTCTGATACCAACTTTTCTGTCACACCCCGACCACGTAAAACAACAAAACGTGGCGGAAACGTCGGGGAGTGTTGTAACAGAATCATTGTTTCATAACACATGGAAATTGAAATATTGTTTCATTGATTAAAAGAGTTACAATGTCTTGACAATCAAAGAAACATAACATAAATAACTAGTCTTGCATCTTTTATTGTCACTAAGGCCCAAGTCCGCCTAAGTGTATCTTGATAAATCCTATGCATCATATCCTGAATCACATGTGAAAATAGGTACGTCAGCATAAAAATGCCTGTGAGATACATAGGTTTTGTGAAAATAGAATTCATGACTTATGTTTAAGAAAATGTTTAGTCATGAACCTTGTAATTTGCTTTGTTTTGTAAATCATTTGAAAAGCAATAAGATCAGATGATATGTATAAGTAAGAGAATAATGTATGGTTAAATGAATAACCAAGTAAAATGAGTTTGTATAAGATAAGTTGTTTTGTAAAATAATGTCTTGTGAAAAGTATGTTATTTGTATAAAATGTTATATGTCTTATGTTGAAATGATTCAAATAACGCTACGATATGTAATACCATACAAGCACTTATATATAGGAAGTACGAGCGGCGTATCCACCATACTTGTATCGTATTACACACGCCTCGTTACTTAAATCACTTACCCAAACCAAACCACCAAAGTAACATGTTTGTGTATAGTCAATTGTCAAAATGTTTATGTCTAATGTAAACCATGAATTGTGTATGTAAATGTCAAAATGTTTAAGTATGGTAAGTGAAATATGTCAACTGAACCATATGTAAAATGCACAAAAACAAGGTATCGAAGTAAAACATGGTTTAAATCAAAGTTATGTTTTGTGTAATAAATGCATGCTATACTGATATAAACATTTATGCGGTATTGTGAAAACGCATACATCCAAGCCTTGAGACTGTGGCGATAAACCCTTAAACAAATTAAAGGTTTATCTAAGTTATGTGTATCGAATTCGGTCATTCCTTCCATCCAAACATACCTAGGATTCAGGAACGGGAGTTGTCAATTCCTATGGTACCACTACCTACTAACGAACGGCGTGATCGGTGTTAATGAATGTATATTGATCCATCAAAACAAACCAAATATCATATCAAAATGTAAGCATGTGATGAATAATAAATGTACTAAGTACGCACACAATGGGCATACATAGCATAAAATGTAATGTAAAATAATGTACTAAGTACGCGCACAATGGGCATACATAGCATAAAATGTAATGTGAAATAATGTACTAAGTACGCACACAATGGGCATACATAGCATAAAGTGTAATGTAAAATAATGTACTAAGTACGCACACAATGGGCATACATAGCATAAAATGTAATGTAAAATAATGTACTAGGTACGCACACAATGGGCATACATAGCATAGAATGTAATGTGAAATAATGTACTAAGTACGCACACAATGGGCATACATAGCATAAAGTGTAATGTAAAATAATGTACTATGAATGTACTAATGAACATAGCAAGTATATGATGTGAAAACAGGAAAGCATGAAAGTAACAAGTAGGCACATGTGTTCCACCCCAAAATGTTTGGAAAACAGTAAAAGAGGGGTCTATGTACTCACTTGAGATTGCTTAGTAATCCTTGAGTAACAACCAAACAATGCTAAAGATCACGGATATCAAACGGCACCTAATATAGGTAACTATGTTAATAAACCGGACCTAGATCTGAGGATCGGATAGAATGAGGGTTCGTAAACCAAACGAGTATAGAGACCCGTGTCATATGGTTTAACAAAGCCTACATACTAAATGAAACCTAAACTAAGTGCTTACGACCCGTTTAGGTAGCTTATGCTACTTTAACGCGTCGTTCGCGTAAAACGCGTTCGCCTAACTAGTCCTATGACAAGTATTATATGCCTAAAATGTTTAATTATGTTACATAATCAGTTAAGTGACGAAAGTTTAGGTTACATATGCTTAATTACCAATTATACATGAAAAGGGTATTCTGGTAATTTACCTAAGGCATATAAACTACCTATCATACAACTACTCAAACGATGTGACCATAGGGTATAACCTCGGAAGGTTATTCCCTATATGCTATGGTCCTAAAGTATTTGGTCGGATCCTAATGATCGACCAAAATGGGTCGGGTTCGAAGGTATAAGCGATTTATTAGATCGCTTACCCTTACGACCCTACACAAGCACAAAACTAAAAGTGACGAGCTAAACATGCTAGAACATGTTTAGGAAATAGGTTTTGATATCAAAACAAACGGTTTTGATATCCTAGAGTAGTTTGGTTACAAAATACGCGTAAAGGCGTATTTTGACCCAAACTACGACTCGTCACTGAGTCTAGATAACGTGGTAATCAGTAGGTATAGTCACTAGGGACTATGACCATCGTGATTACACTCACGTTATGAAGTTCAAACGAACTTCGCATTGACCATAAACTGGTCAATGCAGAAAGTCAAACAAAGTTTGACTTTCAGACTCGAAAAGCAATAAAAGAATGAAGGAACACTTACAAAGGGTCCCCGAATGCTAATCTCGATCCAAGTAGCTCATGTATGAAACAATAGTTTCAACTTAGAGCTTCTGAAATCAAGATTCTTGTGGGTTTTGGCAAAAGAAGGCAAGGGGTATTTATAGGATTCGTAGAGCCATTAAGATGGTTCCTCATTAACTGTGCTTCAATCTCAATCCTCCACCTCAAAACCCTGGTTTTTGAAAACCATTAGAGCCCAAGGTATTGCCCCAAAACCATGTGCAAGGTGGAATGGACCAGATTCAAATTGGCATACTTTTGCAGTTTGTCAAATTTAGACCCTGTAAGCGAATTAACTTGATTTCGGCATACCAAACCTTCCAAAACTTATTTCTAAGTTATGTAAAGGTTATTTAGGGTATGTTAAGCTTATGTCACTATTCCAGAGTGTTTGTTGCATTAAACTGGTTATATTTACGCATCGGTGCGCGTATAACCTTCCAGAAAGCGATTTAGAGTTTGGAATTGAACAAAAAATGATATGTGAAAATGATACACATATTTATACAAATCCCAAGTATGAAATACAATATTTCATTGGTTTGGTATTTGTTTGATGGTCGCAGTGACCCAGGTGTCACATACATGATCAAACATCACGAAATCATTAATCAAATCATCAATATACTAACATATAAATTACCAAAACATTGCGAGACCAACATCACAATTCAATCAGTAGATCATCATTAGAATAATCAGCAATGGCCGACAAGTGTAGATTCTTTTCATGTTGCTATTTGACCAATTTATGTAGTGGCAGCAAGTTTCAATATCATTAGACCATCTCTTTCATATTATATCTAATCTAAATCACATGCCCACTCACAATCACATGCAAATTCTAAACACAGTAGCCGCCCATTTAAGAAGTTGTCCTTATCTATTTGACTACAATTTCAAAACATCACACATGCATCATAATCATCACTCATCGATTGTATCATAGTCAAGATCATAAATGAATTCATAACCAAAGATTGATTCCATAATAGTCATATATTATGAAAACAGCACGCAACTTCATGCATTAAAATAACCAGAACTATCCACAACCGGAATTAAATCACGAAAATCTAATTAATTATTCATCAATCATCATCCAATCATATGATCCTACTCACTTCATGATAACAGTTTGTTCATGATTGCCAAACAAATAGACAACGGTGATCTAAAACAAATAACCATCAAACAATTCTCAGCCACGATTAATAATAAAGGAAGTGCACTAACCCCGAGATTGAGAGGATCGATTGTAGGGGAAAGGACTTGCAAAAGAGGAGAAGTTTACAAAGAAAAGAACTGCCGTTTGCAAGCTAGGGTTTGATAATAAACAATTTCGTAAACCTTAAACATGTTTAAGCAAACAAAATAGGCCATTGGGCCGTGTCTGACTTTGGGCCCAAATCCCTTGGCGGCGAAATCTCCCTCCACCGACGAAATCAAAGGGTATTTCGGGTGGGATGTGTTTTCGGGTGAGGGTTTGTTTTGCAAGGAATACATGTTTTAATTATTGTACAATTTATTATACAAGATACGTATAGCACATTCACACATAATATACACACCACGAATCTACAACCATCACGTATATTGCACATCAATTAAATATAGAATACACTTTGCAAATAAGTACGAAGTTAAATCGGATAGAGACCTTGAAAACTCGGGTTGTCACATCAGGAAGAAGAGTACTTACCGAATTCAGCTTGTTTTCATCATTTTTATGACTTCTACACCTTCTTTTTCAAAATTAACAAGTTTTCACGGTTAAAATTGATTGAATTTCACATATTATAAGCGAAACTCTGTTTTAAACAATCCTTGAAAGAATTGGACCTAAAATTGAACTAAATCCTGATCAATTTTGTCAAAAACCAGCCGATTGGATGACGTTAGTACGATTTCGCACGGAATGGGTTTCTATTTCGTTTGAAGTTGCCATTCCGTTTGAAAGTGACATCATTTCGCTTGAAAAGTATTTCCATTTCGCACGAAATGGTCCAGTAGTCATTCATTCCGTACGAAATGTGCCATTTCACTTGAAGGTGCCATTTCGCACCAAAGTTCATTTCGCATCAAAAGTCATTTCATTTGAAATTACATTTTGCTTGAATTTTGTGAATTTGTGTAACAGGTTACCGAAACATGGAAGAGGAATTTTATAATGCGTTTGCTACCTCACCAGCTGCACCAATTTCAGTTACCGAAACTCTTGAAATCGAAAATGAAACGGGAATGTCTCAAAAGCCTCATAAGCTTATGTACATCGAGGATTTTAAAGGATGACAAAATCGTTTTGAAAACTGGGTGCAAGCATATAAGTTTGATGCATGGTGTTCACTGGATGTAGATTACGTAAAACCAAAAAATGAACGTGGGATTGAAAAAGCTTTTAGTGACTATTTAACGACTGAGAAATTGAAATACACGAGTGAAAAAAATGATGATTAGCCTTCTCCAACAATCCGTAAAAGAAAACATTTTTGTGTTACTTCAACATTAAGGAACTGCTAGATCAATTTGGTTGGCGTTGATTAACAAGTTTAAGGGAAGCGCTGATATGATAAAGAACAAACAAGCTTTAATAAAGAAATCATTTGATATGTTTGTAGCTTTTGAAGGTGAAACAACAAAAATGACTATTGATAGATATTGTCGTCTTGTTCTGGAAATGGGAAGATTGGAAATAAAGAAAGACGACGATGAATGGGTTGATAAGCTAGCCGATGCATTACCACAGAATAAATAGGGAACATATTTGTTGATCTTAAAACATATGAGAAAATCTGAAAGTATGAATTTGGCGAAGTTTATTCAAAAGATTGAAGAACATGAATTGGATATTTAGAAAACTGCTATCATGAATAATCCAAATGCTCAACTAGATGTTAGTTTATATTACAGAGGAAGCAAATTTGAGACTACTCCGAGTCCAAAGATTAAGACTGCTTTCAGTGCTGATAGTTCTTCAGGAACTAACGGTAGCACAGTAACTCAGAGTGGTGGATATTCGTCATCGTATTCAAGTTTTGATCCGAATTTCACAACACCAAGTCCTCAACGACAGAACTCAACAAATCTGCAATGCAATGTTACATTGAATATTCAAAATGGTCAAAATCTTTCTCCAGAAATGGCTAAGCAACATATGGCATCACTTGTTACTATGTTAGAGTCTTATGAAAGTTTAGTTGCTGGAAGAATTGGAAATCCGATGCCCACCAAAGAGGATTATGACCAGATTGATGCTGAGGAACTTGAATTGATGGACATCAAGTGGTGTTTAGCCAGTGCTCTAAGAAGAGCAGAAAAATTCACACAAATCACCGGAAGAAATGATTTTCGTGATATTGCTGCATCTCCGATAGGATTTGACAAATCAAAGGTTACTTGTTTTCGTTGCAAAGAAAAGGGGCATTTTAAACGAGAATGTAGAAATAAAGAAGCAACCGGAAGACAAGACCCATTTGGAAAGAACGATTATTATCAAAAATCAATTTTTCATCAGATTGTTCAACAACCATCATCATCCCGTGCTATTGAAGACGGAAAGAAGAAAGCTTTTCTTGTTAATCAAGATGATGAAAAAGTGGCAGAGGGATTTAGCTGGGAGACTTGTGAGAGTTTACTGTACAAGCATTGTGTGTATATGTTTGTGAATGTTCTCATCCATTTAATCGAACTTAATCTTTGGTTACTTGCTGTTGTTATTTATCTACTTTGTTCGGTTTGCACCGTCACGGGGATTCCGCACCCGACCGTGTTTGTGATAAACAGGGAATAGGTTTTCGTATCGGATCCTCTGAGAAAAACGGACCTACATTTATGCTAAAATAGTTTCATGGTGATGAATGAAGGTGTAGATTGAGGCGAAAAAAAGGGGTTTGCGTTTGACATGTGGGCTGTTGGGTGTGCGGTAGTCGAAATGGAAACCAGTTCGAACTTGTGGCTAGAGATAAAGAACCGGATCTCTGCTTTATACAAAATGGATATTCCGATGATGGACCATTGTTTCACAACTGGTGGAAGCATATCCGGTGAATTATTGTTTGCTAAATTAGGTATAGAAAGGATGAGTGAATCGAAAGTGTACAGTGGAAAGATGGAGGAGGGAGAGGTGAGAGTAGGGTTTTGATGGGGAAGACCGGTGACTGGAGACTGATGACCGCCGACCGCCGACCACCGACCACCTAGGGTTGTGATTGGTTGCACATGGAAGAAAGATGAGTGGTTTGAGATGTGGGACGCACCTTAGACCATGGGGTATGGTGGGGCGAGGGTTTGGGGCATTGGTTGACACGTGGAGTATGGGGCACCCAAGACCAAAAGCCAATTTCAAAGGGGTATGGTGGGGCGTGGCTGGGGTGGCATGAAAACTTGTAAAAAAAAATTTAAACATGACCAGCTATGCCCGAGCCAACAACCCAATAAGAGCCGGTCATATAGGATCGCTAGCATGCCCCACGCCCGGCTTTAAACTCCCGCCCAAGGGGCCACACCCAAACCCAAGCCCACCCGGGGTGGTGACTTGGGCGTTTATGGCCAACCCACACCCAAACCCAAGCCCCATACCCCACAGTCTTAACTCTTTTATTTATCTAACTTAGTTATTTATTTTTATTTTTTTAATAGTGAGAGTAGTTTGGTAATTTCACATAGACTTAACTAGACAACTTAACAATGTTAGCTGGTAAGGAACATTATTGTTATGAAAATACAACCATTGAGCTCATTCATGAACATTTTCACTACTAGAAAAACTGAAACTTCTTACACCAGTTTTCGTAGGAAATGCGTCACAAAACAGGCTTTCTCACGCATTTGTGACAAATACATGATGTAGGAAAACCCCTCGTAGGAAACTCGTTTCTTACGCATTTCCTACGCATTTTTCTACCCATTTCTGACAGAAAATGTGCGTCGGAAATTGCTACGCATTTTCTACCACTTTTCTTAATTATCATTTATATTTATATTCTTTATAATGATAATACAATAATAAATATTTTTGAAAAAAAAAATTTAGTGACACATTTCCGACAAATAAAAAAATAAAATATAAAAATCTATTTTTTTGTGTGACAAATTTCCTACGAAAAAAAATAAAAATCATGCATTTGTATGTGACGCATTTCCGACAAACAAAAAAAAAATCTTTAATTTTTAGACACATTTCCGACAAAAAAAATAGAAATAAACTCTGTTATTTTTGTGACACATTTCTGACCAACTAATCTTTTTAAACAAAAAAAATAATAAAACAAAATTAAAATCCAAATTTTCCTGCTAAAATTACATAAAAAAATCTATAATAACTTAGAAACTCATTATTTTCATTATGATTATAATATTTTATAAATGATTGGTCACAATTGAAACTCATTATGATTATAATATTTTATAAATGCAACAGATGCAGGGATTACTATCTTTGCCTAACAGTATACAAATGAAACTAATGATCAAGAATATTCCATATGAATAACATAACACAAATATGCATTCTTATTTTCATCATGAATATATAAATACAACAAACACACAATGAAACAAACCATATACAATGTCATCCAATCTGTAAAGAGTACCTGTTCTTAATCAGGATTCAGGATTGAACCTTAATAAACTTACTCGCCATCCATCTTCTTGCAGCTTCCGATAACTTACGATCTTCAACCTGTACATTTCTTAACTCCGGAGAATTCAGAATTACAAACTCAACGCCTTCCACCCAAATTCCATTGCAGTAAAGCAAATCAACACTCTTCAAATGCTTACAGTTCTAACACAACGCCATAGTTTCCGCCGTAAGATCCGCCTCCGCCACCACTACTTCAGTAACCGCCACCACTTCATCCGTATCCACCACCATCTTCCACCACCGCCGCTGCCGCCGCCACCTCCACCATAACCTCCACCTCTGTCACACCCTGGCTTTGCGGAAGCGTGGTTAATTTTGGTGCGACTTCTTAATACCATAGCTTAACCATAACAAAGCTATATGAAATAAAATCATGCAAGATCATCCATTTGATTAAGTTTTAAAAACCAGAGTAACATACCATTGTCTTAGAGACTTACAACATCATAACATAAAACATTGTCTTGAAAAACATAAACAGTAACATGAAATAAGCGCAGTTTAAGAGTTGTGACTTGTCTAGGAAAGAGTCACATTTCCTAAACTGGGATGACCTTGGAACCCTTATGCAGCGGGAAAACATAACATACCGCGCCAGATCTTTAATTTCCTGAAATACATGTAAGTTGAAAAATCAACAATAATGTTGAGCGAGTTCATGTGTAGTGAGTATGTAAAACACTTGTAAGTATAAAATTCCCCTGGTATGTAGCAGTGTAAGGAAAAAGAGATCACCAATGGTTTGCAAGGCCATTAGTATGTGTGAAGTGCAAGTAGGAAGACTCAAACCTAGCAGATTTCGCGTTGGGTACAAAGTCACTCCAAGGTCCGTTCTGTTGGGCCTTCCAGAGGTCCGTTCTGTTGGGCCTAGAGTTGGGCTCGCTACACCCAGATAGATCTACCGCTTACGTCCCTCGGTCCTACAATGAGGATTAATGGCCTCCAGTTTCTGCCTACCCACTCACATGATCTAAGTAGTAAACCTCCTTACGCTAACCATACCATGTATAAAGTACTTGTAATCAAAGTAACATGTATTTCACCCCCGCAGTTAAGAAAACTGAAAACAGTTAGAGAAAAGGGGGACATGAACTCACAGTGAAGCGTCTCTACCAAGTATCTCCTGCTCACGCAGCTGTGCGACGACCTACAGGTGCTAATTTCTATTAGACGGACGGCCGTGCCTTAGCTTTATAGTTTAAGTCTTTGGGAAATAGTTAGACAACTATTTCGTGTTTACATTCTGTATATACTTGGTAGTTAATCTCCTTCCCAAGGATGGGGGATTCAATACATGTGCGTTCAAATTATATCATTAAGTCTCACTTAATATATATATATATTTCCAATTCCAAAATATAAGTATTTTTCTCAAAAATATTATATTTTCATTTCACATAATTTTTCTCCAATAATACGTTGTTAAAATACGCGTTCATAAATATTTTCGTAAGTGCGTAAGTTACGTTTTAACAATCGAGTGGTAATATACTTACCGGTGTAACTTATATATTTATGGTGAAAGCGTTCGTATTATTTTGGATTCGTTAACGATCGTAAATATTATTTTTACTCTAAAAATAATATGTATTTTCACAAAATAATCATAAACAGTGTGTGAAAATATATATTTATCACGTTAAATTTTGTGAAAATCCCACCTCCGAATATTTAGTAAATAAAGTCATGGCGAAATTCCTATTTCGAAAACATGTCAAAAATAATTCTAACACTTGTAGTGTAAATAGTTCTAAGTGTTAGGTTGTTAGAAAAATTTCGCCAGAGTTTCCTCTGTAACTGGAGGTGGCCACGCTTTCAAGCGTATCATTTTCTTTAACAAATCAACTCAACAATTTTCTTTATTTGATCAGAACAACTTTCATCACAACAACAAATCAACATATGTGTAAATTGCCAGAAATTACATGAACTTGCAGTTTTCCCAAAACTGTGGTGTACATCCCCTTAAATTTAGTAGATCTTCATATAAGGTAATTTGATCTTGTAAAAACCTCGTTTTTAGAGAAAATCCATCTTTACAACTTCCCGTCATCTTTTACAAAAACTGTTATTTTGTCGGATCTTTTCACTTCACAAGTGTTTACACACTTGTGGTTTATAAAAATCATGCGTGTTAGTGTAAAATCCATCCTTTTAAATACATGATTTCTTTGATACGTGGTTCTTTGAAAATACCACTTGCAGATGCGTAGATCTGCTAGTTTTAAACACAATTTCACAAGTAAAACTCTTTTACACAAGTTCATGATTCGCGTGTGGTAGAGTTTCACCTTTTAACCCTTGTATTATTCAAAACAAGCTTATGTTAAGATCCATGATCTTACCAAACCGGGTTAAACGATGATCCGAGCTACCACATCATAGATCGGGCCTAAATAATCATACATTTCGAATACTACATCATTTACACAACATATAAGCTTTTAACCACTATTTTTAGTGTTTTTAGTAAACTTTAAAGCATCATCTTGCATGTTAACGAGTTTTAACCGATACAAATCCTTTTAACCACTTTAGAATAGATTGAGAAAGTGTTCTAAGCAACATACCACTAGCTCGAGGCTAGGGAAGAATCTTGACGAAAATGGCGTGGATAAAAGCAAGAGAAAGAGGTCCTTCAAACTCCGAGTGTACCAAGCCTCCTAATACGTGATCCTTGAAGCTTGTATGATCTTGTGATGTGAAGATGGAAGCCGAAAATGGATGTATGGGGAGGGGGGTGTTCGGCCGAGAGTTCTAGAGGGAGAGAGGAGAGTTGTGTTGTGTGAAAGTTTAAGTGAAAGACCAAGTGTGTTTAGTGAGCATCTTATAGACATTTAACAAGTGCATTACCCAATGGATTATGTGCACCCTAGATATTAAACATACTAAGATTATAATAATCAAGATGGTACATTGGGGGTCACAATGTGACCGAGTTCGGCCAAGGGGGGGGGGGGGGTCTCCTAGTCCATTTCCAACTAAAGGTTAAGTATTAGTTAGGTTAAACCAAGTTAGTTAAGTAGTTAACTTGGTTAGTTGTGTGTCATGCGTTACAATGGGTGTTAGGGTACTCAGGGACCCTAACTGGCTCAGAAAAAGATAGGTAATGAAAATAACAATATTTTCACGTTCCGGGTATAGTCCGGTTGTTTGGTTGGATAGTAATCCGTTAAAGCGTTAACAAAGCGTTAAAGCGTCGTTATAATTACATTTAGTGACACAACTTATTTCCGACACTTTGGAAAGTGTCTAGCAATATTTTTCTCATGTTTTGGCACTTTATTAGTTAGCTAAAAGCTGAATTATTGTGTAAAGTGCTGAGTTTTGTACTTTAGAGTACGTTTTAGGCACATCCAGTCATTGTGACTTATTCCTAGAGACGCAGTTCTACAACCCTTGTATCCCTACACTCACCACTAGTGTAGCAAAATATTTCAGGCTCTTACAGGCCTTAGAGGCAGTGTCTGCCTGATGCTGGCTTTATCAGCATGTTCAATAGGTTATCCGCTATTGTGCTACTGTGCTTTTTGTGCATCATGGTTGTCACTAGGGTTCAGCATGTAAATAATGTAGTGACGATAAGTAAAGTATGATGCAAGTAAGTACATGTATCAGATATCAAGTAGCAGTTCATCAGCTAGTTCAAACAAGCACAGTAATTAAGCAGTAATTAATCATTAGTTAAGTCGTACGGATACCTGGTTTAGTGCGGGTTGTCACATTCTCCCCCCGTTAAATAAATTTCGTCCCGAAATTTAAGTTCTGCTTGTAGATGCAGGGTTCTTAGGAAAAAGGTGGGGGTATTTCTCTTTCATCCGGTCCTCACGCTCCCAGGTGTACTCAGGACCGTGTCTGGCATTCCAACGAACCTTGACGAGCTTGACACTGCTCCGGCGGGTCTTGTTTACTTTCCAATCCGTAACCTCGACCGGTTCTTCAACGAAGTGGAGCGTGTTGTCAACATGAATCTCGTCGATGGGAATGGCAATGTCATCTTGAGTTGGACTTTTCTTCAGGTTGGATACATGAAATGTATCGTGAACAGAATGGAGTTCAGCAGGTAGGTCCAACTTGTATGCTACTAGTCCTATTCTTTCCAGAATTCTGAAAGGACCAATGTAGCGCGGATTTAACTTCCCACGCTTCCCGAAGCGTGCCACACCCTTCCAGGGTGAGACTTTCAATAACACCATTTCTCCAACTTGGAAATCCACATGTTTTCGGTTTGGATCCGCATAGGCCTTCTGTCTGTGGCGAGCTGCTTCGATGCGTTTAAGAATCTGCGCGATTTTGTCTGTCGTCTCTTGGACGATTTCGGGACCAGCAAGCTGCCTATCACCTGCGTCAGCCCAGCATAGGGGTGATCGGCACTTGCGTCCGTAAAGGGCTTCGAATGGCGCGACACCAATACTGGTGTGGTAGCTGTTGTTGTATGAAAATTCGACCAAAGGCAAATGCTTATCCCAGCTACCGCCCAAATCCATAACACATGCTCTCAGCATGTCTTCCAAAGTCTGTATCGTTCGCTCACTTTGACCGTCAGTTTGCGGATGAAACGCAGTGCTCAGATTCAATTGTGAGCCAAAGGCTTCTTGGAAGGATTACCATATCCTTGACACAAACCTTCCGTCTCTATCAGAGATGATTGAGAGAGGTACTCCATGGCGCGCGACGATCTCTCTCATGTAAATTTAAGCCAATTTGCTCGTATTATCCTTCTCTCTGATAGGTAAGAAGTGTGCTGACTTCGTTAATCGATCCACTATCACCCAGATAGTGTCATGGCCTCTTGGCGTTCTTGGCAATTTTGTAACAAAATCCATTGAGATTTGTTCCCATTTCCACTTGGGAATCTCAGGTTGTTGCAGAAGTCCTGAAGGCTTCTGGTATTCCGCTTTAACCTTAGCGCACGTTAAACATTTGCTCACGTAAACAGCAACATCGCCTTTCATCCTAGGCCACCAATAATAATCTTTGAGATCTTGGTACATCTTATCCGCTCCCGGATGGATAGAGTACCGTGACTTGTGAGCTTCATCGAAAATAACCTTCCTTAAATCTCCAAACGAAGGAACCCAAATCCTTTTCTCGAAACATAACGTTCCTTCCTCGTTTGGTACCAAAAGCTTCTCCATCCCACGGAGATATTCTTCTTCAAGGTTTCCTTCCTTGAGAGCTTCTTTCTGCGCGGCACGAATGCGCAAGGAAAGATTGGTTCGTATAATCATATCTAAAGCTCTAACCCTTATGGGCTTGATTCTCTCTTTACGACTTAGGGCATCGGCGACCACGTTCGCCTTCCCTGGATGATACTTTATCTCGCAGTCGTAGTCGTTCAGCAATTCAACCCATCGTCTTTGCCTCATATTCAACTCCTTCTGGTTGAATATATGCTGTAGGCTCTTGTGATCTGTAAAGATCGTACACTTCGTACCATAAAGGTAGTGTCTCCAGATCTTTAAAGCAAAAACCACTGCGCCGAGCTCCAAATCGTGTGTGGTATAGTTCTTTTCATGCACTTTCAACTGACGCGATGCGTAAGCAATAACCTTTTGGCGTTGCATCAACACACAACCCAATCCTTGACGCGATGCGTCGCAGTATACCACAAAATCATCAGTACCTTCTGGTAGAGCTAAGATTGGCGTGTTACAAAGCTTATCCTTCAATATCTGAAACGCTTCATCCTGTTTGATTCCCCAATCAAACTTCTTATCCTTCTGCGTGAGGAGCGTCAATGGTTGAGCGATCTTTGAAAAATTCTCAATGAATCTTCGATAATAGCTAGCCAAACCCAAGAATTGCCGAATCTCGGTTGGCGTCTTTGGCGTTTCCCAATCCTTGATCGCCTCGATCTTGGTTGGATCCACGTGGATTCCATCTCCATTTACCACGTGTCCAAGGAATTGCACCTCTCGTAGCCAAAACTCGCACTTAGAGAATTTGGCATACAATTGTTCCTTCTTCAGCAGCTCTAGAATGGCTCTAAGATGCTGCTCGTGTTCAGCCTTCGTCCTTGAATAAATTAAAATGTCATCGATGAATACAATCACGAACTTATCCAAGTACGGCTTGCAAACTCTATTCATCAAATCCATAAAGACTGCAGGTGCGTTTGTCAAACCAAACAGCATAACAAGGAACTCGTAGTGTCCATAACGAGTTCTGAAGGCTGTCTTTGGGATACTCTCCTCTTGTATCCTTAACTGATGGTATCCAGATCGAAGATCGATCTTTGAATAAAAGCTTGAGCCTTGCAGTTGATCAAACAGATCATCAATTCTTGGCAGAGGATACCTATTCTTGATCGTCAACTTGTTCAGCTCCTGGTAGTCGATGCACATACGAAAACTACCGTCCTTCTTCTTGACAAACAGAACCGGAGCTCCCCAAGGCGAGAAGCTTGGTCGGATAAAACCCTTGTCTAACAGCTCTTGAAGCTGTGTCGACAGTTCCTGCATCTCAGACGGAGCAAGTCTATACGGTGCCTTAGCCACAGGCGCGGCGCCTGGAACTAAGTCAATGTGAAACTCTACTTGCCTCTGCGGTGGCAGTCCAGGTAAGTCTTCTGGGAAGACTTCTGGATACTCCCTCACGACAGGGATGTCTTCGATCTTTGGCTCAGCAGCCTTTTTATCCACAATGTGTGCCAGAAAAGCAACACATCCTTTCTGCAAACACTTCCTTGCTTTCAAGCAGCTGATAATCCTCAACGGCGTCTCACGCTTCTCTCCATGAACCACAATTGTTTCGCCATCTTCGGTTGGGATACGAACGATCTTTTCGTGACAAACTATCTCAGCCTTGTTGCCTGATAACCAATCCATTCCTACTACTACGTCAAAGCTTCCCAACTGAACTGGTAGTAGGTCCAAAGCAAACTCACGCTCTCCTAATTCGATCACACAACCTCTGATGACTTCGTTGGCTTCTACTAACTTCCCATTAGCCAATTCGATCGAGTAGGGAATATCTAACTTATTAGCGGCTAACCCAAGCATATTCTTAAATTCTAACGACACGAAGCTATAATCGGCACCAGTATCAAATAAAACGGATGCATAGCATTGATTTACAGGGAACGTACCGGTAACGACATTGGGGTCCTGGCGCGCTTCCCTTGCTTCGATTTGGAACACTCTTCCACGGGCTTGGTTCAACTCTGGGCAGTTCTTCTTAAAATGCCCGATATCACCGCAGTTAAAGCATCCAAGTCTTTGCCCGTTTCCACCAGCTTGATCATTCCTCTGATTACGATTCACGGCGCCCGCTTAGTTAGCATTGTTGCCTCGATTCTCGTTACCTCCAAAGTTTCCTTGTGGGCGATTTCCATTCCCACCCCGGTTGTAATTTCTGTTTCCGAATCCTCCCTGGCCTCCCTAACCAGCAGTGGCCCAACAAGTGTCCTTCAAGTGGCCACGTTTCCCACATGCTTCGCATACTTTTGGCCCGCAATGACCAGAATGGTGGCGCTGGCAGGTGTTGCATTTGGGCTGGGTGCCCATATACCCTTTTCCTTTCTTTCCTCTACCAGCTGTAACCTGAGCTGGCGTGTCTGATCCTCCTTTCTTAACCACCACACTGGCGCCCTGCTTGAAGTTTGAGAACTTCCGTTTGTTACCTCCTGATGACTCGACGTGAGTCTCTGCCTTCTTCGTCTTGATCTCATCAAACTTGTTCACACGAATAGCCTCCTCAGTGAGAGCTACGCTCAAATCAATCGCCTCAGCAATAGTTGCAGGCTTGGATGAGGTTACCATGCTTATGATTTGAGGAGCTAATCCCCAAATGAAGCGTTCAATTCTCTTGAACTCAGGAGTGACCATGTAGGGTACCACATGCGATAAGTCATGGAACCTTTGAACGTATTCTGCTATCTTTGGACCGTCCATTTTCAAGTGCCAGAACTCGGTCTCCAATCGCTGGATTTCTGCGCGGGAACAGTACTTTTTGCGCATAAGTTCCTTCAGTTCGGTCCAGGTCAGCGCGTAGGCAGCAGCTTCACCAAGTGTTTGTACTTGCAGATTCCACCAAGAGAGGGCTCCATCCAAGAATAGCCCTGAGATATAGGTGACTTGCTGATCCAGTGCGCATTTGCTCATGCGAAGAACAGATTCGGTTTTCTCGGCCCAACGAACAAAGGCGACAGCACCTCCTGTGCCATCAAAGTTGACCGGTTTGCAGTCTAGAAACTGCTTGTAGGTGCATCCATGAGGTGGATTATTGTTGTTGCCAGAGTTGCTTCCACTAGTCCCTCCTTGAGAGGCGGCGTATTGTGCAATGGCAGCAGCGATAATTTGCTGGAGTTCTGCCTCATTAGTAGGAATGCGTGTCTCACATCTCGGCGGCATCTTCTAGAAGATGGTTTATGTTGGTCAGGCCATAGTAAAGCGTAAGTATATAGTAATAGTAATAGCACATAACATCTCATGTTATCAATACATCACAAATACCAATCACACAACATCCCATGTCATAAAAATATAAATGAGCAATCAAGCGAATCAAATATGGTGAGAATGCTGCGATTGCCATATATCGAGACCACATAGTAAGTGTATCAGTACATCCCTGTGTCATACAATCATCAATCAACTAGGGGCTACATCACCCCTGTCCAAAAACTATATCATGTCCATGTCAAATACATGTCAACAAAAGTCAGGATCATAAAGTAGTCTCCAAAAATGTTGTGCAGTCAAAAGCGTTCGCCGTCTTCTCACCAACGTCTACCCAAACAGCACCGATGAGCTCTATACAGATGGCGGTGGAGGAGGGGGAAAGTGGGTGTAAAACAAACGACGTAACTGGAGCCAGTCCTCCTCCATGGCTCGCTGGGTACGAATGATAGAAGCAACCTGCTGCTCTAGTGTAAAGAGACGGGCAGCATAATCTGGAGGTAAGGGTCGAAATGGCTGCAGAGGAGAGTGTGTCTGACCATGGCACTGGCATGGTGGCAGCTGAGCTCTCTCAAGCTCCTGGATGCGCTGCGTGTGTGACTCGTGCTGGGCGACAAAAGACATCAAAACGTCCTCGATAGTATACCCCATGTGGAAAGAATGGTAGGGGTCAGTAGGTGGCATAGCAGAGTCTGGTGCCCAAAGGAACGGCTCACTGGTGGGATCAAAAGGTGCCACATGAAATGGAGCAACAGAGGGTGGAACAGATGACATCTGGGGCATGAAGGGGATAGACATCGGTACATGCCCAAAAGGATGGGCTGAAGAACCCTCTCCAGTCCTCGCTGGAGGTACAAACTGTGGAACCTGAAAAGAAGAATCAACATGTCGTGTATCAGGGATCTGAGGGGAAAAAGGTGGAACATCCTCATCAGCAGGTATCCAACCGTGCTGTGCATGCTCATCTGGTGGATCCATGTGTGCCGCGAACAGTGCATGCTCGGGCTCTAGTGGGATAGGATCCGGTGGGGGAGCAACAAAAGGGTGAACAGGTGCAATGTGCTCAACAGGATGGTCAACAGGTATATCGACAACAGGTAGAGGAACAACAAGATCAACAACAACAAGATCGCCCTCTATCAAAGGAACATCCACGGGGAGATCATCAACAGGTGGGTCTGCTATAACAGGCTCAATAGGGATGCCAGCATGTACGGGGTCATGCTCAAGTATGGGGTCTAGAGCGGCTGCCTGCTCAGGAGCGACGACAGGCTCGGGATCATCAAAAGCCATCTCGAAGTCAAACTCGGGGTCGATAGGGTCTACTGGGTCAGCTGGATCCTCCATGGGCTGATCCATAGGTATAAACTCGATATCACGATCCGGGTCGTATCCCGGGGGAAAGATAGGATCAGAATCCTCTATGTCATCATGGTCAAACGCAAAACTGGGAATAGGTGCAACAGAGGATGCCTGGTCAGGATCAGAATCATGCGCAAAGTGTTGTGCGCTCAATGTGTGAGAAGGTGCGGATGCCACAGACTCGAAGGAGTCTGGGACAGGAGAATGTGCAGGCGAATCCTCAGCGGGAACGTCAGCGATCATCAGAAGATCATCCGCAGGAAGAAGGGCCTCGCCCTGGATCTCATCCTCAAAGGGCTCCTCCTCAAACAGGTCAACATCGCCGTCAGCCTCGGCGCCAAGAAGGAAATCATATGCTGGATAAACGGCTAAGGGTATAGGAGCCGGAATCTCTACTAGGGGTAGGTACTCAGCGGGAGGGTCATCTGCAGGCTCATCAGCACCATCGGGTAGTGCGAAAGGCTGGAAATCATCCTCGTCAGTACTGGTATAGTCAGATGTGTACACCTCGTGCTCGGAGGATGTGAGGTCATCAGATGCGATAGGTATGGGTCCAGTGGTGTCCGAATCGCCAGTACCGGCTGAATCCATGAGTCTGTAACATAAACACAAATATGCTCAAATAATCAGTCATACAATCAGATAGTCACATAAGTCACCAAGTAAGATATCACATAATTCTCCTAGTCCCACTAGCCTCCCAGTCTCCTAGACTGCTCTATCAACTACCTCGACCTCTCAGATCGAGCCTCGGTCTCCAATACCGAGCCTCAGCCTCCAAACTGAGCCTACTCTTCCTAGTCCAACTAGCCAACTACCTCGATCTCTCAGACCGAGCCTCGGCCTCTCAGACCGAGCCTCGGCCTCTCAGACCGAGCCTCAGCCTTTCTAGACTGAGCCTACTCTTCCTAGTCTCACTAGCCAACTACCTCGATCTCTCAGACCGAGCCTCGGCCTCTCAGACCGAGCCTCAGCCTTTCTAGACTGAGCCTATAAATAATAAAATGTGCTCAACATTTGTTTGTAAAAAGTTTTGGATCTGGACTTAAGTGGTATGCAGAAAAATGTTTTCGTGAGAGCCCTAGTGATCATAGTCTAGACTCGAGAAGGAATCCTAGTTCGCTATGATCAGAGCTCTGATACCAAGCTGTCACACCCTGGCTTTGCGGAAGCGTGGTTAATTTTGGTGTGACTTCTTAATACCATAGCTTAACCATAACAAAGCTATATGAAATAAAATCATGCAAGATCATCCATTTGATTAAGTTTTAAAAACCAGAGTAACATACCATTATCTTAGAGACTTACAACATCATAACATAAAACATTGTCTTGAAAAACATAAACAGTAACATGAAATAAGCGCAGTTTAAGAGTTGTGACTTGTCCAGGAAAGAGTCACATTTCCTAAACTGGGATGACCTTGGAACCCTTATGCAGCGGGAAAACATAACATACCACGCCAGATCTTTAATTTCCTGATATACATGTAAGTTGAAAAATCAACAATAATGTTGAGCGAGTTCATGTGTAGTGAGTATGTAAAACACTTGTAAGTATAAAATTCCCCTGGTATGTAGCAGTGTAAGGAAAAAGAGATCACCAATGGTTTGCAAGGCCATTAGTATGTGTGAAGTGCAAGTAGGAAGACTCAAACCTAGCAGATTTCGCGTTGGGTACAAAGTCACTCCAAGGTCCGTTCTGTTGGGCCTTCCAGAGGTCCGTTCTGTTGGGCCTAGAGTTGGGCTCGCTACACCCAGATAGATCTACCGCTTACGTCCCTCGGTCCTACAATGAGGATTAATGGCCTCCAGTTTCTGCCTACCCACTCACATGATCTAAGTAGTAAACCTCCTTACGCTAACCATACCATGTATAAAGTACTTGTAATCAAAGTAACATGTATTTCACCCCCGCAGTTAAGAAAACTGAAAACAGTTAGAGAAAAGGGGGACATGAACTCACAGTGAAGCGTCTCTACCAAGTATCTCCTGCTCACGCAGCTGTGCGACGACCTACAGGTGCTAATTTCTATTAGACGGACGGCCGTGCCTTAGCTTTATAGTTTAAGTCTTTGGGAAATAGTTAGACAACTATTTCGTGTTTACATTCTGTATATACTTGGTAGTTAATCTCCTTCCCAAGGATGGGGGATTCAATACATGTGCGTTCAAATTATATCATTAAGTCTCACTTAATATATATATATATTTCCAATTCCAAAATATAAGTATTTTTCTCAAAAATATTATATTTTCATTTCACATAATTTTTCTCCAATAATACGTTGTTAAAATACGCGTTCATAAATATTTTCGTAAGTGCGTAAGTTACGTTTTAACAATCGAGTGGTAATATACTTACCGGTGTAACTTATATATTTATGGTGAAAGCGTTCGTATTATTTTGGATTCGTTAACGTTCGTAAATATTATTTTTACTCTAAAAATAATATGTATTTTCACAAAATAATCATAAACAGTGTGTGAAAATATATATTTATCACGTTAAATTTTGTGAAAATCCCACCTCCGAATATTTAGTAAATAAAGTCATGGCGAAATTCATATTTCGAAAACATGTCAAAAATAATTCTAACACTTGTAGTGTAAATAGTTCTAAGTGTTAGGTTGTTAGAAAAATTTCGCCAGAGTTTCCTCTGTAACTGGAGGTGGCCACGCTTTCAAGCGTATCATTTTCTTTAACAAATCAACTCAACAATTTTCTTTATTTGATCAGAACAACTTTCATCACAACAACAAATCAACATATGTGTAAATTGCCAGAAATTACATGAACTTGCAGTTTTCCCAAAACTGTGGTGTACATCCCCTTAAATTTAGTAGATCTTCATATAAGGTAATTTGATCCTGTAAAAACCTCGTTTTTAGAGAAAATCCATCTTTACAACTTCCCGTCATCTTTTACAAAAACTGTTATTTTGTCGGATCTTTTCACTTCACAAGTGTTTACACACTTGTGGTTTATAAAAATCATGCGTGTTAGTGTAAAATCCATCCTTTTAAATACATGATTTCTTTGATACGTGGTTCTTTGAAAATACCACTTGCAGATGCGTAGATCTGCTAGTTTTAAACACAATTTCACAAGTAAAACTCTTTTACACAAGTTCATGATTCGCGTGTGGTAGAGTTTCACCTTTTAACCCTTGTATTATTCAAAACAAGCTTATGTTAAGATCCATGATCTTACCAAACCGGGTTAAACGATGATCCGAGCTACCACATCATAGATCGGGCCTAAATAATCATACATTTCGAATACTACATCATTTACACAACATATAAGCTTTTAACCACTATTTTTAGTGTTTTTAGTAAACTTTAAAGCATCATCTTGCATGTTAACGAGTTTTAACCGATACAAATCCTTTTAACCACTTTAGAATAGATTAAGAAAGTGTTCTAAGCAACATACCACTAGCTCGAGGCTAGGGAAGAATCTTGACGAAAATGGCATGGATAAAAGCAAGAGAAAGAGGTCCTTCAAACTCCGAGTGCACCAAGCCTCCTAATACGTGATCCTTGAAGCTTGTATGATCTTGTGATGTGAAGATGGAAGCCGAAAATGGATGTATTGGGAGGGGGGTGTTCGGCCGAGAGTTCTAGAGGGAGAGAGGAGAGTTGTGTTGTGTGAAAGTTTAAGTGAAAGACCAAGTGTGTTTAATGAGCATCTTATAGACATTTAACAAGTGCATTACCCAATGGATTATGTGCACCCTAGATATTAAACATACTAAGATTATAATAATCAAGATGGTACATTGGGGGTCACAATGTGACCGAGTTCGGCCAAGGGGGGGGGGGTCTCCTAGTCCATTTCCAACTAAAGGTTAAGTATTAGTTAGGTTAAACCAAGTTAGTTAAGTAGTTAACTTGGTTAGTTGTGTGTCATGCGTTACAATGGATGTTAGGGTACTCAGGGACCCTAACTGGCTCAGAAAAAGATAGGTAATGAAAATAACAATATTTTCACGTTTCGGGTATAGTCCGGTTGTTTGGTTGGATAGTAATCCGTTAAAGCGTTAACAAAGCGTTAAAGTGTCGTTATAATTACATTTAGTGACACAACTTATTTCCGACACTTTGGAAAGTGTCTAGCAATATTTTTCTCATGTTTTGGCACTTTATTAGTTAGCTAAAAGCTGAATTATTGTGTAAAGTGCTGAGTTTTGTACTTTAGAGTACGTTTTAGGCACATCCAGTCATTGTGACTTATTCCTAGAGACGCAGTTCTACAACCCTTGTATCCCTACACTCACCACTAGTGTAGCAAAATATTTCAGGCTCTTACAGGCCTTAGAGGCAGTGTCTGCCTGATGCTGGCTTTATCAGCATGTTCAATAGGTTATCCGCTATTGTGCTACTGTGCTTTTTGTGCATCATGGTTGTCACTAGGGTTCAGCATGTAAATAATGTAGTGACGATAAGTAAAGTATGATGCAAGTAAGTACATGTATCAGATATCAAGTAGCAGTTCATCAGCTAGTTCAAACAAGCACAGTAATTAAGCAGTAATTAATCATTAGTTAAGTCGTACGGATACCTGGTTTAGTGCGGGTTGTCACAACCTCCGCCATAGTTTCCGCCGTAAGATCCGCCTCCGCCACCACTGCTTCCATAACCGCCATCAAGCGTACCTGCGATTGAGGTGAATAACACAGAACATATAACCTGTACATATGTATTTCAACATTCTAAATAAATAACTTATTGATGGGTAAAAAAAAGTGAAAATGCCTATATAAAACGGAAACTACAAAACCATTCGACTCGTGACAAAGCGAAAAGGCTCAGAATGGCACTTCATCATCGCCAAATACGACTCAGCGCTGGTACGGCTGCAAACGAAGTTGCCACGCCAAGTAGCAAGCGACCATCATTGTCGGACATTGTTTCAAATCCCCATCAAATCGACATATACATAGCCTGTACTATTCAACACAAACATTAAAAAAAAGCATGCCTGCCTTTTCACAGCTACTGTTAACACAACCACCACCAATATCACGACCAACAACAACATGACCACCACTACTAACACAATTATCTAATCAATCTCAGAAAGCAAAACGAAAATACCAATACAAATCGACTCAGATCTGAAAAGATCATCATCGTCGTTGAACCCACTCAGTGGCGTGACGGTTGCAACCGAAGTTGCCATACCGGGTAGCAAGCCAACATCATCGCAGGGTTTAAAAATCGCCGCCGCCAAGACGGTCTGAATCCACCGGTGGTGACCCTCCGGTCACCGCCCCGACCTCTTCTTTAGGAGGGCTAAGGTATAAAGATAGAAAACACGTCTCAAGAGAGGATGAATGTCAACATCTGAAACCTGCATAAAACCTTTTTAATTTTCTTCACATTTTATACATATCTCTACCTCATCTCTGGATAAAAGATAAAATTAAAATTATAAAGAAGCATATCTCAATCATTATCATCATCAGTAACTCAATGAAGTAATACCCTAAACCCTCGCATGAATCCCCAAAATGAAAAGCATCCAGATGGATTTAAGAGGCCTCAAATCAAACAAATAGCATTTATAATCTTCCAATTGAGTTAGTAACCAAATCAAACTAAAGTTCTTCTACAACTGATAATATGGAAATACTAATCGAACAAATTTGAAGAACCACTCACATAATTCAGCCTAAACAAACATAATATAGCTGATACAATGATAGAAAAAAAAAAAAAAAACAAGTTTTCATTAACAGAAAGATAATCAACTTATTTAATAGGCATTTTCTTCTGGTTGTGAATTTTTACCCCATTTTCCGATGAACTCAGTAACTCTCTATCGTATCAATATAGCCTTACATAATAAAGAAAATAGAACCATAACCCCTTTGCCCAAGCTCTTAAAACCTAGTTTAATTGATCTATCAAGCACCCGTTAAATCGTTGAACATAGCGGTATGAACCCTAGCAAATGGAAATCAAAAACTTGCTAATCGAAACGACAAACAACTCTTCAAGAGACAGAATAATATTAAGCATCAACACAATCATCTACATAATCCTTTACCTCATCCACATACCCACATACAACTTTTAATACTACAAATTTGGATCGAAAACACAAAAACATCAACACGTATTTCATATAATTTGAAATCGAAACCCTAACATATCAGCAAACATACACAAATAGATACGTAAAATTGATAACCAAACCTTTCGGTGTTTATAATATACAAAATGATGTGCGCCACCAGATCTACTTCAATCCCCGTATCCGGCAAACCCGTGGTTCGATGCTTAAGAAACTCGAAAACCCTAAATGATCACACATCTGATTAAGTAAAGAGTGAAATAAGAGGGAAAAAGATAATCAATCGGGGAGGGACAGGTAGAGGCAGTAGATGGATTCTTGGAGAGGAATCAAATTAGGAGGCAAATAGAAGAGAAAAAAAGAGAGGGAGATCTAAAATTTTGGGGAAAGTAGAAGAGGGGGGAGATCTAAAATTTTGGGAGTAAATGAGGGGGAGATAGCCCATGGCATTATAGTCGTCTTTTTTTTTTTTTTTTTTTTTTGAATGGAAAACTTCATTAAAACACGATCAACCCGAGAAAACCGGGAGGCCAACACAACACCACTATACAAATTTACACCAATCCGCCCATGAAAAATCTATACATTTGGATCTATTCTTGAACCATAGGAACCCTAACGATTTAATCGAACAAAAAACCTCTTCCGGATTAGGACTTTTATCACCAAACACCAAATCGTTCCTGGCTTTCCATATCAACCAACACGCAATCAACACAATGCCCTGATACGCCAACTTTTTCTTACCTACCAACCCACAAAAACGATGAGCATTTAAAACGTCTTTAAGTGAAAACGCCACGAGATGAGGAACCTTGCACCACAAACTGATCTTGGCCTAAATAACCGTAGCAAAACCACAAGCAGTGAAAATGCCTGAAACGATCCGGTCCCACGATCGGCCTGTCCACAACTTTCACTATGTTACCCCAAACCCCACCGAGAGCAGTTCTAACCGGTAAAAAATTCCACGATCTGTTGTGCGAGTGAATAGCAGAAACAACTTTAGCCCACAAAGAGTTACTCTCCACTTTAAATCTCCACGCCCACTTGAACAAGAGAGCACTATTAACGTGACCAAGCTTACGAATCCCAAGCCCTCCCGAGTTGATAGGAGACGTCACACACTCCCAAGAAACCCAACACGTCTTCCTATCCACACCAGAACCACCCCACAAAAACTTCCTCATAATAGCTTCCAGCTGATTAATAACTCCAACCGGCACTTTGAATAGAGAGAAGAAATAAATCGGAAGGCTCTGCAAAACAGACTTTATAAGAGTGACCCAGCCCCCGATCGACAAAACCAAAGCTTTCCAGAGAGACAACCTAGCTTCAAACATATCAATCACCGAACTCCAATTCGAAATCCGGTTCATGTTGGCCCCAACCGGAAGCCCGAGATACTTGAAGGGAAACTGTTCGGCCTTACACCCAATCTCTGCCGCTAACTCGACCACCTCCGAGTCCGCCACACCGATACCGATTAAACTCGACTTAACCAAATTAATATTAAGCCCTGAGCAGATACGGAAGCACCGGAGGATTCTGACTACGTTAAGGATGCTTTCCTTCGACCAATCCCCCAAAACAAGGGCGTCATCGGCAAAGAAAAGATGAGATAAAATCGGCCCATTGTTCGGGAGGCAAACCCCTTCCACCAAACCGAGCTCAACGACCTTAGAAAAACAGGCCGTAAGAGCCTCCATAACCAACAGGAAAAGGAAAGGAGATAAGAGGTTCCCTTGCCGCATACCCTTATGGCATTTGAAATCAAAAGTTGGCGACCCATTAACAAGAACCGCCGCCCTAGCAGAGGATAAAATCCCTAACACCCATCTGCACCAACGCTGAGGAAAGCCCATTTGAGACATTACCAAGTTAACAAAACCCCAATTCACATTGTCACAGGCTTTCTCGAAATCAAGTTTGAAAAGAAACGCCTTCTTTTTCTTCTTCTTTAACCAATTCACAGTCTCATAGGCATTATAGTCTAGTGGCATTTTGGGGTGGGATAAGGCTTATGACCATTAGGTCATGAGTTCGATTTCCACAATGGGGGTTTTCTCAGATTTATTGGGTTTCCTCCTGAATTGGTGTATAGGCCATTATTGCCTACTGGAGATGGATATATACACGTATACATACACAAACACACATATACAAATACATATACACAGATATACACACACACATACACACACATACATACACACGTACATATACACATACACATGCACCTACACACAAATGCATACACCTAGAAAAGCATAAAACAAATACTGGTAAATTGTGATCCATTAAAGCAAAGTATGGTTCATTAAGACGAATATAATCTACTTTTGTCCATTATGATCTATTAAGGCCCAATATGGTCCATTAAAAAATGTATGATCCACTATTAACCATAGTGATCCATTTAAGCCCTATTAACCATAGTGATCCATTTAAGCCCAATATTGTCCATTAAGACATCTATGATCTAATATTGTTTGTTGTGGTCCATTTAGGCCCAATATTTTTGATTAAGACATCAATGATCTACTATTGACCATTGTAGTCCATTAAGGCTTAATATGGTACACTAAGATATGTATGATCTAGTATTGGCCATTGTAATCTATTTAGGCCCAATTCGGCGGGGTGTGAATATAAACACACACACACACCAATACATATATATATATATATACATACACAAAACAAATATACACACATTCATATTCATATATATACACACACATACAAATATAACGCACACACGTGCATATACATGACATACACATACATCCATATATATATACACATAAACATACATACACACCTACGTACATGATACATACCCACATACACAAATATGTTGTTTCCTACACATTGGTGACAAATACTACCTTTTCGTCGGAAATATGTCACAACTTATGACAGATTTGTGACGGAATTATTAAATTTATTAAAAAATAAGCATTTTGTCATTAATGCGTAGGAAACCACATGGTTGTTTCCTACGCCTTTGTGACGAATCTAATGAAAAATAAACTTTTTGTCACAAATGTGTAGGAAATATAATTTTTTATTAATAAACTAAATTTAGTATTATTTATAAATATAATTATGTATATCCTTGTTATTACTTTTGATTAAATAATGTAAAAATAACTTTTTGTCATAAATGTGTCACAAGTTGTGACACAATTCTAACAGAATGTTTAAATTTAATAAATAAGCATTTTGTCATTAATGCGTAGGAAACCACATGATTGTTTCCTACGCCTTTGTGACGAATCTAATGAAAAATAAACTTTTTGTCACAAATGTGTAGGAAATATAATTTTTTTATTAATAAACTAAATTTAGTATTATTTATAAATATAATTATGTATATCCTTGTTATTACTTTTGATTAAATAATGTAAAAATAACTTTTTGTCAGAAATGTGTCACAAGTTGTGACACAATTCTAACAGAATGTTTAAATTTAATAAATAAGCATTTTGTCATTAATGCGTAGGAAACCACATGATTGTTTCCTACGCCTTTGTGACGAATCTAATGAAAAATAAACTTTTTGTCACAAATGTGTAGGAAATATAATTTTTTTTTATAAATAAACTAAATTTAGTATTATTTATAAATATAATTATGTATATCCTTGTTATTACTTTTGATTAAATAATGTAAAAATAACTTTTTGTCAGAAATGTGTCACAAGTTGTGACACAATTCTAACAGAATGTTTAAATCAATTAAAAATAAATATTTTGTCACAAATGTGTAGGAAATATAATTATTTTTTATTATTATACTAACTCTACTATTATATATAAATATAAAAGTGTATATCTATGTATTTATTTTTAATAAAATTAAGTAATATGCCTTAGTTGTCAGAAATGTGTCGCAACTTGTGACGCATTTCCGACGGAATGTTTAATTAAACTAAAGAATTAATATTTTGTCACAAATTTGTAGGAAATATTTAACAATTAAACTTTTGTAGATTATTTCTGACAGATCTGTGACGCAATTGTCAATTAATTAGGGTTTTTTTATTTTCTGTTATTGTTGCGTCAAAAATTTGACACAAAATTTTGGGAAAAAAATTGTAGGAAATTTGTCACAAATGCGTTTGAATCTGTGACAAAAGTAATTGTGTAGGAAATTTCTGTAGGAAATCATGCACTTTTCTAGTAGTGTTTTCCATCAGACGAAACCAATTATGTAATTATTAAACGATAAGGATCAACGATGCAAGATCTACAAAACATATGTATCAACTAAGCATTTAACCCTGATATTAATATCATAAGAAATTTGACACCTCATAAAGATAAAGATAAAGATAAAGTTGACAATCCTAATATAAATAAATATAAACTTAACAACCTCACTAAAAATATATTAATTTTTTTAAATATTACAAGTCTACTTTTTTTTTGAACGGCAAGGAACGACGTGCTAATCACCGTGACACCAGGTGCTGTGGCCAAGATGCGCGGAAAGCCGACCTCCACCCACCCGAAGGCACGACAATGGAATAATCGGCAAAACCTCGCCTCCCATCCAAGACGAACCGGGGCCACCCGTATTCGCTCTTCACCTGGATGCCGTAGAAAATAAGGGGGAGAGTGGTAGTCGAACCTGGGTCACAAGGAACACCAATTCTTTCCCCAACCACTCTACCACTACTTCATTGGCATTACAAGTCTACTTAGGTTATTAATATATATATAAAGATAAACATAACAACCTCATTAAAAAATATTAAAAGGAATTTTATAAATATTACAAGTCTACTTAATTATATTTGTGTCAGCTAGTTCTCTTTTTCCATATCTCATATCGAACTAACCGATATGCTTATAACTCGGTCTACTAAAACTTAGAGAGAAAATAAGAAAACGATCATACCATCAGGGTGGTTGTACATGAAAAAGGTAAAATCTTTAAAACTTGTGTTTGGGAGGGAGAGAGGTCTTGGGTTCAAGTCCTAGACGACACGATAGAGATTAAAAGAAATTTGTCATTAAAAAAAAAGAGAAGGATTGTGAAGGGGTATGGTCCTAAATCTTGCGCCGACCATACGAGTCAGCCTCAGATCGTGTGCGAGACCATACCCAAATTAAGCCAAATTGATAACCTCCCCGACCTCGCGTCGGCTAAACAGGCGTGTTCCATGTCGCGAATGAGGTGAGGGTCAAAACAAGATCTGGTTTGACACTTAACTCCTTGGATAAAAGACCTGCCTTCCTTGACCTTGCGCCGACTGCACAAATTATACTTGGGGTCTCGCGCAGAGGTAAGAAGCGCAATTAAACATCGGACAAGTACAAAAGGTACAAGTGGCAGAGCAATGGACCAATAAGCATCCAACAGGCTGTACTTGATCGTGCTGCACAATGGACAATCGTGCAGGGGAGAAAAAAGTACACAAGGATGTATACGTGGCACCAATTAGCATGCGCCGACCACTGCTCCACGATCTCCACTTAGTTGCTAATGACAGACCAGACAACAAGGAGAATCGTCAGAACACATGGATCCATTTAGCATGCGCCAGTTACCCTCTCTAATGTAATCACTAACTGTCATGGCAGAGGGGACAGAATGGATATTCCTTGTTGTCATCTTTAGGCCCAAGGCCCATCAGAGGGAACTTCACCTCCAGGATTAAGGATCGCTCTCTTGCTCTCTCACTTAATACACACACAATTATCCTCAAAAACAGTTACTTATTATCACGCCGGAGGGTGGTTACAAGGAGAACCCCCTGTTCTCCTTCTTGTAACGAGCTTATGGTGTGTTGATTGTTTTGCAGGATCTTCATAGCTGTTTAGACAAGAAGGAAAGAAGATTAACCTTGTTTGATGAGACACTAACCATAAACTCATCACTAGATTAGTTCGGTGTTTCTTCATTGGCGCCTATTAATTTTTTACAACCACGTTTCATCTTCTTTCTAAGTTGTTACTCTTGATTGACGGCTAATCAAGGTATTCCTTTTCCACCGTTTGGTTCACACTGTCAAATGGATATGGCAGCGGGCAACCCGCACGCCCAAAACTAACCCATTGACGAGTACGTCGAAGGGGAATGCACATATGTTGGAGCCATGCGCACAAGCGGTACTCGTACTGCCCAAACGGTGACTCCAACAAGTCAAGGCACTGGTCCTTCAGCACTTGCGATTTCAAGCTTGCCCGCGATGTCAGGACTGCTAGAGGGGGAGACTCCCGCCTCATGGTATGCAAAAATTCAGGCAACACTAAACCTCATTTACGCACAGTTGTGCGTGCAACAGGGGCCAACACAAGCCCAAACTCAGCAAACTCCTATGGTGACGCTGATGCCAAGGCAACTAGACTATGAAACGCCGCACCAGGAGCGCACGCGAAGGCAACAGTATTTCAGGTCACCGTCACCTCGAAGGCAAAGTACTCGCAACACACACGACACTTATTACGACACAGAGAGCTATTATGAAACTCATTTTTAGCCCTATCGTAAAACTCCGTTGAGTAACCGGCTTGGGCTGCGGAACATCAACGATAAATGGGATAAAAACATTGACGGAGCCGACTCGACGTACCAACAAGAAGAGACATCATCAGTTTTCATTTGTCTCCCAAAGCATCACGAAGCCTACAAGCCACAGACGTGAGCAGTTATAACCCATCGGCTGAACACGACTACAGCTTAGTCTAAAGAGCAATAGCAGTAGCAGAGAAATCAAAGTTTGCTCGCAAGAATGCTCTTGCACCTTTAGAAAAAGCCAAGCTTCAGCATGCCGTTGGTAAGTTCAATGGCTTAATTGATCCAGATGACAATATACAGTTGTTCACCAGCGTTGGTGTAGTTGGAGGATGGACCATGCCCATGTGGTGCCATGTAACACCTTGTAAAATCACGTCCAATGATGTATCGACACGTGTACTAAACTCTAATGAAGTCAAACGTTGACTATTAGGGACTAATTTTGCGAAAAATAAAAAACTTTGAATACGAAAGGACTAAAAGTGTTAACACGCTTAACCTAAGCATCTGAATAACAATGCACGGTATTCATAATTATAATTAAGCCACTCGTTGGTCGAGAGGAGCCATTTGCATAATTATTTGAAAGTTTGCGCGTCGAAGGGTCAGAAACGTCAACATGTAAATTCTTACCTCTGCGTGACCTTTTTACAAACCGAGAGCTTCGTGATATTGATTATACTCTCAGGAATACCTAATATTGACCATCTAAGGCTTCTATGCCAATAAGTGACGTTACGCGCAACTTTGCAAGTTAAAGGGGTTAAAAGCGTCAATATGTTTAATTATACCTCTGAATGCCCTTTTAACGAACCCGAAGTATTATGAAGTGCAATCATACTCTTGAGAATGCTTAATATGGATTTCACAAGGCTTTGATGCTATTAAACGATGATACACGCAAGTTTGCGCGTTAGAGGGACTAAAAGCGTCAACTTTTAAATCTATGCCTTTGGGTGACCATTTAAGCGAATGGGAGCATTGTAATATTTAAGCACATGCTTGGGAATACTCAATATGGGCTACGAAAGGCTTAGATATCATTAAACGGTATTACGCGCTACTTTGTGCGATTAAGGGACTAAAAGCGACGACTAGCGAAACTACGCCTTAGAGAGGCCTTTTGAACGAACCAGAAACTCTGCAATGTTCGTTCATACCCTCGGAAGTATTTAATAATGGCCATGTAAGAATTCTATACCGTTTCGCGAGGATGCGCGCGAATTCGCGAATTAAGGGGTTAAAGGCGTCAACACGCGAAACTACACTTTAAGGTGATCTTTTGAACGGAACATGTAACACCAGTCTTAATTTAATATGAATTTACTACTAAATACGCATTTAGTTTAAGTAAAATAGGGGTTAACAAAAACATTGTAAGACCTTTACTCCATTATACAATATTTTATATAAGTTTCGTATAAATACGGGTTTATACGATTACACGTATGTACGAAAATACGATTCCATTAAAACATTTTTAAGATTTAAAACATTTCAACATCTTGTATTTATATCGTCGTTTAATCGTTATGACAAAATATATTGCGGAAGCTTGATTCTTGAACGTGTTCGATTCTTCGTTGAGCTTGATCGTCATCCATCCTAAGTTTAAACACACCTACATTGTAAATTTATCACAATGTTAGTATATGAGACCCTAGAACCCGTCTAAACGGACCCGAAAGCTAAAAACCATCAAATCAACAAAGTCACAATTTTGTTTGGAACTCGACCGTAGGCTACGGTCTTCAGACCGTAGCTTACGGTTCACTTTTAAATCTCAACCAGCAAGTCTGAACCGTAGGCTACGGTCCAGGATGGTAGCTTACGGTCTGTCTGAAGCTTTTTGTTTGTTTTCCGTTTTTAATACGAAAACCTTCATAACTTTTTAACCGTTTGTCTGATTTATGTGATTCTTTTTCCTACGCGATCGTAATTTGATTCTCCATAACATGGAGTTAAAATCCGACTTCCGGATTAACAAAATTTTAGACTTTTAAGCTTTCGGCTTAAAATATAATTACTAAATCTTGACCCGTTCATGCATTTATCAAACAAACAAGTTTGTTTGATCCCTATTTCCCATAAATCTCTTAAATTCAATATTGTCTATCATATTAGTCTCAAATCACGGGTCATTACACATTATTAACCAGTTTATGGTTATGTACTTAATTTGACCCGCTAAGGGTATTTACGCACTTTTATGCATAGCCTCCTATATTCAATTCTATCATCACAATTTCACAATTCTATCAAGTGGTATTCCGCCACAACTATTATTGTGGTGGATTTTAGGTATCACAATTATTTATTCCAAATTTACCCCCTTTATGTTGTTATTTTACGATAAGAAGCTATTTTGAGGCATTTGATCCGGAAAGGATTTATGCATATGCTTCTACACTTAACTAAACTTTACTTTATCCTAATACATGTTTCTAAATGACTCTTAAGGGTCATTTATCTGATTTACCCATCAAGGGCGTTTTGGTCAGATTTAGTCCCTCTTTTACGATGAAGGATCTTTATTACTTGTTTGACCAAAATTGCATGTTTAACTAACAACATATTTGTGCGTACCTGACTCGAGTAATCATTTCATCTTATTATACAAAAACCCATTTCATGTTATGTATGACTTATGTATTCAAACACCTAAATTGTTCAATTACTTTGCCTTTACTATCTAACATGATGATTCCAACCGCAAGTTAGACACCAACATCATCATATCATAAATACCCACTTAGTACACATATGGGTAATCATCAAATCCTTAGTTTTATCACTAATTCTTCTAGTTTTAAACTAGGGTTTTGCTTCTAAGCCTGAATTCAACACAATACCACCCATGCATTCTACATCCATTTCCGAATTTTGATTATGAGTGTTCATCATAGATTTCAAAACATCACCAAATTATAAAATTTGACATACCTTACGATTCCCTTGACTTGGTGGTCATTTTTACGTGTCCATGCATCTGATTCGGGCTAGATTTGACCTTCAATTTGATGCTTTTGTTGAAATTAGGGTTTGACCCCTTTTTCTTCTCCCCTGGTCGCTTGAACTAGAACACACACTTGTGTGTGTGTTTTAATTTTTTTATATATATAATTGTTTTAACTAAAACATTTTCCTATTTACCCACCTTTAGCCCCTCATGTTTTGGTTTGTATTAAGTAGGCCACAACCTACTTATTTCTAGTAACATTCCCTCTAATTAACTAGGTTTATTATTCCTAGTTAACTTAATGGGTTCGGGAAGTCCTAACCTGTTTTATTTTAAGTCCCGTTAACTCGGGCCCTTCACATACTTTGTTTTCTCAAAGTATTTATCCTCCTTTTTAATTAACATCTAGTTTGTTTATTTAAATCCTAATATTTACTGGGTTAATTTTTACCACTAACGGTATTTTACCCGTCATTACTATTAACGTGGTTTGATTAACAAACCCATTTTTGGTTGATCCTAATATTTACCAGGTTGTTTTTAAGTTGTTGTTTTCAGGTTCTGGTTGATCCTCTCACATCTCTAAACCATTTAACTAAATCTAGGGGCTTGTCTACTCTTTTTAAAACCAAAATTACACTTGTTTTAATCCTAGCAAACATCTAGACACATGGCATGATCATATTACTTTCAAAAAACTATAAATAGGTGAGGATTTCTCACTTTTGAACTCACACCTTCAATCTAAATCTGCTATCTCTCTTTATTCTTGAGGATCCTGAATATTTTGGGAACCTTCTCTGAGTTATTTTCAGTCCTAAGGACCATATGTAAGTGTCCTTTTGTGACAAGTTTATTTTATTTGGCTTTAAAACCCGAAAAGTCAAGCATTTATGATAAACGCTTTGACTTTCAGCTAGACCATAAATGGTCAAGCCAGGGTTCGCAACGAACATGCTACGTGATCGTAATTAGGTAGGTGTTAAACCCTCAAATGGGCACCTCCTAATTATCACGTTTACTTAGTTAATTGTCGGGTCAAAGTAATTAAAATAAAAGTCAAACGGGACAGTGTTTAAATAAAAATCATAACTGATAATGTTGAAGCTATAAAATCAGTTTTGTCACTTTAATAACTTGGTAAATATTAATTGAACATGTCTAGGCATGTTCAACCCGACAATTCTGAGTTTAGGCTCGGTTCGCAACCGAAAGTCGCAAAAGTAGACTTTTGCTTTGACTTTCAGTTCTGACCCGATTTAGCTTAGTTTAGTTATGCCTTAGGGTTCCTTTGTGACCATATTATATGTTAGTATAACCCTCTGAGGTCATACTACATGGTCCCTTAGAAATCAGAGATCATTTGCATGTTTCCGTTAAATGCTTAAAACTTGACCATTATGCCCTTATGATATAAAAACAAGATTTTTGAAAATGTGAGAGGACAAAAAGTTTTATTACTGATATATAAGTATGTTCTAAAAATCTGACATCAGTTTCTGGTGTCAAATAAAAGTTATGCAAGATATCGTAAAACAAAACTTTTTGTTAATTAAATTGCATTTTTAGCATAAATCACATTTAAACCCAATTTTTGGCACCAAACTTCCTACCCACTGTTATGATATAATATTTAGGGATTTTTGGAAATTTTTGTCAAATTTTATATTGATTATAACGTAGAGTTCTAGCATGAATTCGGTAATTGACGATAATGCCCTTTTCATTAATAAAATGAGATTTACATATCTTTTATATGCCAAACCTTTTCCTACTGATGTCATATGTTAAATAAAATATTTCTAACCTTCAAGACTGATCAAAACTTCAAAATTTTATAAACATCTCAAATATCGTCAAATACCGACTTTTACGCTAATTAGGCGCATAGTATGGTTTAAAACCATATGTAACGCCTAAGACTTGTTACCTACTGATTTTATAAATAAATTTTTATACTTTAACAGTAAGTATAAGTCTTGAACTCAGATTTCCAAATTTGACCTCAAATGCATATGTGAAATGACCAAAATGCCCCTACGGTGCATAGTTTGGCCATAAATGATAAACCTCACATATGTATGATATCTTACTGATGTAACTTGATAAAATAAATTTTTTTACTGAATATTTTAGAACAGAACCTCAGTTTGCTATTAAACCTCTTTTATAAACTTTAAAATGACCAAAATACCCTTACGGGGCTTAAATTGGTTTTAAATTCGTTTTCGGCATAATTATTGATATCATAATGATATCATATCATATTTAAAGCATATTAACTTGTGAAACTTGTATACGACTCATCTGGTTACCCGCTATGCATATACGCGTTCGGTACGGTTTATGTAACTAGTTTGCATAAATTAGCCGAAACAGGTCAAACCTTATCATTTATATTTAAAATTCCAGAATGTATTTAGTTTTCCCATTATATACAAGTCTTCATACTTGTTGAGTCTAAATTACATTCCAATCCGGTCATCGCTTAATCTAGCGTTTTTGTACCGTAAACCTTTCTTTAAAATTAACCGGTCTAAGTTTATAACTTAAATAAGACCCGTTAGTAATCTCATAGGTTAATAAAAACCTTTGTTCCAGATTAGGAGCCCCGGTAAAACCTACTTGCACTAGTTTAAGTACATTATACGGCTGAGTAGATAAATCTTGCATTTAAAAGCTCAGGTAAATACTTTTAACTTATTTTCCCTTATACGGGCTTGGGATACGCTATTATAATAATACCGCTTGGTCGGGTATGAAATCATTTAATCGGATTGTGATTAATAAATTGCATTATCCGTTTTAATCTGTCTTGTTTGATGCAATGCCTTTGGGAGGTTAATGACCGTGTCCTGGATATCCTCGGCTCATTCATTAGAAATGGCCATGGCTTAAGCACGGGGTGTAGGCATACACCTGACAGTTGCATATGTATAAACGGTATCTCAGTCGTGAGGAAACTCCTTGTGGGCCTATACTTGTGGTGTGTCTATTAATCTTGTCCCGGCTCTTCTAACCGGGCCCTGAACGGATGACAAACATATAAATCTGTATACACGATTACTTTTAAATAATTGTCCCAAGTTATAAAATATTTTATGCCTTGTGCATCCAAACCAATTTTATAAACATTTTTCAAATGAGTCGGTTAATTGTATTTACCAGTGTAAACTGACGTATTTTGATAGGTACTATACGTAATTGGCTGGAAGCTCCTTGGTGTCAATGAAGGATCTTGCAAATCCTTAGGATGCCGTAAAGTTTGTAAACATCATTTTGTACATTTTAATAGGATCCGCCTGTGGATTTAATATTGCAAGCTCGGATGTATTTATCTTTTCAGTATTTCTGACATTTGGGTTTGTAATAATATTTTATATTCCAAGACTTCCGCTGTGCTATTCTATGTATGTTTGACTATGACAATATCAATCTTACGTCACGATATTCCCCATTGGGCCCACCGGTGATATGTGGAAATATCGGGGTGTGACATGCCATCTTTTCATCTAAACCCTAACAGGGGCGGCCCGCGTGTGGTTTGACAGCCTCCCTTCAGGTAAAATAAAATCTTGGCCGGATTTTCAAGAAAAACTCCTCACCCACTTCAGTCAGTAGAGACAGTATAAGCACGACACTTCAAAAGTGATGGACATCTGGAGGCGTGAAGGCGAAGATTTGGAAGATTTCATCACTCGCTTTAACAAGGAGTACTTGGAAATTGGAGGCGTTAGCGAAGACTTCATGTGCGCCCACTTCAAGAAAGCGATATGATGTGATAACCTGATCAGGACTATCACATGAAGCGGCGGAATGCCAAAGGAACGAGACAAGCTGATGGAAGCAGCAAAAATAGTCGTGCAAACAGAGGAATAGTTGACTGGATCAAGGTCCAGTCATTATTCGATGGATCATTACTTGAATGACTATGCGCGTGACTCAAGCAGGCGCGATAAAAGGAAGCGTCACTCTGGCTAGAAATCAAACCTATCCAACATTGACGATGAAAGACGTCATCATGGTAAAGACACCCGAGATACAATCGACAAGATCGAGTACACAAAAGCAACCAAAAGAGAGAATCGAAAGAAGCATTGGACTCCGCTGACTAAGACACCCTTGGAGGTTCTTAACATGGAGGAGGTGGAATTCAAGGCTCCGCTACCAATGTGCAATAAGAAGGGCCAAGACCCTAACTTATACTGCGAGTTTCACAAGGACATAGGGCACCTGACAGATGATAGTTTCAGCCTACGCATGGAGATTGAGAAGGCCCTGAAGAGCGGCAAGCTAGAACACCCGGTGAAGAAAGTGCGCAAGGAAACAAATAAAATCCAGAGGACTGGACTAACACACTGGGCTCATCGCATCACGCCAAGAATAAACAACAGCGAGACCGCTCTTAACCAGATCTATGGCTCAGGGGCGGTTATCATGTTTTCAATTAAATTTCCTCCACCACGCTTGGCTGCTGTCAACGCAACTAATGGTGAGGATAGACACCGAAGACATGTTTTCCCATAACAGTGAGGCCTCTAATGCTGACAAAGGCGCGTATCACTTATGTACTTTAGACGGTCCATTGTTCTACACTCCTAGTGTCGCAACCCCCGACCCTTACCCCGGGAGCAGGAGCCGCGAGCCAGTGCCGATGGTATCGGTGTTTATTAATTTGGCAGCGGAAATGAGACACCATGATCGTAGTTAGGAAATAATTTTCAGAGTTTCCGAAACACCAAACTTTTATATTAAACAAAGGGGGTAAACCCCATATCTCATTTATAATATGTTTATACGAATAAACCCTAGCTGCTAAAAACATAAACTTTTTATTTAGGTAACTTTGTAGCCACTTTCTTTAAGCCTTCAGTGCTCCATAGCTGGCTTTTAATATCTTCACATCAAGTTACCTGAAACGCGTTTTAAAATATTTTATCAGCAAGAAATACTGGCGAGTACATTACATTTTATAAAATGACACATTGTTATAGTTTACAGCATCAAGAGTTTTTACATTTGTTTATATCCACCAATTTCTCAACGCAGTATTGCTACTGGGGCAGCTTTTGTCCCCGTGCTTGCGGTCATGCTAATATTGGCTAACCCGTTGTCCAATATTAACGAGTGTCAAGTAATGTATACAAAACCCCACATACTGATGATAATTGTAGAATTACAAAGACTTAATCACTGTAAACATAACTGATAAACATTTAGGGTTTTGTAAAACTTTTGAAATAATGGATCACAAACTATGAGAAAAGGAGAATGACTCACATTGTAAACTTAGGTATCTCTACGGGCTTCCTGGTGATATTTCCTGATTATTTTCTTGAGTTTCTATTTAAAAACAGACAATGCACGCGTGTTAGTAAAATAACCCAAATCACATTAGCCATACAACACGAGACAGAACCCCAACGGACTTAGTGAGGAAGAGCCTTGACATGCGTTACGGGGCCCTAGATCAATCGGGTAGGGTAACGAATCAGTGATCGGGGGTTAAAATACTTGCAACGGGGCAGAGCTTCGCGTTTTAGGGGTATAATTTTTGCACTATAGAGACAAGGAGAGAAAGAAACATGAGCGAATTGCAGCTGCTGCTGAAGAATTCTATTTATAGGTGATTCACAGCTCTCTCGCGCCCCGCGACTCGCCCAAAGGGGTCCTCTCGCGCCCCGCGAGGGCACCCTAGCTACGGCTAGGTTTGCCTGGTCACTAACCTAGACTTGCCACATGTCTGACACGTGGCGCAAAAGGTTTCCGGCAAGTCAATGGCCTGTCGCGCCCCGCGACCGCCCCCCTTAATTCTTTCGCGGCTCGCGAGCCACATAAAATCATTATTTTATTTGATTTTTAATAAAATTAGGGTTATACGGGTTCGTTTTAATGTGTACGGGTTAATTTAGGGCGTTTTCGAGGGTTGTTATACCTAGGACGCATGACAAAGAAGAAAAACTTTTACATGTAATACACAACCTTTGTAAGCGATGGTCACGCACCTGAGAAGTTTACTAATACAAGTGTTGTTTACATTGTTTTTCCCTGTTAGTTTCTATGGTAAATTCAAGTTACAAATGCATGCTTCAACTTTGAGTTCGCGCAAAAACGATAAAGCTAAATTACGAGCTCATTAACTATCTAATCTTCAAGACTCCCGTGAACATAGCGCGGAGTCGGATTGTATCGTTCAAACATGAGCCACACTTACTCTTATTCGCGCAACTTATACAAAGTCTGTAATACATTCAATAATTGTAAGATGATAATCAAATGGAAAAAAATGTCACTTTGTATTAGTAAGCGCAAGGCGCATCGGTTACATCACATAAATCAAAATTTACAAGGCACTAAATGCCTAAACAAAACCTACAAACTAGGTATCATCTTCACTTCGCACTCCCATCTCCTGCATCTTCATCTTCATCATCGGAAAGCTCTTGCGCTTTCGGAACCTCGAAGACAGCCTTCAAACGCTCTACATAGTCATCGTGTTGAAGTACATCTAGGACCAAGTCCATAACAAGAAGAGAAAGGTTGTTGTAGTTCTCTTCAGCTTGGTTAAAACCTTTCTCTACCTCAACATTAACAGAACAATGTCGGCTATCCCACTTAACCTGGAGCGCAGCTTCAACGTCAGATACACATTCGGCATAACCTTCGCGGTGGCCCACATGACGAGCTGCCACGGTAAGCCCTGCCACAGCTTGGTCTAATCCGACGGAGTTCAGCACCGAATTTGCCACCTGTCCAAGAAAACAAACGTTAGCTTGCAAAATGGTACTAAAAGCAACTAAGGGAAGTAATGGGTAACTTACATGTGCAATCCCACATTGTTGTAGCCACTCCAAGTTGTTTACCAAGGGCTCAACCGTCGACTGGACCTCCGCATAATTGTCCTGAGCTACGTCTAAGGCCACTTGGATAACCTTATGCGCCTCGTCGGCAGACTCAGATTTTTTCTTTTCAGCTTCCAGGTCAATCTCGAGAGACTCCGCTCTCTCCTGTGACTCGCACAAGTGATGTTTGAGTTCGGCGTTTTCAACGTTCTTGCCAGCCATGTCTCTATCTTTAGAGACGAGTTGCTGTTTCAAGTCCTCCGGCGCAGATAACAAGTTATTTAACCTTTCGATTTCATTTATTTGTTCAGCACATATAGAGGCGGTACGAACCTGATTCATTTCCGTGCGCTCGCGGTGCACTATAGCAGCTTCGTATCTTTCTTAGAAATCTGCTTTTGACTTAGTCAACTCTTCAACCTGCCTTGAGGTTAGTTATTTCATTTCACGCGACATACATTTTTTGATTATCCCTCTCACACGTCTGGCGCTCTTCAGCAAGTGTATCCTCACTTGCTTGCAACTTTTTCCTCAAACCCAAGAGGCCCCATTCCATTTTCTTCTTCTTAGCTTCAAACTGAGCCTTTTGTTCGGCAAACTCAGCCTTGGCCTTTTCGAATTGTTTAGCTTCAGCAGACAAGTGCTCCCTGTAACCTTCCCATTCAGCACGCTCGCAGTGCATGGTGCACCACTCACGAATAATTTGGTTACTGGTGGGCACTTGGTTGGCTTGCGCAAACACATGAGCTTGATACAAGTTTTCGTGTTTGTGCTTCTTCTGATGAAGCACTTCAGCAGTGGGAAAGCAGCCATAAACCATTCCCGACACGGAGGGAAAGTAGAGAAAGTATCACCTTGCTTCAAATCCCATACAGGGGCATGGACCTCATTGGCGCGATCTTCAGAGTAAGACTTGTAATAAATGTCTCCCAATGTATCCTTAGGTCGGATTGGTGAGGGTTCCCTATGTTGAGCCTTGAAAGGGCTAACACTTTCACCATCCGCGCCCGCATCACCCGCGCCAGCAGCACCAGTTTCTTGTGCTTCAGTCTACACATCCTGATGGACCGCATCACCTTTCTCATGAACCTCTTGAGCAGGCTCTTCAACTGTTTGCACAGGTTCTTCAATGTCGATCGTTGCAGCCTTCTCAACTACAGCTTTAATAGGTTCTTTAACCTACACAACCTTCTCCACACGCTCGAAAACAGTTTCAACCGATTTCTCTCAACCCCCAAAACCTTATCACCGGTAACCTCAGGCGCACCTTCCGACCCCTTTGCAGCACCAACAGGGGTAGACGAGGGTATCTTGGGCGCAGGTTTTGGATGAATAATCTTGATTCTAGGCTACGCGGCTTTCGATTCTGCATGATACAAACTATGTTAACACATAATTAAGAACATGGAAATGTTAAACAATACTAAGTTACAAAGCACTTACCCGGTGAAATCTGAGTGTACAACGATCTGACATTTCCCTTCTTCATGATACAAGGTTTGCCAGATGCAACCATCTTGGCATTAGGGGCAGGGTTAGGCACTGACTCCTCGCGCTGTCTTTTCGAGGCATTCTTCCTGGCCAGCTCAGGGATAGGATTAGTTTCTCTCCCCTCTTCAACAGGGATAAATGTGGGAGTCGCGCCGGAAGGTTGGTCTTTGGAGCTCACACTCCCTGAACTCCGCGCGCTGGATGCTACACTAGCTTTAAACTTCCCATCTAGAGTTTACAATTCTTCCATGGAATAAGCTACAATGACAAAATCGTCTAAGCTGCGTTGGTGAGGGCGAGCCATACCTTTGCGCGAAGCAGCGTCAGAAGCTGCAATTCTCGCCTCTTGTTTTATGGGGCGTGCCCCCTCAGCAACGGTCACTGCTTTCGTCTTGCTCACTCTCTTCGGTTTTTTCTCCTCATGGTCAATACCGAGATCGCGCAGGCTACCTGCAAGCACACCAGGGGGAGATTTTAATCCATGTTCCGAAGAAGCTATAGACTCCTCGCTGGAAAGTAGTAAAACTTCCACTCCAGCAGGAGTTATAGCTCTACATGGCCTAGGATTCGGTACACGCGCACCTTCAGTTCCAGTGGGAGGCACAGTGAAAACATCCGTTGGAGGATACATAAAATTCCCTTGAATTTGTTCTTGCCAAATCTCTTCATCCTCACGTACAGGCCGCACACCCCTGACACTAGCATTAGCCGGGAAAACGCGACGATAAAGATCTATCTCTGCACAAACAAAAGAATGCAGTTTCAGAAGACAGCATTGTCACAAACTTCTTAAAAAGGAAGAAATAATAGAGAGAAAGAGCTTACCTCCGCCTTCCGAAAGAAGAATAGGCATATTCGTGCTGGTGCTCGACCATTTATCGCTCATACCAGTGGCCACGAACACCTGTTCGCCAAAGGATTGGTTGGGAAGCGGTTGCAACTTCTCATACAAAGCCGCGCCCCTAGGTATTTTCAGATCCTCCTTTGGGATCGGCGCAAATTCGCGAAACTCCATCGTGATCGGGATCACTTCGTCGCGAATAAAAAAGAACTTACCCTTCCAATCGTGATAACTTTTAGGGGGATTGACGAGAAACCTTTTTCGAGCCGCGCGTGCCAAACGAAAAGAACCCCAAGTTGACCTGCAACTGGTAGAAGGCACGAAATCGATCCATAGTCGGCTCCAACCCTTGTGACTAGCAACAAAACTCAAAATGTCTAATCCTCACCAGGCCCAACGGGCTCAATTGATAGACATGAAAACGACAGAAAGTGAGAAGGGCACCGAAAAAATTCGTCGCTGGTAACCGGAAGTTAACATCTCAGAAAAAGTCTGCAAGCAAGGTGATATAACTCGGTAGTGCATCGGCGGCAGCTTGGCCTTTGGCCGGATATCACGCGTCCCATTCGCCGTAGAATTGATGACCCCAGACTATCTGTTCAAAGAGCCCCTCTTCCCACTTCAGTGGTGGCATAGCACCACCAGATTCCTTAGCACCTACAACGTCCTCGACGTGTTCACTCATATCGTAATAAGTTCTTAAAGATCTTCAAACAGTTGAAGAAAGTTCTTGAGAAGTTCATGAAGAAAACTCGAAGATATTCAAAAAAGCCCCTCTTCCCACTTCAGTGGTGGCATAGCACCACCAGATTTCTTAGCACCTACAATGTCCTCTACGTGTTCACTTATATCGTAATAAGTTCTTGAAGATCTTCAAACAGTTGAAGAAAGTTCTTGAGAAGTTCATGAAGAAAACTCGAAGATCTTCAAAAATTTCTTGAAATATGAAGAAATTCTGCAGCAACTTGAAGAAAGCTTAAAAAAGCTTGAAGATCTTCAAAAAGCTCTTGAATATGTGAAGATTCAAAGAGGAAACGAGAGAGAATTCGATGAAAAGTGTTTTCTATCGTTAGGTCTTCATTTATTTATACCCATCGCATTTAATGCGATGGGTAACCGTGCCGAGCCACTGACGTGCGTGTCCAACCACAGATTGACACATCAGGCGGGAAAACTGTAACACCTCGAAAAATCACATCCAATGAAGTATTGACACGTGTGATAAACCCTAATGAAGTCAAACGTTGAATTTAAGGGACTAATTTTTCGAAAAATCGAAAACTTTGATTATGAAAGAACTGGAAGTATTATCATACCCAAAATAAGCTTCTAAATAACCTTTTACGGTTTTATATTCACAAATGAGCCACTTGTTAATCAAGTGTAGCCGTTTATGTAATTAATTGAAAGTTTGCGCAGAAAATGGTTAAAAGCGTCAACATGTTAATTCTTACCTCTGAGTGACCTTTTAACAAACCGAGAGCCTCATGATATTTGATTATACTCTCGGGATTGCCAATCATTGGCCACCCAAGGCTTTTATGCCCAAAAGTGTAGTTACGCGCAACTTTGCAAGTATAAGGGACTAAAAGTGTCAATATGTTTAATTATACCTCTGAGTGACCTTTTAGCAAACCCGAAGCTTTGTAACGATTAAATATGCTCACTAGAATACATGATAAAAATTTCATCAAGTTTCGTTATCGTATGAGAAAGTTATGATCAAATTCGTATGCGGGGGGTTAAAGCGTAAATGTTGAAAGTTATGGCTTTTCGGGTGATAACCAAGTTAACCAAGGGCTTAACAAAGTGGGTATAAGACTTGAAGCCTTATAAGTCAAGTTGAGGGGCTCAAAATGCAAGAAACAAAGTTTGGTTGACCTTTCGAAAAGCCATGAGCCAAGGATGCAAACTGAAAAAGTTTTAAAACCTGAAGATAGACTCCAGGCGGGCCGCGTAAGGTCTTGGCAATCCTTACGCGGGCCGCGTCAGGCCCCCAGATGCAGAAAATCGTGAATGTTGGCTGTTCAGCCTTGGAACTGACTTAAGAAGATATTTTCTCATCCATGGGCGACCCCTAAACATTCCTAGGCACTTAGGGACACTAGTGGGTGATCCATGATCAGTTGTAGCCTTAGTTGTCAACAATCTAATGAGATTAAAACACTATATAAAGGCCTCATGTTACAACCATTGATCACACCTCACTTCTGCATTTCTGGAGCTTCCTGTAGCTTAAGAGCAGACCCTAAGCCTTCCTAATCGTGCATAGGACTTTAGTAAGTATGCTTAACCTTTCTTAGTTGAGTTTTTACTTAGTTTTAGCTTAAAAGTCAAACCGTCGTAATTAACGGTTGACTTAGCGATTAATCATTGATGGTCCAGTGATTAGTCGATTTGAAAGTAGTTATAAGTTGGTAATTATGTGGGCATTAAACCCTTAAAAGGGCTCCCTCTGATTCCCACTCTAACTAGATCAAATGTCGGGTCAAAGTTGATTAGAAAAAGTCAACAGAACCTTAATTTGCGAATCAACACTTAATTAACAATGTAGAAGGCATGAAACCTATTTTATCACTCATATAACTTGATAATAAGTATTATAACTAGTCTAAGCTTGTTTGATCCGACAATTTTCTGTTTAGACCCGGTTCGGAACCGAAAGTCGCAAAACTTTGACTTTTGCTTTGACTTCAGTTCTGACCCGATTTAGTATGCTTTGGAAATGCCTTAGAGCTTCCTTAGGACCAGGTTACATGATAGTATAACCCTCTATGGTTGGATCGTTGATTGTCCGATTCGTTTACACGTTTCCGTTAAATGCTTAATGTTGACCATAATGCCCTTTTGACCATAAAACGAGAATTTTGGAAATATGAAAGGACAATAATCTTTACTACTGATTTATAAATATGTCTCTAAAATTTCACATCAGTTGGAGGTCTAGATTAGGAGTTATGCTCATTAGCGTAATTATAACGCCTTTTAGTAATTAAACGGCGCAATTAGCATAAAGCCTATCTAAACCCAATTTTTGACACCAAACCTTTTACTCACTGATGTAATATAATATTTTGAGATTTTTAAAGATTTTTAATTATTTTTAAACTGATCAAAACCTAGGGTTATCGCCTTAATTCGGTAAATACCGATTATGCCCTTTTAGGCCATAAAATGAGTTTTACAAGCCCTTTTGATACCAATCCAATTGCTACTGATTTTATATAATAAATAAAGTATTTTGAACTTTATAACCTGATCAGAAAACTCAGATTTCCTGTATAACCCGGAAATCGCTTAAAATAACTTTTTACGCGTATTAAACGCATAGTTTGGGTTTAAAAACCATTTTGTCACATAAGACTTATTACCAATTGATATACCCTGTTAAAATAAGTCATTTTACTGATGTATTCAGACCCGAACCTCAGAAGTTCATTAAATCTATTTTATAATCTTTAAAATGACCAAAATACCCTACGGGGCTTATTTTGAGATTAAACTCGTTTTGGGCATAATGGAAGGTATCCTACTGATATCACAACATATTTAAGGCATATTAACATAGGAAACCTGTATATGACTCTTTTGGTTACTCGTTACGCACTTGCCGCGTTCGGATCGGCTTATGTGACTAGTTTGCATATATTAGCCGAAACGGGTCAAACCATATCCTCTTTGTCTCAAAATCTAGAATGTATTTAAGTTACCCATATTAAACAAGCATACAAGCTTTCTGGGTCGAAATCACATTCTAAACCGGTCTTCGCCTTATCGTGCGTTTGAACCGTATCTTTCTTTAAAACTAACCGGTCTAAACTTAGGCTTAATTAAAGACCCGTTAGTATTCTAATTGGTTATTTACACCATCATTCCAGACTAGAGCCTTCCGGTAAATTGTACCTACGCTTACTTAAGTGAATACGGCTGAGTTATTATAATTCTTGCTATTTAAGACAGGAGCTAGCTCAGGTAAATACTCTTAACTTATTTTCCCTATTACGGGCTTGGGATACGGTAATATAAATACCGCATGGTCAGGTATGGGATTCAAAGACCAATGAGTCGGGAAATCCAAATAACCTGTTTTAATTCGTATTGCTTGACTGAAACATTGGGGGTTAATACGACCGTGTCCTGGATATCCTTGACTCATTAAATGCAATGGACACGACCTAAGCACGGGGTGTAGGCATACACCTGACAGATGCTATATGCTTATTAATTAATTATACCCAATATGGGATTCCTAATAAGGGAATAGTGGCGTGTCGGTTAATCTTGAACCGGCATAGAACCGGGCCCCGTATGTAGAGCAAGTTATGTAAAACTGATAACATGAGATATAGTTTATCCCAAGTATAAAAGATTTATTTTTGCCTTGTGCATTTTAATCAAAGTGTCAAAATATTTTCGTGCCTTGTGCACCTAAACCAATTTTCATAAACATTTCCAAATGAGTCGGTTGAGTGTATTTACCAGTGAAAACTGACGTATTTTCAAAAGTCTAAGTGACAGGTACAAGTACGTAATAGGCTGGAAGCTGCTCAGGACGTTAATAAGGAATCTTGCAAGTTCTAGGCGTCTAAAGTCTGTTGAACAATGTTATGTTTTAAGATCCGCATGTGGATCCTTTACTTTCCGTTGTAATACTTGATATTACTTTATATTCGGATTGTAATATATTTATCTTTTGCTTCCGCTGTGCATTGATATATTGTGTTGTTTGACTATGATGATATCAACTACGTCACGATACTCCCCTACCGGGCCCACCGGTCAAACATGGAAATATCGGGGTGTGACAAAAAACCGGAGCCAAAGCTACCACGCGTGCGTGGTCCTCACTCTCCTGACACCAGATGAAACGGAGCGCCTGACACAGTGACAACATGATCGTCACTGTGTCAGCGGTCACCTCAGCAGTCCCTTTCGCCACTAACCTGTCAGTAGCTACTTATTTTTGAATTTTAAAGATTTTTCCCGCGCAAATAAACAAGATTACTTCACAAGTAAGCTAAACAGCCGGACATGTAAGTTATGACACAATTACACGCGCCAGCTTTTCTAGCACAAAAGATGCATTTCTGAACACCAGAGCAAGCGCAAAGACTTAATTTTATTTACCACTTGCCTCGCGCATGGAAGTAAGACTGGACTAGGGGACTTGAAGGGGGTATGGTCCTAAATCATGCGCCGACCATACGAGTCAGCCTCAGATCGCGCACAAGACCATACCCAAATTAAGCTAAATTGATAACTTCCCCGACCTCGCACCAGCTAAACAGATGTGTTGGCCAAGACAAGATCATGTTTAACACTTAACTCCATGGATAAAAGATCTGCCTTCCTTGACCTTGCGCCGACTGCACAAATTATACCTGGGTCGCGCAGAGGTAAGAAGCGCAAGTAAATATCGGACACGTACAAAAGGTACAAGTGGCAGAGCAGTGGACCAATAAGCGTCCAACAGGCTGTACGATGGACAATCGTACTGGAGACAAAAAGGTACACAAGAACCAGTGTGCGCCGACCACTGCTCCACGATCTCCACTTAGCTGCTGATAACAGACCAGACAACAAGGACAATCGTTAGAACACATGGATCCATTCAGCATGCGCCAGCTACCATCTCGACTGTAATCACTAACGGTCATGACAGAGGGGACATAATGGATATTCCTTGTTGTCGTCTACAGGCCCAAGGCCCATCAGCCCATCTCCTTCACAAACCACCTCGGCTATAAATAAGGAACTTCACCTCCAGGCTTAAGGATCGCTCTCTCACTTAGTACACACACTATTATCCTCAAAAACAATTACTTATTCTCATGCCGGATGGTGGTTATAAGGAGAACCCCCTATTCTCCTCTTTGTAACGAGCTTACGGTGTGTTGATTGTCTTGCAGGATCTTCATAGTCTTTAGACAAGAAGGAAAGAAGATTAACCTTGTTTGACGAGACACTAACCACAAACTCATCACTAGATTAGTTCGGTGTTTCTTCAAATTGTGAAACTAGAGGCGGATTCAGTATGTAAAGAGGGTGAGGGTGTAGCCCATTTAAGGAGGATTTCAGTATGTATTTCAGCAACGTATTTCATGAAAAAGATGACATATTTAAAGAATTGAGGGGCACACTAGACACATTTGAAGTATTGGGGGCACTTTGTCCTACAAACGGGTCCCATTAGGAGCATTACGAAATGCCTTGCATAAAAATGTAAAGAAAAAAAAAACGAAACAGTAGTTCAACGTATATAGCTTAAAAATAAACAGATGGTTTGACATATAATAAACATCTAAAACTTTGATTCTTTTGTAAATTAAAAAAAAACATCTATTATATCTAGTGAAATATGGATTTGAGTTATAATTATTTGGTGTTTTTTTACTTGACCCGACCTATGTTGATATACCCATATTTTGGCCCTATCAAAAATTTATGTATTTGTCATTGCGTGAAACACAACTAATAATAGTTTTGCAAAGTTTCACCCGTTCAAATCCAACCACAAACATTCCCAATATTTGGACAGTTAAGGGTAGTCTTATTTGATACGGTGCTATATTACATATCAACCTAACACATCCTGTCACATGTTAGTAAGTAGGACTCAAATGTCATTTAGTCATAACTTGTGAAGGGGTGTTTCTTCTAACAAATACTTCATGATTGTAGGTGAGCAGTTGGTGAGGTGAGACTTGGCCCATCTTCTAATTACAAATATATCATTAAAATAGTTTTTGACCTCTTCTCAAAACTCAAAAGTCATCCAACAAGTTGGTTCAATAACTTAATGTTTTGAGTGGTATATATAATACCATCCATAACAAACTAAGGTTCACCAATTAACAAACATCATTGGGTTCAAGCATGGACTCTTACAATATGTCCGAAGAAGAGGAAGGGCTACTCAAAGTGAATCAAATACACGGGGGCATAGTTCTTCCTATGGTCATCAAAACCGCAATCGAACTCGATCTCTTTGAGACCATGGCGAAGACTCCTGGGGGTCGCTTCTCTTGTTTTGATCTTGCTTCTAGTCTCCCTAGACAAACCCACGAAACGCCGGTGTTAATTGAACGGATTCTTCAGTTTCTCGCTGGCCACTCGATTCTCACATCAACCGTGGTAAAGGATGAACATGGAGATTCTAAGAACATGTACGGCATGACAACGGTGTCGAATTATTATGTTCGAAAACAAGATGGAACGTCTTATGCTTCAGCACTTCTCCTTGTCTACGATAAAGTACAAGTTGATTGTTGGTTAGTTATCTATATTTACATCTTATTTCTAGCTTTTTCTTACATGTTGAATCCTGGACAAGATGACATGAGATTCTAGTAATATGTCACACTTGTTTTCATTTATAAATAGTTAATGACGTTAAATATGGATTTAATAGAGTTAAGCTATTACCATAACAATATGGTTTTAGTTATGGATAACTTTATTTTGAACGATGTAACCATTGAAGGTAGCAAATTTAGTGGTCAAACATCTTTGGTAAATTTGTCAGGGACAAAACAAAAACATTTTATTAATTAATGAGTGAGGCCACTCATGACTACTCAAGATCTGATTTGTTAAAACTCGAATCTAGTGACTTTAAACGAGTTCAAGCATAAATTTCAGCTCTATATAAAGGACTATGACACTAGAAAGCCTATTATTTATATAATATAAAGTGGATGTGATGTGAAGTAGTATAATTTGATGTAATATGATATACTATAAAGCAACAATATAATTTAATGTAATGTAACATAGCGTTTGAGCCGTCCCAGAGAATATTTGAGAATCCAGAGTCCCTAATCGAGTAGAATTTTTTTCCATAGATTGTAATAGGTTTTGTATATTTGCTAACTTTTGAATTCTTTGATACGTTTCTTTAGAGCCATTTTAATAAATAGTTCACACATTTAACCCTTTATCAATGAAAGAGTTTTAAACATCTAACCCTTTATCAATGAAAGAGTTTTAAAAGTGACCCAATCTATTTGGGGCAGGTATCATCTAAAAGATGCAGTTATTGAGGGAGGGGTTCCATTTTACAAGGCTCATGGGATGAATTTATTTGAGTATCCTGCAAAAGACTATAGATACAATAATCTATTCAACAAGGGCATGTATGACTTCACAACAATTGTGATGAAGATGATTCTTGAAAAGTACAAGGGATTTGAAGGAGTCAAAGAAGTGATTGATGTTGGTGGTGGTTTTGGTGCTAACCTTGAGCTTATTGTTTCTAAGTACCCTAATATTAAGGGGATCAACTTTGACCTACCCCATGTCATTAAGGATGCACCTCCTTGCCCAGGTATAAATTCAATTTCAAAGACCACTGATTATGGTTTTAAAAATGACATATCAAACCAACTGGATTAAGTGGGTTGAACCGATTTTCCAAACTCGTTAGTTTGTATCATAACTTTTGAAATTATAAAGGTGGTTTACGAGATAATTTCAAACGTGAAAAGAAGTGTAAATAATAAAAAGGTTAAACAACCCGTTCCATGTGTCAAACTGGATTGGACCATCAAACCACTAAACTATGAACATCGAATTGTTTGGATGTCAAACTGAAAATAATTAAGACTTTAAGTCAATGATAATTACTTGATGCTCCTGACTAGGTGTGGAGCATGTCCGAGGAGATATGTTCCAAAGTGTTCCTAAAGGAGATGTTATTTTCATGAAGGTTTGTACATCAAGCTCTTTTAACATTATCTTTGTTTAAATAATAATGTTTTTTTTTGTTAAATAACCACAATTATTTTTCATCTTCTTTTAGTGGATACTTCATGACTGGGGTGACAATTATTGCATCAAGCTTCTAAAGAACTGTTGGGCGGCATTGCCAGAGCATGGTAAGGTGGTGATAGTTGAAGTGATCATTCCCGACCCTGAAAGTGATATCAATTGTAGTGATGAAGTTTCTAAAACCGCTATGGGCTATGATATGTTTATGTTGGTTGATACCCCTGGTGGCAAAGAGCGTACCGCAAAAGAATACAATGTCTTGGCCAAAGAGGCAGGTTTCGCTTCTATGGAAATTGTTTGCCGGATCTCTACTTTTTGGATCATGGAATTCTACAAGAATATTTAACTTATAAGTTGAATGTAATTGCCTTGTAACGAGGATCCGAAGTTAAAGGACTTTATGTTTAATTTCGTTTTATATGAAAATAAACGTGAAAGTGATTTGTTATGATGCATTTCTCTAATTATAACCTAGCTAGGTATCATTCTCTATAAATCGAGATTGTTTAGTAAGATTGATTACAAGAACATACAATAAGTGTGCTAATGTGTCATTAACATGGGAAATCTAAAAATAACTATAATGAAAACTAAATAGTTACAACAATATCCATGTTTGACGTTAAACAAAAACTTCTGGTGTTCTGAAATGACCTAATAGAGATAACTGTTAGACCAAAAGAACATGAATAGAGAGAGTTGCTCTTGAGTGGGCTTCATTTGCATTGTATGAGTTTTTGCTTCATCAAAACTATTGAGCCCAAAACAACCCCCCCCCCCCCCCCAAAGCCCAAGTTGATCCACCCTGAGGCGCACGCACAAACGCGTATGTCCTCCCATAGTTACTGTCGAATCGCACCCCAAAACACACACACACACACACCAAAGGATATCAAACAAGTCCCAAAGATAACCCCAAAACTAAAAATTAAGCCACTACTGAGCATCTTAAAAACTTCTCCGAAGCACGGAGACATATTCCATCACTGAAATAATCAGTATAAACCAAACGAATAGATATGTATGTATGTATATATTCCAAGCATAATTACATAAACAACCAATTAATCGACCACTAAACTGCTGTAGGTCCCTCGGAGGTTGAGGTCAAACCTAATCCTTGTTATGTTGAACACACTAGCAAGTGCGGAATCCAAGCTAGAATGCAAACCGGTAGTTTATATGAGAACACAAGCTACAAAGAGAAAGGTAGACACACGAGATATCAAAGTTTTCTCTTGTATTTCAGTGGACACGGTTACAGCCCTTGACCAAACTGAAAATACGCTCTCCACAAGACTAAGTTCACTCACATCTCACACACTTTTTAAAGTGAACACATTACATGAGTATATATACCCATTACAGCTCGTCTGGTCGAAGGATCAGATAGACTGATCGAAGGATCATCTATCGATCTGAAACCTATCGAAGGATCCACATATACCTCGAAGGATGATATCCTTCGAGGTCCATCAACATCCATCGAAGGTTTATCTTTCGAGCTCATCGAAGGATATAAACAATCCTTCGATGACTCATCCTTCGACACAAACATCTTACAAACCATGTTCTAACTGTTTGGCCAAGTCAAACCAGGAGGATGGTTGACTTGGTCAAACTTACATCAACCTTACATCAAAGACATCGTTTTATATCATGACAAAATACAGACAAAGTACAGACACAAGTGCACCAACAAACTCCCCCTTGGCTGTAGCTTTGTCTCGATCTTCGTGTCTTCAAGTCTTTGACGTTCTTTCAAGTCTTCAATGTCGGAGGATCTTTAAAGTCTTCACGTCTTGAAAGCAGAAAGTGTACCAACAAACTCCCCGTTTCATGTAGGAAGTGTGTTGACAAACTCCCCCTTAACACAAGCTCCCCCTTGAGTTATGCTCGTGAATGTCTTGATCTTTACAACTTGAGATCCTTGTGGTGTTGATGATGGCCAGTAGCAACTCGATCATCTTCATCATTTGAGTGCCTTCATGTCGTGTCTTCATTCCAAAGCTTGTCATCGACCATGTTCTCCTTGCCTTTAGAATCTGCACATGCAAGAAATTTAAACGCGTAATGAGAACAACTGCTTGGAATATCATAAGTAAACGACACACATGTGACCATTTTTCAATCAACTACCGTCCGACAGTTCGAAAGTTTAACAAATTTATCAATTTTAGTTTTTAACTTTCAAAACTTGCAAATTTCGACCATTTATGAAAAATCAGTCGTTTCGGTTTTCAATCAGGTTTCAGGAGGTAACGAAGACTCGAGATCCAACATCGTACAATCGAAAATAAGACAGAAATAAAATCTTTTTGGCTTTTAGAAAGTTTATATTAAAACACACCTAAAATCTTTTTGGTATTTTGAATATTTCAAATTTAAAGACTGAAAGCAGTAAATAAATATATACAAAGATGCAGAAACTGAAAGCATTAAATAAATATTTACAGACATTCTTTTTGCGAGTTTCGAGGGTAAGAGAATCATATCAGTGTACGGTCATGCCAAAACGCTCTCTTTGTTCAATTAATTAACATTAAGATAAGCATCCTATAACAATTATCGGTATTGTTGTCCACTTAAGCTCAACTTATCAGATGTAATCATGGCGAGGGGATACGTTAAGGTATGATTTATACTTACCGACCGGTGTTCATCCACATCACGACACATTCCCGTATCAAGGTATGCACGAGGGTTCATCTTACCGGTGAGTATACCGATTATCATCTGTTTGACCGTATAAAGGATGTGAGAAACTCACTTATTTTGATTGAAAACAAGCCCTATGTGATAGAATCACTTATTGATGAGGAACTTGATTTTCATATGCATGAGGGCACAGGAGCAAGTCCGTGAATAGGTCAGTACTTTCGTACAGCAGAGAGACGAACTTGGCTCCCGGATAAATGTGATATTTTATCACTTATTTGTTGGGACATGTGATTGTTGATCACTTATTGAGGTCGAATGCAGTATGTACACGTATGTATGGTATCATGGAAGATCTAGACTTGCGTCCCCGTTATTTTTCAGTAACAGATACAACCATGATACCCAGATGATAAGCAGCATAAAGACCGAATATCTCAGAACCTCGGCAATCTCTCAAACGAAATTTCGGTACTAAGACCATATGCCAATGAATGGTTCCCACCTGGTCTTCAGTCGATTTAAGGTTTATATCACCCTGCACACTTTAAAATGATTGTGAGCCTACCGATACATCTTATATAGAGCTGCTTATCGCTTTTTCATTTAAAGGTTTTAAAGAGGTTTGGACAGACCACTGATGTACTATCATTTTCTCTTTTGCTCGCCAGGAAACTCATTTTTGTTTTTCTATTGTTTTTTTTTTTTTTTTTTTTTAATGTTTTTGGATTTTCAAATTTGGATTTACTCCCCCTAAAAACAATAAACTAAGACAAATTTAAAACACAAAGGTATTTACAAAAATGATTTTCCGATGTTGGTTTTACTCTTGCTTGACCTTAATGCCGTTTACCAATAATAAATAGTCAAATCTTGATTTGTCAAATGCTTTGGTAAAAAGGTCGGCACGTTGGTCATCGGTGTGGACCATGACAACATTGATGAGTTTCATAGTGAAACAATCACGTGTGAGGTGATATTCGAGTTCAATGTGTCTGGTCAAAGAGTGCTGTACGAGATGATAATAATTCATAAAGCAGCTTAAATATCGACAAGTATAGGAGAGATTAGAAATTTAAAACCGTATCCTGCAACTGCTTCGTGCATTGCCAGGAATCTGAGTGCTCTCCCAAACTGGATATCCACCAGGTGTGGATTTCAAAGTCGATTTTGTAGCTACTGAGAAATCTCTTGACAGCAACAAGATCATAGACCACTGGGTCCGGCTGGTCTTCCACATTGTACCAGCGAAGGTCTTTGTCTTTCTCTTGAGAAGTAGTGTGCGGTTGTTCAATCCACGCCAAGGCATCCGCACACCCGGTTGGTTTGTTCAACAAACACATTTTCTTCAATCACACCGTAGAGAAAAGTACCCTACACGTTCATCTTGTGGACTTTGAACTTCTTGTGGAAGAAAAATCCATGAATCTTCGAAAAGCTTCAGACGTGCTACAGGCGCGTACTTTTCATTGGAATCTTTCCTGAGGACCCGATCAAAAACCATAACAACCAAACTTTGGAACATATTTCATCTGGTCGAATTTTTCAACTTCATTCAACAACATCCTTTCATCAGACATTTTTGTCTTCTTTCCTCCTCTCTCCATCAAAGGCAACAACTCCTAGATATAATGATGTTTCGGAGTCTGGTGTCGCCGATCTTGTGCATGGACACTCCACTATCAACAATCCTAAGACTATCAATAGTTCCTCCTGGAACATCCTGCACACTCATTCAGAGATTAGTTGGAGAGGGGGACCCAAGCCTTCACAGACTTGGGTCGTCCGTCATCATCGAGGATTGTGACATGCATTTCCCGATGATTCGGAATTGATGTAGCTCCCCCTGAAACAGTTACTGGTTTTGGCTTCCAAATCTGTTTTTGTTTTTCATTTTTAACTTCTAACTTAACAGATTGCGTTTGGACAACCTCTGGTTTTAAAACCTTTTCAACTTCTTGTCGTTGTTTCTTTTTCTGTTTAGTTTTACCAGTTTGATTGTTTGAAATTTTTGAAAATTTTGAGTTTTCTGGCTTAATTGAAACAGATTGTTTTCGAACCACATCAGTTTTAAGTGCCTTTTCAATCACCTTGACTTATTGGCGTTTCTGTTTCTTTTCCCTTTCTCTTACAAGTCGGGGATCTTGTTTTACAGAAACAGATCGCTTTTGGTGATTGCGTTCACGGGGATCATCATCCTTTGCTTTCAACTTATGAAGATACGGACAGTTTCGAATTATATGTCCAATTTCACCACATTCAAAACATGATCTTCGTTCAACAAACCCCGAAGTATCATGTGATCGTCTTGCCGATGATGAACTTTGTGATCCCGAGGTACTAGGTTTTGAACTATTTGGTTCATTCCTTTTCATCACTGTTGCTTTCTTGACAAAATCTAAGTTAGATTGATTTTCAAATGTTTCAATTTTGTCCGTTCCCTTAGATTTCACAAAGTTCACATTCTTGTTCTTCTCTTGATTTGGCTTCTTTTGACTTTGAGCCGACAATTTTCCTTTTTGTTTGTTGTGATTTTGCTGCCTTTTCTCTGTTGGTAATTTCTGATTGCCAAATTGTTTTCTAACTTCAGCCTTTGGGATAGGAGGGCACTGTGTTACCACAACGTGTGATCCTTTCTTACCCAGAAATTTACTTGTCGAATTTTCAAAAACTTTACTGATTAAGGATTGATTTACATTCTTAATCGGAAAATCTTTGTCAGAATAAATTTTATTATCACCAACAAGAGTATACAGCAAATCCACACTCTCCGACTCTTGTGCAGACAAGGACTCGATTGCAACAGTCTTAGCGGGTTTAGCAGGAGGATCACACAGAATATGATTCTCAAGAGGTATGTCCTCTTCTTTTATCACCGCATCAGACTTTGCTGAATCAGTATCATCAGAAGAATCAGCATCCTCAACAACAACTGGAGGATCCTGATTCTGTTCAGCAGAAGACACACATGTATCTGCTGACACATCCGAATCTGATGATACTTCTTTCTTGTATCCGAGTCCTGTTGCAAATTCATTAACATCTAGAGGAACAGATGGTTCAAAGAAGGTTCTATCCTCCTCGTCAGGCATGGCATCATAATTGTGTCTCACAGGTGGTGGACATTTCTTGTATCCAATGCATGTGACATCCCGTTTCTCTTTCTGTACGTCAATGATGTGATCCAACACATAGCTAGAGCTCAAATAACTGTCTAGCTTAAGTTGGATCGCCTCACTTTCAGTTTTCACACAAGCCATTTCCTTTTGCATTACCTCAAGACGAGTTATATACAAATTAATGTCAGTTTGTTTTCTGGAAACCATTTTAGTTAACTCGGTTTTATCTTTCTTTAATTTTTCAATTACCGATTTAAACTCCTTTTCATGGTTTTCATAAAACATGTTGGCTTCAGTGCACTTCGAAAGATCCACGGTTAACTTCTGGTTGTGGATGAATGTCACATCATACTTTTCTTGCAAAGCCTCATGTTTGCTATGCAACTCACACCACTTATCATTCAATGAAACATGTTTGTCTTGCAAGTCAAACAAACTAGCTTGTAAAGCATCATGTTTGCCTTGCAACTCAGACATGCTTGTCTCTAAATCAGCACATTTAATACTCAATATGTCACAATTATCACAACTAACAGAAGTGGGTTCATCAACACATACCTGACTTGATGAACTGTCGACATTAGCCATAAAGGCTGAATGGAGAGAAGACGAAGAATAAGCAGCTTGATCCACCAAAATAGATCTTCTTTGAATTCCTGCTGCAGCTTCTTCCAAAAGCTCATCAATATCTGCATCAACTGACGCACTTGATGTCTCATCCACATGATCATTACCTGAAGTGGAGGATTCTTCATCTGAGCTTCCACTATAACCGGAGCTGTCTTCATCTTCAGAAGATTCATCACCATTGGTGGAAGATTCTCCACCACTGGCGTGATTTAAATCCTTAACCACTTCAGCAAAACATGTTGTTCCATCTGGAGCATCACCACTCAGCTGAATTGACCAATCACAACCTTCATCTACTTGAACCACAAGTGCCAGGTTGGCATTAGATGGTCCTGCTTGACTCTGGTTGTTGACAGGCACCAATGTGCGCTCATTGTTCCTTACTTGGTTCTGATTTGCCCTGTTGCCTTGACCTCTGAAAGGATTTTGGTTTCCATGTTGAGATGGCCTCGTACATTCACGTTTGAAATGACCACGTTCACCACAATTGAAGCACTTAACAGCCTGCTTATCAAATCCATACTTGGTGTCTTTCTTGCTTTCCAAGCTGGTTCTGCCAGTTCTTTCCATGAAATCCTTTGCTCGCCTAACAGCACTGGCAAAGGCCCACTTGATGTCCATCATTTCCATCTCCTCTTTATCGATCTGCTGATAGTCTTCTTGAGTCAGATTAATGTTGCCAATCTGACCTTCCACTAATCCACAGTATGCGCTCACCAAAGTGTTTAGAAGCTCCATACGTTCTTTTGCTACTTCAACACTGACTTTAGAGAAACTTGAGGTGTTGAGCCGTACTGTATTTGGCTTTGATTGCTGACTAGCAGATGATGTGCTTCCATAACATGCTTGCTGTTGAGGAGGAAGTGGATTCCCGTATAAATCTGTTGGTCTGGTAGATCGAATAGGTAATGGATTTCCGAACATATCAGTTGCTCTGATAGGTCGTTGGCTTTGCTGTTGTGGTACTGGTTGAGGAACTGGTTCAAGCGGATTTCCATACATGTCTGTTGTTGGAGGAGGCTTGACCGGAACTTGGATAGGATTGCCATACATGTCAGTGCTAGACACAAACGCTGTTTGAATTGGAGCGTGTGAAGAAGGTTTTGTAGAAGTGCTAGAAGTTCCATAATACATTTCAGGATTTTGTGGCACTGGAACTCTTTTTGCCTTGAGAGTTTCTTCCTGATTCTTGTTTTCCAGGAGTTGAACAAAGTCATTGAAGTTTGTTGTAGCTAAAGTGCCATTGTACTTCATGATTTCCAAGAAAGTATTCCATTGAGGTGGCAGTGCATCTGCAAACTTTTTCACTACCTCTGCTGAAGTTGTTACAACCCCAATATTTGCCAATTCAGTCAGCAAATGATTAAATCGACTTGTCAAATCTCCTAAAGATTCATTCTCCATACAAGTAAAACCATCAAACTCTTTCTTTAGCAGGTCTTTTCTCAATTGACGTGTCGCTTCATTTCCTACGCCTCTTATCTTCAATGCGTCCCACAACTTCTTCGTTGTCTTGAAACTGACAAATTGATGATAAATATCTTTGCTTAACGCCTGAGTAAGAATGGCATACGCTTTCTTCTCTAAGTCATAGACCTTCTTCTGATCTTCCGTAAGATCGGCAAACGTAGCAGCAGATGAAGCGGCAACCTCTATTGTTTGATCAAAATCTGTGATGAAACGCAACCACAATTCTGTATTTTGACCAAGGACGTATGTATGAAATCTATCAAACCATCCCGGATATTCACTTAAGTGCATCAACTTTGGAGGCCTATTCAAACTTCCCGTTTCACTCTCGCTTAACAAAATGCTTTGAATACTTGGAGTTTGATTTGATACGAATGCCCATTGACCGGTAGATATAGCATTAGCTTGCGAAGATACAGGTACGGGAGATTCGGCCCATGCAGGAGATAAACTGGTATTTCTATACTTTCCAGAATCCGGAGCCGGAGTACCATAATACATTTCTGTATTTATCGGAGTACCCCACATCGAATTCATTTTTGATCAAGAAAAATTGTTACACTAGTTCTCTCGGGTTCTCCTTGTTAACAACCAACCAGCCGAAGGATCCCTGATCGAAAGACGAGAAAAACACAAACTTGTTAAACTTAAACAGACTAGGATCGAAGGATCAATACTTGTTCGAAGGATCAACAGTGTTCGAAAGATCACTGTTGAATTTCGAACAAAGATTTTGAAGGATTCTCCAATCGAAAGATCCTTATGTTTCGAACCAGAACTGTAGATCGAAAGATGTATCCTTCGAAAAGATTCCTTGGATCGAAGGATAAGTCACAGACTTCGAAGGATGTTCGAAGGATGATTATCTATCGAACTTCTTTTGATCGAAAGATGATCTTTCGACTTCGAAGGATATCCTTTGATCTGAACTGACACAGTTGACAAAAGTGACAGGTTGGTGAAAAAGGTGATGGGTTGGTAGAAAACTTTCGGCAAAAGGTATGCTCAGACCATACCTTTTACCAAAGCAGGATTTGACAAATAAAATATTACTTAAAAAAAGGACGGTTCTTATCCAGAAAACCGGTCACCGGAGTAAGCCGGAATTTTGCCGGAAATTACCAAACTTCTTAAAAACAAGTTTTTAAGTTACCCAACCCGTCCTTTAACACACCCGGTTAGTTTAGAACACGTTTTTACGACAAGAAATGCGAGAAAAACACTAAAAACGGGTGCTAAATCATGTGAGTTTTGTCCAAACACTCCAAAGTCTTGTATAAACTCGGTTTTTAACAAGGAAAAGAGCCACGGCTCTGATACCACTTGTAGGTCCCTCGGAGGTTGAGGTCAAACCTAATCCTTGTTATGTTGAACACACTAGCAAGTGCGGAATCCAAGCTAGAATGCAAACCGGTAGTTTATATGAGAACACAAGCTACAAAGAGAAAGGTAGACACACGAGATATCAAAGTTTTCTCTTGTATTTCAGTGGACACGGTTACAGCCCTTGACCAAACTGAAAATACGCTCTCCACAAGACTAAGTTCACTCACATCTCACACACTTTTTAAAGTGAACACATTACATGAGTATATATACCCATTACAGCTCGTCTGGTCGAAGGATCAGATAGACTGATCGAAGGATCATCTATCGATCTGAAACCTATCGAAGGATCCACATATACCTCGAAGGATGATATCCTTCGAGGTCCATCAACATCCATCGAAGGTTTATCTTTCGAGCTCATCGAAGGATATAAACAATCCTTCGATGACTCATCCTTCGACACAAACATCTTACAAACCATGTTCTAACTGTTTGGCCAAGTCAAACCAGGAGGATGGTTGACTTGGTCAAACTTACATCAACCTTACATCAAAGACATCGTTTTATATCATGACAAAATACAGACAAAGTACAGACACAAGTGCACCAACAACTGCTAAAACAAGTCTTTGTGGCTGACCCACCAGATCCGACATGGGTTTGGGTTGTAGTTTTCTGAAACTGTAGCTGGTGGTTTGGTCTAAACTTTTTGTTGAGACTAGATGAACCAAACAATAAAACTCAGTATGGTTTAATTTTAAAAATTTATATATGCATTAGCAATAAAAACAGGGACAAAAACATGTGCTCACCAGTCAGTACTGGTGTCAACTCTCTTGAGCTTTTCCCTTGCAGCTTCAAACTCTTCTTCGGTAGGGTAGGCTCTGAAGACGGTTCGCCTCCACCATATTTACTCACCAAAGACGAAAACATCTCGTCTACCCGTTCTTTCCTTTCGCTTTGCCTTTGTGAAATAATAGCATATAGTCACCAAAGACGAAAACATCCGACTCTTTCTTTGGCCTGCATTTAGTCAAATGTCAGAATTCAAAACAACATAACAAGCCTAACGAGACCCAAATTCACAATATATATATATAGGACTCACTTTCCCCTACGCTTCAACGGGTTTGTGGGTGGTTCTGTTTCAGAAACTTTTTGACCCCATTTTGGTAAGCTTTGGTTGACTTCAATTCTCCTGCAGAGTACGACTAATGTTACAAAATCTACATCTTTTTGTGGGAAAATTGGCATCTTAAACTTACCAGCAGAAATTGCCTCATCGAGTATAACTTTGAAACGATGTGAATCAAGCTTAGGATCTGAGCATAGCATGGAACAGAAGAGCCTGTGGAAGATTATAGAAGTTACAAAAAGGAATCTCAAAACGAAACGAAACGAACCATTGGTTTAAAAATGATTTTACATATGTACCTGTCCATACGACCTTTGTACTTCTAGTAAAGATCAATCAAATCGTTTTTCTCAGACTCGGATCCTCTGTAATTGGATTCAAACTCCTCAATATCAGCTTCTGTAACCTACACAATTATTTGCGTTTCAATCTTATATACAAATTAATGAAACATAGTAGCATTTATATATGTTTTGGAAAGTCTTGACAGACCTTTTTATACATAGTTTGAAAGAAATCCTTCAAATTTTGAACCACATCCCCAGCAAGATCTTGTTAGAGAATAAAATAAAATAAAATTATATAAAACGAATCAAATCAACAAAACTCAGAACAATATGATCTGATGTGAAGAACGATACTCACAGCATCATCAACACATCCAGTCTGATCATAAACTGCGTGTTTCTCCTCATCACAAAGTATTGAAATAACTTGCTGGAGATGCTGAAACTTTTCTTTGGCATCCTATATATTCATATGAACAAGTTAACAACAGGTTAAACTGTCTGAACGATTACATGTGATATAACTGATGCAATGAGACTCAAATATTCACCTCATCACCGGGATTCTTGTCAGGATGTAGCCGCAATGCAAGCTTATGATATGCTTTTTTTATTTCCTGTTGAGACGCAGTTTTTTCCACCCCAAGTATCTACAAGACACAGAATCAAGATAGAATTTATCCCCAACTCCCAACCATATACGAAACATTAGACAGTTATGATTATATCTATGCAGTTAATGCGGTAACATATCGGATATCGGTCAAGGAACGATATTTGAGATATAGGTTTATCTCGGTGAGATATCGGTCAGCAACAAAATTACCATAAAACAGTTCCAAGGGCACTCAGTACCATCCTCTCTAGTAATCTTAGATCTCAAAATCCCCCAAGAACTCTAAACCGCAACCTGATCACCACCTTCCTTCGTTGAAACTCCGACATCCGCCTATATTTAGTATCATTTGGAGCCAAGCTCGACTCGCGCACGTGTGAGTATGTGGCAGTTGTCCTGTTGCTCAGACCTTGAACCGAGCTACCCGAAATACGATAATAATCAAAATATTGCTTTAGAAGGCATCAAAATACCCTAATAACAGAACGAAACCTACAACAAGAAGGTCTAATATCAAAACACTAATTAATCAAAACACCTTCACCATTACATAACCAACGAAGCTAATTAAAAACCTAACTGAAAACATGTTGAAAACAAGATACTATAGTCTAATTCATTCAATTAACTAACTTATAATTATTACTTCAAAAACCATAAATATTATAGGATCATTTGCTAAAACAAAGGATCCACGAAACAATTTCGACTCGGAATCTGATAAACCAAAAATATCGGGAAACAAATCAAAGAAACACGGATAGAAATAAAAGAGGTTAAATAATACTTTTGTCAGCTTTCAACCCATTTGACCCGTTTCATACTAAGGGAAGTTTTAATATTTGACCCATTCGAACATTAAAGATAACATTTAACCCATATCGATCTATTTTTAAGTAAAAGTGTTAAAACCGTAATAGCAAAAAAAAAATAACAAAAAAAAAAAATCTTGAAGCTATCAAACCTCAAACCTGGTCATTTTGCAAGTCGGCATCATCATTCTTAAATATCAACTTTTCGGTATTTAGTAATTTCCTAGGGTGCATTGGCAATAATTCTGATTCTCCTCACTTCAGTTCTAACAAAAAGCTAGCGGGTATCTTGTATAAAATTTATTATAATTAGTTTATTTACAAGACACACACGTATACAAAAATGATGTTTAATCTACCTACAAAAGCAGGATATGATATCTTGACTTCATAGCACGTCTTCGGTCTTAGCCCTTGAAGTTGGTAGATTCGGGACCCATTTTGTTGTTAGGATCGAACGTACTCACACACTAACTCGGACCACACACACTCTGCTCTCACACAATCTGCCACAATCAAGAACACAAGGATTTACATGGTTCGGTCTAAACTGACCTCCGTCCACGGCTAACTAGGAGTTTATATTACTTGGTGAGGTACAAAGTTTACACTACAAATGAATCTCTTATATAGAGATTGAAGGAAGAGAAAGAAAGTCACAAACATGATCCGGGAATAATGGGGAACAGAGAAGATTGGATAACCCTATCTTCTTATCCTCTTATCCTTTGATCAGAAAAGCATTTCTGATGTCCACTTGATCAAGTGGCTTCATACTCAACAATCTCACACTTGAAGCCATAGGATAATCTTCACCCGTGCTTCAACTGTGCATCTGTATTTCTGTAAAAGCTTTTGATCTTAGCTCCTTTCTAGTTACCCGGTCTTCTCTTCAATTATCCTGAAGGCCCGTTGAAGCTTCCGTTAGCTCCAACACATCAGTCATGGCTAAGTCTGTCCCTGACCCATTCTCTGTTCCTATCATCTCCCACTGACATGAACTGCCCGATCCTGGAACATCCTGAGAACAAACACTCTCCGAATAAAGCAGATTATCAACTGGAGAGACTTTGACAGCTGGAAAACTTGTTCTTAACCCACTGTCGTCTGGTCACTCTGACTGAAGCATGTCCCGTGCTCCCACTGCCACGAATGCCCCTGACTGGTTTTACTGAACCTTTTCCAGCACGATTATCCTGAATCTGACCTGTGGCTCTGGGTTTGCCATCTGCAAAGCAAACCTTCTTCTGCCCACGAGATTCTGTGAACCGGATCATGGTCTTCTTCTGAACTTGGACGGTTACTCCCTCAGACGGTAAAATGACCATATACAGCGAACCCAGTTTCTTTCCTCGAGCTACGACTAGATTTCCCTTTAGAACCTTCCACTGCCCGTTCCTGAACTTAACCTCGTGCCCCTGTTCATCCAACTGCCCAACAGAAATCAACTGTTTCTTTAGACTTGGAATTACCCGGACATCCTTCAAAGTCCATGAACCGACTAGAGTCTTCATATCTAAGTCACCCATGCTCATCACATCAAGAACCTCATCATTCGCCAGTCTTACCTTACCAAAATCACCTTCTTTCAGATTTTGTAGTGCTTCACCGCTGTTGGTAGCGTGAAATGAAGCACCCGAATCCATAGCCCAGGAATCCACACTGCTCTCCACACTACAGATCAAAACATCATCATCTGAGTGGTCTACTGCAGCGTTAACTTATTTCTTCTCATTTGGGCATTGATTCCTAAAATGTCCTATGTCACACCCCCAAAATACCACCCATGGAAAACCCCGCTAGGCGTGTGACAAACAAATAACGAGCCACTAATCATGTTGAACTCATAACAAGTTTACAAATGAAATTGCCAATTATTAATGAAAAGTACCGTCAATAAGTTTAAATGTAAACCAACATGTTCAGCGGAAGCGAATAAAAGAAATCATAGTTTAATTGTTTCAAAACCAACGTGTCATATCAATAATTCCAACACATGTATCCATCCAGTTCCACCCATGACCACTCCAGACAGCAAGTTCCAATCCAAGACATCTAACGACCTGCGAGCATGCAACAAGTGTATCAGACAACGCTGGTGAGTTCATAGTTTGTGAAAACGTTAGTGATGTGCACAAAATGCAACATATAAATTACATCAATTGTGGCATAAAACTAACCCTTTTTTAGTACTAATGTTGGAAAAATTGTGTTTTTGTCTTCCTTTTGTATTTTCAGGATTAAATGAGCCCAATGAACAAAAGAAGCAAAAAGGCAGCTAAATCTAACATAAATACAAGAAAAGGAACAAACGTGGCATGCCCGACCTCCCCGACGGCATCTTCCCAAGCAAAACAAGAGAACAGAAGGCTGAACACGCCCCGTGCTCAATGAGCACGGGGGCGTGCCCAAGAGTCCGCAGAAAAGACAAAGCTGTAGAAGCTTCTATTGCCCACCACGGGGCCGTGCTCAACGGACATGGGGCCGTGGTCAACTATAAGATTCGCAGAATCCAGGCAAATCTTGATAGTACAGATACGCTTCTGCACACGGGGTCGTGCCCAGCAGACACGGGGGCGTGGTCAACTAATGCAGACAAACTGCAATTAATGAAGACAGAGAAGAAGGTGGACACGGGGTCGTGCTCAATGGACACGGGGCCGTGCCCGAGCTGTTGTTCAGGCTATAAATAGGGGTGCTTGGCTCATTTGTAAACCATCCCTTGGCACACCACCTCTCTCACACTTCACCCACCACCCACCACCATCACAACACCATTATCCACCACCATCATCCATTGTCCATCCAAGATTGATCGTAAGAATTCTTGACAATCAAAGGCCATGTTTGCCTAAGTCTCTTACATCACTTGGTGAAGACAAGTGTCTAGTGTAATACTTTTTATTTTTAATCTTTTCGCACTTTTTACTTGGTTATGTATTAATGACTTTAATAACTAGTTTCTTATGTTGAAGGTGATTCTTCCTTATCGTTTGTCCGTGGTGTCTCGGCATTATTTTACTGTCTATATAAAATAAAAGATTTTCACCATTCATATCTCCACGGTCTATATGGAGATATGTTGGCTACCTGGTCGGGGGTTAAGGGAACGGTTTGGTAAGAGTCTTGCCTTGTTCAGTGTATAGATCCTGCAAGGACCTGGGTCAAATTTAGTAGGACCTCCTTCAATACCCACAGGTATTGGATGGCGGGGGTCCAAACTCTTTGATCCCCTCATATGTAAGCTACTATTAATACTTTAATCCGGCTATTTAGGACTGTATCCCTGCTGACTCAGACTACTTAGCCGAGGGTAACGTCACCTCCAAAATAGGGGCCTACCATAATATGCATTAATAACTTAATTAATTATCTTTCAATAATCCGACCCTTTAGGATTGTATCCTTGCTGACTTAAACTACTGGGTTGAGGGTAACGTCACCTTCAAAAGAGGGGCCTACTACAATAACTAAGATAATCTATTAAAAAGTGCAAAAGTGCGGAAATAATCAAAGGTTACACTAAACACGAGTCGGAGCCAAGTGATTCATCTTGTCTATCTGTTTTTATTTTTCAGCATTTTAGTTAGTTTTATTTTTCTAGTTTAAAAACCTTTTTTCTAACTTTTTATTTGATTAGACGTTGAGGATAAACCGGTACTAAAAGCTCTTGTGTCCTTGGACGACCTCGGTATCTTGCCAACACTATACTACGCTCACGATGGGTGCACTTGCCCATATGTGTGTTTAGTGTTAGTAAAATATCGTGTTTTATAAATTTAAAACATGACTAACGTGTAAAAAGGGCTTCAAATATACTTAAACTTATATACACACTCGCACACATCAAGTTTTTTGGCGCCGTTGCCGGGGACACAAGGATTTTAGGAAAGCTTAAAATCGACGGCCTAATCAGTTTTTTTTAAACCTTTTCAAAACGCGTGCACATTTTTCTGCATTTTAGTTTACTTTTGCATTTACAGTAGCTTGAACACGGGTCGTGCTCACTGAACACGGGCCGTGCTGCACATTTTTCATAAAACACCCAGATACAGAACCTGAACACGGGGTCGTGCTCACTGAACACGCCCCCGTGCTCAACGAAATCAGTAACTTTAATTAAAACGCCCAGATACAGATTCTGTACACGGGGCCGTGTCCACTGAACACGGGGCCGTGTCCTGCCTCTGTTTCCGTTTTCATTTTTGTTTTCTGGTCTCGAGACGTTGTTGTGGTCTGCTGAGTGATTCTTATGGATCAATACTCAGGAGGTTACAACTACACCTATGAGGAGGATGATTATAGGGAATATTATTGCACCAATTGCGGTAACACTCACTCGGTTCGATATTGTAACTTATTTCAACCATCCACTTCATACACCTACTATGAGGAGCCCAGGTACGAGCCATCAACTTCACAAACATCCTATGAAGACCAAAGGTATGAACCTTCTCCCTCATACTCATATTTTGATGAACCAAGGTATGAGCCTTCATACTCATACTCTGAGGAACCAAGATATGAGCCACCACCTTCGTATGCTTACTATGAGGAACCATGACGTGAACAACCCACCTCATATGAGTATTATGAAGAACAAAATTGCGACCCTTATCCATCATATACTTACAATGAAGAACAATGGTGTGAACCATCTACTTCCTATGAGTATTATGAGGCACAAAGGATCGAACAACCGGATTCAAGCTTTGAAAATCCCGATCCTTGCTCTATCACTGAAGTGACCGATAGGATATTAGAACACCTTAAAACTATCGAAAGCTACATAAAAGAATCTCGTGCAAGGGAAGAGGAGTCCCACGCAAGAGAAGAATTAAGTTGTAATAAAGAAGAGATAGTTGAAAGTGTAAAAATGGAAGAACAATTAAGTGAAAAACCGACACATGAGTTAAACAACGAAAAAGGTGAGCCCGTTAACGTTAAAATTCAAGAAGAGTCTAATTTTAAAGAAATTAATCTCTTGTCACCTTCTTTTGAAAATCATTGTTTAGTACCCACTCATGCTAAGTTTTTAAAAGAGTTAAACACTAACACTAAAATTAACGAAACGGTAAGTATTAAGTTAACTAACGATCAAACTTCGTTAATAAAAGAAGACCCATTTGAAATCAACATTACACCGGTTCCATGTTTTTTTCAAAATTCCTTTATTAGTAATGTCACGATTGATAAAGATCTTTGTGTTAACATAATGCCCAATTACATTTTCAAAAAATTAAGTATTAGTGATTTTTCTCCACTTCAAATACCCATTTTTCTATCTAATCGGAAAGTAATAAAATCAATCGGTATAGTTGAGGATGTCTTGGTTCAAACAAATCAAATGGTAATCCCAACCGACTTTGTCATCCTCGATGACGCTCCTCTAGTGTTGGGACGACCCTTTGTAAAAACCCACGAAGCTTTGAAAAACCGGAAGTACAACAATCTATCAATTGCATTTAAAAAGAGTGTCGATCTTGAACGGTCAATGAAATATCCATTCGGCAATAATGACCTCCTAATTGAAGATGAAGATGAACCACCCGATACGAATGAAAAGATTAACCACTTTGTTGAAGAAGAGGTCGCCATAGAACAAACTTTTAAAGTTCTTGATCAAAATGAGCAACCCAATAAGGAGTCTCCTAAAGACCCACCTCTTGAGCTCAAAGAACTTCCAAAAGGTTTGGAATATGCTTTTCTAGACAAGGATGGTAAATCACATGTAATTATTTCGTCTAAATTAGGTAGTTTAGAAAAAGAAAAGTTAATTAAACTTTTGGAAAAACACAAAAATGCGATTGCTTGGAAGCTTGTAGACATTAAAGGAATAAGTCCTTCCATGTGCACACAAAAAATTTTAATGAATGATGACTACAAATCGGTAATACAACCACAACGTCGAGTAAATCCAAATGTTCAAGAAGTGGTTAACAACGAAGTCATCAAATTACTTGACGCCGGACTTATTTATCCTATCTCCGATAGTCCTTGGGTAAGTCCCGTCCAAGTAGTTCCAAAGAAAGGAGATATGACGGTAGTAACTAACGAAAAGAATGAATTAATACCAACGAGAACCGTCACAGGATGGAGAGTATGTATAGATTATAGACGATTAAATGAAGCAACGAGGAAAGATCATTTTCCTTTGCCCTTCATTGATCAAATGTTAGAAAGATTATCCGGTCATAAATTTTACTGTTTCTTGGATGGTTTTTCAGGTTACTTTCAAATCCCGATAGCACCCGAAGACCAAGAAAAGACAACCTTCACATGTCCCTATGGAACTTTTGCTTATCGACGCATGCCATTTGGTCTATGTAATACCCCCGCAACATTCCAACGTTGCATGGTAGCCATCTTCCATGACAAGATAGAAAAGACAATGGAAGTCTTCATGGACGACTTTTCTATCTTTGGGGATTCATATGACCAATGCCTCGATAACCTTGAACGAATGCTATCCCGATGTGAGCAAACTAACCTCACCCTTAACTGGGAAAAATGCCATTTCATGGTAACGGAGGGAATAGTACTCGGTCATAAAATCTCAAGCGAAGGAATGGAGGTTGATCGAGCCAAAATAGACACTATTTCTCGACTACCACCCCATCCTCCGTTAGAGCTATCAGAAGTTTCCTAGGGCATGTCGGATTTTATAGGCGGTTTATCAAAGACTTTTCTAAAATCTCAAGGCCTCTAACAAAATTACTTGAAAAAGATGCCCCTTTCATCTTTGACAAGGATTGCAATCAAGCATTTCTAACCCTAAAGGAAATGCTAGTCAATGCACCTATCATGATAGCGCCTGATTGGAAATTTCCTTTCGAAATCATGTGTGATACAAGTGACTTTGCAGTTGGAGCTGTCTTGGGACAAAGAAAAGAAAAGCATTTTCACCCAATTTATTATGCTAGTAAAACACTTAACGATGCACAAGAAAATTACACAACAACTGAAAAAGAGTTACTAGCTGTGGTATTTGCTTTTGATAAATTTCGTTCTTATCTTGTTCTTTCTAAAACTATAGTCTATACAGATCATGCAGCCATTCGATATCTCTTCAAAAAGCAGGACGCAAAACCACGTTTGATTAGGTGGATTTTACTCCTCCAAGAATTTGATATTGAAATCAAAGACAAAAGGGGAGCTGAAAACACCGCAACGGATCATCTTTCACGCTTAGAAGACCCAGCTTTGGAGGCAACCAGGGACGAGCAAATCAACGAAAAATTTCCAACAGAGTCCCTAGAAATGGTGGAATACAGACAAGAACCATGGTACGCCGATTATGCTAACTACCTAGCTAGCGGTATAGTCGCAAAAGGTTGGCCACATCATCAAAGGAAGAAATTCTTTGCTGATGTAATACATTATTTTTGGGAAGATCCTTATCTTTTCAAAATGTGTGCCGACAAACTCATCCGACGATGCGTACATGGTAGCGAAGCATGAAGAATTCTCCGCCATTGTCATGAAGGTCCATACGGAGGACATCATGGTGTCGCTAGTACCGCACGAAAGGTATTTGATTCAGGATTTTATTGGCCAACAATTTACAAAGACGCCCAAAGTCTTGTCAAGACATGTGATGCTTACCAAAGAACAGGTAATATTTCTTCCAAAAAAGAAATACCACAAAATGGCATTCTTGTTTGTGAAATTTTTCATGTGTGGGGACTCGACTTTATGGGACCTTTCCCACCATCAAAAGGAAACAAATATATACTTGTGGCAGTAGATTACTTGTCTAAATGGGCGGAGGCCGAGGCACTTCCAACAAACGATGGAAGAGTCGTGGTAAGTTTTCTGAAAAAAATTATTCTCTCGTTTTGGTACACCTAAAGCATTAATAAGTGATAGTGGTACCCATTTTTGTAACCATCAACTTGAAAAAATCTTAACAAGATATGGGGTCTATCATCGGGTCTCAACAGCATATCATCCTCAAACAAACAGACAAGCCGAAGTGACTAATAGAGGTTTAAAACGAATACTTGAAAAAAACCGTAGGGTTAAATAAAAAGGAATGGGCCGATAAATTAGATGACGCTTTATGGGCTTTTCAAACTGCTTATAAAACAACAATAGGTACAACCCCATATAAGCTCGTGTATGGAAAAAGATGTCATTTGCCAGTAGAAATAGCTCACAAGGCCTACTGGTCAATTAAAAATGTAAACTTAGATTTAGAATTTGCTGGTAGAAATCGATTTTCTCAATTAAATGAATTAGACGAATTAAGGAATTATGCATACTCTAACTCTGAAATTTATAAGGAAAGAATGAAAATTTTGCATGACAAACACATTAAACCTAATGAATTTCGAGTAGGAGATCAAGTTCTATTGTTTAATTCACGACTTCGATTATTTCCTGGTAAATTAAAGTCTAGGTGGTCAGGACCTTTTTCCATCACCCATATTTTCCCACACGGTGTAGTAGAAATTAAATCTCGGAATGGACCTCCATTCAAAGTCAATGGCCAACGGCTGAAACTCTATCAAGGATTCATTGAGGATGAAGAGGAAGAAATCTCGCTTCAAACGGTCGACGAGTAAAAGCATCAACATCATACCTGGTAAGTTACGAACAAGCGGGATGACATCTTAATCGGTAAGTCTTCTAACCGAGTTTTGGGAAAACAAGGCACTCACACGAGCACAAAAAAAAAAAAAAAAAAAAAAGCTCGGCACGAGGCCGTGTCCGCTGGACACGGGGCCGTGTCCGCGCAACTGTTGGGATAAAACCCCTTTTCCAAACAGTTTCTTCATTTCCACACGCCCTGTTTCCCCGAAAACTCTATGGTTCAGGCGATTTTCTGCAGAATTTCGACGTCTCCTCTACCTCTAACAACATCAAGGTATGATTCAATCACCATTAGTAGTTAGATTTGGTACTTGCATGTAGTTAAAACATCAAAAATTTAGGGGAAAATCTAGGGTTCTTGAACTTCATCTGGATCGAACCCCAAATTTTTGCTTAAATCTGTTAGCATTAGTTTAGATTAGTGTTATAGGAAGTAAATCCACTTGTATTGTTTATAGATTTGCCCGATTTCTCACAAAAACCTCAAACCCTTGTTTTTTAACCGAAAAAGTTAAAATCGAAGGGGTAAATGGTTTGTTTTGGGAAAAACGGCACTTGGGGTTTCATTTTCGGGGGAAACCGCACCTATTGGACCAAAAATTTTCAAGTTTTCGGGACCGGGTCGAAAAATGAAGATTATGAGTAACAGACGCCTGGACACCGGGTCGTGTCCGCTGAACACGGGGCCGTGTCCAGCTAACTGTTTTCAGTTTTCTCCGAAATTTCAACTGCTTCGTGCTAACTTTTGTTGTATTCTTTCAGATGTCGAAGAAATTCACAAGGTTCAATGCAAGTGAGCAAGATGCTAAGGCTAGATACGACATGCTTCGAACCCGACCGGAGGAATACCCAAGACAAGTGTGCACGGATCTGTTGACATTGGTGAACCAACTTGACCGCTTTAACAACCTAGTCACCGGGCCGCTGAGAGTCGCCCTTACTACTCGCCTTCGCTTGGTCCCCGAATATACTTTGGAATTCTATAGCACCTTCGTGTTTAATTCAAGGTGCGACCCATTTGACAATGATGGGGTAGCGTTCCGATGTGGGGGGACCAAGTACTCGATTTCGATGGCACAGTTTGGGTCGATAGTTGGGTTTTATGCGGAGGAAGATGCGGGTAATGAAGAAAACACCGGAGGGGTGCGAGAGTTGGATGAAAAACGAGCGCCAAGTCGCTTGGGCTCAAATTGGAGAAGGGCACTACAACCCGAGCAGCACTAAGAGCACTAAGCTGAGGGACCCGCTTTACCGTTACATCCATAGGGTCCTCACTTACTCTCTTAGCCAAAGGCATGATAGCGGTGGCGTTGTTGGGTTGAGAGATTTGGTGGTCCTTCATTGCATTCATAACCGCAGACACCTAGATGTTCCGTACCTCCTGCTCCGTAACATGCATTTGAACCGGCTTGCTACTCCACCAACCCCTATCTTCTTCGGGGGATGGATATACCGTCTCTTCAAGCACTTCGTGAACATGCCTCGATCTTTCCAAAGAAGTCCATGGTCGGGAAGAGTAGACATACACATCTGTCGCTCCATGAACTTGATCTATGAAGCCGAAGACGGGTCGGTTAGCTTCCAAAGAGTCCAAGGGCATGCATGGAACCCGCAAGAGGCACTCGTCCTTCACGCTCCACAACATCATCAGTACCAGTACCAGCCCCACGGTGATCCGGGCCAGTCCTCCTCACAAGGAGGCGGTTTTCCTAACTTCCAAAGTTTACATGATTTATTGCATGAAAACCTCATGTGCACCAGGAACACCTATAATATGGCGAGCAACACGTATACCCGGGTCGGAGAAATCGAGAGAAACATATCCGACATCCAAGATGACATTAGGAATATCCAGGAGTACATAGCGGGGCACAGTGGAGGAGGAGATGATGATGAGGAGGAGGACATGGACTAGGCGGGAGGAGCAGTGTTAGGAGCAGATGGTTGGTGATCCCACAGGTTAACCCCCTTTTATCTTGAACAATTTCCGGCCTGCATGCCGTGTGTTGAACAATTTACTTTCCTTTAACTCTTTTTATTTTCTGCATTTGTTTTTCTTTCTAACTTTGTGATGTGGATGTTGAACGGTGGTAATTTAGGATGTTTGTTATGGTTTGGTGTAGTGTTTATTGATAAAACAGGTACATACGAGGCTTAGAGTACTAAATATTAGTACTACTAAAGCCGGAGCAGGAAAACCGAAGACAGAAACCTGTTTTTCACCTTTAGAGATTGTCCACACGGGGTCGTGTCCAGCCCCGTGCCCATTGCCCCAGACCTGCTGTTTGTTTAAATCTGCAGACTTTCGCCAGACACGGGGTCGTGCCCAGCCAACACGCCCCCGTGTCCAACTTCTGTAAGTAATTGTTACTGGCACTCTGACCACGGGGTCGTGTCTATCCGACACGGGGCCGTGTCCAGACGCCCAGTAACATTAAATTTTTCTTTTTCACACTTTTTACACATTCAATCAACCTAAAAACTTATTTTTGGGACACATTGAGGACAATGTGTAATTTAAGTGTGTGGGGATGCTAAAACCTTGAATCTTGCAAGTCCTAAATACAAGCCTTACACAAAACTCTATTGGAACCGCTAATCACCCCAAATTTTTTCAAAAAAAAAATTCATATTTTTTTTTTTACTTGTCTAGGTTTAATTTGGGAATTTCAAGTTCTAAAAAGGTTATATTTTTACAAATTTACAACCGATAGCGTCGTGATAAAAAGAACCAACATAAGAAAATTATGAAACGGCATGACAAGCTTAATTAAAATTTGATTATATATACTTGATCACATAAAAACCCATTCCCACTAAAAGTGAGTTTTGAGCCTTTATTGAGCATACAAATATATATCTTTAAACTAAATGCTCATTTTTCGTTCATTGTGTGAATAGCCGCTTGGTTCTTACGACTCTAGAACTTGCCACGACGATACATTCCCGGTCCTTACCAACTTAAACCCGAGTAAGTAAATGACGGAGGCATTAGGACTAACAATTTTTATTTCTACACCATTATTTTCCTTTTTTTTTTACCACCTACCCAAAATCCCCCTAGTTAACCCCTTTGAGCCTAAACCTTTTCATTTCATAACCCCAAAACCATTTTACCCACCAAAACTTTTTTTATTTTTTAACCCTTTGTTTTAGTAACAAGCTCGGTTTCTCTAATGACTTTAAAAAAAATGATGATGATGAAGCAAAAGAGAAATAAACAAACAAGTTTATCAAAAATAACTTTGTTTGAATAATGGCTTCATCAAACTAAAATTTTCAAAAATAAAAAGTCTTACGAAAACCGACGCTTTTTTCGCCCTTTTACTAACCACTAACCCAACCACCTACCTTTAACCCAAGCCTAACCCTTCACCAAAAAAAAAAAAACATGATGATGAAGCAAAAGAAGGAGGATTGATTGCTTGGCAAGCTTATGGTAGGAGTAAGTTCCATGCCGCTCTCGAGTGATCCACTAAAATACATCTTCGGACGAGTGTTGAGTGATCCCCCGTGAGGTATGTGAACTTGTATATAAATAGAATTTTAAAAAGGCATGTTATGCCCTAATAAGTAATTTATCTTATGAAATGTTTTAAATAAATCATGACGAATAGGATTGTAAAATAAATAAAAATAAAAACTTAATAAAGAATCTTGGAAATCCCGACACTCTACGACAAGCCCAAAAACCTTCTCTTCTACCCATTCCATTTGGGAGTGTGAAGCCACATTATAAAGAGTTTTGCTTGAGGACAAGCAGAGATTCAAGTGTGGGGGTATTTGATGTGCACAAAATGCAACATATAAATTACATCAATTATGGCATAAAACTAACCCTTTTTAGTACTAATGTTGGAAAAAGTGTGTTTTTGTCTTCCTTTTGTATTTTCAGGATTAAATGAGCTCAAATGAACAAAAGAAGCAAAAAGGCAGCTAAATCTAACATAAATACAAGAAAAGGAACAAACGTTGCATGCCCGACCTCCCCGACAGCATCTTCCCAAGCAAAACAAGAGAACAGAAGGCTGAACACGCCCCGTGCTCAATGAGCACGGGGGCGTGCCCAAGAGTCCGCAGAAAAGACAAAGCTGTAGAAGCTTCTATTGCCCACCATGGGGCCGTGCTCAGCGGACACGAGGCCGTGGTCAACTATAAGATTCGCAGAATCCAGGCAAATCTTGATAGTACAGAAACGCTTCTGCACACGGGGTCATGCCCAGCGGACACGGGGGCGTGGTCAACTAATGCAGACAAACTGCAATTAATGAAGACAGAGAAGAAGGTGGACACGGGGCCGTGCCCAATGGACACGGGGCCGTGCCCGAGCTGCTGTTCAGGCTATAAATAGGGGTGCTTGGCTCATTTGCAAACCATCCCTTGGCACACCACCTCTCTCACACTTCACCCACCACCCACCACCATCACAACACCATCATCCATTGTCCATCTTAGAGTGTGTGAGTCGTCTCGGGATCCAAGATTGATCGTAAGAGTTCTTGACAATAAAAGGCCATGTTTGCCTAAGTCTCTTACATCACTTGGTGAAAACAAGTGTCTAGTGTAATACTTTTTATTTTTAATCTTTTCGCACTTTTTACTTGGTTATGTATCAATGACTTTAATAACTAGTTTCTTATGTTGAAGGTGATTCTTCCTTATCGTTTGTCCGTGGTGTCTTGGCATTATTTGATTGTCTATATAAAATAAAAGATTTTCACCATTCATATCTCTACGGTCTATCTGGAGATATGTTGGCTACCTGGTCGGGGGTTAAGGGAACGGTTTGGTAAGAGTCTTGCCTTGTTCTGTGTATAGATCCTGCAAGGACCTGGGTCAAATTTAGTAGGACCTCCTTCAATACCCACCGGTATTGGATGGCGGGGGTCCAAACTCTTTGATCCCCTCATATGTAAGCTACTATTAATACTTTAATCCGGCTATTTAGGACAGTATCCCTGCTGACTCAGACTACTTAGCCGAGGGTAACGTCACCTCCAAAACAGGGGCCTACCTTAATATGCATTAATAACTTAATTAATTATCTTTCAATAATCTGACCCTTTAGGATTGTATCCTTGCTGACTCAAACTACTAGGTTGAGGGTAACGTCACCTTCAAAAGAGGGGCCTACTACAATAACTAAGATAATCTCTTAAAAAGTGCAAAAGTGCAGAAATAATCAATGGTTACACTAAACACGAGTCGGAGCCAAGTGATTCATCTTGTCTGTCTGTTTTTATTTTTATTTTATTTTTCAGCATTTTAGTTAGTTTTATTTTTCTAGTTTAAAAACCTTTTTTTCTAACTTTTGATTTGATTAGACGTTGAGGATAAACTGGTACTAAAAGCTCTTATGTCCTTGGACGACCTCGGTATCTTGCCAACACTATACTACGCTCACGATGGGTGCACTTGCCCATATGTGTGTTTAGTGTTAGTAAAATACCGTGTTTCATAAATTTAAAACTTGACTAACGTGCAAAAAGGGCTTAAAATATACTTAAACTTATATACACACTCGCACACATCAGTTAGTTACCAAGTGTTTAGTTCAGTTCATTGAATAAAATGTAGATAATTACCCGAGTACCGTACAAGATGGCTACCAGATTGTTTTGCCCATCCCCACTGCCCCCTATCTAAGCAATGGTCATGATTTAAGGTCATTACTTCATGCCTGTCCTCTCAGGTACGGTGTGAGGTTGCCAAGCCTAATAGCGCTATCAACTAACACCCTGTTACCTCTCAGGTAACTATTCGGTATAAGATGGGACTTAAAATGATAGGAAGAGTGTATTATCTAACATTCCCGTTTTAACCAAGAGATGTATTCCTCTCAGGAATACCCAATGATTTACCCAAGACCCATTCCTCCCTGGAATACCCAATTGACTGTCCCAACCACCGGGGCACATGCTCAAGAGATGAACTCACCTTAGATTGCTCGGTATGTTACGATACGTGTTCCAAGTTGCTCAATTAATCCCTATTGGGGTTACCACTAACAGTTAGAATCTCATTCTATCAACCACACATGTAACACATTGCATATAATGTATCAGTTATCACATAATCACATAAGTCATACACTCTTTTACATACTACACAAATAGTGCACTAGCATCAAACAAGTTGTACAAGTTGTATCTGTTTCTCAACATTGTCCATGTCTCACGAAAGTATTTGTCGATCATGTCATTTAAACTACTGCATGTACTAGACCATGAACATTCCTCAACACATTGCAAATATTCACGTACTACTCACATAGAGTTTTTCATACCATAATATACATTCTAGTTCGCCACGTACTACAATCATCGGCTTATTCGTGTGCATTTAAATGACAATCTGACCCAACCACAGCTGGCCCAATCTGTTAACAGCCCAATATGTCACGCAGGTGGGCCGCGACCTGTGCAACCCAAACCAACCTGGCACGAGCCCAGCTGCGTGCGGCCCATATGTTACTGAATCCATTTAATTAGTTACAACAGATAGCCCACTTGACAAGGTCCAATTTAATCGGCTTGATGAAGGCAGTGATGTGGACTTGGCTGGTGACCCGAGGTCACGCAGCCCAGTCGCATACGAGATGGGCTAAGCGGCCCTTCAACCCTTCGGCCCAACACTTTGAATATTTCTTCTTAATGAATTGTAATAGTTTGCATATTCTAAGCAATTTCCTAGTTCCTTATGACTTGTTAATATGATTCTTGAACATAATCAAATCATCACAGCATCCATTCGTAATTGTTATTTCTTTTGGGTTTAACAAATCATTGTTTCACTACCTCTTATCATGCATATAGATATGTGTAAAGATCTTACTTCACACCATCATCTTACAAGTTTATAATAACCTATGATTATCACCAACAGATACTCAAGATGCTTATAAATTAACAAGACTAACTATCCCTGTTCGATCCACGCATAATTATTATTTGCTAACACTCAATAATCAGAATCACATGTCAAACAATTGCATATAAGATCACTTAAAACAAACCGATCATATAATATCAAAACTGGACATCATCATACAAAATAAACTAACAATCATTGTTCCAATCATTTACGAATAACCCTAAACTTGGTATCATGATTGCTACACACATAAGCAGTCAAGTGTCATGCTCATGAATAATAAGTTAACATACCGATCAAATACAAGGACCCGAGAGATGATGCTTTGAAGATAATGAACTCCGATGGGGGTTGTCTGCCGTCGGGTTAATGGAAGGTAGAGGAGAGGTGGTTAGGGTTTGAGATTATGTGAATGTTAACATATAAAATCACGTACAAATTACTTATGTGTGCAATTATATCTACTATCTCAAAGTTAATCGGCCCACCTCCAACTATAACCGGCCCACTTCCAATTTGTTTGGGCTTGCATAGCCCAAATATAATTGCGGTCGAACTATGTGTGTGCCTGTGCTCGGGTTGGGCTCCGGGTACACTAGACACTAAAACAGTTCAAGTATACACTCAGTCGTACCCAATTATATCCATGTTCAACAAGTTTATAAAAGTTTCGAGAGTTTAACAGATTCACTACAGCAGGGAACGTGAAAGAGAAATAATGACACTAACCTTGAAAGTTCGGGTTGTCACATCATCCCCAACTTGAAAGAAATTTCGTCCCGAAATTTGATATGTAAACATAAAGAAGTGAAGTGACAAATCAAGATTGTTGTAGATTTTCCTCAGGTGCCACATCATCCCCAACTTGAAATGGAATTTCGTCCCGAAATTCACCAATTGCATCAGAATTAGATTGGTCGTCAGGAAAAAGTTGAGGATACTTGAGCTTCATCTGATCCTCACGCTCCCACGTGAACTCCGGTCCACGTCTTGAGTTCCAACGAACTCTCACAATCGGGATTCGACTATGCTTACGCACCTTGACCTCCCGGTCGATGATCTCGATAGGTTCTTCGACAAACTGTAACTTGTCGTCAATCTTGAGCTCTTGAAATGGCACGACTAGTGTTTCATCAGACAAACACTTCTTCAATTGTGAAACATGGAAGACATCGTGAACATTACCCAACTCAGCAGGTAACTCGAGCTTATAAGCCACTTTACCGATCCGCTCCAAGATTTTAAATGGCACAACGTAACGCGGATTAAGCTTGATGCGCTTCCCAAAGCGTACAACACCCTTCCACGGCGAAACTTTTAATATAACCCGATCACCTACCGCAAACTCCAATGGTTTCCTACGCTTGTCAATGTAGCTTTTCTGACAATCACGCGCTGCTGCCATACGGTTCCTGATCTGAACAATCTTTTCTGAAGTTTCAAGTACAAGCTCAGGACCCGTGATCTGGCTGTCACCCACCTCAGCCCAACAGAGAGGAGAACGGCATTTCCGCCCATACAATGCTTCGAAAGGAGCTGCCTGAATACTAGTATGGTAGCAGTTGTTGTATGAAAACTCTATAAACGAAAAAATGTTTCTCCCAGCCTTTGCCAAAATCAATCACACATGCACGGAGCATGTCTTCAAGTGTCTGGATGGTTCGCTCACTCTGACCATCCGTCTGTGGGTGATAAGCAGTACTCATATCGAGACATGAACCGAACGACTTATGCATCGACTGCCATAAATCAGAAATGAAACGCAGGTCTCGATCTGAGATGATGGAAGTTGGCACCCTGTTCCTAGAAACCACTTCCTAAAGATAAACCGCTGCAAGCTGTGAGAATTTATCCGTTTCCTTGATCGCTAGAAAATGCGCTGATTTCGTGAGACGATCAATGATCACCCAAATAGTGTCGTTTCCGGCCTGTGTTCTCGGTAAACCTGTGACGAAATCCATAGCAATCTGCTCCTATTTCCACGTGGGTATCTCTGGTTGCTGAAGTAGGCCTGAGGGTTTCTGATACTCCACTTTAACTTTAGCACAAGTCAAACACTTACTCACATACGTCGCGATGTGAGCCCTCATCATTGGCCACCAATACATAACTCTGAGGTCTTGATACATTTTATCTGAGCCTGGGTGAACTGAATACCGAGAATTATGCGCTTCATCCATCACAAGCTCTCTAAGATTTCCATACGAAGGAACCCGTATCCGTTCCATGAAATAGTGAATGCCATCAGATCTCTCCACAAGTTGTTTTTCCATGCCTCGCAAGTATTCAGCCTCAATGTTTTCTTATTTCAATGCCTCGATCTGAGCGGAACGAATCTGATCAGGTAAACCAGAGTGAATAGTGAGTTGTAGGGCGCGAACATGCTTAGGCTTCGTCTCCTTTCGGCTAAGCGCATCAGCTACAACGTTAGCTTTCCCCGGGTGATACTTGATGGCACATTCGTAGTCGTTCAAAAGTTCTATCCACCCTCGCTGTCGCATATTCAATTCCTTCTGGTCGAAGATATGCTGGAGTGTTGGGATTGAACCCTACCAGAGGAACAATTGATTAAAGCCAAAACCGGATCAGAGCAGTGGATCCAGCATAAGTAGTTGTTTGCTTTAAGTCTTCTCCCTTTGATGGTGATTCTAACAACTGCTGCACCTAAGTACTGATCTGTTATAACTACTGATGGTCTACAACAACTTCTGATTCCAAAAGACTGTTGAAGACAAAGTGTTGCTTAGTCAATCTACTAATCTGGTTCAAGTTTTCCTGAAGACCAAAGCATTGCTAGGGCTGAAGCAGTGGAATGAAGAATCAATTGTTTTGTTTTCCTTTTGTATTATAATCAGTTGTTAGTATAACAGTAGTTAGATAACAGTGTTTGTATAGATCAGTAGTTTTAGGTTGTTAGGGAGTTAGATGTCACTATCAATGGTGACGTCAGCAAAGATGCTTCAGTGGTTTGCTTGTGCAGTATAAATAGAGCAGTACCCTGTACTGTTCTATTAGCTCTTTCCATCTTCGTCATTTCTATACAAGCAAATCTATTGAGCTCAGGCTGAGGGGGAGACTTTTGCATTCATGCAAGTGTAACCGTTGATTGTAATAAATATAATCATCTGATTCATTGTCATACATGTTTGCTTAGAATTGTTCTCTTGTTTGATTGTGTGAAAAGTTATTTCATCTTAATTCCGCTGCAACTCAATTTCATCTTCATTTTGTTAACAAAACCACAATCAATCAAACTCAGATCCTAACAATTGGTATCAGAGCATAGGACAGTCAAATTCGATCTAACCATCAATTTGACATAAAAGTTCAGCTCGATCTTATTGATACTTTCGATTGTTTGTTTTGTTGAAAAACAGAGTAAGGTTTAATCACCATCAAAGTTGATTAATCAGTACCTGTAAAACAACCAGGATGACGTCACAATCACAAGATGTTAACAATAGCATCGGTTCACTCTTCAAACCACCCATGTTGAAACGTAATGAATACAACATCTGGGAGTGAAGGATGAGTCACATCTTAGCTCAACAGAATACCAGATGTTGGAGGTCGGTTGTCTTTGGACCACATGTTCCAATGGCGCCAAGTGCTGAGGATCTAAAGGTTTTGGTTCCTAAGAAAATTGAGAACTATACCGACCAGGATTATCAGAAAATTGAACTAGATGCCAAGGCATTTAGCATCATTGCATTTGCACTACCAAATGAGATTTATGCTGGGCTGTTGCACTACAACAGTGCCAAGGAATTGTGGGATGCACTTAAGGAACAATTTGGTGGTACCGAAGAAGTAGTTGAAAACAATAGAGAAATTTTGAACCAACATTATGAAACAATTTGCCAAATTAAGGGTGAAACATTAACACAGCAGTTTGAGTGATTTAGCTGTCTCATGAGTGAACTAAAACTTGTCAAAGTTGAATTTGCTAATGCTACACAAAATAGCAGGTTTCTTAGGTCACTCCCTGAAAAATGGGACACAATTGCTTTTGTTACAAGGAATTCTGTTGGGTTCAAAGATCTGACACTGACCCAACTTCATGGTAGACTCCTAACCTATGAAAGGGAGTTAAACCAGAAAAAGAAGTTGCAAGAGTCTAGCAAAGTTGCAGATGACTACTCATTTGGCAACACAGCTCTTCTAGGTCAAGAAGAGTCTGGCAGTAGTAACGATCAGAGTTATGATCATTTTATTGACATAACTGCTGGTGGTAACTTCAACTGCTGGTGGTAACTTCAACAATTGGTATCAGAGCAAATGGAGAAAGCCAGAACTCTGATAATTTATTTTTTGAACTCAATGATTTACAGCATTTTGATCCAACTGATTTAGAAGAGATGGATATCTTGCATCAACTTGCTTTGTTAAGTGTCAGGACTAGCAAGTTTTACAAAAGGACAGGGAGAAAATTCCCAGGGTTACATGGGAATCTAAAAGTAGGGTTGGACAAGTTTAAAATCAAATGCTACAAGTGCAATAGGTTAGGTCATTTTGCTAGGGAGTGTAGGAGTCAAACAGCTGTACCAATCATCACACACCCTACCTCAAACCCTAGACCACAAAATAACCAATCCACTGTGCATTATAATCATTATACCCCTGCTGCCCATGTAAACACTGCTCACTATGCACACCCTGCAACCCCTGTTCCTGTGCATTATGTCCAAACCACTGTCCCTCAGATACAGTATGTCCAGGCCCCAGCTCAACAGGTTCAAGTACAACCAACTGCACCACAACAAGTTACACCAGCAGTGGTTCAACCAGATCAGCAAAGCTTTTTCACCCAAGGCTTTGTTGACTGGAGTAGCTTATCTGATGAGCTAGGTGATGAAAATTTTGCTCTTCTTGATAAAAATGATATTTCTAGTGATAACTTTTGTTTTGTAGCATTGGAGTCTGTGCAAGAAGGACTGACAGCTGATGAAGGACAGTCAAGCAATGAAACAGTGGATACAATTGCTGAGGAAGTGGTTAATGATGTGGCTGATGAAATACTGTTGGGAGAAAAAGTTGAAACTCTGTTGGAGCCACTGACCGACCCCTTGTCTGAAGAAGAAGAGAAGAAACATGGAGAAAAGGAAGAGAAGGTGGCTGATGAGAAAGAGGATGCTTGTGATTGTGCAATGATGGCTGCAAGAAAGGTATCACCCCAGGTCCTTAAAAACCTTTGTTCAGACAAATGTATCATTGCATTTGCTAACATTAAGGAGGTGAATGAAAACCTTGTTGATAAATTGCTAACCTGTGAAGTACAATTTGAGAAATCTTTAAAAGAATTGAAAAAAAAATTGTCAGAAAAGGATACTGAGATCTGTAGCCTTAAACAAGAGCAGAACATAACCAAGGACCAACTTCAAACTATGATAGAAAAATATCAAGTTTGTAAAAAGGAGTTGGAAGCCACCCATATTACATGTGAAAAATGGGTGGAATCCTGCAAAGGTTATGAGGTCATGCTTGAAAAACAGATTAAAAGCAATGTAAAATTTAGTGTGGGTTATAGAAAACATGATGATGAAAACACTACTTTTGAAAAATCTGTTCAAAACACTGCTGAAATTATACCAACCAACAAGGATGGCCAAGAAGTGAAAATCACTGATAAACTTGGTAACAAAATCACTTTGGAAAGATCTGTGGGGTCCTCAACTTCTGAGGAACTTGAGAAATACCAATTTAAACCCACATGGTCTGATGAGTGTGACATCCTTGAAAACTTCAAACCAATGGACTTCACAACCACTGATGGTGTAAAAGCTCCCAAAGCAAAAGTGATTCCTCTTAAGGACATCCCAACAGTTGTTCAAAAATCTGTTGCTAAGGAGTCTGAAAAGAAGAAGAAAAGGGAAAAGATTAAAAACTTGTTTTGTGATTTCTGTGAAAAGAAAAATCATTTGACCAAAGATTGTTTTCACTTAAAAGCTTATGATCTTAACAAAACAAGCACTATTGAGCCTTCACAAAGCTGCACCATCTGTGGTAAATCAAACCATCCTACTCAAAAGTGTGTGTACTTGAAATCTTTTGAGGTAAAAAAGGAAGTGTACATGTCAAAAACACCTATGAGTTCATCAAATCCATCTGTCAAGTTCACCAAAAATCAACAATTGTTTGTGCCTGTCCAAAAAGCTGTTACCAAACAGCTGAACCTAACCTCTGTTAAAAGAGATGTTCAGGTGACTGATGCACCCCCTGCTAACCAATACCAGAGAGGTAAGGGTCAACCACCATACCCTAGGGTCCCACACGTTTATGAGGCTTACAAAACGCCTTCTAAACCAAGAGTGAACAGGCATCCCTTTGGGTACCAGCAGATGATAGGGCAAGACCCCCAACAGTGGTTAGAGAAAAGTGTTTCAAAAATTGATCAAATCCCTGAGCTAACCACTGTCCATCCACCTGAACTTAACACAGACAATGTTGAGACCCCATCCAAAGCCATCTTGGCTTTGGAGACCCTCTTAAACTGATTATTTACTTGATGTGCAGGGAGCTTCTGCATGCTTAGATAGTCTTTGGTATGTAGATAGTGGAGGCTCCAGGAACATGATAGGATGTAGAGCCCTTCTCAAAGAATTCAAAACTCATGGAGGGGGTGATATATCTTTTGGTAATAATAGTAAAGGGAAGGTCATGGGTTCTGGTACTGTACAGTCTGGTAATGTTAGGTTTGAAAATGTCAATCTAATTGACAATCTAAAATTCAACCTTCTTATTGTGTCTCAAATGAGTGACAAAGGGTTTGGGTCATTCTTCACTAAAGATTGTTGTAGGATTATTGGGCCATAAATGGTCAAAAAGATTGAAGAAATAATAAAAAATGGAAAAACAAAACTTGTTACTCAAAGAAGTGGCAATGTTTATGTGGTTGATTTTTTAAAAGAGAGCCCCAGAACTGATGCATGTCTCTTCTCAGCTGCCTCTAACAAAGAGACAGAACTATGGAACAGAAGATTGGGGCACACAAATCTCAAGACAATCACTACTTTGTCAAAAAATGGCCTTGTAAGAGGTCTTCCACAAAAATCATTTTCATGTCCTGAGCATTGTGTTTCCTGTCTAAAAGGAAAACAACATAAAAGCTCCTTTAAGCCCATTGAAGAGTCCAAAACAACCCAGTGCTTGCAAATGTTGCACATGGATTTGTTTGGCCCAGTTAAAGTCATGAGTCTCAAAAAGAAAAGATATTGTTTGGTGATAGTTGATGACTTTTCTAGGTTTACATGGACTTATTTCTTAAACTCTAAAGATGAGACTGCAGGCATATTGCAAGACTTTGTGACACAGGTTGAAAAGCAGTTTGACTTGCCAGTCAAAATCTTTAGAAGTGACAATGGCACAAAATTCAAAAATAAGGAGTTGGATGCCTTCTGTGTGTCAAAAGGAATTGTAAGGATGTACAACATTCCAAGAACACCAGAGCAAAATGGGGTAGTTGAGAGAAAGAACAGAACTTTGATTGAAGCAGCCAGAACCATGCTTGCAGATTCAGGTTTGCCATTAACTTTCTGGGCAGAGGCAGTAAACACTGCTGCTATGTCTAGAACAGAGTTTTAATAAACCCCAGGCATGAAAAGACTGCTTATGAATTTCTGTATAAAATCAAACCACTGATCTCATACTTCAAAGTATTTGGCTGCCCTTGTTTCATTTTAAACCTAAAAGATTCCATTTCAAAATTTGCAGCCAAAGTAGACAGTGGTTACCATTTGGGATACTCAACCACTGCTAAGGCCTACAAGGTGTTTAACACCAGGTCTAAAACAGTGGAAGAGACTTTGAATGTAAAGTTCAATGAACTTTCATCAATGAAAATCCCTGCAAATCCTGCAGAGCTATTTGATCTTGATAAATTCACTTTTGAAAATACTGTTGTCAAGACTAACAGTGCAGGTCCATCTCAAACTCCTCCACAAGAATATGGATATGAAGTTGTGATTGCACAGCAAAAATTCAAATCCTCCATTGGGGCATCAGGTATTCAAAACAGCTGTCAAAGTCCAACCACTGCTACCTCAACAGTTGTTGACCTATGTAGCCCTTCATCATCTGCTTCCACATCCACAACCACTGCTGGTCAAAATCTGCCATCAGTGGATAAAAGTCCATCAAGTGTTACACCATTACCACCAATTCCCCCACCTCCATTTCAAACAGATGTTGAGTCTTCAAAGTCCTCAACAGATGTTAGCTCAGATGATTCACATCTGCAGCCTTCACCAACAAATGCCATCATACCATACCAAGGAGATTTAATCTTCTTGAGATCTCATCCATCTGATTAAATCATTGGCAACATCAATGAAGGGGTGCTCACAAGAAGCCAATCCTAAAACATTTGTCTTTTTGCTGGTTTCCTATCACTTCATCAACCTGTCAAGTACCAAGAGGCACTAAAAGACAACAGTTGGGTAGAAGCCATGCAAGAGAAGCTCCAACAATTTCAAAGACAACAAGTATGGGAGCTTGTACCACTGCCAAAGGATGTAAGTCCCATAGGCACAAAGTGGGTCTTCAAGAATAAAACTGATGAAAGGGGCATTGTTGTCAAGAATAAAGCCAGGCTTGTGGTTCAAGGTTACAGACAGGAAGAGGGGATTGATTATGATGAAAACTTTGCCCCTGTAGCAAGATTGGAAGCTATAAGACTGTTCCTGGCGTTTGCGGTTAACCACAACACGAAGGTGTTTCAAATGGATATCAAAAGTGCTTTCCTCTATGGTACAATTCAAGAAGAGGTGTATGTTTGTCAACCTCCAGGTTTTGAGGATCCATTTTATCCAAATCATGTCTACAGGCTTAACAAAGCCTTGTATGGCCTGAAACAAGCACCTAGAGCCTGGTATGAAACTCTTTCCACCTTTCTACTCTCAAATGGTTTCAAAAGAGGTACAATTGATAAAACATTGTTTTTAAAATGGAGAGGGAAGGATTTGATGATTGTCCAGATTTATGTGGATGATATCATCTTTGGAAGCACATGTAATAAAATGTGTGAAGAGTTTAGGCAACTCATGACAGCTGAGTTTGAGATGAGTGCAATGGGTGAACTGTAATTCATTCTTGGTCTCCAAGTTCAGCAAATGCAAAATGGAACTTTCATTCATCAAAGCAAATATGCAAAAGAACTTTTAAACAAATTTGATATGAATGATTGTAAACCATGCAGTACACCCATGGCAACCACAAAGCTAGTCTTGTCTGATGAAAAGGATGAGTTGGTTGACCAAACTTTATATAGAAGCATGATTGGGTCTTTATTGTACCTGACTGCATTTAGGCCAGATATCATGTTTGCAACATGTGTCTGTGCAAGAAGTCAATCAGCCCCTAGAAAATCCAACCTTATTGCTGTAAAAAGGATATTCAGTTATATAAAAGGTGCTCCCACACTTGGTATCTGGTATCCAGCTAATGGGAACATTAAGCTTTCAGGATTCTCAAACAGTGACTTTGCTGGATGTAACACCACAAGGAAGTCCACTTCAGGAGGGTGCCAATTCCTAGGCAATTGCTTGGTGTCTTGGCAAAGCAAAAAACAAGCAGCTGTTTCAACATCCACTGCTGAAGCTGGATACATTGCTGCTACAAGCTGTACAGCCCAACTCCTGTGGCTTCAAAATCAATTGCTGGATTTTGGTATCACTGCTTTGAAAACACCACTCATGTTGGATAGTCAAGCAGCAGAAAATATGATCAAAAATCCAGTCTCACATTTAACCACCAAGCATATCGACATCAGACATCACTTTGTGAGGGATTGCTATGAAAAAGGTCTGATTTCTTTGCATTATGTACCAACTCAAGATCAACTGGCAGATGTGCTAACAAAAGCATTAGACATATCCACTTTTGAAAGTTTGATCTCGAGGATTGGCATGCTAAACATGGAATAACAGGCAAAATCCTGTTTTTCTATGAATAAAAGCATCAAAATGTTTTCAAAAAATCAGAAATTCATCCTTAAAAATAGCTAAAAATGAAAATTTTCATAAATCCTTAAAAGTCTGCCATAACCACTGTTTGGTTGAAACATCTGTTTGTAATTGCTTTCCACTACTGACAGTCAACTTCTATTTTTTCATTTTCTTGGTTATCCACTGTTGTCCAGAATCAGTGCTTTAAACCACTGACACAGGCTATCCACTGATAATTTAAAGTCACCCACTATTTTCATGTGTCCTTATAATAACCACTGATACTTGTTCCATCAGTGGTTACCTAAACAACTGTCTTCCATTAGTCATCTTTCCATCAGAGGTTGGCATGTGGCAAGTACATATCCGTCAGATCTTTGTAACCGTTGCCACGTCAGCATACACTTTTTCAGTCTATAAAACCCTGACCAAAACCCCAAACAGCGTTTTTACTGTTGAATCGAATTCAAAATTCCTTTCTAAAACAGTTTTCCCCAAATTTTCTCACAACCCTCATCGTTTTCTTTTCATCTTCATCATCTCCGATTCAATCATGGTGAAAAAATCCAGTAAAACCACACAAAAGGATTCACCCAAGATTGAGATTCCGTTCAAATTTTCACACAATTATTTGGGTATATTTGAAAAACCCAGTGAAACCACAACCTTCAATTCCATCATCGACACACTTTCCTCCACAAAGTATAAAACTTTGTTAACCTGTGATGCAACCGTCTACTTGACTACACAAAGGGAGTTTTGGAAAAATGCAACCCTTGAAAAGGGGGACAAAAAGGTTGTAGCCATAAATTCTTCAATAAAGGGTGTAAAGTTCTCTATCACACCTCAATCTATTTCTGAAGTCTTTGAACTCAATGATCTTGAAGGTAAAAGTTCTTTCCCTAAAACAGAGTACCAAAGGGATTTCATTGAAAGAGGATATGAAGAAGAAATGAAAAAAGATACTTTACAAAAAGGCAGTTTTCCATCTGCTACAAGGTTTTTATTTCATACCCTCCTAATATGTGTGTCAAACAAAACCACTGTCTTCAATGAAATCCCATTGAAGATTCAATATCTGGGTTATGCTATACTACAAGGAGAAAATTTTAACTATTCCCAGGAAATCTTCAATGATTTGGTCAAAAATGTTGATATAAAGGCTTTCTTACTATTTCCAAGGTTTTTGAGTCATTATTTTAAGAAAAAGTTTTCAAAGGATAATGGCCATGTGCTTATACAGGGTGCTCCTATTCAAATAAACAGTTTAACTGCTGAAACATTCACAAGAATGTTAAAACCTTCCAAAACACAAGCAGAGGTACCTAGGCAGACTTTAGCAGCTACCACTACTCCTCAGGTATCTGCTGCTGAGCCCACTGCTCTAGGTGATCATAGCAGCACAACCACTGCTATGAAACCCACACCTACCATTAACAAAAAGCCGAAAAAGAAATCATCCAAAAAGCCCCCCAAACCTACAAAAAAGGCAACTCTGGAAGATGAGATCCCAGAGCAACTGCCAGTGACAACACAAAAGTCACCAATAACCACTGCTGCTACTTCCTCACAGCAGATGGAAGAAAGATCTCCACCCTTGCCTCAAACTCCTCCTGCATCTTCACAAAAAAGATCAGGTTGTAAGCACAGGGACACCAAATTATGATGCTCTAGAATCACTTGATTCTATCATCCACAACCCACTTCTCGGGGCAAATTCGCTTTCTACACCCATTCTCACAGCTCAAATTCCACCATAAATTTTACCATTGTTGGATGCAGTTGATATTGCCCAGACACAAATCAGTTCTTCTCAATCACCTGTCAATGAGAACATACCCCAACAAGTGACTGAGTCTGGTCTTTCTATCACTGTTAACCCACCAACATCTGAGGAGGATACACTGCAGGAATTACCTGTAATTCCTGTCAGTAGTTCAAGTGGAGCAGCAACTACAAGTGTTGGATGTAACACCTGTGTCATTTCAACCATCAAACAAATGCCAAACCAATGAAATATTGTATTTCATACTTTGGATTTGTATAAATATGTGTATCGTTTACACATATCAATTCATGTTCGATTTCAAGCTCTAAATCGCTTTCTGGAAGGTTATACGCGCACTGATGTGTAGATATAACCAGTTTAATCCAACGAACACTACGGAATAGTGAAATAGGCTTAACATACCTTAAATAACCTTGACATAACTTAGATATAAGTTTTGGAAGGTTTGGTGTGGTGAAATCAAAGTTAAATCGCTTATAGGGACTAAAGTTGACAAACTGCGAAAGTATGCCAATTTGAACTGTAACAGACATTCCGGAGCATGACCATAAGTTAAACATACCATAAATACCCTTCACATAGCTTAGAAATAGGCTTTGAGGTGTTCGGTATGCTAAAATAAACTTTTGTGTCATTCAGGGACTAAAAGTGTCAAAAAGTGCACAAGTTTGCATTTTCGCGCATAACTTACGTTCTGAATACATCTGGACATCCAAAAATTTATGTAAGCATGACTATATTATGCTTTAGTGTTTGGCTTGTCAAAATTCCATTCGTCGCGTCTTTTGGATCGTTTTTCGCGCTTATGCGCATTCCGTCATAATTAAGCGAACATCGCGTTCGTACGAGCAAACGAACCATCACCCGACATATTTTTGAGCATGTTTCATGTCCACAATGTTTAGGCATCATTTTAGGGCCTTAAAGTTGGCTTTACGGGCCTTAGAAGTGCCGGAAATGGGCTTAAACACGTGCAGGGACTGAAACTGTCAAAACTGAAACATGTTTGCTGATCAGAAGTCTCAGGCGGCCCGCCTGAGTTTTCCCTGATCCTAAAGCGGGCCGCGTCCGCCTGTCTGATCAGATAACAACGAACAGTCAGCGTGTTCCAGCTGTTTTAACCACAACCACACCTTTCCCACTTGCATATTCAGCTGATAAGGATGGCATTTAGGCACCATAACTTTCCGACACTTGTACGGTTACGATTAAGGCACGATATTTGACAAACGATCTTAACGGTTACCCGAAAACTATAAATACCCCACCCCCCATTACTCCAAAACCACTAGAATCTGATCTAAGTGACTCTAAGTTGGAACCATTGTTTCATACCTGAGTTATTAAGATCTAGATTAGCATTCGGGGACCCTTCGTAAGTATTCTTTCGTTCTTTTCCTTATTTTACTGTTTTTCGAGTCGGAAAGTCAAACTTTGTTTGACTTTCAGCGTTGACCAGTAATGGTCAATGCGAAGTTCGTTTGAACTTCGCAACGTGAGTGTAATCACGTTGGTCATAGTCCCTTGGGACTATGCCCACTGATTACCACGTTGTCTAGGGTCGTAGGGTAGGCGATCTAATAAATCGCCTATACCTTCGAACCCGACCCAGTTTGGTCGATCATTAGGATCCGACCAAATACATTAGGTGACCATAGTAGGTAGGGAATAACCTTCCGAGGTTATACCCTATGGTCACATCGTTTAAGTAGTTGTATGATAGGTAGTTTATATGCCTTAGGTAAATTACCAGAATACCCTTTTCATGTATAATTGGTAATTAAGCATATGTAACCTAAACCTTTGTCACATAACTGATTATGTAACATGTTTAGGCATATAACACTTGTCATAGGACTAGTTAGGCGGTCCGAGCGCGTTTCACGCGAACGACGCGTTAAAGTAGCATAAGCTACCTAAACGGGTCGTAATGGGTCGAAAGCACTTAGATTAAGGTTTCCTTTAGTATGTAGGCTTTGTTAAACCAAATGACACGAGTCTCTACACTCGTTTGGTTTACAAACCCTAATGCTACCCGATCTTCCGATCTAGGTCCGGTTATTAACATAGTTACCTATATTAGGTGCCGGTTGATATCCGCGATCTCTAGCATTGTTTGGTTGTTACTCAAGGATTTCTGAGCAATCTCAAGTGAGTACATAGACCCCTCTTTTACTGTTTTCCAAACTGTTTTGGGGTGAAACACATGTGCCTACTTGTTACTTTCATGCTTTCCTGTTTTCACATCATATACTTGCTATGTTCATTAGTACATTTATAGAACATTATTTCATTACATTTCATGCTAGGTGTGCCCATTGTGTGCATTACTTAGTACATCGTTCTACATTACATTTCATACTACGTATGTCCATTATGTGCATACTTAGTACATTGTTTTACATTGCTTTTCTGTTGCATATGCTTATCCAGCATATGAACACATTATACTACATATTGAACCGTTGTAAACATTTGACTATGTGAACCGTTGTAATCATTTGACTATGTGAACCGTTTGTATCTGTGAACCGTTTGTATCTGTGAACCGTTTGTATCTGGGAACCGTTTGTATCTGTGAACCGTTTGTATCTGTGAACCGTTTGTATCTGTGAACCGTGTGAACCGTATTTGACTATACATGAACATTTCTACACTTGTTAACATTTCATCTTGATAGTTTGGTTTGAGTAAGTGATTAAGTAATGAGGCGTGTGTAATATGATACAAGCATGGTGGATACGCCGCTGGTACTTCCTATATATAAGTGTTTGTATGGTATTATATATCGTAGCGTTATTTGAATCATTTCAGTTTGAGACATATAACATTTTATACAAATAATATACTTTTCACAAGACATTGTTTTACAAACAACTTATCTTATACAAACTCAGTTACATGGTTATTCATTTAACCATACATCATTCTTTTATCTATACATATCATCTGGATCTATTGATTTTCAAACGATTTACAAGACAAAGCAAATTACAAGGTTCATGACTAAACATTTTCTCAAACATAAGTCATGAAACCTATTTTCACAAAACCTATGTATCTCACAGGCATTTTTATGCTGACGTACCTATTTTCACATGTGTTTTTCAGGAACTGTTGCATAAGATGATCAAGATACACATAGGCAGATTTGGGCTTTAGTGACAATAAAAGATGCAAGACTAGTTAATTATGTTGTATTTCTTTGTTTGTTAAGACATTGTAACACTTTTAATCAATAAAACGAAACTTCAATTGCCATGGATTTGAAACAATTAATTCTGTTACAACACTCCCCGATGTTTCCGCCACGTTTTGTATGTTCTACGTGGTCGGGGTGTGACATTGGATCTATAGATCTACATTTGGCTAGTTGTTTCATCAATCAGACTCCGTTGAAGGCAATTCCTTCTATAGCACCTCTGATATCTACCAGTGAGTTCATTCCAACCACTGGTGCCATCAAAAAGTTATCAAGTGTTGAAGGAAGAAGACCCCAGTACCAAGAAAAAGGGGCATCAATAGATGACTTTTGGAGTTCTTTCCTTAAGTCAAACATTGATACAACCACTGCCGGTGGGGAATCGGATGATCCCATTAAGTTGGGTGATGGTTTAATGTATAAGGAATTGACGGAGAGAGTTGAGAAGATTGATACAACTGTTGTGGAAATTAAAACAATGCTGCAACAGTTGTTACAAGCACAAATGACACAACCCACTGCTGCTCCAACTCCAACATCTGTTCCATCATCTACTCCAACTGCTGCTGAACTTTGGAGTTTGTTTCAACCTTTGCTTATTCAACAAAGACAATATGCTGATCATCAACATGAAATTCAAGTTCAAAAGATCAGAAATATAATGGAAGCAAGGTTCATGGATACACAAGCATATATAAAGGCAATCCAGGCCCATTTGCTGAAAACCATTGGTTCTGCTCCTCCTCCTGTAATTTTCATTGATAATCCTCCTCCAGCTGATGCCAAAAAGGGGGAGAAAATGAAGCAGCTCAAGAAAAAGGGATATGAAGATGGTCTCTACATTGCACCAGATAAATCCAGCATGCTTGCAGACATCCCTAAACCATATGGCTCTAAAAAGGTTGATGTAACCCTTAATGCCCTTGCTGATGAAAAGGAAAGGTTAAAAAGGGATATGGAGGCAGAAGGGAAATCAAGGTTTCAAAAGGAGAAAGAAGTGTTGATGCAAATGGAAGATCAGGGTACTTCTGAGCCCAGGGATGAAGAAAGTCCTAAGCCTAAAAGAAGGCCTACAAGAAAACCAAGGCAACCCAAAACCACTCCTTCCAGAATCACAAAACACACTCCTAAACCTCCTAAAAGCTCCCCACATCAAACTTCCAAACCAACAGATGTTAAAACACCTGTTGTATCAACAACTGTTGGTACTTCTGAGGTTTCAGCAGTTGTTAACCCCACAACCACCACTTCAACACACACTACAACCACTGCCATTCCCATTTCAACCACTATCACATCAACTACATCACCACCCACTCAAACACCGCCTGCTAAAAAGCAGAAGACTTCTACTGACACATTAGTAGTTGTAATGGCAACAGAGGTTGAAACACCAGTTGTTTCAAAAGCTGTTAGTCAACCACCTGCCACTCCAATCACAACCACTGATCCAACAAATCCATCACCAACCTCTCCTAAACCAAAAAGGAGAAGGATAATTTTGCAAGATGATGAACCTTCATCACCTCCAACTTCTTCACAACCACTGACCCTTGTCACAATTCCTAACCCTGTTCCAATATCATTTGTTAAAGCTCCCTCTTCAAGCACTGCCATTGTATCTGCAGGTGCTCAATATCCACTTGATCTTCCAGCTGTAAGAGAATAGATAAAATCTTTTTATACTGAAGATGACCTTGCCAAAAGATACTTGCCATCTCTTCAAGGATACCCAAGGCCTAACAATATTGAAGAATACTTGAAGTTGAAAGCACAACAGGCTGAAGATATCTCCAACAGAAACACACAAGGAAAAACTGACAAAGAAATCCAAAGGAACTATCAGTACTTGCTCACACAAGTCAGAACCTTGGAGCAGTTTTCAAAAGACTTGTGTCAAAAGTTGTCAGAAAGAGGAGATGAAACCTTGAGGAAAGATTATCTTGACCATATCATGAAGTACAAGAAGTATAAAGGAGAAAAATATATGTACAAAGAATAGTCTGTCAAAGAGCTTGAAGAAGAATTGGAGAGAATTCATAAAATGATTAAAGACAAAGTGAAACACACTCCACCTGTATGGGAAAAATACAAGAAAGATGTGCCTGATAAAGCTTTAAGGTTGAAAAGAATGAAGGAAGAGCTGATAACAGCTGATTTTGGATCCAGGAACCAAGTGACAAGATGGAAAGAAGAGAAAGTATTTGATTCATATAAAAGGTTGGAAGAGTTGAGGAAGAAGGATCCAAAAATTCCCCAAAAGCCTGTCTATCCTAAAGGAGTGGTTCAAGAAAGACCACAAAAGCTACAAATCAGGAAATCCACTATTCCACTTGCTGCCCACATACATCAAAGAAAGAAGCAAAAGGAAACGGAAAAAGAAACAGCAGAGGATATAGCTGTAGGGAATGACATCATAAAGATGGTTCTCAAACAAATGATAGCTGAAAACCCTGAACTTGCAAAAGCTCCAGGTACTGCTCAAACAGTTATCACCAGGCCACAATCTCCAAACTCATCGTCAATAAAACCTCTCCCAAGAAACCCACTGGATTCAAAAGCACTAAAGTAGAAAACTGACAAATAGACCCACGTACTGACTCTGATCAAATCTAGTGGTGAAGTGAAGAACATAACAAGGGAACAAGCACTGGGCCTTAGTGTTGAAGATCTGCAAGATCTCCTTGATCTTACACTGTGCAGGGATGAGGATGATACAGATGCCCTAGAATTTGAGTTACAACTTAAAGGTCAGATAAGGGAACTTTTGATGAGGCAATAAAGATCCAAGAATAATGAAGGGTTTTGGCATCATCTGTTCCAGGGGGAGATTGTTGGGATTGAACCCTACCAGAGGAACAGTTGATTAAAGCCAAAACCGGATCAGAGCAGTGGATCCAGCATAAGCAGTTGTTTGCTTTAAGTCTTCTCCCTTTGATGGTGATTCTAACAACTGCTGCCCCTAAGTACTGATCTCTTATAACTACTGATGGTCTACAACAACTACTGTTTCCAAAAGACTGTTGAAGACAAAGTGCTGCTTAGTCAATCTACTGATCTGGTTCAAGTATTGCTGAAGACCAAAGCACTGCTAGGGCTGAAGCAGTGGAATGAAGAATCAGTTGTTTTGTTTTCCTTTTGTCTTATAATCAGTTGTTAGCATAACAATAGTTAGATAACAGTGTTTGTATAGATCAGTAGTTTCAGATTGTTAGGGAGTTAGATGTCACTTTCAATGGTGACGTCAGCAAAGATGCTTCAGTGGTTTGCTTGTGCAGTATAAATAGAGCAGTACCCTGTACTATTCTATTAGCTCTTTCCATCTTTGTCATTTCTGTACAAGCAAATCTATTGAGCTCAGGCTGAGGGGGAGACTTTTGCATTCATGCAAGTGTAATCGTTGATTGTAATAAATATAATCATCCAATTCATTGTCATACATGTTTGCTTAGAATTGTTCTCTTGTTTGATTGTGTGAAAAGTTATTTCATCTTAATTCCGCTGCAAGTCAATTTCATCTTCATTTTGTTAACAAAACCACAATCAATCAAACTCAGATCCTAACATGGAGACTCCTGTGATTGGTGTAGATAGTGCATTTGGTACCGTACAGATAATGTCTCCAAATCTTCAACGCGAAGATCACGGCTCCTAACTCCAAGTCGTGAGTCGTATAATTCTTCCCATGAACCTTCTCGCGTTGCATCAACACGCAACCGAGACCCTGAATAGAAGCATCACAAGATCGGCGCGCTGCATAGTTTCTGTTTCAAGAGTTGGAAAGCATCTTCCTATTTCATTCCCCAAGAATAAACAACGTTCTTCTGTGTCAAGGAGGTGAGAGGTTGAGCGATCTTTGAGAAATCCTGAATAAACCGACGATAGTACCCCGCAAGACCAAGAAATTGTTGCACCTCCGAAGGATTCTTCGGTGCCGCCCAATTCCTAATAGCATCGATCGTGGCAGGATCCACGTGTATCCCAATTTAGTTAACAATGTGACCAAGAAAGTGTAGTTCCCGAATCCAGAAATCACACTTAGAGAATTTCGCGTAGAGCTGCTCCTTCCTCAGGAGTTCCAAGATAAGACGTAGATGTCGCTCGTAGTCTTCCTTGCTCTTGGAGTAGATCAAGATGTCATCGATAAACACAATAACAAAATCGTCGAGATACGGTTTCCACACGCGGTTCATGAGATCCATGATAACCGCTGGTGCGTTAGTCATCCCAAATGACATAACCAAAAACTCATAGTGGCCATACCGCGTTCGAAAAGCCGTTCTGGGAACATCCTCCTCTCGGACTCGTACCTGATGATAGCCCGACCTTAAGTCGATTTTGGAATAAAAACTTGACCCTTGCAGCTGGTCAAACAGATCGTCGATACGTGGTAAAGGATAACGGTTCTTGACGGTTACCTTGTTGAGTTCACGATAATCTATACACATCCGAAAGGACCCATCCTTTTTCTTCATAAACAGCACTAGGGCTCCCCAAGGCGAAGAGCTGGGTCGGATAAAACCTCTATCCAACAGCTCTTGGAGTTGATTTGACAACTCCTGCAACTCTCCTGGCGCGAGACGATAAGGAGCACGAGCAATCGAGGCTGCTCCTGGCGTGAGGTCAATCTAAAATCCCACCTGACGATGTGGAGGTAAACCAGGGAGTTCTTCAGGAAACACATCAGGAAACTCACGAACAACTGGAAGGCCCTCGATCATTCTCTCATCAGATTGCGAATCAGTAACAAGGGCTAAAATAGCAGGGTAGCCCTTACGCAAACACTTCTGAGCCTTCATCGCTCTGATAATAATAACCATAGCACCACTTTGATGACCCTGAACTGATAAAGATTCTCCGCTAGGGAGAGGGATATGCACGATTTTCTCTTTACAGAGCCCTTATGTTTAGACAACCAATCCATGCCAACCACCACATCAAAACTTCCAAGAGTAACGGGGAGTAGGTCAATGTCGAACACTTGACCCATAAGATCAAGTTTGCACCCAACAAAGACATGTGTAGCTTCAATCGATTTACCATCAGCTAGTTCTACTACGTGTTTGTGTGCAAGAGGTGTAGGACTCAACCCTAACTGACGACTGAACCCCAAAGATACATAACTCCAATCGGCACCAGAGTCGAATAAAACAGAAGCAAATAGATCATTTACTGAAAACGTACCAGTCACTACGTTGCCATCATTCCTAGCCTCCCCAGCTCCAATAGTAAACATCCTCCCCCGCGCGCCGTTCCCACCATTGTTCCCATTGTTGTTATTCCCAGTGTTGTTGTTATTGTTTCCTGCATTCTAATTCAGCTGAGGGCACTCCCGCTTGAAATGGCCCTCGTCACCACACTGAAAACAACCCTTGCGATTACCCTGATTCTGCTGAGGTTGCTGCCTATCCTTTTGCTGTGGCTGCTGTTGCTATGGGGGTTGCTGTTGCTGCTACTGTCTCGTATGTGGAGCCCTGCAATCCCTAGCCATGTGACCCACTTTGTTGCACCTGTGACAGACTCGGGTACACCGCCCACGATGATGAAAATTTCACCTGTTACACTTTGGATGCTTCCCCGCATAAGAACCCTGATTTGAACTATTGCTCTGGTTCTGATTGACAGAAGATGACTGACTGAAACTGCGATTGTTGCCTATGTCTGGTTTCTTCTGTGACTGTACTGAATTGGACGTCTTATCCACATCATTCCACTTACGCTTGCCGTCAGTAGCAGGAGTGGTAGCTGTAACAGTAGTAGCAGTAGTAGTAGAAACACGCGGTGGTAGCGAGCCACGCTCCACCTCCTGATTCGTGATCTTGTGAGCTAAGCGGATGATTCGAGGCAGCTTGTCAAGATTTGCAGCAGTGACGAAACTCTTGACTGACGGTGATAACCCCTTGATGTACAATTTGATCCTGCGTGGTGGTGGTCAAGATAAGTTAGGGCACATATTCGCGAGCTTATGTGACCTTTTTGTATACGCTTTGATTTCAGACCCTTCCATCTTCAAATTGTAATACTCGTTCTCAAGCTTCTAAATCTCATCACGAGGACAGTACTCCTCTCGCATCAACTCCTTGAAATCATCCCAAGTAGTTGCGTTAGCCATCTCAATACCCAACATTTGGACTTGGGCATTCCACCAAGTCAAGGAACTCAAGCGTGCCTGAAGCATACTTCACTCGGTCCCCCACGGGATAGTTACACATAGCAAAGACCGATTCTGCCTTCTCAAACCAATGCAGAAGTCCTACAGCTCCTTCTGTCCCACTGAATGTCTGTGTCTTACAATCCATGAACGTCTTAAACTTGCAGGCAGGCAGATTGTTTTGATTCGCATGTTGACCTAAAACGAAAGAACGTACAACACACAAGTAAGATTCGAGTATACGACACAAGGATAAAGAGTATTTGGCACATATCGTACCAGCCTGGTAAGCCGCTAGGGCTTCAGCCACACGAGTGTTGATCAAGTTAGTTAATTCGGCCTGAGTCATAGCAATGTTTCCACGTTCGTGGCCTCGTCCGCTCATGATTCTATAGAAGAAAAGGGAAAAGGTTACGAGTCGAAATAAGGTAGGAGTCAAACCTCCTAATGACTTCTACAGACTACTGAGTTCACATCAGACAACAGAGCGGAACCCTACTCACACTCGTTAAGCCTCACTAGGACTCACTTGCACCCCACATTATTATTATGTGTGCACCCATAATAATAAGGCGATTTTCATGCTTATCTTAGTGCCTCTTAACTCGCGCTAAAAGGTTTCCCCACATCCAAATAGCAAACGAAAGGTATTACAGGATTAAGAATCACACTAGTCGAAGGGTAGTGTCACACTACTAGATCACATAACAGGGGTTGGTAACATAAAGACTCATACTGCAGTGCCAAGTGTGCATTCACGTGTAATGTCATACACAAGGGTACACTAGATATACTATGCAATAGTAAACGAGAAACGAACCTTTCCGTCTGGAGTTGAGTGTCATGGTCGATTTCAGAACTGTTCGGTTATAATCTGGTTTTATAAAAACGTTTTAAAACCAAGTTCACTATAACCAGTGGCTCTGATACCAAACTGTCACACCCCCAAAATACCACCCATGGAAAACCCCGCTAGGCGTGTGACAAACCAATAACGAGCCACTAATCATGTTGAACTCATAACAAGTTTTCAAATGAAATTGCCAATTATTAATGAAAAGTACCATCAATAAGTTTAAATGTAAACCAACATGTTCAGCGGAAGCAAATAAAAGAAATCATAGTTTAACTGTTTCAAAACCAACGTGTCATATCAATAATTCCAACACATGTATCCATCTAGTTCGACCCAAGACCACTCCAGCTACTCCAGATAGCAAGTTCCAATCCAAGACATCTATCGACCTGCGAGCATGCAACAAGTGTATCAGACAACGCTGGTGAGTTCATAGTTTGTGAAAACGTTAGTTACCAAGTGTTTAGTTCAGTTCATTGAATAAAATGTAGATAATAACCCGAGTACCGTACAAGATGGCTACCAGATTGTTTTGCCCGTCCCCACTGCCCCCTATCTAAGCAACGGTCATGATTTAAGGTCATTTGTAACATCCCGAAAATATAAGTTCATAAAATTTACAATTTAATTGTAAATAAATTAGTAAAATAAATTAACTAGGGGTGACACTAACCTAGTTAGATAATGACTAGTGAGTAGTTAAAGGACAAAAAGGGGACTAAAGGAAATTAGAGGGACCAAAAGTGATTAAACTAAAGTTTAGTTTAATAAAACATGAAAAAAATAAAAATCTCAAACACACATACGTGTGTGAGATTGACCAGACAAGAGCAGGGGGGCGACCAAGTTCATCAAAACCCTAGTTCAGCATAAAATCTCTAAATTGAAGGATCAAACTCAGTCCAAATCAAAATCCGAACATAGATTAGTGATCCTCATCACAAGGGGGTTACAAGGTATGTAAAATTTGGTGTTAATTCTCTGTTTGAAATTCTCATGAAATTGGGAAATCTGAAATTAGATGATGCATGTTTGTGATTTGGTTAGCTTAGTGATGAGATGGTGTCTAGAAGTAAAACCTAGACAACTACATGTGAAATCATGTCCAAATTCAGGAAATTCCATGAACACATTGAAGGTGGGTTATGGGTTTTACAACATAATGATGAACACTAGGGTTTAGAATGATTATTCTAGTGTAATTTGATCATAGAAAGTGATTTGAGAAAAAAGTATGATGTTTAGGGATAAACCCTAGATTTGCAGGGTTCATAATCACCATTGTAGGTGGTTAATAAGTTGTAGAAACTTGGTAAACACTAAGATCATGATTCTTATTCTAGTGTAATCTGAGTTTTATGAGGTACTTTCTGAAATTTGGAAGTTAAAACATGTGTAAATGTGACTAATTAAAGTTGATTTAGATGATTATTACAAGTCATGAACTTGGTTTTTATGATGTAAAAATCTGACCCGCTAGGTGTTTGTTAAAATGCGTAAGTGGGGATTAAAATGTTAAAAATCAGATGAAAACACAGATTTGATTATTATAGAGAATTATGCGTTAATGATTATGAAAAGAGTTCTAAGTTGATTGTGAATTGAACTCTTTAGGCAAAGAATCTGGATCGTCAAGCGGACAAGCCGGAGCGGATACGCGTTTGAAGGGTGTGCTCTAACGGTACGCGATTTGTCGTCTCGTTACACTTACGTAGATAAGCCTAGTCGTAATTATGTCTAATGTTGTTATAGCGAAAATAGTTGCGTTTGGTAAGTCTAAGAAGTGATGGAATTCACTCGACAAATCAAACGGGTCAAAAGAAATAGTTGAAAAAGGTGTGATGTCGAAATAGTGAAATTGAAACCCTTTGGTAAGTCTAAGAATTAATGGAATTCACTCGACAAACCAAACGGGTTGATTTATGGTGTAAATTATTGTACTAGTGTTTTAGAGAGTTGAAAAGGCGATAACAATCACAAGAGCATTAAGCCATGAGATTGGTAAAGAAATGCGGGTGATGACAAGCCCCGGATGTTGGGTATGAAGTGCCATAAGCTTCCTAGTTATATGATAGTGAAATGAGTAAAGTTAGGACGGGTCGAATAATCAAATAAAGCATGGATATTGCTTCGTAATATGATTGATTGGTATTTTGTTATCAAACGATAATTGACATATTAAAACACAAGAATTTAGTATGTTGATTTGTTAAATAAAAGATTTGAGAAATTGGTGTGGGCAAAACAAACAAAACAGTCAAAACTTGTAATTGCAGAGACTACCGTAAGTTACGGTACCACCGTAACTTACGGTAGAGGCCAAAGTCTTACGGTGACATTATTCTGAGTTACGGTGGACCAGTGTATTAAAGTGACTACCGTAACTTACGGTAGGAACCGTAAGTTACGGTAGAGCCTGAAATTTTTATTAAATTTTGTATAATTATAACTAATCGAATCCACTTTGATTGTAGTTTCGATTAAGTGTTATATCTAAGTATTCTAATACTAATGTTTTATGTAAACATTTCAGTTTAGGTATTCAAGAATTACGGATGACGATCAAGCAAACTTTTGAAGAACCGAACACGAACTTCTGAAGCTTCCGCATAAATTAACTCAGTTTAAACAATGTTATGATGTAACTTGATTGCTAGACAACTTATGGACGTTTAAAATAGTTGGTAGATGACTAATGTGGTTACTTTAAAACCTTACTTTTGGAATTTATGGTATAAATGGGTTGTAGTATTTATATATATCGTATATTTACATTTATTTATGTAAAAAAAAATGGGTGTTACAAGTTGGTAATCAGAGCTTAAGGTTGTCAACAAAGTGTTCGGTTCAAGCTTGATCGATCGTCCGGTAAGGATTAATTATTTATTTCAGTAGATCTTATTCTATGTAAGTGAAAGAAATGGAAATAAATGTGCACGGGAAGAGCGTGTTAATACACTCAAACCCGGAAAGTGCACTAAAAGAGAACGGTTAAAGCAAGTTACGAACTTGGCTAAACCGAAACAAACAAAGCTATGTTATAAATGAGATGTTTAATAATCGATGTAAACATTTCAATTTCAAGATGACGGAAAGAAGGGATGAGTGTATGAATACGCTCCAACCCGGGAAAATACACTAAGTAAGAAAGGTAAGGCAAGATATATACTTGACCAAACCGAAAAAGAATAATACATTAATTATGATTGAGTAAGAGTGATATAAATTTCCGTATAATAAGATGGAAATGAATTAAATAATTATTGATAAATCGTGATGGATGTTTCAGTTAAAGAAATGTCCGGAGTAAACGGAGATGATTCGACATCTCAATTGACTGCACATATGAAAGCTAAGATTTCAGAGGAGGTCGGAAAAGCTCTAGAAAATAGTCTATCACAGTATATTGATAGATTACAAACCACAATCGTGCCGGTGGTGAACGATATGATGGCTGAATTGAAAGACAGCATACTACAAGAAATAGAAGAAAGGAGGGGGTTGGATATGAATCCAAGATCCGTAAAGAAGTCCAAATCTAATAAAGCTCCCAAGAAGGGAGTTACAAAAAGTGTGTTACAACAGTGTAGATTTTGTGGAAAAATTCACAAGGGCACATGTGGTAAGCCAGGACATAAAAAGTCTAAATGTCCAGAGAGGCTTGGAACCAAGGGCACAACCGACACAAAGTCTGATGCCCAGAAATCAAGGACAAAGTTGTTTTATATAACAGCCATGGAGGCTAAAGCTGAACCTGATGTCGTTTCAGGTATACTCTTGTAAATTAAATTTCAGCATGAATTTTTAATTATTACGAGTGCAAACAAATCGTTGTTCTATAACGATTTATTTGACATTCTACATTAGTGTTAACGAAATTACCAAGGCCATGAAAAATAGAAAGAGGTAATAATAAAAGTTCTATTGCTTATAAAAGGTGCTGAAACTGTGCGTTGAGCATCGAGGTCAAAATAATCATGATAAATATTGCCTTGGGAAGGGGTGCTCGCACACTCGAACCCGAGAACGTAATGAAAGATAAGCGTCATAATAGGAAGGGTGTAATAACACCCAAACCCTGGGAGTTTACAATAGTAAAGATGACAAGGACATGGTTATAGACTAAACCAAAACTAAATGAAACATATAGAAACATCGTTTATGTCAATAAACGATGTGGATAAATTCCATACAACAATATGAAACAATAACATGAAATGAATTGATTTTGTTATTGTAACAATGGGTTAAAGTCAGAAATTAAGAGATTAAGATTTGGATAAGAATATTCTCGAAAAAGAAACTAAATGGACGATATGTAATATTTGTTGCTGTAAATAATGAAATACCAATAAATTTGGATTTAAAAGCTCGGGTATGGGTAGATACCCAAGTAACATGTTACTAATAAACTCCTCCTGAGGAAGAACGATAATCACCTTGATGAGGGTGAACATGTAAAAGAATTAGTAAGACAAACATTATGAAAGCGTTAGAATAAGAACGAGTAAACCCCAAAGGCTAAATAACAATAACAGTAGTTTACCAAATAAGACTTGAGACATGGGCCTTCGGGACATTTGTAAAAGAAACAGACCTAAGGGTCGCTACAAAAGAAAGGTGGTGCACGGATTAATTAAGTAAAGTGCTTGATAATAAAAGTAAATAGAAGCCTGATAATGGGAGTATATTACATTAAGATAATGAGCCCAAGGGAAAGGATAAGAATCAAGTAAACGAAAATATGAATCGACAATTTAGAATGTCAAGGCATAAGGATAAAGTTGACTGTCATAGGCGATGGAACTAACGCGAACAAGTCAAACCAGACGAGTGAAAGAATAAAAGACTTGGTTGGGTAAAAGCGGTGGATTTTGCTGATACGATCAAATAAATCGAGAAACAAAGTCTTAAGGAATGCCGGAAGGGTTGCTATGAAAATAATATCGATAAAATACTCAATTAATTGGTATGTTTTCAGATAAATGCATAACCAACAGTCGAGAACGCGAATTAAAAGTCAAGAGACTCGGATTAAGAGTTATGACTGAGAAAACGATAAAATTTTGCAAAAACAGAAAATTCGATATTTATGTTCAACTACTTTAATGTTGGGCAGGTTGAATAAAGTATAGTGGTTGATATCCCAAGTAAGCCCAACCTGGATAATGAAAGCATGAAATATTATTGAATCTATGGGATAGGTCATAAAAGAGTATGAAAGGGAAAATGCAAACCAATGAAAACGGAGTGTTAAAAACATCAAGATCAAGAACCCGGGTAACGGGTTGAAAGGAAATAGAGGCATAAACCAAATAACGTCATGAGTAAAATAAACCGACACGAAGGACACATAAGAAGTCATAGAGTCGGAAAGATAATCCGAAAGAAAATGAGTGTAGCCTTAGACTAAGGTCAAGGTAAAAACTAAACATGGCGTGATGTGATCACGGACACAAAAGTAATATAGAATGTAATCATGTTATAGTGTAAATGACTAGATATGGAAGTATAAACACGCAAAAGGCCCGATGATGGCAATATTGCATACCCGAATGACGAGGTATGAGATAAAATGGTGACCAATTAGTTTAGGCAATAAAATGAGTTGTAGCCTAAATAACACTGTGACCTAGGTAGAGCGCTTGTTAATATAAAACTAGCGTCAAGTAAGTATAGCTTACACTAGTCTTATATTTTAGAATATTCTCTTATCGTATTAGTTACGAATAAGATAAATACATAATTGAGATATGATGTTCCGGCGTGTAAACGTACGGAACAAGATAGTCGAGCATGACAAGAAACCATGTTGATGGTTTAAAAGGAGTTAAATCGGTAATTCGATCATTTTATGACAAATGGAAAATGAACTTTTGAATGGTTACCTTATAGGGTAAACCAAAACAAACAATAAGGGTAAAACGGTAAATTGGTCGTGTGTCAACCATAACTATTGGTTTTAAAAGACACTTATGAAGTAAGCCTTAATAGGCCGAAAAGCGTTAAGAAATGAATTATAAGTAAAACGACCGCACAATGTAAATCAGAGCGAGTCATATAGTCGAGATGAAAACACATGTCATCTCACCAATATAATCCGTCATTTAAACCAAACGGGTCAAAGGGTGAAGATACCACCTTTTGATAATAGCGACTAATGATTCTTGTCGAGTTATATGATTTCAGGAATAAATGTAGAAATGATATTTGCATCGCTATTATTTAGCGAATATTATAGCAAGGTATTAAAACAGGTCAATACATTGACCCGAGCCAGGTATGTGTAATAGAGTAATTATACATTTAGAACGTAAGGTTCAATGAGTATTAAATGAAGTCTTAGATAGACAATGGGTTACTTAAATGGGTAAACCGAATGTTTTAAAAGAGGGTTGTGGCGTTTCGAAAAGCATAATGACTTTTCGAACAAGATCATAACACAAAAGAAGAATTATGGGTCAAATATGCTCTCAAAAGACCTTGTCGTAATTGAAAGACTAAAAAGGACCAAAACGCCCTTGTTAGCTAATTCGAACAAACAACCTTCAATGGTTGTTTAGAAACGAGTTTTATGATAGGTAAATACTTAGAATAAGTATAGAAGCTAAAAGAGATATTATATTAGTCAAATGGCACTATTTGAGTTTTTTTTTTTTTTGCCGTAAAATAATGATTCGAGAGGTAAAAATTTGGTTTATATAGATCACCACATTAAACCCACCGTAAATACAGTTGTGGTGGGAGATTGTAGGATAAGAAATGTGGTGATAGAATGCTAGAAGCAATTGAGAAACAAACAAATTGATCAAGTCAAGATCATGTAGGAGCATAGAAAAGGTTCAGACTCTACGTGGGAGTCTGAAGAAGAGATGCGACGTCTCTACCCTACAGTATTTGGTACGTACTTCGGTTTCGGGGACGAAACCCTTTTAAGGGGGATGGACTTGTAACATCCCGAAAATATAAGTTCATAAAATTTACAATTTAATTGTAAATAAATTAGTAAAATAAATTAACTAGGGGTGACACTAACCTAGTTAGATAATGACTAGTGAGTAGTTAAAGGACAAAAAGGGGACTAAAGGAAATTAGAGGGACCAAAAGTGATTAAACTAAAGTTTAGTTTAATAAAACATGAAAAAAAAATAAAAATCTCAAACACACATACGTGTGTGAGATCGACCAGACAAGAGCAGGGGGGCGACCAAGTTCATCAAAACCCTAGTTCAGCATAAAATCTCTAAATTGAAGGATCAAACTCAGTCCAAATCAAAATCCGAACATAGATTAGTGATCCTCATCACAAGGGGGTTACAAGGTATGTAAAATTTGGTGTTAATTCTCTGTTTGAAATTCTCATGAAATTGGGAAATCTGAAATTAGATGATGCATGTTTGTGATTTGGTTAGCTTAGTGATGAGATGGTGTCTAGAAGTAAAACCTAGACAACTACATGTGAAATCATATCCAAATTCAGGAAATTCCATGAACACATTGAAGGTGGGTTATGGGTTTTACAAGATAATGATGAACACTAGGGTTTAGAATGATTATTCTAGTGTAATTTGATCATAGAAAGTGATTTCAGAAAAAGTATGATGTTTAGGGATAAACCCTAGATTTGTAGGGTTTATAATCACCATTGTAGGTGATTAATAAGTTGTAGAAACTTGGTAAACACTAAGATCTTGATTCTTATTCTAGTGTAATCTGAGTTTTACGAGGTACTTTCTGAAATTTGGAAGTTAAAACATGTGTAAATGTGACTAATTGAAGTTGATTTAGATGATTATTACAAGTCATGAACTTGGTTTTCATGATGTAAAAATCTGACCCGCTAGGTGTTTGTTAAAATGCCTAAGTGGGGATTAAAATGTTAAAAATCAGATGAAAACGCAGATTTGATTATTATAGAGAATTATGCGTTAATGATTATGAAAAGAGTTCTAAGTTGATTGTGAATTGAACTCTTTAGGCAAAGAATCCGGATCATCAAGCGGACAAGCTGGAGCGGATACGCGTTTGAAGGGTGTGCTCTAAAGGTACGCGACTTGTCGTCTCGTTACACTTACGTAGATAAGCCTAGTCGTAATTATGTCTAATGTTGTTATAACGAAAATAGTTGCGTTTGGTAAGTCTAAGAAGTGATGGAATTCACTCGACAAATCAAACGGGTCAAAAGAAATAGTTGAAATAGGTGTGATGTCGAAATAGTGAAATTGAAACCCTTTGGTAAGTCTAAGAATTAATGGAATTCACTCGACAAACCAAACGGGTTGATTTATGGTGTAAATTATTGTACTAGTGTTTTAGAGAGTTGAAAAGGCGATAACAATCACAAGAGCATTAAGCCATGAGATTGGTAAAGAAATGCGGGTGATGACAAGCCCCGGATGTTGGGTATGAAGTGCCATAAGCTTCCTAATTATATGATAGTGAAATGAGTAAAGTTAGGACGGGTCGAATAATCAAATAAAGCATGGATTTTGCTTCGTAATATGATTGATTGGTATTTTGTTATCAAACGATAATTGACATATTAAAACACAAGAATTTAGTATGTTGATTTGTTAAATAAAAGATTTGAGAAATTGGTGTGGGCAAAACAAACAAAACAGTCAAAACTTGTAATTGCAGAGACTACCGTAAGTTACGGTACCACCGTAACTTACGGTAGAGGCCAAAGTCTTACGGTGACATTCTTCTGAGTTACGGTGGACCAGGGTATTAAAGTGACTACCGTAACTTACGGTAGGAACCGTAAGTTACGGTAGAGCCTGAAATTTTTATTAAATTTTGTATAATTATAACTAATCGAATCCACTTTGATTGTAGTTTCGATTAAGTGTTATATCTAAGTATTCTAATACTAATGTTTTATGTAAACATTTCACTTTAGATATTCAAGAATTACGGATGACGATCAAGCAAACTTTTGAAGAACCGAACACGAACTTCTGAAGCTTCCGCATAAATTAACTCTGTTTAAACAATGTTATGATGTAACTTGATTGCTAGACAACTTATGGACGTTTAAAATAGTTGGTAGATGACTAATGTGGTTACTTTAAAACCTTACTTTTGGAATTTATGGTATAAATGGGTTGTAGTATTTATATATATCGTATATTTACATTTATTTATGTAAAAAAAATGGGTGTTACATCATTAGTTCACGCCCGTCCTCTCAGGTACGGTGTGAGGTTGCCAAGCCTAATAGCGCTATCAACGAACACCCCATTACCTCTCAGGTAACTATTCGGTATAAGATGGGACTTAAAATGATAGAAAGAGTGTATTATCTAACATTCCCGTTTTAACCAAGAGATGTATTCCTCTCAGGAATACCCAGTGATTTACCCAAGACCCATTCCTACCAGGAATACCCAATTGACTGTCCCAACCACCGGGTCACATGCTCAAGAGATGAACTCACCTTAGATTGCTCTGTATGTTACGATACGTGTTCCAAGTTGCTCAATTAATCCATATTGGGGTTACCACTAACAGTTAGAATCTCATTCTATCAACCATGCATGTAACAAATTGCATATAATGAATCAGTTATCACATAATCACATAAGTCATACACTCTTTTACATACTACACAAATAGTGCACTAGCATCAAACAAGTTGTACAAGTTGTATCTGTTCTCAACATTGTCCATGTCTCACGAAATTATTTGTCGATCATGTCATTTAAACTACTGCATGTACTAGACCATGAACATTCCTCAACACATTGCAAATATTCACGTACTACTCACATAGAATTTTTTCATACCATAATATACATCCTAGTTCGCCACGTACTACAATCATCGGCTTATTCGTGTGCATTTAAATGAAAATCCGACCCAACCACAGCTGGCCCAGTCTGTTAACAGCCCAATATGTCACGCAGGTGGGCCGTTAACCTGGCACGAGCCCAGCTGTGTGTGGCCCATATGTTACTGAATCCATTTAATTAGTTACAACACATAGCTCACTTGACAAGGTCCAATTTAATCGGCTTGATGAAGGCAATGGTGTGGACTTGGCTGGTGACCCGGGGTCACGCAGCCCAGTCGCATACGAGATGGGCTAAGTGGCCCTTCGGCCCAACACTTTGAATATTTCATCTTAATGAATTGTAATAGTTTGCATATTCTAAGCAATTTCCTAGTTCCTCATGACTTGTTAATATGATCCTTGGACATAATCAAATTATCACAGCATCCATTCGTAATTGTTATTTCTTTTGGGTTTAACAAATCATTGTTTCACTACCCCTTATCATGCATATAGATATGTGTAAAGATCTTACTTCACACCATCATCTTACAAGTTTATAATAACCTATGATTATCACCAACACATGCTCAAGATGCTTATTAATTAACAAGACTAACTATCCCTGTTCGATCCATACACAATTATTATTTGCTAACACTCAATAATCAGAATCACATGTCAAATAATTGCACATAAGATCACTTAAATCGAACCGATCATATTTTATCAAAACTGGACATCATCATACAAAATAAACTAACAATCATTGTTCCAATCATTTACGAATAACCCTCAACTTGGTATCATGATCACTACACACATAAGCAGTCAAGAGTCATGCTCATGAATAACAAGTTAACATACCGATCAAATACAATGACTGACGTGTTTGTCGTGGCACACGCAAATTTAATCCAAATAACAACTATAGATAGTGGTAAATGGGTATCGAACTCAGGGAGTATATGGAAAATGTGTTGATTTTATAGCTTTGCACCTTAACTAAAATTAATCTAATTTGCAGAAAGTAAAGATCAATAATTTGGATTGTTTGATTTTAAAACTAAATTAACTAAATAACTTCAAATCAAAGGTTGGTTGTAAAACAGATTAGGAGAAAGCGATCATCCTAAACTTCCGGTTTGCTTTTGACAATTGTGTTGAATTCACTAGAAAGAACCACATAGACATGATTCATGTATGATTGTTTGTTGTGATAAAAGGGAACTAAGTACTCGGATTATGAAACGCGAGGTTGTTACCCGATAACCAATTGATTAATATCCAACCCTGATCCCTCCCGTGATATCTCGATTGTCAACGACACCAAGAACGTACGGTTTAGAATATGATTATAACATCAATCAACAATTTACAAACAAACATTCACACACCATAATAAACAAACAAACATTGCAAGTCTATTATTCTAGAAATACGAATCCAAACACAAAAGTCATAGACAAACCTTCAATTCAGGATGATCACCATAAGTTTAGCCACACATAGCTTGGTGAATCATCATAGCAATAAGTTTAATGTTCATACGAATCGAAAACACAAACTAATCGTTTAGAAATGTTTGGAACCAAGCCAGAACAGCCAAAATTGCCCCCTAGTTGCCAAGAAATTGTCCAATGATGAGATAAGTGAAAAGACACCCCAAAAACTGATTAAATGAGGCAGTTACGGTTTCTGTCGCAGCCTCCACCGTAACTTACGGTGCCACCGTAAGTTACGGTGGACATCATGTTGTTACGGTACATCATGAAGTAGCGAAAACTTAACCCGGTCTTTTATTACACAAACAAACGAACAAACAACTACCAAACTAAACTACTATATACAAGATAACTAAACATCACTTCTTTTTCATTTTTCATTGATTTTTTCATTCTTTTTTTTTTTAAACAAATGCAAACAACCATACAAGAAGGCATCAAACATATCTACATCATACTACTAAAACTACTACTACTAACACTATAAGACCGGGTCAAATTGGGTAAATTTTTAGGTAACTAGCTAGGGGTAACAAATGATAGGCTTTTAGGCACAAAATTGGGCAACTACATGTCCAAACCCCCGCCCCTCTCACAACCATGCTCATATATATAACTTATGAGGTCCAACCCCCCAAATCCCACACTCACACACACTAAAAACGAGGCTACCTAATTTCCCTTATCCTTTTCGCATTCATGTCTAACTAAGGACTCAAACCGTATCAAGGCACAAGTTCTAATGCACCCCCACCCGTAGCCGCTCTCATCAAAGATAAGTATTATTTATTTACAAGAGTGTGGCTTCAACTCTCACCAAGAATAAAAGTGGTATCAAGGTTGCCGATGCATCAATTGGGGTTAATCTAGGGTGTTTAAATTCTCACATCGTTTCGCTTGATTTAAAATTTTATCAAAATCATCAAAAAATTCCCCCCATCCCCACACTTGGGATACATTGACCCTAATGTATGGTTTTAGGAGGCTTTGATCGCTTACAACTCTTTCACACCAATTGAAAGCTCTTCAACTCAAACCACAAATTTCTTTTTGGATTTTTTTTCATTTTCTATATATTTTTTTAAACAACACCGCCAACTCGCGCAAACCCAAACATAATCATCACAAACTAAACTCCACACTACCACGCAACCATAAACAAAACAAGCTAACACATATTCACAAAATATACAAGGAGGAAAGACGACCTGACTAGTAATAGCAAGGCTGTGGAGGCCCAAAAATGGAAGACATCATGTCATTCCATTCTCCAAACGCAAATGAACAGCTACTACTCCCACCTTGTTGTTGAGCTCCTTCTTGTTGGCGCGGGTCGATCCATTGTGAATGATGGAGCGGCGGGGTCGGATACGAAATACTACCATCATAAGGTGGTTGAGACGCATAATCCACATGTTGTGGATCCACAACCACCGGCCGCCCGGCGTGCCAGTCTGCATGCAATCTTCTTTCTTAATCATCATGATATCGATTATTCATTTCCAATTCATGAGAATACGCGTGTGTGCGATTCCACGCCTCTTGACGATCAAAACTGTGTTTCAAAGACCGCTCCATACTTGCACTCATCATTGTATGTTGATCAAATAGCGTTCGATCCGAACCCGACCATGTCTCAAAAATGGATGCCGGGGGACGTTGATTCTCGATCACTTCTTCCATCGTGCCATCATAAGCCCAACCCGGCTCATAGGACCGCTCCGTGTAATCGTAAAAGACACCATCATAACCCCCTTGGCCCACATTTCCACCATGCTCACCACCATGCGGCTCGTCTGCATAATCATCATCACCACTTGGGATCTCCGCATCACTTTCCGGCTCATCTTCTTCACCCGGTAGAAGATCTCGTGCACCCACCTTTAATGCTCTCCATTTTTGCCCCTCTGACTTGAGCTTATGATACCGCTCCGATTGTGTGTATGTCCAACCAATCCGCAACTTGTCTAAAGTAAAAGGCTGATGCCTTTTTGTTGCCCCTTTATCTTCAGACGTTATTGCCTTTTGCTGTTTCATCAATCCCGTGATTATTCAGCAATACGGGACGATATCTCTTCCTAACTTGTTTCGGCAAATCCATAAGTGGTTCATGATCAGATATCGGATTGGAAAACGCGGAGACCCATTGAGTAGTGAATAAAGGACAGGTACTTCCGGATACCTCACTTGCTCCTTGTCCCCCCTTCGCGGAATGACATTGAGAATGCAGATTGCTAACAACAACTTTGCTTCAATTCTCAAGTTCCTCCGGTACAAGATTCCACTGTAAGTACCGGGCAAGAACAACGCTACTAACATATCGTTCCAACGAGGATGCTTATCCGGTTTATGAAACAAATCATCAAGGCTAGGGATCATGTAGTCGTGAGCATGTAAACTATCATACTTCCCCAATTTCTTTAGCATGTCAAATGACATCTCAACCGGAATCCCATTCACCATACCCGTTAGCTTCATTTGAGATGGCTTTTCATACGTGTTGCACTTGAGAGTTGCCATCCATTCTTGTATTTAAGTTATGAACAAATTGTTTTTATCCTTATCATAGCAACTCAACGCCGACTCCCATCCTAAAGCATGGAATTTGGCAAACACACCAAACGGACTAAATTCCACTTCACGAACTTCCCTCTCGCAAATAAATGCGGCAGCTTTGTTTTTCAATTTATTCATACTGTCGTGAAAGAGTGTTGGTTGCCAATGTTCCGGTTGGTCTTCCAATGAACCCGAGTCCCATTTTGGCTTTTCAGCCGGGTCCAACTCCATTTCCTCATCTTCACTTTCACTTACATCAACTCGACCCAAATATTGTCTCTTTTTCGGTTGTTGTTCCGGCCGCTTGCCCTTATCTTTAGACGAAGAAGACGAACTTGCTCCGGCTTTTTCCTTTATCTTAATCATTTTCCTACACACATTAAGGCAAGCAACACAACCAAACAAAACAAAATTAGACTCTTTTCTCCAAAATATCCCCACACTTGCTTGTTACTATGGTTGTAGATGTTAGTGAACCAAGAGTTTATAAATTTTTCAAAAATTGGGCATGGTGTCTCTACAATGTAGAGATTCCCAAAAGTTCACTACTTTACTATCAATCCTACATCTACAAACCATAACCATGTTTAAGTAACAAGTAACAAGTCAAAACTATGAACAAGCAAGTGGGTATGAACAAATAACCTAAATAACCTTACTTTTCACAATGTATCATCAAAATATAACAAATAAGCTTCCATACCTTGGTTTGAAGATGCTAACACACTTGTGAAACAAAAACTTCAAAAACCCCTAAAATTTTCAGACCTAGGGTTTGGAATTCGAACCCGAAAACTTCGTTTTTTTCACCAATCTCTTCTCAAAATCAGAAAGTGCGTGAAAAATTAGCCAAGATAGACTCCGATTTCACTCGATTTGGTTGAGAATTGAAAGAGTTATGAAGGAATTAAGGTTGAAGTAGAGTATGGAGATCTTGTGGGTCTTAGAAAGTGATAGATGAAGTTGTGGTGAGGGAAGAATGAAAGAAAATGGGTGGCTGGGGAGGATTCACGTGAATGATTGTTATTAAAATTTTTTTTTTATGTAACGCAGGAACCAAAACGATTCATTATCTCGCCAGGTCCACCGTAAATTACGGTGTGGACCGTAAATTACGGTGGGTCCTGGCCAAAAAACTCACCGTAACTCAGTAGCAAAATACCGTAAAGGCAAAAAAAAATTTAATGGCCACCGTAAATTACGGTGCCACCGTAAATTACGGTGGCATCTGGGCAAGTCTGGTTCGCTGAAAAGTGTGATTTTAAGTGTCATTTTTTTATATTTTTCAAGTTTTTTCAATTTTTTTGTGTTTTTAAAATTTTTCAAAAACATGTAAAAATTACCCTACCCCCTCGAAAATCCCGTGTTGTCCTCAACACAATGTTAGAGCAATTCGTGACCCGAATATCCCCACACTTGTTTCAAACACAAGATTCAAGCGAGTATGACAAATGTGCAACTATACAAAGCAAACAAAATGAAATACTAACTATTTACACTACCAAACCTGGGCCTCTCACGGTTGTTCCTCATCGACCGGGCGTAAGATGTAGCCCGCTTTATCAAGCTCCAAGTTGTTGATGTCGTTCCCCTCCAAGTATGGCTTCAACCGGTGACCGTTCACCGTTTTTTGTTTCAGTGTTTGCTCATCTTGGATATCTACATCACCAAACCTCCCAACTCTCCGAACGACATACGGGCCCATCCATTTGCTTTTAAGCTTGCCGCAAACATCTTGAGTCTTGAATTATACAACCAAACCTTTTGACCCACTTTAAAGGTTTTCTTCCTCAACTTCGCATCGTGTACTTTCTAGAGCTTATCTTTATAAGCCGATGCACATTCATAAGCCTCATCTCTAATCTCTTCGATCTCACTTAGTTGCAACTTTCTCATCTTTCCCGCCTTATCATAATCCGCATTTACCGTCTTGATAGCCCAATGTGCCCGATGCGCTAACTCCATTGGCAAGTGACAACCCTTTCCATACACCATCCGGTAAGGTGTTGTGCCAATCGGAGTCTTGTAGGCCGTTCGGTATGCCCACAACGCATCATCCAACTTGCTCGACCAATCCTTCCTATCCGTTCTAACCGTCTTCATGAGAATTTCTTTGATTTGACGGTTGGACACTTCGACTTGTCCACTCGTTTGCGGATGGTAAGGTGTGGCAATTCGGTGATTCACGCTATACCTTTTCAACAATTTCCCAAAATTGAAGTTCTTGAATTGCAAACCATCATCACTTATAATAACACGCGGAATGCCAAAACGAGAGAAGATGTTGGATTGAACAAATTTACAAACAACCGAATGATCGTTTGTTCGTGTTGCAATAGCTTCAATCCACTTCGAGACGTAATCCACCGCTACCAAAATGTATAGAAAACCATTTGAATTCGGGAAGGGACCCATAAAATCTATACCCCATACATCAAATATCTCTACAACCAAGATTGGTTGTAATGGCATCTCATCCCTCTTCGATATACTTCCCATCTTTTGGAAGTTTACACAGTTTCTAGCGAACTCACATGCATCCTTGAAAATTGTGGGCCAATAAAACCCACATGAGAGAACCCGGTAACCCGTTTTATGCCCACTAAAGTGACCTCCACATGCGGACGAATGAGCATGGGTCAGAATTTCCAACACTTCCATCTCAGGCACACACCTCCGAATAACTTGATCCGGCCTAATCTTGAAAAGATCCGGTTCATCCCAAATGTATTGCTTCACTTGGACCATAAATTGTTGTCGTCGCTTCTTGGTCCAATGACTTGGGATGGCCCCCGTGGCTAAGTAATTTACGTAATGAGCATACCACGGTGCAACAAAGGTGGAAACGGCTAAGAGTTGCTCGTCAGGAAACGTTTCATTTATTTCACTATCATCGTCGATCCCTTCCACCGGAATCCGAGACAAGTGATCCACCACTACGTTCTCACTTCCCTTTTTGTCTCGGATCTCTAAATCGAACTCTTGTAATAACAACACCCACCTAATTAAGCGGGGCTTCGCATCCTTTTTCTCCATCAAATATCGTACCGCACTATGATCCGAATAAACCACCACCTTGCTCCCCCAAATATAAGCACGAAACTTATCCAAAGCATACACCACCGCTAATAACTCCTTTTCGGTTGTGGTGTAATTGAGTTGCGCTTCAGATAAAGTTTTGCTTGCATAGTAAATCACCACCGGTTTTTTATCAACTCGTTGACCCAAAACTGCACCAATAGTGGTGTCGCTTGCATCACACATTATCTCGAACGGCTTTGACCAATCCGGTGGTTGCAAGATAGGAGCTTTGACCAAGTGTTCCTTCAAAACAGTGAAAGCTTGCATACACTCGTTAGTAAAATCAAATGGGACATCTTTTAATAACAAGTTGCATAAAGGTTTGGTGATAACACTAAAACCTTTTATGAAACATCTATAGAAACCGCATGTCCCAAAAATGACCTTACACCCTTAACATTTTTCGGAGGTGGCAAAGATGCTATTACCCGTATTTTTGCCTTATCCACCTCCATTCCCCCTTCAGAAATTACGTGACCCAACACAATGCCCTCTTGCACCATGAAATGACTTTTCTCCCAACTAAGCACTAAATTTTTCTCAACACATCTTTTTAAAACTTTTTGTAATTCGTTGAGACAAGATTCAAAACTAGTGCCAAAGATTGAGAAGTCATCCATAAACACTTCAAGCGACTCTCCAACCATGTCCGAGAAGATACTCATCATACATCGTTGGAAAGTTGCCGGTGCATTACACAAGCCAAATGGCATTCGCCGAAAAGCGAAGGTGCTATATGGACAAGTGAAGGTGGTCTTGTGTTGGTCATCCGGGTGTATTGCTATTTGATTGTAACCCGAATACCCGTCCAAAAAGCAGTAATATTTTTGACCCGATAATTTTTCAATAATTTGGTCAATGAAAGGTAGCGGGAAATGGTCCTTAGAAGTGGCGGCATTCAACTTTCGGTAGTCAATACATACACGCCACCCGGTGACCGGTCGGGTGGCAATTTGTTCACCACTTTCGTCCTTGACTACTTGAATGCCGGCCTTCTTAGGCACAACTTGGGTGGGACTCACCCAAGCACTATCCGAAATCGGATAGATGATTCCCGCGTCCAACCATTTAATTACCTCTTTTTTAACTACCTCCCATAGGTTAGGATTCAATCGCCTTTGAGCTTCTCGTGTTGGTTTGGCATCTTCAGTGGTAATAATCTTGTGCATGATGATTGATGGACTAATTCCTTTGAGATCGGCAATCGTCCATCCAATAGATCCTTTGTTTTCTTTCAAAACTTCCAACAGTGCTTGCTCTTGCGCCAACTCTAAATTAGAGGCAATAATGACCGGTAGAGTGTTATTATCCCCTAAGTAAGCATACTTCAAGTGGCTCAGCAAGTCTTTAAGTTCCAACTTCGGCGGTTCCTCTAACGATGGTTTAGTACCCGAATTTATTTCCACCGGTAAGCCCTCGAATTGATGAGTCCATGGCGGTCGACCTTCTTTCAAGGCCATGGCATCTTGTTTTTCCTCTTCAACCCGAAGTGCATAAGCATGTACCTATTCAGAAAAATCACACAAGCAAATATCTATACCATTCTCCTCATACTCATGCGGGTTGCATCCGTCAACTATATCTGCCATGAAACACTCATCAACACCATTAGCATTAGAATTGTTAGTAAAAACATTCAAACGCATTTTTCGATTCCCAAAAGTCATATCGACTGTACCAAATCTACAATCGATCACGGCATGCGCGGTGCTAAAAAATGGCCGACCCAAAATTACGTTTTGTTGTTGTTTTGGGTCCGCTGACGAGTAGTCCAAAACTAAAAAGTCAACCGGGTAATAGAACTCATCAATTTTAACAATTACATTTTGAACCATCATCTTGAGGTAACTTATGAGACAAATCAGCTAAAACAACCGTTGTCTCTACCCTAGCTAACGGACCAAAGTCATATTGGTCATATAAGCCCCCCGGTAAAATACTAACCCCGGCTCCAAGATCTAGTAACGCCTTCGCCATTTAAAAGTTACCAACTTATATGTTAATTAATGGCGTGCCCGGATCTTGGAGCTTAGGAGGAAGCTCCCCGTTCAAAACCGCACTCACTTGCCCGATCAAATCTACCCGCTTAGGCATTTTCTTCTTTTGTTGCCTCTTTTGTGTGCATAATTCCTTAAGGAATTTAGCATAAGCGGGTACTTGTTTTATTGCATCAAGTAGTGGAAGATTAATTTTCACTTGTTTAAACATGTCCCACAACTCTTCTTTTTGGGGACCTCTTGTTGCAATAAAATTTTTTCTACCCGGGTCAAGTAAAGCCGATGGAAACGGAACTTGACTCGGTTCACCCTCAACTTTTTCACTTTTTTCATTTTCACCCAAACCCGGTTTGTTAACATTTGATTCTTTACGTTTAACCGGTGAGACATCATCTTCGTCACTTTCGTTACCCGTGACATCCTCAACTACCCCCTCAACCAATTCGGGTGACAAATTGGCTTTAAACTCTTTTCCACTTCTCAATACACTAACATGACTAATATTAATATTACCTCATGACGAACCATGTGAAGGATTTACCTTGGTGTCGCTAGGAAGTTGACCCTTGCTTTTCTTCAATTCCGCCACATCGGTTGCCAATTGACCCATTTGGGTTGTTAGTGATTGGATGCTCTTGTCACGAACCTCATCCTTTTGCATTCGCACTTCATCAAGTTGATTTCGCTTTGGCATATCTTGTTGCATAGCTCGAAGCATATCCATAACTTCATTCCCGCTTGACGAAGGTTGACCCGATCCACTTTGACCCGTTTGTTGAAATTGCCCTTGGTACCCATAATTGTTTCCACCCCGATAATTGCCTTGATTATATTGTTGACGAGGTGTAAAGTTACCTTGAGCTCCTTGAAAGTTTGGGTTAGCTTGGTTCGCCGCGTTCCCGTAGCGGTAATTAGGATGGTTTCGTAACCCGGGGTGGTAGGTGTTGGAGTTCAAATTGAAGTTTCGACCACCCCCTCCTTGAATTGCATTCACTTCTTCTACTTGTTCATCAACCACCCCCACTACACAAACTTCCGCCGTGTGGCCTATTTCATTGCAATTAGTGCACACGTTGTACACTTGGTTCGTGGTTTGAACATTGCCACTCTCTACTCCATGCACTTGGGGCCTTTGAATCACATGCCTTGCCCTTCTTGAAGATTGAGCTTTCCTCTTGGAATTCACCGCCATTTGTTCTAAAAATGCCCAATCAACATTTTCATAATTCGTACCAAATGTACCGTTGGTGATTGATATTAAATCCCGTGCATCCTCCGAACTCAACCCCTCGTGAAAAGCGTTCAACAACTCCCATAATTGAATCCCATGATGAGGGCAATTCCGTAACATCATATTAAATCTTTCGAAGGCCTGATGAAACATCTCCCCCGATTGTTGTTGGAAGCTTCTCAAACCTCTCCTTGCATCATTAGTCTTTTGAGAGGTGTAATATTCATCTAAGAATATTTGTTGCATATCGGCCCATGTAAAGATCGATGCGGAGGGTAGCGTGTGAAACCATCTCTTTGCCTTGTCTTCCAAAGAAAATTGGAAGAGAACCAATTTAACATCATCGGAAGAAAACCCTTGACCTCCAATAGTGTTGCAAATGGAGTCATATGTCTCTAAATGAAAATAGGGTTCTTCCGTTTCTAACCCTTTGAACTTTGGTAGACTTTGTAGGGCGGTTGTTCTTACTTCAAAAGTTCTTCCATCCGCATGATGAGGAATCACTACCGGCGAAGGATTGTTAGTGATAATAGGCCGGAAGTGAGCTTCAATCCCCCGTACAACCTCCCGATGATGTCTTTGAGGTGCACCCAATGGTGCTCTTGGTTGACCCATTTGCATAGGCCCTTGAGGTGCAAAAGGTGGTTTAAATTGGTATTGCGGCATTTGTGGTTGTTGAATCGGTCTTTGATATTGCGGTTGTGTATTATGAGGACGCACTTGTTGTAGCGGTGTAGGGCGTTGCAATTGTGGCCCTTGCGGTCTAATGTGTTGCACTCCAACCGGTAATCTACCCGTGTCTTGAAATTGTTGAATCGGTTGACTTTGTTGCCCCATTCCTCCTTGAGGTCCCAAGTATCCTCCATCTCCCCCATAATAGAAACCTTCCTCCTCATACCCCCTAAACTCATCTTCATAACCGTCATCATATCCATCCCCTTGAATACCCGAAGATTGCCCAAAGGGAAGAGTGGAATAATGTAAACCCGATTGGTTCGATGGTCTAAATGTTGAAGTAGCATGAACGACAGTTGAACCTTGTGGTAATGTATAGGTTGAAGATGATTGACCTGAAACTGGGAAGAAATGAGTGAGTGGTGGAATCGTAGTTGAAGGGTTAAAGGAAAGATTGGGTTCAACTTGAGTAGTAATCGGTTGTGTGGTGTTAGATGGTGTAGTGTCATGAGGTGGAGTAGGAATTGTAGTGGAATTTGGTATGGTTGTGTTTGGTGATGGTTGTGTGGAAGTAGGTATAAATGATGAGGTCGTTTGACCCGTTGTGGGTGGTAATTGAGATTCTTGCATGATGTTTCGTGGTGTAATGGGTGAAGTAGGTGAACCAATGATTCTGTTTTCTCTTAGTAAAACTCTGTTTTACCTTAGTGTTCTTTCGATTTCCGGATCAAATGATAATGGTGACAACTTGTGAGAGCCTCTAGTATGCATGCACCTGTAGAACCTGCACACTAAACACACCAGTGTAAACCCGAAAATAACAAAGCAAAAGTAACAAACTGACACACGTTGCGCACAACTCCCCGGCAACGGCGCCAAAATTTGACGTGTTTGTCGTGGTACACGCAAATTTAATCCAAATAACAACTATAGATAGTGGTAAATGGGTATCGAACTCAGGGAGTATGTGGAAAATGTGTTGATTTTATAGCTTTGCACCTTAACTAAAATTAACCTAATTTGCAGAAAGTAAAGATCAATAATTTGGATTGTTTGATTTTAAAACTAAATTAACTAAATAACTTCAAATCAAAGGTTGGTTGTAAAACAGATTAGGAGAAAGCGATCATCCTAAACTTCCGGTTTGCTTTTGACAATTGTGTTGAATTCACTAGAAAGAACCACATAGACATGATTCATGTATGATTGTTTGTTGTGATAAAAGGGAACTAAGTACTCGGATTATGAAACGCGAGGTTGTTACCCGATAACCAATTGATTAATATCCAACCCTAATCCCTCCCGTGATATCTCGATTGTCAACGACACCAAGAACGTACGGTTTAGAATATGATTATAACATCAATCAACAATTTACAAACAAACATTCACACACCATAATAAACAAACAAACATTGCAAGTCTATTATTCTAGAAATACGAATCCAAACACAAAAGTCATAGACAAACCTTCAATTCAGGATGATCACCATAAGTTTAGCCACACATAGCTTGGTGAATCATCATAGCAATAAGTTTAATGTTCATACGAATCGAAAACACAAACTAATCGTTTAGAAATGTTTGGAACCAAGCCAGAACAGCCAAAATCGCCCCCTAGTTGCCAAGAAACTGTCCAATAATGAGATAAGTGAAAAGACACCCCAAAAACTGACTAAATGAGGCAGTTACGGTTTCTGTCGCAGCCTCCACCGTAACTTACGGTGCCACCGTAAGTTACGGTGGACATCATGTTGTTACGGTAGATCTTTCCTGAGTTACGGTGGGATTTGGTTGTTTTTCAGGGCCACCGTAAATTACGGTGGCCACCGTAATTTATCCCTTAATGATGTTAAACCCTGAATGTTGTGCTTTGTTTCCTCTTTCGTTCCATAGGACAACCCTTAATGATGTTAAACCCTGAATGTTGTGCTTTGTTTCCTCTTTCGTTCCACGCACGACCCGTTCATCTCCAAACCGTCCAAAGCTGCGTTTTATCCCTTTTTAGCTCCCGAACCGCACCTGAAACATAAGCAACCGTAGTTATCTAATTCAAGATAATTACGTGATTAAGTGAAGGATAATTCCGTCTTTTAACATCATTAAGGGTTGTCCTATGGACCACCCATCAAGGACCCGAGAGATGATGCTTCGAAGATAATGAACTCCGATGGGGGTGATCTGTCGTCGGGTTAATGGAAGGTAGAGCAGAGGTGGTTAGGGTTTGAGATTATGTGAATGTTAACATATAAAATCACGTACAAATTACTTATGTGTGCAATTATATCTACTAACTCAAAGTTAATCAGCCCACCTCCAAATTTAACCGGCCCACTTCCAAATTGTTTGGGCTTGCATAGCCCAAATATAATTGCGGTCGAACTATGTGTGTGCGTGTGCTCGGCTTGGGCTCTGGGTACACTAGACACTAAAACAATTAAAGTATACACTCAGTCGTACCCAATTATATCCATGTTCAACAAGTTTATAAAAGTTTCGAGCGTTTAACAGATTCACTACAGCAGGGAACGTGAAAGAGAAATAATGACACTAACCTTGAAAGTTCAGGTTGTCACATCCTACCTCTTTGCAGTTCCAACAGGTTACATCACCTCGAGCCCTAGACTGACTCCTCCTTTTGTTCCTGCTCCGACTATCTCTGTTATTCTTCCTTCCTCTGCCAACATTTAGTAATTCACTCGATGATCCACTCGAACTTCTCCTTCTGACGTCCTCGCTCAGAATAAGGTCACGAATCCCTTCAAAAGTAAATCCATTGGTACCTGATGAACTGGAAATCGCTGTAACAGTTCCAGACCAACTGTCTGGCAAAGAAGATAAAAGTAGCAAAGCTTGAACTTCATCTTCGAATTTGATGTCCACTGACACAAGTCTGGCCAAAATCGAATTCAACTTGTTGATGTGCTCTGTGACTGAACTGCCTTCCCTCATCCTAGTATTCACTAGCTCTCGAATCAGAAAGACCTTATTAGGTGTCGAATGCTTCTCGTACATGTTAGATAGTGCTAACATCATGCCACTAGTTGTGGTTTCCTTCATGATGTTGAATGCCACAGTCTTTGATAACACCAATGTAATAACTGCCCTGGCTTTCCTGTCTTTTGATTCCCAATCTCCTGGTTCCACCCTTTCTGGTCTAACTCCTGATCACACAATATCAAGATCTTTTTGAACCAATAATGCCTCAATCTGCATCTTCCACCAGCTAAAATCTGTACCGTTAAACTTGTCGATTTGCACCTTCCCGTCTTCTGTCATGATACCTCATACACGACTAAACAAAACTGAAATCGAAAAATAAACCAAAAATTAAACTGAAACAACTGAAACAAGCACTGGTCTACGGTTCTATTTCTTCGATCTTCAATGAAACGATATACTGAAAAAAATGCTGGTTTAACCGGTCAAAAAACTGATCTGCTAGTTATAAACCTTCTGCCCAATGCCCCCCCCCCCCCCAAAAAAACTTAGTTCTTTGACAAATAAAAGTTTGGCTACAACTGCCAAAGGATTAAATAAAAAAGAACTAAACCCAATTTTCTTCTTTGTTTAAAGTCGATGGGTCTTTCTTATCAAATTGAGAAACTCAATTTTCCACCAAAAGAAAAGAAATAAAGCATGTAGTGCTTCTTCTTCTTCCCCACAGAACAAAACAAACAAACAAAAAACTTTGCTCTCCTTCTTCTCTTCTCTTCTCTTCTGGACGCAATCAACACCAAGAAAAGGCAAGGATCGAAAACCCTAGGTAACGGCGGCTACTGGGTCAGCAAACCCTAGTCGCGAAGGTGAAGAGGACGGAGGCGGTGGCGGTTCTGGCGGCGGCGACGGCTTCTGATGGCGGTGGAGACGGTTCTGATGGCGGTGGAGACGGTTCTGACGGCGGCAGCCGCGATTCTGACGGCGGCGGCTTCTGACCAGAACCCTAGTTTCGGTTTCACAGTTCAGTATCTTCTCTTTCCCGTACACCTCCTTCTCTGTTCGTCTGAGTCGATCAAGAGCCCTGAGCTCTGATACCAGTTGTTAGGATCGAACGCTCTCACACACGAACTCGGACCACACACACTCTGCTCTCACACAATCTGCCACAATCAAGAACACAAGGATTTACGTGGTTCGGTCTAAACTGACCTACGTCCACGGCTAACTAGGAGTTTATATTACCTGGTGAGGTTCAAAGTTTACACTACAAATGAATCTCTTATATAGAGATTGAAGGAAGAGAAAGAAAGTCACAAACATTATCCGGGAATAATGGGGAACAGAGAAGATTGGATAACCTTATCTTCTTATCCTCTTATCCTTTGACCAGAAAAGCATTTCTAATGTCCACTTGATTAAGTGGATTCATACTCAACATTTGTAACGGCATAGTTTCCTTCTTTAGTTCCTCACCAACATTCAAAATGTTTCCATAAGCCCTGTAACATTTACAACATAAAAAACAAGAATTATGAGTAATCGTTTATGAATCATTAACAAATAATACTGGCGAGTAGTGAACGAAGATGAGTTCAGTAAATGAGTATATGCAAGAAAGTACCTTCCTATGACTTGTAGTGTAATCAGGCAAAGCAGAAAGCAACAATCTTGAGTACTTGCACTCACCATTCTACTGCATTCAAAATTGTATGTTTTCAATTCAAATCCAACTTATTGGTATTTAGAAACTTTCACTTTTCTTTAGATCAGTTTTCAACTTTAGTGAATGTGATCATACGCAAGAGGCTAATTAGAAAGCATATACACCAGCAACTTTATGCTATTGGTAGCAAAATCAACCAAAGACATCAATCCAACAGAAATTGCAAACAACTTAAATGATTTTGCCTACAGAATCAATGGAGATCCACCCTAGATTTGTGTATAATGACCCTAAATAAGTGAATCTATGCATCTGCCGAAAAACACACAAAAATTAAAAAAAACTCAAAACATACCAGGAGGAAGAAAAGCATGAATCTTGAAACAAACCCACAAACGATTAATCAAGAAATTTATTTAATCAATGTGTGTGCTATCAAAATCGCAGATATGCGAGTGTTTGCAGGGATACTAATTAACCCAATACAACTCATCAGGTTATTAAAAAAACGCCCATTTAGACCCATAAATAAGAGTTGGGGTGAATCGATGGCTCTTGGAGTCCTGATGTTGTGATTATCGCCAGGTTATATCAAAGATAGGAGTAAAACTGACCACAACAACTATTTCCAGCCAGGAACCAGCGTGCGAGACCGGCGTTGATTGACCGGCTCGGCCTTTTATCTTGCGCTCTCCCTCTTTCTTTAACACTCTGCCATAAACTCTCTCTTTTGAAGAAGTGTGAATCAGTTCCTCTCCCCATCATAAGCCGACAGTTGGGATTCTGGATCATAAAGAATGAAATCCCGCAATTACCCCTCTAGTGTCTTAAAACTTTGGGTGAAATACACATTTTACCCCTCTAAAATGGCTTACACATCCTTGTACATGGTGCATCATAACTTGTAAGCATGATAAAATTACAATCTTGTCCATCACATTTGCTTTATATAGTATTATAGATAACTACGAAGGTTGCATTGCATTTATTACGATTTAAACTAATTCTGAAAATCGATATTAACTTCAACCGAAATCAAAACTGGAGTGTCATTGGTTAATCTATTTTTTAAGCAATTGGTTTTTTGTTAATTGGTAAGGTTTATTCGGTTAGATTGTTAATTTTTGGTTCGGTTCACTTCAGTTCGGTTGTGACAACTGTACTCTGTAATCGATGTACGATGTAAAACAATGATGATTATTAATAAAACAATGTTATTTGATGTTACTATATGTGTTTTAATGTTATTATGTGTGTATTTGTGTTTGGTGAATTTTCAATTAGATTAAATTCTGATTTCAAGCTCTAAATCGCTTTCGGGAATGTTATACGCGCACTGATGCGTAAATATAACCAATTTAATGCAACAAATACTCCGGAATAGTGACATAGGCTTAACATACCCTAAATAACCTCCACATAACTTAGAAATAAGTTCTGGATGGTTTGGTGTGTTGAAATCAAGTTTGTTCGATCGCAGGGACTTTTTGTGTCAAACTGCAAAACTATACCGATTTGTATGGTAACGAACACTCCGGAACTTGATCATAAGTTAAACATACCCTAAATATCCTTTACATAGCTTAGAAATAGGCTTTGAGGGGTTCGGTATGCTAAAATAAACTTTATCGATCAATAGGGACTAAAAGCGTCAAAAAGTGCACAAGTTTGTATTTTCGCGCATATCTTACGTTCTGAATATATACGGACATCCAAAAATTTATGTAATCATTAAAATATTTTATTTTAGTGTTTGGCATAAGAAAATTCCATTCGTCGCTCTATTTGGATCGTTTTTGCGTTCGTTACGACTTCCATCGTAATTAACCGAACAACGCAACCGTACGGCCAAACGAACCGACACCCGAGATGTTTTCAAGCATATTTCATGTTCCCTATGTTTTAACATCATTGTGGAGCTTGAAAATGGGTTTGACGGGTGTTAGAAGTGCCGATACGCAACGAAACAAGGTGCAGGGGCTAAACTGTAAATAAGTGAAAGTGTCTGGTCTGCAGGTCCCTTACGGACCGTATGGACCATAGCCTTACGGTCTGTAAGCTTGTGCCAGCACCACAGAATTCAGAAACTTCTATTCCAGCTGTTGCAACTGGTTTTAGACATGGTTTTTGCAATCTATGGACTTGTTTGCCTGTTTTGCTAGTGCCTAACCTTAGATTAACAAGTGTATGGCCAAGATTTGAGCTTCACAACACTTGGAATGATCCTAGAACTCCTAATTTACTATAAATAGCAAGGCCCTCTTGCTCATTTCTCACACTTGAATCTGAAATCAGCTCTAAGTTGGGGTGTTTGCACTCCATACCTGAGCTATTTTAAGATCAAACCTCTTTCTTGGACCCTTTGTAAGTCCTCTTCTTGCTTGTTCTTGTATTTCAAGCATCAAAGTCAAACAAGTTTGACTTTCAGCTTTAACCAGTCAATGGTCAACACAAAGTTCCGTTGAACTTTGCAACGTGAGCGTAATCACGATGGTTATAGTCCCTTGTGACTATACCTACTGATTACCACGTTGACTAGGCGTAGTGACGAGTCGTAGTTTCGGCCAAAATGCGTGTTTATGCGTATTTTGTAACCAAACTACTCTTGGGTATCAAAACCGTTTGTTTTGATATCAAAACCTGTTTTCTAACTTAATTAAACATGTTTTAGCATGTTTAGCCCGTCACTTTAGATTAGTGCTTGTGTAGAGTCGTAAGTCAAGCGGACTAAACACCCGCTTAGACTTTCGAACACGACCCGTTTGGTCGATCATTAGGATCCGACCAAACATGTCTAGTGACCATAGTTGCTTAAGGAATAACCTTCTGAGGTTATACCTTATGGTCACTTAGGTTTAATTAGTTGTATGATAGGTAGTTATATGCCTTAGGTAAATGACCAAAATGCCCTTTTCATGCATAATTGGTAATTAAGCATATGTAACATAAACTTTTGTTACGTAACTGATTATGCAACATATTTAAACATGTTTAGGCATATAACACTTGTCATAGGACTAGTTAGACGTCTCGAACGTGCTTTTGCACGCACGACGCGTTAAAGTAGCGTAAGCTACCTTAATGGGTCACGATGGGTCGAAAGCCCTTAGGTTAGGTTCCGATTTAGAATGTAGGCTTTGTTAAACCATATCACATGAGTTCCAACACTCATTTGGTTTACAAGACCTCATTCTGTCCGATCTTCCGATTTAGGCGTCTATTGTTTGACTAGTGATTCGATTACTAGGTGCTGTTTGATTTCTCTGGTTTGCTCGAGTTTGTTGAAGTTCTATTGATTGAGGATACTTTGCACTCCATGTGAGTACATAGTTCCCCTATTTTACTGTTTTCAATTGTTTTGGGGTGATTCATATGTGCTAAATGTTTTCAAGGTTTTAACGATGGTTTTCAAAACGATTTCCGATATTATAACGATGATTTCAAAAACGATTAAGATGGTTTATACTAAACTAATAACGATTTCAATAAAGTGAATAAACTAGTTGGTTGTATTTACATAACGAATGGCATTCATTAGCATTGATCAAGCCGACCAGTATTAGGTTATGGTACCATAGGATCTGACAAATCCCATTATCGTACTGCACCCATGGTTATGTGTGGGTTAGGTGGGTAATGACTGAATCTGAATGTTAATTTACCCTTTGGTGGTTTATTAATGCGAGAGCGAGATAGTCGAGTCACGAAGGTTTGAATGTTATTAGCGAGGCGACCACAAATAGTTTTCACACTTAAAACGAGGATGATTTAAACGATTTAAACGAATTAACGATTTGGGAACGATTCATACGAGATTAAACGAGTTGGATAATCGATTAGTTTTTGGTTAAGTGTTTAGATAACGGGACGGGTGTAATATGATGAAAACATGGTAGATACGCCGCTGGTACTTCTTATATATAAGTGTTTTCAACATATTACATACCGTAGCGTTATTTAGTTCACTTGGGTAAACAATTTTGGAACGATGTCACACAAACGAGGTTTTCGAAATGATATAAACCATACGAGTTTTATTAACGAGATTTATTAACGAGATTTATTAACGAGTTTTATTAACGATTTAATACGAGATGTTTTACAATCTGCTTTACTAAAACAAATGTTTTTGGGTTAAGAATCATGGCTACGAGGTTTATAAACTATAACCCGCTTGATTTTGAGTTGGTTAATTAAGTTGCAATATTATACTCTTTTCAAAACAAGGTTTTTAACAAAGTATTGAAACATTTAAACTAGCCATGAATCCGACACTCCTATAAAACCTATGTACTCGCCAGCATTTCTTTGCTGACTTTGTTTTCACATATGTTTCAGGTGTTGATGCTTGATGATGATTACTAGGATGCATGAGTCACAAAGGATCTGGACGAGGCCTTAGTGGCATAATAACAATATTAGTCGATATGTAACTTGTTTGTTTTGTGTTAAGACAATGTTAATGTTTAATCTTATCAATAAAACGAAACTTTTTGTATCCATGGTTATGAAACGATAATTCTGCCACGACACTCTCCAACGTTTCCGCCGCGGTTTTGTTGTTTTAACGCGGTCGGGGTGTGACAGAAGAGTTGGTATCAGAGCCAATGGTTATAGGGAATTAGGTTATTAGTAATGCTTTGACCTAGACTATAACTCTTAGGACCCTAACGTAAAGAAATTTTGCGTTTAGATTTTTAAAACAAAACTGTCACCTACCCTTAGGTGATAACCACAACGAGAACACAATTTTCGAATCCGCTTTGAAAACTAATCATCTGTTCTAGGATGATTGATTACTAGGTTTTGAACCCTTTGTTATAAGGTTTTGAACCCTTTAAGTTTTCAAAATCTCGTCAAAGTTTGGGTCTAAATAATGTGAACACGTGCAAACTGGAAAGGTGAATGCCTGTACCTTGAGTTTTCTGTCTAAGGCTAGAGTGTTCGTACAAATCCACATAATCGGACCAGTCACTCTTACCTGGGAACTCTTGGGGTGAGTGTTCACTTATAGGCGAGCATGTCTTCGGCGATACATTATATTGACCCATTTACTTTGATTAGTCACTGCGTGTCGTTTGTTTGTTCGAGGTAACGAACAAATGATCGCCTTCCTTGTGTTTTGTCGATACCTCTTTTGCTTTTCTTAATTATCAACCTCACTCGTTTCTCATATCTCCTTGTTAGACCATGCCTCCTCGACATGAAGCACAATCTTTTACTATTGAAGAAATCGCAGCCCTGGTCTCTCAGCAAGTGGCTGCTATGCTTCCCGGTGTTGTGACTCAAGTCCACGAAATATACAACAACAACAATAATGCACACTGTAATTTCAAGAATTTCAATTCTGCTAAGCCTCTAAAGTTTTCTGGGTCGCAAGGAGCAACTGCGCTCCTGCAGTGGTTTGAGAGTATCGAGAGCACATTCAGGCATGTGCAGTGTCTGAATGCGCGTAAGGTTGAATTTGCTTCGAGCGTGTTTGAGAAGCAAGAGCTTACCTGGTGGAATGGTATTATGCGCGATAGGGGTGCCGAAGTGGCGTTGGCACAAACATGGGAAGAGCTTCGAGCTCTCATGACGAAAGAGTTTTGTCCCCGTCACGAGGTTCGAGCTTTGGAACGAGAGTTTGACGATTTAAAGCAAGATGGGGCTGAGCACCGTGCGTACACGGATCGTTTTGAGGAACTCAGTCTATTGTGTCCCACCATGGTTACCCCACCAGAGAAAGCAATCGAGAGATATATCGATGGTCTACCCGATTCTATGCTGGATATTGTGACCGGTGTTAATCCTACTACACTTCACCAAGCGATCGAGTTATCTGCTACCCTGACTGAGACTCAAGTCAGGAAGGGTAAACTCACCCGCAAGGGTGATAAAAAGAAGGCGACTAATTCTTGGAAGGACAAGAAAAAGGGTAAGGGTAAAGAAGGTGAGTCGTCGAAGAAATCGAGGAAGCGAAAGGGTGCCCAGAATTTTGCTGTTACGGCACAGACTGATCAGAACCCACCGGCTCAACCTCATGCGAAGAAGGCGTATGCTGGTACCGCACCTCATTGTGCTCGCTGCAACGGTCATCATGTTGCACAGCAAGCTTGTAAGCAGTGCACGACGTGTGGTAAACTTGGGCACTTGGCCAATGTTTATCGTTTAGGGCAAAATCAGGTTGCCCAGGTTCAAGCTCTGGTACAAGGGAATGCTGCTAGATTCCCACCAGGTTCATGTTTCAATTGTGGAGAGTTTGGTCACTTCCGCAACAGCTGTCCGAGGCTGGTGAATGCAAACGCGAATGCTAATGCGAACCCGAAAGCGAACGTCAACGCCAACGTGAATCCTGCTCGAGGGAGAGCATACAATTTGAATGCAAACGAAGCGAGGGCTGACAACGAGGTGGTGAATGGTACGTTTCTTGTTAATAATCGACCTGCATCTATTCTCTTTGATTCTGGTGCCGATAGAAGTTTTGTTTCGTTATCTTTTGAACCTTTGCTTGCGATACCTAGAACTAAATTGAGGAAACCCTTATTTGTCGAAGTTGCTACTGGTAAACCTCTTGATCTCGATTCTGTTATTCATGGTTGTCAGTTAAACCTTGATAACCATCTTTTTCCTATTGACCTCACACCGATGCAACTTGGGAGCTTCGACGTTATCATTGGAATGGATTGGTTAACCAAACACCATGCTGAGGTGGTTTGCTTCGATAAGATTGTTCGTATCCCTTTGTCTTCTGGCGAAATTCTAGAAGTTCGTGGCGAGAAACCTTCAGGTGGACTGAAGCTTATGTCGTGTATGGAAGCTCAGAGGTATTTGAGAAAAGGATATGTTGCTTTTCTAGCACATGTCACCGAGGAGAAAGGCAAGATCAAGAGTATTCAGGATATTCCGATTGTTCGGGATTATCCAGAGGTGTTTCCTGATGAACTGCCTAGTTTGCCTCCAGTTCGTCAAGTCGAATTTCATATTGACCTTGTACCCAATGCCAACCCGATTGCGAAAGCGCCTTATCGTCTTGCACCGTCAGAGATGCAAGAGTTATCGAAACAGCTTCAAGAGTTATCTGATAAAGGATTCATCCGTCTGAGTTATTCACCTTGGGGAGCTCCTGTCCTCTTCGTGAAAAAGAAAGATGGGTCTTTTCGAATGTGTATCGATTATCGTGAGCTTAATAAGCTTACCATCAAGAATCGATATCCCCTACCTCGAATTGATGATCTCTTTGACTAGCTGCAAGGTGCTTCATGTTTTTCTAAGATCGATCTATGTTCCGGGTATCATCAACTTCGTGTTCTCGAAGAAGATATTCCCAAAACTACTTTCCGCACGAGATATGGGCATTACGAGTTCACTGTCATGCCTTTTGGTTTGACGAATGCCCCGGCTATCTTTATGGACTTAATGAATCGGGTCTATAAACCTTATTTAGACAAGTTCATTATTGTGTTCATCGACGATATTCTCATTTATTCGAAGACTCGAGCCGATCACGAGCAACACCTTCGCTTAACGTTGGAACTCCTTAAGAAGGAACAACGTTTCGCTAAATTCTCCAAGTGTGAATTCTGGCTTAAAGAAGTTCACTTTCTGGGTCATATAGTCAACAAGCAGGGTATTCATGTGGATCCATCCAAGATTGTTGCTATTAAGGATTGGAGTACGCCAACGACACCTACAGAGATTTGATCTTTTCTTAGTCTTGCTGGTTATTATCGTCGATTCATTTCTAATTTCTCGAAGATTGCGGTTCCACTCACTGCTTTGACTCAGAAGAATAAGCCTTTTGAGTGGGGACCCAAGCAAGAAGAAGCGTTCCAAACGCTGAAGCAGAAGTTATGTAATACTCCTGTTCTATCTCTGCCCGAGGGAAGTGATGATTTCGTTGTCTATTGCGATGCGTCCAACTTAGGCCTTGGTTGCGTCCTCATGCAACGAGGTAAGGTTATAGCTTATGCATCTAGACAATTGAAAGTTCATGAGAAGAACTACACGACTCATGATCTCGAGTTAGGAGCTGTGGTTTTCGCGCTTAAAATCTGGAGACACTACCTCTATGGAACGAAGTGTGTGGTTTTCACAGACTACAAAAGTCTCCAGCATATTCTTAATCAGAAAGAGCTAAACATGAGGCAACGACGTTGTGTTGAACTCTTGAACGATTACGATTGTGAGATTCGCTACCATCCTGGTAAGGAAAATGTCGTAGCCGATGCGCTTAGTCGAAAGGAGCGAGTCAAGCTTCATTCTGTTCGAACTCTATCTGATCTCCAAACTCGTGTTCTTCAACCTCAGCAATTTTGTATTTCACAAAATTTGATGGGTAAGGAATTACCACATCAGCTTGAGCTGAAACTCGAAGTGAAGGACGATGGTCTACTCTATTTCAAGGATCGTTTGTGGGTTCCGAAACAAGACGATCTTCGCACCCTAGTGATGGACGAATCTCACAAGTCTCGATATTCTATCCATCCTGGTGCTGATAAAATGTACAAGGATCTTCGTACTCAGTACTGGTGGCCTGGTATGAAGAAGGATGTTGCCTTGTATGTATCAAAATGCCTAACTTGTCTCAAAGTCAAGGCTGAACATCAACGACCTTCTGGTTTGCTTGTACAACCAGAGATACCGGTTTGGAAGTGGGAGAACATTGCGATGGATCTCATCACTAAGTTTCTGCGTACGTCTAAAGGTCATGATGCTATTTGGGTTGTTATCGATCGATTAACGAAATCAGCTCATTTTATTCCGATTCGCGAGGATCTATCTGCTGATAAACTTGCAAGGATTTATGTTGATGAGATAGTATCTCGACATGGTGTTCCTTTGGATATCATTTCTGATCGTGATGCTCGATTTTCATCTCATTTCTAGAAGACCATGCAATCTGCTTTGGGAACCCAACTGAATCTAAGCACTGCTTATCATCCCCAAACAGATGGTCAATCTGAAAGGACGATTCAAACTTTGGAGGATATGCTTAGAGCATGCGTGATAGACTTTGGTGGTAATTGGGATTCTCATCTGCCATTGATCGAGTTCTCTTACAACAATAGTTATCATGCTAGAATTAAAATGGCACCATTCGAAGCTCTCTACGGTCGAAAATGTCGTTCACCTGTCTGTTGGAACGAGACCGGTGAAGCTCAGCTTACTGGACCTGAGCTCGTTCTAGAAACAACAGACAAAATCAAGAAAATTCGCGATAATCTTGTGACAGCTAGATGCCTTCAAAATAGTTATGCGGATTTACGATGCAAGCCCTTAGAATTTCAAGTCGGAGACCGTGTCCTACTCAAGGTGTCACCTTGGAAGGGAGTGGTGAGATTTGGAAGGAAAGGAAAACTTGCACCTCGATATGTGGGACCATTTAAGATTGTGGAAGGAATTGGGAAGGTTGCCTATCGACTAGAGCTACCTCCAGAACTTGGAAATATTCACCCGACTTTTCACGTGTCCAATTTGCAAAAGTGTTTAGCTAACGCTGATCTTCACATTCCTCTCGACGAGATCCGAATCGATGAAACGATGCACTTTGTCGAGAAACCAGTGGAGATCGTGGACCGTACTTTCAAACAATTGAAGAACAAACGAATTCATTTGGTTAAAGTTCGTTGGGAGTCCAAACGTGGCCCAGAGTTTACTTGAGAACGTAAGGCCCAAATGAAGGCGAAATATCCACATTTGTTTTCACAAGCTTCCTCTAAATAAAATTTCGGGACGAAATTTCCTGAAGTGGGGGAGACTGTGACAACTGTACTCTGTAATCGATGTACGATGTAAAACAATGATGATTATTAATAAAACAATGTGATTTGATGTTACTATATGTGTTTTAATGTTATTATGTGTGTATTTGTGTTTGGTGAATTTTCAATTAGATTCAATTCCGATTTCAAGCTCTAAATCGCTTTCTGGAAGGTTATACGCGCAATGATGCGTAAATATAACCAGTTTAATGCAACAAATACTCCAGAATATAACTAGTTTAATTCAACAAACCTCCACATAACTTAGAAATAAGTTCTGGATGGTTTGGTGTGTTGAAATCAAGTTTGTTCGATCGCAGGGACTTTTTGTGTCAAACTGCAAAACTATACCGATTTGTATGGTAACGAACACTCCGGAACTTGATCATAAGTTAAACATACCCTAAATATCCTTTACATAGCTTAGAAATAGGCTTTGAGGGGTTCGGTATGCTAAAATAAACTTTATCGATCAATAGGGACTAAAAGCGTCAAAAAGTGCACAAGTTTGTATTTTCGCGCATATCTTACGTTCTAAATATATACGGACATCCAAAAATTTATGTAATCATTAAAATATTTTATTTTAGTGTTTGGCATAAGAAAATTCCATTCGTCGCTCTATTTGGATCGTTTTTGCGTTCGTTACGACTTCCGTCGTAATTAACCGAACAACGCAACCGTACGGCCAAACGAACCGACACCCGAGATGTTTTCAAGCATATTTCATGTTCCCTATGTTTTAACATCAATGTGGAACTTGAAAATGGGTTTGACGGGTGTTAGAAGTGCCGATACGCAACGAAATAAGGTGCAGGGGCTAAACTGTAAATAAGTGAAAGTGTCTGGTCTGCAGGTCCCTTACGGACCGTATGGACCATAGCCTTACGCTCCGTAAGCTTGTGCCAGCACCACAGAATTCAGAAATTTCTATTCCAGCTGTTGCAACTGGTTTTAGACATGGTTTTTGCAATCTATGGACTTGTTTGCCTGTTTTGCTATTGCCCAACCTTAGATTAACAAGTGTATGGCCAAGATTTGAGCTTCACAACACTTGGAATGATCCTAGAACTCCTAATTTACTATAAATAGCAAGGCCCACTTGCTTATTTCTCACACTTGAATCTGAAATCAGCTCTAAGTTGGGGTGTTTGCACTCCATACCTGAGCTATTTTAAGATCAAACCTCTTTCTTGGACCCTTTGTAAGTCCTCTTCTTGCTTGTTCTTGTATTTCAAGCATGAAAGTCAAACAAGTTTGACTTTCAGCTTTGACCAGTCAATGGTCAACACAAAGTTCCATTGAACTTTGCAACGTGAGCGTAATCACGATGGTTATAGTCCCTTGTGACTATACCTACTGATTACCACGTTGACTAGGCGTAGTGACGAGTCGTAGTTTCGGCCAAAATGCGTGTTTATGCGTATTTTGTAACCAAACTACTCTTGGGTATCAAAACCGTTTGTTTTGATATCAAAACCTGTTTTCTAACTTAACTAAACATGTTTTAGCATGTTTAGCTCGTCACTTTTAGATTAGTGCTTGTGTAGAGTCGTAAGTCAAGCGGACTAAACACCCGCTTAGACTTTCGAACACGACCCGTTTGCTCGATCATTTGGATCCGACCAAACATGTCTAGTGACCATAGTTGCTTAGGGAATAACCTTCCGAGGTTATACCTTATGGTCACTTAGGTTTAATTAGTTGTATGATAGGTAGTTATATGCCTTAGGTAAATGACCAAAATGCCCTTTTCATGCATAATTGGTAATTAAGCATATGTAACATAAACTTTTGTCACGTAACTGATTATGCAACATATTTAAACATGTTTAGGCATATAACACTTGTCATAGGTCTAGTTAGACGTCTCGAATGCGCTTTTGCACGCACGACGCGTTAAAGTAGCGTAAGCTACCTTAATGGGTCGCGATGGGTCGAAAGCATTTAGGTTAGGTTCTGATTTAGAATGTAGGCTTTGTTAAACCATATCACATGAGTTCCAACACTCATTTGGTATACAAGACCTCGTTCTGTCCGATCTTCCGATTTAGGCGTCTATTGTTTGACTAGTGATTTGATTACTATGTGTTGTTTGATTTCTCTGGTTTGCTCGAGTTTGTTGAAGTTTTATTGATTGAGGAAACTTTGCACTCCATGTGAGTACATAGTTCCCCCATTTTATTGTTTTCAATTGTTTTGGGGTGATTCATATGTGCTAAATGTTTTCAAGGTTTTAACGATGGTTTTCAAAATGATTTCCGATATTATAACGATGATTTCAAAAACGATTAAGATGGTTTATACTAAACTAATAACGATTTCAATAAAGTGAATAAACTAGTTGGTTGTATTTACATAACGAATGGCATTCATTAGCATTGATCAAGCCGACCAGTATTAGGTTATGGTACCATAGGATCTGACAAATCCCATTATCGTACTGCACCCATGGTTATGTGTGGGTTAGGTGGGTAATGACTGAATCTGAATGTTAATTTACCCTTTGGTGGTTTATTAATGCGAGAGCGAGATAGTCGAGTCACGAAGGTTTGAATGTTATTAGCGAGGCGACCACAAATAGTTTTCACACTTAAAACGAGGATGATTTAAACGATTTGGGAACGATTCATACGAGATTAAACGAGTTGGATAAACGATTGGTTTTTGGTTAAGCGTTTAGATAACGGGACGGGTGTAATATGATGAAAACATGGTAGATACGCCGCTGGTACTTCTTATATATAAGTGTTTTCAACATATTACATACCGTAGCGTTATTTAGTTCACTTGGGTAAACGATTTTGGAACGATGTCACACAAATGAGGTTTTCGAAATGATATAAACCATACGAGTTTTATTAACCAGATTTATTAACGAGTTTTATTAACGATTTAATACGAGATGTTTTACAATCTGCTTTACTAAAACAAATGTTTTTGGGTTAAGAATCATGGCTACGAGGTTTATAAACTATAACCCGCTTGATTTTGAGTTGGTTAATTAAGTTGCAATATTATACTCTTTTCAAAACAAGGTTTTTAACAAAGTATTGCAACATTTAAACTAGCCATGAATCCGACACTCCTATAAAACCTATGTACTCGCCAGCATTTCTTTGCTGACTTTGTTTTCACATATGTTTCAGGTGTTGATGCTTGATGATGATTACTAGGATGCATGAGTCACAAAGGATCTGGACGAGGCCTTAGTGGCATAATAACAATATTAGTCGATATGTAACTTGTTTGTTTTGTGTTAAGACAATGTTAATGTTTAATCTTATCAATAAAACGAAACTTTTTGTATCCATGGTTATGAAACGATAATTCTGCCACGACACTCCCCGACGTTTCCGCCGCGGTTTTGTTGTTTTAACGCGGTCGGGGTGTGACATCGGTTAATAACCAAACCAAACTTGGGTTAAAGAATTTTCCTTAGAAATACATGAAATGGATGTATAAATACATAAAATGGAATATATAACATGAAATACATGTAATGGAGGTATAAAAGCTAGTAATATATGAATATATAAATGATTCGGATCAATTATATTTAGTTTTTCAAGGGTAAGAAAACGATAAACGATTTTTTGTTAATTTGATTTTCGGTTAGTTCGGTTATTGGTTGATTTCTTATGCTTTCAATTCGGTTCCGGCTAACTGTGTGGTTGTTGCTCACCAATAGACACGGTTAATCACTTAACATATCATTTAAAATAAGTGGGCAAAAATGTATCTATTAATTAATTAATTAGATTTTGGTTAAAGATAATGGAATTAAAATGTAATTAGTGTTTAAAAAACCAATTACCCTCATTTTACAGTTGTACCTTGTACACTAAATTTAAAGAAACTCTTAGAGCATTCGCATCTCTTTCATCATTTTACCCTATAATTACACAAAAAAAAAACAACTCAAACCATTTTTAACCCTATAATTACACTAAAAAAACAACTTAATTCTCTCTCTCTCTCTCCTTTCAATTAAATAATAGTTTTTATACTTTTATTATTTTCTTTTATCTCTCCTCCACTCACAGCCACTTTTCAAATAAATTAAAATATAATAGATGGTGAACAATATCACTCAAACATACAAATGAACAGTAACTTGTTGTTTCTCCTTCACTCACAACCATTTTTTTTATAATATAAAGAACCTTATCATGGAGTTTAATGGAAGGTAGGTGAGCCTCTTAAAATGTTATTTACAAATGCATTATAATATATAGTATATATTTACATAATAGTTATTATATATAAGTTTATAATCAAAATAACTAATTATTATATATTATATTATGTATAAAATTTATATTATAAATATATAAAGAAATAATGGCTTAACCTAGCGTGATATGTGACACCATATCTCATATAGATTCGTGTATGGAGTGAAAAAAAATAGGGTTTAGGAGAGTAAAAGTAATTACGCAACTCAAAATTCGTTTATCTCATTCTGAATTGGTTGTTTTCTTGACCTTCCTTTAAAAAAACCAATTTATATGTAAAATAGTTCAAGATTCAGTAATTACATACGAACTAACGTATACACATTTAACCCTCACAATTACCAAAATTGTAACAAAACGAAGTACATATGCTTAGTAATATCAACTATTTTTTGTTTATGAGGGGTGAAAAGTATGCAAATCTAAATCTTTTTTACCTTTCATATTAAGGTGGAGGGGTACTCTCCTAACAACTCACAAATTCTTAATTCACTACAATGGGATTATGTCAACTCATTTAATCAAATTCAACCAAAATAGAAGAGGACAATTTCCTAGCTCAACATACAATTTCCTCTCTCATTACCCAATGACTCTATCCCTGCTACTCGTCCTAGGTTATGCAAAACTCGCGAAACATACCCAATCCCATACTCGGGTTGGTTGCAGCTGTGTACCCATCCAACCCACTTTTACTCGTGGCTACCTATCACACCCTCGCCAAGGCGGAATCGTGAGACGGAGACTAATTGAATATCGTTAACACATGGCTTTTAGAGAAATACTAAAATCATGTGTTCAAATCCAAAAACAGTCTGCATGATATTTAGTTTCAGGACAAACCTTGAAGATTCCGAAAAACATAAATAGTGATCCAAAGATAATTATAAGCAATCTTCATTCGTACTCCAATTCATGCATACCTTCTTGCTAACTCAATTGGTTCCTGAAAAACATACTAGAAAACGTCAACTAAAAATAGTTGAGGAACTCCAAGGGGTTTACGACACAAGTAATTCGTAAGTTTCATTTGAATCACAAATCATGCTTGCTTATGTTATGTTTGAAATGCTTATGTTAATTCATAATTCCTAGGGGTTTACGACACAACTTCAACTAAAAATAGTTGAGGAGCTCCTAGGGGTTTATGTAGGTCCACCCGGAGGATCGAGTCAACCTCTATTCCTGTTTTCCGACGAACCCGAGAGTGCGGAATCTAAACGGATAAGTTAAACCAAGTTACGAACACAAAAACGACAAACACGAGATTCACCGATTAACACTCCAATGTATTAATCTAGAAAACGGTTACAAAGCAATGTTTACAAGATGTTCTTATAAACTCTCAATGTGTGTGTGTTTACAGTGTGTTCGCTCTCAAATCTATTCAGACTTGCACACTTGTTTATGTCTACTGTATGTGTTTATATAGTAACATCATTGACGAACTCATGTCATCGACGAAAACCCTCGGTGAACTTACAAGGTCTTCGACGAAATCCATATCATCGACGAAATCACATGGTGTCTTCGTCACATGTGATTTCGTCACATGTGACTTCGTCACATGCAGACTTGGGCTTGGGCTTCGTCATGTTGGACTTCTTCTTATGTTGGGCTTCTTCAATGGGTTACCGAAACAAACAGACAACACATTAAACATAACAATATGCATACCGCACACACGGAGTAGCATTTACATCGTACAATACAAAGTAGCTAGCATACCGAGTCAAGACAGGAGGATGTCTTGACTACGGCCTTCACTTTGTAGCCGAGTCGAACCGAGCCGAGTCGTGTCCACACAATATGTATCAACAAACTCCCCCTTGGATGCTGCTCGCGAGGTTCGTAATCTCGTTCTCCATCTCTTGATGGTTCTTTTTCTTGGAAAGGATCTTCAAAGTCTTCACGTGTCACACATAGAAAGTGTATCAACAAACTTCCCTTTTCAACAAACAGGAAGTGCATTAACAAGCTCCCCCTTAGGTTATGCTCGTGAATCTTTTGATCTTCAATACTTGAGATCCTTGTGGTGTTGATGATTAGTCAGCGGCAACTCGATCATCTTTATCATTTGAGTGCCTTCACGTCGTGTCTTCACTCCGAAGCTTGTCATCGAACATGTTCTCCTTGCCTTTAGCATCTGCACATGCAAGAAAGCTAAATGCGTAATGAGAACAACCGCTTGGAATATATTTAGCATTTAAACAAATGACACACATGAGACCATGTTTCTATCAACTACCATCCGACAATTTAGTTTGAAAAGTTAACAGATTTTTCAATTTTGATTATTAACTTTCAAAACTTGCAAACTCTGACCGTTTATGAAGATTCAGTCGTTTTGGTTTTCATCAGATTTCAGGCAACGAAGACTTGAGTTCCAACATCGGTTAATCAAAACTAAAGCAGAAATAAAATCTTTTTGACTTTTATAAAGTTTATATTAAAACACACCTAAAATCTTTTTGGCATTTTGAATATTTGAAATGTAAAGACTGAAAGCAGTAAATAAATATATACAGAGTTGCAGAAACTAAGAAAAGTAAATATATACAAACATTCTTTTTGCGAGTTTCGAGGGAAAGAGAATCATATCAGTGTACGGTCATGCCAAAACGTTCTTGTTGTTCTTTTTGTTAACATGTTGATAAACATCATATAACGATTATCGGTATTGTTATCCACATAAGCTCAACTTATCAGATCTAATCATGGCGAGGGGATATGTTAAGGTATGATTTATACTAACCGACCGGTGTTCATCCACATCACGACACATTCCCGTATCAAGGTATGCACGAGAGCTCATCTTACTAGTGAGTATACCATTTATCATCTGTTTTGACGTATATGAAAATGTGAGATACTCACTTATTTTGATGAAAACAAGCCCTATGTGATAGAATCACTTATTGATGAGGAACTTGATTTTCAGATGCATGAGGGCACATGAGCAAGTCCGTGAACAGGTCAATACTAATGTACAGCAAAGAGAGGACCTTGACTCCCGGATAAATGTGATATATTATCACTTATTTTGTTTGGACATGTAATTGTTGATCACTTATTGAGGTCGTATGCAGTATGTACACGTATGTATGGTATCATGGAAGATCTAGACTTCGTCTCCTTTTGTTTTTCGGTAAAAGAAACAACCATGATACCCAGATGATAAACAGCATAAAGACCACATATCTCAGAACCTCGGCAATCTCTCAAACGAAATTTCGGTACTAAGACCATATGCCATTGAGCGGTTCCCACATAGTCTTCAGTCGATTTAGGTTTATATCACCCTGCATACTTTAAAATGATTGTGAGCCTACCGATACATCTTTTATAGAGCTGCTTAACATATTTCATTTTGCATTTCAGTTTAAAAAGGTTTGGACAGACCACTGATGTACTATCATTTTCTCTTTTGCTCGCCAGGAAACTCATTTTTGTTTTTCTATTGCTTTTGAATTTTGAAATTTTTCGATGTTTTTGAATTTTCAAATTTTGGAATTACTCCCCCTAAAATCAACAAACTTACAATAATTTTAAAAACACAAAGATATTTACAAAAATGATTTTTCGATGCGGATTTACTCTTGCTTGACCTTAATGCCGTTTACCAATAATAAAAAGTCAAATCTAGATTTATCAAATGCTTTGGTAAAAAGGTCGGCACGTTGGTCATTGGTATGGACCTTAACAACATCGATAAGCCTTTTATCAAAGCAATCACGTATGAAGTGATAGTTAATTTCAATGTGTTTGGTCTTTGAATGCTGCACAGGATTTCTAGTGATAGATAAGGCAGCAGAATTATCGACTAAAATAGGAGTAGTTAGGAATTCAAAACCGTAATCACGCATTTGCTGTTGAATCCACAGGACTTGGGAGCAACAACTTGAGGCAGCAATGTATTCAACTTCACAAGTTGATGTAGCGACACAAGTCTGCTTCTTGCACTGCCATGTTACGAGGTGATTTCCTAAAAACTGGCATCCAGCCGTTGTGGATTTGCCATCGATTTTGCATCCGCCAAAATCTGAATCACTGAAAGCGACTAAATCAAAGTTATCATCCTTAGGGTACCATAAACCGGTGTCTGGGCAACCCTTCAAATAACGAAAAATCCTTTTTACAGCTGCAAGATGTGAGGCCTTCGGGTTAACTTGATATCTGGCAAGCAGGCACGTTGGATACATTATATCTGGTCTTGATGCTATGAGGTACATAAGGGATCCAATCATCGCGCGGTAGTATGAAGAGCTAACGAGTTCACCCTTCAAGTCTGGATTGATTCCGTGATTTTGCTGCAGTGGGGTACCAATGGGCAATGTGTCGGACATCTGGAAACGGTTCAGAATGTCTTGAACATACTTAGTCTGATGGATGAAAATCCCAGACTTCGTTTGTTGCACTTGCAAGCCCAAAAAGAAAGTCATCTCCCCCATAGCGCTCATCTCCAATTTATCCTGCATTACACGCTCGAAATCTCTACACATAACATTGTTAGTAGAACCAAATATAATATCATCCACATATACCTGTACCAGTAGAAGATCTCCATCTTGTTCTTTTATGAAGAGAGTGCAATCGATAACACCTCTGCGAAATCCATTCTCCAGCAGATAATTAGATAAGGTTGCGTACCAAGCTTGTGGTGCTTGATGTAGACCATAGAGAGCTTTGTTCAGCAACCCAACCCGATCGGGATGGATAGGATCTTCAATACCTGGAGGCTGTTCAACATACACCTCTTCTTCGACTAGACCATTTAAGAATGCACTTTTGACGTCCATCTGGTAAACCTTGAATCCTTTGAATGAGGCATAAGCCAGAAAGATCCGAATTGCTTCCAGACATGCAACAGGTGCATACACTTCGTTGTAGTCTATACCTTCAATCTGACGAAAACCTTGAATGACTAATCTTGCTTTGTTCCGAATAATGATTCCACGGTCGTCCTTTTTGCATTTATACACCCAACGGGTACCAATCTTCTTGTAATCAGCAGGTTTCTCTACAAGCTTCCAGACACCAAGTTTCTGGAATTGTTGCAGTTCTTCCAGCATTGCTTCAACCCAAGAGTTATCTTTCAAAGCTTCTTTCCAAGTTCTTGGCTCTTCCTGTGAGACATAACACGCGAAAGACCAATCGTTTTGTTGACCAGATTCTCGAATTGCCGCATACAGGCCCGCGTTGTTGTTGTTTCACAACATGTTTCTTGTTTGAATGCCACTTTGTACATTACCGATGATGTTTTGTTGAGGATGGGTATTGTGAATCCTTGTTTCTGGATTATCTGGAACTGGAATGTTTGTACCCAGATTGTTGAGATTGAGATCAACAACCAATTCAACACCCGAAACTGGCGAAGAGGATGATGCAGTAGCTTTAGCTGTTATAGGGGCGTCCACTGGAGGTGTAGCCTCTGACGTACCATGTACTGCTGATGTAGGAGCTTCTTGATCTGCATCTAGAAATTCTTCATCCTCTGAAGATTCGTTCAGTTCGGTTGCATCATGAAAATCCTCATTGTCGAGAGCATTATTGTTCACTGAAGTTGGTTCTTGATTGACAATAATTGGACGAACCAACGGTGATTCTGTTGCGTTGTCACTCTCGAAAAACATCCTTGCTGCAGCATTTTCTTCAACTGGTTCAACATTGATCGAATTGAAAAAGTCATCGTACTCAAACATCCATGGTTGACCTGGATTTTTGGCTGGTAAAGTGTGCCTTTGTACTCTGACTTCAGACCATTCCTCAACCCTTTTAGTCTCTAGATTCCAGACTCTTAAGTTCGCGGTGGCATAACCAAGAAAGTGACCTTCAATAGCTTTTGCCCTAAACTTTCCATTAGGATCGATCATTGTGCAAGGAGCTCCAAACGGTTCAAGATATGACAAATCTGGTTTCCGTTTGTGAAGAAGCTCAAAGAAGGTCTTGTTGTGTCTTTTGACTGTAAGGACTCGATTCAACGTGTAACATGCGGAGGCCACAGCTTCACTCCAGAATGGAATGGGCAACTGCGACTCTACCAACATAGTCCTAGCAGTCTCGATCAATGTACGGTTTCTACGTTCAGCGATGCCGTTCTGTTGAGGAGTATAAGCCGCACTAAATTCGTGAAGAATACCTTTGGATGTGCAAAACTCCGCCATGGCATGATTTTTAAATTCTGTAGCATTGTCGCTGCGTATCCGTCTAACCTTCAACTTATACAAATTCTCAATCTGAATGATCAAGTTTTTGATAATACCGAAAGTTGCACTCTTGTGAGCCATAAACGCCACCCAAAAAAATCTTGAATAATCATGAGTTATCACGAGGCAGTGTTGATCATTCCTGATGCTTTTGTGCTTGACAGGACCGAACAAATCCATGTGCAAACGTTCAAGAGGAACTGCCACCGTGTTGATCTTCTTTGTCGGATGTCGCTTCTTGGTTTGCTTTCCTTTTTGGCATGAAACACAGACGTCTTGAAGATGGAAATTGTGATGTTCCCCCTGATTCAGTAACCGTTTTTGGTTTCCAGGTCTGTTTTGTTTTACCAGTTTTATTCTTTAAAATCTTAACTTCATGATTGTCTGAGGTTTTTGAATTGTCCGGTTTGACAGAAATAGATGTTTTGTTAACCACATCGGTTTTGATTACTTTTTCAATTTTCTTAACCTGTTGGCGTTTCTGTTTCTTTTCCCTTTCTTTTACAAGACGGGGATCTGGTTTTCATGAAACAGATCGCTTGCGGTCAATTTGGTCACGGGGATCACCAACTTTGGCTTTTAACTTATGAAGATATGGACAATTTCGAATGATATGTCCAATTTCACCACACTCAAAACATGATCTTCGTTCAACAAACCCCGAAGTAACATGTGATTGTCTTGTCGATGAACTTTGTGATCCCGAGGTACTTGGTTTTGAACTGTTTTGTTCATTTCTTTTCAAAGAGTTAACTTGATTGACATGATCTAAGTTAGATTTATTGGCAAATGTTTCAAGTTTATCTGTTCCCTTCGACTTCACAAAGTTCACTTTCTTGTTCTACTTTTGGTTCGGTTCCTTTCGACCTTGAGTCATTGATTTACCATTTGGTTTGGTATGATTTTTCTGCTTTTTCACTGTTGGTAATTTTTTATTGCCATATTGTTTTCGAACTTCGGCCTTTGGAATCGGAGGGCACTGTGTTACCACAACGTGTGAACCCGACTTTCCCAAAAACCTACTTGTCGAATCTTCAAAAACTTTACTGATTAAAGATTTATTTACATTCTTAATCGGAAAATCTTTGTCAGAATATATTTTATCATCACCAACAAGAGTGTATAGCAAATTCACACTCTCTGACTCTTTTGCAGACGTGGACTCGACCAGAACAGTCTTAGCAGGTTTTGCGGGAGGGTCACATAGAATATGATTCTCAAGAGGTATGTCCTCTTCTTTGATTACCGCATCAGACTGTGCTGAGTCAGTATCATCGGACTCATCATCTGAAGAATCAGCATCCTCAACAATGTCTGGAGGATCCTGATTTTGTTCAGCAGTTGACACACTTGTAACTGTTGAAACATCTGAATCTGATGATACTTCATTTTTGTATCCAAGTCCGGTTGCAAATTCCTCAATGTCTAAAGGAACAGATTCCTCATAATAAGTTCTATTTTCCTCATCAGGCATGGCATCATAATTTTGTCTAACAGGTGGTGGACATTTCTTGTATCCAATGCACGTGACATCCTTTTTCTCCTTTTGTGTGTCAATGATGTGATCCAGCACATATCTAGAGTTTGAATAACTGTCTAGCTTAAGCCGGATCGCCTCACTTTCACACTTAACACAGGCTAACTCTTTTTGCATGATCTCAAGACGATCGATATAACAATTTATGTCAGTTTGTTTTCTTGAAACCATTTTTGTCAACTCGGTTTTATCTTTTCTTAAATTTGCAACCACCGTTTTAAACTCCTTTTCATGGTTTTCATAAAACATGTTAGCCTCTTTGCATTTCGAAAAATCCACTATCAACTTTTGATTGTGGATATTTGTCATTTCATATTTGTTTTGCAAAGCCTCATGTTTGCTTTGCAAATCACACCACTTAGCAGCAAAAGAAACATGTTTGTTTTGCAAGTCAGACAATTCAGCATTTAAAGCATCATGTTTGCTTTGCAACTCACACATATTAGCATCTAAATCAGCACATTTATCACTTAAGGTAGCACAATTATCACAATTAATGACAGTTGGTTCATCGACACATACCTGGCTTGATGAACTACCGCCATTAGCCATAAAGGCTGAATGAAGAGAAGAAGAAGAAGAAGAATAAGCAGCTTGATCCACCAGAATAGATCTTCTATCATTCCCTACTCGAGCTTCTCCTAACAATTCATCAATGTCTACATCGATTCTCCCACTAGATACATCATCAGAATAATCTTCGGCTGAGGTTGAGGTTTCCTCATCTGAACTCCTTGAATAACCAGAACTCTCTTCATCTAAATATTCACCACCACTGGCGGAAGATTCTCCACCACTGGCGTGCTTCAAATCCTTAGCAGTTTCAGCAAAACAAGCTGCTCCTCCCTGATCATCAATGCCTAATTGCATTGACCAGTCGCAACCTTCATCTATTTGCACCACAAGAGCCTGATTGGTGTTCGATGGTCCTGCTTGATTGTTTGCAGGAACTAAGGGGCGATTGTCATTCCTGGCTTGATTCTGATTCGCCTGGTTGCCTTGACCTCTGAAAGGATTCTGGTTCCCATGCTGAGCTGGCTTAGTGCATTCACGTTTGAAATGACCACGTTCACCACAGTTAAAGCACTTGACGGATTGCTTGTCGAACCCATACTTGGTATCTTTCTTGCTTTCCAACCTGGTTCTACCCTTCCGTTCCATGAAGTCTTTAGCTCGCCTTACAGCACTGGCGAAAGCCATTTGATGTCCATCATATCCATCTCTTCTTTATCGATCTACTGATAATCTTCTTGAGTTAGATTGATGTTTCCGATCTGCCCTGCAATCAACCCACAATACGAGCTCACCAATGTGTTTAGTATCTCCATATGATCATTAGCTACTTCAACGCTAACTTTGGAGAAGTTTGACGTGTCAAGCCGTACTGTATTTGAATTTGATGGCTGACCAGCAGATGATGTGCTTCCATAACAAGCTTGTTGTTGAACATGAAGTGGATTCCCGTAAAAATCAGTTGCTACGGTAGATGGCCGATAGCTTTGCTGTTGTGGAGCTGGTTGTAGTGGATTTCCATACAAGTCTGTGGTTGGAGCTGGCTTTACAGGAACTTGTATCTGATTGCCATACAAATCTGTGCTTGTGACGAACGCCGTTTGAATTGGAGCATGTGAGGCAGGTCTTGCAGAAGTGCTAGAAGCTCCATAATACATATCAGGATTTTGTCGCACTGGAACCCTTTTCGCCTTTAGGGTTTCTTCCTGATCTTTGTTCTCCTAGAGCTGAACAAAGTCATTGATGTTTGTCTTAGCAAATGTGCCATTGTATTTCAGGATTTCCAAGAAACCATTCCATTGAGGTGGCAGTGCATCGGCAAACTTTGTGACAACCTCTGCATGAGTTTTTACTACCCCATAATTACTTAATTCAGTCAGCAAGTGATAAAATCGACTTGTCATATCTCCCAAAGATTCATTTTCCATACATGTGAACCCATCAAACTCCTTCTTGAGTAAATCATGTCGCAATTGGCGTGACTTTTCATTTCCTAGACCCCTTGTCTTCAATGCATCCCACAATCGCTTTGACGTCTTGAAGCTGACAAACTGATGATATATATCCTTGCTCAACGCCTGAGTCAGAATAGCATATGATTTCTTTTCTAGATCATATGCCTTTTTCTCGTCTTCCGTAAGATATGCAAATGTCGCGGCAGTTGAAGCGACAACCTCAAGAGCTTGATCGAAATCTGTAGTAAAACATAACCACAATTTCGTGTTTTGCCCAAGGACATACGTATGGAATCTATCTACCCATCCAGGATATTCATTTATGTGCATCAGTTTCGGTGGGCGATTTAGACTTCCGGTCTCGCTTTCGCTTAGAAGTATACTTTGAATACTTGGAGTTTGATTTGAAATAAACGCCCATTGACCTGTCGAAATTGGATTCGCTTGCGAAGATGCGGTTGCGGGAGATTCGGCCCATGAGGGAGATAAACCCGTGCTTCTATATTTGCTCTCTGCATTTGACAGAGTACCCCACCAATCCGGATTCATTTTGGATGTATATTGATGAAAACCTGCTTAAATCACTCAAATCAAACAGTTTAGTGTGAAATGGAAAGCTTCTGTTTAAAAATATCACAAGTATATGCGACGAAATCTAAAGGTGTTCATTCAAGACAACAATGACGAAAACAAGAGATTTCGTCAAGATCAAATGTGATGAAAAAGAGGGATTTCGTCGATGCACAAGTGTTACAACAAAAGGAGTGTTCGTCGCTGAAAGGTGATGACGAAAATAAGGTGATTTCGTCGCTGATGTGTTTGACGAAGATAAGGTGATTTCGTCGCTGATGTGTTTGACGAAGATAAGGTGATTTCGTTGACAAATGTAACCAGACACAGAAGATATTTATCAAACCAAATCTTCTGACAACAAAACCTTCTTTTTCAAACCATCATGCTTTCGGCCATACTTATCAACCAACCATCATCATGCTTGTGTACACAAATGTCAAACAATCAATATTATATCAATAACAACACAATAATTCATCAACCAATGGGTCAAACTCAGATATATATCAAGAACAACTCTAGAACACTATGATGATTCTGGCCAAACTTATCAACAGATAAAATTTTCGAGACCCAAACGATTTGCTAAAACTTTCAATAAAAACCTACAATAATATACAAGCATGTAATATAACAAGGTTTCCACTAAAACAAGAAACAAAACATCATGATTTTCAAGGTTTTGTAAAAAGTTTTTTAGAAAAATGATTTTCAACAAGAACATAAACTGAAAGACACTTTTAAAAACTATCAAAACACAAGAAATCAACTTGGTTTTAACGAGGAATCGAGCCAAACGCTCTGATACCAATTGTAAGTCCACCTGGAGGATCGAGTCAACCTATATTCCTGTTTTCCGACGAACCCGAGAGTGCGGAATCCAAACGTGTAAGTTAAACCAAGTTACGAACACAAAAACGACAAACACGAGATTCACCGATTAACACTCCAATGTATTAATCTAGAAAACGGTTACAAAGCAATGTTTACAAGATGTTCTTATAAACTCTCAGTGTGTGTGTGTTTACAGTGTGTTCGCTCTCAAATCTATTCAGACTTGCACACTTGTTTCTGTCTACTGTCTATGTTTATATAGTAACATCATTGATGAAATCATGTCATCGACGAAAACCCTCGGCGAACTTACAAGGTCTTCGACGAAATCCATATCATCGACGAAATCACATGGTGTCTTCGTCACATGTGATTTCGTCACATGTGACTTCGTCACATGCAGACTTGGGCTTGGGCTTCGCCATGTTGGACTTCTTCTCATGTTGGGCTTCTTCAATGGGTTACCGAAACAAACAGACAACACATTAAACATAACAATATGCATACCGCACACACGCAGTAGCATTTACATCATACAATACAAAGTAGCTAGCATACCGAGTCAAGACAGGAGGATGTCTTGACTACGGCCTTCACTTTGTAGCCGAGTCGAACCGAGCCGAGCCGTATCCACACAATATGTATCAACGGTTTACGACACTAGTTCTCCTTAAAACATAAATCAAACCAAAAACTAACCAATATTTTCACAATATCCTTCATCACAATAAAATAAAGTAAAATAAAGCAACACTTTTGGTATGATAGTTGATTTGTTCTTTGCATCTGGCTTTCTTACATTCTCTAAAACTCCTTGGTTATACACTTTCTTGATTTCACGTTCTTGATTTATTGATGAACAACTTGTAATTTCTTTCGAGGCCCCTTTTCTTTACGTACATTGTCATCTGATAAATAAAATTTGTGAGTATCAAAACTATGGTAGCAAAAGTCGTTAGGCGCTCCCTAATCGGATTTGAGAGTACTGGGGAAGTACTTGGCCTAGGCGGAGATTACTCGGGGATAATCAACCTAGGTGAACAGTACTCAAGCCACGGCAGCCTAACTTGTAGCGACTACTCAAGGAGTACTTGGATCCTAGGCGGGACTCTTACAACCATGATCAAAACTAACAAAAATAATTAATATGTACAAAGAAATAAAACAATTATCAGAAACAGATACAGGTTGATTAAAATGAGTCAGACTAGACAAGTTGACTCTAAGGGGGTGTTTGTTATTATGAAAAACTCTTCAGGGCCTCTTATGTCTGCCCCACGCAGACCACACGCAGACGTTTGAGTCTGCAGTGTGTTTGTTTTCTCGAAAACCTTTCGTTAAAAAAGGTCTGCGTAACCTCTTTTTGGTGCAGACATGGATCAAGGTCTTCTTGGGTCTGCAGACTCTCTTCTCCTCCACAAAACCCTAGCACCTCTCCACCCTACTCCTCCACCCCATCTTCTCAACCGCCGCCACCCACCCTCCTACCGCCGACAACTCCCCCACTCCCCACAGCGCCGCCCACACCTACCCTACCTCCACCGCCGCCAAGCATCATCATCATCATTATCCCCTACCTCCACCGCCGGCGAGCGTTACCTTGACGGAGACGTACTATTTCTAATACGCCGGACACGAGTTCTATGCTCTGTTGTTTGTCGATTAAATGGATGATTGAGTTAGGGATTTTGATTATCATTTCTTCAGATGATTGGAATAGTGTCTGTGAGTGTGGATCGATAAAGAGATCTTCGTGTTTCAAACCCCTTGGTATTCAGTGTTTCCCCTCCAATTTTGCACCAAAAATTCATGGGTTTTGAGCAAATTTTCTAATGAATAACAACCTTTATCTTCATTTATTCAAAAAGAGCTAAAGTTGCTACCTTTACTGCAAAAAGAATCGAATCTAGGGTAAGCTGAATGTTTCTTCAATCATTAGGTTAAAAGATTGAAACCAGGGTAAGCTGAATATGATGGATAGTTTGGGTTTGACTAGATGATTTCTGGATAGAGATTTTGATTTATAGGGTTTTGCAAAAATTAAAAAAACAAACAGTCTTCTTCTTGCAGACTGCAAAGGTTTAGTCCACCTCTTCAGCTACAGATGTCTGCAGATATGGTCCACAGACTGCAGACGTTTTACGTCTGAGAAAACAAACAACACCTAAGATTTCTCATTTATATATAACTAGAATTGATGCCGTCGTTGTAGCAGCCAGACTAAAACCGGGGAATAGCATAAAAAAAACCACAAATTTAAATGACTCACGTGAAGTTAGACGTAAATGAACTCGAACTTATACACGTATTAGTCGAGAGGGTCAAAGAGATATTCTATAGACTTTTTAGAAAGTCAGGAGGGGGGGGGGGGGCAACTTTGAAACTTGAGAGGAAGTGGAAATCCTATTCACAACCAAACAAAGTTTGAATGTGAAAACCACAAAAGATCATTTGTTTTATCCGGCTGGTTAAAAAACAATGTTACGAAAGTTTGAATGCGCCTAGCGACTTTTGCGACCATAGCCAGATCAAAACTAAAAAAATGTAAAAATACCACGAATTTATAACAACCGGTTGGTTAAAAAACAACGTTACAAAAAGTTTCATCGGAATGTAGATAAAAATAACTCACGTAACAGAAAATTCATCAAAAATTCAAGATGATAACCTTATTAAAGTTAAAGTTCAGTGATTGTAATGTAAATCGTTTAAAGAAAAAAGGAAAAAATAACAAACCTAAAGATGAGGTATGCAAATGAAAATTATCGACTAAAAATAAAAAAAATGGGTGTAGCTAAGAGAATTTTGTAGTCAAATTAAAAAGATAGAACTTTGGGGTCAACATAAAAAAGTTACAAAATTAATTGTAGTTAATGAGCTGGTCTATTATATATATAATAATAAGAACACAGTCGGCTCAAAGTACGGACTAGACAAGTTGACAAACATTTCTCTGGTGCGCTTATGGGGGAAGGGGCACATATGTGTACTATCCTTGCCTTCACCAATCAACTGGCACCATGTTAAACTTTTTACAAAGTACCCTTGCATTACAAAACACTGGCGGCCTCCTACCTTTGCACTGGGAAGTACCCTTGAACTATAGATCTCACTATTTTACGCCGCCCACCAATCACACACATACCATTCAAGAGATAGACCCTACTCTAAACCCCTTCTCTCCTAACCCTCACGGGTAGATGTACTCGTGGAACTTACCGTTACCCCTTACTCTTGGGGGTGGCGGCGGTGTTCTAGTAAGGGTTGGAACCCTTGCACCTCTACCCTTGAGGTGCCCTAGCCTCCCTTACGTTAGAAACTTATTAGTTAAAATCAAGTAATGTTGCGAATTGGACAAAAATAAAGCCGTATTTATTGTGTTGCCACAAAGTTGTAGTTTTTCTACAGTCACCACATTCATTATATTATATTATATATATATATACATATATATATAGTGGAGAGTTCAAATGAGAAGAAATTTTTTGTAAGAAGAAAAAAAAAAGAAATTTCAACCAATAAGAATGCTTTATTTTACTTCATTTAATATTAGTATTTAATGTTACTATAAGGGTACATTGGTAAATCTACATAGGTCATTTATTTGTAGTCTTCCTCTTTAATAGCTAAGTACATTAAATTTTTTGTAACATCTTCAAAATATATATTTTTTTCAATAAAATAAAATAAAATAATGTTAAGTGAAGGATAAATTACGAGTTGTGTAGGAAAAATTACGAGTTGTGTAAGATAAATTTCAACGTGTAGGATGAATTTCGAAATATGTAAGATAACTTTTAATGTGTGTAGGCAAAAAAAGTTAGTGTGGAGGATACTAGTCTTTATGACTAATTAATTAGTAAAAAATGATAATAAATTAGATAAGTGAAAAAACTATTTAATGTTTTACAAAATTACCCTTTGTTCTTTTTCTTCTCAATTAAATTTTCTTCTCAAATGAACCTTCCCCTATATATATATATATATATATATATATAGGAGAAGGATCCGTTAGGAACCACCCTTTATTGCGAAAACCGCGAAAACCAATGTGAACACAACCAAAAATACCTAAAAATAGCTAAAAAACACACAATTTTTTTTTTCTTTTTAATATTTTTTATAAAAAAATCGCTACTTTTAGTAGCCAAAAATTTTTTTTTTTATTTTTTTTTACTACTAGAAGTAGCGATTTTAATGTAAAAAAATTGTGTGTTTTTTGATTTTTTTAGATTTTTTTTTGATTTTTTTAGGTTTGTTTAGGTTTTTTTTAGGTATTTTTGGTTGTGTTCACATAGGTTCTCTCGATTCTCGCAATAAAGGTTGTTCTCGCATGAACCTTACACTATATATATATATATAGTTAACCAAGGGCGATGATTGTAACTTTATTTTTATAATAATATATAGCTTTTTATTAATTTTTATTTAATATATTATAATACTTTACTATTATATTTACTTTTAATAATATATTTTTAATTTTTTTTCCTTTTTAAAACTAGATATTTCCTTTACCATATTTTTAATAATTCTTTTTTTTTATTTTATAGAACATATATTAATTTATCGATTAATTTGATACTTCTTTAATGATTTACGTTTATAACTTTTTTCTAACACTTAAGTACGTAGTTGTGCTTGATTTTTTCGCTGATATTCCGTTATAAGTTTTGTTAAAAACGAAGTTGTGCTCAAAATAAAGTATTTGTTTGATATTGTAAAACGGTACGATAATAAACTAAATCGTTCTAATGGTCTGGCTTTCTAAACAACATGCTTTATTTTCATATCATGATTGTTTTATATGATCATTTGCTCGGTTTCGCCGCAACACGTGACTTAAAAAAACTAGTATATATAGTTAACGAATGACGATGAATAATAACTTTATTTTTAAAATAATAAATAGCTTCTTATTATTTTTTATTTAATATATTATATTATAATATAATGGTTTATTATTATATTTACTTTTAATAACACTTTTTTATTTTTTTTTGGTTTTCTAAAACCATATATTTCCTTTACCATTTTTTAAAATTTCTTTTTTTTTTCTCAGAACATATATTAGTTTATCAAATAATTTGATACTTCTTTAATAATTTACGTTTTAACTTTTTTTCTAAAAACTTAAGTACGTAGTTGTGCTTGATTTTTTCCCTCGACATTACGCTATAAATTTTCGTAAAAACCAATTTGTACTCAAAATAAAGTATTTATTTGGTATCATAAAACGGTACAATGATAAACTAAACCGTTCTAACGGTTTGACTTTCTAAACAACATGCTTTATTTTCAAATCACGTTTGTTGTTTTACGTTATCATTTGCTTGGTTTTGCCGCAACGAGCAACATAAAAAAACTAGTAATGACATTTGTTTTTATGTTTTATATGAATTTTAACTATTTTAATGTTGTTTTGTTTTTTTAATGTTTTTGTTATAACTCTCTATTTGTTATGGTATTGGGTTTTTATATCCGGTTCTTTAAAATTATAGTTTTACTCTTGGTTTTGTCATTTTTCCGGTTTTGTTATGTTTAACTCTAGATTTCTGTTTTGTTAATATTTCGTAAGATCATTAATCAAAATAAAGTAATATTGCGAATTGAAGAAAGATAAAGTGGTATTTAATGTGTTGACACAAAGTTGTAATTTTCTACGGCCACCACAAAGATGATGACATTAGTTTTTATGTTTTATATTAATTTTAAATATTCTAATATTATTTTGTTTTGTTATTTTTTTATAACTCTCTATTTGTTATCTTATTGGGTTTTTTTTTTATTTCCGTTTCTTTCATATTATAGTTTTCTCTTCCTTGCCTTGACCAATCAACCGGTACCATGTTAAACGTTTTACTAAGTACCCTTGCATTACAAAGCACTAGCGACGTCTTACCCTTACGCTACAAAGCACCTTTGAACCATAGACCTCACTATTTCACCTCACCCACCAATCACACACACCATTCAAGAGATGACCCTACCCTCAAACCCCTTCTCACCAAACCCTCACAGGTAGATGTACTCATGCAACTTACCCTTGCCCCTTACTCTTAGGGGTGGTGGCGGTGTTCTAGTAAGGGTTGGAACCCATGAACCTCCATCCGTGAGGTGTCCGGCCTCCCTTGCGTCGAAAACTCATTAGTCAAAATCAAGTAATATTGCGAATTGGACAAAAATAAAGCGGTATTTATTGTGTTGCCACAAATTTAGTAATTTTTCACAGCCACCACAAACATAATGACATTAGTTTTTATGTTTCATATGATTTTAACTATTTTAACCTTATTTTGTTTTGCTATGTTATACTTTTGTTATAACTCTCTATTTGTTATGGTATTGGTTTTTTATTTCCGTTTCTTTAATATTGTAGTTTTACTCTTTGTTTTGTTATTTTTGCGGTTTTATTATGTTTAACTCTCGATTTTCGTTTTGTTAACATTCCTCAAATTCATTAGTCAAAGTAAAGTAATATTGCGAATTAGACAAAGATAAAATGGTATATAATTTGTTGACATAAAGTTTGTAATTTTTCTACAGTCACCATAAACATAATGACATTAGTTTTTACGTTTTTTTTTATTAATTTTAGATATTCTAATGTTATTTTGTTTTGTTTTGTTAATTTTTTATAACTCTCGATTTGTTATCGTATTGATTTTTTTTCCTTTTCTTTAATATTATAGTTTTACTCTTCATTTTGTTATTTTTGCGGTTTTATTATGTTTAACTCTAGGTTTCCGTTTTGTTAACATTATGTTTTTTCAGGCAGTACTGTAATAAACGGAACAGGATACCGATCAAATTCCCAACGGGTCCTCAGAGCAACGCGCTTGTCATATGTTCTTAGGACTAGTGTCCGGTGCTTAGGTGAAAGGGGCACCTATGTGTATTATCCTTACCTTGACCAATCAACCGGCACCATGTTAAACTTTTTACAAAGTACTCTTGCATTACAAAATACTAGGATGCCCTACCTTGCGCTACAAAGTATTCTTGAAGCATAGACCTCAGTATTTTACCCCACCCACCAATCACACACACACCATTCAAGAGATGGACCCTACCCTCAAACCCTTCTCTCCAAACCATCACGGGTAGATGTACTCGTGGAACTGACCCTTGCCCCTTACCCTTGGTGGTGGTGGCGGTGTTCTAGCAAGGGTTGGAACCCTTGCACCTATATCGGTGAGGTGCCCCGACCTCCCTTGCGTCAGAAACTCATTAGTCAAAATCAAGTAATATTGTGAATTGGACAAAAATAAAGAGGTATTTATTGTGTTGCCACAAAGTTGTAGTTTTTCTACAGTCACCACACGCATAATGACGTTAGTTTTTATCTTTTATATCAATTTTAATTGTTTTAACGTTATTTTATATTGTTTTTGTTTTGTTTTGTAATTTAATATTTTTGTTATATCTCTCTATTTGTCATCGTATTGATTTTTTATTTCCGTTTCTTTAATATTATAGTCTTACTCTTCGTTTTGTTATTTTTGCGGTGTTGTTATGTTTAACTCTAGATTTCCGTTTTGTTAACATTCCGCAAGCTCATTAGTCAAAATGAAGTAATATTGCGTATTGGACAAAGAAGTGATATTTAATTTGTTGACACAAAGTTGTAATTTTTCTACAGCCACCATAAACATAATGACATTAGTTTTTATATTTTATATTAATTTCAAATATTCTAAGTGTTATTTCATTCGTTTTGTAATTTTTTTATTACTCTCTATTTGTTATCGTATTGGTTTTTATTTTAGTTTCTTTAATATTATAGTTTTACTCTTCATGTTGTTAGTTTTGTGGTTTGTTATGTTTAATTCTAGGTTTCCATTTTGTTAACATTATATTTTTCTGACAGCACTGTAATGAACGGAATAGGGTGCCGATAAATTTCCCAACGGGTCCTCACAACAACGCGCTCTATTCTTACGGACAATGCCTTTTAATGCCTTTGATTTTGGCAACAAAATTTTTTTTAGGTTCATTTTTGACCCCTTGGGTTTTTTTCTATATTTTTGGTTAAAGTTCACTTTCCCTAAGTTTCAAGGGTGTCACTTTTGCTACCATTTTCTAAATACTTTATATAGTATACGATGGCCCCCCTCAATTCTATTATAAATTCGTGTTTACTTTCATGTTTTTCCAGCCTTTGGTCGTTGTTGGTTGGCTACTTAGCCTGATTCAACCCCTCTCCCACCACATTTTAGTTGCACGGTTTTACAACCCCACAACGTGAGGGCTTAATACTAGTTAGTAATAAGACATTTTTGGTCATATGAAAGAAATTTAGGATTTCACTAAAACTAGTAAAGCAAAGATGCGTTAATAGATGGCGCCACTAGGCCAATAAGCCGTTGGTACCAAGATTGATAAACCCGAACAAAAATAATCAAAACACTATTTTTGAAAGAAAAGTAAGGTTAGGCTACACGGTATGGGGGTCGTCCCCATACCGTCCCGGTCCGTCGCCGGTTGATACACCGTGCCGCCCCCCCGTCCCGTCGTCGTCGTCCTTTTCTCGCCGTTTGCAACGGTCCAAAAAGGTGGGGCCCTTACCTATAAAGTTACCGTTATAAAAAAAAAATCCATTTTAAACAAACAAACAAACGGTCATATTTATAAAATATATATATATTTCCTTTCCATTTTCACTTTCATTCACAAATTTAACCCCAAATTTTCATCTCTCTCTCACATAATTTTTATAAATCTTCTTCCACTTTTATAAACCTTACACTCTTTCATGGATCCCTTCAACAACCCGGACAACCCGAACAACCCGAACAATCCCAACAACCCGACCCAACCTAATGTTTTCTCGGCTCCGGGATATTATCCGACGCTAGAACCGAACCAATTCTCGCAATATTCATCAAATGCGTTTGCTTCATTCCAACACTCGCCAAACCAATTCGCTCAATTCTCTCAAAATCAAGCCCTTCAACAAATGATGATGCGGGGTGCTTATAATTTCCCACCGAACCCCACACCACCCGTTCAACCCCAACCGATCCCGACGCAACCCTTTCAACAATCCGAACCCGAAGACGATGTGGAGGTTGTTCCCGAAACCCAACCGCCTAAAGGAAAAGGAAAACGAAACAAAGGCAAACAAGTGGTGGGTGATCAACCGTCCAAACAGAAGCCGACTAAGTGGACACCAATCGAAGAAGAAGCCTTAGCCAAGGCTTACATTGGCACGTCTGACAACCCGACAAAAGGTTCGTATTTTTTTAAGGTTAAATTTTTTGTTTTTTTTTTATCTAAACAGTTTGTTTTTTTTTCTTAAACAGTTGGTTTATAATAGTTTTAAAGTTTAATTTTTTGTTTATTATTTTGTTAACAGTTTGTATTTTTTTAAAGGTTTTTTATTTTTGTTAACACTTTTATATATTTTGTTTGTTTTTTATAGGTAATAACCAATCGGGTGAGGGGTTTTGGTCCAAATTTTGGCGAAGTTCCTCGTCCTTATGGACCAAGGCTAGTATCGAGATGTCGATTCGGTCTCATCAAAGTGGCGGAAAATGAACGCGTCCATCAATTGGTTTTGCGAGGAATATAATAAATTATATACAAGTGACCGTCGTAGCGGCATGAGCGACGACGATGTGTTCAAAAAAGCGTTGGACAAGTATAAGGCGAACAATGGTAATACCAACTTTGCTCACGTTCGCGCGTGGGCAATTGTAAAAGACGAACCAAAATCGGCGCCGATTCCCAACGAGGTGGCGATGGCGAAACGCCAAACAACATCGGAAACGGGTAGTTTTAGCGCCGGTGGATCGGACGGGAGGAGTACGCCGTACATGAAGCGGAGCGTCCACCGGGCCGAGACAAATCAAAGAAGGAGCGGGCCAAGGGGAAAGAAAAGGAAAAAGTGGACCCGAACATGAAAAGGTGGACCCGAACATGGTTGAGTTTATGGAACACTTAAAAATGTTCAACAACGTCTCGGCCCTAAAGACGAAGGCGAAGGAGCGGGCCGTCGAAGAAAAAGCTGGTGTAGCGGAAGAAAAGTTACACGAGAAGGTCCGATTGTAGAATGAGAAAATAAGAATTTCGGATGAAAAAATTCGGTTAAAGGAATGGGAAATGATAACGATGGATGTCGATCAGTATCCCGAGCCGAAACGTTCGATGTTGAAAAAACTTCAAACCGACATCATGAAGAAGCATAATATTATTTAAGTCTATGTTTTTTTTTAAGTCTTTGGTTTTTTTTATTACGTTTATGTTTTTTTTTATTAAGTTTAACTTTTTTTTTAGGTTTATGTAATGTTTTTTAATATTAATGAAAATATTTTGTTACTTTATTTGTTAAATGTTAAAAAAAAGTTGAAGATTAAAAAAAATAAAAAAACATAAAAGTGGTGGAGGACTATGACTAGGACCATTCTCCCATGCCCTCTAGTTTTGGAGGATGGACCATCATTGGGAGGACTATGACGTGGTGCCTACGTGGCGGATCATCCTCCAAGGATGGTCCATCACCATACCCACTAGCCTTATAATACCCCATTTTTAACATGCTCGGCTTTAAGATTAACTATCTGATAACACGAAAAGCAAAAATTTTGGAACAAAGTTTAAATTACACAAGCAATAAATGCATGAATTAATGAAATTTCTAGTACAAACAGTTTATTAATAAAACGTACCCCATGTGGCTAAATGTTACACTAACTCTCATCGTAAAGTCGTAATACACATTATAAGAAATTTAATCTTCATTTTTCTCTAACATGATAGATTTCTCTTAATTTATAATAAAATCAATTGAATTATGAAGATAATATGTAAACAAACACATGGTCGTGTGTAAATGCCTTCTTTTACTAACTACTTAGACTAAGTATTGTGGGCTAATGGTGAAGAAGTGGTTGATAGATGATTCGGCTAATGGTGATTCCAATCATTTTGAGTGGTGCACATGGCTGCCTAAGAAATGCAATATTTTTATGTTGAGAGCATTTTCGAATCGTATACCAACAAAAATGGCCCATAGAAGGAGAAACATCGATGTGGGAAATGTGTTATGTGTTCTTTGCAGTGATCAAGAGGAGACCTCGGATCATATTTTTTCCGGTTGCGGGTATACTATGGGTGTTTGGCAAGGTATTGTGAGATGGTGTGGTCTTCCCCCGGTTTATTTGTTTGACACAAAAGACACGATGGAGCTCCACAAGTATTATGAGAGATCGAAGATAAAGAAACAGGTGATGCAAAGTATTGCTATTCTAAGGTGTTGGAGGATTTGGAAAGCTAGGAACGAAATGGTCTTCTCAAACAAGAGGCGAAACGTGGCCGAGATAGTGGCGGATATCAAAACGATGGGTTTTCTTTGGTTTAGAAGTAGATGTAAAATGGTTTCGATTGATTGGTTTATGTGGTGTAATTTCGATTTTATGTAACTTGTGTCCGTTTTTTGACGCTTCTGTTTCCAACTTGGAGATAGTTCGTCGGCCTTTGTAAATGAAGTTTGCTTTTCAAAAAAAAGTGTTGTGGGCTAAGAAGGACTTTAAAAACTTCTTTTATTAAATTTACCTTTTTGATTAACTTAAAAACTTTTTTTAATTAGGCTAAAGGGTGTGGGGGTCATGGTTGGGACATGATTCGCCACCTAGGAACATGAATGGAAGGCTACACCACCCCCTTGCTTGATCCACCATGGTTTGCATGGATTAAACCATGGCAACCATGGTCCTCCTTTCCATTTTCCAACAAATCATTTCCTTTTTCTTTAGATAGAGATAAATTAAAATAAATAAGGGGCTAGTGGTTTAGGTCATTACCACACCCTTAGGATAGTGGTTTTGGATGGTGGATTAGAGGTGGGTGACATGACACTTATATGTGAAGGGTCATGGTGGTGATGAGGGTCATGACCAAACTCTATAGCCTTATATCATTGATTTTCAATGATTGCGAAAATCTTTATTTTGGTGGTCTAGTTATTTCCTAAACAATATTCCAACCACGTATATAGATAACATTATATAATAAACCGAGCTTCTAGCAATTTGTTTGAGCTATTGAACAAGAACAAGAACTGAACGAATCTAAAGGGACACAAAACAACTCTTATCTTGCTAAGCTATTGAACAAGAACAAGAACCAAATAAGTCTAAAGGGATACAAAACAACTCTTATCTTGCAACTCCCACTTAGTCCAAGATCTCCATCTTTATTCTTGGTTGCGCCATCTTCGCTCTTCAATATTTGTCTTCATCACTTTTTACAATTTTATAATAAACAATTTTACATAAAATAAATAAAAACCTAACTATTACATCAGGCTTCCAAATAACCAGTAGAGTAAATTGCCAAAATGACCCCTAAGGTTTGGGCACTATTGCCACTTTAGACAAAAAAAATTTTTTTTGCCAAAATGTCCCCTGCAAGGTTTAAAATTGTCATTTTCACCCACTTTTTAACAGCCCTTTAACAGTGTCGTTAGCCTTAGGGGCAAAATTTTCATTTCTGATCCCAGAGGCCATTTTGGCATCACTTAAACCTAAGGGGCCATTTTGGCAATTAGAAAAAACAATTTATTTATTTATTTATTTATTTATTTTTCTCTCTCTCTCTCAAGGCACATAACGAGTCTTTCGTTATAAAAGAAGTTAATTTTGGCATTTTTGTCAAAACTTAACAATTTGCCTATAATACTGAAATTTCAGAAGATACATCCAAGCACACTATTAAACAAACAATGAATTTTATCAACTAAGTAGTATACAATTCATTATCCTTGAGTTGATCCAGCTAAACAACAAAGATAAAACGTTTAAATTTTATTTTTGTGACATTAGAATACTATTTTAACATGAAGAATAAACTTTGTTGTCTTGAAAGTCCAATCGATTGTATGAAGCAAACTTTTATACTTATAAAAAGGTTGTTTTTACAGCAACAAACTTTTTAAACATAGGTAACCTTAAGAGAAACATTTTAAAATATGCCCTGTTTCATTACAGGAAATAGAAAAATGAATCTACTGTTCTCCAATAAAGGTAAAGGAGGGAGATGGCTGAGCATAAACTATTACTAAGTTCATCCCTTCTCTTCTCTTTAATACAAATAGTCCCTTCTACATTAGTTGGACAAAACCCTATATAACTAGTAGTTTAAAAACATAATTACAATGAGAATACAGGGAAAATGGCAAACTATGAGTTCATATTACTTACAATATTGTTCATTTTCACTTATGTAATCACTCATACGAGAAACATAAATATACATCACCACTTGATGCTTCATCTTGTAAATTTGGTCAAACTTTATGAGAGAGGGGTGGAGATAAAGAGAGATACGGAGATAGAGAGAGAAAGAGAGAAAAAAAGACATATAGGAAAGAGAGGGGAGAGGAAAGAGAACATAGAGAAGGAGAGGAGAGAAAAGAGAGATCAATAAATAAATAAATATTTTTTAATTGCTAAAATGGCCTGGAGGTTTAAATGATGCCTGTCACACCCCGATCTCCGGTGGGCCCGGATGGGTACAGTCGTGACGGTTGGATAACAGTTATCACAGTATAATAATATGCAGCGGAAGTATTGGATTAAAATTATTAAAATAAAGCTTGAATGTATAAAAGTATTACAAGCGTTCGATACAAGTCCACAAGCAGGATCTAAATAAACAGAGCTTTAGACATCATAGGCCTTAAGCAACAGGAGTGCAAATTCCATAGCCTTCATTCTAGCCGACCCGTATTCCCAGCCTATAATATGGTTCGGTACGGTACCTACTGTTCAATCTTTTGAAACTACATCAGCCAAAGCTGGTAAATACAATTAACTGACTCTTTGGAAAAATAGTTTTTCGAAAAGAGTTTTATACATATGGAAAACCCATAGGTGATCCTTTAAATATCTCTTGGGATTATTCTTGTTACGAGATTATATACTTGATTAACCCATTGGGTTGTCCGGACATGGTATCATTAATCCCCAATTATATCAATTATCAAGTAAACGGATCAAACCGTATTCTTACATTTTTGCCCAATCATAGGCGACTTACTTATGTAACAACCGCCCAAGAGGCATATTTTCCATCCCAAGTTTACACTAAAATAAGTCAAGAGTATTTACCTTTTTGCTAGCTTCCAATCAATAAGACTATATTTGGTAAAAGCCACAAGTCTAAGTATAATTGACCCAAGTCCGCTTATCTGGGGGGTACTATAGTCTGGAATGAACAGATTTATTATCTATTCGAATGTATACGGGTCAAAGATAGTTCCTTTAGATATGACTCGATACTTACGAATAGGTTCGCTAGGTTAAGCATATAACCGAATAGAATGTGGTTTAAACCCAACAAGTACTAGGACTTGTATAACATGGGTAAACATAGTACATTCTGGATTTTGAGATCAAAACGATAAGGTTAAACCCTATTCGGTAAACTTAGGTAAACCAGTTACGTAAGTCTAACCGTACGCGTATAAGCGACAACGGGTAACCGGATGAGTCATGAACAAGTTCCATATGCCAATATACTTTAAACAAGTTATAATATCAGTAGGATATCAACTTGTATGCCCATTAAGGTTTTAAAATCAAACTATGCCTCATAAGGGCGTTTTGGTAATTTTACAATTTATAAAAGGAGCTTGCGAGTAAACTGATGTCACGGTCATAAACATTCTGTAAAAGTGGTTTAATTATGATATCATATCAGTAGGATATCTGATGTCTGTCGTAAGAACATGCAAAAACCAACTAACTCTATAGCTAGGGTAAGTCGGTATCAATCCAGTGGAGTCTGGTGGAAAGTGTCGTGAATTAAGAACTAATACTAATTGCAAAGACGGAAAATATTGGTTGTTGGAGAGTTAATTAACTAGAAATTTACTAAACAAGGTTGTGATCAATAGGAGAAACAATAGTTCCTCCCGGATTTCAGATTCAAGGTGAATTTAGTTTATGTTTAATTGATACAGTTACATAGACATAACTGTATAATCCGATTAATTGATTGTGATAAAAGAGGACTAAGTACTCTGATTGGTTAACAACGAGAGGTTATCACACGATTATCAATTGCAATTACCAACCCGAATACCATAGAAAATATATCCCAATTACTAGAACTCTAAGGAATTGAATGATTAAGAATCAAGGTTAAGTAAAAACAACTGTTTACAAATCAATCAATTCAAACTAACCGGTAACAAGCATCGGATGCTTAGATTACCGGGTTTAACAATTGTTCAAACATAAAACAAAGTTCACCTAGACGAATCCTCCACCCGGAGGAAACCACTGTAGGTCCCTTAATCCGTATGGATCATCACAGAATCGTCGATCCAACCTAGAGTGCGGTATCCTCTAGATCAGGTTTAACAGAAAACGTGTAGAAACAGAAATCACTATAAACCCGATCTTTGTTGATCATCTTCAAACGATTACAATCAATCAAGATCTCTAATTTGTCCAAGCCTTTGCTATTACGAATTCTCTCCCAGTGATTAGCTAATTAGATCATTAACCTAAACCCTAATGCTAAGCTTTGTTTATATAGGACATGCTTTGCATATGGGCTAGGTCATGGGCTAGGCCCATTTTGCCTACCATCCCCCTAATATGGGTTTGGTTTGGCCCAATCACCCTTAAACAACTAATACAAAGCTAAACCCGCTAACCGTTTATCGTTTTACTAAATACAAGATATCCAAAGACCAAATCTAAGTTGTTGTCACAAAATATGCACCAACAAACTCCCCCTTGACAATAGCTCTCAAAGGTAACTTTGTCTTCAGCCATCTTGCATTCTTCATGTAATCTTGCAGTGTCTTTGGTCTTTGGATAGCTTCAGCTTTAATAGCTTCTGTCAGCAACAGACTCCCCCTAAGCTGATACATCCAATCACCAGATATTCAAAATTGTTAGCATTTGAGTAAACTCCAGTTCAGCATTTGCATAGCAATCTTCAAACTCTGCAACTTTGTTTGCAATGTAGAAAGGAGGTTCTACCATGCATCCAATCAAACTCTCATCTTCTCAACACCGCAACTTCTCAGTAACATACTGCTTCAATCTGTATACTCTAAAACAAACATCTCGAGAAACCATAAGAATTTTTCAACAAAGTTAAACAAATTATTATATTTTTCAAGAGATAGTTAAACTGTATCACAGACTAAACACTTTTCAATTCAGAACCAACACGCAACAAATATTTAATCAGACACCCCATAACCTGCATCATTTCAGAATTTTGAAGCCACTTACTAACACCGTCTCCCCCTATCAGTAACAATTCCTCCAAGAATAACAGTTTTCCGTACGTTAAGAATTTTAACAGAAAAAGACACTATTTTTGTATTTTTGTATTTTCTGAAAGCAGGTAAATAACAAAACAATAAACACTCTATTTTTGTGAGAATCACTGGTAAGAAGATCATATCAGCAACATCAAACTGTTTTCACACTATTAGATAATTCTTTATATAATTTTCCGTGAAAAGCAGTCTAAGACGATTACCAGTATGTTTGTCCACTTAAACAAAATGCATGAACATTTTAAGTACCATTATCGTATGATACTTTAAGGTAATTTTATTAATCTGATATATTAGTGTGTCCCACTTCAGGATGTACCCCCACGATCAAGGTATGCACAAAGATTCATCGTAGTAGGTGAGTATACTGAATTCATCCGTTTTGTTTTTCAACGTTTAGATAATTGGTGATCAGGTCAGTACTTTCGTACAGCAAAGAGACCAAAATATCTAATGAGGGCTAAGACAAGTACCACTTTTGGTATGATTTATGCATTTTACACTTTTTGAATGACTCTCTATGAGAGCTTCTTTATTTTCAGGTTTTGGCATTTTTAGCTCTTTTAAGATATCCTGGTTGTGCCTAGGTCAGCATGTATCTGGATGCAGTAGAAGGACAACCCTGATATCCCCAGATGAAACCATACACCACTGATGTGTTCCCCACTCATACTCAGTGTATTTAGGTTTATATCACATTGGTAGGTTGATTATTTCATGCTTTTTGCTTACTGATACATCATATGATGAAGCTGCTATCACACTTAAGCAATTTTAATTCAATTTCAGTGTGACAGTCTAACTTGCTGATGTACTATCATTTCTTCTTTTTCACATAGTGATAACTCATTTTTGATTTTCTATTTTTTTATGTTTTGATTTTTCAATGTTTTTGTATTTTTTATTTTTAAGAAAGCAGTAACTATTTACAAAAATTCTTATGAAAAACTATTTATTCAGGATTCCTCATCCCGTTGAGTTCGACTAAGTGTTCAAAGCGAGCTCTATCAAAAGCTTTTGTGTAAAGATCAGCAAGGTTATCTAGTGTGTCGACTCTATGATGTTCAATTAGTTTCTTTTCAGCACAATCCCGTATAAAGTGATGACGAATGTCAATATGTTTAGTTCTACTGTGCTTTACGGGATTGTTTGTGATTGATATAGTGGCATTATTGTCTATCATAATAGGAGTACGAGTGAAATCCAAACCGTAATCGCGCATCTGCTGTTGAATCCAGAGAACCTGAGAGCAGCAGCTTCCCGCAGCAATATATTCAGCTTCACACGTAGAGGTAGATACACAAGATTGCTTCTTGCATTGCCAAGTCACAATCCTGCCTCCTAAGAACTGACAACCACCAGTTGTAGACTTTCTCGAAGACTTGCATCCTCCAAAGTCTGAGTCAGTGTAAGCAACAAACCTCAGATCACTATCAGCTGGATACCACAACCCAAGTTTAGGTTTCCCCTTCAAGTACATGAGAGAACCAATCATTGCCCTATACTGTGTTGGATCAACATCTTCAGTACTTTCATGATCTGGGCCAAGATTGTAATTTTCGCAAATTGGTGTGTTGAAAGTAGCGCAATCATCCATTTTGAAACGAGCCAAAATGTCATACACATACTTTGTATGAGGAATAAACATTCCATCCTTCTTCTGTTCAACTTGTAATCCCAGAAAGTAAGACAGCTCACCCATAGCGCTCATTTCAAACTTGCTCTTCATCACCTTCTCGAACTCTTGACACATGTTTTCGTCTGATGACCCAAAGATGATGTCATCCACGTATACCTGTACCAGCAGAAAATCTTCTTTCTTTTGCTTGATGAACAGTGTACTGTCAATCTGACCTCTTTCAAAACCATTATTGATCAGATGTGTAGACAGTGTCTTGTACCATGCCCTGGGCGCCTGATGTAATCCATACAAAGCCTTATCAAGTTTGTACACTCGATCTGGATAGTCTGGATCAACGAACCCATCTGGTTGTGAGACATACACCACTTCTTGGACTTTCCCATAAAGAAATGCACTCTTCACGTCTAGTTGGTAAACTTTGAAGCCCTTAAAAGAAGCGAAAGCTAGAAACAAACGAATTGCTTCCAACCTTGCCACTGGTGCAAACACCTCATTGTAATATATTCCCTCTTGCTGATTGAAACCTTTGACCACCAATCGAGCCTTGTTACGTGTTACAATTCCTCTATCATCCTTTTTGCACTTAAACACCCACTTAGTGCCAATCTCTTTTTCACCTTTAGGAAGGTCCACTAACTCCCAAACCTTCAACTTAGCAAACTGGGCAAGTTCCTCTTGCATAGACTCAACCCATGAATTGTCTTTTAGAGCCATATGAATGTTCTTCGGCTCCTCTTGGGAAATAAAGCAACTATACAAGCACTCGTTCACTATCCCAGTCTTCTCAATAGAAACAAATAAGCCAGAATTCGCTGCTATGCTTCTTCACGTCTGAACACCTGCAGTAGGATCTCCAAGTATCATGTCAACTGGATGATCTCAATTTGCTCGCGTAGTAGCAATAGCATCCATTTCTAGATTGTCACCCAGGTTTGATCCAACTTCCCCCTGAATATTCTGATTCACAAACGGATTAGTGAATTCCTCCCCCTGAATAGGTTCAGACTCACTATCACTTGAATCATTAACAACAGCACTTGAGGAAGCTTCTGGAGAATCTGTCATATCAACACTTGATCTAGGCATAAAGTCGCCTTCATCTTCTTCACTTATCACTGTTTGAATCAGCTGAGAATCATCTACATTAGAAAACTCAGGAATATTAAATGATTTAAGCACACTTTCATAATCATATAATATATCAGGACCACTCGTTGATTGTTGAGGTTTGTATGTAGTAATTTCAACATTAAAAACAACCTCAATTTTACCAGTTTTTAGATTGAAAACCCTTTTATTCGGTGTGCCAGGCACGTAACCTAGAAAGTAGCCTTCGTCAGCCACCTAACCGAATTTTTGTTTATCTTTGTTTCGCACAATGTTGCAGGGTAATCCAAATGCTTCAAAGCCTTTTAAGTTTGGTTTTTCATTAAACATAAGTTCATGAGAAGTTTTGTTAAAACGTTTAACGGTTAAAACTTTGTTTAGTACGTAGCAAGTTGTATTCACAGCTTCTCCCCAGAAAAGAACTGGTAGCTTCGAATCTGAAAGCATAGTCCTAGCAGCTTCAATCAACGTCATGTTTTTCCTCTCAGCGACTCCATTCTATTGAGGAGTATAAGGAGCAGAATATTGATGTTTTATTCCCTTTCGAAGACAGTAAAGATCCAAAAATCCGATTCTTGAACTCTGTGCCATTATCACTCCTTATCCTCTTGATCCTTGCATCATGGACGTTTTCTAATTTTGTAAAAAGATCTATCAGCATCTCCGTTGTCTCATCTTTTGTACCTAAAAAGAAAACCCATGAATAACGTGAGTAATCATCAGTGACAACAAGACAATAGTACTTTCCACCAATGCTCCTCAAGTTCATTGGACCGAATAAGTCCATATGAAGTAATTCATAAGGGGCATCTATGGAATTTACTGTTTTAGACTTATGAGGTTTCTTGTGTTGTTTTCCCTTTTGACATGGAAGACATTTATCTTCCACGTGAAACCTCTACATTGGCACCCCTTTCACTAGCTCATGTTTAATAATGTAATTCATTTTGCGGTAGTGAATATGGGCCATGCGTCTGTGCCACAACATCAATTCAGCTTCAGATGCTTTTGACAGCAAGCATGCCACCGCAGCAGTAGAATCCTTGGCACCCATGTCCATGACATAAGTATCATTTTTCGTTGGGGCACGCATTACTATCCAATCGTCCGGTATCACCAAACCCGGTTTCAATACCAATGCCTCAGACTTTGTAAAATAGACCGAGTGACCCTTGTCGCAGACCTATGACACGCTCATCAGATTGTGTTTAAGCTGCTCAACATAGTTCACTTTGTCCAAAGTGATCTTCCAATTCGTCACTTTTCCTCATCCAGTAATCCTACCACCTTTAGCACCAGCAAAATTCACATGTCCACCATCATATTCTTCAAATTCAGAAAACAATCTCGCATCCCCCGTCATGTGCCTAGAGCAGCCACTATCAACATACCATAAGTTGATAATCCTCCTTAGCAGCTCCTGCACACACCAACCAAAAGATTAGTTAGATTGGGGGACCCAAGCCTTAATGGTCTTGGGTCTTCCAGATTCACCAACTACAGGAACATCCATCCAATATCCATCACTCCTAACTGGAGTCTTGGATCTTGGACCTGTTGATGGAAATGGGGTATGATTTCCATAAGGTCTCTGGTCCTGAGGGTTCCTAAATGTGTTTGGACTATGTGACCTTTGAAACCTTGAGTTTTGATTCCAAGAAGTTTGATTGTTGTAATTTCTAAAGCCATTGTTATAAAAAGTTCGACCACCATTATTTTGGTATCGATTTTGATATTGACCTTGACTTCTGAAATATTTGAATTATGATTGTTCATTCTTGGTGAACTACTTCTAGGTCTTTCGTATCTGCCTGATGTAGATTCAGGCTGAAATCTTGGTTGATTTCTTTGAAAACGAGGAACTTGTAGAGTTCCTTTGTCAGCCTTATCTACACCAACAGCAACACCCTCTTGTTGCTTTGGAGCAGATTTCTTTGGAGAATTTGTAACTTTCTCCTCATTATCACCTTTCTTCTCAGGTGATTTCCCTTTCTGTTTCTCACTAACTTGTGCTTCAATCCTTTTGTTAGGATAGCAGCTAGCTACATGTCCCTTGATGTGACACTTGAAGCACGATCTCTTTGTCGAAGACTTCTTACCTGAAGCCTTTGAACTAGATCCTGGATTTGATGATGATGTCTTGGAAGGATTTTGTTCAGTTTGCTTTGTTTCGGACTTTTCTATATTTTTCTTTCTAGCAAACTCTACATTTGATTCGTTCTCAATAACAGTTGTTTCATTTTTCATGTCACTTCCTTGAACAAAATTTTGGTTTTTATTCTTAGGAGGTGAATTTTTCTTTTTCAAAATTGGTTCCCTGTTATTTTCCTTCTTAGCATCATCTCTTTAAGACACATCACCTTGACTTGATGTGGAACTACTTGGTGTACTTGAACCAAAGTCTGTTAACTCATTTTCTTCAGGCAAGAATGAATAGTCATGACTAAGAGGAGGTGGGACCTCATTAAAGTCCAAGAATCCCACACTCGTCTTGTCATTACTTTTCTTCAGGCCACCCATCATATGTTTCATTACGAAAGTAGAGTCCCTGAATTGACTTAATTTCTTTTCAAGTTCAACAATTTTGAGTTGTGCATCTGACAACTCTATGCATTTATCATAAATCTCTTTTGTTTTCTCACCCATCATGTCATGAGCTAAGTCTATGACTTGAAGTTTTTCATTTAGTTTGCATGTTAAAACTTCAATTTCAGATTCATAGCCTTTAATGTTCTTCAAATACATAGACTCATTTCTTTTAACAAAAAAATTTGATTCTTTAATGTTAGACATTTCATTAACCAGACTTTGATTTTGAGTTAATAGTCTATCAACTTCACCCTATAATTAACGACATCTTAAGCAAACATAATTAGTAGAATTACTTACCTCTCCTGTTGGTTTATCTAGGTTTGCCATGAGAGCAGCAAGTTGAGCTTCCAACCTTTTGTAAGCAGCATCCTTTTCATCTGCTTCCTTTTCATCATCAGACTTAGCATTTTCCTCTTCAACATCTGTTGTCTGATCAGCTTTATCCTCTTCAGCTTCATTCAACTTCTCTACTTCAGCATCATTAACTGGCGCTATCTCTGCCATGAATGCCTGAGTAACATTCTCATCATCTTCCAAATGAACACCCTAGTCATATGATCCCTCTCGTGCAGTAGAGATCAAAGCCTTTGAGGTAGAATTGTTTGATGCATTCCTGTTGTTTGAAGTTTAACCAGTAGACTCTGTTTTTGCTCTTTGACATTCTCTAGCAAAATGTCCATAGCTTTGACAGTTGAAGCACCTAACCTTGGTCTTATCAAAACCAACACTCTTCCCTACAAACTTCCTTCTTGTCCTGTTCATAAACCTCTTCACTCGTCTAGAAATCATGGCCATTTGCCATTGTAGATCCATCTCCTCTACTTCATCAGGGTCAATCTGATCATAATCTTCATCTAAAGTGGTAGGATCAGATATCTTCCCCTGAATGTAGTTCTCATAAGAAGCAACGAATGAAGCAAGTAGAGCAAGATGTTCTTCTGCAGATTTCACACTCATAGGCATCGATTTTGTACTACTACTCTGCTTAGAAGCTGATGTTCTCTTGGCTCCATTTGATCCTCCTGAAGCAGCTACAAAACACACATCACCATCCTCATTTACTGTGACCTGCTCATTCTCACACGAAAGAAATGCAGTAGTAGAGTCGCTAGAAGCGTTGTGAGACGAAGAAGATGTAAGTCCATTGTAAACCCATGGATCTTGAACCTGATCATATCCAGTTTCCTTCTTCTTCATATTGAGCTCATAAGCTCTCAGCTTTCCAACTACTTCTTGCAGTTCCTTTGTCTCATAATCTGCTTCTCCCTTGATCATGAGAGTGTAGATATCCCATTTAGCAGGTAAAGCATCGAGCAGCTTGTCATTTTTCTCTATGTCAGTATAACTATCTATGTCATAATTGTCCATCTCTGACATCAGATGATAGTACCGAGTGATGATGTCCTCAAGTGACTCGTTTTTCATATACTTAAATACAGCAAACTGCTTCTTCAGTAGATCAATTTTGTTCTTCTTGACATCGGGATTTCCCTCATATCTTTTTTCTAATGCATCCCACATTTCCTTTGAAGTAGTGGACTTCTTAAAGGTATGCTTGATGCTATCAGGTAAGGACATTTTTATTGCAGCCAAGGCTCTCTTTTCAGCCTCATACATCTTTTTATCAACCTCTTGCATGTTCACATAGGTTGTGACACGTGGTCTGCCCTCAAAATCATGTGTTGGGTTTGTGTACCCATCTGTAATACAGATCCACATGCGTGTGTCCTGATATTCAATGAATGATTGAAACCTGTCCTTCCATGTCAAGTAGTTTTCCACCTTTATCATCTTTGAAGGTTTGTTTGTGGTGCCAACCTCATGCTTCATCCTTATCAACTCATTCAGATTAGACATGTTTGACATTTTATCGTAAGCAGACTGGTAAAACCGTACAAAATTTACCGAAACCTTTTTTTACCAAATTATACCATTAGATTCGTCTCGAAATTACGATTCCACTGATTTATAATATCGATGGCCTGAGATGAGTTTTTTTTTTGTCCTAAAAATCCAAGGAGTCCAACGGTGCAAACGGTTTCCTGAGATGAGTTACGGATAATTTTCTAAACACGAAACAGTGAATTTTTTCCTACGTAAGCCAAGAAAAAGTCCACCCCTTGTCCGAAATGGTCCTAAATCCGAAATGGTTATCCAGAATGGTCTGAAATGGTCCGTAATAAACACCTCCTGGTCCGAAATGAACTAATCTGATCCGAAATGAACTAATCTGATCCGAAATCAACACCTTCTGATCCGGAATGTAACCTTATGATCCGAAATGCAACTCTGAAGATTCGAGATGATCCAAAATGATTGATTTCTGGTCCGAAATGCAACTTCCTATCCGAAATGGATCCGAAAAGCAGGATTTCTATCCGAAATGCTTGATTTCTATCAGGAATGGGTCCGAAATGCTTGCTGTTGATTCGAAATTCTTGCTATTTATCTGAAATTAGTAGCAGAACCCTAGAACAGCCGTAAAAAATGTCCAAAACTTCGATTTTTCTGCAGAAAACGATTCTGAACCAAGCCAATCAAGAGCCTAATGCTCTGATACCAATTGTAGGTCTCTTAATCCGTATGGATCGTCACAGAATCATCGATCCAACCTAGATTGCGGAATCCTCTAGATCCGATTTAACAGAAAACGTGTAGAAACAAAAATCACCATAAACCCGATCTTTATTGATTATCTTCAAATGATTACAATCAATCAAGATCTCTAATTCGTCCAAGCTATTACAAATTCTCTCCCAGTGATTAGCAAATTAGATCATTAACCTAAACCCTAATGCTAAGCTTTGTTTATATAGGACATGCTTTGCATATGGGCTAGGTCATGGGCTAGGCCCATTTCGCCTACCATCCCCCTAATATGGGTTTGGTTTGGCCCAATCACTCTTAAACAACTAATACAAAGCTAAACCCGCTAACCGTTTATCGTTTTACTAAATACAAGATATCCAAAGACCAAATCTAAGCTGTTGTCACAAAATATACACCAACAACCACAAAGGAATTAGCCGCTCATCGCACACGAACAATCTTCACAAGCTTGAATGAATGACTGATCCATGATCTTGATCTTGGAATTGTGGAATGAATGATGATTGATGATGAAACTTGGTGCCCCAAAGGTGTTTCTTATCCCCAAAATTCGTCCCCAAAGCCGCCTCATTCGAAATTAGGGTTAAAAACCGTTTTAAACCCATCAAAAAAACATAATTATACGTGCCGAACTGTAGCCTACGGTCTGCACCGTAGGTCATGGTATAAAGTTCCTGCTGTGGGCAGAACCTCCGAACCGTGGGTCACGGTTTAGACCGTGGGTCGAGGTCTAACCTTGCTGTTTGTTTTCTTATGCTACATGCCTAAACCGTGACCCACGGTTTGTAAACCGTGGGTGAAAACGTGAATAGCCTAACTTCCTTCAAACAATTGCACAACTTTCATCAAATGGCAAGATTGGTCCCCCAACTTTATTTCCATTATTTTCTTCACATATACTCATCATATAAGTTTCAATTAATTACCAAATGGCCCCTATACTTTGTAAAATTTTGTTTCTTTCACATTTAGGTAGAAAGCAACTTCCAATTAAGTACCAAATAGTCCCTCAACTTTGTTCTTTCGTGCTTCTTGTATTCTCAAGTTGTTTTCCCAACCGAACAAGTTCCGAATTCGTACCGAAAGCTGCAATAACCATTCCAATGCATTCCACGCCATCTTTAACCGTCATAACTTCACCGAATTACGTGTTTAACATGCAAAACAATGGATACTCGTAGTTATCCCATTTAAGGCCAGTAAACACATAAAACACATACAAAACTCACAAAATAGGCACTTTAAAACTTAGGTTTAACCCTCTCCATCACATTCCCACACTTACCTTTGAATCTCCTCAAGCAAACCAACTTAGAACTACTCACCATAGTAACAACACCTCTCATCCCTTAACCGATTCAACATTTTAAGTTCCCAAGTCATACCCGTCCCATAGACTAACACATTCGAGATTGACAGTCTGACAAGCAAATCATGTAAGTTTAAAACTCAAGACTTTTCTATCTAAAACTAACATGTTTACCATTCAATCACATGCTACATGCCCCTCACAATGTACTCTTCTCTCGGGTAATATCTGAACTAGCGTGTAATGTGCTAGTATATAAACACTCAATAAGCGAACATGAAATCCTGCAATCATAAGCTTGTATGTCAATCACACCTCCATTGTATCATCTAACATGGCACATATCAAAAGGACTTTCGGGTTTGGGCTTAGGCTAAGGTAGGAAATTTTTGGCTTTTTATTTTTATGTGGCTAACGAACAAACAACCAAACCGTGATAACTTTATTCAAACACAACAACTCATGCTTTTGGGTTGGTTTCTACCCAAACAAAACAAACATTATTCACAAAATATCTTTTTATTCTTTTTCATTTTTTCTATATTTTTTCTTTTTCTCATTTTTCTCTCTTTTTTTACTAATAACATTGTCATTCATGGTTGGTCTTACACAATTCATATCAGGTGGACAACCGAAAGGTAACTAGGCTCAACAGGGCTACTTAGGGAATGGTTGGACAACACAATAACACAAACACAAGGGGTGTAACGAGAAATCCTAATGCCTTTATCATATACGTGCACATGTCAAACTCATAATCTCAGCATGTATCAAATCACACAAGTTCTAACACAGAATAACACCTAGCTTGCACTCAACAAATGAATTCATTGTATAAATCATCCTATCAGTTCTACAGGCTCAAACTCTCACCAAGAAAGGGTAAAAGGTTACCGACATGTAGCATATGCGATCTAAAACATATTACCCCTAAATAGACATCTCTTTTCAACTCATTTTCTATAAAAACAACTGTCAGACCTACTCTCATAAAACTTAAAGGAACGACCATGACAAGGGATTAATCTAGTCTACTACCGGTAAGAAATCCATTAGTGATTGAAACTTAAGGTTTTCGTATCCAATTAACTTACTTAAGGCGATGAAAAACTTTAAAATTTTCAAAATTTTCATTTTTTTCAATTTTCATCGATTTCAATCACTATTTCATCTCTTCAAACTTTTATCCAAAAATCCCTTCCCGGGTACCCAAATCCCCACACTTGGGATACATTGTCCCCAATGTATGATGCTTTTCAAACTAACCCGAGAATCCAACCAAACAAACCATAACGGCTAACTCCTAAAACAAATAACTAAACACATGTCCTTAACACAATAAAGTTTTAACACCACCAACACACAAAACACACTAAAAAAATAGGATAGAGGAACACATGCACCTAATCAGAAAACAAGTGAGTGTCCGTAATGGTGAAACTGCTGTACTCCACAAGAATAGACGCCTTCCGTGGATTCTGTGATACAACACTGGGGATTTTGCCAAACATCCCCACACTTGAATCATTGCATCTGTGATGATTGAATCGTATAAACCTGTCAAAACACAACACACCAACGAAACCAAAAGGACATACAAAACTCTACATCCTCGGGCTTCCTCCCGAGAGCGCTAAGTTTAAAGGTCTTCAGCCAGACCATACCTGATGCTCGCGGTGGTTCAGATGCACGCTTACCTCCCCACTTGTTTCCATATATCTCCATCCAGTCTTTCGGGAGAGTCATAGCTTCACTTCGGTCAGGTTTATGATCCAGTTGATCACCCCATCTACACCCACCATCAATTGGTTTCCTCTCATCAGCTCTCTTTCTCACACTTGCCTTATCCGCCTGATTTCTACCATTTGTTAACTCAGACCTGCAAAAATTACCCCCACTCGAACCAATCTCATTAGTAGCACCTGTGGAACTTACATCATCTAAAAGATCATTAGCAATAGATTTTAAAAATACATTTAAATACAGCTTATGATTCTTGTAACTTAGAATTACCATCCCGTTCCTGCAGTCGATTTGTGCATTTGTTGTATACAGCAACGGGCGACCCCAAATTACCTACGGTTGTGCGTAGGTCGGTGCGGGTGCATAACCAACCACCATAAAACCGACCGAGTAATAGAACTCGCCGAGCTGGATCATCACATCCTTTACAACCCCTCGGGGTTGCTTCAAACTTGCATCTACAAACATGGCCATACTATCACAAGCTTGTAGGGGACCAAGATCATATTGGTCATACAAGCTACCGGGCAGAACGCTCACTCCCGCTCTATAATCCAACAGTGCCTTGTGGATTTTGAACTTGCCAACTTTGATTGGAACAACCGGTTCCCCCAAATCAATCCCATATCCTTCAGCCACTACTTCACTTAATCCTACAATTACCTGAGAAGCAGACAAATCATTATTATAACATTTAATTTTAGGAACATGATTTACCCCACTGATCGCAGTGTTCTTCATATTCTTGGGGTTTATCTGAGTGTCACTCGGCAGCTTCCCATTCTGTCGCTTCAGTTCTGCTACTTCACTAGCAAGCTACCCCATCTGAGTGGTCAATGATTGGATGGCCTTGTCTCTAATATCGTCCTTCTGAGCCCGCACATCATCCATTTGACCTCTCTTTTGAAGCTCCTATTGTATAGCCTTCATCATATCCATCTTGCTATTCACCTGACCATTACCCTGCTGGTGGTTTCGTTGATAACCTGAATTATTACCCCCTTGATAATTATTTTGATTTCGAGGCTCGTAATATTAGTTGTTTCCTTGGGAACCCGAATATCTGTTCCCACTACCGTGCATCATATTCACCTCATCCTGATTACCGATAACGTTAGGGAACTGATCAGCAATGTGCCCTGTATCACCACAATGACCGCACAACAGATATGGTCCCCCGGTCTCAGGTAACTGGTCTGCAGCTTTCACTACTGAACGGCGGTTGCTTCTTGATGATTGAGCTTTTCACTTTGATGTGTTTGCATTCATCTCCAGATACTCCCAATCAACATGCTCATAGTTAGTACCGAACATATCGTTTGAGATGGAGCAAAGATCCCGAGCATCTTCATCCGTTAGACCTTCATGAAATGCATTTAAGAGTTCCCACAACTGAATTCTGTGATGCGGGTAATTCTTTAACATCATATTGAATCGGTTAAATGCTTCATGGAATAACTCACCAACCTGCTGTTGAAAATTCTGCATGCCTTTCCTAGCGTTGTTGGTTCGTTGAGGTGTATAAAACTCATCTTGGAAGAGTTGCTGCATATCGGGCCATGTAAAGATTAAAGCAGATGGTAATGAATGGAACCAATGCTTAGCTTTGTCTTCAAGTGTGAATTGGAAAAGAACCAATTTCACGTCGTCCGCTGTGAACCCTTGTCCCCCAATAGTATTACACCGCGCATCATATGCGGCGATATGCAGATAGGGCTCTTCATGTGCTAAGCCGTGATACTTGGGCAAGCTGGATATAGACTGAGCATGAACTTCGAACGATTGCCCTCCTTGTAGATGCGGAATCACAACTGGTAACGGATTATTAGCTATGGCGGGCTTAAAGTGGCTCTCAACACCGTGAACCGGTCCCCGGTTATACCTTCATGGAATGCCTTCCGGTTGATTAACCGGTGGGATTAAATTCCGAGGAAGAGGCCTTGCCTGACTCGGCATTTGTTGCACCGACGGTGGCAATGGTATGTCTATAGGCCTTCCTGGAATTGGCTGTTGATTTACCGGGTTTGATTGCTGAAACTGCTGTGGATACCCAACTGTGTCTGGGTTCACTCTTTCCACAAACCCATATCCTATGCCATACCTCCCCACATTTCCCGTATTGAACCCTCGTGTATTCCTCTGATTGCCCCCGTAATTCTAATAATCGTCATACCCATCCTCAAACTCTCCTGAACTATTCCCTTGCTCGAACATAGAAAACTGTTGTTGCGGAGCTGAGTAGTATGGTGAAGGTCGGGTCAGTGGAGGAATTGAGGTGGGTGTATTGGTAGGCTGTATTTGGTTCGGGTTCTCATCAGCAACAATTCTCACGTAGGGTGAAGAATGTTGAATAGTAGAGGTTTTAGTGAAGATTGGGTGTTCGAAAGAAGTTGATTGGTTTGGGAAGGTTGGTAAGTTATCTAGGTTTGGAAACGGTGGTAGTGGCATTGGGGGTAGTGGAGTAGTAGTAACTTGAGTGGATTGTGGTGGAGCTGGAATGGTGGTGTTTGGTGATGGTTGTGTAGGAGTCGGCGTGAATTGTGGGATTTTGGTTTCCTTCTCGAGGCTGCTTGAATGTTCCATTGAGTCGAGGTTCGTATTTGGCATTTGCCTTGTTTGGTGTGCTCTTTGTACAACTCGGGTGCGACGAACAGTTCTTTCAATTTCTGGATCTAATGCAAGTGGTGACTCTTTTCCAGAATTTCTCGTGTGATGCATACACGTACAAGAGCAACTGCATAAACACAGACAAGAAACCTTGCGTAAATCCAAACAAAACAAAAATAAACACTAATCTAAGAATACTTAAAACAAAACACTTTGCGCACGACTCCCCGGCAATGGCGCCATTTTGATGTCTGTTGTAAGAACATGCAAAAACCAACTAACTCTATAGCTAGGGTAAGTCGGGTATCAATCCAGGGGAGTCTGGTGGAAAGTGTCATGAATTAAGAACTAATACTAATTGCAAAGACGGAAAATCTTGGTTGTTGGAGAGTTGATTAACTAGCAATTTACAAAAACAAGGTTGTGATCAATAGGAGAAACAATGGTTCCTCCGGATTTCAGATTCAAGGTGAATTCAATTTATGTTTAATTGTTACAGTTACATAGACATAACTGTATAATCCGATTAATTGATTATGATAAAAGAGGACTAAGTACTCTGATTGGTTAACAACGAGAGGTTACACGATTATCAATTGCAATTACCAACCCTAATCCCATACAAAATATATCCCAATTACTATAAGTCTCGGGAATTGAATGATTAAGAATTAAGGTTAAGTAAAAACAACTGTTTACAAATCAATCAATTCAAACTAACTGGTAACAAGCATCAGATGCGTAGATTACCGGGTTTAACAATTGTTCAAACATAAAACAAAGTTCACCTAGACGAATCCTCCACCCGGAGGAAACCACAAAGGAATTAGCCGCCCATCGCACACGAACAATCTTCACAAGCTTGAATGAATGACTGATCCATGATCTTGATCTTGGAATTGTGGAATGAATGATGAATGATGATGAAACTTGGTGCCCCAAAGGTGTTTCTTATCCCCAAAATTCATCCCCAAAGCCGCCTCCTTCAAAATTAGGGTTAAAAACCCTTTTAAACACATCAAAAAATCATAATTACGCGCGTCGAACTGTAGCCTATGGTCTGCACCGTAGGTCACGGTATAGAGTTGCTGTTGTGGGCAGAACCTCCGAACCGTGGTTCACGATTCAGACCTTAGGTGGAGGTCTAGCCTTGCTGTTTGTTTTCTTATGCTGCATGCCTAAACTGTGACCCACGGTTTGTAAACCGTGGGTGAAAACGTGAATAGCCTAACTTCCTTCCAACAATTGCACATATAACAACTCTCCTAAAACCCTCAAACATGTCCTATATGTCTTAAAATACACCCCGTATGCGAAAAATGGACCCGATATACCTTTATTTTAATAAAAATAAAACAAATCAAATTCTAGTGGGCGCTTGCGGGCCGCGACCCTGATGGGTGTCTGCTTCGCGGGGCGCGACAAGCTAGACACTAGGCGAGCCCCTAGGCCGTCACGTGTCCCAGTCGTGTCAAGACTAGTGGTCAACTCAGCAAGGCTAGGGCCTACCCTAGACTACCTCGCGGGCCACGAAAGATCAGGCACAGGAGGTCGCGGGGCGCGAGGAACCCCTGTTCCAGCCCTATAAATAGAGAATTCGACGTTCATTTCAAAATCGTTCAAAACGAAACTTTCTCTCTCATTTCTGAATAGTTAAAATAATTCTCGGGTATTATACCCACTAAATTAGCGAAGCTCTGCCTCGTGGTAAGTATTATAACCCCCGGTTACGTATTAGTTACTATGCCCGATTGATCTAGAGCTCCGTAACGCATGTCGAGGCTCTGCCTGACTTAGTCGTTGGATTTCTGTCTCGGGAGAGGAATATAGCTAATGTAAATTGGGTTATTATACTAACGCGTGTGCATTGTTTAATTTAATAGATCATCACCAGGAAATCACCAGGAATAATCTAAAATAGTAATGTGAGTTTATCCTCTTTTTGTAAACCTTTTTTGTGAGTAATTCCTCTTTTTGCAAATTGTTTTTACAAAACCTCAATTGTTTTAATTTATAATTAACAGTGATTGAGTATTTGTGATTCTACAATTAATGTCGGTATGTTGGGGTTTTGTATACATTACTTGTTACTAATACTGTGAATAGTAACATGACCACAAGTCAGGATTGACAGTACCGTGGGTGGTAATTAAAGTAGATGTAAACAAATGTAATTGCTGGACTGCCCTCAATACTGTAAAACGATAAAACTTGTTTTGATTAAACTGGGATTCACTCACCTGTATTTCTTGCTGACAAAACTTTTTAAAATGCGTTTCAGGTAACAAAATGTGAAAGCCAAATAGAAGCCAGCTAGAGAGCACTGAAGGCTTGGAAAAGTGGCTATAAAAGTTACCTAAATACAGAAGAAGTTTTATTTCAATAAATTAGCGTTTATCCCTATAAAACAGATTGTAATGGAAACTTAGGTTTTTCCCATGTATTTATTATTATAAAAATGTGGTGTTTTACTCTGATAAACTATTTCCTAACTACGGTCCCGATGTAATTTCCGCTGCCAAACTAATAAACACCGATACCACCAGCTCTGCGAGCTCGCGGCTCCCCGCCTCCCGTGGCAGGGGTCGGGGGTTGCGACAGAAGGTGGTATCAGAGCTACAACCACTAATTTCAGCCACAAAAGTGTTCTGCTGATACCAAAATTTTATCAACTTTGTTAGGAAATAATCTATGTGATTACGTGCATATCTGTATATTATTGTTTTGTGTTATTTGACAATTTGTTAGTTTACAGTATGAGTGATCAAGGTCCATCTGACGTCTATCGTCACCTATCTAGTTCTCCTAAAGATGAAGGAACTTCCTCACAGCTTACTCCTTCAGGGTACTCAGCTGACACTGAAGAGGGAATCTTCATATTTAAGGCGCAATCCGAAGAACCATTCTCTACGAAAAAGAGAGGATGGTTCAGTCGGGGAGCACATGAGCGCAGGAAGTGAATGAGAAAACTTCAGCAACAAAGGGCTTTAGCAGCAGCAAATAGGGAAGTCAATGCCCAGATACAGGATATAGTGAATTGACGATTTGCAAACTTTCACATACTAGCTACCACTAGCGCAAATCCAAACCTAGAACAAATCATTGCACCACAGCCACTGCCACTGTTCCCAACCCAACCCATTGAAATAGAACCTAACCCAGGAGACCAGGCTCCCATATCCGCATTCGACCCAAACGAAATCCCTAGAATCCCATCACCCAATCCTCTAGCATATGACCCTTGGGAAGATGAACATAGAGATTATCGAGAACTCTACCCACAAGAGGAGCCCATACCAAACCCATTACCAACCTTGACCCTCTAGATCCATATTGGGATGCCGATCATTATGTTCGAGAAATACTAGAAAACCCGTACCCATATGGAGAACCAATACCCTGACCCAATACCCGCACCACCACCACCCATGAGTACCGAAAACGTGCAGGAACTCCTGTCACACCCCGACTCACAACGGAAGCGCACGTGGGGGGCAACAGACTCATGGAACAGACACATTGCTCATAAAGATGTTATATTATACATTACCAACGTGTTTCATTTACATTATTTATTAACACTACGACACGTAAATGACAACTAAGTTTTCGCACAAACCTATTCCTCCTTTGCTTTGCCTGAAAAACATGTTACAATTTGGAAAAATCAGCTAAATATAGCTTGGTGAGTTTCACTGTTTTAGTTTGTATTAAATAGATGTAATTATAGTTCAAGTTGGCACATCTGATAGCATATATATACTAAGCCCACAAGTGAAGCCTTGACTGTCAACTCAACCCCGTGGTCAACCACCACGGCACTGCCCCTGTGTAGCTATGGCTAGTACCCCATAGCCTATGCTCGAACATGTACAATTGCGTATGTATCTCATGGCGTTCCTGGCCATCGCAATTGGGTTTGTCGGACCAATAGTACTATTTACACATTCACCGGCCTACGGTTAATCACTTGGGTCTGTGGGGACTTTTCATGTACTAGTGTTTACTCAGATAATTCGCGTTATATCATGTATATATGTGCACGTATAAACGTATGTAACATGCATTTCACCCCATGTAAAACAGGAAAACAGTTTGAAAATGGGGAAGTAAAACTCACAGTGTATGTCGTAGTCTCACACATGATGTAAACAAGCAACTGAGTCAACTTCTAGAATCACATATGCAAATATGGTCTTACGTCAGTATCTAAGTCGGTAATAGGTATAACTTGGATTCTGTCAGGAGTTTTCACTCCAGATTGAGCCTATACGATACTGGTATGGTGATGGATATCAGAGTAGTATTAGTTTCAGTTTGGCTTCCGGGCACCCGTTCGCGTGCCAGTCAATGGTACGGGAATACCAATAGTGCCAACATGTTGTTATTTAAGAATGATTAACTTTTCATTAAGGGAGTTTGGGTGTTTGGGGAGTCCAGGTTGCCCAATCTTGAGTTTCCGTTTCCACCGTCGGGGATTTCCCGAACTGGTATTGGACACACCCCGAGTGTCCAATCCGCCCTGGAATCTCCCGGAACACTCCTCGTGTTTCAATTATAGTATTTGTCGGGTCGAGTCAGTTCCCAGTTCCGGCCGGTTCGTTATACGGTAAACTGCCGAAATTGATTTAAAATAATCCGTTTTTAATCCCAAAAATTCCCATTTAACCTAGAATTTGAATAAAAATCTGTAAATTTTTATATAACTTAGTAAAAATCAGTAGATTATGGGAAAAATTTCAGGGAATTTATTTTTGCATTTTACTTGTCTAAATAAATTATTTATAAAACCTTATTTAACCACATAATTAATATTAATTACCATTAGTGATCCAAAAATTCCCAAAATATTCCTGGACATCCTTTATGTTTCCAGAAACATGTCCAAAAATTTTAAGATTTTTCAATTTCGTTTCGGTGCATTTCCGGCTACCGAAAATTCGCAAAAACGCGGATTTTTAACCCAAATCAAAATCAACCAATGGACTCCAAATTTTCCCAGAACATTCCACATATGCTCCTTAGTGTTTCTCTAAAATTTGGTGATTTATTGTATCCGTTTGGTATTTTTTCCAGAATTCTTTTTGTAAAACAGTCAAAAATTCACCAAAAATCGTAGAAAATTTCAGAAATTCTAAACTTTTACGTGGGCCTTCCTGACACTACCCTTCATCATCACACCAAATTTCAACTCAATCCAGCACCCACGGACCAAGTTATAGTCCGAACAATACTCTGCCTAGTCTAGATTCAAGTTTCGGGTCATATACCTAGCCATTCCTTCGATTCCGAGCGTTCCTTGTGAGTCCAGAAGTATGCGTGGGATATATTCAGTACCTACACATCAAGTACAATCCAAATATGCTAGAACTTAGATCAATCAAGCCTTAATTCATTGTTTTTCGGTTAATCGACTAGTTAAGCGATTTCTGTCGAATAGGTGTTGATTAGGGTATCAAACCTCAAAGATTTGTAACCATGGCTGCCATACAACACCAGGGAATCCATATGGGGTTCATATTCAGCCCATAAACGTGTTTAAACTTCCAAAAATTATGGATTAAAAACGGTTTTCATGGTCTAAACCATGTTTAATCAAGAAACTAAGCTTAAAACCTTAAAAATTAAGGTTGATACCTTTGATTTGTGACTTGTTCTTGAAAAATCAGCTGGGTTTTAGTAGGAAGAAGCAGAAATTTGGAGTATTTTTGTGTGGGAATTAAAAGAAAAAAAAAATGAAAAATATATATATAAGGGGGGGGGGGGGTGGCGGTTTGGGTGGGCCCCCTAGGGCCACCTCGTGCCTCGTAGTACGCGCTAAAAGATGATGTTTATCTTCCGTTGAGTGTTTAGGTTCGTTTACGGGGCCCTGGCGCGTTCTCGATTTGCGTGACGGACTCCGTTTTACGCGTACTTAGTGTCAAAAGACTCGGTTTTAAAAATCATGCATAACCGTCTTGAAATCCGAACCCAGTTACGTTTTAATCATAAAAGACTCGTATTAGGGTGGTTTAAGTGTTTTTAAGCTTGATCGATCGTTCCTTGCACGTTTGATTGCCTTATGTTATTCCTGAAACGAAAGCGTTTCCCTAACCAGGAAGCTGCTTCGTTTTGCGTGCCCGATCTCAGATTGGCTTCAAATCTTATGTCACAGTCTAAGGCACAAAATTAAGTAGTTCCTGGAACTCGAAATCTTAAATGATGCTACTGATAACCTAATAATCAATGTCAAAGGTTTAAAGCGCTGTTAAACGGAACATTCCCGTTTAACACGTGTTTCAAGGCTAAGGACACCAACTTCGCACTGTTGGCCCATATTAGTGTCATGTCAGTCATAACGTGTTCTCGGATTCCTCCGAGACATAACAGATATCATTTAATCAAGCATATAAGTCACACATGTTTTTAGGGTTTTCGCACAATTAAAGTGTTAAGTGGGCTTTACGGTTTTGGACCGTGTAGGGTGTACCTGGTTTCGTCATGGTTGTCACAGTCTCCCCTGGTTTAGAAATTTCGTCCCCGAAATTTAATTCGTCTTGTTAGGGAAGAGATGTGGGTATTTTCTACGGAACTCATCCTTCCGTTCCCAGGTATACTCAGGTCCTTGCTTCGAGTTCCACCAGACTTTCACCAGCGAGATTTTGTTATAACGTAGTTGTTTGGTCTTCCCGTCTACTATTTCTACCGGTTCCTCCACAAAGTGGAGTTTGTCATCAATGTGCACATCTTCTAATGGTATAATAGCTGCTTCATCCGTGAGACATTTCTTTAAGTTGGATACGTGGAAGACATCGTGAATTGTGCTCAGTTCATCTGGTAATTTCAGTCGGTACGCTACAGATCCAACCTTGGAAATAATTTCATACGGCCCAATGTATCTCAGAGCCAATTTTCCTGCCTTTCCAAACCTGATCACTCCTTTCCACGGTGACAATTTTAACAGCACTTTGTCACCTACTTCAAACGACAACGGTTTCCTATGAACATCGGCATAACTTTTCTGCCAATCTCGTGCCGCTTTCAGTCTACTTTGGATCTTATGCACCTTGTCTGTCGTCTCTCGAAATAGTTCAGACCCCGTGAGTTGAGTATCGCCCACTACAGCCCAACAAAGTGGCGATCTACACTTCCGGCCATATAGTGCTTCATACGGTGTAGCTTGTATGCTACTATGATAGCTGTTATTGTAAGAGAATTCAATGAGGGGAAGGTGCTTATCCCAACTTCCTCCGAAGTCTAGGGTGCAAGCACGAAGCAGATCCTCCAATGTCTGGATAGTTCGTTTTGATTGGTCGTCGGTTTGGGGATGGTAAGCCGTACTCAGGTCTATTCTAGACCCCAAAGCTTCTTGTAACTGTTGCCAATAGTGTGAAGTGAAATGACTATCACGGTCTGAAATGATTGCAACTGGTACCCCGTGTCTTGCCACAATTTCATTCGTGTAAATCTCTGCTAATTTCTCGGTATTGTAGGTAGTACGAATCAGAATAAAGTGCGCCGATTTGGTTAGTCTATCCACTACTACCCAAATCGCATCATGACCTCGGGGTGTTTTTGGAAGGTGGGTCACGAAATCCATCGTGATTTGCTCCCATTTCCATTGAGGTATTTCGGGTTGCTGTAACATTCTCGACGGTTTCTGGTATTCTGCCTTTACCCGGGCACAAGTCAAGCATTTTCTCACGTACTCTGCTACGTCCTTTTTCATATATGGACACCAATAAAATTCCTTAAGATCATGGTACATCTTGTCTGTACCGGGGTGAATAGAGTACTTAGATTTATGAGCCTCATCCAAAATCAATTGACGTAGATCATGGAGAGTAGGAATCCATACCCTATTTTTGTAATACAACACTTCATCCGGTTTCTTCACAAAATTCCCTTCATTTCCGTGTAAGTTTTCGCTATTTAGTTGGCCTTCCTCCAACGCTTCCATTTGAGCCTTACGAATCTGCTCTTTAAGACTGGTTTGAACAATTATCCCAAGAGCTCGCACTCTGAGTGGCTTTACTCGGTCTTTTCTACTCAAGGCATCGGCTACTATGTTAGCCTTACCTGGATGGTATTTTATTTCACAGTCGTAATCGTTCAATAGCTCCACCCATCTACGTTGTCTCATATTCAGCTCCTTCTGATCGAATATATGTTGAAGGCTCTTGTGATCTGTATAAATTGTACACTTCGTACCGTACAAGTAATGCCTCCAGATCTTAAGTGCAAAGATCACTGCGCCCAGCTCTAAATCATGCGTTGTATGGTTCTGTTCATGCACTTTCAATTGTCTGGAAGCATATGCAATAACCTTGTTCCTCTACATCAATACGCATCCTAGACCACGTTGAGATGCGTCGCAATACACTACAAAGTCATCATTGCCTTCTGGCAAAGTCAAAATGGGCGCCTCACATAACTTTTGTTTTAACAGCTGAAAAGCGGTTTCTTGTTCTTCACCCCATTCGTACTTTCGATCTTTCTGTGTCAAGGCAGTTAAGGATTGAGAAATGCTGGAAAAGTTTTCAATAAAGCGACGGTAATATCCAGCCAATCCCAAGAATTGGCGTATCTCTTTCGGAGACTTAGGCGCTTGCCAATTCTTAATAGCTTCGATCTTACTAGGGTCAACATGAATCCCTTGTTGATCTACCACATGTCCTAAAAATTGCACCGGTTGTAACCAGAAGTCACACTTTGAAAGCTTGGCGTACAACTTCTCTTTCCTCAATATCTCTAGTATGGCTCGTAGATGGTGCTCGTGTTCCTTTTTACTCTTGGACTAGATCAAAATATCGTCAATAAAGACTATGACGAATTTATCTAAATATGGTTTACAAACTAGGTTCATGAGGTCCATAAATACCGCAGGTGCGTTGGTTAACCCAAAGGGCATAACCACGAACTCATAGTGACCGTACCGAGTTCGAAAGGCTGTTTTAGGGATATCTTCTTCTTGAACTTTCACTTGATGATAACCAGATCTAAGATCAATTTTGGAAAAGTAACAGGCTCCTTGCAACTGATCAAATAAATCATCGATTCACAAAAGAGGATATCGATTCTTTATGGTAACCTTATTCAACTCCCGGTAGTTGATACACATCCGAAAGCTTCCATCCTCTTTCTTCACAAATAACACTGGTGCTCCCCAAGGTGAATAACTGGGACGGATAAAACCTCGGTCTAGCAGTTCTTGTAACTAAGATGATAGTTCTTGCATCTCTGAAGGTGCTAAACGGTAAGGAGCTTTGGAAATTGGAGCTGCTCCCGGTATTAAGTCGATTCGGAACTCGACTAGCCGATTGGGTGGCAATCCAGGCAATTCATCGGGAAACACGTCTGGGTAATCACACACCACTGGAATATCTTTAATACGTTGTTCTTCTGGTTCGGTCGTCATTACACTTGCTAAGAACACATCACATCCTTGACGTATACATTTCAACACTTTAAGGTGGGATATAAGGTTTAATATGGTACCATACTTCTCTCCCTGTACCATAATAACTTCATCATTAGGAAAAGGGATCCTAACAATCTTTTGCTCACATATAATCTCCGCCTTGTACTTGGACAGCCAATCCATTCCCACTACTATATCAAAACTTCCAAGCTCTACCGGTAGTAGGTCAATAAGGAATTGGTGATCGTTAAGAATTAAAGGACAATCACGAATGATTTGGTGACTAGTTATAGGTTTACCGTTAGCAGTTCTATGGAGTAAGGACTTGTTAATTCAATAGCCGGCATATTTAATAGGGGTAAGAAATTAATGGAAACGTAGCTCCTATCTGCACCCGTATCAAACTGTACTGAACCATACTGATCGGAAATAAGAAAGGTACCTGTCACCACATTCGGATCTTGGCGTGCATCACCCGATCCGATCACAAAAACGCGTCCTCTGGCTTGGTTTGAAGTAGAAGCTTGTCCCTGGTTCATTTTTCCAGTCTAACCTTGGTTGAGTTTAGGACAATTTATTTTAAAGTGTTCCGTACTACCACATTCGAAACAAGTACGGGGGTAGGTCAACTGCGGTTTCTGGGGTTGTTGGAATTGTTTTTGTTGGGTTGGTTGAGATTTTGGCGGTTGAAAACAGGTGGGTTGGTAAGAACGAGTTCAGGTATCACTAAAGGCTCTACAACTTCTTGCGTAATGCCCCGTCTTCTGACATTTATTACAGACCACGGTTCGACATTCACCCGAATGGTGAAATCCACATTTCTGGCACTTTGGTAACGTCCCTTTATAATTATCTGCTCTTGCATCTTTAGTAGTCATGGCATATGCTTGAGGTGTCAATCGGTTGCGTTTATTTTGTTGGGTTCCTTGGGGTTTCCAATCATATTCGGTTCTCTTCGTACCAGATGTTTCTCCAGGCATTTTCAGAATGTTCCTTCCAACCATGTCATACGTGATTGTGCCAGACCTGGACACAACACTTTCCATTGTGAGATGTTCCACGGAGTTTATAATACTGCGGACATCTAGGGCTAAACCCCATATGTATCGCGCAATACGTTTCGACTCAGGTCAAACCATATCAGGTAGTAATCGAGCAAGAGTGTTGAAACGGTTGGTGTAACCAACGTGGTCTGCCCCTTGCATTTGTAAATTCCAGAATTCGTGTTCCAACTTCTGGATTTCGTTCTTCGGGCAGTAGTGGTCCATAAGCATCGTCTTAAGTTCTTCGCACGTCATGTGATCAATTGCTTCCTGCCTACGTGTTTGGACTATTGTATTCTACCAGTTTAAAGCTTCATCCACAAAGGTTGATGTCGCGTACTTGACAATAGAGTCCGCCGGACAATTACTGATATTGATGACAACTTGTGTTTTCTCTATCCAACGTACAATTCCAGTCGGTCCTTCGATGCCATGAAATTCCATAGGTTTACCCTCCATGAACTGTTTGTAACTGCATCCATGCCGTATGTTATTCGGGGCGACCGGAATAACATTAGGATCAGGTTGGCGATTAGGTAAGTTTGCATTCACACCGGCGGTAACTTGGGCTACGATAGTTGGGATCACCGCCTGTAATTGTTGGGTTATTAATCGTGCGATGTCTGCCTCTGTGAGGTTATTTGCTCGTTTTGGGGCCATTCTATAACATAAAAATGCATATATATATTGGTATGTATATCAATTATCAAATTGTATTGCATCACAACTGTTAAAAAACCCATAAACACACACACATGTATAAACAACAGTCACTATTATACATATAAATGCCGCTGTACAATAATCAAAATTGGCACATAGACTGAACCCACTAAGGATCAGTGCTTGTAACATGCAAATCAAAATTTGTCACTACAGTGACATACACACAGTAACAACATCTAGTACAAGAAACAAACAACGTCACGCATCACCATCTCGACATAGGCCTACAACTGCCCAGTCCTTGATGTGAGCACAAAAGATATATATACAAAAGTAACCATGTCTCTACACACGTCTCTAGAAAGCCAACCACACAAACCCTATCGCCAACAGTGCGATAGCTCCTCCATAAAACCATAATAATGCCTGATCACGTCCTTGACGGAACTCAGTATATATCTGTCTGTCCTGGACCCTCATCATCTCCTGCTGGATAACTATAATGTGATCATACAAGGAGCTACGATGCTGTGCTTCCTCTGTCACTGCCACAGTGAGTGCTACCAACTGCTCAATCACATATCCAATCCAACTCCTACTCCTCGGTGACTCAGGGGGCTCTGCTTGAGGTGCTGGGATAGCCTAAACTGGCGGAGGGGAATCCTCTACAGGATGTGAAGGCCCACCCGGCTAATAGGTATGGTAGGGTGAGGAAAGTGTGGATTCGTGCATCAGATCAATGAACCTAGCGGTAACTGTCGGTCGTAATCCTGCTGAGGGAAGGGCAAGTGGTGAAGTGGGGGGAGTAAAAACTGGTCCTGGCATCGGCACCCTCCTACGTGTCGTCTGTCTAACTCTAATAGCAGGGGAAATGGGTGTATCTGATAGGACAGGTGAGATACGAGCCGCTGGAGTGTCGAGAGTATGGGCCCTACTACCCCTGGGAACGGGAGTGGGAGAGCGTCTAATAATAATAGGGGTAGGGCTCCTCCTGGCCATGCCTGGGTAGTAATAAGGATCTAAGGTATAACTATATTCCACCATAGCGGGCTGGTCAGGCGGCGGAGAACGATATGAACTCGTGACCTCAATCCCCTGTCGTGTAGGACGTCTTAGGGGGTAACTATCACAGCAATATCCGGACTGATCGGCCGCATCACTGGATAGCTCATATGGAACGAAAGTGTCCTCCTGCTCCGACTCTGTCTCTTCAGCCTCAGCATTCAGATCCATTGATGGATCCTCCTCGTAACTCTGACTAGGTTCAGTCGACATCCTACCTGTAAGGAAGCAAGTTATAACGACAAATGCTAATTACCAAATAGTGTGGATACAATGTACACATTGACATGAATTGCTAATTATATGTATCCACTTTTTTTTTTGTTAGTGTATATGTTCATTTCTTGTCCTCTCTTAGTGACGTTCTCAGAAATCCCAAGTACAAGCAAATATGTTATTATGTTCCAGACCATAATAACTTACTTGCCCGATAAGACCATCCTGATAATAGCCACGATGTTTTAGTCGCTACATGTTTTGATTTGTAGGAAGATGAGCTTATGATTATAGTCTAGGTTCACTAGGGATACCTAATTCTCTATAACCAATGGCTTTGATACCATCTTCTGTCACACCACAACTCGCAGCGGAAGCGCACGTGGGGGGCAACAGACTCATGGAAAAATTGTAGAAAATTCACCAAAAAATTCAAAAAAAAAAATGTTGTGTGGTTTTGAGCACCATAAGTTTGTGTTTATGGGTACCTGTAGGTCCCTCGGAGGTTGAGGTTAAACCTTATCCTCGTTATGTTTAACACACTAGCAAGTGCGGAATCCAAGCTAGAATGCAAACCGGTAGTTTATATGAGAACACAAGCTACAAAGAGAAAGGTAGACACCCAAGATATCAAAGTTTTCTCTTGTATTTCAGTGGACACGGTTACAGCCCTTGACCAAACTGAAAATACGCTCTCTACAAGACTAAGTTCACTCACTCCTGAAATAAACACATTACATCAGTATATATATCCATCACAGGTCGTCTGGTCGAAGGATCAGATAGACTGATCGAAAGATCATCTATCGAGATAAAACCTATCGAAGGATCCACATATACCTCGAAGGATGATATCCTTTGAGGTTCATCTATATCCATCGAAGGTTATCCTTTGAGCTCATCGAAGGATATAAACAATCCTTCGATGACTCATCCTTCGACACACATGACTTACAAACTTGTTCTAACTGTTTGACCAAGTCAAACCAGGAGGATGGTTGACTGGTCAAACTTACATTAAGCACACATATTAACACACCTAAGACGTAAAAAAGACTAACAAAAGACATCGTTTTATATTATAACAAAATACAGACAAAGTACAGACACAAGTGCACCAACAAACTCCCCCTTGGCTGTAGCTTTGTCTCGATCTTCGTGTCTTCAAGTCTCTGACGTCCTTTCAACCGTTAAGTGATGCGTAGACCATGCACTTCCCGCATTCACAAGTAGGTTGAGGCAATACAAAGCCATCTTCTGAAACTTCATTGCTTGTGCACGATCCCTAACCAAGTAGTTGATCTCGTGATCCTTAAGAATAATAATATCCGATCTGGACATGTTAGTAATCCACATTGGGTCTATCATTCGAAAGTTCTCCTGACTGTCTCGGAATAAGATCACCGCTTCTCCAGTATCTGCATCATAAACCCAGCAACGAAAGTTACCCAGAAAATCTGTCTTCATTTTCAACAACGGTATTTTCTTCATCAACTTCGGAGGATCATAAATCAATCGATAACGAGCAGTATTTGTCTCTGGATCAAGCGTGAACCTGATCTGCTCGTATCGAGGAAATTGCGGCTTGTATAGCGGATCCTTACAACCTCTTCTTCGTTCCAACCTGATCTTCTTGGCGAACAGATCCACCATCTTGTCTTCGACTCGATTAATAACCTCCAGCTGAGCCAAAACCGCAACATCATAATAAGGAAGTGAAAGAATGCTGAGAAGAGACCTGAAGTACTGAAGGCCGCATTCTCGCTTCACAACCATGCAGTGAAGCTCCTTGATGAACATCCAGCTGATAATACGACCCCGAGCCTGATTCCTTTCCAGAATCATGTAGTTGGCCTGATCCAACGGAGGGAGCGGAGGAGGATTCCTAGCTAGGAAATCCGCTCGCCATTCGTTCACGGTCTTCTCACGGCTTTCTTGAGCTGAAGGAGAATCTGAAGAAAGATTAGAAAATTCTGCTGTCTTTGCTGCCACAAACTCATCATCAAGCGTATTAAGCTCCACATTATCTTGACTAACGTAAACAGGACGTTCCGAATCCGAACCGATGAAGATTTCTTCAATCGTAGAGAAATCGGTTTCGTCCGGAACTAACGGAGTAGCATCGATCGTTGTCAAATCAACTTCATCCATTTTCGTCAGAGCTAATACACATTCATCAGACATCTCTGTAACGTGTTCTCCCTCTTCTAATAGCTCACCCGTGACTGGATGATACTGTTGAACAATTGAGGATTCAGGGAGATCGGTAAACGTTTCCGGTTCAAGACTAACATTTTCAAACCCTGCCGAAGCTTCCAATGTTTCAGTCTGCTCAGACGGACCAGTAGTAGCTGTTGGAGGAGCAGTAGGAGCATCTTGAGATGTACCAGACCCACCTGCAGCACCGGATGCAGTTGCACCGGAACCTGTGGCAGCTGGTTGATCAGGATTTGCTGCATCATCGTCCTTGTCATCTCCATGCTTTGAGGGAACGATGCCCAATGCTTTGCACCTTTCATTCCAAAGCGTAACTACCTTGTGATCAAATTTCTTGAAGTTTGCTTGAACAGGCTTGAAGGCTTCCATTAATCGATCATCACGATTTTTATAGCGATCCGACAGCTTTGTATGCTTCTGCTTTAACGCTTTTGCCTCATTCTCTAACACAGTACTATGCCCCTTCATTATCTCAACTTCTCTATCACGAGCCTTGTTTGCTTCTTTCAGACTTTCAATCTCTTGAGCTTGTTCTCTTATCTTGAGATTCTGTGCACTAACAAGTGAGACCAGCTTGTTGTGTGCCTCAGCATCCCGTGTTCGCTGTACACGGTATTCTTCAATCTTTCTAGTATTCCGACTGACTAAGGTACCCAATTCACTGACTTGTTCGATCAGGAAGTGAATTTTCTCAGCATCAGACAACCCAGACAATGTTTCTGCTAAAGTCGGCCGTGAGGGCTCAGGTCCTGAGAAACCAGATTGGCCAGATGGACCAGAAGTACCTGTTGGACCAGAAATAACAAGAGGAGGACGTGTGTGTGTAGCTGAGACAGGGGTTGCAGGCGGCTGTTGATCAACAGTCGTCGTGCGTGCCCCAGAGGACGTCTGTGGAGATGAGACCAGCTCCAGCATCTCTGATGTAGTTAACTGATCACTGACAGGAGGCAGCTGATGCTCCGGAGGCGTTGAATGCTGGATCGGATCAGGTATAGTGACATCACCAGCAGTATCACCTGTTGACCTTAATCCGCCCTTTGATTTCTTTGAAGTACGAGTACCCTCTCTTCTTGCTTGCCTCTTCCTTCTAACTAAACCAGGAGCAGCAGGAATATAATCATCATCTTTGTCAGATTCTGCGGCATTAACCGGTTTCTCAATACGTTCAAAACCACGAAAATTCCCGCGCTGATCATAAGCCTTTCGCATCCCTGGTGGAGGAGGATTATCATCCTCAGAAGACGAATCATCATTACCAGAACCTCCTTCAACATCAGAAGACGAACTGCTTTCATCCGCCAACCTCCTCGGCTCGTCCACCTTACTTTTACCTTTGTCTGTCGCATCATCGCCTGACCGACTTGCAGGACCAACAACATTACCACGGACATCTGATTCGATGAACACTCCTTGAACTTCTTCTGCAGCAACATTTACATCAACTTCAACATGTGCTGCAACACTGGAACTGCCAGCAGACTTCTTGCTCGATGCTTTAATTCCGTGCTTAGCCCCGAGTTGTGTGTTGGCCAACGCGATTAATCTGGGCTCTTCGTCATCAGAATCACTTCCATCTCGACGCCACTTGTGATTCTGTGGAGCCTCGTAGGCCAGATCATCGAGGTGACCAATAAGCTTTCTGACTGGATCGGATTCCTTATACTTAGACATAGACTTGAAGATCAGCAATGTACGCTCGTTCATCGGATTGACTGGAAGAACATCTGCTTCAACCTTGGGAAGGTTCGGAATCTGATCATCTATCATCATTTGCAAGAATCTTGGATATAACCAAAACTTGGTTGACGTCCGTTGATTTGTTGACGGAAGTGGCCTGCGGGCATTCTCTTTCAGATTGTCAAAGATGTAACGTGATATGTTGAACGGCTTGTTCAGAATTAAAGCCGTAAACAATCCCGTCAATTCAATAGGCGACAAATCGTATCCAGACCGTTTGTTGCTCAGACAGTGAATAAGAATATGCAATAAAAACTTGTATCGTAACGGCATGAACCCCTTGCTTATCTGATTTGCTAGCACATTATCGCTGTAACGTAGCCTCATCAATAAACCACGCTGACACTGTAAATCAATAGAAGTCGAATCTTCTGGTTGATCTCCCAATTGCAAACGCGCTCTGATGGTGTTCTCGGTGATCACCACGGGTTTCTCAGTAACGAATCCTCTAATCACTTCTTGGTTATTCACTGTATCGACCACAGCAGAATTCCAGAATTCCTTGATCTGGGACTGGTAAGCGGTGTGTTGTGTAGTAATGGCATAGTTGATTCGTGTCCGGTGAAGATACTGCATTATCCCATTGAATTCCGGACTAACTTTGTCTTCCGGTTGCAGATACGCGGCCATGTTGTGTCTTGGCTCCGACATAGATTCAACTTCCGACTTTTCTTTCTTAGTTGGTTTTGCCCGTTCTTTCTTCTCTTTCGGTGCCATTTCTGTTCATGAAAACAGGAACACGTAATGAGAAAACAGTCATAACAGTCAACAAGGATTTCACACTTAAAAAGATTTCAGTTTCTTGAAAAATTTCTAAGTGTTCTTTCTCGAAAGATTCTATTTAGACATCGAAGGATGACAATTTGATCGAAAGATGTTATTTTCCTCGAAAGATGAAAGGCCTTATCGAAAGATCAACTTACGAAAGATCATCAATTAGGAAAGATATTTTGATCAATCGAAAGATCTGATCAACCGAAGGATGATCCTTCGAAAGACTTAGTATCCTTCGAGTCACAGTTCGAAGGATATTTTGAAGTCCATCCTTAGAGGTTAAGAAACATCATCTTTCGAGATCGAAGGATGTTTTCCGGTGACACTGTTCAACGGCGTTTTTCCGGTGACAGTTTTAAGTGTGTTTTAAGTGTATTTCAAACCAGTTAAAGCGTCAACCTTAAACCACTTAAAAACGTCCATATCAAAACCAACCCCGGACACTAATCCTAACCCGGATACCAACACATACACATGAACCGATCAACCCAAGAACACCCAAGACCCTTTAAGACCATTAAAAACCAACACAGACTCTGTAATACAAACATCAGACAAGATAAAACTTATGAACATCAAAACCTATCACTAACATATTCACAACACATTCACATTACATCACATTATCAGATGAGGTGTTCATGTTGTTGTTTGTTAAGTGTATTAGGATTATCCTACCGTGATTGTTGTTGAAATCCTGATAGCCTAAATTTTTGTTTCAATTTTGGCAGAGTTTCGGTAGAATCAGAGGTTTTTGAAATAGTGAAGTTTGAACTGTTATGTTAAAATGAAGAAGAAGACCCCTTTTATACCTTGACCTCGAAATACGAACCACCTCGAAGGATCGCTATCCTTTCGAAAGATGAAAAGGTGCTTCGAAAGATGGGACTTTGGGTCGAAGGATCCAGATCTGGATCGAAAGATACCAGATATTTGTGGAACCCTCAACAACCTCGAAAGACGATCCTCGAAGGATATCTTTCGACCTGATCCATCTTTCGAAAAGTCTGATCAGCTCGAAGGATCCAATTGGTCAAATCCTTCGTTGACCAATTCATCTTTCGAGCATCAAGATTGACTTTCATTGACCATCTGATCTTTCGAGAGCCAATGCTTCCTCGAAGAATCAGATTTTCACCAACACTTTGGATTTTGGGAATTTGCAATTCAAACCCTTCAAATTCTTAAAAGTTTTCAGAAACGACCATTTTGAAAAATTGCCCGTTATGAAGTTTTGCAAAGGTCAGTTTTATGAAGTATCTCGGCTTGCCAGGTATCTGATCGAGTACCAACATCGGTTAATCAAAAATAAGATTAAATTGAAAATGTTTTGGATTTTGATAAAATAAAAGACAACAATTTTAATATCCTTTGAATGTTATCAAACGACATCACCGCTAATGTCGTGCTGATATACACCAAACGACAAAACTGTTTAAAAAGACAATAAAAGTTAAGCATTAAATAAATATGTACAAACACAACAATATTTTTGCGAGTTTCTGGCGAAGAGAATCATATCAGTTTGCGGCCTTTTGTCAAAACACATTTCCTTTTAATATTCTTTTACAGAAGTGGATAAGTATTCTACCACAATTACCGATATTGTTATCCACTTAAACTCAGCGATCAAGTGTAATCATAATACATTGAGATACATTTAAGGTATGATTTATACTTACCGACCGGTGTTCATCCACTCTCGACACATTCCCGTATCAAGGTATGCACGAGAGTTCATCTTACTGGGGAGTATACCATTTATCATCCGTTTTTAACGTATATACAATGTGAACAAGTCACTTATTTGAGTTTGAAAACCAAGCCCTATGTGATGAAATCACTTATTGATGAGGAACTTGATTTTCATATGCATGAGGGCACAGGAGCAAGTCCGTGAACAGGTCAGTACTTCCGTACAGCAGAGAGACGAACTTGACTCCCGGATAAATGTGATATTTTATCACTTATTTGTTTGGACATGTGATTGTTTATCACTTATTGAGGTCGAATGCAGTATGTACACGTATGTATGGTATCATGGAAGATCTAGACTTGCGTCCCCGTTATTTTTTTTTTTCGGTAAAAGATACAACCATGATACCCAGATGATAAACAGCATAAACCCCGAATATCTCAGAACCTCGGCAATCTATCAAACGAAATTTCGGTACCAAGACCATATGCCAATGAGCGGTTCCCACGCGGTTTTCAGTTCGTTATGTTTATATCTCCTGCATACTTTAAAATGATCGTGAGTCTACCGGTACATCATTAGTAGAGCTACTTATCATTTTCTTTTCTTTTGATTTCTAGAAACATGTTTCGACCGACCTCTGATGTAATATCATTTTCTCTTATATTACCAAGAAACTCATTTTTGTTTTTCTATTGTTTTTGTGTTTTTCTGAAATTTTCTCCCCCTAAAATTCAAAAATAAAGAAAGTAAAGACACAAATTTTTTCTTTTTTTTTTTTTTTTTTTTTTAAATATTTACAAAAACGATTTTCCGATGTCAGTTACTCTTGCTTCACCTTTATGCCGTTTACCAAAAGTAAATAATCGAATCTTGATTTGTCAAATGCTTTGGTAAAAAGGTCGGCACGTTGGTGATCGGTATGAATGTGAACCACATCGATAAGTCTCTTTTCAAAGCAATCACGTATGAAGTGATATTTAATATCGATGTGCTTCGTTTTTGAGTGCTGTACAGGATTTCTAGTGATCTGTAAAGCAGCTTCATTATCAACATAAATAGGAGTAGTTAGGAATTCAAAACCGTAGTCCCGCATCTGTTTTTGGATCCATAGAACCTGGGAGCAGCAACTAGACGCAGCAATGTATTCCGCTTCACATGTAGACGTAGCCACACATGTCTGCTTCTTGCACTGCCAAGTGACTAGGCGATTGCCTAAGAACTGACATCCTGCTGTAGTTGATTTGCCATCTTTCTTGCAGCCGCCGAAATCAGAATCACTGTAAGCCTTGAGATCGAAGTTATCATCCTTAGGGTACCATAACCCGGTGTCAGGGCAACCCTTCAGATAACGAAAAATCCTTTTGACAGCAGCATAGTGAGAGACCTTCGGATTCGCTTGGTATCTGGCGAGAAGACACGTTGGATACATAATGTCGGGTCTTGATGCGGTGAGATACATTAAAGATCCAATCATAGCACGATAAAGTGAAGAGTCCACAGCTTCCCCTTTTTCATCCGGAGTAATCCCGTGATTCTGCGGAAGAGGAGTAGAAATTGGCTTCGAATCGGACATCTGGAACCGGCTCAATATGTCTCCGACGTACTTGGTTTGATGGATAAAAATTCCAGATTCGGACTGATTAACTTGCAAACCCAAGAAGAACGTCATTTCACCCATCGCACTCATCTCGAATCGATCTTGCATCACCTTCTCAAATTCCTTGCATAAATTATCATCGGTAGAACCAAAGATAATGTCATCGACGTATACCTGTACCAACAGAAGATCTTCACCTTTTTCTTTGATGAAGAGGGTACAATCGATCAAACCCCGTCTAAACCCGTTGTTCAGCAGGTAGGTAGACAGTGTCTCATACCAGGCTCGAGGTGCTTGATGAAGACCATATAACGCTTTGTTAAGTAGTAAAACTCTGTCAGGATGTAATGGATCTTCAAACCCCGGTGGTTGCTCGACATATACTTCCTCTTCGACTACTCCGTGAAGAAATGCACTTTTAACATCCATCTGGTACACCTTGAATTTCTTGAAGGATGCGTAGGCTAGAAAGATTCTAATAGCCTCCAGACGTGCAACAGGTGCATACACTTCATTGTAGTCAATACCTTCTATCTGACTGAAGCCTTGAACAACTAACCTTGCTTTGTTTCGGACAACAATCCCACGGTCGTCCTTCTTGCACTTAAACACCCAACGAGTTCCGATCTTCTTGTAGTTGTCGGGCCTATCAACCAATTTCCATACGCCCAACTTCTCGAACTGCTGAAGTTCTTCTTGCATGGCTTCCACCCAGGAATCATCTTTCAATGCCTCCTTCCAAGATCTAGGCTCTTCTTGGCTAACATAGCAGGCGAAAGACCAATCATTTTGTTGTCCCGATTCTCGTATCTCAGCATACAAGCCAGCATTTTCGTTATTTCTGATTTGATTCCTTGTCCTTACACCACTGAGAACATCACCTATAATATTCTGCTGAGGATGAATGTTATGAATTCGGGTTTCAGGAACTAGAGGAATGTCAACATTGGTCCTCAAGTTATTGATATTTAAATTCCCGATATCATTCTGAAGCTGTTGAGTTGTAGAAGATGATGCATTTTCTTCTTGGACAATTTGCGCAGACACTGGATCCGTTGCTTCTGAAGTACCTTGAATCGGACCCCGTGCTTCACCATCATTTGCATCAACATACTCCTCATCTTCCGATGACAAATTGTAGTCGACAGCATCATTAAACACCTCATTTGAAACGAGATTGTTGACAGAAGAAGATGCTTGTGAGTCAACAATGATTGGACGAGCTAACTGAGAGCCAGTCGCATTCTCGCTTTCAGACAACATTTGAGCAATTGCATTGTCATCATTAAATGTCGGCAGATTGAATGAGTCGAAAAGACCATCATAATCAAACATCTATGGATCTCCAGAAGGCTTCGGTGGATTAGAATATCTTTGAACTCTTACTTCACCCCACTCTTCAATCTTCTTGGTAGTTAGGTTCCATACTCGCAGATTAGGAGTAGCATACCCAAGGAAATAACCTTCGATAGCTTTGGCACCAAACTTCCCATCAGGCTCAATCATGGTACATGGTGCACCAAAAGGTTCTAGATATTCCAAGTCAGGAGTCTTCTTGTGTAGGAGTTCGAAGCACATTTTACCATGTCTTTTCACTGTGAGAACCCTGTTTAACGTGTAGCAAGCCGAGGCAACAGCTTTAGTCCAGAATCGAACTGGAAGCTGAGACTCAACCAACATGGTTCTTGCAGTCTCAATTAAGGTTCTGTTCTTTCTTTCAGCGACTCCGTTTTGTTGTGGCGTGTACCGAGAGCTGTATTCATGAAGGATTCCTTTTGCAGTGCAAAATTCATCCATAACCCTGTTTTTGAACTCGGTTCCGTTGTCGCTTCGAATTCGCCTCACCTTTAGATTATAAAGATTTTCCAACAAGGTGATCAAATTCTTTAGAATTTCTGGAGTCTCGCTCTTGTAGACCATGAAATCAACCCATGAAAATCTTGAATAGTCATCAGTGACTACCAAGCAGAAAACTTCCCCGTGCACACTCTTGTGTTTGACTGGGCCGAAAAGGTCCATATGCAGACGTTCGAGTGGCATGTTTACAGTGTTAACCTTCTTCAATGGATGAGATTTCTTGATCTGCTTCCCTTTTTGACACGGCACACAGACATCTTGAAGTTGAAAATTCTTCACATTGACACCTCTCACCAGATTGTTTTTGACAAGGTGATTCATTTTTCTGAGGTGAATATGACCCATCCGTCTGTGCCAAGAGATCGTTTCCTTTTCAGTGGCTTTTGAAATAAAGCAAGTAACTTGTTTGGACTTGGTTATTGCTTGGCTCATATCGAGGATATACAAATCATTAACTCTTGGTGCTGATAAGAGAATCCATTCTTCGGGAATCTTGAATCCTGGCTTCAGCACATAACAACCGGCATCATCAAAATGCACGGTGAACTTCTTGTCGCAGATCTGAGAAACACTCAGGAGACTGTGATCCAACTGTTGCACATAATTGATTTTGTCGAAACTCACAACTCCATTTGAGATCATTCCCTCGCCGGTGATATACCCTCCTTTGTCTCCAGCAAACACAACATATCCTCCTCTTATACTTCGCACATCGAAAAGAAGACGATAGTCGCCCGTCATGTGCCTGGAAGCCCCACTATCAACAATCCAATGACTATTAATAGTTCCTCCTGGAGCCGCCTGCACATGCAATTAACTTATCAGTTTGAGAGGGGGACCCAAGCCTTTGTGGACTTGGGTCGTCCTTGATCATCAAGGAAAGTGATCTCAATCACTTGATGATTAGGAAAAAGAACCTGTGGTGCTCCCCCGGATTGAATTACCTCCTTTTTCTTCCAAGCTGTTTGTCCTTTACCAGTATTTGAATTTATTGTTTTAGTATTTACTGGTTTTACAATTTCAGATTTTGCTTGTACATGTTTTTCTTCTTTGACCTCTGATTTTAAGGCCTTTTCAAATACCTTTTGATTCTTTTGCTTTAACTTCTTTTCCCTTTCTTTCAAAACACGTGGGTCTTGTTTCGGGGAAACTGATCGTTTTCGGTAATCGATTTCTTGGGGAGCACTCGTTTTTGACTTCAGCTTTTGCACGTGTGGGCAATATCTTACAATATGCCCAACTGTCCCACATTCAAAACATGTTCTCCGCTCTACAAACTTCGGAGAAACATGTTGATGACCAGACGGAGAACCAGACAATGAACTTTGTGATCTAGACGTGCTTGGACCCAAATCACATCCGTTGGTGTGTTGGGTGTAATTATTCTGATCATTTCGTTTTAAAATTCTAACTTGTTTTATAAAATCAATGTTAGATTTATCCTGAAATGTTTCAAGTTTGTCTGAACCCGTGGATCCAACAAAGTTCATTTTCGGTTCTCGTTTCTTAACAGGAGCTCTTTTGTTTTGCACCTTTTGTTGTTGAACCTTAGGTTGTGCAGCCTTAGGTTGAGTAGCCTTAGACTGTTCAACTTTAGGTTCTTGAACATTCTTGTTCTGAGGCTTCTTTCCCTGTATTTTACCCTTTCCGGAGTTGACTTGTTGTTTTCGCTCAATTGGTAGTTTTTGGTTTCCGTATTGTTTTCTAATTTGTTCACACGGGATTGGATCACATTGAGTGACGGTAACTTTGCCACTTTTGTTCCCCAAAAACTTATCAGTGCATCCTTCAAAAATTTGCTCAATTAAATCTTGATTTACATTTTTAATTGGAAAATCTTTGTTAGAGTAGATTTTGCTATCTCCTTTGAGCGTGTACAACAAGTTATTCTCTTCACGGCTAGATACAAGGGACTCCATTGCTTTTGACATTTCAGTCTTACTCGGTTTCACTGGTGGATCACACAGGATGTGATTCTCGATTGGAATATCTGTTGTAACCGAGTTAGACTGTTGTTTCACAATTTCTTCAGATTCATCATCCGAAGAATCAGCATCCTCAACAATGGGAGGACTCTGTTCCTTAACACACGATGAATCTGTCACATTCTCAGATTCTGATTGACCCGAGGATGATGTACCAGTTGTGAACCCGAGGCCTGCTGCAAAGTCATCTAGACCGAGTGGCACAGTAGGTTCAAAACGGGGCATATCCTCGTCATCAGGCAGTTTGGAGTAATTGTGATTCATTGGGGGAGGACATGATTTGAATCCAATACAGTGTGCATCCCCCTTTTTCTTTCTCTTTTGAACGTCAATGATGTGATCCAATACAAAGCGGGAATTGGAATAGCTTTCCAGTTTCTGCTTAATTGTTTCACATTCACATCGAGCCGTTGCCAACTCTACCATTTGCTTTTCAATTGTGTCAATAAGATTATTGTTAGCATGTTGTTTTCGCAAAACAGCCTTTTGTAATTCTGAAACATCATGTCTTAATGACGCAATTGTTGCTTTAAATTCCTTTTCATTTCTGGTTAAAAACAAGTTAGCTTCAGTTGCTTTAGAAAGATCTACAATCAATTCTTGATTGTGTTTGTATGTGATTTCAAACTGACTTTCCTTTTCAGCATATTTAACATTTAAGCTATCACAATTTTCACAACTAACTACAGTGGGTTCATCGACACATACCTGACTTGATGAACTGTCGACATTAGCCATAAAGGCTGAATGGAAAGAAAAAGCTCCATCTTCAGAGAAGAACTGAGCAAGCTTCTCGGAAGTTCCAGCAGATTTCTGGCAAAGAATAGATCTCCTCTTGCATAATGCTTCAGCTTCAGCCAAAAGCTCATCAACTTCCAAATCTAAAGCATCACTTGATAACTCACCAGCATCAAGTGATTCCCCATCCATGCTCCCACTATAACCCGAACTATCTTCATCTTCTGAAGATTCACCAGCAGACACGGGTTCTACTACCTTCTCAATCACTTTAGCATAACATGCTGTTCCACCATTTCCTCCTTCTCCAAACTGAAGGTTCCAATTGCAGATTTCATCAGCTTGAACAACCAATCCTCTGTGGGGATTAGTGTTTGTGGATCCAGATGCATTTCCTCCAACGGGAACTATTGATCTGTCAGAATGTTGTGGTTGTCCTTGATTCCTGAAGGGATTCTGATTTCCTTGCTTAGGTGGCTTCTGACACTCCCGCTTGAAGTGACCCTTTTCACCACAATTGAAGCAAGTGACAGCATTCTTATCAAAACCATACTTGGTGTTGTGGTTGCTATTCAAGTTGGTTCTCCCCGTCCTTTCCATAAACTCCTTTGCTCTTCGAATTACACTAGCAAGAGCCCATTTGATATCCATCATTTCAAACTCTTCTCTATCCACTTGCTGATAATCTTCATTGGTTAGATTAATATTCCCAATCTGACCTGCGACCAATCCACAATAAGCACTAACCAAGGTGTTCAACATCTCCATATGCTCCTTGGCTATTTCGACACTGACTTTGGAAAAGTTGGAAGTGTCTAATCTGACCGTGTTCGGATTGGAAGTGGCTTGAAAGTTTGAAGAGCTTCCATAAAACCCTTGCTGTTGCGGTTGTTGCTGCTGAGCTCTGCTTGGGTCTAAGAAAGGCGGTGGTGTGAATTGCTGAGCTGTCGGTTGCACATCCTGTTGTAGAGAAGAAGAATCTGGTCTTGAAAACATCGTGTATGCTGAAGGATCAAACTGATTTGTTGTGGAAGGCCCGGTGTTTGAGATGAAGGCTGTTTGAAGCTTCGCATGTTGAGAGACTGGTTTTTCTCCACTGATACCTCCTGCAATCCCATAGTACATCTCTGGATTTTGAGGAGTTAGTGTTCTTTTTGCCTTAAGCTTTTCTTCTACATCCTTGTTCTCCAATTTTTGAATTAACTCATAAACGGTGATTGTGTCTAGAACACCATTTTCTTTGAGAATTTCAAGATAACTGCTCCACTTTGCTGGTAAGCTATCAGCAAATCTCTTCACCATTTCTTGTGGAGTGGCAGTGACTCTAAAAGCAAACATCTCGCTCAACAAGTGATGGAACCTTGTAGATAACTCTGCCAAAGTCTCATTCTCCATACACGTGAATCCTTCAAATTCTTTCTTCAGTAATTCTTGCTTGATCTTTCTAGATTGAGCATTTCCTTCACATCGTAACGTGAGCATATCCCACAAGCTTTTAGTAGTCGTGCAGTAAACAAACTGGTGGTAAATATCTCTGTGAAGAGCTTGTGTGAGAATCATGAATGCTTTCTTTTCTAACTCAAATTTCTTCTTATCATCATCAGACATAGTGCTGTAAGTTTCTGGATTAGATCCTGCAACTTCCAAATCATTGTCAAAAGCGGTGAAGAAGCACATCCATAGATCTTGACCTTGCCCCTGAACATAAGTTCTCAGCCTTTCTTTCCACCATCCCCAATCATTGATGTGATTTAGCTTTGGCGGTTTTGTGCTTGTACCAGTTTCACTGTCGTTCTGCATCATAGCTTGAATGCTGCTGCTTTGATTTGTGACCAATGCCCATTGATTTGCAGTTATCATTGCAGCTTGAGGTGGGGCAATAGCCTGCATCCATGCAGTTTTGTTGAAATCTGAGGTAGATTGCGTAGCTGATGATTGTGGAGTCAAAGTTGTTTGAGTCCACGCAGTTGGATCCCACTGACCGTTTGTTCCCATTTTGTAAAGAAAATTAATATATTAAGTGAAAATTGATTTTAAAATTTGAAAACAAGTTTTTTTTTTTTTTTTTTTTTTTTAATTTAATTTTCACAAACTATCTTAAAATCTCGAATGATAACAACCAGTCGAAGGATCCTTGATCGAAAGACCTGAAAAAAATACAAACTTGTTAAACTTAAACAGACTAGGATCGAAGGAACAGAACTTGTTCGAAGGATCAACAGTGTTCGAAAGATCACTGTTGAGTTTCGAACAATGATTTCGAAAGACTCTCCAATCGAAGGATCCTTGTCTTTCGAATAAGACCTGTAGATCGACAGATATATCCTTCGAAAAGATTCCTTGGATCGAAAGATAAGTCACAGACTTCGAAGGATGTTCGAAGGATGATTATCTATCGAACCTCCTTTGATCGAAAGATGCTCTTTCGACTTCGAAGGATATCTTTCGATCTGCACTGACACAGTTGACAAAAGTTGACAGGTTGGTGAAAAGGTGATTGGTTGGTAAAAACTTTCGGCAGAAGGTATGTTCAGACCATACTTTCTGCCAACCCAGATTTGACCAATAAAATATTGCCTAAAAAGAAGGTTCTTATCCAGAAACCGGTCACCGGAGTAAGCCGGAATTTTGGCCGGAAATGACCAAACCTTTTAAAAACAAGTTTTTAGGTTACCCAACCCGTCCTTTAACACACCCGGTTAGTTTAGAAAACGTTTTTATGTCTAGAACTGCCAGAAAAACACTAAAAACGGGTGCTAAACCATGTGAGCTTTTATCCAAACACTCCAAAGTCTTGTATAAACTCGGTTTTTAACAAGGAAAAGAGCCACGGCTCTGATACCACTTGTAGGTCCCTCGGAGGTTGAGGTTAAACCTTATCCTCGTTATGTTTAACACACTAGCAAGTGCGGAATCCAAGCTAGAATGCAAACCGGTAGTTTATATGAGAACACAAGCTACAAAGAGAAAGGTAGACACCCAAGATATCAAAGTTTTCTCTTGTATTTCAGTGGACACGGTTACAGCCCTTGACCAAACTGAAAATACGCTCTCTACAAGACTAAGTTCACTCACTCCTGAAATAAACACATTACATCAGTATATATATCCATCACAGGTCGTCTGGTCGAAGGATCAGATAGACTGATCGAAAGATCATCTATCGAGATAAAACCTATCGAAGGATCCACATATACCTCGAAGGATGATATCCTTTGAGGTTCATCTATATCCATCGAAGGTTATCCTTCGAGCTCATCGAAGGATATAAACAATCCTTCGATGACTCATCCTTCGACACACATGACTTACAAACTTGTTCTAACTGTTTGACCAAGTCAAACCAGGAGGATGGTTGACTGGTCAAACTTACATTAAGCACACATATTAACACACCTAAGACGTAAACAAGACTAACAAAAGACATCGTTTTATATCATAACAAAATACAGACAAAGTACAGACACAAGTGCACCAACAGTACCGTAAAATTTATTTAAAATTTACGCTACCCGTAAACACAAACTTGTGATGCTCAAAACTACACACACGACATTTTTTTTTTTGATTTTTTTTTTTACAAATGTGTTTATAATACAAGCATCTACGTTTATGAAAAAAAAAATTTGGTCCAACTCGCCCCGGATCAAAAAGTTCTCACGGTTCTTACAACTAGAGGTGGTTCTCATTTTAGCGGTCCCCTATATATGTATATACATACATATGTATATATATACCTATGTATATATATACATATATATATATGCGTGTAGTTTGAAAAAAAACAATTAGAATAGATAACCTAATACTTACTGATGCATAACTAGTACTGTATTTTAAATTCCAGTTGCAGCTTGTAATAGATGTATATATGAAATAGAGTAAATGTTGCAATGCTCGACGATTTTGACCAATGTGTTTGTGTGATTGTTTACATTAAATCTTGTTCTATGATATTAATACCTGGTAAATGTTTATCATTCAGATGGACAACGAAGTGAATCAGGGAAACCCGAATAACGATAATAACGGGAACCAATTAGATACCAGTGTCGTCCAACATATAGTGGCACAAGGGATTATAGATGCTATGCCTTATATCATCAAAACTGTTAAAGAAGCAGAAAATAATAAAAGTAATAGTGGAAGTAAACGACCACCTACTGAACCCAATCACAACGTAAACAATGGACCACTACTCCAATTGCCTATTCCAAAAAGAAGAAGAACCATGTCATATGGTTGTTCTTATAAAGAATTATGGTCTTGCAAACCAATAGAAATCTCTGGCAATGAAGGAGCCATTATAGCTCTACGTTGGATAGAAAAGACTGAGGCAGTCTTAAAAATAAGCAAATGTGCAGAAGAAGATAAAATCATGTTTGCCTCTAATCTATTTAAGAATGCAGCTCTAGAATGGTAGAATACTATTCTCCAGTCTAGGGGAAGTGACAGAGTCTATAACATGGAATGGACTGAGTTTAAGAACATGATTGAAAGGAAATTTTGTCCTCCCAATGAGAAAGAACAAATTGCTAATAAGTTCTTAAACCTTAGAATGACTGGAGTAGACTGCAAGGGTTACACTACCGTATTCTTCGAATATGATAGAATAGTGCCGACCCTAGCTTCACCAGAACCAGTATTAATCTCCTGTTACAACTGGGGATTAATCAATGAGATTAGACATGTAGTCAAGGCAGCTAGACCTCAAACCATAGAAGAAGTTGTAGAACTAGCCAATACCTTGACAGATGAATTAGTACATACGCAAGAAGAGAACCAGAGAAAGAACCTAGTCCAAAAGCTTACCCAGGAATTTCACAACGACAATTCCAACCGTGGGAAAGGTACAGGCTATAATTCCACACCTTACTGTAAGTGCTGCAAGAAGAAGCATTTAGGGAAATGTTCCACATACTGCAATTTTTTGCAAAATACCGGGACACAAGGAAGAAGACTGTAGGAAGAAACCCAGTAATGGAATATGCTTCAATTGTGGAGAAAAGGGGCATATCAAACCAAACTGTCTGAAACTAGCTCCAGCCATGAACAACAAGACTACCAAGAATGCTAGAGCATTTTTTCTGACAGCTGAAGAAGCTAAGATGATTCCGGATGTGATTACCGGTACGTTTTTAGTTAATGATGTTTTTGCTAAAGTATTATTTGACTCTGGTGCGAACCAAAGTTTTATTAATACTTCATTTTGCAAACTTCTCAATCAACCATTAACTAAACTTCAACAAGAATGTTTAGTAGAAGCGGCAAATGGGGAATCCATTAAGATCACTGAAATCTTGCAGGCAGCAAGAATATAAATTTTAAACCATAACTTTATTGCTAATCTTTACCTAATGAATCTGGCTTATTAGGAATGGATTGGTTAGTATCCAATAAAGCCAGTATTCTATGTGATCAAAAGTCAATACAAGTAAATTCACCAAAGGGTGAAAAGATCAAAATTAAAGGAGACAAGCCATCTAGGTCCACAAAATTCATCTCTGTGATAAAAACAACAAGTTATGCAAGGAAAGGATCGTTAGTATATATGATTTTCATAATCATTAACACTAAAGGAAAAGAATTGAAAGATATTCCCGTAGTATCTCAATTCTCAGATGTTTTTCCAGAAGAATTACCTTGACTACCGCCAGATAGATAAGTTGAATTCAGAATTCACCTAATACTAGGGACAGCACCGATTGCCAAGGCACCTTACCGTTTAGCACCAGCCGAAATGCAAGATCTGAATAAACAACTGGACGAACTTCTGGAGAAAGGATTCATACAGTCTAGTTCATCGCCATGGGGAGCACCAATCTTGTTTGTCAAAAAGAAGGACGGGTCAATATGTATGTGCATTGATTACCGAGAATTGAACAAGGTCACGATTAAAAATCGGTAACCATTACCGAGAATCGATGATCTGTTTAATCAACTGCAAAGAGCTCGATTCTTTTCTAAGATCGATTTACGTTCATGATATCATCAATTGAAGGTACAGGAAGAAGACATTCCTAAAACTGCTTTCAGAATAAGGTATGGTCATTATGAATTTACAGTCATGCCATTTGGTTTAACCAATGCCCCAGCTGCATTTATGGACATGATGAACAGGATATGTAAACCATATCTGGATAAATTCATAATTGTCTTTATAGGTGATATTCTAATTTACTCTAAGAGTAAAGAAGAACATGCAGCACATCTGCATACACTTCTAAATTTGCTGAGAAAAGAAAAGCTTTATGCTAAATTTTTGAAATGTGAATTTTGGTTACAAGAAGTACAATTCCTTGGACATCTAGTTAATCATGAAGGAATTCATGTGGATCCCACAAAGATCAAGGCGATTACTAAATGGAAAGTCCCTGAATCACCAACAGAGGTGAGAAGTTTTCTCGGACTGGCAGATTATTATAGACGATTCATTCGAGATTTTCCTAGAATAGCCATTCCTTTAACGAAACTGACCTGTAAATCTGTTAAGTTTGAATGGGGACCAAAACAGGAAGAAGCCTTTTAGATCCTTAAGCAAAGGTTAACCAACGCACCCATACTCGCGTTACCAGAAGGAACTGAAGACTTTGTAGTCTATTGTGACGCTTCTAAGTTAGGTTATGGATGTGTGTTGATGCAACGCCAAAAAGTTAAAGCCTATGCCTCGAGACAACTTAAGAATCATGAAGAGAATTATACAACCCATGATCTAGAGTTAGGATCCATAATTTTTGCCCTTAAAATCTGGAGACACTACCTGTATGGTAGCAGGTTTACTGTTTTCACCGATCATAAGAGTTTAAGATATGTTTTTGGGCAAAAAGAGTTAAATATGAGACAGAGACGCTGGATGGAAATACTTAGTGATTATGATTGTAATATCCAGTATCATGCAGGAAAGGTAGCTGATGCTTTAAGTCGAAAGTATAATGAAAAGCCAAAAAGAGTATGTTCTCTTAAATTAAATCTGCAGATAGATTTAAATGAGCAAATTAGGGAAATACAGGAATCAGTAATCAAAGACGATACTGAAAATTAAAAGGAATGATTAAGGAATTAGAACAAGGAACAGATGGAATTTGGAGGTTCCATAAGAAAAGAATTTGGATACCCAAACAAGGAAACCTACGCCACCGAATTTTAGAAGAAACCCATAAGTCTAAATATACAATACATCCCGGTAGTGATAAAATGTATAAATACTTAAGAAAGAATTTCTGGTGGATAGGAATGAAAAAGGATATAGCAGCTTATGTTGCTAAATGTTTAACATGTTCACAAGTTAAAGCTGAACATCAGAAACTCTCTTGTTTATTGCAGCAACTAGAAATGCCGATATTGAAATGGGAATTGGTAACAATGGATTTTGTTACTAAATTACCCAAGACACGAAAAGGTAATGATACAATCTGGGTGATTGTAGATAGATTAACCAAGTCTGTTCATTTCTTACCGATGAAGGAAACTTTCAGTATGGAACAATTAGCCAAGTTATATGTAAATGAAATAGTTTCATTACATGGAATTCCTTTATCTATTGTTTCTGATAGAGATAGCCGTTTTACTTATCTTTTTGGACAAGTTTCCAAAAAGCAAGTTTAAAAAAAAAAAAAAAAAAACTCCAAAGCACAAGGTACAAGTGGTTATATGCAAAAAAATAAAGTTTTTAAAAAAAAACTCCAAAGCACAAGGCACAAGGTACATACGCTTCTGATAGAGATAGCCGTAAAAAAATCAAGTTTTTTTTTAAAAAAAACTCCAAAGCGCACGGTACAAGTGGTTATATGCAAAAAAAAAAACTTGCTTATTTATATATGGAATAACATTATTTACATCAAAAGTCGGGGTTGACTCTTCTGATCAAAAGTCATACTATTGGCTGAATATCAACAACTGATCCTATCGTATTATTATTATTACTATTACTATTACTATATATTAATAAAAGAATTAAAATGAATAGGGATTTTAATATTACTATATATTATTAAAGGAATTGAAATAAATAGTGATTTTAATATTATAATAATATATAGTTTTTTAATTCTTTTATTATTTTAATAGTATAATAATAGTTATTTTCTTTACTTTTTAACTTTTAATATTTTTTTATATCAGGGGTTGGGATTAGTTTGGAAATAAAGGAATTGAAATGAATAGTGATTTTAATATCATAATAATATATAGTTTTTTTAATACTTTTATTATTTTAATACTATAACTAGTTATTTTCTTTACTTTTTAACTTTAATACTTTTCTTTATATCAGGGGTTGTGATAAGTTTGGTGTCAACCGGTATCGAAGCAGTACTGGTATCGAAAATACCGGGGCGGTTCTGTTTGGTATCAGTACATGAAGGTAAAACCGGCACTAATACAGAAAACGCCAAAAGTTGGTGCCGAATTGATATTGGAAATCTTTTGGTTCGGGAAATTCAGTGCTGCTACCCGGTACCATTTGCTCATCCCTGATCACGGTTACCGTACGAACAACGGTATCGTACAACTATTTTTTGTTGATTTTCTTCAACTTTTAATTTTTTCTTTTTTTAGTTTCAGGGGTAAGGATGAGCTCGGTGCCAACCGATACAGAATCGGTGTTGATACCGAAAATACCGGTTACAGTACCGGTATATGAAGGTAAAAAACGGTAGTGAACCGGTACCAAGAACGCCAAAAGTCGGTACCGAATTGGTATTTAATATCTTTCGGTTCAGTAAATTTGGTACCGGTACCCAGAACAATTTGCTCATCTCTGACCACGGGTTTCATACGAACAACATCGTTACCATACAACTTTTTTGGTTGATTTTCTTTTGGTTATCTTTTAGTGTTTTTTCTACATTTTCTTTTTATTCTTGTTAGCAGTTCTGTTCGCAACACGCTCGTAGCGATTTCAAAACACATGTAAACACAGACTAAATAAAAGTTGCAATTGTTATTTAAATTTCAAAACACTTGTTAGCAGTTCTTGTTAGCACTTCTTTAAACCTAGTTATTTTTAATACCAACAGCCCATACTTTATATTTTAATTTTGGGTATTCTTGTATTAGCCTTACCATTTGTTTTATTGCCTTTTTCATTGAATTACGCAACCTTAGAAAATAAAAGTTGCAATTGTTAGTTAAATTCGCAACTTTTAGACATAAAAGTTATAATTCAATAAAATTTTGTATTAGATCCTTTAATGCAACATTTTTGTTGAACGAATTTGCATTAGAGTTAAATGCAACACAATTGAAAAAGGTTGCGTTTGAAAAGTTGCAATAGCTTCATTTTCTAGTAGTGAGACATTGATTGGTGTGTTTTTATTATTATTATTATTATTATTATTATTATTATTATTATTATTATTATTATTATTATTATTATTATTATTATTTTGTTGTGTTCAAAGTAGTGTGTTTTATAGTTGTAAGGGCAAACTAAGTATGTGTTTTAATATAATGGATCTAAATTGCTTGTTTGAAATGGATACAAATATGTATGATAGTAGATGTACTATGAATGTGTTCAAAGGTGATCAGTTATGATGTGTTTTACATCTAGTGTGTTATATACACTATAACACATAGTGAAGAACCCAATATTTATAAAACACAATTTCAAGAAAAAAAAAACATGTCATTCGTGAATCATAAACAGGTATAACATATCGTGATGAAACCAATAACTGGTAAAACACAACATCATGAATTACAAAGACATGTCCTTCAAAAAACATTGTTTTATCTATTATAACACATTGTGAATAAAATGTGACTAATAAAACACAACGTGAAGAAAATATTTATAAGTGATCAACAATAAAACACAACGTGAAGAAATTGTTCATGAATTGATCTTCGTAATTTAAAGTAACTGTCGATTTTGAATTGATATGAGATATTTTGTTTCCTTAAAAAACTCATTTTTTGTTTATGATATAAATCATCCATAAATAAGATAATTAATCAATTACCTTTATGCCCATTAGTAAAAAAAAACACTATATGACACATGTCACAATGAGATCGCTTCCTACACTTTGTAGGAAAAACACACTTTGTAGAGGAACCCCACCCATTAGATATATATCACTTTTCTAAGTCCGTACAATTTATTCTCTTCAATAGTTTTCAAGTTTTTCCCATGACTTGCTATTGGAAATTAACCATGATGTCCATATTACATAAACAATAATTGTTATAGGAAATTAACCCTTATGTTTATATAATGTTTTTTTATGACGCTAAAAATATGACACACAAAAACACTTTCATAAGTTTATTAAATTTGGCACAACCATGACATTTTTTTCTTGACACACATTTAAATGTCATAAAATAAGCGTGTGTCATTATTCGCGTGTCAAGATTAATCTTGTTTTTTATGACACTAAAAGGATGACACACAAAAAAGTGTGTCATAAATATATTGAATTTTGTGTAACCATGACATTTTTTTTCTTGTCAGACACTTTCGAATGTCATAAAATGAGCGTGTGTCATTGTTTACGTGTCAAGATGAATCTTGTTTTTTTATGACGCTAAAAACATGACACACAAAAAAGAATGTCATAGATTTATTAAATTTTGTATACCATGACATTTTTTTCTTGATATACGCTTTTGAATGTCACAAAATATGCATGTGTCATTGTTCGCGTGTCAAGAGGAGTGTATTTTCTAGTAGTGCTAATCGACTATGCCATCGCTCGAACGAGGCTCGATGTGATGACGCGGCTGCAAAGAAAACTTCTTGGCCATTTTGTAGAGTGTAGAGACCATTGTTACAGGTTCCCCGTGCAAGAAAACTTCTTGGCCATTCAGTCGACGAAGAACTAACCTTCGTCGACCTAGATTCTTCGTCAGGGGAAATACTTCGTCGCAATACATAACAGCTGGTTACAAATCCTTAATTCGAACGGTAACAGTTTCTAACAGATTGACAGTTCCCAAGTCAGATCAAACAACATTTTCTAATCATGATCAAGAACCCGAAGTATGAAAGTCATTCACCGTTTAACAATTTATCCGAAACATACAGTTTCACCACTCATTATTACACAAATCTAGTTAACAACTTATCTTACGATCATCACTGTTAATCAAGCAATTCATCAGTTGAATACGAAACCAAGGTTACGTATATACAATCATCAACCACAAGTTTCTAACCACTAATACCAACATGAATGAACACCATAATCATTCACCTATAGATGAACCCTAGTTTCACATAAAAAAATCACAACATCAATATCCTAGGACTAACAATGATAAATACTAACCGTGGGATTGAATAGATTGGTTTGATTGATGCACAAAGACTTCAAAGTTATTGGAAACAGCCGTCGAGAGGGAGGGGAGAAAAGTAGGGTTTTGATAATAATAACCTCTTGTACAGATATGTGCGAATATAATGTAAATAGGGTCGGGTCGTAATTGGGTCTCAACTGGGCCGAACTCCCCTTTGACGAACAACGAAGAAGTTCATTCTTCATCGAAATGGGTGGCGACGAAGACTCATTCTTCGTCGAGCAGGTTTGTGGCGAAGAGTCCATCTTCGTCAAGAGGAGTTGTGGCGAAGAATCTATCTTCGTCACAAGGGGTTCTTTGTCATTTGTTTTCATTACTCAATAACCATTAACATTACACATTTAAATCAACTAATCATCAGAATACTCTAATATTTCAAACAATTACACATTACATAACATAAAACCAATTGTCAAAACAGGATTGCGAAACAAGTGATACGTAAAGGAAAGAACTTGAAATCTCGGGTTGTCACATCATCCCCAACTTGAAAGAAATTTCGTCCCGAAATTTGATAAGCAATCCAAAGCAGCAAGGTGTTAGATCAGGATGACTGTGGATTTCCCCAGGTGCCACATCATCCCCAACTTGAAAGGGAATTTCGTCCCAAAATTCACCAGTCGCATCTGGATTAGATTGGTCAGTTGGGAAAAGTTGACGATACTTGAGCTTCATCTGGTCCTCACGTTCCCACGTGAACTCCGGTCCACGTCTTGAGTTCCAACGAACTCTCACGATTGGGATTCGACTGTGCTTACGGACCTTGACTTCCCGATCCATAATTTCGATGGGTTCTTCGACAAACTGCAATTTGTTGTCGATTTTCAGCTCTTGAAACGGTACCACAAGTGTTTCATCGGACAAACACTTCTTTAGTTGCGACACATGGAAGACATCATGGACGTTACCCAACTCAGCAGGTAACTCAAGCTTGTAGGCCACTTTACCGATTCGTTCCAGAATTTTGAATGGCCCAACATAGCGCGGATTAAGCTTGCGACGTTTCCCAAACCGCACCACACCCTTCCAGGGTGAGACTTTCAACATGACACGATCGCCTACAGCGAACTCCAAAGGTTTCCTACGCTTGTCAGCGTAGCTTTTCTGACGGCCGCGCGCTGCCGCCATACGATTCCTGATCTGAACAATCTTCTCTGAAGTTTCAAGTACAAGCTCCGGACCTGTGATCTGGCTGTCACCCACCTTAGCCTAACAGAGAGGAGAACAACATTTTCGTCCGTACAATGCTTCGAACGGAGCTGCCTGGATGCTGGTATGGTAGCTATTGTTATAAGAAAACTCTATCAAAGGCAAGTGTTTCTCCCAACCTTTGCCAAAATCAATCACGCACGCTCGCAGCATGTCTTCAACTGTCTGGATGGTTCGTTCACTTTGACCATCCATCTGTGGGTGATAAGTAGTGCTCATGTCGAGACACGAGCCGAACGATTTGTGCATCGACTGCCACAAATCTGAAATGAAACGCGGGTCACGATCAGAAATAATAGAGGTTGGCACCCCGTGCCTAGAAACCACTTCTTTAAGATAAACGGCAGCAAGTTTTGAGAACTTATCCATTTCCTTGATTGCTAGAAAGTGTGCTGACTTTGTGAGATGGTCAACGATCACCCAGATGGTATCGTTTCCGTTTTGAGTTCTTGGCAATCCAGTGACGAAATCCATGGCTATTTGCTCCCATTTCCACATGGGCATCTCTGGTTGCTAAAGCAATCCAGACGGTTTCTTGTATTCCACTTTAACTTTAGCACAAGTCAGAGATTTACTCACATACTTCGCGATGTGAGCTATCATCTTTGGCCACCAATACAAGACTTTGAGGTCCTGATACATCTTATCCGAACCCGGGTGAACAGAGTACCGAGACTTGTGCGCTTCGTCAATCACAAGCTCTCTAAGATTTCCAAACAAAGGAATCCATATTCGTTCCATGAAATATTAAATGCCATCAGATCTCTCTACGAGTCGTTTCTCCATGCCCCGCAAATACTCAGCCTTAAGGTTTTCTTCTTTCAGCGCTTCTGTTTGAGCAGAATGGATCTAGTCAGGGAGATTAGAATGGATGGTAAGCTGCAAGGCGCGGACACGCTTGGGTTTCGTTTCCTTCCGACTAAGGGCATCAGCTACAATGTTAGCCTTACCTAGATGATACTTGATCGTGCAGTCATAGTCGGTTAGGAGTTCTACCTAGCGACGCTGTCGCATGTTCAACTCTTTCTGATCGAAAATATGCTGGAGGCTCCTGTGATCCGAATAGATAGTACATTTGGTACCGTACAGATAGTGCCTCCAAATCTTTAGCGCGAAAATCACAGCCCCCAACTCCAAGTTATGAGTCGTGTAATTCTTCTCATGAACCTTCAACTGCCGAGAAGCGTAAGGTATCACCTTTTCGCGTTGCATTAGCACACAACCGAGACCCTGAATAGAAGCATCACAGAACACTACGAAATCTTCGGTACCCTCAGGTAAAGACAAGATTGGTGCACTGCAGAGTTTTTGTTTCAACAACTGTAAAGCATCTTCTTGTTTCGTTCCCCATGAGTATACAACGCCTTTCTGTGTTAACGAGGTAAGAGGTTGAGCGATCTTTGAGAAGTCTTTGATAAACGTGCAATAGTACCCAGCGAGACCAAAAAATTGTCGCACCTCTGAAGGAGTCTTTGGTGCCGCCTAATTTTTGATAGCATCAATCTTAGCAGGATCCACGTGTATCCCCGATTCATTAACAATGTGGCCAAGGAAGTGTACCTCTTGAATCCAGAAATCACACTTAGAAAATTTCGCGTAGAGTTGCTCTTTCCTCAAGAGCTCCAAAATAAGACGCAGGTGTCGCTCGTGATCCTCCTTGCTATTAGAAGAAATCAAGATGTCATCGATAAACACGATGACGAAATCGTCGAGATACGGTTTGCACACACAGTTCATGAGGTCCATGAAAACCGCATGTGCGTTAGTCAACCCGAATGGCATAACCAAAAACTCATAATGGCCATACCGCATTCGAAAAGCTGTTTTTGGAACATCCTCCTCTCAGACTCTCATCTGATGATAGCCCGATCTTAAATCGATCTTTGAGTAAAAACTTGACCCTTGCAACTGGTCAAACAGGTCGTCGATACGTGGTAAATGATAGCAGTTCTTGACGGTCACCTTTTTGAGTTCTCGATAATCTATGCACATACGAAAGGACCCATCTTTCTTCTTTACAAACAAGACTGTAGCTCCCCAAGGAGAAGAACTGGGTCGGATAAAACCTCTATCCAATAGTTCTTAAAGTTGATTAGATAACTCTTGCAACTCCCCAGGTGCAAGACGATAAGGAGCTCAAGAAATTGGGGTTGCTCCTGGTGTAAGATCAATCTGGAATTCCACTTGACGGTGAGGAGGTAAACCAGGAAGTTCCTCAGGAAACACATCGGAAAACTCATGAATAACGGGCAGGTCTTCGATCTTCCTTTCTTCAGGTGGAGTATCCGTAACAAGTGCTAGAATTGCAGGATACCCCTTTCGTAGGCACTTCTGGGCTTTCATAGCAGAAATGATGCCAACCATTGCACCACTTCGATGGCCCTGGACATACAGTGATTCTCCACTAGGGAGCGGTATACGTACGACTTTCTCCATACAAAGTATGTCAGCACGGTGCTTGGACAACCAGTCCATACCAACCACTAGGTCAAAACTACCATGAGTAACAGGAAGGAGGTCAATGTCAAACACTTGACCCATAAGATCGAGTTTACATCCTATAATGATGCGTGAGGCTTCAATTGTCTTACCATCAGCTAATTCCACTACATGCTTAACTTCTAGAGGTGTCGGAGTTAACCCTAACCGTTGACTAAACTCTAAGGACACATAACTCCAATCTGCACCAGAGTCAAATAACACAGAAGCAAAGAGATTGTTCACAGAAAACGTACCAGTCACGACATTGCCATCGTTCCTAGCATCACAGGCACCAATCGTAAATACCCTTCCACGAGCACCATTGCCCCCGTTGTTGCCGTTATTGTTGTTCCCAGCATTGTTATTCTGACGGTTGTTGTTATCATTGGCATTTTGATTCAGCTAAGGGCAATCCCATTTAATGTGACCCTTGTCCCCACACTGGAAACACCCCTTCCTATTGCCTTGGTTCTGATGGGGCTGCTGCCTTTACTGTTGTTGATACTGCTGTTGTTGCTGTTGATTCTGCTGCTGATGTTGCTTTGGGAATGGAGCTCTACAGTCTTTTGCCATATGGCCCACCTTATCGCACCTATGGCAAGCTCGGACACACGGTCCACGATGATGATAACCACACTTGTTGCACTTTGGCTGCCTTCCAGCGTAGGAGCCTTGATTCAGATTGTTGCTCTGACCTTGGTTAACAGAGGAGGACTGACTGAAACTACGATTATTGCTGTTATCTGGCCTTTTCTGCGATTGACTAGAGTTGGACACCTTATTCGTTTCATTCCACTTGCGCTTATTATCACTAGCAGGGGTAGTAGTAGCTGTAGGGGTAGCAGAAACACGAGGCGGTAGCGAAGCACGCTCGACCTCTTGGTCTGTAATCTTGTGCGCTAAACGAATGATCTGAGGCAGGTTATTAAGATTTGCAACAGTGACCAAACTCTTAACTTGCAGTGCTAACCCTTTGATGTACAATTCAATTATTCGAGGGGGGGTCGAGATTAATTAGGGCACATGTTTGCTAGCTCATGAGATCGTTTCGTCTAAGCCTCGATCTCGGACCCCTCCATTTTCAGATTGTAGTATTCGTTCCTGAGTTTCTGAATCTCATCACGAGGACAGTACTCCTCCCGCATCAACTCCTTGAAATCATCCCAAGTAGTAGCATTAGCCATTTCGATGCCCAACATCTGCACTTGGGCATTCCACCAAGTTAAGGCACCATCCTCCAATGTGCCTGTAGCATACTTAACCCGGTCCCCCACGGGATAGTTACACATAACAAAAACTGACTCAGCTTTCTCAAACCAACGAAGTAGCCCCACAGCCCCTTCAGTCCCATTGAATGTCTGTGGCTTACAATCCATGAATGTCTTAAACGTGAAAACAGGCGGGTTGTTTTGATTCACGGGTTGACCAGCCTGATAAGCCGCTCGGGCTTCAGCCACACGAGTGTTGATCAGGTCGGTTAATTCGGCCTGAGTCATAGCAATGTTGCCACGTCCACCGCCGCGGCCACCACCACGTCCACCATTACGTCCACCACGTCCACTCATGATTCTATATAAGGGAAGGGAAAAGGTTAAGAGTCGGAATTGGGTAGGAGTCAAACATCACAATGACTTCTACAGACTACTAGGTTTACATCAGACAACAGAGCGGACCCCCCTTTCACACTCGTTAAACTTCACTGGGACTCACATGCACCCGACATTATTATTATGTGTGCACCCATAATAACAGTGCAATTTGCATGTTTATCTCAGCTCCTCCCAACTCATGCTAAAAGGTTCCTCAAATCCGAGTATCAAGACAAAAGACACCACAACATATGAGCCATGAAAGTCTAGAGGATGGTCGCACTGTAACTCTATCAACCACATAACTTAGGCAAGTAACACATGAATTCAATCTGTAGTGTTATGTGTGCAAGCACATGCATCATCATACAATAGTGTACACTAGATATGCTATGCAATAAGTAAATGAGAGACGAACCTTGCAATCTGGAGCTGATTGTCATGGTTGATTTTCAAAGTTGTTCGGTTATAGTCTGGTTTTATAAAAACGTTTTAAAACCTAGTTCACTATATCCAGTGGCTCTGATACCAAATTGTCACACCCCCAAACTACCACATGCAGAAACACTGCGAGGCGTGTGACTTACCAGGATCCAGCCACCAATCACATTTAACTATAACAAGTTATTAAATAAAAGTTTCCATTTATTTCATACAGTAATTTCAAATCCAAACTCAAAACCAAAACGTACAGCGGAAGCATAAAGTAAATCGTTATTCGAGTGTTTCAAAACAAATGTGTAAAACAATGAATATGTATCCAAGAGCCACGACCCATGACCACTCCAGCACTCCCAGATAGCAAGTTCCAACCATGACTCTAATGACCTGCAAGCATGCAGAAAAGTGTATCAGACAATGCTGGTGAGTTCAAAGTTTGTTAACACGTTTAGTTACCAGATATGAGTTTAAAACATTTCAGAGATTCGATGTTGGTAATAACTCGATTACCGCAGATGGCTCCAAATTATTTGCCCTTCCCTAATGCTCTATCAAACATTGGTCAAGTGGTTAAGGTAATTAGTTCACCCTCGTCCTCCCCGGTACGGTGTGAGGGTGCCAAACCTAATAGCACTATCAACTAATAACCCCGTTGCCTCCCCGGCAATCAATTCGGTATATGATGGGACTTAATAACAGATATGAGTGTATTAACCAATATCTCGAGTTTAACATTTGTAAGACCCAGCTTTTTATAACAAGATTAATGATACAAAACAAGGATTTCATACTAAAATATCGAGTTTACAAAAATTTTCTTCATTAAAAGATCATATTTGATCTTGAAAGTTTCCGTTAAAAGGAAAATATCCATTAGACATACAAAACATAACTTCAAGTATCTACTAGATTACGTTTGAAAACATAGTTCAAGTATCTACATAATGCTAAGACAAAATAGATCAAGTGCGGAAGCTTCCTTTAGTGCGTTCGGTTCTTGATAATAGCTTGATCACCATCCGGATTTGGTTCCATATTCACCTACGGTCAAAACCATTTAAAATTATTAGTTTGACACTTTAAACACCAAGTATAAACAAGTTCCATACTCAAAGTATAAAAAAAACAAGAAAATCTCGTTTCTAGGTGCTGGCGTAGCGCCAGGGGGGTCGTGGCGTAGCGCCAGGGGGGTCGTGGCGTAGCGCTAGCATCCATTTTCGAGAGATTGTTGTTGTGTTGAGCTGCTAATTTGACCCAACACTATTTTTCCAAGTTCCAAACTTTAAATCGGCATAACTTTTAACTCGGGCGTCCGATTTAACCGATTCTTTTTCCTACGCGACCGTAATTTAATTACGGACGCGCCTATCAACACCATTCCTGAAAATTTTCAGTTTACAGACAATCGGCTTATAATCTGATTCCTTGCTTATTCGACCCGTTTGTCTACAAGTTCAACAACTTGCTTATTTGTCATCTCATGTCTACAATCAATTTACCCAATCTCGGATTCTCCGATTATGACGTTTCGCTTCCCTCCCAAGGGTTGCTTACGCAAAAATCGACATGCTTGTTTCAAGGATTTAAACATGCTTTTAATACTATTTGACAAGCATACATTCAATTTGCTTTGACTCGTTTGGATGTCGAATGGAGACCACCATTTCAAACATTCCAAACTCTATTTCTAACACATGATTTGACCCGTTTTACTTGCTTAAGGCACTTTGTCACTTCGGTGACATATAGGTGTATCTTGTTTTACCAAATTTCAATATAACAACATAAGACTAACAATTAAACATAATGTAGCGAAACGGTAAATTCCGTACCTTTAAAGCACACCTTTCCCACGCATATTCCCTCCGACTTGTCCGCTTGACGATCCGGACTCTTGGCCTAGAGAGTTCAATTTACAATTGGTTTAGAACTCTTTTCATGATTATTATTATAAACAATAATCAAATCTGCGTTTTCATCCTATTTTTAACATTTAAATCCCCACTTAGGCATTTCAACAAACACTTAGCGGGTCAGATTTTCTCATAATCATTACCAAGTTCATGACTTGTAATTATCATCTAATTTCACTTCAATTAGTCAATTTTGCACATATCTTAACATCAATATTTCTGAAATTACATCTTAAATTCAGATTGTGCTAGAACAAGAGTTATAATTTTAGCATTTATCAAGTTTCTTCAAGCTCATCTATCACCTACAATGGTGATTATGAAACCCTACAAGCATCATGCAAGATTTTGTCAAGAAATCATCTAGGGTTTGTCCTTAGACATCATATCATATCTAATTTAGTCAATACATCACAAAATCAAGCTAAACATTCGATTTCTATCACATGCAAGGAATTTGAGTTGAATCAAAACAACCTAATTTGGCATACCTTATAATCCCTTTGACGAGGTGATCACGAATCTATGTTCAGATTTTGATTTGGACTTGATTTGAGCCTTCAATTTGAGGAAAATGACATGAACTAGGGTTTGAGGGGATCTCCTGGTCGCCCCTGGGTTTCAGTCGAACCAGACACACATTTTTTTGTGTGTTTGGGGTTTTAATTTTTGTTTTATTATTTCAAGTTTTCCTATTTAACACCTTTGGCCCTCCTACTAATGCCAAGTTAAACTTTAGATGTTTTAATCAAGTTTCTTGTTATAACTAGACTTATGACTAACTAGGTTGTTTATTCCTAGTTAATTTATTTTCGTTTATTATATACTTTATAATTTTAATATAAAGTTTTATATTTTTGGGGTGTTACAAGTCCACCCCCCTTAAAAAGGGTTTCGTCCTCGAAACCTTCCTTAAGTAGTTCCCTGATTTAGGCCTAACCATCTTAATTTCGTTTTTCAGACCTTATTTCTTTTAGTCGAAAGTTATCATTTGCCTAAACGCATGCGCCTTTCATGCATAAGTCCTCATAGACTTTAACTTGTGTCCTGTATTTCTTAACTTGCAGCCCAGTCGGCCTAATTGCCACTTGACCATTCAATGGTACGAGTTTGTCAACATGTTTATTCTATATCACCCTATATTGCCAAGTGTTTTATGTAAATTACAACACTATTTTGACCTTGGGTGATCTTATCGGTTAGACTGATTAGTCACCGTCACCTCATGCCTCGTAAATTTGGATTTATCCCTTCATCATATTCGGACTTATGTGAGTTTTATGATCTCCTATCCCGTAACTTGCGCTACAACTTGATTATATTCTATGTCACTTATATGATTATGATTGTGACAACCCGAGTTTTCAAGGTCTCTCCTCACAACTACGTTTTCTAAATTCGTTGTGTTCTTTTGTGTGCACCGGTTATCCATCTTTAAATTATTAAGCAGAGTTAATTGGTTGAATGTTAGTTATGTGTGATTTATGTAATGTGCTATCAATTTTATTATTAATACATTTTACTGTGAATGACGAAAACAACAAGGGTTTTCCCCACAAGCTGCTCGACGAAATCCAAAAGGATTTCGCCATAACCCTCCGATGAAGTTAGGTGATTTCGCCGGCCCAGTTCCGTCAAAAGCCCAGTAAGGGGCCCAACCTTTTATAACTTCCGTATAAACAAATTTAGGATACGTAAACGGTTATTAGAAAACCCTAGGTCTCTCTCCATAGTTGTGCGATGGCAACAGGAGACCCCCTTCACACTCGAAGCCTTTCAATCATGTCCTCTTAACTTCGGTTAGTTTTTATTTATGAAAAGATATACGTGTTGTTATGAAATTGTGATCATGAATAACTGTTTCCTTGTAAATATCGATGGTGTGCATGTGATTGTCAAATAAACAAGTAATTGTGACGTGCCTATAGATTAGACATAACATGCAAAAATCGGTCCAATCATGTGTGATTTAACAACAGTTTTGGCGGCCCAGTGCATGTAACATTAGTTGATTTGAATATCAAGAATTTAAAGCATCAAAACCCACTAACTTCAATTTGGTCCAATGATATTTCAAGGATGTTTGTGTGCATTTAACAATTGTCTGCCACTATTGTTTTATTTGATTCTCAATTGTCAGAACCATTATGATATCAAGCAAGTACATGATTAATAATCATGCCACTTTTAGTATTTCATATGTTGGGGTGGTGTTTGGTGTTTGGGCCGAGCAAGGGTGGGGACAAGTTTGACATCGTTAGGCTAGGCTGATAAGTTAAGGGCTGCATGGGGACTGTTTTAGTTTTGGGCCGGGTAGGGTAATTGGCTAAAAATGACTTATGGGTTGAGTGTTAGCTCTCGGGTTAAGCGGGACGGATTGCGCTGATAATGTTTGGGCCAAATTGTTATATAAGCTCACACTAACAAATGGTTATAATATGTTTGGTGAACTAGGTTTTGTATGATATAATTTCCATATGATCCAAGTGTCTAGTATATAATGGTTACGACGTATGCTATTATTAAGTGTGTTACGTGATCGACTATTACTTGTTATGTTGATATGAATATGTGATGTTTGTGCTACGTATTGAATATGTGTATGTGTGCCGTTAACCGAATACGAACCTAACGAAACATGGTAACTATAATAGGACGTGATTGACTAAAGAATTTTAACAAGTGAAATACCTGCCGAGCAAACCAAGGTGAGTTCACACTCTATCCAAGACATGGGATTCCCAAGGGTTGGGAATTGGTTAAAGAACTGAACGGTAACTACGAACTTGCGTATTCCCCATACCACAGGATACGTACGACTATAAGACCATCAACTCTATCACTTTAAGTCCCTCATTTATCGACTTAATCGCCGAGGCCTATGGCGAGCGGGTCATTAGTTAATAGCGCTATTAGGTTTAACAAACCTCACACCGTGCCAGTCGGACGGGCGTGTACTAATGGACTATGGGCAAAGGGTCAATGCTGATAGACATTGACTTAGGGCACCTCTTACATTTTCGTAGCAGTCGATACGCGTGGTCTAGTAACACATGGGAAGCCTCCACTAATCTTCACAAACATGTCTGGGAGACCGCGATACTAATTAACACGATACATGGGTTACAAACGAACATACGATTTACGAAACGAATGCTATAACTAAACAACCCACTGTGAACTCGCTCAACTTTGTTGTTGATTCGTTGCTACATGCCTTGCAGGTCGTTAGGTACTCATGGAGCTTGCACAGGGAGGCGCGGTCGTTGTGGGACACGGCAGTGTGTGCCATGCTAGAAACTTTACTTTATTTCGTATTTAATACTTACATTGGGTTTTTACAATTATGTTTCCGCTAAACACTTAACTATGCTTTGGTTTTGAACACCTTTCATATTGTTTGGTTGAATTATATTTACTACATACATTGTTCAATATGATTGGTGGCTTGATCCTGGTCAGTCATGCCTCCAAGTGGTGATACTCCGCGTGTGGATTTTGGGGGTGTAACAATGATCGCACCGCATCGCGTCATGTTTAAGTTTTTTTACAAACTTTTCATTATCAAAATCTTCTTTCTAACGTATCGACTTACACCTATCGGTGTTAAGACCTATATACTTTGTTATCAACTATTTTTCTAATTTATCCCATAATATTCATATTTGTTAAGCGTTGTTTCTTACTAAAACTAAATCTTAGTTTAACGTCTATCTCTTTAACTCATGTCAATTACTCATATTCGGGAATTGACGACAATAATTTATTCTTTTCCGCTATTATAGTACATGGGGAATTGTAACCATTTTTCCCGTTTTTACCCCAAGTGACCCGTAGGTTCTTTTGCTTAACCCCGTAGGTTATTTCTTTCGGCTTTCTCCCCTTTTTGGTTTATTCCTTTCTATTGCAGATACGTGGTTCATTTAATCCTTTAAACTCTTACATGGTTTATAATCCCGAGGGTCATGATGATTCCGTAGATCATCTTTTACTCGTGTCATTTCGTTTCAATACTTTTTAATTCATTTTACTAATTCTTTATACAATCTCACTTATATCGAATAAAATTTGTGTTAAAATTGAATTCACAAGAGACATACCCGAAACGGCATCAGGTTCTATCTTGACTTCGGTTGCGGTTAATTGAAAAGATCTGGCCCTTGCCTTTTGTGCTTCCATCTGCACATCCTTCTCATTCTTTTTCTCATTCAACTCCGGGCACTCAAATTTCCTGTGACCCGGTTGGTAGCAATTGTAACAAACCGAAACCTTCCCTGGGCATAGCGAAGCCGTATGCCCTGTCTTTCCGCATATGGGACACGGTTTATCCTTAAAGCGACACTCGCCTTTATGTCCCTTTCCACATACCTTACAGCTCGGCGATCCGCCCTTCACATCCGGCTCCTTTGTCGATTCAGTTGTTCGTGCCTGCTTTGTAGGGCTTGGGTTCACATCCCGCGCCCTCCGTTCGCCCCTCTCTACTTGTTTCTTCAATTCAATCTCCCGCTCCCGAGCAACATTTATGATCTCGGTAAGGGTTTCATATTTTGAAGGAGTCATAAACTCCCCATACTCGGCGCTCAACATGTTATAGTAGTAGTGTATCTTTTGTTCTTCATTCGTTATCAATTCATTGCAAAACTTCATCTTATCCATAAACGTTGCTGTAATCTTGTCTATGGTCTCGCCCTTGTGCCTAAGTTGCATGAACTCTTCCTTGATTCTATTAACGACCGCCTTGGGGCTATGATGTTTAAGGAATGGCTTCTTAAACTCCTCCCATGTCATGACCTTAGCCGCTTCACTACCAATCTCTCTCTTTTTGTTATCCCACCAATCTTTCGCTTGACCCCTTAATTGACCCGTACCATAGGCTACGTAGTCATCTTCATCACAATGGGTCCTCTCGAATACCCCTTCAATATCACTTAGCCATCGTTGGCACACTATTGGGTCAACCTCCCCATTATAGACTGGCGGTTTGCACGCCATGAACTCCTTGTATGTACAAGGCTTTCGTCCTCCGGACTTTTCCATTGCTAAATCGGCATTATCCTCCAATTTCTTGATTCTTTCCTCAACCACTAATAGTACTGTGTTCTGGATCTTATTGTTAGTGCAGTATGTCTATCGCCTCCGTCATCTCAAGATCGTAGCTGAAACAGTTTATTTCTAGTGCTTATATTGTAATAGTTAGAAATATCTAGAAAAAGGCAAGGTGGCATTTATGTAAATAATGAGATCTCTCATTATATCCCTTGGCCTATAAATAGGAGCCTTAGGGTTTCATTTAGAAACTTTTGCTCATTTGGCATTTAGGCACTTTGGAGAGCTCTAGTGTTAGAGAGAGAAACTCTAGAGAGAGAAAGTGTTGTGTACGTGATTCAAGGTGCTGTACGTTATCAAATCTTTTATAGAATCACAGTTATATTACGTCTCGTGTGTTTCGGCCTTGTTCGTGCACGGATTCCGCACGTCGCACGATCGGTTCGCAATCGAAACGGAGTCAAAACCGGGACCTACAAGTGGTATCAGAGCAGGAGCTCGATTGCACGGATCAAACACAAAATTACGCACTTGAATTCAGCAGATTCAGATCGAAATTTCACTCAGATTTGTCAAAGTTCTTCATCTTTCATCTCTGTCACGTTTTAAACTGAAAAATGCAAAATTAAACAGGATTTTACGGTTAAAAATTGCTAAAATTTGGATATGTTGTGCGAAAACACTTGATCTACAAGCCTACAAATTTTCAGAAGTTAATTCTAAGTAATTTGAGAGAAATCTGAATTTTTGTGGTTCGAAAGTTTGTTGAAATATGTTGAACGTTGCTGCTGTTGTTCTTGATGTTCACCAGTCGAATAGCAATTCGACCGAATGACCATTCGACTCTAGTTTCATTTCATTAAAATAGTTGACCTGTTGACCCACTCGATCGAATAGCAATTCGTGTCATATCATTTCAGTGTTTGACCAAGTTGACTGCGTCGAATAGCAATTCGACCGGATAGCAATTCGACTCTAGATATCTTCTTTTACAATTCATTTAAAAGAGTTGACCTGTTGACCCACTCGGTCGAATAGCAATTTGAGGCAAAATAATCATATCATCTCATTAAAGTGTTGACCTGTTGACTGCCACTCGGTCGAGTGACAATTCGTGTCAAAAGCATTTCACCTGAGCAAGTTATTAAGTCAACATTGCTGTGCTTGTCAGTCTGTATGTGTAGTTTGTCAAGAACATTGGACGGTTATCAATAATTCATGTGATGCACTAGAATCGATAATATCTTTTTCATGTGATACTATAATTGTGAATTGTCAGTATGAGAATTTGTTGAATATTAGTTAGTGTTGATTTGTTGACTTTCTCATACTTTGCATGTGATTCATCAGATTGCATGTGCTTATTTTGAAGATTCATTAATTGATTAACTGTCATTGATATAATTGCATGCGATATTGTCAGTACATGTGCGTTGTTTGAATATTATATCAAGTTGCTGTGTCACTCGCTCGAACAGCAATTCGAACGAATTGTCAGTCGTTTCAAAGATAAAGAGTTTTTAGTGTCACTCGCTCGAACAGCAATTCGAACGAATTGCCACTCGTTTCAAAGATTAAGAGTTTTTGGTGTCACTCGCTCGAATACCAATTCGAACGAATTGCCATTCGAGTCTCAGCATCTCCCTACATTTCATTAAAAGTCTTTGACCTATTCGTTCGAATTACCATCAGACGGATAGCAATCCGTGTTGACTTTTGTTGACCTATCCGATCGGATTACCACTCGGTCGGACAGCAATTCGAGTCAAAGGACTTTGTTTGTTCAAGTTCAAAGTGCAACAAATCGAGTGGCATTCCGAACGAATTGCCACCCGATCCTAATCATTTCATTTTTGATTCAGGTGATTGAAGATATACAAAGTGCAAATTCAAGACAAAATTTGAAGATGTCGAGCAGCGGTGAAGAATTTTACAACACGTTTTACAATGCCTTTACTTCAGAATCATCCGAAAGAAGATCTGAAATAAGAGAGTATTCGAAAGAGATTTCAGAAAATTTGAAATATGACAATATGTATGGAAGCCAACAGAAACCACCGAAGCTAATGAAGATTGAAGATTATAACTGGTGGAAAAACCGATTTGAGGGTTGGGTAAAAGCTTTCGCTCCTGAAAGTTGGTTAAAACTGAAAAATGAATATAAAGCACCAGCAAAAGAAGGAGGAGAGTTATTAAATGAAGAAGAGTTTACAGAAAAATGTATAAAAAATGTTGTGGCTGAATATAAAATGATAACATTGATCAAACAGTCAGTAAGAGAAGATATTATTTCGTTACTCGAACAAGAAAAAACTTTAAAGAGTTTGTGGGAAGCATTAGAGAGAAAATGTGTAGGAAGTAATGAAATTGTAAGAAACAAAAAGAAATTGTTGTGTAAAGAGTTTGATCTATTCAGTTGCATGAAAAATGAATCTGTTTGTAAAATGATCGAGAGATTTGGACATCTGAAAATGGAGTTGGCCAGATACAAAATCACATACACTGAAGAGGAGCTGGTGGATAAATTGTTTGATTCATTGCCAAATGATCAAGATTGGCAATACTTCGCTCTAATGTTGAAAAATACAATCAAGCCTGAAGAGTTAACTGTGGATTTGCTGACTGAAAGACTTGAAAGCCATGAGTTGGAGATAAAGAGATCTAAAGTCAACAATCCAGCTCATCAGCAGAATGTGGAACTTTACTACAGAGGAAATGTACCACAGGCTGGATCTCCAAGAACAGCGTTTTCTACAGAAAGTTCAAATTCAGTGAACAATGAAAGTCTTCACAGTGGTTTTCACGGTGGATCTTCTTCAACAACTTCAAGCCAAACTGCTTCAAAGAATTTATTCCAGTGTAATATCGCAGTAGATCTGAAGAATGGGCAGAATTTTAGTGAAGAGTCAGCGAAACAACAGATGGTTTTCTTGGCATCTGTACTTGAATCGTATGAAAGCCTCGTTGCAGGGAAGATTGGCAACACCAACTTGACGAAAGAAGATTACGATCAAATAGACCCCGAGGAGATGGAACTGATTGATATAAGATGGTGCATGGCAAGTGCGGTTCGTCGGGCACAGCGGTTCATGGAGATCACGGGGAGGAAGTCAATTGGTGGACCATCTACCAAACTGGGATTTGACAAGTCTAAGGTGACATGTTTTAAATGCAAACAGAAAGGTCACTTTAAGCGCGAGTGCAGAAATGCGTATGCTGATGATTCTGAAAACCCGTTCAAAGAAGATTATTACAAGAAAGCAATTTATCATCAGAACAAATCAGAACCACCAAGATTGAAACAACCTGAAGAAAAATCAAGGGCTCTTGCAGTTATACATGACGATGAAGGTTACGACTGGAGTCAAGTTTGCCCTGAAGAAGATGCAGTTGGATATGCATTTGTCACCAATGTTGATCATGATAGTTGGTGGAGAAGAGATAGTGCAAGATGGGAGATTAGCAAGTTGGATGAACCATTTAAGGAAGCACAAAGAGCCAAGAGATGGAATGCAGAACTAGAGTGTTACATGGACCCACAGGGTAATCCAGTAGTTGATCCGTCAAAAGTGGATTTTGATGCAGTAACAAATTTGTTTCCAAATGAGGGCACTTTTAACACAAGAAGGCTTTCTGATAAAAGTTACTTGCCGGATTTAATGAACAAGATAAAAGAAGTTTTTGAAGCAAGTCTACCAAAGGTAGTGGAAATGAAAAAGAGGAAGGAAGAAGAGTTGAAAAAGCTGATTAAAGAAGTGAAGATTACTACAAAGCTTGCTGTTGAAAAGGAATAGAAGGAGAAAGAAGAACCGGTGCTGAAAGAATCTGAGGAGAAGATTGAGAATTTGAAGTTGGGTAGTGATGAAGATGCTGGTGATGAAAAGAAGGAAAAGCTGAAACAGACAGAGGCAGCTAAAAACACTGATGTGCCATTTACCGAGGTAAATTCTGATTCTAAAATCTTGAAACCAACTGAACAATGCAAGAAATGCATGGAAACTTGCAGAGCTTGTACTAAAAAAGATGACATTATAAAAACAAAAGAAATTGAAACAAACAAACTTGAAAATGTTTTCAAAATGAAATGCAAGGAAATGATTGAAACAGGAGAAATTTTGAAATTAAAAGTTGAAAAACTGACACAGAAATGTCAAGATCTTGAAAAGGATAATGAGATTTATCGAAAACTGTGTACAGCAAAATGTGTTGATTGTGTTGAAAAAGAAACTAAATTTCAAGATTTTCAAAAAGAGTATGATTCTTTAAAGTGGTCGAGTCAGAGAGTACAAGAGGCTTATGATACTTTGAAGAGCCAACTTAAATGTTTTGATCAAGGATTGTCTGAAACTTTGGTAACTAAAGAAATGTATGAGAGACAGTTTAAGGAAAAGCAACTTGAATTAAACAAGTGTGTTGATGAAATTGCTAATCTCAAACAAGTTCTGGCTGAAAAAGAAAAGATTGTTACCAAACTTCAAAGTTATCATAACTCTTCGTACATTCTCGAACGCATTTTCAACATCACACCAGATGACAAAGATACTGACAGGAACAAAAAGGGTATTGGTTCAGAATTTCATCAGGTACCACCACCATTGAGAAGCAATTATACTTTTTATGATGAGGAAAAGGTGGCAAAAGGTCTGAACATAGTTGACCAATTACCTGAAAGTATCGATGTGACTTACACCAAATCTGATGAAGCTGATGATTCAGAGGTGGTAAGTAAGGTTGTTGATAGTGTTTTGAAAGATGAGTCTACAAAAGGTAAGTCTGAATCACAGGAAGAAGATGAAGGTAATTTTCATGATGAGTATCTGAAAAACATAAAATCTGAGAAAGTTGTGAATGATGATTCAAAAGGATTGGTTTACACCATGATTGGATCGGACAAACTATTCTTAGATATTGTATTCCCGATTCAAAATGTGATTTCAGAGAAAATTGATAAAGTTTTTAAGATGGTTGAAATTGAAAAGTCAGAAATTTCAAAGTTTGCTGGTAAAGGTCGTAAAACTTTTTATAACAAACTTGGTTTTAAAAAGAAAAACATGAAGGCTGGGTTGGGTTATAAGAAGAAACAAAGTTGGAAAAGAAATGAAACTCCAAATTCTCAGGCAAAGATGAGTTTTGTTCAAGGAAAAAGTTTTGAAGAAGAGGAAAAACTCAAATTTAAACAACAGACTAATGAAGAGTTTTGTGCTCAGAAAAAAAAGCAACAACCACAGGTTAAAGATGTTTCAAAAAGAACATGTTTTAAGTGTGATCAATTAGGACATCTTGCACGAAAGTGTCCAAATCTGAAACCTGTGGATGTTGACAAAAAGAAGCCTGAAAATGTTGAGAAACAAAAATCTGAGGGTGTGAAACAAAGGTTAGCCAGATTTGATTCAAAACAAACTTGGAGGTATAACACAAACAAGTTTGCTTCGAATCAAACTTGGAAACCAAAACAGACTATGTCTGATTCAAGACAAACACAGATTTTTCACACACCCAGATTTAGAACAACGCAAAGTTGGCAAAAATCCGTTGATATGACAAAACCCAAAGAGTTTTGGAAACCAAAAGCTGTTGATCAAAAACAAAATGTTCAAAAAGATTCACATTTTTACAAAAGAGGTACTCCGAAAGGTCAAAAATGGAGTGCTAAGAAACAAGTAATTTTGGTAAAAGATGAAAAAGTTGAAGTTAAAGTTGAAAAAGTTTTTGATGAGAAAGATTTTCCGAAATTAAATGATACATATTGTGTTGAAATGCCTAAGGTCCAACAGACCTGGGCTAAATTGTTCAAGTAATTGAGTTTTTGAGAATGTGCAGGTGCTCATGAAGTTTGATTGTCAAGGAAGCGAATTGATGAGCAGCCTGGCACAGGAGGAGAAGGCTGCTGAACCCTGGTTTGGTTGAACAGGGAGTTTATTGTTTTCTGTACATAAATAAACAATATTTTCAAAAACCCAAAAAATTTGAAAAACTTAAAAATCAAAAATATGTTTGTTTTTAAACTTGTCAAAAATCAAAAATTAAAAAAATGTTGATTGAATACGCCGAAACACTCACGGCTGAACAAACATGATTACTTTCACAAGATTGAAAAACGGTTTTCAACCTGTCGAAAATCAATGTGTTGTAAATCATGGGGGTACGTTATATTTTCTGCAAATCAGAGCATGAAAAGCAGAAAATGGATGGCGAAACAAAGCTATCAGCATCGTGTTGTCAAATTTTCTTTAAAATGGTTTTGCATTTTAGGGGGAGATATATTGTTGTCAGAAAATACAAAAACATTAGAAAATTTGAAAAAGCCAAAAACATGATAAAATTCAAAAATTGGGTTTTTGTGTAAAAAGAGGAAATGATAGTACATCAGTAGACAGTTACAGTACGCTAAAGAATTGGAAAGTTAAAATGTGTTAAACGATCTCACCGTGGATGTGTCGGTAGATTTTTATACATTTAGTAAACTTTTCGGGATATAAACCTAAATTCAAACTTGTTTATTTTGTGGGGAACACTACTTGGATATATAGGTAACCCCTGAAATCTCGTTTGAAGGACCCCTCTTTCTGAGATACTAGGTCTTTATGCTTAGTGATATCTGGGGTATTATCCCGGGACTTCTGATTTTGCGGAAGCAATGGCCTAGTCCCCGGAGAATACTTTCCGCATGCTTGAAATATAGCGCCGCCCTCAGCAAATTGATGAAACAATAAAATTGATAGTCATTGCTGTTGTAATACAAAAAGATCCTCTAAAGGGGACACACCAAAAGTCGAGCGGTCATCTCTCTGCTGAACGGAAGTTCTGACCTGAGCTCTCACGGTTTCGTACTATAATTTATTCCCCTTACAGATATCATCTAGGTATACTCATCTGTAAGACTGAATATTGGGATCTGGATACGGGAGTATATTCAAGAGGTGGGACACATGAATAAGTTTAAGTTCTTAATACATCTAATTCGTATCCTGAATCAGTTGAACTTTGTGTGAAAATTTAAATGGATCAGTATATCGACAATCTAAGTGAATTGTTTAATTCTTAATGTGTAAATAAGTTCAATGGTACTTGTGACTTGTCAGAAACTGATATGATCCTCTGACGCAAACTCAAACAAAAATATTGTGTGTAAATATGTTTGTAAATATTTCTTTACTGCTTTATATTTCAGAAAATTCAAAAAGATTTTGATTTCTGTTTTATTTTCGACAACCGATGTCTGGATGCTGAGTTTCAAAATCTAAGTATGCTGATCGTGTTTCTAAAAATAAACAAGTTCATTAATTTGAAACTAGAAGTTTTATAATCAAAAATCAAAAACAGTTTGTGATATATCCAAGGTCATTAATTTGGACCTGGATGATTAACTGTGAGGGAGTTAGATGCTTATATTGTTAAAATCTATAATAGAGCCAGTTTTCGATGTTGGATTCTTAAATTCTGCCAAATCTTTGAAGATTGTTGATAGGGGGAGAGTATCAAGTAATCCTGGATATATTTCAGATTATTACATCTTAGTCCCAGGATCTTGATTTAGAAAGTTTAATAGAGCCAGGTTACGATACCTGGACAACTGAAAATGTTTTCACTGTAAAATGTTTTACTTATGAATGTATGAGATTTGCAGATGGTATTCCAGATTACGATCCCGATAGCCGAGTCTAAGGGGGAGTCTGAAGACGAGCTCAACGAAAGGGGGAGCGTGCATTCAAGGAGCCACGTAACTATCCCAGAGGAGCCTGTAACCGAAAAGCCAGGTGTCAATCCCAAAGCACGGAAGCTTGACGAAAGGGGGAGCCTGAAGAGTCTACTGAAAGAAAGAAGCTGAAGCTGAAGACAGATCCACGGGGATTCTGTTCAAGCTAGAGAGAGAAAGACCAGACGCTACAAGTTTGACTAAATGTTTGAGATTGACTGCGGCAATATCCAAGGGGGAGTCTGTTAGTGCAGTATGTCTATCGCCTCCGTCATCTCAAGATCGTAGCTGAAACAGTTTATTTCTAGTGCTTATATTGTAATAGTTAGAAATATCTAGAAAAAGGCAAGGTGGCATTTATGTAAATAATGAGATCTCTCATTATATCCCTTGGCCTATAAATAGGAGCCTTAGGGTTTCATTTAGAAACTTTTGCTCATTTGGCATTTAGGCACTTTGGAGAGCTCTAGTGTTAGAGAGAGAAACTCTAGAGAGAGAAAGTGTTGTGTACGTGATTCAAGGTGCTGTACGTTATCAAATCTTTTATAGAATCACAGTTATATTACGTCTCGTGTGTTTCGGCCTTGTTCGTGTACGGATTCCGCACGTCGCACGATCGGTTCGCAATCGAAACGGAGTCAAAACCGGGACCTACACTTATCGATGAAACCAGACAAACTATTTTCGATTGCCTTTCCAACCTCCTTGGCAATCACTTCTCTTGTTTGCTCGGTGACTCTCTGCACCGCATCATCGTTACCTTTATCCGCCATCTTTAATACTGAAATGTTTACATTAATTGTTAAACATTTCATTTATAACATATGATTTACTTGTTTTGATTTAATCAAGTTCATAACTTGATTCAACCGTTCTTGTTTCATGCATTTCCTATGTTTGAGTGAGCTTACACACTCTTTTCATGCATATTTGTTCATGATTTATTTCTATATTCTCTAAATCTACTTAAAACGATTAACTCTTACCGGATGCTTGATCAAGCTTGAACCGAACACTTTATTGACAACCCTTAGCTCTGATTACCAACTTGTAAGACCCAGCTTTTTATAACAAGATTAATGATACAAAACAAGGATTTCATACTAAAATATCGAGTTTACAAAAAGTTTCTTCATTAAAAGATCATATTTGATCTTGAAAGTTTCCGTTAAAAGGAAAATATCCATTAGACATACAAAACATAACTTCAAGTATCTACTAGATTACGTTTGAAAACATAGTTCAAGTATCTACATAATGCTAAGACAAAATAGATCAAGTGCGGAAGCTTCGTTTAGTGCGTTCGGTTCTTGATAATAGCTTGATCACCATCCGGATTTGGTTCCATATTCACCTACGGTCAAAACCATTTAAAATTATTAGTTTGACACTTTAAACACCAAGTATAAACAAGTTCCATAGTCAAAGTATAAAAAAACAAGAAAATCTCGTTTCTAGGTGCTAGCGTAGCGCCAGGGGGGTCGTGGCGTAGCGCTAGCATCCATTTTCGACAGATCGTTGTTGTGTTGAGCTGCTAATTTGACCCAACACTATTTTTCCAAGTTCCAAACTTTAAATCGGCATAACTTTTAACTCGGGCGTCCGATTTAACCGATTATTTTTCCTACGCGACCGTAATTTAATTACGGACGCGTCTATCAACACCATTCCTGAAAATTTTCAATTTACAGACAATCGGCTTATAATCTGATTCCTTGCTTATTCGACCCGTTTGTCTACAAGTTCAACAACTTGCTTATTTGTCATCTCATGTCTACAATCAATTTACCCAATCTCGGATTCTCCGATTATGATTTAAACATGCTTGTTTCAAGGATTTAAACATGCTTTTAATACTATTTGACAAGCATACATTCAATTTGCTTTGACTCGTTTGGATGTCGAATGGAGACCACCATTTCAAACATTCCAAACTCTATTTCTAACACATGATTTGACCCGTTTTACTTGCTTAAGGCACTTTGTCACTTCCGTGACATATTGGTGTATCTTGTTTTACCAAATTTCAATATAACAACATAAGACTAACAATTAAACATAATGTAGCGAAACGGTAAATTCCGTACCTTTAGAGCACACCTTTCCCACGCGTATTCCCTCCGACTTGTCCGCTTGACGATCCGGACTCTTGGCCTAGAGAGTTCAATTTACAATTGGTTTAGAACTCTTTTCATGATTATTAACGCATCATTATAAACAATAATCAAATCTGCGTTTTCATCCTATTTTTAACATTTAAATCCCCACTTAGGCATTTCAACAAACACTTAGCGGGTCAGATTTTCTCATAATCATTACCAAGTTCATGACTTGTAATTATCATCTAATTTCACTGCAATTAGTCAATTTTGCACATATCTTAACATCAATATTTCTAAAATTACTTCTTAAATTCAGATTGTGCTAGAACAAGAGTTATAATTTTAGCATTTATCAAGTTTCTTCAAGCTCATCTATCACCTACAATGGTGATTATGAAACCCTACAAGCATAATGCAAGATTTTGTCAAGAAATCATCTAGGGTTTGTCCTTAGACATCATATCACATCTAATTTAGTCAATAAATCACAAAATCAAGCTAAACATTCGATTTCTATCACATGCAAGGAATTTGAGTTGAATCAAAACAACCTAATTTGGCATACCTTATAATCCCTTTGACGAGGTGATCACGAATCTATGTTCAGATTTCGATTTGGACTTGATTTGAGCCTTCAATTTGAGGAAAATAACATGAACTAGGGTTTGAGGGGATCTCCTGGTCGCCCTTGGGTTTCAGTCGAACCAGACACACATTTTTTTGTGTGTTTGGGGTTTTAATTTTTGTTTTATTATTTCAAGTTTTCCTATTTAACACCTTTGGCCCTCCTACTAATGCCAAGTTAAACATTAGATGTTTTAATCAAGTTTCTTGTTATAACTAGACTTATGACTAACTAGGTTGTTTATTCCTAGTTAATTTATTTTCGTTTATTATATACTTTATAATTTTAATATAAAGTTTTATATTCTCGGGGTGTTACAACATTCCAGTCAAACCCATTAACCCAGTATTCCTCCCCGGAATACCTACCAGATGTCCCTCCCTGGGATGCATGCTTGGAAAAAGAGCAGTGAACTCACCTTAGATTTGCTCGGTATAATAAGTTACCCGTTCCAGTTAATCAACCAACCCTACCGTGGTTACCAACGACATCAGTTCCGTAATCAATTAAATCACGCATTTTCACAATTCGTATTCATAGTAAAGATCATCGTATTTCACATAATAGTTACTCAATCCCATACAAGTCCACAACTCATGTGCATGTCACATAATAACATTCAACAGATGAATTTGTTATTCACATTAGTCAAGTCAAGACCTTCATTTCCAGTTAATATTATAACCATGCAACACACACAAGTGTCGATATCATAAACAACATAAATCGTTCACTGTTCAGACCGTTGCCTACACGGCGAAGTCCCCTTTTTGGAGAAGGTCTCATTCTTCGTCAAAGATGATTGTGACGAAGGATCTAAGTGGTTCGCCGAACTCTAGTCGACAAAGAACTAACCTTCATCATGGGAGAGTCGACGAAGGATCAAGGAGGTTCGTCAAGTTCTGTCGACGAAGAACTAACCTTCGTCGACCTAGATTCTTCGTCAGGGGAAATACTTCGTCGCAATACATAACAGATGGTTACAACTCCTTAATTCGAATGGTAACAGTTTCTAACAGATTGACAGTTCCCAAGTCAGATCAAACAACATTTTCTAATCATGATCAAGAACCCTAAGTATGACAGTCATTCACCGTTTAACAATTTATCCGAAACATACAGTTTCACCACTCATTATTACACAAATCTAGTTAACAACTTATCTTACGATCATCACTGTTAATCAAGCAATTCATCAGTTTAATACGAAACCAATGTTACGTATATACAATCATCAACCACAAGTTTCTAACCACTAATACCAACATGAACGAACACCATAATCAATTCACCTATAGATGAACCCTAGTTTCACATAAAAAAATCACAACATCAATATCCTAGGACTAACAATGATAAATACTAACTGTGGGATTGAATAGATTGGTTTGATCGATGCACAAAGACTTTGAAGTTATTGGAAACAGCCGTCGAGAGGGAGGGGAGAAAAGTAGGGTTTTGATAATAATAACCTCTTGTACAGATATGTGCGAATATAATGTAAATAGGGCCAAGTCGTAACTGGGCCGAACTCCCCTTTGACGAACAACGACGAAGTTCATTCTTCGTCGAAATGGGTGGCGACGAAGACTCATTCTTCGTCGAAATGGGTGGCGACGAAGACTCATTCTTCGTCGAGCAGGTTTGTGGCGAAGAGTCCATCTTCGTCAAGAGGAGTTGTGGCGAAGAATCTATCTTCGTCACAAGGGGTTCTTTGTCATTTGTTTTCATTACTCAATAACCATTAACATTACACATTTAAATCAACTAATCATCAGAATACTCTAATCTTTCAAACAATTACACATTACATAACATAAAACCAATTGTCAAAACAGGATTGCGAAACAAGTGATACGTAAAGGAAAGAACTTGAAATCTCGGGTTGTCACACAGATAGTTTGTAGAATTTAGTTTGATAGTGAGAAGATGAAGAAGAGTATGGAGGGGAACGGCTGTGGTGGTGGTATCGAACGAAGAATTTCCTACCATGGATGGTTAGTTGAAAGGGATAGAGTTTGAAAGAAAGGGTTTGTTGAGAGGATCAATATTTTTTAGGCTGATACCATATGATAATGGTAATTGATAATTCACATTAAACAAGAGTGGTAAATATATACACGTAAATCTCCAACAATCAAGGAGAAATCAACTACTTTCTATATTACAACATTGACTATAATATATTCCAAATATAAGATATTATGATTTGCTAATACTAATCCTAACCCCACTCAAACACGATTTTAATAATAAAATATACCCCTAAATACACCTGTCAAATAAACAAATAATTCAAACTATTTATATAAATTACCAAACTATATTTATTCTGAACCAACTTGAATTATCTCTTAACCAATTTAAACTTTATAGATAATCCATCAATTCAGAATTATCTCTTTAATATACATTTGTTTAACATCCTAGGTATAGTTGACGTGACCAACCACAAATGGTGACTGAAAGGGTTTTATGTTTTGATCCGTTACTCACTCAGCTAAATCAAATGGTGAGTGAAAGGATTCTATAGTTTGGGTTTAAAGAACCCATTTCTAAAAGGGTTACGCTAATATTGAGGCGGTCTAAAAAGAAATTACACCGCCCAAAAGATCAACTGTATACTAGCGACCTAAGCTATCTAGTGACCAAAGCTATCTAGTGAAATCGATTAAAAATATGGGTCTGGATAAATTGTTTTGATAGGAAGGTTAGGAAGCAATGCTATTCATTAGATTTATAATAATATGCTAGAGTTAAATGGGTGGAATCGGAAAACAAAAGAAAAAGGAGCGCGTGGGTTTGTTTATTATCGGTGCATTTTAGGTACATTATAGTTCATATTAATTAATTATAATTAAAATGCGTTGATATTGGCATTATATATGTTACATTGACGGGTTTTTAGATTTTATGGGTTATGAATAAAACGAGCTAAAACGTTTTGAATAACGAAATTAAATGATATGTTTATCAAATATGATCAAAGTTACTAAATATAAGCCAAGTTACAACTAAGTGTCATATGGACTTAATGAGAAAAAAAAAAGAATTAGCATGTCGATGACATTTGTGATTCAAAATTAATGAGTAGCAATTTAGATCATCATTTAGTTGTTTAACAAATTATGTGTTATTAATATAAATAAACTAAAATCAAATCAAATGTGCTTTAACTGTTATATAAAATTCTTCATTTCTTTATTCTGTAGTTCAACGTGAAGAAAATAAAACGAAAGATTAAAGGATTAAAATAGTCCAAGGTGTAAGTAGGCTCCAACAAATGCTATTATAATAGTTAGTTAGTGGGCACGGGTTACAGAATTGGTCCAAGAGGAATTAACAGAAAGAAAAGAGGGCAGACTGGGGACGCACGGGTTACAGAAGTTTGGGAGGACAGTTTGTTTGGACGACAGTAGGGGTCGAAAGAGGTAGCAGCATTCTTTGCTGCTTTGCATATAAATCAAGAAGATCATAAGGGTTTGGAGATGTTGGCTTTGAATGCGATGACTATGAGCGGCTAGGCTCTCCGCGGCTTCCTCCAGGCAGACAGTTCACTTAGGTTTTTACTTTTCTCAATTTATACTCATATTTGGATGTGTTTTTGACTTTGACAAAGTTCTATGAATACATTGATGGGTAGGTTTCTTTAAACTATTTGCATGTGTTTTGAGTTCTTGCTTTACAACTTGTTCGGTTGATGACAAAAACTAGTAGCTCGTTGGGTGACATAGAGTAGGTTGACTCACACTAGTAAATAGGGTTAATCGAATTATAAAAGATCTGATGACAAAGACCTATTTTTGATTACCATATTAAATTAACCAACTTTCCAGCATCATGTCATGTTTTGGCCAATTAACTGAGTAAACTAAGTTTTGTGAAACCTAGAACCTAAAGTTTGGAGGAGGTTACGTTTTATAAATATGATATCTTTTCTCTTAATTAGTTTAAGGTTTTCCTTAAAACTAATCAAAACCCCCAAATTAAGATTAATAGTTAATTAATTAGATAATCTAGTTAAACACTAACCAAATATTCCCCGTGGATAATCGATTGTGATTATCCAAAGACTACTTACTTCAATTGCAAAAAAACTGAAGGCTATCACAAATAATCAATTGAAATTAACAACCCTAACCCCTATCAAATATATCTCAATTGCTGGAATTCTCGAGACATGAATGAAGTAGAACTAAGGTTAAACAAATTCAATAGTTTACAGTCGAATCAAATGGTAAAAAGCATCGAATGCTTAGATTACCAAATTCAAATACAATTAGAAACACATAAAATTGGTCTACTTACAAGAATCCTCCACCCGGAGGAAACCGCAAAGGAATTAGCTGCTCATGTTGGTGATTCGGCCTTCAGAAGCTTGATTCATAGTTGAAATCATCTTCCGGGTCTTCGTTTCGGTGAAAATTATGATGAAAGAGAGGTAAAACCCATCTAAAAGTGCTTCTTCGATCACTTCAATTCGTCCCCAAGCTCGATGGATGATTAGGGTTTTGAAAGAACCCTTTTATACCTTCAAAAGTCAATTTACGACATTCAGCTGGGTCTTGCCATAACCTACGCTCACAGCCGTAGGCTACGACATAAACATGCTGTTGCTTTTTCCTGTCTTGGCCGTAAGCTACGGCTGATCTGCTGTAGCTTATGGTGGGTTTTTCCATCTCTTTTTCCTTCACTATTTCAACTTTCAGAAAATGACCAGCAGGCCCCCGAACTTTATTCTTTCGCATTTCCCGTGCTTCCAAGCTATCTTCTAAGCTATAACTCATCCCGAACAATGTCTTTAGCTATGCTTATCATCTTTGGGTGTTCTACTTCATTTCCGAGCACTTCAATTTCACCGATTTAAGCGATTAACCTGCAAAACCACAATTTCTCGTAGTTGTCACATTTAAACAATATAATCACTTAAAACATAATAAAAACCATAAGATAAACACATTAATGCTTGGGTTTTACCCTCTCCATCAGCTTAGGGGTACTCTAGTCCATCCAATACAATAGTTTCTCTCTTCAATTCTCCCCCTCCCCCATTTTAAAACTTAATAGCTCTTTCATACGACATTATTTTTCTTTAAAAATTGCACCATAAAAATGAACGTTTTTTTATCTTTAAAACGAGTATACTGTTCCTGTACTTTTGAAAGAAAAAATCGAAAACCCAGATCCAAAAAACGCAATGGACAAAAAAATGATTTTTTTTTCTAAAACGCAATGGATGAAAAACAAAAAGGAATGTCTTTTATCTAAAATGTAATGGACTAAAAACACAAAGAAATGTTTTTTTTTTTTCTAAAACGCAATGGATTTAAAACACAAAAAAATATGTTGTGTTTTTAAAACCCAATGGAATAAAAACACAAAAAAAATGTGTTTTTTTATTTCGCAATGGGCTAAAAACACAAAAGAATTGTTTTTTTTTTGTATAACGCAATAGGTTAAAAACACAAAAAAATGTGTTGTTTCTAAAACGCAATGGACTTAAAACACAAAAAAAAATATTTTTTTCATTTTTTTTGTAAAACGCAATGACTTAATTCGAAAATCCAGATCGTAAACGCAATACGAAAACCCAGATCGTAAAACACAATTCGAAAAATTTCTTAGACCGATTTCTTATGATTTCTTTAACGATTGACAAAATTTGAATGTTAGAAACACTTATCAACGATTGAATCGAAAGAATCGAGCGATTCGCTTCAAAATCACGAGAAAAAAATGAGAAAATTGTATGAAATTAACCTGAGTTTCTTTAAAGTGAAGAAAAAATGTTGAAGATTGTGAGTTTTGAAAATGCAAAAGGTAGTGATTATCGAGGTAGTGATTATAGAGGTTGAAAGTGAAGAAAATGTTGAAGATTGTGAGTTTTGAAAATGCAGGGAAAGAAAAAGGGGGAAAATTAGATGAGATTGACTAAAATACCTTTCACGTTTATTTTTCAATTTTGCCACATCTCATAACCTTATTACTTACTATCTAAACTATACTTTCTATTTGATCTCTCCCTTGAAAATATATATCAATAATCTATGAATAAGGACTAATGTAAAATGATATGTTTATATGTATAAATCAACAACATGCATTTTGATAAAATTAAACTTTCAAAGTACATGACTTCGACATGATTATCAATGTAAGATTAACACGCACATCGGCACATGTCTTCAAACAAACAAATATAAAAAATATTCAACGTATCTATAAAAGATTATTTATTTACATGAATGAATGCATTGACTATATACATCAAAACAACATTATGGACGCATGTAACATACAGATATAAGATATATTCAACGTATCCATAAAAGATTATTTATTTACATAAATGAAAACGTTGACTATATACATCAAAGATTATTTATTTACATGAATGAAAACATTGACGATATACGTCAAAAAAGGTATTATGGATGAACGTACCATTTAACAGTCTTTAACAATATATTTTTTAAATTTAATATATTTATTAAAAAATAGAAAAAAGATATGACTTTGCAAAAGAAAAAAATGTAAGAATCAATGGTTAATTTTTATTTTCAACCTATAAATTATCAGCATTTTGTTGTTTTATTTTGTTGTAACATATGTGTCGAGAGTTTTTCCAAAAAGAAAATGCATTTTTCACTTTTAACCTAAATGTTTTATCTTTTGCATTTAAACCCATTTGGTTTTTTTACTTTTAACACAAAGCCTTTTATCTTTTACAATTTAACCCCAACATATTTTTATTTTCAACTTTGTACCATCATACTTTTCATCTTTCGCAAGTTTTTCATTTTACGTTCCGTTAATATTTTGTTGCTTTATGTTGTTGTAACATATGCATTGGGAGTTGTTTTTTTAAATTGCATTTTTCACTTTTAACCTAAAGGTTTTTATCTTTTGCATTTTAACCCCTTTGACTTTTTTACTTTTAACACTTTCCTTTTCATCTTTTGCAATTTAACCCTAACATTTTTTTTTATTTTCAACTTTGTACCTCAATACCTTTCATCTTTCACAAGTTTTTCGTTTTACTTTCGTTATAAATTTTATGAATTAACACGCCGCAACGTGCATGTAGGGTTTAACGTTTTTTGACAGTTTTTTTCCGGCTTGACAGGCTGGTCGCAACACGTCTATTTTTCTCCGTTTGACAAGTTCGTCGCGACGCGCGAGTCCTAAATCGACTTAGTTATTCTTTTTTACGTTTTACGTTTTTGTCTAATTTCATCGCATTAACACGCCGCAACGGGCGTGCATGATTCAATGATTTTACGTCTGTTTTTCGCTCGGTGTTATTTTTTACGTTTTTATTGTTTCATTTGTACGAGCTCTTCTGATATTGGTGGTCGCTGGCAATGACATTAGTGGTACTTGGCACGATTTTACGAACATAGTTAACCTATTAAGCTTTTTACTAATAATTTGTTTCGAGTTTACGGCTATACCTCCTTTACTTAATAAAACTATGTTTTACGTGCATATTTTTATGTACGTGTTGGTATAAATTTGATTTTCTCTACTTTTCGACATAAACTTTTTTCTGGAAACGAGTCAGGTTTAATATAATACGTTTTCTTTTAAAAATTGTTTTTGCGTGCATATTTTTATGTAGGTTTCGGTTTAAATTTGAGTTGGTGTGTGTTTCGATGTAACCTTTTTTCGGAAATGAGTAAAGGCAAATATAATATGTTTTCGTGATTATTTTATGAATATTTTGTAAATTTTGTTTCGATCCGAGTGGAATCAAATTGTGGTTTCTTTTGTTTCCCTTTTTTAAAAGCTCTAATTAATCTCTTTTGAGTACACGTGTCAGCTTTTTTCTGTTATACCAGTTACGTTTTCTATGTATGACTCGAGTCACATATAATACGATATGACTGTACGGTATAAATTTGATATACTTTATGTTTTGATCCAATCGCAATATTTATATATGTTACATTGAGTTCAATCGGATACGTTGAAACACGTGTTTTCATATGGTTAACGCATCACATAACGTTTGGTCTAAAACGTTCGATGCTTGCGATGTACCCACGCCAATATAATAACCAAATTTCTCACTTATTCTACTAAAATTATTCAAATATTTTTTCTCTCCTTAAATACACTAAACTTTACATTTGTTGTTCCAATCTTAGTGAAATAGCACATCAATAGGTTATTACTTGATGATGTGTCTAAGTAACTTTTTCTTTATTTCTTATACTTGTTTGGATTCACATAAACAGAGATGTGTGTTTTTTTTAATTTACAAATAGTCATTTTTTATTTCTTTCAATGCTGAAAATAGTAATTTGTATGAAAACAATAGCCATATATTATACTTTAAGTTAAAAAGGTAAGATTAAAAAAGTTATAACGAAATATAAAAAAACTGATAAAGTAACCGACATTTAAAAAAAGACCAACAACATTTATTTATTTATATATACTATCTTAAACGAGAAATTTGGTGGTTTTTTATTTATATACTATCTTAAAGGAGAAAATCGGTGGATTTTTCACCGACTTCCCCCAAAGTTTAAAACAAGGCATTTTAGCCCCTTGCCTTATTTCACTCATCATACAACTCTTTAACTTTTGAAATTACAATTTTAACCCCTATATTATTAATCCATTTTACAATCATCTCAAAAGTTTATCACATTTACAAAAATGATCCCTCTATTTTCCACCCACCATACACCCCTCAACTTTTGAAAATTGTAGGTTTAACCCCTATACTATGACTTTATTTTACAATCCCTCAACTTTTAAAAACTGCAATTTTTATCTAACCCCCTCAACTTTGGAAAATTGCAATTTTTATATAACCCAAACTAATCTCTACATATTTAGCTACATTTTCTTCTACTAATTTTCATCATAAATGTAAAGGTCGGTGGCATATGCCACAGACCAATAACAACCCTACAATTTCAAGCATTTACAATTTTTACCATCAAACTTTTTATATGAAACATTACTAACCCTTATTTTTAAATAACTTACACATTCACTTCTAACTTTTTCTAATTGGCAACTTTCACTCTCCAACATTTTCTACTCAATAAATTGATACCTCCTTTTGTTTAAATTACTTTTACGACTTTACACCGCAATGTTTGAGACATACTCTTTTTTTATCTATGTCTAATGACGTTCACTCCAACCTTTTCTACATATTAACTTGAAACCTCCTTTTGTTTAAATTACTTTTACGACTTTACACCGCAACGTTCGAGACATACTCTTTTTTTATCTATGTCTAATGACGTTCACTCCAAGCTTTTCTACGTATTCTAACCCCTATATTATTAATCCATTTTACAATCATTTCAAAAGTTCTTGGCATTTTAAAAAACGATCCCTTCTTTCCCCCCACCATACAACTCCAGAACTTTTGAAAATTGCAGTTTTAACCTGTACACAATTACTTTATTTTACAACCACTCAACTTTTGAAAATTGCAAAGTTTTATCTAACCCAAACTGATCCCTACATAGGATGTTCATCGAATCAAATAACGAATTTGCTTGAATTCGTATTTGGTTCAAATTCGATTAAAAATCGGCCAATTCGATTTGAATTCGTATTCGAATAAAAAAACTCTGATTCAAATTCGATTCGTATTTAATTAAAAATTCAAATTGAATTGGGATAAAATTGAATAAACTCGTTTTGCTTCAAATTTATTTTAAATATGTAAAAAACTACCAAAACTAAAACTTTAATACCAAGTATAGTATCTACAAATCACAATATTATATTAAAAAGTTCAATATTGGTACGACGAGGCGTGATGGTGGCTAGTGCGGCAATGGAGATGGTGGATGGTGGCGGGGGCGCTGATGTGGGATGCAAAATCGTGGCTGGTGTGCTGATAGTGGATGGGAAGGGTAGTTTAGTGAATGGGTAATGGTAGTTTGGTGAATGGGGAATGGTAGTTTAGTGAATGGGGAATGGGGCTGGGCAACAACGCTATGGTTGATGGGTGATGGTGGTGTCGTTGTCTTAATAGGTTAAGTTATGGTCGTGGTTGATGCAAATAAGTTAGGTTAGAATTGATATATTGAAGATAGGTTTAAGTTATGGGTTATTTGGGCTTGATAATGGGCTATTTTAAGACTTAGAATAAGTTTATAGATTAATTTATACTATAGCCCAAATTAAAGTAATATGTGTGTATTATATATGTTTCGGTATAACTTCGGTATGGTCTACGTTTTGACGTATACTTATTTTATTAAGCAAGTTAGGTCAAATATAATTCGTTTTTGTGGTTATTTTACTTACGTTTTCAGTTGGTCTACGTATCGCCATTAATTTATTTCTTAAACGAATGGGGTCAAAAATAATATGTTATTATTCGACGGTCTAAATTCGAGCTATTCTACATTTCGACTATGCCGCAACACGCTAGAGGTAAAATTTCAACCCTTGACGTGAATATGTCTTTTGAGTGCACATTTTAGTTTTCTCTTTATACACATTTTATGCTTTTTGTACCTTTCTTATGTATGAGTCTACACATATAAATACATTATGATTGTAGTGTATAAATTCGATTACTATACATTTTGAACCAACTGGAGTTAAATCAGATAAGTCAAAACGCATGTTTTCATATGGTGTATGCATTGATGCGTGGTCGAAAACCGATGTGTAACTTGTATTTAAGTTGATGTTTTTACATGACTTTTAGTTTTGAATGGCCTACTTTGATTAGAATTGTGTTTTGCAGGTCTAACGGAGTTTAAGAGGTAGTCGGCGACACCCTAGTTGCTAGTCGGCGACGCCCTCCAGAAAGTCCCGTCGGGTGGATTTTGTCGTAGGCAGCCTATTAAGCAGTGGGAAGTATCTTACTAACCACAGGCTGTCGTCGACTCCCACAACTGATAAGAAATGCTGAATTTTGATTTTGAATGGTTGAGGACGGGTTATATCATTGTTTTTCTGGTATTTTGAAAGGATTTAAGCATTTTCTTGAGTTGGAACATCATCTTGGAGCCAAGAACACCCCAACCATCACCATTCTTCCACATCAATCCATCTGATCAACCCGAATCATCCATAACCCTAATCCACCACCACCACCATCATCATCATCCCATCTTCAATCCATTCTCCACCATCACAAACCACAAACCATAAACCCTAATCATCATCCATTTCCACCTTCAAAGCTTCAATATGTTCGTGTTCGAGTTTCATTCATTTCGTGATCACGTTCCGTTCGTCATGAGCGGCTAATCCTCTCGGGTTTCACCCCGGTGTAGGTTTTTGTAAGATTCTAGGGTTTAAACATTATTTTTGAATTTGATTTATGACAAGTTGTTTTATATTTTTGAAACCTTTGATAATTGTCTTGCATTTTTATCGAACTCGTGAATTGTCGAGTGAATATTAAATTTGACTTTGCAAAATGTTTATGTGCAATTATGCCTTGTCTTAGGTTAGGATTTACATGTTCTTGGTAAAGAAGTGCATTGCGGTCCGTCGTCTATGACGTTGATAGCACTTGGCACCAAAGCCACGCGTCACTAAATCCGTTAATCATATACGCAATTGAGTTAAATTTAAAACGTGTAGAAACCCTAGGTCTTCAATTACCGAACCACGTGTGAACCATGTTCTAAATTATTGTTTTAACCAAGTAATCAAGTTTTCGTGCAATCGAAAGTATTCAAGTTTTAGTAGTTGATATTTGTAACGTACCCGCGCCGCAACGCACACGGGTCTAATTACTAGTTCTCCTTAAAACATAAATCAAACCAAAAACTAACCAATATTTTCACAATATCCTTCATCACAATAAAATAAAGTAAAATAAAGCAACACTTTTGGTATGATAGTTGATTTGTTCTTTGCATCTGGATTTCTTCCATTCTCTTAAACTAAGTTTTGTGAAACCTAGAACCTGAGTAAACTGAGTTTTGTGAAACCTAGAACCTGAAGTTTGGAGGAGGTTACGTTTTATAAATCTGATATCTTTTCTCTTAATTAGTTTAATTTTTTCCTTCAAATCAAGCAAAACCCCCAAATTAAGACTTATAGGTAATTAATTAGATAATGAAGTTAAACACTAACCACATATTCCCCATGGATAATCGATTGTGATTATCCAAAGACTACGTAGTTTGATTGCAAAATAGCAGAAGGTTTTCATGAATAATCAATTCAAATTACCAACCCTAACCCCTATCAAATATATCACAATTGCTAGAATTCTCGGGAATTGAATAAAGTAGAACTAAGGTTAAAACAAATTCAATAGTTTACAATCCAATCAATCCAATCAAATGGTAAAAAGCATCAAATGCTTAGATTACCAAATTCAACTACAATTAGAAACACATAAAATTGATTTACTTACAAGAATCCTCCACCCGGAGGAAACCGTAAAGGAATTAGTTGCTCATGTTGGTGATTCGGCCTTCAGAAGCTTGATTCATAGTTGAAATCATCTTCCGAATCTTCGTTTCAGTGAAAATTAAGATGAAAGAGAGGTAAAAACCGTCTAAAAGTGCTTCTTCGATCACCTCAATTCGTCCCCAAGCTCGATGGATGATTACGGTTTTGAAAGAACCCTTTAATAAACATTGTCACACCCCCAAAATACCATACACGGGAACCCCCGCAGGGCGTGTGACGTACCAGGATCCAGCCACTAATCACATTGAACTATAATAAATATTTAAATAAAACATTTCCATTCATTTCATAATTCCAAGTCATAAGTTAAAAACCAAAGTAGACGTTCAGCGGAAGCTTAATGTAAAATGTTAATCAACTGTTTCAAAACAAGTGTTCAAAACCATCGAAACATGTATCCAAGAGTCTCGACCCATGACCACTCCAGCACTCCCAGATAGCAAGTCCATATCCAAGTATCTAACCACCTGCAAGCATGCAGAAAAGTGTGTCAGACGACGCTGGTGAGTTCAAAGTTTGTTAACACGTTTTGGTTACCAGATATGAGTATAAAACATTTCAGAGATTAGATGTTGTTATTAACTCGATTACCGCAGATGGCTCCAGATTATTTGCCCAACCCCAATGCTCTATCACACATTGGTCAAGTGGTTAAGGTAATTAGTTCACGACCGTCCTCCCCGGTACGGTGTGAGGGTGCCAAACCTAATAGCGCTATCAACTAATAACCCCGTTGCCTCCCCGGCAACCAATCGGTATATGATGGGACTTAATGATAGAAATGAGTGTAATAACCAACATCCCAGGTTTAATATTCCAGTCAAACCCAATTACCCGACGTTCCTCCCCGGAACGTTACCCGATATCCCTTCCCGGGATGCATGCTTGAAAAAGGCAGTGAACTCACCTTAGATTTGCTCAGTACTTAACAAGTTACCCGTTCCGATTAATCAACCAACCCTACCGTGGTTACCAAATCAAGATCAGTTTCGTAATCACCCAAGTCATATGTTTTACACAGATTGCATTCATCACAGGGTTATTGTGCAACACGTGGCATGCATATCATCATTAATATGTAACAGATAGAGTTTTGAAATCATCACAGACAGTTTCGTCTAATCTATCACTTACAGCACTCTCCACAAAAAACTGGTCTTTCGTGGAAGCCATCTTTGGCGAAAAACCCCATGACGAAGGATGGTCTTTCGTCGAGAAGGTGGGTGACGAAAGACCCTAATGTTTCGTCGAGAACCAAGTCAACGAGGAACCTAGTTTTTCGTCACAACCCTAAACAAACAGTTTCACTTCCTTTCATTCAGCCGTAACGTATGGTATCAAGTTCATCAATTCCCCAAATGGATTTAACAACAGATCAAATGATAATCATGCATTCTAGTTATGAATAATCATCGTTCATACAAAGCATAATAGTTAATCATCACATATCAATTTTCCACCCTATACATAACAGTTCACCATTAACTACTATACAACCCTAGACATTAACTTAGCATGCGATCATCGTTGTAAACCAAACAATCCATCGTTGTAAATCAAACAATCCATCAGTTGGGCACAACACCAGAATTACGTATAAGCAATCGTCAACCGTAGAGTATTCTAACCTCTAGTAACAACATGAATTAATCACCAAAATCATTCATACATTCTAACTGATGCACGATGTTATAGACGAACCCTAATTTCACATAAAGATCTTATGCATCACAGACAATCATCCACAAAACAAACATTAATTAACATAAAGTGTGATGAAGTGCTAACCGATTGACAAGATAGTCACGAGAATACAAGAAGGCTTCGAAAGGGGTGAATAGTGTTGCCGACGTTTACAATTGAGGAGAAAGGTTTAGGGTTAAGCAAGTTTACGTTTACATAGGAAGATCAGCGCGTCAGGGTTTCATTTCGGCCAAAGCCCATTTCGGCGAATAACACTCCCGACGAAAGACCAACTATCGTCGGTTGGCCGATGATGACGAAAGACCCATCTTTCGGCGTGAACCTTATGTGACGAAAGACTATTTTCATCGGGAACATTTGTAACGAAGTTATGAAACTTATGTGGAAGAACCTTATGTTAGTCTTAAGTTTCCACTAACAAATAAAATGACAATTCATCAATCATATTCAATACTCATATAACAAATGTGCACATATTACAACGCAACGAATTATGAAAACACAGCTGTGGAACAAGTAACGTGTCGAGGAAAGACCTTGAAAACTCGGGTTGTCACATCATCCCCAACTTCAAAGAAATCTGGTCCCGAAATTTGATAAGCAATCCAAAATAGCACAGCGTTAGATCAGGATGACTGTATATTTTCCGTGGGTGCCACAAACATGTTGTTGGTTTTGTCTGTCTTGGCCGTAAGCTACGATTGATCTTCCGTAGCTTATGGTGGGTTTTTCCATCTCCTTTTCCTTCACTATTTCAACTTTCACAAAATGACCAGCAGGCCCCCAAACTTTATTCTTTCGCATTTCCCGTGCTTCCAAGCTATCTTCTAAGCTATAACTCATCTCGAACAATATCTTTAGCTGTGCTTATCATCTTTGGGTGTTCCACTTCATTTCCAAGCACTTTAATTTCACCGATTTAAGCGATTAACCTGCAAAACCAAAATTTCTCGTAGTTATCACATTTAAACAATGTAATCACTTAAAACATAATAAAAGCCATAAGATAAACACATTACCATCTCCATCAGTTTAGGGGTATTCTAGTCCATCCAAGACAATAGTTTATCTCTTCAATTCTCCCCTTACCCCATTTTAAAACTTAATAGCTCTTTCATACGACATTATTTTTCTATAAAAATTTCACCATAAAAATGAGCGTTTTTTTATCTTTAAAACGATTATATTGTTCCTATACTTTTGAAAAAAAAAATCGAAAACCCAGATCTATAAGACGCAATGGACAAAAAAATGATTTTTTTTCTAAAACGCAATGGACAAAAAACAAAAAGAAATGTCTTTTATCTAAAATGTAATGGACTAAAAATACAAAGAAACGTTTTTTTTTCTTCTAAAACACAACGGACTTAAAACACAAAAGATATGTTGTTTTTAAAACGCAATGGAATAAAAACACAAAAATATGTTTTTTTTTATTTCGCAATGGACTAAAAACACAAAAGAATTGTTTTTTTTTTCTATAACGCAATAGGTTAAAAACACAAAAAAATGTATTGTTTCTAAAACGCAATGGACTTAAAACACAAAAAAATATGTTTTTTCATTTTCTTTAAAACGCAATGACTTAATTCGAAAATCCAGATCGTAAATGCAATACGAAAACAAAGATCGTAAAACTCAATTCGAAAAATTTCTTAGACCAATTTCTTTGGATTTTTTCAACGATTGACGAAATTTAAATGTTAGAAACACTTATCAACGTTTGAATCGAAGGAATCGAGTGATTCGCTTCAAAATCACGGGAAAAATGAGAAAATTGTATGAAATGAACTTGAGTTTCTTTAAAAAAAAGTTGAAGAATACATTGATTGACTGTTTGAATCATTGATTGATGACGAAAATCGCACTATGAGGTAGTGATTATAGAGGTTGAAAGTGAAGAAAATGTTGAAGATAGTAAGTTTTGAAAATGCAGGGAAAGAGAAATGGGGAAAATGAGATGAGATTTACTAAAATACCCTTCACATTTATTTTTCAATTTTGCCACATCTCACAACCTCATTACTTCCTATCCAAGCTATACTTTCTATTTGATCTCTCCCTTGAAAATATATATCAATAATTTATGAATAAGGACTAATGTAAAATGATATGTTTATATGTATAAATCAACAACATGCATTTTGATACAATTAAAATTTCAAAGTACATTACTTCGACATGATTATCAATGTAAGATTAATACGCACATTGGCACATGTCTTCAAACATACAAATATAAAAAATATTCAACGTATCTATAAAAGAGTATTTATTTACATGAATGACTATATACATCAAAACAACATTATGGACGCACCTAACATACAGATATAAGATATATTCAACGTATCCATAAAAGATTATTTATTTACATAAATGAAAACAGTGACTATATACATCAAAGATTATTTATTTACATGAATGAAAACATTGACTATATACATCAAAAAAAGTATTATGGATGAACGTAACATTTAACAGTCTTTAACAATATATTTTTAAAATTTAATATATTTATTAAAAAAATAAAAAAAGCTTTGACTTTGCAAAAGAAAAAAAGTAAGAATAAATGGTTAATTTTCCATTTTCCAAAAAGAAAATGCATTTTTCACTTTTAACCTAAAGGTTTTATCTTTTGCATTTAAACCCATTTGGTTTTTTTACTTTTAAACCAAATCTTTTCATCTTTTACAATTTAACCCCAACATATTTTTATTTTCCACTTTGTACCCCGTACTTTTCATCTTTTGCAAGTTTTTCGTTTTACGTTCCGTTAACATTTTGTTGCTTTATGTTGTTGTAACATATGCATTGGGAGTTGTTTTTTTAAATTGCTTTTTTCATTTTTAACCTAAAGGTTTTTATCTTTTACATTTTAACCCGTTTGACTTTTTTACTTTTAACACTTTCCTTTTCATCCTTTGCAATTTAACCCTAATATATTTTTTTTTATTTTCAACTTTGTACCTCAATACCTTTCATCTTTCTCAAGTTTTTCGTTTTACTTTCGTTATAAATTTTGTGAATTAACACGCCGCAACGTGCATGTAGGGTTTAAAGTTTTTTCGTCAGTTTTTTCCTGTTTAACAGGCTAGTCGCAACACGTCTATTTTTCTCCGTTTGACATGTTCGTCGCAACGCGCGAGTCCTAAATCAACTTAGTTATTCTTTTCTACGTTTTACGTTTTTTTGTCTAATTTCATCGCATTAACACGCCGCAACGGGCGTGCATGATTCAACGATTTTACGTCTGTTTTTCATTCGGTGTTATTTTTTTACGTTTTTATTATTTTATTTGTACGAGCTCTTCTGATATTGGTGGTCGCTGACAGTGGTGTGACATTAGTGGTACTTGGCACGATTTTACGAACATAGTTAACCTATTAAGTTTTTTACTAATAATTTGTTTCGAGTTTATGGCTATACCTCCTTTACTTAATAAAACTATGTTTTACGTGCATATTTTTATGTACGTGTTGGTATAAATTTGATTTTCTCTACTTTTTGACGTAAACTTTTTCTGGAAATGAGTCAGGTTTAATATAATACGTTTTCTTTTAAAAAATCATTTTTGCGTGCATATTTTTATGTATGTTTCGGTTTAAATTTGAGTTGGTGTATGTTTCGATGTAACCTTTTTTCAGAAATGAGTAAAGGCAAATATAATATGTTTTCATGATTATTTTATGAATATTTTGTAAATTTTGTTTCGATCCGAGTGGAATCAAATTGTGGTTTCTTTTTTTCCCTTTTTAAAAAGCTCTAATTAATCTCTTTTGAGTACACGTGTTAGCTTTTCTGTTATACCAGTTACGTTTTCTATGTATGACTCGAGTCACATATAATACGATATGATTGTACGGTATAAATTTGATATACTTTATGTTTTGATCCAATCGCAATACTTATATATGTTACATTGAGTTCAATCAGATACGTTGAAACACGTGTTTTCATATGGTTAACGCATCACATAACGTTTGGTCTAAAACGTTCGATGCTTGCGATGTACCCACGCCTTATTGCTAGTTTCACAATATAATAACCAAATTTCTCACTTATTCTACTAAAATTATTCAATTTTTTTCTCTCCTTAAATACACTAAACTTTACATTTGTTGTTTCAATCTTAGTGAAATAGCACATCAATAGGTTATTACTTGATGATGTGTCTAAGTAACTTTTTCTTTCTTTCTAATACTTGTTTGGATTCACATAAACAGAGATGTGTTTTTATTTTTAATTTACAAAGGGTTTTTCTAATAGCACACCCCCTGTCTATCCGCACACTTTTGCAATTCAATACGCATCATATAGGCCTATACGATGCGTATTGAAATAAAGTAAAAGACATGGCAGACTGACAGGTGCAGGTTATGTCTGGCGGCGGGCTTTATACGCATCGTATAGGCCTATACGATGCGTATCAAGGCACTGATTTTTTGAATTTTATTTTTTGATGTGGTATGTCGAATGCGAACCCGAGAAACGAAAGGGATTTCGAGTAGTTGGTCAATGACATGATAGATAAAGATCTTGACACGATCATATCCATTTTCATGTGTTAGACTAGATACTCCAAGATGAAATATATTAAAACCATTTAAGCGGCGTGTTCCAATCAACGTTTATCGACATTGTTATAGGTGATGAAGAAACCCTAAGTGGCAGGTAAGGGTTCTTTTGATTATGCTTTTATCATGTGTCATATGGTAACAACTACCAAGGGGATATTCAGTTCTCTATTCAGTCATCTTTCCAAGCTTTTACACACGAATATGTGGTTCCCAATTTGCGGAACATAATCTCAGATTGTCTAAAGAAGCGCTTTTATCATGTGTCATGTCTAATTCTCGAAGAATCTCGTATGGGACAGAAAAACATTGTCTAAAGAAGCGCTTTTATCATGTGTCATGTCTAATTCGCGAAGAATCTAGTATGGGACAAAAGGATAACGAAGATAAAATGATATGGGACAATAATCCGTTCAATATCAGCGTTGTTTATCACCCTGTGTGAGCATTGGAAGCCCGACAAACAGTCTTGCAATTACATCTTCAATCGAGACCGCATTATTAATTATAATAAAGCAATGAAGATTGAATGTTCAAAACCGCAACCGTTTTTTACTAAGGAAACGGTGGCTATGGGAAATACAAACCTGACACGAACCACAATGGACTCAGACTCATACTACCCTTGTCGTTCCGTATTTTCTCCTTTTCTAATTCTCGAGGAATCTCGTAATGTAACGTATGACACATGATAAAAGCGCTTCTCTAGACAATCTGGGATTATGTTCGGTTTTATTACAATCATGAGTTGGTCAAACCTTTCTAAAATTAGAAAAAAATAAAGCAGAAGAAAGTGTTCCTCTTTGTTACTAAGCATGTCATCTGAAACAATTAACATGACATTGTTAAAAGGGAGAATCTATTGGAACACCTGATTGAGAGAAACTTCTTCAAGCTAACTGCCGATATCTCATCCTTCTGTTGTTCAGTACTTCCGAGACGATTCAAGTGAGTCCTATGAAGCAAGTGTCTATCTACAAATTCCAACAAATTGTGGGTTAATAGATTCCAAAGCTGTTATTTCAGTTATTTCTGTTGATTCAGTACTTCAAGGCATGCCTGTTTGATTCAAGTGAGTCCTATGAAGCAAGTGTCTGTCTATTCAATTGAGAGGAAAGATGACCGAATAGAGATCCGAACCAACCGAAATCCACAAATTCCAACAAATTGTGTCTAATGCAAGGATCTTCGAATGCGGTGTGTACGTTAAATACCGTTCACCACTTTTTTTGTTGCTTCTCTTGTTAAGTGAGACATTTCATAGAGAACAAGTTCACAGTAGAATGAAATTTTATTGGAAACTTGTAAAAATGTTAAGTGTTTGAGGCCACAAGTCATCCAATCAGATTGTCCACTCACCGTGAAATCGAACAGTTTCTTCGTAGATTCCGTCCGGTTTCAAAGCCGGTTGAGGATTACGAGTGTTCTAGACTCGTTCAATTGAGAGGAATCATTGCATTACATCCCCGTTGAAAACAAGTGATTGTAATGATGGAACCCTTGATTTGAAAAACATTTTTGAGAAACTGAAGCTGTTATTTCTGTTGTTCAGTACTTCAGAGACGATTCAAGTGAGTCCTATGAAGCAAGTGTCTGTATATTCAATTGAGAGGAATCATTGCATTACATCCCCGTTGAAAACAAGTGGTTGTAATGATGGAACCCTTGATTTGAAAAACATTTTTGAGAAATTTATAGTTCAATACGAATCGTATAGGCCTATACGATGCGTATTGAGCTTGAAATACCCCTGTTTTTTCTGATAAATTCAGGGGTATTTTTGAGAAAATTCAAAGTTTAATACGCATCGTATAGGCCTATACGATTCGTATTAAGCTGATATACGATACAACATAGGCCTATACGATCGTATATGGCATTATTTCAAATTTAGTTTTATCGTGTTTCCCTCGGTTCGATGCGTATACGTCTCGTTTTTTGCCGTACTTTCGCATATTTTGTCGTTTTATGACGTATACCTTCAACATAAGTCGTTTCGGTGCCGTTCGGTTGCGTGCGAATATCGTATTCCATGATTACGTACAGTTTTGTTTGAAATCCACTTAGACTCCATAGTGCGTGTTATATGTATACGTGTGTGTAAATATCATTAGTCGCGTACTTTGACGTAGTTTTGTGTATTTTGACGTATTCTAACATATTGTTGCGTATTTAATAGTATTTTTGACGTATTTGAGCGTATTCTAACGTATTTTAGCTTATTTTAACCTATTTTAGGGTATTTTTACGTATTTTAGCGTATTTTAACGTATTGTAACGTAATTTAGCGTAATTTAACATAATTTAGCATATTTTAACGTATTTTTGGCGTATTGTAGCATATTTTAGCGAATTTTTAGTGTATTTTAGCGTATTTTAGCGTATTTTAACGTATTTTAGCGTATTTTAGCGTATTTTAGTTGGTTTCGAATATACCCAAAGTAGTTGATCACGCTCTTATATACATTCAAAATTGTTATGTTTAAGGATAATGCAAACAAGTTCTCCACAGTTTTCAAATTCGTTGCGTGCATTCATATTGTTTTAGACAACAACAAATAATGAACGGATTGTTGGACTTCTTGTTCCTAATGTACGCTTTAATTCATCTTTTTTACTCTTTTCTTCGATTTCAACAAATCTTTTCAATAATCAGTACGCAAATGCAACTGTGAATATGAATGTGCAATGAATATTTTTAGAGAAGCATTGGGATTCAAGGGTTTAGTTGGAGCATGAAGAAACGAAACCCTAACAACTGATTCAGATTTAAACATAACTGAGACAGTCGGATATTATCTATCTGTGTGTGTCACATCCATCCTGTTATAGCGTTGTTAACTACCAAAAGAATGCATACACAAATAGTTCTAGTGGACAAACAATATGGTAACAAGAGTATGTTGTTCCAAGATCAATTCCAATTGCATCATCGATGCCCTTTATGTCGATTTCAACTTCCATTGATCAAACAATAAAAATCCTAAGTGAAAATCCGATTTAAGAAACCCAGAGGAATCAGTTGTATAGCTGAGGAGAAAGAGAGTGTGTTTGGGTACTTCTTCTAATGGCGCCTCATTAGCGCTTTAACTACCAAAAGAATGCATACACAAATAGTTCTAGTGGACGAAGCAAAGAGACCGCCTTGTTAATTTTAATGAAGCAATGAAGATTGAAGCTTCAATTTCGAGAACATTCTCCGTAACATGAAGACGTGTCGAGTTCTTCTACCAGTGGTATTTTAATGAAGTATTGAAGATTGAATGTGCAAACCGCAATCGTTTGTGACTATGGGAAACATAAGTTTTCTTTTTGAGCTTGATGGATGTCCGTTATCTCAACGCTTCTCCTTACATTACTAATCTGGAATTGTAGAACCGTTGTGTATTTGCTTGCAGATCTGGAATTGGAGAACCGTTGTGTATCTGAATCAGGTTCTCAAACAAACACTACTAAAGATGAGTTGGTATTGAACGAAGAATATGAAGATCACGGTGCAGACACGTGGGAAGAAAGTCATTGGACTGCCGTAGATGAAGTCAAATGTGATCAAACTTGGAGATCAGACGTAAATCTTGAAGCAAATATGTGTCGGTCTATTCAATTGAGAGGAATCATTGCATTACATCCCTGTTGAAAAACATAATCGATAAATTTAGGAAAAATGAGGTTGAAAGATGATAACCCAACAGTGGAGGATCTCATTCTACAGCTTCGATAAATTCAGGGGTATTCTCAAATAATGTTTCCTAGATGTTTGAAGACCAACAAATGTCCAAAGTGCTGCTTTTTCGTTCGCGTGACGGAAAGCTACCGCGTGACAGGAAGCTACCTTGCAAAAATTAAAAAATTAAATCGACACCCTCAATACGCATCGCATAGGCCTATACGATGCGTATTACTTTTTGGTAGGGGACAATGGCAGCCTTTGGCAGACATAGAAGTTTGAACCCACCTCAATACGCATCGTATAGGCCTATACGATGCATATTGAGGGTGTCGATTTAATCCCCCAAGGTGTGCCAATAATACGACCCTTTACAAATAGTTATTTTTTATTTCTTTCAATGTTGAAAATAGTAATTTGTATGAAAACAATAGCCATATATTATACTTTACGTTAAAAGGGTAAGATTAAAAAAGTTATAATGAAATATAAAAAAAAACCAATAAAGTAACCGACATTTAAAAAAAAGACCAACAACATTTATTTATTTATACACTATCTTAAATGATAAATTCAGTGGTTTTTTTATTTATATACTATCTTAAAGGAGAAAATCTGTGGATTTTTCACCGACTTCCCCCAAAGTTTAAAAAAAATGCATTTTAGCCCCTTGCCTTATTTCACTCATCATAAAACTCTTTAATTTTTAAAAATTACAATTTTAACCCCTATATTATTAATCCATTTTACAATCATCTCAAAAGTTTATCACATTTACAAAAACGATCCCTCTATTTTCCACCCACCATACACCCTTAACTTTTGAAAATTGTAGGTTTAACCCCTACACTATGAGTTTATTTTACAATCCCTCAACTTTTAAAAACTGCAATTTTTATCTAACCCCTCGACTTTGGAAAATTGCAATTTTTATATAACTCAAACTAATCTCTACATATTTAACTACATTTTCTTCTCCTAATTTTCATCATAAATGTAAATGTCTGTGGCATATGCCACATACCAATAACACCCCTACACTTTCAAGCATTTACAATTTTTTCCATCAAACTTTTTATATGAAACATTACTAACCCTTATTTTTAAATAACTTACACATTCACTTCTAACCTTTTCTAATTGGCAACTTTCACCCTCCAACATTTTCTACTCAATAAATTGATACCTCCTTTGGTTTAAATTACTTTTACAACTTTACACCGCAACGTTCGAGGCATACTCTTTTTTATCTATGTCTAATGACGTTCACTCCAACCTTTTCTACATATTAACTTGACACCACCTTTTGTTTAAATTAGTTTTACGACTTTACACTGCAACGCTCGAGACATACTCTTTTTTATCTATGTCTAATGATGTTCACTCCAAGCTTTTCTACATATTAACTTGACACCTACTTTTGTTTAAAATACTTCTACAACTTTACACCGCAACGTGTGACACGTTATTATATTTTATATCTATGCCTTACTACGTCAATATCTAAGTAACTTTTACGATTTTACACCACAATCTAAATTATTTTTATGACTTTACGTTGCAACGCCCGAGACATACTCTTTTTTTTATCTATGTCTAATAACGTTAATGTCACGAGCGTAACGTGTCTAACAAAGAAAAAACGTGTAATGACACGAGTGTGTACTACACGTTAATGTCATTAACATTACGGGTGTAACGAAGTCACAAATGCAAAGTGGTTGTCGCAACGCAAGACATAGGACAAAATTCTAGTACTATATTAAAGGAGAAAGTCGGTGGATTTTTCCACCGGCTTCCCCCAAAGTTTCACCAAAAATGCACTTCAGCACCTTACCTTATTTCACTCACCATACAACCCTTCAACTTTTGAAAATTACTATTTTAACTCCTATATTATTAATCCATTTTACAATCATCTCAAAAGTTCTTGGCATTTTAAAAAACGGTCCCTCCTTTCCACCCACCATACAACTCCAGAACTTTTGAAAATTTCAGTTTTAACCTCTACACAATTACTTTATTTTACAACCCCTCAACTTTTGAAAATTGCAATTTTTATCTAACCCAAACTGATCCCTACATAGGATGCTCATCGAATCAAATAACGAATTTGCTTCAACTCGTATTTGATTCAAATTCGAATTTTAATTCGGCCAATTCGATTTGAATTTGTATTCGAATAAAAAACTCGGATTCAAATTCGATTCGTATTCGATTAAAATTTCAAATTGAATATGGATAAAATTGAATAAACTCGTTTTGCTTCAAATTCATTTTAAATATGTAAAAAACTACCAAAACTAAAACTTTAATACCAAGTATAGTATCTACAAATCACAATATTATATTAAAAAGTTCAAAATTGGTACGACGAGGCGTGATGGTGGCTAGTGCGGCAATGGAGATGGGGGATGGTGGCGGGGGTGCTGATGTGAGATGCAAAATCGTGGCTAGTGTGGTGATAGTGGATGGGAAAGGTAGTTTAGTGAATGGGTAATGGTAGTTTAGTGAATGGGGAATGGGGGCTGGGAAACAGCGCTATGGTTGATGGGTGATGGTGGTGCCGTTGTCTCAATAGGTTAAGTTATGGTCGTGGTTGATGCAAATAAGTTAGGTTAAATTGATATATTGAAGACAGGTTTAAGTTATGGGTTATTTGGGCTTGATAATGGGCTATTTTAAGACTTAGAATAAGTTTATAGATTAATTTATACTATAGCCCAAATTAAAGTAATATGTGTGTATTATATATGTTTCGGTATAACTTCGGTATGGTCTACGTTTTGACATATACTTATTTTATTAAGCAAGTCAGGTCAAATATAATTCGTTTTTGTGGTTATTTTACTTACGTTTTCAGTTGGTCTACGCATCGCCATTAGTTTATTTCTTAAACGAATGGGGTCAAAAATAATATGTTATTATTCAATGGTATAAATTCGAGCTACTCTACATTTCGACTATGCCGCAACGCGCTAGAGGTAAAATTTCAACCCTTGATGTGAATATGTCTTTTGAGTGCACATTTCAGTTTTCTCTTTATACACATTTTATGTTTTTTTATACCTTTCTTATGTATGAGTCTACACATATAAATACAATATGATTGTACTGTATAAATTCGATTACTCTACATTTTGATCCAACCGGAGTTAAATTAGATAAGTCAAAACGCATGTGTTCATATGGTGTATGCATTGATGCGTGGTCGAAAACCGGTGTGTAACTTGTATTTAAGTTGATGTTTTTACATGACTTTTAGTTTCGAATGGGCTACTTTGATTAGAATTGTGTTTTGCAGGTCTAACGGAGTTTAAGAAGCTATTCGGGAGCAAAACAACCGGGCATGCAAAACAACAAAATCTGAAAAACAAGTTTTAGAGAGGTAGTCGGCGACACCCTAGTTGCTAGTCGGCGACGCCCTCCAGAAAGTCCCGTCAGGTGGATTTTGTCGTAGGCAGTCTATTAAGCAGTGGGAAGTATCTTACTAACCACAGGCTGTCGTCGATGCCCTCAACTGATAAGAAATGCTGAATTTTGATTTTGAATGGTTGGGGATGGGTTATATCATTATTTTTCTGGTATTTTGAAAGGAGTTAAACATTTTCTTGAGTTGGAACATCATCTTGGAGCCAAGAACACCCCAACCTTCACCATTCTTCCACATCAATCCATCTGATCAACCCGAATCATCCATAACCCTAATCCACCACCATCGTCATCATCCCATCTTCAATCCATTCTCCACCACCATCAACCATAAACCCTAATCATCATCCATTTCCACCTTCAAAGCTTCAAGATGTTCGTGTTCAATTTTCATTCATTTCATGATCACGTTCCGTTCGTCATGAGCGGCTAATCCTCTCGGGTTTCACCACGGTGTAGGTTTTTGTAAGATTCTAGGGTTTAAACATTGTTTTTGAGATTTGATTTGTGACAAGTTATTTTATGTTTTTGAAACCTTTGATAATTGTCTTGCATTTTTATCGAACTCGTGAATTGTTGAGTGAATATTAAATTTGACTTTGCAAAATGTTTATGTGCAATTATGCCTTATCTTAGGTTAGGATTTACATGTTCTTGGTAAAGAAGTGCATTGCGGTCCGTTGTCTATGATGTTGATAACTCTTGGCACCTAAGCCACACGTCACTAAATCTGTTAATCATATACGCAATTGAGTTAAATCTAAAACATGTAGAAACCTTAGTTCTTCAATTATTGAACCACGTGTGAACCATGTTCCAAATTATTGTTTTAACCAAGTAATCAAGTTTTCGTGCAATCGAAAGTATTCAAGTTTTAGTAGTTGATATTTGTAACGTACCCGCGCCGCAACGCACACGGGTCTAATTACTAGTTCTCCTTAAAACATAAATCAAACCAAAAACTAACCAATATTTTCACAATATCGTTCATCATAATAAAATAAAGTAAAATAAAGCAACACTTTTGGTATGATAGTTGATTTGTTCTTTGCATCTGGCTTTCTTCCATTTTCTAAAACTCCTTTGTTATACACTTTCTTGATTTCACTTTCTTGATTTGTTGATGAACAACTTGTAATTTCTTTGGATGCCCCTTTACTTACGTACATTGCCATCTGATAAATAAAAATTTTGTGTGTATCAAAACTATGGTCACAAAAGTTGTTAGGCGCTCCCTAATAAGATTTGAGGGTACTCGGGAAGTACTCGGCCTAGGTTAATAGTACTCGAGCCCAGGTAACCTAACTTGTAACAACTACTCAAGGAGTACTTGGATCCTAGGCGGGACTTTTACAACCATGATCAAAACTAACAAAAATCACTAATATGTACATAATTCATGGACATTATGATGGAAGATATATTTTAAAACATACTATCAATCAAATAAAACAATTATCAGAAACAGATATAGGTTGATTAAAAGGAGGCAGACTAGACAAGTTGACTCTAAGATTTCTCATTTATATATAACTAGAATTGATGCCACCATTGCAGCGGTCAGACTACCGGGGAAAAGCATAAAAAACCACAAATTTAAATGTCTCACGTAAAGTTAATCGTAAACGAACTCGAACCTATACACGTATTAGTCGAGAGGGTCAAAGAGATATTCTATAGACTTGAAAGTCGAGAGGGGGGGGGGAGACTTTCAAACTTGAGAGGAAGTGGAAATCCTATTCACAACCAAACAAAGTTTGAATGTGAAAACCACAAAAGATCATTGGTGCTATCCGGTTGGTTAAAAACAACGTTACGAAAAGTTTGAATACGCCTAGCGACTTTTGCGACCATAGCCAGGTCAAAACTGAAAAAATGTAAAAATACCATGAATTTATAACAACCGGTTGGTTAAAAAAACAACGTTACGAAAATTTTCGTCGAAACATAGATAAAAATAACTCAAGTAACAGAAAATATATCAAAAATTCAAAATGATAACTGTTGATGCATATTTTGTGTCTGTAACTTGTTCTTGTTTAGCGATGTAATTTAAGGTCTTTTAAGTATCGAGTCTGTAATTCTGTCAGTCAACCAAGTCGGATATCCTCCTATTCTACTTGGGTCCGACATTTGTCTCATTGTTTTGTAATGTTCTAAGACTGTGCATGTTGCATATTTGGTATGTTTATGTTTGTTTGTGTGTTTATACATGTCTGCTGCAAACTGTCACAGTTTGAAGCATATCAGATTGTGCAGCCCACGACGAAAGACCCTGTCTTTCGTCGTTAACATGTATGACGAAACACCCTTTGGATGGTTATCCAAGTTTCGCCATGAACAGTGACGAAACACCTAGTGTTTCGTCAACTTTGGTATTTCGTCAGGCCCATGTATGTGTTTCGTCTACACTTGGGCTGGGCTGCCTATATAAACCACACTTGGTTTCTGTGTGAAACTATGAGAGCATACCTACTGTGAAGTTTTACTGTCAAACATTGTGTGTATTTGTTTGATCCTTGTTCTCCTCAGTTTTAATCAATTGACTGTGATTCGTTGGTTACTTCGTGTTGTTATTATCTGTGTTTGGTTTGGCATCGTCACGGGGATTCCACACTCGTGACCGTGTTTGATATAAACAAGTGATTTAGTTTGTGATCGATCCTCCGAAAACGGACCTACAAGTGGTATCAGGGCATTGGCTCTTATCCTTGTTTAAAACCAAACATAGTTGTGTTTTTCATCAAGTGTTTGTTTGAGATTTTCTGAAAACTGTTATCTTTAAAACTTTCAAAAATTTCAGAAAAAATGCTTAAAATCTGCTTAGATCTTGATATTTGCCAAAGTTTTATCAAAAACCTTTGTTATATTACTTGTTCACATGATAAAACCGGGTTTTCAGTGAAAGTTTGTGCAAATTTGTGATTCGGAAAATTCTCCCGTGAAAAACTTGGCCGGAAAGTTCATATATTCATCGGTTGTTCTTCAAACCTTCAAGTGTTCTTGAGATATTCTTGAATTTAAAATTAAAAGATAAAAGGATAATTTGACTAAAATATTAGACACCATGCTTGGGTTGGTAAGATAGGTATGTTGGTAAGTTGAAACGGGTGTCTTGACAGTACAAAAGGATAAGATTTACTTTTGAAAAATCTCACCAACTTTCTCACCAACTCTCTGTGACCATATCTCGACGAAAATCCATAAGCGGCGAATCTCCTGGTGTTTCGTCAAAAGGAACTTCGAGGAAATACCTAGTTTTTCGTCAAAGAAACTGTTGACGAAAGATCCTGTGTTTCGTGGCAAGGGTGTTTGATGAAAAACCATCTTTCATCAGACTTGGTTTTTCGCCAAAGATCCAGTGTTTCGTCGAGATACTTGTAACATTTTCCACAGAGGCTTTGCAAAAGTGTTTTAACAGTCTGTTTTCAAGTGTGTGATCAGGTATTTACTTTCATACATCAATCATGAGTTGTACTAGTCCATGGGATTGGAGCATAGACCCAAGACCAGGTGAAGATCAGACCTCCGCAGCCGTTTGGTTAAGGAATGTCATGCCACAACAATCTATTAGTGCAAGTCAATGGGCATTGGTGACGAACCAGAATCAAAGCATTCAAAATCTATTGTTAAGTGAGAGTGAAACGGGTAGCAACAACCGCCCGCTAAAGTTGAATCATATGAACGAATATCCGACTTGGAAAGGTGGTTTCCACACGTATGTTCTAGGGCAAAACACCGAGTTATGGACGTGCTTCATTTCGCCATATAACACAGCTCTTGAAGAAGCAGGATCAAATGCCATAACCTTTATGAATATGCAAGAAGCTGACAAAAAGGCATATTATCTTGTGAAGAAGGCATTTTCTATTCTCACACAAGCACTCCACAAAGACATCTATCATCAATTCAGTTATTGTACTAGCACGAAAGCCTTATGGGATGACTTGGTAGCAAGAGGAGAAGGGAATGCGGCTACAAGAAAGACACGGCATGATTTGTTGAAGAAGGAATTTGAATCATTTCAATTCATGGATAACGAAACACTAAATGATATGACAACTCGTTTTTATCATTTAATTAGTGAAATGTATTCTTATGGTGTTATTGCAACTCAACAGGAAATGGTTGCAAGGTTTGCTGATGGTCTACCTCCAAAGTGGAGTTCATTCATTGAATTGTTGAAGCATACGGGTACTTTAGATACAGTCAGTATCTATGAATTCATTCAGAAGTTGGATCACAAGAATGGTGAAGAAATCCGGAAAGCTAAACGGATTCCAGCTCCTCAAAATACTAAAATGTACCTTGGAGGTTTTAATCCTGCAGCCAGTTCCAGTTCCGTTCAGCAACCAAAACTACAAACGACGTTTGTGTCCAATACAAGCTCGTTTCCCTTTCCCCAGTCAGCTCCTCCTCCTGTTTTCAATCCAAGTCCCTATCTTCTGCCAGCGCATGTTATTGCTCAAGCTCACGCTTTTTCAAAACCTCAATTCGATGCGAGTGCTTGGCTACCTAAACCCCAACCTCCACCTCAAGTTTCCACTACTCAACCTCAATTTGATCCAAATGCTTATATTCCACCCCCACCACAAGCCCAACCACAACAACAACAAGCATGTTACAGTAACAACCCTCCACCACAAAATCCCAACACAGTCAGAGTTGATACTTTAAACCTTTCGAAAGTAAGCATAGAAGTGGCAAAGGAACATATGGAACTTATCAATACAATGGTCAGTGCCTACTGCGGATTGGTCGCATGTCAAATTGGAAAAATTAATTTGACCAATGAAGATTATCAACAAATACACCGTGATGAAATAGAGTTAATGGACATCAAGTGGGCGTTTGCGAGTGCTGTTAGAAGGGCGAAAGATTATATGACTCGAACAGGAAGAACTTCTTTGGAAAGCAAAAAGGATACGAAGTACGGTTTCGATAAGGATGCGGTTACATGTTTTAATTATTGTGAAAAGGGTCACTTCAAACGTGAGTGCACTCGACCGAGCAGAAAAGGCAATCAAAATCCCTTCCATAATCAGACAAGTACTTCTAACACGAATCAAGTTAACCGTGAAAGAGGGATAGTAGCTGTGAACAACACAACCAACCAAACCCAGGCTGGACCTTCAAACACCAACCGAGCATTAGTCGTTCAAGCTGATGAAGGGTGTAATTGGTCAGTACAATTTGGGGATGGTGATCTAGAAGGAGGAGGAATCACATGTTATGCAAAGATCATCAATCACATCAAGCATGTTCACAAAGAGGAGTTCTCTAAAAGTGATGATAGTTCTGGTTATAACGGGAGTTCGGATGAAGAAAGCTCGAATGCGGGATGTTATAATTCAGAATCTGATGTGAAGAAAGAGTTGAATTCTGATGTTGATGATTTATTGAAGGAAGCTGAGGAGTTAAAGTGTCAGAAATCTATTCTGACCAAGAAGGCTGCTGTCGCATCATAGGAAATGGAGAAGTTCTTCTCTGAAGATGGATCTTTTTTCTTATCAGACTGCCTTTATGGAAAATGACTCAGCCTCGACAAGTCAGGTAAATTCCAACACTCCTACTCCTAGTGTATGTAATATGTGTGCAGATTTGAAAGTGAAATCCGAAAAGGTTCCTAGTCATAATCAAAGTTTGGTTATTGAGTTGTCTAAATGCAAAGAGGCAAACATGGCTTTAGCTCGAAATGAAAAGGATTTCAAAAAAGTAATCGAAACTCTAAAGAAAAGTGTTTCCGAATTGACCAAAACTGTTTTTAACAAACAAATTGGTATTAATAACTACATTAATATCATTGAGGAAGCAAAGAAAGAGTTAGCCGTGGCAAAATGCGAGCATGATGCAATCAAGCTCAAATTGGAGAGTTATTCTAACTCCCGATATGTGCTCGATCACATCATAGACGCTTAACAGCTGAAACGGAACAAGAAAGGCGTTGGGTATAAGTCGTGCCCGCCCCCTTTGAGACACAACTATACTCGAATGCACGATGAAGAGGAAATGCCTCGTTTTGAACCTAGTGTGCCTCTTGATTATGAGGAAGTTACTACAGGATTAGGGTTCAAACCGGACAGTTCCTCGGGTAACTCAACTGAAGGAACAGGAAATTCAACATCAGTGAATCAAATTCCTCCAATTATTGAGGACTATGACTCGTCTGATGATGAATCAGATGTGAGTAACCAGGATGAATCACTTGATAAGATGAAAGGAGTAGAAATTCCGATTGAGAATCATATTCTTTGTGATCCTCCTACTCCTGTTGTGCAACCGGTTGCCAAACAAGTGATTAATCCTGTCAAGGAAGTCAAGGAATCTGTGTCTGACATTAAGAGTAATAATGTGTTGTATACTTTGGTCGGTGATGCTAAGATTTATTCAGACAATGATTTTCCAATTAAAAACATCAATCCATCTTTGATTGATAAAGTTTTTGAAGATAATACCAGTAAGTTTTTGGGAAAGACAATCCCGGGAGTTGTTGTAACTCAATGTGATCCTATTCCAAAATCAGAAATTAGAAAACAATTTGGAAATCAAAGATTACCGACAAAGCAACAACCTATTGCTTCTAAGGGTAAACAGCAAGAACAACGAGCTCAGAAGCCTAAAGTTTCTCAATCAAAGTTTGAAACAAATGGAGCTCGTTACAGGAAGAAAAGCAGTGATGTCAAATTTGTAGCATTAAAGGGTACCGATAAAATTGAGACTTTTGAAAATAAATCAAACACTGAATTTGTCCAACAAGTCAAAATTTTAAAACGCAATAGTCAAAACAACTACACTCAACACACAAATGGGTGTGATGAAAGAGCAAGTACCTCTGGTTCTACAGGTTCGACATCTGTTCTTCAATCGGAATCTCCTAAGTTTGTTGAAAGGAGAACTTGTTTTAAGTGTGGGAAGTTTGGACATATCATTAAAAACTGTACAAATACTCCCAAAGAAAAATTTGTTGAGAGAGCCCCTCCTGAAAAAGATCACCCACAACGTCGTTCTGTTTCACCAAAACATGATAAACGAACTGTTAAAGAACAAGAAATGAAACAAGGACATCAAAACGTCAAGAAAATATAAAAGGCTTTAAAATCTGAAGTCAAATCTGTTAAAAGGGAACCAAGTTCATCACAACTGTTAAAACCAGAAGTTTCAAAATATTTTCACAAAACTCAATCTGGTAAACAAAATCAAACTTGGAAACCTAAATCGGGTGAAAGTTCAGGGGGAGCTGTTGTTTTTCAGAATCATCAAGAAATCGAGATCACATTTCGTGATGCTCAGGGACGACCTAAGACCACTAAGGCCTGGGTCCCCATCCTCAACTAATCGTTGAATGAAATGTGCAGGATGTTCCAGGAGGAACTGTTAAGAGTCATTGGATTGTTGACAGCGGAGCATCTAGGCACATGACAGGCGAATTACGGCTTCTTTATGATGTGAAAAACATTAGAGGAGGTTATGTCGCATTTGCTGGAGACAAAGGCGGATATATCACTGGAGAAGGAATGATCTCCAATGGTGTTGTGTGTTTCGATAAGATCAATTATGTTCATCAAATTGATCACAATCTTCTGAGTGTTTCGCAGATTTGCGATAAGAAATTCACCGTGCATTTTGATGATGCCAGTTGTTATGTGCTGAAGCCTGGATTCAAAATTCCTAAAGAATGGATTCTCTTATCGGCTCCAAGAGTTAATGATCCTTATATTCTCGACATGAGCCAAGCGATTACGACCTCTGCATAAGTCACATGTTTTGTCTCGAAAACCACATAAAAGGACTCTATATCTTGGCACAGATGAATGGGGCACATTCACTTGAGGAAAATGAATCATTTGGTGAAAAACAACCTTGTGAATGATGTGCCTGTGAGAAGTTTTCATCTACAAGATGTCTGTGTGTCATGCCAGAAAGGAAAGCAAACGAAGAAATCTCACCCGATTAAGAAAGTCAACACTGTTAGCATGCCTCTCGAACGTCTTCATATGGACCTCTTTGGACCTATGAAACACAAGACAACCTTTGGGGATGCTTATTGTTTAGTGGTTACTGATGACTACTCTAGATTTTCTTGGGTATCTTTTATGGCGCACAAGAGTGAAACTCCTGAAATCCTCAAGAATCTTCTTACTTTGCTAGAAAATTTGTACTCGTTGAAAGTGAAGAGGATCCGAAGCGACAATGGCACTGAGTTCAAAAACTGTATAATGGATGAGTTATGTACTTCAAAGGGCATTCTTCATGAGTACAGTTCTCACTACACTCCACAACAAAATGGTGTCGCTGAGAGGAAGAATCGGACGATAATAGAGACTGCAAGAACGATGTTGGTAGAGTCGGAGCTTCCTGTTCAGTTCTGGGGGGAGGCTGTGTCTACTGCTTGCTACACGCTAAACAGAGTTCTCACAGTTAAAAGGCATGACAAAACTTGTTTCGAACTCCTACACAAAAGGAAACTGGATATTTCTCACCTAGAACCTTTTGGCGCTCCATGCACTATGATTGAGCACCAGAAAGGTTCAGGACTCGTAGAGAAGTCATGTTGGCTATAATTGATGGAAATCTCAATGAAAGGAAATTTTGGCTAAGATCCAAGTGTTCGATGTTAGATAGGGTAGTGAAATTATGATGAGTATTGGATAGATTACTCTCATCAAGGTTACATAACGACAAATGAAGCTCTAACAAAGAAGGGATCATCCTTAAAAAGTTTGCAAAGTTCCATGTCATAGGAAAATCAAAGAATGAAAGATCCAGGGATTGTAAGGATGACATGTTTTGAAAAAAGTGGGGGAGTCGACCTTTAAGAGAATTTTGGCTAAGATCTAGGTGTTTAATGTTAGAAAGTGTACTGCTCGAATTATGAAGCGAACCAAGATCGACACTGGAAAGACCACAATTTGACAAACTTAACTCTTTCAACGAAGGAACCATGTAAAACACCATGTGAAGGTTTTTTGCTCCACTAAGAAGCACAAAACTCAAGTCATTATACACGAGTGATGAAAGGCCAGAAATCCATGCCATATCAAGTGACATCAACTGTGTATTTGAACTAAGATCAAGATTCTTTAAATTAGAAAGATTTCCAATGCTATGAGGAATAATACCAGATAAATATGCATGTGACAAATTGAGGTAATGCAGCTGTTTCAAGGATCCAATGAACTCAAGGATTCGACTTCCCTGAAAATCATTCCCACTCAAGTCCAAGTGATTTAGATGCCTCAATTCTCCTAAAGAAGTGCTCACCTCCTTACTAACCAAGCAGTCATCATCATCTACAAGTGCAGCTCTAAGATGGAGACGTTCAACATGTCCCGTGACACCATCACACATGACTCTTTCCCATCGGCAACAGTCATTGCCAACCCATGATGACAACATATCATGAGCATCTATAACACTGTGTTTGAACTTTAGAAGAGCTAGTCGCTCATGCTCAAAGCAAGCCATCGTGGTATTTTGAGCACCCAAACATGTGTTTATGGTTGCAACCATAAATATTATTAGAAAAATGAAACTGAGCCCCAAACCCAACGGATTCCCCATTATTTAACCCCACAACTTGGTTTGAGCTAGCTTAAAACGTGAGTGTAAAGATGGATTTTTCTGATGGGTTCTCAAGATTAGCAAACACGTTAATTTATAGATCCATATCTATTGAAAGTCAATGCTCTTTTTTTTCTTTTTGTTGGGAATTAAAATAATTAAGTTTATTTTGTCCATTAACATACCCCTTATTTTATAATGCTTTTTTGGTTTTTTTTTTCGATTTGGTATAGGGAGTATATCAAAACATATAAAATTTCCACCCGGCGCAACCAGCGAGTTTCATCCCACTACTTTATCTATATTTTAAATTGTTTATATATATCTTAAGTTTTTTTTAAAGTTATATTGTAAGGGCCCATATTTTCTTCTCGTCTTAGGCCTTAAATTTCCAGGAATTCTTAGGGACGACCCCACCCCCTCTATCATAGAGGTGTAAGATTCAAATCAACAAGGTGCTATTATTGGTGATTAATAGAAAAATAAATATAAATAAGAGTAGATTTTTTTTTGAACGGCCGATAAAAATTTTATTAATAAACTAGCTGGGAGCTACAACCACACTTACAAGAGGACATATACACCAAAAAAAACCACAGTACACCAAACAGCAAAACAACAGAAAGAAAAAAAAAATAAAAAAGGAAGCCCAGCGCTACCAATTAATTCTGGGTCACCTTATGTTACTTCGAACCTCCTCCATTTCTCCCACGTAATTCTGGTTTCCTTGGCTCGGTTCCTGACCCATAAGAAGCTCATCGACTTGACTTCATCAATGACTTTGGAAATCATTGTTGATTAGAAAAAAATACATTGTTGATTAGATCTATGGGGTTTAACTTTTAATATTTAATGTCTCAATCAAATTTGCTAGTTCGTTGATATAAAATGACTATTGATATATAAATACACGGTAACATGAAACACGGTGACATGAAACGATGAAAAGAAAATAATAAATGACATATAAATAAATATTTGGTTTTGATTTTTGAAATACAAATAGTTTCAACCTCCAAGCTATTAAATAAGCGTTGAAATATTATAGAGGTGGAAAGTTTGACTATTAAATAAGCGTTGAAATATTATAGAGGTGGAAAGTTTGACTATTAAATAAGCGTTGAAATATTCTAGAGGTGGAAAGTTTGACATATTTATACAAAAAAGTGGGCGGATTATCTAGTTTGGTCGCTGATGTAGCTGTTGTATGGCTAATAAAAAACAAGTATTTATAAGACTTAAACACCTATACTAGTACGGGTAAGTAAGGTCGTCTCCATAAGGAATATGTGGTTTGTGTTTAGTTAGATTATCTAACTAATTAACTAAGAAAAAAAGTTATCAGATTAAGAAGAAGTAACCCCCGCCCGGTATCTCGATTACTAGTTTTAACACAAAAACTCGTTTACTGATTTGAACACCACATAGATAGGGCCTTGGAATTAATGACTTTGACTAAATTATTAGGGACTGTTAAAGCACCAGATCGATGACCAACATCAAACATTGCACTTGATTCAAGACATGAAGAACAATCATAAACACCAAGGATAGAAAGATGTACAAGATGAATCTCTTTATTAATGAATCAGTCATCATAGATTACATACCAAAAGAGTTTACATCATCTACAAGCTGGTTTAGATCACTAAGATCTAAACCAAGCTTTCTCTCACTAACACATAGTATCCCTCTCTCTCTAGAATGTGCACACCAGGAGGAACAAGAAGTTAGGAGAGGTGCACAAAGCTTCTTCGTCGATTCCTTGCCCTAATCCTATATAACACATATATATAGACTAGGGACTAAACCCGGACAAAACAATCTACACAATAACCCTGACTCTTGTCCCTAACATAAACCCCTGACAAAAGTCCATGACTTAAACTTGGACAATTGTCCATGACGAAAACTTGGACAATTCTCCATGACTTAAACTTGGACAATTCTCCATGACATAAACTTGGACAAAATTGTCCAAGGATAAACCTTGGACTAAGTTTCAAGACATGTACAATGAAGACCCTAACAATTGGAGGGCATGCACTTATCACCCAAAGTGCATTAACAAACTCCCCCTTGATCAGTGCATGGTCTTCATGTGGTCTTGAATTCTTCATTATCGTTGACTTTAACTTGGACTTCTGCTTTGGTTTACCAGAACTGATAAGCGACAGTTACCCTGCAGGAACTGCACTTACAGTCTCTCCCTTAACTGTTGCAATCAGTTATGTCTAACCCTGATATCTTCAGTCACCGGATACTGCACTTACAGACTCCCCCTTGACTGATGATATCATGGCTGCTTTCAACTTTGGTTGAGACTTGATCTTTCTGACAGAGCACAGCGATCTTCAACCCTTCTAATAAAAGACTTGCTGAGGATCACTTAAGGCCGCTTTGAGAAACCCAAAGAACCAACATCAAACACTGTAGATCCTCCCCCTCAAACTACTCCCGAATCAAGTTAACGCGAACCGACCTACAACCACATGTAGGAATATCGCTCGATACATTAATCTTCAAACCTAACCGGTAGCAGAAAGAAACATCGAATTTCCAATGCCCAACCTTGAACACTTCAAATTCCGCAAAGATATGAAGCTCAGGTCGATAAGTTAATAAAAAACTGAACTTCGTAAAAGTACATCCACCATCTTGATCAAAAGTCTTCAACCCTTCATGTATGATCCCATCTCGTCACGTATCTTCATGAATCAATCTCCTACCTTCACGAATCCGATGAATCCCAGATGGCTTTTGTTAGACCCAGTTCAGGCTCAAAACAACTTCTTTTCACGTAATATGGCAAGTGATTTCAGTAGATGTGAAAAAGATGTGCGGAAATGGAAATCAGACTTTCAAGAAACAAGACCTACAGAATTATCAAGTTTATATCACTTTGAAACAAAAATGGTTTACAAGGTGATTGTAAGATTATTATCTAATACAAACGAATCTTGAATTCTGTGGGGGAGAGAGCAATGGAGTTTAGATGTATGTGTGAATGCTAAGCTTCAAACTCACTTTGCTTCTCCTGGTTGAGCCTTCTATTTATAGACGGCTTGTATGAATAAACAATAGTTTATTCATACAATAATTCCTGCAAAAAGTAGCCAATTAACATATTCATTGATTCCAACGTTCAAGTTGCCTTTTTCATCATGATATCATTTAATGTCAACTTGCTTCGGTAAGTGTGGCAGGACAGAGCCAATTTCAGACAAGTGGGTTATTTCATCAGAAATTCTGATAAACCACTTCATCAGAAATTCTGATGAACAAATCATCAGAAAATCCTTGATGATCAGAATCGTCATATACTATCATCAGATCCATCAGAAATGACCTCTTCTGATAATCCAATTCAGCTCTTGATCAACTTGTGATTCTTTGAAGTAGATGCTATGTATTCCGGTTGTCCCATCTGATCTTTTTTTTTTCGAGTTCGTGATCTTCAGGACTGTGATCTCTTCATAGATCCAGTTGATTGTGTTTTTCTTCAATACTTACAAATAAAGTTTCCTAACAGTTTCCCCCTAAGTATTGTAAGAAAATGAACTACCTCTATATCAAACATAAACAACTTCCTTTGAAAGAAAAATTCAAAAACAACTAAGTTCAGAAACATTGAACATAGTCAAACCAACTTAAATCAGACATTGATAAAATATTGTTTATAAACAGGAAATTTAATCTTATTAAATCATTAGTTAATCTTCACTCCACTTCTGTATTTGTCTGCAGGTTTCAGTCTTTTCTTGTAGTCAATTGCCTTTTGAGTTTCTTTGTACATTTCTTTATACCATCCTCTTGCTTCCATCCAATTTTCAATGCACTCTTCAATTGTTTTTCTCAGCTTTTCATTGTTCTTTCCCTTCTTTTTGAGTTGCTCTTGTTTTTCATTCATGCAGTTTTTTATATATTTCAGAGTTTGATTTGAATACCTGTATATATCACTGATTCTGAACAGAGCTTTCTCTTTATTAACATCTTTGAAGACTACACTCATTTCTGGTTGATCAAAGATTGCTCCAGTTCTTAATGGTTTAGAAGCAATTTCAGCTGGAATTGAAGTGTTTGGAGGTGGTATTAGCACTTTGTTGCTGTACTCAAAATTGATACATAGATCAAAGTCTGCCAGTGCAGCCCTTTTGTATAACTTCGCTCCTGCACTTTTGAGACTTTCAAGGGCTCTTCTGATTATAACTGAATTACCTTTCATTTCATCAATGATATTCTTTATTTTGACTATTCCCAATGGGTGAATATCATCAGCCAGATCTGCATCAGTAACCTTTTTGTTGATACACATTTTGTGGACGCGACTCGGCTCGGTTCGATCTGTTTCGGTTCAACCCGGTTAGGTTCAGCTCAAGCCCGACGTCACGACATTCCTCCGTCGTGCGTCCCAGAGTTCGACACGCAAAGCAAGGAGCGCCGCGAGCCGGTTCCCGCAACCACATCTTCATGACATCATCATGATGATGCCATGATGATGTCACTATGTTGACTAAACTTCAAGATATGCAACAAAATGAATTCTGGACGTGCATGCTTTAAACCATTTACATGTTGGGCTTCTGTTTTGTCTTTGGGCCGAACATCTAACCAATCGCACAAGTGAGGATCAAGCCCAATCGCACAACACTCATATATATATATACCGAAATCACTTAGTGATTTCGGTGGTGAACAAGAGAGAAGTGAGCGAGGACAAGAAAAGGGCAGCGAACAAGAGAGAACCGAGAGATTTGATAGAGAGTTTGCATAGATTATCTTGTAAACATTGATTTGTAATTGTCTTTCAAGTATTAATACATTGGTGTTAATCGTTGAGTCCCGGTCTCCATCTCGTGTTTTTGTTCATCTCCTTCTCTCGATCTCGGTTTGCATCTCCGGTTGGATTCCGCACAACCGGGTGTGTTTGACAACAAGGATTAGGCGACTAGATCCTCCCCTAGCCGGACCTACAAGTGGTATCAGAGCCTTGGCTCTTCTCCTTGTTAAAACCGAGTTGTTTTCGGGTTGTTTTTCGGGTTTTTGAAGTTTGTATTTTCTGGAAAATTTCTGTTTATAGCTTGGAAAATCTTCATATTTTGCTGGAAGTTCACATTAAAACCTTGTTATTTTTCATTTTCTATTGTTAAAAGTTGGTTTTTATTGAAGTTTCATGCAAAAACTCGTGTTCGGAAAGTTTCGGTTTACCGGAAACTTCATGAAGTTCATGGTGTTCTTCATATTGTTCTTCAAGCTTTACACTTTTTGATCTTTGAAATTTGAGTATCCAAGTAGTTTGTGTATTTGGAAATTGTGAAAGTATTATAATATTGCATGCCATCATGGTTGGTGAATTCAGCATGGTATATCCGAAAGTGGGTATACCTTGTGTCAGGTGATAGAAAGTCAAGGTCCCAGTCACACAAGATACCTGATCACACAAGTTTTGGATTGCACAAGATCTTAAAGTCGTACAAGTCAGCGAATTTGATTCCAGCGATTTAGCAGTAACCAGCGAATTACCATTTCTTGTATTGTTTCCATTGCTTGACCCGGCGAACTCAAATCCAAAGGCGACTTTGGTAACCGTGTAATCGTCCTCAGCGAGATTATTACGGTTTTTCGGCGATTTTACTGATCTTCGTTAGAGCGAGAATAGGCAGCGAATTTCAGCTACTAACCAGCGAATTTAAGTGATGCCAGCGAATTAACAGGATCGAACTGGGCTGTTTATCTACTCGCACAAGATCTGGGCTTACACAACAAGAATTGGGCTTCTGATTACTTTGGACTTCTGTTTGGGCTGCTGATTTAAGTCGTACAAAATTGTCTGGTCGCACAAGTTACTTCCGAAATCAGTTCTTATTGCCGAAAACACCTCACGTGTCCATTTCAACGAAATCACATACTTGTTATTTTTTTTTAATCAGGGGATCTTTATTTCTTTGTTTTGTCAAGATATTATTAAAAAAAAAAAAGAAGGGGCTTGCAAAAGTATTTTTAACTGTTTGTTTGGTTTGTGATTTTCAGGTTCTTATTATTCTTGATCAAAAATGAATCCAAGATGGAATACTCCGGTAAAGACAGACATGTATGGAAATCTGCTGGAACCAGTCCCTCAATCAGTACCACAACAACAAAGCCAACGACCTCTGAGACCAACTGATATGTTCGGAAATCCATTACCTGTTCGATCTACCGGACCAACTGATATGTTCGGAAATCCATTACCTGTTCGATCTACCGGACCAACAGACATGTATGGCAATCCTATCCAAGTTCCGGTTCCTCCAAAAACAGACATGTACGGAAATCCGCTTCAACCAGTTCCTCAACCGGTGCCTCAACAGCAAACCCAAAGGCCTCCTGTGACAACAGATCTACATGGCAATCCCATTCAAGTTCCTGTTAAGCCAGCTCAGCATGGGAACCAGAACCCTTTCAGAGATCAAGGAGACCAGCAGAATCAGAACAGGAACGATGAGCGTACATTGATACCTGTCAACAACCAAAGCCAAGCAGGACCATCAAATGCTAACCAGGCACTTGTGGTTCAAGTATATGAAAGTGGTGATTGGTCAATCAGGTTGAGTAGTGATGCTCCAGTTGGAACAGCTTGTTTTGCTGAAGTTGTCAAAGATGCCAGCAATGGTGAATCCTCGGGAAATAATGACAGTTCTGAACATGACAGTAGTTCAGATGAAGACGTTTCAACTTCAGTTGAGGATGATACTACTTCAAGTTCAAGCGAGGTTGGATCTGAATATGAATCATCAAGGGAGGTTGTTGATTCTGATGCAGAAAGGTCAACATCTGAGAGTGATCCAAGTCAGGTATGTGTCAATGAACCAACTGCTGTTATTTGTGATAATTGTGATAGATTGCATGTTAAATGTGCTAATTTAGAAGTAAACATGTCTGAGTTGCAAGGCAAACATGATGCTTTACAAGCTAGTTTGTTTGACTTGCAAAACAAACATGTTGATTTAGATGCTAAGTGGTGTGAGTTGCAGAGCAAACACGAGGCTTTGCAAGAGAAATATGATGTGACATTCATTCACAATCAGAAATTAACCGTGGATCTTTCTAAGTGCACAGAAGCCAACATGTTTTATGAAAACCATGAAAAGGAATTTAAAACGATGATTGAAACTTTAAGGAAAGATAAAACTGAGTTAACAAAAATGGTTTCAAGAAAACAAACTGACATCAATTTGTATATAACTCGTCTTGAAATAATGCAAAAAGAGATGGCTTGTGTTAAAACTGAAAGTGAGGCGATCCGACTCAAGTTAGACAGCTATTTAAGCTCTAGCTATGTGTTGGATCACATCATTGACGTACAGAAAGAGAAACGAGATGTCACATGCATAGGTTACAAGAAATGTCCACCACCCGTGAGAAACAATTATGATGCTCTGCCTGATGAGGAGTATAGAACTCACTTTGAACCATCTGTTCCTTTGGACGTCGAGGAATTTGCAGCAGGACTAGGATACAGGAAGGAAGTATCATCAGATTCGGATGTGTCAGCAGATACATTTGTAACTGCTGAACCGAATCAGGATCCTCCAGTTGTAATTGAGGATGCTGATTCTTCTGATGATGAATCCGATGATACTAACTCAGCAAAGTCTGATGCGGTGATCAAAGAAGAGGACATACCTCTTGAGAATCACATTCTTTGTGATCCACCTGCTAAACCGTCTGTGATTGCTACAGCCAAGTCTGTTGAATCCTCATCTGGAAGCTGTGAAAGCGTGAACTTGCTTTACACGTTGATTGGATCTGATAAAATATATTCAGACAAGGATTTCCCTATCAAAAATGTCAATCAATCTTTGATTGATAAAGTTTTCGAAGATTCTACCAGTAAGTTTTTGGGAAAGTCGAGCCCAGGAGTTGTAGTAACTCAGTGTGCTCCTATCCCAAAATCCGAAGTTAGAAAGAAATATGGGAATCAAAAATTGCAAAAACAAAACAATCAACGAAAGCAAAATCACGCTGCCCAAGGAAATGGAAAAGGCAAACAGAGCCAAAACAAGAAAAAGGACAAGAAGGTAAACTTTGTGAAATCAAAGGGAACGGACAAAATTGAAACGTTTGAAAACAAATCTAACTTAGATTTTGTTAAACAAGCAACAGTGTTGAAAAGAAATGAACCAAACTGTTCGAAACCTAGTACCTCGAGATCACAAAGTTCATCATCATCAACAAGACGATCACATGATACTTCGGGGTTTGTTGAACGAAGATCATGTTTTGAATGTGGCACAATTGGACATATCATTCGAAATTGTCCGTATCTTCATAAGTTGAAAGCAAAGGTTGATGCCCCCCATGGTAACAATTACCATAAAAGATTTGTTTCACCAAAACAGGACCCTCGTCTTGTTAAACAACAAGAAGTGAAACAGAGAAAGAAACAACGGAAAAATGTTGAAAAGGTTTTAAAACCAGAGGTTGTCCATACAAAATCTGTCGAATCAAATGTTAAACATGAAAACCAAAAACAGATTTGGAAACCAAAATTGGAAATTGTTTCAGGGGGAGCTACTTCAATTCCGAATCATCGGGAAATGGATGTTACAATTCTCGATGATGACGGACGACCCAAGTCTGTGAAGGCTTGGGTCCCACTCTCCAACTAATCTCTGAGTGAGTGTGTAGGATGTTCCAGGAGGAACTTTCGATAGTCGTAAGATTGTTGATAGTGGAGCGTCCTTACACAAGATAGGTGACAGAAGAAATTGTTGCCTTTGATGGAGAGAGGAGAAAAGAAGACAAAAATGTCTGATGAAAGAATGTTGTTGAATGAAGTTGAAAAATTCGACCAGATGAAATATGTGCCAAATATTTGGTTGTTATGGTTTTTGATCGGGTCCTCAGGAAAGATTCCAATGAAAAGTACGCGCCTGTAGCACGTCTGAAGCTTTTTGAAGATTCATGGATTTTTCTTCCACAAGAAGTTCAAAGTCCACAAGATGAACGTGCAGTGTACATTTCTTCGCGGTGTAACCGAAGAAAATGTGTTTGTTGAACAAACCAACCGGGTGTGCGGATGCCTTGGCGTGGATTGAACAACCGCACACTACTTCTGAAAGAGAAAGACAAAAACCTTCGCTGGTGCAATGTGGAAGACCAGCCGGACCCAAAGGTTTATGATCTTGTTGCTGTCAAGAGATTTCTCAGTAGCTACAAAAATCGTCTTTGAAATCCACACCGGGTGGATATCCAGCTTGGGAGAGCACTCAGATTCCTGGCAATGCACGAAGCAGTTGCAGGATACGGTTTTAAATTTCTAATCTCTCCTATACTTGTCGATATTTAAGCTGCTTTGTGAATTATTATCTCGTACAACACTCTTTGGCCAGACACGTTGATCTCGAATATCACCTCACACGTGATTGTTTCACTATGAAACTCGTCAATGTTGTCATGGTCTGCACCGCTTACCGACGTGCCAACTCATTTTTCCAAAATTCGAGAAATCTTTTCTGATTAAAAAATAATTTTGGTAAATGGCATTGAGGTAAAACATGAGTAAACCAACATCGGAAAATCATTTTTGTAAATACCTTTGTTTTTAAATTTGTCTTAGTTTGTTGATTTTAGGGGGAGTAAATCCAAAATTTGAAAATCCAAAAACATCAAAAAAATTTCAAAAACACAAAAACAATAGAAAAACAAAAATGAGTTTCCTGGCGAGCAAAAGAGAAAATGATAGTACATCAGTGGTCTGTCTAAACCTCTTTAAACCTAAACTGAAAAACGATAAGCAGCTCTATATAAGATGTATCGGTAGGCTCACAATCATTTTAAGGTGTGCAGGGTGATATAAACTTAAATCGACTGAAGACCAGGTGGGAACCATTCATTGGCATATGGTCTTAGTACCGAAATTTCGTTTGAGAGATTGCCGAGGTTCTGAAATATTCGGTCTTTATGCTGCTTATCATCTGGGTATCATGGTTGTATCTTTTACCGAAAAATAACGGGGACGTAAGTCTAGATCTTCCATGATACCATACATACGTGTACATACTGCATACGACCTCAATAAGTGATCAACAATCACATGTCCCTCAAAATAAGTGATAATATATCACATTTATCCGGGAGTCAAGTTCGTCTCTCTGCTGTACGAAAGTACTGACCTGTTCACGGACTTGCTCTTGTGCCCTCATGCATCGAAAATCAAGTTCCTCATCAATATGTGATTATATCACATAGGGCTTGTTTTCAAATCAAAATAAGTGAGAATCTCACATCATATACGGTCAAACAGATGATAATCGGTATACTCACCGGTAAGATGAACCCTCGTGCATACCTTGATACGGGAATGTGTCGTGATGTGGATGAACACCGGTCGGTAAGTATAAATCATACCTTAACGTATCCCCTCGCCATGATTACATCTGATAAGTTGAGCTTAAGTGGACAACAATACCGATAATCGTTATAGGATGCTTATCTTAATGTTAACTAATTGAACAACAAGAGTGTCTTGGCATGACCGTACACTGATATGATTCTCTTACCCTCGAAACTCACAAAAAGAATGTCTGTAAATATTTATTTAATGCTTTCAGTTTCTGCATCTTTGTATATATTTATTTACTGCCTTCAGTCCTTACATTTGAAATATTCAAAAATACCAAAAAGATTTTAGGTGTGTTTTAATATAAACTTTCTAAAAAGCCAAAAAGATTTTATTTCTATCTTATTTTCGATCGTACGATGTTGGATCTCGAGTCTTCGTTGCCTGAAACCTGAACGAAAACCAAAACGACTAAATCTTCATAAACGGTCGAAATTTGCAAGTTTTTGAAAGTTAAAAACGTAAAATTGATAAATTTTTTAAACTTTCAAACTGTCGGACAGTGTTTGATTGTACAATGGTCACATGTGTGTCGTTTGCTTATGATATTCCAAGCAGTTGTTCTCATTACGCGTTTAGATTTCTTGCATGTGCAGATTCTAAAGGCAAGGAGAACATGGTCGATGACAAGCCTCGGAATGAAGACACAACGTGAAGGCACTCAAATGATGAAGATGATCGAGTTGCCGCTGGCCATCATCAACACCACAAGGATCTCAAGTTGTAAAGATCAAGTCATTCACGAGCATAACTCAAGGGGGAGCTTATGTTAAGGGGGAGTTTGTCAACACACTTCCTACATGAAACGGGGAGTTTGTTGATACACTTTCTGCTTACAAGACGTGAAGACTTTGAAGATCCTCCGACTTAGAAGACATGGAAGTTGAACCTCACGAGTAGCGTCCAAGGGGGAGTTTGTTGATACACATTTTGTGGACGCGACTCGGCTCGGTTCGATCTGTTTCGGTTCAACCCGGTTAGGTTCAGCTCAAGCCCGACGTCACGACATTCCTCCGTCGTGCGTCCCAGAGTTCGACACGCGAAGCAAGGAGCGCCGCGAGCCGGTTCCCGCAACCACATCTTCATGACATCATCATGATGATGCCATGATGATGTCACTATGTTGACTAAACTTCAAGATATGCAACAAAATGAATTCTGGACGTGCATGCTTTAAACCATTTACATGTTGGGCTTCTGTTTTGTCTTTGGGCCGAACATCTAACCAATCGCACAAGTGAGGATCAAGCCCAATCGCACAACACTCATATATATATATACCGAAATCACTTAGTGATTTCGGTGGTGAACAAGAGAGAAGTGAGCGAGGACAAGAAAAGGGCAGCGAACAAGAGAGAACCGAGAGATTTGATAGAGAGTTTGCATAGATTATCTTGTAAACATTGATTTGTAATTGTCTTTCAAGTATTAATACATTGGTGTTAATCGTTGAGTCCCGGTCTCCATCTCGTGTTTTTGTTCATCTCCTTCTCTCGATCTCGGTTTGCATCTCCGGTTGGATTCCGCACAACCGGGTGTGTTTGACAACAAGGATTAGGCGACTAGATCCTCCCCTAGCCGGACCTACACTTTTGTTGACTGTTGTCTTTTCTGATCAAGGTATACTTGTTCTGTGCTTCATTGCCTAGGATGCCTCCTCCATTGGTCATTGTATCAATTCTTTCAATTGATACTATTGGATTGGTCAAGTGCTTGTGCAAAATTACCCAACCTCCATTGTTTCTGTTTTCAACAATACCTTTGCTTATTGGAGAGAGTGATCTCTTTGGGTTGTCTTCTGGACCTTTCCAATAGTAATTCTTTAGATGTTCTTCAGGGTACATAATAGTGTGTAAATCACCTTTTAACACTTCCATTTCTCTGATGTTCCCTTCTGAATCTTCTATCATTTCTTTTCTTGGCCTTTTTGAGGAAGTCACTTCATGTTCCATTCTTCTCTTTTCTTTTGTATCCATTAGTATGCTCAACTCTGTTTCTCCTGTGATGGTTGTAGAAACTGGTTGTACTGGAACATGATCTTTTGGTTGTACCCTTGATGTGTCTGGCTTTGAGACATTTGGTGGAGGACCCATGAGTATCTTCTGTTTATCTTGAGGTGGACCCATGGGTTGCTTCTGTTTTTGAGCTGTTGAGGTTTCTGTTGGTTTGGTTTGATCTTGTTGAACAATTTCTGGTTATTGTTGAGAAGTTTCTGATCTTCTTGCTTGTCTTTCTTGTGGAATTGGGACTTTCAATTCATGAAGATCAATATTTGCTAGTCTGGCAACATTATACTGCAATCTCTTAACTAACAGATGAACATTAGTAAGAGCTTGAGTATTTGTTTCCTCTTGTTTCTTCATTTTCTGTAACTCTTGATTTTCTTGATTTTTTTGTGCAGCTAATTCCATCAACAGTTTCTCAAAAGCCTCAGTCATGCTGCTGTTGTTGGCTCTGAGGAACTGTATTTCTTCAAGAAGCTTCCCTGAACTTGAGCTTTCTCCTGCAGTTGCACCCTCAGCCATCTTTTTCTTGATATCATTCAGTTCCTTGATAGCTTTCTCAATTTCTGATGAGCTTTCTTTGTTTTCTGATGATTTTTGCAATTTGTTGAGAGTTGCAGTATTGTCTTTAGTTTGCTTCTGCACAACTTTGACAGTTTCTGACAAAAACTTGATTTCTGACTTTTGATTTCTGATTTCTTCTAGTATTAGATCAAGTTTTTCTTTTGTTGTTGTTTTCACAGTAGCAGCTTCACCTTCAGGTTCTTTTTGAAATTGTTTAGGTGACATAGATTGATGTTCTTGGGAAATTGGAAAAACAACAGATGTTTCTCTTCTATCACCAGCAGAAAACACATTCTCTGCTGTTTTAAGGTTAAAAGGATTGGACGAATCCAAATTCCTTATATCCTCACCAGAAGATTGAAACAAATTCAAGTTCTGGGTTTCCTCATATCCTTGAACCTTTTCAGGTTCTCCATGAGTTGTTGAGAAACTTTTTGTTTTCTCATCCAGGTTTCTTTGATCAGCAGGCTGATCTCCACCTGTTGTTACTACATTTTCCTCCTCAGAATCTGATTCAAAAAAATGAGTCTTTTGTTTTACTCATCTTGTTTTGAAGAAATAGTTTCTCTAAGTAAGATTTCATGTTTTCCTTGAATTGATTCATCAGAATCATTCTCAGAATCATAAAATATGTTTATTTTAGACTGTTGTGCACCTGTTTCTCCAATGTGTGAGGCTTCAGCATGATGTTCTTCAGCCACAGGATTCATATTTATATCTTTATCAGCTAGATGAGGATCAGATTCATCCTGCTGTTCCATTCTTGGTGTGCTAGACTCCTGTGCATCATGCTCCATAGGGAACACTTGTTCAAAAACTCCTTTTCTTTCTAACTTTTTGTTCAACATTTTCAGGTATTCTGCTCTGTATGGTGATTCTTCTGGTATCATACTCATCATTTTTTCTGTCAGAGCAGGTACATCATAATCTGACTTCCAAGACCCTGCAGCATTCCAAGGTTTCATAATTTTTGTCTTCCACATATTTTCTGATGCTGGTATTGCCATGTTTCTTTTCAAAAAAGCATCAGAAATTATGATAGATAGAAATCTTGGAAAGGGTAGATGTGAATCTATTCTACCATCTTTGGTCAGAATTGATCTCCTGATCAGAATAAATATTTCTGCTCCATAATTAATGTTCAATCCATTAATTAGACTGAACATGATTGTTAGAATGTTCATATTTATCTGATCTGTACCTCCAATCTTTGACGATAGACACTTGTTCAGAATTTCCATTAAGACTTGCCAGAAGGCAGGTAGCTTGTTTCTCTTGAATTTATTGATTGTTGAAATCTTTGTTTTGTATCCCATTACAGCATCAAGTTGTGAAAACATATCTTCTCTTTCTGGTGACTTTTCAAAGTTCTGATGTAAGGGTAGCTCCAAACATTCCCTTATCTTTTCTGGTGAAATTTTAATGACGATATTTCCCCATACATGTGCTGTTAGCTCAGTTTGGCTTGAGATTTTGAGAGTTTTTACAACTTGTTGTATGATTTCTTGTGGTACCTCTCTGGTCTTTGTAAGAGCTTGAGCTAACGGGCATCTTGTTAGAAATTCAATGAGAATTTGACACTTCATATCATATTCTTCGATGTTATCATTCATTGCTTCATTGTTGCTCTTTAATGGAAGAAATTCATCTTCAGTGATGAAAGGAACTGAGTGTTTAACTTGGTGTATGTTGATGTTGACAGCAGCCATTGAGAATTTGGGTTTTGTTTTTGGAAAAGGGTTTTAGGGTTTTGAATTTGAGGGTTGAAGATGAAAGACTCTGTTTTTGAATGTGGTATTTATAGGGTGTAGCGACAGAGATTTTTGATTGTTTGTCGTGGGTTGTTTGAGTTCAGGGTGATTAATGACACCTTTAAGATGTTTGAATCCTTTAAGGAGACAACCGTTTTTCAAAAACCTTTGATTTATCTCTAATTTAATGTATATCCTTTTAAAGATATTTAGAGACTTCAAAGATTTTGCAGATAAACACTAGTTTCCAACGTGCACCTTTTCTCTATGTGGGACCCCTTTTTAAAAGGTCCAATCGAAACCCTTTGTGTGTCTCCCCAGATATTTCTCATAATGATATATATATATATATATATATCATCAGATTTTTTTTTTTTTAGATGAGAGGGAATAAGTAGAGTTCTGAGATTTTACTTACATTGTAGTCTTGCAGTTCTGAACTCCACGCCTTTGTTCTGATATACCAGAGGTATATTGTTTTTATATAGCTTGTTCCAGTCCTCAGAAAAAAAAAATTGAATGAAACTTTTTCTTAAAAATTTGATTTTTCATAAATTCAATTAAATCTGATTAATAGAATTGTTTTTCTGATGATATGTTAAACTTTCTGGTTTTTCAAAACAAAAAATGATTTTCTGATTTGTTATCAGAATTTTCACAGTTTTCTGGTGAATGATCAGTTTTTCTGATTGATCATCAGATTTTGAGTTCTACTAACATTTGTCAGTATTCATGTGTAATCCACCAGATTTTCTTTGATTTTATCAGTCAAGATGTGTTAGTTCCCCCTAGATCTATTTACCAATAAAAAACATTTTAAAACAACTCTGTTGTAAGAAAACATAAAACAAACATGTTTAAACGAAAACAAAACATAAAAACAAAGAAAACTACTCCTCCTCATCCTCTAACACATTGAACATGCACTTCACATATAACCAAAGACTGGTTACACGTCCGGTGTGATTCTTTGCCGGCGTCAAGGTGGCTTCACAAATGTTTTCTTGAAGTACCAGCTCAGCTCTTGAGTAGCAGCTTCTCACTCCTCCAAAGTCCAGCTGACTAGTGATCACCTTGGTAACAAATCGAGGGTAAATCAGAAAGGGTTGTCGGTCGTGGATGTTTGCTTCTAGGTCTCTCATTAGAAACTTAGCATAGTTGAAAGGTTTTTCTTGTATCACAGCATGTACCACTTCCATCATCCTATTTGACAGCTCATTGAAGTGTCCAATTTTCTTGGAAAAGCAGACACTTAGCCGTGTTACCAAAAACTGGAAAGGTGGTATAAAACCAGACTTGCTAATGGCCCTTGACGAGTTGAGTGTGTGATAGCCCATTTCAGTCAAGGTTTGTTGCACATTTTCTTTTTTCGGAAGTTGGATTTCATGATCATCACCCAGTTTGAGGACTTTTCTGATTGTTTCTTCTTTTAGAGTAATTTTTACTCCCATGACCTCACTTTCAATCCACATGGAAGTACCACCAAAAATGATTTGAGAGTTCCACCAGAACTCTTGGAGAAGTTCTGGATATATGGTGACATGTGATGACACAGCAAAGCCTAGAGGACTTCGCATGATCATATTGTACACAAACCTGCAGTCCTCCCATGCAGGTCCTTCCAAGTTGGATCTTAATCTAAGATTGTGAAGTCTGTGAAACGGAAGAGGGAATTTAGTGGCTTTCATCAATTTTGGGCGACCCATTTTTTATAAGGAAAAATACTGTTGAAAGGCTTTTGAAGAGCTGGTTTTTGTTACAAATGTTCTTTTCAGGTTGTTAATATTTATAGGTGAAAGTGATGTTAACAGCCAACCTTTTTCTCTTCAATTAAGAATATATCTATCCCAGTGAATGTAACAGTGAGTGTAACAGTGATTTTGACAGTCTATCAAGCCCCATGTGTGAGTAAGCATTTAATGACTAGGCATCTATTTTCATAGCTCCTAATGATTCTAGTGCCTACGTGTCACATTTAAGTTCCTTATGAAGAAATGACGTTGCATGAAAAAAATGAAATTCAATAAACTGAAAAGAAAATGAGACGGTTGATTATTACAGCTGTATGGAACTTCATCAGTATGCATGTTACTTTTCCCCCTTTTTGTTTTTTTTTTAAAAGACAAAACAAAACAAAAAAATACACGAAAATAAGTAATTACAATATGTGGAATGTGCATGAGGATGTATTTTTACAGATTATCCTGATGTTTCAAACATAATTTCTGATTTTATATCAGGAATTCTGGTGCTTTTACCAGATATTCTGATATTTCTTCAGAATATCTGATAAACTATCATTTATTGATAGTTTATCAGATTTCCGTGTGTTCCATCAGATTGATGGATTGTTTTATCAGAAACTAGTTGATTTGTTCTATGAATATCAGAATTTTGATTTTCAACAAGTTGGTTTTCAATTTGTGTTTTTGAGTTTTCTGAGAAATCTTCATCATTTAGATTAACCATGCCAAGTTTGCTGATTAAAAAATTGTGTCTCTTTTCATCAAGAGGTTTTGTAAAGATATCAGCAATTTGATTTTCAGTTGGAACAAAATACATTTCAATGTTACCTTTCTCCACATGATCTTTTATGAATTGGTATCTGACATCTATGTGTTTGGTTCTTGAGTGATGAACAGGATTTTCAGTTATTGCAATGGCACTGTTTGAGTCACATAGAATTGGAATTCTTGTCAGAGTTACTCCATAATCTTTCAGTTGAGTTTGCATCAACAGCACTTGTGAACAGCAACTTGCTACTGCTACATATTCTGATTCTGCTGTTGATGTGGCAACACAGTTTTGTTTCTTGCTCGCCCAACATACCAATTTTTCTCCCAAAAGTTGACAGGCACCAGATGTGCTTTTTCTGTCAAATTTGCACCCTGCATAATCTGCATCTGTGTATGCAATTAATTCAAGGTTTGTATCCTTTGGATACCAGAGACCAATTTCTGATGTGCCTTTGAGATATTTAAAAACCCTTTTTACAGCTTTCAGATGGGATTCTTTAGGATCACATTGATATCTGGCCAGAAAACATGTTGCAAACATGATATCTGGTCTGCTTGCAGTTAAATAAAGCAGTGATCCTATCATCCCTCTATAGGTTTTAATATCAACACTTATACCATTTTTATCAGAATCTAACTTGTTCCCTATTGCCATGGGAGTTTTTGAAACAGAGCAGTTTTCAAGTGAGTATTTTTGTAGAATTGTTTTCACATATTTTGATTGACTCAAAAATATTCCATCAATTCTTTGTTTTACCTGTAACCCTAAGAAAAAGGTTAACTCACCCATCATACTCATTTCAAAGTGGCTGGTCATCAATTTTTGAAATTTGTCACAAAATTTTTCATTTGTTGATCCAAATATAATGTCATCAACATATATCTGGACCAGCAAAGTATGACCTTTGTGTGTTTTGAGAAAAAGAGTGGTGTCAATAGTACCTTTGGTAAACCCAGAATTGAGTAAGAAGTTTGATAAAGTTTCATACCAGGCTCTAGGAGCTTGCTTCAACCCATACAAGGCTTTGTTTAATCTATAAACATGATTTTGAAATTTTGGATCAACAAAGCCTTCTGGTTGATGGACATAAACTTCTTCCTCAATTTTACCATTCAGAAAAGCTGATTTTACATCCATTTGATAAACTTTTAAATTCTTAGATGCAGCATAAGCAAGAAAAATTCTTACAGCTTCTAACCTAGCTACTGGTGCAAAGGTTTCGTCATAATCAATACCTTCTTGTTGACAGTAACCCTTGACCACTAACCTTGCTTTGTTTCTGGTGATTATGCCGTTCTCATCAGATTTGTTTCTGAACACCCATTTTGAGCCTATGACAGATTTATCTTTTGGCTTGGGTACCAGATCCCATACCTTGCTCCTTTCAAATTGATCAAGCTCTTCTTGCATGGCTTGAATCCAGTCTGAGTCATTTAGAGCTTCCTTGACAGATTTGGGTTCTATCTTGCTTAAGAACCCAGAGAATGCACACTCATGTGCAGTTGCAGATCTTGTTCTGACACCATCTGCAGGATTGCCTATGATATCAGAATGAACATGTCCTTTGATCCATCTTAACTTGTTGTTAAATGTTGTTGGTTCTGATGGATTTGAAGTTTCCCCCTGATCAGGTGCTACATTTGTCTAAAAAGTATCAGAAACATGGATTTCTGATATACTACATACTTGATCTGCAGAGTTAGAACATGAATAATCTTTTGATTTATTTGTGTAAGCATTATCATGTTCTAGGAAATCTTCATTTAATATTTCAAAGAGATGTTCATAATTTTCTTGTTTGTCAGAAAAGTTTATTTCTTTTATGTACTCATCAGAAACCTCTGTTTCTGATGAGTCATCGAATGAGACATACAAACTTTCTCTGATGGTCCTGGTGTTGAGAATAAAAACTCTGTATGCTTTTGAGGACAAAGAGTAACCAAGAAAAATGCCTTTTTCTTCTTTTCTGTCAAAATTTTCAAGGCTTTCAAAATCATTAAAAACAAAACATCTACAACCAAATGTATACAAAAATTTTATACTAGGTATTCTTCCATTTATAATGTTGTAAGGTGTTTTGTTGTGCCTTTTGTTGATTATGGATCTGTTTTGTGTAAAACATGCATTTGCTATAGCTTCTGCCCAAAAGTGAGTGGGCAATTTAGAATAAGCTAGCATGGTTCTGGCAGCTTCTACCAAGGTCCTATTCCTTCTTTCAACCACACCATTCTGTTGGGGTGTTCTTGGAGCAGAAAAATCATGAGAAATTCCTTTACTTACTAAGAAATTCTCAATTTTTGCATTTTTAAATTATGTTCCATTGTCTGATCTGATCCTTCTCACTGGTAGTTTTAACAGATTTTCAATTTTCTTAATAAAATTAATGATCAGATCAGGAGTTTCACTTTTCTTTCTCAAAAATTCTACCCATGTGTACCTGGAGAAATCATCCACTATTACTAGTATGTGTTTCTTTCCAGAAAAACTTTCTGTACTTATGGGTCCACATAAATCCATGTGTAAAAGTTCCAAATTTTGTGAAATAAAAGACTCAGAAATTGATTGATTTGTGTGAGCTTCTTTTGGATTTTCCCATTTCACATGCTTCACAAATTTTATCCTTCTTTGAGGATATCAAAGGTAATCCTTTTACCAGACCTTTGCTTGCTAATATGCTTAGGTTTTTTGAAATTTAAATGAGCAAGCCTTTTGTGCCATAACCAACTACTACCCTTGTTATGTTTTGAAAATAAACACAGTTTTGGATGTTCACTTTCTTCTTTGAAGTCAAAATAGTAGATTGATTTTCTTATCCTTTTCCCACTTAAATAAATTTTGTTATCATCTATACCTATTAACAAGCATTTTTCTGGTAAAAAGGTTACCTGAAAACCTTTGTCACAGAATTGACCACAACTCAGCAAATTATACTTTAAGCCTTCAACATAGGCTACTTTCTCTATGGTCAAACATCCATATTTTATGCAACCATATCCCATAATCCTTCCTTTCACACCATTTCCAAAGTTTACCATTCTACCCAGCTTTGAAACAAAGTTGCTGAGTAAGCTCCTGTCCCCAGTCATGTGCTTGGAGCTTCCTGAGTCGCAGTACCAGATCTGCTGCACATGATGGTCCTGAAATGAAATGATTAGAGGGTTTTTGGTACCCAGGCATGCTTGGGTACTGTTTCTGATGAAATTTGAAACATTTTATTTTTATTTCTTCTTGGTTTTGCATCAGAAACTCTGTTATATGCTGAGCCATTAACAGATTTTACATTTTTCTTTTGAAGATGGTGTTGGACAAGCTTCAGTATGTCAACACACATACAAGAGTTATCAGAATTTTCTGATAGTTCCTCTTGTGATGGAATGATTGGATAATTTTGAAAAGATGAGTGAACTGCTTCTGAAATTTTTACAGATTCTTGACTGCATTCACTCTTGTTTGTTTTGAAGTTAGGTTTGTCAAAAGAATATTCAGAACAGATTGAATTGCAAGATTCAGATTCTGATTCTGATACTAAATTATCAGAAATCTGATGAGTTGCTTTTACAAAGATAGTGGGTTTATTTCTATTTGATCTTGTAGCACTTGTATAGCCTAAACCCTCTCCTTTGTTCTTTGGTGTGGACTCAATAAAATTTATGAATTCTTTAGCCTGTTGAAAACCTCTTACGTTGATTTCTTTGTCATTGATTTTCTTGTAAAGATCTTTTCTTTCATTTTCATAAAACTCAATTTTTGCTCTTTGATCTAAACTGTTTTCTATAAGATGTTGGTTTTCAAGAATGATTTTATTCAAAGTCCTTTGCAACTCATCAGATTTTCTAATATCTGATTGATGTTTATCTTGCAGATTTAGAAAATCTGACGTGAGCTTGTTTAGCTTGTGTTCAAGATCAAGATTGTCTAAATTTACCTTTTGTTCTGAAGTTTTTGGTAGTCCTTCAGAGAGTGCCATGAGGCAAAAATTTGCCAACTCTTCTTCTTCATCATCAGAAGAATCATCAGATAACCATGTATCTGTTCCAGCAATTAAGCTTACTTGTTGCTGCTTCTTTGCTTCTTCAAGCTTTTTCTCATAATAGGCAACATCCTTCAGCTTTTTGGTCTTGCATTCTGATGCATAATGACCTCTTTGCTTGCACTTGTAACACACAACTTCAGCCTTCCCTTTATCCTTAGATCTAAACTCTTCTTTAGATCTTCCATCCATCCTTCCTTTGTCACTTCTCTGGTATCTCTGATTACCTCCCCTCAACCTCTGCTCAAATGTTTTGGTGAGCAGTGCTATTGCTTCAGCAAAAGCTGAAAAGTCTGATGATGCATCAGAAGTTTCAAGATTTTGACTGTTTGAAGGTTGTGGATCATTTGTTGTTGTTGATCTTTGTGATTTGGAGATTAGAGCTAAAGATCCCCCTCTTTGAATGGTTTCTTCAAATATTTCTTCCTCTCTGGGGATCAAGATGCTGTACAAGTCATGAAGACTCATGTTTCCTAGTTCTAAGGTTGATGATAAAGTCATGGTTAGACTTCTCCATTCTCTAGGAAGGGCATCAAGAAATTTTATGTTTCTTTCATCGTTTGATTTTGTTATACCAAATTTCTTTAGCTCGTTTAAAAGTTTTGTAAATCTTTGATATGTATCATTTAACCTTTCATTTGGCAAACTTTTAAACCTTTCATAAGATGAGACATTATTTGTTCTCTTGTTTCTTCTCATCCTTTCTCCTCCTTCACAAAGGTTTTCCAACTGATCCCATATTTCCTTAGCTGATGCACATGCATCAACTTGTGAAAATATGTCATTGGGGATGGCCATAATTAAAAGTGACTTAGCCCTTTCATCCCCAGCCACCAGTTCCTTGTCTTCCGCACTCCAGTTTAGTTCACTTTTAGGAGCGCGTGAGGCAGGGATTGCTGGTGATTGGTCAGTTGCTGGAATAGCAGGTATATCAGTCATTGGTGTATGTGGACCCCTTTCAATGGATTGAAACAGAGCTCGGTCATGACCATTAAGGAAATTGACCATCCTGATTTTCCACTGGGGGTATTCTTCTCTGACCAGAGTCGGAGGTTTAGACATAGAACCAATGTTAAAAGCATTATTCCAGGATTGAAAGCTGGCCATATTTAGAGAAAAGAAGATGAGCGATTGATCGTTTGAAAATAGTTTATTCAATCTGCTCTGATACCAATTGTTAGACCCAATTCAGGCTCAAAACAACTTCTTTTCACGTAATATGGCAAGTGATTTCAGTAGATGTGAAAAAGATGTGCGGAAATGGAAATCAGACTTTCAAGAAACAAGACCTACAGAATTATCAAGTTTATATCACTTTGAAACAAAAATGGTTTACAAGGTGATTGTAAGATTATTATCTAATACAAACGAATCTTGAATTCTGTGGGGGAGAGAGCAATGGAGTTTAGATGTATGTGTGAATGCTAAGCTTCAAACTCACTTTGCTTCTCCTGGTTGAGCCTTCTATTTATAGACGGCTTGTATGAATAAACAATAGTTTATTCATACAATAATTCCTGCAAAAAGTAGCCAATTAACATATTCATTGATTCCAACGTTCAAGTTGCCTTTTTCATCATGATATCATTTAATGTCAACTTGCTTCGGTAAGTGTGGCAGGACAGAGCCAATTTCAGACAAGTGGGTTATTTCATCAGAAATTCTGATAAACCACTTCATCAGAAATTCTGATGAACAAATCATCAGAAAATCCTTGATGATCAGAATCGTCAGATACTGATGATATTTCATCAGAAATATCATCAGATCCATCAGAAATGACCTCTTCTGATAATCCAATTCAGCTCTTGATCAACTTGTGATTCTTTGAAGTAGATGCTATGTATTCCGGTTGTCCCATCTGATCTTCTTTTTTCGAGTTCGTGATCTTCAGGACTGTGATCTCTTCATAGATCCAGTTGATTGTGTTTTTCTTCAATACTTACAAATAAAGTTTCCTAACAGCTTTCATGTCCGATCTTCCCCTCAAATCAAGAAGCACCACGTTATTTTGAGAACTGACTAGCAACCGTCTTGGAAGAGGGAACAAGAAACCAGTCTTCTCTACTCTAAACAGCAACTAATAAGGTTGAATCTTTAACTAATCGTCAAACCAGAATCCAACTTCATCATGTCAATACTTGATTAACAACCCAAACATACGTGACAAAACTCCATCACACACGAGCCTTTTTACGCACAAGCTTTAGATTTACCAAGAAAATAGGATTTTTTTTTTAACTCTGACTAACTTAAAGTTTCAAAAGAAACTCTGAATGTTAAAGCTCAGATTGATGTTTCACAAAGAAACACTGATGGAAAACATATATAACCTTTTATATTTCACAAAGAAACTCTGAAATGGTAGTCCGGACACAAATGGACAGGTAAGCTCGGAATAAATGAATTCTTTAAACTCGGATTCCTTTTAAAAGATAAAACTCTGATGAACTTTGAAATGATAAACGCTGATGGAATGTTGAATGTAAAATCTGACTGCCTCTTAAAACAATAAACTCTAATGATATTTTCTATAAAACTCGGACTTTTTTTAAATCAAATGAAAAGCCCTGAAGTTTAAAATGAGAAGTAAACTCTGATGTATTATTAAATGAAAAACCCTGAAGTTTTGAAATTGTAAACTCGGAAGGAAGAAACTATGAATACAAAACTCTGAATAGTGAAACTCAGACCAATTAATGATGGATATAAGAGAAACTCGAAATTCTTTTCCTATTAAGAATAAACTCTGAATGAAAATATGAAGTTAAAACCCTGAATTTTTAAACTCTGACCTCTTAAAAAAAGAAAACCCTGATCTCCAAAGCCCTGACCACAAAGTCCTGACCACTTAAAGAAGGAAACCCTGACTTCTTAAAAAGGAAAACCCTGACCTCCAAAGCCCTGACCACAAAGTCCTGATCTCTCAAAGAGGAAATTGCTTCAGGATATCTCACAAGTGTGACTTCACACTAGTTCATCAAAAACCCTGAAGGAAAAACTCTGAAGGAAAACTCTGAAGGAAAACCCTGACTTGATGTTGATAGACTAAAGCTCGGACAGGTAAAACACTTACATAAATTCGGACATTGCCTTTTTCAGATCAAAACCCTAGAACTGCAACAAGAAAAACCATCACAGCCGACGAACAACTTCATTTTCTTCAAGTTTTATGCAGAATCTTCACGTCTTCAAGATGTTTGGCGGAAACAAACATCAAATCAAGAGCAATGGTTATTCAGAAGGCGGTTAGACCATTCCGAATCGGTAACCATGCTCTGATACCACTGTTAAAACACTGGATCGATGACGAAGATCAAACATTGCACTTGATTCAAGACATGAAGAACACTCATAAACACCAAGGATAGAAAGATGTAGAAGATGAATCTCTTTATTAATGAATCAGTCATCATAGATTACATACCAAAAGAGTATACATCATCTACAAGCTGGTTTAGCAGTTAAGGGAGAGACTGTAAGTGCAGTTCCTGCAGGGTAACTGTCGCTTATCAGTTCTGGTCAACCAAAGCAGAAGTCCAAGTTAAAGTCAACGATAATGAAGAATTCAAGACCACATGAAGACCATGCACTGATCAAGGGGGAGTTTGTTAATGCACTTTGGGTGATAAGTGCATGCCTTCCAATTGTTAGGGTCTTCATTGTACATGTCTTGAAACTTAGTCCAAGGTTTATCCTTGGACAATTTTGTCCAAGTTTATGTCATGGAGAATTGTCCAAGTTTAAGTCATGGGAGAATGGATGGGATTTGTGAGAGATGCACCAAGCTCTCAAGGGTTGCCCTAATCTACCCTATACAACACATATATATAGACTAGGGACTAAACCCGGACAAAACATATTGTCCAGGATATAAAACAAATAATTCGGAAAACAATAATAATCAAGCATGAGGTAGAAGATAAATCTTCATTTAGGTACCTCTGTTGTGTCATAGAATTCATGTAGGAGGTAGGAAGAACAAGCTTCCATTTAGGTACCTCTTATGGCTCACCACTACACTTGATGTAAAAACATACAAGGAGGGTCATGAACTAATATCAATACAAGAACAAGAAACATCTACACTATGAGAAATCATCAAGAGATGTGGGGATTTTATGTTGGACAACCCAAGTTAGTCCACAATCACACCTTCATCAAGCTTGAAGCTTGAACATCACTTGTGGGTCAAAAACCCTAAACAAAACAGAAAGTATTTGAGGATTAACCTCTGATTTTGTATGTCTCAGCCCCGTTTTTAAGCTTAACCAACCATGCAAGAGGTTATAAGCATAAGGATGTGGGTTTGAGTGAGTTAAACTCAAGTTTGAACAAGGATTAGTAAAGATAAATGAAAACAGTTAACTTTGGAGCCTATTTACCGGAGTTCCAGGGACTTATTGTCACGGCCCTCGTCCCGGTGTGACCCGGTCCAGGAGCCGCGGGACAGAAACCCGTGGTATTTATTATTTGATTTGACAGCGGAGGTTTAACAGGATCTTTTGAAACTTGAAAATGCCCAATTATTATATTTCATAAATTGGGATAAACCCCATAATTTACAGTAAAGGTAATTTCGCGAGGAAATCCCTTGTTTTACAAAACATGTTTATTTATTTTACTGAGCCACCTCTTCAAGCTTGTTAGTGCTCCGTAGCACGTTTTCCTTGATTCACAGTAAGTCACCTGAAACATATTTTAAAAATATTTTATCAGCGGGGAAATACTGGCGAGTCACTCAATTTTGATAAAACGACACATAGTTATAAATTACCTCATAAGAGCGATTACAATGGTTACTATCTTATTTTTATCTGGCGCCGTGTCACACCCTGGTGACGATGGTCATACCACTATTGGGTCCTTTCACCCAAGTAGTGATGATTATCACTGTTAGGTTGGTAACCCTAACCGTGAGAAATTAGTAATGTGCACAATACCCCACTTGCCAGTGATTCAAGATAACCACGACTTAATCCTTGTAATATATAACTTGAAAACATTTGGGTATTGTAAAACATTTTTGAGAAAAAGAGAATGACTCACATTGCAAGTTTAGTTGGGCAGAGTTTAGCCTAATGATAAGCCTGATAACCCAATTTAAACTACAATGCACACGAAACTAGGTCGGTAACTTAATACAACTCTTTACGATAAACTCACGAAATCAAAACCCTCACGACGAATGACAAAGCATAGCCGAAATACGGGCAGCACTTAAACATCCATCGGATAGGTTTCAATCGATCGGACATTGTATCGTAGCAGTGATCGAGTTAATACCCTGTATCGTAGCAGCGTCGTGACCCCTTAATACTCGTTTTCAGCAGAATATGGACGTTTTGAGATGAAATTTGCGAATACAGAAGCAAGTCCCATGCACAGGCTACTTATAGCTGATTTTTAGGTTTTACGCGGCCCGCGTAATCCTTAACAAAACTTTTACACGGCCTGCGAGGGCCCCTAGTCTACGTGTAGGGCTTGTGTGTCACTAGTAGGGTTGCCACATGTGCGACACGTGGCCTGGAATGCTTATCCGGTCAACTTTACTTTGGCGCGGCCTGCGTAAGCCTAAGCTTACGTTTTACGAGGCCCGCCTGAAACTTAAAATTCTTGTTTTCTTGGTTTTTCATGCACATTAGGGTTTCAGGGGTCCGGGTTTTCACTTACGGGTCGTTGATGGACAATTTTGCAGGTCCTTACATCCTCCCCACCTTATTTAAAATCTCGTCCTCGAGATTTATTGAAATAAGTGAGGATATTTTCGCTTTATTTCTGATTCCAGCTCCCAAGTGTATTCGGGTCCTCTTTTTGAATCCCACTTGACTTTGACCAATACCAATATTTTATGTTTGAGAAACTTAATCTTTCTGTCTTCTATTTGAAGCGGTTTCTCCACGAACTTCAACTTTTCATTCACCTGTATGTCTTGAAGAGGAACTACTAGCGATTAGTCCGATAGACATTTCTTGAGGTTAGATACATGAAATACATCATGTACTCCTCCTAGCTCCTCTGGTAGTTGTAAGCGATAGGCGACTGGTCCTATTTTCTGGATTACTGGGAATGGTCCTATGTACCTTGGACTTAGCTTTCCTTTCTTACCGAACCGAACTACTCCTTTCCAAGGAGAAACTTTCAAGAGTACCCTGTCTCCAACTTGAAATTCTAATGGCTTGCGTCGATTGTCTGCATAACTCTTCTGGTGATCTCGAGCCGTTTTCAGTCTTTCCTTGATTTGAGTGATCTTGTCGGTGGTTTCTTGTACGATTTCAGGACCTGATAATTGGCTTTCTCCTATTTCTGCCCAGCAAACTGGAGTTCTACACTTTCGTCCACACAGTGCTTCGAACGGGGCGGCTTCGATGCTCGAATGATAACTATTGTTATAGGATAATTCAATTAAAGGTAAATGGTTGTCCCAGTTTCCTCCAAAATCTATCACACATGCCCTGAGCTTGTCTTCCAGGGTTTGGATCGTCCTTTCACCTTGTCCGTCTGTTTGGGGATGATATGCAGTACTTAAATTCAATCGGGTTCCCATTGCTTCCTGGAAACTGGTCCAGAAATGTGAAGTGAAACGACTATCTCTATCCAATACAATAGAGAATGGAACTCCATGTAAGGATACTACCTCCTCTATGTATAACTTGGCTAATCTTTCCATACTAAAAGTTTCCTTCATGGGCATGAAATGAGCTGATTTGGTTAATCGATCCACAATTACCCAAATTGCGTCGTTACCTTTTCTGGTTTTGGGAAACTTAGTAACAAAATCCATGGTTATTAATTCCCATTTCCATACAGGCACTTCTAATTGTTGGAGTAATCCCGAAGGTTTCTGGTGTTCTGCCTTAAGTTGTGAACAAGTTAGACACTTAGATATATATCTAGCTATATCTTTTTTCATTCCTATCCACCAAAAGTTATTTCTTAAATCTTGATACATCTTATTATTACCAGGATGCATGGTGTATCTAGATTTATGGGCTTCTTCTAAAATTTTATCTCTTAAGTTTCCTTGCTTGGGTACCCAAATTCTTTTCTTGTGGAATCTCCAAATTCCATCATTTCCTTGATCTAATTCTTTTATTCTTCCCTTTATTCCTTAAACATCATCCTTGATTGCTGTTTCTTGAGTGTTTTTCAGTTGTTCCGTTAAATCTAACTGTAGATTTAATCTAAGAGCACGAACTCGCTTTTGCTTTTCATGATACTTACGACTTAGAGCATCTGCGACTACATTTGTTTTTCCTTCGTGTTATTGAATATCACAGTCGTAATCACTTAGAATTTCCATCCATCTTCTTTGCCTCATATTTAATTCCTTTTGCCCAAATATGTATCTTAAACTCTTATGATCTGTATAGACTGTAAACTTACTGCCATACAAATAGTGTCTCCAAATCTTAAGGGCAAAAATTATTGCTCCCAATTCTAAGTCGTGCGTCGTATAATTTTCTTCGTGCTTTTTCAATTGCCTTGAGGCATACGCAATTACCTTTTTGCGTTGCATCAGCACACATCCTAATCCCAACTTAGAGGCATCACAATAAACTTCAAAATCTTCTGTCCATTCTGGTAAGGCAAGAATTGGGGCGTTTGTTAACCTTTACTTTAAAATCTTAAAAGCCTCTTCTTGTCTAGATCCCCATTCAAACTTCACTACTTTACAGGTTAGCTTAGTTAATGGTACAGCTATTTTGGAAAAATCCTTAATAAATCGTCTATAGTATCCGGCTAATCCTAGAAAACTTCTAACTTCCATAGCTGATTGCGGGACCTTCCATTTGGTGATCGCTTCTATTTTGGAGGGATCTACGTGAATACCTTCGTGATTCACCATGTGTCCTAAAAATTGCACTTTTTGTAGCCAAAATTCACACTTTGAAAATTTGGCGTAAAGCTTCTCTTTTCTTAAAAAAGTTAAGAGTGCATGCAAGTGTTCACAATGCTCGTTTTGATTTTTGGAATAAATGAGTATATCGTCGATAAAGACAATTACAAATTTATCCAAGTACGGTTTACAGATCCTATTCATCATGTCCATAAATGTTGCGGGAGCATTTGTTAGTCCAAAGGGCATGACTGTAAACTCGTAATGACCATACCTAGTTCTGAAGGCAGTTTTAGGTATGTCTTCTTCTTGTACTTTCAACTGATGGTATCCGGAGCGTAAATCTATCTTTGAAAAATATCAAACTCCCTGAAGTTGATCGAAAAGATCATCAATCCTAGGTAATGGGTATTGATTCTTAATTGTAACCTTATTCAATTCCCTATAATCGATACACATTCGCATTGAACCATCCTTCTTTTTCACAAACAACACGGGTGCTCCCCAAGGGGATGAACTAGGTTGTATAAATCCTTTGCTTAACAATTCATCTAACTGGTTTTTCAATTCTAACATTTCGGTGGGTGCTAACCGATAAGGTGCCTTGGCTATCGGTGTAGTTCCAGGAATTAGATGAATTATAAATTCTACTTCCCTATCGGGTGGTAATCCAGGTAGTTCTTTTGGGAATACGTCCGGGTATTCTGATACTACTGGAATTTCCTTAAGTTCCTTACCTTTCGTGTTAATGATTACCGAAATCATATACACTATTCCTTGTTTTCTTGAATAACTGGCCATTTTTACTACTGAAATGAATTTCATTGGCTTACGGGGCTTATCTCCTGTAATCACCACTATTTCTCCTGTGGGTGCATGAATTTCTATGGAATTCTTATCACAGAGGATTCGAGCATGGTTGGCTACTAACCAATCCATTCCTAACACAACATCGAATCCAGCTAAATTCATAGGTAACAGGTTTGCAGAAAATTTATGGCCTAAGAGTTCTATCTTTCCTTCTTGCAAAACTTTATCTATGTGAACAGAATTACCATCTGCGGTTTTTACCGTAAAATTTTTTCTAAGGTTGGTTAAGGGTAGGTTAAGAGCTTGGCAGAATGAAGTATTTATAAAACTTTGGTTTGCACCCGAGTCAAATAATACTTTTGCATAAACGTCGTGAACTAGGAACGTACCAGCTATTACATCTGGGATGAGTTCTGCTTCTTGGGTAGTCAACTGGAATGCTCTTGCATTATTTTTGGTAGTTCCTTCTGCAGGTTTGGCTTTGTTGTCAGCTGGTTTGACCAATTTGGGGCAGTCTGGTCTAAAATGTCCAGCTTCTCCACAGTTGAAGCAGATTGTTGATTTCTTCCTCCTGCAATCTTCTTCTTGATGCCCTGGAATTTTGCAGAAATTGCAATACCCTTTGCGTTTTCCAAAATGCTTCCTTTTACAGGTACTGCAAAATGGAACAGTGGAAGATTGCCCGGTTCCCTTTTTCTTGAAATTACTACTATTACCCACACGGAATCCTTGGGTAATCTTTTGGGCCACTTTCTTTTTCCGGTTTTCTTCTCTTGTGCGTACCAGTCCGTCGGTCAAGGTGTTGGCTAATTCTACTGCATCGTCAATTGTGCGGGGTCTTGCAGCTTTGACGATGTCCCGAATCTCGCTAATTAAACCCCAAATATAGTGAGAAATAAGTACCGGTTCTGGCGAGGCCAGAGTTGGCACAATTCTAGCATACTCAAAGAATGTCGAAGTATACCCTCGACAATCAACATCCACCATCCGGTGGTTTAGGAACTTATTTATCATTTGTTCCTTTTCATATTAGGGACAGAATTTTCTTTCTACTAGTCTCTTAAATTCCTCCCAATTCATGGCATAAGCCATATCGCTTTCCTTGGCTTGTAGTACCGTGTTCCACCATTCTAGTGCCCCTTCTTTAAAAAGATGCGACGCATACATGACCTTTTCTTCCTCGACACATTTAATTATTTTAATTACTACTTCGGTTTTCTCTAACCAATGCAGTGCAGCAGTTGCCCATTCATTGCCTGCAAATTCGATTGGTTTACAGGCAAGAAATTCCTTGTAAGTGCAACCAGGCGTTGCAGCTTTCATTTTCTTAAGAAATAGGGCTTGCATCACATCATCATTATTATTATTGTTGCCGCCTCCATTTACACTATTACTGAAATTGTCACTGTGAGTACGTTTGCTGGGAGTAGTTGGTTGAGGTTCAACTAGATTTCGGGCAGCAGCAAGGATTGCTAGAATAGCATTTGCTATTCCCTAGGCAACGATGTTTTCTATATCTTGCCTATTAAGAAAGTGATCCTCATTGTTTTGCTCAGATTGGTTAACTTCGTTAACTGGCTCATTGACGGCGGGTTCCATCTGATAATTTTTCAATATATAAATGTATAAATTCTTGGCACAAAATAAAATAAATAATAATCAGTCATAATAAAACAATCACACATAATCATGTCAACACGTATAGCCAAAATTGTCGACTTGGCGACGTTGATATTTTTATATATATTAGTATGCATCTATATACACCAGTTATATTTCAAAGGTTTTATTTTAAGTTATTTTACATGATTATATTTTGATTAACATTTATTATTATTTTATTATTATTAAACACATAATCACACAACCACATACGATCCCATCAGCTGGTACTTCAGAAACGACGTTCTCTCTCGTCGTATTTCCATGATATCCTTTCCCCCACTTCCCGGATTCTATTTCCTGCGTCCACCAGCTCCTCGCCATAGTGGCAGAGTTCAGCCAAGTTCTCGGTGCTCATTGGTGGGTTTGGTGCAGGCTCAGGGTTAAACTGGGGGAAAAAGGTGTTAGGGTTATTCAAGAGATTCTGAAATTGCCAATCACTTGTCCACCATTCCTCCAGCTCTCCGGGTAGAAGTTGGTGGTTGACAATGGGATCTGGGCTAGCAGGTGCTAAGTTAACTGGAAGTTGTGATTCAGCGGGGTAATTGAAGAGGTCTTCATTGGCAGGTCCGACGAGGTCACAATTTGCCAGTTTGCGATCAAGCTCCTCCCAGGGTGGCATTTCCTGGGCTTGCCCTGAACTTTCCCCGATCTCTTTTCCTTTCCCTTTATCATTTGGGTCCTCAGTCTTTTTGACCCTCTGTGCGGTTGGCTTCTTCCTCCGTGCGCGTCTCCAGCCTATGATTCTCCTTCTCTTTTTCGACTTGGGTTTCTCTTGAGGTTGGGCTTGGAATTCCATAGGTTTTTCAGTGTCGGCCCAATAACCGGAAAAGCCCTCGGAAACTTCCATGTCAGTAGGATAGATAGTGAGATTCTGAAGAGCTTCAGATAACTCATTCATGCTATCAGAATATAAGGAAACACAAAATTCTAGTTAGAATGTTATTTACAGAAACATAGAATGGCAATCAATTAAATTAAATATTTTTAAATACTTAATTGGCTTAAACCAGTGGCTCTGATACCACCTTTTTCTGTCACGGCCCTCGTCCCGGTGTGACCCGGTCCAGGAGCCGCGGGACAGAAACCCGTGGTATTTATTATTTGATTTGACAGCGAAAGTTTAACAGGATCTTTTGAAACTTGAAAATGCCCAATTATTATATTTCATAAATTAGGATAAACCCCATAATTTACAGTAAAGGTAATTTCGCGAGGAAATCCCTTGTTTTACAAAACATGTTTATTTATTTTACTGAGCCACCTCTTCAAGCTTGTTAGTGCTCCGCAGCACGTTTTCCTTGATTCACAGTAAGTCACCTGAAACATGTTTTAAAAATATTTTATCGGCGGGGAAATACTGGCGAGTCACTCAATTTTGATAAAACGACACATAGTTATAAATTATAGCATAAGAGCGATTACAATGGTTACTATCTTATTTTTATCTGGCGCCGTGTCACACCCTGGTGACGATGGTCATACCACTATTGGGTCCTTTCACCCAAGTAGTGATGATTATCACTGTTAGGTTGGTAACCCTAACCGTGAGAAATTAGTAATGTGCACAATACCCCACTTGCCAGTGATTCAAGATAACCACGACTTAATCCCTGTAATATATAACTGGAAAACATTTGGGTATTGTAAAACATTTTTGAGAAAAAAGAGAATGACTCACATTGCAAGTTTAGTTGGGCAGAGTTTAGCCTACTGATAAGCCTGATAACCTAATTTAAACAACAATGCACACGAAACTAGGTCGGTAACTTAATACAACTCTTTATGATAAACTCACGAAATCAAAACCCTCACGACGAATGACAAAGCATAGCCGAAATACGGGCAGCACTTAAACATCCATCAGATCGGTTTCATTCGATCGGACATTGTATCGTAGCAGTGGTCGAGTTAATACCCTGTATCGTAGCAGCGTCGTGACCCCTTAATACTCGTTTTTAGCAGAATATGGACGTTTTGAGATGAAATTTTCAAATACAGAAGCAAGTCCCATGCACAGGCTACTTATAGCTGATTTTTAGGTTTTACGCGGCCCGCGTAAACCTTAACAAAACTTTTACGCGGCTCGCGAGGGCCCCTAGTCTACGTGTAGGGCTTGTGTGTCACGAGTAGGGTTGCCACGTGTGCGACACGTGGCCTGGAATGCTTATCTGGTCAACTTTACTTTGACACGGACCGTGTAAGCCTAAGCTTATGTTTTACGCGGCCCGCCTGAAACTTAAAATTCTTGTTTTCTTGTTTTTTCATGCACATTAGGGTTTCAGGGGTCCGGGTTTTCACTTACGGGTTGTTGATGGACAATTTTGCAGGTCCTTACACATATTCACTGAGAAACACCCATGGAATCAAAGCTAAGGTCAAGCCAAGCGTTCTGGAAAAAGAATGAGCTAAAACGGATGAGTAATGAAGAAGTTATGCTCACTTTAGTGGAGCTTGATGTTTCTGCCCGAACCTGCACTTTCAGCTACGAATGTGAGAGTTTGAGTGACTGTTGAGAGTGTTTCTAAAGTATAAAAGACTTGGGAGGCCTTGGGTATTTATAAGGAAGTGATTAGGGTTGATTTTGGGGGGATAATTAATGCTAAAACTCGGTTTAAACTCAAGAAAACATCATATCCCGCTCAAAATCGCGAAGAGAAACATTCTGACGGTTTTGGCACTTGGCACGCGGCCAGCGTAACCTACAGGGTTATCTTACACGGCCGGTATGAGGGTGTGGCCTGAAGTTTCGTAAAATTGCATTTAGGCCCCTAGACTTTGTTATTTTGTGCATTTAGGGTGTTTTAGGGACTAGTTTCGCCATTTTAGCATAGTTTAAGGCCAAATAAAGTATGAGGAACATAATCAAAGTATAATTAAGTGTATGAAGGTGGTATTTAAGTTTCGTTTACGATCAAAACACGTTTTACGCATAAGTTTCACGTATTTACAAGTTTAGCACATAGTTTCCAAGAATTACGAATAAGCATCAATGGTTTCACGAAATTGAATGTATGAGCATGTATAAAGTATGTATGACATGTAATTAACAAAATACAAGTTTTATTTATGATCCAAGTCTCAGATTTTACAACGGTTACAAAGAAAGAACGATTACCAGAACACAAGGTTTCCAAAAATAGAAACACGAACAAGACTTGCTAATTATGGAAAGTATGGAGAAGCAGGGCGTTACAGTCTCCCCTCCTTTAGGAAATTTCGTCCTGAAATTTATTCAAGAGGTAGACTTGAAAGAGTTTTGGCAAGAATTTTAGACTTGGAAATTTTGAAACGTTTTGTAAAGTATGAAATTTTGGGAGAATAGCCAAAATAGGTTTGTAAAAGGATTTGTTTGGCTAAAATGGTTCTGAGGCATAAGCATGAGTGAAACGTGCATAGTAAGAACGATTTTTTAATAGCTAAATTTTGGAGTTGCTTTACAAATGTGTTGTATTTACGAAGGAGGCCTTTATAAAACAGTTTGTAATCAATACGAGTGAGGTAGGTTGTATAAGAAGTTTTAAAGGTAGTATAAGACCGCATATTCATAAAATTGCTTTTCGAGTGGAACGAGAAAATTTTGTATTTTAAATAAAGTATTAACGGCCTACTAACTACGTTTACACAAGAATAGAAAGACAGTTTTAAAGGTAGTGAGATAAGTTAGGATTCGAATGTTTAAACAAGCTTGATTGTGAACGAGGTTTGTGTGAAAGAAAAGGATAACGGAGAATAATACGAGTATAGAAGTGAACGATTGACTCTTAAAGAATGAAAGCGTAAGAATGGCATAAGTGTTGGATAGATGAAAGTAGCGTGTTAAGAATGAAGTCTCGTCGTGGATAATCTGATATAATGCGTTTGCGAGTTGTTTAAAGTTTGGAAAAGGTCTGCAAAACACTGAATTTCTCATGGCACGTTTTACGAAAATTTGGTAACATGGTGAAAACACTTATATATAGGAAGTACCAGCGGCGTATCCACCATGTTTTGACCATGTTACGTTCGTTTCGTATTCGGTGTCGTGTTACGTTCCGTGTCTTATCATACACAGTAGTACCCCCTATGGTTCTTATGAGCCAATCACTATAATCCCGTGTGCACCCGCGATTATTTTGATCGTCGCATGATCCGTATAGCTTGTACTAGTTGTGTATGAATCAGGGTATACATAATTTAAAAAGTAAGAATGTATACGCATAAGAACTTAGTATATATCCAAGTCCATGCTTAAGTATGTATGAGACCCACGCAAGCGAATCCCTCCGATTACGCTCACGTACAGGTACGAAAGTATGAATCATGTGTATGAATGAAAGTATGAGCATAATATAAGTTTAATTATGATTATTCACGTAAGTATAAGTATAGACATAAAACGTATGAGTAGAAGTATAAGCATGAAACATATAAGTTTAAGTATAAGCATGAAACGTATGAGTATAAGTATAAGCATAAAACGTATGAGTATAAGTATAAGCATAAAACGTATAAGTATAAGTATAGGTACAAATAATAAAATTACGTATATAGTGTATGTTGTAGCATAACGAAGTTGGACATATAAAACGTTTTGAATACGTAAGACGAGTGATATAAGCGATTTCGTCTCGAGGTATTTGGTTAAACGTGTACGATGATATGTATAGTGGTTTAAGCGAGACATCGAGTTTATCGAATCAAAGTAGATCGAGTTTGATTTGGAAGGTAGAATATAGTTAGTAAATGTAAGACAATATAAAGTATTCATTGGGTATGTATAACGTGTTTTGCAATGAATGGAAATGCTACTTTTGTTTTAAAAGAGTTTACGTAATCCGAAGATGGTCGGTCCCCATGAAGTCTTCTTGCCCATGTGTTTTGTAAATTGGTGTAGGAAAAAAAGGGTTTTTGATAAAAATAAGTTCGTTTCATCAAACAAGAAATTTTGAATTTAGGAGGCTCTTGTGAAAACGTTGATCCCTAGAAAAAGGGGTTTAGCAAAAGGACTTAGTGTTCATTGTAAAGGGTTTTGACAAACGATTCGTTGATGATGAAAAGAGAGTCTTTGGTAAAACGATTTTAGAATATTTATAAGATCTTATAAGTAATTGAGAAAGGTTGGTTTTGATTTCGATTAAGAATGGAAGTCTCTAGTATGATGATATAATGTGAGCGTGTTTTAGTGATTAAGTCGAATATGAAGTTCATGGGCAAGAGTATCATTGGACCGATAAAATTGATGGGTAGCATTTCGTACGGTTTTGAAGTTCGAATAATAAAACGTTTTAAGACATGATTAAGAATCTCGTGTATATGAGTTGAGTGAAAACAGATTGTAGAATAAGAAGTACGCTTGATAAAACAATGTATTTTGAAATCGGTATAAGTAGGTGTTTTGAATAATGATAAACAATTTAGGTATAACACATGATCGGGTTTGCATAATAAGATATTTTGAAGAGACGCTTTGGTAACGATCACCTAGGTAAGGGAATCACCCCTAACTCGTTGGTGAGGTCATTTTAAGAAAAGGGGGGTGGAGTTAATCGTCAAGGTAAGGAGTTCACTCCTATCTCGATGATATGTCTCCACTTGTCGTTACAAGGAATATGAGTTTAAATTATATGAAATCATGCATATGTATAAATGTATGGAAAAGATTCAATATGTTGTGTGTGTGTGAAGAAATATCGAAAGTAAATCTGGATTTGAAAAGAAATTGCATCATATAAGATAAATAATAGAAACACATGTTTGATAATAATTTGGGATGGTTCCAAAACGGAACTTTGACTAACCAAGTGGTCGAAAAGTCTTTCGAATTTGAGGAGCATGATTTGTCCTAATAGGTGGAATACTCTCGCCGACAAGTCGGTTAACGGTATTTACCCTTCCGATTACTACATGTCCCAAATCAATCGAAATTTCGAGACTTGGCGGGATTTATGAAAAATCGAGGAGTGGAACTAGTCGACAAGGTGCGTATTTCACCCCTAACTTGGCGATTTCGTATCCTAAGTGTGGTTGTTACTCGTCGGGTCAAAATTTAATTTCGACACGTTGACGAGGGTCCACTAGAATTTGAAATTGAAATTCTTCATCAAGATGAGGACTTCACTCCTAACTTGATGATGAATCTCGTATGAAAAGAATAGGTAGATTGAGAGTCGTTCACCAAATTGTGGGTTTCATGCCTAGCTTGGTTAAGTTGTCTCGTTGTGTATTACGAGTGGTTTCGAATTTAGTATAAACGAGTAAAAGACGTATGTTAAAAATAATAATAACAAGTATAAGCATAATAAGCATTTCAAGAAATAATACGTAAAAGACATTTCAAGGATAGCACATAAAGGATGGAATGATACAACAAGTATTAACAAACAAAGCAAGTATTAACACAAAAGTGACATATATGTTTAAAAGGCCAAAAGCAAATAACTAAGGAGTAAATAATGTATCGTGCAAGTAGTTCAAGCAAAACATAAGAATAAGGCTCTAGAACTATAGACTAGGTAAAAAGCATGACAATTCTTCCTAATTCCCTATAGTTATGGCTCTGATACCAATCTGTCACACCCCAACCGATGGTGGAAACATCGGAGTGAGACGAAAACGAGATTGCAAGTGACTTCATAACACTATTTGTGACAATAATTAAATAATTGATTTCATTTCTAAATTTGATTACAAAGGTTAAAATCAAATACAACAACATGATATACAATATGTTCAATACAAGAATACAACAAACATGTACATTAACTTAAGATGTCTAAGTGTGTATCTAAGCATCATCACTACTTCAAGTTCAAAGCGTCGTCATCCTCAACCTGTAACATGTTTTAAAATAAAGTTCAATGCAAAAGCAAAGGCGAGTATACAAGTTTTTCATACGTAGCATAAAAAGATAAGTTTCAAACAATTCCATGTGGCGAGCTCTTGATACAAGATAAATAATAAATTCGGCATGTGTCTAACATATCAAACCAATGATGAAACGCAATATGCTCATGACATAACCACAAGTCCACGGGCGGTGCGTTAATCCTATAGCGCTATATATGTCACGGATAGGCTCGTACGAAGTTAATGGTAAGTCTAACACAAGATGTCCTCAACCCAAGTTTAAAGTATCAAGTAATCAAATAAGCATGCGTGTAGTAGGAATGTTTATGTATTGATATATAAATACACCGTAACATGAAACACGATGACATGAAACGATGAAAAGAAAATAATAAATGACATATAAATAAATATTTGGTTTTGATTTTTGAAATACAAATAGTTTCAACCTGCAAGCTATTAAATAAGCGTTGAAATATTCTAGAGGTATAAATAAATATTTGGTTTTGATTTTTGAAATACAAATAGTTTCAACCTGCAAGCTATTAAATAAGCGTTGAAATATTCTAGAGGTGGAAAGTTTGACCTATTTATACAAAAAAGTGGGTGGATTATCTAGTTTGGTCGCTGATGTAGCTGTTGTATGTCTAATAAAAAACAAGTATTTATAAGACTTAAACACCTATACTAGTACGGGTAAGTAAGGTCGTCTCCATAAGGAATATGTGGTTAGTGTTTAGTTAGATTATCTAACTAATTAACCAAGAAAAAAAGTTATCAGATTAAGAAGAAGTAACCCCCGCCCGGTATCTCGATTACTAGTTTTAACACAAAAACTCGTTTACTGATTTGAACACCACATAGATAGGGCCTTGGAATTAATGACTTTGACTAAATTATTAGGGACCGTTTTTAAATAAACTATAACAACCTAACAATCCGTTTAATTATATTACCCACCAATTTACCATCCCGCTAACAATGCAAGAAGTTGCCAATACGCTTGATAAACGACATATAATTCAATAATAATAAACGTTTCATAAAGATCAACACAAGTAGTTAAAATTACCCGTTACAACAATCAGAAAACAGAGTTAATTGTGTAAAATCAAGCAATCGTTCATTCGAGGGAAGTCACGAAAGGTTTAGAAAAAGGTAACCCCCTCCAAGTTTCCGACTCTAGAGTTACAAAAAACACAGTTTACTCAGTTAATTGGCCACCACATAGACATGGTGTTGAAAAGTCGGTAAATTTAAGTGGTAATAAAAAATGGGTCTTTGTCATCGGATCTACAGTTCAATTACCATATTTACTAGTGTGAGTCAACCTACTCTATTGTCACACCCCAACTGATGGCGGAAACATCGGAGTGAGACGAAAACGAGATTGCAAGAGACTTCATAACACTATTTGTGACAACAATTAAATAATGGATTTCATTTAATTTCTAAAATTTGATTACAAAGGTTAAAATCAAATGCATCAACATGATATACATTATGTTCAATACAAGAATACAACAATCATGTACAATAACTTAAGACGTCTAAGTGTGTATCTAAGCATCATCACTACTTCAAGTTCAAAGCGTCGTCATCCTCAACCTGTAACATGTTTTAAAATAAAGTTCAATGCAAAAGCAAAGGCGAGTATACAAGTTTTTCATACGTAGCATAAAAACATAAGTTTCAAACAATTCCATGTGGCAAGCTCTTGATACAAGATAAACAATAAATTCGGCATGTGTCTAACATATCAAACCAATGATGAAACGCAATATGCTCATGACATAACCACAAGTCTACGGGCGGTGCGTTAATCCTATAGCGCTATATATGTCACGGATAGGCTCGTACGAAGTTAATGATAAGTCTAACACAAGATGTCCTCAACCCAAGTTTAAAGTATCAAGTAATCAAATAAGCATGCGTGTAATAGGAATGTTTATGTATTATGATTAAAGTGTAAGTTTCATAAGAAAACATGTTACACCCCGAAAAGTGATAAACGTAAAAAGGGGTTAAGTATACTCACAAGTTGCATATGCTTTCCGATTATAAGGTGACGAAGTTGATGAGGTTAGAAGGTTGAATATGTTCGTTTAGGGATTTATAAGAGATGTATACATGGTTTAAGGATGTGAAGTTTAAAATGCATGAAAAAGTATGTATATGAAAAGTAATCATTCTTTAACACCAAGTACTTGTTCTTGACACTATGAAACCTCAAGGGTTAATGTTTTCATGAGTAATATACTCATTAGAATCGTAACAAGTCTTATGCCTTAGATGATGTTATTCTAATATCTTGACAAATGCACACAAGTCCATCATCAAGAGTTCGAATAGTATATATAGGTATAAGTATTATATGTATTATTTAGTCCATTAGTCAAGCATGAGGTAGAAGATAAATCTTCATTTAGGTACCTCTATTGTGTCATAGAATTCATGTAGGAGGTAGGAAGAACAAGCTTCCATTTAGGTACCTCTTATGGTTCACCACTACACTTGATGTAAAAACATACAAGGAGGGTCATGAACTAATATCAATACAAGAACAAGAAACATCTACACTATGAGAAATCATCAAGAGATGTGGGGATTTTATGTTGGACAGCCCAAGTTAGTCCACAATCACACCTTCATCAAGCTTGAAGCTTGAACACCACTTGTGGGTCAAAAACCCTAAACAAAACAGAAAGTATTTGAGGATTAACCTCTGATTTTGTATGTCTCAGCCCCGTTTTTAAGCTTAACCAACCATGGAAGAGGTTATAAGCATAAGGACGTGGGTTTGAGTGAGTTAAACTCAAGTTTGAACAAGGATTAGTAAAGATAAATGAAAACAGTGAACTTTGGAGCCTATTTGCCGGAGTTCCAGGGACTTATTGTCACGGCCCTCGTCCCGGTGTGACCCGGTCCAGGAGCCGCGGGACAGAAACCCGTGGTATTTATTATTTGATTTGACAGCGGAAGTTTAACAGGATCTTTTGAAACTTGAAAATGCCCGATTATTATATTTCATAAATTGGGATAAACCCCATAATTTACAGTAAAGGTAATTTCGCGAGGAAATCCCTTGTTTTACAAAACATGTTTATTTATTTTAATGAGCCACCTCTTCAAGCTTGTTAGTGCTCCGTAGCACGTTTTTCTTGATTCACAGTAAGTCACCTGAAACATGTTTTAAAATATTTTATCAACGGGGAAATACTGGTGAGTCACTCAATTTTGATAAAACGACACATAGTTATAAATTACCTCATAAGAGCGATTACAATGGTTACTATCTTATTTTTATCTGGCGCCGTGTCACACCCTGGTGACGATGGTCATACCACTATTGGGTCCTTTCACCCAAGTAGTGATGATTATCACTGTTAGGTTGGTAACCCTAACCGTGAGAAATTAGTAATGTGCACAATACCCCACTTGCCAGTGATTCAAGATAACCACGACTTAATCCCTGTAATATATAACTGGAAAACATTTGGGTATTGTAAAACATTTTTGAGAAAAAGAGAATGACTCACATTGCAAGTTTAGTTGGGCAGAGTTTAGCCTACTGATAAGCCTGATAACCTAATTTAAACAACAATGCACACGAAACTAGGTCGGTAACTTAATACAACTCTTTACGATAAACTCACGAAATCAAAACCCTCACGACGAATGACAAAGCATAGCCGAAATACGGGCATCACTTAAACATCCATCAGATAGGTTTCAATCGATCGGACATTGTATCGTAGCAGTGATCGAGTTAATACCCTGTATCGTAGCAACGTCGTGACCCCTTAATACTCGTTTTCAGCAGAATATGGACGTTTTTAGCATAGTTTCAGACCAAATAAAGTATGAGGAACATAATCAAAGTATCATTAAGTGTATGAAGGTCGTATTTAAGTTTCGTTTACGATCAAAACACGTTTTACGCATAAGTTTCACGTATTTACAAGTTTAGCACATAGTTTCCAAGAATTACGAATAATCATCAATGGTTTCACGAAATTGAATGTATGAGCATGTATAAAGTATGTATGACATGTAATTAAAAAAATACGAGTTTTATTTATGATCCAAGTCTTGGATTTTACAACGGTTACAAAGAAAGAACGATTACCAGAACACAAGATTTCCAAAAATAGAAAGACGAACAAGACTTGCTAATTATGGAAAGTATGAAGAAGCTGGGCGTTACATCTATGTCACCCAACAAGCTACTAGGTTTTGTCATCAACCGAACAAGTTATAAAGAAAGAACTCAAAACACATGCAAATAGTTTAAATAACCCAACACATCAAATTGTTTATAAAATATTGTCAATGTCAAAAACAAATCCAATTATGAATAAAACAAAGAAAGTGTTAAACCCTACAAACCGTCACCTTGAAAGAAGCCACTGAGAACTTAGCCACTCATATTAGTCATATGTATGCACCTTTAATCCCGTGTAGGGCAGCCAAAAAAACCAAATCTCTCTCCCTCCAATTCTGCCGTACACGAACTGTCCCTTATTTTTTTGAAAATAAAACTTCATTAGAAACCCACCTCCGACCCAAACGGGTAAAAGGACAAACAAAACAACACCCCCAACCCAAACGGGCAAAGGGTCAAATTACAGCATATACATGGGATATTTACTCCACTCATTCCAACTAATATATTTACACGACGATCTATTTTTAATCCACCCAAATCCCCTCGACTTAATCTCTACCAAAATATCTTGGTAACTTCTCCTGATTTGATTGAATACCAATTCGTTCATACCTTTCCAAATACACCAACACGTAATAATAACCGGCCCAAGAATAATCTTTTTCGCTTTCTTACCAATCTGAAGAGAATTATGAATATCCATTAAATCTTTGAATTCGAAAGCGTTTATCGGAGGGATGTTGCACCAAACACTGGCGACCGTCCACATCCGAATAGCCACCGAGCAAGCCGTGAATAAATGATCCACAGATTCCTCGTATTCGTCACAGAATGGGCACATAACCGTAGTAATATCCACATTCCTTCTTCTCAAATTTACTCTAGTAGCAAGCCTGTCCAAGTTACCTCTCCAAGCCATAATATTACATTTGATGGGAACCCATTTGCACCAGTCGAAGATACGGAGTTGGCTATTCTTCTATCAGCAATTATCATCTTTTTCACATATTTAACCGAGAAACCTTCCTGATTGCCATCGCTCCACCTCCATGAATCTTTATCATTGGACAATCTCACCATGCTAATAACATCTTGACATTCCTGCCATTCTTTAAGCTCTGTATTAGTCTCTGGTTGTCTAGCCCAATTCCATGAAAAACCGCCATTTACATGTCCCGTGTCAATTCTATCCTTATCCCTGCAAGATTTGCACGCATCCAAAACAAACAAATGTGGCCATCTTTCCATAAAAGGAAGATTGCCCACCCAGGTGTCTATCCAAAAACGGATATCATCCCCGTTCCCAACCTTTCCCATAATCATCCGATTCAAACACTTCCCCTTTAATTTTATTTTAGAAATCAATTTAACGATGTTATTCCAGGAACCAGCATACTTACCGTTAAGCGAAAGGAAACGTTTTGAATGTTTTTACTATGACAAGCTTCCACCACTTTCCTCCACATATTTTGGTTTTCGACCCTATATCTCCAACCCCACTTATAAAGGAGAGCCTCATTAACTTCTTTTAATCTGTTAATACCCAAACCCTTTTTTTTCTTGGGCCAAGTAACCCAGTTCCATGCCTCCCAATTCATTTTTAATTTACACTAGAGCCCGCCCAAAGAAACTTTCTCATTTTAGCTTCAAGATTCTTAATTATATCAATCGGGGCTTTATATATAGAAAAGTAATAAATAGGAAGACTCTCGCCAGTACAGAGTTGATCAGAGTAAGTCTCCCTCCTATTGATAAAGTTTTAGCTTTCCAAATCGACAGTCTTTTATCGAAAATCTCAAGAATAGGGTCCTAGTTGCTAATTCTATTCATATTGGCCCTTACCGTGATACCCAAATAGGAGAGTGTGATGTTATCCGTGTTACACCCAATCATCTTACCCATAAAGATTAGATTTGTGTAAATTAATTTTTAATCCAGAAACCATGTAAAAAATTCTCAGACATCTAGCCACATTCGTCACATTATCCATATCTCATTCCCCCAAAATGAGAGCGTCATCAGCATAGAAAAGATGGGAAATGACCGGACCATTATTAGGGGTTTGAATACCATTGAAAATCCCTTCCTGCCCTGCTTTGCAAAAAATGCTAGACAGGGCTTCCATAACCAAAAGGAGTAGAAACGGAGATAACGGGTCCCCCTGTCTGATCCCTTTAGAACAACTGAATTCAAATGTAGGAGACCCATTCACTAAGACCGCCGATTTAGCCGAGGATAAAACCCCTTCAACCCATTTACACTAGACATTAGGAAACCCCATTTGTCCCAGGATATCCAAAAGGAAACTCCAACAAACATTGTCGTGTGCCTTTTCAAAATCAATTTTTAAAAGAAATGCCTTTATTTTATCTTTTTTAATCCAAGTTATGAGTTCATTTAACATCAAAGGGCTATCAAGAATGTACCTGCCTTTAAGGAAAGTCGTTTGATTTTCCGAGATGATGAATTCTATAACTTTTTTGAGACGATTAGCCAAATTAAACCATAGAAATAGTTTTAATAATCACCCGAATCAGGTTCATCGGACGATAATCTCGCATCCCCACCGGGTCCTTGTTTTTAGGGATAAGAGTTATGAAAGACGAACTACATCCCTTTGCATTGGTACCTTTATTGTAAAAATCAACCAACATGTTATAAAAGTCATTCTCAAATAAATTCTAGTACCTTTTAGTGAAATTGAAATTAAAACGGTCTGGCCCCGGCGCTTTGTCAGCCCCACACTCGAAAACCGCACTCTTGATCTCATCTTTCCTAAAGGGAACAGTTAGGAATGTCGCGTCCTCCTCCGAGAGTCTCATGATATTATGGCAAACGAGTTTTGGTCTATTGAAAGAAACCCATAATTTCTTTTTGACTAAGGAAGGTTTAGTAGTCAAAACACCGTCGATCACGAGACCGGGAATATTGTTGGTTGCCCGTCTACTGTTAATATACCCGTGAAGAAGGCCGAGGTTTAGTAGTCCAAACACCATTGATCACGAACTGTCCCTTGTACTTCTCTTTGCGTTTCCCTTTTCTTTCTTCAACAATAGCCCATCACATCTTAAGCCTACAAGAATAGACCCAATACTTGTTTTAGGCCCATATAAAACCCCAACACAAAAGTGTAATTCTTATCATTCATCAATTTAATTATATGTACTCTAAAAATTCCATCACACTTGATTTAATTTGTTCATTAATCAAAACTAATTCATGCTCAAATCTCGATGCTCGTTTCTCTTATCCACGACTTGGGTCCCAATTATATCACTATTGACTTTGTAGTTCCATCAATTCCTTTCACCAAATTATTCATGACTAATACTCCTCTACGCAAAGTGCAAAATATGATTCATAATTTAGTTTCACATTTTTGTATTTATCTCCCCAATCTAATAAAGGACACTAGAGCATGACATCCCTATGCTTATGTGTCTATCCCGTATTCCGTCAACAATGCTTTGCTTATTTCATTATTTCATCACCTCATTTTATAAAATAATCTTATTTTCATCACTTCAGTTTAAATATATAATTTCAAATTATAATTAGAGTAGGGAAGTGCATGGGGCTCATTAAATGCTTGCAAGTTCATTATATTTTATCTCTTCCTTTTGTACTTCCTTTCCATATATCTTTCAATCTTTCTATGCTCTCATAATTCATCTTCCGTACCACGAAATCAGAAGCAAGTTTCAGAATCTTATCCCTCATCTTCCATACAGTGGCGGATCCATGATTTTTTTCCTATGGATTCATTTTTCTGGGTGGTCAAATTTCACAACCATACGGTAAGATTTTCGGACCGGGTCGAGTTGGGTTGGGTTGGGTCGGGTCATGTCTAGGAACATAATAAAAACCTAAATTTCATATCAAATTTTCATTAACATTAGCTCTAAAATTCAAGTTAAGAAGAACTAAGTAAATATAGTCCTAGAGTAACTTTATACAAGTGATATTTTGGGTATATTGTGTCTCATTATCATCATAACCATAATATCCTACAACAACGACCATACCCACAACTAAGACAATTATGTTCTCTTTCCCTAAAAGTCCTTAACCTAATACATTATCAACCCCTCATAACCAAAACAACATTGTTTGTTACTACAGTCTACACATACACTCTAAACTTTTTATTAACTAAGAAGCATTCTACAATTTTGAATAGATCGACTCTCACAATCATAAGTCGTTTCAAAATTAAATTTTAGATCTTCTTTTTTTCGAAAATGATAGACATATTATACAAAAAATACATAATAACATTTAAGAAAAAGAAAAAAAATAAGAGGAAATAAAAAATAAAGGCAATATGGCATGTTGTAGAAATAACTTGAAGTAAAATGGAGTGCTTATGATTTGCATTAATTTTTAAAAAATGAAAGAGGTGGGAATCAAACAAGTGACCTTCAATGCATAACAAAAGGGTTTTACCACTTGCACCATCCAACAATTTTGCATGTGGATTCATTCAACATTTTATTTACACTTTCTATTAAAATTTCAAAATTCGGTGGGTTAAAGTGAACCCGGACCACTCCATGTAAATCCGCCCCTGCTTCATACCTTTCACCTTCAATCATAAGCTTCTTTACTATGAAGTAAGTTGACGCCATTTTACGTCGGGTACCCGTCCCGGGGACGGCTCGGGGACGTTTCCCAAACGTACCCGGATATTGGGGACTTCTACATATGCTTGGGGACGGCTCGGGTACTTCCAAAACAAAGTATCGGGGACGTTTCCTAAAATATTTAGGGGTTTTAACCCTTTTAACTTTCAAAATACGAATGGTCGGCCTTTTTAAATTACATATGCTCGGCCTTTTAACTTCCAACATTCACGTACATTGTATTATCAAGTATCAACAGTAGGATCGAATTATCATTCATCGAATTATCAAGTATCAACAGTAGGATCATCATCTCTATTCAAGTATTTGATTCATATGTATTTGATTTTATTTTATTTTATTTGATGTTGATAATTTTGATAATCATTGTGTATGCGAGAGTATTTGGATGTTTTGATAATCATTCTGTATACGAGAATGTGTGATAATTATGTTGAAAAACAAATAAGCAACAGAGAATATTTGGATGTTTTGCTTATTTGTTTCAAAGGACACCATTATTTGGATGTTTTGCTTATTTGTTTTGATCGAATTATCATTCTGTTGAACAGAGAATATTTGATGTTCACAGTTGATAGAATATTTGAATAGAATATAATATTTGATGTTGATAATTTTGAATAGAATAATCAATTGATTGTTTATTTGCATATGCTCACACTTCACAGACTGTTTATATAATTTTGAATAGAATATTTGATGTTTATTTGCATATTTGATGTTGATAATTTTGAATCACAGTTGATTGCTTTCTTTATCTCATGATGAATTTTAATATTCTATTTTAATATTCAATAGGTAATGGGATTAGTATTTGTAATATATTTTTGGTCTTTGTTTAATGTATTTTTATTTTTTGGACTTTGTTTAATATAATTTTATTTTTAATATTATTTTTTTGCCATACCCGTATCTTGTATTTTTGAATTTTGTCGTTCCACGTACCCATATCGTCCCCGTACCCCAGTCCCGTACCCGTGTCCGTGCTAGATAGCTTCTTTAGAATCATGTTAAACCATGGTGAGAACAACAATCTTAGTTATGTTTTTTATTTGAACCCTGGAAAAGATATGTGGAACATGAAGGCGCAAATCATCCGAAAATGGAATCAAAGTTTTAAGATGGAGCTGATCTTGATCGATGAAAAGGTAATGTATATGCATGTTTTCCTTTAGTCTATAACATGATTTTGAGGATGTATATGTCTGTTAATTTGTTTCCAGGGTTTATAGGTTTGTGCCCTAAAAATTATTTTGTTCAAATTTTGTTCAGGGTGTTAAGATGCAGGCTGATATTAAGAGTCACTTGATCACAACTTGAAGAGGATGATGTCGTTATTCTCTCCAAATTTGGTGTCGGTGAAACCAAGGACCAATACAAAGTTTTAACACATGATTACAAAATCAACTTTTATCGTTGTACAACTGTTAGACATGTTGATAGTTGGCAAGGTGTTGAATACGGTTTCAAGTTTATTCCTTATAAAGACATTCTTAATCTTAAATGAGAAGCAAGAAAACTTCTCACAGTTGGTTTGTATATTTTCTTTATACCCCAACTTTAATGTAGCTTATTTTGTTTTTAGGGGTTTGATTTAATTATTATATTCTTATAGATGTTGCTGGTAGTGTGATTTGGTGTGGAGCTCTTGACATTTTTGGACGACCTCCTAAAGACACTAAAAAGATGAATTTTGATATTCAGGATTTGGAGTAAGCATTTGTTTAAATATTTAAACTTACAACACACCTAAACTTGTATCATTACTCAGTAATTACAAAGGAATGATTGTATTCAATGATTTTGTACTCCTACCATAAGCCTCATGTTCCACACATTTAATACAAACAAGGTTCTATCCCCCGCGCGTTGCGGCGATACGTTATCATGGGCGAATCGGTTAGGTTCGTTATAGTATTGGTGCGATACATGCACTCGGTACAGAAATTAACACATATTTTACATCGACCAAAAACGAAAAAAACGAACATCGGTACCGACAATGATGTTGTCCTAGCGGTATCGACCTGTTCAGATCGTCATGGTACTGGTAATGATATTGGTTTATCTTCATCAAAACCAGAAACCATAAAAATGAATACAGGTACATGTACCAATGTTGTTCGGTTGGACACTTCAGTTATCGAAAGCAAAAAGAGTAAAGATAAGTACCGGTACAGATACCGACGTTGTTCGGTCGGTTTCGATTTGGTTGACTACGGTAGCGACACAAAATTCATTAACAAACATAAACCATACAAATGAATACATGTACCAATGTTGTTCGGTATGGCATAGTAGGAATAAGACGTCATTTTATCAAAAATGAAAAACAATATAAATAAATATTGGACCGATACATATATTATTTGGTCGATTTCAGTTCTTAGGCCAAAGGGTGTGGGGATCATGGTTGGAACATGATTTGCCACCTAGGAACATGAATGAAATGCTACATCATCCCCTTGTTTGATCCACCATGGTTTGCATGGATTAAACTGTCATGTTATGTTATGAATGTTACATATTTACTTTAGCCCCGTTGGATCAAATTACTTTACAAATACATGTATACAAAAAATAAAATACATTTTATTAAATCACATATAACTCACAGTATAGTTAAAAAAGTTCTTCCTCTACTACAACTCAAAAGCCTCATTGGTATTTAATCTTTTCTTCCCTCAACTTCTCTAACAAATCACATCTTATCACTCTCATTTCACCCCTAATCTTTTGCATTCACTTGTCTCTAATTTTTCATGGCAAACTTCCTACGTATTTGAATTAAATTTTTTTTCACCAGACCACCTTTTAGAGAAAGAGAGAGAGAGATAGAGGGAGATAAAGAGATAGGGGGAAGGAGCTGTGAGAGGATTTCGGATCGGCCGAGATGTCAGGCGACCGCAACACCTTCGGCTCGCACCAACATGGTCGCGAGTAACCATTACCCTTATCAAATACTCCCACTGGCAAGGACTTATCTGCGACCGTGCGGGCATGCGCGGACGCAACGGTCGAATCCAATCTGTCAAGTGATGAGAAGACTTACCTTGTGTTTGAAAATGGGTGTTGCACATAGAGATGCGGCTCAGCACCGCATCCTATGAACATTTTCAACACGACAAGAGATATAGAAAAAGCAGTTACCAAGTATGGCGATGCGGCTCTGCACCGCATCCCATAAACGTCTACGTCAAGCCAGAGAACGCGGAAACAACCGCGGTTACCGCAGGCAGCGATGCGGCCTAGCACCGCATCCTACGGACGACGCAAGTGGGACTGACACCTTGACTCAGGTAGACAAAACAGCAAGTGGCACTGCCGACAGTCATCTGTCAGCCCATACGTAAACAACACTTGTGCACAGACTGACACCACAGTAGGATGTGGCATCACCTCCATGACCGACAAGCCTGACACTAGGGCTGGCATAACGAGTTAACCCGATCTGTTAAGACACGAACCCGAAATACGTAAACACGAACACGACATGAAATCTTATCGTGTCAGATTTTCGAAACACGGACACGGACCTGTTAATAAACAGGTTACACAAAACGACATGTTAAAACACGAAAAATTACCAACGTATCATACAACCTATTTAAGACACGAACACGACCTGTTAAGACACGAACACGGCATGTTTAAGACATGAACACAGCCGAATTGGGGAATCTGTGAACTGAATTGGGAATGGTGGTGTTTGTGAGAGAGATTTAAAAATTAGGGTTTGGAATGTGGAAAAAGAACCGCGTGTGTTTGTGTATAATTTCCATGGTTGCAAAAATCGTGACTAGCCGGCGATTAATCGCTGACTAGTCGCTAGTCGCCCGTCGCCCATCAACTAAGTAATTTTCAGCTAATCAGTAAAAAAATCGCTAGTCGGCCTAATCGGCCCTAGTCGGCCCTAATCGCGACTAGTCGGTCGGGAAAATCGGAAAAAATCGGGAAAAACAAAAAAAATCGGAAAAAATCAGAAAAAATCAGAAAAAAGCGGAAAAAATCAGAAAAAATCGAAAAAAATCAGAAAAAATCGGAAAAAACACATATTCCGGCCAAAACCTCCCAGATTCCGGTCAAAACTTGTCCACTTAAAAAAATTACGTATAAAAATATATGTATATATGTATAAAAACTTAAAATTATACATAAAAAGTCCGATCCGATTAATCCCGAGTAATCCCGGGTTGTCGCTAGTCCCTACCTCACCGACCCGCTAGCGACTAGCGAGTTCTCCAACCTTGATAATTTCCATACCCACATATAATATTTTTTATTTTTTAATTATAAACATGTACTTAACGGGTCTTAACAGGTTAACGGGTTTTAACCTGTTTAGACACGAAACCTATTAAGGTCTTATCGTGTCAACCTGTTTTAGACACGAAACCTGTTAAGGTTAAACACGAAACATGATAACTTCGTGTAGGTTCGTGTCGTGTTATCGTGTTCGTGTCAGAATTGCCAGCCCTACCTGACACACCTACATGGGGCTGTGCGTTGTCAGTCTAGCCACTCAATTACCTTTCTTCACTCCTCGGCTATAAATACCCATCCCGGACCAGGTTTGAGGTATCGCTTATCAAACTCTCTCACTACTACTACTATCACACACTTTGCTCTCAAGCAAATTACTGATTCTCACGCCGGAGAGTGGTAACAAGGAGCACCACCCACCCCATCCTCCTTGTTACGAGTCACGGTGTGTTTTCCTTGTGCAGGAGACAGATCAGCGGACGATCCAGCCACCGATCCTCGGAAAGAAGGGATTAACCCTACTTGACGAGACCAGTGAATTAACCTCCCTTGGTTAACTACTGTTTCATCATTGGCGCCCACCGTCATATACTCAGAACCATGAATTAAACTTGCTCACCGGTACGGAAGAGACGTCACACGACTCTACCGGATCTCCGTTTTGATTTACTTGAAGCAGGAGCAACCAACCTGCAGGCCAAGAATCTTCTCCACTACAACTTCAAAAGTACCCACTCGACCTAATAGTCCAGTATTCCTCCCACATGCAACTTGCATGAGGAAACAACACTAGACTGGGGGGACTTGAAGGGGTATGGTCCCAAATCTCGCACCAACATGGTCGCGAGTAACCATTACCCTTATCAAATACTCCCACTGGCAAGGACTTATCTGCGACCGTGCGGGCACGCGCGGACGCAACGGTCGAATCCAATCTGTCAAGTGATGAGAAGATTTACCTTGTGTATGAAAATGGGTGTTGCACATAGCGATGCGGCTCAACACCGCATCCTATGAACATTTTCGTCATGACAAGGGATATAGAAAAAGCAGTTACCCGATGCGGCTCTGCACCGCATCCCATAAACGTCTACGTCAAGCCAAGGAACGCGGAACTGCGGTTACCGCAGGTAGCGATGCGGCCTAGCACCGCATCCTACTGACGACGCAAGTGGGACTGACACCTTGACTCAGGTAGCCAAAACAGCAAGTGGCACTGCTGACAGTCATCTGTCAGCCCATACGTAAACGACACTGGCGCACAGACTGATACCACAGTAGGACGTGGCATCACCTCCATGACCGACAAGCCTGACACACCTGTAAGGGGCTGTGTGTTGTCAGTCTAGCCACTCAATTACCCTCCTTCACTCCTCGGCTATAAATACCCATCCCGGACCAGGTTTGAGGTATCGCTTATCAAACTCTCTCACTACTACTACTATCACACACTTTGCTCTCAAGCAAGTTACTGATTCTCACGCCGGAGAGTGGTAACAAGGAGCACCACCCACCCCATCCTCCTTGTTACGAGTCACGGTGTGTTTTCCTTGTGCAGCAGACAGATCAGCGGACGATCCAGCCACCGATCCTCGGAAAGAAGGGATTAACCCTACTTGACGAGAACAGTGAATTAACCTCCCTTGGTTAACTACTGTTTCATCACAGCCTGTCGATCAAAGAGGTGGAGGCGAAGCAAGCTAAGGCTGAGATTAAGGCAACGCAAGTGTTTAGGTGGGTACCTGCATGTTCCGCAATGATGGCTAGGGTTCTGCCGAACGTTCCGGTCAATTACTTTGGACCTGCATGTTCCTTTTCCATGAAGATCAGCGACGTTTAAGGTGGGTACCGGTCTTTCTTGCGATTCTGAGTTGTTTTCCGACGATAGTCGGCATCTTCGGTGTTGAGATGCGTTTAGACAACGATATTATGTGGTGGCGATGTTTTCATGTTTAATTAATGTTTGTAAAAAAGAAAGTGAGTAGCAAGGGCAAAATTGTAATTATATCCAGACGTCGTTAACGTTATTTCACTGTTCATTAGTTATGTTTGAAATTAATACATATATATTTGAATTTGGTAAAATGAGCATAATTACTGAAGTTATGTATGTAATAAATGACAACAAGAATGATTGAAGTGATGTAATAAATGAGATCAAGAAGTTACTCCTCAAATGATTGTATAACTAATGTGTTCCTCATTTAGTGATGTAATAAATGATCCCAATTTACTTTTGAGTTAAACATAGATTCAATCAATCTTCAACTGTTTTCATGTAAGATTGTGTTAATTTTTTGTTTTTTTTTTTTTTTTTTTTTGTATTTACATACACACATCTATTGTTTTCATGTAGAGGTATGGATTTGTCATGTAATATGTGGAATGACTATGCATAACAGTTTAACGACTTCATTTCTAAAAACACTTCTAATGAGCATGTCAAGGTCGTTATCCAGCATGCAAAGATTAAGGAATGGAAGGATAATTTCGATTACTTTCTACAAATTATAAACTATATGTTATTATTAATTAAGTACTAGTTAGAGCACATATTGGTTTTCAAATGCATGCAGCAGGAGCGCATAATGCACACATCACATGAAACAGCGATGAGATCGCATCGTATGTTGCGAGTCCAAGATGCGCGCATCACATGAGGTCGTCTATTGTGGCGCCTGATGCAGTTGACCGGTATTTGAACAATTTTGACTATAGATGATGAGAATATATTATATTTTAGTGTTTAAAGGTTCACAAGCTAAAATATTCGTTATACATATTTTTTTAGTATTTTTAAATAAAGAACATCTCTCATACGTGATGCGTGCGCTTCGCGCATTGCGCATCAGGTTTTTGGATCAAAACGCATCCGATCGCTACACACATTTTAAAACACAGGAGCACATCATGTCTGACAATATAATTGACTTGACTAAATATATGTATATTGTTACAATTAGAATAAATGACCGTACAAAGTGATAAGTTTGGAACTCGACTGTTTCTAAATGAAGAAATCGATGAAGTTAGTCAGCTAAGAAGGAGGTACACTGTCAATAGAATATGTATTTATATTTGAAATGTTATTTTGTGTTAGCTAATTTCGATACTAATCTTGTGGGTTCGAGTTGACTACGGGTCGAAGTCGCATTGAAGCAATGGATCAGTATCGGCGGGTCACAAATTAATGGGTCACGGGTCATCAAGAGTTTGCACGTTTTTAAAGACTTGGTCTAGAGTTGACCGAATTTGTTGGACTTGAAAATGGACGTTGAGGTGAATGATGGTGTTTGTTTGTTGCGAAATAAAATGAGTTCGTGGAGTGAGTTATTTATGCATGTGGTTTATTTGTTTTATCTTATAAATAGGATAGTATTAGTTTTACTTTAATTGTGTACTCTCAATTCTAACTATAAAGAAAGTTGCAAGCAGAAACCTTTTGTGTTCGTGAGTGTTTAATTGTTTGATCTTTGGGCCTGATAACCAACAATAAGAAGCTGGCTTTTAAGATTGATGTAGCTAAATACAATTTTAAAATTGACTACCATGTCTACACTGTCCAAAAAATACGTGATGATCCGGTTATAATTGCTGAGTTGGTTGTAGGAAATGATAATGGGGATGAGAATGCTGATGAGGTAGTAAATAAAAGTCATTTGTAATGTGTATTTATTTTTGTTTGAGGTTCCAAACATTGCTCTACCATTTGTTATATTCTTTGTATATCACCACTTCTTAGGTCAGTCAGCAAGATTGTGATTATAACTAACTTTATATAACGAAAATTAGGGCCTCGTAGATCTATCTTGCCCCTAAATCTCAGAATTTAACTTAATATGATAATACCCGGTCATGTCGAGCTATTAAATAAGAACCTCCCAAACCTTGTTTCGTTAGTCATTTCATTCCATAAAAATATAGGGATAGTTCGTTTCGTTGAAATGGTAAATTAAAGTTGGGATGTTACAAGTTTCCCCCCTTAAAAGAGCAATTGTCCTCGAATCATGTTCGTCAACAACCAAACAAAACTACAATCTTATCTTCGCGCATTCCGACCCTGAGTGATACCTTTTCACCGTCAGAGCACACGGTTATCATTTTTTTTTTGAAACGTAACTTTCATTCACAACAAAACGCCGACCCAAACCGGGCCGACAACAGCTACAAGATTACATATTCACGAATTTACACCAATCTAACCATTCTACCCCTTTATGCTTAGACCTATTTGAGAACCAAAGAAAACTCAAAGATTTAACTTCGCTAACAATCGATTGAATCCTAACTGGAGAGTTCGAGAATTTAGCACTATTTCTGGCCCGCCACAAACTCCAGCAGACCGTCATAATAATACCTTGAACCGCATCCTTCTTCTTCTCCGAGCCTCTAATATCCTTGTGAAGAAAACATTAGGAATTTTACACCAATTGCTTATACCATTCCATACTATAGCCGCAACATGACATGCTGTAAAAATGTGCTCTGCAGTTTCATCCTCCAAATTGCATAACGTACACGAGGACTCTATAACCTGCACGTTCCTTTTCTTTAAAGCATCAGCCGTAGGAATCCTGTCCAAAACCGATCTCCACATATGGATATTAACTTTAGCCAGTAACCATTTACACCACTCCATTATGTTGTCGCTTTCTCGACCTTCCTCCTCGCAAAGGACTTTTTTAACGGATTTAACTGAGAACATTCCACTCGATTCAGGCAGCCAAGTCCACCTATCTGCAGCGCCTGAAACCTGCACATTAGACAATAAAGAACACAGCTGAACCAGGCTCGATTGCTGTTCCGAAGACATCAGTGGCACCTTCCAGCTCCATAACTGATTTGTCTCTGAACCTTGACTTCGAAGTCTATCCGCAACAGTGCACCTTTTGAATGACTCAATTCTGAAAAGGTCCGGGAATCTTGACTTCAACGGTTCAATAAGAAGCCACACGTCTAACCAAAATCTGATATTAGACCCGTCGCCAACCACACCTTTTATATTTTTCCATAGCGGGAACCCAGCATCACCCTTCTATCACAAGGCACTCCCATCTCGTGATTCACATCTCCATACTTGTCACTATAGTGCAACCTTCCACAATTCCCAATATGTTGAGTTTCACATGAAGGTTACATCTGTAGTAAACCATCGTCTTGCCATGGTTTTTATTATCACCAACAACAACATCCACTTTATCATCAATAGCATCATTGGTACCATCAAATTTCGTAACTATCATTAGCTCGTCCACACACCTGGCATATTCCACCAGAAACTCCAGCTGTTCTCGCGAATGAAACATCGATAGAAATAATCTACCCATTGAATTCGGTTTTTAAAAAACTACAAACTAAGTGATTTTTGGTTAGGTTGGTGATGTAGCGTGTGATACGATAATGAAGAACTAATCACATTGATTTTGCGAATACCCGTGATGATCTTCCCCAAACCCCCAAATTCAACCCAAAAGGTAGAGAATTCGAAGTGAAAAGTGATTATTCTCAAAATTGATAAGTGACTATTTGAATTACATGAGAATAATATAAATAAAGATAGAAATTCGAAATGGGCCACAAAAAGGCCATGGGCCAAACACAAGCCCAAAAACAAAATGCATAAAACACGAAAAAAACACAAAAGTTCCTGTAACTCCCATTAGAATGCGTTTTTTAGACCGAAGCTTGGTTCCGGGCCCTTGCCATGACGTGCTCCTCGTTTCAGGCTTCGGTTTGACTGGTCGAACGCGTAAAACGGAGACATGTAGCCAAAGTTATGGTCTTTTTCATAAATCACTTTTGGTAGCGCGATCATGGGCCTCCAAAAATGTCATCGCTTGATCTTCTACACTTGGGCCTGCATCAGTTGGTCTGTTATATAGGTTCGGCTTCATCGGTTTAATTCGGTTATGGGTTGGTTAAATCGGTTTTGTGCACACCCCCATCTAGGTTTTATGTATACAAAACTTTTTTTTAAATGAAATAATTTTAGTATTGGCTTCAATGTCCCTAACTTCCGCATCTATTATAAATAAGGATTTTTAAAGGGGCAAAATTTGACAACAGTTAGAACAAAGTAATTTTGTATTATTGAATTGAATGAATAATGAATAAAATAATAACCTCTATATATAGAGTTTGATATTATAATTCAATACCCTATACAATGATTAATATTAAATACCATCTAATATTTATAAACTGTCTAATATTCCCCCGCAAGTTGAGGGCGGGGAACGACCTGCAACTTGGACCGTAGAGACAAGAAGCATTGAGAAGACAGTGGCTTGGTAAACACATCAGCTATTTGATTATTAGTAGAGATGAACTTAACACTTAGATCCCCCTGAGCCACCTGTTCACGAACAAAGTGAAAATCAACTTCAACATGTTTTGTACGGGCATAAAAACCGGATTTGCCGAAAGATAGGTGGCGCCCAAATTGTCACACCAAAGTGTAGGTGAGGATTTTGTAGTAACACCAAGTTCATGAAGAAGGGCCTTTAACCAGATTAATTCTGCCACGGTATCCGCAAAGGCTTTATACTCGGATTCGGTAGATGAACGAGACACAGTGCGTTGTTTTCGGGCTGGCCATGAAACAAGATTAGATCCAATATAGACAGCGAATCCCCCCATGGATCGACGATCGACAGGACACCCAGCCCAATAAGAGTCAGAATAGGCCTGGATAGAGTCGGTCCAGTGAGCATCGGTAAAAGTATGAAGAACCGAGTCCGAATGATGGCGGATCCGAAGGCCCAAGTTAGTCGTACCTTTTAAATACCGCAAAATACGCTTAACGGCTGTCCAATGATTTTCGGATGGAGCTTGCTTAAATTGACAAACTTTATTGACCGAGAAGGCAATATCAGGACGTGTTAACGTGGCATATTGCAAGGCACCAACAACATGACGGTATTTGGTTAAATCAGAGAATAACGGACCGTCATTAGGTAAAAGAACCTGAGAAGAGCTCATCGGAGAAGAAACCGGTTTACAGTCAGACAGGCCAGAGTGATGCAAGAGATCTGAAATATACTTCTTTTGAGACATAATAAGATCAAGCCCGCTATGCACAACTTCAATGCCCAAAAAGTAGTGCAAGGGGCCGAGATCTTTGATGGCAAACATTGAGCTGAGACGGGTGATAATATGATCAATGGCTTGGTTGTTGTTCCCGGTAATAATAATATCATCAACATAGACCAGAATATACACAAGTGAGCTCCGTGAGTTGAGAATGAACAAAGAGGGATCAGTTTTAGAACCATGAAAACCAAGTTGTTGAAGTGCCGTGGATAACCGGGTAAACCAGGCCCATGGTGCTTGTTTAAGCCCGTAGAGGGACTTGTTTAAGAGACAAACATGGTTCGGCCGCTGTGGATCAACAAAGACCGGGGGTTGTTTCATGTAAACCGTTTCTTGCAAGGTGCCATGTAAAATGGCATTCTGCACGTCTAATTGTCGCATACACCATTTATGAGAACCCGCAAGAGATAATACCACCCGAATAGTAGTAGGCTTCACCACCAGACTAAAAGTATGATGGTAATCAACACCATGTTGTTGATGGAACCCCTTGGAGACAAGACGAGCTTTATAGCGAGTTACGTTTCCCTGTGCATCTCGTTTTAACCTGTATACCCACTTACAATCAACAAAGTTAGTATTATTGACACAAGGAACCAAGGACCATGTCCCGTTTTTATGAATTGCCTGAAACTCCTCGTTCATGGCAAGACGCCACTCCGGTGACTGGTTAGCAACGGTAAAGGAAGTAGGTTCGATAAGTAGATCAGTGGAAGTGTGAGAAAAATAGGCCGAATGGCTGAAACGATCAGTAGATTTCGGGTTAGGGCGTAGATTGGAGGGGCGGGGCCGAGGTGGAGGAGGGGGTGGCGGATGGGGTAGACTGAGGGTCAACAGTGGTTTGAGGCTGAGGTGGGATAGGCGATGGGGCAACCTCGGGTTGAGACTGTGGAGGCTGCTCAGGTTGCGGAACAGCCGAAGTGGGGTTTTGAAAGGTGGCAGCGGGCTGTGAAGGGTCGAGTGGGAGTGGTGGTTAGGGAAAAATTGAGGTATAGATGGGTGGAGGAGGAGCGGGTTGTGGAGAGTCACGATACGGAAGAACATGTTCATTGAAGCGAACATGACGTGCCACATAGACACGTTCGGTGACCGGGTCGAAGCACCGGTAACCGTGATGAAAAGGACTATAACCAAGGAAAATGCTAGGAGTTGAGCGGAAGTCGATTTTGTGACGGGTGTAGGGACAAAGATAAGGGAAGCATTGACAACCAAAGACACGGAGAAAGGAATAATCGGGTTTACGATGAAAAATATGAAGAAAAGGAGATGTGTTGGAAGAGGTGCGAGAAGGTAAACGGTTGATAAGATACGTAGCGGTTTCAAAAGCAAAAGACCAAAAACGTGGAGGAATATTAGAGTGGGCTAGGAGGGCAAGGCCGGTTTCAACAACATGCCGATGACGGCGTTCGACAATGCCGTTTTGTTCACTAGTGTGAGGGCAAGATCGCTGATGAATGATGCCAAGGGAAGTAACGTAGGGTGTTAGGTTGCTAAATTCACCGCCCCAATCGGTTTGAATAGTTTTTAATTTAGTGTTAAATTGACGTTCAACCATAGTTATGAAGTTTTAAAGAGTGGAATAGACATCTGATTTTTGTGCTAAAGGGTAAAACCACATGTAACGAGAATGATGATCAACACATAATAAAAAATAGCGATAACCATCAAGAGATAAAGTAGAAGAAGGGTCCCAAACATCACAATAAACCAAATCCAAGATATTAGAACTATGAAAAGTAGAAAGTTTTAAAGGTAGTTTAGATGATTTTCCCAACTGACAAGAAGTACATAAACAAGAAGAAAGTTTTGTAGAAACAGGTAAAGAATAACTAGAAATAATAGACTGTAGAACACGCCGGTGGGGATGACCATGACAATGATGCCAGATGGTGGAAGATTCTTTGACAGCAGTGAAAGCAACTTTGGGAAGTGACTTGAGGTGAGGTAGGCAGATGGTGTAGAGACCCTGTTCACTTGGACCCGTTAGGAGGGTAGTGCATGTAGACTCGTCCTTCACAACAAAAAAGGAAGAGTGAAATTCAAAGAAAACGTCATTATCAGAACAGAATTTTTGCACAGAAAGTATGTTTTGTTTAAGGGCAGGAACATGCAAAATATTAGAAAGGTTAAACGTTTTATGAGGTGTAAAGAAGGTTTTGGAACCGATGTGAAAAATGGGTAAAGGAGTACCGTCACCAACATGGAGAGAATCATTACCGTGATACGCCTCAGAGTTGTCAAGACTTGCTAAATCCGGAGAGGCATGACCATTAGCCCCAGTATCAGGTTTAAAAAGCTTCATACGCCGAGCCGCCATCCGAAAAAGTAGCAAAATTCGCCTGATTTGAAGAGCGAGATGAGCCTGATTGGGTGGGGCATTGGGTTGGTAGATGACCAATACTACACTGGTTGCAATGACCATAAACAGTGTTCTGAGTAGAAGCCCAACCAAACTGCCGGTTCTGAGATGCATTGTCACGCCCCCGAGAATTATTGGACTGGCCACGAGAATTACCATGGGAGTTGCCACGCCAAGAACCTCGGTTGTTGTTGAAGGAACGCGGGGCAAAATATGCTTGAGGAGGGGGTTGGCCGAGAACAGAGGTGGGCGGAGCCGGGGGGTTCACCGGCTGCAAGTGGTAGCCAAGTTGGGTGGCAAGAAGCTGTAAATTTTGAAGTTAAGATTGAAGGTTGGTAATAGGGGAGACGCCGGCAGTAGTGCTGTAGGCTTGGGGAACCGGAGGGGAGTTGGGGTCATCGGTCTTGTTTAGCATGTAATCGTGGTCGGTGAGAAGACCATGTAATTCTTGAAACTGGATCGGAGGTGAGCGAGCCAAAAGATTACCTTTCAAACCATTATATTCTTCGCGAAGACCCGAGATAGAAAACATGACGAGATCCTTGTCCTTTATCGGTTCACCAATATTGGTAAGGGCCGTAGCATACTCCTGAGCACGACTTAGATAATCAGCCGGTTTTTCATCTGTAACAACCCTTGTTCCGGTAGTTAAAGTCAAAGTCAAGGTCAAAATCAAAGGAAGAAAAGATTGCTAATTGTGATCTGTCACTCCTTGCTTAACTACGAGTTTGACCACCTTGACTTATAACTAGTTGTGTAGTTAAAACGCTTTAGTTGTATTATGTGGAGTTCATATTAATAAATCGCTACTTAATCGCATATTAATCGCTAATTGACTTATCGCTAATCGCATCGCTATCGCTATCGCATTCGCAACCCGAATTATGCGTTCTGGATATTGTTTTACGTGTGTGTGGGATTCCTATTATGCCCAACCTTTTAGAGCTTGACCTTTCTTCTAATCACTTTGTGAAGTTCGAGGATGTGGGAATTTGGAGACAGTGTCAGCTTAAACAACTAAGTGTAGCATCAAATGATTTCCTTATGGAACTTACTGACTCACCGACAAACGTATCAGAATGCTCCAAATATGATTTGGAATGGTTGAATTTAGCTGACAGTGTAAATGGTACAATTCCAGAATCCCTCGTAAAGATGACCAATTTAAGAGGCTTACACCTATCAGGTAAACTAACCGGACCCCTCCCAAGATCTCTTGGAAGTTTACGTTTTTTACAGGTATTAGATCTGTCGCATAACAAGTTAAAGGGTTCAATTCCAGAATCTATGGGAATGTTAAGATTATTACAAGCATTAGATCTATCTTTTAATGAGTTGACAGGTCCCATTCCGACATTCCTTGGGAAACTTACAAAACTTGACCTTTCTTTTAATTACTTGAATGGTTCCATTCCTGAACCCTCTGTAGCTTTAACATATTTGCATCTAGAGAACAATCAGTTAACAGGCCATATCCCAGCGTCTCTAGGAAAACTCACTAAACTCTCTTCTCTTGATGTCTCTAACAATTCCTTGGATGGTGTTGTTTTTGAAGCCCATTTCGCTTACCTTTCGATGTTAAAGTACTTGAATGCAGCTTCTAACAGTAAGTTAACATTCAATGTTTCACGTATGTGGCTCCCTCCGTTCCAATTGATCACCATTGATCTCAGTTCTTGCAAGATCATGAATGGATTCCCACACTGGCTTCGAAATCAGAAAAAAACTTCTTAGTTTGGTGTTGCCTAATGCAAACATTTCAGGACCTCTACCGGCATGGTTACGAAAGATTCCCATCATTCGTATCATAAATCTATCTCACAATAACCTCAGCGGACCTTTGACCAATCTTCCTAGCGGGGCAACTTAAAATGTTAATCCTAGTATGGGAACTTACAATTCTTATAATCCTCCAAGATTATTTCTTCAAAATAACCTTTTCAATGAGTCAATTCCAATGTCATTGTGCAACATGACAGATTTGGAATATCTTAATCTTTCCAGAAATAGGTTAACTGGGAATATTCCCAGCTGTCTTAAGAATCTGCAAAATCTACGGGTCATGATATTAAGCTCAAATGGATTGAATGGTGTCATTCCAAGTTCTATAGGGCACGTTTCATCACTAGTATTGTTAAACATGAATGACAATAACTTTAGTGGTGAGCTTCCACGAGAATTTGGGAATTTAAGTAGCTTAAGCATCTTAGATTTGGGTGATAATGCATTTTGTGGCAAAATACCAGAATGGATAGGAGATAAAGTTCAATCATTGCAGGCTTTCAGGTTACACAAAAATAACTTCACCGGAGGAATCCCTCAATCTTTGTGCAAAATAAGAAATCTTCAAATTTTGGATTTTGCACACAACAACGTAACAGGAACAATTCCTCATTGTCTAGGAGAATTGTATGGCATGGCAAAATCTTATGCCAGTTTAGCAATTGAATATTTCAATCCCACTGAACTTGTATCATTTGAGGCAAGTGTGATTCAGGTGATGAAAGGCGCAGCAAGGGAATATGATAAAACATTACAGTTTGTCATAAACATGGACCTTTCAAGCAATAAACTTTCTGGAGAAATACCTATAGAGTTAACTGCACTTTGGGCATTGGTGGGTCTTAATTTATCCAATAATCATCTTAGTGGGAATATTCCATACATCATCGGAAACATGAAATCGTTAAATTCTCTCGATCTCTCAAGAAACGAGTTGAGCGGACCTATCCTTCCCAGCATTGGACAATTGACTTTTTTGAGCTATTTGAATTTGTCAAACAACAACTTGTCAGGACGAATTCCAACCGGAAATCAATTGCAGACCCTCATTGATCCATCAATGTATGCAAGGAACAAAGATCTATGTGGAGCTCCATTGCCAACTGTTGATACATATTATGTGGACGCGACTTGGTTCGGTTCGACTCGGTTCGGTTCGACCCAGTTAGGTTCGGCTCAAGCCCGACGTCACGACATTCCTCCGTCGTGCGCCCCAGAGTTCGACACGCGAAGCACGAAGCGCCGCGAGGCGGTTCCCGCTACCACATCATCATGACATCATCATGATGATGTCATGATGATGTCATGAACTTTGACCAAATGCATTTATTAATGGCAGCCATGGAATTTACGTAGAGTTATTGCATGATTGGGCATTTGTCTTGTGTATGGGCCAACCTGCTTGGGCCAATACATCATCAACTGGGCTGATCCCCTAAATGTCCAACATGAAGACAGAAGCAACATGTATGACGAAATCACTTTGATTTCGGAGAAGACATTGGGATTTCGTCTACCATATTGGATTTCGACCAGTTGCTGATTTCGTCCATGTGTGTTATTATATAACCCAGATAACAGACAGAACAGAACAGAAGCAAGAAGTCTGAATAGATTTCCACAGAACACACACACGAGAGAGAGAGTTTACAGAGCACATTTGTAAACGTTGATTTGTAACTGACTTTTCATAGTATTAATACAGTGGTGTTAATCGTTGAAATCTTGTGTTCATATTATCATTGCGTGTTCTATCTCGGTTTGCTATCTCGGTTGGATTCCGCACAACCGGGTGTGTTTGTACACAAGGAGTAGGCGACTAGATCCTCCCCTAGCCGGACCTACAAGTGGTATCAGAGCCTTGGCTCTTCTCCTTGTTAAAACCGAGTTGTTTTTGGGTTGTTTTTCGGATTTTTGAAGCTTATATTTTCTGGAAAATCTGTTTGAATATTCGAAATTTCTGGTGTTTTTGTTGTTAGTTCACATAAAAACCTTGTTATTATTCATTATCACATGTTAAAAGTTTGTTTTTAGTGAAGTTTCGAGCAAAATCGGGTTTCGGAAAGTTGTCGGCTTATCGGAAAATTCTAAGTTTCTGAAGTGTTCTTCAAATATTCATCCCATCTTCAAAGTGTTCTTCAAGTTTTAAACTTTTTGATCTTGGTCAAAGAAATAGTCAAGTGTTTGTGCATTGAGAACTGCAAAATGAATTAAAAAATGTATAGCCATGCTTTGGTTGGTAGAATTGGAAAGAGTGTGGCCAAAAGTAAGGTGGGATTTGACAAAAGCTTCGAAAACTGATAAGTAAGGTGTTGCCTGACTTAGTTTGAAAAAGAGGTGTTAGTTGTCAGAAAGTAGGATAAGATTTGAATTTAAAAAAAAAAAAAAAAAACAAAAAACAAAACAAATCCTCAAACCTTTTCAAAGAAATCACAGTGATATTTTGTTTGTATTTATAACCAACGAAATCACTTCCCACTTTGAGTCAACAAAAACAATCTGGTCAAATATATCAAGCCACGAAATCACCTTATTCATTTCTCAATTACACCTGGGCCGAAATCAAACACTTGTGTTTGTTTTATTTTGGGCCGAAAACACTCCCTAGGCCCAAATCAGTTCTGGGCTTTGCCGAAATCACCATACATCACAATCTGGACGAAATCTGAACCTTATCTGGCCGAAATCACTATCATCATTTCATCAGCCGAAAACACCATTTCAACTCCCACGAAAACACTCAGCTCTATCAGTTCATTGAGACGAAATCACCAATATCATTCCAGCCGAAATCTCTTTCATCACATTCAGCCGAAATCCCTTTCACTCACTACCAGCCGAAATCACCATACATCACACCCTTATTGCCGAAAACACTTGTGTTGCTGGACGAAATCAAGCTTCAACTTGTTAACGAAATCAGTTTGCATATCATTCTTGTCTTTGCCGAAATCACTTGTGTGTTTGTTTTGACTTGGACGAAATCTGTTTGTTATCATTCAACGAAATCACTTCAGTATTTTTAACAGGAGATTTTTATTTCATTGTTAACTGTGTGTTTGAAGTGTGTAAACAGGTTTTTCATCAATAGTATCAAAAATGAATCCGATTTGGGGTACTCCGGTAAATACAGATATGTATTATGGTACTCCGTCTCCGGATAGCGGAAAGTATAGAAACACGAGTTTGTCTCCTTCGTGGGCCGAATCTCCCGCACCGGTATCTTCACAAGCTAATGCAATTTCTACCGGTCAATGGGCATTCGTATCAAATCAAACTCCAAGTATTCAAAGCATTCTCTTAAGCGAGAGCGAAACCGGAAGTTTGAATCGGCCTCCAAAGTTGATGCACTTAAGCGAATATCCGGGATGGTTTGGCAGATTTCATACATACGTCCTTGGACAAAACACGGAATTGTGGTTACGTTTCACCACAGATTTCGATCAAACTATCGAGGTTGCCGCTTCATCTGCTGCAACATTTGCCGATCTTTCGGAAGATCAGAAGAAAGTCTATGATTTAGAGAAGAAAGCTTATGCCATTCTTACTCAGGCATTAAGCAAGGATATTTATCATCAATTTGTCAACTTCAAAACGACAAAGAAGTTGTGGGACGCGTTGAAGACGAGAGGTGTAGGAAACGAAGCGACTCGCCAATTGAGACAAGGTCTACTCAAGAAAGAGTTTGATGGGTTTACATGCATGGATAAAGAATCTTTGGGAGATTTGACGAGTCGATTTTCTCATTTGTTGACTGAAATGGGAACTTTTGGAGTGATAACGACTCCAATCGAAATTGTCACCAAGTTTGCTGATGCTTTGCCACCACAATGGAGTAATTTCTTGGAAATCCTAAAGCTCAATGGCATTTTGGCTACAACAAACTTCAATGACTTTGTTCAACTTCTGGAGAATAAAAATCAGGAAGAAACCCTTAAGGCGAAAAGGGTCATAGTGCCACAGAATCCTGAGATGTATTATGGAACTCCTAGCGCTCCTGCAATACAAGTACGACATGATCCTGAGATGTATTATGGAACTCCTAGTACTCCTGCAAGACCTTCTTCACACGCTCCAATTCAAACAGCGTTTGTGTCTAGCACAGATATGTATGGCAATCCTATCCAAGTTCCGGTCAAGCCTCCTCCAACAACAGACATGTATGGGAATCCACTTCCTGCTCAACAACAAGCATGTTATGGAAGCACATCATCTGCTGGTCAGCAATCCAAGCCAAATACAGTGCGGCTCGACACCTCAAGCTTTTCTAAAGTCAGTGTGGAAGTAGCAAAGGAACACATGGAGCTGCTAAACACTTTGGTGAGTGCATACTGTGGATTAGTGGAAGGTCAGATTGGCAACATTAATCTGACACAAGAAGACTATCAGCAGATTGATAAGGAAGAGATGGATTTGATGGATATCAAATGGGCGTTCGCAAGTGCTGTAAGGCGAGCAAAGGATTTCATGGAAAGAACGGGCAGAACCAGCTTGGAAAGTAAGAAAGACACCAAGTATGGGTTCGATAAACAGGCAGTGAAGTGCTTTAATTGTGGTGAACGGGGTCATTTTAAAAGGGAATGTACAAGGCCAGCTCAGCATGGGAACCAGAACCCTTTCAGAAATCAAGGCAACCAGCAGAATCAGAACAGGAACAATGAGCGTACGTTGATACCTGTCAACAACCAAAGCCAAGCGGGACCATCAAATGCCAACCAGGCACTTGTGGTTCAAGTAGATGAAGGTTGTGATTGGTCAATCCAGTTGGGAAATGATGCTCCAGATGGAACAGCTTGTTTTGCTGAGGTCGTGAAGGATTTAAATCACGCCAGTGGTGGAGAATCTTCCGCCAATGGTGGTGACTCTTCTGAGGATGAAGACTCTTCTGGTTATAGTAGAAGTTCGGATGAAGAATCCTCGAGTTCAGGTGATGATCATGTGGATGAGACATCAAGTGCGTCAGTCGATGCAAATATTGATGAGCTTTTGGAGGAAGCTGCAGCAGGAACTGATAGAAGATCTATTTTGGTGGATCAAGCTGCTTATTCTTCGTCTTCTCTCCATTCAGCCTTTATGGCTAATGTCGACAGTTCATCAAGTCAGGTATGTGTCGATGAACCCACTGCTGCTATTTGTGATAATTGTGCTAGATTAAGTGATAGATGTGCTGATTTGGATGCAAACATGTCTGAGTTGCAAGGCAAACATGATGCTTTACAAGCTAGTTTGTTTGACTTGCAAGACAAACATGTTTCGTTGAATGATAAGTGGTGTGAATTGCAAAGCAAACACGAGGCTTTGCAAGAGAAATATGATGTGACATTCATCCACAATCAAAAGTTGACCGTGGATCTTTCTAAGTGCACAGAAGCCAACATGTTTTATGAAAACCATGAAAAGGAATTTAAATCGATGATTGAAACATTAAAGAAAGATAAAACAGAGCTGACAAAAATGGTTTCCAGAAAACAAACTGACATAAATTTGTATATCACACGTCTTGAGATAATGCAAAAAGAGATGGCTTGTGTTAAAACTGAAAGTGAGGCGATCCGACTAAAGTTAGACAGCTATTTAAGCTCTAGCTATGTGTTGGATCACATCATTGATGTTCAGAAAGAGAAAAGGGATGTCACATGCATTGGATATAAGAAATATCCACCACCCGTGAGAAACAATTATGATGCTCTGCCTGATGAGGAGTATAGAACTCACTTTGAACCATCTGTTCCTTTGGACGTTGAGGAATTTGCAGCAGGACTAGGATACAAGAAGGAAGTATCATCAGATTCGGATGTGTCAGCAGATACATTTGTAACTGCTGAACCGAATCAGGATCCTCCAGTTGTAATTGAGGATGCTGATTCTTCTGATGATGAATCTGATGATACTGATTCAGCAAAGTCTGATGCGGTGGTCAAACAAGAGGACATACCTCTTGAGAATCATATTCTATGTGATCCTCCCGCAAAGCCTGCTAAGACTGCTGCAACCGAGTCCTCGTCTGCAAAGGAGTCTGAGAGTGTGGATTTGTTGTACACTCTTGTTGGTGATGATAAAATCTATTCTGATAAAGATTTTCCTATTAAGAATGTTAATCAATCCTTAATCAGTAAAGTCTTTGAAAATTCGACAAGTAAGTTTTTGGGAAAGACAGGATCACATGTTACAGTAACACAGTGTCCACCTATCCCAAAGGCCGAAGTTCGAAAACAATATGGCAATAAAAAATTACCAACAGTGAAAACACAGCAAAATCATACCAAACCAAGAGGTAAAACACCGACTCAAAGTCAAAGGAAGCCGAATCAGAAGAAGAACAAGAATGTGAACTTTGTGAAATCAAAGGGAACGGACAAAATCGAAACTTTTGAAAACAAATCTAACTTAGATTTTGTTAAACAAGCAACAGTGTTGAAAAGAAATGAACCAAGTAGTTCAAAACCTAGTACCTCGGGGTCACAAAGTTCATCATTATCGGTAAGACGATCACATGATACTTCGGGGTTTGTTGAACGAAGATCATGTTTTGAATGTGGTACAATTGGACATATAATTCGAAATTGTCCGTATCTTCATAAGTTAAAAGCCAAAGTTGATGTCCCCCATGGTAACAATTACCATAAAAGATCTGTTTCATCAAGACAGGACCCTCGTCTTGTTAAACAACGGGAAATGAAACAGAAAAAGAAACAACGACAAGAGGTTGAAAAGGTTTTAAAACCAGAGGTTGTCCAAACACAGTCTGTTAAGTTAGAAGTTAAAAATGAAAAACAAAAACAGATTTGGAAACCAAAAACGGAAACTGTTTCAGGGGGAGCTACATCAATTCCGAATCATCGGGAAATGGATGTCACAATCCTCGATGATGACGGACGACCCAAGTCGGTGAAGGCTTGGGTCCCCCTCTCCAACTAATCTATGAATGAGAGTGCAGGATGTTCCAGGAGGAACTATTGATAGTCTTAGGATTGTTGATAGTGGAGCGTCCATGCACAAGATCGGCGACATAAGACTCCGAAACATCATTATATCTAGGAGTTGTTGCCTTTGATGGAAAGAAATGAGAAAAGAAAGGAAAAAGATAAGAAGACAAACATTCCGATGAAGGAATGATGGTGAAAGAATGTGGTTGAATGAAGTTGAAAAATTCGACATGATGAGATATGTGCCAAAATTGGTTGTTATGGTTTATGATCGGGTCCTCAGGAAAGATTCAAATGAAAAGTACGCGACTGCAGCACGTCTGAAGCCTTTTTAAGGTTCATGGATTTTGCTTCCACAAGAAGTTCAAAGTCAACAAGATGAACGTGTAGGGTACTTTTCTCTACGGTGTGATTGAAGAAAATGTGTTTTGTTGAACAAACCAACCGGGTGTGCGGATGCCTTGGCGTGGATTGAACAACCGCACACTACTTCTCAAAGAGAAAGATAAAGACCTTCGCTGGTGCAATGTGGAAGACCAGCCGGACCCAGAGGTTTTTGATCTTGTTGCTGTGAAGGGATTTCAGTAGCTACAAAATCGACTTTGAAATCCACACCTGGTGGATATCCAGTTTGGGAGAGCACTCAGATTCCTGGCAATGCACGAAGCAGTTGCAGGATACGGTTTTTAATTTCTAATCTCTCCTATACTTGTCGATATTTCAGCTGCTTTATGAATTATTATCATCTCGTACAGCACTCTTTGGCCAGACACGTTGATCTCGAATATCACCTCACACGTGATTGTTTCACTATGAAACTCGTCAATGTTGTCATGGTCTGCACCGCTTACCGACGTGCCAACTCATTTTCCCAAAATTCGATAAATCATTTCTGATTCAAAATTAATTTTGGTAAACGGCATTGAGGTAAAACATGAGTTAACCGACATCGGAAAATCATTTTTGTAAATACCTTTGTGTTTTAAATTTGTCTTAGTTTATTGATTTTAGGGGGAGTAAATCCAAAATTTGAAAATCCAAAAACATCGAAAAAATTCAAAAACACAAAAAGAATAGAAAACAAAAATGAGTTTCCTGGCGAGCTAAAGAGAAAATGATAGTACATCAGTGGTCTGTCCAAACCTCTTTAAACCTAAACTGAAGAACGATAAGCAGCTCTATATAAGATGTATCGATAGGCTCACAATCATTTTAAAGTGTGCAGGGTGATATAAATCTTAAATCGACTGAAGACCAGGTGGGAACCACTCATTGGCATATGGTCTTAGTACCGAAATTTCGTTTGAGAGATTGCCGAGGTTCTGAGATATTCGGTCTTTATGCTGCTTATCATCTGGGTATTATGGTTGTATCTTTTACCGAAAAAAAAATAACGGGGACGCAAGTCTAGATCTTCCATGATACCATACATACGTGTACATATTGCATTCGACCTCAATAAGTGATCAACAATCACATGTCCCCAAAATAAGTGATAATATATCACATTTATCCGGGAGTCAAGTTCGTCTCTCTGCTGTACGAAAGTACTGACCTGTTCACGGACTTGCTCTTGTGCCCTTCATGCATCTGAAAATCAAGTTCCTCATCAATAAGTGATTCTATCACATAGGGCTTGTTTTCAATCAAAATAAGTGAGAATCTCACATCATATACGGTCAAACAGATGATAATCGGTATACTCACCGGTAAGATGAACCCTCGTGCATACCTTGATACGGGAATGTGTCGTGATGTGGATGAACACCGGTCGGTAAGTATAAATCATACCTTAACGTATCCCCTCGCCATGATTACATCTGATAAGTTGAGCTTATGTGGACAACAATACCGATAATTTTTATAGGATGTTTATCTAATTGTTAACTAAAAGAACAACAAGAGTGTTTTGACATGACCGTACACTGATATGATTCTCTTACACTCGAAACTCACAAAAAGATTGTTTGTATTTATTTAATGCTTTCAGTTTCTGCATCTTTGTATATATTTATTTACTGCTTTCAGTATTTACATTTGAAATATTCAAAATTCCAAAAAGATTTTAGGTGTGTTTTAATATAAACTTTCTAAAAGCCAAAAAGATTTTATTTCTATCTTATTTTCGATCGTACGATGTTGGATCTCGAGTCTTCGTTACCTGAAACCTGAACGAAAACCAAAATCGACTAAATCTTCATAAATGGTCAGAATTTGCAAGTTTTGAAAGTTAAAAACTAAAATTGATAAATTTGTTAAACTTTCAAACTGTCGGACGGTAGTTGTTTGAATAATGGTCATACGTGTGTCATTTGTTTATACTAACTATATTCCAAGCAGTTGTTCTCATTACGCGTTTAGATTTCTTGCATGTGCAGATTCTAAAGGCAAGGAGAACATATTCGATGACAAGCATTGGAATGAAGACACGACGTAAGGGCACTCAAATGATAAAGATGATCGAGTTGCCGCTGACCATCACCAACACCACAAGGATCTCAAGTTATAAAGATCAAGACATTCACGAGCATAACTGAAGGGGGAGCTTATGTTAAGGGGGAGTTTGTCAACACACTACCTAAATAAAATGGGAGTTTGTTGATACACTTTCTACTTACGACGCATGAAGACTTTGAAGATCCTTCGACGTGGAAGATATGGAAGTTGAACCTCACGAGTAGCGTCCAAGGGGGAGTTTGTTGATACATATTATGTGGACGCGACTTGGTTCGGTTCGACTCTGTTCGGTTCGACCCAGTTAGGTTCGGCTCAAGCCCGACGTCACGACATTCCTCCGTCGTGCGCCCCAGAGTTCGACACGCGAAGCACGAAGCGCCGCGAGCCGGTTCCCGCTGCCACATCATCATGACATCATCATGATGATGTCATGATGATGTCATGAACTTTGACCAAATGCATTTATTAATGGCAGCCATGGAATTTACGTAGAGTTATTGCATGATTGGGCATTTGTCTTGTGTATGGGCCAACCTGCTTGGGCCAATACATCATCAACTGGGCTGATCCCCTAAATGTCCAACATGAAGACAGAAGCAACATGTATGACGAAATCACTTTGATTTCGGAGAAGACATTGGGATTTCGTCTACCATATTGGATTTCGACCAGTTGCTGATTTCGTCCATGTGTGTTATTATATAACCCAGATAACAGACAGAACAGAACAGAAGCAAGAAGTCTGAATAGATTTCCACAGAACACACACACGAGAGAGAGAGTTTACAGAGCACATTTGTAAACGTTGATTTGTAACTGACTTTTCATAGTATTAATACAGTGGTGTTAATCGTTGAAATCTTGTGTTCATATTATCATTGCGTGTTCTATCTCGGTTTGCTATCTCGGTTGGATTCCGCACAACCGGGTGTGTTTGTACACAAGGAGTAGGCGACTAGATCCTCCCCTAGCCGGACCTACACCAACGAATTGCTCTTACCATGAAGACCCAACCGCGACACCCAACACAGAGTATGAAGCAGCTGAGCCCAACAAGGTATGGTTTTATGTGAATATAACATGTGGTTTTGCAACCGGCTTTTGGGGTGTTATAGTAGTTTTAGTGTTGAAGAAGCAGTGGAGACATAACCTTTTCATGTATGCTGAGGAGACCGTGGACAAGATATACATTGTAGTCATGGTAAGATTTAAGAAGATGAAGAGAGGACGAGAGGCCGTATAGGGTTAACGTGTCTAGTAGAAAAGACTACTTTTTTGTGTTTTTGTGGTATTTTCCTCTGTATTACTCCATGACATTGTTAAATTTGCTTTTTACAATGAATGCATGAAATCAGATAGAAAGACTGAATTTTTATTATTATTATTATTATTATTATTATTATTATTATTATTATTATTATTATTATTATTATTATTATTATTATTATTATTATTATTATTATTTTGGTAAGAAGCTGATCTGGATTTACACTATATGAGGCATATTTGTAGTATTATAATCAAACCATGACCATTCTACTAAGGATACAAACCCAAAAGTACACTCTCACATGAGAAATGGTACTAATTAATTGAAATTATGTACTAGTCCCTCTCTCACAAAAAATAGGTCTACTTATTTTTGTTTTGAATTTCTAACTTAGAACTTTGTAAATTCAAAAAAAAAAAAAAACATCCGGCATTTTTAGTCTTAGCTCAAAACTAGAGGTAGCAAAATGGGTAACCAAGTTACGTTGGATAAGGGCCATATGGGTCATCTTCAATTTCGAGCCAAAACATGAAATGAGTTATTAAATAAAATAGTTAGTGAAGCAAAAACATAAGTTAAATTTTCACCTATCCAAATACAAGTTTCTAAGTTTTCACTTCTCTTATAAGTCACTATAATTAATCGTAATATATAGTTATGAAACGGTAACACTAAAAAATAAAAAAATAATATTGATAATCCTGTTATTCAAGTAACTTGTAAGTTGTATAGGCGTGACTAATAAATTGTACTAAAATTCTACTATGTAAATTAATGATATGATAAATACTTTGATATAAATATTATTTTAGAAAATATGGATAATGAGACAAGATACGAATATAATCCTAGCATAAAAATATTACATATTAAAAAAAATCATATCATAACTAAAATTTACATTGAAAGAATAGGGCTAAAGTTTTTAAACCTATAACTTTGAGTGTTAAAACAACCTCTTTAGTTAGTAGTTGGTATTTAAAATTTATATTAGAATTTTATAATGTAATATAACGGCTTTGTTTAACATGATGAAAAGTTACATTAAAATTAAGTTTAATATTTAACAATTAGTGTTATTAGAAAGTTTTTGACCATATTTTAGAGTGAAATATTATTGATGTAAATATTATATTAAAATAAAATTGAAAAAAGAAAAGATTTGGGGTTGACACGTCCGGTGACTAAAAAGTGTTCCCGATGAGAGAAAACAGAGAAGTTTGAAGGAATAAGAATAAGGAGTTAATTAGATAGTTAATTCTTGTAGTTTGCACAAAATAACATACTTAGATACTAATAGTTTAAAATCACCTTCTAGGGTATTAACTTTTCATTTTGTAACGTTTGGAGGTATTAACTTCTTGGGTATTAACATAGTTAGTCCCTGTGGTTTGCACAAAATAACATACTTAGGTACTAATAGAATGTGATTTTAAACCTACAAATAACGTTAACACCTCCAAACGTTACAAAATGAAAAGTTAATACCCTAGAATGTGATTTTAAACTATTAGTACGTAAGTATGTTACTTTGTGCAAACCACAGGGACTAACTATGTAATTAACTCTAAGAATAAGGATACCGATAAACATTGTTTGACTGGTACATAAATTCACTTTGATGGTATAGTAGAAAATTAATAGATTGTTGTGGTATAGCATTATTTGCGAATAAACTAAATAAATTAAAATTAAGTTTAATTTTGATAAGAACTAGAAAGAATATAATATATAGTTTTTATCGTAAACTAGGTGAAGAACCCGCCGCGTTGCGGCTATGTCTAAATGATTTCATACCAGAAGCTAGTAAATATTTACATGAATTCCGTCAAGTCCTCTCATGTTAATCTGTTATGTAAGTAAACGGGTCTTGGATTCCGTCAAGTCCTCTCATGTTAATCTGTTATGTAAGTAAACGGGTCAAAATTGCCATCCGTCAATAGCTGGTTATTGAAAGTTTGGAACTTACATCGAAGAACACGCCATTGGACGTAACAGAGCTTTTTACCCAACTGTGGGTCCATTAAGAAGCACAAAGCTTCTCTTACAGTTTTACTGTTGTTGACATAGTGATCACAATCCAGATTGAGCATGAATGGTGCATTTGTAAGCACTGTAGCCACTGAATCTGATACAAAAAACAAACAAATATACTTGAATTAAAACACAACCGCGGATACTTTGTTGATAGTTGACTATATAGGCTACAATGGGTTGGAAAGTGTAACGTACAAGGGCGTTCATCGCTCCGGCTTTCTTGTGATGGTTATAACCGGGTCGTCTTTCACGCGAAACGTAAACCGGTTTCGGTAATTCCTTGCCTTCAACATCAAGTGCACCTAGTCGAGGTTAAGCGGAACCCGTTTTACAACGGGCCGTTCTGACCCGAACACATCCATTTCCTCAAAAACATGTTTTAACCCAGAACAAAATGACCACTTCTTAAAACGGGTCGTTCTGACCCGAACACATCCTGGTCCAGACCCATTCTAACCCGTACCTATTTTGGTCAAAACTCATTTTGACCCATACCAAAATGACAACTTTTTAAAACAGTTGAGCTGAACCGCGCGGTGGTTCTTAGCTTACCGCCAGATGTTAATCTCCCTTTCTCCGCAAACGTAAGAGAAAACACAAGTCACTACCATGCTGCTGTTCCGAACTGGTTTGCGCATCGAAACTTGAAAAACGCAGCGTCAAAGGTTTTTGCTTGTCTACGTTGTTGCTGCTGTTCCGATCACTGGTTTGCGCAGCTGCTAGTACTCCGATCGGTTGTGTACGTCTGATTGAGTGGTTGGCTGAAGCAAGGGTAACCCTAAGTGAAAGGCAAAAAGAAAAAAACCTCACTAATCATACATGGTCAATGCCACGGAGCCTTGCGAGTTGTGATTCGCCAAGTCGGCGTCGCGTGGAGAGCAAGAAGATGACAGTGGGATGTGGGTGGATTTCGAATGGGCTTGATGTTTATGACACAAATAAATACATAAGTCGTGTTCAGATTCAAGTATTCAGCCTGCAAACCCGAAACATGCCAACGAAAATATGGATTTATGTGAAGGAGCAAAGCAATAGAAGTTAATGCTTAGTGACAGTTACAACTCTTTAAGTCAGTTTATATTCAAAATTATCACTTTACCCTACTAATATATCAATTTTGCTGTCCACTTCCAATGACCCCGCGCTTCGCGACGGATCAAGCCTCTTTTATGAAAGGTTTATTGGACAATATAATTCATGAACTTGAACCGTTTAGAAAGTAAATCATGAGCTTCAAAGAACAAAAGTTGACTAAATAAAGTCAAGTTGGAACTATGCCATAGCATTAAAGTCTTCAAATGTCATCTTAAACACATCGAGTTGATTTGTGGAAACACCAATACACACCATTGACTTCTTTAACTTTTCTTTTGGCCTTGACTTCTGAAACGACAATTGGATCTAGATGTTCACCTGCATGGTAAGTAGAAGATCATGGGAGCGGATTTTGATCTTCATCAACAAAACTTCTCATCATATGCCATATCGAATCTGCAGAAATAACAATTGTGATCCCTAACCTGCTAACCTGCAATTTATGAACTAAAAATACAACATAAGTTCATTAACATAAAAATTGGAATAAATTCCGATTTGCTACATACTCTGGTAACGCGGAGTAACACAGTCAGTCACAGTCACTGATTATATAGACTATAGTGACAGCCTAAAAGAGTAAACAAATTCAACACATTATCCAAATTATATAGTGACAGCTCTAATCAGTAACTGTCATTTAGCTAAAATATATTATTACTACTTTTTTCTTCTAATAACCCTCTAAAGAAGACAAGGGCCAGTACTTCAGTTCTGAGGGAAGTATGACCAACACCAAAACTTGGAATCAGGTTAAAAAAAACACTACTTAAAAAGAAAGCAAAAATGCAACAACTTTGGAAGAAAAGATGAATACTCATGTACCCAGATCATATCCATGTCCAACGACGGCATTCGGCTCAACTGAACACCCTCGACACCATCCGCTTCCCCTACTTCTGTCGGTTTCTTGTTTTTTTGGTTATCTAAAACATGACCCGTACGTGTTTCTGTCGTTAAACCAATTTCCGTGGGTGTTGGTGACAGATCATTAGATTCATTACCTTTCTTATTAGATGATAAAGCTTGCAACTTTGCTTTAAGAAGAGCTGCAGTGTGACCATTTCCTGAATTAGCCTTTAACTGGTGCTTTAAATTTGGAAAATTTAAATGTGCATAATTACCCCTCAACAAATAAGCAGCTGTATCATCTGCAAAAGCAGCTTCTTCTGCTGTATCAAATGTCCCAAGCCAGACACGTGTCCGGTTTCTTGGTAACCGGATTTCCGCTACCCATTTTCCCCAATGTCTCTGTCTTACCCCTCTAAAAAGCTTCCATGGTGAACAAACTGAAGTCTTTTTAAGGTCGGTATCGACAATTTGTCTCCCAGTGTACTTCATTGACTGAGTTTTCATAGCTCTCAGCCAGAAGTCTGAACCCAAGGATGCGAACGGCAGTCGCACCCTTTAGTTCGGTGAAAAGAAGCGTAAGATTCGGGAATCTTGGCTAAATGGGTTGTAAAAGTTGGCTGTGTGGTGTGCAAGTTTCAAGAAAATAAGGCAAACCGTTAACAGACGATGGTGATGCTGACGACGATGATGATGATAAAGATAACGATGAAGATCTTGAACTGCCACCATCTCCAGCACGACATCTTAACCCGTTAAAACCATTCCAGCTGCCTACACTTTGGGCTGCTTTCACGGTTTCTTTAACATAAGAGCATAGCAAATTCTTTCTCCATTTGGGATCAGAAAAACACTAAAGAAAACCTCTACATTTCGAGAATCTATTCTTTCATGGAATATGCATTATGCATATATCTAATTTTCATAGACCATCTTTATCTTCCTTAGAAATTTAATATAAACTAACAAATTTGAAATTTAAAACCTGTTCGAACCATCAAATCAGAATTAGTGTTAAAACCAGCCAAACCAAACCATGAATGCATGTGAGTCATAGGATAATGAAACATAACTGAATATTAACACCCATTCATTCCTCTCTTTAGTACAAAAAGGGAACTGTAAATCAACTATTTGTGTTTTTCAAGCCAATTTTATAACTCTAAGAAGAATTAACTGATGATCACCCAAATACAAAAAAGCACCATCATGAACACCAGAATTTCAAAATTAAAGCAACTTATGTTTTTACTTAAAAGCTGGAGATGAACACATGATTTCATAACAGAAGCCATTATTTATTTATATGAAGAAGTTTACTTTGTTTTACAGCGATCATACTACGTATATAACATCTACAAAAGGTGTGTTCATGTAGCTAATTGGGTTGACATACAAGTTAAGTGACTAACACATCATCTGCTAGTTCCCTAGCTTGTACCAAAAACATGTTTCTTGAGCTGTAACATCTTCTTCCATGGCTTCACGCTGCTGTTACGTCATCATTAGCAGCTACCCAAAAAAACCGGTTACCAACTTATTCATCCTACCTGAAGTGCCTTAGTTGCAGGGCCAACATCTGCGCACATGTTGACTATTGTTAGTAAACTATTCTTATTGTTTGAGAGAAAGCATTATTGGGCTGTATATGATGGAATTCAGAGTCGGATTTATCAGTTTAAACATAACCTATTCAGTGTGGGTGTATACTACTAAAGCGCATTTTCCTTACCTGGTGAATCGGCATGAGAACGTTTGTTGATGTTAACTTTTGGGTCTGGAGTTGTTGGAGGCACTGCTGATGCTAGAGTTCCTACACTGCTTCCCTGAGCATCATTTGTCTCAGCGAGATATGTAACGTTGGTGACTACGATATGACCTTCCCTTCTAACAGAGACATGCATTATTTTCCTAATCCCTATAACGTCAGAAATCTGTTGTGGCAGTGATTTGGGATCAGTGTAGCCATGTTTCAAGATCAAATCCTCACAGCTTGTTTTCAGGAGGGCAGTCATTCCCTCATTGAAGAACGTGACTTCAGTTGGTGTTGTTTCATCCGTAATTATCGCATTAACAGAGTACCTGAAAAGAAAAATGGTTGTTAACACTGGTTATAAAAATTCACCTATGCATGTGTGATACTTACAAGAACTTGGGTGTTATGTCTTCATCATCCTTGCAAACAAACTTCAATGACCCGGCTTCCTCCGGATAAACCGTTTTGTCCCAGGTTGAACAGTGTACATAAAACCATCCACGGCTCAGGTCAAATTTCTCTATCTGTGCGTGACACCTGAATCTTGTAGAGTGCTGTGTTTGATCATTGCGTAAGAACATGTTAGGTGTCTGTATGAAAAAAGCGTTACTAACAACATAACATATTGATATATGATTTAAGTAACTTAACCTCGTTAGGAAGGTTTCTTAATGTAGGTGACGTTAGTGACAGCCCGTTTTTTCTATCTAAAATAGACAGTGTAGGTATGTTTTACCAGCCATTGTTCCCTTAAATCCTCGCTGCTTTAAGGTTTTTTTCCATGAAAATATGTGTTGAACATAACAATGCATAATTTATATTCTATTAATGAACCTAACAGTTTTATTTACATCATTATGCTTAATGAACATGACAATATTGTTTACATGTGATGCCTTAGTACCTTTTTCCCAGCGATGTCAGGAATCCTCAACTCACGAACAGTAATTATCGGATCGTCTTCGTCATTGGGATCAACAGGCGGTAGGTCCTTAAGCCTAGTTGTTTTCCAAATGTAGGAAATGTAAGGAAGTTACATGTAATTTTGTATGATTCAAGTAATAGGTATTTATATGTCTATATGTTCTTACCTCTTTGTATACTCGATAGTTTGTGGCATTTCCGGGTTGATAGCAACCGTTGTCAAATATGTTGCCTCGAGTTGAATCGAACCTATAAATAATATTTTTAGTGTCTGATGTAAACTGCTTTGGTAAATCTGTTTCAGTAGGAAGTATTTTATTTTTCAGGAAACATACCATAGTAGTCTGAAACTTGTGTGGCTGCTATGGCAACTATGTTGCCAGATCCAACATGATCACCGATTAGATGTAACATACTCGGCCAAAGAGTGATCTCAACCTTGTTTCAACTGTATAACAGAAGATGTATTCATAACCATAATTGTTAAAAATTTATTATCATTTATGAGATAAGTTTGTCACACACTTACCGCTCGTCGCGTAGCACAACCTTCCTAACTGCTGAAATCTTACCTGTTGGTTGGAGATAATTGCGGTCCACACGGCCTATGAAATCTACAGTTATTTAAATCTTTAGGGCTTAGTATATAAATTATGAACGTATTTTCTATAACTATTGATCATAGTATACGTGTACCTGTTAGCAATCTGTTAACTTTGATGCGACCCCTTAGCACCTCGTAGCTCGCGAAGCCAAAGTATATGTTTGGTATATCTGCGCTTTCTATGGGAACGAACTTTGCTTTCTTACCTATTACAAACGATGCTAGGTGGTTTATAGTAGCCATGTAGTCTCGAGGCTTGGTGCAGACATATCCAGTAACCCTGTAGCATGATTGCAGCCTTATTATTTTGTCAAAGTATTCTATTTGGTTACCATCAGCTGTAGCTTCAATACCGTCTCCCTGTGTTACAGGTAATCTAATAGTGTTAGGATGTCATATGCCTTTTGGGAAAAACATAAACTAACATATAATATCATACGTTTTCTAATATCACAACAGGAATTAATAAGGATGGAATAATGACTTACATTTCTATCAACAAACTGATAGCACAGGTCGTTTTTCTTAATGCCCGGGACTTTGCTGGTAGAAATCCATTTTTTAATCACTCTAATCTCGATAGCTGTTGCTTTTTCTCTTGCTCTTATGTCCTTGACAGCCCTGGAGGACATATTCGCTTGTTACCTTATAAAGACCAAAAGAAAGAGTAAGCTGTTGTATCATAGTTAATATTTATGATGATATTATTCGAATGTTGCTCATTTTTTATGTTCGTTTAACAAAAATATATAACCTTTTGCATCGGTAAAATCAAATTAGTAACTTTGAGGAAAAATGTAAAGATAATATGAATATTCAACATGTACATTATCAATTTAGATTCAGAAAGAAAAGGCGATTAGTCAAATCCTAAATATATTAAATTTCAATCTTATATAATAATAAACCTAATGATTTCTATTGTTAATCAAGTAATAATAGATAATTACTTACTGCAAATCCTCAAAACTGAAAAATAAAGCCTATGGAAAGAGGTTTTATCTCTACCAACAAAGCATCAACACAAAGATCTGTTATCTCTATCACGGATGCTCTACACCTAAAAATAATCAACTTTCCTCACATATGTAAACCAAACCTTAGACTAAACCTAAAATTTGGTAACCCTAAAAAACCATGAAAACCCTTGAACAAAAATTACTTAATCATATACAACAGCTTCCACATTGGTGAAAAATTTACCACCTTAAGAGTATGAAAACCCGTTTAGAAATAAGATTAAGGGCATGTTTGGCTAAGCTTTTTGAAACAACTTATTGACTTATTGGCTTTTTGGAAAAGTCAGTATGGAGTGACTTATTGACTTCTTGGCTTTTCCCCCTCACATACACCCTCATTGCCAAACATCATTTTGGAGCTTATGATTTTTCAAAAAGCCAATAAGTCAATAAGTTGTTTCAAAAAGCTTAGCCAAACATGCCCTAATATAAATCAGGACATACCTTTGCCCAATAGCTGTGTTCGCGGAAGAAAACCGGAGAGATTAGGGTCTGAGAGAAGAGAAAATGGCGTGTGGGGGTTTAAATCCTAAATTGTGATGGAGAAAGACACGTATGGGGTGTTTAAACCCTAAATTGTGATGAGAAAGACACGTATCAGGCACTTGGCACAAGTGGAGATCTACATATAAACAGGTGGCAATCCTAGTACTCTGTTACAACAACTTATACAGATGGTACTACAAATATATGCACAAATTAACAATATAGCATGAAGTACAACCATACAAAGCACAACAGTGTTTTAAATTAATAATATATAAATAAGAAGTTGTATATGAAGAGGCTAGCTCACTATATGGTTCAAGAAGTCAATTTCGATACATAGATTATTACCTATTGGGTTAATTTTAAAATCAAATACATGTTAAATGTAAGTTAAAACTCGTGTTTTTACAGCTTAAGAATAAATATAATTAATAAACAATTTGGATGGAGTTAGAGGCGGGGAGTGAAATCATGAAGGGCTTCATAGATAAGGGAGTAAACTGGCTATTTTTAAATGTTTGGGGCAAAACCGTTAAAGTGATCAAACCACAGGGAGCAAAACGGAAGTTTACTCTTATAATAATAAAAACACTATTCATTGGGTTTGTTTATTAATATATAGATAATTTTATATAAAGAAGTTTAAAGGCTACGCTGCAATTCAGTGAGATGTTTGTAAATATATTAACAACTACGTGTAATGAATTAGATAAATATTGTGGCTAGATAATTATTGGATGATAATATTCACACACTCTGTCCTTATTTTTACACCCCTAAAACGCAGCGTTTAGGGTTCTTTTTCAGACAAAAGGTGATGTGACAGTGATACGAGGTTATATTATGTACCCCAAAGCGCCGCGCTTTGGCCAAGCGCGGCGTTTAGGGTTTTTTCTGCAGGCAAAAGGTGATGTGACAGTGATATGAGGTTATATTCTGTACAAGGTTGCAGAAGTGTCACGCGTAACCTTAAACGCCGCGCTTTGGCCAAAGCGCGGCGCTTCGACCCCAATTACTAGTGCATTTAAGAGGCAGACCATGCATTCTTTTTACATATTCAAAATTCGAAATTTCGAACCGTGTTTCATTCTTTCGGGTGTTTTGTTGTTTTAGTAGCATTTCTTCAAAATACGATGTCGTGGTTTAGCAACTACCTTTTCGGTGAATACTCCGAGGAGTCCGTTGTTCTAGATTCTTACGAGGGAACCGTTATTTCTGTCTCGTACGATAAACTGATCCCTTCCAACACGAGGGAGGAGGAGGTTGTAGCTGGCATTCGTTATCGTGACAATACGGTGCAGCTGGACTTGAATATCCCTTTGGAAGACTCGTACGCACAACACGGCTATTCGGATTACGGATACGGAGGTGAACCATATCCTCAGGCTGAATATCCGTACGATCAGCCAAACTATCCCGACCACGGTTACGGTGGTGAGCAGAGCTATGTACAACAAGACTATCCCGACCACAGTTACGGTGGTGAGCAGAGCTATGTACAGCAAGACTATCCCGACCAGGGAGAGTGTGGTGAGCAGGATGAGGAATGCTCTTACCCAATTACATTTTCTTTTGATACAAACCGGGCCGTTTTGTGACGTGATGAGTTGGTGGATTATGTACAGAAGACGGGAAAGGACAATGGCTACGTCATTGTGATTAAAAGGTCGAATAAAAGAGGAAGTAATTTCAAGGTTTGGTTTCAATGCTATTCAGAAGATCAGTGCCGGAAAGAGGGTCAGAGAATCTCCAATGCAATAACTCGAAAACCTTCTTGTTGAAAAAGATTTCACCTATTACATGCGCAAAAATGAGACCACGAACGCAGTTGAAAATATCTTCTTTGCCACAAACTTTCATTTACTACAGGACTTTGTCGTCCGTTCAGGTTTGTACACAGAAGCCGAGCTTGACACAGATGTTTATACGCAGGGGTTTAGAGCCTTAGATAGGCAGACCCTTATTAGTTTCTAGATGGCTATTGCGAGGGTTCCCTTTGGGAAATCCTCGCAAAGGTCACCGCCATCAGAGACCCCCTTGTACAGATACCTCCACCGCATCATCGGGTCATCGATCGTGCCTCGGTATCATAACCGGGACAAGGTCAACATGAGTGACCTTTTCTTTCTCTACTACCTGTTGCGGCCTCATTCGTGCGCGCTCGCTTTGTGCCTAGCGGAGTACTTTGCTGCCGCTTATCATAGGCAGGAGCGCAGTAGGCTCTTTGGCGGGTCCTACGTTACAACAATCGCGTGCTCTTTAGGGATCGTGCCCGAGAGTGACCCGCTGCTGTCCACGGCCATTCCGTCGACTAGATTATGTCGGGCGTAAGTATCCAGCATGCGTTTGAGGCACCAGTTTCCCGGGATCGGCCTGCATTTTCGGGCGCACGATAACCAGGTCTGGGAGCCCGAGGTGTTACCGGAGGTGATCCCAGTAGTCATTGAGATTAGGGACGGGATAGCGCCTCCGGCTGTTTAGGAGAAGGCTCGACAGGCTCAGCGACAGGCTCTAGGTCTGGATAAGCCTGAGGATCAGGCTCAGCCTCCTGTCGTCGTCGTCACCTCCGCACCCGCCGTAGTACCCACAACACGTCATTGCAGACCTGCCTCCTGCTGCGCAGGCGGTGGCTCGGGACTTCGATCGGTGCCTCCAACGTGCTGACCGACAGCAGACGTGGATCATACAGACGCTCAGGCAGATGTTGGATCATTTGGGATTGCCGCCCCATCCACTACCACCGTCCCCACCGTTAGAGGATTGTTAGAACTTTTGAGATCGTTGATACTTGTGCTGGATTAGTTTAGTCATAGTTTGTAGCTATTCTGAATGTACAAGGGCTTATTTTGTAATTCTCTAGAAGATAGTTTCCTGACCTGGTGTAGATAAGATTCCAGCAAATTTATAAATTTGCTGGCTAATCAGGAACACTATATATAGCCCATACATTGTAACCTACTCAAGCTTTTGGCTCTTGAATGAATATTAGTGTTGTTACATTCTTGTGTTGATCTTGTGCTCAAATCTGATATCCAGGGTGTTTTATTGTTATATATTATTGTTTGGATTCAATACAACACTTGTTGTATTCATTAATCCATTAGCTTCACCTTCATCTTTGATCTTTCTTAACTTTTCATATCTCAAACACCTAATCAATAGGTGTTATGGGTTAAAACAACCAACCACTGTGATCCGGATTCGTTTTGGGAACTACAATTTGGTATCAGAGCCTTAGTGCTCTTGGTTGTTGTGTTTTTGTTAAGATTTTTCAAAGTTTTGAAGGTTTTTCAAAATTTCAAGGTTTTTCAAAATTTTGGACTTAAAATGGATTGATTTGGTGTGTTTAATCGATAGGTTGTTGTTAATCTGTGATTAGGGAGTCATTTTGGACATCTTGATGCATCAAAACATGGTTTTTGAGTCATTTTTTAGTGTTTAGGGGGTTTTAGTTCGTGTTAAACCCTCTGGTTGGCGAAGATAAATTTGAAGCCAGCGAAATTATTTTGAAGCCAGCGAAATTATTTTGAAGGCAGCGAAATTATTTTGAAACCAGCGAAATTATTTTGAAGCCAGCAAAATTATTTTGAAGCCAGCAAAATTAGTTTGAATTCAGCAAATTTAACTTGAATATCGCAAAATTAACAGTTTTGCCGATCAAACACAAGCAAAATTGTTAATTACCGGCGAAATAGCGTCATTGACCCTTGAGCGAAATTATCGAAGGCGACTTCGAGAACCGTGATACCGAACCACAGCGTTCTTATCACGGTAATCGGCGGAATTAACCTAACTATTGTCTGTGTTGTGTTTTGTCAGCGGAATTATCGTGTTTGCTCGTGCAGGACTCCTTATAGCAACAGCGAAGGTTGAGGATCTGTCATCGAAGTTGATCAGGCTTCTTCGGTCATCGGCGAATTTAATTTTATCACCGGTTTTCTGTGACTTGTCAGCGAATTTAACTTCTGATCAGCTCCATTTTGTCTAAAACAAGCAAAGATGTCGTTGAATCAACTAAGTCCAATTGCTCAAGCGGAACGTGAGATTGGAACCACCACTCGACCACCAAAGTTGAAAGGTGCCGAAGACTTTAGCACTTGGAAAACTCGCATTCAATCGTTCTTCGAGTACACTGACTACAATCTGTGGCTCTCTGTCACCGCTGGACCCCACATTCCAACGGTCGTTCGAGGAAATGCAGTAGTTGCCAACAATGATGCAACTACCTTTACTGATGAAGACAAGGCTCTTATCCAACGCGATCGTTGTGCTCATGCCGCCTTAACCATGGCTCTGTCAACTGATGACTGTAACATGTTTGAGAAATACAGAACCGCAAATGAACTCTGGCTCGCTTTGATCGAATATTACGAGGGAAACGAAGAGCTGATTGAGAGCAAAAGAATCATGGTGCAGAAGCAATACGACCTGTTTTGTGGAATTCGTGGAGAAAGCCTTTCCGATCATATCAGTCGCTTTCGAAATATGATGACCAAGATGAAGAAGGCAGGAAATCATATCACTAACCGTGCTGCCATAAAGAAGCTTTTAGACTCACTTACAAAGGAATGGAGCCTGAAGTGCATGATGATCAAAAGGGATTTCCTCAACAATCCAAATCCTGTCACTCTAACCGATTTGATCAACACTTTGAAGGATTTTGAAATGGATGTTAACAAACGAGAAATGAATACGACTGGTTACACCCCAAAGCCTGCTCAGACTTCTGCAGGATTGAAGAACGTGGCACTTCTTGCATCTGAAGGTGTCAGTCAACAAGCTTCAGACACGACTTACTTAAACGCTTCCGCAAGCGCATCAAAGGCTCCACGGTCCAGTGAAAAGACAGTTGTGCTCGGTGAAAATCAAGCTGAAGAGAATGTTGAAGTAGAGGAACAAGTTCACAAAGCACTCATGGCAAAAATCTCGAGCGAGTCTTTATCTTCATCGTCAAAACCCACCGAAAAACAGGCTATGGGAATCCCAAAAGGAGATGATGCTACCGACAAGGGTCTGAAGAGTATTTTCACTTCCTCCGAGCCTGAGAAAGACAAGAAGGCTGAAGAAGCTGTGAAGGCCACAGAGCAGGTTCAGAAAGAAACAACTTCTGTGAAGGAAGAGAAAGCGAAAGCCTCAGCTACAGACCTGAAAACCGAATCCTCAAAAGATAAGGCAGACAAAGACTTGGTAAACAGCATTCCACATAACTTTAAAGTAAAGTTATGCACACCAGCATGCGTTGATGTCGTGGCACATTACAAGTCTCTTAATCTAGAATTTGAGAGACAAAAGGACAAAGCCTTAAAAATGAATAACGAACTTAAACTGAACGAGGCCGCATATCAGAGAAAGTTGAATTCAACTTTAGCTGAAATGCAAACCCTAAAAGAATTTGTGATTAGGAAAGATCTTATCATTAACGATCTCACAGATAGACTAGAAAAGGCTTTGAACGAAAAGAATAAATTACAAATTATCATCGATAAATGGAATGTCAGTCAAAAGGCCTTTACTGACATCAAAAACTGCCAACGACCAACGTATGTAAAAGACGGGATCGGGTACAAGGATAGGCAAGGAAATGAAAGAAAACTTTTTCTTCCTCCACATAGCAAAAACTATGTGCCTATACCAACTCCTTATCCCGAAAATGATCTCATTGATGAAAAGGCCTCTGTAGAACAAAACAATTCTTGTGAAAACGAAACAACCGCTAACTTTTCTAAAAGTAATGCAGATCCTATTATGTGTAAAGAAGATGTGTGCAATGAGGATGGAGACTACGGTGGTTCAAAAATAGGAATAGGCTATTCAGGCGACAATTATTCCACTGTTAACTGGTTCACCTGGAACTGTGATAAGAGAAACAATATTCGGGATGACTGTAATGGTCGTGTGCCTAAATTTAAATCTTCGGATGACTGTAAGGGCCATGCGCCTACATTTGAGACCCGTGATCGTGAACATGTTATGTCTGAATGTCATGATTTAAATTCTGCATTTTGTGATGATAAAATTGTTTGTGAATCTCCTGTATTTGTGCCAGAATTGAAAAAGAATAGCTTTGGAAAATTCCTCACAGAGGAAATTCCAGAATTTATTCCATCTCGAACAGGTATGACAGATTCAGAAAAGAAAGTCACTGAAGATCACTGCAATCAAGACTCAAGCATCGCTGCCCCAGAAGATGAAGAGGAGACTTCAAATTCCGAAGATGAGCAAAAATCAGAAACCTCAAGTGAAGATCGAACAACAGATGGAGAAAGCTTTAAATTCTCAAGTGAAGAAACCCTGAAAACCTCAAGTGAAGATCAAACAACAAATGATGAAAGCTCTGAATGTTCAAGTGTTGAGATAATTGAAGACCAAGACTCAGAAAGTTCAAGCGAAGATCAAAGCTGCAATGATTCAATTTACGAAGCAAGTGAAGAACAAGAATCAAGTGAATACCAAACGTCTGAAAGCTCATCTGATTACGACAATGATGAAGAATGTTCAGAAGATGAAAGCAGAGTTGACAAGAAAATGAAGAAAGCAGAAAGCTCAAGACACTCATCACATACATCATCTTCTAACACCAAAAGACCCAGACATAAAAGATGTTTTCGCTGTGGTCATTTAGGACATACAGCGAAACATTGTAAAACCAAGAAGTTTTCTAAACCAGAGCATGATTTTCTTACAAACGTCACATATCAATTAAATTATATTAAGAAGTCTGTTAAAAATCTGGTTGAGTCAACTGCCTATTTTTGGAAACAAAAAGAGGCCAAAGTGGGTCAAAACCACGATAGATTCGAAATGAAGCAAATCTGGATTCCCAAAACTAACTAATTTGTATATTTGTATTTTTGTGTATATCAGAATAAACTCCAGAAATGGTTCCGCATGCTCATGGAATACATCTGGCACGTAGACAGCGGATGTTCAAGACACATGACAGGACTGAAAGAACTCCTGAAGAATTTTCGCTTTATTGATGGTAATTTCGTGTCATTCGCTGGAGACGAGAAGGGAGGGAAGATCGTTGGAGTAGGAGATGTGGTGTCTAAAGCCCTCACGTTGGAAAATGTCAACTATGTTCCAGAATTGTGCTACTATCTTATGAGCGTATCACAAGTCTGTGATAAAGGAATATCGGTGCTTTTCAATGACATGGAATGCTTGTTTCTGAAGCCTGAATATGTCGTCCCTGCAGAAGTGATCATGCAGGTTGTAAAGTAGATCGCAGGTCTGTCTCAGGAGGATGTCAATTCTTTGGAAATCGTCTGATCTCATGGCAAAGCAAGAAACAGACAACTGTGTCCACCTCCACCGCTCAAGCAGAATACACCGCGGCCTACAGTTGTTGTTCACAAGTTCTCTGGATACAAAATCAGTTGTTGGATTATGGAATCAACATCATGAAGACTCCTATATTCATCGACAATGAGGCATGTCTGGGAATTGTGAAGAATCCCATCCACCACTCCAGAACGAAGCATATCGAAATTCGTATTCACGCAATTCGAGATGCGTACGAGAAAGGATATATTCAAGTGGTACCAGTGGATACAACCCAGCAACGGGCCGACATTTTCACCAAAGCTTTCGATAAAACGCGATTCAACCAGCTGGTAACCTGGTTGGAAATGGTAAATTTCCTTTAATGGAAATGAATCTTGTGTCCAAAAGCTTTCGTAAATACACTATCCTTGTTCATAGTTTTTCTTAAAAAAAAAAAAAAAAAAAAAAAAAAAAAAAAAAAAAAACCGTTTGTTGAAAGTAAAACAAGTATCGTACAGCGTTGCCCACCAAAAAGATTTTCTGATTCTTAAAATTTCATTTTTCGGGCAAATGGACTTTCGAAAATAAAGATTTTAGGGGGGATATTCCAGAAAATCAAAACGAGATGCTTGTTTCTGACTCCTGTTAGAGGAAATGATAGAAAATTGCTAACACTTTGCCATTTCTTGCAAAACAGAAAACAAAACAAAAAGAAATCGGGGTACCAAGCAACGACGTGTCGGTAGATTCAGCAACACCGATGAGTAAACTGCTGTTAGGGAGCAAAACATAACATCTACACAAGGATTCTGGCTTCTCTCAGGCATTACGCATCTTGTGGGTAACACGTTGCGGCATATGGCTTAATGGTCTTAAATCTTGTGTTGTTAGATTGCCAAAGTCTGAGATCTCGGGTCTTTATATTGGTTTCCATTCGGGGGGTATCATAGTTGGTCTTCTGCTGCATCCAGATACATGCTGACCTAGAACTTCTATGATATCCCTTCAAAATAAGCGCCTTAAAAAAAAAAAAAAAAAGGCCAAACCCTTTCATAATAAGTGCCAATTTTGGCCAAAACCTTTTGATGGATTAGTTTCGGTCTCTCTGCTGTACGAAAGTACTGACCTGTTCACCGAACTATCTGTCTCGCCCTCGATAGTTCTTGGAATCTCTGTTGTACGAAAGTACAGACCTGATCTCTGTTCTATCGTTGAAATGAATGGATCCAATATACTCACCTGTTATGAAGAACCTTTGTGCATACCTTGATCGCGGGGGTATGTCCTGACATGGGACACACGGGCGTAATGTTTCTATTCTCAATAGCTCGTGTGGGGGCCATAGAAGTCTTGTCAATATTACCAAAAACATGATAAAAGCGCTCTCCGAAGGCATGTTGAAAGAAGGATGCATGGATTTAAGCGGACAAACATACTGGCAGTCTTTCTTGTGCCCTGGTTAGTATTTATTAATAATAATAATAAATAAGGAATTGGCAAGTGTTGGCGATATGATCTTCTGTAGGTAAGTCAACAAGCGTCGAAGGTTTCAAAAAGATCCGCATCAAATGAGATCTCCCAGGGCTGAAAATTCGAAGTTCGGAGTCTAAATGGCCCAAATTTTATCATTCTCGTAAATATTTCGTAATTTTCGGTATTTTTAACATAAATGGGCACGTTTTCCGAGAAAGTTTGAAATTCACGAGCGAATTTAAAATTTCTATTTAAAAAAAAAAGGATAATTTGGTTATGGCGGCGAAGATAAGATACCAGCGAAATTGTTATTTCACTGGTTATCAAATTTTCTATATAAATATCTATTAACCGTAAATTTTTCAAAACTTTTCAAAACCATTTCATCTTCATCATCGGACATATTCTTAAAACCAACACAAGATTCATTTTCGTTCAAAGTGACTGAAGGAGATGAAAGTGATGAAGAAGAAGTTGACAGAGATGATATGCCAGCTAGATTCGTCGAATGGGGTCTGGAAGAGGAAGTACAGTACGAGCAAGCAGATGGAAGAACTTTCTCACCTCAGCATCCAGAATGGTTCAAGAAAGAAAGAGAAAGACTACCTGATTTTTATCAGGTGATTACTGTCGAAAAGAGTGAAGCTACCGACAGAATCATTAGCTGGATGTACGACAACCTGAGAGGAATGTTTGTTGCTAAAAGACGAGGTGGCGTGATCCAGTACTTTCAGACCGGTTTTGATCTCTTTACTCTTCCCAGGTGGGATCTACGTGAGCTGGGGCGTCTGGACATTCTAAATCCAGAAGAAAGAAGCGTTGGAGGAGACTTTGAGCGTTTGATCGCTAAAGAATGCAACAAAGGTTTCCCTAATCACAGGCCTCAGCGTCCAAGGCGAAGAGTTTCGAAAACTACCATAGATCCAGTAACAGGGAAAGGAAAAGTGACGTGGGTGATCAACCCTGCTAAAGTCGTCACCAGAATTAAGCTACCTGAAGAAAATCCTGTTGCACTCAAAAATTTCAAGAAATGGTTCTATGATAGCAAGACTGGCGAAGCTGTGATAAGATCCAACGAAAATGTGGACATTCGGATCTTGGATCCTATGGATGTGTTTATGTTTGGGCTCTCGGATCTAACTCTGTTGAATGCAAGCCGCATAAACGTGGGAGCTGGAAATGCAAATCTTGAAGAGGCTATGCTATTTCAGAGAGCGGTAGAAAGAGCCTGGAAGTTAAAGAAGGAAATGCTGGATCTGGTAGACAAGATTGAGAAAAGAAAAGAAAAAGGAAGCAAGGAAGAAAAAGAAGCATGAACATAGGAAAGAAAAGACCCCTGCTTCTTCAACTGAACCCACCACAACATCATCACCTCCGGCCTCATCCACATATGAGGCCACTATGGAGGATCAACCTATTTGTGAAGCTGTTACTACTCAAGCAACTCCGGATGCACCAATCGAAACTCAAGCACCACCCGAAACGACAACGAACGAAGCCAATCCCAAAGAGCCTAAAAAGCAAGCTTCTGAGAATCCAGCGGAAACCAATGAAGAATGAGAAGACAAGTATGCAACGATCTAGGGGGAATATTGTTAGAACTTTTGAGATCGTTGATACTTGTGCTGGATTAGTTTAGTCATAGTTTGTAGCTATTTTGAATGTACAAGGGCTTATTTTGTAATTCTCTAGAAGATAGTTTCCTGACCTAGTGTAGATAAGATTCCAGCAAATTTATAAATTTGCTGGCTAATCAGGAACACTATATATAGCCCATACATTGTAACCTACTCAAGCTTTTGGCTCTTGAATGAATATTAGTGTTGTTACATTCTTGTGTTGATCTTGTGCTCAAATCTGATATCCAGGGTGTTTTATTGTTATATATTATTGTTTGGATTCAATACAACACTTGTTGTATTCATTAATCCATTAGCTTCACCTTCATCTTTGATCTTTCTTAACTTTTCATATCTCAAACACCTAATCAATAGGTGTTATGGGTTAAAACAACCAACCACTGTGATCCGGATTCGTTTTGGGAACTACAAGGATCAGTAGCTCTAGTCTTTATTTTGTATTAGACATTCAGTTGTACTTATGTTTTGTATATACAAACTGATTTTATATATGTTTATCCGGTAGATCTTTTATTTACACGATGTTTGTTTCGATTGTTTGCGTTTATTTCATATGTCTTTTTCGCAACGTATTGTATGTTGTTTTAATTAAACATGTTCATGTAATATAACAAAATAAAATCGGTTAACATTTATAAAAACAACGGCATAATGAAACGTATCTTATAAACGACTGTTATAAATTAACTATAACCGGTACACTCACGTTAAACGACCGTTATAAATCAACTTTAAATTATATATGTTTTATAAAAATAAAACAAAAATCTACAACTTTTCAACAAAAAAACACAACCAAATATAACCAAGGCATAATGAAACGTATCTTATAAGTGACTGTTATAAATTAACTATAGCTGGTACACTCACATTAAACGACCGTTATAAATCAACTTTAAATCATATACGTTTTATAAAAATAAAACAAAAATCTTCAATTTTTCAACAAAAAAACACAACCAAACAACAAACCAACACCTAATTTTTTCCTCAAAAACCTCACTTTTTCCCCCAAAAACAAACAGTCAGACCTAAACGCTGCGCTTTGGCCAAAGCGCAGTGCTTAGGTACGAGATCAGTAGACAAGGACTGACAGACTCAGTCCTTGTCTGTTGACTTTACACCAAAGCGCCCTGCTTTAGCCAAAGCGAGGCGTTTCAGTGTGTGTGAATAGTCAAGGGGTGTGTGTGAATAGCCTGAGGCTAATTAATTATTTCAATAAGGTATAGTTCAAAATTCAATAACGACAAGAATAAGGATTAAACATAATAAATTAAAATAAAATGCAAATTAAAATTGTGAGGTGAAATTATTTCAATAAGGTATGGTTCAAAATATATATGAATAAAATTCAAATTCAAATTGTGAGGTGGGAGAAGATAATGCTATATGACATTATGTGAAGTCTTTTATTATAAGTTAGATTAAATTGTTGATTTAGAAAGCATACGCTTATTTGAAAGTATTTGATTGATTGGCTATTTCTCAACCATTTGTCTTCTAACATTGTAGGTTATTATCCACTGTTGGTACTCAAGATGATAAACCTCTTATGTAACATAAGATGATAAAAGTATTATGTAACTCTGTTTTTATTTACTCAATCCACTATTTAACCTTATGCCATGAAATTTTCATGTTCTCTTTTGATTTGGTATCATATCAGTTATTACAGGTGGCAATTTTAATTTTGACCCATATAATTATGAATAAATGTGGTTGTGTTATGTATGAAACGGGTCCATAATGTTTTTAGCTAAAAGTGAAATAAGGCCAAATGGGTCAGGACTGCTTAATAATCACCAAAACCCTAAACTTAAGACATGAGGTCTTTGAAATAATTTGATTAAAAGATTTCATGTTAGTATTTTAGTTATTTGTTTTCAAATCACAACTAACACATTAGCTATACATAAAAAAATGGCAAAAAAAGTGTGTGCTCATTTAGCATTTCTATTATCTAGGTACCATGTATATGGTATGAGGAAAAAGACATGATAATGAGACCCACAAAATGGACAATGTCATAATAAAATGCAATAGTATTATTTTATGACATATTTACGCTTCACCTTTGAAATGTTATCATTGTGTTAGGGTACAATTAGAATTACATAGCTAAAAGTCATTGTTGTAAGTCTAGGGTTTGTTTTGTTAATTGAATGTTTTGATTGTCCCTAAAGCTAGAGTTACAAGAGGGTATTTATATACAAGTTACATTTATACTATCCACCCTCATCTAATGATTTTGTGTAACATCCCAAAAAACGGGTTTGGTAATTTAAACCTGGTTAATATAAAGGAACGGGTAAAATACCGTTAGTGGTAAATGTGAACCCGTAAACAATATCTAGGAACAAATTAACCTAGTAGTAACATCTATATAAGTAATAAGGCAATGAGTTTTAGTCTCACATATAATTAAAACGAAACTTGAGGGACCAAAACCATTCAAAAAGAAACATGAGTTTTAATAAATAAAATTAAAACACAACACACACTTAGTGTGTGTGTGTGTGTGTGTGTGTGTGTCGATCTCCAGGAGAAGAAAAGGGGTGCAAACCCTAGTTCATAAAGAATCTTCAAAATTGAAGGGAAATTTGAGCTCAAACCCATTAACGAGCATGAATTAATGATCGCCTACACAAGAGGATCACAAGGTATGTTAAAATTTTATAGTTGGTGAAGTTTTCTAATTGAAGAAAATCAATGGGATGATGAATTGATGGGTAAATCATGAGAAAAATAGTGAATTAAGTAAGAATGGAAGTGTTCTTGCTTTGTGGAATCTTCAATTTTAAGAAATAATGGACATATGTTATGTATGAATGATTGTTCATGAAAAGTATGAAATGGGTTTGTGATCATAGGATGAGAAACCCCAAATTGTTGTATGAATTGGTTAGATATGATGATATTGTTGGGCATGATTGCAAAGCTTAATTGAGTTTAGTTGTATTTGGCTAATTAAAATAAGAAGAGGGAAAATGAGCATAGGATATTTGTACTATGTGCTTAGAAAGTAGTATGCACACCAAGTGTTTGATGAAATGCTTGAATTATTAGCTAATGCACACATACATTTAAGCATGTGTAGTTTCAATGTGGTTCATGTTCTATGTAGAAATTTGTGAGAATTATTGTATCATATGATCTCTAACATGTTTATGATGCTTAGAATAAATTATGAACATGAATTGATGATTTAAAGTTGAGTTTGGTTCATAATTCCAAAAGATTAGCAAAGCTGATTGGAAGTAATTATTGTTGCGCACCTGTTTTGAAAAATTCATATAAAATCAACCGTAGCTCAGTTTAAGGCATATCATATATGGTTGGAAAGCTATCAGAGCGTATTACATTTTGTATGTGAACATATTGAGCTAATTCAGACCGTATAAAGTCAAAAATGGGGCAAGAACAGCTGCTGTATAGAATGTACAGCAGTGAAAAGAATGTGTATGATTAACTTAACATGAATGATTGTCCATATACCCGTTGCCTAAACACTAATGTTGTGTTTGGATGAATGGTTAGGATTGTTAAGGTGTGTTTAAAGTGTCTATATGCATGAAAATGGACAGTGCAAGTATTTTCATAAATGGGTCGAACGGGTTGACTATATAGTCAATAATCTAGTAGAAAAGTATGTGGATTATTATCAATATATCTGAATGGCTTGTATAACCACAAGGTATAGTTTAATGATTAAAGGAATGAACTTGTTTCCAAGCTTGGAAAACAACATGGCAAACAAGTGAAAATGGTGACGACTTTTCTACGGGCAAAGGTAAGTTAGTCTTACTTCTATTTTAAGAATGCATATAAAATTATTAGTATGTCCGTCTTTTAAACCCGTTAGATTGTATCTTTGGTTGCTATGTCTTTAAAGAAAGTAAGAACGGTGTGACAACTGGCACCTTTCCATGAATTCCGTACAATAATAAACGGTAATCTGTGCTGACTGTGTATGATTGAATTAACAAGACGAATGAATTTCTGATTACTGTCATATATACATACAATGGCATTTCATGTTGCAAGATTGTTTATCTTTATTACATGCAACACAGTGTGGTTTACTTAATGCACAGAACAAAGTTAGCACAGTTATCAGATAAACTAGGAGTACTGACGGGAGTTCAGTACTCAGACAGACATGATATTAAGACACAGAATGAGCCCCAGAACCAAGTGTTACACTAGAATAGTGTGTAGGAAAGTAGAGATTACAAAACTGTCTTCCTAGTGATGACATAGGTACCGGAAAGTGCCAGAAACACACTAAAACTGCAGAATTCTGCAGAAAATAAACAAATTCAGCAAAAATTCAGCTTTTAACATCTAAATATAATGCAGAAAAGTTGTTTAATGGTCCAAAATACTTTCCTAAGTGCCGGGAATCGAAACTGTCATAAAACACAACATAAAGCACACTAAACTGCGTAATTTAGCACCTTAACGAACCGGTAACCAACCGGACACTACCCGAAACATCTAAATTTCACTAGAAGTATTGATTTAGTGTTATGAAGCTAGTTATGGTCCCTGAACATCATAACACACTCTAAAGCGTTATAACATCTAAAACCCTAACCATTACACTTAACTTTCAACCAAATTACCTAATAAGTAATTGAAACCAAACTAGCACTACCCCCCCCCCCCCAACCGGTTATAAGACATGGGCCCCATATGAAGATTTTATTTGATTATTTTATTCACTTGTAGAGAATATTCCAAACACAATATCCGTTATGCTATATGTTGTTGGAGGATATTTCTTATAAACCTTAAGACTAAAAGCTCCTAATCATTCTAACACTTCAACACCACAAAACTCCTCTCTTCTCCTTCAAGAGCTCACGGCCAACACCCCTTATCTCTACACTCTCATTTCAAGTCCATTTCCATATAATCTAAGGTGATTCTAAGGTGTCTTAAGACTATCTAAGAAGGTTGCAAGCAACGGAATTGGAAGGACCTTCACAAGGAGCTATTAACCATCTATTTTCTCCATCATCTTGCTTCTTGTTCTTCCCTAGCCTTAGTGCTAGTAGTAAGACTCTTTGATACTATTTTTACTCATGATTTTGATGGTTAAAGTGTTATGTATCATGTTAATCTAAAGAATCTCAAGAAAACATAAGCATAAACATGAATATAAAGCTTAAATACATGAAGAACAAGTTGTTTTAAGTGTATGTAGTATACTTGATTGTTGATTTCTTATGTTTATGATGTTGATCATCATAATAACCTTGCTAAATGATGATTAAACACATGATCTAGCAAGTGAGAGGATGAACTTGTGAGAAATCAAAGTGATCATCCTTATGTAAAAGCATGAACTTGAAAGGTTAAATGTTTTCTTGAAAAATGATGATCAAAGTGTGATGTAAATCATATAAATGGATGATTTAAAAAAAAACTAATTTCTCAAGAAACTAAGCTAAAATACAAGATTTACATAAACTTGGTTCTTAAATAAACTAACCACATTTTTAGTGGTTAATCAAGTATAGAATCATGTATTTAACAAGAAAAACTCAAGAAGAAATATTTTTAGAAAAATATTTTACAAGTTGTAAACATCTAAATTCTTCAAGAATGATGTTTTTAAATAAACAACCACACTTTAAAGGCTAACCAAGCCTACTAAACACACTACCAAGTTACTACAAATTTTTATAAATTTTCAAGTTCATGAAGTAGTGATTAATGCTTGATTTATGGCACTTGGTAAGTATTATTTGATTTGTTGTTGATTATGATGATTTTTAAAAGAAAATGATATGCTTTGAAAGCATGGAAACCTCCATTTTTAAGGGGAAACTATGGCAAAAATTTTCTAGAAATTAAACACTTAGAAAAATATTTTTAAACAAGTGTTTACAAGTGTATTTTAACCATGGTTTTTCTTATAAAATTTGCCATAATTTTTGTAACAAAAATTACAAATATTAGAGGTTGGTTTTTTATAATAAAAGTGACTAAATATGTATTTAGGAAAATATATATTTAGATGTCACCATGTGTGTGATTACTTGTATATTATGTGTATTAGTTATATTATTTTAGGACTTGAAATAATATAACTCACCAAAATACCAAAAATTGCAATACAAAATATTACCAAAATTCCAAGAAATAAATATATAATTTATACCCAAAATATTGGAGAAACCGAACAAGGAATATAACTTACAAAAATATTCCGGAAATTAAATTCATGAGTATATTTTGGTAAACGGTATTTTGAAAACCAAGAAAACGAAAATATGATTTTTATAAATATTACAAAAATATATCATATTTTTTACAAGAAGAAAATATATTATTTTGAGTAAGGAAGAATATATGTTTTCTTGAACAATTAGAAAATATGATATTTTTGGAGAAAATATATATTTTCTTAACAAATTTAGAATATATTATTTTTGGGGTGAAAATGGATTTACAAATATTTTCTAAGTTAATCTTGAAAATATGATATTTTTGAGATTTATATGAAAATATAAATTATTTTTTCAAGGAAAATTTATAAATAGTCTTCTATAAAAGTTTTCTTAAAATATATATTTTAAGGATATATATTGGTGAATTGTTATTAAAAATAATATTCCGGAAAATGTAAATACAAAAATTAAGTGAATGAATACTTAATAAATACAAGAAGATACGTATTCTCATACGTACAAATACACACCGGAATACACATCAAATACTTGGAAAAATACACAAGGATAATTATACCCATACTTGGGAAATATCCATGAAAGGAATTACAAAATGAACTAAGGCAAAAATATATTATTTTGGCAATATTCCAAACAATTGAATGAATATAATTTAAGTTAAAATATTATTATTTAACTGATAATTATATACTTTGGATTATTATAATATACATTAAAGATGTAACCCAAAGTATACTAAGATTTCCAAAACAAGTCTTAATGAACAACAAATACAAAGAGTCGTTACACGACCTAAACGTCTAATAAAACATGGCACTTGTGTAGGTAGTTGTACGACTCATAGAAGGACCTTGAGCATACGAGATAGCAGGACGCAAACTTGTGAGTTCATGTCCCCCTTTTCTCTTAACTGTTTTTGGATTTATAACTCTCGGGGGTGAAATACATGTTACATATGTTTCAATGGTATGATTTGGCTATGAAATGAATTATTAGATCATGTGAGCATATGCTGAAACTGAAATGCCAATAACTCTCATAAGAATCATGGACAAAGGTTAGATCTAACGGGTACGCCGAGCCCCACTCATGGTCCTTATGTGACCACTTAGAGTGCTTTAGTGTCCCAGTCTAGGTGATTCAACAACGATCAAGTGGATTTGACACAATCAAGGTGATTTGATACAATCAAGGGAATTTGACACGGTCAAGGTGAGTTTGACATAGTCGAGGGGAAATTCGACACGGTCGAGGAGATTCGACAAACAAAAAAGCCTACTCATATTGAGTACTCCCTATGTCTTCACATACATTAATGTCCTTGTAAAACATTAATTTGATCTGTTCATAGACGCTTTTCATACCTGTTTTCAAAGGAGTCTCTCAAATGTTTACAAGTTTATCAGTACTCATACAAAACGCATGAACTCGCTCAACCTTTGTTGATGTTTTCAAAATTACATGCATTTCAGGAAGCAAGTTGGATCTTGGGCGCTGATGTTGTTTCGGGATATGAATAACAAGTTTAGATGTCATCCACTTTTGTTGGTTTATAACTTAAGCAGAGGTTGTGTCGTTTGAAACTTAAATGACTGGTGTTTGTAATATTTTAAACTTTATGAATGGATGATCATCATTTTGATCATATAGTTGTTTATTATAATTGAATGCAATGATATTGAACAAGTCACACATCATACGCTTCCGCAAAAGTCAGGGTATGACAAACGGGTCGTTTCGACCCGGTACGAGTTTAAGCAAAATTTACTATGCATTAGTAAGTGATTTCCGGAATTAAAATTCGTATTATAATTTCCTATGCCAGCAGCATATTAGAAAAATCATATAAAATCATGTATACATCGTATGCAGATGTTCTTTATATGCTTGGAAAGGTATTTCAATAAGTGACGTTTCATTAGTTTACTTGAAAACCTGATTCGAAAGTTAAAAGGGTGAAAATGCAGAATTACAGCAGCATGGTTAATTAGTACAGCATGCTGATTGAAGCAAAACGTGTTGCTGTCCTGTTTTTGTAAAATTCATATAAATTCATGTATACATCGTATGGAGACGTTCTTTATATGCCTGAAGAGCTATTTCAATAAGTTACGTTTCATTAGTTTACTTGAAAACCTGATTCGAAAGTTAAAATGGTGAAAATGTTGAATTACAGCAGCATGATTAATTAGTATAGCATGATGATTTAAAATAGTATTAAGAATGATGATATAATAGATTGGTTAAAGTGTTTACCCGTCATAAACGGATCAAATGAACAAAGAGTGCTTTAGTGAAAGAATGGTCAAAGTGTTTACCCGTCATGAACGGGTCAAACGAACAAAGAATGTCACGTGTTAAGGGACGGAACTGTAGGTCCCGTTTGTCCGGTGAGGATCGATAATGAAAACCTATCCTTGTTTATCACAAACACGGTAACGGGTGCGGAATCCCCGTGACGGTGCAAACCAAACACAGTTAATAAAGAACACGGATTTATCAATGAAACACACTCTATTGATTAAACGGGATGAGAACCAAATACAAACTGATACAAACACAGTTTTGACAGAGTTTCTTTAAGGGTATTCTCTCATCTCAGTTTCACACAGAAACTATGACAGCTATTTATACTAAAACAGACACAGACATGACGAAACAGAAATAACTCGGCGAAACAACTTTTGGGCCAAACATTGGGCCTGAAGAAGCCCAACAGGCGACGAAACAGGGACATCCCACGGCGAAACACCCTAGTCGACGAAACACATTATGTTTCGTCGACCATGTACAACAGATTGTGAATTTGCATGCTTTTTCAACATAATGACATCATCATGACATCACAGTGATGATGTCATGGGAATCGTTCGCGGCGCTCCGTGCTTCGCGTGTCGAACTCTGGGGCGCACGACGGAGGAATGTCGTGACGTCGGGCTTGAGTCGGACCTAACCGAGTCGACCCGAACCGAGTCGAGTCGCGTCCACATAAAGTGTACCAACATTTGGTGGCATTTGCATTTGGTTGAGGGAATGTTGGGTTGTTGCATATGGTGTTGGTTTCGTTGGTTGAAAGCGTTGGACATTTGTTGGTAACCCGAAAAAGAGTTTTCCATGACGGGTGTGTAGCCGGGTGACGAAAACGGGAGTGAACTTGAGCTGGAATTATTTGGGTTGTAGGGATCCATATTTTTTTAAGGTTGGGGGAGATTATTTTATAAAAATTGGGTGAAAAGTGGAGGTTTTTTGTAAAAAAATGGGGTGAAAAGGTTGAATATATAGTGGTTGGGGGTGAATTTTTTTAATTTTTTTTTTATAAAATTGGCATGTTACCATTGAGGGGGGCCACCTTTTGAATTCTTTCACCCGTCTCCAACGTCTCCTAGCCGACGTAGGAGACGCGACGCGCTGCAGGGGGCGGTGTGGGACGCCGAGGACGAGCCGGGACAGGGAGAGCCGACCCCCATACCGCATGGTCTTAGACCATTGGGTGTGGTTTGGTTAGTCTCTTTGGGGACTACCCGCCGTGTAGGCGTCACATCACCAAGAGTGGAGGACCATCCCCTTGAAGACTACCCAAGGGTGTGGAGAACTACCCAACTTAATAAAAAACCAATATATAGTAAAGGAGAGAGAGAGAGAGAGGGACCAACCAAATTACAAGCTCAGCCAACCACCAAGCTCGTCCCTTCCGTCTTCCTGCAGCCGTCTGCGACGTGACGAGCCCCAAGGGGGCGGTGTGCGACGTGAGGGACGAACCGAGACGGGGAAGGGACGACCCTTATACCCCATGGTCTTAATACCTTGGGTATAGATGAAGTATGCAGAGAGGGGCAGTACCTTGGGAATAGCCAAAATCAATTGATAGATAAGGCTGCTCGGTGTGGGGGTCGTCCAGGCCCGGCCCAGCCTGGACCGGTGACGCCCCTCAACACCATTTCCACCCCATGTCGTCTTCCTCAACGTCTTGGAGGAGACGTCCAAGCCGGCCCTCCATGTCATGCATAATGCCGTTGAACGACTATATTTAAAAAAAAAAAATTCAATTCCATATATTGCTTCAAACGGCTAGTTTTATAAAAAAAAATTATTTTACCTTTAAATACACATCTTTCACCCCATTTTTAAACCACTTCAACCTAAACTCTCTATCAATTTTATAAAATTCTTCACTTATTTTATAAATTTTGCCATGGATCCATACAATCCGAACAACCCGAACCCAAACCCAAGCTCTCTCTCAACTTTAAACCACTTATTTTAATCTAGTAATTTTTTTAGGTTATTTTTTTTAGACAATGACGTAAAGTGACATCCTCCAAGGACTTGTCTCCTCCACACCGAGTAGCCTAATATCTAACCCCTGTTTGCAGATACACCTTGCTGGAATAGTCAAAATCGCATTTTATTATTTTGTATGAAATAAAGAAACATATTGGTGCTTGTTGTAAATCATTGTATTCCTTATCAATCCATATATTATTATAAATGCGTCCAGCAGACATTTTTGACTTCAAAGTTTTTGTGTGAACAAAAAGAAAATCAAAGAATGAGTTGCGTATTGACTTCCATAGCAATAATTAAGTTTATATTCATTTCTAGATCTATAAATGAACTAGTTTTATCAATCTCAAAATAACCATCTTTACATTTCACCTTTTACTAGCTTAACCGGGGTAGCGGGATTAAATTATGGAGAACCAGTGGAGTTTGGGGCTCCATTTGATTTTTGTAACTACTATTTTGGCTGCCAACACAAATCCATGTTTGGGTGCTCAAAATACAACAGTGGCTTGCTTTGAACATGAGCGACTAGCTCTTCTCAAATTCAAACACAGGGTCAAAGATGACTACGATATGTTGTCATCATGGATTGGTAATGATTGTTGCCGTTGGGAAAAAGTCACTTGTAATGGTGTCACTGGAAATGTTGAAAGTCTGATTCTCAGAGGTACTCTTGGTTTTTCTCTCCATGAATACTTACTTAGTAAAGAGGTGAGTATTTCTTTAGGAGATTTGAGTCATCTAAAATATTTGGACTTAAGTATGAATGATTTTCAAGGAAGCCAGATACCTAAGTTTATTGGATCCTTGAAACAATTGACTTACCTCAATCTCTCTAATGCAAACTTTTCTGGCATTATTCCACATCACATTGGAAATCTTTCCAGTTTAACGACTCTTGATCTCAGTTCATTTTATGAGAAAGAGCTTGTGGCAGATGATATGATATGGATTTCTGGCCTTACGTCACTCGAGCATCTTCACTTAAATGTTGTGAATCTTAGTCGAGCAAAAAACCTTGACATCGTGCTTTACATGATTCCTTCGTTAAAAGAGGTAAGCTTGTCAGCATGTGGTATTTCCAATGCCGATCTTGGTCCTCTACGTAATTCGAGCATTTCACTTTCTAACATCCAACATCTGGATCTCAGCTACAATTATTTCAAAGGTGAACTCCCTCACTTTTTTCGGAACATGACATCCTTACAGTTCCTTGATCTTTCATCAACATTTGATTTTAGTCAGTCATGGAATTTTGTAAACACTCTAGGCATGATCCCTTCTTTATTAGAGCTGCGCTTAAAAAATTGCAACATCAACGAGACATATCTATCTCATACTCTTCATAATTTTAGTACCCTTCCTAATATCCGTCACTTAGATCTATCTTCTAATGAGTTAAGGGGTCCCATTCCGACATTCCATGGGAAACTTACTAAACTTTACCTTTCCGGTAATTTTCTGAACGGTTCAATTCCAGAACCTCTAGGAAAATTAAGATTACTGCAGGTATTAGATCTATCAGGTAATAAGTTAACGGGTCACATTCCGTCTTTCCCCGAGAAACTTATTGAACTTGACCTTTCTGGTAATTACTTGAACGGCTCAATTCCAGAATCTCTAGGCAATTTAAGATTATTGCAGGTACTATCTTTATCCGGTAACAAGTTAACGGGTCCCATTCCCACGCTCACCAGGAAACTTACTGAACTTCACATTTCCCATAATTACTTGAACGGTTCAATTCCGGAATTTCTAGGAAAATTAAGATTACTGCGAGTAATAGATCTATCAAGTAACGAGTTAACAGGCCCCATCCCGACATTACTCGGGGAACTCCGTTCTCTTGATGTCTCTTATAATTCTTTGGAGGGAGTAGTTTCTGAATCCCATTTTGCTAACATTTCGATGTTGAAGGACTTGAATGCAGCTTCTAACAGTAAGTTGACATTCAATGTTTCACCTGAGTGGCTGCCTCCATTCCAATTAATACAAATTGATCTCAGTTCTTGCAAGATTAAAAACGGATTTCCACAGTGGCTTCGAAATCAAAGGAAACTTCAAAGATTAGACTTGTCCAATGCAACCATCTCAGGACCTCTGCCCACATGGTTCCGAAAGATTCCCATCGTTCCTTTCATTAATCTCTCCCACAATAACCTCAGTGGACCTTTGATAAACCTTCCTAGTGGAGGTACTAATATTGATGATTTGCGGAGTTTATTTCTTCAAAATAACAATTTCAATGAGTCTATTCCAAAGTCCTTATGCAAGAGGATAGATTTAGTTTATATTGATCTTTCCAGAAATAGGCTAACCGGGAAAATTCCCAAATGTTTTAAGAACCTACAAAAATTATTTGTTTTGAAATTAAGCTCAAATGTGCTACGAGGCAGCATTCCCAGTTCTATAGGGCACATTTCATCATTGGGATCGTTAAGCTTGAATGATAATAACTTTAGTGGTGAGATTCCTGCTGTATTTTGGAATTTATGTTTACAGGTCTTAGATTTGGGTGATAATGCATTCTCTGGAAAAATACCGGAGTGGATTGGAGAAAAAATGACATCATTGTTGGTTTTTAGGTTACATAACAATAACTTCACAGGAGGAATTCCTCAATCGTTGTGCACTAATTTAGAGCTTCAAATTCTGGATGTTGCACGCAACAACTTAGCAGGAACAATCCCTCGTTGTCTAGGAGAATTGCAAGGCATGGTTATCAATCATACCCTTGCTACCTTTGGTGAGGGTACTGAGGAGAGGTTGATTCAGGTAATGAAAGGCGTTTCTCTTGAATATACAAATACATGGTCTTTTGTCACTAACATGGACCTTTCAAGCAATAAACTTGTTGGAGACATACCTGTAGAGTTAACTACACTTCAGGGATTGGTGGGTCTCAATTTGTCCAATAATCATCTTAGCGGAGGCATTCCAGACCACATTGGAAACATGACAGCATTATTCTCTCTCGATTTATCAGGAAACAAGTTGGGTGGGCCGATCCCTCCAAGCATTTCAGCTTTGACTTTTTTGAGCCATTTAAATTTGTCAAACAACAACTTGTCAGGCCGAATTCCAACAGGAAATCAGTTGCAGACCCTCATCGATCCATCAATATATGGCGGGAACAAACATCTGTGTGGAGCTCCGTTGCCAAAGAATTGCTCTAGTCACGAAGACCCAACCGCTGAGCTCAAGAAAAAACATGGAGCAGCTCATGAGCCCAACAAGGTATGGTTTTATATGGACATAATGTGTGGTTCTTGTTAAAAATACTATTTATAAAATACTATTTATACTATTTATTCAGTTTAAATGTTCATTGCCTTCTCTAATATATTTCCATGTTTATTGTTTGTGAGGTTGCTGTCATTGGGCTAGTAACCGTTATGCTTAGCTGTTGATTGCTGTTGATTGCTTTGGGCTTAGCTATTGATTGCTTTGGGCTCCCTTGATTCTCGGTGGCCCCTTAGGGCTTGGCCCGTATAAAGAAGGGTGTTTGGTGTGGCTAATTCATTCGAGCTCCTTACTTCACTCGCTCTCATCTTATATCATTCTGTCTCAATTCCCTCTGCTCACACGTATATTCGTGAGATTAGGGTTTCCTTCTGTCTTTTACAGATCATCCTACTGGAGATCTTTACTTGTAGAACAATCTGTGTTGACTGATTGTCTATTGCGTGTATCTGATTGCTGAGATTCATAATAAAACTGTGTTTGTGGTTTCAATCCTTGAGTTCTGACATGGTATCAGAGCTCCGAGGTTAAACCGGTGCTCTGGTGGTCTTCCGCTGCTCTGATTCTGGTCTTGCCGCTGCTCGTAAAAGCCTAAGTTCTAGGGTTTGTGGTTGTCTTCTGTTTCCGAAGCCTCTTTGACTTCCTGGAGACGGATCTACTCTTGAAGGTTGAAACCCTAATTTTTGGGGTTTTTTTGCATTTCTCTTGAAGAAGACTCTAGTTGGTCCCTCTTTAGGGCAAACCAACAGATTGTGTTCTTGGTTCTCTGATCAGAAAACTTGTAACCCTAAGTGAAGGTTACAAGCCTGATTGACCGGAAATTTTGCACCCACTGTGAGTCCGTTCCATCTCTCCCTTTTATTTTACTCTGCATCATTTTTTGACTATCTTGAGTCTAGGCATCTTGATACCGGATTTTAGGCATACCGGTTTGATTTATTGGGACACAGAGAGGGTTCACTCTGTTGCATTTAGTTGGTCAGTTGTGTTGTGGCTCCCTGGATTACGTATGCGGAGGCACCTTGAGTGACGAACCTCTGATCGGACCTCTGTCCAGGCTTCGCCGGTCCTTGTGATTTGCTGGTTGTGTTTTAATTTTTTACCTGCCTTTGTTTCTGTGTTACTCTCTGTGTTTGCCTGCCAAATATGCCTGATAAACCTGATTCATCTGTTACCTTGGTTAGTAAGCTTGATGCCAGTGATCCTCTATATCTGCATGCTAGTGATTCCAGTGGTCTCACTATTGTGAGTATTAAATTAAAAGGAACTGAAAATTACGTGGTTTGGTCAAATGCTATGAAGCTGGCTCTAATGGCTAAAAACAAACTAGGGTTTATTGATGGTACTTGTGTTAAATCTAAAACTGATGATGTTCTTGCTAGTCAATGGGACAGATGCAATTCAATTGTGTTAACATGGATCTTGAACTCTGTTTCTGAGGAATTATATGTTGGACAAGTCTATTCTAGGCTTGCGTCTGAAGTATGGGATGATTTAAAAGACACTTATGATAAAGTTGATGGTTCTGTTGTGTTTGGTCTATTTCAAAAAATTAACTCTGTGAGTCAAAATGGTGCTAGTGTCTCTGAATATTATCATAAGATTAACACAATGTGGAAACAATTTGATGCCATGCTACAGTTGCCCTCTTGTACTTGCAATGCTTCCACTAAATTTAATGAATTTAATCAGCTGATTAAACTTATGCAATTCCTGATGGGCCTGGATGATATTTATCAACCTGTTAGGACAAATCTTTTAACCAGGGATCCTCTACCAACTATCAAAACTACCTTCTCTATCATTTCTAGAGAAGAGTCTCATAGAGGATCAAATACTGGGTCCAAAGCTCCTAATGTTGGTTTTGCTGCTAAAATAAATAACTCCAATGACAATAAAAAAAGGTTTAACAAGGGCCCAAATCCTAATCTTAAGTGTACTCATTGCAACAAAATTGGGCATACTGTTGACAAATGTTATGAGCTTCATGGCTACCCTACCAATTATAGACAAAAGCCAAATCAAAATGGTCAATGGTCTAGGTCTTATAATTCTACTAATAGCAACAATAGTCTATCTGTGAACAATTCTGTGAGTGACAAAAGTGCTAGTTCCTTGAACACTCTGTCTGCTGATCAGTTTTCTAAGTTGCTAGGTTTGCTGAATGAAAATAAAATTGAAGAATCCAATGTAGGAGGTAAATGCTTTAACTCCTTCTCTACTCTTAGAAACTATAAAAATTCTTTCTGTTTTAACTCTATGGGGCCTTCAACACAGAATCTGAATTGGATCATTGATTCTGGTGCAAACCCGCATATGGTCATGACCAGTGAAAACATGTTTAACTTAGTTGATGTGTCTGAATATAATATTACCATTAAACATCCAAATGGGACTGATGCTAAAGTCACTAAAATTGGGTCCTTTAAGTTGTCAGACTCTGTGATCTTAAAAGATGTTTTTGTTGTGCCAGAGTACTATGTGAATCTTATTTCTGTCTATAAGTTAGCCAAGGACAACAAACTTAGGGTCATTTTTGATGAAAATACTTGTTACATTCAGTATTCCTGCACAAAGAAAACCCTGGTGACTGGTAGACAAACTGAGGGTTTGTACTTTTATGGTAACCCTCTAGGCACTAATTTCTCTTGTTTGAGTAAAACTGAAAATATAAAGCTCTGGCACTCAAGGCTGGGTCACCCAGCTGAACAAGTGTTGAAAGTCTTACAAATTGAAACTGAGTCAAATAACATCAAACCTTGTGACATCTGTCACAAAGCCAAACAACATAGAGTCCCCTTTCCTCTAAGTGAACACAGATCATCTAAAGTAGGGGATCTAGTTCATTTGGATGTCTGGGGTCCCTACAAAGTCACTAGCATAGATGGGTACAAATTTTTCCTCACAGTTGTTGATGATTTTACCAGGACTGTTTGGGTGTACTTACTAAAATCCAAATCAGAAGTTTTTGAAAACATACAAAATTTTTACAATCTGGTCAAAACTCAATTTGAAGTCGATATCAAGGTTTTTCGTAGTGATAACGGATCCGAGTTTATTAATTCTCAAATGTCATCCTTTGTTAAAAACAAAGGGATTATTCATCAAACCTCATGCACATATACTCCACAACAAAATGGTGTTGTGGAGAGAAAACATAGACACTTGCTAAATGTTGCAAGAGCTTTATTATTTCAGTCTAAAGTTCCCCTCAAATACTGGTCTGAATGTGTGCTTACTGCTTCCTACTTGATTAACAGGCTTCCCTCTTCTGTGTTGCATGGTTGTTCTCCTTATGAAATGTTATTTAGCTTTAAACCTTCTCTTGATCACTTGAAAGTTTTTGGTTGTCTTTGCTATTTTACCATTTTAGACAACTCTGATAAACTTGAGGAACGAGCTCAAAAATGTGTTTTTATGGGATATTCAAATCTTAAAAAGGGATATAAGGTTTGGAGTCTAGAACAAAGAAAATTCATTTTTTTTAGGGATGTCAGTTTTCACGAAACTGTCTTCCCTTTTAATAACACTCATGAATAAATAAGTACAAACCTTTTAAACCAACTCAACTTCTTTGACAATTTTGAAACATCAAGTGATACAAATCCCAATGATGAAGAGAAGGATATTTCTGACTCAACCACTGAGACTCAGCAACACAGTGATGCAGTTGAGTCAACTGTCGATAGTGATACTCAGCAGTCATCAGGAGCTGATGTTGAGACTGAGAGGAATGAGTCCATAGGGGCTACAATTGAACCTGTGAGGGCTGAGTCTAGTGGCATTGGTGATGAGTCAAACCTTCCTGAGGGTACCCAAAACATTAGAAGGTCCACTAGGTCCGCTTCTGTTCCTAAAAGATTCGATGATTATATTGTTGGGAATGCAAAATATAGCTATGATAAAGTCGTCAATTATTCCAACTTACCTAGTGAGAACATTTGCTTTGCTGCTAATATCAATAAAATAATTGAACCATGCACCTATAAAGATGCCCTTAATGATAAAAGGTGGATTGATGCTATGAATGATGAATTATCTGCCTTGTATAAGAATAATACATGGGATATTGTTGATCTTCCTAGTGGTAAAAAACCTATTGGGTGTAAATGGGTATTTAAGGTCAAATACAAGTCAACAGGGGAAGTAGATAGGTTCAAAGCTCGGCTTGTGGCCAAAGGCTTTAACCAACGAGAGGGGATTGACTTTGAGGAAACATTTTCCCCTGTCGTTAAAATGGTAACTGTAACACCTCGAAAATTTACGTCCTATAATGTGTTGACACGTGTCATAGGTTTGAACGTGTGAAAGAATGTTCTTGAAGGACTAAAGTTGACAAACAGTGAAACTGTGTGCATAGAAGGGTTCAAAGTGTCAACGATGAATAAATATACTTTGCAATAACCCTACATGATGTTTATAACCTTAAACGAATAGATCATGGATCATACGAAGCGAATTGTGAAAGAAAGTGAGAGATTACAAACTGCAGGGGTTAAATGTGTCAACATGTTAAATTATACCTCTGAGTGACCTTTTGACAAACCCGAAGCTTTGTAACGATTAATTATGCTCACCAGAATGCACCATAAAAATTTCACCAAGATTCGTTACCATATGAGAAAGTTATGATAGAATCCGTGTGTAAGGGTTAGAAACGTCAACATTGAAATTTAGGGCTTTTCGGGTGATCACGAAAGTTACCCGAGGACTTAACAAAGAGGGTATAAGCCTTAAAGCCCCACATGTTAAATATTAAAGCCTCAAATTGCAAGAAACCAAGTGAAAGCGATGTTTATAAGGATCAGGGACTGAAATGCAAATGATTGAAACTTGTATAGCTGGTCATCATCACCCTCGCGTAGCGCGAGCCTGAAGGGCTTGGCAGTCGCGCTACGCGACTGCCTTATCTGATCAGAATGTTATGTGCAGCTGTGGGTTGATGTTTAAACCGACTTTGATCAATTTTCTTGATACCTTGGGCTGCCCTAAGGTGGTTTATAGTGTGTAGGATGCTTGTGGATGTTATTAATTCCTCCTAGACTTAGTTGTCAATCATCTAAGCTTGTTTGAAGTTGTTTAAATGACCCACATTGTGCAACATTCATCATTCATCATTCATTTCATCTTCTGGACATTTACAAGAGTTCAAGAACTGATACAAGCATTCCATATCATCCATTAGACAAGTGTAAGTACCCTTGATCTTTCCTAATTCATTCATACTTAGTTTATGGCCTAGAAATCAAACCGTCGTAACTACGGTTTGACTTTTCGATAATAAATAAATGGTCCAGAGATTTGTCGAATCAAAGGTTGTTATAAGTTGGTATTTATATGGTTAATAAACCCCTAAAAGGGCACTCACTAATTCGAATCCTAACTAGGTCGTTTATCGAGTCAAACTACTTCCGAAAAAGTCAACAGAATTGTTATGTTTGGTTTAATGTATGATTAGCGATGTAAATGGCGTATAGCCTATTTTATCATTCTTACCAACTGAAAATAAGTATAAAAACTTGTATACGCTTGCTTGATTCGACAACTTTATGTTTAGAACCGATTCGGAGCCGAGATACGCAAAAGTTTGACTTTTGCTTTGACCTCAGTTCTGACCCGATTCTTATAGGTTTAGACATGCCTTAAAGTTCCATTAGGACCTAGTTACATGTGTATATAAGCCTCTGCGTTTATACCACTCGAATCCCTAATCGTCCGATGTTTCCGTTAATCGCCTAAATATTGACCGTAATGCCCTTATGACCATAAAACGAGATTTTTGGAAATATGAAAGTGCCATAATCTTAGTTATTGATTATTATGCATGTCCCGAAAATTTCACGTTAATGGGAGGTCTAGATTAGGAGTTATGCTTAATGACGTAATTAAGAACGCTTTTATTAATTAAACGGCGTCATTAGCATAAAACCTATCTAAACCCAATTTTTGACACCAAACCTTTTACCCACTGATGTAATATAATATTTTGGGATTTTTGAAGATTTTTAATTATTTTTAAACTGATCATAAGCTTGGATTAGCGCCTTAATTCGGTTAGTACCGAATATACCCTTTTCGGCCATAAAATGAGTTTTACAAATCCTTTTGACGCCAATCCAATTGCTACTGATTTTAAATATTAAATAGAGTGTTTTGAACCTGTTTAATTGATCAGGAAACTCAGAATCGTATTTTAAACCGTACGTCGCTTAAAACGGCTTTATACGCGTATTATACGCATAGTTTGGGTTTAAAACTATTTTGACATATAAGACTTATAACCAAATGTTATAACCTGTTTAAATAAGCCATTTTACTGATGTAACCAGACCCGGTTCACAGAAACCTAATTAAATCCTTTTATAATCTTTAAAATGACCAAAATACCCCTACGGGGCTTATTAAGAGATTAAACTCGTTTGGGGCGTCACGGGTGATATCCTACTGATGTCACAACTTATTTAAGGCATGTTAACTTAGGAAACCTGTTTAGGACTCTTACGGATACCCGTTACGCTTCATGCGCGTTCGGTTCGGTTTATGTAACTAGTTTACATAAATTAGCCGAAACGGGTCAAACCTTATCGGTTTTATCTCAAAATCCAGAATGTGTATCATATACCCATATTAAACAAGTCTTCAAACTTGTCGGGTCTAAATCACATTCTATCCGGTCTTCGCTTAATCGTGCGTACGAACCGTATCTTTAAAACTAACCGGTCTAAGCGTAAGCTTAACTAAAGACCCGTTAGGATTCTAATAGGTTATTATAAACCTTCATTCCAGATTAGGAGAACCAGTAAAAGATATTTGCACTCGCTGATTTTGAACTATACTTACTCAGGTAAATACTTTTAACTTATTTTCCCTATACGGGCTTGGGGTACGGTATATAAAATACCGCTTGGTCGGGACGTTGAATCTTTGATTGAATAAATGATAATGAAAGTATTGAGACGTCTCGTTTAATATTGTTTTGTTTACTTAAAGCCTTTGGGGGGTTAATGACCGTGTCCCGGATATCCCTGGCATCATTTTACGAAATGGCCACGACCTCAGCACTCAGGTGTAGGCGTACACCTGTTAGTGTCTCATAAATAAAGTGGTGTGTTAATTGATCTTTAACCCAGCTCGATCCGGGCTACTGAACGCATAAGGAACATGTAAATCCATACAAGTATTATATATTTAAATAATTATCCCAAGTTATAAAATATTATTTGTGCCTTGTGCCTTAAATGCATTTTCTTAAACTCTTTTCAAAATGAGTCGGTTGATTGTATTTACCAGTGTAAACTGACGTATTTTCTTAAAAAGGTTAAGTGCAGGTACTACGCGAAATAGGCTGGCTTGTCTCCTAGCATCCACATTAAGTCTCGCCAGCTTGGATGTCATAACTGTTGAACATTTGTTTCCTTTTTAAATTTGATCTACCTGTGGATTTATATTCGACTGTTGTGATACTCAATATTACAATATCGTTGGTTGAATTAAATCTATACTTTGCTTCCGCTGTGCATTTAAATATTGTGTTGTTTGACTATTATGTTGCCAACCACGTCACGATACTCCCCTACCGGGCCCACCGGTGACACGTGGAAATTCGGGGTGTGACAGGTTGGTATCAGAGCCAACACTGAGTGAATTAAACACTAACCTTTTGTGTTTAATCTCAGTTACACAATTGCACATTCCTAAATCTTCGAGTCTAGACAAAGAACTTAGGAATAATCCAAATTGTTCAAATTTTTATTTAATTAAATATTGTCCGTTATTTTTCCTTGTTATTACCTTGTGTATTTTAACAGGTACAAAAATGCCGCCAAGATTTAGACGAGGTGATCGAGGAAAGGAGCCAGCTAGCGCCCCTAACGACCATGAGGCAGGGCCTTCATATCGACGAACTTCTTCTACAAGGAATGACGAAACGAGGGAACTATGGAGGACATATGAAGACGATGCCAGACGATCTTTTTCGCACGCCTCAACACCTCCATATCATGACTCTTATGGGCCTCAGTCAGAGAACGAACCCCACAACCCGCAACGTTTCTTTGGCGACCCTACTCCGGTCTTTCAGGGTCAGTTTAACCCAGCAGAGTACCTGCCAGAGCAAGTGGGCTTTAACCCACTAGGACCAGAGGATCACTTTTCGGGTGATCAAGATATGGACGAGGACACAGATCCCGTCGAGGCTTCAACCGGATCCTTTAACCATCCTTTCGTGATCTCAGACGGTTCGTCTTTTCACGGAACACCATACCAGGGTCCGGATAGTCACATGGCACGGTTCGAACGGTGTGAATGGTACTATACACCGTCTGAACACTCATCACCTCACCAGCAGCCGCCACTGCAGCAGCAAGATCCCTCTGGGGATCCACGTTATGAGGCAGTCACGCCACCGCCTCCACCGCCACCAGTGCATCTAGAGCCTCCAGAGCCACCAAGACGTAGGAGGACTGGTGCACGGATCTCAGCACGAGAAGTTGACTTTCGTCTCAACACCCCTCAACACTCTAGCGGTAGCCATTACCCGCCTACTCATGAAGACCCACAGATGGAAGGACCTTCTGTCCCAGTTTCGGAGGTGAATTCAGCACCTATTGTACCGCCATCACCGGGTTTTGGCCACCCAATACCTGCTTATACTGCTCCGGCAGCTTACAACCCATATGGACCACCAGCATACCATGGCTATAACTATGCTGATGACCCTTACAACGTAGCAGCAAGCTACCAAGCCCATAATAATCCTGAAGGACCATACGGACCCCCTTGGGGGATGGGATACCCAACTCAGGGGTATCAAGCACCTGTTCCGCCGCCACCACAGTACCAGCCACCACGGGCTCCTCCACCTGAGCAGGAGGAACTCCGCCGAAGACTGGCCAAAGTGGAGCGAGACTTCCAGAAGGAACGTAGGAAGAATGAAGGATTTATGAGTGGGTTGGCAAACTTGCTTAAGGGGAAGAAGAAACGGGATCGTTAAATCCCCATATATATATTGTTGTATTTCCTTGTTTAAATCAAGTCCCTATGTGGACATTTATTTATGTGTGTATGTAGTCCCTGCGTGGACATCTATCTTTGTACTTAGTCCCTACGTGGACTTGTCTCTAGTAGTCCCTGCGTGGACATTTACTTTTGTAGACCGTCCCTGTGAGGACATGTATTATCTGTATAGCTCCTGCGTGGGCATCTGTTTCTGTGTAAAGTCCCGTTTAGGGCAAAATGTACTACTTTTAGTTTAATGGAATGTAAGTTTATAAATTTCATCTTTGCTATGTTATGCATAATTAAAAGATATATGAAATAAATAAATCAAAATCATTCTTTTTAAAAAGTCTATCTGCCTATGTTATTTTTGTAAGGATCTTAAAAGTATAACCTAGCCTGTATGTCATTTTAAGACCGGGCCCAGATGGTAAAACTAGTTAAAAAGATTCAAATCCCTGTTAACATCTGAAAACATGTTAACACTCCTGGCAGACATGATTAGTTAAAAACACACGTGTTATTATTATATATGGATCTTTTTAAAGATTCTAAACCCAAGTAAATGATCTCTGAATCATGGGTTAAATCATTAATAAAGATGATAAGTTCTTTTTACCATCCATTGGTAATGGAATGCCTACGGGCCCTTCTCATTTCCATATGAGACAAAAGACAGTATTAGTCTATGACCCTGTCTGATAAAGGTAATGAACTTTGTTCATACCTTCATGCTTTGATTCTCTGAAATCCTAGCTTATAATCTATATTGTCCCTGTGACTAGGCCTTATGTGCTAATAAATACTGTTACTGTTTTATAATTAGGATAAATTATATTAGAAATCCTAAATAAATGGGAGTAATAAATTAACCATATATGGTCTATGTTACCACGGTTAATAAAAATTGCCATAAAAGACAATTATATGATAAACTCACCAATAAATTATTGCCAATGTGTTACAGTTCAAGAAACATGGCAGACTCAAACGAGGTCAACAGTCACCAAGGGATAGGGAATGATAATGCCCATGTAAACGTAGCGGGTGCAGAGTTGCAAGCTATGATAGACAATGCAGTTAATAGAGCTATGGATAGACAGCACCATGGATCAAGTGGTACCCATACGAGGACCCATTCTGCATCACACACTAGAACACCCTCCAGGACCCACACTGCCCACAACAGTAATTCTCACCACTCCTCGAATCAAAGGAGTAATCCATCCCAAAGAGTCCTACAGAACCAAGAACCTCGTAATAGGGGTTGCACCTATAAATACTTCGTGTCGTGCAAACCCCGAGACTTTAATGGGGAAAAAGGAGCTGTTGATTGCATGACGTGGATGGATGAAATGGATACTGTGGTGGATATTAGTGGTTGTCATAATAGGGATATTGTGAAGTTTGTCTCACAGTCTTTCAAAGGAGAAGCCTTAGCCTGGTGGAGATCTTTGATCCAAGCCACAGGGAAAGTCCCGTTATACAACATGACCTGGGAACAGTTCATGGCACTAATCAAGGAGAATTTCTGCCCTCAACACGAGGTTGAGAGAATTGAATCTGATTTCCTGGCGCTGGTCATGAAAAACCTGGACTGTCAGGCCTACCTTACTACTTTCAATACTTTGTCAAGGTTGGTCCCTTACTTGGTAACTCCGGAGCCTAAACGTATAGCTCGTTTTATCGGAGGTTTGGAACCGGAGATCAAAGCAAGTGTAAAAGCTTCCAGACCAACCACTTTTCGGTCAGTAACGGACATATCGTTATCTCTGACCTCAGATGCTGTCAGGCTGAGGTCACAGAGGAAAAATGATACCGAAAAGAGGAAGCGTGAGGATGACAACTCACGACGGTCAGACAAGAAGCTGAAGGGAAACAATGACCAAAAGAAGGGGTCAGGTTTTAAGAAGGATGGTCAACAGTCGGGCGAAAAACCCAGATGTAAAACCTGCAAGAGGCAGCACTTTGGGAAGTGCAGGTTTGAATCCAACTCACAAACACAATCGAGGCCTTTTGCATGTGGGTTATGCAAATCCAGGGAACACAAAACCGTGGATTGCAAGAAGATAAAGGATGCGACCTGCTATGGTTGCAATGAAAAGGGGCATATCAAGTCCAACTACCCAAAATCTGCAAGGAAGAATGAAGAGGGGAAGAAGACCAATGCGAGGGTCTTCAGAATGGATGCTAAGGAAGCCGTCAAGGACGACAACGTGATAACAGGTACCTTTCTCGTAAATGATGTATATGCGAGAGTGTTATTTGATTCGGGCGCTGATAAGTCGTTTGTAGATAACAAGTTTTGTGAATTGTTGAAACTGCCTGTTAGAACTTTAAGTGTGAAGTATGAGGTGGAACTAGCATATGGCACTTTAGAAACCGCTTCAACCTTATTAGATGGATGTTTCATATCCATTAGGAACCACTCTTTTCCTTTGTCCCTACTTCCTTTAAAACTAGCCGGTTTCGACATAGTTTTGGGTATGGACTGGTTATCTCATAACCAGGCCCAGATTATTTGCAATAAGAAGCAAGTGAGGATCAAGACTTCGTCTGGTGAATCACTTACTATCCAGGGAGATACCCAGTATGGGCTGCCCGAGAAGATGTCTATACTCAAAGACTCAAAATGTTTGAAGAAGGGCTGTGTCATCTACATGGCACAGGTGATTATTGATGAGCCGAAACCCAAGATTGGAGATATCCCAGTCATTTCTGAATACCCCGAAGTATTTCCTGAAGAACTACCTGGTTTGCCACCAGATAGGCAAGTAGAATTCAGAATTGACATTATTCCTGGATCAGCACCAGTTGCAAGGGCGCCTTATAGGTTGGCACCAACGGAGATGAAGGAATTGAGGACGCAGCTAGATGATTTGCTAGCCAAAGGTTTCATCAAACCTAGTTCGTCTCCTTGGGGAGCACCAGTGTTATTTGTTAAGAAGAAGGATGGATCGATGCGTCTGTGCATCGACTACCGTGAGCTTAATAAGGTTACCATCAAGAATAGATATCCTTTGCCCAGAATCGACGATCTGTTCGATCAACTGCAAGGGGCAAGTTTCTTCTCGAAGATTGACTTGAGGTCAGGCTACCATCAATTGAAGGTTAGAGATGAAGATGTGCACAAAACAGCATTTAGGACTCGTTATGGTCATTACGAGTTCCTAGTGATGCCTTTTGGGCTCACTAATGCACCGGCCGCATTCATGGATCTCATGAATCGCGTTTGCAAGCCGCACTTAGACAAATTCGTCATCGTCTTCATCGACGACATTCTCATCTACTCAAAGAGCCAAGCTGACCATGAGAAGCACCTTCACTGCATACTGGAACTACTTCATAAAGAGAAGCTCTATGCCAAGTTCTCGAAGTGTGAATTCTGGCTTCGAGCAGTCCAATTTCTTGGACATGTTGTTAGTGAGCGTGGTATCCAAGTAGATCCCGCTAAAGTTGAATCTGTCATGAATTGGCATGAGCCAAAGACGCCTACAGAAATTCGTAGCTTCCTAGGTTTGGCAGGATACTATAGGCGATTCATAGAAAACTTTTCAAGGATTGCTGCACCCCTGACTTCGCTGACACGTAAGAAGATTAAGTTTGACTGGGGTCCTAAGCAGCAGGAATCCTTTGATATTCTGAAACAAAAGTTGAGCAATGCTCCAGTACTGACATTGCCTGATGGAATAGTGGAGTTTGTAGTTTATTGTGATGCATCACACACCGGGATGGGATGTGTGCTTATGCAGAAAGGCAAAGTCATTGCCTATGTTTCACGACAGTTAAAGGTGCACGAAAAGAATTACACCACCCACGACTTGGAGTTGGGTGCCGTTGTATTCGCACTAAAACTGTGGAGGCACTACTTATATGGAATCAAATGTGTGATCTATTCTGATCACAAGAGCCTTCAACATCTGTTCAACCAGAAGGACTTGAACATGAGGCAACGCCGTTGGATGGAAACTCTGAATGATTACGATTGTGAAATAAGATACCATCCCGGCAAGGCGAATGTAGTCGCCGATGCCTTGAGTCGGAAAGAAAGGGTGAAACCCATCCGAATCAATGCCAAGAGCATGGAAATAAAGAATAATTTGATGGAAAGGTTGTTAGCTGCACAGAAGGAAGCTGTGTTGGAAGCTAACTATCCTAACGAAAAACTAGGAGTAACTGAGGAGCAGTTATCTCTTAGTAAGGATGGAATTCTTAGATTGAATGGAAGAATATGGGTTCCAATTTATGGAGGACTCCGAGATGTTATCCTCCAGGAAGCCCACAACTCTAAATATTCTATTCATCCTGGAGCTGATAAAATGTACCATGATCTTAGGGCAAATTATTGGTGGATAGGCTTAAAGAAGTCTGTAGCTACCTATGTAGCTAAATGCTTGACGTGTGCGCAAGTTAAGGCAGAACATCAAAAACCGTCAGGTTTGCTACAACAGCCTGAACTTCCTACTTGGAAGTGGGAAATGGTAACTATGGATTTTATCACCAAGTTACCCAAGACAAGGAAAGGAAATGACACCATCTGGGTGATAGTTGACCGACTGACTAAGTCAGCACATTTCCTACCCATTAAGGAGACCTACAGCTCCGATATGTTAGCCCAACTGTACGTTGATAAGATTGTAGCCTTACATGGCATACCTGTAGCTATTATCTCTGACCGAGATACTAGGTACACGTCTCATTTTTGGAAAAGTTTCCAACAATCTTTGGGCACACGTTTGAATTTTAGTACGGCTTACCATCCACAGACTGACGGTCAGAGTGAGCGTACTATTCAAACGTTGGAAGACATGCTACGTGCATGTGCAATCGATTTGGGAGGTAGCTGGGATAAGAACCTGCCATTAATCGAATTCTCCTACAACAATAGCTACCATACCAGCATCAAGGCTGCGCCTTTTGAGGCATTATACGGTAGAAAGTGTAGATCACCAGTTTGTTGGGCGGAAGTTGGAGAAGTCCAGTTATCAGGACCAGAGATCGTGTTCGAAACGACGGACAAGATTGTCCAGATTCGAAACAATCTCCAAGCTGCCCGGAATAGGCAGAAGATTTATGCTGATCCAAATCGTAAGGATCTTCACTTCGAAGTAGGTGAAAAAGTCCTACTTAAAGTGTCACCCTGGAAGGGAGTGATGCGATTTGGTAAGAAAGGTAAGCTAAGCCCAAGATACATAGGACCTTTCGAGGTTATCGAACGTGTCGGGTCAGTTGCCTACAAGTTAAACTTACCTGAAGAGCTTAGTAGTATACACAATGTGTTCCACATCTGCAATCTTAAGAAGTGTTTCGCTGGCGAATCAGTGGTTATACCCTATACAGATGTGCATATCGATGAAAGCTTGAAATTTGTGGAAAAACCTTTGTCGATCGAAGATCGACAGGTGAGGAAGCTTCGAAGGAAGCATATACCTTTTGTAAAGGTCAAATGGGATGCCCGTAGAGGTCCCGAATTCACGTGGAAGGTTGAATCCACGATGAAAGAAAAATACCCTTACTTATTTCAGTAAATCTCGGGTCGAGATTTATTTTAAGGGGGTGAGGATGTAACACCTCGAAAATTTACGTCCTATAATGTGTTGATACGTGTCATAGGTTTGAACGTGTGAAAGAATGTTCTTGAAGGACTAAAGTTGACAAACAGTGAAACTGTGTGCATAGAAGGGTTCAAAGTGTCAACGATGAATAAATATACTTTGCAATAACCCTACATGATGTTTATAACCTTAAACGAATAGATCATGGATCATACGAAGCGAATTGTGAAAGAAAGTGAGAGATTACAAACTGCAGGGGTTAAATGTGTCAACATGTTAAATTATACCTCTGAGTGACCTTTTGACAAACCCGAAGCTTTGTAACGATTAATTATGCTCACCAGAATGCACCATAAAAATTTCACCAAGATTCGTTACCATATGAGAAAGTTATGATAGAATCCGTGTGTAAGGGTTAGAAACGTCAACATTGAAATTTAGGGCTTTTCGGGTGATCACGAAAGTTACCCGAGGACTTAACAAAGAGGGTATAAGCCTTAAAGCCCCACATGTTAAATATTAAAGCCTCAAATTGCAAGAAACCAAGTGAAAGCGATGTTTATAAGGATCAGGGACTGAAATGCAAATGATTGAAACTTGTATAGCTGGTCATCATCACCCTCGCGTAGCGCGAGCCTGAAGGGCTTGGCAGTCGCGCTACGCGACTGCCTTATCTGATCAGAATGTTATGTGCAGCTGTGGGTTGATGTTTAAACCGACTTTGATCAATTTTCTTGATACCTTGGGCTGCCCTAAGGTGGTTTATAGTGTGTAGGATGCTTGTGGATGTTATTAATTCCTCCTAGACTTAGTTGTCAATCATCTAAGCTTGTTTGAAGTTGTTTAAATGACCCACATTGTGCAACATTCATCATTCATCATTCATTTCATCTTCTGGACATTTACAAGAGTTCAAGAACTGATACAAGCATTCCATATCATCCATTAGACAAGTGTAAGTACCCTTGATCTTTCCTAATTCATTCATACTTAGTTTATGGCCTAGAAATCAAACCGTCGTAACTACGGTTTGACTTTTCGATAATAAATAAATGGTCCAGAGATTTGTCGAATCAAAGGTTGTTATAAGTTGGTATTTATATGGTTAATAAACCCCTAAAAGGGCACTCACTAATTCGAATCCTAACTAGGTCGTTTATCGAGTCAAACTACTTCCGAAAAAGTCAACAGAATTGTTATGTTTGGTTTAATGTATGATTAGCGATGTAAATGGCGTATAGCCTATTTTATCATTCTTACCAACTGAAAATAAGTATAAAAACTTGTATACGCTTGCTTGATTCGACAACTTTATGTTTAGAACCGATTCGGAGCCGAGATACGCAAAAGTTTGACTTTTGCTTTGACCTCAGTTCTGACCCGATTCTTATAGGTTTAGACATGCCTTAAAGTTCCATTAGGACCTAGTTACATGTGTATATAAGCCTCTGCGTTTATACCACTCGAATCCCTAATCGTCCGATGTTTCCGTTAATCGCCTAAATATTGACCGTAATGCCCTTATGACCATAAAACGAGATTTTTGGAAATATGAAAGTGCCATAATCTTAGTTATTGATTATTATGCATGTCCCGAAAATTTCACGTTAATGGGAGGTCTAGATTAGGAGTTATGCTTAATGACGTAATTAAGAACGCTTTTATTAATTAAACGGCGTCATTAGCATAAAACCTATCTAAACCCAATTTTTGACACCAAACCTTTTACCCACTGATGTAATATAATATTTTGGGATTTTTGAAGATTTTTAATTATTTTTAAACTGATCATAAGCTTGGATTAGCGCCTTAATTCGGTTAGTACCGAATATACCCTTTTCGGCCATAAAATGAGTTTTACAAATCCTTTTGACGCCAATCCAATTGCTACTGATTTTAAATATTAAATAGAGTGTTTTGAACCTGTTTAATTGATCAGGAAACTCAGAATCGTATTTTAAACCGTACGTCGCTTAAAACGGCTTTATACGCGTATTATACGCATAGTTTGGGTTTAAAACTATTTTGACATATAAGACTTATAACCAAATGTTATAACCTGTTTAAATAAGCCATTTTACTGATGTAACCAGACCCGGTTCACAGAAACCTAATTAAATCCTTTTATAATCTTTAAAATGACCAAAATACCCCTACGGGGCTTATTAAGAGATTAAACTCGTTTGGGGCGTCACGGGTGATATCCTACTGATGTCACAACTTATTTAAGGCATGTTAACTTAGGAAACCTGTTTAGGACTCTTACGGATACCCGTTACGCTTCATGCGCGTTCGGTTCGGTTTATGTAACTAGTTTACATAAATTAGCCGAAACGGGTCAAACCTTATCGGTTTTATCTCAAAATCCAGAATGTGTATCATATACCCATATTAAACAAGTCTTCAAACTTGTCGGGTCTAAATCACATTCTATCCGGTCTTCGCTTAATCGTGCGTACGAACCGTATCTTTAAAACTAACCGGTCTAAGCGTAAGCTTAACTAAAGACCCGTTAGGATTCTAATAGGTTATTATAAACCTTCATTCCAGATTAGGAGAACCAGTAAAAGATATTTGCACTCGCTGATTTTGAACTATACTTACTCAGGTAAATACTTTTAACTTATTTTCCCTATACGGGCTTGGGGTACGGTATATAAAATACCGCTTGGTCGGGACGTTGAATCTTTGATTGAATAAATGATAATGAAAGTATTGAGACGTCTCGTTTAATATTGTTTTGTTTACTTAAAGCCTTTGGGGGGTTAATGACCGTGTCCCGGATATCCCTGGCATCATTTTACGAAATAGCCACGACCTCAGCACTCAGGTGTAGGCGTACACCTGTTAGTGTCTCATAAATAAAGTGGTGTGTTAATTGATCTTTAACCCGGCTCGATCCGGGCTACTGAACGCATAAGGAACATGTAAATCCATACAAGTATTATATATTTAAATAATTATCCCAAGTTATAAAATATTATTTGTGCCTTGTGCCTTAAATGCATTTTCTTAAACTCTTTTCAAAATGAGTCGGTTGATTGTATTTACCAGTGTAAACTGACGTATTTTCTTAAAAAGGTTAAGTGCAGGTACTACGCGAAATAGGCTGGCTTGTCTCCTAGCATCCACATTAAGTCTCGCCAGCTTGGATGTCATAACTGTTGAACATTTGTTTCCTTTTTAAATTTGATCTACCTGTGGATTTATATTCGACTGTTGTGATACTCAATATTACAATATCGTTGGTTGAATTAAATCTATACTTTGCTTCCGCTGTGCATTTAAATATTGTGTTGTTTGACTATTATGTTGCCAACCACGTCACGATACTCCCCTACCGGGCCCACCGGTGACACGTGGAAATTCGGGGTGTGACAGGTTGGTATCAGAGCCAACACTGAGTGAATTAAACACTAACCTTTTGTGTTTAATCTCAGTTACACAATTGCACATTCCTAAATCTTCGAGTCTAGACAAAGAACTTAGGAATAATCCAAATTGTTCAAATTTTTATTTAATTAAATATTGTCCGTTATTTTTCCTTGTTATTACCTTGTGTATTTTAACAGGTACAAAAATGCCGCCAAGATTTAGACGAGGTGATCGAGGAAAGGAGCCAGCTAGCGCCCCTAACGACCATGAGGCAGGGCCTTCATATCGACGAACTTCTTCTACAAGGAATGACGAAACGAGGGAACTATGGAGGACATATGAAGACGATGCCAGACGATCTTTTTCGCACGCCTCAACACCTCCATATCATGACTCTTATGGGCCTCAGTCAGAGAACGAACCCCACAACCCGCAACGTTTCTTTGGCGACCCTACTCCGGTCTTTCAGGGTCAGTTTAACCCAGCAGAGTACCTGCCAGAGCAAGTGGGCTTTAACCCACTAGGACCAGAGGATCACTTTTCGGGTGATCAAGATATGGACGAGGACACAGATCCCGTCGAGGCTTCAACCGGATCCTTTAACCATCCTTTCGTGATCTCAGACGGTTCGTCTTTTCACGGAACACCATACCAGGGTCCGGATAGTCACATGGCACGGTTCGAACGGTGTGAATGGTACTATACACCGTCTGAACACTCATCACCTCACCAGCAGCCGCCACTGCAGCAGCAAGATCCCTCTGGGGATCCACGTTATGAGGCAGTCACGCCACCGCCTCCACCGCCACCAGTGCATCTAGAGCCTCCAGAGCCACCAAGACGTAGGAGGACTGGTGCACGGATCTCAGCACGAGAAGTTGACTTTCGTCTCAACACCCCTCAACACTCTAGCGGTAGCCATTACCCGCCTACTCATGAAGACCCACAGATGGAAGGACCTTCTGTCCCAGTTTCGGAGGTGAATTCAGCACCTATTGTACCGCCATCACCGGGTTTTGGCCACCCAATACCTGCTTATACTGCTCCGGCAGCTTACAACCCATATGGACCACCAGCATACCATGGCTATAACTATGCTGATGACCCTTACAACGTAGCAGCAAGCTACCAAGCCCATAATAATCCTGAAGGACCATACGGACCCCCTTGGGGGATGGGATACCCAACTCAGGGGTATCAAGCACCTGTTCAGCCGCCACCACAGTACCAGCCACCACGGGCTCCTCCACCTGCGCAGGAGGAACTCCGCCGAAGACTGGCCAAAGTGGAGCGAGACTTCCAGAAGGAACGTAGGAAGAATGAAGGATTTATGAGTGGGTTGGCAAACTTGCTTAAGGGGAAGAAGAAACGGGATCGTTAAATCCCCATATATATATTGTTGTATTTCCTTGTTTAAATCAAGTCCCTACGTGGACATTTATTTATGTGTGTATGTAGTCCCTGCGTGGACATCTATCTTTGTACTTAGTCCCTACGTGGACTTGTCTCTAGTAGTCCCTGCGTGGACATTTACTTTTGTAGACCGTCCCTGTGAGGACATGTATTATCTGTATAGCTCCTGCGTGGGCATCTGTTTCTGTGTAAAGTCCCGTTTAGGGCAAAATGTACTACTTTTAGTTTAATGGAATGTAAGTTTATAAATTTCATCTTTGCTATGTTATGCATAATTAAAAGATATATGAAATAAATAAATCAAAATCATTCTTTTTAAAAAGTCTATCTGCCTATGTTATTTTTGTAAGGATCTTAAAAGTATAACCTAGCCTGTATGTCATTTTAAGACCGGGCCCAGATGGTAAAACTAGTTAAAAAGATTCAAATCCCTGTTAACATCTGAAAACATGTTAACACTCCTGGCAGACATGATTAGTTAAAAACACACGTGTTATTATTATATATGGATCTTTTTAAAGATTCTAAACCCAAGTAAATGATCTCTGAATCATGGGTTAAATCATTAATAAAGATGATAAGTTCTTTTTACCATCCATTGGTAATGGAATGCCTACGGGCCCTTCTCATTTCCATATGAGACAAAAGACAGTATTAGTCTATGACCCTGTCTGATAAAGGTAATGAACTTTGTTCATACCTTCATGCTTTGATTCTCTGAAATCCTAGCTTATAATCTATATTGTCCCTGTGACTAGGCCTTATGTGCTAATAAATACTGTTACTGTTTTATAATTAGGATAAATTATATTAGAAATCCTAAATAAATGGGAGTAATAAATTAACCATATATGGTCTATGTTACCACGGTTAATAAAAATTGCCATAAAAGACAATTATATGATAAACTCACCAATAAATTATTGCCAATGTGTTACAGTTCAAGAAACATGGCAGACTCAAACGAGGTCAACAGTCACCAAGGGATAGGGAATGATAATGCCCATGTAAACGTAGCGGGTGCAGAGTTGCAAGCTATGATAGACAATGCAGTTAATAGAGCTATGGATAGACAGCACCATGGATCAAGTGGTACCCATACGAGGACCCATTCTGCATCACACACTAGAACACCCTCCAGGACCCACACTGCCCACAACAGTAATTCTCACCACTCCTCGAATCAAAGGAGTAATCCATCCCAAAGAGTCCTACAGAACCAAGAACCTCGTAATAGGGGTTGCACCTATAAATACTTCGTGTCGTGCAAACCCCGAGACTTTAATGGGGAAAAAGGAGCTGTTGATTGCATGACGTGGATGGATGAAATGGATACTGTGGTGGATATTAGTGGTTGTCATAATAGGGATATTGTGAAGTTTGTCTCACAGTCTTTCAAAGGAGAAGCCTTAGCCTGGTGGAGATCTTTGATCCAAGCCACAGGGAAAGTCCCGTTATACAACATGACCTGGGAACAGTTCATGGCACTAATCAAGGAGAATTTCTGCCCTCAACACGAGGTTGAGAGAATTGAATCTGATTTCCTGGCGCTGGTCATGAAAAACCTGGACTGTCAGGCCTACCTTACTACTTTCAATACTTTGTCAAGGTTGGTCCCTTACTTGGTAACTCCGGAGCCTAAACGTATAGCTCGTTTTATCGGAGGTTTGGAACCGGAGATCAAAGCAAGTGTAAAAGCTTCCAGACCAACCACTTTTCGGTCAGTAACGGACATATCGTTATCTCTGACCTCAGATGCTGTCAGGCTGAGGTCACAGAGGAAAAATGATACCGAAAAGAGGAAGCGTGAGGATGACAACTCACGACGGTCAGACAAGAAGCTGAAGGGAAACAATGACCAAAAGAAGGGGTCAGGTTTTAAGAAGGATGGTCAACAGTCGGGCGAAAAACCCAGATGTAAAACCTGCAAGAGGCAGCACTTTGGGAAGTGCAGGTTTGAATCCAACTCACAAACACAATCGAGGCCTTTTGCATGTGGGTTATGCAAATCCAGGGAACACAAAACCGTGGATTGCAATAAGATAAAGGATGCGACCTGCTATGGTTGCAATGAAAAGGGGCATATCAAGTCCAACTACCCAAAATCTGCAAGGAAGAATGAAGAGGGGAAGAAGACCAATGCGAGGGTCTTCAGAATGGATGCTAAGGAAGCCGTCAAGGACGACAACGTGATAACAGGTACCTTTCTCGTAAATGATGTATATGCGAGAGTGTTATTTGATTCGGGCGCTGATAAGTCGTTTGTAGATAACAAGTTTTGTGAATTGTTGAAACTGCCTGTTAGAACTTTAAGTGTGAAGTATGAGGTGGAACTAGCATATGGCACTTTAGAAACCGCTTCAACCTTATTAGATGGATGTTTCATATCCATTAGGAACCACTCTTTTCCTTTGTCCCTACTTCCTTTAAAACTAGCCGGTTTCGACATAGTTTTGGGTATGGACTGGTTATCTCATAACCAGGCCCAGATTATTTGCAATAAGAAGCAAGTGAGGATCAAGACTTCGTCTGGTGAATCACTTACTATCCAGGGAGATACCCAGTATGGGCTGCCCGAGAAGATGTCTATACTCAAAGACTCAAAATGTTTGAAGAAGGGCTGTGTCATCTACATGGCACAGGTGATTATTGATGAGCCGAAACCCAAGATTGGAGATATCCCAGTCATTTCTGAATACCCCGAAGTATTTCCTGAAGAACTACCTGGTTTGCCACCAGATAGGCAAGTGGAATTCAGAATTGACATTATTCCTGGATCAGCACCAGTTGCAAGGGCGCCTTATAGGTTGGCACCAACGGAGATGAAGGAATTGAGGACGCAGCTAGATGATTTGCTAGCCAAAGGTTTCATCAAACCTAGTTCGTCTCCTTGGGGAGCACCAGTGTTATTTGTTAAGAAGAAGGATGGATCGATGCGTCTGTGCATCGACTACCGTGAGCTTAATAAGGTTACCATCAAGAATAGATATCCTTTGCCCAGAATCGACGATCTGTTCGATCAACTGCAAGGGGCAAGTTTCTTCTCGAAGATTGACTTGAGGTCAGGCTACCATCAATTGAAGGTTAGAGATGAAGATGTGCACAAAACAGCATTTAGGACTCGTTATGGTCATTACGAGTTCCTAGTGATGCCTTTTCGGCTCACTAATGCACCGGCCGCATTCATGGATCTCATGAATCGCGTTTGCAAGCCGCACTTAGACAAATTCGTCATCGTCTTCATCGACGACATTCTCATCTACTCAAAGAGCCAAGCTGACCATGAGAAGCACCTTCACTGCATACTGGAACTACTTCATAAAGAGAAGCTCTATGCCAAGTTCTCGAAGTGTGAATTCTGGCTTCGAGCAGTCCAATTTCTTGGACATGTTGTTAGTGAGCGTGGTATCCAAGTAGATCCCGCTAAAGTTGAATCTGTCATGAATTGGCATGAGCCAAAGACGCCTACAGAAATTCGTAGCTTCCTAGGTTTGGCAGGATACTATAGGCGATTCATAGAAAACTTTTCAAGGATTGCTGCACCCCTGACTTCGCTGACACGTAAGAAGATTAAGTTTGACTGGGGTCCTAAGCAGCAGGAATCCTTTGATATTCTGAAACAAAAGTTGAGCAATGCTCCAGTACTGACATTGCCTGATGGAATAGTGGAGTTTGTAGTTTATTGTGATGCATCACACACCGGGATGGGATGTGTGCTTATGCAGAAAGGCAAAGTCATTGCCTATGTTTCACGACAGTTAAAGGTGCACGAAAAGAATTACACCACCCACGACTTGGAGTTGGGTGCCGTTGTATTCGCACTAAAACTGTGGAGGCACTACTTATATGGAATCAAATGTGTGATCTATTCTGATCACAAGAGCCTTCAACATCTGTTCAACCAGAAGGACTTGAACATGAGGCAACGCCGTTGGATGGAAACTCTGAATGATTACGATTGTGAAATAAGATACCATCCCGGCAAGGCGAATGTAGTCGCCGATGCCTTGAGTCGGAAAGAAAGGGTGAAACCCATCCGAATCAATGCCAAGAGCATGGAAATAAAGAATAATTTGATGGAAAGGTTGTTAGCTGCACAGAAGGAAGCTGTGTTGGAAGCTAACTATCCTAACGAAAAACTAGGAGTAACTGAGGAGCAGTTATCTCTTAGTAAGGATGGAATTCTTAGATTGAATGGAAGAATATGGGTTCCAATTTATGGAGGACTCCGAGATGTTATCCTCCAGGAAGCCCACAACTCTAAATATTCTATTCATCCTGGAGCTGATAAAATGTACCATGATCTTAGGGCAAATTATTGGTGGATAGGCTTAAAGAAGTCTGTAGCTACCTATGTAGCTAAATGCTTGACGTGTGCGCAAGTTAAGGCAGAACATCAAAAACCGTCAGGTTTGCTACAACAGCCTGAACTTCCTACTTGGAAGTGGGAAATGGTAACTATGGATTTTATCACCAAGTTACCCAAGACAAGGAAAGGAAATGACACCATCTGGGTGATAGTTGACCGACTGACTAAGTCAGCACATTTCCTACCCATTAAGGAGACCTACAGCTCCGATATGTTAGCCCAACTGTACGTTGATAAGATTGTAGCCTTACATGGCATACCTGTAGCTATTATCTCTGACCGAGATACTAGGTACACGTCTCATTTTTGGAAAAGTTTCCAACAATCTTTGGGCACACGTTTGAATTTTAGTACGGCTTACCATCCACAGACTGACGGTCAGAGTGAGCGTACTATTCAAACGTTGGAAGACATGCTACGTGCATGTGCAATCGATTTGGGAGGTAGCTGGGATAAGAACCTGCCATTAATCGAATTCTCCTACAACAATAGCTACCATACCAGCATCAAGGCTGCGCCTTTTGAGGCATTATACGGTAGAAAGTGTAGATCACCAGTTTGTTGGGCGGAAGTTGGAGAAGTCCAGTTATCAGGACCAGAGATCGTGTTCGAAACGACGGACAAGATTGTCCAGATTCGAAACAATCTCCAAGCTGCCCGGAATAGGCAGAAGATTTATGCTGATCCAAATCGTAAGGATCTTCACTTCGAAGTAGGTGAAAAAGTCCTACTTAAAGTGTCACCCTGGAAGGGAGTGATGCGATTTGGTAAGAAAGGTAAGCTAAGCCCAAGATACATAGGACCTTTCGAGGTTATCGAACGTGTCGGGTCAGTTGCCTACAAGTTAAACTTACCTGAAGAGCTTAGTAGTATACACAATGTGTTCCACATCTGCAATCTTAAGAAGTGTTTCGCTGGCGAATCAGTGGTTATACCCTATACAGATGTGCATATCGATGAAAGCTTGAAATTTATGGAAAAACCTTTGTCGATCGAAGATCGACAGGTGAGGAAGCTTCGAAGGAAGCATATACCTTTTGTAAAGGTCAAATGGGATGCCCGTAGAGGTCCCGAATTCACGTGGGAGGTTGAATCCACGATGAAAGAAAAATACCCTTACTTATTTCAGTAAATCTCGGGTCGAGATTTATTTTAAGGGGGTGAGGATGTAACACCTCGAAAATTTACGTCCTATAATGTGTTGATACGTGTCATAGGTTTGAACGTGTGAAAGAATGTTCTTGAAGGACTAAAGTTGACAAACAGTGAAACTGTGTGCATAGAAGGGTTCAAAGTGTCAACGATGAATAAATATACTTTGCAATAACCCTACATGATGTTTATAACCTTAAACGAATAGATCATGGATCATACGAAGCGAATTGTGAAAGAAAGTGAGAGATTACAAACTGCAGGGGTTAAATGTGTCAACATGTTAAATTATACCTCTGAGTGACCTTTTGACAAACCCGAAGCTTTGTAACGATTAATTATACTCACCAGAATGCACCATAAAAATTTCACCAAGATTCGTTACCATATGAGAAAGTTATGATAGAATCCGTGTGTAAGGGTTAGAAACGTCAACATTGAAATTTAGGGCTTTTCGGGTGATCACGAAAGTTACCCGAGGACTTAACAAAGAGGGTATAAGCCTTAAAGCCCCACATGTTAAATATTAAAGCCTCAAATTGCAAGAAACCAAGTGAAAGCGATGTTTATAAGGATCAGGGACTGAAATGCAAATGATTGAAACTTGTATAGCTGGTCATCATCACCCTCGCGTAGCGCGAGCCTGAAGGGCTTGGCAGTCGCGCTACGCGACTGCCTTATCTGATCAGAATGTTATGTGCAGCTGTGGGTTGATGTTTAAACCGACTTTGATCAATTTTCTTGATACCTTGGGCTGCCCTAAGGTGGTTTATAGTGTGTAGGATGCTTGTGGATGTTATTAATTCCTCCTAGACTTAGTTGTCAATCATCTAAGCTTGTTTGAAGTTGTTTAAATGACCCACATTGTGCAACATTCATCATTCATCATTCATTTCATCTTCTGGACATTTACAAGAGTTCAAGAACTGATACAAGCATTCCATATCATCCATTAGACAAGTGTAAGTACCCTTGATCTTTCCTAATTCATTCATACTTAGTTTATGGCCTAGAAATCAAACCGTCGTAACTACGGTTTGACTTTTCGATAATAAATAAATGGTCCAGAGATTTGTCGAATCAAAGGTTGTTATAAGTTGGTATTTATATGGTTAATAAACCCCTAAAAGGGCACTCACTAATTCGAATCCTAACTAGGTCGTTTATCGAGTCAAACTACTTCCGAAAAAGTCAACAGAATTGTTATGTTTGGTTTAATGTATGATTAGCGATGTAAATGGCGTATAGCCTATTTTATCATTCTTACCAACTGAAAATAAGTATAAAAACTTGTATACGCTTGCTTGATTCGACAACTTTATGTTTAGAACCGATTCGGAGCCGAGATACGCAAAAGTTTGACTTTTGCTTTGACCTCAGTTCTGACCCGATTCTTATAGGTTTAGACATGCCTTAAAGTTCCATTAGGACCTAGTTACATGTGTATATAAGCCTCTGCGTTTATACCACTCGAATCCCTAATCGTCCGATGTTTCCGTTAATCGCCTAAATATTGACCGTAATGCCCTTATGACCATAAAACGAGATTTTTGGAAATATGAAAGTGCCATAATCTTAGTTATTGATTATTATGCATGTCCCGAAAATTTCACGTTAATGGGAGGTCTAGATTAGGAGTTATGCTTAATGACGTAATTAAGAACGCTTTTATTAATTAAACGGCGTCATTAGCATAAAACCTATCTAAACCCAATTTTTGACACCAAACCTTTTACCCACTGATGTAATATAATATTTTGGGATTTTTGAAGATTTTTAATTATTTTTAAACTGATCATAAGCTTGGATTAGCGCCTTAATTCGGTTAGTACCGAATATACCCTTTTCGGCCATAAAATGAGTTTTACAAATCCTTTTGACGCCAATCCAATTGCTACTGATTTTAAATATTAAATAGAGTGTTTTGAACCTGTTTAATTGATCAGGAAACTCAGAATCGTATTTTAAACCGTACGTCGCTTAAAACGGCTTTATACGCGTATTATACGCATAGTTTGGGTTTAAAACTATTTTGACATATAAGACTTATAACCAAATGTTATAACCTGTTTAAATAAGCCATTTTACTGATGTAACCAGACCCGGTTCACAGAAACCTAATTAAATCCTTTTATAATCTTTAAAATGACCAAAATACCCCTACGGGGCTTATTAAGAGATTAAACTCGTTTGGGGCGTCACGGGTGATATCCTACTGATGTCACAACTTATTTAAGGCATGTTAACTTAGGAAACCTGTTTAGGACTCTTACGGATACCCGTTACGCTTCATGCGCGTTCGGTTCGGTTTATGTAACTAGTTTACATAAATTAGCCGAAACGGGTCAAACCTTATCGGTTTTATCTCAAAATCCAGAATGTGTATCATATACCCATATTAAACAAGTCTTCAAACTTGTCGGGTCTAAATCACATTCTATCCGGTCTTCGCTTAATCGTGCGTACGAACCGTATCTTTAAAACTAACCGGTCTAAGCGTAAGCTTAACTAAAGACCCGTTAGGATTCTAATAGGTTATTATAAACCTTCATTCCAGATTAGGAGAACCAGTAAAAGATATTTGCACTCGCTGATTTTGAACTATACTTACTCAGGTAAATACTTTTAACTTATTTTCCCTATACGGGCTTGGGGTACGGTATATAAAATACCGCTTGGTCGGGACGTTGAATCTTTGATTGAATAAATGATAATGAAAGTATTGAGACGTCTCGTTTAATATTGTTTTGTTTACTTAAAGCCTTTGGGGGGTTAATGACCGTGTCCCGGATATCCCTGGCATCATTTTACGAAATGGCCACGACCTCAGCACTCAGGTGTAGGCGTACACCTGTTAGTGTCTCATAAATAAAGTGGTGTGTTAATTGATCTTTAACCCGGCTCGATCCGGGCTACTGAACACATAAGGAACATGTAAATCCATACAAGTATTATATATTTAAATAATTATCCCAAGTTATAAAATATTATTTGTGCCTTGTGCCTTAAATGCATTTTCTTAAACTCTTTTCAAAATGAGTCGGTTGATTGTATTTACCAGTGTAAACTGACGTATTTTCTTAAAAAGGTTAAGTGCAGGTACTACGCGAAATAGGCTGGCTTGTCTCCTAGCATCCACATTAAGTCTCGCCAGCTTGGATGTCATAACTGTTGAACATTTGTTTCCTTTTTAAATTTGATCTACCTGTGGATTTATATTCGACTGTTGTGATACTCAATATTACAATATCGTTGGTTGAATTAAATCTATACTTTGCTTCCGCTGTGCATTTAAATATTGTGTTGTTTGACTATTATGTTGCCAACCACGTCACGATACTCCCCTACCGGGCCCACCGGTGACACGTGGAAATTCGGGGTGTGACAGTAACTGTCAGATGTGTTGTCAGTCTAGCTGTCCAAAATGATTGGCCCCTGTATCAACTTGATATTAACAACGCCTTCCTATATGGTAATCTTAGAGAAGAAGTTTATATGACTTTACCTGATGGGTTGGATGTTAAAGGGAACAAAGTATGTAAATTAAATAAGTCTCTATATGGCCTAAAGCAAGCTCCACGAATGTGGAATGAAAAACTTGTTCAAGTGTTGGTCAAAATTGGCTTTACACAATCTAAGTGTGATCATTCCATGTTCATCAAATCTGTGAACTCTGTGTTTATTGTGCATCTTGTTTATGTAGATGATATTGTTCTAACTGGAAACTGTGAAAAAGAAATAAACAAAATTAAGGATTTTTTAAAAACTGAGTTTTTAATCAAAGATCTTGGCCTACTCAAATATTTCTTGGGCATTGAGGTAATTAAAAATACCAATGGCATTTGCCTTTCTCAAAGGAAGTACTGTATGGACCTGTTAAATGAATACGGGATGAGTGGAAGTAAGCCCAACAGCTGTCCCATAGATCAAAATCATGTTTTGACAAATCTAACTCTCACTAAGTCAAAACCTGTGGATGTCACACAGTATCAACAACTGATAGGAAAATTAATTTATCTATCACATACAAGACCGGACATTGCCTATTCGGTTCATTATTTGTCTCAGTTTATGCATAAGCCAACTGAGGCTCATACCCAAATTGCCTTCAAGGTTCTGCGCTACTTGAAAAGTGCACCAGGTACTGGCATTCTCTTTCAAAAAAATAGCACGTTTCATTTAACAGCCTTTGCAGATTCGGACTGGGCCAAATGTGTTGAAAGCCGCAGATCTGTCACCGGCTTTTGTATATTCCTTGGAAGCTCATTGATCTCCTGGAAAAGCAAAAAACAAAACGTTGTCTCAAGATCCTCTGCCGAAGCAGAATATCGATCTATGTGCAATGCTACATGTGAAGTATTATGGTTGATAAACATCTTAAGGGAACTGAAAGTGGATGTAGATATTCCTGTTGTGCTGAAATGTGACAACACAACAGCTTTATCCATTGCTGCTAACCCTGTTTTTCATGACAGAACGAAACATTTCGAAGTTGACCTCTTTTTTTTGCGAGAAAAAATTGCTTCAGGCTTAATTAAAGCCACTGGTGTCAAGTCTGAACATCAACTGGCAGATATTTTCACTAAAGGCCTGCTGCCAAAAGCTCATGCAGACATGTGTAAGTTCTTAGGTCTGTCTAATCCTTTTTCACATTTAAACTGCGGGGGGGGTGTTAAAAATACTATTTATACTATTTATTCAGTTTAAATGTTCATTGCCTTCTCTAATATATTTCCATGTTTATTGTTTGTGAGGTTGCTGTCATTGGGCTAGTAACCGTTATGCTTAGCTGTTGATTGCTGTTGATTGCTTTGGGCTTAGCTGTTGATTGCTTTGGGCTCCCTTGATTCTCGGTGGCCCCTTAGGGCTTGGCCCGTATAAAGAAGGGTGTTTGGTGTGGCTAATTCATTCGAGCTCCTTACTTCACTCGCTCTCATCTTATATCATTCTGTCTCGATTCCCTCTGCTCACACGTATATTCGTGAGATTAGGGTTTCCTTCTGTCTTTTACAGATCATCCTACTGGAGATCTTTACTTGTAGAACAATCTGTGTTGACTGATTGTCTATTGCGTGTATCTGATTGCTGAGATTCATAATAAAACTGTGTTTGTGGTTTCAATCCTTGAGTTCTGACAGTTCTGCAACAGGCTTTTGTGGAGTTATTGTAGTTTTGATTTTAAAGAAGCAGTGGAGACATAAGCTTTTCATGTTTGCTGAGGAAACCATGGACAAGATACACGTTGCAATCATGGTAAGAGTTAACAAGATGAAGAGAAGAAGAGAAGCCATATAGAGTTGACGTGTCTAGTCATTTATATGTTGCAGATAGTTTGTTTGTGTTTTCTTTCTGTATTTTTCCATGTGTTTTCTTTCTGTTTTTTTCCATGAAATTGCTTCTTACGAGTTACCATGAATGCATGAAACCAAGTAGAAAAGAATCATTTTTTGTAAGAAATTGATCTGGGTTTACATTCTTAATTTGTGGTTTGATTATAGTATTTTAATCAAATTGTGTTGTACTTGTTTTTTATGACTAATATATCAAGTCGGGAACGTGCGCTTTCATTGTAAGGCCAGTTGTAGTCATAAAGCCCTTTTGGGGGCGTTATGCGACAAGTGGCGAAACGTGTAAGAGAGGGGCTTTACGTGGCTTTATATCACAAGAGGGTGTAGTGGTAAGGGGTTATATAACCCTTCAATTATACATACTTATGTATGTATATATATATATGTGTGTGTGAGTGGGGGAAACATTGTGCTGAGGATTAACGCCGTGAGGATGATAACGGGAACTCCATTTTTATCCCCCATAGCGCCCCTGTAATGGTGTTGGGTGACGCTATGGCTCAATCTCAGGTGATATACCATCCCATTACACATAGACTAATTGAAATGAAGAAATAGTAGTTGAAAAATCGTTGAACATTATTAAGGTACAGACCCAAGAGTATATGCTTTTTTTTCTCAAGTATGTTATAAGTCCCTCTCTCACAGGAAATGGGCCAATCTATTTGTCTAACTTAAAATATTTATAAATTCAAAAAAGCACATCCGGCATTTTAGTCTTAGCTCAGAACTAGAGCTAGCAAAATGGGAAGGCCATGTTGGATATGGGCCAAATGGGTCATCTTCAATTCCGAGCCAAAACGGGTTGGGTTGTTCAGAACCTCAAAGTGACATGCCAACGCCTTGTTTGTTTGTTTACCAATTACCTAAAAACGTATAACCGTTTTCCCCGAATCATATACCAGAATTTTTTTTAATTTATAGTTTTATTTTATTCTCAACCTTTGTCCGGTAATGTTTTATTCTAGTAGCTATGTTATGTGGAAAATGAACTTTTCTTTTGGTATATGTATTTTTATGATTTTTTGTACATGTATGGTACAAAGTATGAATTATATTTTGAGATTTATATCATCATTAAATTTACATATTTTAGATATTTTTAAACATTTTTATGGTGACAATGATAGATATGTAATTCATCATCCTTAGTTTATTCTATTTGTTGAAAGCATAAAATTATATAAAAGTTATAAAGGAAATAAAAAAATTACTTGAAAATCGTTGCGGGTATTTTTTGACAAACTAATGGGTACGGCCTACGGGTATGCCGATACTTGAATCCCTCTAGTATTTTTTTGGAATTGAAGTTTCTCGAACAAAGGATGGACTAGTTCTAAGTCAAAGAAAACATACACTTGACATTTAAGAAGATTGTGGATTGCGTGGTTGTAGACCAAGTTTTTTCCCAATGGAACAAAACATAAAGTTGAGCAAGGATGATGAAGAACCTCATGTTGATGCTCATGAGTATCGAAGGTCAGTAGGAAGATTTCTCTACGTTTAAGCCACAAGACCTGATATCACCCATTCATTGAATATCTTAAGCCAATCAGTTGGTGACCTGAGACAGACACATAAGAATGTTGACACTCGTGCTTTGTAGGGTTGTTCAAATCGCTCGTCGCTTATCGCTCGCTCGCCGATCGCTCGGAATATGCTCGCTCGGTTTGGTTCGGTTTGCAAACGAGCCAAGCATGAGCAAAGGTCCGCTCAGCTCGGTTCGGCTCGAATTAATTTTTATTAATTTATTACATATATAATTATATATACACACACAAATTACATGTATATTCATATTTTATACATACCCTCTATTAGATTTGAACTATACTCAAATATACAATTATATTTATCCATACTGGCATAATCAAACCAATAAAAAATTTTACACCAAATTTAAAACTAAAACTCTAAGTCGTGAAGCGACAATATTTGACATCTTTATCTCATCAATCGTCAGTCGTCAATCGTCTCTCGCTCTCACCATAAGCCACAATGCCACCATTGTTCTTTGTTGTATATTCATCGCCTCACCTGCCTCAACCAGAGCCTGATCCTCGGACGATCCAACCTCAATCTTAGTGTCATCCTCGGACAGTTGGATCTTAGTCGTGACCCAATAGCGGAGACATCGAAGGAAACATGCTAAATCTATGTTTGTCTAATTTACTCGTCGCTCGCTTGAAAAATTACACGCTCGAATATGCTCGTTCGGATTTCGCTCAGTTGTAAACGAGCCAAGCACGAGCAAAGGTCCGCTCGTTCGGATCGGCTTGTGAACAACTCTAACTTTGAGGAACTTCCCACAATACTTGCAATGAGCCATCTCAGTGTTGTTCGACACAAGACATAAGTCATACTGACACCAAATCTCGGGGTTTCTTTTGGCTTCGAGTACAACTTCTTCATCGTTTGCTATCGTCGGTGATACTTGAAAGTTGATAGGTTTGAGCATTTTGTGTTTTAGAGAGCATTTGAGAGTTGAAATGTTGTAATACCTTCAATACCTATTTATACCTGATTAGGAGGGTTAAAATGTTTAAAAACTAGTTCCAACAGTAAAAAAAAAAAAAAAAAAAAAACCCTTCTATATTACCGTTAGAAACCGGTTCCAACGGTCAAAAAAATATTTTTTTTTTTAAATTGCCCGGTTATACCCTGTTTTTGGGTAGGAACCATACTCGACCCGACCCTAACCGGTTATATCAGGTACCCATCTATACATCTAGAACTGACTCACTGAGGTCCGTTCCTACCCAGTTCCGTTTACACTCGATTGGACCTTTTACCCGATTCCTACCCGAATTCGAACATTTGTTTCATAGCAGGCCCAATAGTTTCACCCGGCCGGATCACAAAACCAACCCGAGAATTCCAGTCTCCGGGTTATCCAAAAACCCTAAACCCTCAAACGAATCAGAATTTCTTCTGGAACCTTCTCTTCCACCCTTATCTTTTCTCTTTCGATTCACCGCACCACCGCCGCCGCAGCACCACCGTCCACCACCACCGCCGCCGCCATGTACCGTCTCGCCGCCAACCTCGCGTCCAAATCAAGGTTACTTCCTTTCAACATTTTAACCTAACAAATGTTATTTAACTGCTAGAACCTTATCAACTGGATTAACATTATTATTATTATTGTTTGATTTGATATGCAGGATTGCAAGAAACAATGCTCAGCAGGTAACTGTGTGTTGTTATTGTATGTGTAATTTCTTAGTATGATATTGTGAAAATGTGTAAGATATGTTGACGTTTGTGAATTTATTATGTTGTGTGATTTAGATGCGAAACTATGCTGCAAAAGATATTAAATTTGGAGTGGATGCTAGAGCTTTGATGCTTAGAGGTGTTGAAGAGCTTGCTGATGCTGTTAAAGTTACCATGGGTCCTAAGGTTTTTATTTTTTGAATTGTTGTTTCTTTGTTTGTGATTAATGTATTTTGTAATCTAGCTAAGTAGTTAATGCGGTAAAATATCGGATATTGGTCAAGGACCGATATTTTGGATATCGGTTATCGCGGTTGGATATCGGTAATTTTAATATCATGCTAAATTTATATATATATATAGCAATTTAACACTAACAATTGTAACAAGTAAGAACTGACTAAGACTTAAAACACTAATAGCAACAATAAGAAGAAAAATGAATGGTAGAAATAAGAAGAATGGTACTGATATCGGGAAAATCGGTGATTTATCGATCAAATATCGGTCCTATATCGGTCAAATATCGGACAATATCGCTGATATTATTGGTACTGATATTCTGACCAATATTTTGTACCGCTATCTCGGCAGAGGACCGATAACCGATATATCACTGATATATCGGGATATTAACTACATAGTAATTTAGTTGTTGGTTAAGTGTAGAATGTACTGCACGGTTGAGATGTTTGATTTTTTTAAGGATTAAAGGTATAGTTATTGCTGTTTTGTGTGCATAATTGACTTGTGTTATTTGGATTTGTTGCTTAAATGACAACACATTAGTTACTTGATAGTGTCATGATTGCTGATCATTAACTGGAATCACATCTTCAACATATCCTCATATCGTGTCGTATGCGTATTCTAATCTAGCCCTGTTACAAACTCTGTAGGAAGATTGATGTTATATTGTACTCTACTACTTATTAGTTACTTTGTCTTTATGGAATAGGAGTTATATGTGATATATGCTTCAAATTCTTGTTTGGTTTAATGCTGTTTTTGACACTATAGCTAATTTTAAATGTGGATATTTTAAAGGGGCGTAATGTGGTCATTGAACAAAGTTATGGAGCTCCCAAGGTGACGAAGGATGGTGTCACCGTGGCAAAAAGTATCGAGTTTAGAGACAGGGTTAAGAACGTTGGTGCTAGTCTCGTCAAGCAGGTTGCTAACGCCACCAATGACGTTGCTGGTGATGGTGAGTTTTCTTTTTCCTTTCTTTTTTTTTTCAAAAAAGTTGAATCATTTTCTCAAAGCCGACACGATTCACTATATTTCAGGTACCACTTGTGCAACGGTTCTAACGAAGGCAATTTATTCCGAAGGCTGCAAATCAGTTGCAGCTGGAATGAATGCCATGGATCTTAGACGTGGGATCACCATGGCCGTTGATTCAGTAGTCACAAACTTGAAGAGTCGAGCCAGAATGATTAGCACATCCGAAGAGATAGCTCAGGTTTGTTTGGTTTATTGCACCGTATAAGAGTTTTTTCACAATTCTAGAAATAATTACCATGTCGTTTTTTTTTTTTTGCTCTTTGTAATTGAAAGGTTGGGACAATATCAGCAAACGGTGAACGAGAGATTGGCGAGCTTATTGCCAAAGCTATGGAGAAAGTTGGCAAAGAGGGTGTTATTACCATATCTGTAAGTTCTGCGTAATTCGATTTGATCAACAAGAATTCGTTTCGATTATTAAGAATTCGAATTCGATTCATTTCGAGTCCAATAAATCGAATACGAATTTATAATTTTAAATACGATACAATTCGAAATTCGAATTAAAGTTATATACATATTTATTTATTATTTTTATATATGCATATATAACTTTTATTGGGCTGTAGTTTAAATTAATCTCTATTCTGAGTATTAAAATAGCCCATTACCAAACCCATTACCAAGCCCATAACTTAAACGAATTTATTTCATATCTTAACTGAATTTGAATCAAAATGAATTTAGTCGAATTTGATATCGAATTCGAATTTTTTATCGAAGTATAATCGAATTCGAATTGGAATGTTAATTCGAATATGAATACGAATTCGAATCGAATTGGCTGGTTCTTAATCGAATTTGAATCAAATTCGAATTCAAGCAAAAATAAAAATTATTCGAAAAATTCGATTCGAACAATTTGAAAATTTTATATTCGATTCGATGAACACCACCATAAAGTTCTTACATTTATTTACTTTAACCATACAACCACTTGGTTTCTGAAAGTTGTAGATATTTATATTTGTGATGGTTTTAAATGTAATGTTGTTCTGTTGTAGGACGGGAAAACACTTAACAATGAATTGGAAGTGGTTGAGGGAATGAAGTTGGACAGAGGCTATATATCACCTTACTTCATCACCAATACAAAGAACCAAAAATGTGTATGCATTAAAACTCATTGATATCATTAATAAAAAAGTATTTCGAAAATACTTTCTTTATATTCGGCCGTTAAGTATTACATTTTTTGTGGATTTCTCTATTTTTACAGGAATTAGATGACCCTTTGATTCTAATACACGAGAAAAAGATCTCTAGCTTAAATTCTATTGTTAAAGTTCTGGAGTTGGCTTTGAAGGTAATGAATGATTGTATAAATGTGATAGCTGATAATTAAAGCTTGTTTGTTATTTTTGGACTACTTGTTTACTGTTTTTGAATTTTGTATGAATTTCAGAATCAAAGATCACTGCTGATTGTTGCTGAAGATACTGAAAGTGAGGCATTAGCCACACTCATTCTTAACAAGCTCCGCGCTGGTATTAAGGTATTACATTTTTATCTCTTCAAGGGTCAAATAGGTAAAATATGGGTCGAAAGTTGGCCAAAGTGTCTTTAATGCGTAAAACGAGTTAAATCGTTTGATTTACAAGGCCATATTATTTAAAAAAAAATATATATTTTTTTTGTAGGTTTGTGCCATCAAAGCCCCTGGATTTGGAGAAAGCCGAAAGTCAAATTTGCAAGACCTTGCAATTCTTACCGGAGGAGAGGTGGGTTTTTGTACTTAACCATGATTCTCATGTATCACATAATCTTTTCTGCTTTGTAATGTGTATTTAAACTCGAATAACAATTTCCACTCACAAATTTGTTCTAGGTCATAACTGATGAACTTGGCATGAACCTTGAAAAAATGTCACCAGACATGCTAGGGACTTGCAAAAGGGTAATCTATTGCTTACTATTATAATAGATTTATATGTATATATGAACCTATGCTAATTTTTGGAAAAAACTTATATAAATTTAGGTTACAATATCAAAGGATGATACGGTTATTCTTGATGGGGCTGGTGATAAGAAAGCCATTGAAGAAAGATGTGAACAGGTTTGTACTCCATCGCATCGCTATTAAATAAATGAATCAACATACGACTTACGTGTATTGTATTTTGTTTGTTACAGTTGAGATCATCAATCGAATTAAGCACTTCTGATTATGATACCGAGAAGCTGCAGGAGAGACTAGCAAAGCTCTCTGGCGGCGTTGCGGTTTTGAAGGTTTGCCTTTTTTTAAATATTCATTTTCATCATGATGTCAGCAACTTTATTTCATTATAAAGAGTAAAATAAGCTATAAACTAATAACAGATTGGAGGAGCTAGTGAAGCTGAGGTTGGTGAGAAGAAGGATAGGGTTACTGACGCTTTAAACGCTACAAAAGCTGCAGTTGAGGAAGGAATCGTACCAGGTAAACTTAACATATTCAGTTTCCTTTTTCGTTTTCGTTTCTAGTTTTGTAACGTATATGTTGTGTAGGTGGTGGTGTGGCTCTTCTATATGCTTCCAAGGAGCTCGAAAAGCTTCAAACTGCCAATTTTGACCAGAAGATCGGTGTTCAAATAATCCAAAATGCCCTCAAGGTACATTCTTCTGCTTCGTTAAGAATAGCAACTTTACAGTGTGGTTCGTTTTCTTTTTCTTTGGGATGTGCGTTTGTAGCTCACTTGAAAGGCATGTACTTTTTATAGTTCTGTCACGCTAATATTGTACATCGGATCACCAACATCGTTTGCTGACTTTTTATTTTATATTGCTTTTTTATCTGAAGGCACCGGTGCACACAATTGCTTCCAATGCTGGAGTCGAAGGTGCTGTTGTTGTTGGAAAACTGTTGGAGCAGGATAACCCCGATATCGGATATGATGCTGCTAAAGGTCTCTCTCTCTCTCTCTCTCTCTCGCTCTTATATACTCGTGTGTTTTACTCAACATGATCTTTTTATTAATTTTATTCTTATGGTCTTTTAAACAGGTCAATACGTAGACATGGTCAAGGAAGGAATCATCGACCCCCTGAAAGTCATCAGGACAGCATTAGTTGACGCCGCAAGGTAAATTTATCTTTACACCCCTTTCTATAAACCATACTTGATTTCTTTATATGCAAAACCGAGTTTCTTTTATTGTTGTTTTCAGCGTGTCATCTTTATTGACCACAACCGAAGCTGTAATTGTTGAGCTTCCGAAAGATGAGAAGGAATCACCAGCAATGAATCCAAGCATGGGTGACTATTAATGTCACCAGTAACCCTTTTCATTTCCTCCAATCATTGTTTTCAAACTGTACAATAATTCAAATTAGTACCGATTTTGGTAGGCGTTTAGATCCAATTCAAAACCGATCCAAATTTTAAGGCTTTTTATGGATGCAAAACCATAATGTAATCTTCGGAGGGGTTGCGTTTGACTGGAAATTAATGATAGCCAAGAACGTTTTTCGGTAATAAATTAATTAACCATATATACCATACGAGGTAGTGATAATCTTGTTTTGGTAGATCAACGGGTTTATGTCATAGAGCTGGCATATCATGTATACACAGCATGATACAATACGAAGACACAAAACCTTGTACACAAACACGACACAATAACTTACCGTGCCCTTTTTTTTCAAACACGTACACAATTTTTTTTAACAACCAAAAATACATGTTAAGACCTCTTTACCGCTATAATAATCACATGTTCAGGAACTTGGTATACATGAAAAATACATGTTAAGACCTGTTCAACAAGTATATTTATATAATGAAATCAAGTAAAAAACAAAATAGAAGAGCAATCAAAATGTCGTTACACCCATATTCCCTACATATACAAAAACCAAATGGGGGAATAGTGCCAGGCAGCTGCCTGGCACTCCCCCATTGGACCAACAAGAATTTTGTTTTATATTCATTTTAAAATTACGTTTTTGCCCCCAGCTCAAAATAAAATTACGCTTTTTGTCCCCATCTCAAAAATACGATCTTGCCCTCAATTCAAAATTACGACTTTGCCTGGCACTCTCCCATTGGACCAACCAGTTTATTATTTTATACCCATTCTAAAATCACGTTTTTGTCCCTCTCTAAAACTACGGTTTTGCACCCAGCTCAAAATAAAATTACGCTTTTGTCCCCAGCTCAAAATTACGATTTTTCCCTCCATTCAAAATAAAATTGTGGTTTTGCCCTCAGCTCAAAATTACCTTTTCGCCCCCAGTTCAAAATAAAATTTTGTTTTTGCCCCCACTTAAAAATTACGATTTTGCCCTCTGGTAAAAAATGTGATTTTTCCCCGTTTAAAAATTGTGATTTCGCCCTCAATTGAAAATTACGTTTTTCCCCAGTTCAAAATAAAATTATGTTTTTGCCCCCAGCTCAACATTACGATTTTTCCCTCGATTCAAAATAAAATTGTGCTTTTGCCTCAAGCTTAAAATTATGATTGTGCCCTTAGTTCAAATTTATATTACGTTGTTACCCCAAGTTAAAATTTACGAATTTGCCCCTATGAAAATTTACAATTTTGCCCCAGGTTCAAATTTACAGTACTGCCATTACTTTAGCTTTTGTCAAATTACGATTTTACCCCAGTCAAAAAATACAACTTTCCCTCAGTTAAAAATTACAATACTGCCATTGTTTTAGTTTTTTTTATCAAAACTATAAAAGTGTTTTGTTTTAATTGGTTGACTCGATTTAATTGTTTTTCGTGTCAATGAGCTGACTAACACTCGCTCATTATTCGGTCATCGCCCCGCAACGCGGGCGGGGCACCAACTAGTTACATATATATGGGTACTTCAACACACTATCTCACACTATCCCATATCCTATTTGTTAGTTAATAAAAATCTTAATATGTATTAACGTGTCATATAGACAGGTATTTTACCAATTCAGACATGAAAATTAACATGCTCTATCGTGTCTACCTGATTGGTACACGAAACCTCATCATTATCATACTCAGTAAATCCCACCAATATCAAAGCTAAGGTAGAGTCTGAGGAGGGTAAGATGTAGACAGTCTTAACTCTATCCCGTATGAATAGAGAGACTGCTTCCAGTGAGACCCCCTGGCTCGATGGTAGTTTTGCATCAAACCTTGGACATAAGGCACATAACACTCGGCAATTAAGACAAAGGCCAATTAGTGCATGTACTCCCTTGTCTTTCGGCTATCAACGCCACCACATGATGCATGATTAATCATCCCGCTCTTTATTATTTTCACGAAATTAGTAAAATAATGTTAAAATTAGTTCACTTTCACTTTTGCCCCCCGAGCGCCCACACATACATATATACGCATATATACATTAAGACACGAAACCTGTTAAGGTTATACATGAAACCAGTTAAGGTCGTGTAGGTTCGTGTCGTGTAATCATGTCCGTGTTTAAAATTGTCGGCCCTAGTTTTTGTTAGTTTTCTTAATCAGTAATTAGGGGCCTTAAATGATTGTTTAAAGCTTAGGGTAAAGGGGGTGCACCACTCATAAGATAAGGAAAACTTTTTTGCAGTTCAAAAAAAAAAGATAAGGAAAACTTTTATTCACCCAATCATGAGGTGACATATCATTTTTCTTCTCATTCATCACTCTTGCACAAATAGATTCTGCCATTCTGGCTTTGGGTACAGTTTGAAAACCAGTTTTGACGGTATGTGGAATATAACTTGAAACTTAGGATCTGTTGTGTTTAGCAAGCCAACTTGAAGTTTTACTATTTGTCTTTTTATACATTATGTACTTATGTATACGTGTAACATAACTTATGTATATTGTTGGATATTTTAGTATGTATACGTGTAACATAACTTATGTATATTGTTAGATATTTTAGTGTAATCGGGATTAATTTGGTGAACAAAGGGAATTATAATATATATATCAAACAAGTTAGGAGGTGTGGGATTGCACGTTTGTTCGGGTTGTTATAATTCCAAGTGTTCTGGTGGAGTCCCGATCGAAGTTCCAAAAGGGCAACGCCCCTGGGAGCAGGGACCAAGAGGTGGCAGCCCCAGGTTGGGGTCGATAAAAATCGTCATAATTTTGGAAATGCCTTAGAAAAATTAATTTTCTAAAAATCGTCATAATTTTTTAGATAAAAATTCAAGACATTTTAGGAGGCGGTTTAATTTTAAAATAAGATAACTGCCTTGACGCAGTTACCAGTGATTATCCCTAAATTCGAAATCAGGGTTTTTTTGGTCATTCTTTTGGTTCTTCACGAATTTCACACACACATACTGTTGTTCGATTTCTCAATCAGAGTTGTATCCGATTGAATTATTCAGGAGATCCACCAAAATAATCTGATCTGAGAGTGATGCCTCTCTGATTATCCGTGTTTACAAAATTCCCCAACATATATATGTAATAATTGGTAACAATTATTTTCATCAATTAAAAAACACTAATAAAGACAAAATTGCTTAAATTGTTAAGCTGGATTGTTTGGCTCGTTTGGTCGGTCAAGCAAATGGCCAATCAACCAATTCAACATGCTTGGTTTTCTTTTCTTAAACCCGTAGCTAATGACTTAGCTTATAATTTTCGTCAACAGCGATTCAACTAGACCGTGAACACCTTTGATTTGAGTACATCTTTGGATGGGTTACAACCTATTAACTCATCGGTTTTATTTTCATCAACTTTTCTACCTTAACCGATCCGACTTGTACGAACATGAATCTTACTTTGATTCAATTCAAATCGAAACCCGAATCTTCCTTGTGTTAAACTCGAGCCCACACCAAGAACAGTTCGCGAGCAACTGAATTTACAAAATCCGAGCTTTGCTTAAACAAAGTAAGGATTGGTCTTGTTTTGTTTTTTGAATACAAGATCCATAAAATAGAAATACAAGTACACATGGATCTTAAAAAAAAGAGTTAATTACTGTTTTCGTCCATGTGGTTTGTCAAAAATCACTATTTCAGTCCATTAGTTTAAAAACTGCGATTTCAGTCCATGTGGTTTCACTTTCGTAACCATTTCAGTCTATATAGTTTCACTTTCGTAACTATTTCAATCCATTTATTCTGTTAGTACAGGGACTGAAATGGTAACGAGGTGGATTGAAATGGTTACGAAAGTGAAACCACAGGGACTGAAATCGCAATTTTTAAACTAATGGACTGAAATAATGATTTTTAACAAACCAAAGGGACGAAAACAGTAATTAACTCTAAAAAAAAAATAAGAATGTTGATGACCTAAATTTCTGACACTAATTTGTTGGTGGGGTTGTGGGAGACAAGTTGGGAAAGTTGAACCTCTGAGGCTAGGGCACATGCAGAGTATCCGGTGGCCATAGTGTTCATATAATATTATATCCACTGCCCACTTTTACTTTGATGCCATTCAAATCCCCTTTTCATAAAAATTAGATCAAGTGGTGGAGGGCTTGCATTTCTCTTGAGAGATGCAGGTTCGATTCCCACTTGTTGCAGAGTGAGGCACTGGTGGGCAATGATAGGAGACCCAGGGAAACCTGGGTTGGATCCTTGAGCCAAACGGGTTTTACCGGTAACTTCACCGTCGTGCCTACGGGCGGGTGGGTTACCGGGTTTTCCCCGGAATTGGTGGTGGACTCGGGTTACTCTCGGAGTACTCCGTTTGTCCAGTGGGTGCCCCGAGAGTACTCGGAATTGAGTTTGTTGGCCGTTCAAAAAAAAAAAAAAAAAAAAAGATCATGTGCAAATTATTACATGATCAATGAATAGAATAACCTACTTTTTCCATATAAAAGTTACGAATTTAAACCACTTATTTTACTTCTTATGTCTATCAAGATATGTTCCATAAAGAATCAACTTAAAATCAATAAAGAATTAATCTGAAGTAGAAACTATAAATGAGTGTAGTGAATAATCAATGGAATATTTGCTAAAAACCTATGAGGAAAACATAGCTTTTTATCGTTATTTTGAGAACCTGTTATTGAAAAACTTACTTGACTCCAACAATACAATATTAATAGTGAGATTAGATAAAAACAAATAAAATTTTCGGAAGGTAATCTAAAAATTAAAAGTAGTAAATTCATCTAAGTTCAAATAAGTAGATCTAACACATTATCTCATTGCTATAATTTTGCATTTTCACAAGAATCTTATATTAAATAATATTTTAGAATTAGAAAGTTGGGTATGTGGGAAACAAGTTGTATTGCATAGAGCTTCCTTAGAAATTAAGTTTGTATTTAGTCCAGCATGAAAATAAATATTTAGACTATAAAATAATATTAACAGTTGTTTTTTTTTTTTTTTTTTCATTTAAATATATTTATATATAAGGTCAAACAAATTACACCAAGATAGCCGGTAAGCGGGCAACAAGCTGCGCCGCTACCCCCTTTTGAATAGCGAAACCTAACCTAGTAAAAACGAAACCCCGATCTCTAGGAGACGAAATGTTGCTGTGAACAAGCCGTTGGACCCGTTCAAGAAATCTGATGGCTTCTGGGGCTAGCGAGCCAAAGGTATCAAACGCAAAAGGGATAAAGGAATGTTGATTATCCTGGCAGGCTTTGGCATGTTTGTCCATTTTCTTTGCTGCCGCCCTTGCAATCGCCTGACCAGGGACAAAACCTGTATCCCGAAAGCCTACAAGGGGGAAACCCCGGTAAGATTAATGGTTAAAATTCAATGATAGTATACGTCGCACAAATATCTTTATAATAACACTAGTCAATAGTAACTAGTAAGCCAATTATTTTAAAAAAGATATAGTCTTGTAATGTGTTGTACACAAATAGAGAAAAATAAACACTGTTTTTAAATTGATCATATATGATAAATTCTAAGAAAGAAAACGATGATAATCTTTTATAAAATAATTACATAAGATATTTGTTAAAAAGGTATCTATGATTTAAATCATCAAATCCATCATCAAATCCAATGGACAAACGAACACCCGTTATGGCTTTGCATGGTGATTATTGTACATTTCCTATACATACATTTTCAAGACTGGGGAATAGTGCCAGGCAGCTGCCTGACACTCCCCCATTGGCCCAACCCGTTTATTATATTATATCCATTTCCCCATTGGCCCAACCCGTTTATTATATTATATCCATTTTAAATTACGTTTTTGCCCCTGTTTAAAATTTTCGTTTTGCCCTCAGCTCAAAATAAAATTACGCTTTCATCCCCATCTCAAAATTACGATTTTGCCCTTAATTCAAAATTACGATTTTGCCTTGCACTACCCTATTGGACCAACCAGTTTATTATTTTATATCCATTTTAAAATTACGTTTTTGCCCCTCTTTAAAATTACGGTTATGCCCCCAGCTCAAAATAAAATTACGCTTTTGTCCCCAGCTCAAAATTACGATTTTTCCCTCGATTCAAAATAAAATTGTGGTTTTGCCCTCAGCTCAGAATTACCTTTTAGCCCCCAGTTCAAAATAAAATTTTGTTTTTGCCCCCAGCTAAAAATTACGATTTTGCCATCTGTTCAAAAATGTGATTTCCCCGTTTAAAAAATTATGATTTCGCCCTCAGTTTAAAATTACGTTTTTTCCCAAGTTCAAAATAAAATTATGTTTTTGCCCCCAACTCAAAATTACAATTTTGTCCTTGTTTCAAAATAAAATTGTGATTTTGCCTACAACTTAAAATTACGATTGTGCCCTTATTTCAAATTTATATTACGTTATTACCCCAAGTTCAAAATTACGAATTTGCCCCTGTGAAAATTTACTATTTTGCCCCTGGTGCAAATTTACAGTACTACCATCACTTTAGCTTTTGGCAAATTACGATTTTACCCCAGTAAAAAAATATAACTTTCCTTCGGTTAAAAGTTACAATATTGCCATTGTTTTAGTTTTTTTTTTTATCAAAACTATAAAAGTGTTTTGTTTTAATTGGTTAACTCGATTTAATTGTTTTCCGTGTCAATGAGCTGCCTAACACTCGCTCATTATTCGGCCATCGCCCCGCAACGCGGGCGGGGTATTAACTAGTTATCATACATATACAATTACAAGCTAGGGGAATAGTGCCAGGCAGCTTGCCTGGCACTTCCCTATTGAACCAACCTTTTTTTATTTAATTTTATTCTCAGTTTAAAATTACGCTTTCGTCATTCGTTTAAAATTACGTTTTTGCCCCCAGCTCAAAATAAAATTCTAATTTTGCCCCTATCTCAAAATTATCCAATATATACAATTACAAGCTTGGGGAATAATGCCAGGCAGCTTGCCTGACACTTCCCTAAAACACACATTTTTAATTTTGTTCCCAGTTTAAATTTACGGTTTCGCCCTCCGTTTAAATTTACGTTTTGCCCCCAGATCAAAATAGAATGTTGTTTTTTTTCCTCTAGCTCAAAATTACGCTTCTGCCCTCAGCTCAAAATTACGTTTGTCTGGCACTTCCCTATTACACCAACCCATTTTTATTTTAATTTTATTCCCAGTCTAAAATTACGCTTTCGTCCTTCGTTTAAAATTACGCTTTTGCCCTCAGCTCAAAATATAGCTCAAAATTACGCTTTTGCCCTCGGTTCAAAAACTCATTTTTTATTTTGTTCCCAGTTTAAAATTACGGTTTCGCCCTCCGTTTAAAATTACGTTTTTGCCCCCAGTTCAAAAGAAAATGTTGGTTTTTCCTCTAGCTCAAAATTACGATTTTGCCATCAGCTAAAAATTACGTTTTTTTCCCACAGTTCAAAATAAAATTACGTTTTTCCCCTTAGCTCAAAATTATGATTTTGCTCTCAGTTTTGAATTATGATTTCGCCTCCAGTTCAAAATATAATTACGATTTTGCTCTATGTACAGACATACATGTTATGAGAGAGAAATATACGGCCTATTGCCCCGCAACGCGGGCGGGGCAAAAACTAGTTATTTGTACAATTGTACTCTGATCGCATCAACAAATAAAGTCAAATTTAACAATTTAACTAATTGCAAATTAAGAAAATGACAAATTTATGCATACATAAGACTGTGGGGTGTGGGGTATGGGGCTTGGGTTGGGGGAAAACGCCCAAGCCACCACCCCGGGTGGTCTTGGGTTTGAAGCCGGGCGGGGGGCGGGCTAGCGGTTCGATGTGGCGGCCTCCTATTCGCTTTGTTGGCCATGTCATAGCGGGTGTTTGAATTTTAAACTATCGCTGTCCACCGCTACCCCCACTTGATCGAACCCGCTACCCCAACCCACTTGACCGATGGCCTCTTGGACCCACGAAGAAGAGCTAGCTCTCATCACAAGCGTCGTTGACGCTATGAAGGGGCGACAACCCGGCCAAACACGATATTGGCCGGAAGCCTTCGCAAGCTACCGAGATAACGTCGGACATGACCGGCACAACTTAAACGCGTGCCAACATAAATGGCGCGAGCTACGGCCCAAGCTTGATCGTTTCAAGGCTTACTACGAAGCCGTTCCAAGCGGTGAGTTAAGCCACGAGGACCGGGTGGCGGTGTCGAACATTGAGTTTCGGGGCAAGGAGCGAAGGCCGTTCGACAAGCTCGCGCTTTTTGAAATTTACCTAACGCTCTAGTTTTTTTTTTATTTTGTAATCGTTTTTAGGTTTTTTTGTAATTTTTAGGTTTTTTTATATTTTTTAATCGTTTTTAGGTTTTTTTTTTATTTTGTAATTAATAAAATTTTAGGTTTTTTTAATGTTGTGTGTATTTTTTTAAGGGTGCACCTATTTGCACACTCATTTGCCTATTGGCACACCAAAAATGTGTTTTTTTGTCCTATATGCACACCCTGCAGTTTCGAGCTGTGACCAAAGCGCGGTGTTTTGATCCGGTCAACCAGACAAAGACTGACGGGTGTCTGACGGGTCTGTTGACCGGACCAAAACGCCGAGTTTTGGCCGCATTTTGGTGTTGTCAACTAGACAAAAGACTGACACCCGGTCTGGTTGACAGGACCAAAACGCGGCCAAAGCTCGGCGTTTTGGTCCGGTCAACAGACCCGTCAGACACCCATCAGTCTTTGTCTGGTTGACCGGACCAAAACGCCGCGCTTTGTCTACAGCTCGCCACTGCAGGGTATGCACATAGGACAAAAAAACATTTTTTTGGGTTGGCTATCTACACACTTGGTGTGTAGATAGTTTGAGCCTTTTTTAATTTTTTTTAATAAACTGCCAAGCCACGCCCCAACCCAAGCCCCGCCATACCCCACAGACACGTCACTTACCGGTGGGGGGGCTCCAACTCCACGTGTCAACTCATGCCCCCAAGCCCCACCATACCCCACGGTCTAATGGACAGATTAAGGGACTATTTGTTTAGCTTTTAATGGAGCTCTTAATGATTCAGGTCTCTTATTGGTTCAACACTTAATGGTTTAGAGTGTTTGTTTCGTAAGTAGATGTCTAAATGGTTCAGATATTTGCCTTTGAATGGTTAAATATTATACTGAGTCTGAATGGTTAACACATCTAATCTGATTGGTCAGACATTTGCCTCTGAACGGTTAGGCACTATACTGGCTCTTAATGGTTCAGATCTCTTACTGGTTCAAGACTTAGTGGTTTATACCTCTTACTGGTTCAACACTTAACTATTCAGAAATTGTCAAACAGCCTTTAAGAAAAAGAAAATGAAAAATGAATATACTTCATGATTTATGCATATATAATGGTCGCTTTTAAATAATTTATGTGTAATCAAGAGAACAATAAACGTGAAATCATTAAAGATGGAAAAAGTTCGATATGCATAATATAAAAAGCAATGTCACCATTCCATATAGAAAAGAATTGTCATTGCTGCAAATGCATAACTTAAAGTTTTAAACACTTCTAAGATATAAATAAGTTTTAAACACTTTTAAGATATAAATATATATATATAAGTTTTAAACACTTTTAAGATATATAAACTAGCGCAACCATGAATATAAAAGTTACGAAATTAAGCATCAAAATAATATCCCAAACAAAAAAAAAAAGGAAAATGAACAACCTAGAGATAAAATACTTGAAGATCATTTTAAAATTCTCACTTTACATTAATAAATTTGTAGGTTGTATCGGAGTAAAAGAGATATTATTATACTTAAACAATGATATATAGCGGTATGGGCACATGATGACATGATTGAAAACTAATTCACGTTACATTTTTTTGACTATCTTCTTTATAAATTAGTAGAGATCACCATTTAAACTTCTTTATAAAATGGTATGTATGTATCTATAACAACCCTCCAAAATATTCTTCGACATCCCTGATATATTTTAAATGTCCCAATATGTCCTAAAATACACCTCGTATGTGAAAACGTGCCCCGAATACCTTTATTTTTATTATAATAAAATAAAAAAACCAGAAAATAGGGCGCTCGCGGGCCGCGTAGCCCCTGACTACCTTCTACGCGGGGCGCGACAGCTCCAAGTCAGGGCGACACCCGGTGCTGCCACGTGTCAGCATCGTGTCAAAGCTAAACTCGACGAATCAGCAAGCCTATGCCCTATTACTCTATGTCGCGGGCCATGTAGCCCTTGGCTACGTCTTACGCGGGCCGCGAGGGAAGTCGAAGGTTCACCTATAAATGGAGGCTCTCAGCCTTCAGTTTCCGTCGCTCATTCCTTTCTTTCTCTCTCGAATTTCTGAAGAATTAACATAAATTCTCGGGTATAATACCCCTAAATAACGAAGTTCTGCTCCGTTGTAAGTATCATAACCCCGGTTACGTATTAGATACGCTGCCCGATTGATCCAGGGTTCCGTAACAGCTGTCGTGGTTCTGCCCGACGTAGTCGTTGGAATGCCGTCTCGGGGAGGGTATTACTAATGTAAATATTGGGTTATTATACTAACACGTGTGCATTTGTGTAAATTATAGATAATCACCCGGAAACCTTACAGAAAAACCTAAGACAACAATGTGAATAATCTCCCTTTTTGTAAATTGTTTTTACAAAACCTCACATAATAAATAATATATTAAACAGTGATTGAGTATTTGTATTCTACAACTATCGTCGGTATGTTGAGGTTTTGTATACAAAATTTGTTACTACCTTGCGAGGAGTAACATGACCACAAGTTAGGTTGACAGTACCGTGGGCGGTAATTAAGTAGATGGAAACAAATGTAATTGCGCGACCGGCCTCAATATTGTACAATGGTTTTTACTAAACTTGATTAAACTAGGATTCACTCACCAGTATTTCCCACTGACAAATGTTTTTAAACGCGTTTCATGTAACAAATTGTGAAAGCCAAATAGACCAAGGACCAAGGACGCTTACCGTCACTTCTCCAGCTCACCTAGGAGCGAAGGCACCTCTTCACAGCCTGCCCTCTCAGGGTATTCTGATGACAATGAAGACGGGATATTCGTGTTTAAGGCTCAGTCTGAAGAGCCATTCCCTCCTAAAAAGAAAGGATGGTTCAGTAGAGGAGCACATGAACGTAGGAAACGAATGAAAAAGTTGCAAGAACAGCGAGCCCTAGCAGCCGCTAAAAGAGAGACAGATGCCCACACCCAGGATATGCTTAATAGGGGTTTAGCAAATTTTCATATCCTTGCAACCACAGCTGCCGACCCTAACCTGGAGCAACTGATAGCACCCCAGCCCTTACCACTGTTTCCCACACAACCAATGGAAATAGAAAACAACCCTGAAAATCAAGTCCAAATGCATGACTTCGACCCAATGGAGATACCTAGGGTACCAACACCCAATCCGTTAGATCCAGACTACGACCCGTAGTTAGATGATAATAGGGACTATGTGCAGCGTTACCCGATACCCGAAGACATGCCAATGCCAAATCTAGCAGCTTACCCAGGTTTGGACCCTCTAGATCCCTATTACGATAGCGATCAATACATTAGGGAAATTTTAGAGAATCCATACCCGTACCAGGCACCCACACCCCCGTACCCAGACCCAATATCAGCACCTGCACCCCCAATGAGTGCAGAAAATGTGCAAGAACTCCGAACTTTCAGAGAAGAAATTTTAGAAAGTAGCGAGAAAATGAGGCAGGTAGGAGAACGACTCGTCTGGAAGTATGACGAGCGTAATATGGATTTCTGGATGAATTCATATCCGTGAAGGTGATAGTGGAGATAGTAATAATAATATAATAATATATAATATGTGTGTATGAAAAAAAAATCATACTTACGGATGCCTACTAGTAGTGTAATTTTTATTTCAGTTGTATTGTAATTTTAAATTCCAGTTCCAATGTGTATTAGATGCATACTATAAGAAAGAGTAAGTCGCAATGTTCGACGCTTTTGATCAATATGTGTGTCATGTGATTGATTGTCTTAAATACTATTTTGTGATATTAATACGTGATGAATGCTTAAAAATTCAGATGGCTGACCCAGTGAATCAGGAGAATCCGGATAATAACCAGGAAAACCAGAATGACGATAATCTGAATAATGATAATCCGAATAACAATAACAATGGAAACCAAAGGGATAACAGTGCAATTCAACACGTAGTGGCACAAGGGATTATAGATGTAATGCCATTTATTATCCAAACAGTTAGGGAAGCGGAAAATAAAAGTAACCATAGCAGTAAACGCCCAACTGAACCTGAACACATCGTAAACAATGGACCCATACTTCAAGTGCCCATTCCCAAAAGAAGAAGAACCATACCTTATGGTTGTTCTTATAAGGAATTCTGGTCTTGTAAACCAATGGAATTCTAGGGCAATGAAGGGGCCGTTGCAGCCTTACGCTGGATTGAAAAGACTGAGGTAGTCTTAAAAATAAGCAAGTGCGCAGAAGAGGATAAGATAATGTTTGCTTCCAATTTGTTTAAGAATTCAGCCTTAGAATGGTGGAACACTATCCTCCAGTCTAGGGGAAGTGACAGGGTTTACAATATGAAATGGGAGGAATTTAAGAACATGGTAGAAAGGAAATTCTGCCCTCCCAATGAAAAGGAACAGATAGCAAATAAATTCCTAAATCTTAGGATGACGGGAGTAGATAGTAAGGGGTACACTACGTTATTCTTTGAATATGCTAGAATAGTACCAACCCTTGCCTCACCCGAACCAGTATTAATCTCCCGTTACATTTGGGGATTAATCAGTGAGATAAGGCATGTAGTCAAGGCGGCTAGACCTCAAACTATAGAAGAAGCTGTAGAATTAGCAAATACCTTGACAGATGAGTTAGTGCATACACGAGAAGAAGACCAGAGGAGAAACCTAGCTCAAAGGCTTACCCAAGAATTTCGCTACGGTAATTCCAACCTATTAAATTAAGTATATTTACTATTTATATCAGACCTGAAACTCAGATTTATATTAAATCTCTTTTATAACCTTTTAAATGACCAAAATACCCCTACGGGGCATAATTTGAGTTTAAATCCATTTTGGGCATAATAGAAGATATCTTACTGATGTCACAACATATTTAAGGCATATTAACTTAGGAAACCTATTCATGAATCATTCGGTTACCCGTAACGCGTTATTCGCGTTCGGTACGATTTATGTAACTAGTTTGCATAAATTAGCCGAAACGGGTCAAGCCTTATCATTTTTGTCTCAAAATCCAGAATGTGTTTAGTTTACCCATATTATACAAGTCTTCAAACTTGTCGGGTCTAAATCACATTCTATTCCGGTCTTCGCTTAATCGTGCGTTTGAATCGTATCTTCCTTGAAAACTAACCGGCCTAAGTTTAGGCTTAATTAAAGACCCGTTAGGAATCTAATAGGTTATTAAAAACCTTTGTTCCAGATTAGGAGACCCGGTAAAAGCTACTTGCACTTGCCGTTTGTGAATTTTACTTGCTCAGGTAAATACTTTTAACTTATTTTCCCTTATACGGGCTTGGGGTACGGTATATAAAATACCGCTTGGTCGGGCATTGAATTTTTAATCATATGAAGGTTACTTTATTGAAATGACACGTTTAAATTGTTTTGTTTGCTTAAAACCTTTGGGGGGTTAATGACCATGTCCCGGATATCCTTGGCATCATTTTAAGAAATGGCCACGACCTAAGCACGGGGTGTAGGCGTACACCCGACAGTGCATATATAAATAATAAGGTATAACCGCCGGTTTCGGGAATAACCCGCCGCGGGACTATATCATGTGGTGTGTCTATTAATCTTTAACCCGGTGTCAACCCGGGCTACTGAACGTATAACGAACATGTAATTCTTTTACAAGTTTATATATAAATAATTATCCCAAGTTATAAAATGTTTTGTGCCATGTGCATTCAATTAAAATTTTTCTAAACCTTTTCAAAATGAGTCAGTTAATTGTATTTACCAGTGTAAACTGACGTATTTTCCCAAAAAGGCTAAGTGCATGTACTAATCGAAATAGGCTGGCTTCTCCTTAGCATCAATAAGAGTCTCGCAAGCTTGGATGCATTTTAAGGCTGATGAACTATGTTTCCTTTTTATTTGATCCGCCTATGGATCCTTTACAGTCCGTTTGTAATACTTTGATATTACTTTATATTCCGGTTTGTAATGGAATTCATCTTTTGCTTCCGCTGTGCATTTAAAATAGTGTTGTTTGACTATGATGATATCAACTATGTCACGATACTCCCCACCGAGCCCACCGGTAATACGTGGAAATATCGGGGTGTGACATCTGGACCTGAGATAGTACAAGAAACAACAAACAAGATCATTCAAGTCAAGGAACGACTGAAAGCAGCACGTGATCGACAAAAGAGTTATGCTGATAACAGACGAAAACCGTTGGAATTTCAGGTAGGAGACAAATTATTACTAAAAGTCTCTCCTTGGAAAGGAGTGGTAAGATTCATCAAAAGGGGAAAGCTAAGTTCCAGGTATGTTGGACCTTTTAAGATTATTAAAAGAATAGGACCTGTAGCCTATCAGCTACAACTGCCAGAGGAAATGGCAGGAATACATGATGTATTTCATATATCTAATCTTAAGAAATGCCTAGCTGATGAATCATTATTAGTGCCTCTTAAGGATATAGAGGTAAATGAAAAACTTAAGTTTGTAGAAAAGCTACTACAGATTGAAGACAGGAAAGTCAAGAACCTCAAACACAAGAGATTAGTTCTAGTCAAAGTGAAATGGGATTCCAAAAGAGGACCAGAATACACATGGGAGCTTGAATCAGAAATGCAAAGGAAATACCCACACCTGTTCCAGTAGACCTCGAGGACGAGTTCTAAAACAAGGTGGGGAGGATATAACAACCCTCCAAAATATTCTTCGACATCCCTAATATATTTTAAATGTCCCAATATGAACAAAAGTATGTGAAAACGGGCCCCGAATACCTTTATTTTTATTAAAATAAAATAAAAAAACCAGAAAATAGGGCGCTTGCGGGCCGCGTAGCCCCTGGCTACCTTCTACGCGGGGCGCGACAGCTCCAAGTCAGGGCGACACCCGGTGCTGCCACGTGTCAGCATCGTGTCAAAGCTAAACTCGACGAATCAGCAAGCCTACGCCGTATTACTCTATGTCGCGGGCCGCGAGGGAAGTCGAAGGGTCACCTATAAATGGAGGCTCTCAGCCTTCAGTTTCCGTCGCTCATTCCTTTCTTTCTCTCTCGAATTTCTGAAGAATTAACATAAATTCTCAGGTATAATACCCCTAAATAACGAAGTTCTGCTCCGTTGTAAGTATCATAACCCCGGTTACATATTAGATACGCTGCCCGATTGATCCAGGGTTCCGTAACGGTTGTCGTGGTTCTGCCCGACATAGTCGTTGGAATGCCGTCTCGGGGAGGGTATTACTAATGTAAATATTGGGTTATTATACTAACACGTGTGCATTTGTGTAAATTATAGATAATCACCAGGAAACCCTACAGGAAAACCTAAGACAACAATGTGAGTAATCTCCCTTTTTGTAAATTGTTTTTACAAAACCTCACATAATAAATAATATATTAAACAGTGATTGAGTATTTGTATTCTACAATTATCATCGGTATGTTGGGGTTTTGTATACAAAATTTGTTACTACCTTGCGAGGAGTAACATGACCAAAAGTCAGGTTGACAGTACCGTGGGTGGTAATTAAGTAGGTGGAAACAAATGTAATTGTGCGACCGCCCTCAATACTGTACAATGGTTTTTACTAAACTTGATTAAACTGGGATTCACTCACCAGTATTTCCCACTGACAAATGTTTTTAAACACGTTTCAGGTAACAAAATGTGAAAGCCAAATAGAAGCCAGCTGGACAGCACTGAAGGCTTGAGAAAGTGGCTATATAGTTACCTAAAAATAAATAGATGTTTTATTAAATAAAATAGGGTTTATCGCTATAAAAATGTGTGTACTTGAAACTTGGGTTTTTCCCATGTGTTTAATATATGAAAAGCGTGGTATTTTACTCTGATAAAATATTTCCTAACTACGGTCCTGATGTAAATTCCGCTGCCAAATTGACAAACCCAGATACCACCAAAAACTGGCCGCGGCCGCCCGTTCCCGGTTAGTTAAGGGACGAGGGTTGTGACAGTATCCACTAACTACTTCTTGATCTTTCTAAGGATCATCACTCTTCTCTCTAATCAAGGGTAGGGATAACCTTACAAATTACAACTTCTCTCTTAATTAGCTTCTATCTAATCAATATAAATACCAACTTTAAAACTTCTCCCCCAATGTTTTTCTATTTTTTTTCTGAACGACAAATTTGGATCACTAGCAGACCACTAGAGTATTATCATGTTACCAGCGGAATCATCCGACTCTATCCATCTCCACTAGGCAATAATGTCTATACACCAATTCAGGCGGAAATCCAATGAATTTAGGAAAAACCTTCTTGTAGAAATCAAACCCAAAAGTTAATGGTCTCTAAGCCTTATCTCACTAAAAAAATACACAAAGAGTATAATACGAGAGGCCAATGCTTTTCCCTAATTGAAATTGAGACCACTTTTAGAACTTCACTTAATATTTGTATGGACCACCACTCATAGAATTACTCAATATAACATTTAGAGTATGTTCTTAGGAACAGTACTCAAATTTGCCCTCTTTTATAAATTAATTACAAAATTGTCTGGCAATTAACAAGGCAAAATATGAGTAAGAGTCCATCGTGAATCCATACATGGGGTAAGAAATGTGGGGTCACCACAGTAAATAAAAAATACAAACAAATTGTAATTTTGGTATTTTTAGATTTTGACCACCAAAATTTGTTTGGTAGTCATCTTTGATCCCTCAAATTTTTGTCTTTTACTTAAAGTTTTCTTTCATTTCCCCTTAAGTTTCAAAGTTATCACTTTTGCCGTCATTTTCTAAAAACCTTATATTAGTCGGCGTTTGCATACTACTTTACATGGTTTTATGTCCTTGTGCGCTTTCTCGGGTTTGTCTAAAACCCTTATACTAGCCGTTTTTAGGTCTCTAGGTTAAGCTTTCTCGGTAAAAAAATAGGTTCGTCTATGTTTTACGCTAGCTCGCAGTATAAGTTCGTGTTTGTCTTTGCTTATGTTTTACGTCACATGGCACTATAAATTCACATTTTTTGTTTTATGATATTTTTTCCAGTTTTAATCTTCGTTTGCTTACTATTTTGCACGGTTTTATGACCATCGCACCCGCAACGCGGGGCGGATTAACGACTAGTATATTACAATTTGCGTAGCTCTTATCTACAGTAAACGACGGAATTACAATTTTGTCCTTCCTCTCAAATTTCAAGATTGCCCTTCTGGGACAGATCTTGCATTATCAAAACCAACTTCATGACTTTTCCAGAAGATAAACATGGGCGGCCGAGACCTTTGTTACCGGCGTAGGTGGTGGTTGTCGAATATGTACGATATATACGACAGTGAGTATTGGTTTTCAGATCTAGCGGCAGAAGGCCGGTGCAAGCAGCCGCTTCCATTTTCCGGCTTCCGGCAGTGGTTCGTAGGTAGGTGTGGATGGGGGTGGGTTATATGGTTGTAACGTTGACAATGGTAGTGGTTACATTGACGATAGGCTTCAGGCAAAGACAGGCCACATGTCTGGCGACTCTTTTTTGTGGGTTTTAGTTTTTGCATTTGTTGATTTGAACACCATTTTCGTGTCAGATCGGAGGTAGAGACAAACGAAGATCAGGTGGTGTCGTGGTGGTACTGTATAGTGGCGGTTTGGCTAATTGAAGTAGGGTTTTATTGAAATTAAGAATGAAGAATGCCCAGATGTTGGATTTCAATGAAATGGTTAAAGATTGAAGGCTTTTGTAGGGGTTGTACTCTTGTAGATGAAAGATGGATGAAATGGGTTCAGCTAGATTTATTTATCCATGGTTAATTTGTTCAAAGAGTAAATTACTATTTTAATCTCTGTGTTTTATTAGTTTTAACTACTTGAGTTCAAAATCAAAAAGTTTAACGTCATGAGTCCTTAAGCACTCATGTTATAACATTTTTAGTCCAATTTTTAATACTTTTACTTTTGATTTTGGACTCAAGTGGTTAAAACCACTAAAACACAAGGACTCAAAACGTTATAAAATGAACAATTAGAGACTCAGGGCGTTAAACTTTTTGATTTTATACTCAAATGGTTAAAACCACTAAAACACAGGAACTCAAAAGGTAATTTACTCTTGTTTAAATCATAAGCCAATAAATAGTAACTTTAATATTATAATATTATATATAGTTTTTTTATACTTTTATTATTTTAATGATGTAATGTTATAATAATAATTATTATTTTCTTTACTTTTTAAGTTAAATACATTTTCATATTTTTTCTTAACTTTAATGATTTCTTTTTAGTATCACGGGTTAGGATATGCTTGGTTTTCAATCGGTATTGAATCGTACTGGTTAAATTGAATACATTTTCAGCATTTTCTTAACTTTAATGATTTTTTTTATCACGGGTTAGGATAAGCTTGGTGTCAACCAGTATCGAGTCAGTATTGGTATCGAAAATACCCATACGATCTTGTTCGGTATCGGTAGATGAAGGTAAAAACCGGCACCAACCTGGTACAGAAAACGCCAAAAGTCAGAACCGAATTAACATTGAAAATCTTTTAGTTTGAGAAATTCGGTACTGCTACCTGGTACTATTTGCGCATTCCTGATCACGGGTATTGTACGAACAATAACGGTATCATACAATTTTTTTTTTGTTAATTTTCTTCAACTTTTAATAATTTTTTTTTGTTTCATGGGTAGAATGAGCTCGGTGCCAACTGACACCGAATCGGTACTGGTACCGAAGATACCAGTTACGGTACCGGTATATGAAGGTAAAAACCGGTAGCGAACCGGTACCAGTAACACCAAAAGTCGGTACCAAATTGGTACTTAAGATCTTTCGGTTCAGGAAATTCAGTACCGGTAACCAATACCATTTGCTCATCTCTGACCACATGTTTCATACGAACAATATCATTACCATACAACTTTTTGGTTGATTTCCTTTTCGTGTTGTTTTGTACATTTTCTTTTTATTCTTGTCAGTGTTTCCGTGCGCAACGCATTCGTAATTATTTTAAAACACATGTAAACACAAACTAATTAACAAAAGAAGTTTGCCGCAACGCCGCGACGTCATAAACCTAGTTATACATATTATTTGAAAGTGTACATGAAAAGTGCTTCAAATTTTTTTAATATTGTTTTTTCTAAGTTTTTAATATTATATTGTTTTTATTAAGATTTTAAACACATTTAATTTTCTTATAAAATGAATGCACACTGGTATCAATGTTGTTTGGTTTAGTTCGGTATTGTTTTTTTTTTCTAGGTTTTCATTATTATAATGTTTTCTTATTAACTTAAGTTTTCATTATTATATTGTTTTCTTATCAATACGTTATCAGTGTATCGAAAGCATAAACAATAAAAATAAATAGGGTATTGATACAAATGTTGTTCAATCGGTTTCGATTTGGTTTGTTACGATAGCGGCACGATATATCTTTTTAGAAATAAAAATCACAACGTTGAAATAAAATAAACATAAAATGCAAACGAACTGAACCAATATCAATTAAACAACATCAGTTCCGGTATCGATATATGTTTTTATTGTTTTCGATGGATGTAATGTTTTCTCTTTCGACTATTATAGCGAGTGCCGGTAACGTAACGAACCAAATTGATACCGACTGAATTCCCACCGCGAAGCGCGGGAGAATCTCACTAGTTATTATTTAAACATGTTCAGTAACACTATTTTAAGTGGTTAGAAGGAAAATTGAAACATGAGAGTATTGGTAAAAATTGTCAATTTTGACTAATTTTATATGGTAAAAGATTAAATACAAATACCTTATCATACAAAACGTACAAATATGGTGAAAAGGTAAAAAATACGGTGACATTTTCGTAATTATTTACTGGTAAAGTAATTATCAAAATTACCTTACAAATGATCTTGTAGAGTATCATAATTACTCTACAAATGATATTGTATGATAATTTTGATCTTGTAGGGTAATTTTGTAGAGTATCTTAATTACTCTGCAAATAATCTTGTAGAGTAATTTTAAATTGTATGTTGTTTGATAAACTTGCAGAGTAATTTTGATACACTTGTAGAGTAGTTTTGATAATTACCCTACAAGATCATTTTACAAAATTACCTTACAAGATCAAAATTACTCTACAAGATCATTTGTAGAGTAGTTTTGATAATTACCCTACGAGCAAATAATTACGAAAATACCACCGCATTTTTTTTTTTGCTTTTTCATGCCTTTCATGTACAATAAGGCTCTTTATACGTGAACTTAACTCAATTTTATATTTGAGGCCAATTTGGCCAATTATAGTTCTAATTAGTTTAAATCAATGGTAGAAAGTTAGAAACATGATATACCTATGATAATGACTTTGACATAAGTATGTTGTTGTGTTTTTTTTTTTTTTTTTGCAATAATTGGTATTCAACATGTTAGATGCTTACCATAAACCTAATAACGTTTTGATGAAAGCGATGTTTACAAAGTTGAACACATCATTTTTTTCAACATTTATAACTCATGACAGAAAATATGCATAATCGAAACAATATCAATTATTAACCCTATTATTCATCAATAAAATCATAAGAACATGTACAAAAAATGTGTTAGTGCGTCAAGTCACCCATGTTAACAAATTTGTTTTTACATATTGTAGAACCCACACCATGGGAGGAGCTTAGTGAAAACCCGGGGGTCCACCTGTCCCTCGAATGTTTCGGTTAGAAGTGTAAAATCTCCGATTATTCGTCTGAATATTTTAAAATTATAAAGGATCGCCCCCTTGCCTAAATATTTATACAATATATAAACTGGGTCCCATGACTTTCCGCCCCACCTGAACTTTTGGTCAAGCTTCGCCACTGACTCACACGGCCACACAACACATCCATTTTATCACATCTAAATCATATATAAACGAATAACACATAAGTTCATAAGTTAAAATGTTCAAAATATCGATGCACGATGTAGAAAGAAAATATCATCTATTATGATTATCATAAGATTTAGAAAGGCACTCTTACAACATATGGCATATAACAAGTCCAAGGTGACCATGATATTGACAATACAACCCTACAGTTTTGATTTTAACGTAAATGGACCAAATTGAATTGACTACTACAAAAATGTATGGTCCGCTATTGGTAAAGTTAATTGTAATTGATTCCTTCATTCCCCACTCATATCCAATTCTCAATTATCTCAATTATATTATGTCTATAAAAGGTCGATTTTTCCTATATAAAGTGGGTTTTATGGGTAAAACACATAAATAATCTAGGATATGCAACTGTATTTTACGGAGAGAATATATGCGTCTATTAAATAACAAGTGGTTCCGGATTCACCATTCTAATGATTTGATCATTAGACACACCATTATATTCATTGAGTTTGATCATGCTTAATATGTATCATTCTAATGGTTTGGACACATCATTATATTTACATAGTTTGTCATGATTTAGAAGTTTAGATGTGCCATCCTTCGCTCCCCAATCATATACAATTCTCAATAATCCCACTATATATAAACAAATTAACACTTTTCAAACCCTATTTTCACCACCCTTCGTCGTTTCATAACTTCTCTACTCTCCTCCACCATATAATCACATGATCAACATTTGCAAAGATCAACATCTGCTCTGGTTCTGATGGAATCAACAACAGTGATGAAATGTGGAATGTTCGAGACCCAGGTTCCTCTTTTGATCCCGATGTCGAGTATTCAAATACCCAAATGAACTAGATCCCTTATTTTGGTTAGATTATCTGCTAATGGTGTTCACCTTTTGTTTTCATTTTGAGTTCAGCTAATGAACCAGACCGTTTCACATTAGAGTTCCATCATAGAGGTGAACTGGCTGATCTTCCAGAAATAGGATTCACCAAGGGTAAAGTCTCATATGTTGACAAGGTTATAACGCTGACTTATTTTATGTGATTTTGTTAATGATATGGTGTATGAGCTTGGTTATGCAAAAGATGACCTAGATGGATTAAGATACAATTTTAGGATACCAAGAGAATGCTTAGAATTTAGGTTAAGACCATTGCATTGGGATAGTTATGTGCTTACGCTACTTAATTGCGTGCACACTAACAAGGTGATTGAGGTGTATATTGAGCATATAAGTGGTAATACTCAAGTAGGTGATGCATAGCAAGCCGATGCTATAAATTTAGGTGATTTGACATAAGCTAATGTTGAGGGTAATGATAAAGAAGTTGAGGGTACTAAAAAAGGAAGTTGAGGGTAAAGAACAAGAAGTTGATGGTAGTTCTTGTTTTGGTCAAAAATTACCTAAGCAATTTTGTGATCAAATTTGTAATGTGAGGTAGTGTGCTAATCCATAATTGGATGTGATTAATTGTAAAAAAAAGTTGTTATCGGTTTAATAAATGAAATTTCTAAGTGTTTTTGACCAAATATAGTCTGTATTGCTAAAAATACTGCTTAGGATATCAGAATATGACATAGGATATTGATATTGAAACAACAAATAAACAAAAGAAAACAAGCGATCTTAGTGAGTAAACCCCTTGATCTATGTGGATCGTCGGCACAAAACCTCGGGAGACGTCTATAAAAGTCATCTACCACAGTTATTATTATTGAAAATAATAAACAAGGTACAACTCGAGAACTGGATTGATGGATGATACAGTGATTGCTTATGTTTGAGTGTTTGTGTGATTTCGAATGTGTAATATGCAAAAAAGGAACGAGTGAGTATGAGATTGTGTATAAGCAGTGTTTCATAACCCTCTAATCGATCACCCAACCTCATTATTTATGAGATAAGACCTAACAATCTATGTGATATTCTAGGGGTGCTCTGGTATATTCCCTTCTGAACGTTGGAGGCTTGATCGACGGCTTCAACGGTCACATTTCTTCAACAGAATGACCGAGTTTCATGGTTGACTTGGTCTTTCGCAATTAGTCCTACGATATATTAATAACATGTGCAAAAATAAATTAGTCGAAAATAAGAAACGGGTTCAGAAATCAGAATATCAAACCTATCAAATATCTCGAATAGTCAGTCATGATCTAGAATATTGGTCAAAATATTCACCCATAACAATTATCCCAAAAAATAGTGTCACGCCCCCAAAACACCACATGCGGAAACCACCGCGAGGCGTGTGACGTACCAGGTTCTAGCCACCAATCACATTGAACCATAAGTAAAATAGAACTTTCCATTATACCAAATAATATAATTCAAATACCAGTTTGGAAAATCAAACATGTTCAGCGGAAGCATAATAGTTTATTCAATAAGTTAAATAAAAATATTCAAAAACAATGCAACATTAAGGTGCGTTCCAAAAGCCACGACCCATGACTACTCCAGCTTCCCAGACAGCAAGTTCCATGACAGTGTACCTAAGGGCCTGCAAGCATGCAGAAAAGTGTATCAGCGAAAGCTGGCAAGTTCACAGTTTGTTTAACCGTTTGTTACCAAGTATTGATTCATGTTATGTTGATAATAACTCTATACCGCAGACAGCTCCTTTTTGCCATTCCCCAATGCTCTATCAAACATTGGTCATGATTTTAAAGTTATTAGTTCACGCCCGTCCTATCCAGGTACTTCGTGAGGGTGCCAAACCTAATAGCGCTATCAACTAATAACCCTGTTGCCCTACAAGCAACTAGTTCGGTAGTATGATGGGACTCAAGTGATAGAAAGTGAGTGTATTATCCAACATCAACATTTACTAAAAACCGCCTCATATCCCCTACAAGGATATGGGTTTGTGAAAGTTTGTTCGTTACTGAAAACTGCCTCATATCCCCTACAAGGATATGGGTTTATGAAAATATGTTTGTTTGTTTGCCTGTTTGATTGTCCCCATAGGACGCATGCTTGTATTAAGAGTAGTGAACTCACCTTAGTTTTGCTCAGTATGTTAAGTTACCAGTTCCAAATTGGTCAACCAAACCCTACCGTGGTTACCAATAAAAATCAATTTCATAATCAATTAAATCACGTATTTTCACAGATTGCATTTACCGCAGGGATCACCGTATGACACATAACAAATACTCAAATCTCTTACAAGTCCACACCTCACGTGTATGTTACATAACAGCACTTAACAGTTAAGTTTGCTACGCACAAAAACGAAATCAGGTTCCTCAGTAATAAATAATATTATCAACAGGTAGCAAATATAATTTTATTAACATAGACATTCATCATAAACCACTGTTTTGTTTGTTTATGTCGCAACCCCCGTCCCCTAATTACCCGGGAACGGGTGGCTGCGGCCAGTTTTCGGTGGTATCGGTGTTTATCTTTTTGGCAGCGGAAATTTCATCAGGACCATAGTTAGGAAATATTTTATCAGAGTAAAACACCACATTTTATATAAATAACCACATTGGGATAAAACCCAAGTTTTTTTTATTACAAACGGATTTCTAGGGGTAATCCCTATTTTATTGAAATAAAACATCTTCTTTATTTAGGTAACTTTTATAGCCACTTTTCCAAGCCTTCAGTGTTGTCCAGCTGGCTTCTAATTGGCTTTCACATTTTGTTACCTGAAATGCGTTTAAAAACATTTTGTCAGTGGGAAATACTGGTGAGTGAATCCTAGTTTAATCAAGAAGAGTTTTATCCTTTAACAGTATTGAGAACGATTACAATGTTTATATCTACACAATTACTCATTCAGTACTATGAATCCTGAATAGTGGGTCATATTACTCATTGGCTATCTCGTTGTCCAATAGTAACGTGTTCCATATTTTGTATACAAAACCCCAACATACCGGCAGTAATTGAAGAATTACAAACACTCAATCACTGCTAATTATAATTTAAAATAAATAACATTTTGTAAAATAGTTTGCAAAAAGGAGATTACTCACATTGCTGTCTTATGGTTTTCCTTAAGAATTTCCTGGTGATTATCTATTAATTACACAAATGCACACGCGTTAGTATAATAACCCAATATTTACATTAGTAATACCCTCCCCGAGACGGCATTCCAACGACTACGTTGGGCAGAACCACAACAGCCGTTACGGAACCCTAAATCATTCGGGCAGCGTATCTAATACGTAACCGGGGGTTATGATACTTACAACGAGGCATAACTTCGTTATTTAGGGGGGTATTATGCCCGAAAATTATAATTTCTATGTAGAATTTCGAGAGAGAGAAAGAAATTGAACGGTTTGCACTGAAGGCTGAGGGCTTCTATTTATAGGCCTGATTTCAGACTTCCTCGCGGCCCACATAAGCCGAAGGATAGTCCTTCGCGGCCCGCGACGTAGGGTGGTAGGGCCTAGCTATGACCAGTCAACACTCATAGACTCGACACACAACCCGACACGTGGCAGCACTGGGTGCAGCCTGATCACTTATCTGTCGCGCCCCGCGTAGCCTGAAGGCAAGGCCTTTGCGGCCCGCGAGCGACCCCAAAATCTTGTTTTTATTTTATTTTTTAATTATATATGGTATTTTGGGCTCGGTTTCCGTATATGGGGTGTATTTTAAGACATATAGGGACATTTTAAACATATTAGGGGTGTCGGAATTATTTAGGAGGGTTGTTATAGTTTACTCTCTTGCAGCATTCGTGGGATGCTCCCCTGGCGAAGAACCCTCTTGGCGAAGAATCCCTCTTGGCGAAGAACCATACTTCGTCAAGAAGTGTTGCGACGAAGAACCATAGTTGTTTGTCAAAGGCCAGTCGACGAAGAATTAGGTTCTTCGTCGACTTGGGTTCTTCTTGGGATGTACTTCATCGCTGCACTTTAACAGTTAATCATGATCAATAAACCCTAACTGCCGTTGTTCATCAAAACTAACATTATCACCATAGTTTCATGGAATCGTATAACCCTAATCATATACTAATCATGTACAATCAGAACCATTAGTTTCTCAACACAAACTGAAATCAATCCAACCAAGACAATGATCATCGAAACACGCAAGAATCATCAACACTTTCATCATGCAAACCCTAACTACATAATCAATCTTCATATGGCCAATAAACAACGAAACATTATATACGCAAGACCCTACATCATGGCTTTTATCTCATACTCATAATCTAACAACACATACCCCCTAGCCGATACAGCAAGCATAAACACAACTGGAAATTCAATTCAAAACTGTGATTAACATACTAACCGAGAGAGAGATTGTATGCACGCAAGTGATAGAAGGAGGGACAGATGGTGCTGCGATCTGAGAGCTTCGAAGGAGGAGGGGCTGGCGTACGAGATAGAGAGGATGAGGGAGTTTAGGGTTTGGCGTTGTTTCGTGTTTTGCAAAATATAAGAAACCACACACAACCATATGGGCCTGACTCACTGGTTTGGGCCGAAAGCCTTCTTGGCGAAGAACCCTCTTTGACGAAGAACTATACTTCGTCAAGAGTGATGATGACGAAGAACCTTCTTCGTCAAGAAGTGTTTGTGATGAGGGACCTTCTTCGTCAAGAAGTGGAGTTGACGAAGAAGCTTAGTTATTCGTCAAAAGACAGTTAACGAAGAATCAGGTTCTTCGTCGACTTGAGTGTGGTGTGCGGTCCAAAGTTATGAAGCATGAATGTGCTATGTCTAAACATTAAACAACTCCTAAGTTTTCATTCAACAACCAAACATAACAATACTTTAATCATTCATATATCGTTTACATGTTACAATGTAAAACGAATTGTGAAAACAGGGTTGTGAAACACGTGATGCGTAGAGGGAGGACCTTGAGATCTCGGGTTGTCACATTGTAACAACCCGCACTCTCATTCGTTGTTACTACTCGCTACACTCGTTACGCCTAGCACCAGAGATTCGGATCATAATGTAACTATATCGCATACAACGCTATATCATAGTATATTCGAATAATCACGCATATTCTATCACTATTACAAAGCTATTTTCACAAATACTAACACTCACGATGACATTGAGTGAGGACCTATTCTACCCTTCTCGATAGCCGTGAGGTGTCGAAACGTAAACAATTAACGCTAACAAGGACTTTCGGGTGAGTGATATCCCTCCAGTCGTCGTGACGATGATGACCATACGAGTGAGTGGTACCCCGTCAGTCATTGTGGCACAACGTATACACTAACGCTCACGGTGACGTCGGGAGAGGACCTATTCTACCCTCTGAGATGGCCGTGATGCGTCCTAACGCAATACATACTCGAAACGAACACTTGGGAATATGGATACGTATATACGACCCTATTTGATTAATTATAATAAATATATATATATATATATATATATATATATATATATATATATAAATGGGTACGAAAATGTACAACCAAAACTATCGCAACGCTTAAACGATCGAAGCAGAACGCCAAAACTTAGCTCGCCGGAGGTATACGATCAAATGGCAGGCCAGCCGATCGGACAGGCCAGCCGATCGGACAGGCCAGCTGATCGGACAGGCCACCCGATCGGACAGCCATCCGATCGGATAAGGCTGCACTTCCTTCCTTTCCCCTTTGCCTATAAATACCCCATTGTCACATCACGCACACATGCTGTGACTGTTGCTGTTCGACCAGACGTTCCAACCCCTTTTTCTCTCGATTTCTCGTGATTCTTGTAAGTTTCCAACCTAATTCTTGTACTTCTATGATCTATATTCAATTCTACACCTTTCTACCTTTTAAATCTTCACTTTTAACCGTGAAATCTCTGGATTTTGGGCATTCTAGGGTGATGTCACCATGGAGTTCTTATGAACTTCAAGAGTGGTGTCATCCCATGAGCGAACGACTCGGATCTGGATGATTTCCATACGTTTTTACATAAATCTAGTCTAAATCTACGTTTTCTAATCAAGGAGTTATGTGATTTCCATGGATTTGAGGTGTTTTAAAGATGATGTCATCATAAGTTCACATGAACTTCAAAGTGTGACCTCATTCTTACCATAAACAGCTCGGATCTAAGCGATTTCACATGTTTGCATAACAATCCCACCTAAATCTATGTTATCCAACCAAAGCGTGTGTGTTTTCGGGTTAAACACAGGAAAGACCATCAAGAACGGCCAGATCTGATGAAACGGGGTGGTTCCCGGCCGTTAGAACGGGTCGGATTTGATGGGGTTTCAGCAGTTTAACACAAGGACACCCCATCTCAATCAAATCACCTGAAATCTTTCTAAAACCCATCAAGTGTGACACGATCAGGACGATGGAACGAATTGCCGTCCGATCGGACAGCAAACAAGATTCAACCAACCGATCGGACAAGGTGTTAACCGATCGGACCACATGGTAACCGATCGGACAACATGTTAACCGATCGGCTAGCATGTTAACCAATCGGACAACATGCTAACCGATCGGACACCATGTTAACCGACCGGATAGCATGGTAACCGAACGGACCACATGTCCAGCCGACCGAACGGCCCAAGTATCAATGTCCGAACCAAACCTTGGTCCTTTCGCCACCATCTAACGCGTTATTCACCGTTTAACGATCTGTAACCAGGATAACTCAGACGTACTCTCAATCGATCCAAATCAAGTTGTGTTTACTTGTCGATTACGCACTGTGAGTATACTTGAACCCTTTTTTATCGCATTTTGGGTGTAACATACGTTTATAACAAATCAAACTTATCAAACGAATTATTCAATCAATCGAATTATCACTTGCAAATAACTGTTATGCATAGATATACGTGATGCTAATTGCATATGTGCTAGGGCTTATACTCGCGACGTCCCACCATGACTAGTATAGTACTATTGCGCCCGACGGGGTCTAGTTTGCCATCGCATATTCGAGCATCGAGGACTTAGTTGGTAGTATCAGCTTTGTGAGTATATATGTCGTGTGTTATGTTTATGCATATGGAAATTCGCTACACATTTTTAATCTATTACGCTATACATATCAAACCTGTATACTCGCCAATACTTTTGTATTGGCAGATATTTTAACGTATGTTGCAGGTTAGATCGCAGGCTATTTCAAATCAAGCTAGGAAGTATAGAAACTCAACTAAAACCTAGGTTGTCGGATTTGTATTGTTCGAGAGGACAAGAAATCTGTGATAACTTATGTGATTGTATTATTTGTTAGTATGGGATAACGAATGTATTAAATATTATCGCAATATAGTTGTTATGGATTCTCTTGAGCAATCTGATTCGCCTAGTGCCGCACCCCGATGATTCCGCCATCGGTTGGGGTGTGACAGATTGGTATCAGAGCCATAACTATAGGGAATTAGGCCAGACTCGACCTAGTCCGGGTCGACGTCTTAGAAATTGACCTAGTCTATAGTCTAAGTACCAACAGGCCGACTCGTACGAACCAGTAGGGTTTGTATCGGGCCTACTTGATACTCTCGATTGAAATTGCTAAAAGCTACCACTTTGTGTGAACACCGCGTACCACAGCTTCACACGAAGAAGCCTTTCCTAAGGCTGGAATACTACTTAGCCTTTCCTAAGGCTGACACAATACACGTGTTTTCGAAAATACTCGCATAACGAAACCGAGTGATCCAGTCGAGACCAGGTGTGAAAACCAAGAACTCTCGATGGGATCGCTCACTCAACGCATTTTTCTAGCACGAGAACTTTTCATCGAGTTAGGAGTGACATCCACACCTCGACGAAAGTCTCCATTTCGAAATCTAGTGGAACTCACGAATTTAATCGGAGAGCACAACCACAATTAGGAACGAAGCTGTTAAGTCAGGGGTGAAACCCGTACCTTAATAAGCCGTTCCACTCTCTAAATTGGTTTTCAAAAAGCTCTCACCAAGGACTCGACTATCACGATAACTCGAGCCACGCGATGACTATGAAGACGGATGCCGTGAGCTGCATCCCAGTGGAAGCATGAAGTATTCTAGGTCAACGCTGTAACGCCCCGCGTTTTCCTACTTTCTATATTTAAAAACCATCGTTCGTAAAACTATTTTTGGAAACTTCGTAGTCTTTGTAATCATCGTAAAATCCGAGACTTGGATCATGAATGGAACTCGTATTTTGTTAATTACATGTTACACATCCCTTATATATGCTCATACATTCAATTTCGTGGAACAATTGATACTTATTCGTAATTCTTGGAAACTAGGTGCTAAACTTGTAAACACATGAAACTTATGCATAAAACGCGATTTTGCACGAAATCCCAAGACTAAGCACTCCCCAATCAGCTCTAAGCCACCTCTAATCACCTCCAATCATCTCCAAACTCTTCCACTATAAATACACACCTTCTCCTCACCATTTTACACTTTCACAACTCAATTCATCTCACAAATTCACTCTCAAAATCACTTGCAAACTCAGAATTCGGGCAGATTCATACTCTTGCACTAAAGTGAGTATAACTTGCTCATTTCTTAACGAAATCACTCGATTCTTTTTCCTACTTGCTTGGATAATCATGGGGTTCGATTCCTTGACTTCTCCTTGGAGAAATCAGACCTGGAAATGCCCTGAAATGATCCAAAAACTTTCTGTTTTGTTTCAAGTTCTTCAAAAGTTGTTTAAACTCATCCAACTTGTGTCTTACACATCTCACACCTATGTCCTAATGCTTACAACCTCTCTTATGGTTGGTTAAGCTTAAAAACAAGGTTGAGACACTATAAATCAGAGGTTGAAACCTCAAATACTTTTTGTTTTGTTAGGGTATTTAACCCACAAATCATGTCAAGCTTAGATCTTGATGAATGAGTGATTATGGAACAACTTGGGTTGTCCTACATACAATCCTCACATGATTTGATGATTTCTCTTTAGTTAGGTTGTTTATATTATTGTGTTAATCCTAGTTCGTGACCCTCCTTGGTTGTTTTTTTTTTTTTTACATCAAGTGAAGTGGTGAACATTCAAGGGGTTCCTAAATGGAAGCATGTTCTTCCTACCCCATACATGACATCTATGATAACTCGAGGTGCCTAAATGAAGATCCTAATGTTCTACCTCCTACTTGAATTATTGGACTAAATAATATGTAATACTTAGCCTAAATATATATATATATATACACTCATTCGAACCTTTAATGCTGAACTTGTGGTTATATGTTAAAGTAGTAGAAGATCCTCTAAGACCTAAACCTTGTTGTGATTCTTATGGGTGTTCAACTCATGAAAACATTATCATAACCCTTGAGGTTACCAAGTGTCATACAAGTGTTATGTGTTGAAAATGATCATTTTCACATGTTATTCTCATAATTTATTTTTATGTTGTTTTAAATACCGAATCTCGACTCTAAGCATACTTGAACTTTAACCCTTACACATTCAACCTTTTAACCTCATCGAACTCGTCAATAATTGGATAATTGGAAAGCATATGCAAACTTTGTGAGTATACTCGTATTCCCCTTTTTACTTTTACCACTTTTGGGGTGTAACATGTTTACTTATCAAAAACTTACACATGAACATTTTGCTTAAACACATGAACATTCCTATAACATGCTTGTATACGTGATTGCTTGATACTTTAAACTTGGGTGAAACTTATGTGTTGAACTTATCATTAACTTCGTACGAGCCTAACCGTGACATATGTAGCGCTATAGGATTAACGACCCGCCCGTAAACTTGTGGTTATGTCATGAGCATGTTGCGTTTCCTTTGGTTTGATATGTTAGACACATGCCATATTTATTGTTTATCTTGAATCACATGCTTGCTATGAGGAATTGTTTAAAACTTATCTTTTGTTATGTACGTACCAAACTTGTATACTCGCCTTTGCTTTTGCATTGAACTCTATTTTAAAACATGTTACAGGTTGAGGATGATGATGCTATGAAATGAAGTAGCGTTGATGCCTAGATACACATATAGACGTTTAGGTCAAATACATTGTATAAACGTCATATTTGTTGTCATATTGTTTTTCTTGTATTTAACATGTTGTATTTCAAATTTCATGTATTGTAACATTTATTTATGAAAGAAAACAATTTATCTTTAATTCTATTGTCACAATTAGCGTTATGTGTGCTGAGCAATCTTTCTTCGTCTCACTCCGATGTTTCCGCCATCGATTGGGGTGTGACAGGTTGGTATCAGAGCCATAACTATAGGGAATTAGGAAAAGTAGGAATGCTTTTACCCAGTCTATAGTTTTAGAGTCTTATTCGTATATTTTGCTCGAACTACTACATGATACTTTATTTGTTTCTTAGTTATGCTATTTTAAACATGTACATCACTCGTGAGTAATATTCGACATGATATTCTTATGCAATAATGCTTGTCTTATTATGTGTTAATACTTGTTCCATTGTTCGATTCTTTATGTGTTACTCTAAACATATTTCTCTATGTGTTAATACATGTTTTATCATTTCGTTATCCAAGCACCATTCTTGATATGTTTTCTTATGCATTTATACTTGTTTATGTATTTCCTTTGACATACACTTCCCTCATGCATTTTACTCGATTATTCTAAATCCGACAACACTCATATTACAAAAATGAGACGACCTCACCAAAATAGGCGTGAAACCCACAATTTGGTGAATGACTCTCGATCCTTCTACTTTTCTTTTCTTACACGAAATTCACCACCAAGTTAGGAGTGAAATCCTTACCTTGATGGAGAAATTCAAATTTTGAATTCTAGTGGACCCTCGTCAAAGTGTTGAAATCTAATTTTGACCCGACGGGTACCAACCACACTTAGGATACTAAATCGCCAAGTTAGGGGTGAAACCCGCACCTTGTCGACTAGTTCCATTCTTTGATTTTCATTAATCCCGCCAAGTCTCGAAATTTCAATTGAAATGGGGACATGTAGTAACTGGAAGGGTAAATACCGTTAACCGACTTGTCGGCAAGAGTATTTCACCTATTCGGCCAAAGCATGCTCCTCAAATTCGAAAGACTTTTTCGACCACTTTGGTTAGTCAACGTTCCGTTTTGGAACCATCTCAAATTTAATCAAACATACGTTATATTATTTACTTTATTAGATGCAATCTTTCAAATTCGAATTTGCTTTCGATATTTTCTTCTCACACACGCATCATACTAAATCTTTTTCATACACTTATACATATGCATGATTTCATATAATTTAAATTCATATTTCTTGTAACGAAAGGTGGAGACGTATCATCGAGATAGGAGTGATTTCCTTACCTTGACGATTAACTCCACTTCCCTTTTCCTTAAAACGACCTCACCAACAAGTTCGGGGTGATTCCCTTACCTAGGTAATCGTTACCAAGACGCCTCTTCAAAATATCTTATTATGCAAACTCGATCATGTTTTATATCTAAACTATTGATCATTATTCAAAATACATACGTGTACGATTTCAAAATATATTGCTTTATCAAGCGTATTTTCTATCCTACAACCTATTTTCACCTAACTCATACACATGAGATTCTTAAACATATCTTAAACGTTTTACTACACAAATTTCCAAACCTTATGAAATGCTACCTATCAATTTAATCGGTCCAATGAATCTCTTGTCCATGAACTTCATATTCGACTTAATTACTAAAACGCACTCATGATATATATCACCAAACTAAAGACTTTCATTCTCAATCGGAGGATCAAACCAACCTTTCTTTTATACCTATAAGATCTTATGGATGTTATATGATCATTTTACCAAAGACTCTTTTCAACATCAACAAACCATTTGTTAGAACTTTTAACAATCACTAAGTCCTTTTGCTAAAATTCTTTTCTAAGAATCCTCGTTTTCACGAGAACCTCCTAAATTCATAACTTCTTGTTTAATGAAACGAACTCACTTTTGATTGAAAACCTTTTCCTACACCAATTTACAAAACACGTGGGCAAGAAGACTTCTTGGAGACCGACCATCCTTGGATTACGTAAACCCTTTTAAAACAAAAGTAGCATTTCCATTCCTTACAAAATGCATTATGCTTAACCAATGAGTACCTTATATCCTTTTACATATGCAACTATACTCTACATTTCAAACCAAGCTCAATCTAATTTTGATACGATAAACTCAACGTTTCGTTTAAACAACCATACACACGTTCCATCCTACACGTTTTAGTCATTTTGACGCGACAATTCATTTATAATCGTTCGTATTTACATACTTAACCTTTTGGACGATCTTACACACCTAAATCCGTGATGTCCCAACATACACTATATACGTAAATTTAAATATTCATACCTACACTTACATTCATACGTTTTATGCCTATACTTATAATCGTATTCATACTTATACTCTTACGTTTCATGTTTTACTTATACTCATACGTTTCATGTTTTACCTATACACGTACTACTGGTACGTGTTATGTTGATACACATACTTGCGTGCATATTCATACTTAAACTTATACTTATGCCCATACTTTCATTCATACATTCATACCCATACGCAAGCGTAATCCGAGGGATTTGCTTACGTGGGTCCTATACATACTTAAGCATGGACTTGCTTACAAATTATATTCTTATACGCACACATTCTTATTTTTTAAAGTATGCCTACCCAAATTCATACACAACTAGTACAAGCTATGCGGATCATGCGACGATCAATATAATCACGGGTGCATACGGGATTATAGTGACAGGCGTATGAGAACCATAGAGTGTACTACTGTGTATGGTAAGACACGAAACGTAACATGACACCGGATACGGAACGGACGTAATGTGGTCAAAACATGGTGGATATGCCGCTGGTACTTCCTATATATAAGTGTTTTCACCATGTTACCAAACTCTCGTAAAACGTACCATGAGAAATTCAGTGCTTTACATACCTATTTAGACCTAATACAAACTTTATACAACTCACAAACACATTATATTCGATTATCCATGACAAGACTTCATCCTTAACACACTGCATTCATCTATCCAACACTTATGCTATTCTTATACCTGCACTCTTTAAGAGTCCTTCATTCATTCTACACTCGTACCATTCTCCTTATCATTTTAGTTCATACAAACCCCCGTTCGCAATCAAGCTTGTTTAAACATTCGAGTCCTAACTTACCTCGTTACCTATAAAATAGTCTTCCTATTCCGGATTCTTGTGTAACTGTACTTAGTATACCTTTAAGGCTTTATTTAAAGTGCCAAACCTTCTCGTTTCACTCAATAAACAATCTTCTACAAATGTGATTTGGTTACCACGTCCCATCAAGATACAAGCCGTTTGTCAATATCTTCTTTCTTAATACGTCACTTTTTATTATTACGTCACCTTTTTAAATACGTCGCCAATTTAAGTTATTCAAACTTGCTTAGACTCACTGCACCTATATACGCACCTACATGTTTTCAACTATGTTAGATACCTCAAATTATTTTAAACAATGAACTCACTCACAAATTTACCTTGTCACTCTCCAAAGTTTTGTGCCTTTCAAAATGTTTCAAAATTTTCAAGTCTCAAATTTTTACTAAAACTCTTCAAGTCTACCTCTTGAATAAATTTCGGGACGAAATTTCCTAAAGGAGGGGAGACTGTAACGCCCCGCGTTTTCCTACTTTCTATATTTAGAAACCATCGTTCGTAAAACTATTTTTGGAAACTTCGTAGTCTTTGTAATCATCGTAAAATCCGAGACTTGGATCATGAATGGAACTCGTATTTTGTTAATTACATGTTACACATCCCTTATATATGCTCATACATTCAATTTCATGGAACAATTGATACTTATTCGTAATTCTTGGAAACTAGGTGCTAAACTTGTAAACACATGAAACTTATGCATAAAACGTGTTTTGAACGAGAACGACACTTGACTTTGATGCTCATACGATTAATTATACTTGGTTTATACTCCTCATACTTTATTCTACCTTAAACTATGCTTTTGTGACAAATATGGCCCTTAAATACCCTAAAAACATCAAATAAACAACTCTAGGGGCCAAATTGTAAATGCTGAAACTTTATTTCCGGACCAGTAAGTTGAGGCGGCCCGCGTCAAGGTCCCTCTAACCTTTACGCGGCCCGCGTTGATATCAGTTTCGCAGAAAACAAACTCAGCTGCATTTTAACGCGATTTTGCACGAAATCCCAAGACTAAGCACTCCCCAATCAGATCTAAGCCACCTCTAATCACCTCCAATCATCTCCAAACTCTTCCACTATAAATACACACCTTCTCCTCACCATTTTACACTTTCACAACTCAATTCATCTCACAAATTCACTCTCAAAATCACTTGCAAACTCAGAATTCGGGCAGATTCATACTCTTGCACTAAAGTGAGTATAACTTGCTCATTTCTTAACGAAATCACTCGATTCTTTTTCCTACTTGCTTGGATAATCATGGGGTTCGATTCCTTGACTTCTCCTTGGAGAAATCAGACCTGGAAATGCCCTGAAATGATCCAAAAACTTTCTGTTTTGTTTCAAGTTCTTCAAAAGTTGTTTAAACTCATCCAACTTGTGTCTTACACATCTCACACCTATGTCCTAATGCTTACAACCTCTCTTATGGTTGGTTAAGCTTAAAAACAAGGTTGAGACACTATAAATCAGAGGTTGAAACCTCAAATACTTTTTGTTTTGTTAGGGTATTTAACCCACAAATCATGTCAAGCTTAGATCTTGATGAATGAGTGATTATGGAACAACTTGGGTTGTCCTACATACAATCCTCACATGATTTGATGATTTCTCTTTAGTTAGGTTGTTTATATTATTGTGTTAATCCTAGTTCGTGACCCTCCTTGGTTGTTTTTTTTTTACATCAAGTGAAGTGGTGAACATTCAAGGGGTTCCTAAATGGAAGCATGTTCTTCCTACCCCATACATGACATCTATGATAACTCGAGGTGCCTAAATGAAGATCCTAATGTTCTACCTCCTACTTGAATTATTGGACTAAATAATATGTAATACTTAGCCTAAATATATATATATATACACTCATTCGAACCTTTAATGCTGAACTTGTGGTTATATGTTAAAGTAGTAGAAGATCCTCTAAGACCTAAACCTTGTTGTGATTCTTATGGGTGTTCAACTCATGAAAACATTATCATAACCCTTGAGGTTACCAAGTGTCATACAAGTGTTATGTGTTGAAAATGATCATTTTCACATGTTATTCTCATAATTTATTTTTATGTTGTTTTAAATACCGAATCTCGACTCTAAGCATACTTGAACTTTAACCCTTACACATTCAACCTTTTAACCTCATCGAACTCGTCAATAATTGGATAATTGGAAAGCATATGCAAACTTTGTGAGTATACTCGTATTCCCCTTTTTACTTTTACCACTTTTGGGGTGTAACATGTTTACTTATCAAAAACTTACACATGAACATTTTGCTTAAACACATGAACATTCCTATAACATGCTTGGATACGTGATTGCTTGATACTTTAAACTTGGGTGAAACTTATGTGTTGAACTTATCATTAACTTCGTACGAGCCTAACCGTGACATATGTAGCGCTATAGGATTAACGACCCGCCCGTAAACTTGTGGTTATGTCATGAGCATGTTGCGTTTCCTTTGGTTTGATATGTTAGACACATGCCATATTTATTGTTTATCTTGAATCACATGCTTGCTATGAGGAATTGTTTAAAACTTATCTTTTGTTATGTACGTACCAAACTTGTATACTCGCCTTTGCTTTTGCATTGAACTCTATTTTAAAACATGTTACAGGTTGAGGATGATGATGCTATGAAATGAAGTAGCGTTGATGCCTAGATACACATATAGACGTTTAGGTCAAATACATTGTATAAACGTCATATTTGTTGTCATATTGTTTTTCTTGTATTTAACATGTTGTATTTCAAATTTCATGTATTGTAACATTTATTTATGAAAGAAAACAATTTATCTTTAATTCTATTGTCACAATTAGCGTTATGTGTGCTGAGCAATCTTTCTTCGTCTCACTCCGATGTTTCCGCCATCGGTTGGGGTGTGACAAACGCACGTGCACGAACTTGTTGAACATAGTTGGGTTTCCTTGGGTAGTCGACGCCTAAACACCCAAGGTACTATATCATACGACCCGTCGATCTTACAAATGGTTGGAACTTATTTACATTTTGAAACTTTACGCTTTGTCGATTTCTCGATTTAACAATTTTCACTCCCTGCTTTATAAACGCACAATTCGCACAGCCATCGCAATCTAAAACGAAACCCGAATGTTCGCAACCAAACTAATGCATAATCTATCGCATTCGCTCTCGCTTTCTCACCTCAACGTGTCCTCGCATATTCTAAGTCGACCTGTATGTCTATGATTACAAATTATGATTTTATAAATACATATATATACGTATAAACAACAAGTCATTGTGTGAGAACTTAGGAATTTCGTGTCTCCTATGTGACTCCTATGTGACTCGCATTACTATTATACTATCGCATCAAAGTTTTGAACGCGCTCAATCGCATCGCAAAACTCAAAAATCATTATGATCGAATTTCATTCCAAGTCTCTTCCTGTCTAGATGCCTTCCAACGACTCTACCTCGAGACGAACAGCTAAGAGAAGAGCCAAACGAAGCGCCGATAAGAGGATTGCATCACTTGTGACCAAGGAAGTGGTCAAGCTCATTCCTCAAATTGCCGCTCGAGTGCACTCTCTCAGCAACTCTCGAGCCTCGGAAGATTCCAAGACGGAAGCGCCGCAATCTACTTTTCTTTACAAACACTTCAAAGCCTGTGATCCGATGGAGTTCACAGGTGAAGGAGGTGTCTCTCAACTACTCCAGTGGTTCGACTCTATCGAAGTTACCCTTCGTCAAAGTGGGTGTCCCGATAGTTTCCGTACTACTTGCGCTACCGGAGTATTTCAATCACGAGCACTCGACTGGTGGACCGCCGAACGTAACAAACGTGGGATCTCTGCAGCCTACGCTCTCTCTTGGGATGAGCTGAAAGAGCTCATGAAGAAAGAGTACTGTCCTCCTCACGAAATTCAGAAGCTGGAAGACGAATTCTGGAAAATCAAGCAAGCCGAAAGTGACAACGCTGGCTACACCGCAAGGTTCAAACAGCTTAGCATAATCTGCCTAAGTCAAGTCAGCACTTCAGAAAAAGCCATTTCGAAGTACATTCGTGGCTTGCCTGAGTGCGTGGGTGATTTTGTCGAAGTTGCAAGACCTGCTACCATCGAAGAAACCTACCGTTTAGCCGCAGAAATCAACAACAAACGACTCATGGAAGGATTTTTCTCCAAGAACCCTGTCAAGCAAACTTATCAAGCGATCGTCGTAAACTCTTCAGACGATCCTATCGACGAGTCTTCTGACGAATCTGCTGACGATCCTTCGGACGAATCCGCTGACGATTCCTCTGACGGATCTGCCGACGATTCTTCTGATAACTCTGCCGACGGTTCTTCCAACGACTCAGTCAAACACTCTGCAAGTGAGTCCTCCGACGAATCCTCCAACGACGACATCTTTTCTCAAGACACCGACAAACCCAGAAACAAACGAAAGATCTCAAGCCCGAGCTCATCAACAATCGAACTGCCGCAGCCTTAGCCTCTCCAAACAGTCCCGGTGTTCCCGAAACGAGCATACACTGGAGCTCATCCTCAGTGTTACTCATGCACCTATCATCATCCAGTTGGGGCTGACTGTCGCTATTGCAGTAACTGCAACCGTTACGGTCACTTCACCCGCAACTGCCGCATCGAACCGCGAACTTGAGTACAACAACAACAGCTCCAGCAAAAGTCTTCAACATCAAGCAACTAGCAAGCGTGGGATAAAGTTGCAATGATACGATTTTCGACGTTAATTTCTAAGTTTTGAACCTACTCTATTACTCAATATTGCCACTATGTGTAACATTAACTCTCGCTTTCGTATTCTCCTTCACACTCTAGTCGTCACACTTAGACTAAATTCACACGCATACTATATACTATATCACGAAATAATGTGTTTTACCCTCACTACACTCTTAGAACAAGGTACGATAAACGTGCAAGGAACGATTAATCACGGGTGCACACGGGATTATTTGGGTCAGTGCACAGAGATCGTAGTAAATTCTAAGGTGCCATAAGCGTTACGACGAAATATGCCACCAAACCACGGGATCTAAGTAGTAAGGGTTAAGCAAGGTGTGCTTTATCATACTACCGAAGTTCCGTGAAGAAAGTGCCATGTGGAGTTGAACGTTATTAGACCTATTATACTATTGTGATTATTTTCAACACACTACACTTAATCGCAAGGCGTAACAAACCGCATCATCGAAAGACTTGTCGTAAGTCTGCAAACGAAATGCAATCGCCTCATCGATGGACTCTGGAGAGTCTACCTCGCAGGACAATTGCATCAATGCAAGACTGGTCGTAAGTCTGTTGCAACAAATCCCGTCAAGTACATAAATGCTCACGGTATTGTTGAGTGAGGACCTATTCTACCCTCCTCGATAACCGTGATGCGTCACAACGTAACGTTAAGCTATTCGAAACAAAACTCAGCTAATCGCAATCGCTTATCATGTGTATCTCGCAATCTCTATCACTTATTATGTGAATCTATATCGTTTGCTGTGTGTCAATCTATCGCTATACCGTTATCTGTGATATTCGTGTTAAGTTAGCACGCATGACCTCGCTTCACGAAATGAAGCTCATATGGATAAAGCAAGGTGTTTTAGTCATATCAGCGGGCTTTCGTGGAAAAAGGCCATGCGGGGCCCGATGTTAGTGAACTCTGTGGTGTTGATCAATCAAATCGAACCGCATAAATCGCGCATACCTCCATCGCTTGCAACGCAACAACTACCTCTTATCGTAATTCAATTATCATTTCCGTCATTACTAGTGTTGTGTTTATGTTATTCGCTAAATCACCTAATCGCTTATCGCTTATCGTATATAGTCTACCGCTTATTTGCGTATCGCGTACCGCTGATCGCTCGCTTGGTGTTCATTGCAGTCTGTGTGGTATTAGTACGCATGACATCGCTTCACGAGGTGAAACTAACCTGGTTAAACGTGGTGTTTCACCACGCTAGCAAACTCTCGTGGAAACGTGCCATGTGGGTTCAAAGTGGAATCTAATCGAAAACGCGCTATTCGCTTATCGCTTATCGCTCGACGCCTACCCAGACACGACACATAAATGTTTTGGGTCATCAGGCTACTCGCGCACGCGGTTGTAGCTACGTTCGAAATTCAACTCGCCGGATTAACCTATTCGATTCTATCTTATGCCCGGTCCAACTTCCTATCGATTGGACCGAGGTAGCGCAATACTATCTGTGTCATGTCGGCACACATGACACCGCCTCACGAAACGGAAGTAATATGGGCAAAACATGGTGGATAGGCCGCTGGTACTTCCTATATATAAGTGTTTTAAACATATTAACAAACTTTCGTGGGAAGGTGCCAAGTGGGGCTCGATGTTAACTACCTTTTTGCACTATTAAAACTTATTTTATAAAATTTTTGATTTACAAACCGGTGGACCAGTGAAATTTCCTCGCAACATGGAGGTAACATCGAATTAGCCCAACTCCATGTCCAAGGGAAGTTTCATAAGTCCAGTTTTCCTTAAAGCTTTTGCAACATCAAAACGAAACCCTTCTTAAGACGTTGGTTCAACATCGAGTTCAGTTTGAACCCATGTCATAGGAAAGTTTTCTTAAAATTCCAGTTTTCATGTCCGAATCCTTTTAAACATGTTCAAACCTAAAACTTCTTACAACGTTGGTTAATATACTCAACTTAACTGTCACACCCTGGCTTTGCGGAAGCGTGGTTAATTTTGGTGTGACTTCTTAATACCATAGCTTAATCATACCAAAGCTATATGAGTTAAAAACATGCAAGATCATCCATTAAGTTTTGAAAATCAAACACAATACCATTGTTTTAACATACCCTGACAAACATAATCTTGTTCAACAAACATAACATAGACATGGTTTAAGGATTGTGTCTTGTCCAGGAAAGAGACACATCCCCTAAACCCCGGATGACCTTGGAAACTAGTGCAGCGGAAAACATGCCATACCGTGCCAGATCTCGTTAATTTCCTGAAATACATGTAAGTTGAAAAATCAACAATAATGTTGAGCGAGTTCATGTGTTTAGTATGTGCGCGCGAATAAACCTTTGTAATCATTGCAAGTATGAATGTTTTGTAAACTCTGGTATGAAAGCAAATAAGGAAACATATCAGTTATTGTGTATCCACATGGTCCAACCTGCGGGCGCATGGGAGGGGATAGGACAAGGTCACCACATGGTCCAACCTGCGGGCGCATGGGTGGTGTTAAGACGGGGTCACCACATGGTCCAACCTGCGGGCGCATGGGTGGTGTTAAGACAAGGTCACCACATGGTCCAACCTGCGGGCGCATGGGTGGTGTTTGTTATGCTCAAATAGGCCTATCACTCGTATCCCTCGATCGTACTACGAGGACTAAGGTTCTTAAGGTTTCACCTACCCAATCACATAACCTAACAGTTCCTTCCTTAGCTGACCATACCATGTAAGAAACATTCGTAATCATAGTAACATGTATTTCACCCCCGCAGTTAATAAAACTGAAAACAGTTAGAGAAAAGGGGGACATGAACTCACAGTCGGTGCGTCTCTACCAAGTGTCTCCAAATCTGAAAGCTGTGCGACGACCTACAAGTGCTAATTCTATTAGACGGACGGCCGTGCCTTAGCTTTATAGTTTAAGTTTTTGGGAAATAGTTAGACAACTATTTCGTGTGTTTGTTCTGTATATACTTGGTAGTTAATCTACTTCCCAAGGATGGGGGATACAATACATGTGCGTAAGTTACGTTTTATCAATCGTGTGGTAATGTAATTACCAGTGTAACTTATATAGTTATGGTGAAAGCGTTCGCAAAGTTTTGGGATCATTAACGCTTGTAAATATTATTTTCACCCTAAAATAATATTTATGTAATTTCACAAAATAATCATAAACAGTGCTGTGACAAAACATAGTTATCACGTTAACTTAGTGAAAATCCCACCTCCGAATATTTAGTAAATAAAGTTCTGGCGAAATTTATGTTTCGAAAATATGTCAAAAATAGTTCTAACACTTGTTGTGTAAATAATTCTAAGTGTTAGGTTTTTAGAAAATTTCGCCAGAGTTTCCTCTGTAACTGGAGGTGGCCACGCTTTCAAGCGTATCATTTTCTTTTAACAAATCAATTCAACAACTTCTTTATTCAATCAAACAATTTCCGACACATCAAACTAGTCGATAAGTATGTAAATCGCATAATCGCATGAACTTGTAGTTTTTCCGCATCTATAATGTAAATCCCATTATATTTTGTAGATCTTTATATAAAGTAACTTCAATCTTGTAAAAACCTCGCGTTTAGAGAAATCCGTCTTTACAACTTCTAGTAACAAGTGACAAATCTAGTTCTTTGTCGGATCTTTTTCATTTCACAAGTGTTTACACACTTGTGGTTTATAAAATCATGTTTGTTAGTGTAAGATCCACCCTTTAGAAAACATGATCTCTTTAAAGTGTGGTTCTTTAAAAATACCACTTGCAGATACGTAGATCCGCTAGTTTTAAACACCATTGTACAAGTTAAATCACTTTTACACGAGTAAAATATTTTTACACAAGTTCATGTCTCTTGTGTGGTAGAGTTTCACCTTTTAACCCTTGTGTTAACCAAAATAAGCTTATGTTAAGATCAACGATCTCACCAAACCGGGTTAAATGGTGATCCGAGCTACCACATCATAGATCGGGTCTCAAAAATCACATATTCCAAATACTACAACTTTTACACATGTTACAAGCTATTAACCACCATCTTTATAGTTTTTAGTAGACTTTAATGCTTCAAAATGTATGTTTACGATATTTAACCGACAAAATTCCTTTTACCCACTTTAGACAAGTGTAAAAACGAGTTTTAAGTGTTATACCTCTAGCTCGGGGCTAGGGAAGAATCTTGATGAAAAACGCGTGGATAAAAGCTAACGAAAGAGGTTCTTCGTGTTCCGCTTGCTCCAAACCTCCTAATACGTGACCTTTATCTCTTGTATGATGATGGAAATGCAAGAACCAAGCTCGAAAAATATGATGGAGTAAGAGTGGGGTTCGGCCGAGAGCTCCAAGGGTGAGGGAGAGAGTTTGTAAGTTGTGAAATGTGAAGTGATTATGTTAAGTGAACTCTTAGATCTTATAGGCAAACTTTTAAGGTTATTAACCATGGGTAATTATGTCTCATAGATACTAAACACAACTCAATAAAATAATCAACTTTGTACTCTTGTGTTCCCCATGGTTGGGGCCGATTACAATGGGGGGAGGGGTCTAGTTCGATTATAACTAGGTTAGTTAGGTAATTAGTTATGTTAAATAGGTTAGTTAAGTGTTTAACCTCGTTAGTAATATATAGCGTGTTATGACGGGTGTTAGGGTAATCAGGGACCCTAACTGGCTCAGAAAAATATAAATAGTGAAAATAATAATATTTTCATGTTTCGGGTAAAGTCCGGTTGTTCGGTTGGATAGTAATCCGTTAAAGCGTTACAAAAGCTTTAAAGTGTCGTTATATCATTTTAGTGACACAATTTGTTTTCCTGACACTTTAGAAAGTGTCTAGTAGTATTTTTCCCATGTTTTGGCACTTTACTAGTCAGCTAGAAGCTGGTTTATTTATTAAAGTGCTGTGTTTTGTACTTAAAGTACGTTTTGGGCACATCCAATCAGTGTATCTTATTCCTAGAGACGCAGCTTCACAACCTTTATAACCCTACACTCACTACCAGTGTAGTCAGATATTTGAGGCTCTTAACAGGCCTTAGAGGCAGTGTCTGCCTGATGCTGGTTATATCAGCATGTTCACTGTGTATCCGTTTAGTGCTACTGTGCTTTTTGTGCATCATGTTTGTCACCAAGGTTCAGCATGTAAATAATGTAGTGACAGCAAATAAAGTATGATGCAAGTAAGTGCATGTATCAGTATGCAGGTAGCAGTTTATCAGCATTTTCAGTTAAGCACAGTAATTTAGCAGTAATTAATCATTAATTAAGTCGTACGGATACCTGGTTTAGTGCGGGTTGTCACATTCTTCCCCCGTTAAATAAATTTCGTCCCGAAATTTAAGTTCTGCTTGTAGATGCAGAGTTCTTAGGAAAATAAGTGGGGTTATTTCTCCTTCATCCGGTCCTCACGTTCCCAGGTGAATTCAGGACCATGTCTGGCATTCCAACGAACTTTGACGAGTTTGACACTGCTCCGGCGGGTCTTGTTAACTTTCCAATCCGTGACCTCAACAGGTTCTTCAACGAAGTGGAGCGTGTCGTCAATATGAATCTCGTCGATGGCAACGTCGACTTGAGTTGGACTTTTCTTTAGATTGGATACATGAAATGTATCGTAAACACCATTCAGTTCAGCAGGTAGGTCCAACTTGTATGCTACTGTTCCATTTCTTTCCAGAATTCTGAAGGGACCAATGTAGCGCGGATTTAACTTCCCACGCTTTCCAAAGCGTGCCACCCCCTTCCAGGGTGAAACTTTCAATACACCATTTCTCCAACTTGGAAATCCACATGCTTCCGGTTTGGATCCGCATAGGCCTTTTGTCTGTGGCGAGCTGCTTCGATGCGTTTAAGTATTTGCGCAATCTTGTCTGTCGTCTCTTGGACGATCTCGGGGCCAGCAAGCTGCCTATCACCTGCGTCAGACCAACATAGGGGTGATCGGCACTTGCGTCCGTATAGGGCTTCAAATGGCGCGACACCAATACTGGTGTGGTAGCTGTTGTTGTATGAAAATTCTACCAAAGGTAAATGTTTATCCCAGCTACCACCCAAATCCATAACACATGCCCTCAGCATGTCTTCCAAAGTTTGTATCGTTCGCTCGCTCTGGCCGTCAGTTTGCGGATGGAACGCAGTGCTCAGATTCAACTGTGAGCCAAAGGCTTCTTGGAAGGATTGCCATATCCTTGACACAAACCTTCCGTCTCTATCAGAGATGATTGAGAGAGGTACTCCATGACGTGCGACAATCTCTCTCATGTATATTTCCGCAAGTTTACTGGTACTGTCTTTCTCTCTGATTGGCAGAAAGTGTGCGGACTTTGTTAGGCGGTCAACTATCACCCAAATCATGTCATGGCCTCTTGGCGTTCTTGGCAATTTCGTAACAAAATCCATTGAGATTTGTTCCCGTTTCCACTTGGGAATCTCAGGTTGTTGCAGCAGCCCTGAAGGCTTCTGGTATTCCGCCTTAACCTTAGCGCACGTCAAACATTTGCTCACATAAATAGCAACATCGCCTTTCATCCTAGGCCACCAATAATAATTTTTGAGATCCTGGTACATCTTATCCGATCCAGGGTGGATAGAGTACCGTGACTTGTGCGCTTCGTCGAAAATAACTTTCCTTAATCCGCCAAACAGGGGAACCCAAACCCTTTTCTCGAAACATAACGTTCCTTCCTCGTTTGGTACCAAAAGCTCCTCCATTCCACGGAGATATTCTTCCTCAAGGTTTCCCTCCTTGAGAGCTTCCTTTTGTGCGGCACGAATGCGCAAGGAAAGGTCGGTTCGGATAATCATCTCTATAGCCCTAACCCTTATGGGCTTGATCCTTTCCTTTCGACTTAGGGCATCGGCGACCACATTCGCCTTCCCCGGATGATATTTTATCTCGCAGTCGTAATCGTTTAACAATCCAACCCATCGTCTTTGCCTCATATTCAACTCCTTCTGGTTGAATATATGCTGTAGGCTTTTGTGATCTGTGAAGATTGTGCACTTCGTACCATATAGGTAGTGTCTCCAGATCTTTAGTGCAAAAACCACTGCGCCAAGCTCTAAATCGTGGGTGGTATAGTTCTTTTCATGTACCTTCAGTTGACGCGATGCATAAGCAATAACCTTTTGGCGTTGCATCAACACACAACCCAAACCTTGTCGCGATGCGTCGCAGTATACCACAAAATCGTCAGTACCTTCTGGTAGAGCTAAGATTGGCGCGTTACAAAGCTTATCCTTCAGTATCTGGAATGCTTCTTCCTGTTTGATTCCCCAATCAAACTTCTTTTCCTTCTGCGTGAGGAGCGTCAATGGTTGAGCGATCTTCGAAAAATCCTCAATGAATCTTCGATAGTAGCCAGCCAAACCCAAGAATTTCCGAATCTCGGTTGGCGTCGTAGGCGTTTCCCAATTCTTGATCGCCTCGATCTTTGTTGGGTCCATGTGGATTCCATCTCCATTTACCACGTGCCCAAGGAATTGGACTTCTCGTAGCCAAAACTCGCACTTGGAGAATTTGGCGTACAGTTGTTCCTTCTTCAGCAGTTCTAGAATGGCTCTAAGATGCTGCTCGTGTTCAGCCTTCGTTTTTGAATAAATCAAAATGTCATCGATGAATACAATCACGAACTTGTCCAAGTATGGCTTGCAAACCCTATTCATCAAGTCCATAAAGACTGCAGGTGCGTTTGTCAGACCAAACGGCATAACAAGGAACTCGTAGTGTCCATAACGAGTTCGGAAGGCTGTTTTCGGGATACTTTCCTCCTGTATCCTTAGTTGATGGTATCCAGATCGAAGATCGATCTTAGAGTAAAAGCTAGAGCCTTGCAGTTGATCAAACAGATCGTCGATTTTTGGCAGAGGGTACCTATTCTTGATCGTTAGCTTGTTCAACTCCCGGTAGTCGATGCACATACGAAAACTACCGTCCTTCTTTTTGACAAACAGGACCGGGGCTCCCCAAGGCGAGAAGCTTGGTCGGATAAAACCCTTGTCTAACAACTCTTGAAGTTGTGTTGACAGTTCCTGCATCTCAGATGGAGCAAGTCTGTAAGGTGCCTTAGCTACAGGCGCGGCGCCTGGAACTAAGTCAATGTGGAACTCTACTTGCCTCTGAGGTGGCAGTCCAGGTAAGTCTTCTGGGAAGACTTCTGGGTATTCCCTCACGACAGGGATGTCTTCGATTCTTGGCTCAGCAGCCTTCTTATCCACGATGTGTGCCAGAAGGGCAACACATCCTTTCTGCAAACACTTCCTTGCTTTCAAGCAGCTGATAATCCTTAGTGGTGTGTCACGCTTATCTCCGTGAACCACAATTGACTCACCATCATCGGTTGGGATACGAACAACCTTCTCGTGACAAACTATCTCGGCCTTGTTGCCTGATAACCAATCCATTCCTACTACCACGTCGAAGCTTCCCAACTGGACTGGTAGTAGATCCAAAGCAAACTCACGTTCTCCTAATTCGATCACACAGCCTCTGATAACTTCATTGGCTTCAACTAACTTTCCATTAGCTAATTCGATCGAGTAGGGAATATCTAACTTATTAGCGGCTAACCCAAGCATATTCTTAAATTCTAACGATACGAAGCTATAATCGGCACCAGTATCAAATAAAACGGATGCATAGCGTTGATTGATAGGGAACGTACCGGTAACAACATTGGGATCCTGGCGTGCTTCCCTAGCTTCGAGTTGGAACACTCTACCACGGGCTTGGTTCAACGTTGGGCAGTTTTTCTTAAAATGCCCGATTTCACCGCAGTTATAGCATCTGAGTCTCTGCCCGTTTCCACCCCCATTTCCAGCTGGGGTGTTGTTCTGGTTGGCATTGCCAGCCAGATTCGCATTGTTGCCTCGATTTCTGTTTCCTCCAAAATTTCCTTGTGGGCGATTCCCATTTCCACCACGGTCATCATTCCTATTTCCATATCCTCCCTGGCCTCCTCGACCGGCAGGGGCCCAACAAGTGTCCTTCGAGTGACCACGTTTCCCACATACTTCACATACTTTTAACCCACATTGACCAGAATGGTGACGCTGGCAGGCATTACACTTGGGCTGGGTGCCCATATATCCCCTTCCTTTCCTTCCACTGCCAGCTGTACCCTGAGCTGGCGTGTTTGGTGCTCCTCTCTTACCATCACCGCTAATGCCTTGCTTGAAGTTTGAGAACTTTCTTTTGTTACCTCCTGATGACTCAACATGAGTCTCTTTCTCCTTTGTCTTGACATCACCAAACTTGTTCAGACGAATGGCCTCTTCTGTGAGAGCCACGCTCAAATCAATCGCCTCGGTAATTGTCGCAGGCTTTGAAGAGGTCACCATACTTATGATTTGGGGAGCCAAACCCCAAATGAAGCGCTCGATTCGCTTGTATTCAGGTGTAACCATGTAAGGAACCACTTGAGATAAGTCGTGGAATCTTTGGACGTATTCTGCAACCTTTGGTCCATCCATCTTTAAATGCCAAAATTCAGTCTCCAACTTTTGAATTTCCGCGCGTGAACAGTACTTTTTGCGCATAAGTTCTTTCAATTCGGTCCAAGTCAGCGCGTAGGCGGCAGCTTCACCCAGAGTCTGTACTTGCAGATTCCACCAAGAGAGGGCTCCATCCAAGAATAGCCCTGAGATATAGGTGACTTGCTGATCTAGTGTGCATTTACTCATGCGAAGAACAGATTCAGTTTTCTCGGCCCAACGAACAAAGGCGACAGCACCTCCTGTGCCATCGAAGTTGACCGGTTTGCAGTCTAGAAACTGCTTGTAGGTGCATCCATGAGGTGGATTATTGTTGTTGCCCGTGTTGCCAGAGTTGCTTCCACTAGTCCCTCCTTGAGAGGCGGCGTATTGTGCAATGGCAGCAGCGATAATTTGCTGGAGTTCTGCCTTATTGGTAGGCAACGGCGTTTGACGTCTTGGCGGCATCTTCTAAAAGATGTGTTTACGTTGGTCAGGTCATAATAAGTAGAGTGTAAGTATATAACAATGTCAACACATGACATCTCATGTTATCAATCACATAACATCTCATGTTATAAATAGATCACCCATATTGATAGCTTCTGCAATGGTTGAGGGCTTTGAGGTAGTAACCATACCCCTGATCTGGGGTGCAAGTGTCCAAATGAATCGTTCAATCCTTTTGAACTCCGGTTTGACTAAGTAGGGGGGCGACCCTAGATAAGTCGTGCGATCGCTGGACAAGTTCAGGAATTTCTGGTTCGTCCATTTTCAAATTCCTGAACTCCACCTCAAGCTTCTAAATTCCAGTCCTAAAACAACATTTCTTCTCAATCGTTTCCTTGAGCTCGTCCCAGCTCAGTGCATAAGCAGCGTCTGTGCCAAGGGTCTGAACCTGGAGGTTCCATTAAGAGAGTGTGCCATCTAGAAATATCCCCGAGATATAGGTAACACTCTGTTGGGGCGAACAGTTACTCATTCTTAGAATGGAGTCGGTCTTTTCGGACCAACGAACAAATGCAACGGTGCCTCCTGTTCCGTCAAAGTTCAAAGGCTTGCAGTTCAGGAATTGTTTATAGGTGCAGCCAGTTGGAGGGTTATTTCCAGTAATACCATCGTTGTACTTAGAGCGGAGGGCTTCATGTCGTGCATTTATCAGTGAGATGCGTTCTTGCAGCTCGGCTTCTGTCCTTGGCAACGTACTGGTGTTTGTGTCACGTCTGGGTGACATTCCCTTTTGTCAAAGTGGTGTGAAGCGGGTTAGACAACGTTTCAATTGTCTATGAGGTGTATATAGCAACATAAGCCATCATGTAATCACCCAATTTCACACGCAAATATACTCACTGTATGAGTGTGGAAGTAAATTTCTGAGCCTTCACATAGGCTTGCCAATTTGGCTTGTTGCTTGTAATAGAATGAACCCGAGGCTACATCGCCTTGGTCATTCGTGTTTAAGTTATTTCCTGCTACATTGGTTATCATTAGCTTGACCTGCAGAGTCCACCAGGATTCCTGTGCACTACAAATCGTTATTACGTGGGCCCCCGTAATAATAAATTGCCTTGCACAGTTACCCCAAATTTTCTCTCATCCAAGCAGATGATCAATCAAGGAGCAACAGCAGGTGCATCGGCATGAACAGGGTCATGCTCCAATGCGGGGTCAGGAGCAACGCCTGGCTCAGGGGCCACGTCTAGCTCCGAATCAAAACTCCATCTCAAAATCAGCTGGATCAACAAACACAGGGGTCGACAGGGCTACAGGATCCCCCAAGGGCTGGTCTAAGTGCATGAACTCAATGTCATGGTCTGGATCAACACCAGGCGGAAAAACAGAATTGTCCTCATTATCGCGATCAAACTCGAATCTGTGTGCGGGATCCGGTGCAGCTGATGATGCCATATCAGGGTCGGCGTCGTGTAAGTGGTGTTGCATTCCCTGTATGTGCGAAGATGCGGATGTTAGAAACTCAAATGAGTCTGGGGTAGGGGAGTGGACATGAGTTTCCCCTACAGGAGCGTCCGCATGCAGTAGTCTAATACCAGCAGCAATAGGGCCTTGCCCCCAAGTGGGTCCTCCTCTTAATAGTTCGACATTGTCTTCAGAGACAATGTCGGGGGCATATCAACAACGAGATAAGCGGCAAGGGGCACAGGAGCAGGGATTACTGCGAGTGGCAAGTTCCCAACAAGATGGCCATCAGTAGGCTCTGCTACGACTTCAGGCAGCGCAAAAGGGCTGAAAGTCGTCATTGTCTGTGCCGGTAGTATCGGAAATGTACACCTCGTGCTTCGATGAAACTATGTCGTCTGACACTAAGGCCATGGGATTCGTAGTGTCCACCTTTCTAGTACTTGATGAAAGCATGACGTTTGTAACACCAACACATATATGTATAAATATAGTCATATAAACATGTAGTCACCACGTAAACATTCAAATCATTCTCCTAGTCTTACTAGCCAATTTCATCCAGTCTATAAGACTGCTCTATCCTCCACCTTGATCACTTAGATCGATCCTCGGTCTCCTTGACCGAGCATTCAGTCGTTATGACTGAACCTACTCTTCCTAGCCTTGCTAGACCACTACCTTGGTCACCTAGACCGAACCTCGATCCTCCAGACCGAGCCTTATAACAAACCAACGTGCTTAACTACTTCGATCACCTCGGTCCTCCAGACCGATTCCTCAGCCCTCCAAGCTGAGCCTATAAATAATAAAATGTACTCAACATTCGTTTGTAAAAAGTTTTGGATCTGGACTTAAGTGGTATGCAGAAAAATGTTTTCGTGAGAGCCCTAGTGATCATAGTCTAGACTCGAGAAAGAATCCTAGTTCGCTATGATCAGAGCTCTGATACCAAGCTGTCACACCCTGGCTTTGCGGAAGCGTGGTTAATTTTGGTGTGACTTCTTAATACCATAGCTTAATCATACCAAAGCTATATGAGTTAAAAACATGCAAGATCATCCATTAAGTTTTGAAAATCAAACACAATACCATTGTTTTAACATACCCTGACAAACATAATCTTGTTCAACAAACATAACATAGACATGGTTTAAGGATTGTGTCTTGTCCAGGAAAGAGACACATCCCCTAAACCCCGGATGACCTTGGAAACTAGTGCAGCGGAAAACATGCCATACCGTGCCAGATCTCGTTAATTTCCTGAAATACATGTAAGTTGAAAAATCAACAATAATGTTGAGCGAGTTCATGTGTTTAGTATGTGCGCGCGAATAAACCTTTGTAATCATTGCAAGTATGAATGTTTTGTAAACTCTGGTATGAAAGCAAATAAGGAAACATATCAGTTATTGTGTATCCACATGGTCCAACCTGCGGGCGCATGGGAGGGGATAGGACAAGGTCACCACATTGTCCAACCTGCGGGCGCATGGGTGGTGTTACGTCAAGGTCACCACATGGTCCAACCTGCGGGCGCATGGGTGGTGTTAAGACGGGGTCACCACATGGTCCAACCTGCGGGCGCATGGGTGGTGTTAAGACAAGGTCACCACATGGTCCAACCTGCGGGCGCATGGGTGGTGTTTGTTATGCTCAAATAGGCCTATCACTAGTATCCCTCGATCGTACTACGAGGACTAAGGTTCTTAAGGTTTCACCTACCCAATCACATAACCTAACAGTTCCTTCCTTAGCTGACCATACCATGTAAGAAACATTCGTAATCATAGTAACATGTATTTCACCCCCGCAGTTAATAAAACTGAAAACAGTTAGAGAAAAGGGTGACATGAACTCACAGTCGGTGCGTCTCTACCAAGTGTCTCCAAATCTGAAAGTTGTGCGACGACCTACAAGTGCTAATTCTATTAGACGGACGGCCGTGCCTTAGCTTTATAGTTTAAGTTTTTGGGAAATAGTTAGACAACTATTTCGTGTGTTTGTTCTGTATATACTTGGTAGTTAATCTACTTCCCAAGGATGGGGGATACAATACATGTGCGTAAGTTACGTTTTATCAATCGTGTGGTAATGTAATTACCAGTGTAACTTATATAGTTATGGTGAAAGCGTTCGCAAAGTTTTGGGATCATTAACGCTTGTAAATATTATTTTCACCCTAAAATAATATTTATGTAATTTCACAAAATAATCATAAACAGTGCTGTGACAAAACATAGTTATCACGTTAACTTAGTGAAAATCCCACCTCCGAATATTTAGTAAATAAAGTTCTGGCGAAATTTATGTTTCGAAAATATGTCAAAAATAGTTCTAACACTTGTTGTGTAAATAATTCTAAGTGTTAGGTTTTTAGAAAATTTCGCCAGAGTTTCCTCTGTAACTGGAGGTGGCCACGCTTTCAAGCGTATCATTTTCTTTTAACAAATCAATTCAACAACTTCTTTATTCAATCAAACAATTTCCGACACATCAAACTAGTCGATAAGTATGTAAATCGCATAATCGCATGAACTTGTAGTTTTTCCGCATCTATAATGTAAATCCCATTATATTTTGTAGATCTTTATATAAAGTAACTTCAATCTTGTAAAAACCTCGCGTTTAGAGAAATCCGTCTTTACAACTTCTAGTAACAAGTGACAAATCTAGTTCTTTGTCGGATCTTTTTCATTTCACAAGTGTTTACACACTTGTGGTTTATAAAATCATGTTTGTTAGTGTAAGATCCACCCTTTAGAAAACATGATCTCTTTAAAGTGTGGTTCTTTAAAAATACCACTTGCAGATACGTAGATCCGCTAGTTTTAAACACCATTGTACAAGTTAAATCACTTTTACACGAGTAAAATATTTTTACACAAGTTCATGTCTCTTGTGTGGTAGAGTTTCACCTTTTAACCCTTGTGTTAACCAAAATAAGCTTATGTTAAGATCAACGATCTCACCAAACCGGGTTAAATGGTGATCCGAGCTACCACATCATAGATCGGGTCTCAAAAATCACATATTCCAAATACTACAACTTTTACACATGTTACAAGCTATTAACCACCATCTTTATAGTTTTTAGTAGACTTTAATGCTTCAAAATGTATGTTTACGATATTTAACCGACAAAATTCCTTTTACCCACTTTAGACAAGTGTAAAAACGAGTTTTAAGTGTTATACCTCTAGCTCGGGGCTAGGGAAGAATCTTGATGAAAAACGCGTGGATAAAAGCTAACGAAAGAGGTTCTTCGTGTTCCGCTTGCTCCAAACCTCCTAATACGTGACCTTTATCTCTTGTATGATGATGGAAATGCAAGAACCAAGCTCGAAAAATATGATGGAGTAAGAGTGGGGTTCGGCCGAGAGCTCCAAGGGTGAGGGAGAGAGTTTGTAAGTTGTGAAATGTGAAGTGATTATGTTAAGTGAACTCTTAGATCTTATAGGCAAACTTTTAAGGTTATTAACCATGGGTAATTATGTCTCATAGTTACTAAACACAACTCAATAAAATAATCAACTTTGTACTCTTGTGTTCCCCATGGTTGGGGCCGATTACAATGGGGGGAGGGGTCTAGTTCGATTATAACTAGGTTAGTTAGGTAATTAGTTATGTTAAATAGGTTAGTTAAGTGTTTAACCTCGTTAGTAATATATAGCGTGTTATGACGGGTGTTAGGGTAATCAGGGACCCTAACTGGCTCAGAAAAATATAAATAGTGAAAATAATAATATTTTCATGTTTCGGGTAAAGTCCGGTTGTTCGGTTGGATAGTAATCCGTTAAAGCGTTACAAAAGCTTTAAAGTGTCGTTATATCATTTTAGTGACACAATTTGTTTTCCTGACACTTTAGAAAGTGTCTAGTAGTATTTTTCCCATGTTTTGGCACTTTACTAGTCAGCTAGAAGCTGGTTTATTTATTAAAGTGCTGTGTTTTATACTTAAAGTACGTTTTGGGCACATCCAATCAGTGTATCTTATTCCTAGAGACGCAGCTTCACAACCTTTATAACCCTACACTCACTACCAGTGTAGTCAGATATTTGAGGCTCTTAACAGGCCTTAGAGGCAGTGTCTGCCTGATGCTGGTTATATCAGCATGTTCACTGTGTATCCGTTTAGTGCTACTGTGCTTTTTGTGCATCATGTTTGTCACCAAGGTTCAGCATGTAAATAATGTAGTGACAGCAAATAAAGTATGATGCAAGTAAGTGCATGTATCAGTATGCAGGTAGCAGTTTATCAGCATTTTCAGTTAAGCACAGTAATTTAGCAGTAATTAATCATTAATTAAGTCGTACGGATACCTGGTTTAGTGCGGGTTGTCACATTAACCTTACGTTATGAGAAATCTATCAAGCTGTTCTTTAAACTTATTTTGCACCGACTTTAATAACTCTTCGAGACCCGAAATGCTATTGAGGCACCAATTCGTGGAATACTACTCTCGTTGTTACGTCATTTCTTCGTTGTCGCAATTGATCTCTCTCTTACTCGAGACAATCATGCTTGTCAACTCTCACCCGATTAACTCGCTGTATCGCTACTTATATGGGATCAACTCTCAAAGTCTACCTGTTGGATTAATTTCGGGACGAAATTTCCTAAAGTAGGGGAGACTGTAACAACCCGCACTCTCGTGCGTTGTTACTACTCGCTACACTCGTTACGCCTAGCACCAGAGATTCGGATCATAATGTAACTATATCGCATACAACGCTATATCATAGTATATTCGAATAATCACGCATATTCTATCACTATTACAAAGCTATTTTCACAAATACTAACACTCACGATGACATTGAGTGAGGACCTATTCTACCCTTCTCGATAGCCGTGAGGTGTCGAAACGTAAACAATTAACGCTAACAAGGACTTTCGGGTGAGTGATATCCCTCCAGTCGTCGTGACGATGATGACCATACGAGTGAGTGGTACCCCGTCAGTCATTGTGGCACAACGTATACACTAACGCTCACGGTGACGTCGGGAGAGGACCTATTCTACCCTCTGAGATGGCCGTGATGCGTCCTAACGCAATACATACTCGAAACGAACACTTGGGAATATGGATACGTATATACGACCCTATTTGATTAATTATAATAAATATATATATATATATATATATATATATATATATATATATATATATAAATGGGTACGAAAATGTACAACCAAAACTATCGCAACGCTTAAACGATCGAAGCAGAACGCCAAAACTTAGCTCGCCGGAGGTATACGATCAAATGGCAGGCCAGCCGATCGGACAGGCCAGCCGATCGGACAGGCCAGCTGATCGGACAGGCCACCCGATCGGACAGCCATCCGATCGGATAAGGCTGCACTTCCTTCCTTTCCCCTTTGCCTATAAATACCCCATTGTCACATCACGCACACATGCTGTGACTGTTGCTGTTCGACCAGACGTTCCAACCCCTTTTTCTCTCGATTTCTCGTGATTCTTGTAAGTTTCCAACCTAATTCTTGTACTTCTATGATCTATATTCAATTCTACACCTTTCTACCTTTTAAATCTTCACTTTTAACCGTGAAATCTCTGGATTTTGGGCATTCTAGGGTGATGTCACCATGGAGTTCTTATGAACTTCAAGAGTGGTGTCATCCCATGAGCGAACGACTCGGATCTGGATGATTTCCATACGTTTTTACATAAATCTAGTCTAAATCTACGTTTTCTAATCAAGGAGTTATGTGATTGCCATGGATTTGAGGTGTTTTAAAGATGATGTCATCATAAGTTCACATGAACTTCAAAGTGTGACCTCATTCTTACCATAAACAGCTCGGATCTAATCGATTTCACATGTTTGCATAACAATCCCACCTAAATCTATGTTATCCAACCAAAGCGTGTGTGTTTTCGGGTTAAACAGGGGAAAGACCATCAAGAACGGCCAGATCTGATGAAACGGGGTGGTTCCCGGCCGTTAGAACGGGTAGGATTTGATGGGGTTTCAGTAGTTTAACACAAGGACACCCCATCTCAGTCAAATCACCTGAAATCTTTCTAAAACCCATCAAGTGTGACAAGATCATGACGATGGAACGAATTGCCGTCCGATCGGACAGCAAACAAGATTCAACCGACCGATCGGACAAGGTGTTAACCGATCGGACCACATGGTAACCGATCGGACATGTTAACCGATCGGCTAGCATGTTAACCAATCGGACAACATGCTAACCGATCGGACACCATGTTAACCGGCCGGATAGCATGGTAACCGAACAGACCACATGTCCAGCCGACCGAACGGCCCAAGTATCAATGTCCGAACCAAACCTTGGTCCTTTCACCACCATCTAACACGTTATTCACCGTTTAACGATCTGTAACCAGGATAACTCAGACGTACTCTCAATCGATCCAAATCAAGTTGTGTTTACTTGTCGATTACGAACTGTGAGTATACTTGAACCCTTTTTATCGCATTTTGGGTGTAACATACGTTTATAACAAATCGAACTTATCAAACGAATTATTCAATCAATCGAATTATCACTTGCGAATAACTGTTATGCATAGATATACGGGATGCTAATTGCATATGTGCTAGGGCTTATACTCGCGACGTCCCACCATGACTAGTATAGTACTATTGCGCCCGACGGGGTCTAGTTTGCCATCGCATATTCGAGCATCGAGGACTTAGTTAGTAGTATCAGCTTTGTGAGTATATATGTCGTGTGTTACGTTTATGCATATGGAACTTCGCTACACATTTTTAATCTATTACGCTATACATATCAAACCTGTATACTCACCAATACTTTTGTATTGACAGATATTTTAACGTATGTTGCAGGTTAGATCGCAGGCTATTTCAAATCAAGCTAGGAAGTCTAGAAACTCAACTAAAACCTAGGTTGTCGTATTTGTATTGTTCGAGAGGACAAGAAATCTGTGATAACTTATGTGATTGTATTATTTGTTAGTATGGGATAACGAATGTATTAAATATTATCGCAATATAGTTGTTATGGATTCTCTTGAGCAATCTGATTCGCCTAGTGCCGCGCCCCGATGATTCCGCCATCGGTTGGGTTGTGACACACATCATCCCCAAATTGAAAGAAATTTCGTCCCGAAATTTGATAAGTAACCCAAAGCAGAGTAACCCAAAGCAGCAAGGTGTTAGATCAGGATGACTGTGGATTTTCCCCGGGTGCCACATCATCCCCAACTTCAAAGGGAATTTCGTCCCGAAATTCACCAGTTGCATCAGGATTCGATTCAGCAGTTTTGAACAGTTGAGGATACTTGAGTTTCATCTGATCCTCGCGTTCCCACGTGAACTCCGGTCCACGTCTTGAGTTCCAACGAACTCTCACGATTGGAATTCGACTATGCTAACGAACCTTAACTTCCCGATCCATGATTTCAATAGGTTCTTCAACGAACTGCAACTTGTCGTCAAGCTTTAGCTCTTGCAACGGCACGACGAGTGTTTCATCGGACAAACACTTTTTCAGGTTCGAGACATGAAAGACGTCATGAACCTTACCCAACACATCAGGTAACTCAAGCCGATAGGCAACCTTGCCGATTCTTTCCAAGATTTTGAACGGGCCAACGTATCGTGGATTCAGTTTGCCTCGCTTCCCAAAGCGTACCACGCCTTTCCAGGGTGAAACTCTTAACATAATGCGATCGCCTACATCGAACTCCAAGGGTTTCCTATGCTTATCAGCGTAGATTTTCTGTCGGTCACGCGCTGCCGCCATGCGATTTCTGATCTGGACAATCTTCTCTGAAGTTTCAAGTACCAGTTTCGGGCATGTGATCTGACTGTCCCCCACCTCAGCCCAACAAAGAGGAGATCGGAATTTCCGTCCGTACAGTGCCTCGAACGGGTCTGCCTAGATACTAGAATGGTAACTGTTGTTGTAAGAGAGCTCTATCAAAGGAAAATGTTTCTCCCAACCTTTACCAAAATCGATTACACATGCTCGCAGCATGTCTTCGAGTGTCTGGATGTTTCGTTCGCTTTGACCATCCGTCTGTGGGTGATAAGCAGTGCTCATGTCAAGACGTGAGCCGAACGATTTGTGCATTGCCTGTCACAAATCGGGTATGAAACGCGGATCACGATCGGAGATGATAGAGGTTGGCACCCCGTGCCTAGAAACCACCTCCTTCAGGTAAACACCAGCAAGTTGTGAGAACTTATCAGTTTCTTTTATAGTGAGGAAGTGTGCTGATTTCGTGAGACGGTCGATGATCACCCAAATGGTATCATTCCCGCTTTGAGTTCTAGGTAGACCAGTGATAAAATCCATGGCAATTTGCTCCCATTTCCACATTGGTATTTCTGGTTGCTGAAGCAAACCAGATGGTTTCTGATATTCCACATTGACTTTCGCGCAAGTCAAACATTTACTCACATACGTCGCGATGTGGGCTTTCATTTTCGGTCACCAATATAAGATTTTGAGGTCCTGATACATCTTATCAGAACCCGGATGAACAGAGTATCGAGACTTGTACGCTTTGTCCATCACAAGCTCTCTAAGATTACCATACAAAGGGACCCATATCCGTTCCATGCAATAGAGAATACCATCGGATCTCTTTACAAATCGTTTCTCCATGCCCCGCAAATACTCAGCTTTAAGGTGTTCCTCTTTCAGCGCTTCAGTTTGAGCAGAACGGATCTGGTCAGAGAGGTTTAAGTGAATAGTGAGCTGTAAGGATTGTACACGTTTAGGTTTTACCTCCTTTCGACTAAGGGTATCAGCCACAACGTTGGCTTTGCCTGGATGATACTTGATGGAACAATCGTAATCATTTAAGAGTTCCACCCAGCGGCGCTGTCGCATGTTTAACTCCTTTTGGTCGAAGATGTGCTGGAGGCTTCTGTGGTCGGTATAAATAGTGCATTTGGTACCGTACAAGTAATGCCTCCAGATTTTTAATGCAAAAATCACAGCTCCCAACTCTAAGTCATGAGTCGTGTAATTCTTCTCGTGAACCTTTAACTGTCGAGAGGCGTAAGATATCACTTTCTCGCGTTGCATCAGCACGCAACCGAGACCATGAATAGAAGCATCACAGTACACCACAAAATCTTCGGTACCCTCATGTAAAGATAAAATTAGTGCACTGCAGAGCTTTTGCTTTAGAAGCTGGAAGGCGTCTTCCTGTTTCGTTCCCCAGGAATACACGACACCCTTCTGCGTTAAGGTGGTGAGGGGTTGGGCAATCTTTGAAAAACCCTCAATAACCCTTCAATAGTACCCAGCGAGACCAAGAAATTGTCGCACCTCTGAAGGATTCCTTGGTGCCACCCAATTCCTGATAGAGCCGATTTTAGCGGGATCCACATGTATTCCCAGCTCGTTGACTATGTGACCAACGAAGTGTACTTCTCGAATCCAGAAGTCGCACTTAGAGAATTTCGCGTAAAGCTGCTCCTTCCTCAGGAGCTCCAAGATAAGACGCAAGTGTCGCTCGTGGTCCTCCTGGTTCTTAGAGTAGATCAGAATGACATCGATAATCTACTTGTTCATCACTTAGAAGTAACCTTACATCAAGTACTTCATAATTTCATCATATCTAACGGAATTGGGCATACATAAACATCTAATTTCATCTTTGGATCATAATCCATCAATTTATTTGCAAGTAACCTACTTGTCTCGAATTTCAACTTTAACCAATCTAGGTTTTACGACATACCTTATGATCCCCTTGACTTGGTGATCGTTTATATGCGTTCGTGCTTCAATTCGGGTCTTGAATTGACCTTCAATTTTGGGTTTTGAGCTTGAACAAGGGTTTCACCCCTTGTTTCTTTCTACAGGTCGTACGTACACACACACACACTTAATGTGTGTGTTGTGTCTAATTTTTGTTTTTTAATAAAATAATTTACCCACTTGGCCATATTAGTCCCTCATGTTTCATTTTGATCAAATGAAGCTATAACTCATAGTTTATCACTTAATTACACATTATTAACAAGGCTAATTATTCCTAGTTAACTTAGTGGGTTCAGGGATTTGTAACCCGTTTTATTTTAAGTCCCGTTAACTCGGGCCTCTTATAAACTTTGTCTTCTCAAAGCATTTATTCTTCTTTTTAATTAACAATAGGATTATTTATTTAAATCCTAATATTTACCGGGTTAATTACCACTAACAGTATTTCAACCGTTCATTATTATAAACGTGGTTTGCCTATCAAACCCATTTTCGGGGTGTTACAAGTCTACCCCCCTTAAAGAGGTTTCGTCCTCGAAACCTTATTTACGTGGTTTGCCAGCACACCGCCCCCTCGGGGCGTCCCCGTCGTCTCAGTCTCCCTTTCGACGATGATGTCAAGCTTATTTAAAAAAAAAAGAGCCGTTAATAACGGCTAGTTTCCAATAAAAATATTATTTTTATAAATAATAACAATTTACCCCACTTTTCAAACCAATTCAACCCAATCTCTCTCTTTTTTATACAATTCTTCAACTTTTATAAAATTTTAGCCATGGATCCATACAATCAAAGCAACCTGAACCCAAACCCAAACCAAAACGTTTTCTCGGTACCCGGTTGCTATCCAACGATGGATCTGAATTGGTCGGCAACACAATTTTCTTTTTCAGGTTTCCGACAAAGCACCAATGCTTTCACTCAAATGAACCAAATGCAATTGATGCAACAGATGTTAATGCTAAACCCTTTTAACTCGCAATTTCAATCGCAACCACAACCTTCACCGCCACCGGAAGAATTGTCTCAACCCGTAGAAGATGAGGTTGAAGAATATGTGCCGGAGACGCAACCCTAAACCTCCAAATGAAATAAAGGAAAGCAAATGACGCATGTAGCCGGTGAGCAACCTTCAAAGCTAAAGGCGCAACCATGGTCAAAAATCGAGTAGCAGGCATTACCTAAGGCGTCGATTAGTACGTCAAAATGCCCAATTGTTGGTATGTAAAAATATATAAATTTTAAACTTTTTAATATATAAATTTTAAACTTTTTAATATATAAATTTATTACATTTTTAAAATATAAGAAACAACCACGCCGACAATGGTTTTTGGAAGGAAATACTAGCAAAATTCCTTGCGATTATGGAACAAGGTCCGTATCGAGATCTCAATTCAGTCGCTTCGAAGTGGCGAAAGATGCATCCGGTCGTCAACCATTTTTGTGGGTATTATAACAACTTATATACTAATCTTCCAAGTGGGTGGAGTGACGAAAGCGTTTTTAAAGAGGTGATGCGTAGATACGAAGATGAGCATCGGCATGTTTTCCCACACGTCCGGGCATTCGATGTTATGAAGAACAATAAGAAGTGGGAGTTGGTTCTAAACGAGGTTGCAAGCGCTAAATGGACGAAAACCTCGGAGATGGGAAGTTATAGTGTGGGGGCTCGGACGCACGATGTCAGATAAATATAAACGACGAGCCTGAATTTGACGAGGAAGAGAATGTAGTTCGAGAGGAGGTACGTCCCATTGAAAGGGACAAAGCCAAAAGGATGGCTGCAAAAAAAAAAAAAACAAGCCTCATCAGGGGCAGTTTGAAAATGGACGAGTTAATGGCCTAGTTCAAAGCATACATCAAGGTCACAACCGAAAAGGTAAAAATGAAGCAACGTGAAGTAGACTAACGGGTAAGGTTGAAGCAAGAGGCGGCAGAACTAGAGGAATGGAAGATAATGACAACTGATATCAACATGTATCCGGAAGAAGACCGTCACGTTTTGCGTAAAATGAAAGAAAAGGTCTCTAAAAATTGAATTTTTAGGATTTTTATTTTTTAGCAATCTAGTGTTTTTTTAAGTTGAGTTTTTTTAAGTTATCTAATGTTTTATTTTATAAGTTATGTAATGTTTTAAGAAAAAATCAATTTTAATAAAAAATAAAAAAAGGAGGAGGCCCATCCTCCACACCCTTGGTCCATCCTTGAAGGGGCATCCTCCTTGGGTGGTGATGTCGAGAACCATCCTCAAAGGATGGGGCTCCTCCACACCCCATAGTCATAGACTCATAGGTCATGCGTAATGAGCATTATTGGGGCGTGAAAGGGTTTGATAATGCCTTCAACGCCGTCCCTTGGGCGTTATATGGGCATGAAAACGGAGAGACATTTCTAAATTAATGCTCATTGTGAAGAAAAAAATAAAAAGTAATGAATGAAAATGCATTAGTCATTACACATTTTTATAGGGAAATTAAGATGTTAACGTGACGAAAAATGCCTCTTATAAGACATTAACTATATTATTATACTAGTATTAAGCTCATGCGTTGCAGCGGTTGTCATGAAACTGTGTTAAGTAGTAGCAATACTATACCATTGTCAGCGACCACCAACACCGGAAAAGCTCGTAAAAACAAAATAAATAAAAACGGGAAAAAAATAACGCCGAGCGAAAAGCAGACGTAAAATCTTTGAATCACGCACGCTCGTTGCTGAGAAATTAAACCGAAACGTAAAACATAGAAAAAATTAACGAAGTCCATCCGGGACTCCGCGCGTTGGACGAACTTGTCAAACGCAGAAAAATAGATGTGACGCGACGGGCCAGTCAAACGGGAAAAAAATATACGAAAAAATGTTGAACCCCACACGCACGTTGCGGTGCGTTAACTCACAAAATTTAGAACGAAACGAAAAACTTGGGAAAGATGAAAAGTATGGTCGACCAAAATTGAAAATAAAAAAGAGTTGAGATTAATTGCAAAAGATGAAAAACTTTGGGTCAAAAGTAAAAAAAAAAAAATAAAGGGTCTAAATTGTAAAATTGAAGTTATTTATTAATTTTAGATAAAGATAGTATAATTTGTGAAATCATCAGTAAATACTAAACAAATTAATGTATTTTCCGGAAACTAAAATGGTTGGTAATGTTAAATATTTAAATGTTATCATTTATATTTTAATCATATAACTAAACTATGTTTATTCGATTAGGACTTGTAAGAATAAGGATAGAATCATAGAAAAATAATACACGTATAACAAACCCTAATATAATATCAGCAATATTTTAATAATAAGATTAAATGGATGAAGATGATAAAGTATTAAAGTGCATAAATAGAGGTCAACTAATTAAACTTATTTGACTAATATAGGTTTGCTAAGCACTTAAGTAGCAATCATTAAGATTTGGTTGTGTCGGATGACGTCAAAAAATGTAGTTATTCTTTTATGAATATTTTATTTCGTCAACACCATAGCCTACTCAGGTTGCTACAATTGGAATTATAACTGTAGCACATAGTTTACTAGTGTATTTATAAAAGGTTCACAATTTGAATACCTTTGACTCACGTTATTTGAAAGGTATTCAAACTCCCAATAATGGTCCGGTAATCTCTCACATTTTTTTATGCTGATAATGCTCTTGTGTTGGGGGAGTGGGATAGGGATAATGTTAAGTATGTGGCGAGATGTTTGAGAATTTTTTACTTATGCTCGGTAATGTGTGCAAAATGCAACATATATATTACATCAATTGTGGCATAAAACTGATCTTTTTTTAGTATTAATGTTAGAAAAAATGTGCTTTTGTCTTCCTTTTGTATTTTCAGGATTAAATGAGCTTAAATTAACAAAAGAAGCAAAAAGTCAGCTAAATCTAACATAAATACAAGAAAATGAACAAACGTGGCATGCCCGACCTCCCCGACAGCATCTTCCCAAGCAAAACAAGAAAACAGAAGGCTGAACACGCCCCGTGCTCAGTGAACACGGGGGCGTGCCCAAGTGCCAGCATAAAAGACAAAGCTATAGAAGCTTCTATCGCCCACCACGGGGCCGTGCTCAGCGGACACGGGGCCGTGGTCAACTATAAGATTCACATAATCCAGGCAAATCTTGATAGTACAGATATGCTTCTGCACACGGGGGCGTGCCCAGCGGACACGGAGGCGTGGTCAACTAATGCAGACAAACTGCAATTAATGAAGACAGATAAGAGGATGGACACGGGGCCGTGCCCGAGCTACTGTTCAGGCTATAAATAGGGGTGTTTGGCTCATTTGCAAACCATCCCTTGGCACACCACCTCTCTCACACTTCACCCACCACCCACCACCATCACAACACCATCATCCACCACCATCATTCATTGTCCATCATAGAGTGTGTGAGTCGTCTCGGGATCCAAGATTGATCGTAAGAGTTCTTGACAATCAAAGGCCATGTTTGCCTAAGTCTCTTACATCACTTGGTGAAGACAAGTGTCTAGTGTAATACTTTTTATTTTTAATCTTTTCGCACTTTTTACTTAGTTATGTATTAATGACTTTAATAACTAGTTTCTTATGTTGAAGGTGATTCTTCCTTATCGTTTGTCCGTGGTGTCTTGGCATTATTTTACTGTCTATATAAAATAAAATATTTTCACCATTCATATCTCTACGGTCTATATGGAGGTATGTTGGCTACCTGTAGGGGGTTAAGGGAACGGTTTGGTAAGAGTCTTGCCTTGTTCAGTGTATAGATCCTGCAAGGACCTGGGTCAAATTTAGTAGGACCTCATTCAATACCCACCGGTATTGGATGGCGGGGGTCCAAACTCTTTGATCCCCTCATATGTAAGCTACTATTAATACTTTAACCCGGCTACTTAGGACTGTATCCCTGCTAACTCAGACTACTTAGCCGAGGGTAACGTCACCTTCAAAAGAGGGGCCTACCACAATACGCATTAATAACTTAATTAATTATCTTTCAATAATCCGACCCTTTAGGATTGTATCCTTGCTGACTCAAACTACTGGGTTGAGGGTAACGTCACCTTCAAAAGAGGGGCCTACTACAATAACTAAGATAATCTCTTAAATAAGTGCAAAAGTGCGGAAATAATCAAAGGTTACACTAAACACGAGTCGAAGCCAAGTGATTCATCTTGTCTATCTGTTTTTTATTTTTATTTTATTTTTCAGGATTTTAGTTAGCTTTTATTTTTCTAGTTTAAAAACCTTTTTTCTAATTTTTTGATTTGATTAGACGTTGAGGATAAACCGGTACTAAAAGCTCTTGTGTCCTTGGACGACCTCGGTATCTTGCCAACACTATACTACGCTCACGATGGGTGCACTTGCCCATATGTGTGTTTGGTGTTAGTAAAATATCGTGTTTTATAAATTTAAAACTTGGCTAAAAAGTGTTAAAAAGGGCTTAAAATATACATAAAAATCCATATCACACTTTACGCACATCAAGTTTTTGGCGCCGTTGCCGGGGACACAAGGATTTTAAGAAAGTTAGAAATCAGCGGCCTAATCGTTTTTCTAATTTTTCTGTTTTTTAGGATTTTTCCTAGTTTTTCAGTTTCTGCAGACGCTCAGCACGGGCCGTGCCTGGTCGGACACGGGCCGTGCCCAGCCTTGTTACTGGCAGTTCTTATTTTCCGAGTTACAGGGAGCTGAGCACGAGGCCGTGTCGGTGCAACACGGGGCCGTGTCCAGCTCCCAGCAACAGGGATCCGGAAAACAATTAGTGTATCTCCGACCACGGGCCGTGTTCACCTGAGCACGGGGCCGTGGTGAACCTTCTGACCAACGTTCTTTTTTGTTTTTATTGCAGGACTTGGAACCCAGGCGCCACATCTGAACTTTCTACGTAGTGCATGAGCTCCAGTTCTAGTAGAGACATAAAAGAACCTCTTGAAGAACCCGAACGCTTTCTCAGAAAAAGACTTAAAGCTAAAAACCAAGAGAAAGTCTCGGGGGATCCACTTCCAATGGCGGACCAACGTACCCTCATGGATTACCTACGACCCACTGTAGGTAATCTCGGCGCCGCTATCAATGCACCGAATGTCGAAGCTAATAACTTCGAACTTCGGCCACATTTGATACAAATGCTTCAAGACTCCGCAACCTTCCATGGGCTTGCGGACGAGGATCCCCATCTACATATTACTAATTTCTTAGAAATATGTGATACCTTTCGGATCAATGGAGCATCAAACGACGCCATCCGCCTTCGGATGTTTCCATTTTCACTAAAAGACCGAGCTAAGGCTTGGCTTAACACCATCCCAGTTGGCTCGGTAAACACCTGGGATGAACTAGCCCAAAAGTTTCTATATAAGTATTTCCCTCCTGCTAAAACGGCTAAATTAATGACTGAAATTAATACATATTCACAAGAGGATGGGGAATCCTTATATGAAACTTGGGAAAGGTTCAAGGAGCTACTAAGAAAGTGTCCTCATCACGGTCTTGCGGTATGGCAACAAGTATCCACGTTCTACAATGGGTTGTTGCCACACACGAGACAAACGCTTGATTCTAGCTCCGGGGGACTTTTAGGTAATCGTCGCCCAAATGAAATATATAATCAAATTGAGGAAATTGCTCAAACCAATTTTCAGTGGCACACTCCCCGAGGCGATAAATCTATTGCCCCGGGCACCCATAAGGTTGATGAAAGCACTTCTTTACAAGCTCAAATCGAGGCCCTTTCTTCAAAAATCAAAAAGTTAGAAATGGCAAAAACGGTCTCGGTAATGGCTTGTGAAGGGTGTGGTGGGCCACATGAAAATTGGAGTTGTATGAAAGAATTAGATGAACAAACGGAAACGGTAAACTACATTGATAATAGACCTAGGCCGTCGGGTCCTCCAACGGGTACCTACAACCAAGGATAGCGTAACCACCCTAACCTTGGTTGGAGAGATCCCGACAATAGTAGTAACCAACAAAACCAACGAACTAACTTTCAACAACCACAAAATTTCTCTCAACAACAAGGTGGACGAGAAAGGCTTGAAGATACCGTATCTCGCCTCATCTCCGACACCGAAAAGAAAAACTCGGATCGATTTCAACAATTGGAATCGAATTTTAGAAATCAATAAGCTAGCTTTCAAAACATTGAAAAACAATTAAATCAAATAGCTCAAAATTTCTCCGAGAGACCACAAGGCACGTTACCAAGTAATACCGAAACCAACCCAAAGGCGCAAGTACATCTCATCACAATGAGAAACCGCACCGTAGGTCCCGAAGAGGCTCCACTTCCACCAACTGAAAGAAGCCAGTCTAGCCAAACCACAACTCCAACCGCACCCTAACAAGAGAAGCCTTCTCCACCAGTTCAAGAGCCTACCAAGACTCCTCCGGTTCCATACCCCGGTCGGTTAATTCGTCAAAAGACCGATGAGCAATTCGCAAAGTTCGAAAATTTGCTAAAACAATTGCATGTTAATATTCCATTTATCGAAGTCCTAACTCAAATGCCTAAATATTCAAAATTTATGAGGGACTTCCTCACTCATAAAAGGAAAATTGAATCATTGCAATTAGTTAACTTAGGCGAAGAATGCTCCGCCTTACTACTCAACAAACTCCCACAGAAAAAGATTGATCCTGGAAGCTTCACGATTCCTTGCTCGATTGGGGAATCCCCCATTCGCAATGCACTAGCCGATCTTGGGGCTAGCATCAACATCATGCCCGCATCAATGTTCAAACGACTTGGCCTAGGAAAAACGAGCCCTACAAAGAATAGTATACAACTTGCCGACAGATCCGTCAAATATCCACAAGGTGTCGCTGAAAATCTATTGGTCAAAGTAGACAATTTTGTCTTCCCTGACGACTTTGTTATACTAGACATGGAAGAAGACACCGAAGTCCCTCTCATCCTAGGGAGGCCATTTCTAGCCACTGCCCAAGCAGTGGTAGACATGAATGACGGAACACTAACATTGAAGTTCGGGGACGAGGAAGTGAAGTTTGGAGTCGGAAAAAGAGTAGAACACGAAGACCCGGTCAACTACATGAAGGTCGTAAACTCAAGCTTGGATGATGCTCTCCGATGGTGTAGCATGGGATGCAAAACATCCCACTTGGGTAACATATGACCAGGCTTTGGGTCTAGGCAAGGACCCTTATAAACGTGGCGCACCATTGAGGCATTCCGCGGAACTATCCTTAGTTTAGATTAATTTTTATGTTTTCTAGTTTAGTTTTAATTTTCAGGAATAAAACACACTCGGGATGGTGAAGGATAACAAGGGAAACTTGGACCAGCACCCCATGCACAAAAACAGGGCCATCCGACAAAATTTCTTCATTACAACAAGTTCAGCACGGGCCGTGTCCGCCCAACACGGCCCCGTGCTGCACAGTCTGCAGAAAATGCCCAGTTCAGGTAAACTGGACACGGTCCGTGTTCACCCAACACGCCCCCGTGCCCAGGCTTCTGTTTCTCTTTATTCATTTCTGTTACTGGCACCTGAACACGGGGCCGTGTCCAGGCGCCCAGTAACATAAAATTTTGCTTTTTCACACCTTTTTACACATTCAATCAACCTAAAAACTTATTTTTTGGACACATTGAGGACAATGTGTAATTTAAGTGTGGGGGGATGCTAAAACTTTGAATCTTGCAAGTCCTAATTACAAGCCTTACACAAAACTCTATTGGAACCGCTAATCACCCCAAATTTTTTTCAAAAATTTTCATTTTTTTTTACTTGTCTAGGTTTAACTTGGGAATTTCAAGTTTCTAAAAAGATTATATTTTTACAAATTTACAACCGATAGCGTCGTGATAAAAAGAACCAACATAAGAAAATTATGAAAAGGCATGACAAGCTTAGTTAAAATTTGATTATATATACTTGATCACATAAAAACCCATTCCCACAAAAGTGAGTTTTGAGCCTTTATTGAGCATACAAATACATATCTTTAAACTAAATGCTCATTTTTCGTTTCTTGTGTGAATAGTCGCTTGGTTCTTACGACTCTAGAACTTGCCACGATGATACATTCCCGGCCCTTACCAACTTAAACTCGAGTAAGTAAATGATGGAGGCATTAGGACTAACCCTTTTTATTTCTACACCATTATTTTTTTTTTTTACCATCTACCCAAAATCCCCCTAGTTAAACCACTTTGAGCCTAAACATTTTCATTTCTTAACCCAAAACCAAACACCCTTTCACCCACCAAACCCTTTTTTTATTTTTAACCCTTTGTTTTAGTAACAAGCTCGGTTTCTCGCATGACTTTTCAAAGAAAATATATATATATATATATATATATATATATATATATATATATATATATATATATATATATATGTTGATGATGAAGCAAAAGAAATAAACAAGCAAGTTCATCAAAAATAACTTTGTTTGAATAATAGCTTCATCAAAATAAAAAAAAAATAAAAAAAAGAAGTCTTACGGAAACCGATGCTTTTTACGCTTTTCGCCTTTTTTCTACTAACCACTAACCCAACCACCTACCTTTAACCCAAGCCTAACCCTTCACCCAAAAGTCCTCTTAATATTTACAAAGGTTTATAGTTAAAAAGGAGGATGATTGATTGCTTGGCAAGCCTATGGTAGGAGTAAGTTCCATGCCGCTCTCGAGTGATTCACTAAAATACATCTTCAGCCGAGTGTTGAGTAGTCCCCCGTGAGGTATGTGAACTTGTATATAAATGGAATTTTAAAAAGGCATGTTATGCCCTAATAAGTAATTTATGAAAAGTTTTAAATAAATCATGACGAATAGGATTGTAAATAAATAAAAATAAAAACTTAATAAAGAATCTTGGAAATCCCAACACTCTATGACAAGCCCAAAAACCTTCTCTTCTACCCATTCCATCTGGGAGTGTAAAGCCACATTATAAAGAGTTTTGCTTGAGGACAAGCAAAGATTCAAGTATGGGGGTATTTGATGTGTGCAAAATGCAACATATAAATTACATCAATTGTGGCATAAAACTGACCCTTTTTTAGTATTAATATTGGAAAAGTGTGCTTTTGTCTTCCTTTTGTATTTTCAGGATTAAATGAGCTCAAATTAACAAAAGAAGCAAAAAGTCAGCTAAATCTAACATAAATACAAGAAAAGGAACAAATGTGGCATGCCCGACCTCCCCGACAGCATCTTCCCAAGCAAAACAAGAAAACAGAAGGCTGAAAATGCCCCGTGCCTAGTGAACACGGGGGCGTGCCCAAGTGCCAGCATAAAAGACAAAGCTATAGAAGCTTCTATCGCCCACCACGGGGCCGTGCTCAGTGGACACGGGGCCGTTGTCAACTATAAGATTCGCAGAATCCAGGCAAATCTTGATAGTACAGATATGCTTCTGCACACGGGGGCGTGCCCAGCGGACACGGAGGTGTGGTCAACTAATGTAGACAAACTGCAATTAATGAAGACAGAGAAGAGGATGGACACGAGGCCGTGCCCACTGGACACGGGGCCATGCCCGAGCTACTGTTCGGGCTATAAATAGGGGTGCTTGGCTCATTTGCAAACCATCCCTTGGCACACCACCTCTCTCACACTTCACACACCACCCACCACCATCATCCACCACTATCATCCATTGTCCATCATAGAGTGTGTGAGTCGTCTCGGGATCCAAGATTGATCGTAAGAGTTCTTGACAATCAAAGGCCATGTTTGCCTAAGTCTCTTACATCACTTGGTGAAGACAAGTGTCTAGTGTAATACTTTTTATTTTTAATCTTTTCGCACTTTTTACTTGGTTATGTATTAATGACTTTAATAACTAGTTTCTTATGTTGAAGGTGATTCTTCCTTATCGTTTGTCCGTGGTGTCTTGGCATTATTTTACTGTCTATATAAAATAAAAGATTTTCACCATTCATATCTCTACGGTCTATATGGAGGTATGTTGGCTACCTGTTGGGGGTTAAGGGAACGGTTTGGTAAGAGTCTTGCCTTGTTCAGTGTATAGATCCTGCAAGGACCTGGGTCAAATTTAGTAGGACCTCATTCAATACCCACCGGTATTGGATGGCGGGGGTCCAAACTCTTTGATCCCCTCATATGTAAGCTACTATTAATACTTTAACCCGGCTACTTAGGACTGTATCCCAGCTGACTCAGACTACTTAGCCGAGGGTAACATCACCTTCAAAAGAGGGGCCTACCACAATACGCATTAATAACTTAATTAATTATCTTTCAATAATCCGACCCTTTAGGATTGTATCCTTGCTGACTCAAACTACTGGGTTGAGGGTAACGTCACCTTCAAAAGAGGGGCCTACTACAATAACTAAGATAATCTCTTAAATAAGTGCAAAAGTGCGGAAATAATCAAAGGTTACACTAAACACGAGTCGGAGCCAAGTGATTCATATTGTCTATCTGTTTTTATTTTTATTTTATTTTTCAGCATTTTAGTTAGCTTTTATTTTTCTAGTTTAAAAACCTTTTTTCTAACTTTTTGATTTGATTAGGCATTGATGATAAACCGGTACTAAAAGCTCTTGTGTCCTTAGACGACCTCGGTATCTTGCCAACACTATACTACGCTCACGATGGGTGCACTTGCCCATATGTGTGTTTGGTGTTAGTAAAATATCGTGTTTTATAAATTTAAAACTTGGCTAAAAAGTGTTAAAAAGGGGCTTAAAATATACATAAAAATCCATATCACACTTTACGCACATCACTCGGGCTTAAAAATTAATCTTCAAAAATCTAACTTATGCGGGTTGGGTGTTGATAGTGGGTCTGTGTCTGATATGGCTAAAGTGATTGGGTGTAAATCGGATTCTATTCCTCTTACATGCTTGGGAATTAAGGTGGGGTCGAATATGAACAGAATTAAAAATTGGACTCCTATAATTGAGATTTTTGATAAAAGATTGTCGATGTGGAAAGCTAAAACTTTATCTATGGGGGGAGACTAACTTTGATAAATTCAGTTTTGGAAAGCCTACTTATTTATTATTTGTCTTTGTATAAAGCCCCGGTGGGTGTTTTAAAGGCCCTCGAGGCCAAGATGAGAAAATTCTTATGGGCCGGTTCAGGTAACATTTCTAAGATGAACTGGGTGTCTTGGGATTGGGTTACTTGGACCAAGACAAAAGGTGGGTTGGGTATTAGGCTATTAGCAGGTTAAAAGAGGTCAATGAAGCCCTTCTTGTCAAATGGGGGTGGAGATATAGGGCTGAAAATCATAATCTGTGGTGTAAATTGGTGGAAGCGTGTCACTGTAAGAATAACCAAAGGATCTTCCTTCCTATTAACGATAATATATCGGGGTGTTGGAAAAATATTGTGAATCTGATTTCCAAAGTGAAAATTAATGGGAAAGGTTTAAATCATCTTATTATGGGTAAAGTTGGGAATGGGGTTGATATTCAGTTTTGGATCGATACGTGAGTGGGTGATCTTCCCTTCAGGGAAAGGTGGCCCCGTTTATTTGGTTTGGAGTTGTTTAAATTGTGTAGGGTTGCAAAGAGATTGGATATTGGAAGAGGAAATGGAGTGTTCAAATGGCAGTGGTCTAGACAGCCTGAGTCGGAAGAGGAGCTTAAGGAATGGAAGGAATGTTGCGAGGTGCTTAGTATGGTGAGTCTTTCCGTTGGTAAGGATGCTTAGTTTTGGAGTGGTGATAGTCAGAATGGTTTCTCGGTGAAGGCAGTCAAATCGGCTTTGATTACGGATAGAGGTAGTTGTTACCCTCCAAATTTTATTTGGTGTAAATGGGTTCCTATTAAATGCAATATTATGAACTGGAGAGGCAATCTGGATAGGCTTCATTCTAGAATAAATTTAAGAAGAAGGAATGTTGACATATCTTCTACAATATGCCCCTTGTGTGAAGAAACCGAGGAATCGGTTGAGCATTTGTTCACTGCATGCTCGGTAGCTTTGAGGGTGTGGACGGCTTTCAGTGACTGGTGCAACATCCTGCCGCTCTACCTATTTGAATGTAAAGACATTTTAGAAATCCACAAATTCATTAAGTGTAGTAAGAAGGAGGAGAAGATCATTTATGGGTTGGCTTTGATAACGTCTTGGTGCATATGTAAAGAAAGGAATGGAGTGGCTTTTAAAGAGAAAAGATGTAGCCCGCAAGATATCATATGGGAGTTAAAATCTAGAAGTTTCACGTGGGTTAAAAATAGATCTTCATGTAAGTCTATTAGATGGACGGAATGGTGTAAATACCCTATGTATATCTTGTAATTTTTCTTGCCCTTTGCCCGTTTGGGTCGGGGGTGCTGTTGTGTGTTTGGCCTTTTGCCCGTTTGGGTCGGAGGTTGTTTAAATGAAGTTTAATTTTCAAAAAAAAATTATAGAAGGCTCAAACTATTATTATATCCCTGTATTTTATTTTCACACTCTTTTACACACCCTCTCTATATATTTATGTACGTATAGAGAGAGATGACGAGAAGGGATGTGTGAATATTATTTCTCTCATAGAATATAGAGTAAAAGTGTAATTTGTGTTTCTATGGTTTGGTGGCAGGATTAACATGTCATTCTCAAACTTTTTTTAGTTGCCTAAGGTTATAAGGGGTGCATGCCTAACCCCTTTAGGCAAAGTTTCCCCCCACCCAATCATGTTGTGCCATGTAATTTGCCTCTCATTCTTGCCTAATGCCCAAAAAACATAAGGGGTGCATGCCTAAAATGAGATTAGGCAAACTAATTAAAAAAAAGCATGTGATTGGTTGATTTGGGTATGGGTCCCACCACTTACCCTCTCCTCTTCTCTTCTCTTGCCGCACGCGGCATCTTCTCCCCGAATTTCCTCCAAAAAATCGGCAAACTCATGTTGGTCGTGGACATGCCGTGTGGTATGCATGTTGCCGAAAGGGGTTGCCGAAGGCTCCCTGTATACCCTAAGGACTTTAGTTATAAAATCTAACATTAATTTGAGTGAATTTATAAAAACACAAAAGTCAAACGGTGCAACACATGTTCTTCGTCTTCTCCATGTGTGTTCCGATTTTGGTACACTAGTGCAACACATGTTATTACAGTCATCGACGATCATTTGATTTGGTTGAATAGTTGTCGTTATCGATTTGTTTAACTCTTTCGTTCATCAGTTATCGTCGTTTGCTTGGAGTAGGATTTGACTTAATCTCATCGGTTCAAATTTTTATCAACGATGATTAGTGTATTTGAGATAATGATTTTGCATATGAGTTCTTTTAGGTCTACAAAACACCATTAAATGTAAAAACTCCAAACTTGGAAGATGGGGCGTATTACAACCTTAACAGATAAAGCTGAACAAAACAGTAAATACAAACAGTAACTGAAAATACGGATAATTTATTACTAGCATTTATTATAATAAAATCCCTCCTAAACTACGCACCAAAAACATCCTATAAAGAGAAACGTCTCAGCACAATCCATTAATAACACCAAAAAACAACGCCATGTTTCATAAAACCCACTCACTTAAAAACGCCAACAATAGTTAATGTTGGTGCATTCATCTGTCGTCTTCGTCTTATGTCGAGTCTCGGGTTCGTTGCGGTTTTGTTCAAGCATGATGTCATGATGACATCATCAATGACATCATCTACACTAAATGACAAGACTTGCATGATAATAACATGATTATAGGCTTTCGCTTGAACAGATTTGTTAGATATGTTGAAGGGTTTCGCTTCAAGACAAAAGTTGATAGGCTTTCGCTTGAGAGTGTATTCAAGCGAAACCTGATTAGTTGTATGTGGATAGGCTTTCGCTTGAGAGTGTCTTCAAGCGAACTCAGATTAGTATAAATAGGATTGAGTTCATTTCATTTGTAACAAGTTAGAGATTCCACACCGAGGTGCTGCCGGTGTGAAGACTGATTGTATTCGTGTTATTATCAATCAAATCAGTAGTTAAAGTGATACGCAAGCTGTTTCGACTTCAGTTTCTTAGTTTCCGCCTCTGAAACTGACTAAATCTCTTCTGAACGACTCGTTCGGGTCGCAAACCGATCCTACAAGTGGTATCAGAGCTCAGGAGGAAGAGATCTTGCCAAAACAGCCTGTTTACGTCACTTTTTCTGTTTCTACACCATTCTTTTTCAAAATTAAAAAATTTTCACGGTTAAAATCGGCTCAAATTCACACATCTTATGCGTAATCATGTTTAAATGAATCCTGGAAAGTTTCAGCACGAAAATCAACGTAAAAACCAGTTAAAATCAGCTGCTCGCTTGAAAGTTGTTCGTGTTTGCTGACGTCATCATTGCTTAAACACCCTTTCGCTTGAAATTTGATGTTTGTTTGAAGCGAAACACTGGCTCTCGCTTGAAATGTGTGCTGAGTTAACTTGAAACACCCTTTCGCTTGAGAATTTTGGTAGTTGTTGAAGCGAAACCGGGTCTTTCGCTTGAGTGTGTACATCGAGTTGTGTGAAAATATTAAAAGTGATCATGTGATAGGTGTCAGTCCCAGGTCTTGTAAATTGTGATATTGCATGTAATCGGATAAGTGTTGATTAAAACAACAATTTGCATGTGAAATACATTCTGTGGTCAAATTAGATTGACATTAAAAAGCATTTGTTGATAATAGTGTTTGTCAGATATTGAGGAGACTATTCAATAGTGTGTATGTGATAAGTACATTGTAATATGTGAAACTTTAATTGAAGTTGTCAGTTATTGGGAATTGAAATCACATGGTTGTATCGATGTGCATGTGATATTAGTTTGACGGTTCATTGGATTTAGCAGCCAAATCAGAATTCATTCACAATTAATATTGTTGACCAAGATAAATAGATACAACCCATGTGCTGAATATAGTAGCTCTATCAAATTGAAGTTGTCGGTTACTGTTTGTTACTCATGTGAAGAAATCTCGATCCATGTGATGCTTATAACTAATGCCAAATTGTGATTGGGTTATTAAAAGTCCCAATTAGATTGATTTTAAAAAAAATTGTTGTCGGCAATTTATATTTGAATCAAGAAGAATTTGAGATTAAGTGGGTTTGGATCAAAGCTTAGTGGGATTGAGATTTGCAATTGCATGTAATTATCATCAGTCAAATCATTGTTTAGTGCAGCCTCGGAACAATTGAAAGTGTGTTTTGAAGGAAATTTGTCAGGATTGTTAGAAAAATGGCAATGATTTTTGATGAACAAGAAAACAATGATCTTAAAAGGATAAATGATTGGTATCGAGGATATTTCAATAGTTCTTATCAGAATTTGTCCAAGAATGTTTGGGTTAATCGGTTCGAATGTTTTCTGTGTAAGAAAGATGAGAAATTAGATGATTTGGAGAAGAGATTTGATTGTTTGATTGACCATTTGAAAGAAAACAAGATAATGATATCAGAAGCTGAAATAGTATCAAAGTTTGCTAATGGATTACCAGCTGAATGGGATGATTTTTTGGAAAATCTAAGAAAGAATTCTAGTTTTTCAAAATTATCTTTAAGTAAATTCATCAGTAGACTTACAACATATATGAATGATAATGAAGAGAAAAAGAAAGGTTTGTTGAATAGGATAGAAAATAATTTGAAAAAATTAAGTTTGGATGTAATTGTAGAAATGAACAAAAGAGTCTGTGTGTGTCTTAGTGTAAAAGATGTTATGAAATACGATATGAAGAGGGGTTGTTATATTGATGAGAATATGAATCCTCTTGACTTTGTTAAAATCTTTTGTGCAGGAACATACAAAATGGAGACAGAGCAAGTTCAAAAGAATGAAGAATCTGTGAAGATTGAATCCTCAAGTTCTGACTCAGTGTGCTCCAAATGTGACAACTTTAAGACTGACAATGACAAACTTTTGAAGGATGTGGAAAGTTTGAAATCGGAAGTCGAGAAGTTGAAAGATGAGAAACAAACTGATGTAAAAAGGATTCTGGATTTACAGGGAAATTGTGAAAAGTTGAAATCTGAAAATGTCAAACTGTTGAGTGGTTTGGACAGTTTGACATTAGAAAACAAAAGTTTGAAAGAAAAAGAAAAAGATTTTGAAAATGAAAAATCGAAGATTGAAAAAGTTTTTCAAAGTCAAATAAAAATTTTAGAAGATGAGAGAGATATGTTTGGTAAAAACAATCTTGAAAAACAAATTGAAATCAATTCTCATCTTGAAAAGATTATTCGATTTGAGAAAGAGGCAGAATGTGCTCAAAAGAAAATCAAGGAATGGGAACAAAAGTTGAAGGTGTTTGTGAATACTTCAACTATTCCTTGTCCAAAACCTTTAAATTCAGTTCCAATAAGTGACAATGTCACAAACTTTGACAATGTCAAAGTTGAAGATTGTGATGAGAAAACTGATGATGATGAGAAAAAGAAAACATTTTTGAAATTAAAAGAAATGTTTAAAGAAACTGTTCTACATTCTACTGAAAAAGGTGAATGTTCATCGCAAAAACCTGTAAAGAAGAATGTGGAACAAAAACAAAAAGATAAAAAACCGAAAAATCTTCAAAAAGAAAATAAAAGCTCATCAGTTCAATCATCCAATCGCAATCAAAAATTACAAAAATCGAAAAATGAAAACTCTAAAGTTGTTGGCAATAAGTGGTGCAGGTCGGACCAAAGTGCTCAAAAGTCAAATCCAGCAAACAAGAGGAGCAAGGATTATCACCAAGCCAAACAGTGCTATGATCTGAATGTTTGGACTGAAAATGGTGATTGGTACGATAACAGAGTGTGTTACCGATGTGGTTATCAAGGACACATTGCTGTTAACTGCCAGAGTTGGAGTTATGAAACGAGGAGATGCTATAACTGCCATATCAAAGGTCACATTGCCAGAGATTGCCTAAGGAGATCGAATGAAAGATCGAGGGCTAAATCTCAGAAAATGGCAAAGATACCAGTCTCTGTCAAGCCCAAAGAACAGAAAGTTCAAGAACGTAAAGTTCAAGAACAAAAAGTTCAAGAACCGAAACTAAAGCTTTCACAGGGGCAAAAAGACAGACTGAGGAAGAAGAGGAAGAAGGCGAGAGAGTATCTCGAAAGGATTTTGTCCTCGGGTTCATCTGTTGATAAAAATAAGAGTTCTGATGAATCGACTCCCTCGATTACAAAGTCAAGCAAGACGAATTCATCAGATACAAATTTGAGGACGAAAGAAGAAAAGAAGAAGAAGAAAATGGTCGGCGATGAATCTGATGTGTCAAAGTCAGACAAGCCACCTTCAGGCGATGAATCTGACAGATCAAAGTCAGACAAGCCATGTGCAGGCGATGAATCTGGTGTGGTAAAGCCAGAAGAGCCAAGTGTTGAGGTAAAAAATGAGAATTCTGGTTTAACAATGGATGATGCAAATTTTCCACCATTGTTGAATAAGAATTCAAAATCACCCAAGGACCGTCAGGCTTGGGTGAATCTGTTTAAATGAAAAACCTGACTTGCCGGAGATCCCAAGTTGGTAATCGTGGATCATGAATCGGCATCATTCTTTATCATGTTTGTATAAAATGTTTGAGAAGTTTTTGCAGGACTTGCCGGAACTCCCAGGTTTATAAGCGTGGAGTAGGAATCGGCACCTTGAGAATTCAACCAACAGATGGTAAATTGGTTGAAAATCAGGTTTAAGTTGTATGGTTGTGATTTTTACAAGTGGTTCAGAATTTGAATCAGATTGATCTTACAAATGGTAAATCAGGGACATTAAGTTGTATCTGATTTCCTACAAGTATTTGAAGACAATGTGATGAATCAAACCCCTAACTTTACAAGTGGTAAACTCAATCAAACTTATTTTTCGGAAAAACCATTTGATTAACACAAACTTAAGTGTTTTGAAATCAATGGGAAAATAGTTTGTTGTGAGGGGGAGTTCTGATTGTTTATGCCAAGTGGATGGCGAATTGAAGCGATTCGATATCAGTTGTCAAGTTGGTTGTACAGTTTGTTTTCAAATTTCCTAAAATGTGTTTGCATTTTAGGGGGAGTAAATTTTTAGAAAATCCAAAAACATTTGAGAATTTGAAAAAGCCAAAAACATGATAAAAATGCAAAAATGAGTTTTGTTGTAAAAAAGAGGAAATGATAGTAGATCAGTTGGACTGTCACAGCATGCTAAAGAAATGGAAAGTCTAAAAGTGATAAACGGTCTCACTAAAGATGTGACGATAGGCTCAGCTAGACTAGTAGATTTGCAAGAACGATACAAACCTAAATGAAAAAGCCTAGTTCTAGTGGGAAACATGGTTGAAAGCATAGTACTTAGTTTTGTCCTTCTTGATTGTGTGCCTACTCAGTAATCGCTGATTGTCGAATGACATAAAACTGGTTAAGTTTGTGAACTTTCACAACTTTGCTAAAAAGTCGCTGTGATTTTGCATTTCATTTTGCAAAGATTTAAACTTGTTTGATTTCTTTATTTTGTTTAAGCATCGGACATCCTCTGCGTATACGTGAGTATCGACCTGGATGTTGTTGCCTAAACGTTCTGCTTTATTTTCTTTGGTGTTTCGTTTAAGCTTTGGATCACCTCTGCGTATACGGGAGTATCGACCTGGTGGTTAAAGCCTAAACAATTTCAACTTATTTTTATTTTCTTATTTTGTTTAAACATTGGACTTTCTCTGCGTATACGGAAGTATCGACCTGATTGTTAATGTTTAAACATTCTGCTTTATTTTCGCACAAATCACAGTTGATAAAGTTTAAAGGCATTACTTGAGTTAGTGTATTGCATGATGAGGGGATATGCTGAGATCGTGGGGTCCATAAGAACTTAGTGCTATCTTAATATATCTTAAAGTATCGGTAAGCAGATTGAAAGTTTTAGATTGAGTTTAAGTGGACAACAATATCGTCAATCAATGTGAATCGTTTAGAACTGAAAATGAAATCAAGCTTAACGGTGTTGGTGATTGGTCTCAAAAACTGATATGATCCTCTTGCACAAACTCACAAAAATATTGTTTGTTTATATTTCTTTACTGCATTTCATTCTTGTGTTATCAAAAATCCAAAAAGATTTTAGTGTGTTTTAGCATAAATTTTGAAAAATTCAAAAAGATTTTCGACAACTGATGTTGGAAAGCTGATATTCAAAATTCCAAGTGCTAAACAAAATGAACAGGGTTGGGAGTGTGTGTTTAACAGAAGAAATTTGATTTGAGAAAGAAAAGTTTAATTAGTTAATCAAGATCATTAATCTGAACTTGATATAACTATTTCCAGTAAGTTTTTGTTATTGTTTTAAGTAAAAACTTATGTGTTTGTGAGAAAATGTGTACAGGAAATGAGCTTAAACAGAGATAAAGCCAGGGATTGATCTCAAGGTGATAGCTAATTCCAGACGGCGATCCCATCATGATGAGAGGGGGAGTCTGACGAGGTTAGAGCCAAAGAGAAGATCCTGGTATATGCTAAGAAAGAAAAAAGACCGATAAAGACTGAAGATTGAGAATACTCGACATTTAAGACTCGTCAACATCTGAGGGGGAGTCTGTTGGTGCATTCATCTGTCGTCTTCGTCTTATGTCGAGTCTCGGGTTCGTTGCGGTTTTGTTCAAGCATGATGTCAAGATGACATCATCAAGATGACATCATCAATGACATCATCTACACTAAATGACAAGACTTGCATGATAATAACATGATTATAGGCTTTCGCTTGAACAGATTTGTTAGATATGTTGAAGGGTTTCGCTTCAAGACAAAAGTTGATAGGCTTTCGCTTGAGAGTGTATTCAAGCGAAACCTGATTAGTTGTATGTGGATAGGCTTTCGCTTGAGAGTGTCTTCAAGCGAACTCAGATTAGTATAAATAGGATTGAGTTCATTTCATTTGTAACAAGTTAGAGATTCCACACCGAGGTGCTGCCGGTGTGAAGACTGATTGTATTCGTGTTATTATCAATCAAATCAGTAGTTAAAGTGATACGCAAGCTGTTTCGACTTCAGTTTCTTAGTTTCCGCCTCTGAAACTGACTAAATCTCTTCTGAACGACTCGTTCGGGTCGCAAACCGATCCTACAGTTAAAAAAACTACAGATGGTAAACCTCGTTTCTTGGAGATTCAGTATTGTTCTACATGAAGTTTCACTGAATGGATTCTTACCTGAGGTGGGTAACTCTATAAGATTTTGCTGAATGAGATGGACAAATATTCAAGAAAAAGAGCCCGATGACAGTGATATGTCATTTTGTGTGCTTTGTTCTTGAAGAAAGTTTGGATGATAAGAAGGGATCGATCCTAGTGTAAATGTTATTTTGGACTCCACGATGATAATAGCATCCACACAGGCTTTGATCTACAACAATATATCAACAAACAACAAAAGATCACACCAAAATACAGGATGCCACTGATCAACTTCGTCTAAAGGACGGGCGCTATGTAGGAAAATCGGCATCTATCTAAGGTATTCAAAGGTTCAAGGCACAAAAACTTTAAAAAGAATAGACTAATCACAGTGATGATTTGGATGAGAAATTGGATTAACATTTTTATTTTATTTTTCATTTTCTATTTTTTATTTTATTTTTTATTTTTGGGGGTCATTTTATGTTGTTTGTTATCTAATTCTCCACTGAAAACTGTGAGAAAGGATCCTAGCCAAACACGTTGTTATTTAAAACGCCAAAAATGCCAAAACTTATAATAAAATTACTTTAACCAATTATTATTAAAAACTCCAAAAATTAACTAAACGCCATTAAAACAATGTGGCATCTTTCTCTAAACGCCATTAAATACAAAACGTCAAACCCTAGAAAGATGGGACGTGTTACAGCCTTAACAGATGAAGCTGAACAAAACAGTAACTACAAACAGTATCTGAGACGACGGAAACTTTATTACTAACATTTTTATTATATTAAAAGCCACGCCATCGTAATTGAATTTATTTATCTTTTCAAAACGACATAATTACCTGTCACATTATAGGCCTGCATACCTACATGGCACGACAAATGATAAACAAAATACACATAAAAAATTACTAATGTTTTTAGCGCCAAAAACATATATCTACATGCCGCCAAAAAAGGTTATTATATAAGTAGAACATGTAAACAAAGGTTAACACTCCACACATTCACTAAACAAGCCACACATTGTCAAAAACACCATACAACTTAAAAAAATGGCTCAGCTTATTGCATGGAGGTTTGAGAGGTCAGAGAGACGTTTCGTCCTAAAGTTCTCTGACAGGAGAAGGGTGAAAGTCAAGACAATCATGGCCATACTTAGTATGGATGAAGCCGTTCAGAGGGATATTCTGGCCCTTGGGATTCCAGTGGCCTATGATTGTGAAAGGACTCGAACGGTAATAAGAAGATTAAAGAGAAAATTTCCAGCAGATGATGATGATGATGATGTTGACGATACTGATCTACCAAAAGTTACCAGTTGGAGTTTGGATGAACAATCAAGAATGGTGAACGTGAGTTATCAACACGGGGTGAATTATTCATTGACAATGGACGAAATGCTGAACACAAATAGACTACATCTTTTTGAACAGCTCTGTGATTTGGCACCTTCGAACGATGCAAGATCCAGCGTTGTGATGATATTTAAGTATAGGATGCAACAAAGACGAGAAGAGATTATGTCGTTATATGCCAATGCACAAGATGATGATGATGAGTTTGAAGAAAGTGATGAACAAAGCGGTGGTTACATCTCTGAAGTAATACCATCCACAGAAGACTATTAGTTTTTGTTTTATTTCATCTTAGTTGTATTCTTTTGAATTACTAATGAATTATAAGGAATTTAAAAACGCCATGAACGCCAAAAAATTTACCTTTATAACATATATGGGGTTTATTGAACTGGTGAAATCTTCAAATGTAACAACCCGCACTTTCGCGCTTGTTATTCTCGATACTCTCGTTACGCTTAGCACCAGAGATTCGGATCATAATGTACACTATAACGCTTATTACGCTACTTCGCATATTTTTCGCAAACACATCACTTATTACAACACGCTATATCACAACGCTTACGCATTTCACATATACTATTACGCTATTGATAAGCTACTCGCAAACGCAAACTCGAAACGCAAGTACTTATGCTATGACCTATTATTATATTAATTAGATATATATATAGATATCTAAGTATTAAGAACTTGTTTAAACGCGCACTCGCTGGCACGCGCAACTCAATCTATTGCACTGAAGCGCAACATGACTCGATACTACTTATCTTGCTAAAACACTTAAAGTACCCACAATGTTTAACGTAACACAACGCGAAACGAAAGTTGGAAAATAACAAACGTAATTCGGCTGTCCGAATAGACATCCGATCGAATGGAATTCCGCCCGGATGACCATCCGATTGGATGGCCATTCGACCGGGCAAACATCCGACCGAACACACTCTCGCGCATCGACTTAACTCTCACACTCACCCTATAAATACTAGTTGTACGCCCTCATTTCTCTGATTTGACACTCTCATCCGCTCACACGCACTCGGTCACTCTTAGACGCTTTCAATCACGATTCAAGGCTATTTTGTAAGCATTTCTTCTTAAAATCTTGTACAACCTTCATCTCTAATCACTTCTACATCAAAAGCACACACAGACACTAACTTTTCCTCTGAAATCACTGATTTGGACCTCTTGAGGGTGGTTTCCACTCGCTTTGCTCCGGCAAACTGTTAAGGAACACCATTTGATCGAGATTAATACCAGATCTAGAGGATTTCCACACTTTTCAACCTAACAATGGAAGATCTCAACACTTTTTCATCTATTTTCAAACTTTCCTTCAACTTTCTACACAAAACCGATGGAATCAGGGCTCATTCAGACTCTCTACTCGCTCTTTTTCCACAGGAGAGATGACCGATTAACGGGTTAAACATGGAACTTCATCAAGAACAGTAAGTTCGACCGAATTGGCTGAGACCATTCGATTGAATGAGCTAGGCTTGGTGTATTCCTGTTGTATGACACGTCGTTACGCCGTCTCCGTTAAAATTCAAACTTTTACTTAGAAAATTTTACAAGATTTCAAATAACAGATAGAATGGCCATCTGTAACGACTCACACAAAAATGTCCTAAAAATGTTCTGTAAGTATAAACCCGGACCCCTGATGTAACAACTCTCATTAAAAATACTATTTATTATTTTAATTTGCCCAAGAGGAAACCCTAATTGAGACACCCAAGTGATTCTGCACAAACCCTAAAATTTTCAGAATAATCAGAATCAGGATCAGGGCCCCTAAAACTCAGGGGGGTAAACCCTAGTTACGATTATCTTAAAATTTCGTTGTCAAAAATGAATTTTGAGAAACTGTCAACTCAGCAAGCCTACACCCACACGGGGCTACCCTATAACCTATTTTCGACCCTTACGGACCGTAAAGGTATGAGGCTTACGGTCCGTAAGCTTGTCAAAATTCGTGTATAAATAGTGGACATTGGGACTTGATTTCTGGTACTGAAACGACGAACAAATTCCAAATATACGCCGAGTTATAGTCTGTTTACTATTACAACACACACGATTCACTAATCGCCGCCGCAATACAGGGTATTAACTCGATCGCTGCTACGATTCAATGTCCGATCGATTGAAACTATCCGACAGGATGTTTAAGTGCTATCCTTTGTCATTAGTCGTGATTCCGACCGGATGTTTGAGTACCACCCGAACTCGGGGAATACTCTGTCATTCGTTGTGAATCCGATGGATGTTTAAGTGATTACACTTTGTCATTCGTTGTGAGGGTTTTAATCTCGTGAGTTATTGTAAATGTTGTATTAGTTACTTACCTAGTTCGTGTGCACTAGGTTACAAGATTAATCAATAGGCTAAGCTCTGCTTGTATAAATCTGCAATATCAAGGCTAATCAGTAGGCTAAACTTTGCCGTATGAATCTGCATGCTTATAATGTGAGTCATTCTCTTTTTATCAAATCTATTTACAAAAGCATGTTTATTTCAAAGTTATAATTACAGGGATTAAGTCTTTGTAATCACCAAACGTACAGCCGGTATGTGGGGTTTTGTATACATTACTTGATAATCGTCACCATTGGGGCAGCCAATGGGGGATATGACCATAGTCACAGATCCGGTCGAGTGACAAATACCGTGGGTAGTTGGTTTGATATCAGAAACATTGTAATCGCTCTTAATACTGTAAATTATAACAAACGAGTCGTTTTAGTAAATAGAATGATTCACTCAGTATTTCCTGCTGACAAAACCTTTTTAAAACGCGTTTCAGGTAATTACAGTAGATTGGAGTAAGAGATGGAAATGGCACTGAAAGGCTTCAAGAAGTGGCTTATTTTATTAATTAAATCAAATTAAGAAATATTGTTTTATGTAATCAAATTTATCTTTATTAAAGCTACCATTGTAAAACATGGGTTTATCCCATCTATTTAATAAATAAAATCCGGTGTTTTCTAAACGCTGATATTTTTCCTAACTCACGGTCCTGATGAAATTTCCGCTGCAACGTTTTCAAAATAATCACATGTACCACTTGGCTGTTCGCGGCTCCCGATTCCGTCCAGGGTGGGTCGGGGGTCGTGACAGAAGGTGGTATTAGAGCCACTGATTTAAGCCTATAGGTGTTGTGATAATAATACCTAAGTTTAAACGAAGAGTTAGGAACTTGATATTTTATGGTAGCACTCAGGATAGTATTTAGACTTGAACTTAAGAAAAGATGCCTTAGTATAAGCTTCAAGATTAGCTAAAATACTTGTGTAAATAAAGTGTGATAGGTTTTGGTATGCCTTGAGGATAATAACTAGAACATTGCAAGTATGTTAAATAAGCAATAACATTTGGCCACTGTTATTTCTTACTTATTGATACTACTTTGTTCTAGAATATGATCTGTCATGTGAAGACTAATTTGCTTAGTCCTTGTTGAAAGTCATAATGCACTTTCCAAATAATGATTTAAAGAAAAATACTATTTATGGGAAAATCTAAATTTCTTCTCCGGCAAGACTGGGTATGGTGTAGCAGACTCTCCAGCTTGTCCGGATATACTGAGATTACCTCTCCGGCGCGAACCGGATAAGACGGGGTATATAATATGTCAAACAAGTGTAGTATCATGATCTGATATCTGACTTGTTTTTGGAAAGATGAATCTGTTAAATACATTGACCTTACTAAGGGTATGTATATTACAGCATGTGAAATATATGATTATATAGATAGGTATATCTATAAGGAAATCCAAAAACCATAAGGATTGACAATTTGGAATAAAGCACAAGCATCTATGTCTAGATTTCTTTATTAAGAATCTCTTCTTCGATATCAAACATTATTTTGTTTGATCATCTCCCTCTTAACTCGTGCGACTATTAACTCGTGCGATAATATAAACAATGGAAACTCTTTAAGTTGGGACACAATCAAAAGTGTAAAAATTTCCAAATGCATTACCATAAACTATTAACGCAAGTACGAAGCAAGTAAAGTTGCGAGAGTGCACAAGAAAACACATGAAACTTAAATTACACGTCCACAGACATTGAAATATATCACACACGACTTTCGATGCAAGACCTTTGGAAAATATAAATTAGGTACGATGACACCAATGCTAATTCCGTTAGTAGAAGAACTACTGATTAAAAAGAAGCACTTTGCCACGCAATCCTACAAACGGCATGAATCTTGCTAAGGTACGTTGTAACAAGATTTCACAACCATCAGTGCACAGTCTAATCAGAGTCATAATTATTATCCCTGCAAAAGGAGTCACATATCTTTGCAAATTCCCTATTTTCATTTTATTCGACATTCCCTGGTAATGTTACCTAACAACGGTTATCACACGAAATTCCAGATAAAGTTCTTATATTTCTTTCGTTGAAATTCTGATTCCTGCATATAATAAATTGATTTCGCGTTTCTATTTCTCTAATGGTCATCATACCATGAGGATTTCTTTTCATAATAGTGAATATTGATCTGTTTCATTTCTTGGTAAATCCACACATGCACTGTTTATTACGCATGTGGTTCATTTGATTTATGAAGACCACTGGAGGGCTTCATTCCGATTTGTTATTTTATCCAAACTCAAATATCATTCCGCTTTTTGCACTGTAAATCGCATTATTGCAAAACGATAACTCTTTGATATCGAGTCAATGAATTTCTTCTAAATTACAATATAGTATTACTATATTTAAAAATTCTTGTTAAACCATTGAGGTGAAGAATTTGTATTTTATATATATGTATAAAACTATGTTTGAGGTATATTCTCATTTAAAGTTTATATTTATTTATTTATTATTGGTAATTAACATTAGTAATTATTATTTTTAAGTACTAGGGTTATTGTCAGGGGCAGGTATTGAGTAGCCTAGCCTTAGTTAGGCATGGAATGATCACCTATGCTTAAACAAGGCAGCACTAACCAATATCCACCCATGATAATGACTATTTAATATAAGTCATCATACTTATCTAGTAAAATTTAATTATATGTAAAAATATTTTTATATATATATAAAAATATATATATATATATATATATATACTTTATACTGTAAGGAAAAGACATATTTTCATAAAACAATACAAGAATTAGAGGGATGAATAAAATTATATAAATAATTATCTATCACATGTTTTGTGGTAACTATGTACCGTAATACTCTGACAAGAAAATAACCATATAAGAATAATATGATAGTCATCAACTAAGTTGGGTTAAGGGAACATTGTACTATATAAATAGTCTTCGTTTTCACTTATTTACAACATTTGTAAATACATTCACAACGTTATATGGTTTCAAAATGAAAACAAGTAATCACATAAAATCGACCCATTAAGTGTTATATATTTACAAAATATTTTACAAATACTTTTGTACAATAAATATTTTTACACCTTTATTTACAACTTTCATTTAACGTTATAAATAATATTGATTTCTTTTACAAAATAATAATACTAAAATATTTTGTAATGTAATAACTTCATTGCGGTATTTTGTAATATATATTACATAGTAAATATAAGTTATTTTACATAGTATAGTAAAATACTAAAATAATATTTATTTAAAAGTGGTGACCATTTACATATAGTAAAAATGCGTAACAAATAATATATATTTATATTTGATATGTAAGATACGGTTCAGACAGAGACAAATAATATATATTACATTTGCTTTACAAATATAATATAAATGGTTGGTCATGCCAAAACAACTTGTTCTTATTATATTTCAATCTCTAGGACATAGTATGAAAAATATGGTCACTAATAGTATACTATCACATTGTTTCACAATTAAAACAAATTGGAACTCTAAACAATGATACACTAACTCTATTGTCTTTTGGTGTATCTTTGCAATTCACTCATCTCAGCACATTGATTTTCTCATATCATAATTAAATATTTGACAAATCATTTTTCATGTTTTTATTTTATTTGGAACCTATCAATTCTAAGTCTTCCTCAGTTACTAATCAAAGTAAGCTTTCTTTTGACAAAGAATTTTATTAATTCTAAAAGTCATTCACATTCATTTTAAATATCTATTGATCATATATCTTTTGGCATAAACCTAGTCACCTTGGAAATTATATCATTTCATCTCATTCGTTTGTCATCGATTTCTCGAACTAATTCAGTTGAATCATTGAATCCTACTTATGGTACAACTCGTATTCACAAAATTTGATATTTTAATTTTGTGTCATCTACCTTAAAACTGTTCTTACTAACTAAGACGTGACATAATTCTAAAAGAGATATCGTAGTCTAAATCTCGAGGACGAGATTTAAAACAAGGTGGGGAGAATGTAACGACTCACACAAAAATGTCCTAAAAACGTTTTGTAAGTATAAACCCGGACCCCTGATGTAACAACTCTCATTAAAAATACTATTTATTATTTTAATTTGCCCAAGAGGAAACCCTAATTGAGACACCCAAGTGATTCTGCACAAACCCTAAAATTTTCAGAATAATCAGATCAGGATCAGGGCCCCTAAAACTCAGGGGGGTAAACCCTAGTTACGATTATCTTAAAATTTCGTTGTCAAAAACGAATTTTGAGAAACTGTCAACTCAGCAAGCCTACACCCACACGGGGCTACCCTATAACCTATTTTCGACCCTTACGGACCGTAAAGGTATGAGGCTTACGATCCGTAAGCTTGTCAAAATTCGTGTATAAATAGTGGACATTGGGACTTGATTTATGGTACTGAAACGACGAACAAATTCCAAATATACGCCGAGTTATAGTCTGTTTACTATTACAACACACACGATTCACTAATCGCCGCCGCAATACAGGGTATTAACTCGATCGCTGCTATGATTCAATGTCCGATCGATTGAAACTATCCGACAAGATGTTTAAGTGCTATCCTTTGTCATTAGTCGTGATTCCGACCGGGTGTTTGAGTACCACCCGAACTCGGGGAATACTCTGTCATTCGTTGTGAGGGTTTTAATCTCGTGAGTTATCGTAAATGTTGTATTAGTTACTTACCTAGTTCGTGTGCACTAGGTTACAAGATTAATCAATAGGCTAAGCTCTGCTTGTATAAATCTGCAATATCAAGGCTAATCAGTAGGCTAAACTTTGCCGTATGAATCTGCATGCTTATAATGTGAGTCATTCTCTTTTATCAAATCTATTTACAAAAGCATGTTTATTTCAAAGTTATAATTACAGGGATTAAGTCTTTGTAATCACCAAACGTACAGCCGGTATGTGGGGTTTTGTATACATTACTTGATAATCGTCACCATTGGGGCAGCCAATGGGGGATATGACCATAGTCATAGATCCGGTCGAGTGACAAATACCGTGGGTAGTTGGTTTGATATCAGAAACATTGTAATCGCTCTTAATACTGTAAATTATAACAAACGAGTCATTTTAGTAAATAGAATGATTCACTAAGTATTTCCTGCTGACAAAACCTTTTTAAAACGCGTTTCAGGTAATTACAGTAGATTGGAGTAAGAGATGGAAATGGCACTGAAAGGCTTCAAGAAGTGGCTTATTTAATTAATTAAATCAAATTAAGAAATATTGTTTTATGTAATCAAATTTATCTTTATTAAAGCTACCATTGTAAAACATGGGTTTATCCCATCTATTTAATAAATAAAATCCAGTGTTTTCTAAACTCTGATATTTTTCCTAACTCACGGTCCTGATGAAATTTCCGCTGTAACGTTTTCAAAATAATCACCGGTACCACTTGGCTGTTCGCGGCTCCCGATTCCGTCCAGGGTGGGTCGGGGGTCGTGACACCATCCGATCGGATGACCATCTGATCGAATGACCATCCGACCAGATGATCTGTTCCTCCATAATTTCAATGTTTAAACGATTTGACCAAACTTCGAATTTCAACAATTTCCCACACGGGACACACTCATTCGAATGGCCATCCGTTCGAATGGTTATCCGCTCGGATGACCATCCGTTCGAATGAGTTATACCCATCCGTTCGAATCACCATTCGAACACTTACCCATCCGACACTCTGCTTACGCACTGTTCAACGCTCTTCTCAAAGACTGATGCTTCTGTACACAGGCTAACTCAACGTGCTCCCTTCAATCCAATATAGTGTGTGTTTTGTCAGCTACTAACACTATGAGTATACTCGAACCCATTTTCTTTAACGCACTTTTGGGTGTAACATACGTTCTCTATAAAAAACACAACACTTAAACGTATTTCAAATGCTAACTGCACTCGCATGTTATACGTAATTAGTTGAATTATTTGTTGTTATGCTTATACAAGGTTACGTGCCGGACCGCTTCTAGCAACGATAGTACTATAGTTTGGACTCAGCACCTGTCATGGGACAGGGGTTGCTAGGGATCACATCACTTTACTTCACGTGTTCGCTGAACATGTGTCACGCATACTCTCCAACGCAGTCTCGTGGTTAGGATGTTTCATTGTTGGTAGCTTACTTAATTCGCCTATTATGTGTTACATGCTGGTTTTGCGTAAACGCTTTCTGTACTATATCTATGCAAATTTGTATACTCGCCAATACTTTTGTATTGACTTTATTTTAATGTATGTTGCAGGTTAATCGCAGTTTATCTCGAATCCAGACTAGGAAGTCTAGAGAAACTCACAAAAAAACATCTAGGCTGTCGGATTTGTATTGTTCGAGAGACATGAAATCTGTATGACTGTTTACTAGAATATTGTTTATTAGTATGGGATAATGAACGCATTAAATATTGTCACTAAATAGTTGTTATGGATTCTATTGAGCAATCTGATTCGCCTAGTGCCGCGCCCCGATGATTCCGCCATCGGTTGGGTGTGACATCAAAAACGCCTAATGAATTTGGGAACGCCATGGACGCAAAGAAGTTAGAATTATTAATTGATTTTACTTATTTGGGGGACGCCATAACGCCAAAATATTTATTATGTAATACAAAAACAATTAAATCAACGAGACAGATCTAAAAAACATATAAAATGCCAGGTAGTTATTGAATCTAACTAAACGCCAAAAAAATCTTACACACCAAAAAGTGAGGCGGTGTTGTGAGACGCATTGAAAAAAAGAATATAAAAGGACAAAAAAGCCCCTCTGCCCTTCATTATATCGCGTGTCACGTGTACATCCATGATCCGTTCTCACCGTTTTCACACTTTTAGGCGTTTTCTCCTTATGCCATTTCTATATATATATTAGACGGCTTAATGTATTTATTTGTTATTATTCTTTTAAACAACAACTCACACACTCTATAACTACTCATAATTACGTATTTTTTGTACACCATAAGAATTAAACCCTCGCTACTTAAAAATACAAAGTCTTATCTAACATTATGTTCCGATAAACCATAAGCCTTTTCTCATTTACTTCTATTTCTTTGATGGTAAAGTTAATAAGTTACTAAGAGCATTTACAATGGAACCTTTTTATTTATGTGAGTGGGTTAATTATATTTATAAGGAATGGTTGTGAGTAGTTTGAGTGATTGTGAGTGTATGAGAGAAAATATATAGGAATGTTACTGTTTATCTATAAATATATGGGAAACATTGTTCATCCCTTATAATTTTTTTAAATATTTGTAAAGGTGGTTGTGAGTAGAATATAGAGAAAAATTATGATAAAAAATAAAAAATATTATTTAATTAAGAAAAAGAAATAACGGCGCTCACGGCAGCTGCGGACGTTGGGGACGAGCTTGTTGATTGGCTGCTTTAATTTTGGTGGGCCCCTCAAGTTTGTTCTCTCTCTCCTTGCATGGTACTAGTGAATGAGCACAAGGTACAACTCTTGGGTAGTCATTGCTTCCCCTCCACACCCCTGGGTAGTCCTTAGGGGATGGTCCTTCACCTATGGTGAGGTGACGCCTACATAGCGGGTAGTCCCAAAAGGACTAACCAAACCACACCCCATAGCCTAAGAGATCCAATGTGAATGCTATACATTTAAAATATAATACCCTAAACAATAATAATAAATTACTATTTACTACCTCATAATTAATTTTCAACTACTACAAAACACAAGGTCGGCACCGACAGGGCAATAGCTCTGGCCCTTCATTGGGCAAAATGGGTGGCCACTTCAATAGTGCCAGGCAGCTGCCTGGCACTCCCTATTGGCCCAACAAATTTAAGATTTTATCCCACTTTAAAATTACGATTTTGCCATCAGTTAAAAATTATGTTTTTGCCCTTGCTTAAAAATAATTTTACGTTTTTACTCCCAGCTAAATATTTCAATTTTGCCCCAGGTTAAAAATTACGATTTTACCCCGTTTCAATTTACAGTTTTGCCATTGGTTTTTTTCCTTAAAAATACGATTTTCCCATCAGTTGAAAATTATGTTTTTACCCCCACTTAAAAAAAAATTTACGCTTTTGCTCCCAGCTAAAAATTCCAATTTTGCCTTTGCCCTCAGTTCAAAATTACGATTTTGCCCCGTAAAAATTTATAATTTTGCCATTAGTTTTTTTTTTCTCAAAGCCAGGTTACGATTTTACCCTCAACTTAAATTTGCATTTTCCCCATCGTTTTTGTTTGTTTTCCTGGTGACATTACAAATTTGCCCCCGGTGTAAAATTACAGTCGTGCCGGCAGCTTTCTGGCACTCCCCCGTTGGTCCATTTAGTTTACGATTTATCCCCGAATTAAAATTATGATTTGGCCCTCAGTTAAAAATTACGTTTTCCCCATCGTTTTAGTTTTTTTTTTACCAAAACTATAAAGGTTTTTTGTTTTAATTGGTTTACTCGATTTAATTTTTTTTCTTGTGAAGGAGCCGCCTAACACTAGCTCATTAGTCCTGAAAAATTACAATTTTGCCCCAAGCCCAAAATTACGGTCTTATCATCGTTTTTTTTATTCCTAGCAAAATTATAGTAGTCTTTTTTTAATTGATTGAGAATTATTCGGCCATCGTCCCGCAACGCGGGCGAGGCATCTACTAGTTCAACATATACAATTCTCATGAGCGGCAATAGTGGTGGTCCCTTATTGGTTTAAATGGGCGGCAACTTTAATAGTGCCAGGGAGCTGCCTGACACTTCGCTATTGGCCCAACAAATTTACGATTTTATCCCGCCTTAAAATTACGACTTTGCCATCAATATAAAATTATGTTTTTACCCTCACTTAAAAATAAATTTGCGCTTTTGCTCCCATCTAAAAATTTCGATTTTGCTCCGTTTCAATTTACATTTTTGCCATTAGTTTTTTCCATTAAAATAACGATTTTGCCATCAGTTCAAATTTATGTTTTTACCCCCACTTAAAAATAAATTTACGCTTTTGCTCCCAGCTAAAAATTTCAATTTTGCACTCGGTTCAAAATTAAGATTTTGCCCCGTATAAATTTATAGTTTTGCCATTAGTTTTTTTTTCGCACAGCCAAGTTACGATTTTGCTCTCAACTTATATTTATATTTTCTCCATCGTTTTTGTTTGTTTTCCTGGTGAAATTACAATTTTCCCCCAGTGTAAAATTGCAGTCATGCCGGCAGATTCTTGGCACTCCCTCATTGGTCCATTTAATTTACGATTTTATCCCTGAATTAAAATTCAAAACTATAAAGGTTTTTTTATGTTTTAATTGGTTGACTCCATTTAATTTTTTTTCGTGTCAAGGAGCTGCCTAACACTCGCTCATTAGTCCTGAAAAATTATAGTTTTGCCCTGAGCCCAAAATTACGGTCTTATCATCATTTTTGTTTTTTTCCCTACCAAAATTATAGTAGTTTTTTTTAATTGATTGGGAATTATTCAGTTATCGTCCCGCAACACGGGCGGTACATCAACTAGTGTCTAACATAAGTCAATGGTGGCTCTCCCCCGACATAAAATGAACAAATGCAAAAAAATCCTACATAGAGAGAGAAAGCAAAAAAAAACACACACACACAAACAACACATACCTTATCTTCTTCCTTCGTGTTGAGCTGCAAACAACTCCCCACCCACGAAAATACCTTCATATGTCCTTTCTGTACCTCTTCATTTCCTCATTATTATTTCACCACTCCATCTAACAATCATACACTTGTTGCCCACATATAACCTTCTTCATCATCCATTCAGACTTCTATTAATAATTAATAGATTTGGTTAAATCAAGCTTTTCGGTTTTGTTATAAATTCAAAAGCTTGTTCGCTTAATCGCCCCATGAATTCTCGTCACAACGAGTACAACGAGTGATTAGTTCAGATTTATATGTCTTTTGTTCGATTTGGTTAAATCAAGCTTTTCGGTTTTGTTATAAATTCAGATTTTATTGCAGGTGTCGGTATAAATTCAAGTTGATAACCTGGACTTAGTTAATTTGTTTGGACACCAATTATATTGTTGGCTGGTTTTATATTTACATTAATACATTGTTCAATATGATTGGTGGCTTGATCCTGGTCATGTCACGCTCCCTGCGGTGATACTCCGCTTGTGGATTTTGGGGGGTGTGACACCACCTTCTAATCTCAATAACTCCGTCACATTGGATAATCGGAAAGCATATGCAACTTTGTGAGTACACTTGACCTATTTTCCTTTTTAATACACTTTGGGTGCAACATGTTTTACTTGCTAAAATACACGATTTACAAACATGCTTTATTCTATCAATCCTTATACATGCTTTGTTATGCTTAAGTTTATGCTAGAATTCATACTACTTGTTAACCCGCCTTAACAATTATAGCGCTATAGGAGTAGCACACCACCCAATGGGGTTTTGTTAAGTTATATTCTTTACGGTCTCGGTATTGCTATATCGAGGGATGCTATTATTCATACTTTACGGTCTCGATGTTGTCACACCCCTTTCTAAGGCGGAAGCACGAGGTGTGATCTTTAAAGGTCTCATTGCATACGAAAGGTAAACATACTACATGCTCATAAAATAACTCCAAATGCCATTAACATAACATAAGTTAAATGTTTACATCACCAGACAACATATTGTTTGATAAGTTTACAACTTATTTAAAAGACGAACATCGAGAACTTGGTTCTTATATCCCGCATAGGATGAGATATAAGAACCAATTCCCACAAAATCGGCATCGGAGTCTTGACACAACATAGCTAAAAACATAAACAACATCCAAGAGCAAGAGTATGACCGCGCGCACATCCGCTTTAGTTACCTGAAATACATGTGAGTTTTTGGAAAATCGTCAACATAATGTTGGTGTGAATTCATGCAGTTTTTGTATTGAACGTTTGTATACTTGAATGAAAACATGGTATGTAATTTGTATGTAACAAGTATTTCTGTAAATATAAGGAAATCGAGATCGCTAATGGTTTGCAAGGCCATTAACATGTGACACGACATAGGAAGCATCCAAACCATAGGCATTTTTCGTTGTCGATTCACGACTAGAGACACAAAAGCACTGCTTGGTACTAGTTATGACCAAGAGTGTGGCTGCCTGAAACCCATTAGATCTAACCTTTTGTTCTGCGGTCTTGGTATGTATACGATTAATGGTGCTTATGACACCCTATTCGTGACATGATCTAAAGTATCATTCCTTAGTTTTTGTATCCAACATACCATAACACATGTATTTTCCCCAAGTTTAAAAAACATGTAAAAGTTTAAAAGTGGGGACATGAACTCACAACTTTGCGTTTCCTGCGCCGTAAACTTCACCGGGTTTGCTTATATAGCGTCGTGACCTATACGTGTTTTATTAACGTTAGTCACTAGACTTGTATCGCACAAGTACAAGTTACAATCTTTTATGTATGTGCTCTTTGTTGTTAAAAATAATATATTTTTAACTATGTATCTTACTTATATTATTTTCCCAAAAATGAATATAAGTATCTTGTATCTTTCACCCGAGTTATATATTTTCTTCCAAAAAGACATTTTAAGTTCGTAACTTGTCCAAGTTACATAATCTTCCAAGAAATATATTTTCATAAATATATGTTTTTGTATTTTTCTAAGCATGTTGTATGTGTATTTTTGTATTTTCACTCCTTAGGAGTATTTAGTGTATTTTCAAGTCCTAATACACTATTACATATAATACATACTACATACACTTAGCCCAAAATTTGGTGATCAATAAATATATATATTTTCCTCAAAAATATACATACTTAATATCAATTTTTGTCTTGAAGAAATCATCATTTCTTAACTTGAAGTTTACATAAAAAAAATTAGGGAAACCTTGGTAAATATTTTTAGGTAAATTTTTAGGGAATAAGTTTCACCAAAACTTATATTTCTCTAAGTGTCAAAATTTTATAAAAATTTTGACATAGTTTCCCCTAAAAATGGAGGTTTCCCATGTTTTCAAAACATGTGTTTATTTTCTTTTTAAAATCATCAAAACCAATTAACAACAACCAACAACCCATTCAACACTTACCGAGTGCCAAAATCAAGTAAATTACTCTACATCATGAACTTGAAGTTTTTGTAAAAACTTGTAGTAACTTACCATGTTATTTTGTAGGTTTGGTTACCCTTAAAAACATATTTATTTGTTTCTAAACCACATTCTTGAATGATTTAGTCATTTACAACTTGTAAGATGATGTTTCTAAAAACATTTCTTTTGTATTTTTCTTGTTACAAACATGTTTATAGTCTTGAATTAACACTAAAAATGTGATTAGTTTACTTAGAAACCATGACTTTGTAAATCTTATAAATAAACTTGGTTTCTTAAGAAAATTATTTTTGAAATCATCTATTTACAAGATTTGTATTTTGTTTAAATCATCTTTACATATGAAAACCAATTTCTTCATTCAAGTTCATGAAGACATAAAGCATGATGATCTTGGTCTTTCACAAGATCACCACCTTAACTTACTAGATCATGTGCTTAATCACAATCTAGTAGGTTTCTTATGATGTCTAACATTACTAACATAAATAATCAATCAACAAGAAGCAAATAAACACAAATCAACAAGTATTCATATGTTAATAAGCTTATGTTAGAGATTTATGATTATGTCTTTTAGTGTTCATCATGTTTAACAATGTTCATCACCTATTAACCAACAATATATGAAGTATCAAGAGATTATAAGGGCCTTACTACTAGCACAAGGCTAGGGAAGAACACTTGATGTTGTAGATGACAAATGTGATGGTTAAGAGCAATCGGGAGAGGTCCTTCAAGATCCACAAGCTCTACACTTCGTTACACACCTTCTTGAACCTTTAAATGAACTTGGAATGATTGAACAATGTTGAATGATGATGGTGGTGTTGTGGGTGTAGTTTGGCCGAGAGCCAAGGAGAGGGAAGGAGAAAGATGGAGGTGAGTTGGTGTGAAGAAGATGGTGTAGGGTCTTGATCTTATATCCAAGTTTAAGCTTTAACCAAAAGGTAATGTGTCTTCTAAGTACAAGACATGATCTCAAGCATATCAAAGTGAATCAAATGGTATCTAGGGAAGATCAAGTAGGATTTTGTTGGTGGGGTCACCCATTGTGACCGTAAATATGAGGGGGGGGGGGTAAAGTGTAAGTTTCAATCACTAATTACATAAATAAGTTAAGTTTCAAGTGTCTTGATTAGGGACTTAATGTGTTATTATGTTATAAGAGGTGTTATGGTGTTTGGGAATCATAACTAGCTCAGAAATAATAAAACAATGCTTTTGGTATAAATTTGATGTTTCGGGTAGTGTCCGGTTGTTCGGTTAGATACCGGTTCGTTAAAGTGTCAAACTACTCCGTTTAGTGATCTTTAAGTACCCTTTTGTGACACTTTTAATTCCCGACACTTAGGAAAGCATTCAGGACCATTTAGTCATATTTTTACATGTTACTAACTTATTACAATGCTGAATTTTGCTGAAATATGTAAAATTCAGTATTTAAAATGTGTTTCGGGTGCTTTTTAGTGCATATTTTAGCTTCCAGAAAGTCTATATGTTAACCCTTGTATCCATACTTGGGTTTTAATGTATTTTAGGCGTTGGACCTACTCCTAGGCCCCAATTCTACTGTCTGACTACTTTCTGCAGAATTGCTGACATAATCTGTCTTACCGGTGAGTTTACTAGTCTTTTTGACACAACGCTAACATTAATGCATAAAGCCATATTTGCAGTATGTGCATGAATTCACATGTATAGCATGAAATCAGACAATGTTGACATTTAAGCACATAATTGCAGATATTAAATAATAATTAAATTGTACCGAAATTACCGGTTTTGTGCCGGTTGTCACAGATGTTGCTACATCGAGGGATGCTATTATATTAATGGACACTTGGATTTGACTTTTAGTTATGCATGATAGTTTGACCTTGTATACCAAATTGCTATGTTGGATTGAAAATACCTTTTTTATACATATGCCACGAGTCTAAAACTAGTGTACTCGCCAATACCTTCGTATTGAACTATGCTTTTAAAACATGTTGCAGGTTTAGGGATGATGTTGGTGATGCATGGAATCTAGTAGGATGCTTAGATACACACTTTAAATTTTGTACTCCTATTGTATTGTATTTCATTATTCATGATGTTGTATTTACTTCAAATTCTTGTAATTGATTCTTTAGAAATGGAATGAAATTTACTATTTAAATACTTGTCACAATTATTAGTGTTATGATGTCTCGAGCAATCTATTTCGTCTCACTCCGATGTTTCCGCCATCGGTTGGGGTGTGACACACATCACTTTGCTTCACGTGTTCGCTGAACATGTGTCGCGCATACTCTCCAACGCACTCTCGTGGTTAGGATGTTTCATTGTTGGTAGCTTACTTAATTCGCCTATTATGTGTTACATGCTGGTTTTGCATAAACGCTTTCTATACTATATCTATGCAAACTTGTATACTCGCCAATACTTTTGTATTGACTTTATTTTAATGTATGTTGCAGGTTAATCGTAGTTTCTCTCGAATCCAGACTACGAAGTCTAGAAACTTACAAAAAAAAAAAATCTAGGTTGTCGGATTTGTATTGTTCGAGAGACATGAAATATGTATGACTGTTTACTGGAATATTGTTTATTAGTATGGGATAATGAACGCATTAAATATTGTCACTAATTAGTTGTTATGGATTCTCTTGAGCAATCTGATTCGCCTAGTACCGCGCCCCGATGATTCCGCCATCGGTTGGGGTGTGACATCAAAAACGCCTAAAGAATTTGGGAACGCCATGGAAGCAAAGAAGTTAGAATTATTAATTGATTTTACTGAATTGGGGGACGCCATAACGCCAAAATATTTACTATGTAACACAAAAACAATTAAATCAACGAGGCAGATCTAAAATACATATAAAATGTTAGGTAGTTATTGAATCTAATTAAACGCCAAAAAAATCTTACACGCCAAAAAGTGAAGCGGTGTTGTGAGACGCATTGAAAAAAAAAATATAAAATGACAAAAAAGCCCCTCCGCCCTTCATTATATTGCGTGTCACGTGTACATCCATGATCCGTTCTCACCGTTTTCACACTTTTAGGCGTTTTCTCCTTATGCCGTTTCTATATATATTTTAGACGACTTAATGTATTTATTTGTTATTATTCTTTTAAAACAACAACTCACACACTCTATAACTACTCATAAAAACCCTCGCTACTAAAAAATACAAAGTCTTATCCAACATTATGTTCCGATAAACCATAAGCCTTTTCTCATTTACTTGTATTTCTTTGATGGTAAAAGTAAGTTAATAAGTCACTAAGAGCATTTACAATGGAACCTTTTTATTTATGTGAATGAGTTAATTATATTTATAAGAAATGGTTGTGAGTAGTTTTGAGTGGATGAGAGAAAATATATAGGAATGTTACTGTTAATCTATAAATATATGAGAAACATTGTTCATCCCTTATATTTTTTTTAAATATTTGTAAAGGTGGTTGTGAGTAGAATATAGAGAAAAAGTTATGATAAAAAAATATATATTATTTAATTAAAAAAAAAGAAATAAAAATAATAATTTTCAACGTATTTATATGAATATAGACATAGGATTCAATGGGAATGCTATACATTTTAAAATATTATACCCTAAACAATAATAATAAATTACTATTTACTACCTCATAATTAATGTCACCCATAAGTCAATGGTGGCTCTCCCCCAAGATAAAATGAACAATGCAAAAAAAATCATACATATACATAGAGAGAGAGAGAGAGAGAGCGCAAAAAACACACACACAAACAGCACATACCTTATCTTCTTCCTTCGTGTTGAGCTGCAACAACTCCCCACCCACGAAAATAACTTCATATGTCCTTTCTGTACCTCTTCTTCATTTCCTCATTATTATTTCACCACTCCAACTAACAATCATACACTTGTTACTCACATATAACCTTCTTCATCATCCATTCAGACTTCTATTAATAATTAATAGAGTTGGTTAAATCAAGCTTTTCGGTTTTGTTATAATTTCAAAAGCTTGTTCGCTTAATCGCCCCATGAATTCTCGTCACAACGAGTACAACGAGTGATTCGTTCAGATTTATATGTCTTTTGTTCGATTTCGAACTTTTATCAGTGGTCACTGGTCATAGTTACGGATAATGAATCATTATGTACCCGATTTCGCAACGGATGAAGATTACTTGCTTCCGGATTCATCAAGTTTGAAAAGGCACAAGAAATCAACTATGTAAATCTTTTACTAATTGTTTTATTCAGTTACGGATACAGGATTTTATTTTAATGGGTTCCTTTTAGTAAATTCTGACTATTTTTTTCTAAAATCTACAAAGTTTTTTTTTCTGTTTTTTTTCCAAACGCACTGGTTTATGGGAACCCATAAATATGGGCTGTATCCGCCCCTGGTTTTATTTATTATCATTTTTGGTATTTGTTATTATTAATCTGATATATATTATAATTTTATTTAATTTTATAGGGGGGATGATGATATAATGGAATTACTATGGCAAAACGGTCAGGTAGTAATGCACAACCAAAACCCAAGATCTGTAACAAACAAGAAGCCGGAAACGACGTCGTCTAGAGAGATCCAATCCGGAGCTATAGAGGAGGAAACGACGCCGTGTAATCTTTTCATGCAGGAAGATGAGATGGTCTCATGGCTTCATTATCCTACTGATGATAATAATTTAGATATGTATCTTCATAATAATGACATCATTTATCAAGGTCTACCGTCTTCTTCTGCTTCCGTCATCATTCCGGCAACTTCTTCTCAGCCACCGCCTCCGGCGGTGGCGGTGGCAGTTCCGTCTCCTCGGCCTCCGATTCCGCCGTCTAAGCGTGTCGAAGAGGAACCGGTTCAACCGAAGTTCGGGAACTTCGGACATTTTTCTAGACCTAATAAGTTAAATGTAGCTGGAGGATCCGGATCCGGAAAGGGATCCGGACCAGCTCCGGGGACGGTGAAAGCGACATCGGCGATGACGCAGTCAACGGTGGTGGAATCTAATGACCGACCGGCGAATGAACAGCCGCAGTCGAGAGCTTCGCGCGTTACGGATAGTAACGCGCTTGTTTCCGGTGCGAACGTAGGGTTTCGCGGGAGTATGATGAGTAGTTTCGGTGTTGCGGGTGCGTCTTCTGGTGGACGAGAACCCGAGACGTATGATCTCAGTGCTTCATCGTCTCCAGGTATTAAAGGAAAAGTCATAGTCAGTAGTCAAATCATTAATTCATTATTAATAGTCACCTTACCGTCGTGACGAATAATAATTGAATTAATGAAAATACATTTATTTATGTATTTTTTGTAAGTGTTACTTTTTTTAATCAAATTCTCTGTACCATTATATTAGGTACTGGCGGCTCTGGAGCGAGCGCTAGTGTTGAGCCGCAGAAGCCGCCAGCAGTGACAGAGGATCGGAAGCGGAAAGGTGTCGATACCGACGATACCGAATGCTATAGTGAGGTAAATGACTGATCACTCCTTGTGCAATCATAGACTTGTACTTTTACATGAATTATGTGTACGTTCATTAACGGTGGTACTATCCCCATAACAAAATATCATTCTATATCCTTACATTTACAAAGGTGTTGTACAGTAACTTGTTTTTTGGTTTTTTTTTTTTTTTTTTTTGTCTTTTGTCTTTTTGTTTTACCTTTTGATTTTTTTGCCTTTTTTGTTTTTGTATTTTTATATAGTTATACCTTTCAATTTTCAGCATTAACACTTACAACCCGTTAAATTTTTAAGAACTTTGTAATCGAGTTTTACGTGCTTATTTTATGTATGTGTTGGCATAAATTCAAATTAATTTACGTTCAGACATAAATTTTTCTCAGAAATGAGTTATATCAAATATAATATGTAGTTGTTCTATGTTTTGACGCAATTTTTTTCTTCTAAAAATGAGTCGGGTCAAATATAATACATTTTCTTGCTTATTTTTATTTATGTTTTCCGTTATTCTACGTTTTGACGTGAATTTTATTCGGAATTTTTTTTTTTTGTCTTTTGTCTTTTTGTTTTACCTTTTGATTTTTTTGCCTTTTTTGTTTTTGTATTTTTATATAGTTATACCTTTCAATTTTCAGCATTAACACTTACAAACCGTTAAATTTTTAAGAACTTTGTAATCGAGTTTTACGTGCTTATTTTATGTATGTGTTGGCATAAATTCAAATTGATTTACGTTTAGACATAAATTTTTCTCAGAAATGAGTTATATCAAATATAATATGTAGTTGTTCTATGTTTTGACGCAATTTTTTTCTTCTGAAAATGAGTCGGGTCAAATATAATACATTTTCTTGCTTATTTTTATGTATGTTTTCCGCTATTCTACGTTTTGACGTGAATTTTATTCGGAAACGAGTTGGGTCAAATATAATACGTTTTCACTAGACGGTATAAATTCGAGTCACTTTACGTCCGACACCACGTCGTAAATGTTTTCTTATGTGCTTATTTTTATGCACGTGTTAGTATAAATTCAAGTTGGTCTACGTATTGACGTACATTACAATTAGCAAGTTGTGTGAATAGAGCTTTCATCATATTTGTTTTTTTTTTGTTCTTGATTTTTTTCGACTTTATTTTTTTTATTTGTTTTACTTTCCTTTATATTTAGTGTTTTAATTTAAGGTTCTTTTTTCATTAAAGTTATATTTAAGATATAGTTTATATTAATTAATTTAAATCAATTTGTCTCGCTATTCAATTTAAATTTATTTTTATGTTTTTTTGTCGATGTAAGACATGTTTTATATTCTTTTAAGCATATTTCTTTCGGTTTTTATACAGAACCAAAATAGATATCAACTTAAACCCCGTTGCGAAGCGCGGGTAATCTTACTAGTTCCCTCATAAATACCAAGTAGGCAAATACAACATGGGATATATTATTATATTATATCTATCTAGTTAAAAGAGTATTTAATTTTTTTTACGGCAAATTTCTTTTATTCTTGTAAATACTTTCTTTATGGGTGGGCTTGGGACTTGGGTTCAACTGGAAAAACTATTGGAGTTAAGTTGTTGCTCTCCTTGAGGTTAAGGATTCAAGTCCTGTCAAAAACGGATTTGGTGTAATTTAAGTTCAAAAAAAAAAAAAAATACTATCTTCATAAATAGTTATAATTAGATAAATTAAAAAATTATACATAATAGATAAATATATAACTGGACACGTCAAATGTTATTTCTAGAAAATTAAATTTTTTTTCTATTTCTTTAAATAAATAAATAACTGGACACGTCAAGTCTTATTTCTAGAAAGTTAAGATGTTTATGTCATCTATTCATCTGTTCGTATTCTTTTTTTTTCTATAAAGTTATTTAGAAAGGTAAATTATATCTTAATTCAAAAATATCGTTTCATATTCATAAATGTTATTGCTAGTAGGTTAATACTTTGTTTTATTCAATTCATGTAATACACAGTTTTCTAACATAGTCGTATAATATAGTTATATAAGATATTACCGATTTAATATGAAAGAGAACCATTAACATCCAATATCAAATATTTATGTAGTTTTCACAGTTTCATTCTTATTTTTTATATGTCATAATTTATTTCTTTTTTTTTTTTCTAAACACATTTTTACTTATTGATTGAAAATTGTCACCTTTGATTTTGGTTCGTGATTTTATTTTAATGAGTTAAATGCCATTTTAGGCTCTGTGGTTTGGTTCATTTTGCTAGTTTAGTCCAAAGGTTTCAATTTTCTCCTGTGGGTTCAAAAAGGTTTCACTGTTGTCATTTTAGTCCACTGGGTTAACTTCATTCATTTTTTCTGTTAACCAGAAACGCGATTTGACCATTTTATATGTAATTCTATTAACTAGAAAGGCAATTCGGCCATATAAAATGACTGAATCGCCCTTCTCTTTAACAGAAATAATGGATGAAGTCAACCTAGTGGACTAAAATGACAACAATGAAACTTTTTTGAACCCACATGCGAAAAATGAAATTTTTGGACTATACTGGCAAAATGGTCCAAACCAAATGGACTAAAATGACATTTAATTCTATTTTAAATTATAGCATGATATATTAAATGTTATTTATTAAACTAAAAATACCGTTGGCGAAATCCAAGCTAATGTATAAATGTTGGTGCAGAAAATATCATATTAATGATTGCATCACTTACGATGAAATGTTGATCAACTCGAGTTTCGTGAAAAGGATTTATTCGCTTAGGGGCTGTTTGGTAGCCCCTCAATGACCATTCAGATTCTACCTCTTAATGGTTTAAAACCTCTTATTGAATAAGAGGTAACCTCAAGTCTGAATGGTTAAGAGGTAATCTCTGAATGGTAAATCATCACATGTCACATTCTTCTAACTTCTCATTGGTAAAATTCTTAATGGTTCCATTAAGAGGTAACCTCTTAATGACCATTCAGAAGCTACCAAACAGCCCCTTAATTTGTAGTGTTTCTACTCCTTTAATTTGTCGTCTAGCGGCACACCACTAACGAACCCACGAAATGCAAGTTTCGATGAACTTTTGGAGTGCTGCTAAACCGTATTTGCCACGTCGAACAACGGCTTCACACGTGGCTATTTAGACTGACACGTGTGTGCATAGTGGCCCACAAATACTACACACACACTTTCATACATATTTGGAGATTACAATGGGCACCTTTCATTTCAATCACGAAAACGGAAAATCATTACAATATTTTTGTAATTTAAAAAACATTAAACATGAAAGGGTGGTCAAGAAAAATTATCTCTTCTGGAAATAACAGATAACTATGTTCAATCCTATGCAAGTATTTGGAGATAAAATTAGCTGTTCAAAAAAAAAAAAACATTAAACATAATTACCTATAATGATTGGGACATGATTTGGTGGTAAGATGTGTTCGTTTTTTGAAAACAGTCTCTCTATTCCTATATGGTAGAGGTAAAGTTGTCTACATCTTACCCTATTCACACCCTACCTTAGCTTTGCTATTGCTAGGATTTACTGAGTATGATGATGATGATGTGTTCTTTTTATTTATAGGGTTAAGGGTTCAAATCCAGTAAAAATATAAGATACAGATTTAGAGGTGTTTAAAAGTAAGTTAACTTATTGCTGTGTTAATTACTGTTTTCGTCCCTGTGATTTGTCAAAAATCACTATTTCAATCCATTAGTTTAGAAATAACGATTTCAGTCCCTGTGGTTTCACTTCCGTTACCATTTCAGTCCCTGTGGTTTCACTTTCGTAACCATTTCAATCCATTTATTCTGTTAGTACAGGGACTGAAATGGTTACGAGGTGGACTGAAATGGTTACGAAAGTGAAATCACAGGGATTGAAATCGCAATTTTTAAACTAATGGACTGAAATAGTGGTTTTTGACAAACCACAGGGACGAAAACAGTAATTAACTCTATTGCTAAAGAAAAACTATTTTATGATCACATAGCGAATATGAAAATGACTGACTATTTATTTATTTATTTTAACCATATGTTACATCGACTCTTTTTACATATTTGTTTTGTTTATGTAAAAGATGAGTCATAGATTCGTATATTCTAATGTGTTTATAATGATACACGAAGGGTTAAGAGGCATGAAGTGGTGAAGATAATTAAGTTATTTCGCATCATCGCATATTAATTAGATGGTTATTTTTGTCTTAGTGATGAATAGATGATTACTTACTACTTTGATAATCTTGAGTTTTTCATATATCTATTATATACTTTTGAATAGGGGCGGATCCAGCCCACATTGCATTTGAAAAAAATGAAAAAAATGAAAAAAATGAAAAAAAATAGTGAGAACCTTATAGAATTTATAAAAAATTAGTGAGAATTAAAGAGAATTTACGAAAAGGAGAGCCGCAGCTTTGTAGGGGTCGGGGGGCGTCTGATCCCCCGAACTTTTCGCTCAGTAGTGTCCGGTATCCACAAGACACAAATTAGGTGAATATATGATTCGCTTCAAGAACATAATGCATATGCAAGTTGTAGGTTTACAATTCTTGATCTTTTTAGTACAATAAAAACTGTACCATAAGTATGCTTCTACTTTCATGCTTCAATATGGGATCTTGAATGTCAAATCAACTGCTTTACTTAAAATTCACCAAGATGCTTGATTTGCCCATGTTCTATTTCCAATTTTAAATTGTACGGTACAAGTGTTTCATGCATTTAAACACTTCAACCTTAAATGTTAAATGTTAAATGTTAAATATATACTTACCAACCATGTACTTGTTTTTACTTTGCCTCCTTTTTTTTCATTTTTAACCTTGCATTACCTTAAAAAAAAAAAAAAAAAAAAAAAAAAAAAAAAAAAAAAAAAAAACTTGCATGCCCCCATTTGGAACATAATGTTAGGTCACCACCTTTATTAATTTCATTAATGGTAACATATTTGTTATAATTGGTGTTGTGTGTTTGAAACTATTTATGTGACATGAAAATATGAAAGAATGCAAATTAGAACATAATGTTTGGATTTTAAACTCCTTTAGTTATTGAAGTGGTTAGAATTTATGTATTGAGATTTAATGTTTTATCTTAAAGGATGCCGAGTTCGAGTATCACAACGCAAAGAAGCAAAAACATGGATCGACATCCGCTAAAAGGACTCGTGCCGCAGAAGTCCACAATCTCTCGGAAAGGGTTTGTATTTCTTCGAGCTTAAATGGAAACTCGCGCCCTTAATCCTTTACGTTTTAATATATTGTGATATTTATGCGGTAAAAATTTGGTTTATGTAGAGACGACGCGATAGGATTAATGAAAAGATGAAGGCGTTACAAGAACTAATACCTCGTTGCAACAAGGTCCGGTTGCAAGTGTCTATATATATGAGGTTTTTTAATTAAAAAACGTGCTTGTTTTTCAACTAATACGCGTTTTAAATGTTTTGAGTGACAGTCGGACAAAGCTTCAATGCTCGACGAGGCGATTGAGTATCTGAAGCAACTTCAAATGCAAGTACAGGTACTTACAATAATTTTTCTTTTATTATAACCAAAAAAATTCCAAATCGACTCATTAATAAGTAAACAGGTCAAAACTACCAAACATGAATATATATATGTATAGATGACCACTTGTATATGCAGATGATGTCCATGGGATACAACATGGTTCCTGTGATGTTCCCCGGTGTCCAACGATACATGCCGGCGATGGCTCCAATGGGTATGGGAATGGGAATGGAACACGTCGGAATGAACCGTCCCATGGTTCCATACCCACCGGTCCTACCCGGTTCAGCAATGCCGAACCATGCAGCCGCAGCTGCTCATCTCGGTCAACATTTTCCCGTTCCACGGTTTCAAATGGCGCAGATGCCCATCATGGGGCCCACGAGCAGTCAAACAGCTAACCCGCAAGACCCAATGATGAACCCGTTCCCTATGCAGAACGGAAACCAACCGCGGGGTCCATTTGCTGATCCGTACCAACAATACATTGCTCTCCCTCAAACACAAATGCTACAACCCCAGGCAAGTTGAATATAAGACTTCTCATATAGTTAAATTTATTCACTATTGTTGAAATATTTAAATATATATATATGTGTATGATTATGGAGCATACTATCTTGCTTTAAAAAGTTGGTTGTCACACATTTTGAAGTGCAAATAAATTCCATATTTATTAAGACACTGCATTTATTTGTGCATGTAGGTGCTAAGCTATTTATGATGTATGTGAAGGTTGCCCATGTATTGAAAATATTATATATATATATATATATACACACTTAATTTTATTTATATTAATTCAGGCTAAGTTTTTTTTTTTTTTGAAAATTAACTTTATTCAATAAACGCCTCCGACCCAAAAGGGCAAAAGGTTAAGCTTTATCGTCTTTGATTAATCAATCGTTCTTGAGCCATTTGTTCGCTTCTGTAACTGCATCATTTTCTCAATAAGAACAAAACTTCACAAGAAAATTACATATTTCTTAGACAGTGAACAAAAAAGGGTACAAAATACATATTTTGTGTAGTGTTTACACCTAGTTTCATGAGTACTTACGAAACCGATCTTCATGCAGAACCAAACGGGCATGCCTGCAGCTACAAGTAAGCCTAGCAGCAGCAGAGACATCAGGAATCCCGAGCATCACCCAACCAGTAAGCCTAATTAGCCCTTAATGTCGATAAATTAATTAACATTCATGTCAATAATCAAATATCACAGTAGTGACCGATATATGTACTTATGCAGGTTGATGTTCAAGAGAGACGAGGCTCATAGCCGACTAAATTTTGTAGTTAAAAGGGCGAGATGAGTATCCGAAGCATTCTAAACCGATTGGGTTTTACACCATACAACAGAGTTGATAGTAAACTGAGGCATTGTGTAAAGGATCAAAGAAGTGTGTCGACATGTTTAGTTATTTAACGATTTAGGTTTTATTTTCTTTTCGTGACGTTTTTGTTTGCAACTGTTCCATAGGAAGCCAATAATGAAGGGGAAAAAGGTGAATTTCACTATGTGAGATAATACGTATATACTTTTTGAATGAGAATGTATGTAGCTTTGTGGTTGTGGGCATTAACACACGTGATTTAAGAATCTTTGTTCGAATCAATTGTATGACTTTAAATCCAGGAGAATCTGGGCCAAGATTCTGGAGAGAAACTGACAGCTGAGCTTAGAACATATCCCTTTACATTATTAGGTGGATAAATGTTGGTACCAGTTAACAACTTGTATGCAAAAGAACCAAATATTATTTGAATGGATGGCTGAGAAACGACTTTTTATTGGCCATAGCTTTTTCAACTTGCGTCTGTTTGATTCGACTCGCTTACACCTCCATACCACAAGAATAAGCGCTTCAATGTCGAGAATTTCATTTTTATTGGGCGTTGTATCTTTTTCAACTAGTGTCGGTTCGATTTAATTCACACCTTTATACCACAAGAATACGCGCTTCAATATAGAGAATTTCATTAACTTGCACAATACACTTGCACCTCTATACTGCATGTATAGGTGCTTCAATATCAAGAAAAAAATGTGTTTTATAACTTGCACAATATCCGGGGGAACCCTTTGTCGGTTACAACAACTAACCACCTTGTTTCTCAAAGTTGAATATACCTTGATAACATTAAAGATTGCATATACCACTACCGGACTGACATTTAACCATTCCTCATCGGACATCACTTCATATAACTATAATTGTTGATCGCCAGACTGATTCAAGGTAGACAAAATCTAGCAACAGAAAACAACAGAAACCTATTACTTATTGTTAAAACGATTAACGAGAAGTATACTGAACTGTAAAAGATGATTACCTTTTCTGTAAATAGGCGAAACGCTTCATCGTCCATTGCTTTATCCAGTTCCTGATAAGATTAAAAAACTTAGTGTTGTGTGTGTTAATCGTGGATTTAACTGGATATGTTAGGATTAAAACACTTACAGTTTCAGCATCTGCAGAAGAATCTATTTTGTGTATGAGTTTTTGTAGCTCCTTGTCTTTCAAAGCATCGATAATTTCGGTATTTGAAGCTGTAGTCATATATTATGTTTCAACCAATGGGTCTCTTTGTTGAATTGATAAAAAAAAGTATCATGCTTCTCCGTTAAGAGGGGCACAAGTAATGAATCAAAACGAGTCCATGTTGAAACGGGCCATCTTTGTGTCAGAAAAATTTTGTCCATTTCTTTTTCAATTTTTTAGTAATATACCTTACTCATTAGCTACATAAGCAAGTGTACAAATACAATTTAATCAATATGGAATGAAGCGATATGGGAGTGATATACATTGAGCGTCTTTCAACCTATTTGGCCCATTTAATATAAAGGCAACAAAATCGACCCATTAGTTAGTAAAGGGTCAAAAGTGCCATATGACCATATCTAATGTGATGTTAATACACCTTAGGCCAAAATATACTTAAAAAGCATACCTATGCACTCTAGTTGTGACCTGTGTAGCACCTCATCATCAGCATTAACATAACAAGGTCTATCAACATCAACTGTTGTAATAGATGTGCCTGAAAATAGAGTTGAATTAGTGGCAGATTAAAAACATAATCAACCAAAGCTCACGGATATGTACAACATCATATCAGGTATTAATCTAAAATTATAAACCTACTTGTATCATTCTCAGAAGCAGGAACTGGTTTAACACATGGAATTTCTGCACAAAATCAGACATCTCCAAATTAGCTTGCACATCATAGTAGTCAAAGTCGCACTCAAGGTGCAAAGAGATCGCCTATCACCTAGACATGGGCACAAAAAAACGCGCAATAACAGGAATATAGATTTTAAAAATTTTAATACCATTCCGCAAACATAACAAGAAAACCTAATAAAATTAGCAATTAGAATAGAAACATATCACACCATAGACTTTCTAATTAGGTTTTATATTTTCACATGGAAAGATTAAGGCAAAGAGACAAGATATATGAGGTAAGAATGTAAGATTATTCCACCCAATTCAGCATTTAATCCATAATTGCGAATAACGTGCCAGGAAAAGGGACTGAATGATAGATGCAAGAAGGATACCGACCAAAGCATGGGTAAGGATTGGAACAAAGATGATCAGGTAAGAGTCAGCAAAAGAGGTAGACAGCTGCATACAGGTCTTTAGGGTTGAATAATTTACGTCCAATGGTTGAAAAAAGAGAAGAAAAACTCCTACAGGCATGGCCCTCCGCCGCACCTTTAGAAGAACCGCACCTTGCATCTACTTGAGGCGCAGTGGCCTCGCCCATAGTTGTTAATAGCGAATAGCTACATGGGACCTATATGCTACATGGCGAATAGTGACAAATAGCGACCGCTATTTTATAGATAGCGATACACTAGAAAAAAGAATTTTGAAAATTTTTATATGTATATTATATCAGAATACCTTGGTATATATGCTATTTTACATGTATATTTAACAAAAACCTATAAATCCAACTATTGTATAGCTATATCTAATTGCTATTTACATCAAAAAAAACAAAAACTAACTGTCACTATTCACGCTATTGGTCGCTATGACCCAGATAGCGACACTTGGTCGCCTCGCTACATAGCGCGCTATAGTGGTCGCTATAGCCGCTATTGACAACTATGGCCTCGCCTAAATGCGTAGGGGCACAGGCCTTGTGCGCTTTTGATTACTAGTTTCAAATTACTGTAGTACTCTAGAGTAATGAAAAAAAAATGGAAACTTTAGTTATATTAATAACAATAAAACATAGTAAGGCATGCATGAGTTACACTAGAATCCTTTGTTTTACAGACATATAATATAATCCTGTATATTAATATAAAACCAAATGTATCTTCCTGCACTATTGTATTTCATCTGTTTGACTCATTGCCCAGCGTACCTAAAGTCATGTAAGGAACCTACATTTCCACTTCAATCAGGATTCACGTGGAACTCTCTAATAACTCACGCACATAACTAGAACCGACAAATTGTCAAAAGTAAAGCAAAACTTACACGCAGTTACGTTTCATCCGAAAAATACTTTGTTAAATCACTTCAAAAACTAATAACACTATCTAACAAAATTTAGTAACAAATTCAGTTGTAGTCTGGTTTAATTTGCTTCATCTTCAAACATCAGCTGCTACAAAACTGTTATAACAAGAAGAATCAACTGCCTATAATCCTTCACAGATACGCATCCAGTTAAAGGATAATTACCGATGAACTTCATATGAAGGTAACATATATAATAGTTAAACAAAGTATTAGCATTCTCTGATACACCAAAACAACATATAGAGTGAATAATCAACGATGAACTTCAATTAACATCAACAATCAGCACAATTGCTTCACAGAAATCCAGTAGAACGAACATAAACCCTAAACCACTAAATTCAACATCACTGACCATAAACTACCAACAATATCAACAAAAACACATAAACAAACAGTAATTCATGCATGTTAACGAATTCGTAACCCTAAATCATTCCATACACCTACACAATCGAATGGATGAACAAATTACCTTTGTGTTTCTTAAAGCAGACGAGCGAACAACTGCAATAGCAATTCAAATTAGCATGTTAACGGTTTCGAAACCCTAGATCGGGGAAACTAACAGTTAAAACAACTTACTATGGAATGAGACACATAGGACACTTGTATCTGGATTCTGCTTTTTCACAGACTTTGCATTCCTTTTTAGACGCTTCGTTCTTCATTTCCGATCAGATTTTTATTGAACGGCGGTTGGAGAATTAGTTTTCCGGCAAGGAGGACGGTGGTAGTACGGCAGTCGGCGGCAAATGAAAAGAAGGTTTGTTTGTTTGTTTTCTTTGGTTTTGGTAGATTAATTAGGCCCAGGCCCATGGGAGTGTTGGGCCGTTGGGGTGAGGTGAGAGGTAGTTAGGTTGGGGTGTGCGTGGGTCGGTCAGAGAAACTGAGCAGAAGATCTGGACCGAACGGAGACCGACTCGAAAAATGCCGATTGTAACATTAGTTGGTGTGGTACTCGGTTTTGCTTTTGGATGACATGTGGTTCGGGTCGCTTTAGTCAGAACTAGAGGCGTACAAACCGGTTAATTTCAATAACCGAATAATTTGACTTTTTAACTTTAACTGGTTTGGTTAATTACTTTAACAGGTTATTTTCGGTTATAATTGGTTTTTTTTTTTTTTTTTTGTTAACTGGTCTATCGGTTGAAAAACGGGTTACTATATTAAATATTTATAACAGGTTACTAACCTACAGTTAAAAATAACCACTAATCAGTTATTCCTCGAGCGGTTATTAACCGGTTTCGGTTAATAACTGGTTACGATTAATTAACCGGTTATTTTGTGCACCTCTAGTCATAACATAAGGGAAACTCGAAAAATCTCTGTATATGTCTGATTAGGGGCTGAAGATGAGTAATGCACTTTTGATTTGAAGCTTGTTAAACCGAAAACGGTTTTGTGGTTTCATTTGATTGTTCGATTCGATCGTTTAGTTAAATACTATAATGGCTAATTGATATTTAAATGTTTTAATGATGGATTATAAAAGGTTTAGTTTTTGAACCATGTAAAGTAGGGGTGTGTCGGTTTGGGTCGGTTTTGACCTAAAACCATAACCATAACCGTGATGTCGGTTAATGGATAATCATAACCATAACCGATCGGTTATGGTTATTCGGTTTTGATGGTTTTAGTGGGTCAGTTATGGGTGGCTAACCGTGTATTTAGCTTAGCTAAAAATAGCTTAATTTTTTTTAACATGGAATAAATTGTTATTGCATATTTGTATATATTAGTATATTACATAGTATAATAAATACATATAATCTATAATATTAATACTAATTATTATCGAATATTGAAATAAAGTGATATGATACATTCCAAAAATTCAAATAAACATCCAACCAAAACCACAAAACGATATGAAAAACCTATAAATACTAAAAATCTTCAATAAACAACATCAAATATTAAAAATATTGTGAAGAGTGAATTTCAAGTATTGTCCTTTATCTTTATACCCATTTTCAGGCGTTGTCCTTTATGTTCAAAATTGACGAGTTTTGTCATTTATGTTCTCAAATCATACACGTTTTGTCCTTTAGGCCTAACCCAGTTAGTTTTTCAGTTAAATTTGGTCATATGCAAAGCACATGAGGGTATTTTTATTAAGTCATATTTATAGGGACTAATTGTGTAGATAATACAAATGTTTTTACTTCACTAAATCCCTGAAATGCCCTAACCTCTCTCTTTAAACTCTCCAGACCTCAGACCTCGTGAATGTTGAAAACCCACAAACACTCCTCTCAATTTCTTCATGGCTAGCACAATCATATTCATCATCTTATCATTTTCACCATCCAAACAGTGAAGAAACACGACGATTGTCTGAGTGGCGCCGGAGGTGAGGATTTTTGTGGTTGAATTTTAGATCTGAAATGTTGTAATGTTGATGTGTTAAGATTGCAACGGCGGTGGGTGGGTGGTTATGGTGTGGTTGCAACGTTCGTATGTGGGTGGGTGGTGACGGTGGGGTTGCAACGATGATGGCGACAGGTGGTGGCGGGTGGAGGAGTGGTGGTGGGTGGAGATGTGTGAGTGGTGGCGCTGATAGAGAGAGGGGAGGAGTGGTGGTGGCGTAATAATGTGTCGTTGAACACCGGTGGGTTGTTCCGGTGAACCGGGTGTTGAAAATCGGCGGCGCCGGTGCCGGAAAACATGATTTGAAAGTGGTAAACATGAAATCTTTCTGGGAAAATGACCAAAGAAAGAAACTTAAGATTAAAAGATCACAACAAAAAGTGAAATCAAACTAGAAACCTAACTGGGGAAAACCCTTTTGAAAAAAAAAATCAAATCTTAAAGTGATGGTATAGGGTAAACTGTAACTGTAAGATAGATTGAAACTATGAGTCTATGAAATAAGAGTCTTTGTGTGTATATATGTGTTTAGTGAGTGAATGGGTATTGAGGAGATTGAATGGTCAGAAGCCTCAATGATGAAATGAGATTGTATGTAAGAAATCACAAGAAGATATCTTGCAATCATGGCAGAAATCCATCTCTTTCTGTCTCTAAGAGCGATTTCTGCAATTGTGTGTGTGTTTTGTAGTGAAGATGGAAACAGAGGAAGAGACAAAGGCCGGAGTTGGCGGTGGCCGGAGTTGGCAGTGGCAGGTGTTGGTGGTGGTGTTTGATGAAGGAGGTGGGCCACCTTTTTCTTAAAGTATTTTTTTATTTTTTAAAAAAGGTTGGTGATGTGTGCTAAACAGACTATAAAAAATAACTAAATTAGACTCTCTAAGCTAGACACTAAAAAGCTTTAATTCTAGACTCGACCTAAACCACACAATCGGCAAGTGTACCGATCACTGTAGTATAACCCTAGGAAGTCCGGATATCGAACCACGAGACTCTATGTATCACGTAAACTAGACTCTGACAGACGCTGACAGACACGACTCAACTTGTTTATTTGTTTGGGGGGGGGGGGGGTGGGGTTACGGAAAACTACGGAAATCTATATAAACTAATTAATTAACTAAGAACTAGACTAAATACGAATAAAGATGAAGACGATTCTTATATGACAACGAGACCACCTAAACAAGAATCCTGGATTACTTTTAAAGAATTACCGATTAAGTTAAATGCATGAATTATGGAACCGGGATCTTAAAGTACTGAACCTATTAAGAACCAACTAAGCCCCTCGACCCTTCTCAAGGAGAAACCTGTGGAACTACCTAGGCTGTTAATCCTACCGGTTATTAGACGCCTTTCCAATTGTCTAATTATTGTGTAAGTACCCTAATGTTGACCTACTCTTTTCCAATCATAGATCTAGGGTAGTTTGAATTAATTAACTTGACTTGATAGACTAATAAAACCGACAGGTAAACTAAGACACGACATTTTCCAAGGACTATCTAAAGCAATTCGCCGGGTAAGACCTACCAATAGCCCCTCACTTTCCAGGTATTAGGACTAGCAGAACACTAAAACCTAGCAAATTACTAACAATTACTTCTAGGGGTTATTGGCCAATTCCACCCTAAAGAATTAAGATCTATTACGTGATATAGACACTCACCAAGATCTAAACCCTAGCATGACTCTATGTTGTGATATAGACCGTCACTAAGAATCATACGAAGCAAATGACAATAATAAACCAAATCAAAGTACGCATGTGCATCAAATCAATAAAACAAACTCTTTACTAACACAATCAACCCATAATATTCATGCAAATAACGAAAAAGGTAAAAACATTAATCAATCCATTCAACTAAGTCTAGGAGGCATAAAAGTTTAGCCAATCAAAGTCATGAACGAAGATAATAAACAAGGTTCAATAACAGAATTCATTGAAGTAAAATAAAGAAACTAAGAAAACAAGAGAATTAAATAAATAAAACCCGTTTAAATCTTGATCCCTAAGCCTCTTGCTTCAACCCTAATAATTCTTGAACTTGAACCCTTGCAAAATAAAGCTCTAAATTCGTCCCACCACTAATCGATGTTGTATATCCTCGTGCGACTGATGTGTGGTCGTGTATATATATTTTTCGTCTGATGTCCACGTCCAAAGATACATAATATGCCCTGATTTAATAAATCCACTAAAGTGGGCTTGGCCTCCTCTCAATTCCAAACGACCCACACTAAATTCAATATATGGCAGCCTTTACCTTTGCGAGAATAGTATGCATATGTATATTTATGATTCCTTCAAATTTAGTTTCTTTTCATTCCATGTTTCCTGTACGTTGAAACAATTCACTGAATTTCTATGTTTTGTCATGTAGTGGTGAATTAATTCAACTTTCAGCACAAGGCGAATTTAGTCCCTCATTTTTTAACAACTATTTTTAAATAACTTTTCTTTTACTGCAATTCAGCCCTCCATCTTTGAGCTTTATTTAATATTTCCTGATTCTTCGTACATTAATCGTTTAAGCTGGTTTTTCATTCCTTTTCGCATCGGGACCTGGCAAAACACGAATGAATCAATAGTATGCACATTCTAACGAAAACAAAACTAAAAATAACGGAAATCTATACAAACTATACACGAATAAAGGATGTATTTCGCAATACATCAGTTGGTTATTTATATTATATACACAATTAGTCCCTGTAAATATGAATTGACAAAAATGCTCTCATAGTTTGCACATGATCAGATTTAATAGAAAAAATTAACTGAGTTTTGCTTAAAGGACAAAACATGTATGATTTGAAAACATAAAGTACAAAATTCGTCAATTTTAAACATAAAGGACAACATGTAAATGAGTATAAAGATAAAGGACAATGCTTGAAATTCACTCTATTGTGAAATGTCCTAAATCCTACAAAAAATTATTACATGTCGGTTCGGTTCGGTTATGGTGGGTTTGGAAAAAATGATAACCATAACCGACCCGCTACTTTCGGTTTTCAAAAAAAACCATTAACCGACTCACCGGTTTTTTATTTGGTTCGATTTTTCCGGTTCGGTTTTATCAGTTAATTCGGTTATGGTTCGGTTAATTCGGTTTTTTGCACACCCGTAAAGGACCTTTTGCTTTATTCTAAGAGATGAAGAACGATAGCACTGTTTTAGGGGGCAAAATAAATAAAAACAATTTTCTGGGTTACGATGATGAAATTAAAAAAAGAGAAAAATGCCCGGATAGTCCCTGTTGTTTCGCATTTTTTCACCTATAGTCCCCAACTTTCTAAAATTACCTGAATAGTCCCCAACTTTTCATTTTTTGTTCCCGGATAGTCCCTGGGTCTAACTTCAGTTTGTTTTCTCTGTTAAGTGGGTGTGAAATGACAAAAATACCCTTTCCTTTAAAAGGCCAAACCACAGGGACTATCCGGGCATCTTCTACATTTTTAGAGAAAAACCCCACCACCACACTTCATCTTCAACTTCAACCTCCACCCACCATCACCCTCCTCCACCCTCCACCATCACACTTTCCGGAGGTTGAAGATGAAGTGTGGTGACTTTCGAATATCTCTCTCTCTATACGCAGACAACAACAACAATCAAATCTCAAATTATCTTCTACTCCCCCCTCTCTCTCTCTCTAAACAAAGAACAACAGATCTCTGTAAATCTCACACACAAATACACACATCTTTGAAGAAATGAAACCCTAAATCTAGATCCTTCTCCCTCTCTCTCTCTCTAAACAAAGAACAACAGATCTCTGTAAATCTCACACACAAATACACACATCTTTGAAGAAATGAAACCCTAAATCTAGATCCTTCTCCCTCTCTCTCCCCCTTCTTTCTCTCTCTAGCGGCTGTGGTGGTGAACAGCGGTGTGGAAAATTGGCAGAGATCGTGGTGGTTCTGACGTTTAGTGATGGTGCTAGTGGCAGTTGATTAACGATGGTGAAGGTTTGCGGTGGCTGTTGGGTGGTTATGATGAACCGACGGTGAAGGTGATGGAGGCCGGAGGACCCGTCGGAGAAGACAAAGGAGTTGCAGGTTACACGGCGGTGGTCGGCATAGATGATGAATGTCAATCTCAAAGTTGAACATGGTGTAGACGGAGAAGAAGGAGATGACGACGGAGATTGTGATGAAGGTTGGGTGATGATGAACAATGAAACAGAGAGGTGGTGTGATACTTAATGACGGAGGTGAATGGAGGTCAGAGAATCGGAGAAGATCAAGACGATGAGGTTGGACGACGGTTGTTGTCGGAGATGAAAAGATGAAGATCGGCGGAATTTGTTTTGATGATGATAGTTAACGGAGAACAAGAGTTGCAGGTTGGTCGGAGATGAACGGAACAAGGTTGCAGGTTGGTCGACGGAGGTAAGTTGCAGGTGGTGGTTGTGTGGAGCATCGGAGATCGACGGTTGTTCGCGGTGGCGCCGGTGAGGAACGTAGTGTTTGTGGTTTGACTCGGTGTATGTGGATTAGGTTTGAGTTTTTAAAAAATCGATCAGTAAAGTTGTAATATATATATATATATATATTTTTTTTTTAAATAGAAAGCACCAAGACTTCTTTTGGTATTTTGTAAGTGAAAATCTATGTGAGATTTCTGTGGTGGTGTACGGTTGGAGTTCGTGAACAATGATGGGTGTTGGTTTTGGTCGAAGTCAGTTCACCGGAAAGGCGGCGGTGCCGGAATAACTCGCGTTCAAGATTTAAAGTCGCCGGAAATTAATTTCACCGGAAAAGTTCGCCGGAAAGTGTGGTGGTGGGGTTTTTCTCTAAAAATGTAGAAGATGCCCGGATAGTCCCTGTGGTTTGGCCTTTTAAAGGAAAGGGTATTTTTATCATTTCTGTCACTCCCCAACCGATGGCGGAATCATCGGGGCGCGGCACTGAGCGAAACAGATTGTCCAGAAGTTTCCATAACAACTATCATTACCATTTAATTAAAGCAATACGTCCCATACCGTATCTTAAATAGTCAAACAAGTTATTACAGATAACATCAAAACAAATATTCTGTTCCGACAACTCAGGTTTAACATAACTAGTTTATTCGTTGGTTTCTAGACTCCAGTTCCTAGCTTCAAGTTCATCACAGCCCGAGAAGCATATAAACAACCTAGGCACCTGTCACATACGTTAAAAATAAAGTCAATACATAAAATGTAAAGGTGAGCATACAAGTTTGGTAGTAGCATAATAGAGTTCGAATTCGTTTACGTATAACCAGCACGTACACATAGTGAAATGAAGCACGTTAGTTATCGACATAGATCCATCGATACCAATGACTGCGGGTTGACTGCCCGAGGCAGTTCGCAATACACGATTACCACCGTAATCCATGCAAGTAAAAGATCCTTAACAACCCCCGTGTGAACGGGTGCTGAGTCCAAACTATAGTACTATCGTTGCTAAGGCAGGTAGACAGCATTCCATGTGTAAACATAACAAACAAGCATTCATAAGCCACGTATAACATGCATAAACGGTTTAGCGTTAAAATAGCTTGAGTAGTCTGATAGTTGTAGTTTGAATATTCGTAACGTATGTAACACCCAAAAGTGCTAAAGCAAAAAGGGTTCGAGTATACTCACAGCGATTATGGACTGAAGGGAGCGCTTTACAGCGAGTATGGTTAGCCTGAATAGATTCGATAACGTAACGTTAAGTGGCGCGTAAAACAGTACAAAGTGAGAGTGGGTGGGATAACTGATCGTGCGGATCAGTTATCCGGGAGAGGAAGTCATCCGTGCGCATGACCTATCCGTGCGGATGGTGATGCGTGCGGATGGTGATCCATCCGGATAAGCTATCCGTGCGTACGGGCTGTCCGTGCGGATGGTAATCCGTGCGGATTAGTTGTGCGTGCGGATGGCTTATCCGTGCGGACAAGTTGTCTGTGCGGATAAACGTTCAAGTGGATTGTTTCTTCCTAAGTGTGAGATGTGTTTGTGTATGATGGCTTGTGCTTTGGAGTTTTCGTTGTAGCATTTAGAAAACACATAAGTGTTTCTACCTTTCAAGCCGGTCGCGCGGACGACAATCCGTGCGTATGGTAGTCCGTGCGGACAGCGGTGATCCGTGCGGGCAGTCTGTGCGCGCGGGCAGAGGCAATCCGTCCGGATAGCCTGTCCGTGCGGACGACTTGACCGTGCGGATGAACACTGTTTGAATTTGTTTTAAGGCCTTAGTATCTCATGATCCGAAGAGTAATCCATTCAGAGGCCGTCCGTCCGGATTGCTCATTCTTCGATACTCAAACCTTGTTTGGAAAGTGGGTCCCAAGGGTAGCTCGTCCGGGTGACAATCCGTCCGGATAACCTGTGCGTGCGAACAGCTAGTCCGTGCGGACAGCTTGTCCGTGCGGACAGCTTGTACGTGCGGACAGCCTCTGGTCTGATTGTTCTGTTCGTCTACTCTTGGTTTCTGTTGTCGTTTATCGAGACGTTCTGATTATGTGGCAACCATTTGGAGTTGTATTCTCACCCGCACGACTAGACTGGTCAGGAACCACCCTAACTTAGCCCGTCGGCGACTCAGAACGGTCGTTCCGGTTGGCCCCGAAATCAGGTGTCTAATGGGTAAAATCCAGATCTAGGACTAGTGCATCACTATTGACGAGTAGAACACTAGAACCGATCAGATTCGTACCGATTTTAAGGGTAAAAGAAGGAGAGAACTTAGGTTTATTTCTTTCAACTCTTTTATCCTTAGAAAAGTTTAGATTTAGGTGAAGTTCTTGTGAAAACTTGTAGAAATCGTTTAGATCTAAGTTATTCTTGGTGGAATGAGGTCAAGCTTGAAGTTCATAAGAACTTCATGATGACGTCACCCGAGAATACCTCAAATCCGGATGATTTCATGGTTAAAAGTGAAGATTTGAAAGATGGAAAGGTGTAGAGTTGTGTAGTGATAAAAAATGTACAAGAATTAGTGCAAGATCTTACCTGGATTGAGAGAAATCTGAGAAAAAGTGAAGAATGTGTGTGGTGCGGACGTCACTTGCCAAAAGTGGAAAAGTTGGAGAGTGACCCGTGTATTTATAGGATGCCAAAAAGGGAAAGGGGTGAACCGTGCGCATGGCACGTACCCCGATAGGCTATCCGCGCGGATAGGTCATCCGTGCGGATTGGCAATCCGTGCGGATGGCGATACGTGCGGATTGGCCATCCGTGCGGATGCCGCCTGCTTTGGTGCGTTCGGTGCGATGTTGCTTCGGTTTCGATTTGCGAGCGATTCGATAGGGTTTCCTAGTGAAATTACTTTCAGTCCCAACTACTTCTTATATGGTTCGACTCGGAATTCGGGTTCGGGTTCGTTTACATTCGAGTTAGACTTCGAGTTCGATTGAGTTCGCTTGATTGTCACAACATAACATAAAATAAAATAAGCATGCACAGGTAACACGTAAGGCACACACACACGTATAAAAGACAAGTATCGTACGTAGTTCGAGTTACGGTTTGATGTAGATTTGATTAGCATAGCTTGATTAACTTTATCGCATTGTTACTTGCTATCATTCACAGTCGTAGGTCGATTGAATTATGGTTAATACGATTCGATTATTGTAATGAAAGACACGTACTCCACATAATATAAATAAAATAAAAACATTTCTATGAGTCATGTCGCGCGAAATCGGTCGTTGACTTTGACCTTGACTTTGACTTTCACTCGTGAAAACACGGGGTGTTACAGCCTCCCCTTGTTTAGGGAATTTCGTCCCGAAATTAAGCTGAAAGCTGTAACTAGGTCGTGAATCACGTGTGAGAGTTCTTCGTTTGGACCACTGAAAGTTGTCAAATTAATCGGGTTTTTACGGTTAAAAATTGATGATTTTCGGATATGATATGCGAAATTATCTGATCTAAAAGCCTATAAAGTTTCAGATCTTAATTCGAAGTCGTTTGGGAGAAATCTTAATTTTTGTTAAAAAAAATGTTGAATGTTGCTGTTGATGTTCACCGTACGCATGACATATCCGTATTGACTTTGTTGACCAGCTTAATCGCATGGGTAATTGTTGACTCTAGGGCGTGCGGAATCCGTGAACGTGTGGTATCTGAGCAGGTGATCGATTGCGTGGATCAAACACATTAGAATGCTAGCAAGATCGAACACACGAACAGTAATATAAACTGAGATTCAATTGATTATGATGGCGTATACAAAGCCGAGAATCACGTAGAGAGAACTTTCTCTTTCTAAGATTATCTCCCTAAACCACCAAATGAGCAAAAGTCCCTAAACTAACCCTAAGGGTTCTATTTATAGGTCAAGGATATAAGGAATCTTTCTTTATTTACAATTATGCCACCTTGCCCTTCTTAACTGGACGTTACTCACTCGTTAAACAACTGTGGATACTTTGTCTTCATGTCGCTTTCGAGTTCCCAAGTAAACTCCGCGCCTCGTTTGCCTTCCCATCGGACCTTCACAATAGGAATGCGTGAGCGCCTGAGTTCTTTGGTTTGACGATCCATGATTTCAACAGGCTTTTCCACGAAGTGTAATGTTTCGTTCACTTGTAGATCATCTAGAGGAACATGTAAGTCGTGGTCGGCGATGCACTTACGGAGGTTTGACACGTGGAAAGTCGGATGGACATTGCTAAGTTCCTCCGGTAATTCGAGTCTGTAGGCGACTTTTTCGATCCTTTCCAGAATCTTAAAAGGTCCAACATATCGAGGCGTGAGCTTCCCTTTCTTGCCGAATCGGACTACACCCTTCCAAGGTGATACCTTTAGGAGTACGTAGTCACCAACGCCATATTCACGGGGCTTGCGCTTTTTATCGGCGTAAACTTTCTGTCGATCCCGAGCTTTCACTAGGTTGTCTCGAATTTGGAAAATTTTGTCTGTCGTTTCTTGTAGCAGCTCCGGACCGGTTAGTTGCGAGTGACCGATCTCGTGCCACACAATAGGCGATCGACATCTTCTTCCGTATAGGGCCTCGAACGGTGCCATCTGGATGCTGGCCTGGTAGCTGTTGTTATACGAGAATTCGACTAACGGAAGGTGTCTATCCCAATTACCACCGAAATCTAGAACACATGAACGGAGCATGTCTTCAAGAGTACGAATCGTTCTTTCAGTCTGACCGTCGGTTTGTGGGTGGAACGCAGTACTTAGATTAAGCGTTGTACCGAGTGCCGTTTGGAATGTTTCCCACAATCGTGAAGTAAACCGAGCATCACGATCAGAGATGATGTCACGAGGCGTCCCATGTCGACAAATGATCTCATCGGTGTAGATTCGGGCTAATCGTTCTACCTTGTAGTCTTTTCGTATTGGCAGAAAGTGAGCTGATTTGGTCAAACGGTCAATAACAACCCAAATGCTGTCGTGACCTGATGACGTGGTTGGAAGCTTGGTTACGAAATCCATAGCTATGCTCTCCCACTTCCACATGGGGATTGGAGGTTGTTCGAGCAAGCCGGAGGGTCTTTGATGTTCAGCCTTGATTCTAGCACAGGTTAGGCATTTTCCGACGTAGAGAGCGATATCCCGTTTCATACCCGGCCACCAGTACCTGTAGCGAAGATCGTGGTACATTTTGTCAGCACCGGGATGGATAAAGTATCGGGATTTGTGGGCTTCATCCATGATAATCTGTCGCAGGTTGGTTCGCTTGGGAATCCAAATTCGGTCTAAGAAGTGGAATATCCCATTTGATTTGCTCACAAGCTGGGCTCCATCGTGGTAGATTCTTTCTTTCTTCAAGGTGCGTTCGTTGAAACATGCATGCTGGGCGTCGCGAATGAGAGCTTCGAGGTTGTGCTGGGCTTGAACATTTCGAGTGCTAAGCAGATAGCTCCGTCTGCTAAGTGCGTCGGCAACAACATTTGCCTTGCCTAGGTGATAACGAATCTCACAGTCGTAATCGTTGAGAAGTTCTACCCATCGGCGTTGACGCATATTTAGTTCCCTCTGATTAAAGATGTGTTGTAGGCTCTTATGATCGGTGAAGATCGTACACCTTGTACCATACAGGTAGTGTCGCCAAATCTTTAATGCAAAAACAACTGCGCCTAGCTCGAGATCATGGGTTGTATAGTTCTTCTCGTGGACTTTGAGCTGACGAGATGCGTAAGCTATGACCTTGTCTCGTTGCATTAGGACACAACCGAGACCAAGGTTGGAAGCATCACAGTAGACAATGAAATTATCGTTCCCGTCGGGTAGTGTGAGAACAGGAGCATTGCAAAGCATGTGTTTGAGGGTTCGAAAGGCAGACTCTTATTTGGTTCCCCAGACAAAAGGCTGGTCCTTAGGTGTAACCCAGCTCTTAACAGCTTCAATCTTCGCAGGATCGACGTGAATACCCTGACTATTTACGATGTGACCCAGAAACTGAACCTCCCCCAACCAAAACTCGCACTTGGAGAATTTGGCGTTGAGTTGGTTCCCCTGGAGTAACTCGAGAACCAAACGTAGATGTTGCGCGTGTTCGGCTCTCGTTTTGGAATAGATCAAGACATCGTCGATAAACACGATGACGAAACGGTCGAGATATGGTTTACACACTCGATTCATCAGATCCATGAAAACTGCTGGTGCATTGGTTAGGCCAAAAGGCATGACAACGAATTCGTAATGGCCGTAACGTGTACGAAACACGGTTTTGGGTATATCCTCCTCCTGTATACGCAGCTGATGATATCCTGAACGTAGATCGATCTTTGAGAAACACGTAGCGCCTTGTAGTTGGCCAAACAAATCGTCGATTCGAGGCAAAGGATAGCGGTTCTTGATAGTCAACTTATTCAATTCCCGGTAGTCGATGCACATCCGGAACGACCCGTCTTTCTTTTTGACGAAAAGGACTGGTGCGCCCCAAGGAGAGGTGCTCGGGCGAATAAAGCCTTTTTCAAGCAGTTCCTGGAGTTGGGTTGAGAGTTCGCGCATTTCGGACGGTGCGAGCCGATAAGGAGCTCTGGCGATAGGATTAGCTCCAGGAATGAGATCAATGCGAAATTCAATATCGCGCTTGGGAGGTAGTCCGGGAAGATCCTCTAGAAAAACTCGAGGAAATTCTCGAACCACAGGAACGTCTTTCAATTTCTTCTTCTCTTTCTTTTCCTTCTCCGCTGCTACAATGTTAGCCAAGAAAGCTCTGTATTCCTTGCGGAGATACTTGCTAGCTTGGAGACATGACATAAGCTTAAGACCCTTCGAAGTAGTATCTCCATAAACACACAACGAATCACCGTTTGCGAGCGAAAAGCGAATCATCTTATCGAAGCACACAACTTCGGCATGGTTTTCGCGAAGAAAGTCCATGCCTACTATGACGTCAAAGCTTCCGAGTTGCATCGGAATAAGATCAATTGAGAAGATGTGATTGTTGAGCTCGAGCGTGCAATCACAAATGACAGAGTTTACAGCGACGGTTCTGCCGGTAGCGACTTCAACATCGAATGCAGAGGAGAGTCGAGAACGTTTACGACTAAGGAGTTTCTCAAATTCGATCGACACAAAGAAATTATCGGCTCCAGTATCAAATAAACATGAAGCGTAAATACCATTCACAAGGAACATACCATTGACCACGTTGTTGTCGGCCTGGGCTTGACGCACATTGGGATTGAAAGTTCTGGCGCGTGCTGCCTGTTGTTGCTGTTGCTGCTGCTGTGGCGGCTGCTGTTGCGGTTCTTGTTTCACTACCCTGTTCGGGCACATGTTGGCGAAATGGTTCGGGTCGCCACACGTGAAGCATGCTCTGGCTTTGACTGCGGGTGCCGGAGGAGCTTGTTGACTCTGTGGGGCAGCGAGTAGAGCTTGATTGGCAGGATCTTGACGAATATGGGAGTTAGCAGTAAAGTGGCCGTAGACGTTGCAATGAGCACAGAAGCGGCATTGAATAGCAGTCGGGTGATGATAGGTGCAAGTAGGGCAGAGCGGGTGTGGCCCAGTATATGCACGCTTTGCAGGCGGTGCATTGGCCACAGGCGCCGCTACTTGACGTTGTTGGGCAGGTACAGCTTGGATCGGTGCAGCAGTAATCGCACAGTTCTTGTTGGTGGAGCTGTTCTTTCTCTTGTTCTTTCGCTTGTTGCTCGACGAGGTAGGTTCAGCAGTCGGTGCAGCAGTAGTGGCTTGATGTAGATGCTTGGAGGTCTTATCCCACACCCCAGCCTTAACCCTTTTGTCATTGATTTCAGCGGCCAGCAGATAGGTTTCCTCGATCGTGGTAGTCTTAGCCGCTTGCACGAAATCAGCAACGCTGTCGGGGAAAGCTCGGATGTACTTCTTGATGGTCATATCAGGAGTCTTGACCTGGTCGGGACAGATAATGCTGAGCTGTTTGAAGCGAGCAATAAGACCAACATTGTCTCCATCCTTCTGATGTATGTGCCAAAATTCATCTTCAAGCTTTTGACGCTCGTGAGGAGGGCAGAATTCCACTAGCATGACCTCCTTGAGCTCATCCCACGACAAACCGTAAGCTGCATCATTCCCTCTCTTGTTCCTCTCAGCCGTCCACCAGTTCAAAGCACGGGACTGAAAGACGCTGGTAGCGTTCAGAGTTCGAAGGTCATCAGGGCAACCACTTTGTCGCAGAGTAACCTCGATAGAGTCAAACCAGTGAAATAGTGCAGTAGGACCTCCTTCGCCTGTGAATTCTTTCGGCCCACATGACTTGAATTGTTTGAAACTGAAAGGTCTCGTGACAGCTTTGGGACCTTCAGTCCTCGACTCCTCGGATGATTTGCTGGCGTTCTCATAGACGTCGCTCACAGCTTTTGCCACACTTTTCGCGATGATTGAGGCAAGACGTCGGTCCCTCTTTTCCTGACGAGGGAGCGTATGACGAGATCCAGACGACATTGTCTGCAATAGACATCGCCACGGAACTCAACACATGTATTCGAATCTCACCTCACACGTCTACTACTACTAAAGCTTAGTAACACGTACCATGTGAAAAATATATATATATATATATAGTCACAAAATCACAGAATTGCACAAAATCACATAACAAGTAGAGCACATAATCACAACACTCCTAAACACGTAAGCACAATAGCAAGAACACATAACTTAATCACTAAAGTACATACGAGCATACAAAGCATTCTGACTGCCTCCTATGGTTGATTCATTAGCGATGAGTTGTGTGGGTTTTGTGTTTCAGCAGAAGCAATAGTGTTAAAATAGCTTGAGTAGTGTGATAGTTGTAGTTTGAATATTCGTAACGTATGTAACACCCAAAAGTGCTAAAGCAAAAAGGGTTCGAGTATACTCACAGCGATTATGGATTTAAGGGAGCGCTTTACAGCGAGTATGGTTAGCCTGAATAGATTCGATAACGTAACGTTAAGTGGCGCGTAAAACAGTACAAAGTGAGAGTGGGTGGGATAACTGATCGTGCGGATCAGTTATCCAGGAGAGGAAGTCATCCGTGCGCATGACCTATCCGTGCGGATGGTGATGCGTGCGGATGGTGATCCATCCGGATAAGCTATCCGTGCGTACGGGATGTCCGTGCGGATGGTAATCCATGCGGATTAGTTGTGCGTGCGGATGGCTTATCCGTGCCGACAAGTTGTCTGTGCGGATAAACGTTCAAGTGGATTGTTTCTTCCTAAGTGTGAGATGTGTTTGTGTATGATGGCTTGTGCTTTGGAGTTTTCGTTGTAGCATTTAGAAAACACATAAGTGTTTCTACCTTTCAAGCCGGTCGCGCGGACGACAATCCGTGCGTATGGTAGTCCGTGCGGACAGCGGTGATCCGTGCGGGCAGTCTGTGCGCGCGGGCAGAGGCAATCCGTCCGGATAGCCTGTCCGTGCGGACGACTTGACCGTGCGGATGAACACAGTTTGAATTTGTTTTAAGGCCTTAGTATCTCATGATCCGAAGAGTAATCCATTCAGAGGCCGTCCGTCCGGATTGCTCATTCGTCGATACTCAAACCTTGTTTGGAAAGTGGGTCCCAAGGGTAGCTCGTCCGGGTGACAATCCGTCCGGATAACCTGTGCGTGCGAACAGCTAGTCCGTGCGGACAGCTTGTCCGTGCGGACAGCTTGTACGTGCGGACAGCCTCTGGTCTGATTGTTCCGTTCATCTACTCTTGGTTTCTGTTGTCGTTTATCGAGAAGTTCTGATTACGTGGCAACCATTTGGAGTTGTATTCTCACCCGCACGACTAGACTGGTCAGGAACCACCCTAACTTAGCCCGTCGGCGACTCAGAACGGTCGTTCCGGTTGGCCCCGAAATCAGGTGTCTGATGGGTAAAATCCAGATCTAGGACTAGTGCATCACTATTGACGGGTAGAACACTAGAACCGATCAGATTCGTACCGATTTTAAGGGTAAAAGAAGGAGAGAACTTAGGTTTATTTCTTTCAACTCTTTTATCCTTAGAAAAGTTTAGATTTAGGTGAAGTTCTTGTGAAAACTTGTAGAAATCGTTTAGATCTGAGTTATTCTTGGTGGAATGAGGTCAAGCTTGAAGTTCATAAGAACTTCATGATGACGTCACCCGAGAATACCTCAAATCCGGATGATTTCATGGTTAAAAGTGAAGATTTGAAAGATGGAAAGGTGTAGAGTTGTGTAGTGATCAAGAATGTACAAGAATTAGTGCAAGATCTTACCTGGATTGAGAGAAATCTGAGAAAAAGTGAAGAATGCGTGTGGTGCGGACGTCACTTGCCAAAAGTGGAAAAGTTGGAGAGTGACCCGTGTATTTATAGGATGCCAAAAAGGGAAAGGGGTGAACCGTGCGCATGGCACGTACCCCGATAGGCTATCCGTGCGGATGCCGCCTGCTTTGGTGCGTTTGGTGCGATGTTGCTTCGGTTTCGAATTGCGAGCGATTCGATAGGGTTTCCTAGTCAAATTACTTTCAGTCCCAACTACTTCTTATATGGTTCGACTCGGAATTCGGGTTCGGGTTCGTTTACATTCGAGTTAGACTTCGAGTTCGATTGAGTTCGCTTGATTGTCACAACATAACATAACATAAAATAAAATAAGCATGCACAGGTAACACGTAAGGCACACACACACGTATAAAAGACAAGTATCGTACGTAGTTCGAGTTACGGTTTGATGTAGATTTGATTAGCATAGCTTGATTAACTTTATCGCATTGTTACTTCCTATCATTCACAGTCGTAGGTCGATTGAATTATGGTTAATACGATTCGATTATTGTAATGAACGACACTTACTCCACATAATATAAATAAAATAAAAACATTTCTACGAGTCATGTCGCGCGAAATCGGTCGTTGACTTTGACATTGACTTTGACTTTCACTCGTGAAAACACGGGGTGTTACAATTTCACACCCACTTAACAGAGAAAACAAACTGAAGTTAGACCCAGGGACTATCCGGGAACAAAAAATGAAAAGTTGGGGACTATTCAGGTAATTTTATAAAGTTGGGGACTATAGGTGAAAAAATGCGAAACCACATGGACTATCCAGGCATTTTTCTCTTAAAAAAAACTGAAAAATCAGCTTCAGTTTTCATACTAAGGGTGCACGGGGTGGTCTGTTATGGACAATCCATAACTCGTTGAAGTATAACGCTACACCGCCGCCGACCACCCTATCACGCGTGGTAAAGAAAACGCGTTGAACAGATAACGCTTTGAAGTTTTGAAAATTTGGACCGTTTGTTCAATTTTTGACCGTTTTAAAACGGTAACATTTATTAAAAAAAAAAAAACCTTAACCATTTTATCTATTTATATCTTCATTTTAAACCATTTTACACACACCAATCTACATATTTTAAACAAATTTAAACCCATTTCACACAATTTTTATATCTTTCTCAAATGGAATTCCCTACGGATTCGACGTTTCCGATGTCTAGCGATAGCGATACCGAGTCGTCTTCCGACAACGAGACGCTAAAATATTTTGTGTCGGTGTATAACGAGCTTGATGCCGAGTCGTCCCGCCCAAAGAAGAAGATGGTCGACCGTGATCGTATACGTGCCAACGAAGTTTTGATGAACGATTATTTTGTGGAAAATCCGCTCTACAATGCCGAAACGTTTAGAGATCGGTTTCGTTTACCCAAAGAATTATTTTTAAAGATTGTTGTAGACATCGAAGCAAGCGAGGAATGGTTTCAAGAAGGTTACGATGCGAGGGGCAAAGCAAGTTTCACGCCGATACAAAAATTCACGTCCGCCATTCGCCAACTAGCGACAGGTAACCCTCCCGATCAATATGATGAATACCTAGCTATGTCGGAAAGAACTTCACATGAATGTTTGCAATTTTTTTGCAACGCGGTCATTAAGTTGTATGCTAACGAGTTTTTACGTAAACCGACGAGCCACGACATCTCACATATTTACGCCGCACACGAGGCTAGATGGCATTTTCCCGAGATGCTCGGTAGCATCGATTGTACACATATCGAGTGGAAAAATTGTCCAGGAGAGTTGCAAGGGGTGTATGTTAGGGGAGACATCAAAAGACCAACCATCATACTAGAAGCGGTAGCGTCGAATGATTTATGGATTTGGCATTCGTATTTCGGTGTTCCAGGTTCAAACAACGACATCAATGTCTTGCACACGTCGCCGTTGTTCCAAAGCGTAACGGATGGTACCGCACATTCCTCTCCTTTCTATGTTAACGGTCGACATTACAGACGAGGCTTTTACCTTGTGGATGGTATCTACCCGTCTTGGTCTGTTTTTGTGAAAGCTCCCTCATTTCCTATCGAGGCTAAAGAAAATGCGTTCAAAAATTGCAAGAATCGGCAAGAAAAGATGTTGAGAGGGCATTTGGTGTTTTAAAGGGTAGATGGGGTATACTACACCGACCGGTTCGTGCGACGAGCAAGAAATCAATACATAGCATAGTGTATGCATGTATCATATTGCACAATATGCTGATCAAAGAAGACGGACGTGCAATATCCCCGGATTGGGTGCCGGATCCTCCTACACAAGTTCAAGTTCCACAAGATATCCATCTACAATTGCGTAACGAAGAAACTCACTTTCGGTTAAGATTCGATTTAATCGAACTAGTAGGTTCTCTAGGTTTGGTGTTTGATGATTCGGACGAGGAGTAAGTTTTTTTTTTTAAATTGTATGTTTCTAGTATGTTAAATTGAAGTAGTATGTTTTAAATTTAATGAAATTTTTAATTTTAGTGTTTTATTGTTAATTTCTGATTTTAAATAAAAATTAAAAAAATTAGTGAAATTTATAATTTTGTTTTTAAATAAAATTTAAAATTTCTAATTTTAAAATGAAAATTAAAAAACTTTGGGAGTGATAGAATTCTATCACTAGTGGTACCACCCCGCCTACATTTCTATCACTAGTGATAGAATATTGGGTGATGACATGGCATGATTTGATTGGATAGTGAGAGTGATAGAAACTATCACTAGTGAACCACCCCTCCTCCCCTAAGGGTGTGTTTGGGATTGCTTTTTCCACTTGATTTTTTGATTATTGTGTTTTGAAATCGCAAAAAAAAATCTATTTTGAGTGTTTGGTAAAAAATTAATAAAAACTGATTTTTTACGTTTTGTAGAGATCAAAACGTGATAATCCAAAAGTAGGTCACTCCTTACTGCAGGAAAACGTGATAATCCAAAAACTGATTTTTTTGTCATTTCACTTATTTATTTTTTAAAATATATATATTTGTAAAACACCCAAATAGTTGATTATCTGATTATTGTGATATCAAACAATATAATCAAATACAAACACTATCTTTTTGCAGCACGTTTTGTTATAGCTAATTATCTGATTCTGATTATTCAAAAAACATAATCTATTTTCAAAACTCAATCCCAAACACCCTCTAAGTATCTATGGTAGTGCTATTGATTAACGTTGTACACTAGAAACACATACACGAAGTTAAACAAGTTTGTTTTAAAATAACTACCTTAAAAATACACAGATGATATTAATTTCTAATTAGAACATATCGTTTGGGTAAAAGTTGAAACTATATTCTGGCATATGAAGGGAAAGAAAACAATAACTAACGACCCCTAACCTATTTAGTAAATAGTATTTACTACATGATGTATCTATTTCATACAAATTCATGTGGTTGTCCATATGCCAACATTTATGCAATGAAAGTGACTATTTACCTAATTACATCTCTACTTTGCATGTACCACTTTTGGAAACTGTAGATGTATTATATATACTATGGTTTTCTAGTAAGAAAATAAACTTTATCAATCTAGTAAGAAAAATAAACATTATCAATAAATCAAAGAGTAAACTGCCAACATGGTACCTGAGGTTTGGTCATTTTTGACTCTTTAGTCCAAAACTAAAACTCTTTTGAATCTGGGTCCCTATGGTTTCAATTTTGTCGTCATTTTCATCCAAAATAAAAATCTTGTCAAATTTTTCAGTTAACATCCTTTGCGAGGATAGTATGCATATGTATATTTATGATTCCTTCAAATTTAGTTTCTTTTCATTCCATGTTTCCTGTACGTTGAAACAATTCAATGAATTTCTATGTTTTGTCATGTAGTGGTGAATTAATTCAACTTTCAGCACAAGGCGAATTATTCCCTCATCTTTTAACAACTATTTTTAAATAACTTTTCTTTTACTGCAATTCAGCCCTCCATCTTTGAGCTTTATTTAATATTTCCTGATTCTTCGTACATTAATCGTTTAAGCTGGTTTTTCATTCCTTTTCGCATCGGGACCTGGCAAAACACGAATGAATCAATAGTATGCACATTCTAACGAAAACAAAACTAAAAATAACGGAAATCTATACAAACTATACACGAATAAAGGATGTATTTCGCAATACATCAGTTGGTTATTTATATTATATACACAATTAGTCCCTGTAAATATGAATTGACAAAAATGCTCTCATAGTTTGCACATGATCAGATTTAATAGAAAAAATTAACTGAGTTTTGCTTAAAGGACAAAACATGTATGATTTGAAAACATAAAGTACAAAATTCGTCAATTTTAAACATAAAGGACAGCACATGTAAATGAGTATAAAGATAAAGGACAATGCTTGAAATTCACTCTATTGTGAAATGTCCTAAATCCTAAAAAAAATTATTACATGTCGGTTCGGTTCGGTTCGGTTATGGTGGGTTTGGAAAAAATGATAACCATAACCGACTCGCTACTTTCGGTTTTCAAAAAAAACCATTAACCGACTCACCGGTTTTTTATTTGGTTCGATTTTTCCGGTTCGGTTTTATCAGTTAATTCGGTTATGGTTCGGTTAATTCGGTTTTTTGCACACCCGTAAAGGACCTTTTGCTTTATTCTAAGAGATGAAGAACGATAGCACTGTTTTAGGGGGCAAAATAAATAAAAACAATTTTCTGGGTTACGATGATGAAATTAAAAAAAGAGAAAAATGCCCGGATAGTCCCTGTGGTTTCGCATTTTTTCACCTATAGTCCCCAACTTTCTAAAATTACCTGAATAGTCTCCAACTTTTCATTTTTTGTTCCCGGATAGTCCCTGGGTCTAACTTCAGTTTGTTTTCTCTGTTAAGTGGGTGTGAAATGACAAAAATACCCTTTCCTTTAAAAGGCCAAACCACAGGGACTATCCGGGCATCTTTTACATTTTTAGAGAAAAACCCCACCACCACACTTCATCTTCAACTTCAACCTCCACCCACCATCACCCTCCTCCACCCTCCACCATTACACTTTCCGGAGGTTGAAGATGAAGTGTGGTGGCTTTCGAATATCTCTCTCTCTATACGCAGACAACAACAGCAATCAAATCTCAAATTATCTTCTACTCCCCTCTCTCTCTCTCTAAACAAAGAACAACAGATCTCTGTAAATCTCACACACAAATACACACATCTTTGAAGAAATGAAACCCTAAATCTAGATCCTTCTCCCTCTCTCTCTCCCCCTTCTTTCTCTCTCTAGCGGCTGTGGTGGTGAACAGCGGTGTGGAAAATTGGCGGAGATCGTGGTGGTTCTGACGTTTAGTGATGGTGCTAGTGGCAGTTGATTAACGATGGTGAAGGTTTGCGGTGGCTGTTGGGTGGTTATGATGAACCGACGGTGAAGGTGATGGAGGCCGGAGGACCCGTCGGAGAAGACAAAGGAGTTGCAGGTTACACGGCGGTGGTCGGCATAGATGATGAATGTCAATCTCAAAGTTGAACATGGTGTAGACGGAGAAGAAGGAGATGACGACGGAGATTGTGATGAAGGTTGGGAGATAATGAACAATGAAACAGAGAGGTGGTGTGATACTTAATGACGGAGGTGAATGGAGCTCGGAGAATCGGAGAAGATCACGACGATGAGGTTGGACGACGGTTGTTGTCGGAGATGAAAAGATGAAGATCGGCGGAATTTGTTTTGATGATGATAGTTAACGGAGAACAAGAGTTGCAGGTTGGTCGGAGATGAACGGAACAAGGTTGCAGGTTGGTCAACGGAGGTAAGTTGCAGGTGGTGGTTGTGTGGAGCATCGGAGATCGACGGTTGTTCGCGGTGGCGCCGGTGAGTCAGACTCGGTTTCTCCGGTGACGGTTACGTCACCGGTGAGGAACGTGGTGTTTGTGGTTTGACTCAGTGTCTGTGGATTTGGTTTGAGTTTTTAAAAAATCGATCAGTAAAGTTGTAATATATATATATATATATATATATATTAATATTTTAAATAGAACGCACCAAGACTTCTTTTGGTATTTTGTAAGTGAAAATCTATGTGAGATTTCTGTGGTGGTGTACGGTTGGAGTTCGTGAACAATGATGGGTGGTGGTTTTGGTCGAAGTCAGTTCACCGGAAAGGCGGCGGTGCCGGAATAACTCGCGTTCAAGATTTAAAGTCGCCGGAAATTAATTTCACCGGAAAAGTTCGCCGGAAAGTGTGGTGGTGGGGTTTTTCTCTAAAAATGTATAAGATGCCCAGATAGTCCCTGTGGTTTGGCCTTTTAAAGGAATGGGTATTTTTGTCATTTCACACCCACTTAACAGAGAAAACAAACTGAAGTTAGATCCAGGGACTATCCGGGAACAAAAAAATGAAAAGTTGGGGACTATTCAGGTAATTTTAGAAAGTTGGAGACCATAGGTGAAAAAATGCGAAACCACATGGACTATCCGGGCATTTTTCTCTTAAAAAAAACTGAAAAATCAGCTTCAGTTTTCATACTAAGGGTGCACGGGGTGGTCCGTTATGGACCATCCATAACTCGTTGAAGTATAACGCTACACCGCCGCCGACCACCCTATCACGCGTGGTAAAGAAAACGCGTTGAACAGATAACGCGTTGAAGTTTTGAAAATTTGGACCGTTTGTTCAATTTTTGACCGTTTTAAAACGGTAACATTTATTAAAAAAAAAAAACCTTAACCATTTTATCTATTTATGTCTTCATTTTAAACCATTTTACACACACCAATCTACATATTTTAAACAAATTTAAACCCATTTCACACAATTTTTATATCTTTCTCAAATGGAATTCCCTATGGATTCGACGTTTCCGATGTCTAGCGATAGCGATACCGAGTCGTCTTCCGACAATGAGACGCTAAAATATTTTGTGTCGGTGTATAACGAGCTTGATGCCGAGTCGTCCCGCCCAAAGAAGAAGATGGTCGACCGTGATCGTATACGTGCCAACGAAGTTTTGATGAACGATTATTTTGTGGAAAATCCGCTCTACAATGCCGAAACGTTTAGAGATCGGTTTCGTTTACCCAAAGAATTATTTTTAAAGATTATTGGAGACATCGAAGCAAGCGAGGAATGGTTTCAAGAAGGTTACGATGCGAGGGACAAAGCAAGTTTCACACCGATACAAAAATTCACGTCCGCCATTCGCCAACTAGCGACAGGTAACCCTCCCGATCAATATGATGAATACCTAGCTATGTCGGAAAGAACTTCACGTGAATGTTTGCAATTTTTTTGCAACGCGGTCATTAAGTTGTATGCTAACGAGTTTTTACGTAAACCGACGAGCCACGACATCTCACGTATTTACGCCGCACACGAGGCTAGATGGCATTTTCCCGGGATGCTCGGTAGCATCGATTGTACACATATCGAGTGGAAAAATTGTCCAAGAGAGTTGCGAGGGGCGTATGTTAGGGGAGACATCAAAAGACCAACCATCATACTAGAAGCGGTGGCGTCGAATGATTTATGGATTTGGCATTCGTATTTCGGTGTTCCAGGTTCAAACAACGACATCAATGTCTTGCACACGTCGCCGTTGTTCCAAAGCGTAACGGATGGTACCGCACATTCCTCTCCTTTCTATGTTAACGGTCGACATTACAGACGAGGCTTTTACCTTGTGGATGGTATCTACCCGTCTTGGTCTGTTTTTGTGAAAGCTCCCTCATTTCCTATCGAGGCTAAAGAAAAGGCGTTCAAAAAATTGCAAGAATCGGCAAGAAAAGATGTTGAGAGGGCATTTGGTGTTTTAAAGGGTAGATGGGGTATACTACACCGACCGGTTCGTGCGACGAGCAAGAAATCAATACATAGCATAGTGTATGCATGTATCATATTGCACAATATGCTGATCAAAGAAGACGGACGTGCAATATCCCCGGATTGGGTGCCGGATCCTCCTACACAAGTTCAAGTTCCACAAGATATCCATCTACAATTGCGTAACGAAGAAACTCACTTTCGGTTAAGATTCGATTTAATCGAACTAGTAGGTTCTCTAGGTTTGGTGTTTGATGATTCGGACGAGGAGTAAGTTTTTTTTTAAATTGTATGTTTCTAGTATGTTAAATTGAAGTAGTATGTTTTAAATTTAATGAAATTTTTAATTTTAGTGTTTTATTGTTAATTTCTGATTTTAAATAAAAAATTAAAAAAATTAGTGAAATTTATAATTTTGTTTTTAAATAAAATTTAAAATTTCTAATTTTAAAATGAAAATTAAAAAACTTTGGGAGTGATAGAATTCTATCACTAGTGATACCACCCCGCCTACATTTCTATCACTAGTGATAGAATATTGGGTGATGACATGGCATGATTTGATTGGATAGTGAGAGTGATAGAAACTATCACTAGTGAACCACCCCTCCTCCCCTAAGGGTGTGTTTGGGATTGCTTTTTCCACTTGATTTTTTTATTATTGTGTTTTGAAATCGCAAAAAAAAATCTATTTTGAGTGTTTGGTAAAAAATTAATAAAAACTGATTTTTTACGTTTTGTAGAGATCAAAACGTGATAATCCAAAAGTAGGTCACTCCTTACTGCAGGAAAACGTGATAATCCAAAAACTGATTTTTTTGTCATTTCACTTATTTATTTTTTAAAATATATATATTTGTAAAACACCCAAATAGTTGATTATCTGATTATTGTGATATCAAACAATATAATCAAATACAAACACTATCTTTTTGCAGCACGTTTTGTTATAGCTAATTATCTGATTCTGATTATTCAAAAAACATAATCTATTTTCAAAACTCAATCCCAAACACCCTCTAAGTATCTATGGTAGTGCTATTGATTAACGTTGTACACTAGAAACACATACACGAAGTTAAACAAGTTTGTTTTAAAATAACTACCTTAAAAATACACAGATGATATTAATTTCTAATTAGAACATATCGTTTGGGTAAAAGTTGAAACTATATTTTGGCATATGAAGGGAAAGAAAACAATAACTAACGACCCCTAACCTATTTAGTAAATAGTATTTACTACATGATGTATCTATTTCATACAAATTCATGTGGTTGTCCATATGCCAACATTTATGCAATGAAAGTGACTATTTACCTAATTACATCTCTACTTTGCATGTACCACTTTTGGAAACTGTAGATGTATTATATATACTATGGTTTTCTAGTAAAAAAATAAACTTTATCAATCTAGTAAGAAAAATAAACATTATCAATAAATCAAAGAGTAAACTGCCAACATGGTACCTGAGGTTTGGTCATTTTTGACTCTTTAGTCCAAAACTAAAACTCTTTTGAATCTGGGTCCCTATGGTTTCAATTTTGTCGTCATTTTCATCCAAAATAAAAATCTTGTCAAATTTTTCAGTTAACATCCTTTTTTTTGTTTTTTTTTTCCTCCGTTTTAATGAAAGGCAAAATGATTAGATTTTTTAATTTGTTATAATAAAACGTTAAAAAATCATTTTCCACTTCATTAAAAGAGATGGAAAAGACAAAAAAAAAAAAACTGGATTTTAACCGAAAAATCTCATCTAATTTTGATTTTGGATGAAAATGACAACAAAATTGAAACCATATGTACCCAGATTCAAAAGGTTTGAGTTTTAAACTAAAGTGACAAAAGTAACAAAACCTCATACATCATTTTAACAGTTTACTCTAAATCAAATAAGCTTGAGGATGTTGAAATTGAGATCCCTAGAAATTGACTTAGCAAAATGGTGGTGGAGGTTTAAAACGGAAAAAAATGGATTGTGGAGAAGGGTAATTTGGGCTATTCATCATAATTCAAGGGCGTGGAACGATATTCCGGTTAAAAATTCAATTGAAGGCCCGTGGAAAAATATTTGTAGCATTCGACACAGTTTTCTTAATGCAAATATAGACCTGAAAATGGCTTCCTCAACGGTCTTGGCTAATGGCAGGAGCATATTATTTTGGTTGGATAGTTGGGCCGATCAGGTCCCTTTTTGTATAATGTTTCCAGAATTATTTAAGGTTGAAACAAATAAAGTATGCTTGGTGGCAGATCGTATGGGCTCAGGCGAAGATGGACCGGTTTTTAATTGGGCTTGGATGCGGCCTGTTTTAGATGTGACAGAAGATAATCAGCTTCAGAAAATGCTGGGTATAATCGGCGGGTTGGGCTTCACCTTGGGTAGGGATAAATGGGTCTGGAAGTATGAAGATAATGGTATTTTTAGTGTTGCGAGTATTAAAAAGACTCTTGGTTCATTTAATCGGCACCGTCCAGACAGAGTTTTTGAATGGAACAACTGGGTCCCGAAGAAGGTTGTTATTGTGGCATGGAGGGCGGACTTGAATCGGCTGCCGACTAGAGGAGCTTTATCGGAGCGGAATGTGCCGGTACAAAATCAGTTGTGCGTATTGTGTGGTGATTATGTAGAGACTAGCGAGCATGTGTTCGTTTCATGTCATTTCGCTCAATCGATTTGGCAGAATCTTGCTTGTTGGTGCACGATACCTCCTATTATTGCATTTGGCATAAATGATTTGTTGTCTTTACACGAGTTCGAGATCAGTTCGGGTATGAGCAAGAAAAGGAAAGCACTACATGAAGTGATTCTAGTTATGTTTTGGAGTATTTGGAAGCTAAGGAATGAGGTGATGTTCAGGCAGGCAATTCCGAACAGTACGAAGATTTTAGATGAGATAAAATCAATGTCGTACCTATGGGTAAAAAATCGGTCAAAAATGGCGTCAATAACTTGGGAGGCTTGGTGTCGGTTTAATTTTGTTGGTTAGTTGTTATGTAATATTGTAAGGATGTGGTGATGAACTTATTGTATGTATGATGGGTAGCATCTTGCTACATTGAATAAAATAATTTTTTATCGGTCGTTCAAAAAAAAGAAATTGACTTCGCAAGATCAAATTGGGATTAATAACATTAAAGCTAACCCATGATGATACTCGTGAAATACAACTCATTGCTAAATTCGATAAGCAGTTTAATTATGATAGCATTCGTGTAATATTGGTAAATTTCTTTTATTTTTGATGTTTGTAGACTTGAATCTAAGACCTCCCCCTCTCCCAAAGTGTTTAAAAGCTTTGCTTTTGACAATAGACCACCACCTCATTGGTTAGATTACTCGTAAGTATTTAGATTACTAGCCGTTCAAAAAAAAGCATTTAGATTACTTGTGTTCCTGAGTTTACTAATGGAATGAAAATAAAAGAAAGAGAATTTCTAAGAGAAGAGAAATATAGTGAAAGGGAAATATATAATTTTATTTCGTGTTCCCGAGTTGAAAAGAAAACAAAGATTTTTTTGTGTATTTTAAAATTTTACAATTATAACTTTGTTGTATTTTATAGAGAGAGTTTAAATGAGAACGCTAAATATCGTGAGAACCATAAGAACAAATGAAAAAAAAAACTATGAGAACTTAGTAAAAAATAATTCAAATTCAAAATTTCTTTTACACTTGCCATTATTATTGGAATAGAATATTAGAAATTAATTTTACACATTTTAATTTACATGCATTCGTAAATAAAGAAATTTACACATGTAAGTTTGTTTTTTACATATTGATATATGCAAAATGCAACATATAAATTACATCAATTGTGGCATAAAACTAACCCTTCTTTAGTGCTAATGTTGGAAAAAGTGTACTTTTGTCTTCCTTTTGTATTTTCAGGATTAAATGAGCTCAAATTAACAAAAGAAGCAAAAAGACAACAAAATCTAACATAAATACAAGAAAAGGAACAAACGTGACATGCCCGACCCCACGACAGCATTTTCCCAAGCAAAACAAGAAGACAGAAGCCTGAACACGCCCCGTGCTCAGCCAGCACGGGGGCGTGCCCAAGTGTTAGCAGAAAAGACAAAGTGGTAGAAGCTTCTATTGCCCATCACGGGGCCGTGCTCAGCGGGCACGGGGCCGTGGTCAACTATAAGATTCGCACAATCTAGGTAAATCTTCATAGTACAAAGATTCTTCTGCACACGGGGTCGTGCTCAGCGGACACGGGGGCGTGGTCAACTAATAAGACAAGCTGCATTAAATGAAGAAAGAGAAGGATGTGGACACGGGGCCGTGCCCACTGGACACGGGGCCGTGCCCGAGCTTCTGTTCAGCCTATAAATAGGAGTGCTTGGCTCAAGCTCAAACCATCCCTTGGCACACCACCTCTCTCACACTTCACCCACCACCCACCACCACCATAACACCATCATCCACCACCATCATCCATTGTCCATCATAGAGTGTGTGAGTCGTCTCGGGATCCAAGATTGATCGTAAGAGTTCTTGACAATCAAGGCCATGTTTGCCTAAGTCTCTTACATCACTTGGTGAAGACAAGTGTCTAGTGTAATACTTTTTATTTCTAATCTTTTCGCACTTTTTACTTGGTTTTGTATTAATGACTTTAATAACTAGTTTCTTATGTTGAAGGTGATTCTTCCTTATCGTTTGTCCGTGGTGTCTTGACATTATTTTACTGTCTATATAAAATAAAAGATTTTCACCATTCATATCTCCACGGTCTATATGGAGGTATGTTGGCTACCTGGTCGGGGGTTAAGGGAACGGTTTGGTAAGAGTCTTGCCATTGTTCAGCGTTTAGAGGTCCTGCAATGGACTTGGGTCAAATTTAGTAGGACCTCCTTCAATACTTAACGGTATTGGATGGCGGGGGTCCAAACTCTTTGATCCCCTCATAAGTTAACTACTATTAATACTATAACCCGGCTATTTAGGACTGTATCCCTGCTGACTCAGACTACTTAGCCGAGGGTAACGTCACCTCCAAAAGAGGGGTCTACCATAATTTGCATTAATAACTTAATTAATTATCTTTCAATAATCCGACCCTTTAGGATTGTTTCCTTGCTGACTCAAACTACTGGGTTGAGGGTAACGTCACCTTCAAAAGAGGGGCCTACTACAATAACTAAGATAATCTCTTAAATAAGTGCAAAAGTGCGGAAATAATCAAAGGTTATACACTATACACGAGTCGGAACCAAGTGATTCATCTTGTCTATATGTTTTTCTTTTATTTTTATTTTCAGCATTTTAGTTAGTTTTTATTTTTCTTACCTTAAAACATTTTTCTAAACTCTTTGATTTGATTAGACGTTGAGGATAAACCGGTACTAAAAGCTCTTGTGTCCTTGGACGACCTCGGTATCTTACCAACACTATACTACGCTCACGATGGGTGCACTTGCCCATATGTGTGTTTAGTGTTAGTAAATATCGTGTTTTATAAATTTAAACCTTGGCTAAAAAAAGTGTTAAAGGGCTTAAAATATACACCTAATATATATAACACTTCACACGCATCACATATGTGTAAATTTATTGTATTTACACATGTTTAAAAACTATATTAATAGTGTTTTTGAGAAAATAGATGAAACATTTAAATAGTAAATTCTTTTTTTAATGTTGTATTTTAATTATAGTGAGGTTTGTATTAAAAAAATATTTTGATTGTTTTTTCATTTGTTTTTACGGTTCTCACTGTATTTAACGTTCTCAAGATTTTATAATAGTATATAAATGAGAGGATAAAATGATAAATGGTAAAACCTTTTTCCTTCTCTTCCATTGTCTTCCATTTTGAAAGGAAAGATATGAGGGAAAATTTTCCTACCACTTCTTTTCTTTAATGAACTTGGAAACACCAATATTTTCTATTTTTTTATTTCTTTCATTTCTTTTGAGTTTTTTATTTCTCAAATGGGTGTTCGTAGAAAAAATGTTTATCAAAATGGGTGATTTAGAAATATTTACCAAAAAAAAAAGGAAAAAACTCCAAATCTTTCCTGTAGTAAACTCTTGGAAACACATTCAGTTATCTGGGATTTTTATGTTTTTATGATACTATCAAACACTTCATAAAATATACTTTTATGGTCACTCAACTAATTATTCTATTTATTTCTTTATTTTGTTTCAACTAAACTAGTCAATTTCTACTTTTCAATTCTTTCATTCAAGCCATGATGCCAGATCATTCCATCACATGATCAGATGCAAGATCCTACGCAATCCATGATTGGTATGTATTTATTGAATGAAATCATAGATGAAAATATCTTAAAATGAAGATCATATAAGAAAATCTATCACTCAATTAACATGTTTGATTAAGAAAAAAATGGTGATCAAACCACTATAAAAGAAGTTAATAAATAAGATAGGGAAATGTGGTTAAATCCCACATAACTGATGAACAATGAGAATATGGCTACTTAAAAAATAAGCGAACCACAAGCCCAGCCAAGCTAACTCCAACTTGAAGTTAAATAAGCCAACCCTGCTCCCTTATTTTTAACGAGCTAAAATTTGAGCTCGAGCCAACTTGTTTTATATTAAAATTATTATTCAATATTTAAGTAAAAACTAATAGTAAAAATAATATTATGATTGTATATTGTAGGTCCACCCGGAGGATCGAGTAACCTCTATTCCCTGTTTTCCGACAAACCCGTGAGTGCGGAATCCAAACGGGTAAGTTAAACCAAGTTACGAACACGTAAGACACAAAGATTCAACGATTAACACTCCATTGTATTAATGCGTATGAAACGGTTACAAAGCAATGTTTACAAGATGCTCTCATAAACTCTCAGTGTGTGTGTGTTTACAGTGTTCGCTCTCAAATCTATTCAGACTTGTCTCAGTATTCTATCTGTTATCTGTGTATATATACTAAAACATGACGACGAAACACTTGAGAGTCAACGAAACAACTGTTTCGTCGACGAAACACATGTAACATATCATCAAAGTCGACGAAACAAGATGTGTTTCGTCGACATACATGTTGTTTATGGGGTCCGGCCCAGTTAGTTGTTTCGGCCCAATGAGTAGTGGCCCAACATGTATTTTGCTTTTAAGTTGATTGGCCCAAGCTTTATGTATGTTAGCCAACTTATGAGTGTTGAACTCTTGGATGCACGACGGAAGAATGTCGTGACGTCGAGCTTGAGCCGAACCTAAACGGGTTGAACCGAACCGAGTCGCGACCACATAATATGTATCAACATATATAGTGGACTAATGGACCATAATTTGTGAGTTTATTTATAAATGGAGTTGAGTTAAAAGTTATAAACATTTAAATGGGTTGTTTTGACCAACTGCTTGGAATATAGTTAACATTAAACAAATGACACACATGTGACCAATTTTTATTCAACTACCGTCCGACAGTTTAGTTTGAAAAGTTAACAGATTTTTCAATTTTGATTATTAACTTTCAAAACTTGCAAACTCTGACCGTTTATGAAGATTCAGTCGTTTTGGTTTTCATCAGATTTCAGGTAACGAAGATTCGAGTTCCAACATCGGTTAATCAAAACTAAAGCAGAAATAAAATCTTTTTGGCTTTTATAAAGTTTAAATTAAAACACACCTAAAATCTTTTTGACATTTTGAATATTTCAAACTTAAAGACTGAAAGCAGTAAATAAATATATACAGAGTTGCAGAAACTAAGAGAAGTAAATATATACAAACATTCTTTTTGCGAGTTTCGAGGGTAAGAGAATCATATCAGTGTACGGTCATGCCAAAACACTCTTGTTGTTCTTTTTGTTAACAATTTGATAAACATCCTATAACGATTATCGGTATTGTTATCCACATAAGCTCAACTTATCATATGTAATCATGGCGAGGGAATACGTTAAGGTATGATTTATACTTACCGACTGGTGTTCATCCACATCACGACACATTCCCGTATCAAGGTATGCACGAGAGTTCATCTTACTGGTGAGTATACCATTTATCATCTGTTTTAACGTATAAAAAGATGTGAGTAACTCACTTATTTTGGATGAAAACAAGCCCTATGTGATAGAATCACTTATTGATGAGGAACTTGATTTTCAGATGTATGAGGGCACAAGAGCAAGTCCGTGAACAGGTCAGTACTTTCGTACAACAAAGAGACGAACTTGACTCCCGGATAAATGTGATATATTATCACTTGTTTTTGTGGACATGTGATTGTTGATCACTTATTGAGGTCGTATGCACTATGTACACGTATGTATGATATCATGGAAGATCTAGACGTCGTCTCCGTTTGTTTCGGTAAAAGAAACAACCATGATACCCAGATGATAAACAGCATAAAGACCACATATCTCAGAACCTCGGCAATATCTCAAACGAAATTTCGGTACTAAGACCATATGCCAATGAGTGGTTCCCACCTGGTCTTCAGTCGATTTAAGTTTATATCACCCTGCACACTTTAAGATGATTGTGAGCCTACCGATACATCTTATATAGAACTGCTTAACATTTTTCATTTTGCATTTCAGTTTAAAGAGGTTTGGACAGACCACTGATGTACTATCATTTTCTCTTTTGTTCGCCAGAAAACTCATTTTTGTTTTTCTATTGTTTTTGGGTTTTTGACATTTTTCGATGTTTTTGAAATTTTCAAATTTTGGATTTACTCCCCCTAAAATCAACAAACTAAAAATAAATTTTAAAAACATAAAGATATTTACAAAAACGATTTTCCGATGCGAATTACTCTTGCTTGACCTTAATGCCGTTTACAATAATAAAAAGTCAAATCTTGATTTATCAAATGCTTTGGTAAAAAGGTCGGCACGTTGGTTATCAGTGTGGACCTTAACAACATCGATTAGCCTTTTATCAAAGCAATCACGTATGAAGTGATACTTAATTTCGATGTGTTTGGTCTTTGAATGCTGCACAGGATTTCTAGTGATAGATAAGGCAGCATAATTATCGACTAAAATAGGAGTAGTTAGGAATTCAAAACCGTAATCACGCATTTGTTGTTGTATCCACAGGACTTGGGAGCAACAACTTGAGGCAGCAATGTATTCAGCTTCACAAGTTGATGTAGCGACACAAGTCTGCTTCTTGCACTGCCATGTTACGAGGCGAGTTCCTAAAAACTGGCATCCAGCCGTTGTGGATTTGCCGTTGATTTTGCATCCGCCAAAATCTGAATCACTGAAAGCGATCAAGTCAAAGTTATCATCCTTAGGGTACCATAGACCGGTGTCAGGGAAACCCTTCAGATAACGAAAATTCCTTTTTACAGCTGCAAGATGTGAGGCCTTCGGGTTCACTTGATATCTGGCTAGCAGGCATGTTGGATACATTATATCTGGTCTTGATGTTGTGAGGTACATAAGGGATCCAATCATCGCGCGGTAATATGAAGAGCTAACAACTTCACCCTTCAAGTCTGGATTGATTCCGTGATTTTGCTGTAGTGGGGTACCAATGGGCGATGTGTCGGACATCTGGAATCGGCTCAAGATGTCTCGAACATACTTAGTCTGATGGATGAAAATCCCAGACTTCGTTTGTTGCACTTGCAAGCCCAAAAAGAAAGTCATCTCCCCCATAGCGCTCATCTCGAATTTATCCTGCATTACACGCTCGAAATCCCTACACATAACATTGTTAGTAGAACCAAATATAATATCATCCACATATACCTGAACCAGTAGAAGATCTCCATCTTGTTCTTTTATGAAGAAAGTGCAATCGATAAGACCTCTGCGAAATCCATTCTCCAGCAGATAATTAGATAAGGTTGCATACCAAGCTCGCGGTGCTTGATGTAGACCATATAGAGCTTTGTTCAGCAACCAAACCCGATCGGGATGGATAGGATCTTCAAAACCTGGAGGCTGTTCGACATACACCTCTTCTTCCACTAGACCATGTAAGAATGCACTTTTGACGTCCATCTGGTAAACCTTGAATCCTTTGAATGAGGCATAAGCCAGAAAGATCCGAATTGCTTCCAGACGTGCAACAGGTGCATACACTTCGTTGTAGTCTATACCTTCAATCTGACGAAAACCTTGAACGACCAATCTTGCTTTGTTCCGAATAACGATTCCACGGTCGTCCTTTTTGCATTTATACACCCAATGGGTACCAATCTTCTTATAATCAGCAGGTTTCTCTACGAGCTTCCATACACCAAGTTTCTGGAATTGTTGCAGTTCTTCCTGCATTGCTTCAACCCAAGAGTTATCTTTCAAAGCTTCTTTCCAAGTTTTTGGCTCTTCCCGTGAGACATAACACGCGAAAGACCAATCATTCTGTTGACCAGATTCTCAAATCGCCGCATACAGGCCTGCGTTGTTGTTGTTTCGCAACATGTTTCTTGTTTGAATGCCACTTTGTACATTACCGATGATGTTTTGTTGAGGATGGGTATTGTGAATCCTTATTTCTGGATTATCCTGAACTGGAATATTTGTACCCAATTGTTGAGATTGAGATCAACAATCAATTCAATACCCGGAACTGACGAAGAGGATGATGCAGTAGCTTCAGCTGTTATAGGGGCGTCCACTGGAGGTGTAGCCTCTGAAGTACCATGAACAGCTGATGTAGGAGCTTCTTGATCTGCATCTACAAATTCTTCATCCTCTGAAGATTCGTTCAGTTCGGTTGCATCATGAAAATCCTCATTGTCGAGAGCATTATTGTTCACTGAAGATGGTTCTTGATTGACAATAATTGGACGAACCAACGGTGAATCTATTGCGTTGTCACTCTCGAAAAACATCCTTGTCGCAGCATTTTCTTCAACTGCTTCAACATTGATCGAATTGAAAAAGTCATCGTACTCAAACATCCAAGGTTAACCAGGACATTTGACTGGCAATGTGTACCTTTGTACTCTGACTTCAGACCATTCCTCAACCCTTTTAGTCTCTAGATTCCAGACTCTTAAGTTCGGGGTGGCATAACCAACAAAGTGACCTTCAATAGCTTTTGCCTCAAACTTTCCATTAGGATCGATCATTGTGCAAGGAGCTCCAAACGGTTCAAGATATGAAAAATCTGGTTTCCGTTTGTGAAGAAGCTCAAAGCAGGTCTTGTTGTGTCTTTTGACTGTAAGGACTCGGTTCAATGTATAACAAGCAGAGGACACAACTTCAGTCCAGAAGGGAATCGACAATTGTGACTCTACCAACATCATCCTAGCAGTCTCGATCAATGTACGGTTTTTACTTTCAGCGACACTGTTCTGTTGAGGAGTATAAGCCGCACAAAATTCGTGAAGAATACCTTTTGATGTGCAAAACTCCGCCATGGCATGATTTTTAAATTCTGTACCATTGTCGCTGTGTATCCGCCTAACCTTCAACTTATACAAATTCTCAATCTGAACGATCAAGTTTTTGATAATACCGAAAGTTTCACTCTTGTGAGCCATAAACGCCACCCAAGAAAATCTTGAATAATCATCAGTTATTACGAGGCAGTATTGATCATTCCTGATGCTTTTGTGCTTGACAGGACCGAACAAATCCATGTGCAAACGTTCAAGAGGAACGGCCACCGTGTTGATCTTCTTCGTCGGATGTCGCTTCTTGGTTTGCTTTCCTTTTTGGCATGAAACACAGACGTCTTGAAGATGGAAATTTTTAAGAAGAACACCATTCACTAATTAATTCGACACCAAATGATTCATTTTCCGTAAGTGAATGTGACCCATACGTCTGTGCCAAGAGATTGAGTCTTTTTCCGTGGCTTTGGTAATAAAACAAGTTGCTTGTGCAGTCGTTGTAATAGCTTGGCTCATATCAAGAACATATAAATCGTTTATCCTTGGAGCTGATAAGAGAATCCATTCTTTCGGAATCTTGAAGCCGGGTTTCAGCACGTAACATCCATTTGCATCAAAGTGTACTGAAAACTGTTTATCACAGATTTGTGAAACGCTGAGAAGATTGTGATCAAGCTATTGTACAAAGTTGATCTTGTCAAAACTTACAACCCCGTTGGATACCATTCCTTCTCCTGTAATATATCCGCCTTTATCTCCAGCAAAAGCAACATAACCTCCTCTAATAGATTTAACATCGTAGAGAAGCTTCATGTCGCCTGTCATGTGCCTGGATGCCCCACTATCAACAATCCAATGACTGCTGAAAGTTCATCCTGGAACACCCTGCACATGAACTCACATGATTAGTTGGAGATGGGGACCCAAGCCTTTGTGGTCTTGGGTCTTCCATTTTCATCAACGTAAGTTACTTGAACTTCTCGATGTTGTGGAAATTGTGATGTTCCCCCTGAATCAGTAACCGTTTTTGGTTTCCAGGTCTGTTTTGTTTTACCAGTTTTATTCTTTAAAATTTTAACTTCATGATTGTCTGAAGTTTTTGAATTGTCTGGTTTGACTGAAACAGATGTTTTGTTAACCACGTCGGTTTTAATTGCTTTTTCAATTTTCTTGACCTGTTGGCGTTTCTGTTTCTGTTTCTTTTCCCTTTCTTTTACAAGACGGGGATCTGGTTTTGATGAAACAGATCGCTTGCGGTCAATTTGGTCACGGGGATCATCAACTTTGGCTTTTTGTTTATGAAGATATGGACAATTTCGAATGATATGTCCAATTGTGCCACATGAAAAACATGATCTTCGTTCTACAAACCCCGAAGTATCATGTGATTGTCTTGTCGATGAACTTTGTGAACCCTAGGTACTAAGTTTTGAACTGTTTGGTTCGTTTCTTTTCAAAGAATTAACTTGAATGACATGATCTAAGTTAGATTTATTGGAAAATGTTTCAAGTTTATCTGTTCCCTTCGATTTCACAAAGTTCACTTTCTTGTTCCTTTTCTGGGTTTGTTTCTTTTGACCTTGAGTCGGTGATTTACCCTTTGGTTTGGTGCGATTTTGCTGCTTTTTCACTGTTGGTAATTTCTGATTGCCATATTGTTTTCGAACTTCAGCCTTTGGGATAGGAGGACACTGTGTTACCACAACGTGTGATCCTGTCTTTCCCAAGAACTTACTTGTTGAATCCTTAAAAATTTTACTAATTAAAGATTGATTAACATTCTTAATAGGAAAATCTTTGTCAGAGTAGATTTTATCATCACCAACAAGAGTGTACAGCAAATTCACACTCTCAGACTCTTTTGCAGACGTGGACTCGACCAGAACAGTCTTAGCAGGTTTTGTGGGAGGATCACATAGAATATGATTCTCAAGAGGTATGTCCTCTTCTTTGATTACCGCATCAGACTGTGCTGAGTCAGTATCATCGGATTCATCATCAGAAGAATCAGCATCCTCAACAATAACTGGAGGATCCTGATTCTGTTTAGCAGAAGACACACATGTATCTGCTGACACATCCGAATCTGATGATACTTCCGGTTTGTATCCAAGTCCCGTTGCAAATTCCTCAATGTCTAAAGGAACATATTCCTCATAATGAGTTCTATTCTCCTCATCAGGCATGGCATCATAATTTTGTCTAACAAGTGGTGGACATTTCTTGTATCCAATGCACGTGACATCCTTTTTCTCTTTTTGTGTGCCAATGATGTGATCCAGCACATATCTAGAGTTTGAATAACTGTCTAGCTTAAGCCGGATCGCCTCACTTTCACACTTTGTACAGGCTAACTCTTTTTGCATGATCTCAAGACGATTGATATAACAGTTTATGTCAGTTTGTTTTCTTGAAACCATTTTTGTCAATTCGGTTTTATCTTTTCTTAAATTTGCAACCACCGTTTTAAATTCCTTTTCATGGTTTTCATAAAACATGTTAGCCTCTTTGCATTTCGAGAGATCCACTATCAACTTTTGATTGTGGATATTTGTCACTTTATATTTATTTTGCAAAGCCTCATGTTTGCTTTGCAAATCACACCACTTAGCATCAAAAGAAACATGTTTGTTTTGCAAGTCAAACAATTCAGCATTTAAAGCATCATGTTTGCTTTGCAACTCAGACATATTAGCATCCAAATCAGCACATTTAACACTTAAGCTAGCACAATTATCACAATTAACAACAGTTGGTTCATCGAAACATACCTGGCTTGATGAACTGCCGCCATTAGCCATAAAGGTTGAATGAAGAGAAGAAGAAGAATAAGCAGCTTGATCCACCAGAATAGATCTTCTATCATTCCTTGCTGCAGCTTCTCCTAACAATTCATCGATATCTGCATCGATTCTCCCACTAGATACATGATCATCGCCTGAAGTTGAGGTTTCCTCATCTGAACTCCCTGAATAACCAGAACTTTCTTCATCTGAAGATTCACCACCACTGGCGGAAGATTCTCCACCACTGGCGTGCTTCAAATCCTTAGCAGCTTCAGCAAAACAAGCTGCTCCTCCCTGATCATCAATGCCTAATTGCATTGACCAGTCGCAACCTTCATCTATTTGCACCACAAGAGCCTGATTGTTGTTATTTGATGGTCCTGCTTGATTGTTTGCAGGGACCAAGGCGCGATCATCATTCCTAGTTTGATTCTGATTCTGTTGGTTGCCTTGACCTCTGAAAGGATTCAGGTTCCCATGCTGTGCTGGCTTTGTGCATTCACGTTTGAAATGACCACGTTCACCACAGTTAAAGCACTTGACGGATTGCTTGTCGAACCCATACTTGGTATCTTTCTTGCTTTCCAAGCTGGTTCTACCCGTCCGTTCCATGAAGTCTTTAGCTCGCCTAACAGCACTAGCGAAAGCCCATTTTATGTCCATCATATCCATCTCTTCTTTATCGATCTGCTGATAATCTTCTTGAGTTAGATTGATGTTTCCGATCTGCCCTACAATCAACCCAAAATACGAGCTCACCAATGTGTTTAGTATCTCCATATGATCTTTAGCTACTTCAACGCTAACTTTGGAGAAGTTTGACGTGTCAAGTCGTACTGTATTTGACTTTGATGGCTGACCAGCATATGATGTGCTTCCATAACAAGCTTGTTGTTGAGGAGGAAGTGGATTCCCATACAAATCAGTTGCTACGGTAGATGGCCAATAGCTTTGCTGTTGTGGAGCTGGTTGTAGTGGATTTCCATACAAGTTTGTGGTTGGAGCTGGCTTTACAGGAACTTGTATCGTATTGCCATATAAATCTGTGCTTGTGACAAACGTCGTTTGAAGTGGAGCATGTGAAATAGGTCTTGCAGAAGTGCTAGAAGTTCCATAATACATATCAGGATTTTGTCGCACTGGAACCCTTTTTGCCTTTAGAGTTTCTTCCTGATCTTTGTTCTCCAAAAGCTGAACGAAGTCATTGATGTTTGTCGTAGCCAATGCGCCATTGTATTTCAGGATTTCCAAGAAACTATTCCATTGAGGTGGCAATGCATCGGCAAACTTTGTGACTACCTCTGCTGGAGTTGTTACTACCCCATAATTACCCAATTCAGTTAGCAGATGATAGAATCGACTTTTCATATCTCCCAAAGATTCACTTTCCATACATGTGAACCCATCAAACTCCTTTTTGAGTAAGTCATGTCTCAATTGGCGTGACTTTTCATTTCCTAGACCCCTTGTTTTCAATGCATCCCACAATCGCTTTGACGTCTTGAAGCTGACGAACTGATGGTATATTTCCTTGCTCATCGCCTGAGTCAGAATAGCATATGCTTTCTTTTCTAAATCATATGCCTTTTTCTGGTCTTCCGAAAGATCGGCAAATGTCACGGCAGTTGAAGCAGCAACCTCAAGAGCTTGATCGAAATCTGTAGTAAAACATAACCACAGTTTCGTGTTTTGCCCATTGACATACGTCTGGAATCTATCTACCCAACCAGGATATTCGTTTATGTGCATCAGTTTTGGTGGACGATTCAGACTTCCGGTCTCGCTTTCGCTTAGGAGTATACTTTGAATACTTGGAGTTTGATTTGAAACAAACTCCCATTGACCGGTCGACATTTGATTCGTTTGCGAAGATGCGGGTGCGGGAGATTCAGCCCATGATGGTGACAAACCGGTGCTACAATACTTGCTTTCTGTATTAGATGTGGGTACAGGAGATTCAGCCCATGAGGAAGATAAACGCGTGTTGGTATACTTGCTCTCTGCATTTGACGGATTACCCCACCAATTCGGATTCATTTCGAGTATATAATGACGAATACCTGAACAAATCACTCAAATCAAACCGTTAAATATGATTTGCAAAGCTACTGTTAAAAATTTTAAACAGTTCGACGAAACTATATTACTCGACGAAACAGGTTAATGAATGACGAAACAGTTAATGATCGACGAATCAGTTAATAAACGACGAAACAATTAATGATTCTGTACGACGAAATAGAATGCGACGAAACAGGTTAATGATGATGAACGACGAAACTCAATTCCTTTTGGGCGACGAAACAGAATCCCAAATCTTGATCGACGAAACAGAGGCCCAATGCTTGATCGACGAAACAGAAGCCCAATGCCTAATGCTTGATCGACGAAACTGAATATGATCTTGATCGACAAAACTGAATATGATCTTGTTCGACGAAACAAGTTGATCTTGTTCGACGAAACTGACTTACAGGAGCGACGAAACAGAAAGGTAGATCTTATCTTGAATCTTATCTTTTGACACAGTACACAATTGTCAAACCAAACCTTACTTTTGGCCACACTGTTTTCAAATAAACATCATCATTTTTATGTAACAATAGTCAAACAATTGTTTAATAATCAAAACAACAAACACAAACACAATCATTCAGACACAAATACAGATCAAACTCAGATATTATCAAGAACAGTTTGAAGATGTGATGAACTTGATGAAGATTAAGTTACTTGTAAATTTTCAAACACACTTTTGCAAATAAAGTTCAACACAAACCCAATACTAGCATGTATACAAGAGTTTTAACAAGGTTTTATATGAACTAGAAGCAAAATAATCAAGATTTTCAAGGTTTTAACAAGGTTTTTCCAGAAAATGTATGATTTTTCAAAGCTCAAAAATCAAGAAAAACACAAGAAAATCAACTTGGTTTTAACAAGGAATCGAGCCAATGCTCTGATACCAATTGTAGGTCCACCCGGAGGATCGAGTAACCTCTATTCCCTGTTTTCCGACAAACCCGTGAGTGCGGAATCCAAACGGGTAAGTTAAACCAAGTTACGAACACGTAAGACACAAAGATTCAACGATTAACACTCCATTGTATTAATGCGTATGAAACGGTTACAAAGCAATGTTTACAAGATGCTCTCATAAACTCTCAGTGTGTGTGTGTTTACAGTGTTCGCTCTCAAATCTATTCAGACTTGTCTCAGTGTTCTGTCTGTTATCTGTGTATATATACTAAAACATGACGACGAAACACTTGAGAGTCGACGAAACAACTGTTTCGTCGACGAAACACATGTAACATATCATCAAAGTCGACGAAACAAGATGTGTTTCGTCGACATACATGTTGTTTATGGGGGTCCGGCCCAGTTAGTTGTTTCGGCCCAATGAGTAGTGGCCCAACATGTATTTTGCTTTTAAGTTGATTGGCCCAAGCTTTATGTATGCTAGCCAACTTATGAGTGTTGAACTCTTGGACGCACGACGGAGGAATGTCGTGACGTCGAGCTTGAGCCGAACCTAAACGGGTTGAACCGAACCGAGTTGCGACCACATAATATGTATCAACATATATAGTGGACTAATGGACCATAATTTGTGAGTTTATTTATAAATGGAGTTGAGTTAAAAGTTATAAACATTTAAATGGGTTGTTTTGACCCGTTTTGACCCATTAGCACTTATATTGTGATGTAATTTGTGATAAGGAGAAAACGTGCCTTCACCAATATTTTTTTTCTTTGAACGGAAAATTTATTTTAATTTATGTTGTCTGTGTGACTTGAACCCAAGGCCTTCACTTCCTAAACCTAAGTGTTTAAAGATTTTGTCTTTGCCAGTTAGGGAGGCTTTGAATATATAATCACAATAATAAATAATACAAGATATAACAATATATATATGATTTACATAAAAGATATTGCTTTCCTGTTTATCTCTAATATCCCCTTCAAGCGAAAGGGTGGCGACCCAAGGCGAAGTAACGCCCTAAAATATTCAAATTGAGACCGTGGAACGCTTTTGGTGAAGATATCGGCAACCCGAAGCTTGGTCGGAAGTCAGAAGAAATTTGGCGTACAACTTCCCAGAGGCAACGAGCTCACAAATAAAGTGATAATCCAGTTCAATATGCTTGGCTCTTTTGTGTGAAACAGGATTTTGACTTAGAAATAATGCACTACGGTTGTCACACAATAGAGTAGGACGATCCGCTAATAATGCATGTAGCTCACATAGAAGTAGAAGATGAGTAACCTAAACAATTTCGGCAACCATATTTGCCATTGCACGATGTTCCGACTCACAACTTGAACGAGCTACCGTGGGTTGTTTCTTGGCGCTCCATGAAACTAGATTACCGCCTAGAAAAATAGAATACCCGTAAGTTGATCAGCGAGTTTCAATGCAACGGGCCTAATCTACATCTAAATAGCCCAAGATAGCAATATTGTATGGTTTCTGAAATGTCAAGCCTAAAGAGATGGTACCTTTGACATACCACAAAATCCGTTTAACACTCTAAAAATGATTAACTGTTGGATTTTGACTAACTTGATTTACCGCATAGGATAGGTCCGGGTAAGTAATCTTTTATCTCTAATATATTTAATATATTTTTCCCTTGTCTCTTTACTTTGCAGTTTACACATATTTGTTTTACCGCATAGGATAGGTCCGGGCGAGTAATCGTTATTGAATTGTCAAGTATACACTACATAAGATCTCAACTCAAAGGTTCAATACACTTTAAAAAACTTGTTTAAACAAACAACATCACTCGAACGGAAAATGTTTGAACATCATATGCATCTAGGTAAGGCGCGATAGAATAACATAACATGTTTTATGAAAAGCTATACATTTATGAAAATACACTCATCCCACATTCAATGCTAAAACCTTATCTCATTATCAGGTGAAGAAACACAAGTCTTTGCGGATGCCTGGACTCGGGCTCCCACGGGTCCATATCTCTTCATTAGGCTATGCCTCTAGAGATCATTTTGATCTTGAAACTTTAAATGAAATTTAGGTCAATAACTGTTTCTATTTATAAATCAAGACCATGAACTTTAGATAACACAAAATTATGTCTAGAATGGTCCCAAAACTTGTTTTATATGATAACAAATTGTGTACGTGAATGGTACTTTTGAAATATACACCATGCATCCATATATAATTAATAGAACATTAAAACAAGATATTGGAATTAAATATATCTATAAAATTTCACAAATACACTATAAATCAAATAACAAATACAACCGTACAACTGAAGAGTAACATGCTCTTTTTAGGTGGAAACAAAACTTAACTTAGCTAACAAGTAATAAGTAACAAGGCCACAATAAACAAACAAGTCACACTTTAAAACCACTACAAGAAAACGAGACAATAACGGCGACAGATTTGCCCGTTATTGTAGTGAACAGAAACTAGCGTAGGTATGGTTACAACAACCATTTTCAAGGAAGTGGAGCAGCGTCAATTCCGGCACCAGGTCCTCCACCACCGATTCCGCCGCCACCAAGAGCCGGTAAGCCAGCAAAACCATTGGCAAGACCTCCAATAGTCCCTATACCGCCGGTCGCTGCACCAGGCCCACCAAATCCATAACCAGCACCTATACCTCCAATCCCATTGTCGTTACCAATACCAACTCCCATGCCACCACCACCAATAGGTTGGCCATTGCTGTCAAGCCCCGAATAGCCACCTAGTCCACCAAAAGTGAACACGTTCTTTTGGTCAGTGAGACCAACATCACTGTTCTTTTTGTCAGTGAGACCAACAACATTGTTTTTAGTCTCACTGGGAACATCTCTAGCAGTAATAGCCTGTGTTACTACTGCTAGAACAACTAGTAACAAGAAACATTGTCTTGCCATGTCTTTTCGACCGGTTTTTTCGTATCTAGATCCTTAGGAATGTATGTTGTGATGCAAGAATTTGGAATGTGGGAATGCCCTTTTTAAACACGAAATGGGGCAGTAGGAAACAGTTGGGAGGAGTAAATGACCCTATTTTTTAGGGCCATCTGCCCAATTGGAAAGGTAACATAATATTTCACCCATAAACCCTCATTTCATAGCTTTTTACCATTTCAAACATCAATCATTTGATTTGATTTAATTATTTCCATTGTTAGATTGTAAAACCAAACTAGTCACATGATTAAATGCTCCTTATTTAGTCAAATTATCGGCAATATAATGTAAAAATATGTATGGTAAACCCAAGTTGAAAAGTTCTTATTCAAATTAATATAATTAAGCAGCTTAGTGAAAATACCTGTTTGTGCAATTGTGCTCAAATCACGTATCAATATCATAACAAAAGATGATTACTCTTTTTGGGCTTAGGTGGCCAGTTTAGAGTTTTTTAACAATGTGTTCCAGTAAATTTGAAACTGTTAGATATTTTAGTGTAATCGAGATTAACTTGGTGACCAAATATAATTATAATATACATTGAAGAAGTTAGGAGATGTGGGACTTGTTCGAGTTGTTATAATTCCAAATGTTCGGGCGGAGCCCCAAATGGGGGTTCCAAGGGAGCAACACCCTCCCTCCGGGGCAGGGTCGGCGGCAGCCCCTTGGCATTTTAATGGAAACTAAGGCCATTTTTTGAGGCATTTTAATTTAAAAAAAAATAACAATCAAACAGGCAGTTAGTAGTCTTTCATCCCCAAATTCGAAATTAGGGTTCTTGGTTACATTCACTAGTTCATACGAATTTTCATACACAAATAGTGTTGTTCAATTTCTCGAATTCCGAGTTGTATCTAATTAAATTATTCGGGAGAATCACCGAAATAATTTGATCTGAGAGTGATAACACACCTCTCTGATTATCCTTATCTACGAAATTCCCCAACACTTACAAGGTGGCAAAGTTCATTTATGATCGAGTTGGCAAAGATCAACTATAAGAAACGTACCAGATTCGCTAGTTGAACTAGCGGATTACTTAGAAACCAAACATGTTTAAAAACTGACTACAAACCATGTTAAAAACTTCGAACCACCTCGATCATCCAAAAAACAACAATAATTATGGTAATCAAACAATAATATGTAGCAGGGGCGGAGACAGCATTGTGGCAGCCGTAGCACGGGCTACGGCTCAAAGTCGTGTTCGCAGTGTTTTGCAGTGTTAATTTTTTGTTTTTTTTTTTCGATTTTATATAAAGGATACCCCTATAAAGGATTTTATATGAATACACCGTAATTTTTTTTTTTTTTGGATACCCCTGGTGTTAAAGTCTAGTTCCGCCACTGATTTGTAGATAAATGATGTATTATAGAAAAATGGATATCATATGCATGGGTGGCGTAAGGATGAAGGTAGAGAGCATGCAATTACTGTATTCATGCATATGCACTCATAGTCAATGAGTCATCCCCACAACTATTAATATACCAAACAAACACCACCATTTAATATTTACTGCAATTTATATTTCCTCACTGGTATGTCAGAACAACATTCATGAAGAGAGAGAGAGAGGGTCCATCTCTGTGCAGATCCATATAGGGATCGGAGACATCAAAGAAATTTAAGTTACAGATAGACAGAATTTACGTCCATTCTTTTTTTTGGGTACTTTTTATATTAAAATGAGATGGGATTTTCACTTGCAAATCATGCAAGGTCCATTCGAGTTTGCTCAAACTGTTGTAACATGTCCAAAAATCTTTTTGGGGCTAAAAAAAATTGTAAATTGTAGATAGATATTGTATGTGTATAAAGTTCACATGGGAAGTGTAATGAAAAAAAGGGGAAATTCACGAAAATAAACATTGACTAAAGGGAAAAAGCAAAAATAAACATAGATAAGGGTGAGGTTATAGGAGTTCCATGAAAAACAAGAGAATGCAGGATGTGACACTTGGCTGAAACGACTGGGCTGTAAGGGTTTTCTTTAATAGATGGATCCAGATACGACCAATTAGTATATGCTAATTAACATGTGGCCTTTTTCAGAGGAAATAGATGTTTCCATACATATGTAGATGTTACCGCACACTTCTAGACGTTCCATACATCCGTAGACGTTATCGTATAGATGTTTCGTACATTTGTAGACGTTTTCGTACATATGTAGACGTTTCCGTACTATCTATAGCCGTTTTTGTACATCTGTAGACGATTCCATACATTTGTAGCCGTTTCCTGCATTCCTTCTCTTTTTTCTGATGTTTTCTTCAAATCTTTTAAAGATTACAACATTTTTTTAAATTGTGGGGCTATGCATGGGGCTCAGCCATTTTCGTTGACCCTAGCCATTTTGGAGATAACGGCTAGGGCTCAAACATTTGTTCTACCAAAACGACTATGTAGCCGCTTCCTCTAAAAAATGCCATGTTGTATTATATCCTTGGTTTGTCTATGGGATTCTGTATCAGAGGAAGCTTCGTCATTAGTATGAGGATGGTCCTGGAGAGTGTTATTAGCAAGGTCATTTCCAAAGTTTTGGCAAATAGGATGAGGATGGTCCTGGAGAGTGTTATTTCGGATTCTCAGTCTGCTTTTTTAAAAGGTAGATATATTCTGGATGGCCCTCTTATTATCAACGAGCTTATTTCGTGGATCAAAAAGAGCAAATTGAAAGCGTTTTTCCTGAAGATCGATTTTGATAAAGCCTACGACAACGTTAATTGGAACTTCGTCATTAGTATTCTTTCTCAAATGGGTTTCCCGGATTTGTGGTGTAAATGGGTGCTTGGAATTCTGAAGTCGGCTTCGTCGTCTGTGCTTGTTAACGGAGTCCCTACGTTCCTGTTCAGATGTGAGAAAAGGTATGAGACAGGGAGACCCGCTTTCTCCGTTTCTGTTCTTAGTTATTATGGAAGCCCTCTCGTGTATAATAAATAGAGCTAGAAATGCCGATTTGATTAAAGGTATTGCTACCCCTAACAATGGGCCAGTTATTACACACTTATTGTATGCGGACGATTCTATTGTGGTGGGTGAATGGTCCAAGGCTGAAGTGGTTAACATTGTGAGAGTGCTTCGGTGTTTCTTTTTGTGTTCGGGCCTCAAAATCAACATTGAAAAGTCCAATCTTTATGGTATTGGAGTGGGGGTTGAGGAAACCAATATTATGGCAAGCGAAGTGGGATGCAAATCGGATGTTCTCCCGTTCAAATACCTTGGTCTTAATGTGGGGGCGAATATGAATCGAATCAGAAATTGGTAGCCTGTGTACGACATTTTTCGGAAGCGGTTGGCTAAATGGAAATCGAACTTGTTATCTATTGGTGGAAGGGTTGTTATTATAAAAGCGGTCTTGGAGAGCTTACCGTGTTACTATTTCTCTTTGTATAAAGCTCCTAAGAAGGTTATTTCCGACTTGGAGTCCATGATTAAAAAATTCTTATGGGGTGGTTCTATAGAAGAAAGGAAAACGCATTGGGTCGCTTGGGATCGGGTGACGCGCCATAAAAAGGATGGGGGTTTGGGGCTTAACAAATTATTGGAGGTTAATATTTCGCTTCTTTCCAAATGGGGATGGCGATATAAATCTGAAGTTAATTGTTACTGGAGAAAAATTATTGCTGTGTTTCATCATAGTCGGGTTAGCTGGGATGGCTTCCCGATAAAGAAATCGCTGAAAGGCGTATGGAATAACATTGTTAAAGTGTCGATTTACAGTAAAGTTGGAGGTAATGTTCTTAGGAACTATATTCAGGGAGTGGTTGGCAACGGGGAAAGTATTCACTTTTGGCTTGATCCTTGGATCATTAGTGAACCACTCAAGCTGAAATTTCCTGGTCTTTTTCGCATGGAGGCTGAGAAAAAATGTTTTGTTGCTGATAGAGTGAAAAGTATTGGTTTGGGATCGGAGTTTTTTTGGCACTGGAAATCGGTCTTGTCTGATCCAGTGCTGCTCTCGGATCTGCAGCAGCTTCACAACCTTCTCGGTTCGGTCGTGATCGTGGACGGACAAGACAAGTGGCGATGGTCTCCTCATAATGAAGGTATTTTTTTCGGTCAAGTCTGTTAAGCGTTTGTGCTATTTGGATAGGCTTGTGAGTCATAGTTTTGTTATGGATTGGTGCGAGTGGGTCCCTGATAAATGCAACATCCACTTGTGGAGAGCGGAAATGGAAAAAAATCCCGACTAAGGTTGCGTTAAAGAAGAGAAACATTTTGCAAGGAGAGCCGTCATGTCCGCTGTGTTTTTCTGCTGAAGAGTCCGCCGAGCACCTATTTACCGCATGTTATGTTTCTTCTATTGTTTGGAATGTAGTTAGCCAGTGGTGTAGGATCCCCGACATCTACGCGCTCTCTATTAAAGACCTTCTTTGTTTACATAAGGGTCTCTCGACATCGGGTAAGAAGAAGGAGGCGGTTCAAGGTTTAATTATCATCACCTGTTGGAGCCTTTGGCGTGCTAGAAACAATCTGATTTTTTTCCAATACTCCGGTTTGGATTGACGGTATCATTAGCGAAATAAAGGCTCTAGGTTTCTTATGGTTTTCGAATAGATCTAAGCATAAAGGGATTTCCTGGGAGGAGTGGGTGTCCTTTGTAAATATGTAATTTTCTTGTAGTGTTTGTTTGGTCGGCTCGATTTGGGTCGGCATTTTGTGAATGAAGTTTACTTTTCAAAAAAAAAAAAGAAAAGAAAAGAGGAAACCCCTACAGCTTAACCATTTCTGCCAAGTGTCACTTTTTGTACCCTCTTGTTTTTCGTGAAACCCCTACATCCTGGCCATTTTCTATGTTTATTTCGGCTTTTTTTTTACTTTGATCAATGTTTATCTTTATGATTTTCCAAAATAAATACTTCTTTACTACCTTTAAAAATAAATACTTTTATATGACTACTTAATAGTTTATTTTCATTAAAAATGTTAATAGTTTATTTGATGAGAGTTTTATAACGAGCTACTTAAAAGCTGTTAGGCTAAGATGAATCATCTACCAATATACCAATGTTTAAAATAAGGAATATTGAATTTTAATAATCGCAATTATTCGTCATTGGCCGTCAACAGTCCCAACTTCAAAAATAACCACTGGCAGTCCCAACTATTGACATAATGGCCACCAATGGACCCTAACTAACAGAACCTAACGTCGTTAGTCTCTGGTTGCCGAAAAACCGTTTTTGGCCGGAAAACTCATATTTGGCCGGAAAACTCAACATTTTCATCCCAAACCTCTTTGTAACCTTATTAGGGACCTTTAGGAACCTTATTCTAGTAAAAGCCCCAAATATTTAAGTCACCGGAAAACTTCTTTGTGGCAACAAAACTCAACTTTTTAGGCGGAAACTCAACATTTTCGTCTCAAACCTCTTTGTATCCTTAGATCGAACCTTTAGAAACCTTTTTCTGGCCAAAAACGGTTTTCCGGCGATCGAAGAGTAACGGCGTTGGGGTTCTGTTAGTCAGGGTCCAATGGTGGCCAATATGTCAATAGTTGGGACTGCTAGTGGTTATTTTTGAAGTTGAGCCTATTGGCGGCCAATGACGAATAGTTGAGATTATTAAAATCCAATATTCTTTAAAATAAAAGTTCTCTGAGAAATTAGGTGTCAAAAACAATAAAATATAAAATAGTAATTTGTTAGTAAATAATTCTATAATTAAGGAAGGTTTACTCTCATGGGATGAGCAGACCAGGCATGATTTACTAGAGTTGCATCTTTCTGAGGACATGGTCCATGATAGGACTTCGTGGAGGCGTAGGATTAGCGTTAAGGACCTCTAGAGGATATGGCAGTAAGCTCTTAGGTGTATTTCAGGGTCGTAGGTTTTTCTTATTCTTTAAGTGACTTTTCCGGTGATTGCCTTCTTGTGTTTATGCACAAATGATGTTGTATGCTATTTTACATGATTTACAATATATTGTGCCACTCGGTTCACTTTCTTGGTATGGGCGACTTCTTATATCTATATTCTTTTATATTCTTTGACTTGGTGTGTTGGTTTGCTATTTGTTTTCGAGTCGAGGGTCTCTCTGGAAGCAGCCTCTCTATCCTTATGGATAGAGGAAAGGTCTGTCTACATCCCACCCTCCCCAGACCCTATAAGTAGCTTTGCTAATTGTGGGATTTACTGGGTACGGTTGTTGTTGTTGTTGTTTACTCTCATTCTGTAAGTGATTACTTTCTTAGCGTGGACAGGGCACCATTCTGGTACTACTTCATTCTCGTTAATACACTACTAGAAAACTGACCAATTGCGACTGCGTTTTCAGTCGCAAATCCGTCGCAAAACGCGTTTTGCGACCGGTTTACAACCGAAAATGCGATCGAAATTGACCTCGTCGCTAACTGAATTTGCGACGGAATTTGCGACCGGAGCAAATTTGCGACCGCTATTTACAACCGGAATTGCTGTCGCAGCTATTGCGACCGATTTGCAACTGCTAGTTTGCGACCGATTTGCAACTGTGTTTTGCGACCGGCTTGCGACAGCGGCTTTTGCAACCGTCTTGCGACTGGTTTTTTTGCAACTGTCTTGCGACTTGTTTTTTTGCAACCGTCTTGCGACTGGATTTTTTGCATTAAAAAAATAAAAATAAATCTCTGTTTTTTTTTTGTATTTTTAACCTGCTAATATTTTTCAAACTTAGCAACTTCAATTCATCTAAAATACCCACATTCGGATCAAACAAAACATCGAGTTAAAGTTACAAAATAAGTCAAATATCCTAATTATCCAAATATAATAGCAACGGATCTATAAAAATAACTAGAGCTAACTCGGTGGTAGGATGTTTCGAGAGACAAGTTGTAACAGTGATTCAAAGCTCGTCATCCTATCATGCATCGCCTCTTTTTCTTTCACTAAATCCTCAATGATCGATCTCGAACCAAAACCCGTTTGACTGTTGAACCGAAACTCGAATCGAATCTGACCCCATGTGAACCTGAAACATAACTGACGTGAACCGTGACCCGAACCTACTGATGTGACTACTCTAACTCCAGATCTGAGTTGAGCCAAACTTAACCCGGAAAGAAACAAAGCTGAAATCCCGAGACAACCCAAACCCCAATCTAAACCGAACATCATCAGCAACCAAAAAAAATCATCATCTTCACAGCATCAAAATCATCGGCCGGAGAGAACCCCACTGCCTGAGTGCACCGCGGCTGCCGGAAATGACGTGTATCAGAATAGGTCTTAAAAGATCTAAAAAAATGAGTGTTTATGGCTTACAGAGGAAAATAACTCGAACCACGGCTTGTCGCTCTGTCCGGCGTTCATGATTATCGTCATCATCATCATCAAACATCATCATCTTCACAGCATCAAAATCATCGGCTGGAGAGAACCCCACTACCTGAGTGCACCGCGGCTGCCGAAAATGACGTGTATCAGAATAGGTCTTAAAAGATCTAAAAAGAAAAACGAGTGTTTATGGCTTACCGAGGAAAATAACTCGAACCACGGCTTGTCACTCTGTCCGGCGTTCATGATTTTCGCCACGGCTTGCCCGACGGAGTGAACCACCGGCACTCGGCCGGTTACCTGGATCCGGTTGCTGTTTAGATGAACGAGATGGCTGGAGAAAGCAGACCTAGTGTCTGTGCTTTTGGTTTGTGATTTTGATTGAAGATAATGTTAGGAGAAAGAGTAGGAGGAAAGGAACATGGTGGATGAAATGTGGGTGTCGGCTGATGAGTTTTAGGAGGAGATAGGGTTTTCTAAGTAATGAAGAGGATAAGGTTTACTAGCATTTAAATGGTTAGGGTTTGTTTTATTAATGGGCTTGGGCCCAGGGCCCACAAGCCCAAACCCGTGTTTTAAGTGGCCCAAATTTTTCTACAAACTCGTTTTCAAAACCAGAGCATTATCTAAGATCGTAAAATAAAGTTTTTGGGTTAAATATACGTAAAATAGTGTCGGTAGACGTTTGCGCATTCGTTCGTTGATTACGGTAAAAATCGCGAAAAATTACGTCATTTGTCGTTCCAATCTATTTTTGATCCGGTTTCGACTACGGATAATAAAAATTAGAAACGAAGCCAAATACATCATAATATACTAATATCGAGACATAATTCGAGTCCGGTGCTTCCATGTTGTTGTTGATTATCGGTGCGTTATTGTTTCCGCGTTTTTCGTTCGCGTTTGCGTTTTGATTCGTTCGAACGCATGATATCTTCGTAAAACCACATTCATGTGTATAGGTTATACGTACAATTTCGTATTCGTCGGCGCTGTCAGTATTTCGTACGGTGTCAGTTCGTTACCGCGTATCGTTCAGTCGTCTTCTCGCAAATCCACATTTGCGTACTGTAAAGTCGAATAGGCGCTCCTAGGCATTCCAATAGCCTAATTAAGTTAATACGTGTCTTAAACACTACTTATTATCGCCTAAAACATTGGTTAATCACGTAATTAGAGGCGTTAATTACCGGTTGTCACATTTAAATGATCTTTTTTTTTAATTTTTCACATTTTTGCGTAAAAAAACCGGACAAAAAACTTGCAACCGAAAAAGTTGGTCGCAAATTTTGTGACTGATTTGCGATCGTATTATATATTTATTGTTATCTTTTGTTAGTATTTATATATTTTTGCGACCGAAAAGCCGGTCGTAAAATTTACGATCGATTTTGCAACCGAATTATATTTCTGACTTTTGGTTTTTATTATTCATTTATTTTTTTGCGACCGAAAAAAACGGTTGCAAATTTTGCGACCGAATTTGCGACCGTGATTTGCACTTTAGTATTAAATAATAAAATTTGTGACCTATTTGCGACCGAAAAAGGCGGTTGCAAAATTTGCAACCGTTTTGCAACCGAATCTTTGGTGGTCGCTAATTTTGAGACAAATTTTATTTCGGTCGCAATTTGGTCGCTAATTTTACGACCGTTCCTGGCCGGTCGCAAATTTTGGTTGCAATTGCCTAGTATTCTAGTAGTGATACCGTTGCCACTCAATTGAGTAAGGAATTCGGGTAGTGGCCACGAGTAGGGCTGTAAACGAACCGAACGTTCAACGAACAGTTCGTGAACCGTTCGGCGGGAAGTTCGTTTACGTTCGTTTGTTTAGTTAATGAACGAATATGAACAAGAAATTCTGTTCGATTAGTTAAATGAACGAACACAAACAATTTTCTCGTTCGTTCAATTGCGTTCATGAACCTTCGGTAACGTGTTCATGAACATTCGTTCATGTTCGTTTGTTTATGTTGTTCATTAAATATTTTTTTAGCATTTATTTATTTTATCTAAACTTTTCATATTCCATAACTCTTATTTATCTCATTACCCAAACAAATAAAATAGGAAAACCTACCTCCACTTTTCTTTCTTATTATTCACATCGAAAAATACAATTGAACTTCGTCGATTTTATCTGTGTTTGTGAACCGTTCATGAACACGTTCATTTCCTTAACGAACGAACACGAACAAAAAATCTCGTTCGGTAAGTGTTCATGAACCGTTCGTGAACACATAATATTCTTAACGAACAAACACGAACAAGGTCTTGTTCGTGTTCGTTCGGTTCGTTTACAGCCCTAGCCACGAGTATTGAATCACCGATTATTGAATTAAAAATTTTGCTGTTGTTTAATTTATTTATAATTTATAAAAAAGAAAATTGTTTAGAGTACTTAAAAGGTCCTCTATAATTAGGGTAGTTTATGATAGCTAACGGAAAGTTTGAAGTGACCAAATCTCATTGGTTGAATCTTAAAGTAGTGGAGACTGGAGGGTACTTGAGACAAGTGTCCCTCCTACCCTTAGGGTGTACGAGGTGGTCGCAGCAAGGGGTGCGGCAAGCCCCTTTGTAGCTCGGCAAACACTGCCGCCACTTAAGTATGCCGCGCGGGGATGATGAAAATCGGGGAAAGGTTGCCGCTTGCGGGGACTTGAGGGAGTGGGGTAGTGGTGGGACCCAGTATCTACTTCAACCAATCATGTTTTTTTTTTTTTGGTTTTTTTAAATGGTTTGGGGGAAACCACCCCCTATGTTTTTTTTTTGGCAAGAGGGGAGAATGAGAGGGGAAATGACATGACACAATATAATTGGGTGGGTAGAAATTTCCCCTATCTCATTAGGCATGCACCCCTTACACCCTTAGGCCATGTGTAGTGGGAGGGGGAAGTCCCTTGAGCGTTTTGCGCCATTTGACGGTCCAGTCAGCAAGAAGGCTTTATAGGGCATTATCTTAAAATAGGTGTAGTGGTAAATGGGGTGTAAGGTAAGTATATATTTAAAAGTAAAATAAAAAAAAATTATCCAACCATTTTTATGGTTGGTGATGGTGGCAACAACCTATTGGCCAAAGTAAACAAGGAGAGGTGTGGAAAAAAGGACGCTCCACCCAAATTATTGCTCAATAACGCCCAGGGGCGGTTGATGGGGTGGGGGTGGGGGGGTTGCTTTTGTGAAAAACTCCCAAAAGTTTTGCCACTACGGGTGGTCTTACTCTAAAGCATATATATAGGGTTATGGTAAAATGAAAACTTATTTTTTTTTAAAGGCAAATTTCATTCACAACGACTGGCGACTCATCTCCAAGAAGGAGAAGAAATCGACAAACGACCACAAATATACAAATTACACAAAATCGAAATTACACCACATTGTCCAATCAATCGAAACCTTTTTAAATCTACTTCTAAACCAAAGGAAACCCAAAGCTTTGATATCCGCCACAATCTCCGTCACCATATGCCTTTTATCTTTGAAAACTCTTTCATTCCTAGCTTTCCAAATCCTCCGGCATGAAATGATAACTTTCCAAAACTTATACGAGTTGTAAAACGCTATCTCATATATTGTCTTTGAATTTATCCATTGGGAATAACTCAATAGTGTTAGTGAGTTAGATAAGGTGTAGGATAGGTGGGTCATGGGTTCAATCCCAATGGTATGGAAGTTTAGCTATTAGAAAATGAAAAATAAAAAAATGTCAAAAATACTGAAATTAATCATCTTATTAATGGCACTATAAATAAAAATAGGAATAATGGATTTTAATAATCCAAACTATTAGCCATTGGCCGACAACGGTCTCAACTTAAAAAATAACGTGTGGTGGTCCCACATTTTCACATATTGTAAACTAATGGACTTTTACTAAAAAAACCTTAATTTCTTTTTGTCTCCTTATCCTTTTCGATTTAGTAAAGGTCCATTAGTTTACAATATACAAAAAGGTGGGACCACCACTAGTTATTTTTTAAGTTGGGACCGCTGCCGGCCAACGACTGATAGTTAGGGTTATTAAAATCCATTATTCCATAAAAAAAATGAAAACGCTATCTTATATTGTCTGAAGTTATTCTGATTTTTCAAGAGATATATAAAAACCATTTATTATACACGTCCAAACATCTTAAATGGTCTTGAATAGTTGAATTGTTGAAATATAAGAATTTCACAAATTATTAATATTCAGAATTCATATATGATAAAAAAGAAGTGGAATGAACAGTGATTCTATATTAAATTAAAATTAGATTCATATTCATATATGATAAAAAAGAAGTGGAAGAATGAACAGTGATTCTATATTAAATTAAAATTAGAATTATTTAAAATTATTAGATTGGAATGAATAGTAACATGATTAAGAGATGAGTAAATGGTATTAGGTATAGGTATCGGTCTCAAATTTACCAAAGCGATGTATTTTTGGTACCGGTTCTGCACAAGTATTCACCGGTTTTTACCCTCATATCCGGTGTCGTACCAGTACCGACCGGTACCGAACCGTGCCATACTAGGTATATTCGGTACCGTTACCCACTTTTGGGGATTTCGGTAACAGTATTTTCGGTACCGGTTGGTAACGAGCTCATCAAATCCTGTAGCAACGCAGCAATGCAAGTAATTGCACCGTTTAGATTACTTTTCATACACACAGTAAGTAAACTGTATTTCATTTGAATGAGGTTTTATATACACAACAACTTATTTTGTTTTCTTTTTTATCTTTTTCTGTAATGAATGAATTGTAGCATGTAAAATTAACTTGGATATTTAGAATATTGATGAGCAAATCGTATCAAATCCTGTAAACGAACCGGTATCGTATCGGTACTAAATTTACTATACCAAATCATTTTCGGTACCAATTTGGACCCACCTTTTGGCGTTTTCAGAATCGTTACTTTCGGTTCGACACTGGTCTAGCACCATACCTGTATTTATTGATTTTTACCTTCAAATACCGTACCGTATTGTACCGAGCATTTTCGGTGCCGGTACCTAATTTCGATGATTTTCCAGATTGGTACTTTCGCTGCCGCTGCCGTTACCGGTACCGAGCTCATCCATATTTTAACGTCTTAGCACCGTAATAACTGAACTGAAAATTATGTTTTGATATTCGGTATCTATTTGCCGTTGCTGACACGCCTTTTGTACTCATTGGGTCCCGCCGCAATGCGCGGGTGGAAAATAACTAGTTTACAAAATTACATAATTTATGTATAGTTCTTTTAGTAATGTTGTGATAGTGTTCGGATTTAATCTTAGGCTTAAACATTTGGGCTGTTCGTTTCTTTTTATTATAGGCTTACACTTTTGGGCTCACATTTTGACTTGAAGTCTTCATTTGGGCTAGTGTATAGTTAGGTTCAGGACCTAATTTTCTATATAAGTTTGAACTTTTTTAAGCCTTAAGGCCTTGTCTTTAACTTAAAACTAAATGTTTAATTTTCTACAGCGTGTTTTATACAAATATTTCTATTTAATCCACCTTATGGCACCTCAAAGTTTCTACAGCTTGTTAATTTTTTTGAGTAAATTGCCGTTTTAGTTCCTAAGTTTTTGTTCAAATTGTCATTTTAGTCCAAATAGTTTTTTTTTTCTCCTCTGGGTCCTTGACTTTTCATTTTTTCTTGCCATTTTGATCACATTGCCTAACTTAGTCTAAAAACCAGGTTATAATCAGGGTTATTTTTGGCATTAAATTATTATGAGGTTTATAAATTATGTTGTAAACTACCCCTGGTTATCACTACACAACGGTTATGCCAAAAATACCCCTGGTTATAACCAGATTTTTAGACCGAGTTAGGCAATGTGATCAAAATGCCAAGAAAATGGAAAAGTCAGGGACCCAGAGGAGAAAAAAAACTATTTGGATTAAAATGACAATTTGGACCAAACATCCAAGACTAAAATGGCAATTTACTCGCGTGTTGTAAACAAATATTTCTATTTAATCCACCTTATGGCACTGGCACCTCAAAGTTTCTACAGCTTGTTATTTTTTTGGAATATTGGATTTTAATAATCCAACTACTCGTCCTTTGCCGCCAACAGTCCCAGCTTCAAAAAATAACCACTGATAGTCCCAACTATTGACATATTGGCCACCAATGGACCCTAACTAACAGAACCCTAACGTCGTTAGTCTCCGATCGCCGGAAAACCGCTTTTTCCCAAAACAAGGTTTCTAAAGGTCCGATCTAAGGTTACAAAGAGGTTTGGGACGAAAATGTTGAGTTTTCCGGCCAAAAAGTTGAGTTTTTCTGGCGAAAAAGAAGTTTTCCGATGAAAGAGGATATTTATGGCGACTTTAATAATTGGGGCTTTTAATAGAAAAATGTTCCCAAAGGTCCATAATAAGGCTCGGGGCCAAAATATTGAGTTTTTCGGCCAAAAAACGTTTTTCCGGTGACCGGAGACTAACGTCGTTAGGGTTCTGTTAGTCAGGGTCCATTGGATGCCAATATGTTAAAAGTTAGGACTGGCAGCAGTTATTTTTAAAGTTGAGACTGTTGGCGGCCAACGACGAATAGTTGGTATTATTAAAATCCAATATTCCTATTTTTTTTAAATCTTAATAAAAATTAAATCTTATTACATACATGCAAAATTAATAAACAGATTTGAATTTTGATACAAGCCAGCCTAGACTAATGCAAATATGGGTTAGAAAGATTAAGATCGGACTACCACTGAGGTTATATAACTTGTAAACTAGGCTTAATTTAGACGAGCCAATGAGCAAGCTTATCTTAGTTCAAGCTTGGCTATTAACGAACGAGCCAATTTTGAGTTAGTTTTTCCAAGCGACTTTCGAGCTACAAACATTTTGAACAGCCTTACTCCCAAAGCCTCGAGTTCAAGAATTTGAATTACTTGCCTTCTAATATTGAAATAAATGATTTTTTTTTCGCAATAATTTTTAGGTTTTATTAACATATAATATTCGATAATTTTTTAAAATTTTTGCCTCAGGGTCAAATCGTCAATTAAAGTTCCTTTTTTGTTGTTTTGAATCATCAAATAACCGGCGCCCCCACCTGCACCATGGTGTGGCGGTGTTGCTGGGCGTTATTTGCTGGCGTGGTGATAACACAAAGTCTTCTCTAAAAAAATATTATTTGACTTTCTAACGCATTACTTTCAAATAAAAATATCTAACATAGAACTAAACATTTTGACTTACTTACGTAAAGTTCAAATGAGCGATCGTTTATCGACGTTGACTTACAAATTATCGAACGTCTCTTAACATAACATAAATAGTCGACAATGGTGCTGTCCATGGTGGCGCCAATGTCAACAGGTAAGAACTATTTATAAGTTAAGAGGTTTTACAAAAGTGACACATTTGAAACACTGTATTCTGAGTATGTGTAATTTTAGAACGGTTTTCAAATTTTCTTTTACTTAAATTTATTCATTATAAATTATTATATTATAAAACTATAAATAAGCAACATACTTGTGCTTATAGTTGTTGTATCATTGGTTTAAGGGATTTTCAAAAAACAAAAAATTGAAGTTTTCCTTTCTACCTCTAAAGTTTCAATCGTTGTCAGTTTAAGTCTAAAGTTTCCATATCTAGTATTAATTTGATTTTTCACTTCTAATTCAAAAGTTTTCTTCTTTTGCAATTTAACCAAGGTTGGAGAACTCGCTAATCGCTAGTCGGCCGGTGAGGTGGGGACTAGCGACTATTCGGGATTAATTGGATCGGGTTGTTTATATGTAATTTTCAATTTTATGTATACATATACACATTTTTATAGGTAAATATTTTAAGTAGCTAGTTTTTAACTCTTACTCAACTCATTTTTTTAAGTATACAAGATTAATTATTGGAATTCACATGGTTTGGTTGGAAACTAGCCGGAATTTAGAGGTTTTGGCCGGAATATACAAGTTTTTTGCCGAAATCGCCGATTTTTGGCTGGCCGACTAGGCCCGACTAGCGATTAATGGACTGACTAATGAAAATTTACTCAGTTACTGGCCGATTAGCGATTAATCGTCATTTAGTCGCGATTTTTACAACACTGAATTTAACACCTTTGATTGTTTTTTTTCTTTTAGCCCAAAGCTTTACATCTTTTGCAATTTAACCCCATCACTTTTTTACTTTCAACTTTGACTTTTTTACATTTAACCCAAGCTTTTCATCCTTTGATTTTTTTTTTTTTGCTCCCTTATACTTTTCATCGTTCGCAAGTTTTCCGTTTAACGTTTCGTTTTAAATTTTCCGAGTTAACACGCCGCAACGTGCGTATGGAGTTTAACGTTTTTTCATCTATTTTTCACGCTTGACAGACTCGTCGCAACACGTCTATTTTTCCTTTTTTGATAGGTTTGTCGCAACAACCGAGTCAGAGATCGACTTAGTTATTCTTTTCTATGTTTTACACACAGGCTCGCGGTCATGTAAGAAACATTTGCCTTTCATCTAATATGATATATAACTAACAAAATCAAATCCCCGCCGCATTGAGGCCGGCGGTAATTCTAGTTTTAGTTAAAAAAGTAATGCTCGATTACCTTCGCAAGTACAGGACTGAATAAAGTGAAAAACAGATGGTAATGGCCAAGACTGTGATAAACCTCACCGAGTGTTCAATTTGACTCAGAATTCAATGTAAGGCAGATGTGCCTTTGCTGGTGAAACTGATATTTGCAGTCAGAGGATGAGGTGTGGACCCGTTGGGGGCTATGATCTAACATGTTTATATCTTAAGTTTTTATGGACACCTACATTATAATAATAATTATTATTATTATTACCATTTTTAGGCAAAATGAATTTAAATAATCTCAACTTTCTCGATTTGACCGATAATAATCCCAACTCAGTTATTTTCAGATAATAATCCGAACTGGTCCACTTTTGGCCGAGCGTTAAAAATAGCTTAACGGAGTTAAGTTTCTTTCCGAATTACAAACCGATATTTTAGGGATTTTAATCAAAACGAGGATACAAGTCGATTTATGTAAACTATACCGAGTACCGGTAGCATAACGAAAGGAACCGATATCGATATTATAGGCATCGAACCGACATCAGTATATGTCAATTTTGTTCATGTCAATTTTGTTCGATTAAATGTAAAACGTGCGTCTTTATCTTTTTGAAAAATATCAGACTTCACTTTTGGTCCATGAAACAATTTTTGTGCAGATAAATCATCTTAAATAAACTTTAAAATTTTGCAATACACACATCTTTTATCGAACCGATACAGCCCGAACAATATTGGTACCAATACTCGTATTTTTGTAATTTTTGGTTTCGATACAAGTTGGCTTTGATAGTTTTTTCACTACTCGTGTAGAAACAATTTGCGTGCCACAGCATAACTTTGTATTGTAACTTTGTATTCATAACTTTATTTATACAATTGTAAACACTAGTTTATGCTTTGTGCATATAACGTATTGATAAAGAATCTTTTATCTTACCATTTAACTCTATTTATATAATGTTTATTATAGTAAGATTGTTATGCATACTTTTGGCTTTGTTGTTTTTCATTGCTTTAGGTGTGTTTTTTCTTTTGTTGCTTGGTTTGTATGATTTAGGTCGGTGGGGACTTTAAAAGGTTCACTCCTCACCGCCCATTTACCCTTTACTCTCTCCCCCCCCCCCCCCCCCCCCCCCCCCCTCTCTCTCTCTTCTCACGAACTACCACTCGACCCAATTTAGGTAAAGATTTTGTAGGGTTTGTTGTTGGACCTTGCTTGATCGTGTGGTTTCTTTTGTTTTGATGTTTGTACGACTTTGGTTGGTGGGGGCTTTGTGTGTCCATCTCTTGCTTTGTGTTACTCTTGTTGTCGAATCCTTCTCCGGCGACGTCATTCGCTGATTTTTTCGGATGTTTTTTTGTACCGAATGCGTATGTTAGAGTTTGTTTTTTCGCGATTCATACTTTTTGGTTGTCGGTTGCTTTTGACGATTACTTTCTGATGTTGGGTATACACTCATTTGATGTTGTTGTTTTTTGTTTTAATCATGCATTCACAAACTTTTGGGTTGATTGCATGTATTTGAAGGTTGTCAGATGTTTGTGTATTCAATGTTATTTGGTCGGTGAGGATGATTCTTTAGTTTTCGGATACTGTTTACACTTTTCGTTTGGGTCTATGATGCTATGTTAAGACAATTTTTGTTAAATGTTTGTGTATCAGGGGTATTCGGTCGGTGAGGATGACTTTTTAATTGTCTGAGACTGTTTACACTTTGTGTTTGGGTCTATGATGTTATGCTTGGATGATTGTTATTGGATGTTTGTGTATTGAGGGGTATTCGGTCGGTGAGGAAGGCTCTTTAGCCATTCGAGATTGTTTACGTTCTTCGTTTGGGTTTGTGATGATGCTATGCTGAGACGTATTTGTGTATTGATGGTTATTTGGCGGGTGAGTATGTTTTTGTTGTCGTCCTAGACTATTTAGAGTATTCCTTTGTGTCTCTGATGCTATGCTGAGACATTGACTGCAAGTAAGCTTTTCTTGTTGAACATCTTGAATGTTTGTGAGTTGATGGATTTCAAAGGAACGGGTGTCTTTTGGGTTTGTGATGCTCTGCTGAGACGTTATTGATGATATATTGATTACATGTTTGTCATTGACATTGGTTCAATGTTGTATTCAGTTAATGTAACCATTTAACATGCTTTACTTGAGATGTCACCTTTTTATAGGTTTATGGTGGTTGTGTTGGTTCTTTTGGTTTGAGGCAACTTTGTAGTCGAGGATGGTGAGGATAAACTCAATTGAAACATCTTTTTGATTCATTATGTCATGCTGGTTGTTGGTTGTTGTGTTTGCATGTGCTTACATGCTATGATTTTGTTACTAGAACCGTTATCGATGCTTTGCTTGGCATTTCGGCTTCTTATAGGTTTATCGTGGATATATCGCTTCTTTTAGGTTGTTTTGTTTGACGGGATTATGTGGTCAGTGATGGTGAAGGAAACCTCATCTGAGACATTTATCTTGTTTGATATGTTGTCCTTGCTGCTGGCTTTTGTGATTACATGAGATACCGTACTTTGATGGTTCGTTTATTATTTTTATAATGGAGTATTTATGGCTTTTGTTGTATATGTGCTTTTTAGCAAACGATGGTTGTGAAACTGTGACTTAGTTTCTGACGGCTATGAAGACGTTTTAATCTAGACATGGCAACCAATGTGATTCAACGAAGCCACCGGTTGCCGATAACCTGCGCCTCTAAATCTATATAATGTTAATTAGTAAGATTTTGGTTCATTGTTCCTTATAACTTTGCCTTTGTTGGTTTTCCTTGCTTTATTGTGTTATTTGTTTTGCTGTTTTGTTTGTACCATTTAAGTATGCGGGGGCTTATGGTGCATTGATGATTGTAACTTTGACTTTGTTGGTTCATCGTTTGCTTATTGGGTTTGTAACAAAATGTCAACTATCAACTTTGACGCTAAGAAAGTGGATAAATTCATTCTCAAGTATTTCAAGAAGCAACAACAACGTCCTCCCTGTGAATAGGGATGAAGTCGTGACCCCCTGTTCTGGAGGATGATGGAAGCGTGACTAAAGTGTGGCGGATGATGAGGGCGGGGCACCAGAGGAAGATGGGGCGCCTGAAATCGGATAGAACCAGGGGTGGAGAAAAAGGGTAATGAAATTCAAGAACCCATACCAATCGAATTTTTTGTTGCAGTACACTAAAATCTGATTGGCCTATACATGATGTATGTATGGTATGCATGTGGGTGTGCTTTTTCTTGATGGTAAATTTTGTATGATTTTTTATACAATCAATCAAATATATAGTATGTATCTAATGTAAACGTCCAATATCAAATATAAACGATTTGAGTCCATGACGTCTGCGACGCAACGCGTACGGTATCATTATAAGGGGGTAAGATCAAATAAAAAGTTTATTTTACTAAGTAGGATGAGAAAGAATCTTAACCATTCATTTTTCAAATCAATGGTTAAGATAAAAGTGTAAGAGAAAGGAGGAGTGCAAGGGTATTTTACGAAATTTCAGATTTATGGACTTTCTCTCTTCACATGCAAGTTACATGCATATTTCACCCCCATTTTTTAAACGTTCATAACTTTTTTATACGACATTATTTTTTCATAAAAATTTCACATTAAAATCGAGCGTCTTTTTATCTTTAATTTAAGTACCATATTGCTATATAAAATATGAAGAATAAAAAAACCCACTAAAATATGTTATATTTCTATGGTGTATAACATTTTTTGTGCTGAATTTTTGTACTATATTTTTGTGTTAAATTTTTTGTGCTGAATTTTTTTATCTTAATTTATTTTCTCAATTTTTTGTGTTGGATTTTTTTGTACTACATTTTTTAGCTGAATTTTTTCGTGCTATATTTTTTGTACTATATTTTTTTTTATATTTTTTTATACTACATTTTTTGTGCTACATTTTTTGTACTAGATTTTTTGTGCTAGATTTTTTTGTACTAGATTTTTTGTTGTATTTAAAAAAACAAAAGGGGTGGCACATGTCATTATCACTCCTATTTATAAGGACCAAAATGCTCTTTATTTCTACTTATTATGAGTGACACATGGCATCATCACAATTCTTCTTAGACTACTTAGCCAAAATTCATTTTTAGTGGATCATTCCCATCATTACAAGTATATTAATATGATTATTATGAATATGAATTTTGACAAAATAATATTATATTTGATTTTTAGAATTTTCTATCATGATTATGATTTAAAATATGAATTTTGATAAAATAATATGTGATTTTAAGAATTTTCTATAATCAATTAATTTGTCTTGGTGGAAGATGGGATGGGTCACACGGAGTTAAGTTGGTAACTTGGTACATGTAAGCAGCTATGCTTACGTGGATATGATCTTAGACTATAGGGTGTGGTTGAAGCCCCCAAGGGGCTTTATCAGACCACCTCGGTTCCTCGTCTGCGCCATGTCACCCTTGAGGCTTTATCACACCCTTCTTTAACTTGCATGGTGTGAATGGAGCCCCTATTAATAAAAATAAAAAAAAATAAAAAGATTTCATTGGGTGAATTTACATGGGCCCCACCTGATAAAGCCCTTCGAGCTTGTTACTATGATGGAGCCCCTTCTTAAAATGATGAGTGTGGATGTATAGCGCCAGGGCGCTATAGAGTGTGACGTGGCAAGGGTGGCGCCCCACACCCTCGGGCCTTAGTAACGGCGGTAACACTTTTCCAGCTTGCAAACTTAGATCGGACGGAAGGAGGAACGGAGAAGTACGACTGTCACGTCATTGGTGAAAACTGAAAATGGACACGTGGCGATAACGGAAGAAAGGCACCGTTTGTGAAACTGAATCCTGACATACTTTATGCCTTGTCTCCTCATGATTGTTCTTTCTTCCAACCTAGATTGTGTGGCGTGGGTTGGGGCGGTGGTTTGCGTTCAACGTCGGTTACTTCACCCCGGGTAAGTATTGTGTATGGCGTTGCCCCTTTAGCGTGGGGATTGAGCCTGGCGTGGGGCGGGGGCTGGGTGACATGGCTGACTTTGTTTGGTTGGTTCGATCTAGCCGTTAAGGGTAGCCGTTGCCAAAAAAAAAAAAAAATCCACACGGCTTGCCACGCCACCACACCTTAGTTTTTGAGTATTACCTTGTGAATCTCACCCTCGCCACATGTCGAGCAATGCCCTAACAAATGGCCCTGCAGCACATATAGATTCTAACCTCTTCTCAACATACATATGTTTTTTATATATTTATAATTTTAATTTTTTGTTTTATACCCAATTATAAAACAAAAAAAGTAATAATGTGTAAAAAATAAAGTTATAAACTTCAATGGTTTTAATAATATGTGGATTTTATTTAAATAGTGTAAAAATATTAGAACTTTCGTCGTCGTTTGTTGTATTACGCGGTCGAAAGGAAATAAATAAAAATATTAACAATTTACTTGTCATAATATTTTTGATACCGCTACAGATACTCAATTTTAACGATTTTCAGGATCGGTATTTCCAATGATACAGTACTGAGCTTATCCCTAATATGACGTGTCGATAGCATTTTGATCCTGTAAGATCTTGTGTTTACTTGTATCATAGAGATACGGATTTAGGTGAACAATTCGTGAATTTTAAAGTAAATTTTAGGTTAGGGTATTGTTTGTGTTATCCATATAAAAGATATAAATTATGACCTGTGTGTATTTATGTGATTAAAAAATTAGAACTTATACTATGGTCCATTACTCCATTTTACTGTTATTGGATACTGAGAAAACAAAAAAAAGTTATGAAGTTTTGTTGAAACAGATATCTATTTCCATTAATATTTTGAACCATATATGCTTATCTTTATAGTAGAGGGTTTAAATGAGAAGAACTTTTTTGTAAGAATAAAAAAGAAGAAGTTTCAACCAATAATAATGCTTCATTTTACTTCATTTAATATTTGTATTTAATTTTAATATAAGGGTATATTGGTAAACTTACATAAATCATTAATGTGTATTCTTCCCCTTTAATAACTAGCTAAATTAAATTTGTAACTTCTTTTCAAAATATATACTTTTTTCAAATTAAAAAAAAACAACTTAATTTAAAGTGTAGAATAAATTACTAGTTGTGTAAGATAAATCAAGAGTTGTGTAGGATATATTTCGAGGTGTGTAGGATAAATTTCGACTGTGTAGGATAAAATTTTATAATGTGTAGGGTATATGTAGGAAAATTTTGATATGTGTAGGTTTTGTAGATTATATGTAGGATAATTAATAACTAGTTGACTAATTAATTAAAGAGAGAAAAATTAATGATATGAGTTATAAATTAAATAGCATTTTACTAATATGCCCTTTCTTCTTTTTCTTCTCACATTAAATTTCTTCTCAAATGAACATTCCCCTATCTTTATATACACATATATTGGATATCCATATTACAAACTATTTATTATTATATTTTTTCATACACCAAAAAAAAATTATTAAAAATAAAAACCTGACTAGCATGAAGCTAGACAAAAACAACAATACAATCCTTAATTACTGAATTACATACATAAACCGGCCCTCACTACAAACACAAGAGATTATGTTATTACCGACAAATAAAGATTACAAGTAATCTTCAATTATCCGATTGTGGATCTGTCAATTAAGTTGTTGCCATTGTTCCTTCAATGAGTGGTGATTGTTATTTCCACACTTTTCAAACTCTGTATGTTCCGTCAATAAATTTTACATCAACGATCCATAGGTGAAAACGTTACTCTCACGCTTGGATCCTCATAGACCTTCAATTAAGGTTATTTAATCAATAATTTTATTCGTCAGAGAAAGTCATCTCCCTAATTTATAATGTTCTTCTATTTCTTTTACAAAAAATAATAAAATGTAAAATAAAAGAAAATAAGAACCCTAAGACAAGAAATTAGTATACCGATTGATTATCAACTAAGTTCTTAGCTTAAATCCAAAAAAAATAAAATATTGAATTCAAGTTAAATAGTATTCTTAACTATCTTAAAGTAGAAAGTAGGTGGCTTTTACGCCACCGACACCCCTACTTTCTTACTTTATCACAATCGCCCCCTTTATTCTTAATTTTCATAATCTACCCCTCGCTTTTCACACTTTTCTATCATCACTTCTCTACTTTGCTTTTCCACCATCCCCTCAACTTTCCCGTATTGACGCCACCAACCCTTTACCTTTTCATTTATACCACCACCCCCTCATCTTTTACCCATTTCTGCCACCACCCCTCTACTTTTACACTTTGCCTTTTCCGCCACCACCCTCTACTTTTGTACTTTCCATTTTTACCCTACTACTTTTATTTTTCCTGAAATTTTAGACTTTGCGTAATTATCCCTTGCAATTTACTCCATTTTAAGCCCTAGATTACTACTCCTACTTTGCAAATAACAATGCACTTTGTTTTATGAAATGTCTTAGTCATTATGTTTTACGCTTCATGTCTACATTTGTGTTTTACTCTTTTTTTTTGTAATTGTGTTTTACACATTGTGTTTTACGAATTAGGTTGCCTTACTACATGTTTCGACCTGCCGAGTGCCGCCGCAACGCGTGGCGGGTAAAATACTAGTTAATCTTACTTTTTTTCTAAGATTGATTCTTTTATTTCCTTATTGCTAAAGATATGTTGCATCTTAAGTTTAGATGCCCCTCGTCAATGGTTGTTTAATTTATTGAACAACTAAAATCCCATAGTCATGGTGGGGGATAGCAGCCTACAAACACGAAATAATAACCAAGTATAAATAAACAATTAAACAAACCATCGCACAAATCTTATTTGGAATGCAATACGACTATACGAGTTCTTTCACACATACCCTGGACGAAACTTTTTTTTTTTCTAGCATTATAATTAGCCTACCAAGTTTCACACATATACCCATAAATATTATAGTCATAGCTTCTTTTGGACTAATGTCAAATCTTATTAGCTACCGTATATCATGTTTGATCAATAACACTAGCACATCTTATAAAGGTCTATAAGTTGATATGAATTATTGCTTTAATATTTTTATTACAAAAAAATAATACAAATTCCAAAATTCCTAACGCCTGTCACTAGGGTTGTAATTGAACCGAACTTACACGAACAAGGTCATGTTCGTGTTCATTCGGTAATGAAATTAACATGTTCACGAATGCATACGAAACATATGTTTATGTTCGTGTTCATTCGTTAAGGAAATTTAGTTGTTCGCGAACAGTTCGCGAACACTGGTCTCGAACACAAACGAAAGCAAACAAATAAAAACGAACGTAAACGAACATTTAACTTGAAAATAAAACATAAAACATTGTTAACCTTAAACATTGGACATAAGTAGTTAAACATAACCATCAAATGATACTTCAAAACATAAGAAGTCTACTACAACCAACAAGCGATGAATCAAGCTTAACTAAGTTAGACATAATTATTCAAAGTTTAACTTATTAACCGATTATATATTTGGAATGTATTTTTGTATTCATGTATCTTTATTAGGTGTAATTATATCCTTATTGTATTTCCTTAGTTATCACTAGGGTAGTTACGTTCCCTCTGTATATAATTGTTTTCCTTTGTGAATGAGATCATCAAGCATTATCAATATTCACATGGTATCACAGCCATAATCTCCCGCCTTTTTTTTCTTTTCTTCCTTGTCGGCTACAACCACACAGAAGGCTACGGTCTTCAACTTTTTTTTTCTCATCCCTGTTTCACCAATCTCCAACCTGCATTCCAGTCCTCTGCCACTCGACCATGGGCGACAAATCCGCAGATTCCTCAAACAGTTCCGATAAACCCACATCCACCCTCCACCCCGTTTACACCATTACTAATATCCAGAACAAAATCCGTACTCTAGACGGCAAAAAGGTAACCTACTCTCAATGGGTCAAACTGTTTCAGTTAAACGCCCGTGGGTACAAGGTGCTTGATCACATCGACGGCACCCTCCCACCACCCAAAGAAGATCCTACTCGTGACCAATGGCTCGAGATCGACGCGATCGTTTTACAGTGGATTTATTCCACTGTGTCGGATGATTTATTCGGAAGAATTCTGGAAGACGAGTCCACAGCCCTCGATGCGTGGAATCACCTAAAGAAAATATATCTGAATAACAAGGGCCCTCGGGCCGCCGCCTTAATGAAAACTTTCACCAATCTAACCTTGCAAGCCATGCCCTCTCTTCATGACTACTGTCAAAAACTCCGCGAACTTGCAGCCCAACTCGCGGATGTCGACCAACCCGTATCCGAAAGCCGTCTCATAATCCAACTGGTCAGCGGACTTCCCGCTGAATATGATGTTATTGCAGCACAATTGCACAAAGATTTACCACCCTGGGAAGATGCCATTAACCTCCTAGACGCCGAAGAACGTCGCCAACAAGCGCGTCAATCACCTGTTGTTGCAGCCGTCGTGCCTGATAATCCGCAGCCACCATCAAACCCTCCTGCCCCTCGTACCTCTCCTCAGCGCCGGTCCAACTCATCAAACAGATCTGGCCCAGCCCAACGCCGAAATCACAATGACACCTGGCAACAAAACCGGCCCAACTTTAACCGAAACCAAAATCAGTCTCGGCCCAGCAATAACAATTCCAACCGATCTGCTCCATGGGGTCCATCACAACAGTGGGCCTATCCCCCTTGGTGGGCCGGACCATCAGGCCCAAACTACGGTTGGGCCCCACCCCCACCCCCATGCCCATATCCCACCCAACCCGGTTGGGCCGCACCTTGGCAAACCAGCTCATGGCAGCATAGTGGCTCATCTTCTCGGTCTAATGGCAACAAACATCAGTCCAGTTCCTCTTCAAAGCAGGCCCACATAACCGACTTTGACCCTCTTGAACCCACGGATCTCGGTCAGGCTTTTCAGGCTCTTGCGGTTGATTCGGACGACCCGCAATGGAACATGGACACCTGGGCTTCGGATCATCTAACAGATGAGGAAGGTATATGCTCTAACTTTCAATCTTTTAATTCCATTAAATCTATATTAGTCGGGAATGGCCAAAAAATGCCAATACTCGGATCGGGATACGCGTATTTCCCAAACCAACAAAACAACCTTCACCTTAACAATGTCCTCTATGCACCTCATGTCATTAAAAACCTCATCTCTGTACGGAAATTTACCACTGACAATTCTTTATCTGTGGAATTTGATCCTTTTGGTTTCTCTGTGAAGGACCTGAAGACTGGGAAGCTTTTGAGCCGTCACAACAGTGACAGCCACTTATACCCCGTCACGGCTCCTGCTAAAGTCACACCCACCGTTTTTGCTGCTTTTGCTCCCGAATCATGGCATGATCGCCTAGGCCACCCGGGGGCTACCGTTATTGATTTTTTGTCTTCAAATAAATTTATTGCTTGTAATAAGACTTGTCGTTTGTTTTGCAACTCTTGTCAACTTGCCAAGCATAAACGGTTACCGTTTTCTTTATCTACTTCTAACACTGTTTTACCCTTTGATATCGTGCATTGCGATCTGTGGACTTCACCCGTTATCTCTAACACATGGTACAAATATTATATGATTTTAGTTGATGATTATACCAAATACACTTGGGGTTTTCCTCTTCGGTACAAATCCGAAACTGTCACAAAATTTATCAAATTCTTTATTTACATTAAAACCCAATTCAATATTTCCATCAAATCTTTTCAATGTGATAATGGTGGCGAATTCGATAACCACCAATTCAAAAACTTTGCAACCAAAAATGGCATGCAATTTCGCTTCTTATGCCCTCACACTTCCTAACAAAATGGGAAAGCCGAACACATGATCCGTCATATCAACGAAATCATGCTTTCACTCTTGACCCATGCCTCTATCCCCACTACCTACTGGGTCGAGGCGGTCCACACCGCTGTTTATCTTCACAACATCTTGCCAACCAAATTCCTAAACAACCATACACCGACCGCCGCCTTATACCTATGTCACCCGGAGTATGACCATCTTCGTGTCTTCGGGTGCGTGTGCTTCCCAAACCAATCCGCCACTCGACCTCATAAACTTGCTCATCGCTCCTCTCCATGTATCTTCCTTGGATATCCATCGGATTACCGAGGCTACCGATGTCTCAACTTGGCCACCGGGAAAACTACCTTCTCACGACATGTTACCTTTGACGAGACAGTTTTTCCCTTTGCGCAATCGCACCCACCCTGTGACTACACCCCTTTTGAATCGGATCTTAACAATACTATGTTCACCCATCCTAACTCCTTTTCCACCCCAAATACACATCCCACCTCTACCTCACACTCCAATTCCTCTCAGCCCATGGCCCAAAACCAACCGCCCACTCCTTCCCAGCCAACCATTCCAAACCAGCCCTCTGCCTCCAATACCTCGGCCCATTTTCAACCACCCGCTACTTCCGCTGCCTCACAAGCCCAAACCAACCCTTCCACTACCACACCTTTGGCCCACTCAACTCCACACCACTCGGCCCATACTCTCCCAGCCCTATCGCCCCATGCTCACCCTACACCATCTACCACGGCTCATTCCCCAGCTCCTCAGCCTCCACCAAACCCACCTACCAACACTCATCCCATGACCACACGACTAAAAGCCAAGATTACCAAACCCAAAGCCCCTATCAACCTTCACACCACCACTCAAACACAAATCTCTCCCATCCCTAAATCCTACAGCCACGCGTTAACTGATTCGAATTGGAAAGAGGCCATGAATGATGAATATAGGGCATTAATGGAAAATAAAACTTGGGAGTTAGTACCGCGACCCACAGATGCTCATATTATTCAGTGCATGTGGCTATATCGCCACAAGTTTCATGCTAATGGCACGTTACAACGCTACAAAGCGCGTTTGGTGGTTAATGGGAAATCTTAACAGGTTGGCATCGATTGTTTCGAAACATTTAGCCCGGTTGTTAAACCAACTACTATTAGGACCGTTCTGAGTATTGCGGTGTCTCATCACTGGTCAATCCACCAACTTGATGTTAAAAATGTGTTCTTGCATGGAGACCTCAATGAAACTGTATACATGCACCAACCACCGGGGTTTGTTGATAAATCTAACCCGCATTATGTTTGCAGGCTTCAAAAGTCTTTGTATGGTCTTAAACAGGCACCCCGCGCATGGTACCATCGTTTTGCTTCCTTCATTATTAAATGCGGCTTTCGTAGCGCATCTTGTGACACATCTCTCTTTGTTTATCAGCACGGCAACCGCACAGCCTACTTATTATTGTACGTTGACGATATCATTCTTACTGCCTCAGATGACATCTTTCTCAAGCAGGTTATACATACATTGTCTAATGAGTTTGCAATGACAGATTTGGGTTCACTTCATCATTTTCTGGGCATCCATGTTACACGTAACAAAGCTGGCCTTCAACTATCCCAGGAAGCATACATTCGCGATATCTTGGCGCGTGCAAATATGTCCAATTGCAAGCCCTGCAACACCCCCTGTGACACGGATTCAAAGCTTAGTGCTCACACTGGTGCCCTTATCTCTGATGACACTCTGTATCATAGCCGAGCTGGTGCTCTACAGTATCTCACCATCACCCGACCTGACATCACATATGCTGTTCAACAGGTTTGCCTCTTTATGCACGCCCCACGGGAACCACATTTTCAGTATTTGAAGCGTATTCTTTGCTACCTAAAGGGCACTAGTGACCATGTCTTTCATATTCGGCCCTCACCCTCGTTGAAAATCACTGCTTATTCCGATGCCGATTGGGGAGGTTTTCCGGATTCTAGAAGATCAACATCGGGATATTGTGTGTTTCTTGGCGAAAATTTAATTTCTTGGTCCTCCAAACGACAGCACACTGTCTCTCGCTCCAGTGCTGAAGCCGAATACCGCGGGGTTGCCAACACTGCTGCAGAAACGAGCTGGGTCGTAATCTACTTCTGGAACTTCACATACCCACTCGGGAGGCCACCATTATTTTATGCGACAACGTTTCTGCCGTTTATTTATCTAATAACCCCGTTCAACATCAACGAACGAAGCATGTTGAGATCGACATCCATTTCGTCCGGGAAAAAGTTTGTATAGGGGACGTCCGCGTGTTACACATTCCAGCTGATTATCAGTATGCAGACATATTTACAAAGGGACTTCCAAAGCAATTATTCAACCGATTCAAGTCCAGTCTCTGCTTCCGCTCCACTACCGCTTCGACTGCGGGGGACTATTAACCGATTATATATTTGGAATGTATTTTTGTATTCATGTATCTTTATTAGGTGTAATTATCTCTTTATTGTATTTCCTTAGTTATCACTAGGGTAGTTACGTTCCCTCTGTATATAATTGTTTTCCTTTGTGAATGAGATCATCAAGCATTATCAATATTCACATAACTAACTTAGACATAATTATTCAAAAAATGTCTTAAATGTCTAAATTTTAGCTAACTTAGAAAAAAAAGGTTTCAAGTTTCCAATATGCTTAGATAAAAGGTTTATCATTTATCATTTTTTAATATAATCAAACGAACACGAACGAACGTAACCGAACATATTACCGAACGTTCACAAACACAGTCGAACGAATGAGACCTTTTTTCGTGTTCGTTTGCTAAGCTAACCGAACAAAAATTTTTGCTCATGTTCGTTCGTTAAGCTAATCGAACGAACATAACAGAACTTCCACCGAACGGTTCACGAATTGTTCGCTAAACGTTCGGTTCCTTTACAGCCCTACCAGTCACCTCAAGATCCGTTGCATTGTAAAATAAACTTATCATCATCTTTCTGGATCATCTTAATCAACAATGACCCAACGCATTGGTAAACCGTCCACTCTAAAGTATACTCCTCTAGGTCAATGGTGTCATGACGGTCTTCCTCAAAGCTTGAGAACACATAATATCATAGAGAAGTGAGTTCATTAGACGACATTGTTGTGCGACCACTGGAATGAGTTTCCAAAAGTCTCATCGGTTCAAAGTCCTTACACTTCTCAAGTATAGATAGTGTTATTGACAACATAAGAGACGAATTTAACATTAATAATAGATAATTGTATATAATAGGAAATTATATGTTATTATTGTCATGTATATCTCTCCTCTATATGAGGAGATTTCATTGTAACCTATATATATATATTCGTTTATGATTAATGAGAAGGCAAGGGGTTTGAATTATCACATGGTATCAAACCTTATAGCCGATCCCTAAACCTAATAGCCGATCCCTTTCTTGCTCGCCTCCTTCCCTGCGCCGTAACCTCTGTCTTCTCCTTTTTCCACCATGTCTTCTTCTTCCACTCCACACCCTGCAGTCACCGTAACCTCTATCAAAAACCTTATACCAGTTACGTTGGATATCGAAACCGGGCACTACACCACCTGGTCAGAGATGTTCAAAATCCAATGTAAAGCTCATCTTGTCTATGATCATCTACAACCCAAATCGGCTGCTGAGACCTCATCATCAACAAATACGAGTAAAGACAAGGACAAAGACAAGATTGCCCCTACAGAAACATGGGAGCGTCTTGACTCCATTGTTTTACAATGGATTTATAGCACCATATCCACTGACCTACTACATACGGTTCTTAAACCTGATACAACTGCCTATGACGCCTGGACTACTATCGCCAACATCTTCCAAGATAACAAGGCCACCCGAACGATTGACCTTAACAACAAGTTTGCCAACACTCATCTGGATTAGTTTCTGAACATCTCAGCATATTGTCAGGCACTTAAGGTGATTTTCGATCAATTAACAAACCTTGCTTCCCCTGTTACCGATGAGCAACTGGTGCTGCAACTATTATCAGGTCTTACTGAACAATACGAGAACACTGCATCTGTGATTCAACAGATGAAGCCTCTCCCAGATTTCTACGATACCCGTTCACGGTTATGCATGGCAGAATCTCGCAAAATTAATCAGGTTCGCCACTCAGCCCAGTCAGCCGGTGCGGCTCTCACCGCATCCGTTGATACTCAACAAAAAGACAATCGTGAACGGTCCGATTCATCGGCTGGACAGCGAGCGGATGCCTATAATCGAGGTCGCGGCCGTGGCGGCAGGAGTGGTTTCGGTGGTCAACACAGTGGCGGCAACATCAACTCTCAAGGAAACTCTTCATCAGCCGGTTACTACCTATGGCCGTTCTTTGCGCCATGGGCCGGCCCACAACATGCAACACCTCCTCAGTCTCCTTGGGCCTCTTGGACTCACTTACCTCCTTGCCTTTACCCAACAATGAAGAAGTCCAATAATAGTTCGGCGGGTATTCTCGGCCCTCGACCGGCTCAGTCTTTTGCTGCCACTAACATGCCCATGGATCTCAATCAAGCCATGTATGCAATGTCGCTCCACGACCCCTCTTGGACTATGGATACAGGTGCCAAAGGTCATATGACTTCTAACTCTCACCTTTCGTCTGTTTTTAATAAAAGCATTAATAAAAATATTATTGTGGGAAATGGTCAAACCATTCCCGTGCATGGACAAGGCAACCTTACCCTACCCCCTCCCCTCCCACCATTCAAATTAAACCATGTCCTTTATGCCCCATCTCTAATTAAAAATTTACTTTCCGTTCATCGTTTTACTACCGATAATAAATTATCCATTGAATTTGACCCGTATGGTTTTTTGGTGAAGGATCTCAAGACTTGGACCCCTTTCCTACGATGCAATAGCTAGGAAGGACTCTACACTTTTGATCCATCCCAAGTCACCAAGATCATCTCTCCCACTGCTCTCACTACTATTTCTCAAGACACATGACATCAACGTCTCGGTCATCCGGGATCTTCTTTATTGCATTCACTCAAAAATTCTAGTTTTATTTCTTGTGGAACTTTGAAAAATAATGTTTGTCAATCTTGTGTTTTTGGTAAACATATTCGGTTACCTTTCTTTGATTCTAATAATGTTACAAACATGCCATTTGATATCATACACAGTGATCTTTGGACTTCACCAGTACTTAGTACGGGGGGTCATCGTTACTACATACTGTTTCTAGATGATTTTTCTAACTTTCTATGGACTTACCCTCTCACCACTAAATCGAATGTTTTCTCCATCTTCACTACCTTTTACAACATGATCCATACTCAATTTGAACGAAAAATCAAACAATTTCAATGCGATAATGGAACGGAATATAATAATAATGCGTTTCACCAATTTTGTAACTTAAATGGCATGCACTTTCGTTTCTCCTGCCCATATACCTCTTCTCAAAACGGGAAAGCCGAACGCAAAATTCGCTCAATTAATAATATTATCCGTACTCTTCTCGCCCATTCTTCTTTACCTAACACATATTGGCACCATGCCTTGGAAGTTGCAACCTACCTACACAACATTTTACCTAGCAAAATTCTTTCCCATATTTCTCCAACTCAGAAACTATATAAACACATACCCTCATATTCACACCTACATGTTTTTGGTTGCCTATGCTACCCCCTAATACCTCAAACTACCATCAATAAACTTCAATACCGTTCTATGCCATGTGTCTTCCTTGGCTACCCCACTAATCATCGAGGTTATAAGTGCCTTGATCTTGCCACTCGCAAAATTATTCTTAACCGACATGTGATTTTTTAGGAAACTATTTTTCCCTTTGCCAATACTCCTAAACCTTCCTCATCCACATATGACTTCCTTACTGACTTTGTTCACCCACTGCATCTTTTTGGTTCCCACCAAAACATCCACCCCACCACACCTCCTTCCCATACACAAGCCCAACCCACATCACCTACCCACACCACGGCCCAATCTACATCACCTAACCCACCATTCATCACTCCACCTAATATACACCCATTACTAAACACCCCTTATAACCCACTGTCACCAACCATCAGCCCACATAACACTTCTGCTCTCGGCCCAAACTCACCCCCCACGGCCCATCTATTTCTCCCTCCTTCGACCCATCCTCACCTACATCCAGCCCATTACCCACCTCTTCCTCCGACTTCATTCACTCTCCCATCTCCGACCCATCTCCTCAATCGACTGCCTCATCCTCCACCCCACCCCCTCCCCCCACCCCCACCCCCACCACCACCACCCACTCGTACAATCCGTACCCGTTCTATGGATGGCATACATAAACCAAAACATGTTTTTAACCTTAATTCCTCGTGCATTGCCCCCATTCCTAAAAACCCAAAGGAAGCTTTGTCCAGCACGGAATGGCATAACGTCATGACCACTGAATTTAATGCTCTTATTAAAAATAAGACCTGGGTGTTAGTTCCGAGGCAACCCCATATGCATGTTTTACGTAGTATGTGGCTATTCCGACACAAATTTCGGTCGGACGGTACGTTGGAGAGGTATAAGGCTCGTCTTGTTTGTGATGGGAGTAACCAACAGATTGGGGTAGACTGTGGTGAGACATTTAGTCCGGTTATCAAACCCACTACGATATATACTGTATTATCTCTGGCTTTGTCCCAATCATGGCCGATACATCAACTAGATGTTACCAACGCCTTCCTTCACGGTAACCTCAACGAGACTGTCTATATGTATCAACCCATGGGGTTCCGGCATCGACAATATCCTGATCATGTGTGCCTTCTACAGAAATCACTTTATGGATTAAAACAGGCTCCGCGTGCATGGTACCAATGATTTACAGATTTTGTTCTCTCCTTGGGATTTCAACAGAGTAAATGTGACAATTCACTTTTCACATACCAGCACAACGGCAATACTGCCTATCTTCTTATCTACGTTGATGACATCATCCTCACCACATCGACAGACTCTCTTCGTGTTCAGCTGATGTCTCGTCTAGCAGCTGAATTTGCAATGAAGGATCTCGGGCCTTTAAGTCATTTTTTGGGCCTTCAAGTGACCTGGCAAGGTAACAAGATGTTTCTTTCTCAACAGGCATACATGAAAGAAATCATACACAGGGCTGGCATGTCATCGTGCAAACCTGCTGCCACACCAGTTGATACCAAGCCCAAACTTGGTTTGACCTCGGCTCCCGACGATGAAAACCCGACGTTGTATCGGAGTCTTGCGGGAGCTCTCCAATATCTAACATTCACGAGACCCGATATTTGTTATGCAGTTCAACAGGTGTGTATGTACATGCATGCACCGAAAGTGGATCATTGGAATGCTCTTAAACGAATAATTCGATATCTTCAAGGTACCTCCTCTCACGGTCTAACTATCGGTGCATCTACTGATTTCTCGTTACGGGCATACACTGACGCCGACTGGGCGGGGTGTCCGGATACAAGGCGGTCTACCTTAGGTTATTGTGTCTACTTAGGCCCTAATATTATCTCATGGTCGTATAAACGTCAATCAGTTATTTCTCGGTCCAGTGCAGAGGCAGAATATCGGGGGGTCGCTAATGTAGTTGCGGAAATTTGTTGGCTTCCCAATCTTTTGCTGGAATTACACAGGCCATTAACCACCGCCAGTCTGGTGTATTGTGACAATATCAGTGCGATATATCTATCCGGGAACCCTGTTCAGCATCAACGTACAAAACACATAGAGCTGGATATTCATTTTGTTCGTGACCTGGTCCAACGTGGTTCTGTTCGGATCCTACACATCCCCACGTGTTTTCAAGTCGCTGACATATTCACGAAAGGTTTACCTAAAGTATTATTTGACGACTTTCGATCCAGTCTCAGCATTCGGCCTCCTCTAGCTTCAACTACGGGGGTGTAATAGATAATTGTATATAATAGGAAATTATATGTTATTATTGTCATGTATATCTCTCCTCAATATGAGGAGATTTCATTGTAACCTATATATATTCGTTTATGATTAATGAGAAGGCAAGGGGTTTGAATTATCACAATTAACAATGTTTTTGAAGTATTTGATTATGGGAAAAGGGCAAGAAACAAAGTTGGCATTATTGATGAAGCCAACCATATTAAGATGGGAAAACTCTTATTAAACTTGTTTCGATTATCGTGACCCTAACGTCTAAGGCCACGTCATCTCTTCTCTTCATGTTTTGACTCACTTCGATCATTTGCCTTATCCTAACAAATTCCATAGCGCCTTACATCGCCATCATCTAGCCATATGTCAAATGCATCTCTAGATCTACTAGATCACGATGCAACTAAGTCAAACCCAGTTCAATTAACCTAGTTCTTAGATTTTAAACACAAATGTTTACAACCCTACGCATTCTCCCATACCCCCACCTTTATTTTCAAAAAATTGTTGGTTTTTTTTGTTATAACAAAGCAAGCATAGGGAGGGTTACTAAGATGTTGATTGTTCGCAGCCAAGCGTGTGATCCTTGAGCAAGAGAAAAAAGAAACAAGGGGTTCGTGGCCGGTGGATGGAGTTCTTGTATAACTTTTGTTTATAAACTTGCGAGATTTCCCCGTGTGTTGCATCGGGAACTCAGCCGGTATCGGTTGGGTTTGTGATGGTATGGGTATGGTATCGACAGTTGGTTTAGAGTGATGATACGTGCAAAAGAATGTGTTTTACATCGAAAACCATAAAAACGAATATTATTTCCGGTTCCGTTAATAACAGTACATGTACCGATGTCGATAAAAACCATAAAAATGAAGATTGGTTCTAGTTTTGATGATAACAATACCGGTACTGATGTCAGCATAGGTTCGATTTGTCACTGTACTATTTTGAATAAAGCCCTTTTTTCAACAAAGTTCATACATTAACGTCAAGAAAAAAATATTTAACACAATCACCTATTCATCTTAAAAAATGAACGCGAGTTAATTATTCGAGGAAAATCAAATTATATATAAAAAACTAAATTGGTAAAAAACGTATACTATTAAATCACGTATTGAAGTGTTAATATAGACCATGCACCATGCAAGCTTTGATCTAACTTGCGTTGTTGCGAGGACGCGTTGAGAGTTCGATCAATATCACACACTATGACAAAGGATAATAAAGCAAAGAATGTCGTAACATCAATAAAATAATATCTACATATGTTCGGTTTGTTGTAGCTGCAGCTCGGCTATAGACATTGAAATGTAACAACGCAAAAGTACATCTTATTTGAACATGATCATACACCGATATCAACCGTCTGATAAAAAGTCACATCAAAATTCCAATAAAAATAAATACATTATTAATTACGTGTGTGCGAAAGTTTAACACTAAAAATAATATACAAATAACATATGTATAATAAAACATTACTAAAATTTTACTTAAATATTAATATAAATTTTATAAAACTAATATTTTAAGCATCAATTATGAATAATAACTGTTCACAATTCAAAATGTTAGTATTGGAATAATAATATAAAATATATTATCATAAAATATTTTTAAACATTCATCAGAGTTCTAAATTTATATATTTCGTGCGTGATGTGACGGGAATTCGGTCGATATTCGTTCGGTTCGTAACGGTGTCACTGTGGTACCAACACTCAAGTTAAAGTCAATAATATGCAAAAATAATTTTTTTACACTGAAAGCCATTAAATGAAAACCGGTACCAGTTCCGATAATAACAATACCGGTACCGACGTCGATATAAAATCATAAAAACGAATACCGATGTCGGTTCCGATAATAACAAATAGTATCAGTACTGATGCCGGTGCCGATATTAGTTCGGTACGTGTAAGTCAAATCATAAAAACGAATACCGATGTCGGTTCCGATAATAACAAATAGTATCAGTACTGATGCCGGTGCCGATATTAGTTCGGTACGTGTAAGTCCCAAAAACGGATCTAACAATGATATCAAATACACCTATTGATTGTGCGGAATCCAATCAATATATGATTCAAGAAAACATGAAGAACACACCGAATCACTTTCAACTCACACACATTTCTATTACTATTGATTAACAAAAACGTATGGTATGAGTACACACAAACAAAATCGCAGCCTCCCTCTCTTCTCCAGGAATTCTCTAACTTGTGAGGCTTAAACCCTAGTAATAAAACAAAACATGTTTATATACTCTAGGTGGCCCATGCCCTACATGGGCTCCCCATGGGCCTGCCTAGCCCAGATGGCCTTAAGCATGGCCCAAATAACCTATAAAAGGTCCAAACCTAATATAAACTAACCCGGTAAAGCCTTGTTTGTAACCATAGTCCGTTGCGTATATTTGATGCACCAGTCTCGCACTTTTAGGGTCTAACAATCTTCCCCTAGACTGATGATATCAAATTGTCTTCATAACATGAATTCAACAACGTATTCAATGAAGTCTATGGTTGTTGTTATGCAGTGAGTGTTGTTGAAGTTCTTGACTTCTGAACTCTCAGTATTGGGTCTCCTTCTTATCCACTTGTGGTTAGCTTCATATCCGGATCACGATCAGCATTACTTGAACATCTTGTAAAAATAATGCGAGAGGAGGATTCTCAACAACTCTTTCCTTCTTCGATCTTTTCTCTTTCAAGCAAGTTCACATGTACTTCTTCAATTGTACTATCACTGTCAGACGATGATACGTATCCAGTTCTTCTGACTCATGTATGTAACAACCCGACTTTTCGGATTGTTATCTGTTGCTACTTGCTTCGATTTATAACCGTTCTGTATTTCGAGATTCGATATAAATAAAAGGTTATGTTATACTAAATACATTTTCATCACACATCACCGTTGCATGCTTTAATTGTTTTATATTCGCAAACGCTAACGCAACATGAATAACAGAGAATTATGCTACTTTATTTACCGAGTGCGTTTGTTTGGTTACCATATGACTCCGCATTCGCTTATCACGATTAAAAATGCTAAATCACAAATGCTATTAGTAGTAGTAATGTTATGTTGTGTGTTCTTATATGCTTTATTTGTGTGTGCATATTATGTTTATGGATTATACTCGCTCGTAACGCTCAAACGCTTACTCGCAACTCACTTTTTCACAATAAAACGCAACGAAACACTCAAAGTTGGAAACTAACAAAATCCAAACTCGGCCATCCGAATAGTCCATCCGCCGAATGGACTAAGCCCGTCCGCCGAATGGACTAAGCCCGTCCGCCGAATGGACTAAGCCCGTCCGCCAGAATGGACAATGCCCATCCGTCCGTATGGACCCAGCCCATCCGTCCGTATGGACCCGGCCCATCCGTCCGTATGGACTATGTCCATCCGTCCGAATGGACTATGGAACACCTAATTCCACCCGACACTCTGATTTCGACCGTGTCAACACTTGGAAGACTTATGCTTCTGTTCCCATACGCACGCTGATCTGGCGCTCCCTTCAATCCAACCAGACCGTGTTTAGCTGTTAAACACGCACTGTGAGTATACTCGAACCCATTTTCGTTTAACGCACTTTTGGGTGTTACATACGTCTCTATAAAAAAATACAACATAAACACTTTTAACTCTAACCGCTCCAGTATGCTATACTTGATTAGTTGAATGCTTGTTACTATGCTTATACAGTGATTACTTGCCCGACCGCCTTTAAAAACGAGAGTACTATAGTTTGGACTCAGCACCTGATTGTCAGGGGTTACTAAGGATCACATACTTTACTTCACGTGTTTGCTTCGGTGAACATGTGTCGCGCATACTCTACTCGCAGTCACGTGGTTAGGATGTATCATTGTTGATAGTTTACATGTTTCGCCCGTTACGTGTTACATGTTGGTTATGCGTAAATGCTTTTTATACTATATCTATGCAAACTTGTGTACTCACCTTTACTTTATGTATTGACCAACGTTTTTAAACTCGGACCGGGCCGGCCGGTCGGACCGGTCCGGCCGGGAACCGGAAGGTGCAGCGGGTCGATTCAGATAGTTAGGCCGTTTCAACATTGACCCGAGTGTCGGGCCGGGATCCGGCGGTCGGGCCAACGGTTCTTCACAAAAGGTCGGGCCGGTTCTTCACAAAAGACACAGAAAAGAAACCAAGAATTTTAGTGGAGATGTGATTCTTTAATGGAGAAAATTTGATAAAGATGCCAAGCTTTAATGGAGAAAATTGATGAGGAAGATGAAGTTAAAAAGAATATGGAGTAAGAAGAAGATGAACTCGGAGAGAGAGAAATGTATGGGGAATACCAAAATTTGTCTGCTATACTTATTACAAGTTTCAAATAAAAGTTTATATTAGTCCCTCTAATTGAAGTAAATTTACATTTAAAACCTACAAGTTTCATTTAACTTTATACAACCATGAAATTGACATATCTCTTTGCCATATTAGATATTACTTATAACTAATTACATTTAAAACCTGTAAGTTTCATTTAAATATTTCAATGTTTTATATATATTTTTATATAATTTATGACATAATCCGGGTCTTAAATCCTGTCGAATCGATCGGACCGATCCGACCTTTGACCCCGTAAGACGACCGGGTCGACCTCCAGTCCGGTTCTGAAAACATTGGTATTGACTTTTATTTTAACGTATGTGACAAGTTGATGGATCGTTAAGCTGCAAACAAGATAGGAAGTCTAGAAAACTCATCTAATAAAAATCTAGGTTGTCGGATCATGTTTTGTTTATGAGAACTCCTTATCTATAAGGATTGTTTGTTGAATATTTGTTCGTTAGTAGGGATGATGAACCTTTAAAATATTGGTAATGAATAGTTGTTATGGATTCTCTTGAGCAATCTGATTTTCCTAGTGCCGTGCCCCGATGATTCTGCCATCGGTTGGGGTGTGACAGATTGGTATCAGAGCCGTAACTATAGGGAATTAGGTCGAGTCGTGTAGAACAGACCTAGTCTATAGTCTAAGTACCAAAACAGACCCTTCGTACGAACCCACTTGGGGCTTCGTACGAACCCATAAACTGTTGTACTCTCATTCGAACCTACTATAATACACCTTCGTACGAACCCACATACTACAGCTTCGTACGAAGGCAACCTTTCCTAAGGTTGAAAATGCATTTTGCCTTTCCTAAGGCTAACACAACATACACGTTTGACGATACTAACATAACACAAACGAATAATTGTGTCGAGATTAGGTGTGAAAACCAAGAACTCTCGATAAGATCACTCACTCCGTGTATTGAACTCTCAGCACGAGAATCTTTCGTTGAGTTAGGAGTGACATCCATACCTCAACGGAAGACTCCATTTCTATCTCGTGGTTGTTTAACCACAACTAGGAGCAAAGTTGTTAAGTTAGGGGTGAAACCCGCATCTTAATAACCTGTTCCACTCCCTACTTTGATTTTACGAATCTCACCAAAGCCTCAGCAGTTCTAATGACTCGAGTCACGTAGTAACTGGAAGGATGGATGCCGTGTAAGGAACTGCACGAAAATGTCCCAAAATGATCCGTAAGTGGAAACCCGGACCCCTAAAACCTTAAATTTCATGAAAAATCAAGAAAATCAATTTTTATTGATCTGTCGCGGGCCACGTAAGACTAAAGGCAAGCCAACGCGGGGCGCGACAGCTTCAAGATGCTTCGGATAATGATTAGGGCCATGTGTCAACCACGTGGCAAGCCTACACGTGACACGGTAGCCCTAGCCGTAGCTAGGGTGGCCCTCGCGGGCCGCGTAAAACTCAAATTTCAGCTATATAACGAGCATTGCATGGCCTTTCTTCTGTGTTCGCAAAATCCTTTCAAAAACGTTAGAATCTGCTCAATTTCATGTATTTAGGTGTCGAAACGCTGCTACGATTACAGGGTAATAACTCGATCACTGCTACGATATAATATCTGATCGATTGAAACCGATCCGATGGATGTTTAAGTGCTGCCCGAATTCGGGCTATACTTTGTCATTCGTCGTGAGGGTTTTGATTTCGTGAGTTTATCGTAAATGTTGTATTAAGTTACTAACCTAGTTTCGCGTGCATTGTTATTTAACTAGGTTACAAGGCTAAATCAGTAGGCAAAACTCTGTCCAGTTAAACTCGCAATGTGAGTCATTCTCTTTTTACCAAATTGTTTGCAAAACCCTATATGTTTTCCAGTTATACTTTGCAGTACTTAAGTCTTTACTAATCTTTAATTACTGGCAGTATGTGGGGGCTTTGTACACATTACTACTAATGATTTATCACTTTAGGTGGGCGAGCCTAATTTAGTGATATGTCCACAGTCATAGATCCGGTCGAGTGACAACTGAACCAGCTAATTAATAGATATGGGCAAATGTGAAAACTCTTAATGCTGTAAATTATAACAATGTGTCGTTTTGTACAAATTGAATAACTCGCCAGTATTTCCCCGCTGATAAAAATCTTTTTAAACATGTTTCAGGTGATTTACTATGAACCAGGAAAAGTGCCGCGTAGCACTACAGCTTGAAGGAAGTGGCTCAGTAAATAAATAAACATGTTTTTTTTTTGTAAACAGGGAATTTTCCAGTGAAATTCCTTTATTGTAAATTACGGGGTTTGTCTCGAAATTTGAAATGAAATAAATGGGTATTTTCAGTTTAAACGATCATGTTCAAATTTTCGCTGCCAAATTAAATAGAAATACCACGGGTTTTCTGTCCCGCGGCATCCGAACCGGGAAACTAGGTCGGGGGCCGTGACATGCCGGTAGTCGTATCACGGTGAGAGCATAGTCTATTAGGCCAAAGCGTGTACTCGAACTTATTGAGAATGGTTGAATCGTTTTGGGCAGTCGATGTCTAACACCCAAGGCACTCCATTTGTTTTTCAAGTCTGCAATCGCCGATTTTACGCGTCATCGATTTTATTATGTTTATGTGTTTCAAACTTTACGCTTTATGGTTTCGAATTCTCGTTCCCCGCTCATCGCACACAATTCGCACAGCTTCCGAAACCTAAAACGCTAACTAATCGTAAACAAACTACTAAGCCTCTTACGCTAAACTACTCGCTTATGCTACTCGCTATCTCTCGCAACTCTCGCTCGCGCTACGCGCCCTTGAAATGTAGGTGAATACGTGCAAAATATGTAGGTGAATATGTGCAAATATGTAGGTGAATACGTGCAAAATATGTAGGTGAATACGTGCAAAATATGTGTTTACGTGAATTCTATACTCATATGTGCTTATGTGCCTATGTGTATACGTGCAAATGCTTGATTATGTGTATACGTGATTCGGTGCCTACGTGTTCCTGAGCTTTATATGGGTAATAATAATAATAATAATAATAAATGGGTTGTTAAAACGCTAAACTTTTCAAACATAACCTAATATAATCGAATCTCATCTAATCCCATGGGATGATATCTGCTGCAAAAATCACATTTGACGATGTCTTCCTTTGGCTCTCATACCCTTCGAAACGTTCAAAAGAACAAAGATGACAAGCGAATCTCCTCTCTTGTGGCAAGGAAATGGCCAAGGTGATTCCCCAGATCGTCAGTGAAATCAATGCTGCCAGCAGTACATCATCTGTCGATTCCAAGAATGATGCGCCAAAAGCTCCATTCAACTTCAAACAGTTCAAAGCCTGTGGTCCAATGAACTTTACTGGTGAGATGGACCCAGTGCAATGTTTCAATGGTTTGATGCCATCGAAGTTACCTTCAGGCAAAGCGGATGCCCCGAGAATCTCCGCACTGTGAACGCTACCGGAGTCTTTCAGTCAAGGGCACTTGACTGGTGGACCGTTGAGCGTAACAGGCGCGGTAATAATGCAGCTTATGGTCTCACATGGGAGGAGCTCAGGGAGCTCATGATGAATGAATTTTCTCCTCCCCACGAAGTCCAGAAGCTGGAGAATGAGTTCTGGGACATCAAGCAAGATGGAGGTGACAACGCTAGTCTCACCACTCCCTTCAAACAGTTCAGCATTATCTGTCCCAGCCAAGTGGACACGCCTGATAAGACTATCAAGAAGTACATACACGCTCTTCGTGATTATGTAACTGATTTTGTTCAAGCCGCAAGACCTGCAACGATTGAGGAAACTTATCAGCTTGCAGCCGAGATCAACGACAAGCGAGTTTTGGTTGGCGCTTTCAAAACCTCAACCAAGAGTCTTAACCAAGCTACTGCAACACCCAGCACCGAATCTGCAACATCTCAAGGTTCAAAGTCTAGTCGCCAGAGCTGCAAGCGGTAGAACTCAAGCAAGAACAAAGCGGTAGTCACATCACCGACCAACAACCAGACTCGACAAGTTTCTACTACCAACGCACCGTGATATTCACCAAATTACCTATGTTTTATTCCCCTATTTTACCCCCATTTTATGCGTTTTTGGCCGTAAAACCGAGAATCGGATACTTAATCAGGTGTATTTTTGTTTACAGGCCTAAAACAGCGTACCAAACAAGAAGATGAAGAAAACGAGGATTTTCCGGGCGAAACGGCTGAGCTACGAAGATTCTGTGGAAAAATCTGATCTGGGCGAGTGGCACGGTCGTGCATCTGGTGGCACCACCGTGCGGATCCGACAACCAGGCTCACCTCGGCATTGCACAGCCAGTGCGATCAGGAGTGCAAGCCATCTCGGGAACGCACGACCGTGCGACAGAAGGAACTCCCATGCAAATTCGACACCAAGCCCCAGCCCGGCAATGCACTGCCTGTGCAGTTGGTCGTGCCATTATATTCCCGGAGATGCACGCTCGTGCAACCAATGGCATGACCGTGCCAATACGAAGACCGGTCCATTATTTCCTGATGTCACACGGTATGGTGAACAGGACCATAAAGTGAATGGTCGTGCACTTTAATCGCACGACCGTGCGATCTAAAAAAGTTATAAAAACAGCAGGCAACATTCAGTTCGACATTTCTGGACTTTTGGGAGCTCATCAGGCAAATTCACAGGCTCCGGAGGCACTTGCTTTCACCCGGATTCAAGCCACTTTGTGCCGATTAGCTCCGTTATCATCCGGATTCTCAATCTTGTGCTTGTTTATGGTTTGATTCTTCAATCTTTCCATGTTTTTGTTCATGTTTCAAGCATTTAGATTGATGATTATGTATTATTGTAAGCCTAAGGGCAAAAACGCTAGTATCCCTTGCTTAATAACAACCATTAGTATGTTAATTATGTTTGTAATGACACTTTGAAGCATTTTCTATGTTAATCCTTGATGATTAGTTTGCAACCTTGTTTATTGATGTTGAATTCTTGATTATAGTTAATTATCTTGGATGATTAGTATGTGGTTAGTTGAGATATTTGTAAAAAAGAAGCTTAGTTAATAATGTATTAGTAGACTTTGAACTTGTTTAATATGTTTACACCATGATACTAGAAATGGTCAGTGGTTTAATAAGGGATAATTATTGTTAATAAAGAAGGCTTTCCCTCACGGAAGGACCTTAACGGGTTAAATGGTGTTGTTATGAATTCTTGACATAAATTGTTAGCTTTGTTAGTAGTTTAGGCCAAAATTGCTATCTTGGTGAATTTATGTTCAAGATTTGTAAAATGAACTCGGTTGTGATTTAATCTAGTTTATGCTTGTCTCGGTGGTTACATTGTGTTTATCGGTGTCACTTTCCTTGATTAAGTGAGGTTAGAAAACTCTTAACGGATGACTAACCTATCTTTAGGGGATTTTCATAGATACATGTCATTTGAGCATTAAAGAACAATTTTAGGTGGTTAAAGTGTGTTTATCGTTTTAGCTTTCCAAATAATTGTCATGTTAGGATTCCCGAAAGGGATACTAATTGTCTTGAAAATGGAGAATTGACCAAGTGTTTCAAGTGACAAAACCGACTTTGTTCATATACTTTGGTTGTGCATAAAGCAAGGCTATATATTTATTTTCTTATTTGGAGTCTATTATGTTTATGAAATCTTATGTTTTTAATCTTATTTTTAGTTTAAACAAATCACCCACTTATCTTTCTACGGGTAATTTAATGACAAAGGTTTAGTATTATTTCTCCGCCCACATCCTTGGATCGACACTTGGTTCTTACCGATACTTTACTACATGTATGACGGGGTACACTTGCCCTTTCGGGTGTGTTTTATTGTTGAAGTATAAATCATTTTTATAAATTTAAAACCGAATCGTGTGTAAAATTCATTATAAAAACATGTATATACGCGCACACGTCAAGTTTTTGGCGCCGTTGCCGGGGATGTGACGAGCTTTAGGAACGACCCGAGTCATTATTTTATCGGTGTACATACTTGTTAATATTTGTGAATATTTTCTTGATAATTTATTCGTTTATTTAATAGTTAATATTTCTTGTTTTTAATTTAATTTATTCTTTTTCAAGCTTATTTCAAACACTTGTAAATTTTTATTTTATTTATTTGTTCGAATTCGAACTAATTATGTGTTTATTCTTTGAATTTTCGGCTTCGAAAAAATCATTTTTATACTAGCCGATTTGATTATTTTATTTGTTATGTTTTTTTATAAAATTCCGGGCCCGTTTTTGAATTTTTATAAAATTTTTCAGCCATATTTACAGAAATTATGTTTTAATTAAAAAAACAACTTTATTATAATAATATAATATTCATTGTGTCAATTTTTCGTTTACAGGTTGATGTCCTCAACCCCCGCTCCCGACGCTGTTGAGCCTTCAGACGAACCCGAGCGTGATCTGAGGAGACGTCTTGCGAGAGATCTCGTGCGGTTGCGCTGTAACTCGCAGCTGGTGACGAGCAGGTGGTACCCGCTGAAGCCGAGGGCTCAGGGGACGTAGGAAACACAATCATGGCAGACGACGAGCGACCACTGAAGGAGTCGAATCAGCCCGGGGGAACAGGCCTGGAGCCGAGCATTATTCGACCTACTATAGATGCACCTACTTTTGAAATTAAATCTAGTATTATAAATATGGTGCAGAATTCGGTGCAGTTTGACGGACGCGATCATGAGGATACTGGACGACATATCGCTGCTTTTCTCGAGGTATGTTCGACGTTCAAGATTAGGGATGTTTCGGAAGACGCTGTTCAGTTGAGGTTGTTTCCATTCTCACTACGTGACAAAGCTAGGGCTTGGCTTATGTCACTTCCAGCTGGGTCCATCAGGACCTGGAATGAGCTGGCGGAGTTATTCATGCAGATATACTTTCCGCCTGAGAAAACAACCAAGTTACGGAACCGGATTGTGACTTTTCGCCAAGACGAAGGAGAGTCGTTGCACGTGGCCTGGGAGCGATTTAAGGATTTGTTAGTTGATGTTCCACACCATGGTTTCTCCAAAAGACAATTGGTTTTGATGTTTTATCAAGGGCTTAATTATGACATGCATGAGAGATTAGATGTGAATGCAGGACGCGATCTAGGAACGAAGACGACAAATGAAGCTTACGCTATCATAGAAAAAGCTGCGTTAAAGTCTAGCTCGCGTCGAGAAGTAGAGAGAGGCCGGACATCATCATCATCATCCCGCCCAGGAGTTCACGCTGTGGACGACTACACAGCCATTACTGCACAAATCTAGGCTCTTTCGGCGAAGTTTGATAGATCCCAAACAGCTGCGCAAGCTAGTTCAGGGTGTGACCAGTACGGGGTGTCACACGAGCTTGGTGCATGCTTTCAGGGGGTGTTGTATGAGGGCCAAGAAGAAGTGGATTTTGTGAGCAATCAGGTGAGGCCGCAGAACAACCCTTACAACAATACATACAACCTGGGATGGAGGAATCACCCAAATTTTGGGTGGCGAGCAAATATGGGTAATCAGAACCCATTAGGATTTGCCCAGCGGGCTCCAGTACCGCCGCAGGCTCACAGTCAGCAATTCCAGCCTTACAACCAATCTTTCCAGCCATGTCCATACTCGTACCAGAATCAGGGCGCCGGGAGTAGCTCCCAGCAGCAAGCCCCTCAATCAAGTTCCAAGCTGGAGGATATGATGGCTCAACTTCTTAGTTGCTCCACGAGTGCAAATCAGTTGGCTGAAAAGAGATATCAACAAAGCGAAGATTGTTTTCTAGCCCATGAGGGAGAAATAATAAGTCAAAAGGCCTCGATTCAGAATATCGAGAAGCAGGTTGGTCAGCTGGCAAAGATGATGTCTGAGAGACCCCCAGGTGGTATTCCAGGCAACACGGAGCCAAATCCGCGCGGGCATGTAAATGCTGTTATGACCAGGAGTGGTAGGACTACCGGACCCAACATATCGGACTCACCACCAATCACTGAAGCTGTCCCGACTGATACACCGGACGAGGTGCAAGCCAGGCGTAGCCCAGCAAGTAAAGCACAAGTCCAGGAGCCAGTCAAAGAGTACACTCCTCCAGTTCCATATCCGGGCAGGCTGAAGAAACAAAAAAATGAAGAACAGTACGATAAGTTCCTTGAATTGTTTAAACAACTGAACATAAACATACCGTTTGTTGAAGCCCTGGCCCAGATGCCAAAGTATGTGAAATTCTTAAAGGACATCCTCTCGAATAAGCAAAAGCTCGAGGATATATCCTGTGTGGTGATGAATGAAAGTTGTTCTGCCATTCTGCAAAACCGTCTTCCCACGAAGATGGGAGATCCGGGCAGTTTCACGCTCCCTTGCTTGATTGGAAATATGTCTGTTAGCCATGCGTTGGCTGATTTGGGAGCGAGTATCGACCTTATTCCTTATAAGGTTTTTACTAAACTGGATCTGGGTGAGCCTTCACCCACTAGAATGAGCATTCGACTTGCAGACCGTTCAATCAAATATCCGCGTGGATTCGTTGAAAACATGCTTGTTAAAATCGATAAATTTGTTTTCCCCGTGGATTTTGTTATTCTTGACATGGGCGAAGATTCAAAAGTGCCATTGATACTTGGACGCCCGTTCCACAATACTGCGAGGACGATTGTTGATGTGGCAGCTGGCCAAATCACGCTCCGAGTAAATGACGAGCACGTGACATTTGATATTAAAAGATCAATGCAACATCCGCAAAGTCACGATGACATGCTTTATTATGTCGACATTGTCGACGCATGTGTGTGCTCTTATTTCCAAGGCACTATTGAAGAAATTGATACGGACACACGTCTGTCGTGTAGGGACCTGATTGGCATTATGCAGGAGGGCCACGAAGTTGAGCAGCCGACTTTCCAAGTCGGTGATGATGGTTCCCAAAGTCCGGATCAATTTGTGGAAATTGGCCATGTAGATGATGAGAAATCAAAACCTTCGATTGAAGATCCATCGTCTTTGGAGATAAAAGAACTCCCACCACATCTCGAGTATGCATTTCTAGACGAGGAGTGTTGCTTGCCGGTCATCATTTCAGCATCATTGGCAAAAAAGAGAAGAAACAGCTTCTCGAGGTTCTAAGACTTCATAAGAAAGCCATGGCGTGGAAGATTATGGATATCAAAGGCATCAATCCTTCTTTTTGTACTCATAAGATTCTGATGGAAGACGAGTACAAGCCCTGTGCACAGCCTCAGAGGCGGTTGAATCCGAATATGCAAGATGTGGTAAAGAAAGAAGTGATTAAGTTGTTAGATGCGGGGTTGATTTATCCTATATCTGATTCTATGTGGGTGAGTCCAGTGCAAGTAGTACCCAGGAAAGGGGTGGCGAGTTTGCATCGACTACCGCAAACTCAACGATGCTACTCGTAAGGATCACTTCCCGCTTCCATTCATCGACCAGATGTTGGAACGTCTGTCGGAGAAGTCGTATTACTGTTTTCTGGACGGGTTTTCTGGATACTTTTAAATTCCTATTGCTCCTGAGGATCAGGAGAAGACTACCTTTACCTGCCCCTTCGGCACATTCGCCTACCGGCGTATGCCTTTTGGGTTGTATAATGCACCGACTACCTTTCAACATTGCATGGTTGCGATTTTTCATGACATGATCAAGGATTCTATGGAGGTTTTCATGGATGACATTTCGGTATTTGGAGATTCCTTTGATCATTGTCTAGAAAATTTGAAGAAAATGTTGAAGAGGTACGAAGAAACGAATCTTGTCCTAAACTGGAAAAATGCCACTTCATGGTAAGAGAGGGCATAGTTCTGGGACATAAGATTTTGGATTACGCCGAAAACCCCCTCCGAAATCCATCCGTTCCTTGGATTGGTGGGTTATTACCGTCGATTCATCGCCGATTTTTCTAAAATCGCCGTACCACTTACTATCTTAACTCACAAGGATAAACCTTTTGTTTGGGGTCCCAAACAGGAGGAAGCCTTTCAAACTCTCAAGCGTATTCTTTGCAACGCTCCTGTTCTCACACTTCCCGACGGAAACGACGATTTCGTTGTTTATTGCGATGCCTCTAACCTAGGTCTTGGTTGTGTTCTTATGAAATGAGACAAGGTTATCGCGTATGCTTCTCGACAACTCAAGATCCACGAGAAGAACTACATAACCCACGATCTCGAACTCGGTGCAGTTGTTTTTGCGTTGAAGATATGGCGACACTACCTTTATGGTTCCAAGTGTACGGTCTTCACCGACCATAGGAGCCTACAACACATCTTGAACCAGAAAGAACTAAACATGCGGCAACGCAGATGGGTTGAACTTCTCAACAACTATGATTGCGAGATACGCTACCATCCTGGCAAAGCAAACGTCATAGCCGATGCTCTTAGTCAACGAAGCTATGTGTATACCTTTCGTAACGTTCAAGCCTAGAATGATCTCGAAGCTCTAATTTGCGACGCTCAACACGCATGCTTCATTGAGAATACCTTGAAAGAGGAAATAAAGTGTGGTGCTGAAACCCAGTTAGTGACCAAATCGAACGGTATTTATTACTATCTCCACCGCATTTGGATTCCTAGTCGCAATAATCTCCATGAGATATTGCCGACTGAAGCCCACAAATCTCGATATTCCATTCACCCCGTGCCGATAAAATGTACGTTTCAAAATGCCTAACTTGCTTGAAAGTTAAGGCCGAACATCAATGACCCTCTGGCTTACTCGAACAACCCGAAATCCCGACGTGGAAATGGGAAAGTACCACTATGGATTTTATTACGAAACTCCCTCGAATGCCTTCTGGTCATGATGGCATTTGGGTTATCGTTGATCGTCTTACGAAATCCGCACACTTCATACCGATACGAGAAGACTTCAAGGTTGAACGATTAGCACAAATCTATACCAACTTAGTCATTTGTTGACACGGGATGCCTCGTGACATTATCTCTGACCGCGATGGTCGTTTTACCTCACGTCTCTGGGAAACTTTTCAATCCGCTCTTGGTACGACCCTTAATCCAGTACCGCCTTCCATCCTCAGACCGACGGTCAGACTGAGCGCACGATCCGCACCCTTGAAGACATGCTTCGTTCGTGCTTTATAGATTTTGGTGGTAATTGGGATTCGCATTTACTTTTAGTAGAAATCTTGTACAATAACAGTGATCAAGCCAGTATTCAGATGGCACCCTTTGAGGCTCTATATGGTAGAAAATGTCGATCGCCTATCGTATGCCACGAGATCGGAGACAATCAGAACACCGGTCCCAAGTTACTACAAGAAACGACAGACAAGATCCTCCAGATATGAGACAATCTCTTGAAAGCTCGGAGTCGTCAAAAGAACTACGCCGATAAACGCCGCAAGCCCCTTTGTAACATTCCCAAACTTTTAAATTTAAAATAAAGTTATTACACGAATAGATCATGGGTAAGTTGAATGTTAGAAATACGAAGTACCTAGACGGGCCTAGGAACCGTTTAATAATTTAATTATAAAAATACTTTATATTTGAATCTATTCTGTTTTTAATAAAACTTGGTTCAAAATGTAGATAAGATTATTCTCGTTCTAATGACATATTCATTGTTTTATAAAACATCATATTTTAGAAGTTATACGCATCAAATAAGTGAAGCAGCTGAATTAATTATAATATATAAATAAAAAAATAATATAAAAAAATTTTATACTACTTTCAGTGATTTGAAAGTGCATGTGTAGACATTGTGTTTGTCTACGTGCATGGAAAAAATGTAAATATGGCATTTCGTTTTCTTGCCTTTCAAGTTATGGCAGCTATAAAAGGGCATTAAGCCTTTCAAATTCAATTGTCCATTCCTTCTTGCTATCTCTTTCTGTCGCCTCTCTCTCTAGAAATTATATATTGTCTATTTTTTATTATTAATAATAATAAATCCCTGCCCTGTTTTAAGTGTTGTAACCCCTGATCACTGAGTTAATACCCTGTCTGATTGATTTAGGACCCACCAACGCATGTCAAGGCTCTGCCCGACTAAGCACGTTGGGGTTCTGTCTCGTGACATATTGATAAAGTTGAATTGGGTTACTATACGTAATGCGAGTGCATTATATATTTTATTAAATAATTCAGGAGTTATACCCAAGATATAACAACCCTCCTAAAATGACGCTAAACGTTCTTAAATACATCACGTATGCGAGAAACGGACCCGAATAACCTTTATATTAATAAATAACAATAAAAACAAAAATAATAGGCTGTCGCGGGGCGCGACAGACTCCTCTTCATCTGTCGCGGGGCGCGAGCGAGAGATAAGTGGCAACACCCCAGCCTGCCACGTGTCCCGACACGCGTCAAGACTACCCGGTGACTCATCAACCCTACCGCGGCCTTTTAGGCTCTGGCGGGGCGCGACGACCCCTCTTGTTTCCTTCGCGGGGCGCGAGAAACCCCCTGATCAGCCCTATAAATTGGGAGTTCGAGCTTCATTTCCAAACCGTTCAAAATCAAACTTTCTCTCTCAAACTCTGAATTAATAGAAATAATTCCCGGGCATAATACCCACTAAATAGCGAAGCTCTGCCTCGTTGTAAGTATTATAACCCCTGGTTACGTATTAGTTACGTTGCCCGATTGATCTAGTGCTCCGTAACGCATGTCAAAGCTCTGCTTGACTCAGTCGTTGGAGTTCTGTGTCGGGGAAGGTATATCTAATGTAAATTGGGTTATTATACTAACGCGTGTGCGTTGTTTTATTTAAATAGATTACAACCATGAAGTCACAAGGAAATACCTAAATTAGCAATGTGAGTTAACCCTTCTTTTTATAAATTATTTTTACAAAACCTCAATTGTTTTAATTTATATTTAACAGTGATTGAGTATTTGTATTCTACAATTATCGTCGGTATGTTGGGGTTTGTATACAAAATTTGTTATTACACTGTGAGTAGTAACATTACCACCAATCAGGATTGACAGTACCGTGGGTGGTAATTAAAGTAGAAATATAAACAAATGTAATTGCGAGATCGCCCTCAATGCTGTAAAATGATAAAACTTGTTTTGATTAAACTGGGATTCACTCACCATTATTTCTTGCTGATAAAATGTTTTAAACACGTGTTTCAGGTAACTTAGTGTGAAGCCAATAAAATCCAGCTGGAGAGCACTGGAGGCTTAGAAAAGTGGCCATATAAGTTACCAAATTAAAAAGGAGAATTTTTTTCAATAATTAGGGTTATTCCCTATAAATGTATTGTAAATGAAAATCGGGTTTTGTCCCACTTGTTTATTATAAATGTATTATCTGAAAAAACTTGGGTTTTATCCCATTTATTTATTTTAAGCATTTTGGTGTTTAACTCTGATAAAATATTTTCTAACTACGGTCCTGATGAAAATTTCGACTGCCAAATTAATAAACACCGATACCATCTGACTGGCTCACGACTCCCGCTCCTGGGGAGGGGTCGGGGGTTGTGACAGAAGGTGGTATTAGAGCTATGCAACTTATTTAAGCACTTTAGGTGTTCTTCCAATACCTAAACTTTAAAATTTTGTGTTATGAAATTAATATCTTATGTGTTATTCTGTAAACATAAAATTTTAATATGTCTATTATGATTTTTATGCCATTTAACGAATTTTAAATTCCCAATATGCATTACCCATATGTGTATCTTACAATTATGCTATATTTAAATATATATATATAAGTGATATATCAATAATATTATGTCTTAGAAAAATTTGTGATATATATATATATATATATATATATCCATCTATATGTGTAGGAACATAATGCGATATGAATTTTTCAACATTATATTAATATCACGATATTAATATTTATATCTTAATATTAATGTAAAGTAATACAACTCAGGTATAATTCTTCGAAAATGTCATAATTTAAATATTAAGATAATATGTATTATACCTAAATGATTTTATGTCAGGATGTGTAACCCCTATTTGTATCTTACCATATGTTATACTTTAAATATAAAAAGGGGATATATGGAGGATCCTGTAAAAAGTGCTCAAAGTGTGAGAAGTGTATTATAACACTATATATAATACTATATAACACCATATAAACACCGTATAACAATTTGTAACACCATATAATACCATATAACACTTTGTAACACTATATATCATTATATAACAAATATAACACTATAGGTTGTCTGATAGCATGTCTATGATAGATGTATAGTGTTATATTTGTTATATAATGATATATAGTGTTACATAGTGTTATATGGTATTATATGGTGTTACATATTGTTATACGGTGTTTATATGGTGTTATATAGTATTATATATAGTGTTATAATACACTTCTCACACTTTATGCACTTTTTACACTATTCTTACCCTCATGATATATTGATATTAATTTTTGTGATATATATCATATCAACATATTTATGTGAATATAATTCAATATAAATTATAATAATATTATGATGTTGATACTAATATCTTAATCAAAGGTATAAAATAACACCCTCAAGCATGATGTCACTTAAATATCATAATATAAAATATTATTCGAAGCAAGCAGGATATTTTATAATTTATGACATAACCCAAAATTTTACTCAGCTTAAAAATATATGTTTGTCAAAGTTTTGACAAAACATATAATTATATCAATTTTGTTAAAATATAATATTTTAGCATACTTAAAACATGTTTATTATTTACAATAATTAAAGGAAGAATTTTCATAATAACTCTATGGAAATATTATTCCCTATGATTATGTTATATCCACATAAGCACATATACCATGGAAAATATAAAATATTGTACAAAACTGTAATTATGAAACAGGAATATGTATAACAACTTGGTGCTGTGTAATTAAGTAAGTTAATACCTATATATCAACCATAAATAGCTTAAACTTATTTCTTAAATTATATGTAAGTCAGATGTATATATTTTATATATAACTTGTATTAATATTATAAATGATATTTTATCCATAAAATACAAAAACATTTAGTACGGTATAACTATATGGTTTAAAATATATGTATATATATATATATATATATCTTAAGAAGAAACAATTTTATCATTTGATAAGTTTAATTCTTAAACTATATTTAAGTCATATGTATATGTGTATTCTGAGATGAGAACGATACTTAAATTATTAAGAATCAAATTTAAAAACGCTAGACTTTCTATTACCTATTATGATTCTTTAATAAATAAATATGATAAATTAAGAATCAAGTCCTAATATGTTATAATCAAAATAAGTCAACCTGTCAGTTAAAGATTAAATCGTTATAAAAGAATTCAGAAGATTTATATCTTTATTAAATTTATTCCTTTTGATGAATTTCCTTTTTATTCTAAAATATTATGTTTAATAAATCTGATAGAAATTAATTTTGTTAATATAAAGGAATAAAAAAAGTTATGGGAATAAACAGAATAATTATAATAATTAGTTATGTAATTGGATTCTTATGAATTAGTATTATATGTATATGTTACATGAAATTTTAAAACTTTATATTTATATGCAAGACAATATAATAATCAAATATCTTCTGTAGAAAAATAAGCTTTTATATAACAGAAGAAACAAACATACATGTTTACTCAAGATCTATTTTGATACCCAGCTTTAATTCAAAAGATACCTTAAGAATATTTGTACTAGCACCACCTCTTAAAGAAAAATAATGGGTCAATGACGGAGACTCTCAAAATTTCATATAAAAGCCTTACCTTTATTTTTGAATACCTATCCAGTCATGAGCTCTGAAAATATAGTTGAATTGAGACAATATAGAGAAAAGCTATTACACCAAAGGAAGAAACAACACTTAATATATATACACTTTCTTTATGTTTTGATAAGATATATAGTAAAAGAAAATGTTAAAATATGATATGTATATATGTATTTATATATGTATATATATATGTGTATATATATATATATATCAACGCATAATACTGATAGCTATGACTATAATTGTGCTAAACATAATATGAGCAACAAAATGTGCCTGTATAATTGCTTAGTTCTGTGATAATTATATATGAACATGTTTGTAATTCAGATGTCAAGGGAAATAGCATGTAATCAAGAAATTCAGGCTAATAATGAAAACTCTTTGGATAAAAATACTATAGAAAATATAATAGCTCACGGAATATCAAATGCCATACCTTCGATCATTGAAGCTATTAAAATTTTTGTGCCTATAAACGAAAATCCTACTATACACTGTAAGCATACGCATCACTTCAAACCTAACCCTAGTATCAAAGGAAGTCATGATATTCGTATCAAAATTCCATCTTCCAACCGAAAGAAAACGACGACCTATGGTTACTCCTATAAGGAATTCCGCTCTAACAAATCCTCCAAAAACAAAGAAATGGAACCAGCAATCGCGCAGCCTACCTGCAACAAAAAGCATTCAAGGAAACGCCATTCTAGGAAGACACTCCACTATAACTTCTGCAATAAGACTGGGCATACAGAGGGAGAATGTAGAAGGAGAAGGAAAACTAATGTATGTTACAAATGCGGAGAACCAGGTCACATGCGTCTCTACTGCCCGAAACTATCTAAGGCACCCGACAACGAGGATGGAAACCCAGATGAAGCTAAGGAGAACGCATAAATATTTACAACACCGGAGACAACAACAACTTTTAAAATAAGCACCCTTATGTTTTGTCTGTACTTAAGTATTAGTTGACTTTTGATTTCGATCAAAACTTCATCAATAAAAGGTCTTTATTTTTCTTTTATAGAGCCAAACACTCATTTGTCTCATCTCTTGACAAATTCATATGTTGCACGTGCATTGCTTGTTGTGCATGTGAATTCACTTCAAAAGATCATTTATTCATTAGTTTTAATAAATATTTCGTTATACTCATTCTTTTCAAAAGATACTTACCGGAACTTTTATTGTAACCATTTCTTGTCAATACATATATCCATTGTTGGAATACATCCAAACCAAACTCAATTGTTTGAACTTGTTCACAATATACATTCAATTCAAAATCCCATATGATGAATTGAGATCATCATATTCGAGGTAATTTCATTATTTGAATCATAGTAAACTTGTTTAAGGTCTTCAATTTCAATGAATCATTTGTTAAAACACGACACCTTGCGGTGGAGATTTCTTTGAAACTAGGACTCTTTTCATTTTCACACCTGAGGTACGAATTTATCTATTTATTGATTCATTATCCTAAACCAGTCTTAGTACAATTTTGTGTTAAGATAAAGGTACCTAAATTCTTATTCTAATGTACCTCCAACATTTCTTTCATCTTTGAATTAAATCCTACAATATTCATTTTTACTTTCATTTGAACATCCAACCTTTTGAATATCCAGATTCACTTCATTGAATCTTTCCAGTTAATTTCGAAAACGGTAAATTCGTTCGGTCACCATAATCACTTAATTCTTTCAATCGCTACAACACCTTGCGGTGTCTGTATAAATTTGTAGCCTGTACTAATAGTAAACCCTAATCATATCAATTAATACGTCATTCGTTTGACTCATCATTCAAGTAGGCTTGATACAATTATGTATTAAGACAATGATATACTAAATTCTATTGTATTATCCGGTGTATCCCTGCCATTTAAATAAATGTCATTGATTTCTGGTTTGATCATTGACAAATCATTTTTCATACTTCCATTCTCAAATTGAGATTATTGATTCAGAATATCCTTCAATTGATAATCAAAGTAAGTTCTTTTCTGGCATTGAATCCTATTGTTTCTACAAGTCATTACATTTCGAATTCTATGCCTATCAAATCTCTCTTTTGATTTGTGAAACTTAGTCACCTTGATAATATGGTATCATGTCATCTCATTCAGTTAACATCAATTCCTGAAACTAAGTTTTGAGACCATTGAATTCCAATTATCCTATGATATCCTTATATTCATCTTTGGATTCTATCCCAGACACCTTGATAACCAACTAAACGACTTGACGTAACCCCAAGAAGATATCGTAGTCCAAATCTCGAGGACGACATTTAAAACAAGGTGGGGATGATGTAACATTCCCAAAATTTTAAATTTTAAATAAAGTTATTACACGAATAGATCATGGGTAAGTTGAATGTTAGAAATATGAAGTACCTAGACGGGCCTAGGAACCGTTTAATAATTTAATTATAAAAATACATTATATTTGAACCTACTCCGTTTTTAATGAAACTAGGTTCAAAATGTAGATAAGATTATTCTCGTTCTAATGACATATTCATTGTTTTATAAAACGCCATATTTTATAAGTTATACGCGCCAAATAAGTGAATCAGCTGAATTAATTATAATATATAAATAATAAAATAATATAAAAAAAGTTTTAAACTACTTTCAATGATTTGAAAGTGCACGTGTAGACATTGTGTTTGTCTACGTGCATGGCAAAAATGTAAAGATGGCATTTCATTTGCTTGCCTTTCAAGTTATGGCAGCTATAAAAGGGCATTAAGCCTTTCAAATTCAATTGTCCATTCCTTCTTGCTATCTCTTTCTGTTGCCCCTCTCTCTAGAAATTATATATTGTCTATTTTTTATTAATAATAATAATAAAGCCATGTCCCGTTTTAAGTGTTGTAACCCCTGATCACTGAGTCAATACCCTGTCCGATTGATTTAGGACCCAACAACGCATGTCAAGGCTCTGCCGACTAAGCACGTTGGGGTTCTGTCTCGTGACATATTGATAAAGTTGAATTGAGTTACTATATGTAATGCGAGTGCATTATATATTTAATTAAATAATTCAGGAGTTATACCCAAGATATAACAACTCTCCTAAAACGACCCTAAACGTTCTTAAATACACCCCGTATGCGAGAAACGGACCCGAATAACCTTTATATTAATAAATAACAAATAAAAACAAAAATAATAGGCTGTCGCGGGGCGCGACAGACTCCTCTTCATCTGTCGCAGGGCACGAGCGAGAGATAAGTGGCGACACCCCAGCCCGCCACGTGTCCCGACACGCGTCAAGACTACCCGGTGACTCATCAACCCTACCGCCGCCTTTTAGGCTTTGGCGGGGCGCGACGACCCCTCTTGTTTCCATCGCGGGGCACAAGAAACCCCCTGATCAGCCATATAAATTGGGAGTTCGAGCTTCATTTCCAAACCGTTCAAAATCAAACTTTCTCTCTCAAATTCTGAATTAATAGAAATAATTCCCGGGCATAATACCCACTAAATAGCGAAGCTCTGCCTTGTTGTAAGTATTATAACCCCCGGTTACGTATTAGTTACGCTGCCCGATTGATCTAGTGCTCCGTAACGCATGTTAAGGCTCTGCCTGACTCAGTTGTTGGAGTTCTGTCTCGGGGAGGGTATATCTAATGTAAATTGGGTTATTATACTAACGCTTGTGCATTGTTTTATTTAAATAGATTACAACCAGGAAGTCACATGGAAATACCTAAATTAGCAATGTGAGTTAACCCTTCTTTTTATAAATTGTTTTTACAAAACCTCAATTATTTTAATATATATTTAACAGTGATTGAGTATTTGTATTCTACAATTGTCGTCGGTATGTTGGGGTTTTGTATACAAAATTTGTTACTACACTGTGAGTAGTAACATTACCACCCGTCAGGATTGATAGTACCGTGGGTGGTAATTAAAGTAGAAATATAAACAAATGTAATTGCGAGATCGCCCTCAATGCTGTAAAATGATAAAACTTGTTTTGATTAAACTGGATTCATTCACCAGTATTTCTTGCTAATAAAATGTTTTAAACACGTGTTTCAGGTAACTTAGTGTGAAGCCAATAAAAGCCAGCTGGAGAGCACTAAAGGCTAAGAAAAGTGGCCATAAAAGTTACCAAATTAAAAAGGAGATTTTTTTTTCAATAATTAGGGTTATTCCCTATAAATGTATTATAAATGAAAATCGGGTTTTATCCCACTTGTTTATTATAAATGTATTATCCGAAAAACTTGGGTTTTATCCCATTTATTTATTTTAAACATTTTGGTGTTTAACTCTGATAAAATATTTTCTAACTACGGTCTTGATGAAAATTTCCGCTGCCAAATTAATAAACACCGATACCATCTGACTGGCTCACGGCTCCCGCTCCCGGGGAGGGGTCGGGGGTTGTGACACCCTTGAGTTCGAAGTTGGTGATCACGTACTCCTAAAGGTTTTACCTTGGAAGAGGGTGATCCGATTCGGCAAGAAAGGGAAACTAGCGCCACAATACGTGGGTCCCTTTAAGATTCTGGAAAGAATTGGCAAAGTGGCCTACCGAATCGAATTACCGGTTGAACTCAGCAACGTACACCCGACCTTCCACGTCTCAAACCTCAAGAAGTGCCTAGCTGAGGAAAATCTTCACGTACCTCTCGAAGATTTGCAAGTAAACGAGACTCTGCACTTTGTGGAAAAGCCAGTAGAAATCATGGATCGAGAGACCAAGAAACTTCGACACTCTCTCATTCCCATAGTGAAGGTTCGCTGGGAAGGCAAACGCGGCGCCGAGTTCACTTGGGAACTCGAAAGTGACATGAAAGCTAAATATCCGCAGCTCTTTGTTACGACTACTGCTTAATTTCGGGACGAAATTTCCTAAAATAGGGGTGACTGTAACAACCCGAATTTTCGAATTGTTATCTGTTGCTACATGCTTCGATTTATAACCGTTCTGTATTCCGAGATTCTATATAAATAAAAGGTTATGTTATACTAAATACATTTTCATCACATAGCACCGCTGCACGCTTTAAACGTTTTATATTCACAAACGCTAACGCAACATGAATAACAGAGAATTATGCTACTTTATTTACCGAGTGTGTTTGTTTGGTTATCATGCGATTCCGCATTCGCTTATCACGATTAAAAACGCTAAATCGCAAACGCTATTAGTAGTAGTAATGTTATGTTGTGTGTTCTTATATGATTTATTTGTGTGTGCTTATTATGTTTATGGATTATTCTCGCTCGCAACGCTCAAACTCTCACTCGCAACTCGCTTTTGCACAATAAAACGCAAGGCAACACTCAAAGTTGGAAACTAACATAATTCAAACTCGGCCGTCCGAATGGGCCATCCGCCGAATGGACTAAGCCCATCCGCCAGAATGGACAATGTCCATCCGTCCAAATGGACCCAGCCCATTCATCCGTATGGACTATGTCCATCCGTCTGAATGGACTATGGAACACCTAATTCCACCCGACACTCTGATTTCAACCGTGTCAGCAATTGGAAGACTTATGCTTCTGTTCCCGTACGCAGGCTGATCCAGCGCTCCCTTCAATCCAACCAGACCGTGTTTAGCTGTTAAACACGCACTATGAGTATACTCGAACCCATTTTCGTTTAACAAACTTTTGGGTGTTACATACATCTCTATAAAAACACAACACACAACGCAAACACTTTTCACGCTAACCGCTCCCGCATGCTATACGTGATTAGTTGAATGCTTGTAACTATGCTTATACGGTGATTACTTGCCCGACCGCCTTTAGCAACGATAATACTATAGTTTGGACTCAGCACCTGATTTGTCAAGGGTTGCTAAGTATCACATACTTTACTTCACGTGTTCGCTTCGGTGAACATGTGTCACGCATACTCTATTTGCAGTCACGTGGTTAGGATGTATCATTGTTGGTAGTTTACGTGCTTCACCCGTTACATGTTACATGTTGGTTATGCGTAAACGCTTTTTATACTATATCTATGCAAACTTGTGTACTCACTTTTACTTTATGTATTGACTTTTATTTTAACGTATGTGACAGGTTGATGGATCGTTAAGCTGCAAGCAAGATAGGAAGTCTAGAAAACTCATCTAATAAAAATCTAGGTTGTCGGATCATGTTTTGTTTATGAGAACTCGTTATCTATAATGATTGTTTGTTAAATATTTGTTCGTTAGTATGGGATGATGAACCTTTAAAATATTGGTAATGAATAGTTGTTGTGGATTCTCTTGAGCAATCTGATTCGCCTAGTGCCGCGCCCCGATGATTCCGTCATCGGTTGGGGTGTGACAATTTACATCTTGTTGTTGTGATGTTTCGTGCTTGTCAACTACAAACATCTCATTCTTCATCAACCCATGTTTCTTGATTTAAATCAAGTTCTGCAAAATTCTCATAAATTTATAATTAAGTAAAAATTTATATGCAACAGAGGAAAGTACCACATGAACAGTTAGTACATCCAAGTACTTGTACTCAGATTTCACAATTCAAATTTCTTTCAACTTTTGATGATCAGTCAAATCTTCAAGAATGGTTGGATTTTGATTTTAAGAAAACAAATAAAAACTCTATTTTTGGATTTTTAATTTTTCTATTTTATGAGAACATAAACACAAATAAACAAAGAAACTAACTCAACAGTTACAATATACAGTTACAATTGCAGTGGGATCAAAATCAATATCAGGCAGACGAAGGAACATTTTTCGGTGCAAACTTATTCAGACTGGTCTAAGTGATTGCCAATATGTTTGTCCACTTAAACTTTAACGCTCAACTTTCAATTTTTCAACTTCGTGATATGCTTAAGGTAATATTATACTATAGTACCCGTATGCCCCATTCCATGACATACCCCCCGATCAAAGAAAGCACAACGATTCACCGTAGCAGGTGAGTATACTGAGTTCATCCATTTGATTTACAATGTTAGACTATTGGTGAACAGGTCAGTACTTTCGTACAACAAAGTTACCAATATTGTGTCCAACGAGGGTTTGGAAAATACCATTTTGGTATGAATTTTGCTTTATAAGCACAATGGAATTCCCTCGTTTTGAATTTATCTTCCTTTAAGGTTTTTGGTCTGTTTGGCTCTTTTAAGATATCCTGACTGTTCCTAGGTCTGCATATAGTCTGGATGCAATAAAAGGACAACCATGATATCCCCGGATGACTCAACAGTATAAAGACCCAAAACTTTAGATGCTAGCTATCTATCAACGCAAGATTTATGTCACACCCTGATTTCCCGGTGGGCCCGAAACTTGGGGTATATGCGTGACGATCTGATAGCAATTATCACAATGCATAACGAAAGTATATAGATATCCCAAAGGTAGGATCCAAATAAATGGACTTGAGACTATCTTGAGTCTGTTCATGGAGTCGCAAATTCCATTGTTTAAGACAAGCACTATTCAGCCTATTTCATTATTCGCCACCTGTAGATTAATCTTTAAAAATACGCCAGCTTTCGCTGGTAAATACAATTAACCGACACATTTTGAAAATATTTTCAAAAAAGTTTGGATACCATTTGGTATATCATTTTAAAAAATAACTTGGGACAAAGTGATATCTCTTATTACCAATGTTACATGATTGTCCATACATATAGGGCCCGGAACAAATCTCCGATACATGGTTAACCGACATGCCACATTAATCCCGACTGGATAAAAATATATATAATGACATGATAGCATTAGCGTCTGTCAGGTGCATGCTTACACCCCGCGCTAGTCGTGGCCACTTGCAATTAAGTGAGCCGTGGATATCCAGGACACGGTCGCATTAACCCCTAATTGTTTAAGATATCAAGCAAAACGGATCGAAACAGGTTATTTAGATTTTCAGCATCATTCGCCATGATTTGATACCCGACCAAGCGGCAAATTTTATCGTATCTCAAGCCCGTATATGGAAAATAGGCTAAGAGTATTTACATATGCTTGCTGCATTTTCACAGTGTATTTGGTTCTCGTAGCACAGCCGTATTCAAAGTTTATTAATTCAGGTGTGATTTACTGGAGGCTTCTATAGTCTAGAATGGAAGGAAATATTATCCTATAGAATGTTCACGGGTCATTATATATCCTTTGGACTTTGACCGACTACTTAGAATTATACTTGATTTCGCTAAATTAAGCGTTGAGCACATAGAATGTGGTTTATACCCGTTCGAGTGCACGACCTCGTTGGATACGTGTTGTTTAACCAAGCATTCTGATTTAGAATGGTTTTGAAATCATTTGACCCGACTCGACTAGTTTATATATTTTATATTACTTAACATGTCTGTTATGTTTAAATACACTTTATTATGTTATAAATTCAGTTTCAGCTCAGTTTACATCTTTTGTAGACTTTTAAAACTATTTTTGGTCCTAATATGTTTTATAAACTGATATGATGTCAAAATTTAAGGTTTGATACTTAAAAGTTCATTTAGCGTAACTTGCAAAAATCTGCATTTTGACTTTTATTTAATAAAATGTTGACTCGTCATTCCGTCTACTTAACATGATCTTCTGCAAGACCCATTCTTAATATATTAAAAATTTATAAAAATTCTTGCATTTATATGATTAATACAAGAAACATCCATAAAAAATCAGGTTAATAAAAACATTAGTGATTAAAACATTTACAAAAAAAAAAAAAAAAAAAACATCAACATTTTTTAGTTTGAGTAAAAAAACAAAAGCGGAAGCATCATCTTCATTTGTGTTCGGTTCTTCTATGACTTGATCGCATCCGTTAACATCATAATGATGACCTAAATAACATTTAACAATCTTAAATGTTAGATTTATAATGCTAAAATGTGATTTAATAACACTAATAATTCAAAGAAACAAAAATAAAAATTTTGAACATTCCCGCCGTAAGCTACGGTATGTGTACCGTAGCTTACGGTACACATAGAAGGAAATGAACAGTCAAGCCCAATCATTGCCTACGGTACTCAACCGTAAGTTATGGCTGTAACCTGCTATATTTTTGCACACAACAGTAGCCTACGGTCTGTAACCATAGGTTACGGTTCAGCTCAGCTGAGTTCTGTTTTCCAATTTTTTCCCTTAACACGAAAACAGCCATATCTTTTTACATGCTTATCCGTTTGGACTCAAATTTGTTCCTACGTGATCATAATTTAATCCTCCACAATTTAGACTCAAAATCTGCCACCCAGATTAATAAATTCTTATCCTTTAAGCTTTCAGCTAAAGCTTCATTTATGAAATTATTTGACCCGTTTGTATTTTTAAGTAACGAGTTCATAATAATGCAACTCTTTCGCATGATTGCCATATCTAAGAATATTCCCCATAACTTGGGTTATTAACCTCATGTTTTACGCATCCGTTACCCGATATGCATTCTTATTTATTCGACCCGTCCAACCTTATGATAGTTGAACATAATTATTCTGAATTCTTTTCAAGAATTCACAATCTTTTGGTTATGACTCATTATCCGAGCCATTTTACTTTTAGTCTGCATTCCCATTACCCGGTCTACGCTTATATTCGAAATCCTACCCATCAACCGGGTATTATACCGAAGTCATTTTTCATGCAACCATTCCAGTATGCATTAAGACTTCATTTTAACCAGTTTGGTTGAGTTAGCGAAATCCATTGCTTTTATACAATCAAACCTTTTACATTTCATCATTTTGACTCGTTTGAATGTTTAAGTGAAATCTGTCACTTTCAAACAAACAAACTCTTCATTAATTCTTTATTTTGACCCGTTTGAATGTTTTAATGAAATCCATCATTTTTAATATCCAAACTTTTCATTAATTCATTATCTAACCACCTGGTTTGTTCATGCAAAATCCATCGCATATGAATAAACCGTATTTCACAAGTATTGCATCAATAATCAACATATGTTTATACAAAACTAATAAAGAAATTTTACGAAGTATAAAGCCACGTACCTTAAAGTTTTTCCTTTAGTGGTGCGTTCGCCCCGGCTTTACTTACTGAAGCTTCACCCGAGTTGCCTATAATGTGCAACCCAATTATTATTAAAACCCCATTTTCCATACTCGTGGCATGTACATTTGCCAAAGTTTCAACCATAAGTTCATATCAACATTACCTGATTAATTATCAAATTTCATGTCTCATTTAAGCGTTTTATCGAACACATTGTGTGCATAACTTATAACTAGTTATGTCACTCAAGTTATGGAAATCTTTAACCATATAATCCCTACTTAAGAAATAGACATGTTCACTATAAACGCTTTTATATCAATTTTTTGTTTATTATGAGTTAATACACCCAACATTAACTCCTAGATTTCATGGGTTCAATTTATTCATCAAAACTCACTTATTCATATATATACATAACATGATAACACTTGTTTCTTGCTTAATTATGTATAATTTCAGCGAAGTTTAAGGCCCTTAGGTTCATACAACACCTTCTCTATGTCCCATTAGCATCAATTTCACCAAGAACTCAATTTCTCAAGTTCTCTACATAACAACCATCATTCAAAACAAAATTTGTTACATACCTTATGTTAATCTCATATGGATGATCTATAATCAACACACATGCACGAATTCTAGCATCAATTGCCTTTCAATTTGATGATTTAGGTCAAGTGAAGGTTTTCACCTCCTAGCCTTTTCCTTTTTGCCCCGGTGTAAAATTACAGAAATGTCATCATTTTAGTTTTTTTTTTTTGACAAAACTATGTTAGTGTTTTGTTTTAATTGATTGGCTCGGTGTAATTTTTATTCATGTCAAGCGGTGGTTTTTCCATCGTTTTAATTTTTATTTAGCAAAAGTATGGTTGTATTTTATTTTAATTGGTTGACTCGATGATTTTTTTTTTGAGATCATGTTATGTGTAGTATGTACAAGTAACCGAAATACAGACGTACATGTTATGAGAGAGAAATATTCGGCTTAGTGTCTCGCAACGCGGGCGGGGCAAAAACTAGTTGTTAGGCCACAGGCTGTGGCTTAACGCCACCCCGCCACCTCAACATTTATGGCGCCCCGGGTCGCCAACCACCATCCCGTCGTTGTTAAGAGGGGGGCGCTATAGGCCTTCCGCCATGGTGCTAACGCCGGGTAAAAGGAAAAGAAGGTGGGGCCCACTCTTTCTACCCAATCAAATCTCTTCTCTTTTTTTTTATATTTTGTTTAATATGGGGCTTTAAACCATTGCATGCAAGTTAAGAGGAGTGGCGTGATAAAACCCGTAAAAACTTTATACCACACCCTATAGCCTTAAATATAAGGCATTCTCTTATGATTCGCTAACGAGAATCACAACATAACTAGAAGGCTGAAAAACCAAGATCCAAGTATGAAAGCATGAGAAGTTCACTTGTCAGCTCCAAATAGAATCATATAAAAAGCATAACATAAGTAATTGTCTAAAACTTTATTTACGAAGAAAATGAATTTATGAAAGGGTTATTGGATTTTAATAATCCTGAGTTTCACCTGTTGGCCGATAATAATTCCAACTTTAAAATTTCCCTCCAATAATCCCAACTTGTAAAAGTTTGGCCGCCATTGATCTTTTTCTAACATAGGTGCATTTAAATCAATTAAGGGGTCTCTAGGTGTAATTGAATCTATTAAGGATACCAAATTCTTATATGTTTGAAAATGATTAATGGTGGTCAAACTTTTACAAGTTGGGATTATTGGTGGGAAATTTTAAAGTTGGGATTATTATCGGCCAACAGGTGAAACTTAAGATTATTAAAATCTAATAACCCTTCATGAAAAGATTATGTATAAACAGGAAGTTATTATAAGCCGGCAATTGGATACTTACAAATCAAATTTGAAAATAATAAATTAAATTAAGTCGATGATTTAATATTTGTTATATGCCGGTGATTTTATTGTAATCATGTTTGTTTGATTTATGCTGAACTTGTTTATGAACGGTTTACAAACACATATCAAACTAAAATTTTGTTTATGTTCGTTCATTAAGAAATTAAACGTGTTCACAAACACAAACGAAGATATATAATATAAAAAAATAAAAAAAAAATCATTATCATACTCAGTAAAAAAATAGCATTCTTAATCTAAAACATTGGACATAATTACCTTGCAGTTCAACACTTGACAAAATAATCATAATCAACATAATTATTCCAAAACAAAGACACAAGTTAGACATAATAAGCATAAACATAGTATTCTAAAATAATGTTTCAAAGATCTAAATTTCTATGACTAAATATAAACAAAACAAACGATCATGACGGATGAAAACAAAAATATTATTGAACGTTCACGAACGCAATTAAAGAAATATGACATTTGTTTATGTTCGTTTATTTAGTTAATCGAATAAAATACTCAGTTTATTTTCATTCATTTATTAAACAAACTTTTCATCAAATAGTTTATTGAACGTTCATTCATTTATATTTATATTGATACACTCTCACCACTCTGTATTGAGCTAGTAAACAAAACCCTTAAAATCAATTCTCACCATTTACTATTTATTGAGGGCTAATAATAGCAATACTAAAAACATTAATAGCATGTGAATGTCTATATCTTATCAAGTGGTGGAACGTCTGTATTTTTTTTGAGATACAGGTTTTACTTCTACTTGATGCAGAGTGAGTTATTAGTGGGCAATTTCACCGTCGTGTCTACGGACGAGTGAGTTACCGGGTTTTCTCTAAAATTGGTGATGGACTCGGGTTACTCTCGAAGTCTCCGTTTAATCTAGTAGATACTCCAAAAATACTCGAGATTGATTTTGTTCACCGTTAAAAAATATAGCATGTGAACTGAACAAAGAGTCAAAATACATTTGGAATTTATACAAGAAAAAAACAAGTAAAAAAAACTAAAAATATGCATGTGGATGGCCATTGCTTGAATACCATGGTATAATAAGTTTCAGAAAGAGAATTGAGCTGCTTACCGTCAACAATTGAAAAAAAGACTGAGCCACCGCTTCCTTACCACCATTCATAACCTGCCGCATGGCTGCTTTCCTTCAATCCAGACACCACAAATAGTGGAGAACCCTAAAACCTACAACCAGCCCCTGGTTTTCCCCTCTTTCTCTCTCTTGAACAACCGAACACAGATGCAAAGAATTCTGCAACTTATCTTCAACATCTTGCTTGCATAGAACTTGAGAAAACAATCAAGTTCTTTTTTCTCACACAAGTCAGTAAACTTTTTCTTCTAATCAATCTCCGTTTGATTATGGGGTTTGTTCATTGTTGTGTTTTGATTAAATCTGTTCATAGAAAATGGAATTTGGTTGCATAAATTAAATGGTTAATAACATTAATGTTTTGATTATGAGGTTTTTTTTTTTTTTTTTTTGATTAAATCTGTTCATAGAAAATGGAATTTGGTTGCATAAATTAAACGGTTAAATAATATTATTGTTTTGATAACGAGGTTTCTTTTTTGTTTTGATTAAATCTGTTCATAGAAAATGGAATTTGGTTGCATAAATTAAATGGTTAAATAATATTAATGTTTTGATTATGAGGTTTTTTTTTTTTTTTTGATTAAATCTGTTTATAGAAAATGGAATTTGTTTGCAAAAATTAAAGAATTAAATAATATTAATATTTAAGAACAGAAGCAAGTTGGAACTGATGGTTTAAGGTAAATCTTAAAAACCCAGATGTTTTATGTTGTTTTTTTTCTTTTGTACTTTCAACTTTCAAGTACAGAATTTGATTCAAAACCCTAAAGCCACCACAAGAGTACTTATTTTAATGCATCAGGTACAACAAGCACCGTTGAGCATACAAGAAATGAATGATCAATCAATCTTTTGCACCGATCAGTTTCCTCAACTTTTTGATCTTCCATGCATGTCAGCTTCGTCATCTTCATCGTCCAATCCAGCACCCGCGGCAACGACATCGACCGCTTCTTCGATGTCGTCAGCGACCTCATCTGCAGCTTCATGGGCGGTGTTACAGTCGGAGGGTGGTGGTCCTAATCACGGAGATATTATTAGGGTCAGTAGAAAGAATAGTGAAGAGGTTCCGGTGAGGTGTACGGCGGCGAGTGGTGGTGGGTCAATGGATTGCATGGAGAATTATGGGTATATGGATCTTATTGATAGTAATGAGATGTGGGATCCGTCTTCGATATTCGAACAAAACCCGCCCGATTTGCAACCGGAAAGTGAGGTGGTGGAAGAGCGTGAGATGAAGAAGGGTGGTGGTGATGGTGGAGGGCGGTTGGATGAACTCGGGGCGATGTTTTTCGAGTGGTTGAAGTCGAATAAAGAATTAATATCGGCCGAAGATATGAAAAAAATTAAGCTCAAGAAATCTACGGTTGAATGTGCTTCAAAAAGATTAGGATCTTCACAAGAAGGAAAAAAACAACTACTAAAGTTGATTCTGAAGTGGGTGCAACAGCACCAACTCCAGAGAAAAAATAGCGGCAATGTGGAATTACACACCGCCACTAATACCAACCCGGCCACCCTATACCCTTCACAACATCTCCATGGACTCCCACCTCCAAGTGCAAATCCACCGCCAACTTTTAGCAATGGATTAATCTCTCATCCGCCATGGATCCCGCCATATCCGCCGTATATGGTGGATCAGACGGGTAATGGAATGGCCATGGTTGGTGCACCCGTGCAGCCACCATCTAGCTATTCCTATATGGGTGGTGATTATGATTCCAGTTTGGATTGTCAGATAAACCCGTATAATAATACGGGTTCGGGTGACTATCAAGTACTGGAACCTACACCGTCATGGAATCCGTCACAGATTACTATGGCGGTGTCTCCCTACACCAATCAGTTTCTGGATGTGGGTAATAATTTTGCTCCACAATTTATGCCTCTAGCTCCGGGTTACCCCAATCAGTTTTCGTATAATCTGGCGGTTAACTATGCGGCTGGTGGTGGTGACGAACAACGGTTAATGAGGTTGGGTTCTTCGGCTACTAAAGAAGCTAGGAAGAAACGAATGGCAAGACAGCGCCGGACTTACTTCCACCACCACCACTCTAGACAAAGTCAAAATAATCAACATAATCGTGTGGCGGATTCTGATCACCATCCACAGGCAATGCTGGTTGATGATAACTGCTCTGGAAAATCTCATGTAGGTAACGGGTTGTACTGGCCATCCACCGCCACCCTTCCACCACCACCACCACCACCACCACCACAAATGGAAGTTCCTCGTCGAACATCCTCCAGACCGCATCAGTCCAGTGACCGTCTATCAAAACAAACTTCCCCAGACAAGCTTCAGGTTGGCAAAGTTTAAGTGCATTTTAGTTTGTTTTTTTGTAATCTGTAAATCAAAATTGATTCTTAGTTTGTTTAATTTGACAATTAGGGATTCAATACTGACAAGAATTTGAAGTTTCTGCTCCAAAAAGTATTGAAGCAAAGTGATGTTGGAAGTCTTGGGAGGATTGTGATGCCTAAGGTATAATCTTTAATACCAACTATCTCGATGTAAATTATTTTGTTATTAGTAAAAACCCTTTAGACAATTTTGTAAAAAAAATTAAGATATTTGTGTAACTTAATGGAAACTGAATTTGTTTTATCAGAAAGAAGCCGAGAGTCATCTCCCGGATCTTAACTCGAGGGATGGAATCACCATTCCTATGGAAGATATCGGGACTTCGCAAGTGTGGAATATGCGTTATAGGTATATATACACCGTTGTGTTGTAAAAGTTTATGTTTATTCACACTTTGTTTTATTGATTTGATGCCATATATAAGAACACAAAATACCAACACTTAGGTTGTGTATCAAACTAATTTTCTTTCTTTGTGCTCATTTTGAATTGTGGAGTCTCAGGTTTTGGCCAAACAACAAAAGCAGGATGTACCTCCTTGAGAACACAGGTTAGTGACTTTTTAAACTCTGTGCTATTATTGGAATACATGTTCTCACTATTTGCTATTTTATGTATTTATTTCCGGGTGACACCAAAAATAGATATGAAACTTACCCGAATTAATAAAGGTGTGACATATTTAATGTTGACCATGATATCATGAAGAAAAAGAATTAACCTTTACTTAATTGAGAAGTTGCAATTATTTCAAATGTTTGACAGATATTATACAATGATCAAGATATCATGAAGAAAAACAATTAACCTTTACATAACTGAAAAGGTTACAATCCTTTCATATGTTTAACAAAATAAGAGTAAACGCTTATAAGGTCAAACATAGATATAACAAAACATGAAAATAAGTAATATGGTTGTAGTATATTAAGTTATCCACACTTATGGATATCAACAAATTTGTTTGCAAAATGCGAAGCTGTACTTTCTAGCGTATAAAATATAATTTGTTGAACATTTCACTTATATCGTTGGGACGAAAACTACCTAAAAATAGTTGAAGATTTTGTTTTGTATCTTGGTTCTAATCTTTATTCTACATCGTGTTCGCGTTTCAGGGGATTTCGTTAAAGCTAATGGGCTCCAAGAAGGGGATTTCATCGTTCTATACTCCAATGTCAAGTGTGGCAAATACGTAAGGATCTCATTGGGATCTCATTGGACACTATATACATATATACATATAGGGGCGTACGGGGTGTGTTAATGTGGTTATTATCTTGCACAAAATTCAACTGACATGATCTGGTGTGCAGTTAATTAGGGGAGTGAAGGTACGGCAACCAGCGAGTGGGAAATCCGAGGGCAAAAAACCTGTTAAGAGAAGCTATCATAGCACCACTTAAGTCTGCTATAGGCTCCCCTTCATCTCGTGCACCGTGGTTTTATTACCATTAACAGCATTGTTATCATCAAATGGACTGTAAAGCTTCTTCCATTTGCAGTTAAATATAATTCGCCAACTCAAGAGATCGCTCGACTACTGCATTAAGCTGATAATTAATGTTGTTTCGGGTTAATAGATTGAATGTTATCATCCTCAATGTGTTGATTTATGTTGTGCTATTATGGTGGAGATCTCACCTTAGGTCTCCACTTAATAATGGCTTTATGTGTGATTTCACAGTATAATTACTGACCAGTATGTAATAGTTTTATCATTATGTGATATGTGGTGTCAAAGGTTGACCATCTCCCCCAGCCCTAGACCATGGGTGGAGCAACTAGGTTCACTTGCACCTTTTGTAAGTTTGTTCTTTGTTTATGTATGTGGAATTCAAGAACTTTTGAGCAGTGGGGGACCCAGAAAATACTTTTAAGGTGTGTGGATGAGGGGTTCAACCAAATTTTTCAAGGGATGTGCCCGCCCATCCACCTACCCCTCTTACTAGGTCCGCCCTTGCTTTTGTGATTTGGTTTTGATGTCGGCGACATAAGTGTGTAATGCTGGTTCGTAAGGTTTATTGGGCAGTTTACTTGATGGGATCGAGTTTTATAGATACACGTAGTGAGTTACGAGTGTAATAAGAGCATTGGCAACGCACCTGTGCTCAACGAACCACCACCTAAGATTTTCTGAAATACCAAGGACACAGTCCGTGTCAGTGAAGGACCGTGTCTGCTAATTAACGTCGTGCAGATGAAAAATGCCTCCCCTCTGGTTCCGATTCACGCCCGTGAAGTTGAAAAACCATTTGTTGCTGATGTTCTAACTGTGGTGATCCAACGTTAGGATGGAGAAGAGACATGGAGATTGTTATTTGCAAAAAATGATAATACTACTAGTAATATTTTTAAAACTAACAATCAATAAATATCTAACATGTATAGATAAAGTTTTACTAAAAATATGAGTAAACTGTCAAAATGTTCTCTGAGGTTTGGTCCCATTTGACACTTTAGTACAAAAGTCAAACCTTTTGAAATTGGGTCCCGCTGGTTTCAATTTTTTATCATTTTCATCCAAAATCAAAATGTAGTCGGATTTTTTAGTTAACATTCAAATTTTTTTTGTCTTTTCCCTCCCTTTTAATGAAGGGTAAAATGGTTTTTGAACGTTTTGTTACAACAAATTAAAAAAAAAACCGACCATTTTGTCGTTCTTTAAAAGGGAGGAAAAAGACAAAAAAAACTGGATTTTAACTGAAAAATCTGACCAGATTTTGCTTTTTGATGAAAATGGCAACAAAATTGAAACCACATGGATCCAGATTCAAAAGGTTTGAGTTTTGGACTAAAATGACAAAGTGACCAAACCTCAAGGACCATTTTGGCAGTTTACTCCTAAAAATAATTATTAACATTAAGATGAAGATATGTTAGGCAAGATGAAAATCTAAAATCTATATCTATGTCTATAAATTATAATAAATCAAAACCATCTTAGGTCACATGACGTTCTCTTAAACATCTAATTGTCACGTGGCAATGAATTGTGATACATTTACTGAATTTGAGTGGGAAAAGAAAATAAGGGTGTTCAAGACTTTTTCTCTTCCATGTTATTCAATCTCGTATCATTTATTCTCTCAATCACATTCGAGTTTCCTAAATTACTAATATGTTTCCTTCAATCTTTTTTTTCTTTTAAACCTTAAATCCAACTAGATGTTTGTTAGGCTAAAGGGTGTGGGGGGTATGGGTTTGGTCATTAATCGCCACGTAGGACCATTAACGAATTGTTATACCACCCCCTTGCCTTATCCACCATGGTTTGCATGTATTAAACCGTGGCAATCATGTGTCTCCTTTCCTTTTTTAATATTTCGTTTTCCTTTTCACAAAAATATATTAAAATAAGAGAATAGTGGTTTTGGTCATGACCACACACTTAGGATAGTGGTTTTCAGTGGTGGAACTAGAACATTAATTCAGGGGTATCCCAAAATTTTTTTTGGGGCCTATTCAATTGCGTAAATCCGTGTTGGCAAGTTTCAATTTCGAAAAACATCTTTAAAATGATTAAAACTACTAAAACATACGGACTTAAAAAGTAATTTACTCTATTTTTTTCATCAAACTAGTTCTTAGCTCACTAAATCGATTTCCTAATTCTTGAATTTGCATGTTCAAAACCTCATTAAAAATGTCAACTTCAAAATAATGTCAATTTGTAATGACATTCTTTCGGTTTCTTGGATTACCATAACTTTCAGTCATGTCCAACATTGTAATGTTGTATTTTTTACAAAAGGAAGTCACTTTTTTCAACATCGGCTCAAACTCATTTTGCCTTAAAGCATTTAATGCTCGTTTTGTACCATTTATCAAGTTGGCCGCTTCTATTAAATCTTTACTTTTTTGTTGTTGAAGGTGTTTTGGAAGAGCATTTATGTAGCTTAATATATCTCCCATCAAATGCATATAAAAACAAACTCGAGTTTTGTAACATATAACATTATAATTGGTTTGGGCTAACATATAACATTATAACCGGGCTTTAATAAGAATTGGTTGGGCTTATTATTTACAATATTCATTATTGAATGTAAGCACTTCATAACTGGGCTTTAATAACAATTGGTTGGGCTATATAAACTGATTCAGGCTTATTATTTACAACTGCAATTTGTGCTTAAATTTTTTTAAGGGTGTCCTCGTAGTTATTTAGGAGTGTCCTTTGTATAAAAATCGAAAAAAAAAAGAAATTTACACTACCGGTACAAAGTTGAGCCGTAGCCCGTGCTACAGCTGGTATTATATCAGGTCCGCCCCTGGTGGTTTTGGATGGTGGATTAGAAGTGGGTGACATGACACTGATGTGGAGGGTCTTGGTGACCATGAGGATCATGACCACACCCTATAGCCTTAACACTCAAATAATTGTGGTCAACGTTTGTTAACATTCAAATTTCAAATTTCATTAATTTTGGCTACATTTATTATTTTCTAAAAATTGTGAGTAAATTTTGGTAATACACTAAATGTATATTTTGTAGATTATTTTGCTATTTAAGATAATTAATGCTATCATTAATTGTAACTAAAAAAAGTTCTTTCTTGATTTAAGAAATAATAATTCGACGTACTATATTATTTTGTTTTATGTAAGTATATTATTGTTTTGTTTTACTTAACAAATTAATATATGTTGTTTGTTATATATAAAAAATAATAAAAACATAAATAAATATTCCAAGTCTTGACTTCTTAAGGTAGGGTAGATTTTCCACAAGATCATACCGACGCCGGATATGTATGTCTTTATCATGAAGCTTCGTAACAACATTTTCGTCAAAAACTAACTCGATGGGCGCATCTCTTATGTGGACATGTGATATTGCATTGTCGATGGTTGTCTTCCTTCAAGATCATGGAATGTAATTCTAATTATAAGAAGTACTTTCTTTATACAACCCGTGTAACACACGAGAACTTAAACTATTAGAAATATAACAAAAAAACTGTTGCGAATTATATTTGGAGATAAAACTATAATTTAATCAAACTAGGTTTTTTCACAATCACCGCGTTGCGGCGAACTTATTTTGTTATTTAGTATGTGTTTACATGTGTTTTGAAATCACTACGAGGGCGTTGCGCACGAAACCGCTGACAAGAATAAAAAAAGATATAGAAAAATACTAAAAGATAACCGATAGAAAATCAACCAAAAAAACTTTATAGTAATGATTTTGTTCGTATGAAACCAGTGGTCAGAGATAAGCAAATGGTACTGGGTATCGGTACTGAATTTCCCGAACCGAAAGATCTTAAGTACAAATTCGGTACCGGCTTTTGGCGCCTACCGGTTTTTACCTTCATATACCGGTACCATAACCGGTATTTTCGATATCGATATCGGTTGGCACCGAGCTCATCCCTACCCCTGAAACTGAAAAAAAAAATCATTAAAAGCTGAAGAAAATCAACAAAAAAAAGTTGCACGATACCGTTGTTTTTCGTACGGTACCCATGATCAGAGATGAGCAAATGGTACCGGGTAGAAGTACCAAATTTCCTGAACTAAAAGATTTTCAAGATCATTTCGGTACTAATTTTTGGGGTTTTCTGTACAAGGATGTTGCCGGTTTTTACCTTCGTGTATCGATAACTGTACCAGGCTGGTGCCGGTTTTTACCTTCATGTACCGATTACGAACTAGACTAAACATGTATTTTCGATACAAGTACCGGTTGACACAAAGCTTATTCAACTTAAGAAGTAAGGAAATAATATTAAAAACTATATTATTACTATAATATTATAAAGAAAGTTACTGTTCAATTCGTTGGAAAATTAATATATGGATAATAGAGCGAGTTAAAAAGTCCATTTTTCCTACAAAAGTGTTCTTGTGGTGACATATGGCGTGTAGTGAATTTTAACAAAAAGGTATAAAGGTAATTCAATAATTAAGTTATTTTTAGTAGATATTTTTATAAAACAATAAAAAAAAGATTTTTAATGAAACCCTCTATCTTTTAACAATTCAAAAGTATCAGTTACATAGTTACGAATCACACATCCTTCGATCTTCATTCTTCACGTTTTTTTGTTTGCTTCAATTGAATACTACGAATCGATCAAAAAATGTCGATGTCTAATTCTTCACGAATTCTTGACGTTGTGTTTTACCCATTACAGGTTAATTCACAATGTGTTATAGCTTTCATTTTTACATGTAAACAAATCCTGCATGAACAATTTCTTGGCCATGTGTTTTATTAGTTACAATCTTTCATGAACAATTTGTTGATGATGTGTTTTATCAGTTACAAGTTCATTCACAATTTGTTATGTAGTTTATGTTTGAAGAAGGAGATGTATTTATGTAATTATTGACGTTGTGTTTTATCAGGTTTTGATTTAATCACGATGTGTTATACTAGTTATGATTCACGAATGACATGTGTTTGTATTTTCTTGACGTTATGTTTTATAATTTTTAGGGTTCTTCACGATGTGTTGTATTGTATAACACATCATACGTAGGTCATTCGAAAAATAAAACACACCGTCATGTAAAACACATCATGTAGTCATATTTATGTAAAACACACCATAATTGGTAAAGCAAATCAACTAGTTGAAACACAACTTTTTAATATATGTAGCAATATGGTATGTATATTAAAGATAAAAACGCTTTTTATTATGGTGTAATTTAAAAAAATATGTGTAAAAAGTTATTGACATTTTAAAAATGACGAGGAAGATTGCATGTGACTTGCATGTGGATTCCTAAATTTAAGTCACACTAAATTACTTTTATACCATCAATATAAGAAATCAATCAATTTAATTAAAACAAATATCACAATTTTACCATTCATTTATTTTCATCAATCAATCACCCTAATCTAATGTCCATAATTACTTCTTACACTTTTTAGAGAAAAATGCCCGGATAGTCCCTGTGGTTTCGCCTTTTTTCACCTATAGTCCCCAACTTTCTAAAATTACCTGAATAGTCCCAAACTTTTCAATTTTTGTTCCCGGATAGTCCCTGGGTCTAACTTCAGTTTGTTTTCTCTGTTAATTGACCCCACGTGCATATCACGTGAGGGGTATTTTGGTCAGTTTCTGTTTTTATTCTCTCCGCCTATTAAATAAGTGCCTTTTTCCCACAAACCTAACCACCAACATTTCTCCTCATCAATGTTCTTCATCTTCTCCACTGTTCATCTTCCTCAGCAGCATCGATTCAATTATCCTCATGGTTCTCTGCAATTGTGGCCAAGATGAAATCATAGTTACGTCATGGACTGATCTCAACCCTGGTCGCCGATTCTACTCTTGTCCAACCATGGTAATGTATACTATTACCGATTTTAATAGTCTAGGGCTTAAAAAGTTTGATCCTTTCTTCTTTCTCTGTAGAATCCCAACTGTGGAAGATTCATAGGGTGGGTGGACCCACCAATGTGCAGTCGTGCAGTGGCAATTATTCCTGGGCTTTTAAGCCACAGAAACCAAGTTGATGCTGAGTTGGGGAAAAGAAATGAACACAAATAACCTGTCCAAAGTGCATGACCTGTTGCAACAAATGAACACAAATAACCAGTCCAAAGTGCATGACCTGTTGCAACAAATGAACACAATAACCTGTCCAAACTTCAAATACCAGATACAACCTTCAACAAACATAAGTGTCCAACATTTGGACCAGATTTAACATTCGACAAACGTGAAACTAAAACACAAAATAGTAAACCACAAACTTTAAACTACTGACCATTAAACATCCAACCATACACAATATCCTACATTAATATCATCAACATAACAAGTCCAAAATATGATGATAATTGTTATAGATGTTCTAATAAGCTAAATAGACACAAAAGACTGCATCAATGTTTTAAGACAACCCAAAAACCATAACCCGACAACCTGAAAACCATAACCCTTAAACACTTGGACCTGCCTGACCAGCCTCAGTAGCTTGATTACCATTTTTCTTCTTCTTACCTTTCCTCCCTTTCTTTGGCCCGTCAACTTTTTTGGTCCTTCCACAAGTTCTTTGGTTATGGCCCTTTTCACCACACTTCTAGCACTTCACGGACTTCCATTTTCTTGTGAATTTGCCACCAACCACAGCCTGCTCGTTATCAGCTTCAGCAGCCCTGTTTCTCTTGTTTCTTGCTTGTGAAGCCCTTTCAACTTCATCCTGCAACTCCACAGCATCCTTCCTTCTTTTCTTCTTAGGTCTGCCGATAGGTGTGTGGTGCAGAGGTGGAGTTAGGTTGGTTGGAACCTGTGATTTTGGCCACAATTCTCTACCATTAATGGGACCAATGGTATGACTGTAAACCCTCTTCCATGTTTCAAGATAATAACATTCATTAACCCATGATTCCGGAGGTCCAACCTCTTGGCCATTCATTGCCATGTCCCAATTGACAGCCACAGCATGCCTACAAGGGATTCCTGAAACTTCCCATTCTCTACAAGTGCAAACCCTATCCACAACATCCACAACATACTGTTTATGTGTTGCAGCACCATCCACTGTGACCTTACCACTGACCTGATACTTTGTCCCACCACTCCACCTAACATTATAATTTGCAGCTAATTTCTTTGTGTTTTCAAAAATCTTTGCAACTCTAGGAGTAAGTGGACCATTTGTCTGCCGAATCTTCCTGAGAACATTCACAATCCTCTGCATTAGATACTCTCTGACAAACTCCAAAGCAGATATTATAGGCTTGTCTCGACCATTGACTGTCCTTTCATTCAAGACTTCACACATATTGTTCAACACCACATCAGATTGTGCCCTACCTGTATATCAAATTGCCAAACTCAATGATCAATATATGAACAAAGACAGTAATAAACATCAATAAACAGCAGTAAACAGCAGTTATAAGCTTGGAAACAGCAGTAAACAGCAGTTATAAGCTTGGAAACAGCAATAAACAGCAGTAAACAGCAGTTATAAGCTTGGTATGAACAATAAACAGCAACAAACAACAGTAAACAGCAGTTGTAAGCTTGGTATGAACAATAAACAACAGTTTTGGTATGAACACAACAGTTTTGATATGCATATACCTATAAAATGAGACCTGCTCCAGTGAATGGGTGGAATACTTGCCAACCATTTATAAGCTTCAATGTTGTACAACCTCAACTTCTCCATTTTTGCTTCAAAATCTGGAACTGTATAAGCTTTGGATGCATTTTGAAGACAATCCTTGAAGGCATCTCCTCTCCATTGAAGTTTCATGTTCTGCCATATATACCTTGCACAAAATCTATGCTCAGCTGCTGGAAATACCTGAGTTATGGCTGGTATTATTCCCTGTTTCATCACATTTCAAACATTAATCATACAAAAACAGACTTAGGATAATTGCTGAATGTAATACCATACCTTTTGCCTGTCAGAAATGAAGGTGAAATTTGCATTATCTGGAAGATCCAAGTCATCTTTAATACACTGTAGGAACCAGATCCAGGAGTCTTTGTTCTCAGCCTCAACAATTCCATAAGCTAAAGGATAAATGCCATTGTTGGGATCTAAACCAACTGCGGTTAGCATCTGACCAGGGTAGGGCCTTTCATAAATGCCCCATCTAACCCCAACAGTTCCCTTCTACACTCTTTAAACCCTTCTTTCAGTGGTCCCAGACAAACATAAATCCTCTTGAAGATCCTTGTGGGTGCATGTGGGTTACACTCAGGCTCAAAAACAAATTTAACTGTTGTACCTGGATTGGTCCTGTGCAGTTCCATGACATAGTCCCTGAGGCTTGCATATTGATCTTTGAAGTCCCCTTCAATCTTCTTTGTAGCCTTGAGCTTTGTCCTGAAAGCTTGTAATCAATTTAAACTTAGTTAATGGTCTGTAATTAAAGAAAATAAACACAAGCAGAAATTAGGGTTTATACCTTCATTTTTGTCACGGACAGCTCATACTTCCTCCCAAGCTCTTCTTGTAACCTACTTACTGAAATATTAGGGTTGGCTGCAATCTGATTTATCACAAACTCTTGTTTAGCCAATAAGGTAGAAGTGAAATGTTGTATTTTTCTGGATGTGAGACACTTGTGATCTGGTTGGTAAGTCTTTACCACCCAAGTCTCATCTTCATCGCTCAATCTAGACAAGTACAAAACCCAAGGACAATCTACACTATTTAACCCACCCTTCCTTTTATCATTGCATTCTACCAATCCCTTTTTAAACACCTTTTTTTCCCACTTGCAGAAGATTCCTTGCCTTTTTTGCAACTTGCAGATTGTATATGGATACCTGGCCCACTTTGGCTGGGCCCAGTTTGATTCGGCCCACATGTGAAAATTGGACATCTACCCTTACAAACCACCCTAATTCTTTTTTTATCATTTCTCAGAAAAGACAGTGCCCTCCTTGTTTCAATTGCATGTTTGTTTATCTTGTCTTTTGCCACTTTGGTTGTTGGAAACAACTGACCAACATAAAAGGTCACTTGGGATGTTGATTGTCCACCCCTCTTTTTTCTCCCCAACTCTCTTAATTTCAAACTTCTCCTAGTTTCGAAATCTTCCATTTCCTCATCAGTCAAGCTGTCAAAAGACTCATAACTTAGATTTTCATCATCTAATAAGTCATCACTAGTATCCACATCATGGTTGCCAACAGACTCTACTTGAGCTCCCATAAACTCCACACCCCTGTCAACATTTGCATGGTAGTCCATCATGTCATACTCAGCCTCATCCATACACTATAACCCCTCTCCAAAGTCACTGTCATCTGAATCATCACCCTCAGATGATTCATCATCATCAGCCTCAGCACCATCAGTTGCCTCACCACCCTCATCATGTTCAGACTCACCACCCTGATAATGCTCAGCCTCACCACCCTCATCATGCTCAGACAAACCACCCTCAGCTTGCTTAGACTGACCAACCTCAGACTCATCACCCTCCGCTTGCCTAGACTCACCATCTATTGGAAAATCAGTTGAGAAATTTGCATTGTCAAAATCATAGCTAAAACTGTTAGTGAACGATGCATTCTCCACAACTACATTAGCCTCTACACCACCTACATTAGCCTCTACACCACCTACATTAGCCTCTACACCACCTACATTAGCCTCTACATCTTCATTAGTTACAACTTCATTTACAACTTCATTAGTTACCTTATCAGCAACCTCTACACCACCTGTGTTACCCTCTGCATTAACAGCCTCTACACCACCTATGTTACCCTCTTCAACATCATCATTTACAACTTCATTAGTTACCTTATCAGCAGCCTGTAAACCATCTACATCAGTTACATCTTTCCATTGAAGTAAGAGATTTTTTGATACCCTAAGTTTCTTTCTTCTAGGCCTTTGAATGGTATTAACAACACCCCCCTCATTTTCTAATTCTTGAATAACCACCTTCGACGATTGTGTAGGATTAAGTAATTTTTAACCTTAGTTTCACCATGTTCTATAAAGACCTTAATCACTTTGTTTTTTGCAACATATTTGGCCAAAAGCCTAACATCACCATCATTACCTAAAGGCCATAATCCAACGTCTAAATCTAACACAGGAATCTTAAAATGGTAATACAACTTCACATCAGGAACATATAGTTGAAGATCTCTCACCATCCAGTCGATTTCATAAACTGAAAATTCATCAATGTTGCAGTAGTCAACATAAGCAGCTTTGCCAAAGGCGTATTTTCTTCCTGGTGACGGAGTAAACACACCACCATAAAGAAGTTTTATGCTGAAAAAGTTCTCAAAACTATCTACACATACATTAAACTCACATTAGGGTATAAATTTAGAGATATTGTTTGGGTTTTAACAGTTTATTTGTCTATATTGCATGTTCTTGAACTTGTACCATTCTTGCACAATGAAGCTAGGGTTTTAACGATACATACCGTAAACACTCTCTGGTACAAAGGGCTTCACATACTCAGAATTGGACCGGAAATTCCACTGACGGTTGTTGTTTGGATGTTGAGGATCGTCGTCCTTCATTTTCGTGGGAAGATTCTTGTTAGGGGAGGATTTTCCAATCCTAAGGATCACGGATCCTCAAGTACTGCCAGAATCACGGATCCTCAATTCTGTTTGAATTAAGGATCCTCAGAAGGTGTTGCAGGATCAGGATTCAGGATCCTCATGGTTATCCTTACACTAACGATTGTCTTTTCTATGTCTGAGTTTGTTTTGCAGGAGTATACGCTTTAGACTTGGTCTTGCCGATATTCTTGGAGAATATGCTCTCAATATTCCGCACGTGCATAGCTTAGTGAACGTTATGGAGATCGTGGGGAGCTAGCATGAAATGCGGATAGTTAGTTGTTTTAGTTATTTTCTAATTTTAAAAGGGGATAACAAGCTTGAATTAGAACACTTAGCTAATTTTAGCAAACACACACTCTCGAAACAGCTCTCATTAGCTCTCGACAGTTTACTTGGCGATTTCATACACTTTTGCACTTTTACACACTAGTGATCCTTGTAACAAGCTTGTTATCATCCCGAATTGTAACTTTTCTCTGTTTAATCTTAGTTGGTGATCGGTAGTTTCCATCACCCGAGGTTTTTTATGCCGGAGATCAACTCTTGATCAAGGGCTTTTTCCTCGTATAAATCCTTGTGTCATCTCTTTATTTGATTTGCAAATTGTCCATACATTTGTTCATTGTTTCAAGCATCATTCCTCACAACAAAGATTTGGTTGTATTATCCTAGCCTGATTTTTGACCAAAACAGTTTGGCGCCCACCGTGGGGCAATTGGTGCTTCATTCCTAAGAAATTCTTGTTTTTTGTGATCATTTTCGGTTCATTACAACCAAGCAGATAGCTTCTTCAGCGAAGAACACTTCAAGTTCAATGCCAGCAGTCACTTCTTCACAGGGCGTTCCACCTTTTCCTCCACCACCTTTTGGATCCCAGAAGAATGCTGAAAATGCTGCAAAGAGACCAAGCCCCATTTTTCCAAAACCACCAACTTCTTCTGTTTCTTCTAATCCTACTAATAGTGATCTTTTTACTTTGATTTTGCAGATGAGGAATCACATACAAGAGCAGGACAAGACTAACGAAAGGATCCTCCGGGAGATTGGTGACATCAAGAAACAGAAGAGATCAGTGGAGAATCACTCTCCTCTAATACCGAGGTCACTGGATTTCGACACTCCAGCTATAACTGCCCAGTAATCTGCAGCTCCGGATATCCAGTACCAGAGTGAACCATTGGGAAGGCGTTATGGAACAACAACCATGAGTCAGGCGTTAGGGTCTCACTTCCAGCCTTCAGGATCCTATTTTCAACCTTCGGGATCCTCTTTCCAACATCAGGGATCCTTCGTCAGCTCAGGAGGATATATGGGGACGCACACAGTTCAAGGATGCTCTCAGGTTCAAGGATCCTCTAAGGTTCAAGGATCCTCTCAGGTTCAAGGATCCTCTCAGGTTCAAGGATCCTCTCAGGTTCAAGGATCCTCCTTTCAGGTTCAAGGATCCAACATCTTTCAGGATCAAGGATTCTTAAGAAGCGTACAACCTTTAAGCGTAGATGTTCATCAAGGAGACTTCATTCCAATGCAGACCATCGCTTCGTCTGGTCCTTCAGTCATACCATAATCCCGTCAATATGGATTCACATCTGGAATTCCAAACTTGAATCCTCTGGGAGGTAACACTTTTAATAATTCTTATAACACTAACCATGGTTCTATGCAGGATACAGGTATCAATCAAGCTATGGCTAAGGAATTACAGAAACTGAAGGATATGATATCCAGCGTTCCAGGGGTGGTTAAACCCATTCCTGAAATCGAAGATGGCAGTCATAGGATATCTCATTTTGCACCACCTATTTGTGATGCTGAGATACCCAAAAGGTTCCAGATACCAACTATGAAGCTGTATGATGGTTCGACGGGTCCAGAGGAACATGTAGCTCAATACAGAGAAAGGATGGAGATCAATCCAATTCCTGAAAGGTTAAAGGAAGCATGTCTATGCAAGGGTTTTGGATCCACACTCACAGGATCAGCTCTTAAATGGCTGCTAAGTCTTCCCCCTTATTCTATTACTTCATTTGCTAATCTAGTTAACCTGTTTAATAGCCAATTCTCATGTAGTAGAAAATTTGAACGATTAACTAGTGATCTATATAGGGTAACACAAGGTCAAAATGAATCACTTAGAGATTACATCACTAAGTTTAGTAAAGAATCCTTAGACATTCCTAATCTGGATATTGCTACGACTGTAGAAGCCTTTAAAATGGGTTTACTTTGGGATTCATTATTCTATGATGATCTTGTCATGACCCCTTGTAGAAATCTTGATGAAGTGAGAACCAGGGCCCTTAGGTTCATCCGATTAGAGGATGATAAAAGGATCCAGGAAAGACTGGCAGGATCCTCGAAGCAGGAAAAGCAAGGATCCTACTTCAAGAATAACAAGTTCAAGTCCTACAACAAGTCTGATAACCAGAATGTGCATGCAGTAGAACAAGAAGAGGATGATGAGGATTATCCTCCAATTTCTGAGTATTGTTTTTTTGTTGATAACAATGAACTAATTCTTGCAATGCAGAATCTAAGTGAGAAGGCAAGATGGCGAAGGAAAAGTGATAAACCAGCCGCAACAAAGGACAAGTCCAAATGGTGTGCATATCATAAGGACTTCGGGAATCTCACTGAAGAGTGTATTGCACTTCGAAAAGAAATTGGTTACTTGTTAAGCAAGGGGAATTTAAAGGAGCTTTTGGGGAGGAAAAGAGTCAAGGATCCAGGATCCTGAAAAGGTTCCAGAAAGGGCTCCTGCCCCTCCAGCGGATGCACAAGTTATAAACTTCATATCGGGTGGATCAGACATTTGTGGTACTTCCTTTTCAGCAGCCAAAAGACATGCCAAGGAGACCAAGATGGATAATGGAGATAGACCCATCCAGACTTCTACTGTTACACAGGAAAAAGTCATAACCTTTGATGAGGATGATCGTGTTGATGTGCAGGATCCTCACCATGATGGTCTTGTTATTACTTTATTCATATCTAACCATTTTGTTCGCATGATCCTAATTGATGGAGGAAGCTCGATGAACATCATTCAGCTTGATGTCCTCAAGAAGATGAATATTCCTGAATCAGATATTATCCCAAGATCCTCAGTTCTTGTGGGATTCAGGGGAGAAACCAAGAATACATTGGGGGACATTAAACTTCCCATCTACATTGAAGGACTTCATTCTTATAAAAAAAAATTTGTGTTATAGATTGCTTATCCTGTTGCAATGTTATCCTTGGCAGGCCATGGATACATGACATGAAGGCAGTTGCGTCTACATATCATCAATGTGTGAAGCTTCCTAGTCCATGGGGGGTGATAAAGATTGAGAGTGACCAACAAGAAGCAAAGAATTGCTATACCTCATCAATGAAGCCAGCCTCAAGACCAAGGGAGCAATAGCAACTAAAGTATCCTCCGAGAGACGTCTTGGAGGCAAGAGAACAGGATGTGAAAGAAATCCTTATGGATCCTGATGATCCTGAATCCAAAGTCTTCATAGGATCAGGGATCCTCTGCAACATTGAACAGGAACTATTATCCTTCCTTAAAAAGAGAAAAACTACCTTTTCCTGGAAGCATGAAGACGTGACAGGTATTTCTAAAGATATAATTACCCATAAACTTGGTATTGACAGGTCATTCAAGCCAATACATCAGAAGAAGAGGAAGTTTGCACCTGAGAGAAATGTCATTATCCAGGAGGAGGTAGACAAATTACTCCGAGCAGGTATGATTAGAGAGGTTAAGTATCCAAGATGGTTAGCCAATGTGGTTGTTGTTCAAAAGCAAAACGGAAAGTAGAGGGTATGTGTCGATTTCACTAATTTAAACAAGGCATGTCCCAAGGATCCTTTCCCATTACCCCACATTGACTCCATGGTGGATGCTACCGCGGGTCATGAATTGTTGACTTTTATGGATGCTTCATCTGGATTTCAACAAATTCAAATGGAACCATCTGATCAAGAGGATACAACTTTTATGACCCCAACTGGTATATATTGTTATATTGCTATGCCATTTGGACTAAGAAATGCAGGTGCTACTTATCAAAGGCTAGTCAATATGATGTTCAAGGAACAAATTGGACACACTATGGAAGTCTATATAGATGACATGGTGGTTAAGTCTAAGAAAGCTGAGGATCACCTTAAAGACTTGGAGGAAGCCTTCAATATCCTTGATAAGTTTAATATGAAACTAAATCCTTCCAAGTGTCACTTTGGTGTTAAAGTAGGTAAATTCCTAGGCTATATGGTGACAAAAAGAGGCATTGAAGCAAGTCCAGAGCAAACTAAGGCTATTGTGAATACCAAATCTCATGCCAATGCCAAGGATGTACAAAGGTTGACAGGGAGGATCGCAGCCTTGAATAGGTTCATATCAAAATCGTCAGAAAAGTGCAAGGAATTCTATGACATTCTGAGAAAGAACAAGAAATTTGACTGGACTGAAAAGCATGAAAATGCTCTCGAAGATCTTAAGGATTACCTATCCTCAGCTCCTGCCTTGATGAACCCAGAAAAAGGGGATGTATTATCCTTATACCTCGCGGTATCCTCTAAAGCAGTAAGTGTTGCCCTTGTTAAGGATCACAAAGGTACACAACATCCTGTTTATTTTGTAAGTAAGAGTTCGCTTGATGTTGAATCCAGGTATTCACATTTAGAGAAACTTATTCTTTCTTTAATTATGGCATCTACTAAGTTAAGACATTATTTTGAAACTCATACCATTATTGTTAAGACTAACTTTCCAATTAAGAATGTTCTCAGGAAACCTGAAATGTCAGGAAGGATGGCTAAGTGGGCAGTGAAGCTCAGTGCTTATGATATAAGATATGAGCCTAGAACTGCCATTAAATCCCAAGCCTTAGCTGACTTTGTGGCAAATTTCAGTAGTGACTTGCAAAAGGAAGCTGAGTTAGAAGTCCATCATCTTGAAGAGACTAAGGATCCTTGGATACTCTTCACTGATGGAGCCTCTAATGTCAAGGGAACAGGACTTGGAATACTACTAAAATCGCCACATGGGGACATAATACCCCACTCCATAGCTTGTGAGTTTCAAACTACTAACAATGAGGCTGAATATGAAGCCTTGATAGCTGGTTTGCAAATTGCCAAGCATATGAGGATCAGGTATCTTGAGGTACATGTAGATTCATTGTTAATTACTAATCACTTTAATGGATCCTATGTTGTTAAAGGTGAAAAGCTAATCAAATATTTAGAGATAGTCAAATAATTGGCACTCTCTTTTGTCTCCTTTAGTTTGACACAGGTACCCAGAGAAGAGAACGCAGAGGCTGATGCATTGGCCAATCTAGGATCATCCTTGAAGATTCCAGAGGATACCAAGATCCCTATTATCCATATCCTAACCCCTGCTATTGAGGATCATGTAGCTATGGAGATAGGAGAGGATTCTGCAATCATCCCAAGTGATGATACACAATCTCATTCAGGATCATGGATCCTTCCAATCATGAGATATATCCAACATGGAGAGATTCCTACAAGAGAAAACCCCGGGGCTTTCAAAATTAAGGTATCCCAGTTTACAATATTGAATAACATGTTATATAAACGATCTCTTGCAGGACCATATCTAAGATGCATTGAGGATCCTGAAATCCAAGAAGTCCTAAAGGATTTTCATGAAGGAGATTGTGGAAACCACACTGGGGGCAGGGCATTATTCTCAAGGATCCTGAGGACAGGATACTATTGGCCTACTATGAAGAAGGATGCTGTGGATTATGCCAAAAAGTGTGATCCTTGTCAGAGACACAGTAACATCCTTCACTAACCAGCAGAGCTCTTACATCCTATATCCTCTTCTTGGCCATTTATGAGATGGGGAATGGATATAGTTGGTAAACTTCCCAAGGCACCTGGTGGAAAAGTGTCCATGCTTGCTATGACTGATTACTTCTCCAAGTGGATAGAGGCTGAAGTCTTTGCTCAAGTCAGAGAAAGGGAAGTGATATCCTTTATTAAAAGAAATATTATTACTAGATTTGGTATCCCTTCTGAAATTGTTTGTGATAATGGATCCCAATTTATTGGGAGTAGAACTACTAACTTTTGTGGCAGCTGGGGGAATAAGATGATAACATCAACACCAGTCCACCCACAAGCTAATGGTCAAGCAGAATCATCTAACAAGATCATCATCAACAACTTGAAGAAGAAGCTTGGATCCAAGAAAGGAAAATGGGCAGAAGAACTACCTTATGTGTTATGGGTTGATAGGACAACCCCCAAGAATGCTACTGGCCAAACTCCATTTTCTTTGGTATTTGGAGCAGAATCAGTGATCCCTACAGAGATGGTGGTTCCTACTGCAAGAACAAGCATCCGTGATCCCGAAGGAAATGTTGAAAACTTGGTTCAATACTTGGATACTATAGAAGAACTCAGGGATTTGGCAAGGATAAGGATGACTAGTTATCAACAAAGGATGGCTGGAGCCTACAATAAGAATGTCAGGATCAGGAAGTTCCAAGTTGGTGATATGGTATTGAGGAAAGCATTTCAGAATACCACAAATCCTGCTGATGGAAAGTTGGCACCAAAGTGAGAAGGCCCCTACCTAATTGAAGCTGAAGCAGGAAATGGGGCATATCGATTGCTAACAATGGAAGGTGATTTGCTACCAAGATCTTGGAATGCTATCCACCTGAAGAAATATTTCATGTAGTAAGGATCCAGGATCCTCAACCATTTTCATGATCGATATCCTCGAAGGATCCTTACAGGACAGAGGATCCTCATTTTGGTAATGATCTAATCTCAAACTATTTCATTCTTTAATTACCCTATATACAAGGAGAAGGATCCTGGATCCTTTATCCTCCTTTCACTTGATTCTGAGTTTTGCAGAAGGTTCACGTATCCTTAACGAAGGATTAAGTATCCACAGAAGTCTCCAGTTATTTGGGCTTGACCCCAGTTATTTGGGCATGTCCCCAGTATCGCCAGTAGCGCACGATGATCCTGGTACAGTTCATGGCAATGGGACCAGTACTCACTTTAGGGGCTGACAATTTCATTGTACTGGCTGTATCTGGGATCCTACGTATAATGGTAGACGTACCATACATCCGTTCCTAAGGTTTCTAACGTTTTCACGTTAGCTAAGGTTTTGACATTATCATGTCACTAAGTTTGGATAGTCGCCAGTGAGGGCCATACTCCAGTTTACACAAGATCCTTTGGGCTTGTCCCTAGTTTTTTTGGGCTTGTCCCCAGTTTTTGGGCTTGTCCCCAGTTTTTTGGGCTTGTCCCCAGTATATTGGGCTTGTCCCCATAATTGTTGGGCTTGTCCCCAGTTGCTAACTCTTTTCTTATAATGGCTTAGTCCCAAGTTATGTTCCATTTCAGGTTTTTGAAGCTATACAGCTAAGGATCCTTAATCCTTACCTTTTACTAAGGTTTGTCTTTTGGTTATCCTGATTGTAAATGTTAAAGCTTTAGGATCCTAATTTGGATTCTCAGGTACGATCCTTGATCATTTTGATTTTATTATTTATATATCTAAGTGACCCTTATTCTTTGACAACAGGACTTATGATCCTTAAGTTACACTACTTTTTTGAATTAATCGATTATAGGATATTTGATCCTTGATCATATCCTAAATTTTTTGACATAATCTGTTAAACTTTTATTCTTAACTTAATGAATTCAAACAAAGTGTATAATAGCAATTGAAAAGTAAAGTGTTCACAAATGTAACAACACATGATAAGCCAAAAGATTAAAGTTTTATTTATTTATCAATAGTTAAACCCTTAAAAGGTTGTCAAAATTGCCAACCCAAATTTCTACCAGCAAAACGTGGCCCGTCCACTCGGGTTGGCAAAGGGTGTCCATATTTAACAAAGGTCTAAGTGCAGGAAACAAAAGGCGGAAGGATAACAAGTGGTTTCATCCCCCAAATAGAGGATCCATCCACCACCCATTATCCTACCTATTGTCCAAGGATCCATGATCCTCAAGCCTAAAAACTATTGTCTAAATTATTACAGACCAACTATTGTTCGAGAAAAACATCAACAACCAAAAACCACTACCTAATCATAAAAAATGGGCTCTGGCCACGTCTAGATAAATCCATCATCGCCCATTTCTGCAGCTCAAACCTTCGCTGCATCACCATCGCCTCCTGCTCCAGCATCACCCGCCTGATCCTTAGCTCCGCCGCCACCTGCCTCAATTGCCAAGACCTCTGTAGCCTCTTCCTCATCATCCAGCTCGTCCAGCTTAGCCTTCCAGCCCTCCTGGTCCCACTTGGTCCTGTCAAAGTCAGGATCCTCGGCCTCCTGGGCCATCTGGAGTTTGATCTTGTACATAGTGATAGCAGCAGAGACTTTAGCATCCTCCATCACCTCAGCTTTCTCATGATCAGCATTAATATGGGCCATGACCACCTGTTTCTTTGCCAGATTGAGATCTTTCTCGAGGGAGGAGACGGTTTGATCCTTGGCCAGGAAGATCTTTTGAAACTCCAAATGCTTCTGCTCAGCCTCTTCAATGTATGCATCAAAGATCATCTCGATCTCGGCGAATTTCTGCATAAAGAAAAGGTAGGGTTCAGGATCCATTATCCTCAAGTGGGCAGGATAATCAGTCAGGGTCAGTGATCTTTACATCAGCAAAGTATTCCTGAAACTGGTGGAGGATGAGAGGCAGGCCTTCAAGATTGTCAGCTTCAGTGGCCTTCCTCTTCTTTCCTCCCTTGGAGGTGACAGGCCTGGGGATTACAGTGCTTGGGCTAGCAGCAGACTTTTTTTTTCCAGACCGGGGAACCACAGTGCTAAGATCACTAACACTAAAGCGGGAGGCTGACTTTGAAGATTTTCCAGCGCCTACCAATCCAAAACGACAGATAAGTATTCTTGTTCTATTTTCATTTAAACATTTAATTATATACAAACTTGGATACTTACTTGACATTGTAACTGAGCCGGAGGATACTTCTTGAGAATCCTTGGTGTTTGCTTGGAATGATCTTACTGCAGGATCAAGACTCCAGAAAGCAGCAATCCTCTCTTAGGTTGCAGGTGATGGAATGATATGAGAAACAGAGATAGCTGCACAAAAGATACAAAAAAGGGTCAGTTATCCTCAACAGAAACAGGGTTATCCTATGATCCTTCTATAAGGATCCTCTATCCTACCATGGGTGGCCCACTCTCTTGGGAGATCCTTCTCATTCGGGATAGAATCCCTCCTAACGAACAAAAAACGCTTCTTCCAGTTGGTTTCATTCTTGGTGGTCTTGAGGATTGGGTGTGCATCACCGGGTTTATGTTTGAATAAGAAGCGGTGTGAACCATGGCTCACAAGGTTATACAATTCAGCCAATTCCGACATCCCTAATTCTATACCTTCCTGCTCAATGATTCTCTCTAGGGTATATAAAACCCTCCATATCATTGGCATTGCCTGAACATAGCACATACCGGTGAGAGAGAAGAAGGATTCGGTGAAGGCAGGGAAAGGATAGGAGTATCCTATCAGGAATGGAGTGGCCGGAAAAGCAACCCAGGTTTCAGAAACAAAATCAGTTTTGGTGGTAGGGTCAAAGGGCTTGAAGACAGTGTTCGCCGGAAAACAATGGCGAATCCGGTCGATCTCCGGATCAGTAAAACTGCAGAGTTCCTTCGGAGTGTTTTTGATAATCCCTTGGCTTTTCAAAGGACAATCTTTCTGGTGATCCTTGGCAGGGGAGGATCGTAACTTCATTATGATCTAAAGATTTCGAAAAGGAACAGCGGAAGAAGATGAAGAGAGAAGGGAGAGAGAAGTACCTGATCAATCTTCGAATGAGGATTTAAAGGGTGTAACGCACGAATTTAAATGCTTCCTGATCCTTATCTCTAACTTGAATTTATAATGATGATTTTGCAGGATTGTCACTTCAATGACGTAAGATCAGCAACAGCTAGTTCGATCCAAACGGCTATGTATCCGTTAGTCAGTTGGAGATAAGATCAAAAATATAACTCGTTAAAATTACACTTTACTCCTTATATTTTGGGGGCAATTGTTAGGGGAGGATTTTCCAATCCTAAGGATCACGGATCCTCAAGTACTGCCAGAATCACGGATCCTCAATTCTGTTTGAATTAAGGATCCTCAGAAGGTGTTGCAGGATCAGGATTCAGGATCCTCATGGTTATCCTTACACTAACGATTGTCTTTTCTATGTCTGACTTTGTTTTGCAGGAGTATACGCTTTAGACTTGGTCTTGCCGATATTCTTGGAGAATATGCTCTCAATATTCCGCACGTGCATGGCTTAGTGAACGTTATGGAGATCATGGGGAGCTAACATGAAATGCGGATAGTTAGTTGTTTTAGTTATTTTCTAATTTTAAAAGGGGATAACAAGCTTGAATTAGAACACTTAGCTAATTTTAGCAAACACACACTCTCGAAACAGCTCTCATTAGCTCTCGACAGTTTACTTGGCGATTTCATACACTTTTGCACTTTTACACACTAGTGATCCTTGTAACAAGCTTGTTATCATCCCGAGTTGTAACTTTTTCTGTTTAATCTTAGTTGGTGATCGGTAGTTTCCATCACCCGAGGTTTTTTATGCCGGAGATCAACTCTTGATCAAGGGTTTTTTCCTCGTATAAATCCTTGTGTCATCTCTTTATTTGATTTGCAAATTGTCCATACATTTGTTCATTGTTTCAAGCATCATTCCTCACAACAAAGATTTGGTTGTATTATCCTAGCCTGATTTTTGACCAAAACAATTCTGATGATCAATCGATCAGATTTAGGGTTTAGATTGTGAAGAGATTAGGGGAAGATGATGAGCCGGATTCGCCTTAGGGAGGGAGGGAAAACAACTGACAATGAGGGAGTAGGGGTGCATGCATACTTTTATATGTTAGGCACAAAGAAACTGATCAAAATACCCCTCACTTGATATGCACGTGGGGTCACTTAACAGAGAAAACAAATGAAGTTAGACCCAGGGACTATCCGGGAACAAAAATTAAAAAGTTGGGGACTATTCAGGTAATTTTAGAAAGTTGGGGACTATAGGTGAAAAAGGCGAAACCACAGGGACTATCCGGGTATTTTTCTCCACTTTTTAGAAAAAAACACACCTATAGAGAAATCCAACCCTAATCAAATATATAAATATACTTTTATAATCAAATATATAAATATACTTTTATGAGGAAGATATTATTGTTATTGGAAAAAAAATTTAGTTATATTTTGACTTTATATTCTTTTGTATGATGGAAAAAATAATAATAAATAAATAAAACGTATTCCCATGAAAATTAAAAATAATAAATAAATAAATTAAACGTATTTCCAATGCAATGAAAATCAACAGATTATAAGAATTCAATAAGATATCATCACACATCCTTTCTTTTCGTCTTTCTCATGTCTCCTCTTCCCCTGACAATCCTCGATTGTGTGTGTTTTTTTTTTTTTTTTTAACGTCCAACATAAGAATCGTCGGGTACTTCGTACGCGGCACCCATTAGCCGAAAGGTAGCCCGCGGTAGCCCAACATGCACGCACGGAGCCCCTAGCCCACCATGCCACTAGTTCCGGGGAAAACCCGACCCTGCATCCGCCCGAGGGCACGACAATGCAAAGCCGGTAAACCTCGGGTGGATCAGGAATCGAACTCAAGACCATCCGGTCAGGAGTCTTCCCTCATTTCCATAACCAATCCTCGTTTGTGTATCTTCGGTATTCCATATTCTATATACTAACAAAACAAATTGTAATTGTGAACACTATTATATATTTACTAGGTGTTGCCCCGCCCGCATTGCGGGCGATTGCCGAATAATTCTTAACCAATTAAAAAAACAGTATTATAGTTTTGCTAGAAAGAAAAAGTAAAAAGAGTGTTAGGCAGCTCCTTAACACGATTTTTAGCTAGGGGTAAAGTCATATTTTTATTTTTACTTGGGAGAAAAATCAATTTTTTTTCCCAAGGGTAAAATCAAAATTTTTAGCTAGGGGAAAACCATATTTTTATTTTGCACTGGGGAAAAAAAACATTATTTTGAATTGAGGGTGATATCGTAATTTTGAACCGAGGGAAAAATCGTAAATTTTAGCTGGGGCAAAAGCATAATTTTATTTTGAGCTGGGGGCAAAGACATAATTTTAAACTGGGGAAAACCGTAATTTTAAAGTGGGTATAAAATAATAAACTGATGTAAAATCATAATTTTGAGTCGGGGAAAAACAAAATTTTATTTTGAACTGGGGCGAAAACGTAACTTTGGCTGAGGGTAAAAGCGTAATTTTTTTACCGAGGGCGAAATAGTATTTTCGGTTTAGCTGGGTGTAAAGTCATATTTCTATTTTGAACTGGGGAAAATCATAATTTTGAACCGAGGGTAAAATCGTAAATCTGAGGTAGGGGAAAACCATAGTTTTATTTTTAGCAGGGGGCAAAAAAGTAATTTTAATCTGAGAGTGAAATCGTAATTTTGAACCGAGAGAAAAATCGTAATTTTGAGCTGGGGTAAAAGTGTAATTTTATTTTGAGCCGGGGGCGAAGACGTAATTTTAAACTGGGGGCAATACCGTAATTTTAAAGTGGGTATAAAATAAAAAACTGAGGGTAAAATCGTAATTTTGAACCGATGGGAAAATCGTAATTTTAGTTGCTGGCAAAAGGGTTATTATATTTTTTTGTTGGGAGAAAAGCGTAATTTTAAACTGGGGGCAAAACCGTAATTTTAAAGTAGATATAAAATAATAAAATGGTTGGTTCAATAGAGGAGGAGCAGCCGCTCATTTCGACCAATGGTATTCCCTGCCATTGTGTTTGTATATGTTGAACAACTAGTAGATGCCCCGCCCGCGTTGCGGGGCGATGGCCGAATAATTCGCAACCAATTAAAAAAAGACTACTATAATTTTGCTAGGGAAAAAAAATAAAAACGATGATAAGACCGTATTTTTGGGCTCAGGTCAAAACTGTAATTTGTCATGACTAATGAGCCAGTGTTAGGCAACTCCTTGACACGGGAAGAAATTAAATCGAGTAAAACAATTAAAAAAAAACCTTTATAGTTTTGGTAAAAAAAACTAAAACGATGGGAAAAACGTAATTTTTAACCGAGGGACAAATCATAATTTTAATTCAGGGATAAATCGTAAACTAAATGGACCAACAGGCGAGTGCCAGTAAGTTACCGGCACGACTGTAATTTTGCACTGAGGGCAAACTTGTAATGTCACCAGGAAATCAAACAAAAACGATGGGCAAAATGTAAATTTAAGTTGAGGGCAAAATCGTAACCTGGTTGTGAGAAAAAAAAACTAATGGCGAAAGTATAAATTTATACAGAGCAAATTCGTAATTTTGACCCACTGGCAAAATTATAATTTTTAGCCGGGAGCAAAAGCGTAAATTTATTTTTAAGCGTGGGCAAAAACATAACTTTGACCTGATGGCAAAATCGTAATTTTAAGGGAAAAAAACTAATGGCAAAACTGTAAATTGAAACGGGTAAAAATCGTAATTTTTAACCGGGGGCAAAATTGAAATATTTAGCTGGGAGCAAAAGCGTAATTTTATTTTAAAGCGGGGGCGAAAACATAAATTTGAACTGATGTCAAAATCGTAATTTTAAATCGGGATAAAATCGTAAATTTGTTTGGCCAATAGGGGAGTGTCAGGCAACTGCCTGGCACTGTTACACCTGCCGCCCATTTTGCCCAATTGAAGGGCTTCACTATTGAATTCTGACGTAAGCCTCTTGTGATTGTAGTAGTTGTAAATTTGTTTTATTTTGACTTTAATAGTTTAATATACAATTATAAAGATACAATATCATTGTTTTTTATAGTTAATTTATATTTCTAACCCTAAACTTTAATAGATTTATCATACGACCCTTGAACTTTAATAATTCATTTTCTAAACGATTTACGTATACCTCTGAACTTTAATAGATTTACCAACGGGAGTTTAATAATAATTCTTTTTTGGTAAATGATTACTTTTGACCCCCTGAACTCACTACTAAAAATTGTCGGAAAAGGGTGTTTCCGACCAAATTCCGACCTAAACAAGTTTGTCGGAAATTTCTAGTTGGAAAACTTTTCTGACCAATTTCCGACAAAAGTTTCCGACAGAGTTCTGACAAAAGTATTTTCCGAGGAAGTTCCGATTAACACTAAGGTTTAATTTTATTTTATAGTTTTCTATATTTCCGACTATTCTCCGACCATTTTTTTTTTCATTTTCCGCTTCTTTTCCAACTATTTGTTTTTATCTTATTTTTTTATTTTCCCACAAGTTTCCGACCACGTCTCTTTTTATTTAAAAAAATATAAAAAATATATAAGAATTGCAAGTGTACTCAAAATTGATACAAATGTACTTGAATAAATATATACACACAGATTCATATCAAACAAAACGTAATAAAAATCCATAGATCTACAATTTTACCTAAATACATATATACACGCCTCCTCTAACTTCTTCCACCAGCCTTTCCATCCCGCATGAAGATGTTAAAAGAAGTATGCAATGCAACAAGCATGAGATTAGAAAATGGTTATCCATTAGCCAATCTAATTCCTAATAAAAATTTATATAAAACCAATATTTCAATTTGGAGTTTTAAATTATAATCTTCGGGTTTGGCTAAAATTTAGAACTTCATTCAAGAAAACATAATCCTCTTTCAAGGGAAAAACCAATACCCAGAAACCAAAATAACAATCTGGTCAAACAAATAAATAGTTAACAGTTAAAAGTCTCATAAATCGATACCTAATCATGATACTTGTACATTGTGAACCGTTAATCGGGATAGACAACTGCGGAGAGATGAAACCTTATGCTATGTGAAAAAAAACCAATTGAAAATAAACCTGATGTGATCCCTCATGATTATCGTCAAAATTCGGCCTTTGGTTTTGGTGTTTCACCATTTCAAATCATATAGATAGATTGATAAAGAAAGTAAAGGGCCAAGAGAGAGAGAGAGAGAAATTAAATAAGAAAGTGAAGGGGTATGGTCCCAAATCTTGCACCGACCACATGAATTACTCTCAGGTCGCGCGCGAGACCATACCCATTGTAAACCAGAAAGACGACTTCCCCGACCTTGCGTCGGCTATAAGAGTCAGTCCCAAGCCGCGCGCGAGGTCAGGACCAAGATAAAATCAATCCTGACACTTAGTTCCTTTGATGAACAATCGTGCAGGAGACAAGTACACAAAGACACATGAGCTTGCAACGACCACTGCTCCATGATCTTCCCCTTAACTGTTGACGACAGACCAAACAACAAGAACAATCGTCAGAACACGTGGATCCATTCAACTTGTGCCAACTACCCTCTGCCGCCGCCACCACCCCATCACCTTCACCCCCTCCATTTCTTAACCCGTGACCTAACCACCACCACCACCAGATTTGCCGCCATCACCACCCCATCACCATCACCATCACCCTCTCCATCTCTTGACCCGTGACCTAGCCGCCACCACCACCACCGGATATGCCGCCATCACCGCCCCATCACATTTCACCCCCTCTCTCTTGACCTACGACCCAACCACAATCACCATAGATTTAATGACCATCACAAAAACAGAACCCTCACCGCCGAATTTGTTGAAGAAGCTTTAATTTGCGAGATGTTGATTCGGGTCAGATGGATCTAGGTTTATGGGAACGATTTTATTTGTTTGGAATTGGGGATTTGAGTCTGGTTGAATTGGATTACTATGTGAACCAGAGGAGTTTGTCATTACCTGCAACCGGAAATTGTTCATTCATGGTACAACTCATGAACACTTTTTTTATGTTTCTTTTGAGGATTTCGAATTTGAGAGATGTTCAGCTAATAAGGGAAATTATTATCCTGCACTTGAGAAGAACATGAGTACCGAATGAGAGTGAGTTCGCATAGGGAGCCAGTGTGAGAGATAGAAAAGTGTGTGGGTTTAACACTGGTGGTGGTGAGTGGTGCTTATGGCAGTGATTATGTTGGTAGAACGTGGTGGGTGGTGGTGGAACTTGGTGGCGGTGACTAGCTAGGATATAGAGGGTGAGAGAGAGAGGGAGACTTTAGAGTGAGAAAGAGTAGTTTGGGGGAGAGAGAGAAAGTCTTTAAATAAATAGACAATTAAAATTACCAATGTACCCTCATGTGCAAGTCATATGTCATACTTAACCAAAATTTTGAACCTAGTTAGTGTTTCGGTCAAAAATCAGACTAGGATAATGCAACCAAATCTTATTTTGTGAGGTATGATACTTGAATCAATGAACAAATGTATGAACAACTTGCCAATGAAATGAACAAATGACACAATGATTTATACGAGGAAAAGCCCTTGATCAATGTATGATCTCCGGCATAAAAAACCTCGGGTGATGGAAACTACCGATCACAAACTATATTAAACAAGTAAAGGTTACAACTCGGGATGATAACAAGCTTGTTACAAGGATCACTAATGTGCAAAATGTATGTAATCGCCAATGAGTTGCAGAGAGCTTGCGAGTGTGTGTGTTTTCTAATTGTTCTAACTATCAAGCTCGTTATCCCCTTTAAAAATAGAAATAAGCTAAGTAACAAACAACCTGTAAATTGTGCAAGCTACCCACGACTTCCATAACGGTCATTCTAGCTATGCACGTGCAGAATATTAGAGCATATTCCCCAGGAATATCGGCAAGACCAAGTCCCACTCGTTCATTCCTACAAAACAAGTTTAAATATAATGGAAACAACCGTTAGTGTTAGGATAACAATGAGGATCCTGGATCCTTAAACCCGCAACGTCTTCTGAGGATCCTTAACTCAAACAGAATTGAGGATCCGTGATCCTGGCTGCACTTGTGGATTCGTGATCCTTAGGTTTGGAAAATCTATCCCTAACAATTGCCCCCAAAATATGAGGAATAAAATACAACTTTTTGAGTCATATTTTTTGTGCCTTGTCTGCAATGAACAAAATATCGTAAATATAGCCGTTAAAATAGAACTAGTCGTTGCAGATCATACGTCAGCGACATGACAACCTGCAAAATCATCATTATAAATTCGAAATTAGAAATAAGGATCGAGAGGCATTTAAATTCGTGCATTACTTCCCTTTAAATCCTTATTCGGAGACTGATCAGGTATCTCTCTTCTCATTCTCTCTTCATTTGCTTATTTTGATTCTCTATTTCTTCAAATCTTCGAAGTCACAATGAAGCTACGATCCTCTCCTGCCAAGGATCCTAGGAAAGATAGTCCCTTGAAAAGCCAAGGCATCATCCAAAATCCTTCAAAGGAACTCTGCCGCTTCACCGACCCGGAGATTGATCGGATTCGCCATTGTTTCCCGGCGGACACCGTCTTCAAACCCTTTGACTCTTCCCTGAAGAGTGACTGTGCCTCCGACACCTGGGTTGCTTTTCCGGCCACCCCATTCTTGATAGGATTCTCCTATCCTTTCCATGCCTTCATCCAATCCTTCTTTGCACTCACCGGCATGTGCTATATTCAGGCCATGCCGATGATGTGGAGGGTACTGTACACCATGGAGAACATCATCGAGCAAGAGGGCATAGAAATAGGAATGTCAGAGTTGGCCGAGTTGTATAATCTTGTTAGCCACGGTTCACATCGCTTCTTGTTTAAACACAAACCTGGTGATCCTCACCCAATCCTCAAGACCACAAAAAATGATACCCATTGGAAAAACCGTTTCTTTTTTTGTTAGGAGGGACTCTATCCCGGACGGAAAAGACCTTCCCAAGAAGTGGACCACCCATGGTAGGATATAGGATCCTTATAGAAGGATCATAGGAAGACTCTGTCTCTTCTAAGGATAACTGGTCCTTTTTCTTGTTTATTGTGCAGCTATCTCAGTTTCTCATCTCATTGAGTCCCCTGCAACAAAAGAAAGAATCGCTGCCTTTTGGAACCTTGATCCTGCTGTTAGAACATTCCAGGCCAAAACAAAAGATTCACAAGAAGTATCCTCTGGTTCAGTCACCATGTCAAGTAAGTATTCACATTTATGTATGATTAAATATTTAAATAGATGTAGAATAAGGATACTTATCTGTTGTTTGTCATTTGTAGGTGCTGGAAAATCTTCAAAATCAGCTACTCGGTTCAGCGTCAGTGACCTTGATGCATACGTTCCCCCCAAGTCTGCCAAGAAACAAGCTGCTTCTAGTCCCAGCATCCCAAATCCTAGGGGTGCCAGCACAAAGGGCAAGGGTGGAAAGAAAAGGAAGACTGCTGAAACTCTTGAAGGTCTGCCTCTCATTCAGCACCAGTTTGAAGAATACGTCTCTGAGGTAAGGATCCCGGATCCTTAGGTCTGTTTTGCCCATATTGAGGATAACGGATCCTGACATGTCTTATTCTTTTATAGAAATTTGCTGAGATCCATATGCTTATGGATTCCTATGCTGAAGAGGCTGAGCAAAAGCAGCTGGACTTCCAGAAGCTGTACCTGGCAAAGGATCAAAAGATCACCTCCCTCGAGAATGAAATCAACCTGGCAAAGAGGGAACTGGTCTTGGCCCACATCACAGCTGATCAGGAGAAGGCTGAAGTGATGGTGGGTGCTAAGCTTTCTGCCACAATTGCCATGCTCAAGATTAAACTGCAGATGGCAAAGGAAGCTGAGGATCCTAACTTTGACAGGACTGCCTGGGACCAAGAGGGCTGGAAGAAGAGGCTTGAAGAGCTGGATGATGAGGAGGAGACTGAAGAGGTCCTGATGATTGAAGCCAGTGGCAGCGGGGTGAAGGATCAAGCTAAGGATGCAGCGGCTGGTGGTGATGCAGCGAAGGTGTAGGCTGTAACAATGGGCGATGATGGAAATTTCTAGACGTGGCCGGAGCCCATTTTTTATGGTTTGGTTCTTTTTTTGGTTGTTGATGTTTTCAGAACAATGGTTGGTTTGTAATAACTCTAAACAATAGCTCTTAGGTTTAAGGATCACTGATCCTTCGAACAATAGGTAGGATGACAATTGGTGGAGGGATCCTCTGTTTGGGGGATGAAGCCATTGTGATCCTGCCGTCTTTCTTTTCCTGCACTTTATGAACTGTTAACTAAGGACACCCTTTGCCTACCCCAACGAACGGGCCACATTTTGCTTGTAGATGCTCGGGGTAGGCAATTTTGACAACCTTTTAAGGGTTAATCTTTTGATAAATAAATAAAACCTTAATCTTTTGGCTATCTCATGTTGTCCATTGTGTGCATATTTATCTCTCAATATTTATGGTACCTTTTCTTTGAATTCACAAGTTAAGAATGAAAATATATTAGATTATGTCAAAAAGTTTAGGATATGATCAAGGATCAAATATCCTATAATCGAAAGTTTGAAAGAAGTGGTGTAATTTTAGAATCATGTATCCTGTTGTCAAAGAATAAGGGTAACTTAAATAAATCAAGAACAAAATTACCATAATTAAGGATCATACCTAAGAATCCAAGTTAGGATCCTAGACCTTTAACACTCACAATCAGGATAACCAAAAGACAAACCTTAGTAAAAGGTTAGGATCAAGGATCCTTAGTTGTTTAGCTTCAGAAACCTGAAATGAAACATAACTTGGGACTAAGCCAATATAAGAGAAGGGTTAGTAACTGGGGACAAGCCCAACAATCTGGGGACAAGCCCAAAAAACTGGGGACAAGCCCAAAAAAAACTGGGGACAAGCCCAAGGATCTTGTGTAAACTGGAGTATGGCCCTCATTGGCGACTATTCAAACTTAGTGGCATGAAAATGCCAAAACCTTAGCTAAGTGAAAACGTTAGAAACCTTAGGAACGGATGTATGGTACGTCTACCATTATACGTAGGATCCTGGATACAGCCAGTACAATGAAATTGCCAGCCCCTAAAGCGGGTACTGGTCCCACTGCCTTGAACTGCACCAAGATCATCGTGCGCTACTAGCGAAACTGGGGACAGGCCCAAATACTGGGGACAGGACCAAATACTGGGGACAAGCCCAAATAACTGGGGACAAGCCCAAATAACTGGAGACTTCTGTGGATACTTGATCCTTTGTTAAGGATATATCAACCTTCTGCAAAACTCAGAACTAATTGAAAGAAGGATAAAGGATCCATGATCCTTTTCCTTGTAAACAAATTAATTAAAGAATTAGATAAATTGAGGTTAGATCATTACCAGAGTGAGGATCATCTATCCTCTAAGGATCCTTCATGGATATCAGACACGAAAATAGCCAAGGATCCTGGATCCTTATTACATGAAGTATCTCTTCAAGTGGACAGCATTCCAAGCTCTTGGTAGCAAGTCACATTCCATTGTTAACAATCGATATGCCCCCTTTCCTGCCTCAGCTTCAATAAGATAGGGGCCTTCCCACTTTGGTGCTAACTTGCCATCAGCAGGATTTGTGGTATTTTGGAATGCTTTCCTCAACACCATATCACCAACTTGGAACTTTCTGATCCTGACATTCTTATTGTAGGCTCCAGCCATTTTTTGCTGATAACTAACCATCCTTATCCTTACCAAATCCCTGAGTTCTTCTATGGTATCTAAGTCTTGAACCAAGTTTTCAGCATTTCCTTCAGGATCACGGATGCTTGTTCTTGCAGTAGGAACCACCATTTCTATAGGGATCACTGATTCTGCTCCAAATACTAAAGAAAATGGAGTTTGGCCAGTAGCATTCTTGGGAGTTGTTCTATCAGCCCATAGCACATAAGGTAACTCTTCTGCCCATTATCCTTTCTTGGATCCAAGCTTCTTCTTCAAATTGTTGATGATGATATTGTTGGATGATTCTGCTTGACCATTAGCTTGTGGGTGGACTGGTGTTGATGTTATCATCTTAATCCCCCAACTGTCACAAAAGTTAGTAGTTCTACTCCCAATAAATTGGGATCCATTATCACAAACAATTTCAGAAGGAATACCAAATCTGGTAATAATATTTCTTTTGATAAATGATATCACTTCTTTTTCTCTGACTTGAGCAAAGGCTTCAGCTTCTATCCACTTGGAAAAGTAATCAGTCATGGCAAGCATAAACACTTTTCCTCCTGGTGCTTTGGGAAGTTTACCAACTATATCCATTCCCCATCTCATGAATGGCCAAGAAGAGGATATAGGATGCAGGAGCTCTGCTGGCTGATGAATGATATTGCTATGTCTCTGACAAGCATCACATTTCTTGGCATAATCCACAGCATCCTTCTTCATAGTAGGCCAATAGTATCCTGTCCTAAGGATCCTTGAGAACAATGCCTGCCCCCAGTGTGGTTTCCACAATCTCCTTCATGAAAATCCTTTAGGACTTCTTGAACTTCAGGATCCTCAATGCATCTTAGATATGGACATGCGAGAGATCGTTTATATAACATGTTATTTAATATTGTAAATTGAGATACCTTGATTTTGAAAACCCTGGGGTTTTCTCCTGTAGGAATCTCTCCATGTTGTATATATCTCATAATTGGAAGGATCCATGATCCTGAATGAGATTGTGAATCATCACTAGGCACGACTGCAGAATCCTCTTCTATCTCCATAGCCATGTGATCCTCAATAGCAGGAGCCAAAATATGGATGATAGGAATTTTGATATCCTCTGGAATCTTCAATGACGATCCAAGATTGGCCAATGCATCAGCTTCTGCATTCTCTTCCCTGGGTACCTGTGTCAAACTAAAGGAAATAAAAGAGAGTGCCAATTCATTGGCTATCTCTAGGTATTTGATTAGTCGTTCACCTTTAACAGCATAAGATCCATTAAAGTGATTAGTAATTAACAATGAATCTACATGTACCTCAAGATACCTGATCCTCATATGCTTGGCAATTTGCAAACCAACTATCAAGGCTTCGTATTCAGCCTCATTATTAGTAGTTTGAAACCCACAAGCTATTAAGTGGGGTATTATGTCCCCCTATGGCGATTTTAGTAGTATTCCAAGTCCTGTTCCTTTGACATTAGAGGCTCCATCAGTGAAGAGTATCCAAGGATCCTTAGTCTCTTCGAGCTGCTGAACTTCTAACTCAGCTTCTCTTTGTAAGTCACTACTAAAATCTGCCACAAAGTCAGCTAAGGCTTGGGATTTGATGGTAGTCCTTGGTTCATATCTTATATCATAAGCACTAAGCTTCACTGCCCATTTAGCCATCCTTCCTGACATTTCAGGTTTCCTGAGAACATTCTTAATTGGAAAGTTAGTCTTGATAATAATGGCATGAGTTTCAAAATAATGTCTTAGTTTAGTAGATGCCATAATCAAAGCAAGGATAAGTTTTTCTAGATGTGAATACCTGGATTCAGCATCAAGCAAACTCTTACTTACATAATAGACAGGATGTTGTGTACCTTCATGATCCTTAACAAGGACTGCACTTACTGCTTTAGAAGATACCGCTAGATACAAGGATAATATGTCCCCTTTTTTCTGGTTTCATCAAGGCAGGAGCTGAGGATAGGCAATCCTTAAGGGCTTTGAGAGCATTCTCATTCTTTTCAGTCCACTCAAATTTCTTGTTCTTTCTTAGAATGTCATAGAATTCCTTGCACTTTTCTGATGACTTTGATATGAACCTGTTTAAGGCTGCGATTCTCCCTGTCAACCTTTGCACATCCTTAGCATTGGCAGGAGATTTGATATTCACAATTGCCTTGATTTGCTCTGGACTTGCTTCTATGCCTCTTTTTGTTACCATGTAGCCTAGGAACTTGCCTGCTTTAACACCAAAGTGACACTTTGAAGGATTCAATTTCATATTGAATTTTTCAAGGATATCAAATGCTTCCTCCAGGTCTCTAAGGTGATCCTTAGCTCTCTTGGACTTAACCACCATGTCGTCTATATAGACTTCCATAGTGTGTCCTATTTGTTCCTTAAACATCATATTGACTAGCCTTTGATAAGTAGCACATGCATTCCTTAGTCCAAATGGCATAGCAATATAACAATAGATACCAGTTGGGGTTATAAAAGCTGTGTCCTCTTGATCAGATTGTTCCATCTGAATTTGTTGAAATCCAGATGAAGCATCCATAAAAGTCAACAACTCATGGCCCGCGGTAGCATCCACGATGGAGTCAATGTGGGGTAATGGGAAAGGATCCTTGGGACATGCCTTGTTTAAATCAGTGAAATCGACACATACCCTCCATTTTCCGTTTTTCTTTTGAACAACAACCACATTGGCTAACCATCTTGGATACTTAACCTCTCTAATCATACCTGCCCGGAGCAGCTTATCTACCTCCTCCTGGATAATGGCATTCCTCTCAGGTGCAAACTTCCTCCTCTTCTGATGTATGGGTTTGAATGACCTGTCAATGCCAAGCTTATGAGTAATTATATCTTTAGAGATACTGTTTTGGTCAAAAATCAAGCAATGATAATGCAACCAAACTTTCTGTTATGAGGTGTGATGCTTGAATCAATGAACAATACTAAGGATCACTATGAAATGTAATGAACAAGTGACACAAAGATTTATACGAGGAAAAACCCCTTGATCAATGAATGATCTCCGGCATAAAAAACCTCGGGTGATGGAAACTACCGATCACAAACTCAGATTAAACAAGAAATGTATTACAACTTCGGAGGATAGCGAGCTAGTTACAAGGATCACTATAGTGTAATGTGCAAAAAAGTGTGTAATCGCCAAGTGAATTGTCGAGAGCTGGTGAGAGCAGTTGCGAGTGTGTGTGTTAAGCTAAAAATAGCCAAGTGTTTCTATTTAGCTCGCTATCCCCTTTTAAAAATGGAAAATATCTAAGCTAACAAACTGTCCGCATTTTGTGCAAGTCTTCCACGACCTCCATAACTTCCACTTTAGCCATGCACGTGCGGAATAAATATGGAATATGCTCCTGGAATATCGCCAAGACCAAGTCCAAGCTCGTACTCCTGCAAAAAAACTTCATATTCAAAGCAGACAATCGTTAGTATAAGGATCCTGATGATGATACATGATCCTGATCCTACAATACTTTCTGAGGATCACTAATTCAGACAGAATTGAGGATCACTAAGCCCAACAGTAAATGAGGATCACTGATCATTGAAAAATCCTCCCCTAACAATTGCCCCCAAAATATAAGGAGTAATTTGTAAATAAACGAGTTGTATTTTCTTGTTTTTATCCGTAACCAACTAACGGATATATAGCCGTTGTAATCGAACTATCCGTTGCCATCCTGACGTCACTGAAGTGACTACCCTGCAAGATCATCATTATAAATTGAAGTTAGAGATAAGGGTTAGAGAGCATTTAAATTCGTTCGTTTCCTCCTTTAAATCCTCATTCGAAGATCCGATCAGGTAATTCTCTCTCCTTTCTCTCTTCATCTTCTTTCTCTGTTCCTTCTTTCCTCATCTTTATCCACGATCAAGATGATGTTGAGATCTTTGCCGGCTAAGGATCACCGTAAGGACAGTCCCCTGAAGTCCCAAGAGATCATCAAAGATTCTGCGAAAGAAAGATGCTGCTTTACCGATCCACAGATGGACAGAATCCGCCATTGTTTCCCGGCGAACACCGTTTCAAACCATTTGATCCCACCGTCCTGAGTGACTATGTTTCTGAAACCTAGGTAGCTTTTCCGGTCACGCCATTTACAATAGGATACTCGTATCCTTTTCCAGATTTCACCCAATCCTTCTTCTCTCATACCGGCATTTCCTACATTCAAGCGATGCCAATGATCTGGAGGGTCTTATATACCCTTGAAAGGATCATTGAACATGAAGGAATTGATCTGGGAATGTCGGAGTTTGCAGAGATGTATGACCTTGTTAGCCATGGATCCCACCGATATCTACTCAAACATAAACCTGGTGAAGAACACCCCATCTTCAAAGCCACTAAGAATGACACCAACTGGAAACGGCGATTCTTCTTTGTCAGAAGGGATTCTCTCCCTGATGGAAAGGATCTTCCTAGAAAATGGACCACCCATGGTAGGATAGAGGATCCTTAGAAGGATCACCAGATAACCTTGTTTCTGTTGAGGATTACTAACATCCTTTTGTTTCTATTTTGTAGCTATCACTGTCGCACACCTTATTTCAACACATGCAACGAAGGAAAGGCTTGCTGCTTTTCGGAGGCTTGATCCTGAAATAAGATCATTTAAAGCAAATACCCAGGATTCTCAAGAGGTATCCTCAGGTTCTGTCACAATGTCAAGTAATATCCATGTTTATATGTAATTAAATGCTTAAATTAAAATGAAATAAGGATAGTTATCTGTTTTTGAATGTGTAGGTGCTGGAAAATCATCGAAGTCTGCTACCCGTTTTAGTGTCACCGATCTCACCACTATTAGGTCCGGGAAGAAGAAAGCTGCTGCTAGCCCAAGTACTGCCATCCCCAAGCCTACTGCTTCCAAAGGAAAGAAGAGGAAAGCCTCTGAGGCTGACAATCTAGAAGGCCTGCCTCTAATTTGCCACCAGTTCCTTGAGTACTTTGCTGATGTAAGGATCACTAACTTAACTTAGTTATCCTGCCCACTTGAGGATCATGTTATCCTAAGCTTTACATTGTCTTCTTTGCAGAAATTTGCTGAGATCGAGGACTACGTAGGCAATGTTGAAGAGATTGAGCAAAAGTGCCTGGATCTCCAAAAGATGATGTTGGCCATGGATAAGAAGATTGCCTCCCTTGAAAATGATGTCAATCTGGTGAAGAGGGAACTCGTCCTAGCTCACATTACTGCTGATCAGGAGAAAAATGAGATCACCAATGATGCTAAAATCTCCGCTGCCATTGCTATGTACAAAACCCAGTTGCAGATGGCCCAAGAAGCTCTGGATCCTGACTTTGACAAGAGCAGCTGGGACGTAGAGGGCTGGAAGGCTAGATTGGCTGAGCTGGATGATGAAGAAGAGGTCTTAGCAATCAAGGCTGGCGGCAGTGGAGTCAAGGATCGGGTGGATGATGCTGGAGCTGGAGGAGATGGTGATGCAGCAAAGGAATAAGCTGCAGGAATGGGCGATGAAGGACATTTCTAGAAGTAGCCGGAGCCCATTTTTTAGAATTTGGTAGTTTTATTTTGGTTATGGTGTTTTGAAACAATCTTGGGGTTGTAATAACTTTAGACAATAGTTTCTAGGATGAAGGATCATGGATCCTTGAACAATAGGCAGGATAATGGGTGGTGGATGGATCCTCTGTTTGGGGGATGAAGCCACTCGTTATCCTTCCGTCTTTTATTTCCTGCACTACAAAGACCCGTAAACAATGGACACCCTTTGCCAACCCATGTGGACGGGCCACGTTTTACTGGTAGAAACGTGGGTTGGAAATTTTGACAACCTTAAAGGGTTTAATCTTTTGTGAATAAAATAACTTTAACTTTTTGGCTATCTCCCGTGTTGCTATCCTCGTTAGTATTTTACTTTTCAATCATTGAGATATACATTTTGTCTGAAGTTATTAAGTAAATAAATATTTTCAAAAAGTTTAGAATATAATCAAGGATCATATATCCTTTAGTTGGCAAGTTCTGAAAAGTAATGTAGTTTAAGGATCATAAGTTCAGTTGTCAAAGGATAAGGGTCACTCAAATGAATAATGAATAAGATCAAAATAGTTAAGGATCATACCTGAGAACCCAAGTTAGGATCCTAACCTTTAACACTTATAATCAGGATAACCAAAAGACAAACCTTAGTAAAAGGTAAGGATCAAGGATCCTTGGTCGTTTATCTCCAAAAACCTGAAATAGGATACAACTTGGGACTAAGCCAATATAAGATAAGAGTTAGTAACTGGGGACAAGCCCAACAATTCTGGGGACAAGCCCAATATACTGGGGTCAAGCCCAAAGGATAACTGGGGACAAGCCCAAAGGATAACTGGGGACAAGCCCAAGGATCGTGTGTAAACTGGAGTACGGCCCTTATTGGCGACTATCCAAACTTAGTGACATGAAAATGCCAAAACCTTAGCTAACGTGAAAACGTTAGAAACCTTAGGAACGGATGTATGGTACGTCTACCATTATACGTAGGATCCTGAATATAGCCAGTACAATGAAATTGTCAGCCCCTAAAGCGAGTATTGGTCCCATTGCCATGAACTATACCAGGATCATCGTGCGCTACTGGCGAAACTGGGGACAGGCCCAAACTGGGGACTAGCCCAAATAACTGGGGTCAAGCCCAAATAACTGGGGTCAAGCCCAAACAACTGGATACTTCTGTGGATACTCAATCCTTTGTTAAGGATACCTGAACCTTCAAAACTCAGAGTCAAGTGAAAAGAGGATAAAGGATGCAGGATCCTTATCCTTATATAAGATTATAAAAGAATGAAATAGTTTGAGATTAGAATATTACCAAAATGAGGATCATCTGTCCTGTAGGGATCCTTCAAGGATACTTGTCAGGTAAGGATCACGGATCCTTGTTACATGAAGTATTTCTTTAAGTGGACAGCATTCCAAGCTCTTGGTAGCAAGTCACCTTCCATTGTTAGCAATCGATATGCCCCATTTCCTGCCTCAGCTTCGATCAAGTAAGGGCCTTCCCACTTTGGTGCCAATTTTCCATCAGCAGGATTGGTGGTATTCTGAAATGCTTTCCTTAACACCATATCTCCAACTTGGAATTTCCTGATCCTGACATTTTTGTTGTAGGCTCCAGCCATCCTTTGTTGATAACTGGCCATCCTTATCCTTGCGAAATCCCTGAGTTCTTCTATAGTATCCAAGTCTTGAACCAAGTTTTCAGCATTTTCTTCAGGATCACGAATGCTTGTTCTTGCAGTAGGAACCACCATCTCTATAGGGATCACTGATTCTGTCCCAAATACCAAAGAGAATGGAGTTTGGCCAGTGGCATTCTTGGGAGTTGTCCTATCAGCCCATAGTACATAAGGTAGTTCTTCTGCCCACTTTCCTTTCTTGGATCCAAGCTTTTTCTTCAAATTGTTGATGATAATCTTGTTGGATGATTCTGCCTGACCATTAGCTTGTGGGTGGACTGGTGTTGATGTTATCATCTTAATCCCCCAGCTGTCACAAAAGTTAGTAGTTCTATTCCCAATAAATTGGGATCCATTATCACAGACAATTTCAGAAGGGATACCAAATCTAGTAATAATGTTTCTCTTAATAAAGGATATTACTTCTTTTTCTCTGACTTGAGCAAAGGCTTCAGCCTCTATCCACTTGGAGAAGTAATCGATCATAGCAAGCATGAATACTTTTCCACCAGGTGCCTTAGGAAGCTTACCAACTATATCCATTCCCCACCTCATAAATGGCCAAGAAGAGGATATAGGATGCAAAAGTTCTGCTGGTTGGTGAAGGATATTACTGTGTCTCTGACAAGGATCACACTTCTTGGCATACTCCACAGCATCCTTCTTCATAGTAGGCCAATAGTATCCTGTCCTCAGGATCCTTGAGAATAATGCCCTGCCCCCAGTGTGGTTTCCACTATCTCCTTCATGGAAATCCTTTAGGACTTCTTGGATTTCAGGATCCTCAATGCATCTTAGATATGGACCTGCAAGAGATCGTTTATACAACATGTTATTCAATATTGTAAATTGTGATACCTTAGTTTTGAAAGCCCAGGGGTTTTCTCCTGTAGGAATCTCTCCATGTTGGATGTATCTCATAATTGGAAGGATCCATGATCCTGCATGAGATTGAGTATCATCACTAGGGATGATTGCAGAATCCTCTCCTTTCTCCATAGCTACATGATCCTCGATTGCAGGGGTCAGGATATGGATAATAGGGATCTTGATATCCTTCGGGATCTTCAAGGATGATCCGAAATTGGCTAATGCATCAGCCTCTGCATTCTCTTCCCTTGGTACCTGTGTCAAACTAAAGAAAACAAAAGAGAGTGCCAATTCTTTAACTATCTCTAAATATTTGATTAGCTTTTCACCTTTAACAGCATATGATCCATTAAAGTGATTAGTGATTAATAATGAATCTACATGTACCTCAAGATACCTGATCCTCATATGCTTAGCAATTTGCAAACCAGCTATCAAGGCTTCATACTCAGCCTCATTGTTGGTAGTTTGAAATTCACAAGCTATGGAGTGGGGTATTATGTCCCCCTGTGGCGATTTTAGTAGTACTCCAAGCCCTGTTCCTTTGACATTAGAAGCACCATCAGTGAAGAGTATCCAAGGATCCTTAGTCTCTTCAAGCTGTTGGACTTCTAACTCAGCTTCCTTTTGCAAGTCACTACTGAAATCTGCCACAAAGTCAGCTAAGGCTTGGGATTTAATGGCAGTTCTAGGCTCATATCTTATATCATAAGCACTAAGCTTCACTGCCCACTTAGCCATCCTTCCTGACATTTCAGGTTTCCTGAGAACATTCTGGATTCAGCATCAAGTAAACTCTTGCTTACATAATAAACAGGATGTTGTGTACCTTGGTGATCCTTAACAAGGACCGCACTTACTGCTTTTGAGGATACCGCTAGGTATAAGGATAATATATCCCCCATTTTCTGGTTTCATCAAGGCCGGGGCTGAGGATAGGTAATCCTTAAGGGCTTTGAGGGCACTTTCATGCTTCTCAGTCCATTCAAATTTCTTGTTCTTCCTAAGGATGTCATAGAATTCCATGCACTTTTCTGAGGATTTGGATATGAACCTGTTCAAGGTTGCGATCCTGCCTGTCAATCTTTGCACATCCTTAGCGTTGGCAGGAGATTTGATATTCACGATAGCCTTGATTTGCTCTGGGCTTGCTTCAATGCCCCTCTTTGTCACCATATAGCCTAAGAATTTACCTGCCTTAACACCAAAATGACACTTGGAAGGATTTAGTTTCATATTAAATTTATCAAGGATATTGAATGCTTCCTCCAAGTCTTTAAGGTGATCCTCAGCTTTCTTGGACTTAACCACCATGTCATCAATATAGACTTCCATAGTGTGTCCAATTTGTTCCTTGAACATCATATTGACTAGCCTTTGATAAGTAGCACCTGCCCGAAGTAGTTTATCTACTTCTTCCTTGATAATAGCATTCCTTTCAGGTGCAAACTTCCTCCTCTTTTGATGTATAGGCTTGAATGACCTGTCAATGCCAAGCTTATGAGTAATTATATCCTTAGATATACCTGTCATGTCTTCATGTTTCCAGGCAAAGGTGGATTTCCTCCTCTTAAGGAAGGATACTAGATCCTGCTCAATGTTGCTAAGGATCCCTGATCCTATGAAGACTATGGATTCAGGATCATGAGGATCCATGAGGATTTCTTTTACATCCTGCTCTCTTGCCTCCAAGACAACTCTTGAAGGATACTTTAATTGCTATTGCTCCCTTGGTCTTGAGGCTGGCTTCATTGATGATGTATAACAATTCTTAGCCTCTTGTTGATCACTCTCAATTTTCACCACTCCCCATGGACTTGGAAGCTTTACACACTGATGATAGGTGGATGGGACTGCCTTCATATCATGTATCCATGGCCTGCCAAGGATAACATTGCAACAAGATAAGCAATCTATAACACAAAATTTTTTATAAGAATGCAATCCTTCAATATAGATTGGGAGTTTGATGTCCCCCAATGTATTCTTAGTTTCTCCACTGAATCCCACAAGTACTGAGGATCTTGGGAATTAATATCAGACTCTGGGATATTCATCTTCTTGAGGACATCAAGCTGAATGATGTTCACAGAGCTTCCTCCATCTATAAGGATCCTGCGAACAAAGTGGTTAGAAATAAACAATGTAATTACAAGACCATCATGATGAGGATCCTGGACATCAACACGATCATCCTCATCAAAGGTTATGACTTTATCCTGGGTAACAACGGAGGTCTGGACGGGTCTGTCTCCATTATCCATCTTGGTTTCATTAGCATGTCTTTTTGCTGCTGAAAAGGAGGTACCATAAATGTCTGATCCACCGGATATGAAGTTTATAACTTGTGCATCTGTTGGAGGAGCAGGAGCCCTTTCCGGGATCCTTTCAGGATCCTGGATCCTTGACTTTTTTCGTCCCAAAAGTTCCTTCAAATGCCCCTTACTCAACAAGTAACCAATTTCCTTTCTTAGTGCAATACACTCTTCAGTGAGATGCCCGAAATCCTCATGATATGCACACCACATGGACCTGTCCTTTGTAGCAGCTGGTTTATCACTTTTTCTCGGCCACCTAGCTTTCTCACCTAGATTCTGCATTGCAAGGATTAGTTCATTGTTATCAACAGAAAAATAGTATTCAGAAATAGGAGGATAATCCTCATCATCCTCTTCTTGTTCCACTGCATGCACGTTCTGGTTATCAGATTTGTTATAGGATTTTGATTTGTTGTTCCTGAAGTAGGATCCTTGCTTTTCCTGTTTTGAGGATCCTATCAATCTCTCCTGGATCCTTTTGTCATCCTCTAGACGAATGAACCTAAGGGCCCTGGTTCTTACTTCATCAAGATTCCTGCATGGGGTCATAACAAGATCATCATAGAACAATGAATCCCTAAGCAATCCCATTTTGAAGGCTTCTACAGCCGTAGCTATATCTAGGTTAGGGATATCTAAGGATTCTTTACTAAACTTAGTGATGTAATCTCTAAGTGATTCATTTTGACCTTGTGTTACCCTATATGGATCACTAGTTAATCGTTCAAACTTTCTACTACAAGAGAATTGACTATTAAACAAATTAACTAGATTAGCAAATGAAGTAATAGAGTAAGGGGGAAGACTTAGCAGCCATTTAAGAGTAGATCCTGTGAGTGTGGATCCAAATCCCTTGCATAGACATGCTTCTTTTAACCTCTCAGGAATTGGATTGATCTCCATCCTCTCCCTGTATTGAGCTACATGCTCCTCTGGATCCGTTGAACCATCATACAGCTTCATGGATGGTATCTAGAATCTTTTGGGTATCTCAGCATCACAAATAGGTGGTGCAAAGCGAGATATCCTATGGCTACCATCTGCAATTTCAGGAATGGGTTTGACCACTCCTGGTACACTGGATATCATGTCCTTGAGCTTCTGTAACTCCTTGGCCATAGCCTGATTGATACCTGTATCCTGCATAGAGCCATGGTTAGTGTTATATGAATTATTAAAAGTGTTACCTCCCACAGGATTCGTGTTTGGAATTCCAGATGTGAGTCCATATTGACGGGATTCTGGTATGATTGAAGGACCAGAGGAAGCAATGGTTTGCATTGGTATGAAGTCTCCTTGATGAACATCCGAGCTCGGGGGCTGCATACTTCTTGGGAATCCTTGATCCTGAAAGATGTTGGATCCTTGAGGCTGAGATGATCCTTGAACCTGAAAGGACCCTGGATTCATAAAGGATCCTTGGACCTGGGAGGATCCTTGGACCTGGGAGTATCCTTGGACCGGGAAGGATCCTTGGACCTGGGAGGATCCTTGGACCTGGGAGGATCCTTGGACCGGGAAGGATCCTTGGACCGGGAAGGATCCTTGGACCGGGTGCATTCCTAAATATCCTCCTGAGCTGATGAAGGATCCTTGATGCTGAAAAGAGGATCCCGATGGCTGAGAGCAGGATCCTTGAGGTTGGAAATGAGAGCCAAATGCCTGACTCATAGTTGTTGTTCCATAACGCCTTTCTGATGGACCACTTTGATACTGGATGCCCGGAACTGCCGATTGTAGGGTAGTTACAACTGGAGTGTCAAAATTCAATGACCTTGGCATCAGAGGAGAGTGATCCTCCACTGATTTCTTCTGTTTCTTAATATCACCAATCTCTTGGAGGATCCGTTCATTGGTTTTGTCCTGCTCTTGCATGCGATCCCTCATCTGCAAAATCAGATTAAAAAGATCATTAGTAGTAGGATTATTGGAAACAGAAGAAGTTGGTGGTTTTTGGAAAATGGGGGTTTGTCTCTTCGCAACATTTTCAGCATTCTTCTGGGATCCAGAAGGTGGTGGAGGCAAAGGAGGAACGCCTTGTGAAGAACTGATCGCCGACATAGAGCTTGATGTGTTCTTTGCTGAGGAAGCCATTTACTTGATTGCAACGAACCGAAATGATCACCGCAATAATAATTTCTCAAGAACGAAGCACCAATTGCCCCACGGTGGGCGCCAAACTGTTTTGGTCAAAAATCAAGCAATGATAATGCAACCAAACTTTCTGTTGTGAGGTGTGATGCTTGAATCAATGAACAATACTAAGGATCACTATGAAATGTAATGAACAAGTGACACAAAGATTTATACGAGGAAAAAGCCCTTGATCAATGAATGATCTCCGGCATAAAAAACCTCGGGTGATGGAAACTACCGATCACCAACTCAGATTAAACAAGAAATGTATTACAACTTCGGATGATAGCGAGCTAGTTACAAGGATCACTATAGTGTAATGTGCAAAAAAAGTGTGTAATCGCCAAGTGAATTGTCGAGAGCTGGTGAGAGCAGTTGCGAGTGTGTGTGTTAAGCTAAAAATAGCCAAGTGTTTCTATTTAGCTCGCTATCCCCTTTTAAAAATGGAAAATATCTAAGCTAATAAACTGTCCGCATTTTGTGCAAGTCTTCCACGACCTCCATAATGTCCACTTTAGCCATGCACGTGCGGAATAAATATGGAATATGCTCCTGGAATCTCGCCAAGACCAAGTCTAAGCTCGTACTCCTGCAAAACAACTTCATATTCAAAGCAGACAATCGTTAGTATAAGGATCCTGATGATGATCCATGATCCTGATCCTACAATACTTTCTGAGGATCACTAATTCAGACAGAATTGAGGATCACTAAGCCCAACAGTAAATGAGGATCACTGATCATTGAAAAATCCTCCCCTAACAGATACCTTTCATGTCTTCATACTTCTAGGCAAAGGTAGTTTTTCTCCTCTTGAGGAAGGATACCAAATCATGTTCGATGTTGCTGAGGATCCCTGATCCTATGAAGACTTTGGACTCAGGATCATGAGGATCCATAAGGATATCTTTCACATCTTGTTCTCTTGCCTCCAGGATATCTCTTGGAGGATGCTTTAATTGTTATTGCTCCCTTGGTCTTGAGGCTGGCTTCATTGATGAGGTATAGCAATTCTTTGCTTCTTGTTGATCACTCTCATTCTTTATCACCCCCCATGGACTAGGAAGCTTTACACACTGATGATATGTAGATGCAACTGCTTTCATGTCATGTATCCATGGCCTGCCAAGGATAACATTGCAACAGGATAAGCAATCTATAACACAAAATTTTTGAAAAGAATTAAGTCCCTCAATGTAAATGGGAAGCTTAATGTCCCCCAATGTATTCTTAGTTTCTCCACTGAACCCCACAAGAACTGAGGATCTCGGGATGATTTCTGATTCAGGAATATTCATCTTTTTGAGGACATCAAGCTGAATGATGTTCACCGAGCTTCCTCCATCGATCAAGATCCTGTGAAAAAAATGATTAGATATAAACAAGGTAATAATAAGACCATCATGATGAGGATCCTGAACATCAACACGATCATCCTCATCAAAAGTTTTAACTTTCTCCTGTGTAACAGTAGAGGTTCGGATGGGTCTATCTCCATTATCCATCTTGGTCTCCTTGGCATGCCTCTTGGCTGCTGAAAAGGAAGTGCCACATATATCTGATCCACCGGATATGAAGTTAATAATTTGTGCATCAGCAGGAGGAGCAGAAGCTCTTTCTGGAACTTTTTCAGGATCCTGGATCCTTGACTTTTTTTCTTCCCAACAGCTCCTTCAAGTGTCCTTAGCTTAACAGGTAACCAGTCTCTTTTCTGAGTACAATACATTCTTCAGTCAGATGACCAAAATCTTCATGGTATGCACACCATTTGGATTTGTCTTTCGTTGCAGCCGGCTTATCACTTTTTTTGGGCCATCTCGCTTTTTCACCTAAATTCTGCATTGCAAGGATCAGTTCATTGTTATCAATAGAAAAACAATATTCAGAAATGGGAGGATAATCCTCATCATCCTCTTCCTGTTCTACTGCATGAACGTTCTGATTGTCAGATTTGTTATAAGACTTTGACTTGTTGTTCCTGAATTAGGATCCTTGCTTTTCCTGCTTCGAGGATCCTGCCAGTCTTTCTTGGATACTTTTATCATCCTCTAAACAGATGAATCTAAGGGCCCTGGTTCTTACTTCATCAAGATTCCTGCAATGGGTCATGACAAGATCATCATAGAATAATGAATCCCTAAGTAGACCCATTTTAAAGGCTTCTACAGCCGTAGCAATATCCAGGAAGAACTTTTGGAACTCCTGATGCTTCTGCTCCGCCTCCTCAACATATACATCAAACAGCAATTCAACCTCAGCAAATTTCTGCAAAGAAGACAAGGTAAAGTTCAGGGTCACATGATCCTCAAGTGGGCAGGATAATCAAGCAGAGTCAGTGATCCTTACATCAGCAAAGTATTCTTGGAACTGGTGGCGGATAAGAGGCAAGCCTTCAAGATTTTCAGCCTCAGAGGCCTTCCTCTTCTTTCCCCCCTTGGAGGTTACAGGCTTTGGAACTACGGCACTCGGGCTAGCAGCGGTCTTCTTCTTCCCAGACCTGGGAGCGACAGTAGTAAGATCGGTGACACTGAAGCGGGAGGCTGATCTTGAGGATTTTCCAGCACCTATTAATCCAAAACAGCAGATACCGTATTCTTGTCTTATTTGTATTTCAACATTTAATCATATATAAACTCGGATACTTACTTGACATTGTGACTGAGCCTGAGGATACTTCTTGAGAATCCTTGGTGTCTGCTTGAAATGTTCCTACTGCAGGATCAAGATTCCGGAAGGCGTCGATCCTTTCTTTGGTTGCAAGTGATGGAATGATATGTGAAACAGAAATAGCTATAAAATAGAAACAAAGGGGTTAGTGATCCTCAGCGGAAACAGGGTTATCCTATGATCCTTCTATAAGGATCCTCTATCCTACCGATCGGGTGTGCCTCACCAGGTTTGTTTTTGAATAGAAAGCGATGTGAACCGTGGCTCACAAGGTTGTACAATTCAGCAAGTTCAGACATTCCCAAATCTATATTCTCCTGCTCAATGATCCTCTCGAGGGTAAATAAAACCCTCCACATCATTGGCATAGCTTGGATATAGGATATGCCGGTAAGAGAGAAGAAAGACTGGGTAAAAGCAGGATAAGGATAGGAGTATCCTATCAAAAATGGGGTGACTGGAAAGGCAACCCAGGTTTCAGAAACGAAATCGCTCAAGGCGGTAGGGTCAAAAGGCTTGAAGACAGCGTTTGCAGGAAAGCAATGACGAATCCTGTCTATATCCGGATCATTGAAGCCGCAACGTTCCTTCGGAGAATCTTTGATGATCCCTTGGCTCTTCAAAGGACTGTCTTTACGATGATCCTTAGCAGGGGATGATCGTAACTTCATCGTGACTTAGAGATTTTGAGAAAGAAGAACAGAGTAAAAAGATGAAGAGAAAGGGAGAAGAGAGAGATACCTGCTTGATCTTCGAATGAGGATTTAAAGGGAGTATTGCTCGAATTTAAATGCACATTGACCCTTATCTCTAACTTGAATTTATAATGATGATCCTGCAGGGACGTCGCTTCAATGACGTATGATTGCAACGGATAGTCAGATTGTAACGGCTACATATCCGTTAGTTTGTTGCGGATAAGATCAAGAAAATATAAGTCGTTAATTTACACTTTACTCCTTATATTTTGGGGGCAATTGTTAGGGGAGGATTTTCCAATCCTAAGGATCACGGATCCTCAAGTGCTGCCAGGATCATGGATCCTCAATTCTGTTTGAATTAAGGATCCTCAGCAGGTGTTGTAGGGTCAGGATTCAGGATCCTTATTGTTATCCTTATACTAACAATTGTCTACCTTGTACGTAAGCTTGTTTTGCAGGAGCAAAGGCATGGACCAAGTCTCACCGAAATTCCTGGAGCATATTCCCTAAATATTCCGCACGTGCTTGGCTCTTGTGGACGTTGTGGAGATCGTTGGGAGCTTGCATAATTGTCGGACAGTTTGTTATTTTAGTTATTTCTAATTTAAAATGGGGATAACAAGCTTGAGTAGAACACTTAGCTAATTTTGGCATTCACACACTCTCGTAACAACACTCGAACAGCTCTCGACAGTTTACTTGGCGATTTCATACATTTTATTGCACATTGCACATTAGTGATCCTTGTAACAAGCTTGTTGTCATCCCGAGTTGTAAACTTCTTTTGTTTAATCTTTGTTGGTGATCGGTAGTTTCCATCACCCGAGGTTTTTTATGCCGGAGATCAATTCTTGATCAAGGGCTTTTTCCTCGTATAAATCCTTGTGTCATTTGTTCATTACATTTCTGAGTTATCCTTCATATTGTTCGTTGATTCAAGCATCATTCCTCATAACAAAGATTTGGTTACATTATCTTAGCCTGATTTTTGACCAAAACAGTTTGGCGCCCACCGTGGGGCAATTGGTGCTTCATTCTTAAGAAATTCTTGTTTTTGTGGTCATTTCGGTTCATTACAACCAAGCAGATGGCTTTTCAGCGAAGAACACTTCAAGTTCAATGCCGACAATGAATTCATCACAGGGCGTTCCTCCTTTGCCTCCACCACTTTCTGGATCCCAGAAGAATGCTGAAAATGCTGCAAAGAGACAAAGCCCCATTTTTCCAAAACCACCAACTTCTTCTGTTTCTTCTAATCCTACTACTAATGATCTTTTTACTTTGATTTTGCAGATGAGGGATCACATACAAGAGCAGGACAAAACCAACGAAAGGATCCTCCGGGAGATCGGTGACATCAAGAAACAGAAAAGATCAGGGGAGGATCACTCTCCTCTGATACCGAGGTCTCTGGATTTCGACACTCCAGCGATAACTGCCCAGCAATCTGCAGCCTTAGACATCCAGTACCAAACTGAACCGTTGGGAAGGTGTTATGGAGCAACAACTATGAGTCAGGCTTTTGGGTCTCACTTCCAGCCTCGAGGATCCTGTTCTCAGCCTTCGGGATCCTCTTTTCAGCAACAGGGATCCTTCGTCAGCTCAGGAGGATATTTGGGAATGCACACAATCCAAGGATCCTCCATGGTTCAAGGATCCTCTAGGGTTCACGGATCCTCCATGGTTCAAGGATCCTCTCAGGTTCAAGGATCCTCATTTCAGGTCCAAGGATCCTCTCAGCCTCAAGGATCCTCCATGGTTCAAGGATCCTCTCAGGTTCAAGGATCCTCATTTCAGGTCCAAGGATCCTCTCAGCCTCAGGGATCCTTTCAGGTTCAAGGATCCTCTCAGCCTCAGGGATCCTTTCAGGTTCAAGGATCATCTCAGCCTCAAGGATCCTTTCAGGTTCAAGGATCCTCTCAACATCAAGGATCCAACATCTTTCAGGATCAAGGATTCTTGGGAAGTATACAACCCCCAAGCACAGATGTTCATCAAGGAGACTTCATTCCAATGCAGACCATTGCCTCTTCTGGTCCTTCAATCATACCAGAATCCCGTCAATATGGATTCACATCTGCAATTCCTAACCTGAATCCTCCGGGAGGTAACACTTTCAATAATTCTTATAACACTAACCATGGCTCTATGCAGGATACAGGTATTAATCAAGCTATGGCTAGGGAATTACAGAAGTTGAAGGATATGATATCCAGCGTTCCAGGAGTGGTTAAGCCCATTCCTGAAATTGCAGATGGGAGCCATAGGATATCTCGTTTTGCACCTCCTATTTGTGATGCTGAGATACCCAAAAGGTTCCAAATACCAACTATGAAGCTGTATGATGGTTCAACAGATCCTGAAGAGCATGTAGCTCAATATAGAGAGAGAATGGAGATCAACCCCATCCCAGAGAGGTTAAAAGAAGCATGTCTATGCAAGGGTTTCGGATCCACACTCACAGGATCAGCTCTTAAATGGCTACTAAGTCTTCCCCCTTACTCTATTACTTCATTTGCTAATCTAGTTAATCTGTTTAATAGTCAATTCTCATGTAGTAGAAAATTTGAACGATTAACTAGTGATCTATATAGGGTAACACAAGGTCAAAATGAATCACTTAGAGATTATATCACTAAGTTTAGTAAAGAATCCTTAGATATCCCTAATCTGGATATAGCCACGGCTGTGGAAGCCTTTAAAATGGGTTTGCTTAGGGATTCATTATTCTATGATGATCTTGTTATGACCCCATGCAGGAATCTTGATGAAGTGAGAACCAGGGCCCTTAGATTCATCCGATTAGAGGATGATAAAAGGATCCAGGAGAGATTGGCAGGATCCTCAAAACAGGAAAAGCAAGGATCCTACTTCAAGAATAACAAGTTCAAGTCCTACAACAAGTCTGATAACCAGAACGTGCATGCAGTAGAGCAGGAAGAGGATGATGAGGATTATCCTCCCATTTCTGATTACTGTTTTTCTGTTGATAACAATGAACTAATTCTTGCAATGCAGAATCTAGGTGAGAAAGCAAGATGGCCAAGGAAAAGTGATAAACCAGCTGCTACAAAAGACAAGTCCAAGTAGTGTGCGTATCATGAGGATTTTGGGCATCTCACTGAAGAGTGTATTGCACTTAGAAAAGAAATTGGTTACTTGTTAAGCAAGGGGCACTTGAAAGAGCTTTTGGGACGAAAGAAGTCGAGGATCCAGGATCCGGAAAGGATCCCAGAAAAGACTCCTGTTCCTCCAGTAGATGCACAAGTTATAAACTTCATATCCGGTGGATCAGACATTTGTGGTCCTTCCTTTTCAGCAGCCAAAAGACATGCCAAGGAAACCAAGATGGATAATGGAGACAGATCCATCCGGACCTCTACTGTTACCAAGGATAAAATTATAACTTTTGATGAGGATGATCGTGTTGATATTCAGGATCCTCATCATGAAGGTCTTGTTATCACTCTCTTTATTTCTAACCACTTTGTTCGCAGGATCCTGATAGATGGAGGAAGCTCAGTAAACATCATTCAGCTTGATGTCCTCAAGAAGATAAACATTCCTGAATCAGACATTTTCCCAAGATCCTCAGTTCTTGTGGGATTCAGCGGAGAGAACAAGAATACATTGGGGGACATCAAACTCCCCATCTATATTGAAGGACTTCATTCTTATCAAAAAATTTATGTTATAGATTGCTTATCCTGTTGTAATGTTATCCTTGGCAGGCCATGGATACATGACATGAAGGCAGTCCCATCTACCTATCATCAATGTGTAAAGCTTCCTAGTCCATGGGGGGTGGTGAAAATTGAGAGTGACCAACAAGAAGCTAAGAATTGCTACACATCATCAATGAAGCCAGCCTCAAGACCAAGGGAGCAATAGCAATTAAAGCATCCTTCAAGAGATGTCTTGGAGGCAAGAGAACAGGATGTGAAAGAAATCCTTATGGATCCTCATGATCCTGAATCCGTAGTCTTCATAGGATCGGGGATCCTCAGCAACATTGAACAGGATCTAGTATCTTTCCTTAAGAGGAGGAAAACTACCTTTGCCTGGAAGCATGAGGATATGACAGGTATATCTAAAGATATAATTACTCATAAGCTTGGCATTGACAGGTCATTCAAGCCTATACATCAGAAGAGGAGGAAGTTTGCACCTGAAAGGAATGCTATTATCCAGGAAGAGGTAGATAAACTACTCCGGGCAGGTATGATAAGAGAGGTTAAGTATCCAAGGTGGTTAGCCAATGTGGTTGTTGTTCAAAAGAAAAATGGAAAGTGGAGGGTATGTGTCGATTTTACTGATTTAAATAAGGCATGTCACAAGGATCCTTTCCCATTACCCCACATTGACTCCATGGTGGATGCTACCGCAGATCATGAGTTGTTGACTTTTATGGATGCTTCATCTGGATTTCAACAAATTCAGATGGAACCATCTGATCAAGAGGATACAGCCTTTATGACCCCAACTGGTATATATTGTTATATTGCTATGCCATTTGGACTAAGGAATGCAGGTGCTACTTATCAAAGGCTAGTCAATATGATGTTCAAGGAACAAATTAGACACACTATGGAAGTCTATATAGATGACATGGTGGTTAAGTCCAAGAAAGCTGAGGATCACCTTAGAGACTTGGAGGAAGCATTCAATATCCTTGATAAATTTAATATGAAACTAAATCCTTCCAAGTGTCATTTTGGTGTTAAAGCAGGTAAATTCCTAGGCTATATGGTGAAAAAAAGAGGCATTGAGGCAAGTCCAGAGCAAATTAAGGCTATTGTGAATATCAAATCTCCTGCCAATGCTAAGGATGTGCAAAGATTGAAAGGCAGGATCGCATCCTTGAACAGCTTCATATCCAAATCCTCAGAAAAATGCAAGGAATTCTATGACATTTTGAGGAAGAACAAGAAATTTGAATGCACTGAAAAGCATGAAAATGCTCTCAAAGCTCTTAAGGATTACCTATCCTCAGCCCCTGCCTTGATGAAACCAGAAAAAGGGGATATATTATCCTTGTATTTGGCGGTATCCTCTAAAGCAGTAAGTGCGGTCCTTGTTAAGGATCACGAAGGTACACAACATCCTGTCTATTATGTAAGTAAGAGTTTGCTTGATACTGAATCCAAGTATTCACATTTAGAAAAACTTATCCTTGCACTAATTACGGCATCTACTAAATTAAGACATTATTTTGAAACTCATGCCATTATTGTTAAGACTAATTTTCCAATTAAGAATGTTCTCAGGAAACCTGAAATGTCAGGAAGGATGGCTAAGTGGGCAGCGAAGCTTAGTGCTTATGATATAAGATATGAACCAAGGACTGCCATTAAATCCCAAGCTTTAGCTGACTTTGTGGCAGATTTCAGTAGTGACTTGCAAAAGGAAGCTGAATTAGAAGTCCAACAGCTAGAAGAAACTAAGGATCCTTGGATACTCTTCACTGATGGAGCTTCTAATGTCAAAGGAACTGGACTTGGAATACTACTAAAATCACCACAGGGGGACATAATACCCCACTCCATAGCTTGTGAGTTTCAAACTACTAACAATGAGGTTGAGTATGAAGCCTTGATAGCTGGTTTGCAAATTGCCAAGCATATAAGGATCAGGTATCTTGAGGTACATGTAGATTCATTGTTAATTACTAATCACTTTAATGGATCCTATGCTGTTAAAGGTGAAAAACTAATCATATATTTAGAGATAGTCAAAGATTTGGCACTCTCTTTTGTTTCCTTTAGTTTGGCACAGGTACCCAGAGAAAAGAATGCAGAAGCTGATGCATTGGCCAATGTAGGATCATCCTTGAAGATTCCAGAGGATATCAGGATCCCTATTATCCACATCCTATCCCCCGCTATTGAGGATCATGTAGCCATGGAGATAGGAGAGGATTCTGCAATCATCCCTAGTGATGATACACAATCTCATTCAGGATCATGGATCCTTCCAATCATGAGATACATACAACATGGAGAGATTCCTACAGGAGAAAACCCCAGGGCTTTCAAAATCAAGGTATCTCAATTCACAATATTGAATAACATGTTATATAAACGATCTCTTGCAGGTCCATATCTAAGATGCATTGAGGATCCTGAAATTCAAGAAGTCCTAAAGGATTTTCATGAAGGAGATTGTGGAAACCACACTGGGGGCAGGGCATTATTCTCAAGGATCCGGAGGACAGGATACTATTGGCCTACTATGAAGAAGGATGCTGTGGAATATGCCAAGAAGTGTGATCCTTGTCAGAGACATAGTAATATCCTTCATCAACCAGTAGAACTTTTGCATCCTATATCCTCTTCTTGACCATTTATGAGATGGGGAATGGATATAGTTGGTAAACTTCCCAAGGCACCTGGTGGAAAAGTATTCATGCTTGCTATGACTGATTACTTCTCCAAGTGGATAGAGGCTGAAGCCTTTGCTCAAGTCAGAGAAAAAGAAGTGATATCCTTTATTAAAAGAAACATTATTACTAGATTTGGTATTCCTTCTGAAATTGTTTGTGATAATGGATCCCAATTTATTGGGAGTAGAACTACTAACTTTTGTGAAAGCTGGGGGATTAAGATGATAACATCAACACCAGTCCACCCACAAGCTAATGGTCAGGCAGAATCATCCAACAAGATCATCATCAAAAATTTGAAGAAGAAGCTTGGATCTAAGAAAGGAAAATGGGCAGAAGAACTACCTTATGTATTATGGGCTGAAAGAACAACTCCCAAGAATGCTACTGGCCAAACTCCATTTTCTTTGGTATTTGGGGCAGAATCAGTGATCCCTACAGAAATGGTGGTTCTTACTGCAAGGACAAGCATCCGTGAACCTGAAGGAAATGCTGAAAACTTGGTTCAAGACTTGGATACTATAGAAGAACTCAGGGATTTGGCGAGGATAAGGATGGCTAGTTATCAACAAAGGATGGCTGTAGCCTACAATACGAATGTCAGGATCAGGAAATTCCAAGTTGGTGATATGGTATTAAGGAAAGCATTTCAGAATACCACCAATCCTGCTGATGGAAAGTTAGCACCAAAGTGGGAAGGCCCCTATTTGATTGAAGCTGAGGCAGGAAAGGGGGCATATCGATTGCTAACAATGGAAGGTGATTTGCTACCAAGAGCTTGGAATGCTGTCCACTTGAAGAAATACTTCATGTAATAAGGATCCATGATCCTTAGCTAACAAGTATCCTCGAAGGATCCTTACAGGACAGAAGATCCTCATTTTGGTAATGATCTAATCTCAAACTATTTCATTCTTTAATTATCCTATATACAAGGATAAGGATCTTGGATCCTTTATCCTCCCTTCACTTGATTCTGAGTTTTGCAGAAGGTTTAGGTATCATTAACAAAGGATTGAGTATCCACAGAAGTATCCAGTTTATTTAGGCTTGTCCCCATTTTGTTAGGCTTGTCCCCAGTTTATTTGGGCTTGACCCCAGTTATTTGGGCTTGTCCCCAGTTCTTTGGGCCTGTCCCCAGTAGCGCACGATGATCCTGGTACAGTTCATGGCAATGGGACCAGTACTCGCTTTAGGGGCTGACAATTTCAATGTACTGGCTGTATCCGGGATCCTACGTATAATGGTAGACGTACCATACATCCGTTCCTAAGGTTTCTAACGTTTTCATGTTAGCTAAGGTTTTGGCATTTTCATGTCACTAAGTTTGGATAGTCTGCAGTGAGGGCCATACTCCAGTTTACACAAGATCCTTTGGGCTTGTCCCCAGTTATCCTTTGGGCTTGTCCCCAGTTATCCTTTGGGCTTGTCCCTAGTTATCCTTTGGGCTTGTCCCCAGTTATCCTTTGGGCTTGTCCCCAGTATATTGGGCTTGTCCCCAGAATTGTTGGGCTTGTCCCCAGTTACTAACTCTTCTCTTATATTGGCTTAGTCCCAAGTTATGTTCCATTTTAGGTTTTTGAAGCTAAACAGCCAAGGATCCTTGATCCTCACCTTTTACTAAGGTTTGTCTTTTGGTTATCCTGATTATGAATGTTAAAGGGTTAGGATCCTAACTTGGATTCTCAGGTATGATCCTTAATCACTTTGATTTTATTCATTATTCATATAAGTGACCCTTATCCTTTGTCAACAGAACTAATGATCCTTAAGTTACATAACTTTTCTGAACTTGTCAACTATAGGATATTTGATCCTTGATCATATCCTAAAACTTTTAAACATGATTTATTAAACCTTTATCCTTTACTTACAAATTCAAAGAAAGTGAATAACAACAGTAGAAAAATAAAGAATTTACAAGGATAACAACACGGGAAATAGCCAAAAAGTTGAAGTTATTTTTATTCACAAAGGTTAAACCCTTTTACGGTTGTCAAAAGTGCCAACCCAAATTTCTACCAGCAATACGTGGCCCGTACATTTGGGTTGGCAAAGGGTGTCCATTGTTAACGGGTCTTGAAAGTGCAGGAAACAAAAGACGGCAGGATAACAAGTGGTTTCATCCCCCAAACAGAGGATCCCTCCACCACCTATTATCCTACCTATTGTTCAAAGGATCCATGATCCTCAACCCTAATAGCTACTGTTTAGTTATTACAGACCAACAATTGTTCATAAAAAATACCATAACCACAAAACCACTACCAAATCCTAAAAAATGGGCTCCGGCCGCGTCTAGAAATATCCATCATCGCCCATTTCAGCAGCTCACACCTTGGCTGCATCACCACCAGCATCATCACCACCAGCCTGATCCTTTCCACTGCCACTTGCCTCAATCGCCAAGACCTCAGTAGCCTCCTCCTCTTCATCCTCTAGCTCAGCCAGCTTCGCCTTCCAGCCCTCCTTGTCCCAAGTGGTCCTGTCGAAGTCAGGATCCTCAGCCTCCTGGGCCATTTGCAGCTTGATCTTGTACATGGTGATGGCGGCAGAGATTTTAGCATCCTCCAGCAGCTCAGCTTTCTCATGATCAGCATTTATCTGGGCCATGACCACCTGCTTCTTCGCCAGATTGAGGTCCTTTTCAAGGGAGGAGATGGTTTGATCCTTGGCCAGGAAGAACTTTTGGAACTCCTGATGCTTCTGCTCCGCCTCCTCAACATATGCATCAAACAGCATTTCAACCTCAGCAAATTTCTGCAAAGAAGACAAGGTAAAGTTCAGGATCACATGATCCTCAAGTGGGTAGGATAATCAAGCAGAGTCAGTGATCCTTACATCAGCAAAGTATTCTTGGAACTGGTGGCGGATAAGAGGCAAGCCTTCAAGATTTTCAGCCTCAGAGGCCTTCCTCTTCTTTCCCCCTTGGAGGTAACAGGCTTTGGAACTACGGCACTCGGGCTAGCAGCAGTCTTCTTCTTCCCAGACCTGGGAGCGACAGTAGTAAGATCGGTGACACTGAAGCGGGAGGCTGATCTTGAGGATTTTCCAGCACCTATTAATCCAAAACAGCAGATACCGTATTCTTGTTTTATTTGTATTTCAACATTTAATCATATATAAACTCGGATACTTACTTGACATTGTGACTGAGCCTGAGGATACTTCTTGAGAATCCTTGGTGTCTGCTTGAAATGTTCCTACTGCAGGATCAATATTCCGGAAGGCGTCGATCCTTTCTTTGGTTGCAGGTGATGGAATAATATGTGAAATAGAAATAGCTGCAACATAGAAACAAAGGGGTTAGTGATCCTCAGCGGAAACAGGGTTATCCTATGATCCTTCTATAAGGATCCTCTATCCTACCGATCGGGTGTGCCTCACCAGGTTTGTGTTTGAATAGAAAGCGATGTGAACCGTGGCTCACAAGGTTGTACAATTCAGCAAGTTCAGACATTCCCAAATCTATATTCTTCTGCTCAATGATCCTCTCGAGGGTAAATAAAACCCTCCACATCATTGGCATAGCTTGGATATAGGATATGCCGGTAAGAGAGAAGAAAGACTGGGTAAAAGCAGGATAAGGATAGGAGTATCCTATCAAAAATGGGGTGGCTGGAAAGGCAACCCAGGTTTCAGAAACGAAATCGCTCAAGGCGGTAGGGTCAAAAGGCTTGAAGACAGCGTTTGCAGGAAAGCAATGACGAATCCTGTCTATATCCGGATCAGTGAAGCAGTAATGTTCCTTCGGAGAATCTTTGATGATCCCTTGGCTCTTCAAAGGACTGTCTTTACGATGATCCTTAGCAGGGGATGATCGTAACTTCATCATGACTTAGAGATTTTGAGAAAGAAGAACAGAGTAAAAAGATGAAGAGAAAGGGAGAAGAGAGAGATACCTGCTTGATCTTCAAATGAGGATTTAAAGGGAGTATTGCTCGAATTTAAATGCACATTGACCCTTATCTCTAACTTGAATTTATAATGATGATCCTGCAGGGACGTCGCTTCAATGACGTATAATTGCAACGGATAGTCAGATTGTAACGGCTATATATCCGTTAGTTTGTTGCGGATAAGATCAAGAAAATATAAGTCGTTAATTTACACTTTACTCCTTATATTTTGGGGGCAATTGTTAGGGGAGGATTTTCCAATCCTAAGGATCACGGATCCTCAAGTGCTGCCAGGATCATGGATCCTCAATTCTGTTTGAATTAAGGATCCTCAGCAGGTGTTGCAGGATCAGGATTCAGGATCCTTATTGTTATCCTTATACTAACAATTGTCTACCTTGTACGTAAGCTTGTTTTGCAGGAGCAAAGGCATGGATCAAGTCTCACCGAAATTCCTGGAGCATATTCCCTAAATATTCCGCACGTGTTTGGCTCTTGTAGACGTTGTGGAGATCGTGGGGAGCTTGCATAATTGTCGGACAGTTTGTTATTTTAGTTATTTCTAATTTAAAATGGGGATAACAAGCTTGAGTAGAACACTTAGCTAATTTTGGCATTCACACACTCTCGTAACAACACTCGAACAGCTCTCGTCAGTTTACTTGGCGATTTCATACATTTTATTGCACATTGCACATTAGTGATCCTTGTAACAAGCTTGTTGTCATCCCGAGTTGTAAACTTCTTTTGTTTAATCTTAGTTGGTGATCGGTAGTTTCCATCACCCGAGGTTTTTTATGTCGGAGATCAATTCTTGATCAAGGGCTTTTTCCTCGTATAAATCCTTGTGTCATTTGTTCATTACAAAGGTGGAATGCCCTGTGAAGAAGTGACTGCCGGCATAGAGCTTGAAGTGTTCTTCGCTGAAGAAGCCATGTAGTTGAAGGTGATGAATCGGAATGACCGAAATGAACAAAATTTCTTAAAAATGAAGCACCAATTGCCCCACGGTGGGCGCCAAACTGTTTTGGTCAAAAATCAGACTAGGATAATGCAACCAAATCTTATTTTGTGAGGTATGATGCTTGAATCAATGAACAAATGTATGAACAACTTGCCAATGAAATGAACAAATGACACAAGGATTTATACGAGGAAAAAGCCCTTGATCAATGTATGATCTCCGGCATAAAAAACCTCGGGTGATGGAAACTACCGATCACTAACTATATTAAACAAGTAAAGGTTACAACTCGGGATGATAACAAGCTTATTACAAAGATCACTAATGTGCAAAATGTATGTAATCGCCAATGAGTTGCAGAGAGCTTGCGAGTGTGTGTGTTTTCTAATTGTTCTAACTATCAAGCTCGTTATCCCCTTTAATATTAGAAATAAGCTAAGTAACAAACAACCCGCAAATTGTGCAAGCTACCCACGACTTCCATAACGGTCATTCTAGCTATGCACATGCAGAATATTAGAGCATATTCCCCAGGAATATCGGCAAGACCAAGTCCCACTCGTTCATTCCTGCAAAACAAGTTTAAATATAATGGAAACAACCGTTAATGTTAGGATAACAATGAGGATCCTGGATCCTTAAACCCGCAACGTCTTCTGAGGATCCTTAACTCAAACAGAATTAAGGATCCGTGATCCTGGCTGCACTTGTGGATCCGTGATCCTTAGGTTTGGAAAATCTATCCCTAACAGTTAGTGCTCTAGGACGTAAGGTGTAATTGGTTTTTCAAATAAAGGATTGTGACTGTAATTATTGAAATTAAATGATATCCATTAATTTGATACAAACATAAAGGACGAAAAGTGTAATTTACCCAAGATGTAATGTTTAACAGAAAACATAGCAAATATCTTTAAACTAGTTATTATATACGAGTTCCAATTATAACTAGTTGATTTTCCGACCCCGCGTTGCGGCGGTGATCCAATGTCTGCAAAACGCGTGCCGACAACGGTAAGCGGATACTAAATATCAAAACATAGATAAAAATGACATAGTAACGTTAGTTACTCCGTCCTAAAAACGATTTTAAATAATCTAATATATAATAGTAGGACCCCACACGTCCTACACGTTGGAAATTCGGTTGTTTTTAGTTCAGTCATGACGTTACTAACACGTTAAAATATGGATGAGCTCGGTATCGGTAATGGCACCGAAAGTACCGAGCCCGAAAATCATCGAAATTAGGTACCAGCACCGAAAATGCTTGGTACTATACCGTATGGTATTGGAAGGTAAAAATAAGTAAATACAGGTATGATGCTAGACCAGTGTCGAACCGAAAGTAACGATTCTGAAAACGTCAAAAGGTGGGTACCAAATTGGTACCGAAAATAATTTGGTATAGTAAATTTGGTACCGATACGATACCGGTTTGATTACATGATTTGATACCATTTGCTCATCAATAATTTAAATATCCAAGTTAATTTTACATGTTACAATTCATTCATTACGGAAAAAGGCAAAAAAGAAAATGAAAGAAGTTGTGTGTATAAAACCTCGTTCAAACGAAATACAATTTACTTACCACGTGTATGGAAAGCAATTTAAACGGTGCAATTATTTGCGTTGCTACATGGCATGAGCTCAAAGGTGATGTTAGGGATGAGCTCGGTACCGAAAACCCCCAAAAGTGGGTACCCGTACCGATAAAGTTAAAGGCTTCCGCGCGGCGTTTCGTCGTATGTTTTAAACGACGAATCCAATTACATTAAGTTCTATTTTTGAAATGTTGTAAACATGTGGGAATGTTAGTATGAAAAGTTTTTGTAAAGTCACATTATAGCATTAAAATGTGTATTTTATTAATAAAATCTTGATTAATTAAGTCAGGTGTTACAAATCACCACTAATTCCCCTGTGGGTGTATGAATTTCTATGGAATTCTTATCACAAAGAATTTGAGCATGGTTGGCTACTAACCAATCCATTCCTAACACCACATCGAATCCAGCTAATTTCATAGGTAACAGGTTTGCATGAAATTTATGGCCTAAAAGTTCTATCTTTCCTTCTTGCAGAATCTTATCTATGTTGACAGAATTTCCATCTGCCGTTTCGACTGTAAAAGTCTGCCTAAGTTGGGTTAAGGGTAACTTAAGTGCTTGGCAGAATGAAGTATTTATAAAACTTTGGTTTGCACCAGTGTCAAATAATACTTTTGCATAAACGTTGTGAACTAGGAACGTACCAGCTATCACATCAGGAATCAATTCGGCTTCCTGATTCGTCAGTTGAAAGGCTCTTACGTTCTTCTTGGTAGTTCCTTCTGCAGGTTTGGTTTTATTATCAGCTGGTTTAGCTAATTTAGGGCCGTCTGGCCTAATATGTTCAGCTTCTCCACAATTGTAGCAAACTGTGAATTTCTTCTTCCTGCAGTCTTCCTCTTGATGCCCCGGAATTTTGAAAAAATTGCAATATCCCTTGCATCTTTCAAAATGCTTCCTTTTGCAAGAATTGCAAAATGGACCAGTGGAAGATTGCCCAGTCCCCCTTCTTTTGAAATTATTACGGTTACCCATACGGAATCCTTGGGTAATCTTTTGGGCCGCTTCCATCTTTCTATTTTCTTCTCGCGTCCGTACCAGTTCGTCAGTCAGAGTATTGGCTAAATCCACAGCATCATCAATCGTGCGGGGTTTAGCAGCTTTAACGATATTACGGATTTCGCCAATCAATCCCCAAATATAACGGGAAATAAGTACTGGTTCTGGCGAAGCCAGAGTTGGTACTACTCTTGCATACTCGAAGAATGTCGAAGTATACCCTCGACAATCTACACCAATCATTCGATGATTTAGGAATTTATTTGTCATTTGTTCCTTTTCATACTCGGGACATAATTTTCTTTCTATGAGATTTTTAAACTCTTCCCATTTCATAGCATACGCCACAGTTCTTCCTTTAGCTTGTAGAACTGTATTCCACCATTCTAAAGCCCCTTCTTTAAAAAGATTCGACGCATACATGACCTGGTCTTCTTCAACACATTTACTTATGGTAATTACTGCCTCGGTTTTCTCTAACCAACGCAGTGCTGCAGTCGCCCCTCGTTACCTGCAAACTCAGCTGGTTTACAGGCAAGAAATTCTTTGTAAGTGCAACCAGGCATTGCAGCTTTCATTTTCTTGAGAATCGGGACTTGCAGAATATTATCGTTATTGTTATTGTTGCCGCCTCCGTTTACACTATTACTGAAGTTATCTTCATGAGTACGTTTGCTAGGAATAATTTGTTGAGGTTCAACAGGTTTCTGGGCAGCAGCAAGGATTGCTGGAATAGCATTGGCTATTCGTTGAGCAACAATATTTTCTATATCTTGCTTAGTCATAAATTGATCCTCCTGGTGTTGCTCAGATTGGTTAATCTCGTTAACTGGTTCATTATTAGCGTTTTCCATCTGATAATTAATATATATAATTTATTAGTATAAAGTAATTAACAATTATACACAAAATAATCATGCAAATTTCACAACACATATATATATCCAAAATTATCGATTCCTCGATTTCCCTTTTTATATATCATATTATGCATCCGTACACACTGTTATGTTACAAAGTTTTATTTTTATTTTACAGGATTATATTTTTATTACTATTATTATTATTATTATTATATAATCATAACTACGTTCTCACACCATCCCTTCTGCTGGTATTTCAGAAACGACGCTCCCTCTCGTCGTACTTCCAGGAGATTTGCTCTCCCACTTCCCGAATCCTATTCCCTGCACCTATCAGTTCCTCGCCAAAATGGCGGAGTTCAGCTAAGTTTTCATTGCTCATTGGTGGGTTTGGTATAGGTTCTGGGTCGAACTGAGGGAAAAAGGTATAAGGATTATTAAGGAGGTTTTGAAACTGCCAGTCGTTGGTCCACCACTCGTCCATTTCTCCTAAAGGTTGGGTATGGATTAAAGGTTCTGGGATGGCTGGTTCCAAATTTATTGGAAGTTAAGTTTCAGCAGGATAAGGGTAAAGGTTGGTTTTGATAGGGCTAATGATATCACAGCCTGCCAATATGCGATCCAATTCTTCCTGTAAAGGCAATTCCTCGACTTGCTTAGAACTTTCCCCAATTTCCATTTCTGCTTGCCTGGAATCTTCCCCGATTGCAATTCCTTTTCCTTTATCTATGGGATTCTCTATTTTGGGAATTCTCCTAGTTACTGGTTTCCTTCTGCGTACACGCCTCCATCCTACAAATCTTCTCCTTTTCTTAGGTTTTGGTTTCTCCGAAGTTGAAGCGTTGAATTCTGTAGGTTCTTCTATATCAAGTATATAACCAGTAAAGTCTTTGGAAACTTCTATTTTCACCGGATAGAGATTGAGATTCTGAAGGGCTTCAGATAACTCATTCATGCTGTTTAGCATATATGCAAAAATACTAAGTTAAAATTTTATAAAAATTTCACAGATAACCTTCAAGTATTATTGCATACCATTTTGACTAATTTAATACAAAGGACAACTGAAAAATAAAACATACTAGGGTTTATTAAAAACTTATTTATTTACTGGGTAAAGTTTCTGGTTTGTAGGTGATAAGGGTGCTAGAATTGAGTCAGGGTATTTAAATGTTAGCATTAACTACTACCGTGGCTAGCATATAGAGATCTGCCCATTTTTCATCTAACTGATATTCCCATGGTGGGTTACTGCCTATTTCCTGAGTTTCCTGAATAATTCTCCTTACTTTCGGTTGTGATTTCTTTATTTTCTCCTGACTTTTCCTAATAATCAAACTTCTTTTATTAGGAGAAAGTGGTTCCTCATATTGTGCTTTTCGAACAAATATTCCTTCCTCAGTATCTATTGAGTATCTTGAGGAATTTGATTGGGATGAGCTTCCCTTTTTGTTTTGGTGAATTATCTAATTTAAGATATATATCCGAGATTCTTTGCTTACCCATACTGTAACTAACAAGTAGTCAGTTAATAAAACATCTAATCACAAAATGATAATTAGGAAAATTAAGTATTTAAAATACTTAATAGGCTTAAATCAGTGGCTCAATCAGTAGCGCTGATACCACCTTTTCCTGTCACGGCCCCAGCCCCGGTTTGACCCGGTCAGGAGCCGCGGGACAGGAACCCGTGGTATTCGTGATGCGACAGCGGAAGATTTTTAACAGGATCTTTTTAAAACTCAAAATGCCCAATTATTTTATTTCATAATTTGGGATAAAACCCCATAATTTACAATGGAGGAATTTAACTAGGAAATTCCCAGATTTATTAAAACATGTTTATTTATTTTTAACTGAGCCACCTCTTCAAGCTTGTTAGTGCTCCGTAGCACGTTTCCTTGATTTACAGCAGGTCGCCTGAAACATGTTTTAAAAATATTTTATCAGCCTCAACTTTGATAAAACGACACATAGTTATCAATTACAGCATAAGAGCGATTACAATGGCTTCTATCTTATTTTTATCTGGCGCTGTGTCACACTGTGTGACGATGGTCATACCACTATTGGGTCCTGTCACCCAAGTAGTGATGATTATCCATGTTAGGTCAATGAACCTAACCGGGAGAGAAATTAGTAATGTGCCCAATACCCCACTAGCCAGTGATTCAAGATATCCACGACTTACTCCCTGTAATTATAACTTTTGAAAATAATTTGAGGTATTGTAAAACATTGTTGATAAAAAGAGAATGACTCACATTGCAGATTTATATGGGCAGAGTTTAGCCTACTGATTAGCCTTTTAACCTAAATTTAAACAACATGCACACGAACTAGGTCAGTAACTAATACAGCATTTACGATAACTCACGAGATTAAACCCTCACAACGAATGACAAAGTGCGATACTTAAACATCCATCGAATTCACGGCGAATGACAAAGCATAACCCTAATGTGGGCAGCACTTAAACATCCTTTGGATAGTTTCAATCGATCGGACATTGAATCATAGCAGCGATCGAGTTAATACTCTGTATCGTAGTAGCACCCCGCTATATTGAAAGTAAATTTCGAATTACAGCAGTGGGAATTCGTTTTTGAATTGAGATTTCGACATCAGAGGACTGCTCGTAGCATGATCTATTTATAGGTGAAATTTAGGGCTCACGCGGCCCGCGTGAACCTTCGACCATACCTTACGCGGCCCGCGTAACCACCTAGTCTAGGCGTAGGTTTGATTGGTCACGAGTAGGTATGCCAGCTGGTCAACACGTGGATCCAGAACACTTATACGGTCAACCCAATATGGACGCGGCCCGCGTAAGGTTAAGCTAACCCTTACGCGGCCCGCCTGAAACCCACAATTCTTGATTTCTTGATTTTTGATATGGATTAGGGTTTCAGGGGTCCGGGTATTCACTTACGGTTAAAATTGGGAAAATTTTGAGAGTCCTTACATTGATACTTTAGTTTTTTTAAATAAATAAAAGACACCGTATTTATAAACATATATTGAATATTGTAGTTCTGTTGTTATTCCACCAAGGCCCCAATACAGAACATATATACTAGATACAAGAACAAGGAAAAGGAAACAAATAATTCTAGCCATAAACTAAGGCATGCAATCGGGATCTAAAATGATGGCCATAAAGAGAAAATACTTTCCACAATAATATTCCCCCTCAAGTTGGAGCGTGAAGATTCCGAACGCCCAACTTGCCAAGTAAAACCTCCAACTATTTCGATCCGAGAGCCTTGGTAAACAAGTCCGCCACTTGATGGTTGGTGTTGATGCAAACCGGTTCAACTTCCTTTGACTCGACACGTTCGCGGACAAAATAGCAATCCATTTCGACATGTTTAGTACGCTCGTGGAAAACCGGGTTATTTGCAATGTGTTTGACTGCAATGTTGTCACAGAAGACGGTAGTTGGAGCTGTTTGGGGAGTGTCGAGATCACTGAGGAGCCATCGCAGCCAAAGGATTTCACTAACTGTTGTGGCCATGGCTCTATATTCGGCTTCAGCCGAAGATCGAGATACGACCGACTGCTTCTTTGACTTCCAAGAAACGGGACCACCCCCGAGGAGAAGAAGGTACCCGGTTCTTGACCTTCTAGTGAAAGGACAACCTAACCAGTCGGAATCGGTATAGGCCACGAGATTGTTTCCCCCTGTCTTTGGCAATAGGATGCCTTGCCCAGCGGTTGCCTTCAAATATCTAACGACCCTTGTAGCGGCTTCGAGATGACTTGTAGGAGGATCCGCCACAAACTGGCTTAGGATACTAACCGAATGGGCAATATCGGGACGGGTGGCCTGGAGATAGAGCAACCTCCCAACAAGTCGCCGATAATGACTTGGATCAACCCGATCTTCCTCATTTCCTGCTTCCAACTTTAGATTTTGTTCCATAGGTATCGGACTCGGCCGACATCCAAGCATACCAGCATCTTCAATATTGTCGAGAGTGTACTTCCTTTGACTAAGTACCATACCTTCTTCCGTTCGAGCGATCCCGATCCCCAAAAAATACTTGAGATTTCCAAGATCTTTTATGCTGAAACGTTCATTCAGAAACAATTTTATCTCGCTCATTCTCGTAGCATCATTTCCAACCAGAATCACGTCATCAGCGTAGATTAAGACTGCAACATATATTTCCTTCCTCCTAAAAATAAATAAGGAATGGTCCGCCTTTGACTGTCTAAAACCGGCTTCGACAAGAGCTGTGGTAAACTTATGATACCAATTTCTCGACGCCTGTTTGAGCCCATAAAGAGACTTTCTTAGTCGACACACTTTGTTCTCCTTTCCGTTATCAAAACCTTGAGGTATCTTCATGTACACCTCCTCATTCAAATCCCCATGCAGGAATGCATTATTCACGTCCAATTGATGAATTATCCAGTTTCGTTTGACTGCGACTGCCAAAACGGTTCGAACGATAACCAACTTGGCAACCGGAGCAAACGTGTCATGAAAATCGATCCCTTCCATTTGTGTGAAACCTTTAGCAACCAAGCGGGCTTTGTATCTTTAAATGTCTCCATTGGGCTTGTACTTAACCTTGTAAACCCACTTGGAATCAATGGCCCTCTTACATTTCGGCAAGTCTTCAAGAGTCCACGTTCCGTTCATTTCAAGTGCCTCTATTTCTCGTTTCATAGCTACCCTCCAGTTTTCATTCTGCACAGCTTGTTTAAAGGTTCTTGGCTCATCGGTTTTATCGATGGCCGACAAGAAGGCCTTGTGAGAATGTGAAAAATTATTATAGCAAACATAGTTGGACATGGAATGTACCGTAGAAGAGCGTTGATCAGAAACAAGTGCGGCATGGTCGAGGGACGGTGGTAGTGAGACATCATACCCATCTAGTCATTTCGATCTAGCACGTTCCCTTCTTTCTCTCGGTTTTCGTTCAAGAGGTTCGGCCTCGTTGGGTTGCTGGGCCTCGGCCTCGATATTGTTGGGTTGCTGGGCCTCGGCCTCCATGTCGGGAGGGTTCGGTTGCTGGGCCTCATTATTTTCGGGATTAATGGGTATTGGATCCATGTCATTCTCAACCACATTTTGCTCAGTCACTTGTGGCTCATCATTGCTCTCATTTTCGTTGTCTGTAGCAGAAGTTGGTGTTTGATTAATATTGCATTCTTCATTGTGGTCTCCATAGTACCAAGGTGGAAACCCGAAAACACCATCGTCTTTTTACACGTGGTCTTGTTGGTCACCTTTGTAAGGAAAGATGTTCTCAACAAACTTGACATCTCTTGAAACAATGATTTTACCCCTTTGTACATCAAATATTTTGTATCCTTTCGTTCCGCCCGGATAACCGAGAAATACCCCTGGCTTCCCCCTTTCTTCGAGCTTGTCACCATTCGTGTCGGTATTTCTATAGTAGGCGAGACACCCAAACACCCTTAAAAGATAAAAATTTGGCTTTTCGTTGTGGATCATTTCATATGGCGTCTTGTTGCCTATGACTTTGGAGGGAAGACGATTGATAATGTGAGCAGCGGTTAAGACGCACTCCCCCCAAAATCTCTTCGGTAGGTTAGCCTCAAATCTGATAGAACGTGCTGTTTCGAGAAGATGGCGGTGCTTTCTCTCCACAACACTGTTTTGTTGAGGCGTGTGTGGACATGTGGTTTCAAGGATGATGCCATTTTCGGCATAAAACTTGTTCATGCGATTAGAGGTAAACTCTCCTCCATTGTCACACCGAATACGTTTGACTAGCCTTGAAAATTGGGTTTTGATGTATTGATGAAAGTAAATAATACAATCACTTACTTCATTTTTATGTTTCAACAAGAATACCCAAACACCCCTGCTATAATCATCGACAATGGTGAGGAAGTATCTTGCTTGAGTGAGTGAAGGCGTTCTATACTTCCCCCATATGTCACAATGCAAAAGCTCAAAACAATCTTTGGTTTTAATAGAGCTATTAGGAAACGACAATCTCTTATGTTTTGCTTTAACACAAGAATCACAAAACGACATACTAGTTTTTGAAGGAAATTCAATAAAATCAATCCGAGAAAGTTTCTCACGTGAAGCGTGCCCCAAACGCCTATGCCATGTATCCATAGTTACCATCAACGCCTTCCTTTCACTACCCACCATGTCCATCTCGTAAAGACCATCCGTGCATTTACCCGCCCCAATCAACCTCCTCGTCGCTAAGTCCTGCATCACACAAAAGGTTGGGAAAAATGTTACTGTACATTGTAGGTCTTGTGACAACCGACTAACCGACAAGAGGTTACACGTGAATTTTGGAACGTGCAAAACATTCTCAATTTTTAGACCATTTGGTAAAGTGTAAGTCCATCTTCCTTCTACGGGAACGTGCAGACCGTTAGGAATAGTGACCAGATTTTCATTCAAAGTTCTCACTTTACTTTCGATCCATTTCTGCCTGTGTGTTATGTGCTCTGAAGCACCCGAATCAACAATCCACTTATCTTCGCGTCTAACGTTACCTGCAACGGTTTCCGTCAAGGGGATTTCGGAGGGGTGGAGATAGTGCGGAGAGGAGTGGTCGATATTTTGGTTTTGGTTTGGAGTTTTGGCTGTCGTGGAGTCATCTTCTCCGGCCATTGTTCTTGGCGGTCGAAGATGTTAGGGTTTAATGGTAGAGCAGTATATTACCTGCTCTGATACCATATAAACATATATTGAATATTGAAGTTCTGTTGTTATTCCACCAAGGCCCCAATAGAGAACATATATACTAGATACAAGAACAAGGAAAAGGAAACAAATAATTCTAGCCATAAACTAAGGCATGTAATCGGGATCTAAAATGATGGCCATAAAGAGAAAATACTTTCCACAATAATAGTATTTCTCATTTCATGGGTTCTATGAAATTCAAACGGTTAATTAGATACTTTAGTTTTTTTTAACGGCGTACGGTTAGTATATCGTCAACTGGGTTAGTATCACCAAATTAGTATTAAAATCCTCTTTCGCCTGGATTTGAACTCAGGACCTGCAAGAGAAATAAAGGTTCCCACTTCTCCCTTGACCACTAGACTAAAAGATCATTGGTAATTAGATACTTTAGTTACCAATTACCACAATAATTTACATCTTATTTCCTTAAAAATATCAAAAATTCGTTTGATACATGCAAATCCTTTAAAATTAACTTCCAGAATAAATTTTTATATTATTGAATCAGAAAAACACTATATCAAGATCCGTTTCTTAGGTCCCAAAGGGGATAGCTTGGTGGTAAATTGGTGTGTTCCCCAACTAAGTGGTTATGTGTTCAAATCCTGCAAATGGCAGGTTTGATGTGATTTTAATTGTTAAAAAAAAGATCCGTTTCTTAGGCAATTGATGGTTCACGTGTTTTTACCATCAAAATAAAATAATTATTGAGACTTCAAAATAAAATAATTATTGAGACTCCAGATGATAGAATTCGGATTCAGGCCATCACTATCAACCAGCCGAGCTCGAGCTTTGAAAACAAATATTGAATCTATCAGAGTTCGAGCTCGGCTCATTTGCACCTCTACTTATGACGTATATCCACCATCAGTGGTGGACCTAACCCATTAATTTAGGGGTATCCCGAAAAAAAATTACCGCGCAATTATAAAAAAAAAACAGTAATAAATAAAGTAAAACAAATACCTAATGGATGTGTCATCTTTCTTTTTCATAGCTTGAAATCGTTCCATCACATCGTCTTCTTTTACTTTATCAAAGTTTATTTTTTCGACCACGCAAACCATAGCATTGTTCAAATATTATGGGCCCATTCGATTGCGTAAATCCGTCTTGCCATACTTTAATTTAGAAAAATATATATATATATATTTCAACGGTTGCGGTTGCGACTGGTAAAACCAAAGCTAGCTTCACTAACTGATAAACCAAACGACAAGAACTATGTGTTCCGGTTTCCACCATAAGACAAGCAAGATCACTTATTCAACTATAATATCGTTCTGCGTTTTAGGTTAACTTTATTAATTATATTTAGGGACTTCTTTCAATTTTATTATTGTTATTTTGGACTTATTTTATCATTCGGACATAATTATTCTACAAGTTTTCGGGTTGAAAATGTTTGAGTTTATAAAAAATGGGATTTTAGTAATATCATGTATCCTATTTTTTGGTTAGAGGTATTCTCGTATTTTTTAGAGCTATCCTTTATATAAAATTGGAAAAAAAGCACTACGACTACGGGGTTGAGTCGTAGCCGGTGCTACGGCTCATAATACTATGGTTCCGCCCCTGTCCACCACAATAATGTTATAATAAATATTATACGGATAAGTAAACTACTAGAAATGACTACCGCAGATGCAAAGTTTTGCCCCTGCTTTTTTTAACGGCAAATTTGGATCACTGACGGACCATTGGAGTATCATCGTGTCACCAGCGGAACCACCCGATCATATCCATCTCCACTAGGCATAATTGCCTATACATAAATTTAGGAGGAAACCCAATAAATATGAGAAAAACTCTCTTGTAAGAATCAAACTCAAGACCTATTGGTCCAAAGTCTTGTCTCATCCACTAGGCTATAAAGCCATGGGTTAGTGTTGCCCCTACTGTATCGCGCAGGCACCACACACACACACACACACACACACACACACATATATATATATAGGGAGCCACTAAAATAGAAACCACCTCCAGTTGTAAGAACCACTCTAAACCAATCAAATTATGCCCTATATATATATATATATATATATATATATATATATATATATATAAATAGTGGAAGGTTCAAATGAGAAGAATTTTTTTGTAAGAAGAAGTTTCAACCAATAAGAATGCTTCATTTTACTTCATTTAATATTTGCATTTAAGGGTGAGGTTCGGCTACAAAGTCCATTTTTCCTACAAAGTGTACAAAGTCATAAAACACCACAATTTCAGCTATAAAACACACTCAAAACCCACAAATAACAAAGTGAAGATCACTAAAACACAATATCCAAACCCTAACAGTTCATCAAAACTTCAAACCTATCATCGTAGAATTATGAATATAAAACACAACATGATAATCAACATAAAACACACTAATGTTAGTTGTTCGATAATCAATGCCATATCATCCAAAACACAACACAAAACCCATAAGTATGGCATTTTAGTAGTCTTCACTTTGTTATTTGTGGGTTTTGAATGTATTTTTGGGTTGATATTATGGTGTTTTATGACTTTTTACACTTTGTAGGAAAAATAGACTTTGTAGCCAACTCCCACCCTTGCATTTAATTTTAATATAAGGGTATATTGGTAAACTTACATAAATCATTAATTTGTATTCTTCTCCTTTAATAACTAACTAAATTAAATTTGTAACTCATTTTCAAAATATATACTTTTTCCAAATTAAAAAAAAAACAACTTAATTTATAGTGTAGAATAAATTTTTAGTTGTGTAGGATAAATTACGAGTTGTGTAGGATATATTTCGAGGTGTGTAGGATAAATTTCGACTGTGTAGGATAAAATTCTATAATGTGTAGGGTATATGTAGGAAAATTTTGATATGTGTAGGTTTTGTAGATTATATGTAGGATAATTAATGATTAGTTGACTAATTAATTAAAGAGAGAAAAAAATTAATGATATGAGTTATAAATGCAATAGTATTTTACTAATATGTCATTTCTTCTTTTTCTTCTCATATTAAATTTCGTCTCAAATGAACCTTCCCCTATTTAAATATATATATATAGGGAGCCGCTAAAATAGAAACCACCTCCAGTTGTAAGAACCACGAGAACCACTCTCAACCAATCAGATTATGCCAACTAAAAGGGTATTTTGGTCTTTTACCCCAAATGTCAAATCCCCATTCTCTCTCCATTTAATGCTACCAGACCATTCTCTCTCTAATATTTCAAAACCCCAAAGTTACACCATTCTCTCTCTAATATCAAAACCTCCTCCATAACCAACCACCATCAACAACCTCACCACAACAACCTCACCACAACAACCATCGTCCCCGTCAACTCCACACCGGCAGCAAGCACCACCACTGCCGCTGGCGACCCTCACCACCGTCGTTGCAGATTTGAACGTCTCTGTCTCTAAACCCCGTCACCACCATATCAGATCTGAATCGTCTCGCTTTCTAAACCCCCACCAACACTATGGTAGATCTGAATCGCCCCTCTTTCTCTCTCTAAACCTCGTGAGTAGCTGATCTATGCTCTTACGGCCGGCCGTCTGCAGCGGTGACGGGTCACGGCCGGACACACCGGCTACAGTGGCGGCGGGGGTGGTGGGTGATCTAGATGATGGTATTGACGATGATGGCAGATGATGACGGGTCACGGCCGGAGACACCGGCTACAGTGGCGGCGGAGGTGGTGAACGATTCAGCTCCGGCAGACCTCCGGTATGTTTTGGGGGTTTGATCTGATGGTGGGGTTTTGATATGGTGATTTTGATGTTTTTGGTTATGATCTTGTGTCCCTGTTTACGGCTGATTTTTTGATGTTCTGGTGATTTTTTGATGATGCTGGTTATTTTGATGTTTACGGCTGATTTTTTGATGATGCTGTTTTTTTATGTTTACGGCTGATTTTTTGATAAGTGAACTATGTGGGTTTTGATCGGTTGGATTTGGGTGGCGATGATGAAAAAAAACCTAGATTTTGATGACGATGGCGCGGCAACGATGGTGGAGGGTAGGTTTTTGATCCTACAACCCCACTTTGCAGCCTTTTGATTTACGGAAAATCTGAGCCACACCGTAAACTTTTTAACGTAAAATGTAAACTTTTTAACGTAAAACGTGAAAACGTAAAACGTAAAAAGTTTACCGTAAAACGTATGTAAAAATGTAAAACGTAAAAAGTTTAACGTAAAACGTAAAAAGTTTAACGTAAAACGTAAAGGTTTAACGTAAAATGTAAAACGTAAAAAGTTTAAAAAGTTTTACGTAAAACCTAAAACTTAAAAAGTTTAACGTAAAACGTAAAGAGTTTAACGTAAAATGTAAAATTTTTAACGTAAAACGTAAAAATTTTAAAGTAAAACATAAAACGTAAAAAGTTTTACGTAAATCGTAAAACGTAAAAAGTTTAACGTAAAACGTAAAACTTTCTCTACATAAATTGTAAAATGTAAAAAACCGTGTGATAAAACGGCGCCTAAACAAGGGGCGTGAATGAGGCGCATAAAAACGCCTCGAAAAAAAACGAGACGTAAAAAACGTCGCGTTAAAACGGGACGTAAAAAACGGCGCGTTAAAATAACGACGCTTGGAAAAGCTGAGCGTAAAAAACGGCGTGCAAAAACGATCAGTTAAAAAACGATGCGTGATATAGCCGGGCGTAAAAACGGCGTGCAAAAACCGGCGCGCAAAAAAATTTGTCTTGTTAAAAAAATTTGAATTTAAAAATGCTTTTAATAAAAAAATTCTTTTTAGAAAATAAAAAGTAATATAATAAAACAAAAAAATAATAAAAAATAATAAAGAAAAAAAGTCAAAAAAGTGTAATTTTACTAAACTACTCTTTTGGATTAAAATATTAATGACATAATAAGACAAAATGTATTTAATATTCATTTTAGTTACTTTTAATCTCATCTATCCACCTTGTTGATCTAATGGTTAGGAACTGATTCTCACGGTTCTTACAAATGAATGTGGTTTTCATTTTAGCGGTACCCTATATATAGGGTAGGGCTCAAGAGTGAACCATATTGTTTTTGTGAACAAAATGAACAAATCTTGTCCATTGATTTAGGAGATCTTCAGATTTATAATAATGACAATTTTCTAATTATTTATGTTTAGAAAATAAATGAAAAGGGTATAAGTGTAAATTGTTAACTAGTTCTTCTTCTAATTAAATATTTAATTACATTCTCTCTCTTCATTTCTCTCGCCAATTAACTAGTTTATTAATTTAAAAATAAACACAATTACTATTCAGCCAACCTTTTTTATACACATACGTATATCCGTTTTATACATATGCATACACATGTAATTTGAATAATACATATATGTACTTTGAGTATCCAATACAAGTACATATGTGTATAAACCATTTATTAGTTCTATTTGTGTATTTTATACACAGTTTCTATTCAGCCAAACTGTTTTATACACATATGTATATCTTTTTTATAGACATACATACACATGTAAATTAAAAAGTACATATATGTATAACAACACTATGAATGGAATGTATTGAACAAAAGTTGAAAAAAAAAACTTAAGCAAAAGGCACATCTATTACATATCATAAAAGAAACCTCTTTGAGGACACGTGTCAATCAACGAGGCTACCTAAACAAATGACTCCTGATCTGATTAAAAAAGTTTTTTATAAATATTATTTAAGTGTGATAATATCTTTTGTTCAATATTGGAATAATTCATGGTTGTTTGTTGCCTAATGATTTAAAGAAAATTTAATCCATTAAAAATTTTAAATCTTCCATTCAAACTTTATCTAACATTGGTGTTGGGTTTTGAATTATTTATTCAATATTAGGATAAAGGATTCAACTGACAAGCGATTGGATCGACACTTTATTTGAAGAAATCTTCATTGAAAATGAATTGTGTCAATGTGGTCAACAAAATCAATTCTCAATTTTTTTATTTCTAATTTTAATATCCTTCCTTTTGTTTAATTTTTTCTACCGTATATTATGTTGATTTACTTACTCTTTATTAATTTTTCAATGACAAATGTTATAATAACTTTACTTCTAAATTACACTAAATAGATCCTAATCTATCCATACTATTATGTTGATTTACTCTCTTTATTAATTTTTTCAATGGCAAATGTTACTTTTTGTGTTTAACGTATAGTGCATTCATAAGTTCCCATATCTTTTAAAAAACTTAAACATATTAAGCATAGGTACTTGGTGTCTTTATAGATAGACTATATTTTTCATATAACTAAGTTTGTTCATTAACCATTTTGGAACAAAATGCTTCCCTATAACAAAATCGTTTGTTTTTTTATGATATAACTTTTTCTTATTATCACGAAAACTAAACTTTGTATTAATATATTATCATTAGTTTTTTATGATATAATTTTTTTTTCTTATTTGGTACATAAAATTAGGTTTATTCAACCCATGTAATACATAGGGTTTTAAAAAAATAACTTTTTTTTATTATTTACTATACAAAATTACATTTATTTAACCAATGTATTACACAAGATTTTTAAAAATATAACTTTTTTTTATTATTTGGTATTATAAATTACATTTGTTAAATCCATACAATACACGAGTTTTTTAAGGATATATTATTTTTATTATTTAGTATATAAAATTAAATTTAGTAAACCCGTGTAATACACGGGGTTCTAACCTAGTTATTACATATAACTATCTTCATACTTAATGTCAAATATTCGAACTATTTATACAAAAAGAATTAAAAAGTGAGAATTAGTATTTATTGACCATAAACAAATTAAAAAAAAATACTTATTAAAAATAAACAAGTTTTAGTGTATTACCAGATGGTGCTTGTATACGGTATGACATTTATCTTTTTTATTAAAAAGAAACAGATGGTAAAATCTTTACAATCTTTACAAAATTCGTTAAAAATGACACCGTCTGATAAATGGTGTTAAGATAAAAGATAAAACTTGTAATTTTTCCAATAATATATATATATTTTTTTTTTGGACAGCTGCATATATATAGAGAGAGAGAGAATGATTTGGCACACACACTCCTTTTTAACTTTTGCCTTGTTTCTCGGAGCTCTAATCGTCCCCAATTCATTGAACCTGCTGGCTGCATTCAACTCACTGTAAGTTTGCTGTACGGTTTTTTCTCGATTCCTATATATATGTTCGATTACGATAATTACTCGCGAATTATGCATTTCCCAAACGATTTGATTAGGGTTAGGGCTTGGATTTGGTATTATTGTAGTTGAATTATCTGTCAATTTGAAGGAGGAGGAAGTTAGGGTTTTGTTAGATATGGAGGGTAATTTGTCATCATCGGGGGTTTCGGGAGGGAGTTTTGATTTGCAAAGAGTTCATCATCAACAAGGATCCATGATGCTTCCTTGTGTTCATGAGAATTTCCCCTTTCGAATAGGATCAGGAACGATTCCAGATTCTAATCGAACCATTTCGTTAGCTGCCGAGTTTGGTAAAGGCGAAACGAGAGCGATGAGTGGTGAGGATGACCCGAGCTTTACAGAAGAAGACGGAGCGAAGAATGTTAACATGCACTTCGCCTCACCGTGGCAACGAGTGAAATGGAACGACCAGATGGTGAGGCTTTTGATCACTGCGGTTTCTTACATAGGTGAAGATGCTGAGTACGGATCGCGAAGAAAGTTTTCGAATTTACAAAAGAAAGGGAAGTGGAAGTCGGTTTCTAAAGTTATGGCGGAAAGGGGTCATTTTGTTTCGCCGCAGCAGTGTGAAGATAAGTTTAATGATTTAAACAAACGGTATAAACGACTTAATGAAATTCTCGGAAGAGGTACGTCTTGTGAGGTTGTAGAAAACCCCTCGCTTCTTGATTTGATGGATCATGTTCCTGAGAAACTCAAAGAAGAAGTTAGGAAGATTTTAAGCTCTAAACATTTGCATTATGAAGAAATGTGTTCGTATCATAACGGGAATCGTTTACACCTTCCTCCGGATCCTGAACTACAACATTCGTTAAGATTAGCTCTTAGAGCTCCAAATGATCATGAGATAAACGATGGACGACACGAGGATCCTGATGATGATGATGATCAAGATCCATATGTGGATCTTGATCATGATGAATATGATGAATACCACCGTCATCATCATCATGGTGTCAATGTGGGTCAAAGAACAGCATGTGGAGTTGGTGAAGGATCTTCAAAGAGGGTAAAACAAAATGAAGATTCTCTGATGAAAAACGTGCAGATGGACATGGATCAAGAAGGTGTGAAATCGAATCTTTTGCAGGATCAATGGCTGAACAACCGTTTTTTACAACTAGAAGAACAGAAGGTACATATTCAAGCACAAATGTTGGAGTTAGAGAAAGAACGGTTTAAATGGCAAAGGTTTCGCCGTAAAAAAGATACGGAATTGGAGATGATGAGAATCGATAACGAGAGGATGAAGATGGAAAACGATCAAATGCTGTTGGAATTGAAGCGTAAGGCGATGTCTGCAGATCTTAATCAATAAGGTCCGCCTAAAGTATTAAAATAAAAAATAATTTTGATTTTTTCCCCTTATTGATTTTCCGGTTTTGGTTAGCAGCTCTTTATGTTATTCGAGTATGAAAGCGTCATCTGTTAATTACTGATTAGTGACTGCACTCTGTACCGTTTTGTGACGTCTTGTTGTCGGGTGTACTTGAGTTTTTTTTTTACATCACTGCTAGGTCTTTGGATAGCTTGAAGTTGATCATAATTGTTTTCAGAAAATCTTCTAGTCTTTAGAAAAAAGGCGTGCCTGAGACTCAAGGCCCGCCAGTCGGTCCTGAAGATGCATCAGGGTCTTGAGGTGCGGTCAAAGTATGGGTCTTTCTTTAGGCGGCTGATATGTGAAAACAACCGATGGAGGAAGAAATTATGAATGGTTTATTTGGTAAAAAGGTTCACTTTTCATAGTTTCTGGAAAACTATACTGCTGGAAACTAAGTTCTTATAAGTTGCATGTATTAGGTGCTGATGGAGGTGATAAAAACCGGTTCTGAAACTGGTTTGTTTGAACCAGAAATGAACCGTAGGGTTAAAATCGGTTTGTAATCCTACACTTTGAAACTGGTCTAACCTGAACCGAACCGAACCAATCAAAACCAGGTTTTAAACTGGTCAAATCTGTTCATTCCTTCACAAAAACCGCCGAAATTGTCTTACCAAAAACCAAGTTTTAACATTTTTTACCCGACTCGATCTGAGTTTGAGCCAAAATCCCACACCTCTAGGTGTTGAATATTGTTCATTTTTACCACAAGTATTGTACATACTAGGTAGGTCTCCTTACTACTCATATATTTGATGTTTAAGTGTTTGTAACATGATGTTACAACCAACTAGAGTGTCTAAATCAATCATAAAGGGTACTGAAATATGTATTAGAACAAATATTTATAGTTATACTTTTATATCAAAGTAACGAAAACGAGCTCCTAACAAAATTCAAGAATAAGGGTATGTTTGGCAAAAGTAGCTGGTGGCTGTAAGCTGGAAGCTGATAGCTGGTGGCTGGAAGCTGGTGGCTGGAAGCTGGTAGCTGTAGCTGGTAGCTAATAGCTGTAGCTTTTTAGATATATTTGGTGTTTGGTAGAGTAGTTGGAGCTTTTAATAAAATGTATAAAATGACCAAAATGAACATAACTAAAAATTTAGAAAGTTGGTGCATTAAAAAGTTCCTTATTTTTAGAGGTTAAAATAGTCATTTTTTCCCTAAAAGCTTGTAGCTCCTTCTAAACGCTACTAGTAGTAGCGTTCAACCAAAAGCTTCAAGCTGCTAACCTAAAAGCTTAAAGCTCATTCAACCAAACAAGACTTTTTATTGAGTAGGAGCTTTTTCTTAAAAGCTTAAAGCTAGAAGCTCCTAAAAGCTCCATGCCAAACATACCCTAAAACTAAGTTATGTAAATGCATATGAAGTTTGATATAAAAAAACACACAATTACAAAGCTATGTTATATAAATTGTCGTGCTTCATCATGTGTAGGGGTGAGCAATGGTTCCGAACCATCAAGAACCAACCCGGAACCGAATATCTAACAAGTATAAGAACCAGAACCGTTTAAGGATAAAAAGGTTTGGGTCTAAGAAGGGTCTTACGGGTCCTAGACCCTTTTGGAACCTTAAGAACCGTTTACATACAACTTATTTTTGGGCTGCAACAAATATGAGTTTAGTGAACTTCTTTAAAGCTAGTTCCTGACTTCTATGATATGATTGCGTCCATGTTATCTTTGGTTCCCTCTTATCGAATATTCTAAATTACATTAGATCATGTAATGTAATGATCTTTGCATATAAAAAATGTACATTTAGGGACTTCTAGTCCAGGGACTTCAAATACGATTTTCAAAGAACCCATGATTTGATTTAATATTTGACGAAGATATGCATCAAAATTGAGTCTTAAAGACTCATATGGAGTCAAAATGTGTTTTCCCCAAGACCACCAAATATTTATTTTTAAGCATTGTTGCCTCTCTTGCCATGTTCATACTTGTTTTATAAAGTTAGTGGTCAGGGGGGAAGACAAGTTTTGACTCCATGTAAGTCTTTAAGACTCAATTTTGATGTATATCTTCGTCAGATATTAAATCAGAACATGGGTTCTTTGAAAATCGTATTTTAAGTATAGGATTTACAAAATCTTTAATCTTCAGATGTTTGACCCTCATTTTGAGAATCAATACTCATATTACCTTGTTTAGAACATGAACACACACATATATATATATATATTTTGTGATTTCTGAATAAGCGAATCTTGTGACTGAGGACTCGATTTTATACAAATAATAAGCTAATAGCTAACGAACAAGATAATAGCTAAACGAGAGAAGGACTCGATTTTATACAAATAATAAGCTAATAGCTAACGAACAAGATTATAGCTAAATGAGAGAAAAATAGTGGCCGCAATATATTAGCGACCAAAATTATCATGTAGAATTGACAGAAAAAAGTTGGTAAAGTTTATAAAATTAGTAGGAGCCTTGAAGACACAAACTGCCACAAAAAAAGTTGGTTTATAAAAAATTAGTAGGGGCCGCGCGGACGCAAGCCCCCGCTGCCACAAATTATGACGTAGGATCGACCACCATGGGTCAACCTTAGGCTAGCACCCTTCCTTTAATGTGCAATGGAAGTCACTAACCTAGGCCATGGGCCTTCCTGATCACCCATCATGACCCCGTCCAGGTATGTAAGTTTCACCACCAGCCCATCCTTCTTGTTTTATATTCCCACTTTTACTTCTCTTTTTTTCTCATCCACCGATGTGGGACACAAAAGAATCTTATGGTTCTTTTTTCAAAACACCATATTCCATTCCACTTTCATAAACTCTTGAGCTGTCTAGACCGATGAACAATGATTCTGGACCTGACAATCGTATCGGTTTTGATATTGAACTGGGTCGGTTCCAAACCGAATAAGTAGAGTGCTGTTTTGGTTACGTAAAGTAAAAAATTTGGTTTGTTTTGTTTTGGTTTGGGTTTTGAACTTGACTAGATTGAACCAAAAACTGACTTAAAGTGAGAAGCGAACTACAGATAGTCGGTACGAGTATGTGGTTTGGTTCCTAGATCGCTTATTTGATTTTTTTTTCAATGCGAGTTTTGTGCACCCTTAGAACATGAGATCATGCCCGGTTGGATAGATATATTTTACTTACAATGTTACATAATGAAGTAGTTATATAATCGGAATAGACTACATTGAATGGTGACTTGACCATGGAGGATGAATGAACCATTAGAGCATCTCCAATGGGAGACAAAACATTGACGGATGTGGGCCATACACATCGACCCACTGACGCCCTCCTTTACATAGATGCCCTCTCTTAGACTCTCACAGTTAGCGTTCATGGGTGTCCATTCCCAGATAAAACACTCCCTCTCTTCGTATGTAGCCTCTCTTTGCCACGGATGGCAACGGATAGCCATAATGATCATCACAAACACTACAAATGTATTATCCAACAATTTGTTAGGTTCAAATGGTTCCACTACTTTTCTGCCTTAATTCCTTGAAGACCACTACCAAACGTACGTGCCACTTTATCTGACGTTGTGTTAGTTAGCAGGTATTGGTGGGACCAGTGAGTTTTCACTAACAGGCGGCCAAGAAAAAAAATACATAGCCAAGTCAATTTGAACAATAAAATGATCATTGATTCTTATAACAACACACTTGTTATAGTTGTTACAAAGTTAGATAGACATGTTTAAAGTCGAGATAGGACACCAAACTATGTATTAATCGATTTAACTTGAGCAAGTAGTAATTACATAGCAGCAGAAGAATACTCAAATTTCCATCCTCCATAAGAACCCGTTTTTCTTTTCATATCGGGCTCAAAACATACAACTTTTGCAAGGAAACAGAGAACAATATACACTTCTCAAGTATTTTTTTGGTACAAAGACATAACAAAACCAAAGCGAATCGTTTGGAAAACTGGATTCCTCAAAATGATGAGAGATTAAATTACTATTTTTATTTATTTAACACTGTCTGCCTCTTCGACACACAAGTGCACCAGATCCTGAAGTAAGCGAGCCCACAAACGACGATGGTTTAGCACTTAGGCTCGATGCACGCGCATAACTAGCCGCTGCACCTTTACCAGATGGCGTAAAGTATGCACCATTTAACATTAGATCACCTTCTGATCTCCAATTCCAATGTCTCCATCTTCCTGCTGTTATTACTCTATGAGTCACCTGTTTGTTACACCAATTTGATCCATAATAAGTTTCCTTTTTTTTCTTTCTTTTTTTTGTGGATAATTAATGGGAAAAAGGTTGTGTTATATGTTACCTCTTTGGCATTGGGGTTATTTGGGGCAAGGTACCGGTTTCCTTGGCTGTTAATCGTGGGATCAGCACTGCCACCGATAGCGTACATTTCCCAGTGCGTGTAGTCGTTATTTACCACGTGGAAATGCCCGTGTCTACACCTGCAAGTACCAAACAAAACATATGTCAACTTTTGCCAAAGTGGTAAAAATGGGTCAGTCGGACGCGTGAGCATATTTGGGTCAAAAGGGGTCATTTTTTTTTATCACGGGTGGCGTTGGTTGGAGCACCTATGTTTCTTTACGTTGGCATGAGTTGGATCGGCTGGTTTTTAACGAGTAGGAGTTGAACCGATAAACCAGTTTTAAATTAAAAATTTTTGAAAATTTTTTTTTATTAGAAGATTTGAACTTGTGACATCTACACCTATGAAACTGTTTGACAACTAACCTACTATTTCATTATTTTGTTTTTTTTTCTTTAAAAAAAATAAATTTTCTTTTATTATTTTAGCGTGGCGATTTGACTAGTAAAAAACATATTTTAGATCCGGTTCAACTGGTCCGACTAGTAAACTGGTAATGTGACCGGTATGATGACCAGTCTGGTTTTCAAAACATTGATGCTATGCATACGCACCTTGGCATTCTTTGTACAAGACCTTCGCCGAAATGGTTATATGCTATGGTTACTTGCATACCCTTGTCCCTATCGTAGGTGTCACTATGACCCAATAACATAACCTGTCAATCAACCAAAATGAAGTAGAATCAGCACATATTGATTTAACCGAGTTAAAGTTAACGGCGTTAGAGATTAGAAGTTAGGATTTAGGAAGTACCTCATTGTGGTGGGTGAAGAAGTTGTTAGAAATGGTAATAGCAGTTGACCCCATAATGGCATCAACAAGCCCATCAGCACAATTCGAAAGCGAGTTATGATCGACCCAAATATGACTCGATCCAAATATCGAAATGGCATCACCGTCCGCCATCGTTCTCCATCCGTAATGAGACGGTGAGCTTCGAACCATGGCGTTACCGGTCGGTTTGCAGTCATGAATATGCAACCCATGAATAATAACATTTGTAATGTATTGGATTGTGATGCACCCACCATTTGCAATGTGGACATTGACTCCACGAGCATCAATTGTTTTGAAACTGTTCATTAATAGTTCTTGTTTTAAGGTTATGACCATGTCTCTTTTGAATATGATCCATAGGGGCCGGTCTTGAATGACCGCGTGTCGTAGGGTTCCGGGTCGGGGGTTAACCGGGTCATCGTCTTTAGGGTCGGTGACGACGTAGTAACGTCCGTCACGGCCTCCTATGGCGTTGCGCCCAAATCCAATGGCGCAATCTGCCAGACGCTTGCGGTGGCGCTGCCAGTTTCTGTCGCAGCGCCAGCAATCGTCGATTGGGTTTCCGGTCCCACATGATAAAAATCCTAGTTTCCTCCTTTCTGTGCTGTTTCGAATGCTCCTGAAATTTGTACATAACCTTTGAATTAGATGTGAATATTTGTAATTTCAAAAAAAAAAATGTAATTTCAGTTACAGATTAAAAAAAAAAAAAAAAAAAAACCCTTAAAAAAATTAAAGTCATATGATCATTTAAGTATGAAATGATTAGTTATGTGTCTTAAACCTCACGTTCTTCTAAAAGAAGGGTGAGCATTCTTAAGTTCTTTTAAGGTAACCAAAGTAAGTGATGTTTCGATTTTAGATTTTCATAATCGAACAATATTTCTAATTCATAAAGAAGTTAAGTGACAACTATATGCTATTCATAAAAAAAAGTCAATAACATTATTTAAAAGGAATATAATATATAAATGTCGGTTTTATTATTGGTTCGGTTCAGTTTTTTCAGTTATTTATACACATATAATATAATCATCACCAAACCATCAAAGTCGCTCATAAGCGAACATCATTTTCTCAATAAACTAGTTACAGGGCTTGCCCAGAACAAGTGCCAAGCGGGCGGCTGCTCTGGGCCTAAATCGAAGTAGGGCCTGAAAATTATATATATATATATATATATATATATATATATATATATATATATATATATATATATATATAGTGAAAATATAAAATACAATATTGCTTAATATACGAGCGTATGCTGTGAAATTACGCACGTTGTAAAATTCAAACCATAATAACACATGTTGAAAAACCATAATCACACAAACAATATATTCCAATCACCTTTTCTAAAACAAGGCCAAAAAGATCAAAAAGATTATTGAATAGGGTCGAAATTTTTTCTCACACAAGGCCGAAAAGATTTTTGTGATTTTTTTTATAACAGTCCTAACTAGTTAGTTACCAAAACTTAAATTCCATTCCATTTATTTCAATTATATTTTAATCACCTTTTCTAAAACATTACTCTGTCCGGTAAAATTATTAAAAAGTGGGCACTAAATTAGTACCAATTATCTTTTTTTCTTGGTACAATGTTAAATCTAGTAGGTCAAATAAATAAATAAAATAATGGGAGTGATACTCGGAAAAATGAATACGGATTATACGGAAAGTGAAGCAACATGATTTTGTAGGTGCCAATAAATAAATAGTGATGGGAATAAAATAAATATGAGTAATGCATCGTCGGTGGGGAAAGTGTACTCATTAAATACGGACCATGGCTGTGTCGGTTCCCGAACCAGATCTTGCCACACTGGACCCACATGGGTCCGGTTTTCTGTAACTGGCTCGAGCCGGTAAAGAGTGATCATGTGACCTTTTGCAATCAAGTTTTTAGATTTTTTATCTACCGTGCATGTAGATAGATCTAAATATGTATTATGGGTGGGTGGGTGACTGATTGAGGGTACCATGTGGGAAAAAAAAATATTTATCCATTTTTTTATATTATCAATTTATTAATATTAATATCATAAATGAATAATGAGAAGGTTATTCCGCGAATTAGTGGTAGAGTTTGAACGAAAACTCAGTGGTGGATGGACTCGTAAAATCCAAATCAATGGAGAGCAGACACTTAAAAATCCAATATTTTACACTACAAAATAAAAATTTCAGAAACTTTCGTAAAACTAACACTACGAGCGAAAAAATGGTGGGAGCTGGGACACCCACCAGCCCCGATAAAGCTTTGCCCCTGCTGCGAATCACGTATTTAACACAACGTGGTTAAATCAGGTGTGAACATGAGTCGCTTTAGTTCGGTTTTGTGTTAAAACCGAACCTCTAATCGATAATTTTGTTTATCAATTTCCATAACAAATTGGTTTCGGTTATAAAAGGTCGAAAAAGATGGTTCAGTTAGTTAACTGTTCGGCATAGGACTAGGGTGGATCCAAACTAATTTCAATTAATAAATTCAGTTATATATTTAGATCAAATAAAATACTAGCAATCTTTTCAATTAATAAATGGAATATTTTTTAGCCTATATTTAATTAATATAAAACAAGTTAGAATCGGAACTCTTTCGCATAAAAAAGTTAGAATCGGAACTTTTTTGACATATAACATGCTATTTACAAAAAGTATAAAAACAGATCTTAATATCCTTTCGCTTCTGTTAAAATTATTAGAGTTAAATGTAATTTTTTGTTCTTGTGGTGTGGTTTAGACTATTTTTCCAGTTTAGTTCAAATGTTTGAAACGTTGCCATTTTAGTCCAAATAGTTTCAAAAATTGTCATTTTAATCCACTAGATTAACTTTATCCCTTTATGCTGTTAACTACTTAACTAGAAGGGCATTTCAGTCATTTTATATGTAGTTCTGTTAACTAGAAGGGCAATTCAACCATATAAAATGATCGAATTACCCTTCTAGCTAACAGAAAAAATGGACGGTGTTAACCTAGTGGACTAAAGTGGCAATGCTTGAAACTATTTGGACTAAAATGACAACGTTTCAAACTTTTAGAATAAACTGACAAAATAACCCAAACCAAAGGGACCAAAATGACATTTAACTCAAATGATTATTTATACACATCTAACCATAACCAAACCATAACTGTCATTTTGGTTCATTTTTTTTATATTTGATTACTCGATTTTTCTACTCATCATCCTAGTGTTGAAAAATGAGTGACCAGTCAACTAACAATACATTAAAAATTAAAAAATATAAAATAAATAAATAAAACCAGAATGAGACAGGAGGGTCATGTGGCATGTGGCCACGCTGGCAAAAAAAAAAAAAAAAAAAACAATGGTAGTAAAGAAATTGAACTGCATAAGAACATGGGGAGGTCTTAAAGTAACACATTCATTTACACACAACAACAGTAGATCAAACAAGATGATGTTATTGTTTTGTTGTTGTTCACTCATCATGTGATCCTTTTCAGTTTTCACATATATTTTTATTATTTTTATTATTATTATTATTATTATTATTATTTTATCAATATTATAATCATCATTGTCAGTTAAAAAATATACATACATAAATCTGTATATATATAAGATAATTAAGAGAATCCACTCACATGGCAACCATTGAATCAACCCTCTCTGGATCCTCATCAACTGCTCTTTCATTCCTTTCATTTGCAATATCTTCAATTCTCCTGAAAAATTCATCATAATTTAATTAATATTAATTTCATAAATTCTGAAACTGTAACAGCCCAAATAAGTCGTGCCAGAATATTGCTAGCTTTCCCTGATGGAATGTCTATTCAAGAATTTACGCTTTTGTTTTCACCAGACGAATTGCTCACCCAAGCAAAATGCGTCCTGGTAGAGAACTGGTAGAGAAGGTTTCCACCCCTTATGATTTAAGATTTGATTTATAATAATCCGATATTCTGATATCCGAATTTTGATCCGGATAAAGTACAAATTTATCTAATCCGTTCGTGTAACATTCAAAGAAGTTAATGATCCAAAAATGAATAAGGTGGAACTAACATTCTAAATCATAGAGATCATAGAGATCTTAACTAACCTGTCCGCGGTTGTTGAGTTGGTTGTTAAGCTTTGTAACTTGCTTTCATCATCCAATCTACAAACACAAACACTTGAATTAATCAAATTCGGAGCGTAAAATGAAATACTCAACATGGGTCGATCGTACATTGCCTCATGTTGCAACAAAACTATCAATGTTTCATATGAATGTTACCTCGAAACGACATTGGTGGAAATAGAATGTATGAAAATGAGCAATAAGCAGAGAGCAATATGTCTAAGCAACATTCTAGGATAAATTCGCACAATCGAGTGTGCGAGTATAGATATATATATATATGTATGTATATATAGAGAGAGAGAGGAGAGAGAGAGTAGTGGTGATCAATGGAACAAAGATTAGAGGTGAGGGACGAAGGTGTTTAAAAAGGGACAAGGCCAACACGAATCCATTAACATTTGCTCCTGAATAACTAACTCATAACACTTCACTTCACTCACTCAGGTTAACCCTGGTTAGGTTATGTCACACTCACTTTTTTATTGTTTTTGGAATTAGTTTTATTATATTATATATAGAGAGAGTAAAAAACATGTTTTCTTTTCCTTTTTCTTTTTTTTTTAATTTCCTTGGTAATATTTTTTATTTTCGATTTAATTGTATAGAAATCATTCGTCTTAAATAAAATGCTTCGGTTGGTTGTTCAAAAAAAATTGTCTTATGAACTACGTATAAGATCATTTCGTATTAAAATATTTCGTGCGTATACGAAATCAATATTCGGATAAGTTAAAAATGATATGCAAAGGAGTCAAGGAGATGCAGTTCTCTATGAAAACAAATTGATAAAATACGTACAATTAATCAGACCGGACGATTTATATAGGTCGTACTATTACAATGATTAGGGTAAAACATCACAACTCTGCAATTACATCGGTTGATATTTCAGTAGAACTCCGTCATAGACTTAAACTACTCGGTATTTGATGTCACTGACACGGTAATGTACATTTTGCCATTAAAGGTTTTGTCACTTCTATTGAACTAAGTTGCTACCGATATACATTTACCACTGATGATCAGTAGCAACTTGCTAATGATCTTAAATCATTTTTGAAAGTCAAATTTCATGCAACTTTACACCAATTGTTCAAATCTTAAACATTTTCACTGAAGCTTCTTGTAAGGCAACTATGGCGATGTACCTTAGACACGATAGGTGGCATCCCATGGACCTCGCTAGGGCGTCGGCCCGGACCCACCCAAGGAAGCAATTTCCCCTTAGAACCCTAATCCTAATGGGTTGGGGTCCTCTCTTTTTAAACCCTCAGAGGTTTTTTTGTGCTTGAAATCATAATATTTTTTATTGAGTACGACGTACTTCACATCTTCTAACCAGAATTAATGGTTATTTATGCCTTTTCATTTAGTCTTTAAGCAAATCCCGGTTACCTCAATATAGCTTGTTGACATTAAAATCACCCATAGTTCTTATAAGTAAAGACCAACCACATGGATTTAAGAGTAAGGGTATTGAATCAATACTCTTATTGATTGCTCGAATAGAACTCGACGAAACTGAAATTTGAACAGATTTGAATTTGAAATAAGAATTCGAATTTGCTTTAGAGACTTATACACCATATGCTTTAATCATTTGTACCCCATACTTGTTTACTTTTTAGTGTTAAATGCAATAACGGGGTAAAAATAACAAGATCACATAACTTGTCAAGTTTATTTTTTTATTTGTTATTTAATAATAATTAACATAATTTAAAATCAAGAATATACGTTTATAAATTGTTATGACCAAAGGGTTTTAGATACAAACACACACATAGACCTTTTTTTCTCTAAGAAGTTGGGGTGGTGTGAGTGAATTCATAAAAGTTGTTGAATTAAATTGGTGAAAATGAATACTCGGTAATAAACCAAATCTAACACATTTATTGGGTTAGTTGCATATTGGGTTCAATAATTGGTATGGAAAATCTCTTTGGCAAAACCAAATCTAAATAATTAAATAATGTAGTAATGCATTTAAAATTTAAGGTATATTCTTTATGTAAAATAAATGAGTCAGATGTTAATTGAATATATTTGAAAATGACTTTGTGCTAATTTCACTTTTCCTTTCCTCGTAGTTCGTATTCTATTCTTTCTTCTTACCATTTTTATTCATAAGAAAATGATTTTAGTATAACCATATTATATATACGTGAAAGTCATGTTGATGCGGGTCCAAGTGTGGAGGAGCGGGCCATTATGTATTTAGAGGCCCAAGATCGTGTAACAAAAGGGGTCTCACTAAAATGGCTCTAACTTGGGCTCCGGGGGTCCGTTTTGGGCTTGCGACCAGGCGAAACGAACGTGAGAACGAGCTCCATCTTGCTGCAAACGCCTACGGCGGTTTGGGTCATCGTCCGGGCCAAAAAACGCTTATTTCTATTAGTTATTTACATTTTTATGTTTTTTTTAAGTATGTTGGGCATTTTGTTTGTCTGCTTGTGTTTGGCCCGTTGTCTTTTTGAGGCCCGTTTCAAATTTGTGTTCCTATTTATATCTTTCTCTAGTAATTGGAAAAGGCAGACTTGAATTTTGGGTTTAACTCTTTTTTCACTTCAAATTCTGTGCCGTTTGGGTTGCACTTTGGGGGTTGGGAAGAACTACACGGGTATTCGTAGAATCAACGTGTTTGATCTTCATTTTTTGTAACACACTCTGCATCACATGTTTGTATTGATGTGTTAACATCGCGCATGTTAAGGGGCAGAATTTTGTGTTTAGCATGGTAGGGTTTGCTATTCAGAAAGGGGTAGCGGCTCAGCTTGTTGCCCGTCTACCAGCCATTAGTCTGTAATCGTCTCTGTTTAATTGAAAATCTCACAATGGAAAAAAAAAAATTTGTTTCAAATACATCAATCCTAACTCAAAAACATTTTAATATCATATAACCCCAACAAACACATGTATACAGGGCGGACCTACCTTAGGGGAAGGGGTAGCCTTCGCTACCGCTGGGCGCTCCGGCGGTAGTGTAAATTTTTGAAAAATTTGACCTTTTTTCGACTTCGTTACCGCTTTTATATAAAACGTTACATCTACGAATATTTTCTAGATCCGCCACTGCATGTATACCATTTTTATTTAAACGAGTTAAACATGGTGTCAACTCAATATTGTTGACATGTTGTAAACCACTAATCGAATTGACGAGTTGTAAATTTGCAATGAAGTTGAAACCGATTGAGGGGTATAACTGAGTTTGTAATAAAGTTGTAAACACATATAAATTACATATAATTTTAACCTTTATGTATTCTAATTTTGAATCAGGTTGACGGGTCGGCAAGTTTAATGTTGGTACAACTAAAACATGACCCATTTAATAAATAGGTTAAAACAACCAACCGAAACTCTCTTTCTTGTTATATCAAATTTGTTTCCTACTTCAGTTTTATCTGAAATTGCAAACCATAATATACATGCGGGTATATTTTTTTAACGATAAACTAACCTACTCATAAATATTACTATGCTTACACTTTGTATGATTAAAACCATCCACTTGTGTGTAAGGGTGGGGTTCTAGTAGAGATACTTGTGTGTAAGGGTGAAGTTATAGAGTGAACATTAGTGTATATACGAGCTGAGTGAACAAATTCTGACCATTGATTTACACACGTGTATGGCCAGGATTAGTTCACTCAGTTTGCAAAATACACTATTGTTCATTCTTGAACTTAATCCCTTGTCTGTGTATATATATATATACATGTATGTATATACTTATTGGTAAAAACTAACATGTTGAAAAGTGTATGGAAGTGGTGACCTAACTAACCACTTTAACGTCACACCTAACTGACCGACTCTAGTTCATGTGTTGGGCTTGAGTGAGGATCTCTCACGTGTAACATGCCACGAATCACGTGCCATGTTTTTTTTTTAATCTCTTAATAATTCACTCAGCCCCAATTTATTGACATTCAGCGGTTGTTACGTAAATAAGCTCAGATAATTATTATCCCACGATGTAATCCTTGTGTCCACTATTCTTTTAATCCTCTATTTCTTTTTGTTGAACGTGTTATTCCCTCATTTATTAGCTTACGGTGATTATATTTTAAGCTACACTTAATGGAGTAATCAGCATTTCTATTATTAATATCACTTTTTGAAAATGTGTAGTGAACCAGTGTTACTTAAAAAAACAAGGGGTTGTTTGTTTAGCACTTAGTAGGACTCTTAATGATTTAGATTTCTTACTGGTTCAGACTGTTTGTTTCGCAAGCAGACGTCTAAATGATTTAGACATTTGCCTCTGAATGGTTAACCAGTATATAGAGTCTAAATGGTTAAGACCTCTTACCTGAATTGGTCAGACATTTGTATCTGAACGGTTAAACATTATATTGGCTCTTAATGGTTCAGACATCTTACTGATTCAGCACTTACCCATTCAGAAGTTGCCAAACAGCTCCTAAACGTTACACAAAAACATAAAAACGAATACTATATAACACGTAAAAAAATTCTCCTATACTATGAGACATCGGGTATTGCATGTAGGTCTGCTGGCGATAGAGTAGGGATAAGTGTGGTACCGGTACCATACCTAACCAGTACCGGTACCGAAATTCATCAAAACTGGGTACCGGTACGGGTACCGAAATATTCGGTACGCTATCGGTATTTAGAGGTAAAATTCGGTATTTTACCGGTATCGTACCGAAGCGGTATCAATAACGAAAGTACCGATACCGAAAATGCCAAAAAATGGGTACCGGTACCAAAAAAATTCGGTACGAGAAATTTGATACCGGTACCCAGTGGCCAGTACCAAATGCTCATCCTACGATGGAGTAGTTAATTATATATAAGATGTTAGGTTGACCTAAACACAATGTATTAAACCGACAAAGGTTCACCTTTTATTGATTTATGGTTAAACCACAAAGGGTGGTTGTATATTGATAGTATGTCAAATGAGTAACACTTTGGGATCTCTATATGGAATATTATATTATATTGTGTAAATGACAGATACAGTATTTATAGATAGATATAATTAGTCTAACAGAAAATGGCCTGTAACTTGGATAGTAAGAAGAAAAACCTATGTGTCGATAACAAATGTGTAACTTGAATCATAAGATAGATATAATTTGTAGATGTAAATTCCGCATAAAGATTTCCATTTTTTTTTAAACTTAAACTTCATTAAAAACAGACTCACTCGATCCTCAAGGCGAAGACCAACCAGCCTAAAAAGCCCATTACATCAGATCACATTTACACCATTCTTCCCAAGTACATGCTCTAGTTCTATGTCTATGTTTATACCACATATAACCATAATTCTTCACATCCGCTATAACCTCCACTGTTTTAGTATTTCTGTCATTAAGTATGCGATCATTCCGAGCCTTTCATATTCTCCAACATCCTATAATCATCAAACCTTGAACCATGTCCTTTTTCGCCGAAGTAAGCCGCGTATTCTTGTAAACTTCCATCAGATCTTTTAAACCAAACGCGAAAATGTTCGGCAACCAACACCACGATGCAATCGCCTACCAAATTGCACAAGAAAAAATACAACCTGTAAAAATATGCTCTGCAGTCTCCTCGCGTCAACGTGCACTTAGAATTCTCCACTTGAATGTTTCTCGCCAAAGATTTCCATAAGCAACATTTTCTCTAACAAAATGACAATCAACTTTCACATGTTTTTGCATTGTATGAAAGACAATTCATCATTAAAGACTTAAATATCGTATCATGATTATTTTTATTATCTATACGTAATGAATAAAACGTGTAGTTAATACAGTTACATTCTTATAATCGTAATGGCAAGGCCGAGCATTTAGTACAATTAACCTAGGCTTAGGCTTAGGAACACCACAAAGATAGGGTCTCCAATTATAAAAATTATATATGCTAATCGTTATTATTAGTGCAAGTTTATTCTTTTAGATTTGTTTAGTGTTGATCAGTTCTGTTTAAACATAATGGAAAACATGAATAACATACATGTTACAGCAGACATGCCAGCAAAGAATCCAGTCAGAGATGCAGCCATTGAGTTCGACATAGATGTCAGTATGATCTGGTTCCTCCTTAGGGTGTAAGATTATGATGGTGATGAAACCGAAACAAGGGAAGGATTCGGTTGGGAGAGAGAGCCGATTGATGTTATTAGGGTTTGTGTAATTGTTTAACTTGTGTAACCCTTAAACTCTCTAATAATCTCCTTATACATACACCCAAGAGGAAACCTAATTAGTAATAAGAGTAATATGGTCCATCAACAATTACCAACTAATTATTAATAGGTTATTAATATATTTTGATCTATATAATATAAATGATTATAAAGGCTACAAAATTAAATATTACATTAATAATATATTTAATCTCACATTCTCCCACTTAGCCGAGTAATCATTTATCGTGAGTATTAGATGAGCCTGGCCAGGTGTTAACACTCATTTTAGCCTTAAACCAAGAACTATAGCAGAGAAATACAGTCGTTGAATCATCATTCGACTCAGGACCCCCATCAGTCATACTATAGCCTCAATTTAAAACCTAACAGTTATGATCAAAATACGCATAAGCCATTTAGCATCTGATTTGTATTTATATTTGTCTATATGTCATTACACCGGCAGAACACATGTTAGAAACATACAAAATCAAACTGAGGAAATTTCATTAATTAAAACATAAGCTAGTACAATATGCCATTAAATAAGGTCTTTAGTAAGTCCCATATTCAATACATGTTCTTCAAAAACTTTAGGTGGGAGACCTTTAGTCATCGGATCCGCAAGCATATCTTTAGTACTAATATACTCAATACAAAGATTATTTTCCTCAACTCGTTCACGTACGAACAAATATTTTGTATCGAGATATAAACCAGCTCCAGTCGAACTGTTACTGTTCGAGAAACTAACGGCAGCTGAGTTATCATAGTAAAGCTTCAATGGTCTAGAAATGGAATTAACGATTTTGAGTCCAATGATCAAATTTCTAAGCAACATTCCATGACAGGTTGCGTTGTAAACAACAATGTATTCTGCCATCATTATGGAAGTCGTGGTTAACTGTTGTTTATGACTCTTCCATGAGATAGGTCCGCCTGCTAACATAAAGATGTAGCCCGAAGTGGATTTCTTGTCATCTTTGCATTTGGCAAAGTCAAAATCAGAATAACCTACCACTTCTAAGTGATCACTTCTCCTATAAGTCAGTTTATAGTCTTTCGTCCCTTGCAGATATCTAAGGACCTTCTTAGCTGTTTTCCAGTGATCTAGGTCAGGATTAGTCTGATAACGGCCTAGCATTCCAGCAATATAAGCGATATCTGGGCGAGTACAGACTTGAGCATACATCAGGCTCCCGACTACTGACGCGTAAGGTATTTGGCTCATTTGCTCCTTTTCAACCTCTGTTGTCGGACACTGGAATGAACCGAAAACATCTCCCTTAACTACTGGAGCGACTGAGGGTTTGCACTATTGCATGTTGTAACGTGTAAGGACACGATCTATGTAAGTCTTTTGAGACAATCCTAAGATCCCTTTATGTCTATCTCGGTGAATTTCGATGCCAATGACGTAAGAAGCATCTCCAAGATCCTTCATGTCGAAGTTATGCGAGAGTAACTGCTTCGACTCATGCAACATGTCTAAACTATTACTTGCCAATAGAATATCATCTACGTAAAGGACAAGTATAGTAAAGTTACTCCCACTCATCTTGAGGTAGGTGCATTGATCCACTTGATTCTTCATAAAACCTTGTCTCTTCATGACTTTATCAAACTTGAGGTACCATTGACGTGATGCTTGTTTTAACCCATAAATGGATTTCTTCAACTTACATACTAGATGCTCCTGACCTTCAGGTTTAAAACCTTCAGGTTGTTTCATGTAAACATCTCCGTCTAAGTCTCCGTTAAGGAAAGCAGTTTTGACGTCCATCTGATGCAGCTCCAAATCAAAATGAGCTACTAGTGCCATAATGATCCTTAATGAATCTTTACGAGAGACAGGTGAAAACTTCTCTTGATAATCAATTCCCTCTTTCTGAGTGTAGCCCTTTGCAACCAATCTCGCTTTGTAGTGTTCAACGTTCCCATTTGGATCCAATTTTGTTTTTAACACCCATTTACATCCTACAGGTTTAACACCGTTGGGTAATTCGACCAAATCCCAAATGTCATTTTTCTTCATGGATTCAAGCTCATCAATCATCGCTTTGTTCCATTCAGAAGACTGATCACTGCTAATGGCTTCATTATAAGAGATAGGATCATTGAGCTTTCCAGCATCCATTTCAGTCATGTAGGTAACATAATCATCCCAATTAGTAGGTCGTCTTTGCCTAGATAACCTCCTGAGTTGATTATCGGGTTCAGCGTTGTCTTGGTTTTGAGCATTTGATGTGCCTTCATTATTGTCGCAACCCCCGATCCCTTATTCCCGGGAACGGGCGGACGCGGTCTCAGAGTTCGGTGGTATCAGTTATTTAATCTCGCAGCGGAATTTACATCAGGACCGTAGTTAGGAAATGTTTATCAGAGTAAAACCACCATATTTCATATTAATAATCACATGGGTAAAACCCAAGTTTCTTATTACAATACATTTATAGGAATAAACCCTATTTTATTGAATTTAAAACATCGTTTATTAGGTAACTTTTATAGCCACATTATCCCCAAGCCTTTAGTGCTCTCCAGCTGGCTTTTTTTTTTTTTTACTAATTGGCTGTCACATTTGGTTACCTGAAACGCGTTTTAAAAACATTTGTCAGTCGGAAATACTGGTGAGTGAATCCCAGTTTAATCAAGAAGCATTTTATCAATTAAAACAGTATTGAGAGCGATCACATTGTTTATGTCTACACAATTACTCCATTTGGTACTATCAATCCACTGACTTGTGGGTCATATTACACATTGGCTAACTCATTTTCTAATGGTAACGTACTGTCAACCTTAACTTACTACTCACAGTGTAGTAAATTTTGTATACAAAACCCCAACATACCGGCAGTAATTGAAGAACTACAAAGACTCAATCACCGCTTAATCACATTGTAAAACAATTAAGGTTTTGTAAAACATTCCAAAAACGTTAACAAAAAGAGGATAAACTCACATTGCTATCTTAGGCTTTTTATAAGGGTTTCCTGGATATAATCTATAATTTATACAAATATACATTGGTTAGTATCATAACCCTTTGAAAATATTAATGATACCCTCCCCGAGACGGCATTCCAACAACTACGTCGGGCAGAACCACGACAGTTGTTACGGAACCCTAAATCAATCGGGCAGCGTAACTATTATGAAACTGGGGTTATAATACTTACAACGGAGCAGAACCTCGCTAATTAGGGGTATAATACCCGACTATAACTTTCACTACTTCAGAAATTGTGATTTGAGAATTGAGAATGAGCGACGGAAAACGAAAACTGATGCGTTCTATTTATAGTGCTGAAATCTGGTTCCCAGGCGGCCCGCGTAAAGTAAGGCGAAGCCTTACGCGGCCCGCGTCAAACCGAGGGTCAACACATAGCTTGTCCGGATCATCACTAGGCTTGACACGATGTCGACACGTGTCGGCATCTGGTGTCTCCGCGTTGTAGGTCTCTCGCGGCCCGCGTACACTATCGAGAACTCTTACGCGGCCCGCTTTAACTAAAGAAATCAACGATTTCTGATTCTAGCCTTCATACCACCCGCGTAAGGGTTTTGGGTGGGTTTACGCGGCCCGCCTCAGCCCTAAATTTAAGCTTTTATATTTTATTTAAATAATATAACATAATTCGGGCTGGGTTTTCACATACGGGATGTAATATAAGACATATTGGGACATTCTATAATATGTTAGTGTGTCAGAATATTATGTGGGTGTTGGTTTTACCGAGGGTTGTTACAATTATGAGGTATAATGGGTTCTGATTGTGGAGATGAAGTTGGTGCGGTAGCTTCAGGTGCAGTTGTTGCATTGGGTACAAGAGGAGTAAATGGAGTAATGGTAAGCGACGAGTCTCCCCCCCCCCCCTCCCGCGTCTTGTACTTCTTGGAATTCTTCGTAAGGGTTGGTACTGCTCCCACAGACCTTGAAATCCTCTAGGAACGCAGCACGCTTGGTTTCAACAATACGGGTGACATGGGAAGGACAATAGAAACGATAACCCTTTGAATGATTAGGATACCCGATAAAGAAACAGGTAACTGTTTTAGGGTCAAGTTTCCTTAGGAAAGGATTATAGAGTTTTGCTTCAGGAATGCAGCCCCATACTTTCATATATTTAAGACTCGGTTTCCTTCATGTACAAAGTTCATAAGGAGTTTTTAGGGACAGACTTAGAAGGAACTCTATTGAGTATATGAACAGCTGCTTTTAACGCTTCAGTCCAGAGGAATAATGGTAAATTAGTGTTGGCTAACATACTATGCACCATGTTCATAAGGGTACGATTTCTTCGTTCAGCTACACCGTTCTACTGAGGTGTACCAGGCATGTTGTATTGGTTCACAATCCCCTGGCCCTTACAAAACTCATAAAATGGACCAGGAGCTTGACCCACATCAGTATGTCTTCCATAATATTCACCGCCTCTATCTGATCTTACAACTTTAATCTGACGATCTAATTGTTTTTCAACTTCAGCTTTATAATCTTTAAAAGTTGTAAGAGATTCAGACTTTTCCTTAATAAGATACAAGTACATGTAACGAGAATAATCATCAATGAAAGTGATAAATGAAGTATGTCTCGTTATGCCAGCGATTTGGTAGGGACCACTTATGTCAGTGTGAATGGGTTCTAATAAATTAGAGCTCCTAGTGGCACCTTTCTTATTCGCTAATGTCATTTTGCCTTTAAGACATTTGACACATTGTCACACCCCGATATTTACTCGTATTACCGGTGGGCCCGGTGGGGAGTATCGTGACGTAGTTGATATCATCATAGACAATTTATCACAAATTATACACACAGCGGAAGTCGAAAGATATAAACATTACAAACCGAATGGAAGTAATATCATTTATTACAAAAACGGTTGTAAAGGATCCACAGGCGGATCAAAGTTAAAAGAAACACTGTTCAGCAAATTTATAAACATCTAAGCTTGCAACACTCTTTATTGATGTAAGGAGTAGCCAGCCTATTCCGATTAGTACCTGCACTTAACCTTTTTGGAAAATACGTCAGTTTTCACTGGTAAATACAATTAACCGACTCATTTTGAAAATGTTTAAAAAAATTGATTTGAATGCACAAGGCACAAAATATCTTTTATAACTTGGGATAATTATTTAAATATAAACTTGTAAAATAATTATATGTTTGTTATACGTTCAGTAGCTCGGGCTGAACACCGGGTTAAAGATTAATTGACACACCACATAATATAATCCCGCGGCGAGTTATTCTCGAACGGCGGTTATATCTTTTTATATATGCACCGGCAGGTGTATGCCTACACCCCGTGCTTAGGTCGTGGCCATTTCAATGAATGATGCCAATGATATCCGGGACATGGTCATTAACCCCCCAAAGGCTTTAAGCAAACAAAACATATTAAACAGGTCATCTCAATAAATTAACCTTCATATGATTAACAATTCAATGCCCGACCAAGCGGTATTTTATATACCATACCCCAAGCCCGTATAAGGGAAAATAAGTTAAAAGTATTTACCTGAGCAAATTATATAAATTTATCCCAGCCGTACAAATCAGCAAGTGCAAGTATCTTTTACTGGTCTCCTAAATCTGGAACGAAAGTTTTAATTAACCTATTAGATTCCTAAGGGGTCTTACTTAAGTTAAACTTAGACCGGTTAGTTTTAAAGAAAGGTATACGGTTCAAACGCAAGATTAAGTGAAGACCGGATTAGAGTGTGGTTTAGACCCGACAAGTTTGAATACTTGTATAATATGGGTAAACTAAACACATTCAGGATTTTGAAGTAAATATGATAAGGTTTAACCCGTTTCGGTTAATTTATGCAAACAAGTTACATAACCCGTACAGAATGCGATAAATGCATAACGGGTAACCAAATGAGTCATGAACAGGTTTCCTAAGTTAATATGCCTTAAATATGTTGTGATATCAGTAGGATATCTTCCAATATGCCCAAAACGAATTTAAACTCAAATTAAGCCCCGTAGGGGTATTTTGGTCATTTACCTAAGGCATATAAACTACCTATCATACAACTAACTAAACATAACGTATAACCTCGGAAGGTTATTTCCTATACAACTATGGTCACCTATTGTGTTTGGTCGGATCCTAATGATCCACCAAACGGGTCTAGTTTGAAAGTCTAAGCGGTTGTTTAGATCGCTTATCTTACGACCCTACATAAGCACTAAACCTAAAGTGACGAGTTAAACATGTTAAAACATGTTTAAAGAAGTTAGAAAACAAGTTTGATATCAAGAAAAAGGGTCTTGATACCCAAAAAATAGTTTGGTTGCAAAATACGCATAAACGCGCATTTTGACCGAAACTATGACTCGTCACTAAGCCTAAATAACGTGGTAATCAGTAGGTAGAGTCACAAGAGACTATAACCATCGTGATTACGCTCACGTTATGAAGTTCAAATGAACTTCGTGTTGACCATTGACTGGTCAAAGCAGAAAGTCAAACACAGTTTGACTTTCCCGCTTAAAAACGCATAAAAGAACGAAAGAAGCTTACAAAGGGTCCAAGCTAGGAAGATCTTGATTCAAATTGCTTAGGTATGAAGTTTTAAACCCCAACTTAGAGCTATTTGAATCAGATTGTGAGGAATGAGAATGAAGGTGTTGGGTTTATAGAGATTTCGGTAAACCGTTAGGATCGTTCCTCGTAAACCGTGCTTGAATCATGACCTTACACTTGGGCCCAAGGTTTTAGAATACCATGGGAAAATGTAAAACCATCAAATACCAGCCCATAGGGTGCAAAACCATGGGTTAAAACCATCAAAACCTCAAAAATGGACCAAGTTCAATGTATCTGCCAGAAATTTCAAAAATGGTCCCTGCACTTGTAAAACTTGATTTTTGGCACTTTTAAGCCTCGTTAACCCCATTTCAAGGCTCTAAAATAAAGTTAAAGTATAGGGAACTTAAAATATGCTCAAAAACATCTCGGATATCGGCTCGTTTGGTCGTACAGTTACGTTGTTCGGTTAATTACGACGGAAGTCGTAACGAACGCAAAAACGATCCAAATTAAGCGACGAATGGAATTTTATCATGCCAATCACTAAAATAAAATATTTTAATGATTATGTAAATTTTTGGATGTCCGGATATATATTCAGAACGTAAGATATGCGCGAAAATGCAAACTTATGCACTTTTTGACGCTTTTAGTCCCTGCTGATCAAATAAGTTTATTTTTGCGCACCAAACACCTCTAAGCCTATTTATAAGCTATGTAAAGGATATTTAGGGCATGTTTAACTTATAATCATATTTTGGAAGGTTCGATACCATACGAATCAGTATACTTTTGCAGTTTGACGTAAATAGTCCCTTAAATCGCACAAAGTAGCGCGAAATGTCATTTGATGATATCCAAGCCTTCCATGGCCCATAATGGGTATTCCCAAGCATGTGATTAAATATTACTACACTCTCATTTGCTTAAATGGTCACCAAAAGGCGTAGATTCAAAAGTTGACGCTTTTGGGTCCCTCTAATGCGCAAACTTGCGTATATCATCGTTTAATAGCATCGAAGCCTTATCTAATCCATGTTAGGCACTCTTGAGTGTATTATTAAACATCGCGATGCTTTGGGTTTGTAAAAAGGTCATTCAGAGGTATAATTAAACATATTGACACTTTTAGTCCCTCTAACTTGCAAAGTTGCGCGTAACTTTACTTATAGGCATAAAAGCCCTTAATGGCCAATATTAGGTGATGTGTGAAAAATGCAACATATAAATTACATCAATTGTGGCATAAAACTAACCCTTTTTAGTACTAATGTTGGAAAAAGTGTGCTTTTGTCTTCCTTTTGTATTTTCAGGATTAAATGAGCTCAAATTAACAAAAGAACTAAAAAGGCAGCTAAATCTAACATAAATACAAGAAAAGGAACAAATGTGACATGCCCGACCCCATGACAGCATCTTCCCAAGCAAAACAAGAGAACAGAAGGCTGAACACGCCCCGTACTCAATGAGCACGGGGGCGTGCCCAAGTGTCAGCATAAAAGACAAAGTTGTAGAAGCTTCCATCGCCCACCACGGGGCCGTGCTCAGCGGACACGGGGCCGTGGTCAACTATAAGATTCGCAGAATCCAGGCAAATCTTGATAGTACTGATATGCTTCTGCACACGGGGTCGTGCCAAGCAGACACGGGCCCGTGGTCAACTAATACAGACAAAAGCAATTAATGAAGACAGAGAAGGATGTGGACACGGGGCCGTGCCCGAGCTTCTGTTAAGCCTATAAATAGGAGTGCTTGGCTCAAGCTCAAACCATCCCTTGGCACACCACATCTCTCACACTTCACCCACCACCCACCACCATCACAACACCATCATCCACCACCATCATCCATTGTCCATCATAGAGTGTGTGAGTCGTCTCGGGACCCAAGATTGATCGTAAGAGTTCTTGACAATCAAGGCCATGTTTGCCTAAGTCTCTTACATCACTTGGTGAAGACAAAGTGTCTAGTGTAATACTTTTTATTTTTAATCTTTTCGCACTTTTTACTTGGTTATGTATTAATGACGTTAATAACTAGTTTCTTATGTTGAAGGTGATTTTTCCTTATCGTTTGTCCGTGGTGTCTTGGCATTATTTTACTGTCTATATAAAATAAAAGATTTTCACCATTCATATCTCCACGGTCTATATGGAGGTATGTTGGCTACCTGGTCGGGGGTTAAGGGAACGGTTTGGTAAAAGTCTTGCCTTGTTCAGTGTATAGATCCTGCAAGGACCTGGGTCAAATTTAGTAGGACTTCCTTCAATACTTAACGGTATTGGATGGCGGGGGTCCAAACTCTTTGATCCCCTCATATGTAAGCTACTATTAATACTTTAATCCGGCTACTTAGGACTGTATCCCTGCTGACTCAGACTACTTAGCCGAGGGTAACGTCACCTTCAAAAGAGGGGCCTACCATAATATGCATTAATAACTTAATTAATTATCTTTCAATAATCCGACCCTTTAGGATTGTATCTTTGCTGACTCAAACTACTGGGTTGAGGGTAACGTCGCCTTCAAAAGAGGGGCCTACTACAATAACTAAGATAATCTCTTAAAAAGTGCAAAAGTGCGGAAATAATCAAAGGTTACACTAAACACGAGTCGGAGCCAAGTGATTCATCTTGTCTATCTGTTTTATTTTTATTTTTATTTTTATTTTTAGCATTTTAGTTAGTTTTTATTTTTCTTAGTTTAAAACTTTTTTCTAAACCTTTTGATTTGATTAGATGTTGAGGATAAACCGGTACTAAAAGCTCTTGTGTCCTTGGACGACATCGGTATCTTACCAACACTATACTACGCTCACGATGGGTGCACTTGGCCATATGTGTGTTTAGTGTTAGTAAATATCGTGTTTTATAAATTTAAAACTTGGCTAAAGAAAGTGTAAAAGGGCTTAAAATATACTTAAACCTATATATACACCTAACGCACATCAAGTTTTTGGCGCCGTTGCCGGGGACACAAGGATTTTCAGAAAGTTAGGAATCAACGGCCTAATCGTTTTTCTTATTTTTTCTATTTTTTTAGGATTTTTAGTTTTTTTCAGCTTCTGCAGAACTCAGCACGGGCCGTGCCGGCTGAACACGCCCCGTACCCAATCATTGGAACTGGCAATCCTGTTTTAAGTCAGACAGTAATCTGAACACGGGGCCGTGCCCACTCAACACGCCCCGTGCCCAAGGTTCAGTTACTGAAAACAAAACTGTAAGATCCCGACGGTTGGTAATTTCTGACTCAAACATGAGTGATACTGATATTTTTTACTTTCGGCACTCTTATGGTGCGTGGTGTCAAATATGTGGTGGTTCCCATAAGGACTTAGAATGTTATTTTCTAAATTATAAACCCCACTATATAGACCCATCGTTTCCCTGTATCCTTAAGAGGGGCGAAATTAAAAATAATCCCTATCTCTCCCTCGAATGCTCTCAACCGGATTTTCTAGGAGAAATGCTTCTTGATGAACTATTTCAATTAGAAGACCTAATTCTTAATTGGTTAAAAGAACTTAGGATAGATTTTAATAATTTATCTCAAAACGATAACCAAGAAGAAGTGTTGGGATCGCATTCAAACAACTTCGTTGTTCCCGACGATACCTCTAAATCTAGCGAGGACTTGAGCGATAGCCGTCCCTGTGTCGATTGTGCCGTGAAGGACTCCCCATCGACTTCGTTCGATGCATACATAGACCTGAGCGATTCGGCATACACCTTCTTTAATGAGAGCCCGGGAAAGGGTTGGACTTGTCCACCTACATATAGCATAGGAATCACCCTCACCGACAGCCTCTTGCGTTCTCGTCTTAATCTAGAACAATTATGGTATCTTAGGCACTTTGGGGTTGTTCCATCCAGTAAGGAACCGCCCGATCCGGAAAAATTCCTTAAAAATAGACAAACTTCATAAACAGCCTTTCAACACGGGGCCGTGCCCTGGTCAACACGCCCCCGTTCCCATCAAAAGATTCCCGTCTGATTTCGTGTCAGAATACGGACAAAATGTGTCAGGATTCCCCCTGAACACGGGGCCGTGTCCAGCCGACACGGGCCCGTGTGCAGCGTACTGTCGTTTTCTATAAATGCTGCCAAGAATCCTGCACATTTGAACCATTCAAGGGACAGAGATTTGGAGAATATTCTCACATACCATCCTAGGTATTTTCTAAAAGAAGTTTCTCAACCACCTTCTTGTCCTTTCCTCTTTTATCCACTTTCATCTTCTTCAATTTTCCTTCATGATTCCATTAAAACTTGAATTCTCCATGATTCCAAGCTTTATTGAGATGTTTGTTAGATTTTTATTCATAGGATCTTGTTCAAAATAAGTTTTACAACAATGTTTTAAGTTGTTTCTACTTAAAAACGTTTTAGACATCATAAAAACAAATTAAAACTCCAGGATCCCTTGTCCTAAAAATCTGCAAACATCTGAACACGGGTCGTGTTCGTTGAACACGGGGCCGTGTCCGAAGTACTGATTCCATAAAGTTGAACTCTTCTCGGTATGTTTTCTCAAAATGGCGAGCAGAACTAGCGGAACATCTTCATCCCATTCCAGAAACAACCGACAAGGGAGAAGATCATCAACGGTTGAAGATTCTCTTGTAAACTATGTTTACGCCTTAAGAGAAGCCCTTGATGAAATGACAGGGGTAGAAGAGGCATTAGTTGACCGTATTAATCATTTGACGGTAGGGCTAGAGGGATGTCTTCGAGAGGTTAACCTTTTGCACCAAAGGTTGAACATTCTCGCTTCTCCTCCTTTGGTTCCAATCATTACCCAAAGGGCATGGAATGTGGTTCCAGAAGTCATCATACCATCCGAGTGGTACGCCATGCATCCGGAGCCCCCTCGGGAAGTGCTACAAGGGGTTCCAGTTGGTTTCGCTCCTCCTCAGAATGTTGAAGAGAATGACGCTGCCTACTTCCTCCCAAGAGAGATAGAAGAATGACTTTAACGCCCTTCGGCCCGGAGTTCTACAAGACTTTTAGATACCGGAAAACTATTTCCGGAACTTTGGTTCTTATTGTAGAAGTAGAACTCCTTAGGATGATTTTAAGTATCACTTGACCTATCTAATTTAGGACCAGTAACTTTTATTTTCTGCTTTATTTTCTATTTTCTAGGACTACTATGTAACTCTCTCTATGACTTAATGAATGATGGTTTTAGTCAATTTGGTGTTTGGTTGGTCTTGAAACAAATTAAAACACACTCGGGATGGCAAAGGAAACAAGGGAAACTTGAACCAGCACCCCATGCAGGAAAATAGGGCCATCCGACAATTTTCTTCGTTAACAGTAAGTTCAGCACGGGCCGTGTCCGCCCAACACGGCCCCGTGCTGCACAGTCTGCAGAAAATGCCCAGTTCAGGTAAATTGGACACGGGCCGTGTTCACCCAACACGCCCCCGTGTCCAGGCTTCTGTTTCTCTTTTTCAATTTTGTTACTGGCACCTGAACACGGGGCCGTGTCCAACGCCCAGTAACACAAATTTTTGCTTTTTCACACCTTTTTACACATTCAATCAACCTAAAAACTTATTTTTTGGACACATTGAGGACAATGTGTAATTTAAGTGTGGGGGGGATGCTAAAACCTTGAATCTTGCAAGTCCTAACTACAAGCCTTACACAAAACTCTATTGAAACCGCGAATCACCCCCAAATTTTTTTCATTTTTTTACTTGTCTAGGTTTAACTTGGGAGTTTCGAATTCTAAAAAGGTTATATTTTTACAAATTTACAACCGATAGCGTCGTGATAAAAAGAACCAACGGAAGAAAATTATGAAACGACATGACAAGCTTAGTTAAAATTTGATTATATATACTTGATCACATAAAAAACCCATTCCCACAAAAGTGAGTTTTGAGCCTTTATTGAGCATACAAATACATATCATTAAACTAAATGCTCATTTTTCGTTTCTTGTGTGAATAGCCGCTTGGTTCTTACGACTCTAGAACTTGCCACGACGATGCATTCCCGGTCCTTACCAACTTAAACCGAAGTAAGTAAATGATGGAGGCATTAGGACTAACCCTTTTTATTTCTACACCATTTTTTTTACCACCTACCCAAAATCCCCCTAGTTAGCCCCTTTGAGCCTAAACCATTTCATTTCATAACCCAAACCAAACACCCTTTCACCCACCAAAACCCTTTTTATTTTTAACCTTTTATTTTAGTAATAAGCCCGGTTTTTCTTATGACTCAAAAAAAAAAATGTTGATGATGAAACAAAAGAAAAATAAACAAACAAGTTTATCAAAAATAACTTTGTTTGAATAAAAGCTTCATCAAAATAAAAAGTTGCAAAAATAATAGAAAGTCTTACGAAAACCGACGCTTGTTACACTTTTCGCCCTTTCACTAACCACTAACCCAACCACCTACCTTTAACCCAAGCCTAACCCTTCACCCAAAAGTCCTCTTGATATTTACAAAGGTATATAGTTAAAAAGGAGGAGGATTGATGGCTTGGCAAGCCTATGGTAGGAGTAAGTTCCATGCCGCTCTCGAGTGATTCACTAAAATACATCTTCGGCCGAGTGTTGAGTGATCCCCCGTGAGGTATGTGAACTTGTATATAAATGGAATTTTAAAGAGGCATGTTATGCCCTAATAATTAATTTATCTTATGAAAAGTTTTAAATAAATCATGACGAATAGGATTGTAAATAAATAAAAATAAAACTAAATAAAGAATCTTGGAAATCCCGATACTCTATGACAAGCCCAAAAACCTTCTCTTCTACCCATTCCATTTGGGAGTGTAAAGCCACATTATAAAGAGTTTTGCTTGAGGACAAGCAAAGATTCAAGTGTGGGGGTATTTGATGTGTGCAAAATGCAACATATAAATTACATCAATTGTGGCATAAAACTAACCCTTTTTTAGTACTAATGTTGGAAAAAGTGTGCTTTTGTTTTCCTTTTGTATTTTCAGGATTAAATGAGCTCAAATTAACAAAAGAAGCAAAAAGGCAGCTAAATCTAACATAAATACAAGAAAAGGAACAAATGTGACATGCCCGACCCCATGACAGCATCTTCCCAAGCAAAACAAGAGAACAGAAGGGTGAACAAGCCCCGTGCTCAATGAGCACGGGGGCGTGCCTAAGTGTCAGCATAAAAGACGCTTTTAGTTCCTGTTGATCAAATAAGTTTATTTTTGCGCACCAAACACCTCTAAGCCTATTTCTAAGCTATGTAAAGGATATTTAGGGCATGTTTAACTTATGATCATATTCCGGAAGGTTCGATACCATACGAATCAGTATACTTTTGCAGTTTGACGTAAATAGTCCCTTAAATCGCACAAAGTAGCGCGAAATGTCATTTGATGATATCCAAGCCTTCCATGGCCCATAATGGGTATTCCCAAGCATGTGTTTAAATATTACTACACTCTCATTTGCTTAAATGGTCACCAAAAGGCGTAGATTCAAAAGTTGACGCTTTTGGGTCCCTCTAATGCGCAAACTTGCGTATATCATCGTTTAATAGCATCGAAGCCTTATCTAATCCATGTTAGGCACTCTTGAGAGTATTATTAAACATCGCGATGCTTTGGGTTTGTAAAAAGGTCATTCAGAGGTATAATTAAACATATTGACACTTTTAGTCCCTCTAACTTGCAAAGTTGCGCGTAACTTTACTTATAGGCATAAAAGCCCTTAATGGCCAATATTAGGTGATGTGTGCAAAATGAAACATATAAATTACATCAATTGTGGCATAAAACTAACCATTTTTAGTACTAATGTTGGAAAAAGTGTGCTTTTGTCTTCCTTTTGTATTTTCAGGATTAAATGAGCTCAAATTAACAAAAGAAGCAAAAAGGCAGCTAAATCTAACATAAATACAAGAAAAGGAACAAATGTGACATGCCCGACCCCATGACAGCATCTTCCCAAGCAAAACAAGAGAACAGAAGGCTGAACATGCCCCGTGCTCAATGAGCATGGGGGCGTGCCCAAGTGTCAGCATAAAAGACAAAGTTGTAGAAGCTTCCATCGCCCACCATTGGGCCGTGCTCAGCGGACACGGGGCCGTGGTCAACTATAAGATTCGCAGAATCTAGGCAAATCTTGATAGTACAGATATGCTTCTGCACACGGGGTCGTGCCCAGCGGACACGGGGCCGTGGTCAACTAATACAGACAAAAGCAATTAATGAAGACAGAGAAGGATGTGGACACGGGGCCGTGCCCGAGCTTCTGTTCAGCCTATAAATAGGAGTGCTTGGCTCAAGCTCAAACCATCCCTTGGCACACCACCTCTCTTACACTTCACCCACCACCATCACAACACCATCATCCACCACCATCATCCATTGTCCATCATAGAGTGTGTGAGTCGTCTCGGGATCCAAGATTGATCGTAAGAGTTCTTGAAAATCAAGGCCATGTTTACCTAAGTCTCTTACATCACTTGGTGAAGACAAAGTGTCTAGTGTAATACTTTTTATTTTTAATCTTTTCGCACTTTTTACTTGGTTATGTATTAATGACTTTAATAACTAGTTTCTTATGTTGAAGGTGATTTTTCCTTATCATTTGTCCGTGGTGTCTTGGCATTATTTTACTGTCTATATAAAATAAAATATTTTCACCATTCATATCTCCACGGTCTATATGGAGGTATGTTGGCTACCTGGTCAGGGGTTAATGGAACGGTTTGGTAAAAGTATTGCCTTGTTCAGTGTATAGATCCTGCAAGGACCTGGGTCAAATTTAGTAGGACCTCCCTCAATACTTAACGGTATTGGATGGCGGGGGTTCAAACTCTTTGATCCCCTCATATGTAAGCTACTATTAATACTTTAATCCGGCTACTTAGGACTGTATCCCTGCTGACTCAGACTACTTAGCCGAGGGTAACGTCACCTTCAAAAGAGGGGCCTACCATAATATGCATTAATAACTTAATTAATTATCTTTCAATAATCCGACCCTTTAGGATTGTAACCTTGCTGACTCAAACTACTGGGTTGAGGGTAACGTCGCCTTCAAAAGAGGGGCCTACTACAATAACTAAGATAATCTCTTAAAATGTGCAAAAGTGCGGAAATAATCAAAGGTTACACTAAACACGAGTCGGAGCCAAGTGATTCATCTTGTCTATCTGTTTTATTTTTATTTTTATTTTCAGCATTTTAGTTAGTTTTTATTTTTCTTAGTTTAAAACCTTTTTCTAAACCTTTTGATTTGATTAGACGTTGAGGATAAACCGGTACTAAAAGCTCTTGTGTCCTTGGACGGCCTCGGTATCTTACCAACACTATACTACGCTCACGATGGGTGCACTTGCCCATATGTGTGTTTAGTGTTAGTAAATATCGTGTTTTATAAATTTAAAACTTGGCTAAAGAAAGTGTAAAAGGGCTTAAAATATACTTAAACCTATATATACACCTAAAGCACATCATTAGGCCTTCCCGAGAGTATAATCAATTATCATGAAGCTCTCAGTTTGTTAAAAGGTCACTCAGAGGTAAGAATTAACATGTTGACGCTTTTAACCCTTCATCGTGCAAACTTTCAATTAATTACGCAAACGGCTACTCTTGATCAACAAGTGGCTCATTTGTGAACATGATTACCATGTAACGTTATTCAGAGGCTTATAATAAGCATGTTAACATTTCCAGTCCTTCTATAATCAAAGTTTTTGATTTTTCGCAAAATTAGTCCCTCAAATTTAACGTTTGACTTTATTTGGGTTTCTTACACATGTCAATACATTATTGGACGTGATTTTACGAGGTGTTACATCCTCACCCCCTTAAAAGAAATCTCGACCTCGAGATTTGCTAAAGTAGTGGAAGTACTTTCCTACGTATCATGGACTTATCCTCCATAGCATATTTGGGCCTCTACGGGCATCTCAGTTGACCTATACAATAGGTACGTACTCTCTTTCGAAGCTTCTTAACCTGTCGATTCTTAATCTACACAGGTTTCTCATCAAACCATAAATTTTCATTAGTCTGCATATCCTTATGTGACAATGCTTCTTGACTTATTGTCTATACATATCTTTAGATCACAGTTGTGGAACATATTGATTTCCATCAAGCTCCTCAGGTAAGTTTTAGCTTATAGCTTACCAATCTTGATATATTCAATTTCCTTGAATGATGCTATATATCAGAACTTAACTAGCCCTATAAATTGAAAATTCAGCACACCCATCTTAGGGTGATACCTTCAATTGAACCTTATTCCTTATTAAGGATTCAAGAGGGTTGCGACTTTCATCAATCCTTGATTTTTCCGCCGATTACTGGCAACTTTCAGATGATTATGAATTTGTATGATCTTATTCGTTGTTTCTAAGGCAACTTTCAGATCCTGATAATTGGACTTACCAAACTTTTGTCCAATAACAGATGTCTATCATCCCATATATACAAGGTCTCCAAAGGAGCAGCCTTGATACTTATCACAACTATTATAGAGAAACTCACTTAAGGTGAGATGGTTATTCCAACTACTGCCTAAAACCAATCATAAGGAATAGCAAATCCTTACGGTTAGTCGAACAAATCGACTATCCTGGGCAGCTGATGGTGATTCTTAATTGTTGCCTAAATAGGGTTGCGGTAACCAATGCATAAGCAAGAGAACCGTATTTCCTAACTAATAATATTGAAACTCTTAGAATTAGGAATTTGGCTTTAAGAACCTTTATCTTAAAATTCATCTAACTAGGGTTTCTATTATTCCCGAGTTGGAGGTACTAATCGTCACGGAGATTTCACGATACTGTAGCCCTAAGCGGGATGTTAATCTTAACTCTACTTGTCTCAGGAGTTAAACAGGGTAGTCTTTGGAGAAGATAATCAAGACACAAGGAGATTACAGAGATTTTCCAAATCTCAAGCTCCGGTTCATCTATCTATACCCATGTCAGATAAATGACACATTTACTTTACGAGTGCAAGGATGCCTTAATTTGCGACACTTACTTGGACATTTCTAGATTGGATATCTTCTTTGAATACCATTAGCCGATTCTAGTACTATATGACCATCGGGATATCTCAGTGGTTCCATGCATTAAACCTCCATACTGATCAGGCATGGAAGCAATCTATGAAACACACTAGGATACGCCAATCCTCATATGGCTCTTTTATCAAGCATAGTCTAGCATTCGCAGTTGATAGAAATCAATGAGATAACAAAATAAAGTAACATAAATTGTCGTACTCGATCTGGAGAAAGAGTACTTTAGATTATTTGATGAAAATAGAAGGAAAGGTCTCTATGATTTTCTTTGGCAAGTCTTACCTTATGCTTAATATATGGAGTTCTTATGGGATAATTCTAAAAGTTTGCTAAGCTTATGGTCTATGAAAGACTCAATAGCACCTGAATCCAAACATGATTCTTAGTAATACCATCATAATAAGGGATGTACCTGGTGTCATTTTTCATATGAACTGTCTCAATAGCGCCTCTATTCTTAGTCTCTCTATACTTGGCTATACTCTCTTTGACAGTTTTAGGGCAATCTCAGCTTTGACCGGTTTATTTCTTAACCCATAAAATGTAAGTGGCTGAGGTAGATCCATAATGGATTTATAAGAAGCAAGCTTTTAATATGCCTTCTTATTTCCGATGCTAAACCACCAATATATAGTGCATTATGCTTGGATTTTGGATGAACCAAATAGGACAATATTCCAGACAATAAATTATAGTCTGTATTATACTGTCGACAGTCTAGGTCCTTCATGGTGAAGGTCAAAAAATTCTTATTCCATCATTTCTATTCCGTGTCGCAGACAACCGTTTTTTTTTCTGATGAGTCCATAAACTTGGACCATCCTATATTGTATGAGGGTATCTTTCCTGTGGACTTTATTAACGTCCTCACCAATTAAGGGCATCGCCCTTGAATGACTGTGATACATATCTCACCATGTCTTTCTCAGCACAATCGCTGATGTCCATAATGGTTTCCATTTCATTCAACAACTTTACGAAATCAATGGCTCCCTTTCTCGCCATTTAAGTCTCTTGACTTGCAAGAGACAAAGTACTTTTAAGTACATCCTTTAGAGGAACGGGGCTCCTTGCTATATGTCATCTTATTTGGTTTGTCCTTCGCATTCGAAGTGTGAGCAGAACTCTTCTCATGAGCAGGGAAATATGATTTAGAGCAAGTAGCATTCGGCATTTCGAACCTTTTCAGATCCTTTCTCATAGCCTTTCTAACAGCTGCATCAATCACAGCTCGGAGATTAACTTCATTAACCTTGAGATTCACCTTTGTTGCATCATTAGCATTTGTCGCACCATCGGTATTGCGATTGTTATGTGTCTTATTCAAATTTGCCATACTTGAAGCTGGGCACTAAACACCAAAATTAAACAATTACTTAATTGCATTTCTATAGCTAGTCATCGTCCTGACGACCAACATACATTAGCCATGGTATCCTTAAACCTTACCGGCTAATGGGGTATGAACATTCCTAATGAATGTTATTTGAATGTATATCAATTTACTTAGCCTAGGTCGCAAAAGATCCATCAATGGCAATTAAGGTTTGGACCGAGTCCATTACCCTTTTGACAGGAGATCACAATGTCACAACTGTCTTTGTCATATTGATGATTTTAGATAGCTCGAAGGCTTGCCACAATGGATTTTACAATATGAAACATGAGTTCGTCTTGAATGATATAAAAATCATATGGCACGAAGGCCTTGTCGCAAAGGACATTATAAGATATGGCAACAAAAGCCTGTCACGGAGGACATTAATTTATAAGTCGCGATCTTATTAGATTAGGGACTTTAAGGTTCGAACGTAGTTCTTCACCTTTAGACAGGGAGTCATAGACTACAACTGTCATCGTCCTTGAACGACGATTCATTTTGGCACATAGGCAAGTCATGGGACATTACTAATGGATGTTTATATATATACACATATGTGTATATATATAATTATCGCAATTTAGTATATTAGTCATGATTTCATCGATCTTATAGACTATAAGGCTTGGGCATTGCCCATCACCTTTGACGATGGACCATAACGGTCACACATGTCAGTGTCTCTAATGGACAACATAGTATATAGCCCGTAGGCGGCATAATCTCTAATGGTGACTCAGGATAACGCCACCAAGAGTAATACAATGAACACACTTACATATAGGAAGTACCAGCGGCGTATCCACCATGTGCTTATTGTATTACTCTAGTTTTGTTATCTAAGCACCGAAAATTTATGCATAAATTATAACCATCGGGTCGTAAGTATGTCTTAAAATCTTTCTATGAAGATAGGAAGGCCTAAGCCTGAACTTCAAATATCCTATAAAATAATACGATCACCGTATCAGTTGATATTAGTCATGATCGCACTGATCATACATCGACTATTAGGCTTGAGCATAACTCACTACCTTGGACATGGGATCAGAAGGATCACAATGTCACTAATAGACAATATATTATACATAGCCCGTAGGCGAAATATTATTAAGGATATTTACACATGATCATCTTTTTGATAATATTATTCTTGATCGCATTGATCATATAGACTATGTGGTTTGAGCATAACTCACTACCTTGGACAGGGAATCATAGGAGATCACCACTGTCCTTGTCACAATGGACAATATAATATGGCCCGTAGGCGAAAACAACTCTAAAGGATGTCAAATAATGTGATCATCGTATTTATAAGATATTAGTCATGATCGTAATGATCATATAGAGTATTATGCTTGGACGTAGTCCAATATTCTTAGACAGGAGTCATAGACCACTACTGTCGTTGTCTTTATCAGACAACAAATTTAGCCCATAGGCACTTCATCACTAACGAATGTTTACATTTTGATCATCACATTGATGATACTTGCCAAGATCAAATTCGATCCTATAGGCTTTAAGGCTTGGACATAGTCCAAAATACCTTGACGGCTGGCGTGGTTTCTCAAGTCACACTGCCAGGAATGTTAACATGTTCTTAGATGTCAACAAGGATTAATTTGTCTTAATGGTCACACAACATTACCATGATCGCATTGATCATATAGGCTTGGAGGCTTGAACATAGTTCGCCACCTTTGGATAGGAGGGGAACTCCTTTAACTATCATAGTAGAAGGAATAATTATCCTTAACTACCGAAAGTTTTGGCCAATTAATGTGGACTTGCCACTTGGCAGGGGTAAACCATTAAGAAGATCTTTTGAAAATTTTTTTAGCTGATCGATAAAGTTCGAATAAAATTCATACTAATGATTGATAAAGGACGATATGAGTACCTATATAATTTTTTTTCAAAACTCCCAATAAATCATTAGGAAATTTTACCATAGTGCCTCAAACAGGACTTTTAATATCATACTTGTCCATAGAGAACTTAAAAGGAAATTATAAGTCCGGCTAGGGACTATAAAATATCATATGTCCGTATAGGGACTATATTAAAATAGTTTGCCCATGAAAGGACTACAATAAAATATCAGGTCTACAAAGGTTGTGATGAAATATCATGTCCACTAAGGGACTATAATGAAATCTCATGTCCACGTATGGAATATAATAGGGTATAATGTCCATGAAAAGACTATTTGAAGTATAATGTCCTCGAAGGGACTATTATTAAAAGATAATATCCTCAAAGGGATTTTCAATAGGTAGACGTATATATTTATGGGGTCTTATCAAAAGAGGTAAGTCTATAAGGACTTTGATGAATTAATATGTCCACGAAGGACTACAATAATTAAATGGCCAAACAGGGACTTAAATGAAAAGAAGTATGATGGAAGGAGGGTCTTCTAATGTCTTCTTTCCCTTATTCTGATTGTTTCTTCATCTTTATTTGTCGTACGCAGTAGCGACTCTGAAGATTTTAGTGAATAAATAATATTTCAAATCAGGACCCATTGCAGAAGTAGAATCCAAGGATTCAATGATTAAAGGAATGACATGGATTACAGATTAGGTTTTGACTAGTATAGTCTAAGTTTGAAATTTGAAAACTCGGAGGTAAGAAATAGGGTTTAATAACACCCACATGTATCATCTTCAATATGGGAGCCTTAGGGACCTTCTGGTATGGACTCCGTAGTCTGGATAAGGGTTTAAACAAGTTTGGTTTATGGGAATAGATTCATAAAGGTCTTTCCTCCAACTGGTTGTACGCTTATCCTAGCCGTGGTACGAAGCTTGGCCTTTCTATGCTTCGGATGTGGAGAATTTCCATCGACAGCTTCCTTGTCTGGCGATATATTCAAAATATATAAAATCGAAAGCAATGTTTACTTAATAGGGATGAGAGCATTCCTATGTTTAGTCTAGACTCAGAAGATCTAAGTAATGTGCTACTGTGTTATTTGAGATTAAACACTAAGGGCTAGTGTTTAATTCACTCAAACGTTGGCTCTGATACCAACCTGTCACACCCCGATATTTCCACGTATTACCGGTGGGCCCAGTGGGGAGTATCGTGACGTAGTTGATATCATCATAGACAATTTATCACATATTATATACACAGCGGAAGTTGAAAGATATAAACATTATAAACCGAATGGAAGTAATATCATTTATTACAAAAACGGTTGTAAAGGATCCACAGGCGGATCAAAGTTAAAAGAAACACTATTCAGCAAATTTATAAACATCTAAGCTTGCAAGACTCTTTATTGATGTAAGGAGTAGCCAGCCTATTCCGATTAGTACCTGCACTTAACCTTTTTGGAAAATACGTCAGTTTTCACTGGTAAATACAATTAACCGACTCATTTTGAAAATGTTTAAAAAAATTGATTTGAATGCACAAGGCACAAAATATCTTTTATAACTTGGGATAATTATTTAAATATAAACTTGTAAAAGAATTATATGTTTGTTATACGTTTAGTAGCCCGGGCTGAACACCGGGTTAAAGATTAATTGACACACCACATAATATAATCCCGTGGCGAGTTATTCTCGAACAGCGGTTATATCTTTTTATATATGCACCGGCAGGTGTATGCCTACACCCCGTGCTTAGGTCGTGGCCATTTCAATGATTGATGCCAAGGATATCCGGGACATGGTCATTAACCCCCCAAAGGCTTTAAGCAAACAAAAGAGATTAAACGGGTCATCTCAATAAATTAACCTTCATATGATTAACAATTCAATGCCCGACCAAGCGGTATTTTATATACCATACCCCAAGCCCATATAAGGGAAAATAAGTTAAAAGTATTTACCTGAGCAAATTATATAAATTTATCCCAGCCGTACAAATCAGCAAGTGCAAGTATCTTTTACTGGTCTCCTAAATCTGGAACAAAAGTTTTAATTAACCTATTAGATTCCTAACGGGTCTTACTTAAGTTAAACTTAGACCGGTTAGTTTTAAAGAAAGGTATACGGTTCAAACGCAAGATTAAGTGAAGACCGGATTAGAGTGTGGTTTAGACCCGACAAGTTTGAAGACTTGTATAATATGGGTAAACTAAACACATTCGGGATTTTGAAGTAAATATGATAAGGTTTGACCCGTTTCGGTTAATTTATGCAAACTAGTTACATAACCCGTACAGAATGCGATAAATGCATAACGGGTAACCAAATGAGTCATGAACAGGTTTCCTAAGTTAATATGCCTTAAATATGTTGTGATATCAGTAGGATACCTTCCAATATTCCCAAAATGAATTTAAACTCAAATTAAGCCCCGTAGGGGTATTTTGGTCATTTACCTAAGGCATATAGACTACCTATCATACAACTAACTAAATGAAGTGACCATAAGGTATAACCTCGGAAGGTTATTCCCTATACAACTATGGTCACCTATTGTGTTTGGTCGGATCCTAATGATCGACCAAACGGGTCTAGTTCGAAAGTCTAAGTGGTTGTTTAGACCGCTTATCTTACGACACTACATAAGCACTAAACCTAAAGTGACGAGTTAAACATGTTAAAACATGTTTAAAGAAGTTAGAAAACAAGTTTGATATCAAGACAAAGGGTCTTGATACCCAAAAATAGTTTGGTTGCAAAATACGCATAAACACGCATTTTGACCGAAACTATGACTCATCACTAAGCCTAAATAACATGGTAATCAGTAGGTATAGTAACAAGAGACTATAACCATCGTGATTACGCTCACGTTATGAAGTTCAAACGAACTTCGTGTTGACCATTGACTGGTCAAAGCAGAAAGTCAAACACAGTTTGACTTTCCCGCTTAAAAACGCATAAAAGAACGAAAGAAGCTTACAAAGGGTCCAAGCTAAGAAGATCTTGATTCAAATTGCTCAGGTATGAAGTGTTAAACCCCAAATTAGAGCTATTTGAATCAGATTGTGAGGAATGAGAATGAAGGTGTTGGGTTTATATAGATTTCGGTAAACCGTTAGGATCGTTCCTCGTAAACCGTGCTTGAATCATGACCTTACACTTGGGCCCAAGGTTTTAGAATACCATGGGAAAATGTAAAACCATAAAATACCAGCCCATAGGGTGCAAAACCATGGGTTAAAACCATCAAAACCTCAAAAATGGACCAAGTTCAATGTATCTGCCAGAAATTTCAAAAATGGTCCCTGCACTTGTAAAACTTGATTTTTGACACTTTTAAGCCTCGTTAACCCCATTTCAAGGATCTAAAATAAATTTAAAGTATAGAGAACTTAAAATATGCTCAAAAACATCTCGGATGTCGGCTCGTTTGGTCGTACGATTACGTTGTTCGGTTAATTACGACGGAAGTCGTAACGAACGCAAAAACGATCCAAATTAAGCGACGAATGGAATTTTATCATGCCAATCACTAAAATAAAATATTTTAATGATTATATAAATTTTTGGATGTCCATATATATATTCAGAACGTAAGATATGCGCGAAAATGCAAACTTATGCACTTTTTGACGCTTTTAGTCCCTGTTGATCAAATAAGTTTATTTTTGCGCACCAAACACCTCTAAGCCTATTTCTAAGCTATGTAAAGGATATTTAGGGCATGTTTAACTTATGATCATATTCCGTAAGGTTTGATACCATACGAATCAGTATACTTTTGCAGTTTGACGTAAATAGTCCCTTAAATCGCACAAAGTAGCGCGAAATGTCATTTGATGATATCCAAGCCTTCCATGGCCCATAATGGGTATTACCAAGCATGAGTTTAAATATTAATACACTCTCATTTGCTTAAATGGTCACCAAAAGGCGTAGATTCAAAAGTTGACGCTTTTGGGTCCCTCTAATGCGCAAACTTGCGTATATCATCGTTTAATAGCATCGAAGCCTTATCTAATCCATGTTAGGCACTCTTGAGAGTATTATTAAACATAGCGATGCTTTGGGTTTGTAAAAAGGTCATTCAGAGGTATAATTAAACATATTGACACTTTTAGTCCCTCTAACTTGCAAAGTTGCGCGTAACTTTACTTATAGGCATAAAAGCCCTTAATGGCCAATATTAGGCATTCCCGAGAGTATAATCAATTATCATGAAGCTCTTAGTTTGTTAAAAGGTCACTCATAGGTAAGAATTAACATGTTGAGGCTTTTAACCCTTCATCGCGCAAACTTTCAATTAATTACGCAAACGGCTACTCTTGATCAACAAGTGGCTCATTTGTGCACATGATTACCGTGTAACGTTATTCAGAGGCTTATAATAAGCATGTTAACATTTCCAGTCCTTCTATAATCAAAGTTTTTGATTTTTCGCAAAATTAGTCCCTCAAATTCAACGTTTGACTTTATTAGGGTTTATTACACTTGTCAATACATTATTGGACGTGATTTTACGAGGTGTTACACACATGTTCCAAAATCAGTGAAATCGAGAGGAGGTAAGACTTCATCCTTTACGAGACGATTTAATCGTTCTCTTAAGATTTAGCCTAAACGTTGATGCCACAACATAGATGAAGTCTCTAAGTCTCGATTATGTTTCATCTTTGTGAGTGATTCATTAATATTATATGAAAACAAAGATTTGGAAAAATTATCATCTAGTTCTAATCTATAAAGACCACCATCCAAAATGCCAGTACCATAAACAACGGAATCATAGAGAATAGAGAGTTTGCGATGACCATGGGAAACGACAAAACCGTCCATGTCTAACTTTGGTCCTGATACAAGGTTTCGAGTTACCTCAGGGACATATAAGGTATCTTAAAGTTTAATGCATTAACCAGTTTTCAAAAATAATTGTAATGTTCCTATGGCCTTCACTTCTAATTCCCGATCATCCCCAACTTTAAGTGTTCTTTGGTTTCTTCCCAGCTTCCGGATTGAAAGGAATCCCTGAGTAGAGTTGGTTACATGAACCATAGAACCAGAATCAAACCACCAAGAATTAACAGGAACATTTAAATTAAAGGACTCAAGTATCATGAAAAAATCGTTACCTTTCTTAGCCAGCCACTCCTTGAAGTCAGGGCATTCCTTTTGCTTATGTCATGTTTTCTTACAGAACTTGCAATAGGGTTTGCCTAAGGAGCTCTTATGTCACTCCCCGACTTTTGCGGAAGCGTGATTATGTGTGACTTACTTAATATCATTGCATTCAACCATAACAAACAACTATATGATAAAACCAAGATGTTCACTCTTCTTTTGTAAAACCTTTTAGAACACTCACCAACTTCATATGTTGAATTTTTAAACATTTTAAAATTTTCAATTGGTGGTTCAGTTTTATCAACAACTTTTTCTTTGAGTTTAAAAGACACTCCCTGTTGTGTGTTGGTTGCTTTTGGACAGTTCCAGGCGATGTGACCAACTTCTTCGCATCGGTAACAGGTTCTTGTCTCCTTTTTCTGATTAGCTTCATTCTTCTCATGTTTCTGTTTTTCTGCAAGAAACGCTTTGTTCGATTGCTTCCAGAATGAGCTCTTTTTCTCTTCTTCAGAACTTGTCCCTGAAACAAATACAGTTTTTTATTTAAAATCTTTAATATTTTGATTATTTTCAACATCAAAACCCAACCCCTTCTTTTTGAAATTGCTTTTATGATTCGGTTTCTTTTGATGACCTGGACCGAAACCTTTCTTCTTGTTTAAACGTTGTTGAACTCTAGAAGTATATTTAGGTTTTGAAAATCCCATTTTATCTTTTATTTCTGAAAACTTTATTTTTATCAATTTAAAAACTGTTTTAATATTTTCAATTTTCACATTTTTAATTGAAAATTCCTCATCAGAATATAATTTGTCTGAATCATTCAAACTATATGCCACTTTGATTGGTTCATCATTCAAACTATTTTCTGTTTTCGGAATCTATTTATTATGACTACTCTTGACCGATGAACTCGAACTGTTGACTGATGAACTCGAAGTTTGAGACTCAGACTTTGACTCTGACTCCTCATCGTTATCCAACACCTGATCTACCACTTTCTTAATCAACTCGGACTCATGATCCGTATCAGATGTTGTGAAAGTGACATCGATGTTATCTGGCAAGTCATCCGTTGTTTCTGACTTCAAATTTATATTGACTGCCTTTTTGACTTGTTCCGAGTTTGGATGTCTCGGTGAATACCCTTCCCAAACTGGAGGCGGACACTTTTTATAATTTGCACTTTGTTTCTTACCAGTATCCATATCTTCCGACTTCTTATCTTGAAAGGCTTCAAAACCTGCTACTGTCGGATATATTCTATCAATCAAGTAATCAGAACTTGAGTAACTCATTAGCAATCGTCTTATTCTTTCATTCTCAATCTTTGCAGTCTCGAATTCCTGCTTCAACTTTGCACACTCATCAATATAGTGATTGATGGCCTTCTGCTTAGACATCATTACTGCATTCATCATTGTCAAAGCATCTTCCCTTTCTGAGTTTGTCTTTTCCAACTGGTTTACTGTTCTGTTCAACACATCATAAGTTTCTTTCACGTACTTAACATCGAACAACAATTTTTCTTTCATCTTGTCTAGCTCACTAAACTTCTTATCTTTCTCTTCACAATGTTTGCATGGTTCCAAACATTTCAGACAATGTTTTGTGACCTCTACAATCTTCTCAACAACTTTAACTTCTTCACTCTGTTCATACTTCTCTTCCACCTGAACAACATTCTCACATTTTACCTCTTTCTTTTCTTTTGCTGCTCGTTTCTCCTTTAGTTTCTCCAATTTATCTGCAAAATAAAATTTGAAACTTTCAGGAGATAAATGAGTTTTACCAATGTTTATTTGATTAATTTCTTCATCATCATCACTGCTATCAATTTGTGATTGATCAAAGACTTGTGTCTTTTCTGAACTATCTTCTGAAGAGACAGACTCTCCATCTTGACTGTTCTCATCATTTGCAAACACATCCATCCATTCTTTCATCGACTCTAGCTCTTGAATGATCTGTGCAACAAATGCTCTAAACTTTGAGTAACTTTCAGCCGGAATATATTTATCCCAGCTAAATCCCTCTGGCAATCTTTCATCTTCTTGATCTGGAGGCATAGTAATACAAGCTTTCTTCTTTCCATCTTCAATCGGAATAGTACGGGATGATGACGGTTGTTGAGCTACTTGATGATATATTGCTTTCCGATAATATTCATTGTTCCCGAAAGGATTCTGAGCTCCACCTGCTTCTCGGTTGGTACATTCCCTCTTGAAATGTCCTTTTTCCCTGCACCGAAAACAAGTAACTTTAGACTTATCAAAACCTAAAGTAGAAACATTAGCATCACGTAAGTCATCTCTTCCGGTAATCTGCTTAAATTTCTCAGCTCTCCTCAACACGCTCGCTAAACACCACTTAATATCCATTAGCTCCATTTCCTCAGCATCAATCTGATCATAATCCTCTTTTGTTAACATAGGATTTCCGATCCTTCCCGCAACCAAACTCTCATATGATTCTAACACGGTAACTAGTAATGACATATGACCTTTAGCGACTTCTTCAGAGAAATTCTGACCGTTCTGAAGATGCAACGCGATGTTGCATTGTAGCACATGACCATTACCATTGTTTGAGCTTTGAGACTGATAATTTGAAGTTGAAACATTAGGATTAACACTCGGATATAAAGAAAATCCACTGTTGTTGATTGAACTTTGATTGAGTGATCCGGATGAGTTTTCTGCACTGAAAGCGGTCTGGATCTTTGGACTAGCTTCAACATTTTGAACATTACCTTTGAAATACATCTTGATATCTTGTTGACCACTTGAATTGTTCATTCTAGCGATCTTTTGTTGTTCAAGATCTTGTCCTTCAAGTTTTTCAATGAATTGAGCAATTGACAATCTATCATACTCTCCGGTATTCTTTAAAATCATAAGATATGTACCCCATTCATTTTGAGGTAAAGCATCGGCTAATTTTTCAACCCATTCCTCTCGATCTTTATTGATATCCAACCGGGTCATTGAACGCACTAAATGACAATATCTCTCAATAAGAGTCTTTGTAGTTTCACCCGACAAACTTGAAAACAATTCAAATTCTTTATTTAATAATGATTTTTTATTCTTGATCATCTCCGTACTTCCTTCGAATTTTGTGCGGAGTGCTTCCCAAATCGAACGTGCACTACCATCATGTTGAAGTAATACGAAAATGTCTTCTCTCACAGCTTGTTGTAGTAAATTGATCATCATTTTTTCTACCTTGTACATGTCTCTCTCTTTTTCCGTAAACTCAGAAATAATTTTTATAACTCCCACATCAGAACGAGGTCGAACATACTTAGTTTCAATACAAACCCAAGACATTAGATGATTTGCTTGAACCCAATTTTCGAACCGTTCTTGCCAACTGTAATATTCTTCAATGCTCATCAACTTTGGGGTTTTTTGTAACGTTCCCGTTTCATTTTCCATATTTACATTCTGAGCAACTGAACTTGAAGTAGCCGAGGTGGTACTGAACGCGTTGTAAAATTCGTTTTCCATGTTTCGGTATCGAAAGTTCACAAAAACAGATTGTTCAAACGAGCTGAGTTTTTAAACGATCTGGTAATTCATACGATCTGAGATCAGTTCGTGCGGTCTGAAGTTCAAACGGTCTGACAAGATCAAACGATCTGAGTGTTTGAAACGAGCTGGAAGCCTCAAACCACACGACCTGGAAGAATTAATTCAAACGATCTGGTAAACAATTCACCTCGTGCGGTCTGGATCAGAGATTCAAACGATCTGATTAATTTGGTACAATCTGATCAACTCGTGCGAGCTGATGAAATCAAACGACCTAGTTCAAAGCCAAACGACCTGGAATTCAACCTGTGCGAGCTGGGTATAACTTCAAACGACCTGATCGACTCGTACGATCTGGTCAATTTTTAAGCGGTTTGGACCGAAATTCAAACGATCTGGTCCAAGAATCAAACAATCTGGTCCATTTTTCATGCAATTTGAACACTTTTTCACCTTGTTTCAGCAAGTTTTCAACTCGTTTGGGATATCTAAGTCCATATCTCCATGATTTTATCAAATTTTAATCATTTTTAGGTGTAATTTGGTCCAAATTTGTTCAAAAATGGTGTTTTACGTGTTATATGTGAAATTCAGACCATTTTAACCACGAATTCACGGTTAATTTTGAGAAAAACGTGTAGAAAGTGAGTAGAAATCAGATTTATCGGTAAAAATTAGTTGAAATGATAAGAACTCTTCCTCCTTAAGCTCTTATACCACTTGTCGGATCGGGATTCGATCAAACGAGTCGTTCAGAAGAATTCTTGATCAATACGAAAGGCGGAATCAGACGTATTGATGTTATAACAACTAGATTTGCACGTAGAATCACTTTAAATGTCGATTGTATTGATTTGAAAAAGTTACACGAGCTGGCGACACTTCGGCAGAGCTTCGCTACCGGAATCCAAAAGTTCTACAAATGAATACCCAAGACCACATATATATAGGAGAGCCAGACCGCATGAACCAGTCCACACGAGCTGGCCCAGGTCGCACGACCTGGCCAGACCGCACGAACTTGGTCACCTCGTGCGACGTGGCCTAGCCACTTCGTGTGAGGTGGCTGGTTCAGGTCTGTTTCCCGTTTCTCTCATACAACGTGTCTTGGTCTATGTATTCTAGTTACATGACTCGATACAAGACGAAGTCACATATGCACTAACATTAAAGTTAACCAGTCCAAGCCAAATGACATGAACTAAGACCCGTTAACAATCTAACAGAACATAGTTCCGTTCTTTCCAGACTAGGAGTCTTCAGTAAATTACGCGTGTGTTTAGGTTGTTCTGATTGCAGTTGTGCTTAAACATCTTTGATTTGTAAATATAAGATCATGTAAATACTCTTAGCCTATTTTTTCTATACGGGCTTGGGATACGGCACTAGCCACTTGGTTGGGTATTAAATCATGGGTGAATGATACTTAAAATTTAAATAACCCGTTTTAATCCGTTTTGCTTGATAACTTAAACATTGGGGGTTAATGCGACCGTATCCTGGATATCCTTGGCTCACTTATTTGCAAGTGGCCACGACCTAAGCGCGGGGTATAAGCATACACCTGACAGACGCTAATGCTAGTATATATTTTTATTGAAAATGTGGCGTGTTGGTTAATCATGTATCAGAGTTTAGTTCCGGGCCCCATATGTATTGACAAACATGCAAAACTGCTGACAAGAAACATTACTTTGTCCCAAGTTATTTATAAAAATGATATACTAAATGGTATAAAAATGATTTTGAAAAGATTTTCAAAACATGTCGGTTAATTGTATTTACTAGTGAAAATTGACGTATTTTCAAAAGACTAAGCACAGGTTAAATAGCAAATACGGAATAGGCTGGAGCTGCTCGGTATAGGCGTTATGGAATTTGCGAATCCATGAAAGACTTGTTAGTCTAAAGTCTCCTTTTTGTTATTTCCGATCCGCCTGTGGATCTTTTCAGTACACTTCAGTCTGTATAATTATTTTGAACATTTCGGACACTTGTACTTTGTAATATACAATTTATAATCCCAGACTTACGCTGTGCTATGTGAATTACTAATATCAATTGTCACGTATAAACCTCAAGTCCGGGCCCACCGACAAATAGGATGTAAGACAAATCAATTAGGGTTGAATTCCATTGATAATGAATGATATGGATAAAGTTACAACCCTAAAATCAATTAAGAAAACATGTAAACTAAGTGTAGTGTTTTGAAACAAGGCTAAAGTGTATACTTACACCCTAAAATCAGTTTAGTTAAATATTAATGTTATAATCATATTAACACTACTTAGAAAACAAACCGAATAAGAAGTGTATGTTACCTCCAACATGTGTTTTTGAGGCACCGAATAAGAAGTGTATATTACCTCCAACATGTGTTTTTAAGGAATTATAGTAAAATATAAAGTTTGCTAGTGCGTTATGTGCCGTACCACGTTTTATGATGCAATAAATTAATTATCAAATTGAGTCCCATGGCTTATTTTTAACGTGAAAATGCTACCAAATCTTATGAATCTATATAACATGTGTTAAAGTTTAATAACTTACTATACATATGATTGAATTAAAAATAGTATTTTTGATTTTTGTATAATCTTTTTTGTCTTACTCCCTTCACTATATTATTAGAAACAACCAACTGAATATTAACATAAAAAGATAACCAATAACATGGAGATTGAGAGATCTAAGTAGTTACCTTTAATTTTCAGTTGCCATTAACAAGAACATGGGTGATAAAAAACTAAAATACCTAAATAAATTATACAGTGTCAAGTAGCAAATTTTAATAATAGCCAAAAAAAAAAAATAGTGCTAAAAATGTATTCCGTGCTTTGAAAATCAGACGAGGCGGCTATCAATTGTTATATCAGATATTATGGTATCAGTTACGAATGAACGACTGCTGTTAATAATAACAAAAATAATATATATAGTGTTTTGAAAATCTGACTATTCGGTTATACGAAAAAACTACGAATCATTGTGATGTCGGATTAAGGCCGCTTTTAAGTGAAAACTAGAGCACAGCCAACTTATCGTCCCTTTGTTCATCAAACAATTTTAAAACTAGGCTAGCCGTTTGGCACAGGAAACTCCAGTTTAATTTACCTTTAGGTTTTTTTAAACATTGATAATATTAATGATATTTGCCTTTTTATTAATTGTACGGTATTAGTTTTATATTCATTCAATTCTAAGTGATTATTTAAAGTAGAATAACAAGCACGTCATTATTTTAAGACCGAAATTGATTTACAAGATTTATGAAAAATATAATCTTTCTATTAAACTATTGATCAAACCACATGAAAAAAGAGTTGAGTAGAAAATCAAACATGATTCTTTTGAGTATCTATTAAAGCACAAATAAAATGACCATGAGGACAACCTTGTGGGTTAACCATTTAGTTAAAAAGTGTTCATAATTGGTAATCATTGGTTTGTTATGAATTATTCAAAAAAATATGGATGACAACCAACTAGATTGTTCATTATATTATTATCCACCGTTGTTTTATTTTGACCAAATAAATTCACCCTCAGTTATATAAATCATGTACCCACCAGCTATTATTGTATGCAACAACAATTAAGCATATTGTTACTTCCATTATTCTCAAGATCTTCAAGCTTTGTAGTTACAGTTTTATAACACGTTATCAGCACGAGGCTCTAGCCAATGAAAAGTTCAAGCAATTATAATCAAAGTAAGTGTTTGATTAATTTATATAAACTATAATTGTTATGATAAACGTAATATTTGTTTTATACCGTGTGATTGTTTTCCTTTAGGAGACCCAGTTATCCAGACACTCCTATCATAAAAACATCTAAATCCCATACTTAATAATAAAAATGAGTACGAGGTACCTATTTGCTATGGGAATATAATAACTATGAGACTACTAACAATCTAAATTAGTGCAGAGGACCTCATACTATGGATATATATAATAACTTTGGGACTACTAAAAATCTAACATTTATTTATGCACCTAACATTTATATTTATGTTATTTAACATTTATTTATAAAATCTAATGTTTAATAACGTTTATTTATGTTATAAAACTAGCCTAAAAGCATTTTGTATGATGGAAACTTAGGCTCCTTTTGAGCTCCTTTATTGCAGTTTCTTTAAAGAAAAAGATTACAATAGGAAACAAAAGATGGATACATCCGTGTGTGGTGTATGTTTACATATATAAGAAAACAAGACTTTTACTGTGCGCTTTTACTGTGCAAAATAATTCGAATAATAATTATTTCCTTTACTGTGCGTGTCGTTGTCATCCACTATTCATAATAATTTATTTATTATTGTGCATACTAATATATATATATATATATCCGTAAAAATGGCTATGCATATTTTACTATAAAATTACCAATTATTAATATCATCACTGTTGTTATCAGAACCATTTAGCAGTAATAATCAGCACGTTACCCACGATACCTACCGAATCTAATATTAGTTTAAACATTTTGTTTGTTACCGAAATTTTCAAACCTAATACAGTAAAACTATTTTCAAGGTGTATCATGGAAGCCTTAACCAAGCGTATTGTGTAAGCTTAATTTGTATTTATATAAGTAACCCACCACTCGTGTAAATCCTCAAACCAACTGAACTTCTGATATAGTTCGACACATACCTAAAACAACTCATACTCAAATTATATTTTGAGCTCAGACAAAGTCCAATATTACTATCATGAGTCTTCAATTTTCTACTCGTGCACACGCTGAATCTTCAAACGCAGCAGAAATTCGTGCCCAGATCGAAGTCCATAAATTTCTTCAATTTAAGGATGTACGCACCCATACGAAATGTCTAACCCTCAGGAGGCTTAAAGTTAATACTATTAATAGTATCGACTGGAACATAACGGGAATTCTAGACAAAGATGATCGACTGACGAGGTTACTACCAATTGGTTCACCATGGCGTCGTTTCTTTGACATCTTAGAACCTTCATACGATGAACTTGTATATGAGTTCTGGTCTACTTTTCATTTCACACGAAATAAAGACCTATCTGAGCCCTCTATCGATTTTAGACTCGGTGGAGAAACTTTTAAATTGTCATTATCTGAGTTCGCAGTACATTTAGGTATTTATACAGAAGAAGAGGTTAGATCACCTATATTTATAAACGCATTAACAGAATATCCTGATCGCATACAAGATTATTGGTCTACACTTACACCAGCAGTATGGAGTAAAAATAATAATTCAAGAACATTTAGAGATCCTCTTTATCAGTATATGCACCGTGTTCTAGCCAACACGATCAGGGGGCGCACGTCTAATCTACACAGGGTTAGTGGTACCGATCTCTTTCACTTATACAGTATATTCGAGTCAGTCCATTGTAATATTGCTTACTCTCTTGCTATGTACTTTGAGCAATACCAAACACGTCCCCCGAAAAACCTTATGGGAGGATCATACATAACAAAAATAGCCAAATCTCTAGGTGTCATAAACGATCAGATTATTCAAGAATTATCCCCACCACGATTACCTGGAGTGATAAATTTTACAAATATCGAGATACTACCTATTGATATTCCTACACAAACACAATCGTTTCAATCTGAGGCAGCACCGGTCATCCCAGAAAATACATCACAAAATCTACAACAATTACTGTTGCAGTTTCCTCAATCATCTTTTTATCAGCATGATCTGTTGTCTCAACAGCAGCTAACACCACCCGTGTTTGAACATATTTCAACTAACACATATCAAACACAGCATACTCAACCACAAACACCAGGCATCTACCAGGCACTTTCACCTTTATCTTTTGGGCAAGGAGAAATGATGCAACAATCCATATTTAATGATAACATGACATTCCAAGAGTTGTTAGCACCAGAACAACCCATATCACCACTATTACAGCAACAGTCTTCACTACATCCGGAGCAACAACAACAGTCAATTGTTGAAGCCGGACCAAGTACGGTGCCTCTAATAAATCCACTTTTAGATCCAATGAAGGTTGATAAACTAATAAAAAAGAACCGGAAAATGTCCAGACAAATAGAGTGGTTGACGAAAAAGAATGAGTGGCAGGAAGAAATGCTAAGACAAGTAGCTAGTATTATCTCAAAACAATTTACTCCGCCACCACCATCACCTCATGATTCTGATTCTGATTAATTTCAGTTGTATACACAGACAGAGGTCTGCAAACATAACAATATACTAGAATCATTTTACTACGTTTCAATTATTTTATTTATATCCATATGTTTATTTTTTTATTTTTCTTTTATTTTATTTTATTATATGTAAATATGTTATTTTATTAAGTGATTATTATTATAAAATAATAATGGGACTCGAAATAGGACATGAAACATGAGATAGGACGTGAATTTTGAAAAGAGGACATGGGACACGAAACATATGACATGACAGGTTCTTTCATTTGGTATATTGGTTTTATTAAAGTATCTGGGAAATACGTACAAACTAAAAGACTTACTTGCTATAGCTGAAAGTAAACCATTCGTAAGTCTGTGAATAAACATAAATTAAAGGCTACATAACTGGATAAGTAGCCATATGAATTGAAACATGTTTACATACAACATTGATATGGAAGATGACACACGAGCATTGTCATCTCAACAGCAACTCCCATCACCGTTAGATGGATCCCACCACCATATTAATAATTACTTCAGTTATAGGTTGCCAATTTTGTTACAAAACATAAATAAGATAAATATTAAAATCTAAATACTCATTAAAAATGAGATAACATACAAATGTACAACTATGAACAAATAAATGAATACATAAATACTAAGTAGATGAGGCGGAAGCTCATACATTAATATCGGCAATAATATTAACATTATGCCGGTCAATATTAAAACCGGGTGAATCATCTTCGAAAAAAAATTTCTTGAATAACTTTGAGAAGAAGAGGGTTTGATGTGAAAAAAAAATGAGATTGATAATTGGTTATTTATAGTGGTAAATTATAACCGTTTTATAACGGTTATATTACCGTTTTATAGCCGTTGTACAACGGTTATATATATATATATATGTATATATAATAAATGATGTATTAAGGAAATGTTATTTTTGGGAAGTTAGAAAACTGTCAGGTTTATTTGATTCATAAAAACAAGTTTATATTTACAAAATATATTAAATGGTAAAGACGAAGCATGATAAACATACAAGTTTGGGTTGTACATACATACACGCATACAAATGTTTTGTGGAAATACAATGACAAACATATGTATATATAAATTATTCATAAATTAGACGAATAATGCAAATAACGGTTTTGCCTGGGACATTCAAAATTAATAGAAAGAATGGGAAAAGCTAATTACCTGATAGTACAAAGCTTTTAAATAGAGGACGCTCTATTTTTCCCAAAAATCAATAAGAAACTTATTGAGTTTCAAGAATATATATATATCATCAAGGATATGATGGCATGACAGATTAAGCCATCAAGGATATACTATGATGAAAAGGATTCACATATCATATGATAATCCTAAATAGGATTAAAGGATACACATATCCTAGCATGATACCATTTAGTATTTAAATCGATGCATCGTCTAAATGGTTATCAATTCGTAACTTGAAGTTTGCACGTATGGCTTAGCTAATATAGCAAGAATATTATTCCAGACTGAAATTTTTTTTTCTTTGATAAATTCTTAATTATCAATGATCATTGGAACAAGTATTATTATTGAAACATTTACTCCCCATTACAGTTATTTAGAAACCAAATATTTATCATCTTTGGGTGTGCGATATATATATATATATATACTGAAATTGTTACAACACAACGCACAAAGATGAGTTTTAATGACATGTTGGGAATAAATAAAATATATAGCCATAAATGGGAGATTTCTTATGGGCTTCATTTGCTGATTATCAATCCCAACATGAGGGGGAGATAGAAAACAACTGAAAGTGAAATAGATTTTGAAGTTATCATTGTATTATCCGTATCCTCGAGTAAAATATCTAGAAGATATTTTAAGAAGGAAATTCATCCAAAAGGTTTTGAATTGCTCCAGTTAAAATTAATGTCCAAGAAGGACAAAGACATATTGAAAATTGGACAAAGACATATTGAAAATCTTATATACCAGATGCTAATGCTTTAGCTCGAGTTGATATTACAGACAAGCAAAGGGATAATATTAATATGGCTATTGAATCCCGTTTGAAACATGGGAGGCCAGTAGGTTCAAAGGATAAAACATCCTCGAAAAAGAAAAGGCACTGAAAGGGAAATTGACCATAAAAGAAAAAATGGTAAATTCAATTACCTCAGGAAGGAGTAAACGATAAAACCTTCCCTTAGGAAGGAGTGAATGATAATACCTTCTCTCAGGAAGAAGTAAATGATTCCAACATAGAATTGTCGGTCAATTATGGTCATACACATATATTATGGAATCAAGATGAAATAGAAAGTTTGAAGCATAATAGACCATTTGATTTTTCAAACATTAAATAAAAAAAATAGGAAGTTATTATACATGTGCTTATATTTAACCAAAAACGGAAATTTCACAAACTAGGCACCTAGCTCGGTTGGCTAGGTGCGCGAAAGGGTGTGGCCTAGACCCGGGTTCAATCCAGGGGACGGCCAGTTTCACCATTTTTACCATACAATTTTAGAAATTTTTCATTAACACGTTGCAAGATGAATTATATTTTCCTTTTCATATTCTCCTAAGGTGAAACGAAATTTTTGATACACTTGAGGTATGTAAGGTATAATTTATATTTTTACTAACCCATCGAAACAAGTTTGGTTAGTTTTGTAAATGCAAGTAATGTAACAAAACACAGTTGTGGATCTTATGATATTTGTTTCCAAAAAAGAACCAGAAGTCTCATATGAAGATCATATAACACTAATCGAAAAAGATTGCCTACCTAAGGATCAAGCGAAAAATTGTTGTCTATAAATATTTGATCAACTTTCAAGAAAGATAGAGACAAGTCACATAAATAATACATATTAAAATGAGGGGGAGTACTATACAAGTTGCACTCTTTTTCCCTTCACTAAGTTTTATCCCATTGGGTTTTCTTAGTAAGGTTTTTAATGAGGCAACATACATGATCCAGAAATATCAGGAGAAGACTATACACTGCACTCTTTTTCCCTTAGCTATGGTTTTGTCCCACTAGGTTTTCCTAGCAAGGTTTTTAATGAGGCAGTACTTAATGACCCCAAAGTTTGCAAAGTGTCATCAAAGGGGGAGTGTTATGAATTATTCAAAAAATATGGATGACAACCAACTAGATTGTTCATTATATTATTACCCACCGTTGTTTTATTTTGACCAAATAAACTCACCCTCAGTTATATAAATCATGTACCCACCAGCTATTATTGTATGCAACAACAATTAAGCATATTGTTACTTCCATTATTCTCAAGATCTTCAAGCTTTGTAGTTACAGTTTTATAACATGGTTAACAATTTCACACATTTTCTCTTTTTTATTTTTAATTGGAGGGCATTTTATGCAGTCACATGCGCTAACTAATTAACATTTGTTAAACAATGATACATTTTAATTTGATTGGACATTTGTTATAAATAATGATAGATTTTAATTTAATTGGAGCGCATTTTAGACTTGATACAAGTATAATAGTATATGTCACACCCCTACCGGTTCACAATGCATGGGTGATGCACCATCCTTGACACGAATTTGAATCTCATCCGTGTCTAAGAAATTGTCTATATAGAAGAGTGAGTGAAATAAAGCAAGCGCTTTGGGGTACTAATTTCATAAGGCCTCAAATTCTAAAAAAAAACATATTATATGTAGATTATCTTGGATTTAAGATTATTGATATTAAGATTTATGAGCTATAATTATATATACACAAAGATAGATGATATATGAATAATAGGATCTAAAACAATTTTTTTTTTTAATTTTTTTTTATGAAAAGGGCCACAATTTTTCTATACGTTTTGGTCCTACAATATTTTGAGCCAGCTTTGGTCTTTAAGATATGCGAAGTAGACCATCAACCATATGCTGCCATCTTTTCTGTGGAGATCATAAAGGGAGCAAGGGCCGAGTTTTGGTTATTTTTAATTTCTTTTAATAATTAATTAATATACAAATCAATCATTTAGCTCGACTCAATCATTTCATTCAACTTTTTATTATTTATCCCACCGTATTTCATATTCCCATAACACACTTACACATCTAGTTAAAAGATAAATCCATTCCTATGCATACGTGGCGACGACGTGACAACACTTTTACATTTCATCCCATCACTACGCAGGTTTATCCTTGTATCATGACAAGCAATGGTTATTTTGCTAGTTCTCATGACTCATGTTTTCTATCAACCTTAATACATTTAGTTATAAACCCCCACCTGAACTTATGCTACATTTAAAGAAATTTGATCAGTGACCACATCCTCATCTGAGATAATGACACATTTTGATTGCTATGGGTTGTTATGACCAAAAACACACACACACACTCAAACAATTGTCAAACTCTTTTCAAACTAAATATTTAATCAAAGCTACTGTCTGTATTCATAACATACAACAGAATTTATTCAACAAATAATTAGAAGCATAAATCATTTGGACTTATAATTAGTTAACCAATTGAATAATATGCCCAACATAATTTATGTGAAGACAACTAAAATTTTCACATGATGTGAATTATTGCTTTTTATTTGAAATTTTCGCATATATCTCTCTTAAATAAAAAAAAAAGGCTAAACAAATTATTTATTAAATGCAATCATCATATTCATTGTATCGGTAACTAATAAGAAAAATATAATTTACATTATTATTACTGTTATAAAAGCAGATATAACTCCACCAAATAACTGCTTTGGGCAGTTACACAATAACGGTTTTAGAAGTTATTATCTATATCTATCATTTACACTTGTATCTGTATGTATGAACATATGTGAAAAAGATTGCAATTTCAATATTGAATTCCATTTTGGTTTATATCACGTTATCAGCAACTTTGCCTCTGCACTGGGATTAACAGGCCATCTGCAACAAATCATCTCAAATACTTTTTCATATCCCTGACAAGAGTTACCCGGGTATACATCATCCAAATCTCCACTCTGTTTTTTTTTATTGCAGTATAGTATACATACGTATTTTCCAAGGATGAAACACAAGTTTCAAACTTACAATGTGCTAATTATTAAATCGGTTCACAAATTGCAAATTAGAAAACGTTTTTTTTTAATTCATCTGATCTATCATCACAGAAAAGATGCAAATTTTTATTCCATATTTTTTTTAAAATCAAATCAGTTTATAGATCTCATCCTTTGGAATTTGGATCAACAGAAATAGGTTTTTCCTAATCTGGCTTTTAGAATAACATAGGGATTTTCCTATCAAATATATATCAATAACTCACAATCCGGCAACGATTTTAAGAATCGATCCACATACAAATCAATGAACTGCCATCCGGCACGGAAGCGCTTCTGGATCACAGACGCTCTTGTAGATCTTCAACGATGTAGATACGGCTTCCTTTTCCCCGGCCAATATACCCATCGGTGGCTGAAACTATCGGTGGCGGCAGCACGTTCTTCACAAGTGAAATTCCGCCAAGATGGTTTTCGCAACCGTCCAATCCCCACCGTCAACAACCGCCACGTCATCATCATGACACATCCTAACCACTCCATCGAAAACATCTTGAATGATGACTCACAGACGACGGACCGTACACCTCCGCTCCGCCGCCGTCGTCCTCATCTCCGCCACTAGCGGTTGCAGACTCCGCATCTCCTTCCGTCGCCCGAGTCTTACCGTTGAACGACGAACCGCGGCTGCTGAAACTGCCTATGTCATCGACATCAGTACGGTTATACGATACAGATGCTCCGCTATTACAGTCTAATCGTTGAAATAGATGAGTCATTACAGCAATTGCATTGAAAAATGGTGAGAAACAATGAAAATGATGTCGAATTTGTAGCACAATTGAGATACTTTAGGGGATTTGAAGGTGAAAAGGGGATAAAAGGAAACCCTAGAAGGTGGTTTTTCATTTGATACAATGGGAGTTTGTGTATGTTGTGTAAGAGTGGGAGGGGAAAAAGTGGTTTATGGGGAAAAACCAGACGAAGGTGCAGTTTACATTACAAAGCAAATTACAAATACTTTTTCCTCCATTTCGCTTACCTAACACGCTAGTGATTTGCATCCATGCCATATAAATCAATTATTTCCTTTTTTTATATTTCTATATGTATATATGTAGGTCTCGATCTGGTGTGTGTCATCCTTTATATAATTCTAGGGTGTAAGTCGTTTTTAATAACATAATATATATACATATATAATACAAAATTAATAAATGAGTTTGTTTCCCTCCTCTATTTTATAAACATACTTAAAGTTTAGAACCTGCAGTTCTAGCAAAAGAGAACCCGAAGTTCTCATACAATATACATTTCATTTGAAGGCTTGTTTTTAAAATGCCTTATCCTTTCATTTGTAGATAAAATGTCGAACTTATCAAATCTTGAATTCACTGCACTTGAAATCTCGGGCAATAACAACTACCTCCCATGGACTCTTGATGCTAAAATTCATTTGACGGCAAATAATTTGGGGGAGACAATTATTGATGGTAATCAAACTTCACCTCAAGATAAAGCGAAAGCTATGATATTCCTCCGCTATCATCTTCACGGAGATCTAAAGCGGGAATATCTAACTGTTGAGGACCCCCTTGAATTATGGACAAACATCAAAGAATGTTTTGACCACCAGAAGTTTGTCTTACTCCCCAAAGCCCGCTATGAATGGCTTCATTTACGACTACAGGATTTTAAGAGTGCCAGTGAATATAATTCTGCCTTGTTCCGCATTACCTCTGAGTTAAAATTATGTGGTGAAAAAATAACCGATGAAGACATGCTTGAAAAAAAAAAAAAAACTTTCTCAACGTTCCATGCCTCAAACATGCTCCTGTCGCAGCAATACCGAGAACGTAAATTTACTAAATATTCTGAATTGATATCATGTCTTCTGGTCGCGGAGCAAAACAACAAGCTCTTACTACAAAACCATCAATCGCGACCCGCCGGTGCAAGCCCATTCCCTGAAGCGAATGTGGCCAATTATCAAAGCAGACGAGGTAGAGGTCGCGGCCCCAGCAGAGGTCGTGGTCGTGGTCGTGGTCGAGGACGAGGATATACATGGCATCGAGAGTCCCAGAACACTAAAAATAGCGGTGGTGAATCGAGTCGACATAATACGGGGCGACCTTCAAAAGGGAAAAATAGCGGGAACCAAAGCAACATTTGTTATAAATGTGGGATGTCAAATCATTGGTCCCACACATGTCGCACCCCTAAACACCTCATTGAGGCATCTCAACGCATAAATGAAAAAAAAAGGAAAGAATGCTGAAACTAATCTGATTGAGGATAATGTACCTTTTATGCTTTACTTTTGTATTTTGAAACTCTTGCAATGTTTCATTTTACTTCTTTGCATTAACTTTTATTTATTTCCTGAAGAAATATGTATACTAGCTCCAGTAGAGCTATTATTGGTGATGAATGTCTGGTAGATAGCGGTAGTACTAACACTATTCTCAAAGATATGAAATTTTTCTCTGAGTTGTCTCCGGCAGAGACACCGATTAGTACTATATCTGGCGTCAGTAACCTTATCGAAGGCTCTAGCAGAGCACACATAACATTAACTTCGGGTACCAAATTAACTATTGATAATGCATTATATTCTAGTAAATCCAGAAGAAATTTACTTAGCTTTAAAGATATTCGAAAAAATGGTTACCACCTAAAAACAATATCTGAAAATAATATTGAAAAAAAAAAACTGTTAGATAAAGACACATTCAATATATGGCATGTGAGCCTTTTAGCTACTCGAAATGTAGCATTTTCCGACTTTTAGCTCAAATCATACAATTGAGAGCCATTTTCCCCAATAATCAAATTAAAAACATCCGGATAGATAATGTGGGAGAGTTCACATCTCAAGCTTTTAAGGACTATTGTATGTCAATTGGGATCAATGTTGAACATTCAGTACCTCATGTTCACACACAAAACGGTTTAGTTGAATCTCTGATTAAACGATTACAAATAATCGCTAGACCACTCTTAATGAGATGTAAATTACCATCTTCTGCATGGGGTCATGCTATTTTGCATGCCGCTGCACTGATTAGATTGAGACCAACTGCTGATCACGAATACTCCCCATTGCAACTGGTCTCCGGACGAGAACCAAGTTTGTCCCACCTTAGAATTTTTGGTTGTGCGGTATATGTACCAATACCACCACCACAACGTACTACAATGGGACCCCAAAGAAGACTGGGTATCTATATTGGGTTTAACTTCCCATCCGTTATTAAATATTTAGAACCAATGATGGGAGACATGTTTACAGCACGGTATGCTGACTGTCATTTTGATGAAACGATGTTCCCAGTCTTAGGGGGAGATAAGGACAAAGAAAGACTGGTAACACAAGAAATAACGTGGAATGCATCATCGCTATCAAATCTCGACCCCCGAAGTGGTCAATGTGAGTATGAAGTCCAAAAGATTATACATTTACAAAGAATAGCGAATGAATTACCAGATGCATTCACAGACACGAATAGAGTGACAAAGTCACATGTACCAGCATCAAATGCACCTGCTCGAATTGAAGTAATCCCAGAAGCGATTACTATACAACGAAAGCGTGGGAGGCCAATCGATTCCAAAGACAAAAACCCACGGAAACGAAAAGAGCAAAGTAACGCAGTTGGTGAAAACTCACAAAAGGTTATAAAATGAAACCCCGGTAGAGGTAAATGTCCCGGAAGAGACAACTATGAATCCAGAGGAAAATGAAGTTTCAGAAGTAACACCGGTACCGAACGAAAATGAGATCTCTATTAATTATGTACAAGATAGTACAATGTGGAACCGGAATAAAACACGTGTTGACGATATATTCACATATGCTATTGCAACGGATGTAATCAATGAAAATCATTACGTACCAAAAACTTTAGAAGAGTGCATGCACAGAAATGATTGGCCAAGATGGCAAGAAGCCATAAACGCCGAATTGAATTCGCTCGAAAAGCGACATGTTTTCGGACCTGTAGTCCGAACACCCATAGACGTCAAACCAGTAGGTTATAAATGGGTGTTTGCAATAAAGAGAAATGAAAAGAATGAGATTGTACGATATAAGGCTCGACTTGTAGCGCAAGGGTTTTCCCAAATCCCAGGAGTTGATTATGAGGAAACGTATTCCCCTGTAGTGGATGCGATAACCCTTAGGTTCCTAATCGGCCTCACAATCTCTGAAGGACTTCATATGAGACTAATGGATGTCGTCACCGCATACTTATACGGGACACTTGAAAATGACATCTACATGAAAATTCCTAAAGGATTAAAATTGCCTGAAGCATTAAAATCAACACCTCGAGATATGTGTTCTATAAAGATCTAGAGATCTTTATATGGTCTCAAACAATCTGGTCGTATGTGGTACAATCGACTTAGTGAATATCTCAAAAAAGAAGGATACAAGTCTGATGTAATCAGTCCATGTGTCTTTATTAAAAAAATCACTCTCAAATTTCACTATAATAGCAGTCTATATTGATGATATCAACATCATCGGATCTCTTGAAGAGATAGAGAAAGCTGCTCAGTTGTTAAAGAAGGAATTTGAAATGAAAGATCTTGGTATGACAAAATTATGCATCGGACTACAATTTGAGTATCTGTGTAATGGCATATTTGTCCATCAATCAAACTACATCCAGAAGATGTTAGTACATCTCAATATGGACAAAGCACATCCGTTTAACGTACCTATGGTTGTCCGACCGCTAGATCCACACAAGGATCCTTATCGCCCTCAAGAAGAAGGCGAAGAAGTACTTGGTCCAGAAGTACCGTACTTAAGCGCGATTGGTGCCCTTATGTATCTCGCAAATAACACAAGACCTGACATTGCATTTGTAGTTCATGTACTAGCGAGATACAGTTCGAATCCAACACGTAGACACTGGAATGGTGTGAAACATATATTTCGATATATTTGCGGGACACAAGACTTAGGTCTTTTCTATCAGAAAGATCAAAAGTCCCAGCTTATTGGGTATGCTGATGCCGGATATCTATCAGATCCTCACAAAGCAAAATCTCAGACAGGTTATGTATTCACATACGGTGGCAGCAACATCATCAAATCATGCCGAATTAATAGCACTATATGATGCTGGTCGAGAATGTGTGTGGTTGAGATCAATGATTAATCACATGCAAGAAGCACGCGGATTAGAACAGATCAAGAAGGAGCCAACAATTATTTATGAAGACAATGCTGCTTGCATAGCTCAAATCAGAGAAGGTTACATCAAGGGTGATCGGACAAAGCACATCTCACCAAAGTTCTTCTCAACTTATGACTTGCAGAAAGAAGGGGAAATTGACATTCGCCAGATCAAGTCAAGTGAAAATTTAGCTGACTTGTTCACAAAATCTTTGCCTAGAAGCAGTTTCGAGCAGTTATCACATGAGATCGGGCTTCGCAGATTAAAAGACGTTAGCTAAATTGAGGGGGAGCATTATACACGCTGTACTATTTTCCTTGACTAAGTTTTGTCCCATTGGGTTTTCTTAGTAAGGTTTTTAACGAGGCAGCATAACTGGTCCTGCAGTATCAGTTTATCATATAGATCCTGAAGCATCGATTTAACATCATCCTGAAGAATGTTGTTAATAGTGTATAATGAATAGTATGTATATCTGAGGGGGAGTGTTATAAAAGCAGATATAACTCCACCAAATAACTGCTTTGGGCAGTTACACAATAACGGTTTTAGAAGTTATTATCTATATCTATCATTTACACTTGTATCTGTATGTATGAACATATGTGAAAAAGATTGCAATTTCAATATTGAATTCCATTTTGGTTTATATCAATTACCTCTTTTAATTAAGTCTATTTGAAGTTTTGAACCATCTCCATTGAATCAGTAAATTGGAGCCGGTCATTAGACCATATTTTATTTTAGTTGTAAACAATTGATTATAACTAACATTTTACTAAAAAAAAACCAATTCACACTTAAAGATATAAATACTTAAATATTTAGGGCATGTTTGGCTAAGCTTTTTGAAACAACTTATTGATTTATTGACTTTTTGGAAAAGTCAGTATGGAGCGATTTATTGAATTATTGGTTTTTTCCCTCTTACATACACCCTCATTGTCAAACATCATTTTGAAGCTTATGACTTTTCAAAAAACTAATAAGTCAATAAGTTGTTTCAAAAAGCTTAGCCAAACATGCCCTTAGTTTCAAACTTGTTATATATGTATGTGGAAAAAGTGTATCGTACAAAATGACTTAACGTACGCTGCGTACGAGATGACAAGTTCGCAAGTTATAAACCCGTAGAAGAAATATCGCATGATATAAAAACGAAAGTTCGCATGTTCAAAACAAGTACAGTCGCATGTTGTGATTTAAACCCAAATTCGCATGTTAGTTTACTAGATTTCACATGTTGATACCCAAATTCGCATGTTAGTTACTAGATTTCGCATGTTGATAATGCATCGCGTACGCATTGTACGTTAAGCCATTTTGTACGGTAACCTGCCTCTATGTATGTGTGTATACATATAATCACTTCTAAGTTCTAACATCATTCCGATTTTTTTAAACTAGTTAGTAAGGATGTTCTTCGGTTCGATTTTTTTACCACCGACTTTAAATTGACCTAACCGAAACCGTTTCTTAAAAAAAAAAAAAAAAAACCGAATTTTAACACTAAAATCATTTACACTATCACATATCAATCTCAGTGTCAGAATGGATAAGGAGACAAGATCAAAAAGAAAAATCCATTATCCAAATTGGTTAAAGATGCAATATTGTAATGGAATTTCCGATAGAAAAAAAAAAAAACCTCAAATTAATTAAAGATGTAATATTGTAATGTGATAATGTTTAATGAGTTGTACAAATAGGAAAATTCATAGTCCAATACATTTGAATTTCGTTTTCTCAATTTAACCCGAATTGAATTTCTTAAAACCGAAAACCAATTTATTAATTCGGTTCAGTTATATGCTGTTTTGGTCTGGTTTTGTTTCCGGTTTAATCAGCTTGTAATTGTATATTGAACAACCCTATCATTCTGACTAGTGGACCATTAAAACGGTCGATTCGATATATAATCCAATTATGAAACATATCTTTTAGATAATTTAAAAATAAAAAAAACAATACTTTCATTAATTGAAATTAACAGAGAGAGAAAATTACACCGAAATAATAGGTAAACAAGCAATAAATTGCGTCATTACCTTTTTTCTTTATAAAATATACTAGGTTAGAACCCCGTGTATGATACGGGTTGATTAAATATATTTTTAGATAATAAAAAAGTTACATCTTTAATTACTCGTGTATAACATAAGTTGAATAAGCACGTGTACTACACGGCTTAAATAAATATAATGTAATCAGTTAACACACACAGTCGTCAAAATACATTTTTGGTAAAAAGAACTTTGATTTACATATTAGAACATTTTACTTTGTTTGTTTTTAATTTTTCTATTATTAGGTTATAAACTTGTGTATTACAAAAATTATAACAATTTACTTTGTTTTTTAATTTATTAACAGGTTAAAAACGCGTGTCTTACATGTGGCCGGATCAATAAAATATTAAATAGTTATTATTATTAAGTGTAAAAAATAAAAAATAAAAAGCCTCAGGCCCTCAACCACCGCCATTAGAGACTTTTAATTATGAAATGAATCTAGTCACAATTCAAAGAAACACAAATTTTGCACCCAAATATACATTTGGTCCATTAAATCCACTTATTTCTTCTTCCCCTATTCATGACCCATTGCTTTGTACCTAAATATTAGTTTTTATTTTTCCCTATTTAATACATGTAATCTCAATCAAGTAATCAAAACTAAAGAGGAAAACAATTACAGAAAATGATATGCACTTTTCAATTTGAATTCATATACAGAACTAACGTGAGGCTATCAACCTGCAAATATGGCTTGTTTGGCATTTAGTCAGCGAAACGCGGGCTGAATCTCTCCTCCGAGTGGATGTTGATAGCTCGAAATGAAAAGGGGTTTGCTCCATGTGAATGACCCCATAAATTTAAGAGATCCAGTTGTGTTTAGACTACATCTCCGGTGAAAACAGAGGCAATTTTGCTTGGGTTTCAGGCAGTTTTGCGTTTGCATCACATCTCCGTTCCATTTTGCGAGTCAGTTGATGTCGGTCATCAAACGATAGTGGGACCCCCACATGTTAGGCATGTGAGGGAAATAAACTGAGATAATTAACTTGGTTAGTCATAAAGGATTAAACCAGCAACAAAAGTAAACTTAAAGGATGTTTTTAGCAAGTTTTAAACATTAAGGCTGGAACCTGTTAGTTTGAGGAGACATAAAAGACGTTTTGTGCAATTTACTCGCACAATAATAAAATAAAGATAAGTATAAATATATATTAGAAGATAAATATAAATATAGAGATATAGTTATAGATAAACATCAACTTAAAATATAAGATAAATTGATAAATTATTTTAAAACTTGTAATTTTTAAAAGATAAAAATAAACATGTTATATGGCGGGAAAACTAAAAAGTAGATGCCTCTTGTATCGACACGTGTCCATCAACTGGTTTCTTTTATTATATGTATAAATAGTTAGAAGATTCAACTTTATAAAATTATGATATTTAAAAAATCTCTAAATATAATAAAGGAAAAGTTATGAATCCTAGCTGGCAACATTCTAGCCCCTCCACGTTAGTATAATCTTATGTGTAATTTTGTAAGGTTTTTTTATTTTTTATGTTTAATTAAAGCACAGTCCCCAACTCTCTCTGTCACATCTCTTTCACCCTGTACACACAAAACGTCAAAAACCCAGCTCATACCCATCTTTTTCTTTCTTCTTCAAAATTCAAATTCATTGTTTCCTAAACCAGATCTACCAAACAAATTCCGAAACCCATTGAGAGAGAGAGACCAGAGTTGAAAGGGGATTCATGTTGAACCCTAATGGCGACACATCCAAATCTGGTCCAGCCCCTCCATCTTATGTAAATCCATCTTCTTTTAGTTTGATCATCTATCAAATGTGAGTTCCTATGTCATTATCCAGTATGTTTCGCAGATCAGAGTTTTTAATTTGTCCAGTCTTACTTTGTTTTTAGGGTTTGAGTTTTCAAGATACCTATGGTAGTGAGGATGATGAAGTGGATGCCATGGTTAACTTTTTGGTGCTGGAACCGATTTGGTGGGGTTTGGGCTGGGTGTATTCATAGCTGGGAAGTTGCACTCGAGGTGTTCGATGTAAGTCCTGAACTAACTTTCTGGTGTTTATTTTGTTTTTATTTTTTTGGTTGATTAATGGTTAGAAAACCATTAAACTAAGAACCAAATCAACTTTGGAAGACGATGAGTTTCAGCCTCTTCAATTGGATTCCGATAGTTTTTCTTTTTGGTTGTTAAGTTGTGTTTACACCTATTTTTTTGGGTTATAGTATGAGGCTATAGTTTTAATACACCATTGCTGCATAGAAAATGAAATTTTACTTACAACTTACTTGTAGGATTTCAGTAACTGTAGGTCGTAGTCGGTGACTAATTTGACGCAAAAACTTTTGGTTATGTGGAATTATGTTTGTATGGTTTTTGAATAATTACATTTGATTGACAATTGATGTAAAGTGCATTGCTCATTGTTTTCAAAATTGATTAGGCTACATAAGGTTTAATGATTCCTGTGAAATGTTGTCACGAAGGCCTCTTTATGTATACTAAGTGCAGATGCTATCAGACCGGGTCAATTACATCCATGATTTTTAGGTTTTTTATGTGGTTACCCATTGCCTAATGCCTATGTTGTGCTCAGATAGCAAACAATGACGATGGTAATTGCGAAAACTCTTCAACCTGGGAGCGGACGATTCTTTATGTCGTATAAACAATTTTAGGGTATAAGGCTTAGGTGAATTCTGACTTAAAGCATCTTAGGGTGCAGATGTTGGTGAGTAAAATTATTGTACCAAAAAAGTGTATATTGTGTATGTGTGTATATGTATAGGGGTGTTCATTTCAAAACCAATAATATCTTAGGGTGCAGATGTTGGTGGGTAGTAGGAATGAGTCGGTTTACGTGTTGGCGGAGTGTTGGAGGACTTTAAGCCCGAATTCTTGTCGCGCGTGTTTGGATAATACGTCGTTGTCGATCGCGAATGTTTGTCGTGGTCTGAGGGTCGTGTGATGAATACGAGGTGTTTTATGAAGTATTCGGATACTCTGTTAATAGAGGTAACAATTATGCATGCTACTGAATCAAATTATATAATTGTTTTTTTTTTTCTTTTATTGTTAACTACAAATGGGTTGGGCTGGATAATCACATTCATATTATGCTCAATTTTTATGAGTAGTTGATGAATTGTATATGATTATAATATAATTCTAAAACTTATATGTGCAGAAGAGGTTGATGTTCTCATGCACTTGCCACAAAAGAGAAGAGAGCATCATACGGGAAAAAGTAGACTTTTGGCTAAAGATGGCGAAATCGGCACATCAAGTAACCGTATATGATTATAACCCCAAAAGATGGTAAAGATAAACGATTTTGCGTCTGAACTGAAACGCTACCACCTACCAGAGGCAGAGTCACATAGCCGACCCAGACCTGTTTCAACCCGAACCGACCCGGACCCGTTTCAACCCAACAGAATTGTCCTTGATGTACAATCTCTATTTTTTAAAAATAAACAGTTTTTAACCAACCCAACCTGACTCGAAACCCGTTCTGACCAGGACCTGTTTCAGCCCGAACCCGTTCTCACAATGCTTTATCTCATAATACTGCCACACGTTATGTTCTTCACATAATCATGTAGTGTCTTTATGTTATAGCACAATGGAGGGATAAGCTCACTCAACTTCTATCCAAAAGGAACTGTGCTTAACGGTAATATAAGCACTTTCTTTGACCATTTCACATATGAATTCTTTTGCTTATGACATCAGAAATTTTCATTCTATGTGGTTTTTGGGATGAAAATACCAGCAATTTGCATCTTCTACTGAAATGACCATAAAATGTTAGCAATAATATTTGGTAGTTATGGTAAAGTCAAGGTTTGGGAACGGGTCAAAAACAAGTAATTCTTTGACCCGCAAGAATGAATACGATCAAATTGGGTTGACACGAGCGGAAACTTATTTTTTTCCAACATTTTAAGACTATATATAAGTTATATATAGTCTTAAAAAAAACTGACCCGACCCGATCCGAAACATAATAGTTCTGAATTTGAGTTATAATAAAGACATAAAAAAGCTGATGGATGTACATGTGGTATGTATTTTGTTCTGGTTTTTAATGGACTGTTTGCGCCGTGGTGGCGTAATGACACCTGTGTTGTGTTGACTGGGTTTATGAGGTTTACAAAAAAGTCTCATATAGCTTGGGTTGCTCTTCAGAGTGTGTGTTTTCAGGTGAAAAATATGCCGATTCAATGCATAAACCGACTGTAAGTTCACTCATAATTAATCTCTTTGGTTAAAATTTTAATTTGAGATGGAACCAACCAGCCATTTTGTCAAGAATGGAAACTTGTGAAATGGTTTGTATTTAGTGTTTTCTCTTATTTACATCATGTAGATTTGGAAGGTTCAATGAATCACCAACCGCATCTCACCGCTAAAGTCAGCCATAACTTCAATTTGCGGTGAAGGTAAACACCCTATCCCATTTTGATTGGTAACTATAGATTTTAGGTCTAGCGAGTTACGAAATTGTAAAACAGCCAAAACGTTGGTTTGGTCCTGGTCTACTTTATTTTTGGTTTGTTAATTAGAGCTCTGTTTGTTGCGATTTTTACTTTTTCATTCCAGCGAGGTATTACTCTTCTTTTCTGTCTGCATACATATGACACTATAATTCTATAAAATTGGATCGAACCTTAACAAAGTGATGTTTTCCTTTATTAAAAACACAGAACTGTGGCTAAGTTTTTGGTGTGAAGTGCACTACAACTCGCTCTATAAAATGTGAGGTGAGCTTTCGCTGATTTATGATTAAGGAAGAAGATGGTAAACCAATAAACTAATCATATGTATTATCACGTGGGTAGAGATTAGTGTATGTACGATTGTTCATGTATAGAATGAAAATATTTAACGCTTTGATGGGTGAAAATAGATACAGGACTATATTTGCGTATCACATGACTATATGCGTGAAATAGTTTTGGCATGACCATAAGGGTATAACACAGCGAGAAACATGGCTACTTTGATGATTTTCTCAAATTATACTAGGTTTTCATCATTAATCAAATTATTTTCTTTGTCTTTCAGTTCCGCGCAATTTCTGACCAGATATACAGGTCACTTGAGTATCATAAACATGTCCGAAAGGAGGTTGTGAAGAAGGTTTGTCATAATTTCTTTTTGTACATCTATAATGTCTGAATTTAGGGTACATTTAGAAAGCTAAGTCATGTGTATTATAATGTATGCTAATGCTGTCTCATGTTTTGATTTTGCAGCTGAAGGAATGTCGTTCTCTATATGAAGGCTATGTTCCAATGAAGTACAAGAAGTATTACAAGAAAATTTCTAAGTAGGATACTTCATATGGGTCGTGACTGCAAACAAAATTTATCTGACTAATGCAATATTGTTGTATACTTTGATTATGCATGTAAGTGTGTTTACTTTTGAAAATTAACTGTGTGTTTACGGAATAATTTGGTTTGATAGAATATCTAGACCAATTCAAGTTTAAAATGATAATCATTTGTGTTAATTTAATTTTGATTAAATTGTTAGTGTTTTAATTTGAAGATTAACATTGTGATCTGTTGAACGAAGGGACGAAGGTTGCCGGAGTTGGAACTTGCTAGAGCTAGACGGCGATTCAGCGGCTACTATTCGTAACCTTTCTTAGCTTTTGCCAAACGGTGACGTTTTGTCTGGTGATATCTATCATAACCCCGGCGAGTTTTATCAGTAAGCTTCCATCACTTCTTTTTAACTTTCAGATTTTTGTTTAAATTTCATACTAATGTACAACAATTTTTAATAGGGATGAGTATTTGGTATCGGGTACCGGTACCGTACCAGGTATATTCGGTACTGATACCGGTACCCACTTTTCCTTTTTTTGGTACAAGTATCGGTATTTAGAGGTAAAACACCGGTACCCACTTTTTTCGTTTTTTGTTACTGGTACTGGTTCGGTACTGAACAGGTATCGTGCTCATCTTTAATTTTTAAAAGAATATCTAACGAAATTCACAATTTTTAAATGGTTATAAAACTCGTAGAAAATGATAATTTTAATGATAATATTCGTAGTAAATTGACTTCTTGTCACGTTAATAGTTTTGAGAGTCCACTCACGTAAATCGCCGTATTGAACTTTGCCCTCTATTCATTTAATTTTGTTTGGAGAGATAAAATATAAAGGTTTAATGATTTTATTATTAAGTTAGATAAAATAGGCATTATCATAGTTTATTTGTATATAAATATTTCGGAATTTTGTTTGGAGAGATAAAATGATAAAAATTTTAATGATTTTATTATTAAAGCATTATCATAGTTTATTTGCGTATAAAAATTCAGGAGAAAATTTCAAACAATTATTAAATATAACTAGGATTAAGATCAAATATGTTAAGTTATAGTTTGTGTTGTAAATAAGATGTATTATAATTATGTCGGGTAACGGGTCAAAACAAACAAGTTTTTTTTTTCTTGAATCTGGACAATATCATTCCGGGTCGGGCCAGATTTGAAAACGAGCTGCCAGCTCTCCAACATTCAACTAGGTATATGCTTTCATTTAACTGATTATGATACATTATATTTATGAGACATTCACTTCTTTGGTAGCTGGTACATTACATCTCGTAATTTGTAGTTTGGTTCTCATAGTCGTCTTTTATATTTTGTTTATTTAGATCAGTTTATTTTAAAATTTATGAAACAATTCTGAAACTTCAATGTTTTTTTTAGTTAGAAACAGTTTGAGTAATTTTAGTAAAATATTACATATTCTGATGTTATTGCAGGGGTCTATTGTTCAAACTACCTTACTTGTGTCAAAAGATGGTCAATAGGGATTCACATTTCTTTAGTCCAAGTGGTAACAAAGATGTTTAATTCTTAAGTTGTATACATAACCGATATTTGTCTTTTTCTTGATGTTTTTGTACACGGCTTCTAAAGAAAACTTTGTTACCATTTTATGTAATGTCATTTGATTTGCATTACTTTTATCGACATACTTATGAATAATGTAATTTAAAATTTCCTACCCGAATGATAACCTAGATATAAGATGCCCTAACTAATTCAGTTTCTGTTTTTTTTTTCTTCTTGGTAAGGCTTGCCAAACATGGGTCTTAGCATGAATAGATATGAGGTTATAAATCATGCAAAAAAAAAATTACTTTTATAGATGTAGATTTTTTAACACAACCCATAACCCGTGAAGCTCACGGGTATATAACCTAGTATATATATATTTCCCTCCCGTCTCGTTTCTTCTACAAATTATATATAGTTAAAAGATTAAAAAAAATAAAAAAAATATTAGAAGGATATAATATTTTACCAACCTGAAGACAAAAGATAATAATAACGTAAGACAAAATGTGAATTGTAAAATGAAGAACAGCAATTAATGAGAATAGGATAGTGTGTGGTTGTACGATGAGAAAGCCACGTGTCCATGTGCACTTGTTGAGATATTCTGTAGACACGAGCTTGCCAGCCAATTGACTCACCGTCTTTCTATTCACCTCTCTATATTTCTATTGTTTTATTTATGCCATCTTTTCTATACTTTTACTGGTTATCTAGTTGGTTAAAGAAGAAACTATAATTAACTAATATACGGACGAGTAGGGTATTGGGCAGTGGCGGACCCAGGAATTTTTCAATGGGGGTGCGGAAAATTTTTAAAAATTTTAGGCGCCTAGATATATACATAAAAAAAAATCAATTCAGGTCGGGTCGGTTCGGTTCGGTCGGGTCGAGTCATGTAAAAAAAGAACATCAAACTAAAATTTATATAATCATCAAAAACACGTCAAACGTTGTTACAAACATATTTAAAATGTCGCCCTATGGGTTTTCATTTTTTGAAATCTATTCAAAACATCACCTAGAGGTACTTTATTAAACAAGTCTTTCTCTATATAACATATACAACTATCACTTAAATTCTCATTCACATCAACAAAAACGGAAGATGATCCAATTTCAACCGCATTCCTATTGTTTAGAAATCGCACCATAACATCCTTACTCATTGTGTCTATTACATATAAAATAAACAATATTCCTTAATATATAATTAAAAACACAAGTAATATTTAATAATGAGTTTAACAATTAAATCAACAAAAAAAAAGTGATTTCGATTTCCCCATTATTTAATAATAAACGGTGGTTTGGCTTTAATATTTAATAATATTTGGATTTCATTGTTAAAGCTGTCTTCAACAATCAACAACCTTATTAATCTTCATATTCAAACAGTAGAATAGAAGCAATTTATGTAGAACAATAGAAGCAATTTCTGTAAACAGAAGATGATCCGATTGACCATAGCCTTATTTAGATTTTCGAAGAATGAAATCAAGGTACCTCTACAAAATCAGGAGTGTGGTGTGCGGTCCTGTGCGGTGATCGATCGATCGAACAGAGTCTGCACTGATGTTTCTGTTTCTTGGTCGCTGGCAGCAGAGAGGGGAGAGCGGGAGAGAGGAGATGAATGGTTGATTGGGTTTTTTGGGTTATATTTTGTTTAATTGATTTAGTTATTTGGGTTGGGCTTTAACATAAACTTATATAATTGGGCTTGATATTGAGTTATAGAAAGTTTTATTTAAAGAAACTAGTGGGCTAACTTGTTTACATAATTAGGTCGGGTTTAAATCGATGTTCACAATTTTTTTTATATATATAAATTCCTAACATTTTTTTTCTAAGGGGTGCGGTCAGAATTTTCCAAGGGGTGCGGTCGAAATTTTCCAAGGGGTGCGGTCGGGATTTTTCGCGAAAAATAACACTAAATTTTTTTTTTCAAGGGGTGCGGCCGCCCACCCACGGGCTAAGGTGAGTCCGCCCCTGGTACTGGGTTTTCTCCGGAATTTGTGATGGACTCGGGTTACTCTTGGAGTAATCTGTTTGTTCAATGAATGCCCCGAGAGTGCTCGAGATTGATTCTATTGACCGTTCAAAAAAAAATGAGATACGTTTATCTAACTTGATCTGTACTATGTGATTTTTTCAAGTAGTTTGTAAGAATGAGAAGATTTTAGAGTATATACAAATCGCTTTTTACATCAATATTTAAAACCAAACAAAGATTTTAGCGTTAGAGACTTAGAAAACTAACGTCATGCGTAGTCGAGTGCTATGAGGGGGTGAAATGTTGGAACCGTTCGCGTAATTTAAATAAAATAAACAAATTTTATTCAATGATTACAATACAGAAATAAGAAAGTCTAAGCAACTAGTACAATTACAACTTAAAATAAAATAAATACAAGAAAAGAGATGAAGCAGAATGGCTGAGTCACGTGTACACACGCTTCCCTTAAAACAAATTCCGAGTCTCCCAGCAGTACTCGTTTTGTTTCCCAGGGTACAACAGCCGAAGCAGCGTACTGCCGGTGCTGGCCTACAACCCGAAGGTTACCTTGAAGAATGCAGGAAGAAAGAACAGAATACTGTAGAGAGAGTTGAATGTTTGTTGTTGTGTTTCTGGTGTACTTCTGCAGTTGGGTATGCAGCTGTATTTATACAGCTCCTAAGTCGAAACAATCAAAAGAGAATTAAAGAGAGGTTTAAATTGCATTAAACGTCTTCAATGCAATTTAATACGTCATTTAATTCTCAGTCAAAGACCGTTAACTCGTCAGTTACGAAACTGAACTGAAACTGCACTGTCATTCAATGCTGGAAGTTTCTGCGCGCGCGCGCGCAAGACACACTGGTGCGCGCGCAGGTCAGCACGCTCATGCGCGGTGCGTCCATCTGGCTCATTTCCATGCGCGCGTGCGCCACGTCACCTGTGAGCCTATACGAGCACGCCACAGAGTCGCGCCGTATTGGCTCACTCTGGTGCGCCGCGCACGACACAACAGGACCCATACACCATGCGCAACCGCGCGCCTTCGTGCCACTTGTACCCGCGCGCGGACTGCCACGTCAAGCGCCTCGAACCTGCACGCCACTTCACCACTTGGTCCTTGCAGCCTCTGTGATTAACCACGCGCACGTGGTCAAAAATACAAAGGCGGCTCTCAAGCGTGCGAAGTGCAAAGTGCGCCATCAAAGCGTGCGGAGGGTGCTCCGCACCCTTCGCGAGGACACTTAGTGTGTGCTTCCATGAAACAATAAGGATGGAGAGTTCCACCTTAAATACCCATTTAAGTTCCATCTCTCCTCCGATGTGGGACAATGTGCTACTTTCCCTTTTGTTTCAGCATTCAATGTTTCAAACACCCAACTTTGAGCATCGATATCTCATTCATCTTAGCTCGGTTTTGGACGTGGTTTATTTCGTTGCGAAGCTCTTCCAACATAGAACACAAACCCACAAATAAATATATAAAACCCGCTCATTTTATTATATTTATTTCTAGTCCAAAATAGGAAAAAATCATTTTCATATATTTGTGAAAAATGTTATTTTCACCTATTTTTCCAACATGAAAATGGTATATGGCGCCCCAAAACGCCCGTAACACCCCCCCTCCCCGGCGTTATGAGGGGTTATAATTCCAGCCGTGATATATATATAGTGGCGCTACACGTTGGTTTCTCTCTCTGTCTCTCACACACACATATATATAATTGAAAGGGTTATTTGATTGGATCTGTTGAACACACCAAGAACTTGTTAATTTTATTAGAAAACACAACCCGCTACTCTTTTCTTTTTCTTTTAATAAAAACAAACAAACAAAGCATGCAAATACTGTTAGAGTACAAGAGATATCAAAGTTTACTCAATTTCTGATAATTTTATTCATAAGAGCAGATGGCTATATATAGCCTACAAAGAAACACACGACTCAAACTTAAACTCAGAAAATCGGAACAACTTCTGACCTAACTACCTTGACCTGATCTTCTGCGACGAATACCAACGTTCACAGAGACTATTTGACTGGACCAACTAATAAACACTAAGTTGGACTCTAAATACTGAACTGGACTCTAAACAATTTGGGCTAAGGGCCATTATTAATTAACTAAACAGACCAACAAATCCTTCCCAACTGATATGGGTCAACCATTCAGTTTAACCCCATGTCTTCCACTCCAAGCAAGTTCCTCATCTTCTCAAAGGTATCAAGTTTCACTGGTTTCGTCATTATATCAGCTACTTGATCTTCAGTTGAACAAAAAGTTAACTTCACCTGTTCGTTGTTCACCAGCTGTCTCAAATAACGGAATCTGACGTCTATGTGTTTAGTTCTTCTATGCATGACTGGGTTCTTTGAAAGCTTGAATGTTGAACTATTATCACATAGTATTTCCACAGTGCTAATCGGCTTATCATACAATTCCCCCAATAGACCTTTTAACCAAACACTGTGACATGCACATGATGTAGTAGTTATATACTCTGCCTCTGTTGACGATAATGTAACTATTTCTTGCTTCCTTGAGCTCCAACAAATTGTTGCATTACCGAGGAGGCACATATACCCCGAAGTACACCGTCTATCTTCCAAATCTCGAGCATAATCGCTATCGATGTATACCTCTAACTCTTGAACAGAATTCCTCTTGTACTGTAAACCATAAGAGTAGGTTCCTTTTATGTACCTTGATATGCATTTGGCAGCTTGCAAATGTTCTTCTCGTGGCTTTGACATGAACCGAGAAATTAAGCCAACAGCATACGTGATGTCAGGACGCGTCACGGTGAGATATATTAGGCTGCCCACCAGTTGTTTGTACTCTGTTGCATTTACTTCCTTCCCTTCTCCAGTTTTGGTGAGCTTAGTACCAGGAACAATCGGGTTCTTTACATAATTTTCATCCCACATGCCAAATCTTTGAAGTACTTCTTTGCGTATTTCCTTTGACACAAACTAATTCCAGCCTTGTATTGTTGTACCTCCACACCTAGAAAGTACCTCATTCTACCCAAGTCAGTCATCTCGAACTCTCTTTGCATGGACCTCTTGAATGTTTCACACGTCATCTGATCATTGCTTGTATATATTAAATCGTCAGCATATATACTTACAATGATCACTTTATTCCAAACCTTCTTGATGAATAATGTGTTATCATATTCACTTTTCTTGAAGCCTTCACGGTTGAAATAGCTTTCGATCCGTTTGAACCACGCTCTTGGGGCTTGTTTCAACCCATATAGAGCTTTCTTTAATCGATAAACCTTCCTTTCTTCTCCCTTCTTGACAAAACCTTGTGGTTGCTCTACATAGACTGTTTCATTAAGCTCACCATGCAAAAATGCACTTTTAACATCAAGTTGGTGTACAGCCCAATCTTTTTGTGTCGCTGCTGCCAAGATAGATCTGATGGTGTCCCAACGAGCCACGGGTGCAAACACCTCTTCATAATCTACTCCCTTCCTTTGAACATAACCTTTTACTACCAACCAGGCCTTATATTTGTCTATGCCGCCTCTTTCATTTAGTTTCGTCTTGTAAATCCACTTAACACCAATTGGTTTTACTCCACTTGGTACATCAACTAGTTCCCAAGTGTTGTTTTTCTCAATGGAGTTAAGCTCACTTTCCATAGCCTTCACCCATTTAGTTTCTCTACATGCTTCTTCAAACTTTGTTGGATCTTCAAGAGAACTAAATAGTGCAAAGTCTGCTTCATCTTCTGACAGCCCCTCCCCACTTTGGAAATCTGACATCCAAGCTGTAGCCCCTCCCCACTTTGGAAATCTGACATCCAAGCTGGAGTTTTTGGGTTTCTTTTTGCTCTGCCTTCAACATTACTTGGGGCATCACTAGCTTCTTCATGTGAATTGAATGTTTCACCTTCTGTAGACTCACTAGTAGGTTCATTAGTATTAACATTTAGTTCAGGGGCTACATAACTTACCTCTTGATTTTGTTCAGAAGTTTCAGTTTCCTGCTCTGAGTTCCCAACATCGCACTCATCATCGGGTATGATTAATCTATCATCACCCAACTCTTGTCCTTTCCACATCCACTGTTCTTCTTCTTCAAATATAACATCACGACTAATCACAAGTTTTTGTTGGATGGGATCATACATACGATATGCTTTGGATTCCATGCTTATTCCTAAGAATATGCATTTATGACTATGATCATCCAGTTTAGTTCTCAGCTGAGTTGGAACGTGAACATGACCAATGCATCCGAACACCTTAAAGTGTTCCACATTTCGTTTTAATCCTGACCATGCTTCTTCTAGTACCTTATCTTCGAGAGCTGTTGTTACACACCTGTTTATGATATAACTGGCCCAATTTGCTGCTTCGGGCCAGAACCATTTTGGCATTGATTTCTCAGCTAGCAGACACCTGACCATGTTCATTATGGTTCGGTTTCGGCACTCGGCAATCCCGTTATGTTGTGGAGTATAAGCAGGGGTTAGTTGCCTCTTGATTCCATAATTTTCACAAAATTCATTAAAATCTTTCAAAGTGAACTCACCACCCCGATCACTCCTTAACCCTTTAATCTTGCTTCCAGTTTCATTTTCCACCATGGCTTTGAACCGTTTGAATGTGTCAAAGCTGTCTCCTTTATTTGATAGGAAATAAATCCAATTCTTTTGTGAGAAATCATCAATAAATATAAGGGCGTACCTCTTTCCACTAGGTGAAGCATGAGTAATGGGACCACACAAGTCGGTATGAATGAGTTGAAGTGGTTTGGTTGCCCTCCAATTACTCCTTTTTGGCATGATTTCTCTATGTTGCTTGCCCACATTACACACCTCACATACCTTGGTTTGCTCAGTCACTCGAGGTAATCCTTTTACAAGATGTCGATACGCATCGTTCTTATTGACTTGTGATTGAGGTGACCGAGTCTCCTATGCCAGATTTGAGCATTACCATCTTCATCAACCTTGAAGCAATTATTTGAGAAAGGCTTCATCGTGCCACTCACAATAAACATCCTATTTCTTGTCATGTGTGAGGTGATGATCAAACCCCTTTTTGGATGTTGTATCTTGCAAATCCCGTCCCTTATAGTAATAACCAGCCCACATTCTTGTAACTGACCCATACTTAACAAATTTGAAGTAAGATCAGGAACAAAATAAACGTTGGTTACTACCTGAGTTATACCTTCAACTTCAAAACGGATATCACCAATTCCCTTAACATTTAAACGAACATCATTTCCCAACCTTACTGTGTGTTTAAAACTCTCATCTAGACTGATGAACCAATCTTTTGATCCTGTCATATGATTTGAACATGCAGAGTCTAGAAACCATATACCTTTTCTTTCAATTGCATTGACTTCGGCATGTACCATCAAGAGCAGGTCTTCCCCTTCATCAAATTCAGCATAATTTGCAGTTCTTTCTCCTCGGGGGCATTCATATTGAAAATTCCCGGTTTGATGAAATATGTAACATTCCACGGAAGACTTGTCAAAGTCAGGTCTTCCCCTTCCTCTACCTCGCCCGCGCCCTCTGTTGAACGAGGTCCGACCACGCCCCCTGCCACGTCCGGTGGTTGCATCATTCTCCACTTTCAGAACTTGATCATCATTCTTCTTTCGCTTTAATTTCTGCTCGTGAACTAGAAGTGAACTCTGCAATTCATCAACTGACATTGCATCTGTATCTTTGGATTCTTCTATTGAACATACCACGAAATTGAAGTTTTCAGTCAGGGAGCGAAGAATCTTCTCCACAATTTTGACATCAGGCATGTTTTCTCCACAACTTCTCATGTCGTTGGCGACAACCATCACCCTACTGAAGTATTCAGTTACCTCTTCTCCTTCTTTCATCTCCAGAATCTCGAATTCACGTCTTAGCCTTTGCAATTGGGCTTTTTTAACCCTAGCATTCCCGTGATATTTTATCTTCATGGCCTCCTAAATCTGTTTGGCCGATTCCTTCTGCGCAATCGTCTTCAATATCTGTTTGTCAATGGACTGAAACAAGTAATTCTTCGCCTTTCAATCCTTGATTCTCATTGCTTCCAAATTCGTCCTCTGGGTCGGTGTAAGCTGAACTCCTTCTGCGGGTTCTTTAAACCCAATTTCAATTGCCACCCAGTACTCCTTAGATCTCAATAGTGTCTCCATGACCATGCACCAGTGGTCATAATCTCCATCAAAACGAGGGACACTAGGAACTTAGAAGTTGCTTGTTTCTTCTGCCATTGATCTCTCACTCTCACTCTAAAGGATTCCCAGATTTTGCTCTGATACCACTTGTTAGAGTACAAGAGATATCAAAGTTCACTCAATTTCTGATAATTTTATTCATAAGAGCAGATGGCTATATATAGCCTACAAAGAAACACACGACTCAAACGTAAACTCAGAAAATCGAAACAACTTCTGACCTAACTACCTTGACCTAATCTTCTGCGACGAATACCAACGTTCACATAGACTATTTGACTGGACCAACTAATAAACACTAAGTTGGACTTTAAATACTGAACTGGACTCTAAACAATTTGGGCTAAGGCCCATTATTAATTAACTAAACAGACCAACAAATACAAGACTCTTACCCCCTATTTAAGGGGGAGAACAACGGAGCGCCTCGCTTGGCTTTATAGTAAGTATTTTTTTTTATCACCAAGCTACATATCCTAACTGATTTAAACAAGAACACTAACTAGATAAATATGGCAACCAAACTTATCTAGACTTAACCGATAAACATAACCCAACGTAAAACATTACATAACATACTAAACTAGGCTCAAATTCGTTAAATTACCGATCAACATAACCCAACGTAAACACCTTAAATAACATACTAAACTAGTCTTTCTTTTTCGGCTGCCAAGAATTCAACCCACCCCATTAAAATTTAGCAAGATTAAAACCCATCAAATAGATGGTTACACAATCTTCAATGGTGGTTTGTGAGTTGTACGAACGATGAAGGTGGAAGAGAGAGCAAAAGACTAAAGACGTGACGAGGAGAGAGGCATCCCACGATATGTAGGAGAGCTCAATTGTTTCACGCACATAAATGAATATATATATATAGGATTAGGTTCAAACGTGAACAAAATCCCAAGAGTGAACTGCGTGAACTCATCTTGGCCCTTGATTTCCTTTATAGTTTTTAAGGGTAAGATTGTAATTATATAAAAGATAAATTTAAATCATTATTTTAATAATTCAAAATCATGAAGATATTTACATCAGTTACCCAATCTCTTCTCAAATTCATTATTTTAATAATTCAAAATCGTGAAGATTCTTTACATCAGTTACGGAATCTCTTCTCAAATTCAAAATCATGAAGATATTTTATTATTTTTGAAGATTATGATATTAAGGTTTTAACAAATCACCACATTTCAAGCGATTTACCAGAACTCAAATTACAATCCTATCATCTTTCAAATTTCATGTTCTGACTTTGTCGAAGATTATCATCTTCAAAATTCCAGAATTTCGAGTTCTTACTTCGTCTCCCATTCCCAACGGCAATTGTATGGGATTGGATTCCGGCAAACATTAATCAGAAAAGGTAGTTGTTTTTTAAACCCAGGTGTGTATCTAGTGATTAATTAGAATCTATATATCTTTTAAAAATTTTCAAAGATCATTATAACAATTTACATAAATCTCAAAGATCATAAATCTCAGAATTTTAAAGATCGTAAATATCAAAGATCAATATACCCAGTATATGAATTTCACTCATTCATTCGTTCAATAATACCCAGATTTTGATTTCCATTCTTTCAACCATGGCAGACCCAGAAAGCAATACCCATAATTCCATCATTTCCTTAGTGTTTCGGTCATTATCTCGATTGTAGCTGCTGTCGCGATCGCCATCGGTCTTATAATAACGCTCTTGTTAAACATGTAAGCTAGACGCCTCGCGTTTGTGGATAACGCGCTTGAAAGTTGTTCAAGTTCTTCCAGATCTGATGCTAGTTTATCTATGGGGAAAATTGTTTGGTTTGATTCAAAATTTGATCATGATAACTACTGCACACATGTGTACTTAGTATATACAGACCAGTACATATGTGTACTTAGTATACACAGAAAAGCACACATGTGTACTAAGTATATACAGACCAATACACATGTGTACTTAGTATATACAGAACCATACACATGTGTACAAAAGCTACCAGCTGCTGTTAATGCATACCTGTGCACTTAGCTATCTATAGAACCGTACACAGATGTACTAAGTATGTAAAGTATGCACTAAGTTTTCTAATATGTGAATTAATTATGAAAGCGTTTAATTAAATTCAAGAAAATTACACACACATTACGTACATTTCCTTTTAAATGGGATATGACAATATTTGAGTAACAAAATAATAGACAATTACGGGATTTCATCTTTAATTATGGAAATACTCTTGCACTTTTCTTTAATAGAGTAATTAATCTAATTACAATTTTACCCTTTTGCTTTTAATAAAACAATAAAAAGTAACCTATTAATTACAATTATGCCACTAATTTAAATTATCAAGATCATATTAATCAACGGTCCAGATATGTTCACGCAGTTCACGCAGGGGAGGTTGTTCACGCTGGAACCTCACCCTATATATATATATATATATATATATATATATATATATATATATATATATATATATATATATATATAAATGAGCGAATATAAACGGATATTCACGTCAGCAAAACTAACTGTGTTAACTTTCAGTTAATATGTGATCGCTCAAGGAAAATATATTACAAATTGGGACTATCGATAAACATTTCTTAAGTTGGAATTAATCTAGCTAATAGGTCAAAGTTGGGATTAATAAAATCCAATTTCACGATATATACATAATTACATATTTTAAAACTTAAAGATATAATATAAAATTTAAAACTCATTGTTTTCACTTTACACAACCATTTATAAGACAAACAGGAGACAAACAAAACAACATGACTACAGGCTTTTGTTTAAAATAAGATTGTGTGTAGTAGGTTGGCGCCTATCGCCATGTAACCATATAAGAGCGTTAAACATTGCCCAGAAGGGGCGTGAAAGGGAAGGCGTGATTGTGGCAATAGACTTTACTCATGTATGTTCGGATATGCTTGTGGAATTAGTTTTCAAGCCAATCAAATAATTCCATGTGGGTTTAGCGTTATTCCGCTATACATAGTCTAAACAAGCTTTTGAATAAAGATGGCTCATTCAGGCCCAATATTTTAACAGACTTCACAAAGTGGGCTGAACCTAATTATCTGAATCACTTGGTTATGGGCTGGATCTTTTTTCATTATTTTTTTTTGTTTCGGTTTGTCTAATATAACAAACTAGTAAGATTACCGGGCTTCGCAGTGGAGTTTCAGTCGATATCTATTTTGGTTCTGTATCAAAAACCAAAAAGTATATGCTTAAAAAAATATAAAATATGTTTTACATCGACCAAAAACCATAAAAATAAATTTAAATTGGATAGCGAGACAGACTGATTTAAATTAATTGTCAATGGAAATGTAAACTCTATCTTAAATATAACTTTCATGAAAAAGAAACCTTAAACTATAACATTAAATATAAAGAAAAGTAAAAAAATAAAAATAATAAAGTCGAAAAAAATCAAGAAAGAAACAAAAAAACAAATAGGATGAAAGAATTATTCACACAACTTGCTAATTGTAATGTACGTCAAAACGTAGACCAACTTGAATTTATACTAACATGTGCATAAAAATAAGCACATAAGAAAACATTTACGACGAGTTGTAGTGGTGTCGGACGTAAAGTGACTCGAATTTATACCGTCTAGTGAAAACGTATTATATTTGACCCAACTCGTTTCCGAACAAAATTTACGTCAAAACGTAGAACAACTGAAAACATACATAAAAATAAGCAAGAAAATGTATTATATTTGACTCGACTAATTTTCAGAAGAAAAAAATTGCGTCAAAAGATAAAAAAACTGAAAAACGTATATAATAATAAGTATAAAAACATATTATATTTGACATAACTCATTTCTGAGAAAAATTTACGTCTAAACGTAAATTAATTTGAATTTATATAAACATATACATAAAATAAGCACGTAAAACTCAATTACAAAGTTCTTAAAAAGTTAACGGGTTGTAAGTGTTAACGCTGAAAATTGAAGGTATAAGTATAAAAAAAACAAAACAAAAATAAAATAAAATAAAATAAAAAAGCAAAACAGAAAAAACAAAAGACAAAAAAAAAAACAATATACTGTATAACACCTTTGTAAATGCAAGGATATAGAATAGAATGGGATAGTTTTAATTCAAAAAACACTCTTTAACTGGTTTTCGCCTTCGGTTGGTTACGCTCAAAGAAACAAAAATAGAGTTCGGGTTAACTTTTCAGGTAGTCAACCGTCTTTAGGCAAGGGCATGCGAATTAGCAACTTAAATAGTCAACGTGAGTGTGAGACTGTGAGTACATAAGCAGGGGTGGAATCAGAGGAGGGTCAGGTGGGCCTGTTGACCCCCAGTCACCAGAATTTGTTGGATTTTTATATATAAGATCTGAATTTCAACTTAAATGGTCAACGTGAGTGTGAGTACGATGGAATCAGAGGAGGATCAGGTGGGCCTGCTGACCCTCTGTCATCAGAATTTGTTGGATTTTTATTTATAAGATCTGAATTTCTATAGGCGTTCAAAAATATTGATATAAATAACATAAATTTATCCCATACACCATCCCTCAAAATCAGATTGTAACCACAAGTGACCACTTAAAGACTCCAACACCTCATATATATCACTTCTATGGATATGCCTTGTATCTCTAGCTACAAACTCGTGCACATTATCTCCTATCTGGATTGAGCTACAACCCGGAACCTTTTCGATTCCTTCTTCTCTCATTTCCCGCCTAAACTGCAAAGCATCTTGCCACCGCCCGATTGATGAACTCAAATTTGTAATTGACGTCAAATAGCTCGCGTTTGAAGGTTCTTGATCTAACACCTTTTTGGTTACATACTCGAACAACTTCCTATTCCCATGTAGTTTACACGCGCCGATTAATGTCCCCCAAATCACCGCATTAGGCTCCATATCCATGGTTTCGGTCAATCTTATTGCTTCATCCAAATCCCCGGATCGAGCTAGAAGATCAATCATGCATCCATAATGCTCGATTTGAGGTTTAATCCCGTAATTATGTACCATTTGGTTGAATAATGTTTTACCCTCGTTCACTAGTCCTCCATGGTTGCAAGCCGACAGAACGGCAATGAACATGACATCATCTGGTTTTGTTCCGTGAACACACATCGTGTTGAACAATGCTAACGCTTCTTTACACATCCCGTGAACAGCCAAGCTTGACACCATTGTTGTCCATGTGATTATACATTTGTTTGACATCTGGTTGAAAACCGTTTTACTACTTTCGATATCCCCACATTTTGCAAACATGTCGATCAACGCATTTCCTAAAGGGGTTGTTAAATTTATCTTGTTTTTGTTGATGTAAAAGCTAACCCATTTTCCGTTTTCGAGAGAACCCAAGTGAGCGCACGCGGATAAGACGCTAATCAAAGTGATTTGATCCGGTTTGCATCTGCCATCAACTGACATCAAACGAAACAACGAAAGAGCTTCATCAAACATGCTTTTGTTTACGTAGCATGATATCATAGCATTCCAAGTAACAACATTTCTTTTACTTCCCATCCAATCAAACATTTTCCTTGCGGATTCAACATCTCCAACCGATGCATACCCCGATATGATCGCAGTACACGCCACTACAGACTTCACTGGCATCTCCTTAAACAACCCCTCAGCATTTCTCAAATCACCCGCTTTCAAGTACCCAGAAATCATACAGTTCCAAGAAACCTCATTTCTCTCAGGCATTTTATCAAACACCGAACGCGCATACTCCATCTTCCCATTCTTCGCTAATCCTGTAATAACCGAATTCCACGTCACATCACTTCTTTCCGGCATCGTTTCAAACAACCTAACCGCTTGTCCAACCTCTCCACAATCCATATATACCCCAATCATAGTATTCCAAGACACAATATCTCTCACAGGCATTTCATCAAACACCTTACCTGCAAACTCAACCCCATCACCCCCACACTTCCCATACAAATTCAAAAGCATATTTCCAACAAACACACTCGAAACATCAAAACCCATCTTCAAAACCTCCACATGAATCATTCTCCCAACATCCAAACTATCAAAACATTTGAGAAGAAACGTGAAAGTGAAACTGTTTGGAAACACTACAAACTCTCGTTTCTTCATTTCTTTGTAAACACTCATTGCATTATGTGTTGTAAGATTGGTATTACTACCAATGAAGCATTTAATCAATGTGTTGTAGGCAATAATGTTTGGGGAATTCGAAGCTTGAAGCACATTGAAAGCATAATCGAGTGAAATGAGGTTAGATGAAACTGTGATGAGGGTTTTGAGTAGAAAGGTGTTGTCTTTAAGGTTGTTGATGAGTATCTGAAGATGGGTTTGCTTCAAGTGATTTATGGTTTTGCAGTTGTGCAAGAAATGGAGGATTTTATGCTCCATTTCTGCATTCGATTGGTTGTGTTATGGAGGTGTGTTGCAAGTTTGAGGTTATGATTTTTAAATTAAAGTTTATTAACCAAAGAGGTTGACTACTAGTTTTATGCCTCTCCGCTTTGCGGGACGTTGTGCCGAATATTTCTCAATCATAGTTTTGCTAGAAAAAAACTAAAACGATGAGAAGATTGTAATTTTGAGCTGAGGGCAAAACTGTAATTTGTCAGGACCAATGAGCGATTGCTAGAGCAGCCTGGCACGAATATAAATTACATTGAGTCAGCCAATTAAAAGAAAATACAACCCTAATTTTGCAAAAAAAATAAAAATAAAACAATGACAAGACTGTAATTTTGAACAAAGACAAAATCGCAATTTTGAACTGGGGTAAAATTGTAAATCGTGAAAAGCTAAAACGATGGCAAGACTGTAATTTTGAACATCGCAAAATCGTAATTTTGAGAAGGGGCAAAATTGTTAATTTGAACTGAAGGGTAAAACAGTAATTCGTCTGGAACAATGAGTGATTGTCAGGGGCTGGGGCTGGCACTATTTCCTTCCCCCGCCCCTAATGGGCTTTGTAGTATATATAAATTTGTAACCCAAACTGCAAACTGTATCTCATCTAGGCATTCGTTGAGGCCCATGAACCGTGGACCGTGGATGTTTTTAGATATGGCAATAGAGGAATGTTCACATTTTTACTCTGGTCAATTTACGACATCATTTTCTTGGTTACCAATTTAAACTTAGAGAAATATATTGTTGCAATTGCAACAAAAGATATACAATTTTTTGTTTAGAGTTTAACTAGCTTACAACCCCGTGTATTACACGGGTTAAATGACGAAAAAATGTAAATTATAAACTTGTATATAATCCTTATTAATGAAATGACTTATTTAGATAAAATAGTAAAACAAAAGACAGTTATATTTTCGCTATTTAAAATAATTTTCTAAGTTTTCACTTTTCTTTTGAGATACTACAATCCATTTTATTATGTCTTAAAAAGAAGTAACACTAAAAAATAAAAAAATAATGATCATAAAATTGTAAGTATTTTAAAAATAATTATAAGTCATGAGGTTATGGTAAATGAATTGTAATTAAATTCTATATGTATATTAATGATATAATACATACTTTGATATAAATACTATTTTTAGATATATGGATCATGAGACAAGATACGAATATCATCATTATATAGAAAATATTACATATTAAAAAAATCATACTAAAAATAAAGTATACGTTTAAAAAGTAGGACTTGTTATAAATTCAGATATTCATATCTCTTATAATTGCTTTGGCAGTTACCATGTTATAACTGCTTGACAGTTATCCCTATGTACATATAAACATATCTTGTATCAAATGTGAGTGCACATATTTGTAGTTTGAATACAAATTCCAGTTTGTTTTTTATCACGTTATCAGCACGAGACTCTCCGCTGAGGTTTACTGGAAATCATATCAAAACATTGTTCTAACTTGCAAAGGGTAGGAGTGGAACAATCCACTGATCACAACACAGACAATCATCGGCCACTCATAATCCTGGTACACATCGATCAAATCTCTCAAATGCATTATTTACAGTATCATATCTCGAACTTTATTTTAAAATGGCACAGATGCGAAAACTTGAATTTCACAGTGGTAATAACTTGAATTTCACAAAGTGGTAATTAGAAAGGGGTGTTTTTCCTATTCATCCACAGTGGCAGTTTTTTTTACACTGTAAGCATGCCAAACCTTTTTTTCACATGTCCCTTTCCCTTAGATCTAATTTATACAAAATAGGCTTCCGATTTGGACTTTTGAATGCCCAAATTAGGATTTTAGAATGATCTTTAGAACACTCCGGCGACTGTCCTCAATCGCCAACCGGCGGTCACTACCGCCACAAGCAACGGGAACAAAACACATCAAACAACCTATAATACGTAAATTTCTTACCCGAAAACCTTCCTCCAGCAATTCAACTCACCGGTTAACCAGCGCTACAAGCATCCTCATCATCATCATCACCGGCAGCGACAATGCTCCGGCTGCTTAACCGGCAGCGGTTTCTGTAACCGTTTCCGGCGAATCAGTGACGGTTTTTTTTAGAGATCCGGTGGGTCGGAAAAGTTTACCAGCGGTTTATAATCTTCTTTTTTTTTTGCTATCTTGGCGCCGAACGGTTTCTTTTGTTATTTTTTTTTCTACTCTTTGATGTCATGATAACAAATGTTTTCATGAGGGTTTTGAAGCTGTATTTTGAAATAGAAAATGATAGAGTGTGAAAAAGAAAAAGTTGTTTATATCTACTCCCATCACTCTCTTCAAGAGATAATGAAAAACAGCTGTATCATATTAACACTATTAATAATATTTTATTATAATTTAAATGTTACTGTCTCATATCCATGATGAGGGGTACTCTTTTCCCAAAGCTTTACCGTAAAAGTTTTCATGAGGCATCTGATATTGCTTCAGTTAAAGACCTTTTGCTCATGGTAAGACTTTCAAGTTAGTTAATTGGTTTAATATTATCTAAAGTTTCAACTTACCATTATGATAAAAGTCAAAGGATAACGGGCACTGGCATTCTCTTAATTATATTAATAATAATAATAACACTAATAATATTACATTAATATATAAAAAGTTGTTGTGCGTTACAAATATATTATATCAATAAATTGGTGTGATTTTAATTTAATGAATATATATATATATATACATACACACAAATTTATCACTACATATGAAAATTGTCTTCTTGTATAGAACCTGAAGTTCTCATAAAATATACATTTCATTGGAAGGCTTGTTTTTAAAATGCCTTATTCTTTCATTTATAGATAACTCTCATAAAAGAGTATAGATATGTTTATATATGACACCTGAACATTTATTTACTTCTCAATTGGTGCATTGTAAAGAGAAGATTATTTATGAGGAAAATGTTGATAAAAAAAAATTGCCATTTGTCACATTGTGATATACTCCTGAAGTAGCAGTATCATTAGAGAGTATATGAAAAGTTTAAGATGGTTTTACATTTGTGTGACCAATGAATAAAAGCCATAAAGCTTGTTTCGGCTCAACTACATTCCCTGAAGCGAATGTGCTTTTATATTGTATGGTGTATAAAGGTAACGATCATGGAGAGAATATTATGACGATGAGATCGACCATGAGAATCAATAATGTTAATAATGATATTGACCACTAGCGGTGGCAAATTGAGGGAGTAGTTACATGAAAATAAAATGTGAAAAGCATGAAAGTGATAACATGATAGTTTGAAATGATATGGTATTGTTCTCACTATTATTGAAATGATAGTTTCATTTTACTTCTTTGCATTAACTTTTATTTATTTATTTTATTTCCTGAAGAAATATGTATGCTAGCTCCAGTAGAGCTATTATTGGTGATGAATGTCTGGTAGACAGCGGTAGTACTAATACTATTCTCAAAGATATGAAATTTTTCTCTGAGTTGTCTCCGGCAGAGACATCGATTAGTACTATATCTGGTGTCAGTAACCTTATCGAAGGCTCCGGCAGAGCACACATAACATTATCTTCGGGTACCAAGTTAACTATTGATAATGCATTATATTCTAGTAATTCCAGAAGAAATTTACTTAGCTTTAAAGATATTCGAAAAAAAACGGTTACCACCTAAAAACAATATCTGAAAATAAAATTGAATATCTTCAAATTACTTCAAACAAAAATGGTCAAGAAACCATTGTTGAACAATTAGAAGCATTATCCTCTGGATTATATTGTACTAATATCAATTCTATCGAATCATACATGGTGAGTAACCAAAAGCTATTAGATAAAGACACATTCAATATATGGCATGACCGTCTAGGTCACCCTAGTAGCATAATGATGAGACGAATAATCAAAAGTGCAACCGGGCACCCTCTTAAAAAACTTAAAAGTTTTGCTACCACAAGAGTTATCATGTGCAGCATGTTCTTTGGGCAAACTTATTACTCGGCCCTCACAAACTAAATTGATACATGAAACCCCATCATTTTTAGAAAGAATCCAAGGGGATATTTGTGGGCCCATCCATCCTCCGTGTGGACCATTCCGCTATTTCTTGGTCTTAATAGACGCATCCTCAAGGTGGTCACATGTGAGCCTTTTAGCTACTCGAAATGTAGCATTTGCCCGACTTTTAGCTCAAATCATACAATTGAGAGCCAATTTCCCCGATAATCAAATTAAAAACATCCGAATGGATAATGCGGGAGAGTTCACATCTCAAGCGTTTAATGACTATTGTATGTCAATCGGGATCAATGTTGAACATTCAGTACCTCATGTTCACACACAAAACGGTTTAGCTGAATCTTTGATTAAAAGATTACAAATAATCGCTAGACCACTTTTAATGAGATGTAAACTACCATCTTCTGCATGGGGATATGCTATTTTGCATGCCGCTGCACTGATTAGATTGAGACCAACTGCTGATCACGAATACTCCCCATTGCAACTGGTCTCCGGACGAGAACCAAGTTTGTCCCACCTTAGAATTTTTGGTTGTGCGGTATATGTACCAATACCGCCACCCCAACGTACTACAATGGGACCCCAAAGAAGACTGGGTATCTATATTGGTTTTAACTCCCCGTCCATTATTAAATATTTAGAACCAATGACGGGAGACATGTTTACAGCACGGTATGCTGACTGTCATTTTGATGAAACAATGTCCCCAGTCTTAGGGGGAGATAAGGACAAAGAAAGACTGGTAACACAAGAAATAACGTGGAATGCATCATCGCTATCAAATCTCGACCCCCGAAGTGGTCAATGTGAATATGAAGTCCAAAAGATTATACATTTGCAAAGAATAGCGAATGAATTATCAGATGCATTCACAGACACAAATAGAGTGACAAAGTCACATATACCAGCATCAAATGCACCTGCTCGAATTGAAGTAATCCCAGAAGCGATTACTATACAACGAAAGCGTGGGAGGCCAATCGGTTCCAAAGACAAAAACCCACGGAAACGAAAAGAGCAAAGTAACGCAGTTGGTGAAAACTCACAAAAAGTTATAAATGAAACCCCGGCAGAGGTAAATGTCCCGGAAGAGACAACTATAATTCCAGAGGAAAATGAAGTTTCAGAAGAAACACCGATACCGAATGAAAATGAGATCTCTATTAATTATGTACAAGATAGTACAATGTGGAACCGGAATAAAACACGTGTTGACGATATATTTGCATATGCTATAGCAACGGATGTAATCAATGAAAATGGTTACGTACCTAAAACATTAGAAGAGTGCATGCACATAAATGATTGGCCAAGATGGCAAGAAGCCATAAACGCCGAATTGAATTCGCTCGAAAAGCGACATGTTTTCGGACCTGTAGTCCGAACACCCATGGACGTCAAACCAGTAGGTTATAAATGGGTGTTTGCAATAAAGAGAAATGAAAATAATGAGATTGTACGATATAAGGCTCGACTTGTAGCACAAGGGTTTTCCCAAATCCCAGGAGTTGATTATGAGGAAACGTATTCCCCTGTAGTGGATGCGATAACCCTTAGGTTCCTAATCGGCCTCACAATCTCTGAAGGACTTCATATGAGACTAATGGATGTCGTCACCGCATACTTATACGGGACACTTGAAAATGACATCTACATGAAAATCCCTAAAGGATTAAAATTGCCTGAAGCATTAAGATCAACACCTCGAGATATGTGTTCTATAAAGCTCCAGAGATCTTTATATGGTCTCAAACAATCTCGTCGTATCTGGTACAATCGACTTAGTGAATATCTCGAAAAAGAAGGATACAAGTCTGATGTAATCAGTCCATGTGTTTTTATAAAAAGAACACTTTCAAATTTCACTATAATAGCAGTCTATGTTGATGATATCAACATCAACGGATCTCCTGAAGAGATAGAGAAAGCTGCTCAGTTGTTAAAGAAGGAATTTGAAATGAAAGATCTTGGTGTGACGAAATTATGCATCGGACTACAATTTGAGTATCCGTGCAATGGCACATTTGTCCATCAATCAAACTACATCCAGAAGAAGTTAGTACGTTTCAATATGGATAACGCACATCCGTTTAGCGTACCTATGGTTGTCTGACCGCTAGATCCACAGTCCACACAAGGATCCTTATCGCTTTCAAGAAGAAGGCGAAGATGTACTTGGTCCAGAAGTACCGTACTTAAGCGCGATCGGTGCCCTTATGTATCTTGCAAATAACACAAGACCTGACATTGCATTTGCAGTTCATGTACTAGCGAGATACAGTTCGAATCCAACACGTAGACACTGGAATGGTGTAAAACATATATTCCGGTACATTTGCGGGACACAAGACTTAGGTCTTTTCTATCAGAAAGATCAAAAGTCCCAGCTTGTTGGGTATGCTGATGCCGGATATCTATCAGATCCTCACAAAGCAAAATCTCAGACAGGTTATGTATTCACATATGGTGGCACAACAATTTCTTGGAAGTCAACTAAGCAAACACTTACAGTAACATAATCAAATCATGCCGAATTGATAACATTGTATGATGCTGGTCGAGAATGCGTGTGGTTGAGATCAATGATCAATTATATACAAGAAGCATGCGGATTAGAACAAATTAAGAAAGACCCGACGATTATCCATGAAGACAACGCTGCTTGCATAGCTCAAATAAGAGAAGGCTACATTAAAGGCGATTGAACAAAGAACATCTCACCAAAGTTCTTCTCAACTTGTGACCTACAAAAAGAAGGAGAAATCGATGTTCGTCAGATCAAGTCAAGTGAAAATCTAGCTGACATTTTCACAAAATCACTACCTAGAAGCAGTTTTGAGTATTTATCACATAAGATCGGGCTCCGAAGATTGAAAGATGTTAGTTAAATTGAGGGGGAGCATTATACACGCTGTACTCTTTTCCTTGACTAAGTTTTGTCCCATTGGGTTTTCTTAGTAAGGTTTCTAACGAGGCAGCAGAACTGGTCCAGCAGTATCGGTTTATCATATAGGTCCTGAAGTATCGATTTAACAACATCCTGAAGCATGTTGTTAATGGTGTATAATGAACAGTATGTATATCTGAGGGGGAGTGTTATAAATTCAGATATTCATATCCCTTATAATTGCTTTGGCAGTTACCATGTTATAACTGCTTGACAGTTATCCCTATGTACATATAAACATATCTTGTATCAAATGTGAGTGCACAGATTTGTAGTCTGAATACAAATTCTAGTTTGTTTTTTTATCAGGACTAAAGTTTTTTAAACTATAAATTTGAGATTCTACAACAACTTTTTTAATTAGTAGTTGACATTTAAATATTCAAATTAAAAATTTTATAATATTATATAATGTCTTTATTTAGCATGATGATAATGTCTTTAGTTGCGTAATATGATTGAAATTAAGTTTAATATTTAAAACTCAATGTTATTAGAAAGTTGGACCATTTTTTAAGATGAAAACATATTGATAGTAACATAAATTTAAAATTGGAAGAAAATATTGAACACGTGTATTACACGGCTTAAGTAAATATAATGTTATATACTTAATAGCAAAAAAAAAATATGTCTTTTAAAAACCATTTAGTGTTCGCTTTAAAGATAATTTGGTACTTTATTTAGATAATCCGTTTGTAATTTTAGTCTTCTAAGTTATATACTATAAGTAATAGTACATGTGATTTGATACTTATTAGTAATTATTCACTACTAGAAAATGAGGCTAATGCAACTTTTTAGATGCAACCCTTTTCAATTATGTTGCATTTGACTCTAATGCAACTTCGATCAATATTAAAGTTGCATTAAAAGATCTAATGTAACATTTCTTATAAAATGTTGCAAACTTTTATTAAAATTGCAACCTTTTTCTTGAAATGTTGCAAATTTCACTTAAAATTGTAACTTTTTTCTTAAAATGTTACAAATTTTACTTGAATTTGCAACTTTTGTTAAAATGTTGCATTAAAGTTGCACAATTCGATAAAAACAATAAAAAAGTGTAGAATGTTTTGTTTTGTAAATAATTAAAACTTCCATTATTTGCTTCTAATTTAAAGAGGAAGTATGACTTTTGATTAACAAGGCTCGAACCTTGGTACTTTTGTGAGAGATGTGTACGTAGGAATCTTGTGCACTATATCAGTACATCGTTACAAAAGAGAGCACTTTCATCGGCTTGATTTTCAAGTCACAAGTTGTTCACTATATCGTTACACAAGCCGGCACTTTTGTTTGAGGGGTTGCATTCACTACTTACAAAAACAATTGATTGTGATCGTTAAAACTAGACTAAAACTATTTGTCGATTTTGATATTTTTCAGGTTTTGGGACTATAAATGTTACTTTAGAAAACCACAGGCACTATAAATGCTATCAAATGAAAGATAATATTACTTTTCATAAAATCAAATTGAAGGACGAGACTTTCTTTTCAATCGGTGAAACGCACGTTCTGTGGCGGTTTATACCTCTTCACTCATTGATTTACCCTATTTCCACTGAGAAACTCTTCCATCCCTAATTTCGCCGGACCAGACTAGGCCCGTTCTCCATTCTCTCAAATCATATATTCGATGGCGAACAATCGAACATTCGCGTTACCCGGTTTGCAGACGAGAGTCAATTTAGCATTGGAGCGGAGTAGTCGTGAGTCTACTTGTCTAGGGATCGAGCATTCGAGAAACGGAGCAGGTTAGTGATCGAATAACTGTTCACTTGTTGTCTTGTTCCATTCTTTGATTTGTATATTATTTCTTGTATTGGTGTTCTTTCCTTCATATTTGTGGAATGTATTGCTTCTTATTGTTCTTTGGTTCATGTTTTGGCTAAATTATTTAATATTTGTTTAGTATTGGCCATTTTATCTAAGGTTTTATAGCAAATTTAATATAAAGTTCAACTTTGAGACTTGAGTAATTTCTCATGATTTTTTTAATGCTTTTATAAATTATGTAGTAGAAAAAGTATGTGATTTGTGTGCTTTAATGTGAGTATTGAGTAGGGGTGGCAAAATGGATGGGTTGGGCAGGTTTGGGTAATGGGTTAGGATGGGTATGGGTTAGAATGGGTTTGGGTTAGCATGGGTTTATTAAGAAATAGGTTAGGGTGGGTTTAGGTCAAGATGGGTTTTTGTCAAATGTCGCTTATAATCTTCTTTTTTTTACGCACTTCCAGCCGCAAATTTAACCTGCAACTTGGATCATCAAACACCAATATGCATATCACTACAACAGGAAAGTTAATTGCTATTTTGTGTTGTTTCTTTTCAATGAGGATGTTCCAATAGTCCAATTGCTGCTTCTGACTTGCTTTCATTTTTGTTTTAAGAATGGGTTTTTTATATGTAGATGTCATCTTCTTTGATTCATGTCATTAACTTTTGGAAACACGACATTATCTTTAGGTAATATGAGCACAATTTTCCATAATTTGTTCAACCCGTTGTGTGTTATGGTGATGCCCAGTTCTACCCAGAATACCTGCTGACTTTTCTTATGGTCGTCATTTTTTACCTTGCTAAGTTTTCTGGTTCTGCAATATAATACAATTTTAATTTATTGAATCTGCATAAATTTATGCAATCTGCAAATTTTTTTCCAGCTTTATAGCAATTCACAGATTTAATTTTGACAATATATAGAGTTTCAATTTTCTTTTTCATGTACAGGTAGCAATAAACTCAATGGACTTCGTGAAGCATATGTCTTAGATTACTAATTTGTTGCATCCACTGGTGGTAGTATTTAACTAAATGCTAACTTTTTTTAAAGGAAACATACAATGTGCCTGATGTACATAATTCTTGAGGGGATGGTATCTATGTTGTCAAAGACGCAAGGCGCAGGCGAGGCGCATCGGCCTCGGCCGCCTCGCCCGGAGCCTAGGCGCAAGGCGCAAAAAAAGCATGAGCTTTTTTAAGAAAAGCACACATAGAGAAAAAAAATATAAAAAAAAACGTTATGCTTTGAAAATAAATAAGATTCCACATATAAAATAAAAAAAAAACTATTGTATATGCCATTTAAGATCATGTAGCTAATAGTTAGTAGCCGTATTGACAACATAGGATGGGGGGGGAGGGGGGGTTGTGCAAAAATGAGTTTCTGAGCTGGAATTTGGTTGAACTCGTGCGTGCCCGCATGACCTGCGGACACGAATGCAGCTCCGAAAACCCGGGCCCGCGTGACGCTTTTGACAACATAGGATGGTATTATATTCATGTTTTTGTTGTTCAATATTCTAAATTATTTTATTGATTTTTTTGTTGTTATGAATACAGATAAATGATGACAGAAACCAAGAATTACCTATCGTAACCTAGTTGTTTGAACGTGCATGTAAAAAAACAAAAGGACATGCATATGTTGATACATATGATCACACGGCAAGGAAAGTTGTAAGTTATTTGTACTTTTAATTCCTTATATTGCTTTCTTCCATTGCATCCTATCAACACACAATTCAATAAAAAAGGCCAACAATTGGAGAATAATCACACCCATACACGTACAGTGACACTTGAAAGACTGCACACCGTAAACAAAACAATTTGAACGGGTTAATGGTTTGGAAAACAGTATTATCAGTTTGTACTGTCTCAAGCTCTGTAAAATGCCATGACTTGCATGAAATGACCTAGAGCCCATGATGTCTATTTAAATGCAAATAGAAAGTAGAACATGGATCATCTCAATCCTTAATGGTTAAATCAACGGCCGTAAGCTGCACGCTGAAATGTCATATTGCAGGTCTATACGGTGAAGGCTATAATATCACCGTTAGCGGGTGCATTTTTAACAAATAACATGAAAACATACCTGCATTTTTTAGCATTCGCCAATAGCATGATTCCAGGTATATAAAATTGTTTTGACAATATTTTCTTAATAATTTTTTTGGACAATACGCAGGAACAAATGAAGAACTACAAGCCTATAGAGGATGACAACGAAACGGCAGATCCTTTTCTAGGTGTACTGAACAAAGAGAACTATGGATATCGCCAATACACTGATAAAAAAAAGTAGATGATGCTTGCACATTATACATGATTCCGTAGGGGCTGATGGAATCGTTCAAAGTAAACATTGAGGTTGAAGTTGAGAAAAATCACTAAGTTGCTGGAAATGCGCAAAGAGATGGAAGAGGATTATGAAAGATAAAAAGCAGAGCTTGAAGCATTGCAAAAAGATATTGACAACCAGTGACAGTGACAAAACTGGAAGCCATGATGCAAAAGGTTATGAAACAATTACTAGTTGGAGATCAAGATGAGTGGAACGTTTTCTTTGATTTTATTATTGTAATTAACAGTTTGTGTAGTGTTAGTTGAGTTTGAACAAGATGTTAAAGTACATTTATATCTATATTTGTATTATCATTGTTTTGGTATTGAATGCATATTAATATTATGCAATTGAACTTATGTTACAAAGTTGCAATTGAGTGTAAAAAAGGTTGCATTTGTTGTAATGAAAATTCGTAAAAATGTTGCATTTACTATACAAAAAGGTTGCATTTTTTATATTAAAAAAGATAATAATGGTTGCGTTAAGTCTATAAAAAGGTTGCATTACTGTAACCTAACTATAATAAAAGTTGTATTTTAGTATTAAAATAGTTGCATTTCAAAGCAAAAAAAGTTAATATGAAAAGGTTACATACAACAAAGGTTGCATTTCAATTGTAAATGCAACGGTTTCAAAAAAGGTTGCATTAGGCCTTGAAAAGGTTGCATTAGGCCTAATGCAACTGCTTCTAATGTAGCCCCCAATAGAAGGTTGCATTAGGCCTAATGCAACCTTTTCAAGGCCTAACGCAACATTTTATTGGGGTTGCTATAGCCTCATTTTCTTGTAGTGATTGTTTATATTCAAATAATATATTTTATCTTAACAAATATATATGGTTAGGGTAAAATGAAAATAATATATCTAACTTGGCCTTACAAAAGGTTTTTTGAATTTTTTTACAGGGGGTGTGGATAAGCGGTTAGAGACTCAGGAAGTTAAACTTTTTGATTTTGAATTTAAGTGGTTAAAACCACTAAAACATAGGGACTCAAAAAGTAATTTACTATTAATTAAATTTGAAATTATACGTTTGATTTCTAACTGTATTAAATAATATTATACTTATTATATTATTTGATACATTTATATTTGTTATAGATAATTATTAATTAAATTTGAATTTATACGTTTATCTCTAACTATATTAATTAATATTATATTATATTTTGTGTATAAAAATTAATATGTAATATTATTATTAAAAAGGGAGGATGCACCAGAGAATGACACGTGTACAAAAAGATTTTTGTTTATTAGTATAGTATAGTTTAATTTAATTTAATTTAATTTAATTTAATTAATATTATATTATATTTTGTGTATAAAAAATAATATGTAATATTATTATTAAAAAGGGAGGATGCACCAGAGAGTGACACGTGTACAAAAAGATTTTTGTTTATTAGTATAGGAAGATTGTGTTTGAATGTCTATTATTTGAGACAACTCACAACCACATTTAGCTTGGTTATAAGGGTTCCCAACGTTAGAGTAAGTAAAATAATAAAGTTATTGTCATGACACATGATTGTTTCAAATCACGGTATAATTCTCCAAATAATGTGAGGATTTAATACTCATACCCTTTCTTCTAATGACCATTCGTAGCGGTTCACCTAATGAAGGGTATTATTGGTCATGTGGTGTTCACGTTAGTATAGGTGAAATTACTCCCAAAATGATGTAGTGGTTCACTCCCTCTTTATTAATTACCTAATGAAGTAATGATTAATTATTATTAATATTATTATAATTTTAAATAATGTTTCAACAATTAATAAAAATATAAATAAATTTATTAAATTAAAAACGCACAAAACAAATAATTAAAAAAATAGTACTAAGAAATTAGAAAAAAATCATCTTCGTTATCTTCATCGTCTCCGTTCTCTGGTCATCTCACTTAAGCGTGGTTGACCAAATCTGTCATTAGAGCTTGGTGTCCATAGGAGTCACGCATAAATGCGGCATTTTGTATTCTTTGTTCCATAGTTGCCCGAGGTTGTTGTGCCTCTACTAATGCCGGATCATAACTTGATATATCGCTTTGCCCACATCCTCTAGAATCATAATATGTAAGATGACACAAGCATATATATAACATTTTATAATTTTATCCTTTGTCTAGAGTCAGCAAGGGTACCTTACCAAATGCCAACGTTTTTGAAGAATACCGAAAACCCTTTCGATATATTTTCTTGCCAATTCTTGAACCTTTTTAAAATGAGTCATTTTATCGTTAATAGGGTCTCTAAAAGTTTTTACCACAATCATTTACTTTAGATAAATACTATCGGCCAAAAAGTACTTGTGTGGGTACTCATTTCCATTAGCCCAAAAAGAAGCGACAATTGCGTTACCTGCTATGCAATCCTCAATGATAGGCGTCTACTCAAAAAATGTTGATGTCAAAGTCATCGGACAATTTGATCACCCCAGTGCATGCAGTCTATGCTCCCAATCATGTCGAGTAAACTGTGTGCATCTTCATGTACAACATATATACGTTGTAGATATTTCCATATTGGCTTCCTTAAATAGTGTTCCTTATTATAGTACAAGTGCTAATGTATTTAAACTTGAAAAATAAGTGTTGACATATATGTTTGATAATGTACATAGGGGATGATCAAATGAGAAGAAAATCAATTGAAGAAAAAAAAAGTATAGTGGTAAAACACTAATAGATTATAACTCCTTATATTAATTATTCTCTCTCTAATTAATTACTCAATTCATTTATCCTACACACCTCATAATTTATCCTACATTCTAAATTAAGTTTTTTTTTTTTTTTTTTGAAAAAGCATTTATCATTTAAAGATGAGTTACAAATTTAATGTTGTTAGCTATTATAAGGGAAGACTATAAATTAATTATCTATGTAAATTTACCAATATATATCCTTATTATAACATTAAATACAAATATTAAATAAAGTAAAGATGAGACATTCTTATTAGTTAAAACTTCTTCTTTTTTCTTACAAAGAATTTCTTCTCATTTAAAATCTCCAGTATGTACATATGTATATACATGTATTAAAGAAAGATTATGGCTCTAAACATGTTTTTTTTCCGAACGTACATATGTATACATACGTGTTTAAAATTGAAAAATATGTATTGTACATTTATGTTTGATAATGAACACATATATACAATTAAAAATTGACAATGCACACATATGTACAACTAAAAAAGAACTGGAAAATGTGCGATTAGCATAAAAAATTTTCTTAGAGAAAATGAGTGGTGCAGAATGGTTCTCACATTTCTCAGTTACCATTACCATGTAGAATCCTTATCACACACACACACACACACACACTAGTAGGTACTCCCATGCTACGCTGATGGGATAACTCATTTTGTTATACTACAACTGGTTGTCTTTGAATAATTATATAACTAATGCATGATCGGCTTCTTTGTTTAACTAACGCATTTTTGTATATTTTCAAAAATTGTTTACGGTGAAACAACAAATCTAACACCTTTTTTACAAAATATTTTAACAATTTTATAACTTTTTAGAAATATTAACGATTCTTATAATACAGTTTAACTTTTAGAGTGACCATTGTAAATGTATTGGGTTTTTAATCGTCTTAAATGCACCAGAGGGACAAAATTGTAAATGATGATTTGTTTATGCAGCAACACTTGTACTAAATGCAACAATGTATTGTTCTTATGTGTATTAAATGAATTGAAATTGCTTTGTTATATATACATATATATATATATAGTCCGGTTAACGTACAATATTACTTAACGTACGAGCGTACGCTGTGAAATTCGCCCGTTGTAAAACTCAAAATCCTAATCACGCATATTGAAAACTATAATCACGCATTTTGAAAAGACATAATCAAGGATGTTGAAAACCATAGCATGCTTCATTACATAATTATAACATGCTTCATTACCTAAGTATAACATGCGTGATTAGGGTTTTGAATTTTACAACGTGCGTAGTGTCACAGTGTACACTCGTACGATAAGCAATATTGTATTTTACACTTTCACTATATATATATATATATATATATATATATATATATATATATATATAGGACAAAGATCCGTTAGGAACCACACTTTATTGCGAGAACCGCGAAAACCAGTGCGAACACAAACAGTAATGCCTAAAAAAATCTAAAAAACACCCAAAATTTTTTTTTACTATTTTTTTTTGTAAAAATCGCTATATTTTGTTTACAATAAAAAAATAAAAAAAATTTCAAATTTTTTTTTTTTCGAGTCACAGTTATCCATGCACATGTGCATTTGTATCATTGCTTTGACAAATTCCGTAATTCATTACAAATATTAGACAATTGCACTTTCATTTACACTACCACATGTAATACACTACTTTTTACGTTAACAATATTAGAAATGCACATATGCATCTATATGTATCAACATGAAATAAGGTGTTTTGGTACACTACTTTCTCTTTCATCTATCATTCTATCCATAATACACAAACATGCACATGTGCATTTTTGTCATTTCTTTGACAAATTCAGTAATTCATTACAACTGTTAGACAATTGCACTTTCATTTACACTACCATGTGTAATACAATGCTTTTTACATTACCAATATTAGTAATGCACATGTGCATCTATATGTATCAACATGAAATAAGGTGTTTTGGTACACTACTTTGAATACACTTTCCCTTTCATCTATCATACCATCCATAATACACTACTATTACCTCCTACCATCCATAATACAATACCATTACCTCCTACCATCCATAATACAATGCCATTACCAATATTTTCACTTTATTACATGTATGTAAACACCATTTATACCATCCAATCAACATATTACATCATAAATTGACAACTATAACCAAACCATCAACCACTAGATATAACTAACCAAAAAACATGTATATGGACCTACTTCTCCATTCAAAATCACAAACTTTTTGTACCAAAACACGTTATATCATGGTTATACCTAATGATGCACATGTGCATTTTGAATATTGGTAATGTAAAAAGTAGTGTATTACGAATGGTATTGTAAATTAAAGTGTAATTGTCTATTCCTGATAACGTACTACCGAATTTGTCGAAGTAATGATACATATGCACATGTGCATGGATAACTGTTACTCGAAAAAAAAGTTTTTTTTTTATGGTAACGAAATATAGCGATTTTTTCAAGAAAAATGTTTAAAATTTTTTTTTTTTTGAGTGCTTTTTTGATTTTTTTTAGATTTTATTTTGTGTTCACACTGGTTCTCGCAATAAGGGTGGTTCTCGCATGAACCTTACCCTATATATATATATATATATAGAGGCCGGTTATCATACAATATGCCTTATCGTACATTACGTACGCTATAACCACAACCGTCAGATTATCTCAATTAAACCCCGTGCTTAACTATTAAATTAATCAAATAAAAATATATATATGAAACCGCCAAGGTTAAAATCGTCAATTACGAAATCAAAAACCACTGATAATCAGCAAACAAAACTTGAAAATCATACCGTAAGATTCTTAATAAAAACGTATTCGAAAATCGAACAAGTAATCAAAAATCGATCGATTCTTATTCACCAAATCCTTATGCGAATTGAACTTCTGCTGAATTTGGAAGTTCAGAACTGAAACAAATCGATAGAACATCTATCGAAGAAGATGATGCAGGGTGAAAATCAAATAAAAATATGCGAAATACATATCAACCGTGCGAAAAACACCTCAGACAAAAAGAAAAGTTGTGTTTTTTGTAAAGTTTGCAATTCATATAACATTATATGCGATTACAAAAAAAAAGTAATATGTTTAAGATGTCTTATGATGTGCGAATTCATAACTTTACACATGCGATTTCAATAAAAAGGTTAATAATCTTTGAAATTTCTTATAGTTTGCGAATTCAAGCTTTTACACATGCGATTTCAATAAAAAGTTATCATTTAGATTTCATAAAGTTTGCGAATTCGTTTTCGATTCAAATGCGATTATGAATAAAACACTGCTAATACTTTCAAATTACTGTCCTAAAAAATGCAAAAAAAAAAAAAAATACGAATTAATAACTAAAATAAAACTATATTATATAAAAATAAACTTAATTTATTACAGATGTGACTGTAATTTGACATGTAATGATCAATTTTACAATAAATACTACTGAACTTACCACCCTACCTACATAATAAATTTACTATTTTAATATAAAAAACCCAGATATAACTACCTTCCACATTAAGACATAGAACACGAAAAAACACACACAACAGACCAACAAAAATGGCATCTGAAGATTCAGAAAAAATAAAAAACATTGAAATAAAAGAGCTATTGTCAACTCGCACGTTGACAGAAATAAGCACCGATATCAACTCTTCTCATCTGATTCTTGATGTGCAGGGGAAAATTCTTGAAGAAACCAAGAAAAATCAAGATATGTGGGAAAGACTACTTGAAGAACCACCATCAACCTTCAGAGACGCAGCTTTGGTGTAACAATTCTCACATAACCCGACACCCTCATAATATTTCCGACACCCTAGTATATTTTAAAATGTCCCAATATGTCTTTAAATACACCCCGTATGTGAAAACCGAGCCCGAAATACGTTATAGTAATTAAAATAATTAAAAATCTAGAATTATTAAGTTGAGGCGGGCCGCGTAGGACCCACCCCAACACTCACGCGGGCGGTATCAAGGCCGAAACTGAATTCGTTGGTTTCTTTAGTTTAGGCAGGCCGCGTAAGACCCCCGTTAAGTTAAACGGGCCGCGAGAGATCAACAACGCAGAGGCACCCTAGGCCGACACGTGTCGACATCGTGGCGGACCTACCTGATGACCCAGCTAAGCTACGTCGATGACTGGAGTCAACGCGGGCCGCGTAAGCCCTGCCCATGTGTTACGCGGGACGCGAGAGAGTCAAGATCAGCACCTATAAATAGAACTCATCAGATTTCAATTCAGTTCGTCCCGTTTTCATTTCTCAATCACAATTTCTGAATATAGGCTTTATAAAGCTGGTATTATACCCCCTAATTAGTGAGGTTCTGCTCCGTTGTAAGTATTATAACCCCAGTTTCGTAATAGATACGCTGCCCGATTGATTTAGGGTTCCATAACAACTGTCGTGGTTTTGCCCGACGTAGTTGTTGGAATACCGTCTCGGGGAGGGTATCATTAATATTTTCAAAGGGTTATGATACTAACCTATGTACATTTGTATAAATTATAGATTATTCCCAGGAAACCCTTACGCGAAGTCTAAGATAGCAATGTGAGTTTATCCTCTTTTTGTTAACCATTTTGAAATGTTTTACAAAACCTTAATTGTTTTACAATGTGATTAAGCAGTGATTGAGTCTTTTTAGTTCTTCAATTACTGCCGGTATGTTGGGGTTTTGTATACAAAATTTACTACATTGTGAGTAGTAAGTCGGGACGACAGTACGTTACCATTGGACAACGAGTTAGCCAATGTGTAATATGACCCACAAGTCAGGATTGACAGTACTGAATGAGTAATTGTGTAGAAATAAACAATGTGATCGCTCTCAATACTGTTTTAATTGATAAAATGTTTCTTGATTAAACTGGGATTCACTCACCAGTATTTCCCACTGACAAATGTTTTTAAAACGCGATTCAGGTAACACAATGTGACAGCCAATTAGTAAAAAGCCAGCTGGAGAGCACTGAAGGCTTGGGAAAAATGTGGCTATAAAAGTTACCTAATAAACGATGTTTTAAATTCAATAAAATAGGGTTTATCCCTATAAACGTATTGTAATAAGAAACTTGGGTTTTACCCATGTGATTATTAATATTAAATGTGGTGGTTTTACTCTGATAAACATTTCCTAACTACGGTCCTGATGTAATTTCCGCTGCCAAATTAACCAACTGATACCACCAAAATTCTGAGTTCGCGTCCCCCCGTTCCCGGGACAGATAAGGGATCGGGGGTTGCGACAGAAGGTGGTATCAGAGCCTAGCCACTGGTCTGAGCCAAAGAAGTGTTCTGCTGACACTTAAATTCTAAATTTTGTGTTAGGAAATAAATTACGGAAATACGTGCATAACTGTATTTATTTGTTATGTGTTATTTGTTAGTTTACGGTATGAGTGATCAAGGACCCTCAGACATGTGTCGTCAGTTGTCTGATTCACCTAGGAGTGAAGGTACCTCTTCACAGCCTGCCCTTTCTGGGTATTTTGCTGATCAGGAAGAAGGGATGTTTACCTTTAATGCTCAGTCGGAAGAGCCACTCCCTCACAAAAGGAGAGGATGGTTCAGTAAGGAAGCATTTACGCGTAGGAAAAGAATGCGAAAGTTGCAACAGCAAAGAGCCTTAGCAGCCGTTAAGCGAAAGACAGATGCCCATACACAGGATATGCTTAATAGAAGCCTAGGCAATTTCCATATCCTAGCTACCACTGCTGCTGAGCCAAGTCTGGAACAATTAGTAGCCCCACAACCACCAATCCCAGACCAACCCATGGAGATAGAAAACCTTGAAAACCAAGTGGAGATGCATGACTTCAACCCAGAGGAAATCCCTAGGGTACAAGCACCAAATCCCTTAGACCCAAATTACGACCCCTGGTGGGACGATAATAGGGACTTTGTGCAACGTTACCCGATACATGAAGATACACCCATACAGAACATAGGAGCCTATCCAGGTATGGACCCTTTAGATCCCTATTACCATGATGAATACATTAGGGAGATCTTAGAAGATCCTTACCAATTTCAGGCACTTTCACCCCCATATCAGGAACCTGCACCCCAGATTCCAAACCCAGTCCTAGAACCTGCACCCCCAATGAGTGCAGAAAACGTCCAAGAACTTAGGACATTTGGTGAGGAAATTTTAGAAAGTAGCGAGAGAATGCGTCAGGTGGGAGAGCGTCTCGTATGAAAATACGACGAGCGCAATATGGATTTCTGGATAAATCCATATCCGTAGATATGATGGTAGGAGATGGTAATAGTAATAATAATAATATAATATAATTAAAAAAAATATGTGTGTACGGATGCCTATTACTATTAGTGTGATTCTATTTCAGTTGGTATTGTAATTTCAATTTCTGTTTTAGTGTGTATTTGACGCCTACTATATAGAAAAGAGTAAAGTCGCAATGCCCGACGCTTTTGACTAATGTGTGTATTGTGTGGTTGTTGCCTAAACTATTAATTATTTTGTAATATTAATAATTGGCAATTGTTTAAAATCCAGATGGCCGATCCAGTGAATCAAGTGAATCTGGATAATAACCCGGAAAATCAGAATGGCGATAATCTGAATCATGGTAACAATGGAAATCAAGTGGACAACAGTGCTATCCAACACATAGTCGCACAAGGAATAATAGATGCAATGCCATATATTATTCAAACGGTTAGGGAAGCCGATAACAAGAGTAAACATAGTAGTAAGCGACCAACTGAACCTGAAAACAGCGTGAACAATGGACCGGTACTTCAAATGCCCATTCCCAAAAAGAGAAGAACCGTGTCTTACGGTTGTTCTTATAAAGAATTCTGGTCTTGTAAACCAATGGAATTCTCGGGCAACGAAGGGGCCATTGCAACCCTACGCTGGATAGAGAAGACTGAGGCAGTCTTAAGAATAAGCAAGTGTGCTGAAGAAGATAAGATATTGTTTGTTTCTAATTTGTTTAAGAATTCAGCACTAGAATGGTGGAACACTATCCTCCAATCAAGAGGAAGTGATAGAACTTACAATATGGAATGGGAATAATTTAAGAACAAGGTAGAAAGGAAATTCTGCCCACCCAATGAGAAAGAACAGATAGCAAACAAATTCCTAAACCTTAGGATGACTGGCGTAGATAGTAAGGGGTACACTAAGTTATTCTTTGAATATGCCCGAATAGTGCCAACTCATGCTTCACCAGAACCAGTATTAATCTCCCGTTATATCTGGGGATTAATTGGAGAAATCAGACATGTAGTCAAGGCAGCTAGACCTCAAACCATAGAAGAAGCTGTAGAACTAGCAAATACCTTGACAGATGAATTAGTCCGTACCCGAGAGGAGGATCAAAGGAGGAACCTAACCCAGAAATTGACACAAGAATTTCGTTCTGGAAATTCTAACCGTGGGAAAAATATAGGTTCTACCTCTGCACCCTACTGTAGGTATTGCAAAAGAAAGCATTCAGGAAGATGCTCTATATACTGTAACTTTTGCAAAATATCGGGACACAAGGAAGAAAACTGCAGGAAGAAAGCTAACAACAGGATATGTTACAACTGCGGAGAACAAGGTCATATCAAGCCTAATTGCCCGAAATTAGCTCCAGCTACAGACAACAAGAATACTAAAAATGCTAGAGCATTTGTTCTGACTGCAGATGAAGCCAAGATGATTCCAGATGTCATAGCTGGTACGTTTTTAGTTAATGATATCTTTGCTAAAGTATTATTTGACTCTGGTGCAAACCAAAGTTTTATTAATACGTCATTTTGCAAAATCCTAAATCAGTCATTAACTAAACTACCACAAGAATGCTTAGTAGAGACAGCCAATGGAGACTCCGTTAGGATTTCTGAAATCTTGCAGGGAGCAAGCATAGAAATTTTAAATCAGAAATTTATTGGAAACCTTTATCCCATGAATCTGGCAGGATTTGATGTCGTTTTAGGAATGGATTGGTTAATAACCAATAAAGCCAGTATTTTATGTGATCAAAAGTCAATTCAAGTAAATTCACCAAAAGGTAAAACGATCACAATTAAAGGAGATAAACCATCTAGATCCACAAAGTTCATCTCTGTGATGAAAACTGCAAGTTATATAAGAAAAGGTTCTATAGTGTATTTGATTTCCATAATCACTAACACTAAAGGAAAGGATTTAAAAGATATTCCAGTAGTATCTCAGTTTTCAGATGTATTTCCAGAAGAATTGGCAGGGCAACCTCCAGATAGAGAAGTTGAATTCAGAATCCATTTAATACCAGGAACAGCACCGACTGCCAAAGCACCTTACCGTTTGGCACCCGCAGAAATGCAGGAACTGAAGAAACAATTAGACGAATTGTTGGAGAAAGGATTTATACAGCCAAGTTCATCGCTGTGGGGAGCACCAATTTTATTCGTTAAAAAGAAGGACGGATCAATGCGTATGTGCATTGACTACCGTGAATGAAACAAGGTCACGATTAAGAATCGGTACCCATTACCGAGAATAGATGATCTGTTTGATCAACTGCAAGGAGCTCGATTTTTCTCTAAAATTGATTTAAGGTCCGGATATCATCAATTAAAGGTACAGGAAGAGGATATTCCTAAGACCGCATTCAGAACAAGGTATGGCCATTATGAATTTACTGTCATGCCATTTGGTTTAACCAATGCCCCAGCCGCATTTATGGACATGATGAACCGAATATGTAAGCCATATTTGGATAAATTCATAATTGTCTTCATAGATGATATTCTCATTTATTCTAAGAATAAAGAGGATTATGCAAAGCATTTGCACACACTTTTAAGTTTATTAAGAAAGGAAAAGCTTTATGCTAAATTTTCCAAGTGCGAATTTTGGTTAGAACAGGTACAGTTTCTCGGACACCTAGTCAACCATGAAGGAATTCATGTGGATCCCACAAAGATCGAGGCAATCACTAAATGGAAAACCCTTGAATCACCAACCGAGGTTAGAAGTTTCTTAGGATTGGCCGGTTATTATAGAAGATTTATTCAAGATTTCTCTACAATAGCCATTCCCTTAACTAAGCTAACCTGTAAATCTGTTAAGTTTGAATGGGGATTAAAACAAGAAGAAGCCTTTAGAATTCTCAAGCAAAGATTAACCCATACACCCATACTAGCATTACCAGAAGGAGCTGAAGACTTTGTAGTCTATTGTGACGCTTCTAAATTAGGTTATGGATGTGTGTTGATGCAACGTCAAAAGGTTATAGCATATGCATCTAGACAACTTAAGAATCATGAAGAGAATTATTCAACCCATGATCTAGAATTAGGAGCTATAATTTTTGCTCTTAAGATTTGGAGACATTACCTTTATGGTAGTAAGTTTACCATATTCACTGATCATAAGAGTTTAAGGTATGTTTTCAAGCAAAAGGAGTTGAATATGAGACAAAGACGCTGGATAGAGATGCTTAGTGATTATGATTGCAATATCCAGTATCATGAAGGAAAAGCAAATGTAGTGGCAGATGCTTTAAGTCGAAAGTATCATGAAAAGCCAAAAAGGGTACGTTCTCTTAAATTAAATCTACAAGTAGATTTAAATGATCAGATAAGAGAAGCACAAGATTTAGTAATCAAGGATGATACTGAAAAATTAAAAGGTATACTAAAAGAATTGGAACAAGGAATAGATGGAATTTGGAGATTCCATAAAAAGAGAATGTGGATACCTAAATTAGGAAACCTACGTCATCGTATATTAGAAGAAGCCCATAAGTCCAAATATACGATGCATCCAGGAAATGATAAAATGTACCAAGATTTAAGAAAGAATTTCTGGTGGATAGGAATGAAAAAGGACATAGCAGCCTATGTTTCTAAATGTTTAACCTGTTCACAAGTCAAAGCTGAACATCAGAAACCCTCAGGATTTCTACAACAATTAGAAATGCCAGTGTGGAAATAGGAATTAATAACAATGGATTTTGTTACTAAATTACCTAAAACAAAGAAAGGAAATGATACAATCTGGGTGATTGTAGATAGGCTAACCAAGTCAGCTCATTTCCTACCAATGAAGGAAACTTTCAATATGGAACAGTTAGCTAAATTATATGTAAATGAAATTGTTTCTTTACATGGACTTCCTTTATCAATTGTTTCTGATAGGGATAGCCGATTTACCTCTCATTTTTGGTCAAGTTTCCAAAAAGCAATGGGAACCAAGTTAAAACTAAGCACAGCTTATCATCCTTAAACGGATGGACAAAGTGAAAGGATAATTCAGACAATGGAGGACATGCTTAGAGCTTGTGTAATTGATTTTGGAGGTAATTGGGATGATCACTTACCTTTAATAGAATTTTCTTATAATAATAGTTATCACACAAGTATCAATGCTGCACCATTTGAAGCACGTTATAGACGAAAGTGCCGAACCCCAGTCTGTTGGGCAGAAATTGGGGAAAAGCAACTATCTGGACCTGAGATAGTGCAAGAAACAACCGACAAGATCATTCAAGTCAATGAACGATTGAAAGCAGCACGTGATCGACAGAAGAGTTATGCCGATAACCGACGTAAGCCATTGGAATTTCAAGTAGGAGATAAAGTATTATTAAAAGTCTCTCCTTGGAAAGGAGTAGTAAGATTCATAAAAAGGGGAAAGTTAAGTCCCAGGTATGTTGGACCTTTTGAGATTATTAGAAGAATAGGACCTGTAGCCTATCAGCTACAACTGCCAGAGGAAATGGCAGGAATACATGATGTATTTCATATATCTAATCTCAAGAAGTGTTTAGCTGATGAATTACTGATAGTACCTCTTAAGGATATAGAGGTAAATGAACAACTCAAGTTTGTAGAAAGGCCTCTACAAATTGAAGACAGGAAAGTCAAGAACCTCAAGCATAAGAGATTAGTTCTGGTCAAAGTGAAGTGGGACTCCAAAAGAGGACCTGAGTACACATGGGAGCTCGAGTCAGAAATGCAAAGGAAATATCCGCACTTGTTCCAGTAGATCTCGAGGACGAGCTCTAAAACAAGGTGGGGAGGATGTAACAATTCTCACATAACCCGACACCCTCATAATATTTCCAACACCCTAGTATATTTTAAAATGTCCCAATATGTATTTAAATACACCCCGTATGTGAAAACCGAGCCCGAAATACGTTATAGTAATTAAAATAATTAAAAATCTAGAATTATTAAGTTGAGGCGGGCCGCATAGGACCCACCCCAACACTCACGTGGGCGGTATCAAGGCTGAAACTGAATTCGTTGGTTTCTTTAGTTTAGGCGGGCCACGTAAGACCCCCGTTAAGTTTACACGGGCCGCGAGAGATCAACAACGCAGAGGCACCCTAGGCCGACACGTGTTAACATCGTGGCGGACCTACCTGATGACCCAGCTAAGCCACGTCGACGACTGGAGTCAACGCGGGCCGCGTAAGCCCAGCCCATGTGTTACACGGGCCGCGAGAGAGTCAAGATCAGCACCTATAAATAGAACTCATCAGATTTCAATTCAGTTCGTCCCGTTTTCATTTCTCAATCACAATTTCTGAATATAGGCTTTATAAAGCTGGTATTATACCCCCTAATTAGCGAGGTTCTGCTCCGTTGTAAGTATTATAACCCCAGTTTCGTAATAGATACGCTGCCCGATTGATTTAGGGTTCCGTAACAACTGTCGTGGTTCTGCCCGACGTAGTTGTTGTAATACCGTCTCGGGGAGGGTATCATTAATATTTTCAAAGGGTTATGATACTAACCTATGTACATTTGTATAAATTATAGATTATTCCCAGGAAACCCTTACGCGAAGTCTAAGATAGCAATGTGAGTTTATCTTCCTTTTGTTAACCTTTTTGAAATGTTTTACAATGTGATTAAGCGGTGATTGAGTCTTTGTAGTTCTTCAATTTCTGCCGGTATGTTGGGGTTTTGTATACAAAATTTACTACATTGTGAGTAGTAAGTCGGGACGACAGTACGTTACCATTGGACAATGAGTTAGCCAATGTGTAATATGACCCACAAGTCAGGATTGACAGTACTGAATGAGTAATTGTGTAGAAATAAACAATGTGATCGCTCTCAATACTGTTTTAATTGATAAAATGTTTCTTGATTAAACTGGGATTCACTCACCAGTATTTCCCACTGACAAATGTTTTTAAAACGCGATTCAGGTAACACAATGTGACAGCCAATTAGTAAAAAGCCAGCTGGAGAGCACTGAAGGCTTGGGAAAAATGTGGCTATAAAAGTTACCTAATAAACGATGTTTTAAATTCAATAAAATAGGGTTTATCCCTATAAACGTATTGTAATAAGAAACTTGGGTTTTACCCATGTGATTATTAATATTAAATGTGGTGGTTTTACTCTGATAAACATTTCCTAACTACGGTCCTGATGTAATTTCCGCTGCCAAATTAACCAACTGATACCACCAAAGTTCTGAGTTCGCGTCCCCCCGTTCCCGGGACAGATAAGGGATCGGGGGTTGCGACATTTGGATCACATAAAGGAGCAAAATCGAGTTGATGACTTAGCCTTCTCTTTCCTGAAAGATGCTCTAAACACTGTGAAGGAGAAGATGGAGTTCAGCTCTGCTGAACATGACAAAATCTTTGCTTCAAGTAACTAAATTTCTGTTTAATCTTTTTATGGTTGTAGCTGTGTTAGACAATAACAACTATTTTATATTTTGGGTATATGTTTTGAACAAATCTTATACTTGATTATAATATAAAATCTCATGAATGATTTAGATATCTTTGTCATGAAAAAAACAAGATAAACTCAAAATCGCATGTATTAAAAGTGAAATCGCATATAAGTCTAATTATAAACTGATGCATATAAAATCGCATGTTTATATACTAAAATCGCATGAAAGAATGATATAAACAGATGAATATAAAATCGCATGTGTTTCGTATAAATTCGCATTTACATTTGAAAAAAATTAGTCTTCCTCATCATCTTCTGAAACCTCCTCCCACTGATCTTCTTCTTCAGATCCATCATCACTACTACCACTGTAATCTTCAAACTCATCTATCTCTTCGCCGTCTTCCACCTCGTTGTCTTTGTCTCTGGGAACATTTTCAATCTGGACGCCCTTCATCTTCTTTTTTTGTTGTTTACCTTGTTGTTTGGCGTTCAGAATCTCGCAAGTCCGAATATCATGACCTTTTTCGTTGCATACACTACATGTCCTTGACCTTTTTTCCTTTGCGGCTGATCATTTGTTCCTTCTTGGATTTAATCCTTTTATGCGAGCCACGACCTTTGTTTCTTATACCAACCGGCACACGGACAATAGGAGGAGCATTAGTTACTGCTTGTTGATAACCAATCAACTTTGAAAATCGGTCAAATTTTGGATTAAGTTGCTTGGTTATACGACTCTGATCAACTCTCTCTTTAAGCTGCATCATTTGATCCCTCACTAAAACAAGTTGATCAAGGTCATAAATCAAATTGCTAACCAAATACTCCCCTGTGTGGATGATTTCACGAGCAATCCGTTTAGCCTTGTGTTGCACATCCTTCCCACCCACATTTAAATTGTACTTCACATTTAACTCATTCGGCACCACATCCTTCGTCCATCTCTTCATAAGATTCTTGAACCAAACCTAGGAAAACCAAAAGAAAAAATATATATTAAAAATTAAAAATCGCATGTGTAACATAACAAATTCGCATGTCTAAAAAAAATTTAAATGTACAAAATTTAAAATCACATGCGTATATCAAAATCGCATATTGCAAAACCATGATCTGAAAAAATGAAATTCGCATATAGGTTTTCAAAAATCGCATGTTTGAAATATATATGCTATAATACCTCTAATACACCATCTCCATGGGCTTTAAAGTCTTTCAACAATATCCTGATCTTTGGACCCTCTATTTTGGTGTCCATCGGCAGACATTCAGAAATTGTTCCATAAATCTCTATTTGCTGATCAAAGAATATAGACCTGGTGAATATCTTAGCAGCATCTTTTTCCAAAGAAGTTTCGCTCCAATCAGCAGGCTTAGTATATCTTGAAATATGATCATTCTTTCTATGATTGAACCTTTGGACATCCATTGCACCATCAAAATGATTCATAAATTCTACGAGAGTGAGTTGTGAATTAGCCACCTGGCAAAAAAAATGGTTCTCACTCTCTGATCTTGAAGTTGTTCTTATAAGTCCAGACATTGGCTCGTGCCGGTAAAAAGCCGGAATCCACATGGATCTCATAACGAACATATCATCAATCCATTTGTTTTCAGTGAGACCGAACTCAATCATCACCAACTTCCATTGTCTCTCGAATTCTTCGGGCTCAATGGAACCAGTCCATACAATGTCACACATCCTCCTTTTAAACTCATCATTATTGCACAACTCGTGTCCAACCTATAACAATAAATGCTTTTTATATCAACCTATAACAAAATCTATATTATAAAAAAAACGCTAACGAAAGACAATATATCATGCTATACCTTATCTGCCACTTTTTTCATTATGTGCCACATGCACAATCTGTGTCTGCTGTTAGGGAAAACCCGGCCTCCTCAATAGCCTGTTTCATAGCAGGGTCTTGGTCCATCACTACAACCTTGGCTGCCGACCAATTGACTTTAAGAATGAATTCAGCAGCCATTTATATGATTCAATGCTCTCCGATGCCAACAACCCAGCTCCAAGTGTTACATTTCGACAGTGGTTGTCAATGCCAGTGAACGGAACAAACACCATCTTGTACCTGAACAAAAACATGCGAAAAATAAAATTGAAAACATGCGAAATAAACAAAAATATCACATGCGAAAACAAAACAGTATAACATGCGATATATTCAACACCACCTCTTCAATGTCCACACATGCGATATTACAAGTTCAAAAAGTCATATAACATGCGAAAATTAGTAAAAAACATGTTTCTCTGAAACACTTACCTGTTTGTCTTGAAAGTTACTTGTAACACCCCGAAAACGGGTTTGGTAATTAAACCCCGTTAATACTAAAGACGGGGAAAGTACCGTTAGTGGTAAAAGTAAACCGGCAAATATTATGAATTAAGTGAATAATCCTAATATTTATTTAAAGTGAATAAGAGCTTTCAAGAAAATAGGATGTATAAAAGGCCCGATTTAACGAGACTTAAAGTAAAACGGGTTACGACTTCCCGAACCCATTAAATTAACTAGGAATAATTAACCTAGTTACTAGTATGTGCCTAAGTGATAAATGGTAAGTTGTAGCTTCAATTGACCAAGATAAAACATGAGGGACTAATAATTGCCAAGTGGGGAAACTTGTTTTAATTAAAAACAAGTAATAACACACAACACACACACTAAGAGTGTGTGTGTGTACGTGATCGACTAGGAGACCAAAAGAAAAGGGGATGAACCCTAGTTCAACAAATCACCAAATTGAAGGAGTATTTGGGTCTCAAATTCGTGCATGAACACGTAGAAACGATCACCAAGTCATGGGGATCACAAGGTATTTCACAAAACCTAGATTGGTTGAAGTTGAAATTTGAGACAAGTAGGTTACTTGCAAATAAATTGATGGATTATGATCCAAGGATGAAATTAGGAATGATTTTTATGTCTAGGAGTAAACCCTAGTCATTAACTTGTTGAATTGAGGTTCATAATTGTGAATTTCATGATTATCCATTTATGTGTTAAATGGGTTTTGTAGAAATAAGATGAACCCTAGAATTATGACTATTAAAATGGTGATTAACGGATTTCCACGAGATGAATCTGAGATTAGTATGCATGCTAGACATAATGGAATTGAAATTATGTTTATGTTTAGTAGAAATAACTAGTTATGAACTAGTTGTAAATGTGTAAAAATTAATGCACATTAGGTGTTTGTTAAAATGCCTAAATAAGAACTAAAGTGTTGAAATTAGAGTGAAAATGTGTATTTGAATGATATGGCAATTATGCGTAATATGAAGTGATAAGGGTTCTAAATATTATGTTGATTTAGACTTAATGTTGTAACCCATGTGATCAAAAAGTAGTTAACTTTAGATAAGCTAAGTTAACTAATCATGAAGTCGAATAGTAGCTTCGGCATAGAAAATAAGTGAGGTGGAATAGTCGTGATTTTTATGACTAATTTAACCGCCTTGTAAATGATTGAAAATAGTTTGACGCCTAACGAGCTAGGTGGAGGCTTGGGAAAGGAAGTGGATCAAACAAATCAAGAATGGAGGAAAAGCATAATTCGGATGCAAGATAAGTATATCTTACACTAGTCATATATTTTAGAATATCTTTTTGTCGTGTTAATTACGAAAAAGACAATTATGACGTAAGCCATAGTAGGCCAAAAAGTGTTAAGAAATGATTTATAAGTAAAAAAAGACTACACGGTATAAACCGAAGCGAGTCTTGTAGACGAGATGGTACTAAATAACACCTCGCAAAGATAAACGGTCACTTAGACCAAACAGGTCGAATGGTGAAAATACCACCATTTGAAAATATCGACTAATGAATATTGTCGAGTTGTGTGTTCACATGAGTAAATACGGAAGGATAACTTGTATCGCTATTATGTAGCGAGTATTAAAGCAAGGTATAAAAAATGGTCAATATAATGATCCGAGTCAGGTATGTATAATGATTCAGCTCATTGTTTAGAACTCGAGATTCTATAAGTGTTAGACAAGGTCAAAATGAATATTCGGTTATCTTTTAGGTAAACCGAATAATTTGAGTCATAAACATGGTGTTTTAGAAACATAATGGTTTCTAAACAAAATCATAGTTAAAAGGGTCGGATTTTAAGTCAAACAAGTATTTAAAAGTCCCTCGTCGTAAAAGAAAGACTAAAATTGACCAAAACGCCCTTGTGAGCTAAATCGAGCTAACGACCCTTAAAGGTTGTTTGGAAATGAGTGTTACAAGCAAATAGATACTTAGAATAAGTACAAAAAGCAAAAGAGGCAATTCTTTGGTCAAAAGACTTTATATGTGTCTTTGCCGTAAAATGATAATCCGAGGGGTAAAACTCAGAACATATAAATATCCACATTAAATCCAAAGCACATATAGTTGTGGTGGAAGATTACTTGATAAGAAATGTAGGAATATGATGCTAGAAATGAATGAAAGCGATTTCAAGCTTTAAAGTGCTTAAATACCCTTAACGGGTCAAAATAAGCATACGAGCGAAAACGGGTTTAAATTGTGTAATAAACCTGTGATTAGAACCTAATATGGTAGATAACCTTAATTTGAAGAAATGTATGTGATATAAAGATCAAACAAATATGTTTGTTTGATAAAATGCATAAACGGGTTAAAAGTCGATAAAAAGGTAACGAGTCGAAGGCTTAGAAGTCTCAAAATTTATTATGTTGGATGTTGGATTTTAACTCCATATGATGGAGAATTAAATTACGGATGCGTAGGAAAAAGAATCGGGTAAAATGGATTAAAAATGAGAGAGTTATGCTTGTTTCCGTGAAATCGGGTCATGCTAGGTATGTACAGCAACAGTTTAAGCAACATTCTGTGAAAAAGAGGGCTAGGCGTCACGCGTAGCCCCTAGGCGTCACGCGACGCCCCCTAATTCCGAAAAATTATTAAATTTTGTTTGTTTGACCCATGTAACTTGTTTAAACTTATTATTTAACTAACAAAACTAACTTTTAAGTTGATTTTGATCATAGGTGATCGCCAAGAGTGCCCGGATGAAGATCAAGCTCGATGAGGAACCGAACACGATAAAATACAAGCTTCTGCGCGGCGTTTCGTCGTATCTTTTAAACGACGAATTCAATTACATTAAGTTGTATTTTTTGAAATGTTGTAAACATGTGGGAATGTTAGTATGAAAAGTTTTTGTAAAGTCACATTTTAGCATTAAAATGTGTATTTTATTATTAAAATCTTGATTAATTAAGTCGGGTGTTACATTGCATCGAACGATATCACATCCCCAAACTCCATATAGTTAAGCTTGCATAAACCATCAGCCCAGAACAAACCAGTTAACCGTTTATCATCATCAACAGAATACTCAAACGAATAATCAGCTAAATACTGTTTTTTTGTCGGTCATCCTATTAATCACCATGTCTGCGTTATATTCTCCTATATAGCTGTTAATTCGCTTCCTAAAATTTTTGCAATCATCAACCGTGGCACCAACGTTCTCAAAACCACCATAACGTTTCCTAATTATATGGAAAGCTTTGACAGGACCAAGGTTTAAAGTGCCTATTTCCCATACCATCTCCTCCTGGACATCTGACAATTGTCTGTAAGCTGGCAGCATGTGAATATCATGTTGACATACAAACTTATGATTATGGCCATCAACAAATCTCTTTACTGTATATAATCTACCATCCACAGTGCAAATCATAAGTTGAGCTTTGCATCCAGTTCTAATAGTCCCCCTGTTCCTTGTTTTGAATTGCTTTTTTGACTTCGAATAACGATCGTCAATACACAGTGGCTTATGTCCCTCTTTAGAACAAACAAAATACTTAGTTTTGATTATACCACCACTGTGTACTTCACCACCTTTTCGAATAGAAAAACCGGCTAACTTAGCATATGATTGGTAAAACGCATATGCTTGTTCAATAGAGATAAATTGCATTCCAACCACAGGTGTAGCTGATGCTTGAACCTCCGGAGTGTAAACCCTTTCATCCATATAAATCAAATCAGAAAAAAAAAAAAAAAAAAAAAAAACGTGCGAAATATTGGACTAGTTACATGCGATATATTAATAACAGCATAATTACATCGTAAAGACAACAACACGTGCGAATTGGATGAACAATAACATGCGAAAATGATGATTTTGATTAATATGTTTTATATATGCGATTTCTTATACCATAACATGCGAAAATGCGTAAAGAAAATAAACGTCAAATGCGAATTGAAAGACTCATAACATGCGAATTTGTACATGTTGCTTTCATGTAAAAAATATACTCAACATTCAAACTTCAAAAACAGCTACAACAATGTAAAATCATTGCTACGATTAAACAAAAAACAAGTATACGAACAATATAGAGATCTGAATTAACATAATTACCATTAGAACACTCGTTTACAACACTTGTACTTGCAATTGGATTTGGATTTGCAGGTCGCGGATTTAAAACATCTTCAATCGAAACTCTCTAATATGCAGATAATTGAGCATGATCACCGATTGGTCGAGTTTCTTCAAAATCAACATCTGTTCGTCCAGTGCTGCTCTGTGGATCCATAAAAAAACAATTGAATGAAACCCTAACACAGAAGAACGAAAACTGCAAATTGAGAATTATGAAAAATTTGAAACTGATTCGAATGATAATTACCGGGATATTAGTGTAACGAACTTCTCGCTGATTGAATGAAGAGATGAATTTGCCCTCAGATGATTGAATTAATTGTCTGATTTAACTTTATTAAAGAAAAACGAATCAGGACACGTGTACGGCTACTACTATCACGTATCTAATGTACGATTAGGGAATTTGTATTCTACTCTTTACCTATATATATATATATATATATATAATAACAAAATAGGCTGACAATTTATTTATTTTGTGTTCAGTGGCTGTTGTTATTTGGCATCTCATCAGTGTATGGTTTCGCGACCCTTGGATTTTCGTCTTCTCGGTGAGAGATATTCTCAAGCTTCACTTATACATTGGAATCGGGGAGCAGGTTATAGATATTTTTCATAGCATTATTCTTGTGGCTTGTTGGTGTGTCTGAAAAGCTAGGAATGACAAATGATTTTCTAATAAACCAATGAAGATTGAAGATTGACGGTATTTATGGTTTAAAAACAAATCTAAATACAAGTTCATTAGTTGAACGAATTTGTGTAAATTTACTATCATGTAATTGTTTCCCTTGTGTTTTTGTTGCAGGCTGTCACACCCCGATATTTCCACATATTACCAGTGGGGCGTATCGTGACGTAGTTGATATCATCATAGTTAAATATACACAGTTTATAGCACAGCGGAAGTCTGGGTAGAATTTACTATTACAAACCGAAAGTGTAAAGTACGAATAAAATAATTATACAGACGGTTATAAGAAAGGATCCATAGGCGGATCTAATATAATACAAAATGTTGTTAAACAGACTTAAGGCATTAAGAACTTGCAAGATTCTCTAATTAACGCCCAGAAGCTCCCCAGCCAATTACGAGTAGTACCTGCCATTTAGCCTTTTTGAAAATACGTCAGTTTACACTGGTAAATACAATTAACCGACTTTTTTGAAAATATTTATGAAAATTGATTTAAATGCAAAAGGCACAAATATTCTTTTATAACTTGGGACAATTATATAAAATAATCTTGTATACAGATTTACATGTTTGTCGTACGTTCAGGGCCCGGGATAGAAGCCGGGACATGATCAATAGACACACCACTAATATAATCCCACAGGGAGTTATCCTCACATGTTGGTATATCTTTTTACGTACGCAACTGTCAGGTGTATGCCTACACCCCGTGCTTAAGTCGTGGCCATTTTCAAATGAAATGAACCGAGGATATCCAGGACACGGTCATATTAACCCCCAAAAGTTTACATATCAAACAAAACAGATTAAAACGGGTTATGTCAATAAACTAACCACTATTCGATTAATGATTCCATACCCGACCAAGTGGTAATATATTTTACCATATCCCAAGCCCGTATAAGGGAAAATAAGTTAAAAGTATTTACATGAGCTTAAAATGCGAGATTTGTTAACTCTGCCGTATAATCTATTCAATCTAGTGCAAGTAGCTTTTACCAGGGCTCCTAATCTGGAATGAAGGTTTTATTAACCTATTAGATTACTAACGGGTCTTATTTAAGTTGTAAACTTAGACCGGTTAGTTTAAAAAAAGATTTACGGCACGAAACGCCAGATTAAGCGGTGACCGGATTGGAATGTGATTTAGACCCGACAAGTATGTAGACTTGTATTATATGGGTGAACTAAATACATTCTGGAATTTGAAGTTAAAATGATAAGGTTTGACCTGTTTCGATTAATTTATGCTAACTAGTCACATAAACCGCACCGTACGCGTATAAGCATAAACGGGTAACCGAATGAGTCATATACAAGTTCCTTAAGTTATTATGCTTTAAATATGTTATGATATCAGTAGGATATCAACAATTATGCCCAACAAGATTTTAAAACTAAATTAAGTCCCGTAAGGGCAATTTGGTCATTTTGAGACTTATAAAAGAGGTTGAAAAGTAAACTGATGTTATGGTCTAAAACATTCTGTAAAAATATTTATTTCATGATATTACATCAGTAGGATATCATACATATGTATGGTTTACTATTTATGGCCAAACTATGCCCTGAAATGGTATTTTGGTCATTTCACATATGCTTTTAAGGACATAATTGGAAGTCTGAGTTCATGACTTATACCTACTGTAAAAATATAAAAATCTATACATTATAATAAAACAAAACAAACTTTTGCCATTTGTCTCTTTCTAACAAAACTTAATGCCACGTGTCCTTTGATTGTATGGCTCAATGTTGTTTTGAGCGGCAATATACATCTGTTATCTAAATCCCGCTTTTCACTTTGGTTGTAACGCTGAAAATTGAAGTTTCCATCGTTCTCTCAAATTTCCTCAAATAAGTCTACCAGATATACGATTTCCATATTTCTTTATAATCATCTTCCAAAATATGATTGAGTTCCCATGTTTAACGATGATTGATTGCATAAACCCTAGATCTATAAATCCATATGTATTCTGGGGTTTCTTCACATCGATTCGGTTGTTAATCGATTTATCAATCATCATCTGTTTGTTCACATCGATTTGGCATTCAATCGATTTGTCAAGCATTATTTAAGGTACGATTCTTTATCACTGGTATGCATATTTCTCTGGTATTTAATCTGTAGCAAATTTTAGGGGTTTTTTTGAATATGTTTTTGATTCAATCTCCGATTTTGTGTCGATTTACTCTGAATATCATAAATAATCATATGAATCTTTTGTGCATATTCTGATTTGTATCAATTTTTATGGCTCTTATATTAGGGTTTTCTTATATTGACTAATTATGATGTTGTATAAATTTTTAGGGCTTATTTTTGAATATGTTATTCTGATGCTCTTACGTTTTAGGTTTATTTAATGTTGGATTAAGATCTGCAAATTAGTGAGATTGATTGAGGTCTAATACAAGGAGTTTAGATTCCGTTAATTCTGCAAGGATTTGTGGTTAGAAACACACACATTTATATAGAAAACTTAATTCGAAATATACTTCAGAATGCCTTATGATTGATTGAAACCGTAGGTGATCATATATCATACTGATTGAATCATGTAGAACTATATGTTTGTTCTTTATTACTGTTTGCTACATATGCACTAACTACAACTCAAGTTTACATGATTGTTTCAGTTGTATTAAGATATCTTAGTAGTATTTATATATCTTAACATATATGCTTTTTGTTTCATCATTCAATGGTGATGCTAATATCTTCTCCCTATTTACCTTATATAATGAAAGACGAAAACTTTTGCCACATTGTTAGTGTTGTCATCTGACATTTGTTCAGATTTATAAGTCTTGAGAAATTTAAACATGTTTGAAATTGCTTTTTATAATGTAACTTGCTTTTACTTGGTCACTTCCATTATCTCATAATAAATCTATAGACGTCCACATAGTGTAAGATTTAGTATATTAAATGTTTATATCACTGGTACTTATTGAATGCATTATATCACTGGTACTTATTCTATTCTTTATTATATACAGTCATGCCTCCAGCGTTTGTGAAGATTATTTATGATGCTTCACCGTCATGTCTGGTAAAATTTTTATTTAAATTTATTCTTATTTGTGTTATCTTTTGGTAACTTATTTTTTCCTTAAATATTACAGCCGTTGCCGCCGTTTTACAATGATGGCGTTGGAAACTTAGGCTATCCTGTTGGGCATGTGATGTTGAGAACAGGTTCTCAGCTCTGGCATGTTTACATCAAAGTGACGATTAGCGGATGCTTTATCACTGATGGATGGTCAAATGTTTTTACGGATCTTGGAATGGAAGAGAAAGATTTTATTTTTTTGAGGTCGTTGCTGATAACACAATTGATATCTACCATTTCAAGATTGACCGTGATTTGGATGTCAAAGATAACTTTTATCATATACTGATGTTTCCTGAAGCGAAAAACCTGGTAACTGTTTACACTATTTGATTGGCTATGTTATGTTTTTTATGTACCATTGAAGTTTTTGTTTCAAATATTTGAGATATTTTATAATTGTTTGCAGTGGTTGCCAAAAAAATTCATGGAACATAATTTCAATGATGATCTTCTCGAAAATATTGTCACGATTCGTTATAGTCCTACTCAAGAAAGGACTGTAAGGATTAAAAAGTTGTGGAATATTCATTACTACATCCTCGACTTCTCACATATTTCAACTGATTTGTCTTTGGTCAAGTGGGATTTTCTTGTGTTTCATAGAGTTGAAACTTACACATTTAAACTCATAGTTTTCCGTCTACACGATGATGGGTCTTTAGTTGCTGAAATGGGAATTCTAGTGCCTGAACAACAACCTATACCTGAACCAGAATATGAAGCAGAAAATGATATTGAAGACGGAATTCAACATGGCGTGGCTGAGGATCAATTTCCGCTTGAAGATGTTAATGTTGACAATCAAGTATCTGATGATGAAGACCTGCCTGTTCACGGAAACCCGCCTCTACCCGTCAACGATGTCTATGAGATTGAGTGGGTCCTTACTTATCGATTTGTAAGTCAGTCGTAATCTAACATAAGTTGATTTTACTGATTAACTTTATTTGTGAAGATTATCAGTTAGATTGTCACTGATACGTATTTTTTTATATGTGATGTAGCGTTTCCCACAGGTTTTTGTTGAGAATGTGCCGTTAGATGATGTTCAAGCGATGAACGTTCAGACTATGAATGGTGTTTCTGTAGTTTTGGAAATGCGTTCTGAGCGTGCACGTCGAGGACCAAGGTATGCTTTCAGAGGCTGGGAGAGATTTATGCGTGAAGTTGGTTTGGTTAGTGGTCGTGCGTATGTGCTTCGTTATGAAAGGAACAATGGAGTTTTGGTAATTTCGGAGGTCATATAACCATTTTTTAAAAACACGAGACAAGCGAAGATGAAGTATCATCCTTTTTATTTTTTTTTCCAAATTACTATGTTTTTTAAGTTATTTTCTTCTACGTACTATGTTTTGAAGGATGTTAAATTACTTTTTCAACACGATAACGGTTGTTTGAGTATGAATAGACAATGTTTTTTGTTTTTAATTTTCACATGTGTTTGATTTGAAATCCAATGATTTGTGTTGGCTGTTTACCATGTTATAATCACCTTTCATATTGTTGATGTTTACTTATATATGTTTTTTATTTATAATGTATAGATGCATCCCATATACAATTGTAATGTTATATGTTTTTAGTTATTTTCTACTTGGTATTACGTTATAAAGGATGTCACCTTTGTTATCAGTTGTTTGTGTATAAAATCATAATATTTATATCAAGGTTCATATGTATTGACTATTGCAATTTAAAATAGTAACAAGCTTACATTGAACATACATTTGGTTTGAGAATTTGGTGGATTTTCGTATGTTTTCCTGAGTCTTTTAGTAAAGTGAGTTAGTAAGTAGTATCTTCCAGCTGGTTTTGGTTGGTTGGCATATAATGATATTAGCACTAGCAGTGATATCTATCTGATTATTTCAAGAGTTGAATAATTATATGCAACTAGAATATGTGTCCATTGGGTAAAATTTTACCTTTTTGCTATAACAGTGCCGTTGCTTGGTGTGGAAAACTGAATGCCATAGCATGTGCGTCAGAAACTTGTGCACGTATACCCAGGTATGTGGCATTGTTCTTTTTCTATTCAATGATAGTAGCACACATATTTTGTTTATATAGGATGATTTGGTTATGAGACAACATATATTCGCATATTCAAAACAACTTGTTGTTGCATATAACTGTTGTTTTGCATAACGTGCTGGACTGCAACAAGCATTGTTTTTGAGCAACGGCTTTAAGTTCCTGTAAGTATTGTGATATAACCGCTGTTTTGCGCATATGCTGGACTGCAACAAGCATTGTTTTGAAAGGTAATTTATGGCTAAATCTTATATCCGTGTAACTCTTATAATGACATTATTGTTGAAATTGGTATTGTTTTCCATTTTGTTAATGGGGGATCCTTTTTTAAAGGTGATACACGTCAGGTGCCTAAAAGCATGACACAAAAGACAGTGTGTCGACATATCTAAAAGTTATTATGTTTTGGTCAAATAATATGTGTTATTACATCTAAACATAAGCACAATTTACTGCCATTACAAGGTAATGATTTTATTCGAATTCATATTATTATTTATAATATAAAGTATTGTACATCCAAACTTTAAAACCATATTATAAAAATGATATAAATAGGATTAGAAAATTGTGCTTATGTTTTGATTAAACAGTCTCTTTAGACAAAGACATATTGGATACATATTCTATAATACTTTAATTATATAGATTGTTATTATAACATAAAAAGTTCAAAATATTGTATAATTCCATATATTATTATATATGGAAAGCGTTATTTAAGGATGTGATTTAAACAATTCAATCAATTCTAATCACTACCCTAAATAATTCAATTATGTCATTTCAAACAAATAAACTAAAATTCTAACTTATCACGGTATTTTGGTCAATGATTTTTAGTGAATTGGGAAAGGTATTAGTAATTTATATAAATCACATCCTTAAATATGTAAATCATTTCATTTTTTGTTAACGTTACCACCATTACATCATTTATTTACATTATTTCCAAAATTATATAATAAGTTAATGCATTATATATACTTTATGTTTTATGTCATTCAAACATATCGTTTTCCTGTGTCAACATCACAAAAGAGATACGTAGGTTTTTCAAATGTCATCGAACTTTATTCGTGTTTTTTAATTATATAATGCATTTTTTACTTACCTTCGATATGTGTTGTTTTTAATTTTTGTCGATGATCATACTAACTTTTTTGTTTGACACCATTTAGAAATGGAACAACAACCAATCACACTCCTGAATCATTTGGATTTGAACCAAGATAACTACACTATCAAGGTTCGCATTGTCCGATTATGGTCAAGAGCATCGTTCAACAATCCAAGACAAGTCTACTGCTATGACATGATCATTATGGACCAAGTTGTAGGTTTTCCAAACATAAATTCTATGTATTATATTTACCTCTTTAAATTAAAGATCGTTGATAGTGTAATTTTATTTTTTTCATTATTGCTTATGTAACAATTTATTTATCATTGACAACTGCAGGGTACTAAAATGCAGGCGTTTGTTTTAGCAAAAAATGCACGAGAGTATGAACATATGCTGAAGGAAAACCACTGTTTGGTTATTCGTAATCCATCGTTGGGAGAAAATCGGCAAAAAGTTAAGTACGTTTCGTCGGCATTGAAGATTAATCTCAATGATAATACGGTTGTTACTGCTTGCAACGAGGCTGTTGGCTCTGAGTGGGGATTTGAGTTTGTTCCGTTTGACTATTTAGTAGAGAACCCTGAAGATGAAAGCAATTCATTCAAATCTTCGATTGGTATTTTCTATATTTTCTTAATTCCCAAAAACTACAACTATATAATAGATATATGTATATATAATAGATTTAAGTTGGAATATTCTTATGATATGATACACTGTGTATGTATTAGTTATAAACTTTTTTTGATTTAATTTTTTTCTATAATTTTTCTTAGACGTAATTGGCTATGTTGTTAGAAGCTTTCCGTTTGAACTTAAAGATAACAATAACAATGGTAAAGAGGAAAAGAAGCTAACGTTTATGCTTGAAGATTTGAGGTAAGTTATACTTAAGGTATTTCTGTATTTTATTATAACAGTGGTTTTAATGTTGACATTAACATATTATGTTTATGAATATAATACAGTCATAAGCAAATCTATGTCACACTATGGGATGAATATGCCGAGCAAATCTTGGAATTTGAAAGGAACAACAAAGATGAAAAGAATGTTGTGATCGTTCTTCAGTTTGCAAAGTATAGGTTTTGGCAAGGTATAACATATATGTCTAACTAATATATTTTTTAATAACTATAAACTGAGTATGTTAATTTGGTTACATACAGGTTTTGTATACGTCTCCAACATGTATACGGTTACTCGTGTTTTCATCAACAAGGATATTGATGAGATTAATCAGTTTAAGAAAAGGTTTATTTTTTTTATTAGCATATTGAGTAAAAAATGTAGACATTATGTTTTTTTTATATTGAATGTCCCCTTATTTTGGTTACAGTTTCATTGCGCAACTGTCATCCGAGAAATCGTCTGAGTACTCTGGTCTGAGTTCAACTGTAATGAAATCTCCTACCGACGAATTTCTAACTGATATTAACTTCAGTACTATAGGTGCCCTTACCGAAATAAATGAGGTAGTATTTTTATTAAATTGAGTAGTATGTATTTTCGTAAGGTGAAGCGCCACATATATTCATTTTTTGTCTTCCTTCACAGAAAAAATTTGTTATCGTTCTTGGCACCATAAAGAGTTTTGCTTCGGAAAGTGAATGGTTTTATAATGCATGTAAGAACTGCAATTGCAAGGTCTCCACCAAGACGGTTCAAAAAGATAAAGCTGATGGAACGGATGGGTTTGAGGAGGTTGTTATCCTCAAGTGCAAGAATGCCCCATGTAACAAGAAGACCGTTTATTCCGTTCCCAGGTATTGATAATAGTTTTTATGTTACCAATTTTGTGGTTATTATTTTATTTGTACAATCAGTTATCAATGAATAATTGTTGTTGTTCAGGATAAATGTTCTAATCCGTGTTCAAGATTGTACGGGCATTGTTACTCTTACCATGTTTGAGCGTGAGGTCGTAAAGCTTCTCAATGTTAACGCCAATCAATTGCTAGACAACAACTTGGAGGTATTTCATGTATAAATTAATACTGTATCAATGCTGACATGTTGTGTATATACTATAGCATGTTATTTAGATTAATTTTAACCTTCACATGTATTTTTTTACAGTTGGCTAATGAAGGAAGCTTCCCAGAGGAACTTAAAGCTTTACTCGGAAAGAAGTTGGCCTTCAAGATCGCTATAAGTTTGTATAACATCCAAAAGAAGTCTGATGGATACTCTGTTTCCAAATTAACAGATAATACAACCGTGATCTCGGAGCTGGATATGAATTTTGATGTATTCCAGGTAGTATAAGTTTAAGAAATACTTAGTCGTCTATATGTTTTGAAATTTATATCATTTATACGTGCTATGTTATGAAACAATCACAGCCTGCTGATGAAGACCGTGAAGATGGTGGTTTGCCTATTATAGACCCAACAAACGAGGATCTTGCCAAGGTATATCCTTTACAATTGTAATCTGTTAACAAAAAAAAAATACTCTTTTCTATAAATTGTATATGCATTTAAAGTATTTATGTTACTTTGTAGGATTCTGTTTCCCGTACTGGCGATGATGTAACTCCAATATCTAATGTGTCCAAAAGCTTTTTTACAACATACATGTTGGATGGGGACAATACCAGTGATATGTGCATGGCAAAGGAGTTAAAGCGAAATTTGGATAGCGTTTATGAGTATGATGGGATCTCTTCGCAATCGTCTTCCAAACCAAAAAAATGTGGCGTTGATGTAGAGGACGGTGTTGATCTTGATGTGACCGTTCGTCGTTTGGATCCAAATGTTGAAGAGTAGTTACTGATAACAAACAGATAATGAGCATCTCATTTGCTTTTACTTATAATGTTTTGGTTTTATCATTCTCATTACAGACGTTTTAATGGTTTTTTTTTTTTTTTTTTTTTTTTTTTTTTGTGTTTGAAGCTATGCTCTTTATTGTTATTAACAATTGAAATGAATAAGAGATGTTCATTATTACCGTCCATTTTTATGGTTTATTTGTACGACATGCCAAAATATTACACTGTTGACCTGTTTTCAGATTTGAATGAACATGGTGTGTTAGTACACCTATATAAAACCATCTTTGTTTTTTAGTTTGTATGATACATTTTGAGGTCGACAGACTTTACGTCCATCGTCATTCAAATTTTATTTTTTTGGATTTTTTTTATTAGTTTTGGTTTCCTTTTTATGTTTTTTTTTCTAACGTATATGGCAATTTTAACCATTTACAATATTTAGTGATATACGTATATATATGTAAATATGTGTATATATTTATGTATATATATCAATATAATTTTGTATAAAAAATAATTCAGTTTAAGTAATAGGTCTATACTAAAAATAATCAAACATGGTGTTGACTTACAATCAAATCATTTATATCAAACCAAAAACGTAAAACCATTTTTTTGGTAAGAAATTTAAATTACAAGATTGTTATGAAGGAATTTAATATAATAAAGGAAATAATATTTCCATAATAGTTAACGTACTTTCTTAAAATACTTTCACTACAACAACTCTATATAAGTAGTCATATTCCACATAAGTTTGCAAGACAAAAGATCTCAAGTCATTCCATCTACTAGGATCTCATATTCATCAACAATTCAATTCGGTTAGTTGATTCTTTGGTTGTTGTGTTTTGTTTCTCTTACGTTGGTTTTTCATTCGTTCTTAAAATACATAATTTATTACTTTTCATGAATTGGTTTTCTACAAATCTTAGTTACTAAGTTTTTTAGTTTGTATATTATGTTACAACTTTATTGATGTCTTTCAGATACTCAATTAAATCATAAACCTATGCATACGACCTATTTGAATGCTTTCAATATAATTTAAATCTAATTTATGTTTTTTAAAAGTAGTTCATGTTATTGAAGGTTTAGGATTTTAAATAGTAGTTAACGAATTTGTGTCAAGACTCTCAACAAAAGCAGTTGGTCGTTTGAAATGTGTGTGTAAACAATAGCGTTATGAATTTTGTACACATCTCTTTGCATTAGCGCATTATCGAGAGTTCACTAATTCTCAAAACCGAAAACTAATATTGCTGATTATTCTATGGATTATGTTTATTTTGCATATTATTTTATTGATTTGTATAATAAGTAATTAAGAAATCTACTTTTTATTCAATGAGTCGCACAATGAAAATTGTATAATGACGTTTATTGTCAATCATACGAACATGTATTTAATGGTGTAATTGATGAATCTATATTTTTTCAATGTGAAAGCCATGTCTAAAAGATCAAAGCATCAACCTTCGTCTTCATGCAATGATCAATGGAATTTAGATACTACAAAAGGTAACAATTTTGGTCAACCAAAGATAGTCTTTTATTAAGTAACTGTTAATGTGACGTGTTTACAAAATACTATTTTATGTATGTTTTACTTACAGATGTTCCCGGCCCGATGTCAAGGATTCCGTTTTCAGATATTACGAATGGTATTATAATAACCAATTCTTTTTTATAGATTTATAATATATATATATATATACACATTATAGCCATATATGTAAAAGTATTTTATTTACTTAACTGTTTTTGTTCTAACATGCATTCAATGCTTCTTAACGTTTACAGTTTCTACTCCGAACAGCACGCAAAATGAGGCTAAAGATAGACGTATAAAACGAAAATTATACTTGGATACTCGAAAATCTCATAATCTGCATGTACATTCAAATTATGCAACGAAGATATTGTCAAGTAGTATTCCAACAGGTAACTATATTGATAATCGTAAAGTGACGTCCTATTTGTGAGATGACCATTCAAAATCAAGTAGTGAGGCTGAAATCTAATTATTTTTTATGGTAACAAACAACAACACATTATGTAGAAGCCATTAAATGTATAATATATTACTTACATATATAGTCTCCCAAACAAACATAAACCAAAATATTTAAACAACGTCCTTTATATGAATGGGTATTTTGGTCAATGAAAGGTAGTCTTTTATTAAGTAATGTTAATGCGACGTGTTTACAAAGTATTGTTTTATGTATGTTTTACTTACAGATGTTGCCGGCTCCATGTCAAGGATTCCGTTTTCAGATATTACCAATGGTATTATATTAAAGAATTTTTTTTGTTATAGATTTAAAATATATATATATATATATATATATATATATATACATTATACATCTATATGTAAAAGTATTTTATTTAATTAACCTTTATAGATCTAACATGCATTCAATGGTTCTTAACGTTTACAGTTTCTACTCCGAACAGCATGCAAAATGAGGCAAAAGATAGACGTAGAAAATGAAAATTATACTTGGATACTCGGAAATCTCATAATCTTCATGTACATTCAAGTTGTGCAACCAACATGTTGTCAAGTAGTATTCCAACAGGTAACTATACTGATAATCATGAAATGACGTCCTATTTGGTAGATGACTATTCAAATTCAAGTAGTATTCCAACAGGTAACATATACCAAAATATTTAAACAGGTAACTTAAACCGAAATATTGTCAAGTAGTATTCCAACAGCTAACATAAACCAAAATATTTAAACAGCTTCCACAAAAACCATAGCTACATACTTATCTACTTATTGCCAAAACCGTTTGTTAGCCAAAATTACCATATAAAATGGTTGAACGGTTTTGATCTATGGTACTAACCCCATTATTCTTCGATTACATCCCTAACAAAGAGCGTAGGCATATCCTCATACCACTCTAAAACGCAAAGGTAACCATTCTTGATTTTGTTTTCACGAACCCATGCTGGCCATCCCAATACACTAAACCTATTTTTCTTTTTTCCTCTTTTTGGTTCAGCCGTGATGTTCAAAGTGGTTTCGACACCACGCCTATTTTTTATTGTTACCTTTCTGCAGCGATCGATTCCCATGGCTTTTGCGACCTTTACCGGTATCCGCTGTAATGATAAAGAAACTAATGACACCATAGAACACCAACTGTTAACTTAGTAACCAAAGAATCTAACTAACTACTTACAAAACGTGAACAAGAGGACGGCATAAAAATGATATTTGGTTCTGGTGCGTTCCAGTCAATTTCTTCCGAAGTGAAAGATTCGTCTGAGTCCGAATCTGTTAGCAGTATCACTTCCTTTTCTTTCTTTTCTTTCTTTCGCTCACTTGAAGAACCCGCCATGGACTACATATAATTATTTGGATAAATGCTAGATGTTGATTATCACAGAACATGTCGATTTAGGAAATACCCCCAAATTGAGATCGCAAATATGTAACACTGATGCAATATTCACACATCTCAAAGTGAATTTCAAGTTCTAAAACCTCTACACTAACACAAATCTCACATTATTCATCAACAACACAAACATCCAGTACCAAATCAGGTAATAACCTCCGAAATAACATAACATTTTAAGCAAATTAGGGCTAAAACACATAGAATCAAATATCGTTAAACCTAATCACACTAACACACGTTAAACAACGCACATTAGAGCTTCAAATCTCTAAAACCATACAAGTTTCTCATAACTCTTCTTCATCCACTTTTAATCATAACACATAGTAAACAAAATTCACACATCTCAAAGTGAAATTCAAGTTATAAAACCTCTACAATAACACAATTCAGTACAAAATCAGTTAAAACAAAGTAAGTGAAGCAAGTATACCAAATGAAATTGCAGATTGAGTGAGAGCTGAGGACCGACTAAATCTCTGACTCGATGCAAATATACAACTTCATAACACATTAAATATTAAAGATCTAGGTTATGTGAGAACATCAGTTGGAATACTACTTGTTAGTGATTTCTCTTTGTATGCTGATAATGTGAATGCCGAACAAGTGAAGCTGTTTGTATGCGTATGAAGTTAGGGCTATTATATAAAGGGGCAATATAGAAAGGGATAAGAATCACTGTATATGCAGAGATATCTGATATCGGATATGGCGATTAGATTTATAAACACAATTCTTACTTTATTTGATTTACAAAAATAATCCCTTTGTTTACTTAATTTTTATAAAGTTATATATATACACTATAAAATCTGTTTGTTTAATAAATGTAATTACATTCTACATATAAAACCTGTTGTTTTATAATAAAAAATAATAATTATAACAAATTATTTTATAATTAAATGAAACAAGTAATTTATAGTTTAGCGATTCACTAATCAATTGTTACATTTAATTTGTATTATCTCAGATCTTTCCTACCCAGCACCGCTTACCAATATTTCAAACGGTATGACTTTTTGGTATCTTATTATTTTAGGATTTTTTCTTAGCATACATTTAAACTCATAACATTACTACTTAATGTGAGTTTTTTTAGTATTAGTATTCTTCATTGTATTGGTTGTTTGACAGTTATACCAATTGTTACCCAAGAAGAGTACAAAAGGAGGCGTAAACTAAGAAAACTATATTTGGATAGTAAACGGTATACTTTTAAACGAGTTGCATCGCAATCTGCAAGTAATTCAACACCAAATACCACTTTGACGTCCACTCCGTATAACACATGCAATGCTACAACTGAGGTGCCGATTACATGTGCAGGTAAACCTAAATAAATGCTTTTAAATTTCATATACGATTTCGTGTTAAACAGTCAACATTAGCTTATTTATTGTTTTTTGTTCATATTATCCCATTTTTTAATACGACACGTTATGCAAATGATGTTACAGAGAGACGTAGATTAAGGAAGCTATATTTGAGTAATAAAAGATCTATCACACCAAGCGGATCAAGCTCCAAACAAAACTTATCTTCGTCTGCTGATCCTAAATCCATAGACCCCAACACGCACAATGTTACACGTACCCCCTCGGTTTTACTTACAAGTAAGTTTTTTGCCAATATTTAATCAACTGATGATGTTTAGTACTTTTTTTTATTGCTAACATATAAATCACTTTTGTTTTTATATTATATGTTTTAGGTAATGTTGGTTGTGTTAGAAGTAACTCTGCTCCTCATACAAATATTGTTCGCTTTTCTTTATCTTCAAGCCTCACGGCAACGAATAGTATATCACCTATTCTTGAAAATTCTACTTTACCAAGACTATCTCCGGGAAATTGTAAATTAGTACGCAAAGCACGAGTTACCTCTCCTATACCAATGATTGATTTGTCTACAGAAGAAACTATAGTTGAAGATCCATACAAAGGTGTCTCACAAGGTAATTTGGTATTATTTATTTTTCAAGTTATTTAACGTTTTTTTTTTTCAAGATTCCTTAACGATATAACTAACTTATTTTACTGTTACGCGTAACCAACTAAACATAATATTTGGACCATGGTGATCAGTGTGTTACATGTGACGTATGTAATGCAAAGTTATGGGATTCAGAAAAAGGCAGGGGTAAACACGAGGATGGAAAAACGTCCTATTCCTTATGTTGTGGATACAGCAAGGTTGAGCTTCCGGATTATAAAGACGCACGGCCAAATTATGAAAAACTTTTTCGGTGCGTTGATAAAGAAAGCAAGCACTTTTTGAAGAACATTCGACGTTATAACTCTATGTTTGCTTTTACTTCGATGGGTGGTAAGGTTGATCCGACTGTTAATAGAGGTAATGCCCCCTTTTGCTACCGAATCAGTGGTGAAAACTATCATACCATTGGGAGTCTCTTGCCAGAAAACGGATCAAAACCTAAATTTTGTCAGCTCTACATATACGATACTGAGAACGAACTTTCAAATAGGCAATCCATATTTAGGTAAGGAATATAAAATATTAGTTTTTTTATTATTAATGTTACTTTATATTAAAATCCCTTCTCATCTTCATAAATTATTTGTTCACAACAACTTATTTATGTACACAGTTCTTCAAAGGATGCATCTTCGTCGTCTGCTGCCGCCCTTGATCGTCAATTGATTGAACATATAAAGGATGTTTTAGACACAGACAATCAGCTGGTTAAAAGTTACAGAATGGTCAGAGATTCTTTTCAAGAGAACCCGCAAGTATCTCTAAAGTTACGCCTTATTGGAAGAAGGGAGAAAAATGGTAGGACGTATAACCTACCAACGGCTGGCGAGGTCGCTGCTCTTATAGTTGGAGATCTTGACAGCGCAATTGACAGTAGAGATAATGTTGTGGAAACCCAAACAGGTGATCTAAAACGAATAAGTGAATTGCATCCTTCTTATCTTGCTCTTCAATACCCGATTTTGTTCCCTTATGGGGATGATGGTTATAGAGTTGACATCCCTCATAGAGGTGTCGTAGATGTTACCAATAAGAAGCGGCCAAATTGTACTATGAGAGAATTCTTTGCGTATCGTGTTCAAGATAGGATTAATCAATTTTCATTGATTCTTAATTCAAGGAGACTATTTCAACAATTCTTGGTTGATGCATACACGATGATTGAGACTGAGAGACTCAACTATATACGTCATCAGCAAAAGAATCTTAGATCAGATACATATGATAGTCTTCAAAAGTTAAAAAACAACGGTCAACAAGATATATCTAAAGCTGGTAAAAGTGTGATGTTGCCGTCTTCATTTACCGGCGGTGCTAGATATATGATGCAAAACTATTTAGATGCCATGTCTCTATGCAAGTGTTTTGGTTATCCCGACTTTTTTATAACCATCACATGCAACCCAAAATGGCCGGAGGTAACAAGGTTTCTTAGAGACACCACACTTAAACCTGAAGATAGACCAGATATTTTGTCAAGATTATTTAAGTTGAAATTGGATGCTATTTGCAAAGACTTAAAGGAACGCCATCTATTGGGAAAAGCTGCCGCAGGTTATTTTATCTATATATTTTTTTAAATTAAACTATTGGCTATCATTTTTAAAGTTATATTATTTTTTTTTCCTTTTTTTTATGTAGTTGTTTACACGATCGAGTTTCAAAAACGTGGATTGCCTCATGCACACTTATGCTTATTCATGGAGGATGGATATAAACTTCCTACAGTGGACCATGTTGATGCATTTATATGTGCTGAGATTCCAAACAGAAATGAGGACCCGAAGTTATACACACTTGTGAAAGACTATATGATTCATGGTCCATGTGGTCTTGCTAACCTAAGCTGTCCATGTATGGTTGATAGAAAATGTTCGAAAGGCTTTCCAAAAAAGTTTCAAGATCATACGACATTAGATTCAAATGGATTCCCAGTGTACAGAAGAAGAAACGTTGGTGCGACAGTTATAAAGAACCGCATTGAGCTAGATAATAGAAGTGTTGTACCATACAACAAAAAGCTGTTGAAAAGGTATCAGGCACACATAAATGTTGAGTGGTGCAATCAAGCTGGGTCTATCAAATATTTGTTTAAATACATCAACAAAGGACCTGATAGAGCAACTGTTGTTGTTGTGCAAGGGGATAACCAGAACGAAAAACCTTCAAAAGATGAGATTAAAGAGTATTATGATTGTAGGTACATCTCAGCTTGTGAGGCATCTTGGAGGATATTCTCTAATGAAGTACACTATAGGTATCCTTCTGTTACAAGGTTACCTTTCCATCTTCCAGGACAACAAAATGTGGTTTTTGGTCCTGACGAAGATATAAATTTAGTCCTTAACAAACCATCTGTCAAAGCGTCAATGTTTTTATCTTGGATGGAACGTAACAAAGACCCGAATGACACAGTGGCCCGTACCCTTACTTATGTTCAGTTTCCAATTTTTTTATGTATGGAAGATTGAAAATCGTTGCTGGGAACCTAGACGAAAGGGAAAAGCGATTGGCAGAATTCACTCTGTACCCCCTTCTTTTGGTGAAGCATATTTTTTAAGGATTCTTCTTAACAAAGTCAAAGGGCCAAAATCGTTTGATGACATTAGAACCGTTAATGGTCATGTACACGATACCTTTAGAGATGCGTGTTACGCACTTGGTCTTTTGGACGATGACACGGAGTACATTGAAGCAATCAAGGAAGAAAATGAAACAGCAACATGTTCATATATTCGTGTTTTGTTTGCAATGATGTTGTTATCAAATACTCTGTCTAGACCTGAGGTGGTATGGGAAAGCACGTGGAAATATATGACGGATGACTTTATTTACAGATTAAGAAAATTTCATTGATCTGAAGGTAACTTTTTTTTTTAATTATATTTTATTACAAATTGTTTATGGTACTGTTACTATAAAGTCATTAGTTATGATACAATAGTTGTTTATTCTGTTTTTATTATTTAATTAATGTTTGTAATTAATTATATTAACTTGATTTCACATTTTTACAGCTTTGTCAGTTCCTGAGGACCACCTAAAAAACTATGCTCTGGGCAAAATAGAAATTTTTTTACTTCGGAATAACTCATCTCTACGAAGGTTTTTAACAATGCCATATCCTGATGAATCGTCTTTAGCTGATTCACAAAATCGCCTGATATATGAGGAGCGTTGTTACACCCAATTAGATCGTGGAAACGAGTACGAAAGGCAAATGAGTATGCTAAACGATGAACAACGGTCTGTTTTTGAAGAAATACTGAAAGCCGTTGACGGTGACGCGGGTGGTGTATTCTTTGTCTATGGATATGGTGGAACCGGTAAAACCTTCTTATGGAAGACATCGTCGTCGACAATTAGATCTAAGGGTCAAATTGTATTAAATGTCGCATTAAGTGGAATTGCATCGTTGCTACTGACTGGGGGCAGGACTGCACACTCCCGGTTTCATATTCCTTTAAATCTTACTGAGGATTCAGTATGTCATATAAAACCAGACAGTGACACAGCTAGATTACTACGTGAAACCAAGTTAATTATATGGGATGAAGCCCCAATGGTTCATAAACACGCATTCAAAGCTTTGGATAGAACGATGAATGACATATTCAATATGGACACTTCCATAGGTTATGAAATTTCATTTGGAGGTAAGGTTATTGTTTTTGGTGGGGATTTTAGACAAATTCTTCCTGTTGTCCCCAATGGTGGAAGACAAGAGATAGTGAATGCCTCGCTTTGTTCGTCATATTTGTGGAGTAAATGCAAGTTGCTAAGGCTAACAAAAAACATGAGATTAACCATTGGACGCTCTACATCTGAGATTGAAGATATCAACAATTTTGCCAAGTGGCTTTTGGATTTGGGTGAGGGAAATGTTGGTTGTCCTAATGACGGGGAAGCATCAATTGAAATACCACCGGATCTTCTAATTAACGACACCTCTGATCCGATTTCATCTTTAATTGATTTCGTGTACCCTTCAATTTTAGATAACTACAACAATCATAACTACTTTAGCGAGAGGGCTATACTTGCGCCTAAGAACGAGGTTGTGCATGAGATAAATGACAGGTTGTTAGCGTTATTCCCAGGCGAAGAAAGAGAGTATCTAAGCTCCGATGATCTTTGTCAGACTGAGAATCCTAATTCAACACAGCTAAAACTATACTCACCAGATGTGTTAAATGGTCTTAAAGTATCAGGTTTGCCTAATCACAGGTTAGTACTCAAAGTTGGTGTGCCAGTAATGCTATTACGTAACATTGACCAACAAAATGGTTTATGCAACGGTACGAGGTTACAGATAAAAAGATTATACAACCGTGTCATAGAAGCAGAAATCATATCTGGAGGAAATATTGGCACTCGCACCTACATACCAAGACTTAATTTGATACCTTCAGACAAGAAGATTCCTTTTGCGTTTCAAAGGAGGCAATTTCCGATAGCTGTGTGTTTTGCGATGACTATCAACAAAAGTCAAGGGCAGTCGCTATCAAGGGTTGGTCTGTACTTGAGACAACCTGTTTTTACGCATGGTCAGTTGTATGTGGCTTTATCAAGGGTAAAATCCAGAGACGGAGTCAAATTGCTTATATTAGACAAGGACGGCAAACCTACCGATAAAACATCAAATGTTGTTTATAAGGAAGTGTTTAACAAATTGTGAACTTTGTCTTCTTTGTTTGTTTTCAATTATGTGTAATGTTGATAAACATATTCGCAGTTCAACGTTTATTTAATTAAGATGTTTACTTATATGGTGTTGAATAATATTAATTATTGTTGGTCCACCCGTGTATCACACGGGTACTTATACTAGCTTATTTATAAATTCAGTAGGTAACAAGTCTTGGGTGCTAAATATGGTTTTAAACCATACTATGCACCTAATTAGCGTAAAAGTCGATAATTGACGATATTTGCAAGGTTTATGCGATTCTGAGATTTTGACCAGCTTTGGATGGTTAAAATATTTTATTTTACATATTAAGTCAGTAGGAAAAAGTTTGGCATGTTAATTATATGTAAATCACATTTTATTAATAAAAAGGACATTATCGTCAATTATGGAATTTATACAAGAACTCTAAGTTATGGTCAGTATATAATCTGATCAAATATTCCAAAAATTCCTAAAAATGATATCATAACAGTAGGTAATGAGTTTAGGGTCAAAATTTATGTTTAATCATGGTTTATGCATAAAAGGGTAGTTAGGCTTTATAAAAACTAAATTTACGATATCTAGCATATTATTAATTTGAGACCAGAAATTAATGTCAAAATAATCAAGACAGGTTTATATATCAGTAACTAAGTTATTTGTATGATCACGCATTCAAAAATCTCATTTTTAGACTATAAGGGCATAATAGTCAAAATTAAGCGTAATAACATAAATTTGCATTTAACTCAGAATATTAAGTGACCAGGTAATATAACTTTAGAGGGTTATATTACAACATTATGTGGTCCTAATGGAAGCTTAAAACATAAAGGATTTAAGCTTAATTGGGTCAGAACTGAAAGTCAAAGCAAAAGTCAAGCTTTTGCGACTTTCGGTTGCGAACCGACCTTAAACTCAGAATTGTCGGATTGAACATGCTTAGACATGTTCTAATGATATTTACCAAGTTATTTAAGTGACAAAACATGATTCATAACTTCTACATTATCAGTTTTAATTATTATTTGAAAATCTGACTAGTTTGACTTTTTGACTAGTTACATTGACCCGACAATTAACTAGGTAAACATGATAATTAGGATGTGCCATTTTTAGGGATTAACACACATCTAATTACGATCACGTAGCCATATTCTCCTCGAACAATGGCTGGACCGTTAAGGTTAAAACTAAAAGTCAAAGCGTTATTACGACAACTTTGACTTTCGGTCTTTAAATGTATAAAAACCGAACTACAGGGGCTAAGAACACTTACACAAGGTCCTAGCACGAAATTTGAACTGAGGAGGGCTTCCTTCTTGACCAGGAATCCCAGAGAACAAAGCTTGGAGAGAAGAAGATGATTATTTTGAAAGTGCAAGTTGGAAGTGAAGCCAAGGGAGCTATTTATAGAGCAATGGGAGCTCTTAGGTGGCAACCATATATTATGAGAGCTCTACAAGTGTCCAAAGACGTGTCCAAAAACAGGCAACAGCCCCTGGTTTCGATTAAAGGTTGTAGAAGGTGACAAACCTGCAGCTGTCCATTTTTCTGCCCGGATACAATCTTTACGGACCGTAAGCCTGAGCCCTTACGGTCCGTAACCGATTTCAATTTTTATCGCCCAGTTACCGTCCTTACGGACCGTAAGCTGAGCCTTTTACGGTCCGTAAGCTTTGGCCAGAGGACAAAAATTTTGAAACTTTATTTATTGACTCCAAACTTATAACTTCAATATTATTTATTCTCAAAAGCTCGTTTTATCAAAAACAAGTCCCGGTTTCGACAAAAGGTCACTCAGAGGCGTAAATTAGCATGTTGACACTTTTAGTCCTTCAAGTTTAATTATATTACTTGTCTAGGGATCGCGACACGTGTCATTATTTATTGGGTAGGATTTTGAGAAGTGTTACACAGCCCCCCCCCCCCCCCCCCCCTTTTAATTTAATATTGATAAATGGGAAAGGTTCAAATACATCATTTCTTAAAAGTAGAAAGTCGTAGTGAGGGTAATAAACGAACTCCGATCGAACATCTTTACCTTGTAGATTTTAGAACTTTTTTTAAATAATTGTGTCTTTTTTTATTTGTCATTGTGTCTTTTTTTGCGATTCATTGTGTCTTTTTTCCTTGGTGTTATGTTATAGTTCTCGACATTATGTTATATTTTATGATCTATTATGTTATATTTTGCTAGCTATTATGTCTTTGTGCTATTCCTAAATTCAGGAGACGTTATAGGATAACTTTACTATTGCTAATCTACCAAAAAAAAATTACTAATAAAGTTATGGTATCCCCACTCCACTTAATACAAGAAAATTTAATCGAATATATTTACGTTTAGTTCGATGATTACTATTATATATTTTTTTAAGTCCTACAAGAAATAATAAAAAAAAAGGTCTGCCTTGAAAAAAAGGTAAAACGAAAGTCAACTTTAGTTCTCTGAAAATGGGCGATTGAATGATTTGACTAATACATACACGCCATTAAGTAGACGCTGGTAAACGTTCGGACCAACAGAATTGAAAAAAGTATCAAAGTCAACAATTTGTAATCCAGCCACCTTAACACGTTGGTTCAACACAAGTACACAACTATTGGCTGCAGCAGCAGCAGCAGCTGCCTAATACAGAAGCTTGACCGGCCACTTGTCGCTCAGAAACTAGAGTTAATTATGTATGATCTATATGTGAATCAAACTAAACTATGGTGATGTGTTGTGGGAAACAACAAGCACCTAAGTTGTGATTTGCATACAATAAGGACAATACCAGTTGATATATTGAATATTTATAACATCTTTATCTAATTTTCATAAAACCAATCAATATTGATGTTTATATATGGCCAAAAACATACACAAACACCTAAACTTAGAGATTTTGTCGAACCTTCGGCACATCATCCATCATAAGTGGCTCCGGAATGAATTTTTCTCACTTTTCGAATCTTATGATAGTTATTATTATTATTTTTTTAATAAACTTTTTAGTGTGTCGATTAACGATAGAAAAATTACATAACAATGATAGGTTAATGGTAATAAGAGTGTTAGTATTACTTGGTTAACTTTATATTATCCTTTTTATCGTCATTTCTCTGTAAAAAAAAAAAAAAGATTTGGTTTTCAGCAGGTAAGAAAGATGTGAGAATAAGATTTTGAATATGTGAGAATAAGATGAGTCTAAAAAATATAAGATATTATTCATCAATAATTTTTTTTGGTTTTTTTTTTTTTTTTTTTTTTTTTTATTCTTTCTTCGATCAATGGTAAGCATGCAAGAAAGAAATCAACATTTGTTCTCTTACTTTTCAACTAAGATCGAAACAACACGAGGCCACAAAGTCCTCTAAAGAATACATGTATAATCACAATCACATTTGACCTATGTATAAAAAAATTAATACGAATAAAGACGATATAACTAATAGGATGCATGCACTTGAGACTTAATGCATGAGTTATTATTCACTATGGGACTTTAAGCTCTATGAGACCCCATCATCAATTTCCGATTTGTAGCGGTTTCAACAGAAACTAGCAACGACGGTGGTGGTGGTGAAGAAGATGTAGTCATGGGCCGATAGCGGTTTGCGAAGGCCTTTTCGTTAACAAGTTGTTTGCATGGGGGTCCACCGTTACCAGTTTCACCACAACTACTTCCAGGAGTGGGACTAGGGGTGTGGTCAAGAGATGGTAAAAGCATGAGCCTAAGGCTAGGTTGGTTCATGTTGATCAGGGTTCCATGGCTCGTGCTGCATGGCTCCACCATGGGCAACAATATCACAGCCAGTGATATCAAAATTGTTGCCACTTTAAGAGCACTAATTCTTTGCTTTTGCATGGTTAATTTGTTTCTTGTTTGCTAAGATTTTTGCATGCAACACACTAATTCTTCTCTTTTTTTTTATTTGTTTGAATGAGGATGAGGCTGAATGGGAGGTTATATATATATTTATAGGGTGCATACTACGATGTTAGATCGAGTTTAGCACGTTAATTGACATTTCAAGTCATAGCTTTGAAGTTTGAATGTGGACTAGAGGAATGTGATTTTGGTCGTAAGATTGAAAATTTTCCAATTCAATTTCTTTTTCTTAGAAATTACCTTAGATTTAAATTTTGAGTAATAAAAAACACTTAGGAGGCTAACCTACCGCTCACCGGAATTTATTGTATTTTTCTATAAAGTCAAAATTTTCTATAAAGTCAAATGCTCGTGCGCGTTGCTGCACGCTAAATTGCGAAAAAAAAATATAAGTTTGAAACACTATAAAGTCGTGCGTTGTAACGGCGACACTGACGTGGTTAGTGAGTACAGAGAAACATATGAAGTTGCGATGGCATAACTCTAAAAATGAAAACATTGAGAGAGAAAAATATGTCGCAACGGTACAAATAAGTATATGGCAAAAGGTATATTCAGAACGTATAAAAACGATACGCAAAAGAAAATTATTATATGGAAAAGTAAAGAAAAATATTACGTTGTAAGGGTATGTTCGAAAACATTGAGAAAAAAAAAACAAATTTAAAAATAAACTAAATAAATTTACATAAAGTTAAAAAGAATTAACACAATGTATTACAAAAAAAATATATATATATATATATAAAATTAATTTTATAAAATAAAGTTGAATTGTTATAATATAATACAATGGAAAATCAAACAAAAAAGTTATGGTATAGAAAATATTAAAATTAAAATACATGACATTATAATACACAATTATGGGTGAGGAAATGTCCTATTTCCTTTTATCTTCTGAAAACCGAAAAAAAAATATTAATTAAATTACACAAAATTCAAAATTTAATTGTAGCCCATACAATATAATATAAAACACTTTTCACAATTACAAACGTTATGTACTAGGTTTTTTTAGTCGCGCGTTGCGGCGAAACGGAGCAAACGATAATGTAAAACAAACGTTATTTGAAAATGTAGAATGTTGTTTAGAAAGCTAAACCATTAGAATCGGTTCAGTTTATCATCGTATCATTTTACGATAGAACATACTTTATTTTTGAATATAAATTCGTTTTTAATAAAACTTATATTAATCAAGGGTAAAAAGTAAACTCAACTACGTACTTAAGTTTTTAAAAAAAATTAACGAACATAATTTATTAAAGAAATATCAAATTAATTGATAAAGTAAAGGTAAATCCAAAAAAAGAAGAAAATATTATGGAAAACAAAATAAATGATAAAGAAAATATGGTTTTAGAAAAGGAAAAATAAAAATACGTTAAAAGCTAAAAGTAAATAGAAAAAAATTAAAATATATTAAAAGTTAAAAATAAATATTATAAAATATATTAATATAATAAAATATTAAAAAACTATATATTATTTTAAAATTGAAATTACTATTCATCATCCTTCGAAAACAATATATACTAGATTTTGCCCCGCCCGCGTTGCGGGGCACTAAGCCGAATATTTCTCTCTCATAACATATACGTTTGTGTTTCGGTTATTTTTACATACTACTCATAACACGATCTCAAAAAAATTACATTGAGTTAACCAATTAAATTGAAACACTACCATACTTTTGCTTAAGAAAAACAAAAACGAAAGAAAAACAATAATTTTAAACTGGAGGCAAAATTGTAATATTTCAGGATAAATGAGCGTGTGTCAGGCAGCCGCCTGACACAAATAAAACTTACACCGAGTCAAACAATTAAAACAAAGCACTACTATAGTTTTGTCAAAAAAAAAACTAAAACGATAGCATGACTGTAATTTTACACTGTGGGCAAAATCGTAATTTGAATGGGAAAGCAAAGGAAAACGATGACAAAAATGTAACTTTAGATTGAGGGCAAAATTGTAATTTGGCTAGGTGGGGAAAAACAAAACTAATGGCAAAACTCTAAATTTAAACGGGTCAAAACTGTAATCTTGAATCGAGAGCAAAATGGTAATTTTTAGTTGGGGGTAAAAGCATAATTTTATTTTAAACTGTGGGTAAAAACGTAATTTTGAACTGATAACAAAATCGTAATCGTGACTTGGCTGACTATGATTGGCTGGTTCTAGGTAGCCGTTGGGGCTAGTCGTTGCTAAACGGCTACTTTATATAAAAAAATTATTTTCTTTTACACTATATAAATAACCACCCATTTTTTACCACTTCTCTACTTCTTCTATCATATCTCTATATTTTTAATAAAATCAACTCACTTAATCCTCTAGAGTGCATCCTTTTAACCGTGGATACAACCCAAACAAACTCTTTGGATACCAAGAAAACCCGAACACTAGCCCGCCACAAAACCGTCCACCACCAAACCCGACCCAAACAACCCCATTGGCAATGATGTTGGAAATGAAAAAATATAACATGGAGAATTAATTAAGTTTTAAATTTTTTGTAGTTTTTTTAATTTTATTTGTAGTTTTTAAAAATATTTATATGTAATCTTCTATTTTAATTAGTGTAGTTTTTAAAAATTTTAAATAGTTAAAAAAAAAACTAACAAAATACGCATGGCTGGCCACGCCAGCCGAAGCCACGCCACGCCACAACTTGTGGATCTCACACCTGCCACGTGTCGAACAATGTCCCCAACCCAAGCCCCCACACACAGTCTGATGTCACGGAGCAATTAAAGTTTCTTATGATTATGTCTATATCGAATTCCTCATGCTAAAGATTATCCAAATTTTATATGAAGTTACGAACATAGTTTGCATAAAGTTTTGGTAATCATGTGGGTATTACAAATACACCATTTTTAGCCAAAATCTAGATGACAACTTATCATACTTTGTAAGTAAATATAAACGGTTATCTTGAAAAATATTTATATGTTCAGTTATTGTTTCAACATGCTAGTGCATTAGGTGGTTGTACCTTATGCTTTAGTGATTAGTTGTGCTTATTATTGTTGTATATTGCTTTTTGTTTCCAAATTCATTTACGGTTGGGTATCCAGTTAGATGATGGTGATTGTTTTGCTTTTCGGTTTCCGGTAACACCGTGGTTAACCGTTTGGGATTTTGTTATCGACGCTACCATTTGGTAAACCCTTTACGGTATTCTGTAACCAGAGGCGTCTCCGAGAATTCACATACCCTTTACAGTATTCTATAATGGCAATGATGTTGTTCCGTCATTTGGTTTGGCAACCTTTGTTGCAGCCATGTCGGGATCTGAGCATTTAATCTATGAAAGTTATTGCTTTTGGGTTTTCTTACTTGATTATAGTTGTTAAGACGTGTTGATTGTTTGAATAACAATGGGTTTTAGTTCGAAACCTTATTGACGAGGCTATGAACTTGCCTTAGGGATTTGTTTTGCTAATTATTGTTGTACATTGTGCCTTATGTATTTGTTGTGCTCATTGTTGTTGTACATTGCTTTTGTGTTGTTGTACCTTGGTTTGGTATTTAAAGTTGACATTTTTGGTTATGTAATTGGCGATGTGCAAGTTTTTGAAGGGTTAAGAAAGATATTAGAAGATGTTGTGATCAGTGGCGGATCTTGCCCGTTGAACGTGCCAGGGCCGAAAGACACGAGCACTAAAAAAAGCCCGGGCAAGCCCGGGCCAAACATAGTATATATAAAAAATTTCGATCGAAATGCGGAAAATTAGCACTACGGCTGAAAAACTTGCCCGGGCCGTGGCCCTGCCAGAGCCTAACTAAGAACCGCCCCTGGTTGTGATGTATGATTGTCGCATCACTGAGAAACTCAATGAATTGATAGAAAGAGTGAGTAGCATTCGGAAGAAACAGGCAGAATTGCATGTTGCAATTGACACACTTCGCGCATGTTACGAAGATCCGAAGAGTGTTGAAAAATTGAATAGGGTTAAATATATTATGCCTTGAGTACATAGATTGTAAATTTTTTTACTATATTTGTATACAATTAATGTTATAATTAATCGTTTATGATTCGCTTCTTTTTATTGTTAGGTATTTACGGTGTATAACATTCTTTAATGCCCCCCACCGCAATGCGGAGGCCTTAATTATAGTTATATATAAAATTACCAACATAAATACAAAGTAGGAATACAGTGATCAGAACTTTAGACATAAATTTACGAGTAAACTGCAGTTTCGTCCCTCATGTTTTGCCCAAATATTAGGTTTTGTCCGCCTATATCATTATTCTTCCCTAGCGTTTGAAGTTTTTACTCTTTTAATCCATTTCACTAACGTTGTTTGAATTTTCTTATTAATTTATTGTTAGATGACCAAAATATCCTTGATAAATAAAAAATACCGTCTTCTACCTCTTCTTCTTTTGCTACCACATTACATAAACCAAGTTCATTCTCCCATCCCCCTTATTTAATCTTTATAAATAAACACCTAGATCACCATGGTAGTGATGGTATCCTGATGCGAGTTCGAGAGTAGAATAGAGAGAAAAATCGACATCACCTCTAGCAGTGGTTTCTTGCAGCTACGATCGTTGGTTATGGAAACCAACACAAGCGGCATCGATGATGGAAAACAACATAGTCGACGACTATTACAAGAAGTCACGGGACGACGATGTCTATGGATAAGGTTAGGGATGAACAAATGGTACCGGGTACCGGTTCGGAACCGGTACCGAATTTCCCAAACCGAGTTGATTTTCGGTACCGACATTTAGCGTTTTCGGTACCGGTTCGGTACCGGCATTTACCAAATTTTACCCTCAAATACCGGTCCGTACCGGTTCCCTTCGATCTTTCACCAACAATCGCGATCATTATATCGCCGCTAAAATCCCCTACCAACAACAATCACATGGTCGGGACCGTTACTCTCACAACAACCTATGTTCTCCTTTTAGTAACTCAACCCTCAATATGAAACAACCTCTCTTTTAGGTCGCCGGCGTGGAAAACTCGTATCTTCGACGATGGTGAAATGAGGCGGTGAAGACGAAGGGTTCCGCGATTGGAGTTAAAACCTGAAACAAACCTTTGGGACAAAAACTACAAATTGCTCAAACATTATACTGTAACTACAAACATCTAGCTTTGATTTTTTTTTTTTTTAAATCACAAAAAATTGTTAGTGTTATTTGTTGTATTATATTTTGTGTTTCCAATCTAACAATCAAAAGTATGTCTTTTTAAAATAACGATTTTTTTGAAATTTAAAATTAAATATCAAATGATGTAATCAAAAGAATATCAAACATAGAATAACATTTAGGATGCTCAACTTTGAAACAAATGCACCAACTATGATCAACATGGTTGCGTTTAACCCGAATATTAACTAGAATTCATGAAATGTCAACCTTAACCAAAATCTTGGCGCAAAACTTTAAAATGACGACAATGACCCTAACCCGAAAAATTTTAAGAGAACGTGCATATCCGTCCATGACTAAAACAAGACATGATACTATATAAATATGATACTTGATGAAAGGATACATATACATGTGAACATGAAAACGATATCTAGGAACAGCCAAAACACCTGCGTATTGAGAATAAACCCGGTGATGTGGGTGGCGGGTCTGAATCGGACTTTTCCCGGGGAAGCTGTCGTAAAAAAGCTTTCACTGCTCCATCCACCCCGTCCTCCTTCTCCATTGCCTTTGCAAGTTCCACCGCTCGTTCCTTCACCTGGAAATTATTTTTTTAAAAATATATAAACTGGACCCGAGAGTTTTGACTTTTGAGTCTACCCGAAACGGCCCAGTTGGGTTTTGCCTTGCACTAATATAACATATCCTGACCCAGTACCCATTACCCAACCTGTTAGTTTGTCAAGTCTATTTGTTATGCAAAACTACAAATATATTTGGGACCATATAATCATGGCATGTTGAAATATGCTATCAGTCCCCCGGTGAGATATCGGAGGAAAATATCGGTACTGATATTATCGGCGATATTGAGCAACATTTGACCGATATATCACCGATTTTCCCGATATCAGTACCTTTATTCTTAGTTCTACCAATTGTGCTGCCATTAGTGTTTTAAGTCTTGATTGTTAATTGTTGGTGCTAAATGTTAGTGTTTTGCAAGCTGCAAAAGTTTAATTTGTTAATGGTAGGAGAGCATACTGAATTGTTAGTGTTAAATTGCTATATATATAAATTCAGCATGATATTAAATGAGCTCTTGTGCTAGTGGTTAATGTCTTATTTTCAAAAAATATAAATTCAGCATGATATTAATATTACCAATATCCCACCGCGATAACCGATATCCGATTTTTTTCCGCATTAGCTGCATAGGAAAATATGGAATAATAGTGGGTTCATTACCTGGGGATCTAGCATGAACTTAATTGCTTCAACTAACTTGGGAAGTGTAAATTGATCAACCGGTATGGGCGGAGGCCCCACGCCTCTGGCATGAACTCGTTCTCCCCAAAAGGGTTGATCCCCAAAGAATGGTACAATTGTGGTTGGGCACTAAATTGCAATAAAAAGTAAAGAACGATTAAGAAACAGACATTCGGAATAAAAAAAAAGAAGTGCAAAGAACGTATTAAGATTGTCACCGCAGCTTTAAGACCGGCAGCTGTTGTTCCAGCACCTCCATGGTGGACCTACAAACATTAAAATATATATAAATTAATTAATTAAAAATCTCTAGTACAATTTATCTTTGTTAGATGAGAGAAATAAAAGCAACAGATTCTTATATGAAGGGTCTAATAGTTTTAAGAGAACATATGAAAAACAACTAATAATATGTTAAACATCTTGGTTTAAAAAAGCGAGCTTAAAGCGCAAGGGATGAAGCGCTAGGGCGACAAATCACGTGAAGCGTTTTAAAGCGATCTTTAAGCCCGAAGCGCCATTGGTTTGAAGCGACGCTTCAGCCCAATCAGTTCAGATTTAGGTTTTTAATTTAGGCCCAACAGTCTCTAATAGGGTTTAATTGAGGCCTGCTACTTCTTTACCCTAAAAAACAGAACGTTAGTAAACATCTTCAGCCGCTCCCTCCCTCTTCTCCACCGATTCTTCATATTTTCTCCAATAATCGACTTTAATTTATGTTTTAATTATGTTTTTTATGTGTTAAAGTGTGTTTTTAATCATGTTTTTGTGTTTGTTATTGATTAACAAGTAGAATATGTCATATTGATGTGTGCAAATAGTTTTTTATTTTGAGCGCTTCGTATACGTGAAGCTCTCGCTTCGCGCTTGAAGCTTCGCTTAAAGCTTTTGGAACCAAAACGCTTCGGAGCGCCTCACACTTTTTTAAACCAAGTTAAACATGTCGAAACTCTGAATTAATAAAAATAAAAGACGTGATAATATGAACAAAGGAAACTTACCACAGATGCACATTGTAAGAAAAGCCAGTCATGAGGGATGTTGTCCAATGCGTATATAAAATCCTTAGGCTCCGCCACTAGAGAAACAACAGTTGGCTTAAGTTAGTTTTATTTGGTGAACATAACTTAATATTGATGTTCCATAATCTACGAACAGAAATAAAAACGATAGCAAATAGTGAACAAGGAAATGGGCTCTTAGATTAAAAAAGGGAAAGGTCAAGATTTAAATAATAAGAGTAAAATGCCATTTTCGTCCCTGAGGTTTGGCCAGTTTTTGCGACCTTCGTCCAAAGGTTTGTTTTTCCGCATTTGGATCCAAAAGGTTTGAAATCTTGTCATTTTCATCCAGCCCATTAACTCCATCCATTTTTCTGCGTTATGTCAGCGGTATTTTCATCTTTTTTGTTAACTTAAAGGGCAATTCGGTCTCTTGAATACTTGTACATTATGCTAAATGCTTGTACATAAAGTGAAAAAGACCGAATTGCCCTTTAAGTTAACAAAAAAGACAGAGATACCCCTGACATAATGGAGAAAAATGAATGGAGTTAACGAGCCGAATAAAATGGCAAGATTTCAAACCTTTTGGATCCAGATGCGGAAAAACAAACCTTTGGACGAAAGTCGCAAAACTGGCCAAACCTCATGGACAAAAAGGGCATTTTACTCTTTAAATAATTACATGCATGTGTCTGCACCTTCATCCACATGTGGATATACTATGTAGATGTTCACGTGTCAATTCACGTGTGATAATGTAATCTTGACCCTTTATTTTTTACATTTAAGGGCCTAGATTGATTCCATGTTTCTCAAATGAAATTTCTGGAAGTCAGCAATATTTTCAATACATACAAACTTAAGTTGTAAAAGTCGGCGGGAATAGTTACTGAAAGCTATTGGCCAAAATGGCGGCTGAGTTTAATAATCTTTTTTTTTTCTTTTTTGCATAAAATAGTTATTTATAAGTCCTGTTAAATTACGATTTTATCCCATGTTAAAAATTACGATATTGCCTCCAGTTCGAAATTTAATTTATGCTTTGCCCCCAGTTTAGATCTACGATTTTGTCCTTTGTTAAAAAATACGATTTTGCCCTGGTTAAAAAAATATATATACTTTTGCCTATAATTTGGTTCCCATTTTAAAACTACAATTTCGCCCCCATTTCAAAATAAAAAAATTGTTTGCCCCTTTGCCCACAGTAAAATAAATTACGATTTTGCCCACATTTCAAAATAAAAACATGATTTTTCCCTCAGTTCAAAATATTATTTTATCTCCAGTTTAAAATTACGATTTTACCCCAGCTAAAAATTGCAATCTTCTCAGTGTTTTTTTTTTTTTGGGCAAAACTATTATATTCTTTTATTTGACTTGGTTGACTTAATTTAGTTTTTATTTGTGCCAAACAGCTGTCTAGCACTCGCTAATTGGTCCTAACAAATTATCGTTTTGCCCTCAACTCTAAATTACACGCTTGCCATCGTTTTAGTTATTTTTTTTTTTATCATAACTATGATAGTTTTTTCTTTACTTGGTTAACTTGATGTATCTTTTTGATATCGTGTTATAAGTAGCATGTATAACTAACCGAAATAAATGCGTACATGTTATTAAAGTAAGAAATATTCGGTTTAACGCCCCGCAACGCGGGCGGGGCATACTCTAGTTGGTAAACATAAGGGAAAGTCAAACTTACAGTTGCCAAGACCACCCCAGCCTTTGTTGATGATTCCCCTTTGTCCAGTCATTTCTAGAGCTTGAACAATTATTTGTGTCATTTTCTCGGGTTCTTGAACAGGCTGAAAGTGAAATTTAAAAATTTAATAGAAAATTACACTATAAAAAAATGGAAGATAACAATTACCGTAATTATATGGGAAGTGATTTATACATATCACAATATAAAGGCCAACATAGCAGGTTGAAAGGAGAAGAAACTAGCAAGTGTTGAGACTCACAAGACTACCAAACCCGATGTAGATAGGCTTCGGGCCAGCTTTAAGCCATCTCACAAGTTCTTCAGGTGGTTCGTAGTTTGAAGCGAGATCCAGGAAACAAAATCCAACCACGTCAACCTTAGGTCCCCAATCTGCAAGTGGAGATACCAAAATCATTCTCGATTTGGAGAACATATATAAATCAGACCTGAAACTTACGTATTTGTTACATGACTCATCCAACCTCATAAATGGTAACATGAAACATGCATAAGGAATAGATGAACGAGAGTCCAAAACCAAGGGCTGTAATCGAGCCGAGTTGAGCCGAGCCAGGTTGAGCTCGAACTTAAACGAGCCTCGGCTTGTTTATTTTATCGAGCTGAAAGTCAAGCTCGAGCTCGGCTCGTAAAATGTTCGAGCCTGGAGCTGAATCAAGCCGGCTCGTAAACTTTTTTTTCATATATTGATAACATAAAAAATAAGAAAAATACACATATATCTATATGTATTATTTTTATTTTTCTATTATTTTAAGGATTAAAAGGGCATATTATAAGTATTATATGTATAATTTTAGTTTATTTTCCCATATTTATATATGTTATTGATTAATTGAACTTAAAACTTGAACACTTTAACCCCCTCCTAATTTTAATACATTTAAAATTAATCTATATAAAATAAAATAATTCGAGCCGGCTCGCGAGCTCACCAGCCAAGCCAGGCCTAGCTCGAGCTCGGCTCGTTTACAACAGAGCTTTTTCTCGAGCATCTAATACATGTTACACAGTTGCATTAAACAAAGCTTAGCATGATGAGGCATTTTTTAATTATCATAGAATTCCAATGAAAAATTAGCCAAGCAAACCACATTATATGACTGTTAAAGAGTTTTCAAGGTATGGATCCACCTAGAAAGGCGTTAAAAGTGTGGGTTCCTAAACTGGAATGCCCTAATGATTAAGGTGTAACCCAAATCGACCTATGCATAAGTAAACGAATCAAATTGCCACCTCTAAACGCAATAAATGATATCCAATCAACTATACTGTATACAATGTACCTTTTGGCTTAGGAACAAGATGAGGACTCCATATATATCCATGTGGAATATCAGACTCCGAGCCTTGTGAACCACTTAAATATGTGACTGGACGCAGCTTCAGTTTTTTCTTCCTAACATCGTTTATCATGTCCCGTATTCCAAGCCAAATTAAAGAATCAACAATTTGATATGACAGCTGTATTTATGAATACAAAAACCAGACATAGAGTGAGAAATGAGTATATTAACATACAACTTAATGACTAATATTTGAAGTTTGACAATGAACTTACTCTATATCCAGCTGGTTGCTTAACACGGGATAAGGGATGAGGAAATTCACTAGTTGGCCTGGTTTTAAGAAATCAGAAGTCATTTTTCAAATACAGCTTAAGAATACTTATCTTACAGCATGTAGAGAAAGAGAGAGAGAGTGCATTGTTTGAAAAACAAAATGGGGTAGGGGTGTTCAGAATTCGTTTGCAATTCAAAAAATTGAACTTCGATTTAATTTGTTTCGATTATCAAGAATTCGTTTTGATTCCAGTATTCGAGTCTAGTAAATCGAATACGAACCGAATACGAATTTATAATTTTAAATTCGATTCGATTCGAAATTCGAATTAAAATTATACATATTTATTTATTATTTTTATATATAATACATATATAACTTTTATTGGGCTATTGTATAAATTAATCTCTAAATTTATTATATTATAAGTATTAAAATAGCTCATTACCAAACCCATTACAAAGCCCCTAACTTAAACGAATTTATTACATACTTCAACTGAATTTGAAGCAAAACGAATTTATCCAAATTCGGAATTCGATTCGAATTTTTAATCGAATTAGAATCGAACTCAAGTTGGGATTTTAATTCGAATACGAATTGAATTGGCTGGTTCTTAATCGAATTCAAATCGAATACGAATTCAAGAAAAAAAAAATATTCGAAATTCGATTCGAGCAATTCGATATATAGGGAGAGGATTATGAGAAAACTCTATCAAATAATTGATATTTGTGTTGAACTTTTTATGGGGTTGAGTTTTTAAGGTTTAGTGTTTAATTTTTAGAGGTTAGGGTTTAGCTTTAGCATTTAGTTTTTAGCTTTTCGAGCCGGGGTCTCACTGGAAGCAGCCTCTCTATTCCTACGGGTAGAGGTAAGGTTGTCTACATCTTACCCTCCTCGGACCCTACCTTAGCTTTGCTATTCGTGGGATTTACTGAGTATGATGATGATTTAGTTTTTAGCTTTTAGTTTTTTGGGAAGGGTTTATTTCTTAGGTTTAGTAATGGTTATATACAGTTTTCTGATGATCCCGCCCCTGTATTATATATATATATATATAGTGTGTGTGTGTGTGTGTGGGGGGGGGGGGGGGGGGGGGCACATATATAAGGAGGGAAACAGCTAGTTGAAGATGTATAAATAACTCCAAAATCAGAAAGACTTACGTCCAAGGCATTGTAAAAAATATATGAATGGGTACTTTCAGTGCCTCCGCAACATGCGTATGTCCTGAAACAGTTTTCCATGTTAATCAGTAAAATACAGTAAACCAACAACATATATTGTTTACAACAAAATTAGGTCGCATGCAAAAGATCATCTAAAACTATCAGCGATATCTGACAGAGTTAAAAGAACAAGCAATAACACTTCAAAACAAGCATTAATTCTGAATGCTTTCTATTGATCGTTAACCGAGAATATATACAAGATCATCGAAAGATCTTCTCTTAATTAACATAATTGCCTATCAATCTATACAATCATTACTATAAATATATACGATGTCTATTACACCCCTGCAGTCGAAGCGGGAGGAGAGCATATGCTGAGACTGGACCGAAAGTCTTCATATAATATCCGCGGGAGCCCTTTGGTGAATATGTCAGCAATCTGGTAACGAGACGGCACATGGAGAATACGAACATTACCTCGCTGAACATGTTCCCGAACAAAGTGAATAAATGGCACTGACATTGTCACAGTAAATTAAGGTTGCACGTGAGAGAGGACGGTGTAGCTCAAGAAGCAAATTCCGAAGCCAGCAAATCTCGGCTACAACATTAGCAACGCCTCGATATTCAACTTCTGCACTGGAGCGAGAGATGGTGGACTAGCGTTTGGAGGACCAGGATATGAGATTGTCCCCGAGATAAACACAATAGCCGGAAGTGGAACGGCGAATGTCGAGACAACCACCCCAGTCGGTATCAGTGTAGGCAAGCAGTGGTGTGGGTCCTAAGAGAAGACCAAACTCATAAGTGCCCTGAATGTACCGAAGAATCCTTTTGAGGGCATTCTAGTGATCAATCCGAGGTGAATGCATATGCATACAAATCTGGTGCACGGCATATGTAATGTCGGGACGTGTGAAGGTAAGTTACTGTGGAGCACCCGCAAGACTCCTGTAGGTAGTCGGGTCGTCAAACAAAGGGCCCGAGGAGTCAGTCAGCTTAGATTGAGTGTCAACAGGAGTGGGGACTGGCTTGCAAGAATGCATAGCAGCTCAATGTAGAATATCTTTAGCATAGGCCTGTTGAGATAGGAACATTTGATCACCAGTGCAAGTAACCAAAATGCCTAGAAAATAAGGTTAGGGTCCCAAATCTTTCATAGCAAATTCACCAGCAAGAGAAGACATCAAGTGTTTGCGAAAATCATCAGAAGAGGTGGCGAGGATGATGTCATCCACATATATGAGAAGATGAGCTATGTGAGATCCCTAATGATAGATGAAGAGAGAGTTGTCAGACTTGCTCTGTATGAAGCCTATCCTGAGAACAAAAATATGTGAAACAGTGATACCACGCGCGAGGTGCCTGTGTTAAACCGTATAAAGATTTTTTAAGGCGACATACATGATCCGGATAATCCCGATGTCGAAACCCCATGGGCATGTAAACCGTTTCAGCCAGATTCCCATGCAGAAAAGCATTGGTGACATCAAGTTGGTGAATGTTCCATGACTGAGAAAGAGCTAAAGCTAACACCAACGGATAGTTGCCGGTTTTTGACTACCGGACTAAAAGTTTACCAACAGTGAATATCCACCTGCTGTTTTCTACCGTCACATATCAACCGAGCTTTATAACGTTCAAGACTTCCTTCCGATTTAAATTTGTGCTTAAAAAGCCACATGCTGCAAATAATGTGCATATCTAGTGTTTTAGCTACAAGTTCCCAGGTCTCATTTTTAATGAGAGCACTAAATTCATCGCACATAGCCATGGTTTTAAAAAACGTTTGAGGCGTGCGCCTCAAGTCGCACCTCGAGGCGAAACAGCCAAAAAACGAGTCTGAGGCGCGCCTCATGGTGTTTTTAATGCATATGCGCCTCAGAGGGGCTGAGGCGCTAAGAAAGTTGCGCCTCAGGTGCGCCTCGGGTGATTTTGACAGCTGTTTTTGATGTTTTTGACTTTGTGTCAATTTCAAGCATTTCATGTCTTTTTTAAGTGTGTTTTTGATGAATCTGATGATGAAATTAGTTAGTATTATTATTTTTATAATATATATAATTTTTATATTAATTTATTAATACCGCCTTGGCCTTTCGCCTCGAGGCTTACGCCTCGTGAGGCGAAGGGAAAACGCCTCGAAACTTGTTTCCGTTCTTTTAAACCTTGCACATAGCATTGTACCATTCTGGTGTGGATAGGGCAGCCTGTGGGTTTTTGGGAATAGAGACAACGGTGGAAGTGTGAAAGTTGAGATTTAGTCTAATTTGTTTAGAAATGCCATGCATAACGCGCGTGCGCATGGTGTGGGTGGGAAGCTGAGGTGCAGGTGGTTGAGACGGAGTAGGTTGGGCTATTGGGTTCCGCCTTTCCGTTTTGGGAGGAGGTGTGAGGGCAAGAAAAAGGGAAATACGTGCCATTGTGGTGACAAAAGTTCTGAAAGCTACTATTTGCATATTCTTTCCCATTGTCACACTCGAACTGTTTTATTTTACGCTCAAATTAGGTATTTATAAAGTTGTTAAAGTGGGTTTCAAAGACTTGTGATTTGTTACTTATTGAATGTCCACAGAAAGTTAGTTGAATCATCAAATGTCCACAGAAAGTTAGTGTAATCATCCAGGAACAACATATAGTAACGGTGCCCCCGGTGCTAAGAACCGGTGAGGTCCATAAATCACTGTATATAATGTCAAAAGGTAAAGACGTTTTATTCAAGGAAACGTAAAAGGGCAGTTTAACACTTTTGCAAAAAACACAAGATTGACAAATAATAGTACTAGGTTTTCCAAAATTAATACAAGAAGACGATTTCAAAGAGTACAATAAATTTTGTCCTGGGTGCCCAAGTCGTTGATGCCAACGATCCTGGGTATTGGCAGCAAATGTTGAGGGTTGAGAGGGAACACTATGGAGAGGAGTGGTGAGGGGATATAGATCACCCGAGCTATTGCATCGTAGGATAGAAGCCTTGGTCTTGAGATCCTTCACAAGAAAGCCAAAAGGATCAAACTCAATAGATATTAAATTATCAGTAGCGCGGCTATGCGGCTGACATAAATTAGGTTTTTAATTAATTGTGGTGCGTAGACTCCGTAGAGGACATTATTCCAACTATAATATGTTTAGAAGTGCAATCATTAAAAATAGACTGGGAAATGTTACCTTGCTGATTTGCCATATGACCGGTAGCTCTAGTATCCATGTATCCGACGCGGTCTTGTTGATTTAGAGACGGTGTAGAGGGCTTGAGCGATGTCGGTTACTCGGTTGGAACTCGTCTTGCAATGTAAGCCTGAGATGTAGCAGCGCCCAATATACCAGTACCTGTATTGGGCCCTGGCATGGGAGGGCATGGGCATGGTGGGCTGGGATTTCCTGCTGGCCATTGTTGGGCCTGGTTGTTTATGAGACTGGCCCACTGATTAGAGGGCCAAGACTGTGGAAAAACGATGTATGGGTGTTGATTTGACGGGCTAAACCTGCGTCCTCTCCCTGCGGCCACGGCCCCGGCCCCGTGTAAGACCCCGGCTGCATCCGCCGTCAGTAGTGGTGCCAGGGTTGATGTGCGTATCAGGGTTGTTGTGTCCGCAAGGTCTGTGGCAGAAGTAGATGCACGGTGTTTATGTTTACGCTTAGTTTCTTCCATGAGAAGGCGGGAGCAGGCCTCATGAAAGTCAGGTAGAGGCTCTCGGTTCTGCACGATTGTGGAGATACCATCATGATGTTCAGTGAGACCGATGAGCAGTTGAAGAACAAGACGTTGGTTGTCAACCAGAGCACCGACACTAGCAAGCTGGTTTGACTTCATGACAGTAGGCTGCCATGCTGTAGAAGTTTTCAAGCTTGATGTTGGAGTACTGTTGTTGGAGGGTAGACCAGGCCTCGTGGGCTGTTTTACCTGGTTTCAGGATGGTATGGAGAAGATCTGTGGATATGGTGCCATAGATCCATTGTAGGACTATGGCATTAATCAGTTTCCATAGTGCTTCAGCATCAGGAGTGACAGCCTTGCCATCAGCTGTAGAAGAAGAGGAAGCAGCGGCAGCGGGTCTGGACAAAGGTGGCCGGCAACCTGATAGGCGGTGCTGGAAGAGTTCAGAACACGTAGTATAGTGGGTTCTTTCAACCTATAGGGGCTGTCGGCAAGAAGGAGCCGATTGGAAATTAAGCAGAAGTGAGGAAGGCCGCCGATTAGGTTTACGGATCAGAAGGCATCATGATACCATGTAAGATAGAATAATTCTGAATGCCTTCTATTGATCATCAACCGAGAATATATACAAGAGAAATCAGAGATCTCTCAAATAATTGCCCATCAATCTATACAATCATTACTATAAAATATATACGATGTCTATTACTACAAATTCAAACAACTCTTTAAATAGGAATATTGATGATTAAGCACTCACCATATGCTGGGGGGTTGGCGATAATCGCCTGTGCTTTAAACGGGATTCCGGTATCGGGATCGGGCTCTTTGCATGCCGGGAGTAATGAATAGATTATGTCTTTAATTTGACTCCTTTGAACCGGGATCTCTGAAGGACCTGAGGGCAAGAACCCTTTGTTCTTAACCATGTCTGCATGACAATAGACTTCAAATTATGAGTAAAACTTTATAGACAATGAATCCAGATTGTTGTTAAATGTTAAATCCATGTGATGCCATCAAGTTCCGATTGAATGACAACGTACATTCAGCAAGAACTTTAGGATCTCCACCTAAGGGATAAAACTCCAATCCAGCTGTCAACACAAACTCCTTGAAGTTTGAATGGGTTGCTAGTCTAACACGATGGCCGTATTCCTGACACAAATATAATTAATACATGAAACATCATTTCACATTCACAAACTACTAAAAATCCGAGTAAAGTGCCATTTTCGTCCCTCAGGGTTGGCCAGTTTTGCGATGTTCGTCCAAAGGTTTGTTTTTCTGCATCTAGATCCAAAAGGTTTGAAATCTTGCCATTTTCGTCTGGCTCGTTAACTCCATCCATTTTTCTCCGTTAAGTCGGGGGTATCTTCGTCTTTTTTGCTAACTTAAAGGGCAATTTGGTCTTTTTACTTTATGTACAAGCATTTAGCATAATATACAAGTATTCAAAACAAAGTAAATAAAAAAGACGAAAATACCCCTGACTTAACGGAGAAAAATGAATGGAGTTAACGAGCCGGATGAAAATGGCAAGATTTCAAACCTTCGGACAAAAGTCGCAAAACTGTCCAAAGTCCAAACCTGAGGGACGAAAATGGCATTTTACTCTAAAAATCCTCATAAATGTTTACACTTTAAAGACCTGAAAAACCCAGTTAACAGAAGATAACAAAGGGAGAAAATTTAGAGAACCTGTAAACGCTTTCCAATGGCAACAAACGGCTGCACATCACCACGGGTTCCAACTATAAGGACTACAATTTGTAATGGTTTAATACATGGAGGTTCTGCTGAGTCAGCAAGATCTTCATTGCATGCATCTTGAATTTTGACACGTCCAGACTCGTAAGCATTGGGTTCAACTTCTGCAGGTATCTCGAATTCTACCGTTCCATCGTTTTTTACAGTAGCAATTCTGTTTAACAATTTGAGCTGCAATGGTTTAAATGTTTAACAGTAATCACAGATATGGATGTGTAGAAGATCAACTATTAAGATCTAGCAGCTACATCATAACAAATATCATAAAGAACAGTATGCATGAATTGATAGGCTAATGTTATCCCAAATTAACTGAAACGGTTATCATTCAACCCATCAATCATCTGCATGTAAATCATACGAAGACTATCTAATTTTAATGCATTGGTAAGAATATCAATTTGAAGTTAACATCTAAATTCTAACAAAGAATTCCAAATAATGCCTCGTGTCAGCACCAAATCTCTTCTCCCAGTTTTATTTTAATATTATATATGTATATCTATATATTTTGTTTTAATTTCAATATTATATGTATATCTATATTCTATGAATATATAAACTAGAAGTCTTTTTTTGTTTGAAAATAAAAATCATATCATTCGAAAGATGTCTTGAAACTCTTCCGAATACAATATTCACATACTATTTATATCAACATGTTTGCAACTTTAATATTACAAAAAAGTATATATATACACTTATAAAAAATAATAAAATCTGTTATACTTCTATTTCGAAAATTGCCTAACATTAATTGTTATATATTCAGCTTGAATTTATTATTTTAAGTTACTTATCATGCTAAACAAAAGACGTTATAATGTTATAAACTTTTAGTTCAACAGTTCGAATATCTAAATGCTGGGTAGGGATATGGTAAAAAGTGTCTAAAATGTAAGAAGGGTAAGAAGTGTTTTAAACCATTGGATATTTGATCTAATGGTTGAGATCAATAGGGTATAAAAATGTAAATTGTGTTTAATTAGAGGGACCTTATGTAAAATTGAAGGGCAATAGTGTCTTTTTCAATGTTTGAAATATGGTAACCATATCATACACGACCAAAAAACTCCTACATTTACTCCTTTTTCCTTAAATATCGGAATTAATGATTCACCTTAATTGTAGGAGGTCTTTGGTTGCATATTCGTCATACATTATCATAACGAGAACTGTAATCAGATTCATGGCATGGTGTTTTAAAACAACTGGATAAATTGACTTTGATTCAAGTCATGGTGTTTTATCTGGAGATATTGTTCATGGCGTGGTGTTTTAAACATCTATGATTCAAGTCATGGTGTTTTATCTGGAGACATTGTATAAAAATCGTAAACACCATGACTATGATTCAAGTCATGGTGTTTTGTCTGGAGACATTGTTCATGGCGTGGTGTTTTAAACATCTATGATTCAAGTCATGGTGTTTTATCTGGAAACATTGTTCATGGCGTGGTGTTTTAAACATCTATGATTCAAGGCATGGTGTTTTATCAATACAAAACATTCCCAGATTTTAAAACACCATGACTAAGATTCAAGTCATGGTGTTTTATTTGGAGACATTGTTCATTGCGTGGTGTTTTAAACATCTATGATTCAAGTCATGGTGTTTTATCAATACAAAGCATTCCCAGATTTTAAAACACCATGACTATGATTCAAGTCATGGTGTTTTATCTGGAATCCAAAAAACATTGTATTGTGATTACATCCATGGTGTATTAACATATGGAGAATATTGCAATTTAAAGATGATGAAAAGAAGATATGAACAATATACGATTAAAAGATGTTGCGATTAAGATGATGCATAGTTGTTAATAGCGACCATAGCGGTCGCTATAGCGCGCTTCATGGCGAATCGACCTAGTGTCGCTATGGCGATGACTAGCGAGCTTAGCGATTTTTTTTTTTTTTACGTCCGGGTTTCATATCTTTAATTAAAAAAAATGCATAAACCTGGTTAAAAAAACCGAAGGAAATTGTGCAAAAAACTGGCTCACGCGGGCCCGGGGTTTTCGGAGCTGCAGCTGCATTCGGAGTTCAACCAAATTCAAGCTCAGAAACTCATCTTTGCACCCCCCCCCCCCTGCGCGCGGGTAGGACTTGTGGTAAAACATGTCATAAAGCTACAATAGAGTAGTAAAGACTTTACCTTATAAACAACCACTCACTTTGTCCTCACACCGATGTGGGACAAAGTATTTAGCACATTTTGAGACTTTCATTCACACACCCAACATTTAAGTCCTTTGCTACTAACTATTAGTTTTTGTTAAATATACATGTAAAATAGTATATATAAGGGTATTTTGATGTAATATACATATAAAAATTTTCAAAATTTTTTTTCTAGTGTAATCGCTATACTTAAAATAGCCGTCGCTATTTGTCGCTATCGCTATGTAGCCGTAGCCGTACGTTGTCGCTATTCGCTATTAACAACTATGAGATGATGAAGAAATGATACGTAGGTGAAAATCGAATTGGATCTTGCAAAAAAATAGGACGACAGTTTTTTTTTTTCAGTTATCTTGAAACTCAATTAATTGATAAGAAAGGTAAATTACTAATATACCCTTTTGAATTAATTAAGATAGAGGACACTTGTCATCACCAAATTATTTCTCACACTTCTTACAAAAGTATGACTTTGTACAGGATCCTTTACCTCTAAATGCTAAATACTAATTAAAGAGGTTGTCTTCACCGATCAAAGTTTTAGTTTTAAAAACTTTAGTCCTATTTTTTTAAATACACATTTTACTACTATGATGATATTCGTATATCGTCTAATTATCCCTATGTCGTAATATACTATTTATATCAAAGTAATTATTATATCATTAATAAGATACATAATCTAAATGAATTAAAATTTATTTGCCACAACCTCATAACTTACAATTTAGTTTTAAAAACACTTACAGGTCTTATCATCGTTATTTTTATCATTTAGTGTTACTGTTCTATAGACGTAAATAATAAGATGGATTACGGCAACTCAAGAGAGAGGTGCAAACATACAAATTTATGATTTATATTTTTTTCGATATTCAAACTATGTAATACACGGGCTTATAAACTAGTATGATAATACAGAAAAAATAATTCAATGCAATCATACATAAATCTAGCAATGTACCTTTTGGTCAACAGGCATATTTTGATCAAATATTTGAGATGCATCTTCCGCAAGAACGTTGTTGTGTCTAGGCCTTTCAGTTTTCGATTTTTCCAGCTTATGTTGGCTAGAAGGTGAGTCTAAGTTGTCGGAACTCGATATATCAGATGCTAATTTACGCAATTTATGTTGACCAGAAGATAACTCTGACTTATGAGAACTCGTTATTTCTGGAGGTAACTTATGCGATCCAGGTAAGCTCCTGCCATCTGCAAAACAAGTCAACTGAGATCAAAGCTGTTGATTTTTGCATGAAATGAGTCATAATCTTCTTATTTCACAAAATTGTAATCTTTGCGTTTTAAAAATTCATCTCTTTTGTAGTAACAAATCAAATCATTAAGGTCTGACCGTAGTCCGTAAAACAACGCCTGTTGCCTAAACTTCAATGTAGTGTATTTGCAGCAAGGTGTTCAAAAACGGTCAAAACCGGCCGAACCGCACAAACCAAAGCAAGCCAGCCGGTTTAAGATTCCAACCATTCAGTTTTGACAGCTTGGCGGCTTTTACGATTCAGTCCGGTCCAAACTTGAAACCAACCGTGTAAATCAAACACGCCGTGTAAGCTTTATTAATTATAATATCTTTTCATATTTAGAATATGTATTAACTAAACCATCTATATCATTTAAAATATTATGAATACAAACTAACAATCTCAAAAATAAATAAACAAATCAGTTCAAACTATCTATGCAATTAATATCGGTTATATATCGGTCATAATGGTCCCTTAGTAAAATATCGGTGTCAAATATCGGTCAGAATATCGGTACCGATAATATCGGCGATATTGACCGATATAACCGATATATCACCGACATTTGACTGATATAACCGATATATCACCGATAATTGACCAATATGACTGATATATCACCGATATATCACTGAATTGTTAGTGTTAAATTGCTATATATATAAATCCTTCATTATATTAATATTACCGATATCTCACCGAGATAATCTATATCTCAAATATCGGTCCTTGACCGATATCCGATATTTTACCTCATTAACTGCATAGCAAACTATCAAAACTGAACCGTCAAACCGCTAAAACCAATAAAACCAGCCCTGTAATTAGCCAAAATTAGCGGCTCGCACATAAATTTTCATCAAAACCGACCGAACCTGACCATAAACACCTCTAATTTAATTTCGGTCCAACTTTCAACATGAACTAATTAAACATCAACACCTCTAACCTAAGTATATAACCTTTCTTCTTAAAAATGAATAAACAAATCAGTTCAAACTACCAAAATCAAACCGTCAAACTGGCCATAGTTTGGACTATGAACACCTCTAACTTAGTTCCAATTTTCAATATAAATTAATTAAATATCAACACCTCTAATGACTAATCTAAGTCTATAACCTTTCTTTCCTCCTATCAACCGCAGTTTAACCAGCATTCACCAACAATAACACAAATAATAAAAAAAAACCTAACAACCTGAAGAATCAGCAGTGCCGTTAGAAACTCCACCACCGCCAGCGTCAGCAACCGCAACAGCATCATCTCCACCAGTAACTTCCATCTCGAACTTACCAGAAGCTTCCGAGAAAGCAGAGGTTGCGTCAGCACGGTTCAGCTCCGGTGGCGGTTGATTCTGAAGCATCTCCGGTGATGATTTTGTATCCAGATCTACAGATGAAGTGGTGGTTAGAGTGCGTAATATAGAAGCAGGATGCAGCAGCAGCTACAGAACATGAATGAATATGAAGTTGCGGTGTAAAGAGTGAGAGAATCCAGATAGAAGGGGGGACACACGTTCTGATTGTGAGTGGTGGGTGAATAACGGTGGATTTTGGTATCTATTTAGTAGATGTGAATGTACAAGTTGTTGTAGCGTGGGTTTTCTGGATTTAGTGGTTTTTGTACTGGAATTAGTTGTTAATGTTGATATTTTAGGTGTGTTTTTTCTTTGGAGTAGACGGTGGTCAAGTGAAATCCGAAACGGTCTATAATTTTTGTTTTTTTATATTTTAAAACACAATATATTTTTAGTTTTATAATTTTTGTTTTTTATATTTTAAAACACAATATATTTTTAGTTTTAAACAATTCGGTTAGAATCTAGTTTTTTAAAGCTTTTTTTTTTTTTTTAGAATGGCTATTGATTTTTTTATGTAATTGATGAATGTTAATTTAACTAGATTTAGCATAAGAGGACACGGGGTGGTCCGTTATACCACCCCACAACGCGTGAAACTACCACGGGAACACCGCCGCCGCAGGTGATATAACGCGTGGAACTATCACGCCGTTGATCCGAGCACGCGTTGAACATTTGAAAAGTTGTGACACCTGTTGCATGTTGACAACTTCAACAAATTGCATTGATGATGCATGTCCACGTGTTGTTTGTTGAGAGTAAATATTTTTAAAATTTGGGAGTGGTAGAATTCCATCACTAGTGATACCACCCCCTACATTTCTATCACTAGTGATAGAATATTGGTTGTACACATGGCATAACTTGATTGGATAGATGTAGTGATAGTTTCTATCACTAGTGAACCACCCCTAACTTTGAACTTAGTAAGGTTTGGAGACTTATAGAAGCTTTTAAGTAAAAAGAGATAAAGTTTATTTTGAAAATTTATAATTAATATCATTTTTAATAGGAGATAGAAGCGGAAAAACACAAGTTCAGGAGTCCTAGAATCATGCTATGTGTCCCTAACATTTTTATTTAGTTATTAGGCAATATGGTGTAGGCTAGCGCCCCTTGCCACATCATTTGGGGGATATGGAGGGGGTGTCATCCTTTTAACGAGCGCCAAAGGATTATGCATGTGTGGCCCATTGATTTCCGTCAACCAGTTTTTTTTTTCTTTTTTTTTCCTTTTTTTTTTGTTTAAAGGGGGATTTAAAGGAGGCGTTACCATATACCGTGCAAGTTAACGATAAAACCTCTTGATTATGTGGTGTATACGTGACGTTGTGGCATGATAAAGCCCCTGAAGATTTATCCCACACCATATAGCCTTATAATAAATAATAGATGGGGTTTTCTTTTGAAAATTTGACGGGGAGTTATTATTTTATTTTTCTCTATTTTTGCTAGGTTAGAAAATTTATGTATTGCACGTATTAAATAAAAAAATATGAAATAATTAATAATAAAAAATTTAAAATTATAAAATGATATTTTAAGATAAGATATGATTGATTTTTTTAAACTTTTTAGAATTAAGAAATAGAGTATGAATTGGTGAAATAATAACAACGATAAAAAAAATCTTATACTCACGTAATTGTGCCACGTAACACAACCATTTACTCATTTATCATGTATTTATTGGAGCATCCATAATCCATATCTAAAAAACGCCAACACGCCATTCATGTGTAGGCTTTGCACCTCTCACAACCAAAGATGACTTAACAAACACACCAAAATGACTCATGTCTCTCCTGATCAAATCGCATACCCCGTTTTGAACGTTTTCAACAAAAATGCATCTTCTCCCTCTATCATCAACAGCATCCCCTCTCTCATCCACATTCAGGGCTGGTTACAAGCAAGTGCAGGGTGGAATTGTGATCAGGGCCCAAATTAATATAGGGCCCGAAAAGTTTCTAAATTATATATATATATATAGGATCAGGATCATTTCAGAACTCTATATATTTTCAAAACTTGCAGAACTTATTTAGACCATTCAATAATATAATCAATGGCTCAGAAGTATAATGTCAATTTTGTAATTAAATCTAAAAGTAAGGAGATTAAATAAAGAAAATAAGGGTATTATAGGGATTTTAGCCTAAATTCTCAATTAACATCTCCTATAATTACTCATCCTTCCTTAAATCACGTTCTCTTGATATTTCTCTAGCCCCAATTCCACAGTAATTCCAAATCTCTACGAATTCTTTCTTTCAATCGATAAGCAGTTCTAAATCATGTAAGTTTCAATCTTTTTGTCATTTTTATTCAATAAACAAAGTATGCATGTATAAGTTATTAACTTTTTATTATTATTTGAATTTATAAAGATGTTGACATAAATGGCAGTTCATCGAACCTTTTCTTGCTCATGATTTTTCGTTTTCTATAGTCCATCAATTTTTTATTCATCAATCAATTTTAAATTGAAGAATATTGTGCAATTTTCTTAATGATTTACATAAATGTCATTAAACATTTTGTTTAAATAAACCAATAACCAGTTGTAAGTATTTACATATATGTAAATATTCACTTACACATACGTAAATATTACAAATACGTAAATAGACATTCACTTTGAAGAAAGTGATGATCAATATGAATATTTACATAACATGTAGATATTATTTTTACATGTGTATTAAATAAGTTACATATATGTAAATACACAGAATACACATATGTAATTTGTGAAATCAAGAAAAAACATACTACTTTGTAAAAGAGAAATATGTTAAGCGAATAAAATGGTAGGCTACTCGTAAGTGACATTTATGAATCTATGACTAACAAGAAACAAACAACAAATGATTTACGAAATATATGTAACATTTAAATCAATCTAATATATCTTACTATATTTAAAAAAAGGAATGAAGATTGAGCAAAACATATTATAAGTTGATTCAAATTAATAGGAATGTGTAAATCTATGTATTTGATAAAATTAGTGTGAGGAACAGAAATAAAAAAATAAAAACTTAATTAGGAAGTTCAGTAATTCATGAAATAAACGTTAAAAAAAAGATTCCTCGCAACATGAGATAACTTAGGAGATTTGAAATCATGTGAAGATTTAAAAAAGACAAATTGACGTTAATACCCTTAGATTTAATATTTAAAAAATATTATATAGGATAAAATGAGTGGCTATAAATAGTTCTGCAAGTTCTGATAATATATATAGTACTGCAATGAACTCAACCCTATATATATATATATATATATATATATATATTTAAAAATATCTGGATGTTTTTATAAACTAGTTGGAGTTATCGCGCTACGCGGCGGGCTTTCGGTCAATATTGGTTAGGTTCGCTATTGTATCGGCTCGATACCCGCACTTAGTATAGCAATCGACTCTTGTTTTATAATAATCTAAAACCATTTAAATGAATAGTGGAACAATATCGGTTCAGTTCGTCACGACACCAGTATATTTTACATTGAAACATAAACGGTACGTGAAGAGAAACACATGAAGTTGTTGCGGCTCGATTTGAATATTGAACATAGATAAAAGGACACGCCACAACGATGTATTATAAAACATATAAAAAGTTGCGTGGTTGTAAAAAATAAGCGTAAGCTATTTTAATGTATTACTTTATTGCCAAAAAAGGAAAAAAAATCTAAAAAATATAACTCGTTGAAGGAATAAAAGTTCGTGTTGACTTGAAGACAATTTATAAATCTAGGGATGGAATCTTTACGATGTTTTAATTAGAGGATGCTTCTTGTAAATTATAATAAAATTGGAGAAGCAAACACGTGTAAAAATTGAGAACTAAAATGCCAAAAGTGCAGCTCACATTTATGTGGCCAAAATAAAACCCAACAAAATTAAGTTGTGAAAATTACAACCTAATATATCTTACTGCCTCTCTAGATGGGCTGGCGTAATGAGGATATTTATGGATGGCCAAGTTGAGCACCAACAGTTGGTGTAAAAAACTCAAAAGCACAAACAATACTATTCCTCGTAATGTGTTGAATTAATATATATACTAGAGTTACGCGTCGCCCGCTTTGCGGGGCGCTAAACCGAAAATTTCTTAGTTTAATAGCATGTACGCATTTATTTCGGTTAGTTATACATGCTACTTATAACACGATATCAAAAAAGATACATCCAGGGCCGGCTCAACCCTTAAGGAGGCCTAAAGCGAATCAAGAATTAGGTCCCTTTTGTAAAAAAAAAAAAAAACCTAAAGTTAGTTGGCTAACTGTATAACTGACCAACTAAACCGGACGGGTTGGGCGGGTAACATGTATTGAAATGTCTTAATTTATGGTTTCCATATACGAATAAAGATCTTCGATTCAAGTAGTTACCTAGCCAAATGCAATTAGATCATAGCTGTTTTACTGGATATACAACTCAATTCTTGATCAAAAGCCTCATTAGGAATAGTGCATTTATAATTAAAGAATTGATTTATTAGATATGGAGGCCCTTTGGAAAATGTGGCCCAAAGCCAAAGCCAATGCCTCACTTGGATTACCTTTGAGGCGGGTCTGGATATATCGAGTTAACCAAGTAAAGAAAAACACTATCATAGCTATGTAGGGATGAGCTCGGTACCGTCCGTTACCGAAAATCCTCAAAAGTGGGTACCGGTTCGGTTCCGGTACGGTACCGGTATTTGAGGGTAAATACCGGTACGGTACCGGTATTTGAGGGTAAATACCGGTACCGAACCGGTACCGAAAATGTCAAAAGTCGGTACCGAATAGGTAGAGAAAAACTACCCGGTTCGGTAAATTCGGTACCGGTACCGGGTACGATTTGCTCATCCCTATAGTTATGATAAAAAAAATAACTAAAACGCTGGCAAGCGTGTAATTTAGAGGTAAAACCATTTTTTTTTATTTTAAATTGGGGGCAAAATCGTTATTTTTTTACTGAGGGCAAAATCGTAATTTTTAGCAAGGGGAAAACGAAAAATTTATTCTGAACTAGGGACAACATTATAATTTTAAACTGGGAACCAAATTGTAATTTGGCAGGACTGTAGTTTGTGACAACTCGTAGTTGCGGAGTCTCTCGCTATGTACTAGTTCCTTTTATGATTGTCTTGCATTGTAACTATGGGTGCGTTATATGAAAAATTATGGTGTTTGTAGGATCGGTGAATCGATCAAAACGAGTCGATCAGAAGAGTTCTAGACCAAATCAGAGGCGGAATTCATTGATTTGATCTTCATTCAGCTAGATTTACACTTAGAAGTAGATTAAATGTCGATTGTATTGATTTCACAACGTTACAAGAGCTGGCGACACTTCGGCAGAGCTTCGCTACCGGAATCAGAAAGTTACAAATGAAGACCCAAGACTCATTATTTATAGGAGATCCAGAAAGCATGAACCAGACCTCCAGGTCGCACGAACTGGACTATCCACTTCGTGAGGAGTGGTTGGTTCAGATCTGTTTCCCGTTTCTTTTGTACAACGCGTCTTGGTCTATCTATATAGTTACATGACTCGATACAAGACGAAGTCAACAGACATATGCACTAACAAACTCCCCATTGGATGTTGATGAGTCTTTAGTATATTGAGTCTTCAGTCTTGATCAGTCTTCTCGCTCTTTCCAAAGTATCTGTCTCTGTAATCATCCTCATCAATCTCTCTCTTACTCTCCCAGAATCTCAACCTGGCTCTATTCTCTCTCTAATTCTCTTTATCAGGTCTCTTGATTCCTTAAGTTTATCAGCATCAGCAGCTTCTATCTCGAGCTTTGTTCCATAATCTGAATCTGGCTCTTATATCTTCAGACTCCCCCTTTCGATAAGCTGGGATCGCAGTCTGGAATTCACAATCTGCATCTTTTACATGTTCAAGAATGTCTCCTGGCTCTCCGTAGCAACAGGACCAGAAACTTGGCTCTAATCTGCATACGCTTATGCGGAAAATCCTCAGGAGTTGAAAGCTAACTCTTTCAAAGCTTTTTACCTGCACATTCTCTACCCAAAACATAAGGTTTTTTATTTATAACAATTTGAAACATTCTCAAATCAACATGATCTTTCATTTATGATCTCTGCTTAACCACTTGTATTCGTAACACTCAAATTTTGATTTCAAATTAATGAACCATTTAATCATTTCAAATTCATTTCTCATTTCATACAAACTCTCCCAACCCTGTTGTTCATCATGTTTAGCACTTGGAATTTTAAAAAACAGCTTTCCAACATCAGTTGTCGAAAATAAGATGAAATAAAATCTTTTTGAATTTTCAAAATTTTATGCTAAAACACATTCTTTTTGGATTTTGGGAAATAAACTATATACAGACATCTTTTTGTGAGCTTGTGTAAGAGGATCATATCAGTTTTTAACAAATCACTAGTACCGTTGAGCTTTAAACACTTTAAGATCTAAACGATTCACTTAGATTATCAGTATACTGATCCACTTAAATTCTCACACAAAGTTCAACTGTTTCGAGATACGAGATTAGTGTTTTAATGAACTTAACTTATTCGCGTATCCCACCTCAGAATATACTCCCGTATCCAGACTCCTATATTCAGTCTTACAGGTGAATGTACACTAATGATATCTGTAAACGGGTAATGCGAGACCATGAGAGCTCAGGTTAGAACTTCCGTTCAGACAAAGAGTTGATGGCTCGACTTTTAGGTGTGTCCCGTTTGGGGATCTTTTCTTCAACAGCACATGATTCACATTTTTCAATGTTTCATCATTTTTTATGCTGAGGGTGGGCTTTATGATTAAAGCAGTGTAGAGTATTATACGACTACTAGGCTATTGCTCCCGCAAAACCAGAAGTCCTGGTATAATACCCCAGATATCATCATGCACAAAGACCTAGTATGTCAGAAATAGAAAGCCCTTCAAACAAGATTTCAGGGGTTACCTATATATCCGAGAGATGTTCCCCACGAGATAAGTAAGTATTTGATATTTAAGTTTATATCTCGAAAACAATCTACTAAGCGTGTAAAAACCTACTGGCATATCATCAGTGAGACCATTTATCACATTTTAACTTTCCAATTCTTTAGCGTACTGTGATTGTCTACTGATGTACTATCATTTCCTCTTTTTCACAACAAAACTCATTTTGATTTTTCGATGTTTTTGGTTTTTAGATTTTATCATGTTTTTGGATTTTTCAAATTTTCAAAATTTCTAAATTTTTTACTCCCCCTAAAATCAAAAATATGTTTCAATTTTTGATTTTCCGGGAAAAAAATTGAAAATAAACGCAATAAACTGTACAAATAAAATGACAAACTGATATGAATTGCTTCAATTCGCCATCCACTTGGCGTAAACAATCAGAACTCCCCCTGACAACAAACTATTTTCCCATTATGATTTCAAAACACTTAAGTTTGTTTTAATCAAATGGTTTTTCCGGAAAATTAGTTTTGTTGATTTCACACATCATGGGGTTTAATTCATCATTTTGTTCTTTCAACAGCTTATGAATGAATCCCTTTTTTCTTTTAACCACTTGTATAAACTGTCACTTGTATATTTTTCACACAAAAACATTTTTCAAGAATGATGCCGATTCATGCTCCGCGATTACCAACTTGGGAGCTCCGGCAAGTCAGGATTTTCAGTTAAAGAGATTCACCCAAGCCTGACGGTCCTTGGGTGATTCCGAGTCATCATCACTCGGTTTCTTTCCTTTCTTATTCTTTTCATAGAATTCCTTTACCCCTTTGACCTTCCCGTCGACCATTTTTCCAAAAATATTTAGAACTTTAGGGTTAAAGGCTTTTTCAACATCAAATTCTTTCTTTTCAGAAAAGAATTGATTTGAAATCTCAACTTTGCCAATTTTTTGCTTTAAGTTTCCGTTTGACAATGGTGGAAAATTTGCATCATCCATTGTCGGAACGGAATTATCACTTTTTAGCTCAACTTGTGGCTCCTCTGACTTTGACGAGTCAGATTCATCGCCAAAAAGTGGCTCCTTTGCTTCCGAAGAAACAAACTCATCGCCAGATTTAACATCGATTTCTTAACAACCCACGTTTTGTTGTTAAGATTCATTCTTCTTTTGTAAAACCTTTTAGAACACTCACCAACTTCATATGTTGAATTTTTAAACATTTAAAATTTTTCAGTTGGTGGTTCAGTTTTATCAACAACTTTTTCTTTGAGTTTAGAAGACACTCCCTGGTGTGTGTTGGTTGCCTTTGGACAGTTCCATGCAATGTGACTAACTTTTTTGCATTGGTAACAGGTTCTTGTCTCCTTCTTCTGAGAAACATCATTCTTCATTCCCTCCTGCTTCTTAGCAAGGAATTCTTTGTTCGTCTGCTTTCTGAACAAATTTTCTTTTTCTTCTTCAGAAGATGTTCCTTAAACAAATTTAGTTTTTGGTTTATAAATTTTCTCATTTTTATAATTTTCTGGTGGAATAAAACCTAATCCCTTCTTTTTGAAATTACTGTTATGGACTTATGGTTTGGTTTCTTTCGATAACCAGAACCAGAACCAGAACCGTAACCCTTTTTCTTGTTTAACCTTTGTTGAACTCTTGAAGTGTATTTTTTAGGTTTTTCAGTAAGATTTACATCTTTTATTTCAGAAATATTAATTTCTGTTAATTTGAAAACCTTGTTAATCATTTCAGTTTTAACACCTCTTATTGGAAATTCTTCATCAGAATATAATTTGTCGGAGTCATTCAAAGTATATGCTACTTTGAATGTTTCGTCATTCAAATTATTTTTTGATATCAGAAAATCATTATTGTAAACCCTTTTGCTCTTTTCAACTGTTGGACTTGAAGTGTCAGACTTCGACTTTGACGTTGACTCCTCAGTTTCATCTTTATCCAACACATGATCCACCACTTTCTTAATCAACTCAGATTGTTGATTAGTGTCAGATGCAGTGAATGTGATGTCAATATTATCTGGCAATCCATCTGAAGGTTCAGACTCCCACTTTAAATTGGTTGCCTTTTTGACTCTTTCTGAATTAGGATTTCGTGGAGAATATCCTTCTTCAAGCGGAGGTGGACACTTTGTATAATTGGTACTATGTTTCTTACTAGTATTCTTTACTTCAGATTTCTTCTCTTCAAACGCTTCCATGCCTTCTACTGTAGGGTAAATCCTGTCAATCATGTAAGAAGCACATGAATAACTTTTCAATAACCTGTTTACCCTCTCAGTTTCTATCCTCTGAGTTTCCAATTTTTGTTCAAGTTCAGCACATTTCTCAATGTCATGATTGATGATTTTCTGCTTCGTCATGAACGCTCCATTGAGTGTCTTCATAGCTATCTCTTGTTCATTGCTTGACTTGCTATATTGATTCATAACTTTGTTTAAAACATCATAAGATTCTTTCAGTCTGTTCATGTTATGAATCAATTTGTTGTTGTGCCTTTTCACAGTATCACAATTTTCACACTTCTCAAGTATCTTTTCAGTATCTGCTTCCTTCTCAACCTTGATAGCTGGAATTTCTTTAACCTGCTTCTTTACTACTCGAACATTTTCCTCAGGTTTGACCTTTGCTTCAACAGTTACTGCCTTATGATTCTTATTTTTCGCAGCTTGTCTTTCTTTGATCTCTTCCATTTTACCTGCAAAATACAAATTATACCTAACAGGTGAAAGTTCTTTTTTATAATATTCAAGTTTTCAAATTTCTTCACTGTCATCATCACTCTCTTCATCTGATGAGTGATCAAAGATTGGTACTTTTTCTGAAGCCTCTTCTGTTGAAACTGGTTCTTCTTCCGTTTTTTTAGGACTGAATTGCTGAGATTCGTAATAAACATATGCTATTTCATCTTCAGCAGTTGAATCTTCAAAAATTTGAGCAATAAAAGCTTTAGAATTTGAAGTTCTGTTCGGATCATAATGATCCCAATTAAAACCTTCTGGAATTCTTTCATCTTCTTGATGAAATAGATAAGCTTTCTTTGATGGCTCTTCGATCAGATCCTTCCTAGCATGTGAAGTTTGTGACGATTGTTGTTGATGCGGCTGTTGAGCAATTTGATGATAAATCGCTTTTCGATGATAATCATTGTTGCCGAATGGATTTTGAGCTCCACTTGCTTCGCGATTTGTGCATTCTCGCTTAAAGTGGCCCTTCTCCCTGCAACGAAAACAAGTAACTTTGGATTTATCAAAACCTAAAGGTGAAGTTCCAGCATCACGGAAATCATCTCTTCCAATGATCTGTTTAAACTTCTCAGCTCTTCTAAACACACTAGCCATACACCAATTTATATCCATTAGTTCCATCTCTTCAGCATCAATCTGATCATAATCCTCTTTGGTCAACATTGGATTACCAATTGTTCCGGCTACCAAACTTTCATAAGACTCTAATACGGTCACCAATAAAGACATATGACCTTTGGCAACCTCTTCCGAGAAATTCTGACCATTCTGAAGATGTAATGCAATGTTGCATTGTATAACTTGGCCATTATTGTTATATGAGCTTTGCGGTTTAGAATTGGTTGCTGAAAAATTTGGATCAAATGATGGATATGAAGAGAATCCAGTATTGTTGTTTGATCCTTGAGATGACCCTCCAGAAGAACTATTTGCGTTAAATGCAGTTTCGATCTTTGGTGCAATGTTGGTCTTATCAATCGTACTTCCTTTGTAGTATAAACCAATGTCCTGTTCACCATTAGAATTCTTCATTTTCTCCATCTTCCGTTGTTCCATCTCTTGAACTTCGAGTTTTTCAATAAACTTGCTCAGCGATAGATTCGCAAATTCACCATTATTCTTCAAAATCATAAGATACGTGCCCCAAACATCTTGTGGTAACGCATCAGCCAACTTTTCAACCCATTCTTCTCTATCTTTCTTGATATCCAAACGCTTCATGTTAACCACCAAATTGCAATATCTTTCTATAATCATTTTGGTGTTTTCAGTTTTCAATCCACGAAATAGATCAAATTCTTTCTTCAAAAGCGATTTTTTGTTCTTGATCATGTCTAAACTTCCAACAAACTTCGTTTTTAGTGCTTTCCACATTGAGTGTGCACTTCTGTTGTGTTGCAATAAGATCAAGATGTCTTCCTTAATGGCTTGTTGCAATATACTGATCATCATCTTTTCACTTTTGTATTTCTTTCTCTCTTTATCATCTAAATCTTTAATAGCAACAATCTCTCCGTATTCATCAATCGGTCTAACATATCTTTCTTCAACACATTCCCATGCCTCTAAGTGATTCGCTTGAACCCAATTTTCGAAACGTTCCTCCCATCCACTATACTCCTCGATACTCATGAGCTTAGGCGGTTTTTGCATGGTGCCCATTTCATTCTCTAAGTTCACGTTCTGAGCCATAGTGATCGGGGTAGCAAATGCGTTGTAAAATTCAGAATCCATGTTTCGGTTTAAACAAACACAAAGTTCAAACGATCTAGTATAATTTCAAACAACTTGAACTGACTTCGTGCGAACTGGTGAACCTCAAACGACCTGAATACACTTTTCAACTCGTACGACCTGAATATTCTTAACCCTCCTCGTGCGACCTGGATACTTTCAAACTGTTTGACAACTTCCAAACGACCTGAGCTACCTTCAAACGATCTAACTGAGTTCGTACTACCTGATTTGTTCAAACCGTGCGAGCTGGTACAATTTCAAGCGACTTGGACCACCTCGTGCGACCTAGAGTCCAATTTCACACGACCTGGTGATATTTCCAAGCGACCTGACTCAAAACCAAGCGATCTGGTGCATATTCAAACGTCCTGGAACAATTTCACACGACCTGAATGATTCTCGAACGATCTGAGCTGAGTTTCAAGCGGTTTCGGTCCAAAAGTTCATGATTTTATCAATTTTGATCAGTTTTTAGGTTGATTTTAGTTATGATTTGTTCACGGAATGTTTAAAACTCAGTTTTACATGTTATATGTCAAAATCAGATCATTTTATCTGTGGAATCACATTAAATTTGATGAAAAAGTGTAGAAATTGAGTAGAAATCAGATTTTATCCGTGAAAACAAGCTGAAATGGTAAGAACTCTTCCTCCTGAACTCTGATACCACTTGTAGGATCGGGGATTCGATCAAATGAGTCGATCAGAAGAGTTCTAGACCAAATCAGAGGCGAAATTCATTGATTTGATCTTCATTGCAGCTTGAGATGCACTAAGAAGTAGATTAAATGTCGATTGTATTGATATCACAACGTTACAAGAGCTGGCGACACTTCGGCAGAGCTTTGCTACCGGAATCAGAAGTTACAAATGAAGACCCAAGACTCACTATTTATCGGAGATCCAGAAAGCATGAACCAGACCTCCAGGTCGCACGAACTGGTTACCAAACCTGCCAGGTCGCACGAACTGGACTATCCACTTCGTGAGGAGTGGCTGGTTCAGATATGTTTCCCGTTTCTTTTGTACAATGCGTCTTGGTCTATCTATCTAGTTACATGACTCGATACAAGACGAAGTCAACATACATATGCACTAACAGTGTTTGATTTTAGTTGTTCATTGTGAGCTTGGTAATGTGTAATATGAATAAACTAGAAACCGAAAGATCTTAAATAATTGTTTTGCGAAACTCTTGAGAAACCGAAACCCGTTACCTTTGCGATCCGAAAACCGAACCTACCCCATTCCCCACATTAATTCTCGGCCCAAACCATTAAACCCAACCCGCCACCCCTTCACCTCTTCCCTTGCGGCCCAACAAGCCCAAGTCACCCTAACCCTCCTTGTTTTATTAGTTTACGTATGTGTATTACGGAGACATAATAAAAAAAACATAGAAACCCTACTTCTGGACATAGGGTGCGACGGCAAGGAGTAACCCACCCCCCCATTCGCAAATTACTCCTTCTTTGATCGCGTTATCTTTGTCGCTAGCCCTCTCTTCTCCGCTCCAAGGTTAGTACACTCATTAGTTTATTGATTCGTGATGTTTGTGTACTCATGGCTGTGATCTTGAGTCTTATATGATAAACGGTTACTGATTTCACAATTAGTTTCGGGTGATTATGTTATTGTTTGAGTTAATTGATAATATGCATGCATATATGGACATGGGCTGCGTTTTTGCGATAATCATGGTATCTCATATCTAGGGTTGTGTGATTCTTGAAGTGCTAGGGTGATAATTGATGGTTTAACCTGCTGTTAGCCTATATTAGGAAGGTTCCTGATCATTTGAATGCGTTTTAGTATCTTATAGATGAAAACAGAAAGCTGATTAGCGAAAACAGCCAAGTTCAGTTGGCTGTAAACAGGTCGTTTTATGTCAAAAAACTGATTTTCTGAAATCTAAATCATACGTTTTTGAAAAACGCTTCAAATGGTGCTGGAATCGCATTTTTCTGAGGTTGTTTGCTATTTTTTAAAGAGCCGTTTTTCACAGCAGCGAAAGCTGCGTTTTTTCCGCAGAAAATTCAGGTTATGCTTTTCGTTATAACTGGAAATCTGAATAGAGTTAGGTCGTGAAATTCGTACAGTAGCTGGGCACGGATGTTGTCGTAAATCTCCCACTTGAATTTTGCCATTTGGACAGACGGTGATTTTTAAATAAATTGTTCCGTGGACTGCAGTCAGAAAGTGACGAATCTGACTGCAGCCCAGTAAATGATTTTATTAAATAATCGGTAATGAATTAGCTCCCGATATTTTTACACAAGGTGATGTGGACCACTTAGAACGTTCTATAAATTATTTAGAATATTTGGAATAAGATAACTGTTTTATAAAAATACCCGAAAACAACCCAGTTCTGGACGTAAAAGCTGAAACGTTATAAGTTGTTATTTGTATATCTAAATGTCGTTTATGCTATATGATAATGATCCAACTTGTTTAATGTCAACGAAAGTGTTATGTGAGGTATTGTGTGCTTGATCATGATTAGTTATATGTGGAATATGTATATGCGCGTAAATTGTCAAAATGAATGCATGGTATGTGTTAGATACGTGTAGGAGCTTTGTGCCTTACTTGAACACACTAACAAACTAAATGGTAATCGTAATACGATGTGATTGACCTACTTTGACTTCTAACCATTTTAAGAGACCAACCGAGCAATCGAAGGTGAGTTCACACTTTTCTTCAAAGCATGGGATTCTCGGTGGTTTGGGAATGGGTTAAACATTAACAACTATCCCCCTTAGGTGGGATACAACCTGTGTATTCTCCTTGGGTAGAATACGTACCTCTGCCCTCATTGGGAAGGGCGACAACCGTTAAAATACATGTCTTAGGCTTACTAGACAACAACTTGATCTTAAAGTCCCTGCATATTTTATACCGACTTAATCGTCGGGCCAAAGGCGAACGGGTTATTAGTTAAATAGCGCTATTAGGTTTGACAAGCCTCACACCGTGCCGCAGAGGACGCGCGTGGACTAATATACTTGGGCACTTAGTCAATGATGATAGACATTGACTCTGGGCACTCAACATAACTTAAGTCAGTAGTCGATATGGTAATGGGTCTAGTGGTTTAAAACAGTGGGGTAGCTCCCCATGGCATGTTTTTATAAAGAACAAGGAACTTAACAACTTTTGGTTTTTGGAACAACATTAAAACGAACAACCAACTATGAACTCGCCAACTTTTTGTTGACACATTACCGCATGCTTTGCAGGTCGTTAGGTACATGGCTGGAGCTTGCACGAGGAGTGGACGTTGTGGCTAGGAATCAACTGTTGGATTCCTAACATTAAACTTTATGCTTTTAAACTATTAATGGGTTTTAGAGTTTATGCTTCCGCTAGCTCTTAAACCTGGTTTTGGACTTTGGTTTTGTGAACACTAAACGTTTTGTTTGCGATGGTTTTACTTTACTTTACTTAATGTTCAGTATGATTGGTGGTATGATCCTGGTCAGTCACACGCCTCGCAGTTATACTCCGCTTGTGGATTTTGGGGGTGTGACAGATTGGTATCAGAGCCATTGGTTATAGTGAACTTGGTTTTAAAAAAGGGAAAAATCTTTTTGACAAAAACCAGACTATAACATGTTCAGTGCTCAACGATCCACAACGACACTTCGCTCCACGTGCAAGGCTCAACACTTTAGGTGGTATGATTTATGTTTACATTGCCTACTTGCTATATTACATTTGCATGGTGTGTTGCTCATGGTTGCCTATTAGCCCTAATGTGCCCCCTTTGACATTCAACTGTTTGCCTAAAACCTTATGTGCTCAATCTCTCCTGTCATCCCATACTTTCCACACCTCTACGTCACTATCCTCACTTGTGTTTTCTGTATGTGAAGATCATGAGTGGATGCCTCAACTTGACTCAGGCTCAACTGGCGGCCCTAATTGATGAACGGGTTACTAAGGCTTTAGCAGCTCAACCAGGAGGTCAGCCTACACTCACCCAAGCCTGGGTTGGTACCTTCAGGGCATTCTTGGAATGCAAACCTCACTCATTCAACGGCACCGAAGGATTAATAGGTCTTCTACACTGGATCAGAAGGATCGAATCTGCATTCGAAGAATGTGAAAGCCCTGCCAGCAGACGAGTAGAGTACGCTGCTGGCACATTACAAGGGAAAGCGTTTTCCTGGTGGAACACGCAAGTTCAGATGCTCGGATTGGCGGATGCAAATACCACTCCCTGGAGCGACTTCAAGGAATTGGTCAAGGAAGAATTCTATCACAGGGATGACATCCTGAAGCTTGAAGTGGAGTACTACGGTTTGAAGATGGAAGGATCGAAGATCGAGGCATACACAAAAAGGTCCAACGATTTGGCTACCATATGTCCTAACTTGTCACAGCCTGCCTACAAATGAATCGAGCTCTACCTTAAAGGTTTAGTTCCAGAAATCCAAGGTTCGGTAATTGCGGCCAATCTCCCCACGATCCAGCAAGTCGTCCGTTTGGCGCACCAGCTCACCAATCAGGCAGTGGAAGAGGGCAAGCTGCCCAAGCGTAACTGTATTGCTGCTAATGTTTTTGGTAATAACAAGCACAAGTGGAAGGAGGAATCCGGCTCTATGCAACCTAAAGTGCAGCAGATGAAGTCCGAGGATGACAAGAACCCCATTCAACTTGTCCTAGCCAGCCAAAAACAGGGTGGTTGCCTGGCAAAGGGATCTATGTGCCACAAATGTGATCATCATCATCTCAGGCAGTGTACGGAGAACCGTTGTCGACGATGCAATAAATGGGGTCATGCAACTAAGGACTGCAGAGGGCCACCCCCAACAGAGCAGCAGCAACGACAAAGGAAAAATCGATGATGCTATCAGTGCGGAGCTTTAGGGCATATGAGAAAGGATTGTCCCCAACTGAATCAAAACCGTAACTATAATGCAACGACTATGGGTAAGTTTCTACTGGTCGGCTACTTTGTTTTTGTATTATTTGATTCGGAAACCGATACTAGTTATGTGTTCTTAAGGATTAGTCAGATGCTCAAGCGTGCCCCAATCCCTCTGAACCTTAAGTATGTCGTAGAACTAGCGAACGGTAAAAACCTTGAGGGCACACACCTCGTCAAGGGTTGTAATCTTTCACTAGCCGGTTAGACTTTCTCTATCGATCTCTTTCCCATTGTTCTTGGTAGTTTCGACGTGGTAATTGGGATGGACTGGTTATCCCAACATCGAGCGGAAATACTCTGCAAGGAGAAGATTGTCCGCATTCCCCGTTCTAACGATGAACCTGTCACTATTCATGGTATCAAGAGTGGTGCTGTCGTGGGCATCATCTCGTTCCTTAAGGCACAGAAGTGTTTGTGAAAGGGCCACACTGCTATTTTAGCCCTCGTTACCGACACCCCAACGAAAGAGAAGAAGACTGAAGACATCCCGATAGTACGCGATCTTCCCGAGGTATTCCCTGAGGAATTACGCGGTCTACCGCCATCGCCAATTCGAGTTTCAAATCGAGCTAACTCCTGGAGCGGTACCTATAGCTCGTGCACCTTATAGTTTAGCCCCAACTGAAGTGGAAGACGTGACCACACCATTACAGGAGCTACTAGCCTGCACGAGCTCCAACGGAAACCCGTCAATTCTTGGGTTTGGCGGGCTACTACCGAAGGTTTACCAAGGATTTCTCGAAGATTGCGCAGCCTCTTACTACTCTAACTCAGAAGGGTGTTGCCTACTGATGGGGTGATGCTCAAGAATCCGCGTTTCAACAATTGTAGGTGAAACTTTGTATCGCACCCAATCTTTCGTCACCTAAAGGCACAGACGATTTCATTGTTATTGTGACGCATCTATCCAAGAACTTCGTTGTGTGTTGATGCAATGTGAGAAAGTTATTGCTTACGTATCACGCCAACTCAAGGTTCACGAAAAGAACTACACTACCCATGATTTGGAGTTGGGAGCAGTAGTTTTTGCTCTCAAGATATGGAGACATTACTTGTACGGTACCAAGTGCACCATTTACACCGATCACAAGAGTCTCCAGCATATCTTCGATCAGAAGGAGTTGAACATGCGACAGCGTCGATGGGTCGAACTCCTTAATGACTACGAGTGCACAACCAAGTATCATCCAGGCAAGGCCAACGTTGTGGCCGATGCCCTCAGTCGAAAGAAAACCAAACCTAAGCGTGTATGTGTGTTATAACTTACTATCCACTCTAGTCTTCCTACCCAAATCCGTAATTCTCAGGTTGAAGCATCGAAGGAAGAGAACCTTAAAGCTGAGTCCCTGCGGGGCATAGAAAGAAAACTTGTACGTAAGGATGACGGCACTTACTATTTCATGGAACGTATCTGGGTTCCATCCTATGGTGTAACGCCCTACGTCCCTAACTTTTGGTTTTTGTCAATATTGGCCCCTATACTATGTAAACTTGACCCTTTTGATACTTGATGCTTTGACACTTGAATCTTGGTTGATACTTGAAACTTGGTAAATTTTAATACTATGAGATTTGACTCTTAATACTAGATGCTTAATTCTTGATACTTAACTCTAGACACTTGATTCTTGATACTTAATGCTATCATACTTGATTCTATATTCTTGATACTTGATTCTTAAGGCTTGATTCTTGATACTTGAGACTTGATTCTTGATACTTGGTGCTTGACTCTTGAGACTCGTGAAAGTTGAGACTTGGTTGAACGAGAGACTGGAGACTTGACACTTATGTAAACTCGTAAACTTGGAAACTTTGGTGTTAATGATATAATCTTGTTATATGATAATATTACACAATAATACACAACGCAATGCTTAATCTAACTCGCAAAGCGAACCAAAGACGGAAAAGTTGCAAAATGGATTGGACTATCTGAATGGACATCCGATCGAATGGACATCCGATCGGATGACCATCCGATCGGATGACCATCCGATCGGAAGGCCATTCGATCGAATAGCTTTCCGATCCATTTGCCACACTGCCTTACCTCCTCTTTTGCACTATAAATAGGACCTGTCACATCATTCTTCACTGATGTGACAGCCTCCTCCGTTCCTGACGCACGCACTCTCATTCTTGGGCACTTTTCCTTAATACTAGGCCGATTCTTTTAAGTTTTCAACCTAAATCTTGTACAACTTCAATCTACACACTATTCTTGATGTGTGTAAAATGAAACATATAAATTACATCAAATGAGGCATAAAACTAACCCCTTTTTAGTACTAATGTTGGAAAAAGTGTGCTTTTGTCTTCCTTTTGTATTTTCAGGGATAAATGAGCTTAAATGAACAAAAGAAGCAAAAATGCAGCCAAATCTAACAATAATACAAGAAAAGGAATAAACGTGGTATGCCCGCCCCCTCGACAGCATCTTCCCAAGCAAAAACAAGAAAACAGAAGGCTGAACACGCCCCATGCTCAATGAGCACGGGGGCGTGCCCAAGTGTCTGCAGAAAAGACGAAGTTGTAGAAGCTTCTATCACCCAACGTGGGGGCGTGCCCAGCGGACACGGGGCCGTGGTCAACGCTAAGATTTGCAGAATCTAAGCAAATCTTGATAGTATAGATACGCTTCTGCACACGGGGCCGTGCCCAACAGACACGGGGGCGTGGTCAACTAATGCAGACAAACTGCATTTAATGAAGAAAGAGAAAAGGGATGGACATGGGGCCGTGTCCTGGCTTCTATGCAGGCTATAAATAGAGGTGCTTGGTTCACTTTAAATGCATCCCTTGGCAAACCACCTCTCTCACACTTCACCCACCCACCACCACCATCATCCATCATAGAGTGTGTGTAGTAGTCTCAGGATCCAAGATTGATAGTAAGAGTTCTTGACAATCAAAGGCCATGTTTGCCTAAGTCTCTTACATCACTTGGTGAAGACAAGCATTTAGTGTAATACTTTTTATTTTTAATCTTTTCGCACTTTTTATTTGGTTATGTATTAATGACTTTAATAACTAGTTTCTTATGTTGAAGGTGAAACTTCCTTATCATTTGTCCGTGGTGTCTTGGCGTTATTTTACTGTCTATATAAAATAAAAGATTTACACCATTCATATCTCCACGGTCTATATGGAGATATGTTGGCTACCTGGTCGGGGGTTAAGGGAATGGTTTGATAAGCATCTTGCCTTGTTCAGTGTATAGATCCTGCAAGGACCTGGGTCAAGCTTAGTAGGACCTCCTTCAATACCCGCTGGTATTGGATGGCGGGGGTTCGAATTTCTTGATCCCCTTATATGAAACTACTATTATAACATTAACCGGGCTACTTAGGATTGTATCCCTGCTGACTTAAACTACTTAGCCGAGGGTAACGTCACCTTCAAAAGAGGGGCCTACCACATTACGCATTAATAACTTAATTAATTATCTTTCAATAATCAAACCCTTTAGGATTGTATCCTTGCTGACTCAAACTACTGGGTTGAGGGTAACGTCACCTTCAAAAGAGGGGCCTACTACTATAACTAAGATAATCTCTTAAAAAGTGCAAAAGTGCGGAAATAATAAAAGGTTACACTAAAGGCGAGTAGGATCCAAGTGATTCATCTTGTCTATCTGTTTTTATTTTTATTTTCAGCATTTTTAGTTTTTAGTTTTTATTTTCATGTTTAAATCTAAAAATTTTGATTTGATTAGACGTTGAGGATAAACCGGTACTAAAAGCTCTTGTGTCTTTGGACGACCTCGGTATCTTACCAACGCTATACTACGCTCACGATGGGTGCACTTGCCCATATGTGTGTTTAGTGTTAGTAAAATATCGGGTTTTATAAATTTAAAACTTGACTAAAGTGTAAAAAGGGCTAAAAATATATATAAAAATATATACACACCGACACACATCAAGTTTTTGGCGCCGTTGCCGGGGACACAAGAATTTTAAGAAAGTTAGGAATCAATGGCCTAATCGTTTTTCTTATTTTTTTTCTTTTTCTTTTTTGGATTTTTCTTAAATTTTCAGCTTCTACAGAGCTCAGCACGGGCCGTGCCCAGCATTGTTACTGGCAGTTTTTATTTTCCGAGTTACAAAGAGTTAAGCACGGGGCCGTGTCGGTGCAACACGGGGCCGTGTCGAGCTCCCCAGTAACAGGTATCCGGAAAACAATCACTGTATCTTCGACCACGGGCCGTGTTCATCTGAGCACGGGGCCGTGGTGAAACTTCTGACCAACGTTCTTTTTTGTTTTTATTGTAGGACTTGGAACCCAGGCGCCACATCTGAACTTTCCACGCAGTGTATGAGCTATAGTTCTAGTAGAGACATAAAAGAACCTCTAGACGAACCCGAACGCTTTCTAAGAAAAAGACTTAAAGCTAAAAACCAAGAGAAAGTTTCAGGGGACCCACTTCCAATGGCGGACCAATGTACCCTCATGGATTACCTACGTCCCACCGTAGGTAATCTCGACGCCGCTATCAATGCACCGAATGTCGAGGCCAACAACTTCGAACTTCGGCCGCATTTGATACAAATGCTCCAAAACTCCGCAACCTTCCATGGGCTTGCGGACGAAGATCCTCATTTACATATTACTAACTTCCTGGAAATATGTGATACTTTTAGGATCAATGGGGCATCAAACGACGCCATCCGCCTTCGAATATTTCCATTTTCACTAAAAGACCGAGCTAAGGTTTGGCTCAATACCCTCCCAGTTGGTTCGGTAAACACCTGGGATGAACTAGCCCAAAAGTTTTTATATAAGTATTTCCCTCCTGCTAAAACAGCTAAATTAATGACTGAAATTAACACATATTCACAAGAAGACGGGGAATCCTTATATGAAACTTGGGAAAGGTTCAAGGAGCTACTAAGAAAGTATCCTCATCATGGTCTTGTGGTATGGCAACAAGTATCCACTTTCTATAATGGGTTGAAACCACACACAAGACAAACACTTGACTCTAGCTCCGGGAGACTTTTAGGTAATCGTCGCCCAAATGAAATTTATAATCAAATTAAGGAAATTGCTCAAACCAATTTTCAATGGCACACTCCCCGAGGCACAAAATCTATTGCCCCAGGCACTCATAAGGTTGATGAAATCACCTCCTTGCAAGCCCAAATCGAAGCCCTTTCTTCAATAATCAAAAAGTTAGAAATGGCAAAAACGGCCTCGGTTATGGCTTGTGAAGGGTGTGGTGGGCCACATGAAAATTGGAGTTGTATGAAAGAAATGGATAATCAAACAGAAACGGTAAACTACATTGATAATAGACCTAGACCGTCGGGTCCTCCAACGGGTACCTACAACCAAGGATGGCGTAACCACCCTAACCTTGGTTGGAGAGAACCAGGCAATAGTAGTAACCAACAAAATCTAAACCAACGAACAATAATACACAACGCAATGCTTAATCTAACTCGCAAAACGAACCAAAGAAGGAAAAGTTGCAAAATGGATTGGACTATCTGAATGGACATCCGATCGAATGACCATCCGATTGGATGACCATCCGATCGGAAGGCCATTCGATCGAATAGCTTTCCGATCCATTTGCCACACCGCCTTACCTCCTCTCTTGCACTATAAATAGGACCTGTCACATCATTCTTCACTGATGTGACAGCCTCCTCCGTTCCTGACGCACGCACTCTCATTCTTGGGCACTTTTCCTTAATACTAGGCCGATTCTTTTAAGTTTTCAACCTAAATCTTGTACAACTTCAATCTACACACTATTCTTGATGTGTGTAAAATGCAACATATAAGTTACATCAAATGAGGCATAAAACTAACCCTTTTTTTAGTACTAATGTTGGAAAAGTGTGCTTTTGTCTTCCTTTTGTATTTTAAGGGATAAATGAGCTTAAATGAACAAAACAAGCAAAAATACAACCAAATCTAACAATAATACAAGAAAAGGAATAAACGTGGCATGCCCACCCCCTCGACAACATCTTCCCAAGTAAAAATAAGAAAACAGAAGGCTGAACACGCCCCGTGCTCAATGAGCATGGGGGCATGCCCAAGTGTCTGCAGAAAAGACAAAGTAGAAGCTTATATCACCCAACACGGGGGTGTGCCCAACGGACACGGGGACGTGTTAAACGCTAAGATTCGCAGAATCCAAGCAAATCTTGATAGTACAGATACGCTTTTGCACACGGGGCCGTGCCCAGCAGACACGGGGGCGTGGTTAACTAATGCAGACAAACTGCATTTAATGAAGAAAGAGAAGAGGGATGGACACGGGGCCGTGTCCGGGCTTCTGTGCAGGCTATAAATTGAGGTGCTTGGTTCACTTCAAAGGCATCCCTTGGCAAACCACCTCTCTCACACTTCACCTACCCACCACCACCATCACAACCCACATCCACCACCATCATCCATCATCCATCATAGAGTGTGTGTAGTAGTCTCGGGATCCAAGATTGATAGTAAGAGTTCTTGACAATCAAAGGCCATGTTTGCCTAAGTCTCTTACATCACTTGGTGAAGACAAACATTTAGTGTAATACTTTTTATTTTTAATCTCTTCGCACTTTTTATTTGGTTATGTATGAATGACTTTAATAACTAGTTTCTTATGTTGAAGGTGAAACTTCCTTATCATTTGTCCGTGGTGTCTTGGCGTTATTTTACTGTCTATATAAAATAAAATATTTACACCATTCATATCTCCACGGTCTATATGAAGATACGTTAGCTACCTGGTCGGGGTTTAAGGGAATGGTTTGATAAGCGTCCTGCCTTGTTCAGTGTATAGATCCTGCAAGGACCTGGGTCAAGCTTAGTAGGACCTCCTTCAATACCCACTGGTATTGGATGGCGGGGGTTTGAATTTCTTGATCCCCTCATATGTAAACTACTATTAAAACATTAACTCAACAACTTAGGATTGTATCCCTGCTGACTCAAACTACTTAGCTGAGGGTAACGCCACCTTCAAAAGAGGGGCCTATCACATTACGCATTAATAAATTAATTAATTATCTTTCAATAATCCAACTCTTTAGGATTGTATCCTTGCTGACTCAAACTACTGGGTTGAGGGTAACGTCACCTTCAAAAGAGGGGCCTACTACTATAACTAAGATAATCTCTAAAAAAGTGCAAAAGTGCGGAAATAATCAAAGGTTACACTAAAGGCGAGTCGGATCCAAGTGATTCATCTTGTCTATCTGTTTTTATTTTTATTTTATTTTATTTTTATTTTCAGCATTTTTTGTTTTTATTTTCATGTTTAAACCTTTATCTAAAAATTTTGATTTGATTAGACGTTGAGGATAAACCGGTACTAAAAGCTCTTGTGTCCTTGGACGACCTCGGTATCTTACCAACACTATACTACGCTCACGATGGGTGCACTTGCCCATATGTGTGTTTAGTGTTAGTAAAATATCGTGTTTTATAAATTTAAAACTTGACTAAAGTGTAAAAAGGGCTAAAAATATATATATATAAATATATACACACCGGCACACATCAATTCTCTACACGATTCTTCTTTGAAATCACACTTTTCACCATGAAATCTCTAAGAATCGAGCTCTTGAGGTTGACGTCATCATGGCAGTTGTACAAACAGCTGTGTGATGTCATTTCCTTCAAGATCTAGCTCAGATCTAAGGAATTTCATGTGTTTTTGCACCGAATCTTTACTAAATCAAGGTTTTTCAAATCGATTTCATGTTTATCTTCAACTCCTCTTAAACTTTTACTTAAAACGGTGAAATCCGGATCCAAACGGGCTATAGACTTGATGGTTAGTCTAGAGTTGGCTTGGAAATGGATTATCACCAGAGAAGATGGCCGGAATATGGATTCGGACATGAACACCGTCAAGGTCAGAACCTGATCGGATGGGGTGATTCCCATCCAATCAGACAGGCTGAACTTTGATGTGTTTCTGCATTGCCTCAATACGTGTCATGTCGTCATCAAACTCGAAACTTAGAAACTTTACAAGGTTGCAAAAGGGACAAAGTCATCTCAACCGAATGGCAATCCGATCGGACTGCCATCCGAACGAACGACCATCTGATCGAAGGACATGTGCCTTAAAACCTCCAACACTTGAATTATTTTGAATCAGAAACTTTGAAAACTTCAAAAGTTAAACATTTTGGAAACTTATCACACTAATCGAATGACCATTCGATTGAATGGCCATCCGTCCGGATGACCATCCGATCGGATGGTGATCTGCCCCTTCATATGTCATCCAACCGGATGGCCATCTGTCCGGATGGCCATCCGATCAGGTGACTGATCCTACACCTTGCACGATTCTTGTTATTCTGCTCGACGCTTATCTATTGTACTCTAATCAGGCTAATCCTAAGAGCTCCCTTTGATCCAATAACAGTCTTACTGTTAAGCAATCACTGTGAGTATACTCGATCCCTTTTAGTTTTAAACCTTTGGGATGCAATATGTATTCTATGAAACTTGAAAACTATTTGAAATCTAACTCTATCCTCTGTGAATGTGAAACTTGATACTTTTGGGATTCTTGATTCTTTATGCTATGTGAACGTTTAATCCTTGTGTGTAGTTCCGCCTTAACAATAGTAGCGCTATAGGATGATGCACCTCCTCATTATTCTCGGGGGTATTGTTAGGAGGATTCTATTTGCTTTCCTTGATTCTTGGGAAAGTGGTTAAAGCATCGGGACACTTGGGCTATCACTTGGACTGCGAACACTAGCATGGCTGAAACTATTTTATCGTTTACATGATGGATATGAGTCTTTTTAAACTATTATGCTATATACTCAAACTTGTATACTCGCCAGTACATTTTTGTACTGACTATATTTTAATACATGTTGCAGGCTGATAGGATGCTGTGATCAAGAAACGTGCTAGGATTGCTGCTAGAAACTCATCCTAGTTAATCTTAGAAACTTTGAAACAAGTTTGGTGAATTTGTATTTGATACTTATGTTTCGGTTGGTGTTTGATTTTAGACAATGTTATCATGAAACTTGATTAATTTATATCGAAATTATTAGTGTTATGGAAACTCGTGAGCAATCTGAACGCCTAGTGCCGCACCCCGATGTTTCTGCCATCGGTTGGTGTGTGACAGGTTGGTATCAGAGCCATAACTATAGGGAATTAGGATAAGTAGGAATACTTGTCCTAGTCTATAGTTCTAGGAATCTTGACTCTTATATGTTGTTTTAGACTTATGCATTCTACCGTATCTGTTTCCTAGCAGCACATTTTCTGTTAAACCTACATGCCTTTCCTAAGGCTGACACAATATACACATGGATGCTTTTTGAAAACACTGTTAATCAGTGTTTGTATTTTGCACGAGAATTGCCCTCAAGTCAAGAGTGACATCCGAACCTTGATGGGAAATTTCCTTGTTTAATTCTAGTAGGTCTTGTCTATTGATAAGTACCGACGCTATTAGGGTACGATGTTGTCAAGTTAGAGGTGAAACTCAGACCTTGATAACTAGTACCACTCTTTGATTTTCATGTCTCACCAAAGTCCCGAAATTCCCAATCAATTAGGAACGTGGAATGACCAAAAGGACGAATATTGTAGGCCTAACATCGATGAAGTATTTGTCTAAGTAAGTCAAGACACGTTGCCTCAATTTGAAAAGGGTTCGATTCACTTTGGTTAGTCACTGTTCCTCCACCCGGAAGAATCCTATGTTTTATGAGCCTATCTTTTATGCTATCACAAATTTTATGTGTGGTTTTAACTTGATTCTTCGTTATTTTAAGACTTTTTACATAAATCGCACGTATGTCCGCAATCTAAAACTCTAGTCATAATCTCTCAGAACAAACTAAATTTACGAAGCTTTATTCATTATGTTAATCTACCAGGGAACCTTGATCGACTATGATACTATGTGAAGTTATCTGACGAATCTATGTTTTATTGTGGTTGTGAAGCACCAAACGTAACATGGCCCTGAAATACGAGACAGAAGTAACATGTCTGGAACATGGTGGATACGCCGATGGCACTTCCTATACATAAGTGTTTCCGACATGTTACCAACTTTCGTACCACGCGCCATGCGAAATTTAGTGCTTTGCAGACCGATGATGAGAATGTTGAACTCTAAGCTATGAGGAACTACTTGTGTAATCTGCTTGTACACTAGTGTGAATGTGTTGTTTTGAGTAACAAAATACGAAATGTAGCCTAGCGCCGAAGACGAGACGGACGTGGCATGTCCGAAACACAGTGGATACGCCGCTGGTACTTCCTATATATAAGTGTTTCTGGCATGTTACCGAACCTTCGTACAACGCGCTAACTGAAGTTCGTAGTTTTGCGGACTTGGGCTGAAGTTGTTGAAGCTATTTGGTTAATCGATGTGAAAGCCATGTGAGAATAATTGAAGTTAATGTTATGGTTGGTGAAGCACGACACCGAGGATGAGACGGATGTGGCATGATTGAAGCATGGTGGATGCGCCGCTGGTACTTCCTATATATAAGTGCTTCCATCATGATTACCAAATTTTCGTAGCATGTGCCGTGTGGGGATTCGTTGTTTTGTGGATTATGGTGAGATGGTTGAACACTAATCTATGTGAATCTATTTGGGTTGAGCTACACATGTGTGATGATGATGATGAGTGTGTTGATATGTTTGGCAATTGCGACACGTAACATGACACCTAATACGAGGCGGAAGCGATGTGCCCGAAGCGTGGTGGATACGCCGCTGGTACTTCCTATATATAAGTGTTTCTGACGCATTGCCAAACTTCGTACAAACGTGCCATGCGAAGGTCGTGGGTTTGTGGTGTTGAATCTATTGGAATCTATGTGAACCTAAAACTCGAATCTTTAAACTACGTGAAACTTGTTGAATCTTGAGTCTTAATGTATCGTATGTGAATCTATGTACTGTGAGACTTTGACTAATACGATCCTCTTGTTGGATCTTTAGATGTCTTCTCGTAAGCTATCCGACACTCTCAAGAGATCCAGGGAGAAGTCTCAGAAAAAGATGATGTCCTTCATGGCCGACCAGATCGCTCAAGTCATGCCAAAGATCGTCTCTGAGATCTAGGGATCGAACACTCCACCCTCTTCTGTTGACTCTAAGATAGAGAAAGTAAAGCCTACAAAGTTCAACTACAAATACTTTGTCTCTTGCAACCCTAAGCCTTTTACGGGCAGTGATGGGGTGACCGCCATGCTCGAGTGATTTGACAACATCGAGGTTACCTTCATTAACAGCGAGTGCCCAGAGCATTTAAAGACTAGGAGTGCAACGAGAATGTTCCAAGGCAGAGCTCTAGAGTGGTGGTCGAATGAGAGAAACATCCGTTCTAATGAAGAAGCCTATGCTCTTCCATAGGCTGAGGTGCGAGAATTGATGATCTTGAATTCTGCCCTCCCCATGAACAACTGAAGCTTGAAGAAGAGTTTTGGCATTTGAAGCAGATTGGTGATGACAACCTAGATTATACTACGCTTTTTAAACAACTCAGCTTAATCATGCCTCACCTGGTTTCTACTCCTAAACGCATGATAACCAAGTACATCAATGGGTTACCTCCTGCTATGAGAGATTCGATTGAAGCAGCTCGACTCAAGACAATTGAAGAAGTTTATCGTCTGGCAGCAAGTTTGAACAACAACCGCGTACGTGATAAGCAGTTTGGAAACTCCGCCCCTTCGAAATCAGCAAATCAAGTTACCCAGCAGCCTAGTGGCAGCAAGAACAAGAGGAGGAAGTCACAGGGTTCAGGATGCAATGTGATTGTCCTACTGCAAATCCTACTGCTAATCCTGCTCCTGTTACTGCTGTTCCAAACCCTATTGCTCCTGAAATCAAAAAGCAGTACACTAGGCCTCATCCTAAGTGTGCAACTTGCAACTTTCATCACCCTGCTACTTCTGCTTGCCGTTTGTGTACCAACTGCAATCGCTATGGTCACATGACTCCTTATTGCCGTCAAGTTAATTCGGCTCAACCAGCTCAGCAAGCCCCAATTTAGGCAGCTCCACCAGCTCTCCTAGCTCCTCCGCAGAATCCTAGACCAGTCAACGCAGTACGTGCATGCTACATGTGTGGAGACACTACTCATCTCCGTAACCAGTTTCCGCAGCTAAACCAGGAGCAACATCCAGCCGCTCGTGGATGAGCGTTCAACCTCAATGCTAACCAGGCTCATAACGACAATGACGTCGTTAATGGTACGTTCCTCGTCAATAATCTTTACACTTCGATACTATTTGATACTGGTGACGACAGAAGCTTTGTGTCCGTAGAATTTGAATCTTTGTTAAATTGTGCACGCTTGAAACTACCTAAGTCATTCTCTGTTGAGGTTGCCAATGGCAAGTCTATTCTAGTTGATTCTATTCTCAGTGGTTGTTCCTTGACTCTTAAAGACCATGTTTTTACTATTGATCTCATACCCATGCAATTGGGTAGCTTTGGCGTCATAATCGGCATGGATTGGTTGCGTAAGAATCATACCGAGATTGCTTGTCACGAGAAGTTTGTTCGTCTACCTCTTCCAACCGGTGACATCTTACACGTCTATGGAGACCGACCTTCTAGAGGACTGAAGTTGATGTCATGCACCCAAGCAAACAGATGCTTACGTAAACAGAACTTTACCTTCTTGGCCCACGTGGTGGAACAAAAGGGCAAAGGAAAGAACATAAGCGACGTTCCAGTAGTGTGTGATTTCCCTGACGTCTTTCCTGAAGATCTACCTGGTCTTCCTCCTCCTAGATCTGTTGATTTTCGTATCGATCTCATACCTGGCACGACTCCTGTCGCCAAGGCTCCCTACCGACTTGCACCTTCCGAGATGCAAGAGTTATCTAGTCAATTGCAAGAATTGCTCGACAAGGGATTCATTCGTCCAAGTACCTCTCCGTGGGGTGCTCCTATGCTATTCGTCAAGAAGAAAGATGGTTCATTTCGTATGTGTATCGACAACCGTGTTACCATTAAGAATCGTTATCCTCTCCCTCGTATCGACGATTTATTCGACCAACTACAAGGCGCGTCCTGTTTCTCGAAAATCGACCTTCGATCTGGCTATCATCAGCTCCGTGTTCTCGAAGATGATGTACCCAAAACCGCATTTCGTACTCGTTATGGACACTACGAGTTCGTGGTCATGCCTTTTGGCCTGACCAACGCACCCGCCGTGTTCATGGATCTTATGAATCGTGTTTGTAAACCTTATCTGGATCGTTCTGTGATAGTCTTTATTGTTGATATTCTCATTTATTCTAAAACTAAGGCTGATCATGCTCGTCATTTACGTCTTATGCTCGAGCTTCTACGTGGTGAACGCTTATATGCTAAATTTTCTAAGTGTGAGTTTTGGATTTATGAAGTGCAATTTCTTGGTCACGTTGTTAGTAAGCAAGGTATCCATATTGACCCTTCTAAAATCGAAGCTGTAAAGAATTGGAGTACACCTAAATCTGCATCTGAGATTCGTTCTTTCCTAGGATTGGCGGGTTATTACCGTTAATTTATCTCAGACTTTTCTAAGATCGCCGGTCCTCTTACTTCGTTGACTCAAAAAAGAGAAACCTTTTGCTTGGGGACCCGAGCAAGAGGAATCTTTTCAGACTCTTAAGACCCTTTTGTGTAACGCTCCTGTTCTTACTCTCCCTGATGGGAACGAAGACTTCGTGGTATATTGTGATGCCTCGAACCATGGCTTGGGCTGTGTGGTCATGCAGCGGGACAAGAGTATTGCTTATGCCTCCCGTCAACTCAAGATACATGAGAAAAACTATACTACTCACGATCTGGAGCTTGGTGCAGTTGTGTTTGCGTTAAAGATTTGGCGACACTATCTGTATGGAACTAAGTGTGAGGTTTTCACTGACCAGAAGTGCCTTCAACATATCTTTAACCAGAAAGAACTGAACATGCGACAGAGACATTGGGTGGAATTGCTTAACGACTACGACTGTGAAATTCGCTATCATCCTGGCAAGGCGAATGTCGTCGCCAACGCTCTTAGTCGTAAGGCTCACGTTAATACTATTCGTTGTTATCATATCTCTAGCGATCTTCATACTTGCATTCGTGAAGCTCAATATTCGTCAGCAAATGAAGGAAGTTTAGAAGTGGAAATCCAAGGCGCTAAAATCGATCAACTTGAAACAAAGTCGGATGGACTTCAATACTCCCTCAATCGCATCTGGGTACCGGATCGCAATAACCTTCATGAGCTCATTATGAATGAGGCCCACAAGTCTCGATACTCTATTCATCCTGGTGCCGATAAGATGTACCACGATTTGCGTACGACCTATTGGTGGCCTGGCATGAAAAAGGATATCGTTGCCTATGTCTCGAAGTGCCTCGCTTGTTTAAAAGTGAAAGCTGAACATCAACGTCCCTCAGGACTCTTGGAACAACCCAAAATTCCTGTTTGGAAATGGGATAGCATCGCTATAGACTTTATTACTAAACTACCCCGAACACCTACTGGTCACGATAGTATTTGGGTAATCGTTGACCGTTTGACCAAATCAGCCCACTTTCTTCCGATCCGTGAATACTTCAAAGTGGAGAAACTTGCTCGAATCTATACCGATGAGATTATATGCCGTCATCGCATACCCATTGACATAATCTCTGACCGTGATGGTCGATTCACTTCACGTCTTTGGCAAACTTTCCAGTCCGCTATGGGTTCTATTTTGAATCTTAGCACAGCCTTTCATCCTCAAACGGATGGACAGACTGAGCGTACTATGCAAACCCTAGAGGATATGCTCCGCTCTTGTGTCATCGACTTTGGTGGTAATTGGGATGTACATTTACCATTGATTGAGTTCTCGTACAACAACAACTATCATTCCAGTATTCAGATGGCTCCTTTCGAAGCTTTATACGGTCGCAAGTGCCGATCTCCACTCAGTTGGCATGAGATTGGTGACAAGCAACTTACTGGCCCTGAGATCATTCAAGAGACAACGGATAAAATTCTTCAAATCCGCGATAGCTTGATCAAGGCTAGGAGCAGACAAAAGAGCTAAGCTGATAAAAGGCGTAAGCCTCTGGAATTTGGTGTTGGAGATCGAGTACTGCTTAAGGTATCTCCCTGGAAGGGAGTGGTTCGTTTTGGTAAGAAGGGAAAGCTCGCCCCTCGCTATGTGGGTCCTTTCACGATACTCGAAAGGATTGGTAAGGTGGCGTACCGACTCGACCTGCCACAAGAACTTAACAATGTACATCCGGTATTCCACGTATCCAATCTCAGAGAGTGTTTAGCCAACGAGTAACTTCAGGTTCCCGTCGAAGACTTGCAAGTGAACGAAACCTTATATTTCGTGGAGAAACCAGTCGAAATCATGGACCAAGGTGTCAAGTGATTGAGGCGCAGCAAAATTCCCATAGTTAAGGTACGATGGGAAGGCAAGCGTGGCACTGAATTCACCTCGGAACTCAAGAGCGAAATGAAGGCCAAGTATCCGCAGCTCTTCGAGCAGTCTTCCTCTTAGATTTCGGGGACGAAATCTCCTAAATGAGGGGAGACTGTAACGCCCTACGTCCCTAAACTTTTGGTTTTTGTCAATATTGGCCCCTATACTATGTAAACTTGACCCTTTTGATACTTCATGCTTTGACACTTGAATCTTGAATCTTGGTTGATATTTGAAACTTGGTAAATTTTGATACTATGAGATTTGACTCTTAATACTAGATGCTTAATTCTTGATACTTAACTCTAGACACTTGAATCTTGATACTTAATGCCATGATAATTGATTCTAGATTCTTGATACTTGATTCTTGAGGCTTGGTTCTTGATACTTGAGACTTGATTCTTAATACTTGGTGCTTGACTCTTGAGACTTTGTTGAACGAGAGACTGGAGACTTGACATTTATGTAAACTTGGAAACTTTGGTGTTAATGATATAATCTTGTTATATGATAATATTACACTATAATACGTAACGCAACGCTTAATCTAACTTGCAAAACGAACCAAAGACGGAAAAGTTGCAAAATGGATTGGACTGTCCGAATGGACATCCGATGGGATGACCATCCGATCGGATGGCCATCCAATCGGAAGGCCATTCGATCGAACAGCTATCCGATCCATTTGCCACATGACGGGTAGTCCGTAGGACAACACTTAAGTGGTATAAAAGATAATAAAATCCTGCATTTAATCGGGTGGTTGTCTAGAATTAGATAACTACGGTTGTTTGTGTTTCAGGTACAAACGGGAGCTGAAAATGGAAGGAACACGGAGAATAAATGAAAAAATCAATTTTTGGAAATGAAGAATTAAGCATATAGCATGATAGAGGACGAAATTACGAGAACGTAGGCGAAAACGGTGAAGAAAACGGAGTTGAAACGAAAAAGTTATGCTAAAAACAAGTTTTCATGTTGAAGCCTGCCGTAAGCTACGGCAAGGGCCGTAGCTTACGGCGCCGACTGGCACTTTTTGTCACCGTATGACAGTTTAAAGCCACCGTAAGCCATAAACCTTGATTTTCACTTAAAACCTAAAACTCGGGATGATCACTACCCTCTTATGTTGTTACAAAACTTAACTTTGATTTGAAATCTAATTTAGTTTAATCCAGTTAATTAAAACCAATCACCAAAAATCCTGAATTTACTTTCTTGCAATTTAGTTAACTTTAGTCAAGTTAGATATACATTGAGATAGCACATATTCCACAAACTCCCTGTGTTCGATACCCACTTACCGCTAGCTATCTAGTAGTATTTGGATTAAATTTGTGTGAGACTTCGACCTCACGTCAAATTTTGGCGCCGTTGCCGGGGAGTAGTGTGCAACGTGTATTATCTTTTATAGTTTAGTTTGTTAGTTTTCGGGTTTATGCTGGTTGTGTTTAGTGTGCAGGTATTGACAGGTGCATGCATACAAGAGGCTCTCACAAGCTATCACCTCTAGCATTTGATCCAGAAATTGAGCGAACTTTGCGAAGAAATCGAGTATTACTACGAGAAAACAAAGTCATTGGTTCACCTACTACACCAACTTCACCAATTACACCAAGTGATACAATGGATCCACCACCACCACCCACTACGGTTCAAACAACATCATCTTCAACACAACCATCACCAAATACTACCATTCCTATAACCACACTAGAAATTAAACCAACCAACACTACCTTACCTGAGAACACACAACCTGAATACTCCTTCAGTTACAACCCTACATCATCCGTTGTTCCAACTTATTCAACATTTTTCCCAACATCCGGCTGTAACAACTCTCATCAAAAGCCATATTTATTTAATTAAATTGTCTAATAGGAAACCCTAATTGAGAAACCCAAGTAATTCTGAACAAACCCTAAAATTTTCAGAATAGTTGAAATTAGAATCAGGGCCCCTAAAACTCAGGGGGGTAAACCCTAAATTGATAATTATCTTCGAAATACGCTGTCAAATTTGAGTTACGTTCGAATAACAACTCACTAGGCCTATACTAGTGAGAAGGCTACCCTAGGGTAGATGTGTACCCCAGGCGAGTCGCGACAGCATCCATGACATCTTCCGCGACACGCGGGAGATGCCAATTTCAGGTATAAATACAGGGCCTTGGGACTTGAATTCTGTCTTTGAAACGACGTAAATTCACTTTACGTAGGCTGAGTTATATCAGAAACAGTCCACAAAACACACACTGATCACGAAGTGCTGCCACAATCAGGGTAATAACTCGATCGCTATTACGATTCAACGTCCGATCGATTATAACTATCCAACGATTATTTAAGTGCCGCTCAAATTGAGTTTATACTTTGTTATTCATCGTGATTTCGACTTGAATGTTTGAGTGCTGTTCGAAATCGGACTATACTCTGTCATTCGTTGTGAATCCGCTGAATTGTTAAGTATTGCACTTGTAAATCGTTGTGAGGATTTAATCTCGTGAATTATCGTAACTGCTGTATTAGTTACTAACCTGTTTGTGTGTGCATTGTTATTTAAATTAGGTTAATCAAGGCTAATCAGTAGGCTTATACTCTGCTCGTTAAATCTACAATGTGAGTCATTCTCTTTTTATCAAATTACTTTTGAAATCATGTTTATTTTCAAAGGTTATAATTACAGTGATTAAGTTTATGTAATCACCAAATTACAGCCGGTATGTGGGGTATTATGCACATTACTACTGTTGTTGTCACTTTAGGTGGGCGAACCTAATTAGTGATATTCGTCATTCATTGGGGCAGCCAATGGTGATAAGACCACAGTCACCGAAATGAGTCGAGTGACAAATACTCTGGGTAGTTGGTTTGATATCAGAAACATTGTAATCTCTCTTAATACTGTGAATTATAACAAACGAGTCGTTTTAGTAAAACTGAATGATTCACTCAGTATTTCCCTCCTGACAAAACCTTTTTCAAACATGTTTCAGGTGATCTGTTGTGAGCACAGGAAAAGTGCCGTGGAGCACTACAAGCTTAGAAAAGTGGCTCAATGTAAATAAATAAAGAAACATGTTTTGAGAAATAAAGATTTCCCAGTGAAATCACTTTATTGTAAATTATGGGATTTATCCCTATATTATATATATAAACGAGCAGTTTTAATATTAATCGATCCTGTTTAAAAAGACTTCCGCTGTCACTTAATTAGATACCATCGGATTTCCTGCCTCGCGGCTCTGGACCGGGTCAAACCGGGGCCAAGGGCCGTGACACCGGCCAACCATCATCATCACAAATACCACCACCTAACCTCTACCCAAACCGGTCCATCTATTATCCATTCTACTCCATTCCAACCAAGAGTGCAATTTCAACATACTTCGGGAGCAAGACAAGATGGGTTTGATGATGAGTTTGAGGATGACTTTGTGGGATATGATGAAGAAGGATACATGTATGGGGGTGATGGAGATCAAGGGGAGTATACCTATGTTCAAGGTCAAAATCAAAGAATGTCAAATATTGGTGGGATTTCTCAACAACAAATCATACCTCAACAATTACCACCACAAGGTCCACCGGTGCAAAGACGAGTTCAACAACCTCATGTAAGGCCGAGATTTCAACCACCTCCACAACAATTTGGGCCTCCACGCATACAAGTTCAAAGACCAATGGGTCCTATATGCCCAAGGGTTCGGTTGGGTGTACCAAGAAGACATCTTCGAGAACATGCACGAGGCATTGAAGCACATTTCAGACCGGTAATCACTCATAATCCTTCACCGGCAGTCATTCCTCACAATGATCAAGGGAGAACATTTGAAGTTCGAACCAATTCGTTACAAAGTTTGCCAAAGTATAAAGGTCTAGCAACGGAAGAGCCTTATTTTCATTTGGAGGCTTATGATTCGATTTGCAACACTCTTGGGAGTCAAGGATTTTCGGCTGATGATGTCAAATTGGTATTATTCCAATTTTCATTGGAAGACAAGGCAAAGAAGTGGTTTTACACTCTACCTTCGGCATCTATCTACACATGGGCGGAGATGCAACAAATCTTTTTAGATGAATTTTATACCGCTCAAAAGACGAATGATGCTAGGAAAGGGTTGAGAAGTTTTCAACAACAACAAGGTGAGATGTTTCATGAGGCATTTGAACGATTCAACATGATGATCAAGAATTGCCCTCACCATGGGATAGAACTTTGGGAATTGATGAATGCTTTCCATGAGGGGTTAAGTGCCGAAGATGCTCGTGATTTAATGTCCATCACCAATGGTACTTTTGGTACAAACTACGAGCATGACGATTGAGAGTTTTTGGAGCAAATGGCAATCACATCAAAAAGAAAAGCTCAAGCATCAAGGAGAGCACGACCGGCCATCACCCGAACTCAAGTGCACGCGGTAGACGATGGTAATGTTCAAACTTCTAATCAAATTTATGATGTTTGTGCACTTTGTAATGAGATAGGGCATGCGACTGAAAATTGCCAAGGAGTGGTGGAAGGGCAATATGAGGAGGTGAATGCTTTGCAAGGGCAAGGAGGGGGTGGTAGAAATTACAACATGAATTCTAACACTTACCACCCCGGTTTGAGAAACCATCCAAACTTCCGTTACGGGAATCCCTCGAATCAAGCCAACCCAAATTTTCAAGGAGCTCAAGGTAATTTTGCACCTCACCAACAATAAAATCAAGGGAACTATCGAGGTGGAAATAATTATGGGTACCAAGGGCAATCTCAACAAATGGGTCAAAGTGGTTTGGGTCAAACTTCTTCGGGTGGAAATGAGATGACGGAGATGCTCAAGGCAATGCAACTAGAGATGCAGCGAAGAAATCAAATGGATGATGTTCGCATGCAAAAAGATGAAATCCGTGACAAAGCGATTCAGTCGTTGACCACTCAAATGGGTCAACTTGCAAGTGACGTGGCATTATTGAAGAAAGCAAAAGGTCAATTACCAAGTGACATAAATCCCAAGAACACAAAAAGCATTAACATTAATGTGGTAAGCACCGTTCCAAATACTAAATTTAATGAAACATTGCTAACTTCTTCGTATCAAGTGAATGCAGGTTTGGAAAAAGATGCCGAAGTCGAGAATGATAAAGAGTATGGAGCGCCAATCGTGCCTATCCGAGTGGGGAAACTAAAAATTCCTCATGCATTATTAGATTATGGGGCGAGCATGAGTGCGTTACCAGGTGATCTATACGACATGTATGAGTTTGGTCCGCTTCAGGATGTAGACACCATGGTGTGTTTGGCAGATGAAAGTTGGAGGCGTCCACGGGGAATGGTTAAGAATGTTATGATTCGGTTGGGAGAATTCGAATACCCGGTGGATTTTCTGGTTTTAGATTATGCTACTACCATGATGGCGTCACAACAAAGGGTGATTTTGGGTCAACCGTTTCTCTATACGGTAAATGCTCAAATCGATTGTAGAGAAGGAATCATTACTATGACCGAAAAGAACCGTAAGTTGTCATTTGATGTTCAGACTAAGATGATTAGTTACGATTTTGTTGAGGCGAAGGATAACGGGTTTAGTGAAAAGGTGTTTCAAAGAATGAGAAGAAATCACCCACCGGATCGTGAAGAAAAGCATATGGGTTCAAGCAAGAGTGTATTTGATTACCCACCTAGTCGAAACGAGATGGATGCATTTTGCTCAATGGCACGAGGAAGTGATGGAGATGGCAGGAACCGTTTCTTTGAGCCACCTTAAATGGGGGTGGCACGGTCTGGCTGAAGACCTGAAAACTTAGCGCTGCTCGGGAGGCAACCCGAGGTTTTTCACTGATCTTGTTATTTCTTTAGTTTTCTATGTTTCAGGGCCATGGCAACACTCAAGCGTGGGGAAGATGTGCGGATATTTGTGTGAAGGTGGTGATCGAAAATTAGATCATTTACAATATCTGTTGTGTCAAAATTCACCAGGTCAATGTACTTTTCCTTAGACTTGTCATGTTCTTTAGCTTTGAAATATTGTTAGTTTATTAGTTTGCTTTTGATTATAAAAAAAAAACAAAACAAAACAAAGTTGATGTTTTTGGTGTTTAAGCGATCTTCCTTTCAAAACCATACATTGGGGACAATGTATCCCACGTGTGGGGATGATGGGAAATTTTGAAGAATTTTAAAAATTGTGAAATCAAGCGAAAATTGTCGAAATTTGAACACTTGATATTGTTCCACTTGACACACCGACACCCCTTTCTAGTCATTTCTTGGTGAGTGTTTGAGCCACATATTATTATTAAAGATACTTTACTTGTTTTGAGTGGCGGTGTGTGGCTTGTGTTAATAGAACTTGTGTATGAATTCTTGTTGAATCTTAGAGTTAGCATGCTTGTGAAAATGATAGGGGACTTTTAGGTAGCCTTGTCTAGATGTGTGAGAGTGTGGGAATTGGGGGGTTGGACCTCATACGTTACATATATGAGCTTGGTATTGTGAGGGGTGGGGGTTTGGTCTTTAGAAAGCCATGTTTGAGCCTTATACCATTCGGTTGTGACCCAAACCTACTTCCTACAAACTTTACCTATTGAGATGACCCGCTTTAGGAGATTTAGTATGTAGTGTTGATGTCTTTGTATATATTGTTGAGCTTTTATGTCTTATCTTTGAAAAAAAAAGAATAGAAAAAAAAAAGAGAAAAATGTGAGAAAAATACCAAAAAAAAAGAAGTATTTAGTTGCAATAGTAGTTGAGAAGTTGTGTATATAGTTGATGTTTGCTTTGTTTAGTAGTAGAAATAAAAACCGGGTCAAATCAATTAGCTACTTGCATATATATCCCACCATTTTCCTACCTTTACACATAGCCCCGTTACAACCCGTAAGTCCTTTTGATTCATAAGCATGCTAGATATTTGATAGGAGGAAACTTGATTTTTGTACAAGCTTATTGTCGCACAAAAACACACTTGCATTGAGGGTTTTAGCATACTGTGCTAATATTACTTGTCACCGAGAGTTTTTGCGAGGGGTGTGTCTTGTGGTGTGATAAAAAGTTAGTAAAAGGACGGTACATTTTAGCTTGGTTTGCATGAGTGATCGCTTGTGGTTGTGAAATGGTTTTTGAATGAGTTGCTTGGGACAAGCAACGGGTAAGTGTGGGGATGTGACGGGTAGTCCGTAGGACAACCCTTAAGTGGTATAAAAGATAATAAAATCCTACATTTAATTGGGTGGTTGTCTAGAATTAGATAACTACGGTTGTTTGTGTTTCAGGTACAAACGGGAACTTAAAATGGAAGGAACACGGAGAATAAATGAAAAAAATCAATTTTTGGAATTGAAGAATTAAGAGGATAGCATGATAGAGGACGGAATTACGAGAACGTAGGCAAAAACGGTGAAGAAAACGGAGTTGAAACGAAAAAGTTATGCTGAAAACAAGTTTTCATGTTGAAGCCTGTCGTAAGCTACGACAAGGGCCGTAGCTTACGGCGCCGACTGGCACTTTTTGTCACCGTATGACAGTTTAAAGCCACCGTAAGCCATTCCAAGCCACCGTAAGCTACGGTGGCCACCGTAGCTTACGGTGCTGACCTGCATAAATGTGTAACTTCCACCTTTTAATGCGGATTTATGGTGTCTTTTCACCTCCAATCATTCCCATTCGGTTACAAGGCAGTCTAGAGGCGATTTTGGCACTTCTTGCTTGGTTTTGAACATTTCTAAACATTGTTTTGGCGTTTTTGATTGCTATGAACATTGATTATTGTGTGATGATAATTTCCCAAGACATGGGTGGCTAATTTTCATTAGGGATCATCTCGAATGTAAGGTTTGCTTGTGATAATCATGTTTTTGTTCTTGAATTTCTAGAATAATAGACTTTACATGTGTTGTTTAGTTTATTATGGTGTTTGATTGATTGTTTGTAAATTGTTAATGTGTGTTTGCTTATAATTCTAAACCATACGTTCTTGGTGCCGTTGGCAATCGAGATATCATAGGAGGGATTAGGGGTTGGATATATGTTAATTGATCATCGGGCAACGACCTCGCATTCTAGGAATCCAAGTACTTAGTTCCCTTTCATCACAAACAATTGATCTTGCATGAGCTATGTCTATGTAGTTCTTTCTAGTTGAACATAAACCTTGATTTTCACTTAAAACCTGAAACTCGGGATAATCACTACCCTCTTATGCTGTTACAAAACTTAACTTTGATTTGAAATCTAATTTAGTTTAATCCAGTTAAATAAACACAATCACCAAAAATCCTGAATTTACTTTCTTGCAATTTAGTTAACTTTAGTCAAGTTAGACATACATTGAGATAGCACATATTCCACAAACTCCCTGTGTTCGATACCCACTTACCGCTAGCTATCTAGTAGTATTTGGATTAAATTTGTGTGAGACTTCGACCTCACGTCACCACACTGCCTTACCTCCTCTCTTGCACTATAAATAGGACCTGTCACATCATTCTTCACTGATGTGACAGCCTCCTCCGTTCCTGACGCACACACTCTCATTCTTGGGCACTTTTCTTCAATAGTAGGCTGATTCTTGTAAGTTTTCAACCTAAATCTTGTACAACTTCAATCTACACACCATTCTCTACACGATTCTTCTTTGAAATCACACTTTTCACCATGAAATCTCTAAGAATCGAGCTCTTGAGGATGATGCCATCATGGCGGTTATACAAACAACTTTGTGATGTCATTTCAGTCAAGATCTAGCTCATATCTAAGGAATTTCATGTGTTTTTGCACCGAATCTTTACTAAGTCAAGGTTTTTCAAATCAATTTCATGTTTATCTTAAACTCCTCTTAAACTTTTACTTAAAATGGGGGATTCCGGATACAAACGGGCTGTAGACTTGATGGTTAGTCTAGAGTCGGCTTGGAAATGGATTATCACCAAAGAAGATGACCAGAATACGGATTCGGACATGAACAATGTCAAGGTTAGAACCTTATCGGACGGGGCGATTCCCATCCGATCAGACAGGCTGAACTTTGATGTGTTTCTCCATTGTCTCAATACGTGTCATATCGTCATCAAACTCGAAACTTAGAAACTTTACAAGGTTGCAAAAGGGACAAAGTCATCTCAACCGAATGGCAGTCCGATCGGACTGCCGTCCGACCGAACGACCATCCGATCAAAGGACACGTGCCTTACAACCTCCAACACTTGAATTATTTTGAATCAGAAACTTTGAAAACTTCAAAAGTTAAACATTTTGGAAACTTATCACACTGATCGAATGACCATTCGATCGAATGGCCATCCGTCCGGATGACCATCCAATCGGATGGTGATCCGTCCCATTCATATGTCATCCGACCGGATGACCATCCGTCCAGATGGCCATCCGATCAGGTGACTGATCCTACACCTTGCACGATTCTCGTTATTCTGCTCGATGCTTATCTATTGTGATGGGATTTTTACATGTTTATCAAAGCAATTTCATCCATATGAAATAAAAACGCAGCGGAAAAAAATATTTAAAACATGTTACTTTTATGATATAAACTTCATTTATAAGTAAAATCCCAAAACCCGGATCCATATATGAAGATGCATACTATCATACACAACCATAGGGTGTTTAGAAAACTACCTTCTTGGAGTAATAGGATGATGAAAAGGATGATGTTTCTTGAACGGTTGCCTTCAAGAGTAGAAGGCCTCAAGCTTGTATACCCCAAGCTTCCAACAAACACCACGAGATTAGCTAGGATTTTAACACCAAAGATAAAAAAACCGAACACTTGAAAAACACTCCTTATGACCGAAAATTTGAGAGCAATTCTCTATGTCTTCATCTCATTTTGGTCATCCATAATGTTTATAAAACTTGAGAGAAAGCATCACCTCCCCTTTGCCCAATCAAGAGTCTCCTAACACATGCAAATGCATGTGAGCTAATTGGACCAAAATGGTCTTGGAAAGACCACCCAATCAAGAGGCTCCTACACATGCAAAAATGCATGAAATGTGATTGGACCACAACTTCTTGGGAAGACCACATGTTGGCCGATTTTGGAGGGTGTTTTTTAAAAAAAAATAAATTTTCTTTTAACAATTTTAAGTCTTGTTTATTTTATAACTTTTATAAAATATTACACCATATGTTTGCAAGACTTTATGTAATCTTTTATAATGTCATTTAACCCATTAAATAACAAAATAAAATATTCTCTCAAAATAAATTATCCATATAATTTATTGGTTTCTCAAGTGTAATTATTTAGAAAACCAATTTCTAAATATTGTAAGTGTTAATATTTATTTGTTTGATCATATCACAAATAAATAATATAAGTGTTTGTCTAGCTTGTTATTTGGTATGACTCGACTTGGATCATAACGTACTAGCCACATCAATTTAATATGTGTCTTGGGCATACAGAGTCCAACAATCTCCCACTTGCGCAAGATACATAGAAGATTGATGCAAGCAGTAAATGACACCTAACTACGGTTTACTACCCCTAATACGTATGACTATATTTGCCATTCAATAACATCATCCCTTTCAAGTCCCTTAATTGAACATGATTTAGGTGAATCTATCATTTATCCTTTCGTTACAGATGTCATGTTAAATCCAGAGACATAGAGTGATCACTCTCTGTTAATTTAACTTTATTAGGCCTTAGAAATCTTACTCTCAACGAATAAGAGGAACAAATCCCTTCTTGACTACATACGTCTCTCACAATCACCTTGTACCACACCTGAGTTTAGCCTTGTGTACTGCCTTATTACAGACAGCTAAGAACTAGGTCAAGGTATAATACTTGGTGAATATCAAGACCCAATATGTATCTCAGGTCAGAGGATACTATGATATTCGCCTTTACTCAAAATTTACTTATGATCAATCACAAAAGATTCCATGCAGTAATATTTGAGAGCGAGTCAGTCCAATATTTGTATCCCACAAATATCTATGAACTTTGGCAGCAACACTTTGCTCTATATTCATATCTAATTAATATCCACCAATCCAAATTCATAATAGTCTTACATTCATATTTGTTCCCACAAGTATGATCGACAACGGACATTTAGAATAATTAACTTATTCACGGATTTAAACATGCTAATATGAAACATAACTCAAAATACCATAAAAGAGTTAAAATAACAATTGTTTCAATATCCAAATACAAAATTGATCAAATCCAATCACTAGAATATCGAAGTCCTAAGGCACATGTATGACCCTCATGTTTTGCCCTGTCAAGGAGCTTCGTGAGTGGATCCACAATGTTTTGATCGGTGTGAACTTGGCGGATACATATCTTTCCTTTTTCAACTTCATCCCTTATGTAGTTGAATCTCCGCTCAATATGTATAGTCTTTTGGTGTGCACGAGGTTCCTTGATTTGAGCAATCGCACCCTCGTTATCACAAAAGATCTCTAGGGGGTCTTGAATGGTAGGGACTACCCCTAGGTCGGCAATGAATTTCTTCAACCATGCAGCTTCCTAGGCTGCCAATGAAGCGGCGATGTATTCTGATTCTGTAGTGGGCAATGCTACCACGTCTTGTTTTGAGCTCTTCCATGAGACTGCTCCTCCATTTAAAATGAATACATACCCCGATTGTGATCGAGAATCACTTCGATCGTTTTGGAAACTCGCGTCCGTGTAACCCTTTACAATGAGTGTTGGTGCATACATCTGTCCTCTTCGTCTTATATCGAGTCTTGGCTGCGTTGCGGATCTGATCAAGCATGATGTTATTATTAAATATGATGACATCATTCAAGTGACCTCATCATTACAACATCACATGGCATTCACGTAATAGAATTGGAATATTGCATGATTATGTATTTTAGAATTTCGCTTGAAAGTCATGATGCATGTATTTCGCTTGAAGTTATATTAAGTGAGTTCACTTGAACTGTTATAGTATGTTTCAAGCGAAAGTAGGAAGGTTATAAATAGGCTAGTGGTCTTGTCATTTGTAACGAAATTCAGAATTGATACGAGGTGCTGCCGGTATTTCTTGTGACTGTAATCACTGTTAATTCAATGCACAAGACGATTAAAGTGATATCCAAGCTGTTTCGAGTCTATACGTCTGTTTCCGCCTTTCGTATAGTCTAAGAACTCTTCCGAATGACTCATTCAGGTCACGATTCGATCTTACAAGTGGTATCAGAGCTCAGGAGGAAGAGATCTTGTCAAAACAGCCTGTTTTCGTCATTTTTTCTGATTTCTACATCATTCTTTTTCAAACTTAAAAATTTTTCACGGTTAAATTTGGCTCAAATTCACACATATTATGCGCAATCATGTTTTAATTAATCCTGGAAAGTTTCAGCATTAAAATCGATCTAAAACTTGATTTTTTTCGACATTTCGCTTGAAAGTTCATTTGATATGCTGATGTCATCATGATCCCGCTTGAAAATACATCATGAATCCGCTTGAAAACGACATTCCGCTTGAAACAAGTATCTCGCTTGAAAATATGTGTTGACCTCGCTTGAAAATGACATTCCGCTTGAAAACACCGTCTGCTTGAATTGTTTTTCACGTGAAAAGTGCATCGTGTTGTGTGAAACATTAAACGAGATTGTCAGTTTGCATGTGAAAGATATTAAAGTGTGTCAGTTGGTTTCGTTCAAGAATTGCATGTGATCATTAAATAGTGCTTGTCGGTTAAGTAGATTGTGAGGTCCAATTGGAATTAAGTTGATAGATAATATTGTCGGCTATTGATTGAAGTCCGGTGAACATTAATTGTATAAACAAAGTCCTCGGCCCAAGTATCATCATCATTAACGGCCCAATCACAGTTTGGTTATTTTAAAGTGTCTCGATCCAATTGAAGGTGTGCATGTGATAAGTCTTTTACATCGGCCCAAACTTAATTAGTTTGAAAGTCAATAGTTCGACCCATGTGATTCATTATTGTTTGTGGTCCATTGGAAGCCCATATTTCGTGGACCATTTGATCTAGTTCATTCATTCAGTTTGCGGAATACATTAAACGAGTTCACGAATCTTCGACACGAGTCCTAGATTGATTCAATCGTCACTCACATTCACATTTTCAATTCGATTAAACTGATTGTTTGTTTGTTTCATTTAGGTGTTTTACAAGGTGATACAGCTCATTCGAGACCAGTATTTTTGAAACAAGAAAGTTTGTGTTTTGTAAACTTTGAAAATCCGAAACATGAGTGAAGAATTCTACAACGCGTTTGCTACATCTCCGACTAGTCCAGCTTCCATTACTCAAAACATGAATGCAGAAAATGAAACCGGAACTTTGCAAAAACCTCCGAAACTTATGGGAATTGAGGAGTATCATGGATGGAAGAATCGTTTTGAAAATTGGGTTTAGGCAAACCATCTAAGAGCTTGGGAAAGTATTGAAACCAAGTATGTTAGACCACAGTCTGCATTGAATGTTGACAAAATCATCTCAGAATTTTCAGACCAAGAAAGAGATAGTTATAAAGGAGAGAAAATGATGATAAGTCTCTTACAACAAGCAGTTAAAGAGGATATATTTGTTTTGCTTCAGCATGATGGTAGTGCATATTCAATCTGGGAAGCACTTAAAAAGAAATTCGAAGGAAGTACAGAAATGCTCAGAAGTAAAGCATCTCTGATGAAGAAGGAGTTTGAGTTGTTTACGAGTATGCCCGGTGAAACTACAAAGACTCTCATTGAGAGATATTGTCATCTTGTGCGTACCATGTCTTAGTTGAAGATTACTAAAACTCCAGCAGAATGGGTGGAAAAGCTAGCTGACGCTTTACCGCAAAAAGAGTGGGGTACCTATCTCATGATCCTAAAGAATTCTGGAGAGTTTAGCAGATTGTCAATCGGACAGTTTATTGAAAAACTTGAGGCACAGTATCTAGAACAGCAGAAGATTGCAAGAATGAACAGCTCAAGTCATCAACAAGATATCAAACTGTACTACAAAGGAAATGTTCAAACTGTTGAAGCTAGTCCAAAGATTCAAACCGCGTTTAGTGCAGGAAATTCATCTGGATCAGTCAGTCAAAGTTCAGTCAACACTAGTGGATTTTCAAGTGTTAATCCTCCAAGTGTTCAAAGTGAAAATGTTGGTAATGGACATTTGATTCAGTGTAATGTGGCTTTGCATCTTCAAAATGGACAAATTTTTTCAGAAGAAGTTGTGAAAAGTCATATGGCATTGCTGGTTACTGCGTTGGAATCTTACAAAGGATTGATTGCTGGAAGAATTGGCAATCCGATGCTAACAAAGGAAGATTACGACCAGATTGATGCAGAGGAATTGGAGCTTATGGATATTAAATGGGCTTTAGCAAGTGTTCTAAGAAGGGCTGAAAAGTTTAAAATAATTACAGGAAGAAATGATTTTTTGGATGCTCATCTTTCAGCTTTAGGTTTTGATAAATCTAAAGTTACTTGTTTTAAATGCACGGAGAAAGGTCACTTCAAAAGAGAGTGCAAAAATCAGGAGACTAGTGGAGCAAAGAATCCTTTTGGAAAAGATGATTACTATCGAAAAGCCATATATCAACAGGTTGCTAATCAACCGCATCAACATAAGGATTCACAAACTGCACATGGGAAAATGATTGAAGATGCAAATAAGAAAGCTTATTATGGCATTATTGATCAGGATGATGAGAAAGTGGCTGAAGGTTTTAGCTGGGACAAGTACATTCCAGCTGATTCCAATCTTAAAGCTTTCATTGCTCAGATAGTTCAAAAGCCAGAATTGATGAAGGAATGGATAGATGTGTTATCTAATAATGAGAAAAGCCAAGATGAAGAATCAGTTTCTTCTGACAATAGTTCAATGGAAAGCAGTGATGATGATGAAGAAATTGAACAAATAAATGTTGGAAAAACTCATTTATCTTCTGACAGTTTTGAATTTTATTTTGCAGATAAACTGAAGAAACTTAAAGAAAGAAAAGCTGCAAAAGAAATGAAAGAAGTCAAGGTTGTTGAAAAGATAGTTGAGATTGAGAAGATTGTGGAGGTAGAAAAGATTGTAGAAGTTGCAAAACCTTGTCTTACATGTTTGAAACCTTGCAAACAATGTGAAGATAAAAATGAAAGGTTTAGTGAGCTTGAAAAGTTGAAAGAGAAGTTGTTGTTTGATGTTAAGAATTTAAAAGAATCATACGGTGTGTTGAACAGAACTGTAATTAGATTGCAGAAGACAAACTCAGAAAGAGAAGATGCGTTGAAAATGACAAATGCAACAATGATGTCCAAACAAAGGGAGATCAATTACTACATTAAAGAGTGTGCTAAGTTGAAGCAGGAGTTGGAAATTGAAAAAGTTGAAAATGAAAGAATCAATTGATTACTGAAAAGTTATTCGAGTTCTGATTACGTAATTGATAGAATTTATCCAACTGTTGCAGGTTTTGAAGCGTTTCAGGACAAGAAGACTGAGAAGAAAAAGGATTATGGTAAGAAATAGAGTATTTGTTATAACCAGTGTTGTAAAAGTCGCTAGGCGGTCCCTAGTCGGCCGACTGAGGAGTTGGGAGTAATCGGAGTACTCAGAGAGTACTCGGGGAGTACGCGGACATGGTAAATATAAAGAAAATTAATTGTTATATATTATTTATGTGTTAAAATAAGCATAATTCATGTCAACTGGGTATAATTTAAAATGAAACATGTTTAAAGTTCAAATATTCTGAATACAAGTCCGACTAGTCTGAGTACAAGGCCGAGTAGTCCGAGTACAAGGCCGAGTAGTCCGAGTAAGCCGATTTTGACCGAGTTTGACCGATTAAAAGTCAACAAACCACGTTGACCGCCTAGACCGACTAGGCCGACTAGGCTCCGACTAGGCCGACTAGGCTCCGACTAGGCCGACTAGGCGCCGACTAGGACCGAGTACTCCCGAGGCCGACTAGTTGGGACCGCCTAGGAGGAAGTCGCCAAGGTGGAGGTCCGAGGACCGAGTACTCGCCGAGTACTCGGCCGAGGAATCCGACTTTTGCAACACTGGTTATAACAAGTGTCCGCCTCCGATTTGGGAAGGGTATTCGTCTAGAAAACCAAATGAGGAACAAGTAAAAAAGGCAATCAATGTTAAGTTGGAGTCCGAGATAACCGATGTATTACCAGATAACATTGATATCACATTCACAGCGTCCGACACAGATCATGAGTCTGAATTAATAAAAAAGATGGTCGATCAGGTGTTGGATAAGGATGAGGAGTCAGAGTCACAGTACGAGTCTGGGAGTTCAAGTTCATCTGTCAAGAGTCCAAAATCGTCGGTCAAAAGAGTTTACAGTAAAGAGTTTCTTTTATCAAAATCTAATTTGAATGAAGAAATATTCAAAGTAGCATATACTTTGAATGACTTGGATAAATTATATTCTGATGAGGAATTTCCTATCAAAAATGTGAAAATTGAAAATATCAAAACAGTTTTTAAATTGATAGAAGTTAAGTTTTCAGACATAAAGGATAAAATGGGATTTTCAAAACCTAAATATACTTCTAGAGTTCAACAACGTTTAAACAAAAAGAAAGGTTTTGGTCCAGGTCATCAAAAGAAACCAAATCATAATGGAAATTTCAAAAAGAAAGGTTTAGGTTTCATACAACCCGAGAATCATAAAAATGAAAAATATATTAAAGATTTTAATTCCAGAGTTAAATTTGTTTCAGGGACAACTGCAGAGGAAGAACAGAAAAGCTCTTTCTGGAAATAATCGAACAAAGAGTTCATTGCTGAAAACCGACAAATTGAGAAGAATGGATCTAATCAAAGAAAGGAGACTAGAACCTGTTATAGATGTCAGGAAGTTGGTCATATTGCTTGGAATTGTCCTAAAACAACCAACACGAAACAGGGAGTCTCAGATAAACTCAAAGATATTGTTGTTGATAAAACAGAACCACCAACTGAGAAATTTAAAGTGTTTAAAAATTCAACATATGAAGTTAGTGAGTGTTCGAAAAAGTTTTACAAGAAAAGGGGAAATCTTGACAACCAAGCTTGGGTTGTTAAGAAATCAGATGTAATATCTGGCGATGAATCTGACTCCACAAAGTCAGAAGAGCCACAAGTTGTTAAAAATGATGAAAACTCGGTACCTCAATTGAATGATGAGAATTTTCCACCATTGAGGACTGAGAATTTTAAATCAAAAGTCGGGAAAGTTGAGATCTCTAATCAATCTTATTCTGAAAAGAATGAATTTGATGTTGAGAAAGCTTTTAATGGAAATGTTAAAAATATTTTTGAAAAAATGGTAAATGGGAAAGCAAAAGGGGTAAAAGAATTTTATGAATCAAAGAAGGCAACTTACAGCCCAACCCCTAGTGAAGTTGAGAAAGTCACACCCAAGGAAGGTCAGGCTTGGGTGTCCATTCTATTTGTTTGAAAAACCTGACTTGCCGGAGCTCCCAGGTTGGTAAGAGTGGAGCAGGAATCGGCATCATTCTTGAAAGGTTTGGTTGGTAAATCTACAGGTGATATCTTTATATTGTTATTTTTTGATTTACAAATGGGATGGTTGGTGAGTGAAACTGCAAGTGGTTGAAGAAGGTTTTCATCTTCAAATGGTTAATCAAGGTCATTAAGTTGAACTTGATTGGACCATACTTACAAGTGATATTTTGGAGAACAAAATGATGAGTTTATCCCCTAACTTACAAGTGGTAAAATCAACGAAACTTATTTTCCAGAAAAACCATTTGATTAAAACAAACTTAAGTGTTTTGAAATCACAATGGGAAAATAGTTTGTTGAAAGGGGGAGTTCTGATTGTTTATGCCAAGTGGATGGCGATTTGAAGTGATTTGATATCAGTTGTCACTTTATTGTATAGTTTGTTTTCAAATTTCCTAAAATGTGTTTGCATTTTAGGGGGAGTAAAAATTTTCAGAAAATCCAAAAACATTAGAAAATTTGAAAAAGTAAAAAACATGATAAAATGAAAAATGAGTTTTGTTGTATAAAAGAGGAAATGATAGTACATCAGTGGACTATCACAACACACTAAAGAATTGGAAAGAAAAATGTGATAAACGGTCTCACTGATGATGTGTCAGTAGGTTTTTGCACATTTAGTAGATTGTGACGAGATATAAACCTAAAATTCAAACTTGCTTATATCGTGGGTAACATCTCTCGGATATATGGGTAACCCCCGAAATCTTGTTTGAAGGACCCCTCTTTCTGAGATACTAGGTCTTTATGCTTAATGATATCTGGGGTATTATCCCGGGACTTCTGATAATGCGGAGGCAATGGCCTAGTCCCCGGAGAATACTTTACTGCTTGCTTGAAATATAGCGCCGCCCTCAGCATAAAATGATGAGATAATAAAATTGCTAATCAATGCTGTTGTAAAAAAGATCCTCTAAAGGGGACCCACCTAAAGTCGAGCCGTCATCTCTCTGCTGAACAGAAGTTCTGACCTGAGCTCTCACGGTCCTCGCAATTTAACCCCTTACAGATATCATCTAGGTATATTCACCTGTAAGACTGAATATTGGGATCTGGATACGGGAGTATATTCTGAGGTGGGACACGCGAATAAGTTTAAGTATCTTAAGACATTAATCTCGTATCTCGAAACAGTTGAACTTTGTGTGAAAATTTAAGTGGATCAGTATACTGACAATCTAAGTGAATCGTTTAGAACTTAAAATTTTTAAAGCTTAACGGTGTTGGTGATTTGTCTCAAAAACTGATATGATCCTCTTACGCAAACTCACAAAAATATTGTATGTATATATTTCTTTACTGCATTTCATTTCTGTTATATCAAAAATCCAAAAAGATTTTCGGTGTGTTTTAGCATAAATTTTGAAAAATTCAAAAAGATTTTAGATGACTGATGTTGAAAAGCTGATTTTCAAAATTCCGAGTGCTAATCATGACGAACAGGTTTGGGAAAGTTTGTTTGAAGATGTGTGAAATGAAAATGATATATATTCAAGTGGTTCATCAGAAATTGACATGATAAATCATTTTGTTTGATACTTGAAAATGATGTATTCAGGGTTGTATCTTTAAGTGATTAGCAAAGTTTCTAAATTTGTTATATCTTATCTTTTATGAAACTTATGTTTTGGGTAGAATATGCAGGTGAGTCAGGTTACGATACCTGAACCTGTGAATATGTGAGCAGAGTGTGAACTAGACTACGATCCTAGCACATCTTGAGGGGGAGTCTGTTAGAGAAAGAAAGTCGAAAGTTGCTAGAGCCAGCTGTTGATCCTGAAGAATTCAAGAGAGAGTTACATCATTCGAGGAGGAGATTAGTTGAAGAATGTTAGAGTGATAAAGACTGAAGACTGTAAAGACTCGACATTTAAGACTCGTCAACATCTGAGGGGGAGTCTGTTGGTGCATAAATCTGTCGTCTTCGTCTTATATCGAGTCTTGGCTGCGTTGCGGATCTGATCAAGCATGATGTCATTATTAAATATGATGACATCATTCAAGTGACCTCATCATTACAACATCACATGGCATTCACGTAATAGAATTGGAATATTGCATGATTATGTATTTTAGAATTTCGCTTGAAAGTCATGATGCATGTATTTCGCTTGAAGTTATATTAAGTGAGTTCGCTTGAACTGTTATAGTATGTTTCAAGCGAAAGTAGGAAGGTTATAAATAGGCTAGTGGTCTTGTCATTTGTAACGAAATTCAGAATTGATACCGAGGTGCTGCCAGTATTTCTTGTGACTGTAATCACTGTTAATTCAATACACAAGACGATTAAAGTGATATCCAAGCTGTTTCGAGTCTATACGTCTGTTTCCGCCTTTTGTATAGTCTAAGAACTCTTCCGAACGACTCATTCAGGTCGCGATTCGATCTTACAACGAGTTCCTCCTCACCAGATCCATATATTAAGAACATATCCTTAGTCCTCCTAAGATATTTCAATATGCTTTTAACAGCCATCCAATGACTGTTACCTGGATTTTGCTGGTATCTACTCGTCATGCTCAAGGCACATGAGACGTCCGGTCTGGTGCATATCATTGCATACATGATGGATCCTATAGCTGACGCATATGGGATTCTTTTCATTTTCTCTTGCTCATCCTTTGAGCTTGGACATTGAGATGTATTCAATATTGTCCCCTTTTGAATAGGTACAAAACCTCTCTTAGAGTTCTCCATTTGGAACCTATTCAGGACTTTGTCAATGTATGCACTTTGGTTTAAACCTATCAAGCACCTTGATCTATCCCTATAGACCTTTATTCCCAGAATGTAGGCTACTTCACCAAGATCCTTAATGGAAAAACAACTTCCAAGCCAAGCTTTTACACCTTCCATGGTTGGAATGTCATTCCCAAATAGTAGAATGTCATCGACATACAGTACTAAGAAAGTGATGATTCTCCCACTAGCTTTCTTATACACACAAGCTTCATCGTCGTTCTTGATGAATCCAAAATTCTTAATTTCTTCATCAAAACGGTGATTCCAACTTCTAGATGCTTGTTTCAATCCATAGATTGATTTCTTTAACTTGCATACTTTTTCAGGATGTTTTGGATCGACAAAACCTTCAGGCTGAACCATATAGACATCTTCATCAAGATATCCATTAAGAAAAGCCGTTTTGACATCCAATTGCCAGATCTCATAGTCATAATATGCAGCTATGGCAAATAATATCCTGATCGACTTTAGCATCGCCACAGGCGAGAAGGTCTCATCATAATCAATCCCTTGAGTTTGAGTGAAACCTTTTGCTACAAGTCTTGCTTTATAAGTATCCAAGTTACCATGCATATCTGTTTTCTTCTTGAAAACCCACTTACTTCCAACTACTTTAGAGTTAAGTGGTGGCACAACCAATTCCCAAACTTGGTTATCATACATGGATTGCATCTCTATGTTCATGGCTTCAAGCCATTTGTCACAATCAGATTTTGACATGGCATCATGGTATGTGGTTGGTTCATCTGAATCTACCACGTAGCATCCATCCATGAAAAATCCATATCTTTCAGGTGGATTACTAATTCTACCAGATCTGCGAACATTTTGGGTGTTCTGATTAACCTCTTGATCGTTTTCAACAACCTCTTGTTGAGTGCTAGTATCAACCAAACGTGTATCGTCTTGTGGTTCTTGATCCTCCTCAAGTTCCACTGTTCTATCACTAGTTCCTTCCATAAGGAACTTAGCTTCTAAGAACTTACCCTTTCGAGCAACAAATACCTTTTGCTCGGTTGGATCGTAGAAATAATATTAATATCCTATATCATCTTTAGGATATCCTACAAAGATACACTTAGTAGATCGGACTTCCAATTTATTTGGGGTGTATTGCTTAACATAAGCTTCACAACCCCAAACCCTTAAGAATGATAATGATGGAGGGTTTCCATGCCATATTTCAAAAGGTGTCTTTTCCACTTTCTTGGTTGGGGCCATATTTAGTATGCGAACTGCGGAGAGCAAAGCGTAACCTCAAAACGATAGAGGTAATGTGCTTCTAGCCATCATTGATCGAACCATATCTAATAGAGTTCGATTTCTCCTTTCGGACACAGCATTGTGTTGTGGTGTTCCAGGTGGAGTAAGTTGTGAGATAATTCCACAACTTCTAAGATGATCTTGAAAAGCACCACTTAGGTATTCTCCTCCTCTATCGGTACGAAGGACTTTGATTATTTTCTTGAGTTGATTTTCTACTTCACTTTTGAAGTCTTTGAACATTTCAAATGCTTCATCCTTGTGTCTTAGTAAATACACATAACCATAACGACTATAGTCGTCGGTAAAGGTAATGAAGTATCTTTCACCATTCCTAGTCATCAGCTTAAAAGGACCACATACATCTGAATGTATGATACCTAGTAAGTCTTTAGCCCTTTCAAAAGTTCCACTAAAGGGTGTCTTAGTCATTTTGCCTAGTAAACAAGATTCACATACATCAAATGACTTATCTTCATTTGTATTCAAAAGAACATTTTTCTGAAGTGTATGCATGCGATTCTTGCTTATATGTCCAAGGCGACAATGCCAAAGGTAGGAATCACTCAAATCCATTTTGAGTTTCTTGTTGGTTACTTGGTACATTGAGCTATCATATGATGTGTTATCATGATCTAATTCATAAATACCATTTAAAGACATAGCTTTTAAATAAAACACATCATTCATAGAAACATAAATGTCTTGGTTAACAAATTCGAAATTAAAACCACATTGTTTTAAAAGGGAAACTGAAATTATGGTCCTAGTTAAACTAGGAGCATACAAAACATTTTTCAAAATAACTTCCAGACCACTTGGAAGCTCTAAAACGTAGTCTCCTTGAGCTTCGACATCAACCTTTGCTCCGTTGCCCATGAAGACACTAGCGTCTCCCTTCTTGTAATGTCTATTTCTTTTGAACCCCTGCAACGAATTGCAAATATGAGTTCCACATCCGGTATCTAGTACCCATGTGTTAGAAGAAATAACATTAAGCTCAACATGTATCATAAAGATAGTACCTGAGGTTTGCCCTGCATCCCTCTTGTTTTTCAACTCTTTGAGATAGGTCGGACAATTTCTCTTCCAATGTCCTATCTCACCACATTCAAAACATGGGTCATTCATAGCAACCTTTTGCTTCTTCTCTTTTGGTTTGGCGGGTTCTGCTTTTGCTTTTCCTTTTCCCTTTCCCTTGACGTGTCCCTTTCTTTTAGCATAGTTTGCTTTAGAGTCGGGGTGGGGCCTCTCCTTGTTGCCTCCTTCATTGATCGCTAGGACGGGTAAAACCTTTTTGCCCATACTTGCTTCGGCCGTCTTGAGCATTGCATGAAGTTCACCAATGCTCTTGTCCCATCCATTCATGTTGTAATTCATTACAAAGCTTTCAAATTTCTTTGTTAAAGAGTTAAGGATCAAATCCGTAGCCAACTCTTTAGAGACGGGACAATTTAGCCTTTCGAGGCGATCAATGTGGCTTTTCATCTTAAGGACATAAGATGATACCAATTGGGTTTCCTCCATTCGACATGCATGAAGCGCCCGAACAGTTTCGAAGCGTTCTACCCTTGCTTGTTGTAGGAACATTTCCTTTAACTGGGTAATCATGTCGTACGCCCCGTGATGTTCAAAATCCTTTTGAATTTCGGGAATCATAGTTCCCAACATGAGGCATGAGGCTTGCATGGAGTCCTCGGTATACTTAACCCAATTGTTGTAGGCTTCCACATCTTCCACGTTAGGTTCATCGGGAATAGGATCGTCCAACACATAGGATATCTTCTCTTGCTTGAGAACGATTCTCAAGTTTCGAAACCAATCCACGAAGTTGTTATGGTTGAGACAATCCTTTTCAAGGATGGTTCTTAGTGATAGGTTTCAGACGATTTGGTTAGTCGGGTTTGCATTGTTAGCGGCCATCTACAAAATTTAACAAGTTCAATTTTAGTATTTTCGATATTATTATATTTTAATCATTAATACCCTTTTGTGTCTTAAAGACAATTAATAATTAAAATCTAGAATCCAACGTTACATTTAAATATTGGTTAGGTGACCTTTATCCCTCTATTTAAATTAACAAGGTAGTCAACGTTTGACAATTGCAACTCTTTGCAATTTCTAGCCATATGGGATCGGTTAAACATCTATATGTTTAGTTGGCATGTTTAATCCCATCAACACCTTTGTTCCCCATGCTTTGGTGACCCTAAGTTCATGGTTTCCAAATCAAGTCGTCCAACTTACACTTACGTGTGAGTTTATACACATAAGTGGTTAGGTGACCTTTATCCCACAAACATGGTAAACCCACCTCGAACATACAAGTTCCCTCAAATGTGGTTAGGTGACCTTTATCCCACAATAAGAGTTCCCAAGTGTTTCGAGTGTTGTATAACGGGATAGTGTTTGACTTGTTTTATAAAAGGGTTTTTAATATTTCAAAATTCTAGTTTAGAAAATATTATGTACCATACATTTGCATGCATTCAAATCAATGGTACTTTAGTGAAAACTAATTTTCAAGGTTCCTTTTAATAAAACCCATTTTATTATAAAATCATTAATTTTTAATAAAACCTTTATTAACCATTTTAATGATTTTGTTAAGAACCAATTTTATGCTTGTTGTTGATTATTAGTTTGTTAAGTCATGCATATCGACATATCATCTAAAACAATAAAATAAGCAACCAAACAAGCATATCATACATAACAATAGGTGCATAACCATAGCCAACTATTTTTTACAACACTTGTTAGCCGAAACAAGTGTGCCAAAAGGTCCTTCATAAAGGGTGAAAATTGACACAAGTAATGTGTCGATGAACTCCCACTTGATCCCGCATTCAAATGCTTCAAGTCTCCATCTTGTGTTGTGATTTCTCCACCTTCTTTGAGCTTCCAAAAGTCTTTTATATTCAGCTCCAAATTCTTTTGGACTTCAAAAATGTGTTTTGGTTATCGGGTTAAAATCCCGTTGAGAACGATGAAGTTCTTTGGACCGAATATTATGGTCCAAACCAAAACCGCATTTTTGTGTGCATCTTCTTTTACAAAATATATCCTAATACATTTTTCTAGTAAAATAAAATGCACCTAATCTATTTATTTTACATACCAAATGAAAATAAATAAATTACATATATTTCAAATGGAAGAACAAAATAATAATTATTACAACCCATTGAAATAATAAATAAAATAAATCACAACACAATCATTCAACACAATGTCATGGCTAGGTCATATGCACCAAAATATATATCCAAATATATATATATATATATATTAATTTCAAGAAGCATAAAAAAAATGGTTCCCTTTTATGATCTTTTTCGGCTATGTACTAAAAACCCGAAAAGGTAAGTTTTGTCCAAACAAACAAATCATCCATATGAATAATTTTTCAAGATTCTCTTATGCATGTAAGAAAATAATCTTGAAAAACAAAGGGATAACCATATTAAAATATTCGGCCATAGGGTTTTATTCAAACCCGATGTAGGATCGAATTTTGACCCGAATGAGTCGTTCGGAAGAGTTCAAATCCGTTTCAGAGGCGGAAACAGAGAAACGGACGTGAAAACAACTTGATTCATACTTTAAACCTCTTGTATATTGATTTAACAACTATTACATTCAAGAGAAATACCGGCAGCACTTCGGTATCAAATCTGAAAAACGTTCCAAATGAATAGACAACAACCCTATTTATACTAGTCCTAGTTTCGCTTGAAACATACATGACAACTTTCAAGCGAAACCCACCTAATTCATTTCAAGCGAAACACATGCATTTCAAGTTCAAGCGAAACTCTCAACTTTGTCTTCAAGCAAAACATATATCTTTCAAGCGAACTAAATATTCTGATTGGTATTGACTTTCAATGATGATGTCACTTGATGATGTCATCATTGTATAATATGACATCATGCTTGAACAAATCCACAACGAACCCGAGACTCGATATAAGACGAAGTCGACAGATGAATGCACTAACAGACTCCCCCTCAGATGTTGACGAGTCTTAAGTGTCGAGTCTTCATAATCTTCAGTCTTTATCAGTTTGAATGCTCTCTTACATATCTCACATTGTAAGCATCCTCAAACTTTATCTCCTTCTCCTCTTCAGCATCAACAGACTCCCCACGAACAATCTTTACTCGGATGTCTTCAGACTCCCCCTTTCGATATGCTGGGATCGCAGTCTGGCTTTTTGAAATCACATAGACCTCAGGTATCGGAACCTGGCACTCTATCTTCAGGTTCAAGATCGAAATCTGGCTACACCTGCACATTCTTAACCCAGAAATAAATTTCACAAATTTAACATTTAACAAATTTATAAACCCAGATTTTCTCTCAAATTAAACCAGAATGATTTATCAATGATAAATTCTGATGAACCTTTTGCAAAAAATTAATCATTTTTCTTTTCAAAACACATTCTCCCAAACCATTTGTTCATCATGTCTAGCACTTAGAATTTTGAAAATCAGCTCTCCAACACCAGTTGTCGAAAATCCTTTTGGATTTAAAAAAAAATTATGCTAAAACACACTAAAATCTTTTTGGATTTTTGATTATGAAGAAATGCAGTAAAGAAATATTTACAGACAATATTATTTTTTTTGAGTTTGTGCAAGAGGATCATATCAGTTTAAGACAAGTCACGAGTACCGTTGAGCTTAGTTACACATTAAGAATTAAACAATTCACTTAGATTGCCGATATACTGATCCACTTAAATTCTCAAACAAATTTCAACTGATTCAGGATATGAGTTAGGTGTATTAAGAACTTAAACTCATTCATGTGTCCCACCTCTTGAATATACTCCCGTATCCAGATCCCAATATTCAGTATTACAGGTGAGTATACCACAGATGATATCTGTAAAGGGTTAATAACTTATGAAGAATCATGAGAGCTCAGGTCAGAACTACCGTTCAGCAGAGAGATCATTACTCAACTTTTGAGTGTGTCCCCTTTAGATGATCTTTTGAATTACAACAGCAATGACTATCAATTTTATTGTTTCATCAATTTGCTGAGGGCGGCGCTATGTTTCAAGCAAGCAGAAAGTATTCTCCGGGGACTAGGTCAGAATTTCCATTCAGCAGAAGTCCCGGGATAATACCCCAGATATCACTGAGCATAAAGACCTAGTATCTCAGAAAGAGGGACCTTTCAAACGAGATTTCAGGGGTTACCTATATATCCAAGTAGTGTTCCCCACGAAATAAGCAAGTTTGAATTTAAGTTTATATCCCGAAAAAGCTTACTAAATGTGTAAAAACCTATGGACATATCATCAGTGAGACTGTTTAACACTATTTAAACATTACATTTCTTTAGCATACTGTAACTGTCTACTGATGTACTATCATTTCCTCTTATTTGACACCAAAACTCATTTTTGATTTTATCATGTTTTTGTCTTTTTCAAATTTTCAAATGTTTTTGGATTTTCTGAAAAATTTTCTACTCCCCCTAAAATGCAAACACATTTTAGGAAATTTGAAAACAAACTGTACAAACAACTTGACAACCGATATCAAATCGCCTCAATTCGCCATCCACTAGGCATAAACAATCAGAACTCCCCCTTTCACAAAACTATTTTCTCATTATGATTTCAAAACACTTAAGTTTGTTTTAACCAAAATGATTTTTCCGAAAAATAAGTTTTGTTGATTTTACCAATTGTAGGTTAGGGGTTTGGTTCATCATATTGTCCATTCAATCTCTTGTATCAGGATTACATCAAGTTCAAACTAATGGCCTTGATTAATCACTTTGTCAGAATCAACCTCTTACCACTTGTAAGTATATCCAACACATAAACTACATGTAGGAATAAGACGTCTACACAAACCATTTTACCAATCAAGATGCCGATTCCTGCTTCGCACTTACCAACCTGGAAGCTCTGGCATAGTCCTTCACCTGTAAAAACTAAACATATTTAAAAATCTTTCACAAAATCTAAAATAACAAGTATGATGCCGATTCCTGATCCATGATTACAAACTTGGGATCTCCGGCAAGTCAGGTTTTTTAAGTAAAGAACACAGACACCCAAGCCTGACCTGCTTTGGGTGTAACTTTCTCAACTTCACTAGGGGTTGGGCTGTAAGTTGCCTTATTTGATTCGTAAAATTCTTTTACCCCTTTTACTTTTCCCTCAACCATTTTCCCAAAAATGTTTTTAACATTTCCATTAAAAGCTTTCTCAACATCAAAATTATCCTTCTCAGAATAAAACTGATTTGAGATTTCAACCTTTCCAACTTTTCGTTTAAAATTCTCAGTCCTCAATGGTGGAAAGTTCTCATCATCCATTGAAAGAACTGATTTTTCAACAATTTTAAACTCAGACTGTGGCTCATCTGACTTTGTGGAATCAGATTCATCGCCAAATTTTACCTCTGATTTCTTAACAACCCAAGTTTGGTTGTCAAGATTTCCCCTTTTCTTGTAAAACCTTTTCGAACACTCACCAACTTCATATGTAGAGTTTTTAAACACTTAAAATTTTTCTGTTGGTGGTTCGGTTTTATCAACAACAACTTCTTTCAGTTTTCCAGAAACTCCCTGTTTTGTATTGGTCGCTTTGGGACAGTTCCATGCAATGTGACCAACTTCATTGCATCTAAAACATGTTCTAGTCTCTCTCCTCTGATGAGCTTCAATCTTCTTTTCTGCATAAAATTCTTGATTTGTTTCTCCAAAATGAGCTCTTCTTTTCTTCTTCAGCAGACGAACCTGAAACAAATTTTGTATTTTTAGAAATTTTCTCATTTTTATAATTTTTTGGTGGTATAAAACCTAAACCTTTCCTTTTGAAATTACCGTTACAGTTTTGTTTCTTTTGACAACCAGAATCGGAACTATAATTCTTTTTCTTGTTTAAACGCTGTCGAACTCTTGAAGTGTATTTTTTAGGTTTTCCAATAAGATTTAAATCTTTTATTTCAGAAATATTGATTTCTGTCATTTTGAAAACCTTTTTAATCATGTCAAAACGAACACTTCTTATTGGAAACTCTTTATCAAAATATAATTTGTCAGAATCACTCAAAGTATAGGCAACTTCAGATGTTTCGTCATTCAAATTAGATTTTGACAACAAAAATTCTTTACTATAAACCCGTTTTCCCGACGATTTTGAACTTTTTCCAGACGAACTCGAACTCTCGACCGACAAACACGAACTTTTGGATTCAGACTTTGACTCTGACTCCTCATCCTTATCCAACACCTGATCGGCCATTCTTTTTATTAATTCGGACTCATGATCTGTGTCGGACGCTGTGAATGTGATGTCAATGTTGTCTGGTAATACATCGGTTAACTCGGACTCTAACTTTAGATTAACTGCCTTTTGGACTTGTTCCTCATTCGGTTTTCTAGGCGAATACCCTTCCCAAATTGGAGGCGGACACTTGTTATAGCTAACACACGGTTTCTTACCAGTATCCTTCTTCTTCTTTGGTTGTTCATCTTTAAATGCCTCAAAACCTGCAACAGTAGGATAAATTCTGTCAATTAAATAATCAAAACATGTATAACTTTTCAGCAAACGTCTGATTCTTTCATTTTCAACTTTTTCACCATCCAACTCTTGCTTCCATTTCGCACATTCTTCAATGTAGAAATTTATCTCTTTCTGCTTTGACATCATTGTTGCATTCAACATTCTCAACACTTTTTCTCTTTCAGTGTTTGTTGTTTGCAAACTATTCACTGTTCTGTTCAAAACATCGTAGGATTCTTTCAAATTCTTCACATCAAACAACAATTTTTCTTTCATCTTTTCTGATTCACTAAACCTCTCGTCTTTTACTTCACACTGTTTGCAAGATTCCAAACATGTGAGACATGGTTTCGTAACTTCAACAATCTTCTCGACCTCCACAATCTTTTCAACTTCAACTATCTTTTCCACTTCCACTATCTTCTCAATCACTTTGACTTCCTTCAATTCTTTTGCAGCTTTTCTCTCTTTGAGTTTCTTCAATTTTTCTGCAAAATAAAATTCAAAACTGTCAGAAGATAAATGAGATTTTCCAATGTTTATCTGTTCAACTTCTTCATCATCATCACTAGTATCTGTTGAACTGTTTTTAGAAGAAACAGATTCTTCATCTTCACTTTTCTCATCATCAGATAATACATCCATCCATTCCTTTATCAATTCTGGCTTTTGCACAATCTGAGCAATAAAAGCTTTAACATTAGGATCAGCTGGAATGTACTTGTCCCAGTTAAAACCTTCAGCCACTTTCTCATCATCTTAATCAATAATGCCATAGTAAGCCTTCTTGTTTGCATCTTCGATCATTTTCCCATGTGCCGTTTGTGAATCTTTTTGTTGATGTGGTAGATGAGTGATTTGTTGATATATGGACTTCTTATAATAATCATCTTTTCCAAAAGGATCCTTTACTCCTCTTGGCTCCTGATTCTTGCACTCTCTTTTAAAATGGCCTTTCTCCCTGCAACGAAAACAGACAACTTTAGATTTATCAAAACCTAAATTAGAAAGATTTGCATCCAAGAAATCACTTCTTCCTGTAATCATTCTAAATTTTTCTGCTCTCCTCAAAACACTAGCTAATGCCCATTTAATGTCCATCAGTTCCAACTCCTCTGCATCGATCTGGTCATAATCTTCCTTTGTGAGCATCGGATTATCAATTTTTCCGGCAATCAACCCTTCATAAGATTCTAATGCAGTGACCAGTAATCCCATATAACTTTTCACAACTTCTTCAGAATAATTTTGTCCATTTTGAAGATGTAAAGCCACATTACACTGAATCAGATGCCCATTTTCAACAGATGTACTTTGAACACTTGGAGAATTCACATTTGAAAATCCACTAGTATTGATTGAGCTTTGACTGCTTGTTCCGGATGAATTTCCTGCACTAAATGCTGTTTGGATTTTTGGACTTACTTCAACTGTCTGAACATTTCCTTTATAATACAGTTTGATATCTTGCTGATTACTTGAACTGTTCATTCTGGCAATTTTCTGCTGTTCAAGATCCTGTGCCTCCAGCTTTTCAATAAACTGAGCAATTGATAATCTGCTAAACTGTCCAAAATTTTTCAGAATCATCAGATATGTACCCCATTCCTTTTGTGGTAATGCATCAGCAAGCTTTTCTACCCATTCTGCTGGAGTTTTTGTAATCTTTAACTGTGACATGGTGCGTACAAGATGACAATATCTCTCAATGAGAGTCTTTGTTGTCTCACCAGGCATACAAGTAAACAATTCAAACTCTTTTTTCAACAAAGCTGCTTTACTCTGTAGCATTTCTGTACTTCCTTCAAATTTCTTTTTAAGAGCTTCCCAGATAGAATAAGCACTGTCATCATGTTGAAGCAACACAAATATATCCTCTTTAACAGCTTGTTGTAATAGATTGATCATCATTTTCTCTCCTTTATAACTTTCTCTCTCTTGCTCTGTGAATTCTGAAATGATTTTACCAACTCCCACTGAGTTTTGTGGCCTCTCATATTCAGTTTCAATGCTTTCCCAAGCTTTTAAATGATTCGCTTGAACCCAATTCTCGAAACGTTTCTTCCATCCATGATAGTCTTCAATTCCCATAAGTTTCGGGGGTTTTTGCATTGTTCTGGTTTCATTCTCCATGTTCATGTTCTTAGCAATGTCAGCCGGAGTAGTCGGTGTTGTTGCAAAAGCATTGTAAAATTCAGAATCCATGTTTTGGTAACGAAGAATTTCTCAAACAAGCTTTCAAACGAACTGGTTCACCTCGTAAAAACACCTGAAATAGACAAACAAACGATCAGTTTAAACTGACTTATCAATTAACAGAATAGGATTGGTACTCGAACTGGTGAATATTCTGTGCAGACTAAAGTTTGACACACTGTGCAGATTGAAGGTTGACACACTGTGCGGACTGCTATGACCTTTTCCAATGACCTGGCTAAACCACATAACCTGGAACGAAATCGAAATCAAACGGACTAAACCACCTCTTGTGAACTGGGATCAAATACAAACTGTGTGAAACAAAGTTCACTTTGTGTGAACTGATCAAATATCAAACCAAAATGAAAATTCGATTCATGTGAACTCAAACTAACTCAAAACAATCTCATGAAAGTCAAACACTCTAGTGTAATTTTCAATCAAAGCCCATGGAAACTGACAATGTCACATGCAAATTGATGTTATTTAAATGTTGATTGGACCGAACTGATGTAAAGTGGATTCACACATGTAACATAATATTCAAATCAAATATTCGACAAACAAATTAAAGTCTTGAATATTACTGGGCCATTTAGTAAATGGATCAGACACTAATTAAAAGTGATGTGTGTTGATTGGGCCTATGACATGTTGTGGGCTGCTATCTTTAATCACATGTATCTGACACCAATTATCACAAAAGCCAAACAATTATAGAATAGACAAAATCTCGTGGGCTTTTAATGACCGACAAACAGTTATTTCGACACACAAATTCACATGCAATCTGATATTATCACATGCATACTGATTGAGCCTATATTACTCTACTTAATTTGATTGGGCCTCACAATCCACTTAATCCGACAAATATTATCAAACCAAGCCACCTGAGCTTCAATTTACGAGACCCGACAAGTTAATGTCACATGAATTTGACCGTGAACTTTAACTCTAGGAACGATGTAAGCACATGCAAAGTCTGATCAACCGATACAACCTCGTGCAAACTGACACAAGACACAAGATTTCTTTTCCCAACCTACTGACAACTTCGATTATAATATCACACAACTCGATGTACACACTCAAGCGAGACGTCAATTTTCAAGCGAGACCCAAACTGTTTTTCAAGCGAGAGGCCAGATGACATCAACAAAAGTCGAACAAATTTCAAGCGAAAGATGATTATAACCAGTTTTTAAGTTGATTTTAGTGCTGAAACTTTCCAGGATTTGTTAATACATGAATGCGCACAATATGTTAAAGTTTGAGCCGTTTTAACCGTGAAAAACATTAAGTTTGAAAAAGAATGGTGTAGAAATCAGAAATAGTGATGAAAACGAGCTGTTTTGACAAGATCTCTTCCTCCTGAGCTCTGATACCACTTGAAGGATCGAATTTTGACCCGAATGAGTCGTTCGAAAGAGTTCAAATCCGTTTTAGAGGCCGAAACAGAGAAACAGACGTGAAAACAACTTGATTCATACTTTAAACCTCTTGTATATTGATTTAACAACTATTACATTCAAGAGAAATACCGGCAGCACTTCGGTATCAAATCTAAAAAACGTTCCAAATGAATAGACAACAACCCTATTTATACTAGTCCTAGTTTCGCTTGAAACATACATGACAACTTTCAAGCGAAACCCACCTAATTTCATTTCAAGCGAAACACGTGCATTTCAAGTTCAAGCGAAACTCTCAAGTTTGTCTTCAAGCGAAACATATATCTTTCAAGCGAACTCAATATTCTGATTGGTATTGACTTTCAATGATGATGTCACTTGATGATGTCATCATTGTATAATATGACATCATGCTTGAACAAATCCACAATGAACCCGAGACTCGATATAAGACGAAGTCGACAGATGAATGCACTAACACCCGAAACCCGAAATTTTTAATCTATTGAAGCATGCACTCATATAAGCGGCTCTAGATGCCATTGATGGGATTTTTACATGTTTATCAAAGCAATTTCATCCATATGAAATAAAAACGCAGTGGAAAAAAATATTTAAAACATGTTACTTTTATGATATAAACTTCATTTATAAGTAAAATCCCAAAACCCGGATCCATATATGAAGATGCATACTATCATACACAACCATAGGGTGTTTAGAAAACTACCTTCTTGGAGTAATAGGATGATGAAAAGGATGATGTTTCTTGAACGGTTGCCTTCAAGAGTAGAAGGCCTCAAGCTTGTATACCCCAAGCTTCCAACAAACACCACGAGATTAGCTAGGATTTTAACACCAAAGATAAAAAACCGAACACTTGAAAAACACTCCTTATGACCGAAAATTTGAGAGCAATTCTCTATGTCTTCATCTCATTTTGGTCATCCATAATGTTTATAAAACTTGAGAGAAAGCATCACCTCCCCTTTGCCCAATCAAGAGTCTCCTAACACATGCAAATGCATGTGAGCTAATTGGACCAAAATGGTCTTGGAAAGACCACCCAATCAAGAGGCTCCTACACATGCAAAAATGCATGAAATGTGATTGGACCACAACTTCTTGGGAAGACCACATGTTGGCCGATTTTGGAGGGTGTTTTTTAAAAAAAAAAAAATTCTTTTAACAATTTTAAGTCTTGTTTATTTTATAACTTTTATAAAATATTACACCATATGTTTGCAAGACTTTATGTAATCTTTTATAATGTCATTTAACCCATTAAATAACAAAATAAAATATTCTCTCAAAATAAATTATCCATATAATTTATTGGTTTTTCAAGTGTAATTATTTAGAAAACCAATTTCTAAATATTGTAAGTGTTAATATTTATTTGTTTGATCATATCACAAATAAATAATATAAGTGTTTGTCTAGCTTGTTATTGGGTATGACTCGACTTGGATCATAACGTACTAGCCACATCAATTTAATATGTGTCTTGGGCATACAGAGTCCAACATATTGTACTCTAATCAGGCTAATCCTAAGAGCTCCCTTTGATCCAATAACAGTCTTACTATTAAGCAATCACTATGAGGATACTCGATCCCTTTTCGTTTTAAACCTTTGGGATGCAATATGTATTCTATGAAACTTGAAAACTATTTGAAATCTAACTCTATCCTCTGTGAATGTGAAACTTGATACTTTTGGGATTCTTGATTCTTTATGCTATGTGAACGTTTAATCCTTGTGTGTAGTTCCGCCTTAACAATAGTAGCGCTATAGGATGATGCACCTCCCCATTATTCTCGGGGGTATTGTTAGGAGGATTCTATTTGCTTTCCTTGATTCTTGGGAAAGTGGTTAAAGCATCGGGGCACTTGGGCTATCACTTGGACTGCGAACACTAGCATGGCTGAAACTATTTTATCGTTTACATGATGGATATGAGTCTTTTTAAACTATTATGCTATATACTCAAACTTGTATACTCGTCAGTACATTTTTGTACTGACTATATTTTAATACATGTTGCAGGCTGATAGGATGCTATGATCAAGAAACGTGCTAGGATTGCTGCTAGAAACTCATCCTAGTTTATCTTAGAAACTTTGAAACAATTTTGGTGAAGTTGTATTTGATACTTATGTTTCGGTTGGTGTTTGATTTTAGACAATGTTATCATGAAACTTGATTAATCTATATCGAAATTATTAGTGTTATGGAAACTCACGAGCAATCTGAACGCTTAGTGCCGCACCCTGATGTTTCCGCCATCGGTTGGGGTGTGACATGTGGAAACCTACGAGAGCTTGTGATGGTCGAAGCTCACAAGTCTCGTTACTCAGTGCACCCTGGTTCTGACAAGATGTACCAAGATCTCAAGACTCTGTACTGGTGGCCCCACATGAAAGCTAACATAGCGACCTATGTTAGTAAATACTTGACCTGTGCTAGGTTCAAGGTTGAATACCAGAAGCCATCAGGACTACTCCAACAACCAGAGATCCCAACATGGAAATGGGAGCAAATTTCCATGTATTTTGTCACTGGCTTACTCAGATCTCAGTGAGGAAATGACACCATCTGGGTGATCGTTGACCGACTGACTAAGTCTGCACACTTTCTGGAAATCAAGGAAACTGATCAGTTTTCTACACTCGCAGACACCTATTTGAAGGAAGTAGTTGTTAGACACGGAGTGCCAACCTCTATAATTATGATCGTGACCCGCGTTTTGCACCTGATTTGTGGCAGGCGATGCACAAATCCTTTGGCTCGCGTCTAGGCATGAGCACAACCTATCATCCGCAGACGGATGGGCAGACTGAGCGCACCATCCAGACTCTTGAAGACATGCTTCGAGCATGTGTTATCGACTTTGGTAACGGCTGGGAAAGACATCTAACTTTGGTGGAGTTTTCGTACAACAACAGTTACCACACCAGCATCAAGGCTACTCCGTTCGAGGCTTCGTACGGACGGAAATGCCGATCACCTCTATGCTGGGCGAAAGTTGGCGACAGCCAAATCACTGGCCCAGAACTCGTTCTTGACACAACGGATAAGATTGCCCAAATCCGACAACGAATGGCGACAGCTCGTGACCGTCAGAAAAGCTACGCTGATAAACGTAGGAAACCGCTCGAGTTCCAGGTTGGGGATCGAATGCTACTTAAAGTCTTACCATGGAAAGGTGTGGTTCGCTTTGGCAAACGGGGCAAGCTTAATCCGCGTTATGTTGGACCCTTTGAAATCACTGAGAAAGTCGGCAAGGTGGCTTGCAGACTGAATTTTCTCGAAGAACTCAGTGGTGTTCACAACGTCTTTCACGTGTCGAATTTGAAGAAGTTCCTGTCAGATGAGACCCCCATTGTTCCTTTCAAGGAACTCACTATCGACGAGAAGTTGCGCTTCGTCGAGGAACCGGTGGAAATTATGGATCGGGAAATCAAGACCCTTAAACGAAACAAGATACCTATGGTTCGAGTTCGTTGGAACTCCCGTCGTGGTCCAGAGTTCACTTGGAAACGAGAGGACCAGATGAAACGCAAGTACCCCCAGTTGTTTAATAAAGGTGAGTCCAGTACAGAAGCTACTTCGGAATTTTGGGACGAAATTCCAAACCAACGGGGGGATGATGTGACACCCCAGGAAAACGCACAACACAACTAGCTTCCTCAGTGATTGTGTGCTAAATTTGGGATGAAATTTCTTTCAACTTGGGGATGATGTGACAACTCGTAGTTGCGGAGTCTCTCTCTATGTACTAGTTCCTTTTATGATTGTCTTGCATTGTAACTATGTGTGCGTTATATGAAAGGATTATGGAGTTTGATTTTAATTGTTCGTTGTGAGCTTGGTAATGTGTAATATCAATAAACTAGAAACCGAACTAGAAACTGAAACATCTTAAATAATTGTTTTGCAAAACTATTGAGAAACCGAAACCCGCTACCTTTGCGATCCGAAAACCAAACCTACCCCATTCCCCAGATTAATTCTCGGCCCAAACAATTAAACCCAACCCACCACCCCTTCACCTCTTCCCTTGCGGCCCAACAAGCCCAAGTCACCCCAAACCTCCTTGTTTTATTAGTTTACGTATGTGTATTATGGAGACATAATAAAAAAAACCCAGAAACCCTACTTCTGGACATAGGGTGCGACAGCAAGGAGCAACCCCCCCTCATTCGCAAATCACCCCTTCTTTGATCGCGTTATCTTTGTCGCTAGCCCTCTCTTCTCCGCTCCAAGGTTAGTACACTCATTAGTTTACGGATTCGTGACGTTTGTGTACTCATGGCTGTGATCTTGAGTCTTGTATGATAAACGGTTATGGTTTTCACAATTAGTTTCGGGTGATTATGTTATTGTTTGAGTTAATTAATAATATGCATGCATACATGGACATGGGCTGCGTTTTTGCGATAATCATGATATCTCATATCTAGGGTTGTGAGATTCTTGAAGTGCTAGGGTGATAATTGATGGTTTAACCTGCTGTTAGTCGATATTAGGAAGGGTCATGATCATTTGAATGCGTTTTAGTATCTTATAGATGAAAACAGAAAGCTGATTAGCGAAAACAGCCAACTTCGGTTGGCTGTAAACGGGTCGTTTTATGTCGAAAAACTGATTTTCTGAAGTCTAAATCATGCGCTTTTGAAAAACGCTTCAAATAGCTCTGGAATCGTATTTTTCTGAGGTCGTTTGCTATTTTTTAAAAGAGCCGTTTTTCACAGTAGCAAAAGCTGTGTTTTTTCTGCAAAAAAATTATGTTATGCTTTTCGTTATAACTGGAAATCTGGATAGATTTAGGTCATGAAATTCATACAGTAGCTGGGCACGGATGTTTTCGTAAATCTCCCACTGGAATTTTGCCATTCGGACATACGATAATTTTTAAATAAATTGTTCCGTGGACTGCAGTCAGAAAGTGACGAATCTGACTGCAGCCTAGTAAATGATTTTTATTAAATAGTCGGTAATGAATTAGGTCCTGAGATTTTTACACAAGGTGACGTGGACCACTTAGAATGTTCTGTAAATTATTTAGAATTTTTGGAAGATAACTATTTTATAAAAATACCCGAAAACAACCCAGTTCTGGACGTAAAAGCTGAAATGTTATAAGTTGTTATTTGCGTATCTAAATGTCGTTTATGCTATCTGATAATGATCCAACTTGTTTAATGTCAACGAAAATGTTATGTGAGGTATTGTGTGCTTGATCATGAGTAGTTATATGTGGAATATGTATATGCGCGTAAATTGTCAAAGTGAATGCATGGTACGTGTTAGATACGTGTAGGAGCTTTGTGCCTTATTTGAACACACTAACAAACTAAATGGTAATCGTAATAGGATGTGATTGACCTCCTTTGACTTCTAACCATTTTAAGAGACCGACCAAGCAATCGAAGGTGAGTTCACACTTTTCTTCAAAGCATGGGATTCTCGGTGGTTTGGGAATGGGTTAAACATTAACAACTATCCCCCTTGGGAGGAATACAACCTGCGTATTCTCCTTGGGTAGAATATGTACCTCCGCCCTCCTTGGGAAGGGCGACAACCGTTAAAATACATGTCTTAAGTTTACTAGACAACAACTCTATCTTAAAGTCCCTGCATATTTTATATCGACTTAATCGTCGGGCCAATGGCGAACGGGTTATTAGTTAAATAGCGCTAATAGGTTTGACAGGCCTCACACCGTGCCGCAGAGGACGAGCGTGGACTAATATACTTGGGCACTTAGTCAATGATGATAGACATTGACTCGGGGCACTCAACATAACTTAAGTCAGTAGTCGATATGGTAACGGGTCTAGTGGTTTAAAACAGTGGGGTAGCTCCCCATGGCATGTTTTTATAAAGAACAAGGAACTTAACAACTTTTGGTTTTTGGAACAACATTAAAACGAACAACCAACTGTGAACTCGCCAACTTTTTGTTGACACACTACTGCATGCTTTGCAGGTCGTTAGGTACATGGCTGGAGCTTGCACAAGGAGTGGACGTTGTGGCGAGGAATCAACTGTTGGATTCCTAACATTAAACTTTATGCTTTTAAACTATTAATGAGTTTTAGACTTTATGCTTCCGCTAACTCTTAAACCGGGTTTTGGACTTTTGTTTTGTGAACACTAAACGTTTTGTTTGCGATGGTTTTACTTTACTTCACTTAATGTTCAGTATGCTTGGTGGTATGATCCTGGTCAGTCACACACCTCGCGGTAATACTCCGCTTGTGGATTTTGGGGGTGTGACATAGTTGGGGGCAAAAGTATATTTTTTTTAACCAGGGCAAAATTGTATTTTTTTTAACTTAGGGCAAAATCGTAAATTTAAGCTGGGGGCAAAGCATAAATTTAATTTCGAATTGGGGGCAAGATCGTAATTTTAAACAGGTGATAAAATCGTAATTTGGTAGGACTTAAACTATTTTAGCGAAATTGTAATTTTAAACTGGGAACCAAATTGTAATTTGGCAGGACTGTAGCTAGGGGCAAAAGTATATCTTTTTTAACCAGGGCAAAATCGTATTTTTAAACTTAGGGTAAAATCGTAAATTTAAGCTGAGGGCAAAGCATAAATTTAATTTCGAATTGAGGGCAAGATCGAAATTTTTAACAAGGGATAAAATTGTAATTTGGCAGGACTTATAAATAACTATTTTATGAAAAAAAAAAGTTGGCCGCCACTTTTGGCCAACCATATTTCTTCACTATTCCCGCCGGCAACCTAGAATTGTATGTATTGTAAATATATATATATGTATATATATATATATATGGGACCGCTAAAATGAGAATCACCTCCAGTTGTAAGAACCGTGAGAACTACACCGTACGGGGCGAGGTGGACCAAATTTTTTTTTCATAAACGTAGATGCGTGTATTAAAAACACAAACGTAGATGCGTGTATTAAAAATACATTTGTAAAAAAAAATTCAAAAAAAAAAAATGTCGTGTGTGTAGTTTTGAGCACCACAAGTTTGCGTTTACGGGAACTTGTGGTGCTCAAAACTACGCACAGGACATTTTTTTTGAATTTTTTTTACAAATGTGTTTTTAATACACGCATATACGTTTATGAAAAAAAAAATTGGTCCAACTCGCCCCGGATCAAAAAGTTCTCACGGTTCTTACAACTGGAGGTGGTTCTCATTTTAGCGGTCCCCTATATATATATATATATATATATATATATATATATATATATATATAGGTAGAGATTCCTGTAAAAAAATATTTTTTGTGAGAAAGGTAAGAAAGAATCTACATCATTAGATCTTTGATCTAATGATTGAGATCATAATGGCAAAATTGTAATAATGTTTACTATTAAACATATTAATTTTCTAGATTAAGGGTATATAGGTAAATTTAACATTTTTAAAATAAGAAACTAACATTAATGCACATGTAACTTCCCACGTCTTTTTTAAACGTCAATAACTTTTTATACGTAACTTTGTTTTTAAAAAAAAATACACCATAATAACGAGCGTTTTTTTTATCTTTAATATGAGTACCATATTGCTATACTTATAAAGAGAAAAAAAATATGTTTCGATCAGCTATTTAGTCCATGAATGGTGTTATATACTTCCTGAATGGTGTTATATACTTGCTGAATGGTGTTATATACTTACTGAATGATGTTATATACTTGTTGAATGGTGTTATATACTTGCTGAATGGTGTTTATAGAGATCTTTAAAAAAAAATCCAATTCCTATAATTAAGGTGACAGTTATGGGAAGTTTTTAATTAATTGAATTAATGATAAAATTACTTGTTTACCCTTTTGAATTAATTTAGATTTAGGACACATGTCATCTCCACAATATTTCTCACCTTTCTCACACTTTTAACCTTTTTTACAATAACCTTACCATATATATATATATATATAGGGAGAAGATCATGCGAGAACCACCTCTTATTGCGAGAACCGCGAGAACCAATGTGAACACAACCAAAAATGCCTAAAAATAGCTAAAAATCACACAATTTTTTTTTTTTTTTTGAATTTTTCAATATTTTTTATAAAAAAATCGCTACTTTTCGAAGCCAAAAAAAAAAAAAATTTTTTTTGGCTTCTAAAAGTAGCGATTTTAACATAAAAAATATTAAAAAGTTCAAAAAAAATTTTTTAGATTTTTTTAGGTTTTTTGGGGGTTTAGTTTTTAGCATTTTAGCTTGGGGAGGGGGGTTTAGGTTTTTGGGGGGTGGGGGGGGGGGGGGTTAGGTTTTTTTTGGGGGGGGGTGGGGGTTAGGTTTTTTTTTAGGTTTTTTTAGCTATTTTAGGTTGTGTTCACATTGGTTCTCGCGGTTCTCACAATAAAGGTGGTTCTCGCATGAGCTCCTCCCTATATATATATATATATATAGGGGGAGGTTCATTTGAGAAGAAAATTAAATTGAGAACCAAAAAGAATAAAGGGTACAATTGTAAAACATTAAATAGTTTTTCTCTTATCTCATTTATTATTATTTTGACTAATTAATTAGTCATAAAGAGTATCATCCTACACACTAAAAATTTTGCCTAGATACATCAAAAATTATCCTACACATTTTTGAAAATTTATCCTACACATACTGAAATTTATCCTACACAACTCGTAATTCATGCTACACACCTCATAATTTATCCTACACTTTAAATTAATTTTTATCTTCTTTGAAAAAATATATATTTTTTTAAAATAAGTTACAAATTTAATTTAGTTAGCTATTAAAAAGGAAGACTAAAATGAAAACCACCTGTAGTTGTAAGAACCATGAGAACTACACCGTACGGGGCGAGTTGGACCAATTTTTTTTTCATAAACGTAGATGCGTGTATTATAAACACATTTGTAAAAAAAAATTAAAAAAAAATGTCGTGTGTGTAGTTTTGAGCACCACAAGTTTGTGTTTACGGGTACCGTAAATTTTGTTTAAAATTTATAGGGGACCGCTAAAATGAAAACCACCTCCAGTTGTAAGAACCATGAGAACTTTTTGATCCGGGGCGAGTTGGACCAAATTTTTTTTAATAAACGTAGATGCCTGTATTATAAACACATTTGTAAAAAAATAATTCAAAAAACAAAATGTTGTGTGTGTAGTTTTGAACACCACAAGTTTGTGTTTACGGGTACCGTAAATTTTAAATAAAATTTACGGGTCCCGTAAACGCAAACTTTGGGTGCTCAAAACAAACACCCGATATTTTTTTTATAAATGTGTTTATAATACATGCATCTACGTTTATGAAAAAAAATTGATCTACCTCGCCCCGTACGGTGTAGTTCTCACGGTTCTTACAACTGGAGGTGGTTCTCATTTTAGCGGTCCCCTATATATATATATATATATATATATATATATATAGGATCCTGTACAAAGTCCATCTTTTGTAAGAAGTGTAAGAAATAATTTGGGAATGGCAAGTGTCCCTCATCTTAATTAATTCAAAAGGGTATATTAGTAATTGTACATTCTTGTCAATTAATTGATTTCCAATATAACTGAAAAAAAAACTGGCGATGAGAATGTTTAGGGATTGATCGTTTCATCTACATCTCCGATTCAGCTCATCTTCTCCGACCACCATCATCATCACAGTTCACGTCATCTTCTCCGATTTGAACACCTGCATCTCCGACCACCGTCACCAATTTCTTTCGTCTCCACAAATCATTCACCGTCATCGTCTTTCATCTTCGTCATCCTCATTTCTGATCGTGACTTCAATCATAGTCACGGTGTTTTAAAATCTGGGAATGTATCTGATTATACAATGTCTCCATATAAAACACCATGACTTGAATCATACATGTTTAAGACACCACACCATGAACAATGTCTACAGATAAAACACCATGACTTGAATCATAGTCATGGTGTTTTAAAATCTGGGAATGTTTTTGTATTGATAAAACACCACGCCTTGAACAATGTCTCCTAATAAAACACCATGACTTAAATCATAGATGTTTAAAACACCATGCCATGAACAATGTCTCCAGATAAAACACCATGACTTGAATCATAGTCATGGTGTTTTAAAATCTGGGAATGTTTTTGTATTGATAAAACACTACGCCATGAACAATGTCTCCAGATAAAACACCATGACTTGAATCATAGATGTTTAAAACACCACGCCATGAACAATGTCTCCAGATAAAACACCATGACTTGAATCATAGTCAATTTATCCAGTTGTTTTAAAACGAGAAATTCGCTGATTTTTGGAGATTGATGACGGTTACCATAAATTCGTGACGGTTACCATAAATTCGCTGATCTTTAGGAGATTGATGGGGGTTTTGAAACGGTTACCATATTTGAAACGTTTGGAAAAGTCACTATTGCCCTTCAATTTTTACATAAGGTCCTTCTAATTAAAACACAATTTACATTTTATACCCTATTGATCTCAACCATTAGATCAAATATCCAATGGTTTAAAACACTTCTTACCCTTCTCACATTTTAGACACTTTTTACCATATCCCTACCCTATATATATATATATATATATATATATATATATATATATATATATATATATATAAACAAGGGTCTTTGTATAACAAGTTTAAAACTCAATTAAAAGTTTTATAAATAAGGGCATGCTTAAAAGATCCAATGACCAATCGTAAAAAATCTTGATAATTTTATAAATAAGGGCCTATGTATAAGAATTTATAAACCCAATTAACAAGCCCAACCCCAAGACCCAAGTGACTAATAAACCCAATTAGTAAGTAGGTTCGATATTTTGATCATTTTTGCTACACTATTTTTGTTAATTTGTTTTATCAATTTCATAACAATTATCGTTGTAGTTATCTATTTGATTGAATGATTGATGAGTTTATATTATATGAAGATTTGCGAACAGGGTCCAAATTTTTTATCTCGAATAGGGCCATTTTTTTTAATGATTTTCAAAGACTACCTTGTCCACATTAACCTCTTCTCCCTCAAAATCATCTAAAAAACATGGCTTGGGATGCTCTTAGTGTGTTTTTAAGGGAAATATGTCTAAAACTATTACTTATCAAACACCTTATATATAAGAATTATCATCTTATGTATATATACTTTTTTTATTTGAGACCAGTTATGCTACATTTATTTAAAACTTTTTATGGTTTCTATAGGTTTTAATACGATTATAGGGTCTATTGATCTTCATCGTGGTGGTTTGTATAGTTATTTACAATGGTTGATGGTGATTTGTAGTTATTATGCTTTCTTAACTCATTAGTTTGTTGAAAAATGAAACTAGTATAAATGACAAATTTAGTGGGTTCCAATGGTGTTTTAAACGACAACAAATTACGATTACACAAATACTCAGGGTGGAGGGAGTGGTCAATCACTATTAGGGTGTTTAAGTTATTCTCAAGCCAACAATATCATGTTATGTCAAGTTCCCATTTCATTTCCCATTTTGCACTCAATCACCGACAATGGTCAAACACATGGAGAGTGGTAAAGAATTAAAAAAATTGTGATTGGTTGAAAGGGGTTGAGACGCACCATTAAACCCCCCTCTCTCCTCCTTCCCTCCTCTTCCCGATCGGCGTATACTCACCGAAGAAACCTCTCCCCGCTCACCGTTTTAAAGTTGGCACCCCTTCCCCGTGCGACAACCCCCCTCCCCGATCAAAGTCCCCGAGATGATACCGAACACCCTTAGTGTAACTTTAAAGTTGTGTATTAAATTTACATAAAAATGTATACTAGAAAATATTAAATATATATTGCTTGATGAAGTTTACATCAACAAATTATTTATATTATGTTTTAAAGTTTTAAGATGCGCTTATGTAACTTGTTATTTACTTTAGCTTGAAAGGTCTATGGTATAACGAAGTTTGAACCGCTTAGGCTAGCTTGATGCGAACAAAGGTGGTAAGGCTGGACGGTACGGGGATCGGCCTGGGCTCGTCCAGGCCTGTTGCCGATCCAAACACCGTTTCACCCCCTCCGGCGTCGTCCAAAATGTCGAGACCCAGACGGTGAGGACGCTCACAAAAGATAAACCTCCCCTCACACACACATATATATTAGGCTCATCCCTGAAGAAACAGTGATCGGAATTGACCGGAGTCAACCAGATCAGATGTTTTGTCTCTGCATAAAAGGGTTAATTCTCTCGTTAATTCGGGGGTTAGCTAGCTTCCTTCTAGAAGATCTACAGCTGTAAACTGTTATGCCTTTGTCACATGTCCATTCTGTTGTAATAGAAAAGACTCATTTGTCCACAAGTCTTGATTTTAGGCGTGCGGAGATGTTTTAGGATTTTATCTTTAAGTCTAACTGTACCCTTGTGCGAGCCCGCAAAAGTGTGTTAGTTGAATGTTTGTTTCTCCTTTTCTCCGGCGCATGGTTATCGAAGACTGTTTTCTTCCACATCTTGTTTAGAACCGCCGCGCAGCCGCGCAGAGTCTTGTTCAAGTTGTCTTTGGAATAAGGTTGTGGTATGGTCCTATGCGCCTGCGCGAGGTGTTTGAGACCATACCTCTTTATTATTGAACTGTTTTCTTCCAAATCCTGCACTCTACCATTGCACGGCCGCCTAGGGTCTTGTTCAAGATGTTTTTGGAATAAGGTTGTGGTATGGTCCTATGCGCTTGCGCAAGGTTTTTGGGACCATACCCCTTCAAGTCCCCCCAGTCCAGTGTTGCTTCTACGCAAGTAGGTGGAGCACTGGACTATATAAAATGAAGTGTGCGCTTTCTGCTTTTGAGAAGTAGCATGTTTGTTCAGCGCAAGGTATGAAAAAATCTTGTGAAGCTGGTTTATGCGCGTGGGTATATAGCTATTCTCTGGATTTTGTAATATGCCAGAGGTTAGCTAGGACACTAGCTGTTCTGACTTTGGCAAGGGTTATTACCAGTGTTGCCTTAATTGTTGTTGAGAACCAACAATAACGTCTGTCTTGGAAGCTTTAGAAAACAACCAAAGTTGTCCTTTATTTTCGAATTTGTTTGGGATATTGTGTTTTTGTTTAGTTATCGTGCTGCCGCATGAATAACTTGGTTAATGTGCTGCCGCACAGGTAACTTTGTTGATGCGCTGTCGCGCCTGTATTGATGTGTCACTGCATAGGCAACTTTGTTAATGCGCTGTCGCGCATGTATTACTGTGCGGCCGTACAGGTATCTATGTTGATGCGCTCAGGGGCAGACCTTATGTTGTTCGAGTCGAAGCACGGGCTACGGCTCAACTTTTTATCGGTAGTGTAATTTTTTTTCGGTTTTTATACCAAGGATACCCCTGAACAACTATGAGGACACCCCTAAAAAAGGGTCTGTAAGCCCAAATCAATTGAAAATAATAAGCCCAATTCCCAATTGCCCAATACGTTAGCCCAAATCAATTGAAGATTGTAAATAATAAGTCCAATTGCCCAATACGTTAGCCCAAATCAATTGAAGATTGTAAATAATAAGCCCAATTGCCCAATATTTTAGCCCAAAATAATAAAAGATTGTAAATAATTGCTCAATTGCCTTGAAGTTTTAATGCACGGCACGACACGACACAACTACGAGGATACCAATCAATTGAAAATAATAAGCACAAATCCCAATTGCCCATTTCGTCACACTATAAGTGATGGTGATAAATTTGCAAACTTGAATAGAATAAGTGATCTTGCGCGTGTTATGGTTGAAACGAGAACGCATAGTTCTTTTCCTTCAGTTTATCGGGTAGTGAAGCTAGCTTTGCTTTTACCGGTTGCAACCACAACCGTTGAAAGATGTTTTTCGAAATTGAAGCTTGTTACGGATTTACGCAATCGAATGGGCCCAGAATTTTTGAATAATGCTATGGTTTGTGCGGCCGAAAAGGATTTTACGTGAAGTAAAAGACGACGATGTGATGAAACGATTTCAAGCTATGAAAAAAAGAAAAGGACAAATCTATTAGATATTTGTTTTACTTTATTTATTTATTGTCGTTTTTTAATATTGTACGATTGCACGGTGAAAAAAAATTTAGGATACCCCTGAGTTAATGTTCTAGTTCCGCCACTAGATGCGCTGCCGCGCAAATATTAACGTGTTGTATGTTTTTAGTTGCAATGTTCGCATGAGTACAATTACTTTGTTTAGGTAAGACAAATAAGGATGGTACAAGGCTCATGTGTGAACGTAGGGCTGGACCTTGCGCAGTACCTGTGACTGCGGGCCGTTCATGAGACTTGTGTTGGGTTACCATAGTGTTTTTGTGCTTACCAAAAGAAATTGCATCCATTTGTAATAAAACATAGAAGTAATGTAACTTTGTATTGATTCGGATAGGGCGCAGAGGCCGCGTAGTACAAAGTTGCTAATAAATACTATAATTACGATGCGTATGTAAGTAGCGACCCTTGTGTTATACGTTGGTTAGCATGATGTGCTGTCCAAGTACGAATGGTGCTGGGGTTACATGTAGCACCTGCGCAATTGCTGTGCATTCCACGTGAGTGGAACGTCTGTCCCGTAGAGCCGACATAAGGTATATGCGCCCTTTCCGAGGACCTCGTTAATGACATAAGGTCCTTCCCATTTAGGGGCGAGCTTTCCCGGTTTTCCGCATTTGACACTTCGTTGTCTCGTAGGAAGAAGTCTCCCGGTAAAAAAGTGCATACGCGTACTCGAGCATTGTAATATTTTTCCAGTTTTGACTTGTACCTGGCCTCATTGATGGCTGCGTTTTCGTCGTCTTTCTTCAAGGAGGTCCAGGTCGAGTCTACGTTCATGTTCGTTGTTTTGTTTGTCCATGGCTAGCATCCGAGGTGACGGGAGGCCAATTTCTGCCAAAATTACTGCTTCCGAACCGTAAAAGATGCTAAATGGCGTTTCCCCCGTACTAGTCTTCGGTATGGTGCGGTGAGCCCATAGAATGCTTGGGAGCTCATCAACCCATCCTCTTCTTGCTGTTCCCAACCTTCCCTTAATGCCATATACGTTCTGATTGTTAACGCTTCCGACTTGACCATTTGCCTGTGGGTGTGCCACGGAGGCGAAACTATGTTCGATGCGCATTTCTTTCATCCATTTTTATAGATCGTTAGACGCAAAATTGGTACCATTGTCGGTGATAATGCGGAGTGGTAACCAGAATCGGCATATGATATGTTCTCAGATGAACTTTCTGATTACCATTGCGGTGGTTGATGCTAAAGCTTTTTCTTCTACCCACTTGGTGAAGTAATCCACAACAAATATGATAAATTTTACTGCGCCAGACGCATCGGGAAAAGGACCTACCAGATCAATTCCCCATTGTTGGAAAGGCCATGCTGCGGTCACCGGGACCAAGGGGTTCTTCGGGCGAAGTGTCTTTAGAGCGTGTCGCTGGCACGAGGTGCATTTGCGCAATATTTCAACGGGGTCCAGATACATGTCGGGCCAGTAATAGCCTGCGCTCATGATTTTTGCCACTACCATGCGAGGACCAACGTGGATTCCGCATAGTCCTTCATGGATTTTGCGGACTAGATACTGCGCGTCGTGTTTGTCTACGCATCTTAGAAGAGGACCCATGTAAGATTTGCGGTATAGAATTCCATCCGCCATTTCATAATTTAGCGCCTTGTGTTGAATTTTTTTTTGCTTTCGTTTTTCCTTCTCGAAGAGTTCCATGTTGTAAGTACATAATGATTGGGGACATCCAAGATGAATTCCCAACTTCTATCATATTCACATGCCTCGGAGGGACGGATGGGTTTGAGAGAATTTCAATGCGGACCTCTTTTTCCAGGTGTTTGAAACTTGTGGCAGCTAGCTTGCTTAGCGCGTCCGCGTGTTTGTTCTCACTTCTGTTTTGATATGGATGATTTTGAAAGTTTGAAACTGATTGATTAATGTTCTTTCTTTCTCAAGATATAAGGCCATCGTTTCGCCTTTCACGTCATAGCGACCGTTGATTTGCTCAGCCACCAATAAGGAGTTGACATGCGATTCTAAAATTTCCGCCCCCATTTTAATTGCTAGGCGGAGACCTGCGAGGAATGCCTCATACTCTGCTTCATTGTTGGTGCTTTTAAAATCTAGCCGTATGGCGTAGGTAAGTTCATGGTTGTCGGGGCTGACTAGGCGAAGACAAGCCCCCGCCCCGTCATCGTTGGAGGCGCCGTCTGTGTACAAGATCCAGACCCTGTCGTCAAAGACTGGGGTAGGATTCTGTTTGGCTTCGCATTCTTGTATTTTATCGATAGGGACTTCGGTAACAAAATCTGCTATAACTTAGCCCTTGATTGCTGGGCGCGGCTTATACAGGATGTTATATCCACCCAGTTCAATGGCCCATTTTGCTAATCGTCCCGCGACGTCCCGCTTGGATAAAACTCGTCCCAAATGATAATTTGTAAGAACGGTTATAACGTGGCCAGAAAAGTACCTTCGTAATCTACGTGAGGCATGTACTAACGCGAGAACTAGTTTTTCCATGATTGAATAGCGAGTTTCTGGGCCAGTCAACATTTTGCTGATGTAATAAATTGGAGTTTGGACCCCGTCTCTTTCGACCAGCAACACCGCGCTACTGCTGCCTCTGATGCGGAGAGGTACAAGATTAATGGTTATTTTTTTCGCGGAGCTGTTAAGGTAGGTAGTTGAATTAAGCATTCTTTCATTTCTTGAAAAGCTTTTTCCGCCTCCGATGTCCATTGAAACTGGCTCTTTTTCACGTAGTTGCGCAATGTGCTGATGAACGGATATGATTTGGCAGCATGGTTTGCCAAAAATCGGTTGAGCGCAGCTAGTCGACCAGCGAGACGTTGCATCTCTTTGATAGATGCTGGTGACGGCATGAGTTGAATGGCCTCAACCTTCTCTGGGTTGACTTTGAAACCGTCTTTGGCTACAATGAACCCTAAGAATTTGCCATCCTCCATTTCGAACGAGCACTTTACTGGAATTAGTTTTAGGTTAACTCTGCGCAGGGAATCGAAAGTGCGTTGGATGTTTGTGAGCATTAATTCTTCTTCGGAACTCATGATGACAAGGTCATCCATGTAAACTTATATTGTTACAACGATATCCTCCCCGAAGACTCTATCCATTAGGCGTTGATAAGTGGCCCCCGCATTGCGGAGACCGAAAGACATTTTTGTGTAGCAAAATATACCTTTATCCGTGCGAAAAGATATCTTGTCTTCGTCTTCTTCCTTCGTTTGTACTTGGTGATAACCTTTGTAACCATCTGGGAAGCATTTCCAGCGGAAGGATGCAAAGAAATCCACCTTTTTATCTATCTCTGGGAGGGCGTAATAGTCTTTCGGGCAGGCTTTGTTGAGGTCTTTGAAATCAATGCACATGTGCCACCCACCATTATGCTTTTGCACCATTACTGGGTTAGCTACCCAGGTTTGATAACGAACTTCGCGCAGTATGCCGGCTTGAAGTAGTTTTGCCACTTGCTCGTTCATGGCGCGAGCCTTTTCCAGGCCAAGGCTACGCTTCGTTTGTGCTACTGGTTCTGCTGAAGGTCGAGCATTCAAACAATGTTCTGTCACCTCTCTTGGTACGCCAGTCATGTCCGCTGGGGACCATGCGAAAATATCCATATTTTTGAACATGAGTTTTTTCAATCTTGCGCGGATTGTTGGTGAAATGGCGTATCCTAGCAAAATTGTCTGCTCAGGGTATTCATTGTTGAGTACCCATTTCTCTGGTTCATTAGATGGATATGGCTTCGTGACCTTTACTTGCGGGTTGTCGTCAACAGACATTACTTCTTTGCTTGAATATAGAATTGCTACTTCGGTTTCCGTCGGAAAACCGCAAGCGGCGTGTGGTATAGATGTAATCATGCTGAACTCTCTTTATGAACATCTTCCCAACAGTACATCATGGCGGGATGTAGCTGACATAACCATGAAATTGACTGTAACGGTGCGCGAGTGCTCACCATCAAAGAGTGTCACAGGAAAAGTTATTTGTCCCAGCGGAAAGACGTATTCATTGCAGATACCAGTTAAAGGAAAATCGACTGGTTTCAAGCGCGCCTTGTCCTCTGGGTCTAATTGCTTGAAACACTGTTCGTAAATTATATCCATAGAGCTACCCGGATCGATGAACATGTAATCAGTACGATAGTGGCCGAAAATACCAGTTATGATGACTGGTCTTTCTTCTTGAGGTCCTCCTGGTACAACAGGGAAAATTACTTGTTGTTCACGCCAGTGTTGATTGGGGTTTCGCTTGTTGTTATGCTTACGCGGCGGTCCGCCTTGCACCATGTACGTTTGCTCTAAACTGCTGTTTAGGTTGCTGTGGACGTCGACGGTGTTTTGCATCTTGTGACTGAGCATTTTTAGATATTTCTCGTCGCTGAGTTGGGTGTCCCACTGCTGTAATGAATATGGGCCCAACTTTGTACCATCGGATTGCTTCTGAGAGTTTTGCTCCATACGAGATTCCTGACATCCAGATCCGAGGTGTGTAAACTCGCATCTGGTGCTAGACTGAGAGTATGCCGTGATCGACGATAAATTGTAACAGGATACTCGAGGTGCAATTGTGGTTGGCACCTGAGCTGTAGACTCCTGTGTGGCTACTTGAGTTACTGATTTACGAGGTTGTGTAAAAATTTCGTTCATAGCGTTTTGGAATTTAACAAACCAATGTGTTGGAGTTTCCTCTTGAAGTAGATGTGGACTACTCTTTCTAAGCTCTGAGGTAACCGGATTGTACACCTCGTGATGAATATCATTGTTACTAAACGGTTTCCCCACGATTCCGTCGATGTGAGAAGCATGAAACAGAGCGTTTCTGTTCTCTGATCGAGGACTTGGTGGGTACTTCATCGGAACTTCTGCCATTGGAAACAGAAGGGAAAGAATGAATCGAACGAGAAGATGAAAATCAAAATAGAAAAATCGGTGGGCGCCAATGAAGAAACAGTGATCGGAATTGACCGGAGTCAACCAGATTAGGGGTTTTGTCTCTGCATAAAAGGGTTAATCCTCTCGTTGATTCGGGGGTTAGCTAGCTTCCTTCTCCGGTGATCACTGCAAAACAGAAAGCCCTTAGACTCGCAACGGGGAGAATGGGGTTCTCTCCATGACCACCCTCCGACGTGAGAATAAGTACAGCGATCTCGATGGAGAAGAAGTAGTAAAAGTGAGAGTGAAGTGAAAGTAACTTGTGAGATCATACCTGCAGTGCCTTATTTATAGCCGGTTTTTGGCGGGAAACTGGTGCGACGGAGATAGTAACGGAAAGTGCTTTTCCGTTTGTTAGTTATTTTTCCTTCCGTTAATCCTTGCACACAAATCGTGGGTCTTGATCAACGGTTGGGGAGTTGCCACGTGGAAAGTGGTTTTGGGTAGATCCTTCTCCAAGTTAGTGCCATCATCGTGATTTAGATGAACGTCTAGGATTGTGCCACGTCATCTTCGGTTGTAACCGAATGGCCATGCACGATGAGCGTTTAAGGATTTCTAGAAGATCTACAGCTGTAAACTGTTATGCCTTTGCCACGTGTCCATTCTGTTGTAACAGAAAAGACTCCTTTGTCCACAAGTCTTGATTTTAGGCGCGCGAAGATGTTTTAGGATTTTATCTTTAAGTCTAACTGTACCATTGCGCGAGCCCGCGCAAGTGTGTTAGTTGAATGTTTGTTTCTCCTTTTCTCTGGCGCATGGTTATCGAAGACTCTTTTCTTCCACGTCCTGTTTAGAACCTCCGCGCAGCCGCGCAGAGTCTTGTTCAAGATGTCTTTGGAATAAGGTTGTGGTATGGTCCTATGCGCCTGCGCGAGGTGTTTGAGACCATACCTCTTTATTATTGAACTGTTTTCTTCCAAATCCTGCTTATGACCGCTGCGCGGCCGCGCAGGGTCTTGTTCAAGATGTTTTTAGAATAAGGTTGTGGTATGGTGCTATGCGCTTGCGCAACGTTTTTGGGACCATACCCCTTCAATCCCACATTTTCTTAGTTTCATCCCCTTTGCCCCATCCTCACACTCATCATACGTGGCGCTTACGTGGAGGGTCATCCTCCAAGGATGAGCCTCTCCCATACCGTATAGCCTAAGGTCGGAGGGTGTGGAGGCGCCACCGCGGCCACCTCACCTCCCATAGCGCCTGGATGGCGCCACCATCCACACCGCCGTCTTCAAGAAGGGGGCGCCATGGTGGTTTCGCCAAGATGGTAACGAAGACTGAAGGGATTTATCGATGAAGGATTGGTTAAATGGGGGGGGGGGGGGCGCTATAGCTTGAAGGGGCTTTATCCCACACCCTTCAAGTTAATGGAAGAGGCCTTAAAGCCCCTGTGTGACATGGAGTTGATAAAGCCCCTCCCACACCCTCCAGCCTAATATTGCAAATGTGACTATACTCAGGGCCGGTCTAAGGGTAAGTATACTGAAGCTAGGGCTTTAAAGCCCCATCTTTATATGGCCTCAAAAACACACGGTGATACGCTATAACACTGAAAATTGCTAGTATTACTATATATTACTATTACTATTACTATTACTATTACTATTACTATTACTATTACTATTACTATTACTATTAGAGTAAACCTCAATTTTCGTCCTTGTGGTTTGCTGATTTTAACACTTTCAGTCCAATAGTTTATGAGTTACATTTACCATCCATTAGTTTGCTAATTTTAACAGTTTCAGTCCATTAGTTTCCTGATTTTAATAGTTTCAATCCATACCAGTGTTAGTGGTGTGGACTGAAACTGTTAAAATCAGGAAACTAATGGACTGAAACTGTTAAAATCAGGAAACTAATGGACTGAACAGTTTAAACAAAAATGCATTGTTTAAACTATTGGACTGGAAGTGTTAAAATTAGCAAACCACAGGGACGAAAATTGAAGTTTACTCTTATTATTATTATTACTATATATTAATAAACGAAATGAAATGAATAGTGATTTTAATATTATAATAATACATAGTTTTTTTAATACTTTTATTATTTTAAGATTATAATAATATTTATTTTCTTTACTTTTTAACTTTATCCTTTTATTTTTCATATTAGGGGTTGGAATAAGTTTGGTGACAACCGATATCGAACCAGTATTGGTATCGAAAATACCGGGACGGTCCTGTTCGGTATCAGTACATGAAGGTAAAATCCGGCACTAATACAGAAAACGTCAAAAGTTGGTGTCGAATTGATATTGGAAATCTTTTGGTTCGCTGCTACCCGGTACCATTTGCTCATCCCTGATCACGGTTACCATACGAACAACGGTATCGTACAACTTTTTTTTGTTGATTTTCTTCAACTTTTAATTTTTTCTTTTTTTAGTTTTAGGAGTAGGGATGAGCTCGGTGCCAACCGATACAGAATCGGTACTGATACCGAAAATACCGGTTATGATACCGGTATATGAAGGTAAAAAACGGTAGTGAACCGGTACCAGGAATGCCAAAAGTCGGTACCGAATTGGTACTTAAGATCTTCCGGTTCGGCAAATTTGGTACCGGTACCCAGAACAATTTGCTCATCTCTGACCACGGGTTTCATACCAACAACATCTTTACCATACAACTTTTTTGGTTGATTTTCTTTTGGTTATCTTTAGTGTTTTTTCTACATTTTGTTTTTCATCTTGTCAGCAGTTCCGTTCGCAACACGCTTGTATTGATTTCAAAATACATGTAAACACAAACTAAATAATAAAGAAAATTCGCCGCAACGCGTCGAACTTTTTTAAACCTTGGTAGGTTTAAAATGGAAGAGGGAATCTAGGCAATAGTAAAAGCTTAGGTAAATGGTTGTTTTATATGGTAGTCAAATTCTCATTGGAACTATAATTGTGAGTTTGCTTATATCAAAACTATATGAATTTTCATTATATGTTAATTTGATTCTCACTTTTTACATTAAACTTAGTTGATAAATCAAGTAAGGTGTTTGATGCAATGCTTCCTATTTTATCGATCATAGGCATGTTACAAAGTGTTTGATGCAATGCTTCCTATCTTATCGATCATAGGCATGTTATCTTGATCAATTTGTAGACACAATTAAAGTTTTTAAGCAGCGTATTACTTTAGCATATGCACCAAAATACCTATCGTATCTTAGTTTAGTATATAAGCAAATTAACAAACAAAAAAAGGCAAAAGGGCCCCAGTTTTGAAACTCGCTTTAGCCCTTCAAAAAGGTTGAGACTGCCCGAGTAAAACAACTCTATTATGGTGTCCTTACAAGTCCTCTATTTGTCGGTGCCTTGTTTTTATCAAATAACTTCTGGATTACACTAACTTCATCATATAGGTTTCCAAATCGTGTTTCTTTGTTGTTTGCTAATTGCTACCTTATAACACCAAGGTCGAGATGTGACTTCATGGAAACTCTATGAAGTAATCTTCCACCTAACACATAAAGCACTCATTTGTATAGTCTTGTACGTACTTCTTAAGTTTGATGTGATGAATATTGGAATTTTAATTGAGCAACAGGGAAAAGACAAACACACAAAATGCTAAGCGGTACAACGAGAAACACGAACATGAAAATTCACAAAATATGAGGGAAAGAGAGAACACTCTCATTGTGTTCTATTTCACGAAACTAAAAAGGCGAGATCTCTTAAATGCTTCTTTTATTTTCCACAATATCTAAAGCTTGTGAGTTCATATCTATAATTACAGATGTCGTAACCAAGTCAATAACGTGCCCTAAGTCAACACTTCTTATTTTGCTCGATTATTGCGTTTGCAAAGCATATCATAAATCTTGTTACATTTTGTTATTTTTATGTCTAGGATGATGTAAGGGGAGGCGGGGTGGGGAAAGTTTTGTCCGTGATGTATGAATTCAACGCGTGGTAAACATCAAAACACCACCGCCACTGATGATGGTAACGCATGAATTTAATAACGCGTGGAAATTTTCACGAGCGATGGGGTATTGGGTGGTGAGGGAAATTGTTGGGTGTGGTGGTAAGTGATAACCATTGCCACTAAAAAAGGTTGTGAGTGATGGAATAATGGTTGATGACATGGCAGAACTTGATTGAATGTTTTTGTGATGGAATTTTTGCTAGTGATAACCACCCCCTCCCCCTAAGACCGCCCGTAATGGGCGTTTTGTTTTCAAAATCCTGGCCCAAACACGCCCAATCCCGCCCCGAGCCCACCCCCTTTGGTTAAATTATTGAGGTAACCCGGTTTAATCTGTATTGTTTGAAATAAAAGTCTTTAGGGGTTAATGACCATGTCCCGGATATCCCTGACATCATTGTATTATAAAATGGCCACGTCTTAAGCACGGGGTGTAGGCATACACCTGACAGTTGCTTAAGTAATAACGGTATCTCACTCTCTTGTGGGCCTATACTTGTGGCGTGTCTGTTAATCTGACTCGGTTTCTACATCGGGCCCTGAACGTACAACGAACATGTAAATCTGTATACAAGATTATAAATATAATTGTCCCAAGTTATAAAAGATTAATTTTGCCTTTATGCATTTTAATCAATGTGTCAAAATATTTTGTGCCTGGTGCACCTAAATCAATTTATTAAACTCTTTTCAAATGAGTCAGTTGAATGTATTTACCAGTGAAAACTGACGTATTTTCCAAAAAGGTTAAGTGACAGGTACTGAACGTAATTGGCTGGAAGCTCAGGGCGCTAATAAGGAATCTTGCAAGTTCTAGGCGTCTAAAGTATGTTGAACAAATGTTTATATTTTAAGATCCGCATGTGGATCCTTTACTTTCCGTTGTAATACTTGATATTACTTTATATTCGGATTGTAATATATTTATCTTTTGCTTCCGCTGTGCATTTAAATATTGTGTTGTTTGACTATTATGCTGCCAACCACGTCACGATACTCCCCACCGGGCCCACCGGTGACACGTGGAAAGTCGGGGTGTGACAGATAACCATTCCGGCCACTCGGAGTTGTTTGCTTCGTTTTTCAAGTTCATTCGGATCAACCTCTTCTCATTCTCCACCGCAATTAGCTCGATCTCGTCCTTTTGGCTTTTCAGCTTTTTGGTGACTTCGGGGTGGCTGGTGGTGGTGGAGTAGCATAATTCTGGGTAGAATGTGTTGTCGCATGATGATTTTACAATGGCATGAGCTGTGGAAGCCGTGATACACTGTGGGTGGGACTCGTCGGACCTGGAATTACGAGATTTGACCTTGACAACGATGCCGATTAAAGCGGAGACTAGAAGGATTGAAGCAAAAGCAATTAAGAAGAGGCTTTTTCTTTTGTTACTAGAGTCCAAGACTCCGACGAAGAAAGCTTTGATCTGGGTCATGATCACTATCTGAAATGGATAGTGAAAAAGGAAGGTTGAACTGAAATGATCATGGCCCAGATCAAAGCTTTCTTCACCGGAGTCTTAGACCATGTGTAGTGGTTAACACCTCACCCTTGGGCGTTTTACGCCATGTGGCATCCCAGTCAGCAATAGGGCATTATGGGGCGTTTTATAAAATGGGTGTAGTGGGGACGTGGGACATCATGTTAAAAGGGATGTAAATAGAATTTAAATAAAAAAACCATAAGACTGGATAGAATGTGATTTAGACCCAACAAGTTCGGATACTTGCTTAATATGGGTAGTTCATACACATTCTGGATTTTGAGATAAAACCGATAAGGTTTGTCCGTTTAGGCTAATTTATGTAAACTAGTTACATAAACCGAACTGAACGCGTAATAAGCATAACGGGTATACATATAAGCCATTTACAGGTTTCCTAAGTTAATATGCTTCATATATGTTGTGACATCAGTAATATGTCTTTTATTATGCCCGAAACGAATTTAAACACAAACTATGCCCCGTAGGGGTAGTTTGGTCATTTACAAGGTTATAAAAGGGTTTAATTATTTACCTGAGTTACAGGTCTGATGTAATCAGCAAAAATACTTATTTTACCAAGTTATAACAGTAGGGTAAAGTATATATGTGAAATTTATCCATTATAACCAAACTATGCACCGTAGGGGCATTTTGGTAATTTCACATAAGCCGTAAAGCTCAAAACTGAAGTCTGAGTTAAACAACTTTTGCTTACTGTTAAAATATTATAATTTGCCCAAAATATCACAAGTTTGACCCGACATTTGACCTAGTTAGAGTGGGAATCAGGGGGAACCCTTTTAAGGGTTTATTACTCACATAATTACCAACTTATAACTACTTTTGATTCGAATAATCACTGGACCATTAGTGATTAATCTTAAAGTCAACCGTTAATTATAACGGTTTGACTTTTAAGCTATAACTAAGTAAAAACTTAACTAAGGAAGGATTAGCAACTTACTGAAGTCCTATGCTTGATTAGGAAGGTCTTGTGTCTGCTCTTAAGCTCCCAAAAGCTCCAGAATTGCACAAGAAGTGAATGATCAAATGGTTGTAACTTCATGGCCTTTTATAGTGTTTAACTCACCATAGATTGTTGACAAATAAGTCTACCACTGACCACAACTCATCAACAAGTGTCCCTAGTGTTCTAGGGGTTGTTTAGGGGCCAAGCAAGACGAGGAAATTCGTTTAAAGGTCGAAAATCGCGTTTAAACAACAACCAGCCCCGTTTTCTGTTACTGGGCATCCCTTGCGCACCGTAAGCATAAGCCTTGCGGTGCGCAAGGCTTCTGACCAGCTTTCAAAATTTCTATTTCTTGCATAAGTGACTCTTGGCCCTTCCGAAAGGTCAACTAACCTTTATATATTGCAATTTGAGCCCTCCATATTTACTTACAAGGGCTTTAGGATATTTACCCACTTTGTTAAGTCCTCGGTTAACTTTATTGTTACCCGAAAGGTCCTAACTTTCAACGTTGACGCTTTAACCCCTCGCATACGAATTTGATCATAACTTTCTCATACGATAACGAAACTTTACGAAATTTATATCGCGTATTCTAGTGAGCATAATTAACCGTTACAAAGCTTCGGGTTTGTTAAAAGGTCACTCAGAGGTATAACTTAAACATGTTGACACATTTAACCCTTGTAGTTTGTAATCTCTCACTTTTAGCTTCGTATGATCCATGATTTATTCGTTTTAAGGTATGAGTATCATGTAGGGTTAATGTACGATATATTTATTCACTGTTGACATTTAGAACACGTATTTTCACATTCTTTCCATGATTGTCAACTTTAGTCCTTCCAGAGCATTCTTTTACACGTTCAAGCTTATGACACATGTCAATACATTATAGGACGTGAATTTTCGAGGTGTTACATCCTCACCCCCTTAAAAGAAATCTCGACCTCGAGATTTGTTAAAGTAAAGGAAGTATTTTCTGCCTTAAATTGGCTTAATCTTCCTCAGTACCTTTGAGCCTCTAAGGCACTACAATTGACCTTTATAATAGGTACATGTATCTTTTGGAGCTTCTAATCCTGTCGATCCTTAGTCAACACAGGTTGCTCATCATATCATAAATCTGCATATCATTATGGGATAGTGCTTCTTGACTTATTTGCGAAACACATCCTTCAGTCACTAGTGTGCAATGTATTGCGAGCTCCGCCAAGCTCCTTAAATATGTTTTAGCTCGTAAGCTATTTAATCTTGATACATTCGATTTCCTTCGAATGGTTCTATATATCCAGAGCTTAACTAGCCTAAAAATTTAACAATTTGGCACACCCTTCCTGGGTGATATCCCTTGTTGAACCCTATTCCTTAACAAGAATTTAGGAAGGTTGCTACCTTCCATCAATCCTTGATTTTTCTGCCGAATACTGGCAACTTACCGATAATTAGGGATTTGTGTGATCTTATTTGTTGTTTCCAATGCAACTTTTAGATCCTGATAATTGAACTTACCAATCTATTGTCCTAACAATAGATGTTTAACATTCCATTTATACAAGGTCTCCAAGGGAGCAGCCTTGATGTTTATATATCAACTATTATAGAAAAGCTTATCTTACGGTGGAATGGTTATTCCAACCACTGCTTAACAAATTTTTAAGGAATAGCTAATCCTTGCCGTTAGTCAAACAAATCGACGATCCTGGGCAGCTGATGGCAATTCTTAATCGTTGCCTAAGTAGGGTTGCGGTAACAATGCATAAGCAAAATGAACCGTCTTTCATACTTAACTATACCGAATTCTCCGGATATTGAGTCAGGCTATATGAATCTATATCTTAAAATTTACTTAATCAGGGTTTCGATTATTCCATAATCAACATGAGTTCTTACAACACTTCAACCCAAAGCGGGATGTTAGTCTTAACTCTACCTGCCTCTAGGGAGGTAAACAGGGCAGTCTTAGGAGAAGATAATCAAAATACAAGGAGGTTACAGAGATTTTCCCAATCTCAGGCTCCAGTTCATCCATCCTTGCTCGTGCCAAATGAGTGACACTTTTATGTTATGAATCCACAGGTTCCTTTACCAGGAAACATTTATTTGGACAATTCTATTTTCTAGATATCTTCTTTGAATACTACTAGTCGACTTTAGTACAATATGACCATTGGGATATCTCAGGGGTTCCATGCATTAAACCTCCATACTGATCAGGCATGGAAGTAATCTATGGGACACACTAGGATACGCCAATCCTCATGACGGGTGGTCCGTAGGACAACCTTTAAATGAGCTAAATACGTGCATATCCCATATTTTACACGGTTATGTATCATGAATGTAATAACTACGAGTGTTCGTGTGTTTTACAGGTAAATTGCTTAATTCGGTTAAATTGGAACGCGTAGGTTACGGTTTGAAGAAAGACATATGCACATTTACTCTTGAGGGTTTTGACCTTTGAGAAAAATATGTCAACATAATCATCACATCAGGCAATATATATACACGCACGTGAAGAGGAGGACAAGAAAGTCAATATACCCATCATTATATATCACGTGACTTAGGGGGTTTTTGGTCACATACATCATCAATTTTAGAACATATACACGCACACGATTTTTTTAAGGAGGTGGCGACACATGCAAACTTCGAGGGAAGCAACTAGGAAAGTAATTATATGCCATCAACAGTGTTTAAAGAAAAAAAAAGAAAAGAAAAAAAACATCATCATGAAATAAAAAGAATTTTTGGGAGCAGCCATCAAGATAAAAGGTCACGTGAGGAGGGTAGTCAACAACACATCATCCATGATAATTTTCAATACACATATACAATTGAATTGGAGAGAAGTGACATCACATGGGCTTGGCTGACTTTGGAGATACAACATCACGTGAACAAGTTAACAACCCCATCATCACTGATGGGTCGAGATCTTGTGAGTGGCGGCTGGGCTTTTGTTTCAAAGGGCCTCATGTGGGTTTGATTTGGGCCGTACACCTGGACTTGGGATACACACGCGTAAATTGGCGGCATATTTTCTTTTGTTGGACCGACTGGAGAGGGGATGTAACTTATCACATTTAATTTTTTTATGGAGTTTTATGGGGCCAATCATGCTAATTTCGGTTACTATCTGCTTTGACACAAATTTTGGGAGAAATTGGAGAGACTTGGAGCTTGAGGAACACTTGTTAATCTCTTGTTTTATGTTTTTGATTCCCTTGAACATTGAAACTATTATCATGATGGTTGTTCAAGTCATGAATAGCTAAACTCTTTATGGTCATCTTTAGTTGAAGGTTTGTATGAAACAATTGTGTTTTGATTCCATATTTCTAGAATGGTAAACTCTATCTATGTCTTGTTTATTATGGTGTGTGATTGCTTAGTTGTAAATTGTTGATTCTTATGATATTCTAGTTTGAAACCATACGTTCTTGGTGCCGTTGGCAATCGAGATATCATGGGTAGAATTAGGATTGGGTAAGGGTTGATTGGTCATCGGGTAACAACCTCACGTTCTAGGAATCTGAGTACTTCGTTCCCTTTTATCACAATAAGTAATTAGACACGAACTATGTCTATGTAGTTCTTTCTAGTGGATGATAGCACAATTGTTGAAGCAAACCGGAAACTTAGGATGGTCATTCATCTCCAAATTGATTGCAAACTCAACTTTTATTTCGCAAATTAATTAGTATTCTTAGTTTTTAAAATCAATCCAATCAAACCAACTCTTGAATTTTACTTTTCTTGCAATTAGTTTAATTTTAGGTAACTTAGATAAATCTTCAAATAACACACATTCCACAAACTCCCTGTGTTCGATACCCACTTACCGCTATCTATTAGTAGTATTTGGATTTAAATTTGCGTGTACCTACGACTGCACGTCAAATTTTGGCGCCGTTGCCGGGGAGTAGTGCGCAACGTGTGTTATTTTATTTCTTTTTAAGTTTGTTATTTTTCTGGTTTACGCTGGGTGTGTTAGTGTGCAGGTATTGACAGGTGCATGCATACTAGGAGCTCTCACAAGCTATCACCTTTGGCATTTGATCCGGAAATGAGTTACCAAGAGGAGTACGATTACGGTGATTATTATGATGAATATTCTCAACTTTCATATGAAGGCCCTCAGATGTATGATCAAGACTATTATCATGCTCAGTATACATTTGATCAGTATGGTTATGAATGTGTAACCCAACAACTTACTTTGCACTATCAGTCACATAAATCTGAAAGTCTTGACGAGATGATGAGAAAGAGACACATGGTTCATGTTGAAAAAGAATTAACAAAACCTCATTTGTCAATGGAAGAACGAGTAGAACTTTTGGAATGGAAATATGATTTGTTACCAAAAGAGGTGAAAGAGATGAGGCCAGGGACGTCGATATTGGAAAAACGTCAAGCAAAAAAACACTGGATATATATGCAGATTGAACAAATGACACCTATGGGTGATGTAGAAGAAAAGGTTATGAGTCCTCCCGAACTTGAAACTGAATTATTAGGGCCAAATGAGGAATATACAATTGAAATTATTGTGGAGGAACCACCCATGGAGAGCAAAGTTGAGGGCGTTTTACTTGATGAACCAATCAAAGTTGATTACAACTCTCCGGCTATGGTGGTTATGGAAACCAAGAGTGTTAAGGATGCATGTTTAGAAACTAGGAAGGTGGCACTTCATGATGTGGGAGATTTCATTCATAAATTATGTTTATGGGAGAGTTTGGATTTGTTGGAAATTCGGTAGGAAAATGTGGATTTAAAGAATTTTGCAAAGAAAGATGGGACGTGACAAAGCACACACACAATAGAAGAATCAAACACCGTGCTTACATTAGCAACGAAAAAGGTAAATGTGCATTGAGACCACCTTGAGACATATCAGGTACGGTCGGGCTGAAGACCTAAACTTTAGCGCTGCTTGGGAGGCAACCCAAGGTGTTTTTAGATAAGTGTGGGGAAGATGTGCGGAGAGTTGCGTGAAGGTGATGATAGGAAGTCGGATTATCTACAACATATGTTGTGTCAAACTTCACCAGGTCAATGTACTCTTTCCTTAGTCTTGTTATGTTCTTTAGTATTAAAATATTGGTATTAGTTGTTAAAAAAAAATAATAAAAAAAAAGAAATTTGGGATTTGAGAGTATTAGCGAAAGCTAATGTTTTTTGTTAGAAGCGATCTTTCCCTCAAAACCATACATTGGGACAATGTATCCCAAGTGTGGGGATGAGGGGAATTTTTTTGAGAATTTTAAAATTTTTTGTGAAGCCAAGCGAAAATTGTCAAAATTTGAAAACTTGATATTGTTCCACTTGACACACCGACACCCATTTCTAGTCCTTTATTGGTGAGAGTTTGAGCCACATATGATTATTAATGATTTTATTTGTTTTGAGTGGCGGTGTGTTTATTGTGTTAATAGAACTTGTGTACGAATTCTTGTTAAATCCTAGAGTTAGCATGCTTTTGAAAATGATAGGGGACTTTTAGGTAGCCTCGTCTAGATGTGTGAGAGTGTGGGATTGGTGGGTTGGACCTCATACTTTATATATATGAGCTTTGTATTGTAAGGGGTGGGGGTTTGGTCTTTAGAAAGCCATGTTTGAGCCTTATACCATTCGGTTGTGACCCAAACCTACTTCCTGCAAAATTTTACCTATTGAGATGACCCGGTTTAGGAGATTTAGTATGTAGTATTGATGTTCTTGTATATATTGTTGAGTTTGATGTGTTATGAAAAAAATGAAAAAAAAAAAGTATTTAGTTGCAATAGTAGTTGAGAATGTTGAAGAAGTTGTGTATATATTTGATGGTTGCTTTGTTTAGTGGTAGAAATAAAAACCAGGTCAAATCAATTAGCTCTCGCATATATATTCCTCCATTTTCCTACCTTTGCACCTAGCCCCGTTACAACCCGTAAGTCCTTTTGATTCATAAGCATGCTAAATACTCAATAGGAGGAGACTTGATTTTTATACAAGCTTATTGTCGCACAAACACACACACACGCATTGAGTGGTTTAGCATTATGTGCTAATATTTCTTGTCACCGAGAGTTTTTGTGAGGGGTGTGTCTTGTGGTATGATTGAAAGTTAGTAAAAGGACGATACATTTTAGCTTGGTTTGCATGTTGATCGCTTGTGGTTTTGAAATAGTTTTTGAATCGGTTGCTTGGGACAAGCAACGGGTAAGTGTGGGGATGTGACGGGTGGTCCGTAGGACAACCCTTAAATGAGCTAAATAAGTGCATATCCCATATTTTACACGGTTATGTATCGTGAATGTGATAACTACGAGTGTTCGTGTGTTTTACAGGTAAATCGCTTAATTCGGTTAAATTGGAACACGTAGATTACGGTTTGAAGAAAGACATATGCACATTTACTCTTGAGGGTTTTGACCTTTGAGAAAAATATGTCAACATAATCATCACATCAGCCAATATATATACACGCACGTGAAGAGGAGGACAAGAAAGTCAATATACCCATCATTATATATCACGTGACTTAGGGGGGTTTTTGGTCACATACATCATCAATTTTAGAACATATACACGCACACGATTGTTTTAAGGAGGTGGCGACACATGCAAACTTCGAGGGAAGCAACTAGGAAAGTTATTATATGCCATCAACAGTGTTTAAAGAAAAAAAAAGAAAAGAAAAAAAACATCATCATGAAATAAAAAGAATTTTTGGGAGCAGCCATCAAGATAAAAGGTCACGTGAGGAGGGTAGTCAACAACACATCATCCATGATAATTTTCAATACACATATACAATTGAATTGGAGAGAAGTGACATCACATGGGCTTGGCTGACTTTGGAGATACAACATCACGTGAACAAGTCAACAACCCCATCATCACTGATGGGTCGAGATCTTGTGAGTGGCGGCTGGGCTTTTGTTTCAAAGGGCCTCATGTGGGTTTGATTTGGGCCGCACACCTGGACTTGGGATACACACGCGTATATTGGCGGCATATTTTCTTTTGTTGGACCGACTGGAGAGGGGATGTAACTTATCACATTTAATTTTTTTTATGGAGTTTTATGGGGCCAATCATGCTAATTTCGGTTACTATCTGCTTTGACACGAATTTTGGGAGAAATTGGAGAGACTTGGAGCTTGAGGAACACTTGTTAATCTCTTGTTTTATGTTTTGGATTCCCTTGAACATTGAAACTATTATCATGATGGTTGTTCAAGTCATGAATAGCTAAACTCTTTATGGTCATCTTTAGTTGAAGGTTTGTATGAAACAATTGTGTTTTGATTCCATATTTCTAGAATGGTAAACTCTATCTATGTCTTGTTTATTATGGTGTGTGATTGCTTAGTTGTAAATTGTTGATTCTTATGATATTCTAGTTTGAAACCATACGTTCTTGGTGCCGTTGGCAATCGAGATATCATGGGTAGAATTAGGATTGGGTAAGGGTTGATTGGTCATCGGGTAACAACCTCACGTTCTAGGAATCTGAGTACTTCGTTCCCTTTTATCACAATAAGTAATTACACACGAACTATGTCTATGTAGTTCTTTCTAGTGGATGATAGCACAATTGTTGAAGCAAACCGGAAACTTAGGATGGTCATTCATCTCCAAATTGTTTACAAACTCAACTTGTATTTCGCAAATTAATTAGTATTCTTAGTTTTTAAAATCAATCCAATCAAACCAACTCTTGAATTTTACTTTTCTTGCAATTAGTTTAATTTTAGGTAACTTAGATAAATCTTCAAATAACACACATTCCACAAACTCCCTGTGTTCGATACCCACTTACCGCTATCTATTTAGTAGTAATTGGATTAAATTTGATTGTGACCACGACATCACGTCACCTCATATGGAACTTTTATCAAACATAGTTTGGCATTCACAGGCGATAGAAAAACAATGAGAAAAATAATTAAAATAACATATGTTGTCGTACTCTATGCGAAGAAAGAGTACTCTTAGATATTTCGGAAGGATTCCTTGCTGATACTAGAAGAATCGGTTACTATGGTTTCCTTGGTAAGTTATACCTTGTGGATAATATAAAAGTTTGCTAAGCTCATGGTTTATGAAGATTTATTATTGCCTGTACTAATCAGGACACTTAGCAGAAATTATCCTTGGTAAATGATAAGGATTGTACTTGATGACTTCGTGAACTGCCTCTTGGCATTCATCAAGTGAGTTCAGGCATTTCTTCCTTTAGCCTTTCCAGGCTTAGCTGCACCTTCTTTGGCGGCTTTATGGAGTCTAGTTCTGATGCGGCCTTACTCACCACAGCCGTGATAGACTGCATTCTTATTAGATCAAGAGTTTTAAGGCTTGAACATAGTTCTTCACCTTTGGACAGGGAGTCATAGACTACAACTGTCATCGTCTTGAAAGGCGATTCACTTGACAGAAAGGTAAACCAATTAACATCACTAATGGATGTCTATATATAATTATCGTATCTAATGATATTAGTCATGATCACATCGATCATATTGACTATTAGATTTGGGTATAATCCCATCATTTTGAATAGGGGATCCTAAAGATCACCACTATTTTGTCTTATCGACAATAGAGTAAAGTATGGCCCGTAGGCAATTCATCACTAGGGATGTCAATATTATGAATTTATGATCATCATACCGATGATACTAGTCAGGATCGCAATGATCATATAGACTGTTAGGCTTGAGCGCAGCTCATTACCTTAAACAGGGGATCATAGGGATCATAATGTTTGTGTCACAAATGGACAATATAATATGGCCCATAGGCGAAACATCACTAATGGATGTTTATAATGGATTCATCATTTTAGATGATATAAGTCAGGATTGCATTAGTCATATTGACTATTTGGCTTGAGCATAGCTCACCACCTTAGACAAGGAATCATAAAGATCATAATGTCAATGTCTCAGATGGACAATTTAGTATAGCCCGTAGGCAAAACATCTTTTCTTGACAGGGAGTTGTAGGCTACCACTGTCTTTAGCCTCGGAGGGCGTTAATTATAGCCCGTAGGCATTTCCCTCCTAAGGGATATTTATGGTATGATCATCTTTTCAGATGATATTAGTCGAGATCATACGGACCCTACCGACTATTATGTTTGGACGTATTCCAACATCTTTAGACAGGGTCAAAGACCCCACTGTCGTTGTCTTATCGGACAACAAATTTAGCCCATAGGCACTTCATCACTCACGGATGTTTATAATATGATCATCTTATAATATGATATAAGCCATGATTTCTAGATCATAAGGCAAATTAGGAATTTAAAAATTTCCAATATAGGGATGACTGTTGTGATTTTATCGAATCACATTTGTCAGGAGTGCTAACACGTTCTTAGGTGTTAACAAGGATCTGAATCCCTTGAGTAGGTTTCACCATCTTGGCCGCGTAGGCTAGGTTTCACCTTTAAGATTCTTTTTTAAAATGCATACTGGCAGGGAAGGAAGGATATTTATTTTATTTAGGATTTTTATCATAAATCCTAATTTACAAGTTAATAATAGCACAAATGGCCTAGTTGCGTAGACAAGTTTAATTTATAAGCCATGATTTCGGAGAATTGAGGTATTAAGGTTTGAATCAAAGTTCATTACCTTTTCTTGACAGGGAGTTATAGGCTACCACTGTCTTTAGTCTCAGAGGACATTAACTATAGCCCGTAGGCACTTCCCTTCTAAGGGATGTTTATTATGGAATTTCCCCTTAGGGTAATTCATTAACCATGGTAAAAAGAGACCATATTCGGTTAATTTATTGCTCACATTTATTTAGGATTTCTATTATAATTTATCCTAATTATAAACAATAACAATATATATTAGCACATAAGGCCTAGTCACAAGGTCAATTTTTAAATTATTAGCCAGGATTTCAGAGAATCGAGGCATGAAGGTTTGAATCATAGTTCATTACCTTTGTCAGACAGGGAGTCATAGCTACCACTGTCTTTTGGCTCATGTAGAAATGAGCAAGGCCCGTAGGCGTTATATTACCACGTATGGTCAAAATATGATCATCTTAATTGATGATTTAAACCCATGATTCAGAGATCATTCAGTTGGGTTAGAAATCTTTTGGATAGGTTTTACCGTCTTGGCCATGTCTGCAATGACATTTAGGCTAGGTTTTACCATCTTGGCCATGTCTGCATTGACATTTAGGCTAGGTTTTACCTTTAAGATTGTTTTTAATAATTAACGCAGAACAATTTCTAAATTGAAATGTTAATAAGGATCTGAATCTAAATTGAGGAACTGCCATCTTGGCCGGGTCTTAATATGACACGAGGCTAGGTCTTGTCCTTTTAGATTTTGCCATTTTATTATAATGGTAGATTGATGTGTGTAAAATGCAACATATAAATTACATCAAATGAGGCATAAAACTAACCCTTTTTAAGTACTAATGTTGGAAAAAGAGTGTTTTTGTCTTCCTTTTGTATTTTCAGGATTAAATGAGCTCAAATTCACAAAAGAAGCAAAAAGACAGCTAAATCTAACATAAATACAAGGAAAGGAACATAAGTGGACTGCCCGACCCCTCAACGGCACCTTCCAAAGCAAAATGGAGAAGGCAGAAGTCTGAACACGCCCCGTGCTCAGCCAGCACGGGGGCGTGCCCAAGAAGCAGCAGAAAAGACAAATCTATAGAAGCTTCTATTGCCCACCACGGGGCGTGCCCAGCGGACACGGGGGCGTGTCGAAAGTACTGCAGGCGCATTAATTGTAATTGCGAATTACAATTAATGAAGAGAGAGAGTGTCAGACAGGCACGGGGCCGTGCCCAGCGGACATGGGGCCGTGCCCAGCTCTCTGTTCAGCCTATAAATAGGAGTGCTTGGATTCATTTCATCTCATCCCTTGGCACACCACCTCTCTCACACTTCATCCACCACCCACCACCATCACAACACCATCATCCACCACCATCATCCATTGTCCATCGTAGAGTGTGTGAGTCGTCTCGGGATCCAAGATTGATCGTAAGAGTTCTTGACAATCAAGGCCATGTTTGCCTAAGTCTCTTACATCACTTGGTGAAGACAAAGTGTCTAGTTTAATACTTTTTATTTCTAATCTTTTGCACTTTTTATTTGGTTTTGTATTAATGACTTTAATAACTAGTTACTTATGTTGAAGGTGATCTTTCCTTATCGTTTGTCCGTGGTGTCTTGGCATTATTTTACTGTCTATATAAAATAAAAGATTTTCACCATTCATATCTCCACGGTCTATATGGAGGTATGTTGGCTACCTGGTCGGGGGTTAAGGGAACGGTTTGGTAAAGGTCTTGCCATTGTTCAGCGTTTAGAGGTCCTGCAATGGACCTGGGTCAAATTTAGTAGGACCTCCTTCAATACTTCACGGTATTGGATGGCGGGGGTCCAAACTCTTTGACCCCCTCATAAGTTAACTACTATTAATACTATAACCCGGCTATTTAGGACTGTATCCCTGCTGACTCAGACTACTTAGCCGAGGGTAACGTCACCGCCAAAAGCGGGGCCTACCACAATACTGCATTAATAACTTAATTCATTATCTTCCAATAATCCACCCTTTTAGGATTGTATCCTTGCTGACTCAAACTACTGGGGTGGGGGTAACGTCACCTTCAAAAGAGGGGCCTACTACAATAACTAAGATAATCTCTTAATTATGTGCAAAAGTGCGGAAATAATCAAAGGTTATACTAGATACGAGTCGGAACCAAGTGATTCATCTTGTCTATCTGTTTTTATTTTATTTTTATTTTCAGCATTTTAGTTAGTTTTTATTTTTCTTAGTTTAAAACAATTTTTCTAAACTCTTATTTTGATTAGACGTTGAGGATAAACCGGTACTAAAAGCTCTTGTGTCCTTGGACGACCTCGGTATCTTACCAACGCTATACTACACTCAACGATGGGTGCACTTGCCCATATGTGTGGTTAGTGTTAGTGAAATATCGTGTTTTATAAATTTAAAACTTGGCTAAAATAAGTGTTAAAAAGGGCTTAAAATATACACCTAAAATATACGACACTTCGCACGCATCATAGATCTTGCAAAAGGAATGTTATTTTCCATTTATTTAATATTTCCCGATTAGGATGAATATTTAGTCATTCCGCTATAAAATTAAAAAGTTCAAGGTTGCCCTAAACGGGACTTGAAAGGAATAATGTTGTCCTCGAAGAGACTAAAAGATAATTATGTCCTTATAAGGACTTATTAAGGAAACGATCTTCATCAAGAGAAGTTTCTTCTTTATTTTATTTCTGAACGTACTCTCCTTGGATGCCCGTTTCATTCTAGCCGCGGTACGAAGCTCAGCATTTCAGGGCTCCAGATGTGGAGAATTTCTATTACAGCTTTTTCGCTTGGCGACGTATATATAAAAATTTGGAAGCAAAAATTTCCAGATTAGGATTGAGAATATTCCTATGTTAAGTCTAGACTCAAAAGGTCAAAGAATGTGCTACTGTGTCATTGAGATTAAACACTAAGGGCTAGTGTTTAATTCACTCAATGTTGGCTCTGATACCAACCTGTCACACCCCGACTTTCCACGTGTCACCGGTGGGCCCGGTGGGGAGTATCGTGACGTGGTTGGCAACATAATAGTCAAACAACACAATATTTAAATGCACAGCGGAAGCAAAAGATAAATATATTACAATCCGAATATAAAGTAATATCAAGTATTACAACGGAAAGTAAAGGATCCACAGGCGGATCTTAAAATATAAACATTTGTTCAACAGACTTTAGACGCCTAGAACTTGCAAGATTCCTTATTAGTGCCCTGAGCTTCCAGCCAATTACGTTCACTACCTGTCACTTAACCTTATTGGAAAATACGTCAGTTTTCACTGGTAAATACACTCAACTGACTCATTTGAAAAGAGTTTAATAAATTGATTTAGGTGCACCAGGCACAAAATATTTTGACACATTGATTAAAATGAACAAAGGCAAAATTAATCTTTTATAACTTGGGACAATTATATTTATAATCTTGTATACAGATTTACATGTTCGTTGTACGTTCAGGGCCCGATGTAGAAACCGAGTCAGATTAACAGACACGCCACAAGTATAGGCCCACAAGAGAGTGAGATACCGTTATTACTTAAGCAACTGTCAGGTGTATGCCTACACCCCGTGCTTAAGACGTGGCCATTTTATAATACAATGATGTCAGGGATATCCGGGACATGGTCATTAACCCCTAAAGGCTTTTATTTCAAATAATACAGATTAAACCGGGTTACCTCAATAATTTAACCACAATAAGATTAAATATTCAATACACGACCAAGCGGTATCATTATACCATATCCCAAGCCCGTATAGGGAAAATAAGTTAAGAGTATTTACCTGAGCTAGCTCCTGTCTTAAATAGCAAGAATTTAATAACTCAGCCATATTCACTTAAGTAAGCGTAGGTACCATTTACCGGAAGGCTCTAGTCTGGAACGATGGTATAAATAACCAATTAGAATGCTAACGGGTCTTTAATTAAGCCTAAGCTTAGACCGGTTAGTCTTACCGAAAGATACGGTTCAAACGCATGATTAAGCGAAGACCGGATAGAATGTGATTTAGACCCGACAAGTTCGGATACTTGCTTAATATGGGTAGTTCATACACATTCTGGATTTTGAGATAAAACCGCTAAGGTTTGACCGTTTAGGCTAATTTATGTAAACTAGTTACATAAACCAAACCGAACGCGTAATAAGCGTAACGGGTATACATATGAGCCATTTACAGGTTTCCTAAGTTAATATGCTTCATATATGTTGTGAGATCAGTAAGATGTCTTTTATTATGCCCGAAACGAATTTAAACACAAACTATGCCCCGTAGGGGTAGTTTGGTCATTTACAAGGTTATAAAAGGGTTTAATTATTTACCTGAGTTACAGGTCTGATGTAATCAGCAAAAATACTTATTTTACCAAGTTATAACAGTAGGGTAAAGTATATATGTGAAATTTATCAATTATAACCAAACTATGCACCGTAGGGGCATTTTGGTAATTTCACATAAGCCGTAAAGCTCAAAACTGAAGTCTGAGTTAAACAACTTTTGCTTACTGTTAAAATATTATAATTTGCCCAAAATATCAGTAGTTATCAACCTTTGTATGTTTAAAATAGTAAACTGAAGTCTGAGTTAAACAACTTTTGCTTACTGTTAAAATATTATAATTTGCCCAAAATATCAGTAGGTATCAACCTTTGTATGTTTAAAATAGTTCTAGTACATACTATGCGTTAAAAACGCTTAATTAGGCGATTAGAAGTCGTTTCCGGGTTCTATATAGAAATCTGATATTTTTATTATTCTAGAAGGCTTAAAATAATTTATTTATCATTTAAGATCAGTAGCAAAAGGTTTGGAGTCGATTATATATGTAAAACTCATTTTATGGCCCTTAAGGGAAAAACCGACATTTACCGGATTAAGCCTACAACTATTAGTTATGCTCAGCCTAAAATTAATTAAAAATCTTCAAAAATCCCAAAATAATATATTACATCAGTGGGTAATAAGTTTGATATCAAAAAGTAGGCTTAACTAGGCTATACGCTAATTACGCCGTTTTATTAACATAAAGCTTCTTAATTACGCTAATGAGCATAACTCTCAATCTACACCTCGAACTGATGTCAAACTTTGCGTACAATTTTATATATCAGTAACTAAGGTTTCTACACTTTTACATTTTCACAAATCACGTTTTAAAGTGAAAAGGGCATAATGGTCAACATATGAGCAATTAACGGAATCATGCGTATTAATTGGTTAACTAATGAACCATGGTGTATAATCACAAAGGGTTATACTAGCATGTAACCTGGTCCAAATGAAGCTCTAAGGTATTTCTAAAACATACCAAAACGGGTCAGAACTGAAGTCAAAGCAAAAGTCAAAGCTTTGCGACTTTCGGTTCCGAACCGGGTCTAAACAGGAAATTCTCGGGTTGAACATGTTTAGACATGTTATTACACTAATTACCAAGTTATATTAATGATCAAACAGGTTGTATGTGTTCTACATTGCTAATTATGCATAAATTAGAAACTAAGTATCCTGTTGACTTTTTGATCACAAGTTTGACCCGACATTTGACCTAGTTAGAGTGGGAATCAGGGGGGACCCTTTTAAGGGTTTATTACTCACATAATTACCAACTTATAACTACTTTTGATTCAACTAATCACTGGACCATTAGTGATTAATCTTAAAGTCAACCGTTAATTACGACGGTTTGACTTTTAAGCTATAACTAAGTAAAAACTTAACTAAGGAAGGATTAGCAACTTACTGAAGTCCTATGCTTGATTAGGAAGGTCTTGTGTCTACTCTTAAGCTCCCAAAAGCTCCAGAATTGCACAAGAAGTGAATGATCAAATGGTTGTAACTTCATGGCCTTTATAGTGTTTAACTGTAACAACTCTCATCAAAAGTCCTAATTATTATCTTAATTTAACCAATAGGAAACCCTAATTGAGAAACCCAAGTGATTCTACACAAACCCTAAAATTTTCAGAACAATCGGAATCAGGATCAGGGCCCCTAAAACTCAGGGGGGGTAAAACCTAGTCGGTAATATCCACACAGTTTGCTGTCAAAAATTCAAAATAACGCAAAACCAACTCAGCTAAGCTATGCAGACACGAAGCAACCCTATAGTAGACTAGGGTCTCTCGCGCCACGCGACGCGCACAAGAGATCCTTTCGCGTGGCGCGAGGGGGGACATTTTTCATGTATAAATACAGGACCTTGGGACTTGAATTTTGTCTTTGGAACGACGTAAAATCGAGTTACGTAGACTGAGTTATCACAGAAACAGTCCACTAAACACACACAATCACTAATTGCTGCCACAATCAGGGTAATAACTCGATCGCTATTACGATTCAACGTCCGATCGATTATAACTATCCAACGATTGTTTAAGTGCCGCTCAAATTGAGTTATACTTTGTTATTCATCGTGATTTCGACTTGAATGTTTGAGTGCTGTTCGAAATCGGACTATACTCTGTCATTCGTTGTGAATCCGCTGAATTGATAAGTATTGCACTTGTACATCGTTGTGAGGGTTTAATCTCGTGAATTGTCGTAAATGCTGTATTAGTTACTAACCGGTTTGTGTGTGCATTGTTAATTAAATTAGGTTAATCAAGGCTAATCAGTAGGCTTATATTCTGCTCGTTAAATCTGCAATGTGAGTCATTCTCTTTTTATCAAATTACTTTCAAAATCATATTTATTTTTAAAGGTTATAATTACAGTGATTAAGTTTATGTAATCACCAAATTACAGCCGGTATGTGGGGTATTGTGCACATTACTACAGTTGTTATCACTTTAGGTGGGCGAACCTAAAATTAGTGATATTCGTCATTCATTGGGGCAGCCAATGGTGATATGACCACAGTCACCGTAAAGATTCGAGTGACAAATACTGTGGGTAGTTGGTTTGATATCAGAAACATTGTAATTTCTTAATACTGTGAATTATAACAAAAGAGTCGTTTTAGTAAAACTGAATGATTCACTCAGTATTTCCCTGCTGACAAAACCTTTTTAAACATGTTTCAGGTGATCTGTTGTGAGCACAGGAAAAGTGCCGTGGAGCACTACAAGCTTAGAAAGTGGCTCAATGTAAATAAATAAAGAAACATGTTTTGAGAAATAAAGATTTCCAGAGAAAATCACTTTATTGTAAATTATGGGATTTATCCCTATATTATATATAAACGATCAGTTTTAATATTAATCGATCCTGTTTAAAAAGACTTCCGCTGTCACTTAATTAAATACCATCGGATTTCCTGCCTCGCGGCTCTGGACCGGGTCAAACCGGGGCCAAGGGCCGTGACAGGAAAAGGTGGTATCAGAGCCACTGATTTAAGCTTACTATTGATTTTAGCCTATTAAAATAATTGAAAGATACTTAGGAAATTTAATTGCTATTCTGTGAAAATATGTTTTATTAATTGATAAATTGTTGAGTTACAGTATGGGTAAGCAAAAGATTTCTGCTATCTACCACAAATTAGATACTGCACCCACAGAAAAAGGAACCTCTTCCTCCAAGCACCCAGCAGATCTGGAAGAAGGGATTTTTGTCCGTAAAGCAAATTATGAAAATCCTCTCACCCAAGATAAAAGAAATTCGATTCTTAGAAAGGGACAGGAGAAAATAAAGAAACCCCAAGTCAAGAAAGTGAGGTTTAATCCAGAAATCCAGGAATTAGGCAATAGGTCACCTTGGGAAGACACATTAGATGAAAAATGGGAAACCTTTATATGCTAGCTACCGTAGCAGAGAATGCAAACCTCTAAACTATCAATAAGCATGGGCTAGTAGAAAACTAATACCAGTAAATAAATAAATTATAGTGTGTTCACTTTCCTGTAGTCTTTTGTACAAATCAGTATGCAATAAACTTTAATGTTTATTTGTAAAACTTTGTTCCAAAGTTTTAACTTAGCATTTTTGTGCATTTTGCATATATGCTATCCAGCATGAGTGAGATATCGGAAGCATTTCAGAATCTCAACCTCTACCCAGTACCAATTGAAGTCTCCCACGACTTTACTGGTTATATTGCTGACATAGAGGAACCTCTGGAATTCCAAGCTCCACCGCTGGAAAAAGCAAAACTTAAAAAGAAGAGAAGATATGTAGGATGGAGGAAAGTGCACAGGAGAAAGCCAGCTACTAGGAAACTCCCTAAAATAGAAAACCCTATAGATAAAGGAAAAGGAATCGAAATCGGAGAAAGTTCTAATCCAGCAGAGATAGAAATCAGGAAAGATCCCAAACAAAAAGGAATAGAAATTGGATAGAGTTCGAGACAATCTGAAGAAATCACATTTCAAGACGAAATCGACCGTCTACTGGCAAATTGTGATGTCATTAGCCCTATCCATAATAATCTATATCCTTACATAGAAACCCAACTTCCTGTCAATCTGGAACCAGCTATTCCAGACCCACTAATCCACACTCGACCTTTAGGCCAAATGGAAGAATGGTGGACAAATGACTGGCAATTTGAAAATATCATCAACAATCCTTATTCTTTCCTTCCACAGTTTGATCCAGAACCTATCCCCAATCCTCCAATGAGCAACGAAAACTTAGCCGAACTCCGTCAGTTCGGTGAAGAGCTGGTAGGTACAGGGAATAGGATCCGGGAAATGGGGGAACAAATTTCCTGGAAGTACGACGAAAGGGAGCGTCGCTACTAAACTGCCAGTTGACCAAAGAATAGTGGGTTGGGAAGAATGTCTGTATAATAATAATAATAGTTAAATATAATTCTGTAAAATGGGAAATAAAACATTGTAAGATAAACAGTGTGTATGGATGCCTATATAATATATAAAGCAAAATAGAAGTCGAAACATCAACAATTTTGGATATATATCTGTGTTGTAAGAGTTTATGTGCTTCTGTGTAATTGTTTTATTTACAATCATTTGATACTAATTGTTATATTTTCATAATTATCAGATGGAAAACGCTAATAATGAACCAGTTAATGAGATTAATCAATCTGAGCAACAATCGGGAGATCAATATATGACTAGACAGGATATAGAAAATATTGTTGCTCAAGGGATAGCCAATGTTATTCCAGCATTCGTTGCTGCTATTAAAAATCCAATAGAACCGCAACAAATCGTTCCTAGTAAACGTACTCAAGAAGATAATTTTAGTCATAGTGTAAATGGAGGCGGCAATCATGACGATAATAATCTACGACAGGCTCCACCTCCTAAGAAAATGAAAGCTGCAACACCTGGTTGCACTTTCAAAGAATTTCTTGCTTGCAAACCTGCTGAATTTGCAGGAAAAGAAGGAGCAACTGCAGTACTGCGTTGGTTAGAGAAAACCGAAGCAGTAATTGCAATAAGTAAGTGTTCAGAAGAAGATCAGGTGATGTATGCGTCAAATTTGTTCAAAGAAGGGGCACTAGAGTGGTGGAACACGGTGCTACATGCAAAAGGAAGAAGGATGGCATATGCTATGAACTGGGAAGAATTTAAAATTCTTGTAGAAAGAAAATATTGTCCTGAATATGAAAAGGAACAAATGGCAAATAAGTTCCTAAATCATCGTATGATAGGCGTAGAGTGTCGTGGTTATACTTCAACATTCTTTGAATACGCTAGAGTGGTACCAACACTGGCTTGGCCAGAACCGGTACTCATTTCTCGTTACATTTGGGGATTAATTAGTGAAATTCGTAACATCGTTAAAGCTGCGAGACCTCGCACTATTGACGATGCTGTGGAACTAGCTAATACCCTAACTGATGAACTAGTACGCACAAGAGAAGAAGATCGAAAGAAGGAATTGGCTCAAAAGATTACCCAAGGATTTCGTGTGGGTAATGATAATAATAGGTTCAAGAAAAGAGGAAGAAGATAATCTGCACAACCACCTTTATGTAAAAATTGCAAAAAGAATCATTTTGGAAAATGCTATGTAATTTGCAATTTTTGCAAAATGGCAGGACATAGTGAAGAAAATTGCAAAAAGAAAACAATAGTCTGCTATAACTGTGGAGAAACAGGACATTACAAAACAGAATGTCCTAAATTGACTAAAATCGCAGACAATAAAGGCACACCAGCTGATGGAACAACAAAGAAGACTGCCCGAGCATTCCAGCTAACCACTCAGGAAGCCGAACTCATTCCCGACGTCATCGCCGGTACGTTCTTGGTCCACGACGTTTATGCAAAAGTATTATTTGACTCTGGTGCAAACCAAAGTTTTATTAATACTTCATTTTGCCAAGCTCTTAATTTACCCTTAACCACCCTTAGGCAAATTTTTACAGTCGAAACGGCAGATGGGAATTCTGTTAACATAAATAACGTTTTGCAAGAAGGAAAGATAGAACTGTTAGGCCATAAATTTTCTGCAAAACTGTTACCTATGAAGTTAGCCGGATTCGATGTAGTGTTAGGAATGGATTGGTTAATAGCCAACCATGCTCGAATCCTTTGTGATAAGAATTCGGTAGAAATCAGTACTCCCACAGGAGAGGTAATTTTAATTACAGGAGATAAACCACAAAAGCCACTGAAATTTATTTCAGTCATGAAGTTGGCTAGTTATTCAAGAAAACAAGAAATGGTGTATATGATTTCGGTAATCATTAACACTAAAAGTAAGGAACTTTCAGACATCCCTATAGTTTCAGAATACCCAGACATCTTTCCAGAAGAATTACATGGGTTACCACCTAATAGAGAGGTAGAGTTTAGAATTCATCTAATTCCGGGTACTACACCCATAGCTAAGGCACCTTATCGATTAGCACCCACTGAAATGCTAGAATTGAAAAAGCAGTTAGATGAATTATTAAGCAAAGGATTTATACAACCTAGTTCATCCCCTTGGGGAGCACCAGTGTTGTTTGTGAAAAAGAAAGATGGATCGATGAGAATGTGTATCGATTATAGAGAATTGAATAAGGTTACAATTAAGAATCGATATCCATTACCTAGGATTGACGATCTTTTTGATCAACTTCAAGGCGCTAGGTATTTTTCTAAAATAGATTTAAGATCCGGATATCACCAGTTAAAAGTACAAGAAGAAGACATACCTAAAACTGCTTTCAGAACTAGGTATGGCCATTATGAGTTTACAGTCATGCCCTTTGGATTAACAAATGCCCCAGCAGCATTTATGGACATGATGAATCGGATCTGTAAACCGTACTTGGATAAATTTGTAATCGTATTCATTGATGATATACTTATTTATTCCAAAAGTCAAGAAGAACATTGTGAACACTTGCATGCACTCTTAACTTTTTTAAGAAAAGAAAAACTTTATGCCAAATTCTCGAAGTGTGAATTCTGGCTGCAAGAAGTACAATTTTTAGGTCACATGGTGAATCACGAAGGAATTCACGTAGATCCTGCTAAAATAGAAGCAATTACCAAATGGAAGGTCCCACAAACAGCTATGGAAATTAGAAGTTTTCTAGGCTTAGCCGGATACTACAGACGATTTATTAAGGATTTCTCTAAGATAGCTGTACCTTTGACTAAGTTAACCTGTAAAGCCACTAAGTTTGAATGGGGATCTAGGCAAGAAGAAGCTTTTAAGATTTTAAAACACCGATTGACAAATGCTCCAATTTTAGCATTGCCCGAAGGAACAGAAGATTTCGAAGTATATTGTGATGCTTCAAAATTAGGATTCAGATGTGTATTGAATCAACGCAAGAAAGTAATTGCGTATGCCTCCCGGCAGTTGAAAAAGCATGAGGAAAATTATACGACTCATGACTTAGAATTAGGAGCCATAATTTTTTCTTTGAAAATTTGGAGACATTATCTGTACGGAAGTAAGTTTACTGTTTATACAGATCATAAAAGTTTAAGATATATATTTGGGCAGAAAGAGTTAAATATGAGGCAAAGAAGATGGATGGAAGTTTTAAGCGACTACGACTGTGATATTCAATATCACGAAGGAAAGGCAAACGTAGTTGCAGATGCCTTAAGTCGTAAGTATCAAGAAAAACAAAAGCGAGTCCGTGCTCTTAGATTAAATCTACAAGTAGATTTAATGGATCAATTAAAGAAAGTTCAGGAAACAGCAATCAAGGACGATGCTGAAGGAATGAAAGGTTATATAAAGGAACTAGAACAAGGAAATGATGGAATTTGGAGATTCCACAAGAAACGGATTTGGGTACCTAAGCAAGGAGAATTAAGAAATAAGATTTTAGAGGAAGCTCATAAATCTAGGTATACTATGCATCCAGGTAACAATAAGATGTACCAAGATTTAAGAAAGAATTTCTGGTGGATAGGAATGAAGAAAGATATAGCAAGATATGTTTCTAAGTGTCTTACTTGTTCACAAGTTAAGGCAGAACATCAGAAACCTTCAGGACTATTACAACAATTGGAAATGCCTGTATGGAATGGGAACTTATAACAATGGATTTCGTTACTAAGTTGCCTAAAACAAGGAAAGGTAATGATGCGATTTGGGTAATTGTGGATCGATTAAGCAAATCAGCTCATTTTCTACCAATGAAGGAAACCTTTAGTATGGAAAGGTTAGCCAAGTTATATGTAGACGAAGTAGTATCTTTACATGGAGTCCCACTCTCCATTGTATCAGATAGAGATAGTCGTTTCACTTCTCATTTCTGGAAAAGTTTCCAGCAAGCTATGGGAACTCGACTAAATCTGAGTACTGCATATCATCCCCAAACAGACGGACAAAGTGAAAGAACGATACAAACTCTAGAAGACATGCTTAGAGCATGTGTAATAGATTTTGGTGGAAATTGGGACGATCACTTACCATTAATTGAATTCTCCTATAATAATAGTTATCATTCAAGCATTGAAACTGCTCCATTTGAAGCACTATATGGACGTAAGTGCAGAACTCCAGTTTGTTGGGCAGAAATAGGAGAAAGTCAATTACCAAGTCCAGAAATTGTGCAAGAAACTACTGAAAAGATAACTCAGATCAAGGAAAGACTGAAAACAGCTCGAGATCGTCAGAAGAGTTATGCAGATAATCGCCGCAAGCCGATAGAATTTCAGGTTGGAGATAAAGTACTTTTGAAAGTTTCTCCTTGGAAAGGAGTTGTTAGATTCGGTAAGAAAGGAAAGCTAAGTCCCAGGTACGTAGAACCATTTCTAGTGATCGAACGTATAGGACTAGTTGCTTATCGTTTACAATTACTAGAAGAATTAGTTGGAGTACATGATGTATTTCATGTATCCAATCTCAAGAAATGTCTATCAGATGAATCACTGGTAGTACCTCTTCAAGACATAGAGGTAAACGAAAAACTGAAATTTGTTGAGAAACCTCTTCAAATTGAGGATCGAAAGATCAAGTTTCTCAAACACAAGCGACTAGTTTTAGTCAAAGTCAGATGGGATTCAAAGAAAGGAGCTGAATACACTTGGGAGCTGGAATCAGAAATGAAGAGAAAGTATCCTCATTTATTCCAGTAAATCTCGAGGACGAGATTTTTATTAAGGTGAGGAGAATGTAACAACTCTCATCAAAAGTCCTAATTATTATCTTAATTTAACCAATAGGAAACCCTAATTGAGAAACCCAAGTGATTCTACACAAACCCTAAAATTTTCAGAACAATCGGAATCAGGATCAGGGCCCCTAAAACTCAGGGGGGGTAAAACCTAGTCGGTAATATCCACACAGTTTGCTGTCAAAAATTCAAAATAACGCAAAACCAACTCAGCTAAGCTATGCAGACACGAAGCAACCCTATAGTAGACTAGGGTCTCTCGCGCCACGCGACGCGCACAAGAGATCCTTTCGCGTGGCGCGAGGGGGGACATTTTTCATGTATAAATACAGGACCTTGGGACTTGAATTTTGTCTTTGGAACGACGTAAAATCGAGTTACGTAGACTGAGTTATCACAGAAACAGTCCACTAAACACACACAATCACTAATTGCTGCCACAATCAGGGTAATAACTCGATCGCTATTACGATTCAACGTCCGATCGATTATAACTATCCAACGATTGTTTAAGTGCCGCTCAAATTGAGTTATACTTTGTTATTCATCGTGATTTCGACTTGAATGTTTGAGTGCTGTTCGAAATCGGACTATACTCTGTCATTCGTTGTGAATCCGCTGAATTGATAAGTATTGCACTTGTACATCGTTGTGAGGGTTTAATCTCGTGAATTGTCGTAAATGCTGTATTAGTTACTAACCGGTTTGTGTGTGCATTGTTAATTAAATTAGGTTAATCAAGGCTAATCAGTAGGCTTATATTCTGCTCGTTAAATCTGCAATGTGAGTCATTCTCTTTTTATCAAATTACTTTCAAAATCATATTTATTTTTAAAGGTTATAATTACAGTGATTAAGTTTATGTAATCACCAAATTACAGCTGGTATGTGGGGTATTGTGCACATTACTACAGTTGTTATCACTTTAGGTGGGCGAACCTAAAATTAGTGATATTCGTCATTCATTGGGGCAGCCAATGGTGATATGACCACAGTCACCGTAAAGATTCGAGTGACAAATACTGTGGGTAGTTGGTTTGATATCAGAAACATTGTAATTTCTTAATACTGTGAATTATAACAAAAGAGTCGTTTTAGTAAAACTGAATGATTCACTCAGTATTTCCCTGCTGACAAAACCTTTTTAAACATGTTTCAGGTGATCTGTTGTGAGCACAGGAAAAGTGCCGTGGAACACTACAAGCTTAGAAAGTGGCTCAATGTAAATAAATAAAGAAACATGTTTTGAGAAATAAAGATTTCCAGAGAAAATCACTTTATTGTAAATTATGGGATTTATCCCTATATTATATATAAACGATCAGTTTTAATATTAATCTATCCTGTTTAAAAAGACTTCCGCTGTCACTTAATTAAATACCATCGGATTTCCTGCCTCGCGGCTCTGGACCGGGTCAAACCGGGGCCAAGGGCCGTGACATTAACTCACCATAGATTGTTGACAAATAAGTCTACCACTGACCACAACTCATCAACAAGTGTCCCTAGTGTTCTAGGGGTTGTTTAGGGGCCAAGCAAGATGAGGAAATTCGTTTAAAGGTCGAAAATCGCGTTTAAATAGCAACCAGCCCCGTTTTCTGTTACTGGGCATCCCTTGCGCACCGTAAGCATAAGCCTTGCGGTGCGCAAGGCTTCTGATCAGCTTTCAAAATTTCTATTTCTTGCATAAGTGACTCTTGGCCCTTCCGAAAGGTCAACTAACCTTTATATATTGCAATTTGAGCCCTCCATATTTACTTACAAGGGCTTTAGGATATTTACCCACTTTGTTAAGTCCTCGGTTAACTTTATTGTTACCCGAAAGGTCCTAACTTTCAACGTTGACGCTTTAAGCCCTCGCATACGAATTTGATCATAACTTTCTCATACGATAACGAAACTTTACGAAATTTATATCGCGCATTCTAGTGAGCATAATTAACCGTTACAAAGCTTTGGGTTTGTTAAAAGGTCACTCAGAGGTATAAGTATGATCCATGATTTATTCGTTTTAAGGTATGAGTATCATGTAGGGTTAATGTACGATATATTTATTCACTGTTGACATTTAGAACACGTATTTTCACATTCTTTCCATGATTGTCAACTTTAGTCCTTCCAGAGCATTCTTTTACACGTTCAAGCTTATGACACGTGTCAATACATTATAGGACGTGAATTTTCGAGGTGTTACATTATCTGTTTTTGACAGGAAGTTGTTAAAGTTAGGGACAGTGACAGAAACCACAAGATTGTGGCCAATTTCCCACACGCATGGGTCAATTTCCCAGACGCATGGGACTCAAGTGCAGACACATGTGTTCAATTCCAATAGCAAGACGCATCCCAGTCATGATGCGTCGCTCCAAGGACACATGAGGTGGTTATTTTTGAAAGTCATGGTTGTCAACGACTATTTTTCATAATTTTCCCCACGTATATAACACCAATGTGGGGTAGCCCACTTAGTAGAGACACTTGCCTCTTAAAGGGGAAGTTCCAGGTTCAGAACCTGGGCAAGTGGAGTATTTAAGGAGTAACATTTGCTGTTAAAAAAGGTAAGAGTAAATTGCCATTTTAGTCCCTGAGTTTTGTCCCAAATTGCCATTTTAGTCCAAATAGTTTTTTTTTCTCCTCTAGGTCCCTGAGTTTTCTATTTTCTTGCCATTTTGATCACATTGTCTAACTCCGTTAAAAATCCTCAGTTTTAACCAGTGGTTTTCTTGGCATTTTTGTAATAATTATAATACTAATAATAATATTTATAATATAAAACACAAAAAAGTAACTTTATTTTTGTTTCTATAAAATCTGATCAACACCCCCACCCCACCCCGTTCTCTCTTGTTCTTCATCCCTCTACTTCCTTTCTTTCCACAACCACCGGTGCTAGTGCCACCGCCACCGATCCATAGTCATCACCCACCCCCGTCACTCACCTCCACACCTCCGCCACCAAAATGTCCACCACAACGTCAGTAAAACCTAGGGCCACCTCCACCACGTCACCGACCTCCGCCCCATCACAACCACCAATGCCACCCACCTCTTTCACCCATTTCCGTAGCCGTCACCCACCTCCGGCACACCGACACTCGCCTCCACCAACCACCATCAAGAACCTCCAACCACCACATCACAATGATCCTATTAATCCCACAATCATTCCCCAAATTCAACCCTGGAAACCCTAAATGCCAATCGATTAAATCAAAGATGTGTGTAGAGTAAGGCTGTACACTGTAGATCTGGAATGTGAAGGTGCAGATCGGAAGGGTGTGTGTGTGTGTATTTGATGGCTGAAGGTGCAGTTGGGTTATCACCCCAAAATGGGTGGATCTAGAATGGTGCAGGTGGTGATGGAGCTCGGTGGTGGTGCTCGCTAATGGTGGCTGGGGGTGGTGGCTAATGATGGCTGAGGGTGACAGCTAATGGTGGTGGAGGAGAAAGAGTATGCAGAGAGAGAAAAGTGAGAGAAAGAAAATGTATGTGTACTGTGTGTATATCTATAAAGTTAGTTTTCTGTGTTTTATATTATAAATATTATTAGGAAAATGCCAAGAATACCCCTGGTTAAAACTGAGGTTTTTTAACGGAGTTAGGCAATGTGATCAAAATGGCAAGAAAATGGAAAACTCGGGGATCCAGAGGAGAAAAAAACTATTTGGACTAAAATGGCAATTTAGGACAAAACTCAGGGACTAAAATGACAATTTACTCAAACGGTAATATAATTTTTTGAACGTTCAATAAAGCCTGGTCACCTAGGTACATCCATAGGCAAAAAGATCATCCACGTTCGCGATGGCAGACAACACCTATGACCTACCAATTCTAGAGGAAAACCACCATCCGAAGGAAGACCCATTGTGGTAAAACCTTTGGCTTGTGCATGACAATTTGTCACGAACGAGACTTCAACTAACGACCTCCTCTAGAGAAAGTCATTTTTTAATAACATTAACAAATGTAAATTTTTAAACTTATTTTTATATGAACTCTTCATTAAAATTTTAATGCGGCATGTTTATAGTTGATAAACATTCAGTTTATTTTATCTCTTTTGTAACATGCCATCTTTAACATACTTTCAAAAACTTCACGGTTGGAAAAACGTTTTTATCATTTTTGTAACATATCATCTTAAACATATTTTTAAAAACTTTGTGGTTGGAAACTGAATATTTATTATTAATCCAATCAACTTAAAGCTAGAAACTGTAAGAGGCTTCCACATACATTAACTTTTTCTTCATAAAAGGAAACAACTTTGTAGGATTTTGTGGGTTCAAAATTGTTGTCGTAAAGCTCTTTAAGTTGAAAGTAAACACCTTTTATGTTATCTAGATTACATGAAGTGTCGTAATCATATGATTTTATAAATTTTATAAATAATGTATATACAGGGGCGGATGTACCATATAAGAAGGGGTAGCCTCCGCTACCCCTTGTCGATCCGGCGGTAGTGTAAATTTTGGAAAAATTTGACATTTTTTAACGTTTTTTCGATTTCGTTACCCCTTTCTTTTAAGACGTTACCCCTATGAAAGTTTTCTAGATCCGCCACTGTGTATATAGTAAGAGGTGTTTGGGATTGCTTTACGACTTTATGTTTCGACATGCTTATAAAGTATTTACTCACACTAAGACCATGCGTAGTGGTTTGATGAATAATGCCCCCACTCTGGGAAGTTTTCTGTCATGTGTCAGTCCAGTCAGCATGGGAGCATTATTGGGCGTTTTTGCAAAAGTGGCGTAGTGGAATAATGCCCAATAACGTCCCATCCAATCATTACACAATTATTTATTTCTTTTAAATTAAAAACTTAAAATACTTCATTAAATTAAAAAAAAATACAATACTAAAAAATTACATTGCAAAGTTTTATAAAAGATCCAAATGAGACATTTAAATAAACAAAACTTTAGGGACTGATATAACATTTTTGAAACTTGAAATATTAAAGATATTGAAGTTTAAAACCACAGGGGCCTAGTGTGACAACTGAGCAAACTTTTAAATTCCCTCCATCCCCTTCTTCTTCTTCTTCTTCTTCTTCTTCTTCTTCTTCTTCTTCTTCTTCGTTTGACCTGCAACATCTCCGGCCAAACCCAAAAAATTCCGGCAAACCCTCCATCCCTTCTTTTTCTTCGTCTGACCTTCCGATTGGCCAACAAAATGCCCCAACCGCGTGATTTAAAACACGCCAAAACCAAAAAATCGATCAAACACGCCCAAACACGCCATGGGGACGGTCGAGGGGCGATTTCCGGCGTGATTGGGGCGAAATTTTTGAAAAAAACACGCCCGTTACGGTTGGTCTAAGATAAAACGCTAAGCAATTTAAGTATTAACTCACACTAAGATAATACGCTAAGCATTTTTCAAAATATTATATTCAAAAATTGATAAAATCCTTCAAATATCCAAAACAAGAAGTTATAGTTGGCAAACGCTATGACTAAGTGACATATAAAAACGAACAATAAATAAAACAAGGATTAAATTTAAGCTAAAAATGTTTTTTTATCCAAATATGAATTATAAGGTTAACTAAGAGTCTCAATTTGATGAAACAAAATCTATTGATTTTCGTTAGTTTGTTTAAACTCATTAACTCATTCATTATGAGATTGCTTGTTTTTATTTTAATCAAAACAATTTATGATCCCTCTAATTTATCAAAGTTGAATATCACAAATTAACATTTACAAAAATGATAAGATATCACTTATTTTTCAAAATTGCCTGTATAGACAAAAGTAATAGGCGGGAATAGATCTTCACTCCTATAGGTGGTGGTGGGCGGGCACCCACCGAACCAGTGAATGTCATGTTAATATATATATATATATATAGAGAGAGGGTAGGGCTATATAGAAAACCCTATCTATATAAAAAAACCCAACCTCCCGACATTTTTTTTTTGAAAAAAATAACACATGTAATATTCATGTTTTTAAGAGTTCATGCGAGAACCACCTCTTATTGCGAGAACCGCGAGAACCAATGTGAACACAACCAAAAATGCCTAAAAATAGCTAAAAATCACACAAACTTTTTTTTTTTATATTTTTTATATAAAAATCGCTACTTTTCGAAGCAAAAAAAATTAAATTTTTAAAAAAAAAAATTTTGCCACTAAAAGTTTTAAAAAAATTAAAATTTTTTTTTTTCAAAGCCAAAAAATATCGCTACAATGTAAAACGTAAAACGTAAAAAGTTTAAAAAGTTTTACGTAAAACGTAAAAAGTTTTACTTAAAATGTAAAACGTAAAACGTAAACTTTTTTAATGTAAAACGTAAACTTTTTAACGTAAAACGTAAACTTTTTTAACGTAAAACGTAAATTTTTTTACGTAAAACGTTCCGTAAAAAAAGTTCCGTAAAAAAACGCTCGTAAAAAAACGTTCGTAAAAAAACGCTCGTAAAAAAACGTTCCGTAAAAAAACGCTCGTAAAAAAACGGGGCGTAAAAAACGGCTCTTAAAAATGTTTTTAATCTCATCCATCCATTTTGAAAATCTCGGAATTTTTAAAATGTAAAAAACGGCGCGTAAAAAACGGACGAAAAAACGACGCGAAAAAACGGAGCGTAAAAACAGGTCGTAAAACGTTCCGTAAAAAAACGCTCGTAAAAAACGCGCGCCTCTTAAAAATCTTTTAATCCCATCCATCCATTTTGAAAATCTTAAAAAAAAAAAATCATAAAAATCTGATTTTAAAATATTGTTTAACAAAAAATTATGTTTTTTAATAAAAAGTAATTAATGAATAGGACAAAAAGGCAATTAAATATAATATACATAAAAAGACAAAAAAAGTAATTTTACTTAAATACCCTTTAACACTAAAATATTAAAAACATAATAAGACAAAAAATATTTAATATTAATTTTAACTACTTTTAATCTCATCCACCCATTTTGAAGATCTAATGGCCAGAAAGTGGTTCTCGTGGTTCTTACAACTACAGGTGGTTTTCATTTTAGCGGTCCCCTATATATATATATATGGGATGGTTTAAATGAAAATCACTTTTATTGTGAAAACTCGAAAACTAATTAAAAAAAACCTAAAAAACACACCATTTTTTTTACAATTTTTTTATTAAAAATCGCTATTTTTTATATATAAAAAAAATTTCAAAAAAAAAAAAATTGTAGTATACATGTGTAATAATACACATGTGTAGTACACATACACATGTGCACTACAAATTTCTTTTTTTGAAATTTTTTATATAATTTAATTAGTGAAAATTGGTATGCAAAAAAAAAATTGGTATGTTTTTTTGGCTTTTTTTAGTTAGTTTTTGAGTTTTCGCGATAACTAGTGGTTTTCATTTGAACCTTCCCCTGTATGTATATATATATATATATATATATATATATAGGGGAGTATTTCTTGCTGTTGCGGTGGTTGTATTTGTGGCGGCTACGACGGCTGCTGCTGAGGTTGAGGAGGTGGTGGGTATTGATACCCATATGCTGGGTACCCAGTTGGGTACGTCGCTGGAAAGGGTCCAGGGCACTGTAGTTGGCTGCCTCGACATACGGGTCAATGGCAGGGGCATTGTTGTAATTGTAACCCGAGTAAGCTTGCTGCTCAAACGGGTTATACCCAGCTGCACCTAGGTATGATGGAATTGGGTTTTCATAACCCATGGGCGGTAGTTCTGGTGCGACTGGTGAAGAGTCGACTTCAGAAACTGGGTTTGAAGGCCCACCCATTTGCGGGTCTTCATACAGCGGCGGGTAGTTGCTGTTACTGGAGTGTTGGGGGGTGCTGAAATGGGAACCCCCATGCATGGACATCCTTGCACCTCTTCTTCGCCTCGGTTGTTCTGGAGGCAGTTGCTGCTCTGGCACTGGCGGCGGCGGCGTGACCGCCTGAAATGTGGGTCCTCTGAAGGGACCTGCTGGTGTGGTGATGAGTTGCGGTGAGGGGGTGTATACTCCCACTTGCCTAAACTCGGAAGTCAAGGAATGTGCAACTGTGTCATTGAGACTAAACACAAAAGACTAGTGTTTAATTCCCTCAATGTTGGCTCTGATACCAACCTGTCACACCCCGATATTTCCACGTATTACCGGTGGGCCCGGTGGGGAGTATCGTGACGTAGTTGATATAATCTTAGACGATTAATCACAGTTTAATGCACAACGGAAGTCTAAAAGTAATATTACAAACCGAATTGAAAAGTATAATAAAATATTACACAACGGTTGTAAGTGGATCCACAGGCGGATCTAAAACAAAAGTAAATATTGTTCAACAGCCTTTAAGTATTAAAAGCCCGCAAGACTCTTTAATTAATACTCAGGAGTTTCCAGCCCATTTCGTGTAGTACCTGCACTTAATCTTTTTGAAAAATACGTCAGTTTACACTGGTAAATACAATTAACTGAATCTTTTGAAAAGTGTTTATAAAATTGGTTTGGATGCACAAGGCACAAATATTTTTTTATAACTTGGGACAATTATTTAAAATAATTTTGTATCCAGATTTATATGTTTGTCGTACGTTCAGGGCCCATAATAGAAGAGCCGAGTCAAGATTAATAGACACACCACTAGTATAAGCCCACAAGAAGTTTCCTCACGAGTGAGATACCGTTTTACATACACAACTGTCAGGTGTATGCCTACACCCCGTGCTTAAGTCATGGCCATTTCAAATGAATGAGCCGAGGATATCCAGGACACGGTCATTATCCCCCAAATGCTTTGTATCAAACAAGACAGATTAAAACGGGTTCTCTCAATGATTTAACCACTAATCGATTAAATATTCAATTCCCGACCAAGCGGTAATAATTTACCGTATCCCAAGCCCATATAAGGGAAAATAAGTTAAAAGTATTTACCTGAGCTAAATGTAATTTATTCTCAGTCGTATTTTCTAATCAGCAAGTGCAAGGAGCTTTTACTGGGCTCCTAATCTGGAACGAAGGTTTTAATAACCTATTAGATTCCTAACGTGTCTTATTTAAGTTGTAACTTTGACCGGTTAGTTTTAAAGGAAAGTTTACGGTACAAAATGCAAGATTAAGCGGTGACCGGATTGGAATGTGATTTAGACCCGACAAGTATGAAGACTTGTATATAATGGGTAAACTAAACACATTCTGGATTTTGAAGTAAAAATGATAAGGTTTGACCCGTTTCGGCTAATTTATGTAAACTAGTTACATAAACCGTACCGAACGCGTATATGCATAACGCGTAACCGGATGAGTCATATACAAGTTCCAATAGTTATTATGCTTAAAATATGTTGTGATATCAGTAGGATATCAACAATTATGCCCCTAATGTATTTAAGACCAATTTAAGTCCCGAAAAGGGTAATTTGGTCATTTTAAAGTTTATAAAGAAGGTTTAAACATAAACTGAGGTTCTGGTATAAAACATTCTGTAAAAATATTTATTTTATGTTGTTATATCAGCAAGATATCATACATATGTGTGTTTAATCATTTATGGCCAAACTATGCACCGTAGGAGCATTTTGGTCATTTCACATATGCTTTTAAGGTTAAATTTGGAAATCTGAGTTCAAGACTTATACTTACTGTTAAATTATAAAAATTTATTTTTAAAATCAGTAGGTAACAAGTCTTAGGTGCTAAATATGATTTTAAACCATACTATGCGTCTAATTCGCATAAAAGTCGATATTTGATATGTTTAAGGAAATCTGAGATCTTGATCAGTCTTAACTGCTTAAAATATTTTACTTAATATGTAAAATCAGTAGAAAAAGGTTTGACATGTAAATGATGTGTAGAACTCATTTTATTAGTGAAAATGGCATTATCATCAATTACAGAGTCCATGCAAGAACTCTATGTTTTGGTCAGTATAAAATTTGACAAAAATTTCAAAAAATCGCTAAATATTATATCATAACAGTGGGTAGCAATTTTGGTGCCAAAAACTGGGTTTAAATATGATTTATGCAAAAAATGCAATTTAATTAACAAAAAGTTTTGTTTTTACGATATCTTGCATAACTTTAATCTGAGACCATAAATTGATGTCATTTTTTTGTGACATACTTATATATCAGTAATAAAACTTTTTGTCCTCTCACATTTTCAAAAATCTCGTTTTAATAACAAAAGAGCATAATGGTCAATTTTAAGCAAATTACGGAACATGCATGTAACCTCTGATTTCTAAGGGACCATGTAGTATAACGTCAGAGAGTTATACTCACATATAATATGGTCACAAAGGAATCTTAAGGCATAGCTTAACTAAGCTAAATCGGGCCAGAACTGAAAGTCAAAGCAAAAGTCTACTTTTGCGACTTTCGGTTGCGAACCGAGCCAGCCTAATACTCAGAATTGTCGGGTTGAACATGCCTAAACATGTTCTTATATTATTTTCCAAGTTGTTTAAGTGATAAAATGTATTTTATAACTTCTACATTAACAGTTATGATTTATTTTGCAAAAACTGACTCGTTTGACTTTTCTGTTAAGTAGTTTGACCTGACAATTAACTGAGATAACGTGATAATTAGAAGGTGCCCTTTTAAGGGTTTATCACCTACTTAATTACCAACACATAGCAACTTTCAATTCGAATAATGGCTGGACCGTTAGTGATTAATCACCAAGTCAAAGTTTAATTACGATATCTTTGACTTTCGGTCATTAAGCTAATAAAACCTTAACTATAGAAGCTAAGAACACTTACAATGGTCCTTAGCACGAATATTAAACTTGAGAAAGATTCCTAGATGACCAGGATGCTCCAGAGAGATGTTTAAGAGTGAAAACTTGAAATGTGCAAGAACAAATGAACAACCAAGGCACCTATTTATAGTCAATTGAAGATCCTTAGGATCAAAATCCAGCTGTTATGAGATGCTCCCAGATGTTTACAGGTGTTATGGTGGTAGGAGAAACCATCAAACAACCCCTGGTTTCCAGCAGAAGGCATGCAAAGGTGGTATGGAAAGTTGCAACCTGTAGCTGCCAATTTTTGTTCGCTGGTGCCTCAGTCGCGGCCCGCGTAGACTTCAAAGAAGTCTTACGCCCCCCCGCGAGGCTCTCCCCAATCCGGTTACAAACATTAGTAAATTGCACTTTCAGCCCCTGGTCCTTTATAACTTGATTTATCTTTCATTTATTGCACTTTTAACCCCTAAGTTTAACTTTTAAGGGTCTTGAGTCATCAAACACACATTGTTAACCTTTCGGTTAGTTATGAGATCACCCGAAAAGTCTTATATTCAAACGTTGATGCTTTTAACCCTTCATTTGCGAAAATTAACATATTTAATATCAAACGATATCGAAACCTCGTGAATTTTTCGCCACTTGTTCCTGAGAGTGTAATTAATCGTTACAAAGCCCCGAGTTTGTTAAAAGGTCACTCAGAGGTAATAGTTTTACATGTTGACATGTTTAACCCTCGCGTCTTGTAAACTTCCACTTTCTTTCACAAACGGCTTCATACGTTTCACAATTTATTCGTATAAGAATATAAGCATCGTGTAGGGTTGTTGAAAGGCATGGTTTTCAAATGTGGACACTTTGGATCCTTCTACGTACATACTTTCTTTGTTTGCCAAGTTTAGTCCCTCTAAATCAATTCATTACACGTTTAAAGTCCTTGACACGTGTCTTTGTTATATTGGGCGTGATTTTCCGAGGTGTTACATCAGATTTCGATGATTTTTCGGTGTAACTATTGTTCATTTCAAACAGTTTAAAAGTTTTCAAATATGATTTCATTGAAGTTCGATCTGTTTGAACAAATCTGAAAATACATTTGCTTATAATATTCTGAAACTTTCTTAAAAAGTCATTTTTTCGATATTCTATATCATATCCTGAAACAATAATACATCGGAATTTAAAAAAAATATAGAAAAGTATACATAAAAATTGAACTTGTAAATGATGAAAACAGTGAATCGAGTGTCAAAATGTGAGTTGTTGTTGTTTCTTCATATGTTCATATCTGAATCTGACCATTGAATGAACTTGGATTGTTTCGGCCGAATTTAATGATAAGTCTAACACAAAACGTATAAACCCAGATTTAAAGTATCAAGTAACAAGTATGCATGCATGCATGTATAATGAATGTTTGTGCATTTTAGAAATAAGTATAAGTGTAAGGGGCTGTTTGGTAGCCTCTGATAGGTCATTAAGAGGCTACCTCTTAATGGAACCATTAAGAATTTTACCAATTAGAAGGTAGAAGAATGTGACATGTGATGATTTACCATTCACATGTTACCTCTTAACCATTCAGACTTGAGGTTACCTCTTATTCATTCAGAGGTTTTAAACCATTAAGACGTAGCATCTGGATGGTCATTAAGAGGCTACCAAACAGCCCCTAAGTTTTCATAGTTTAACATGTTACACCCCAAAAGGTGGTAAAAGAAAAAGGGGTTTCAAGTATACTCACAAAATTGCTAAGTCTTCCGATCATCCAAGTGTTGACGAGTGAATGAGTTTCAAGAGGTTGAATGTACACGGATTGGAGTTCAAGGTATGTTTAGAGTCGGAATTTAAAAGTATATGCAAAGTAATTATATGAGAAAATAACCATCTAGCACCGAATACTCGTTTTTAACACTATGAAACCCATAGGGGTTTGAATGTTTTCATGGGTTAAAGTACCCATTATAATCATAACGAGAACTTGGTTCTTGGATGATGTAACATAATACTTTGACAAACAATCACAAGATTATCATCAAAGGTTTGGTTACTATAAGTATTATATATTTCATAGAGTATATATATCATAAGTTTAGTCCAAATATGTTACAAGTATTATCATCGATTATCATAGAAGCATGCATGAGGTAGGAGGTTAAACCTTCCATTTTAAGACCTCTTTTGTATTCACCAATGCACAAGTTGTCATAAGAAAAAAAGGATGGTCATGAATGGATTATTACGGAAATGACATATACTAACTACTAACTAAGAAGAAAACATCAAGTGATGCGTGGATTTGTAAGTAGGATGGCACAAGCTATCCAAATAGTCACACATATTCAAGTTCAACACTTGTTCATCACTTGTGGGTCAAAACCCTTTTAAAACAGAAAGTTTTGAGGCTTAAAACCTCTGGATTTTTACATGTTACAACCTTGTTTTTAAGCACACATAATCATAGTCTTGATTAGTGGCATAAGGACATAGGAATGTATGAAGAAATCACAAGTTAAAGTATGTTTAACAAAGTGTTTGTACAAAATAGAAACTTTCTTGCACCTTTAACCCTATTTAGTTGATGTTCCAGTCTTGGTTTTCCATGAAAAACATGTGGAAACATACCTAAGGTTGTTCCAAGTGCTAAGAAGAAAGAATGAATGAAAAAGATGGAGTATAAGTGAAGTTATGCTCACTTTTGCAACTTGTAATGAATCTGCCTTGCTACTGGTTTTCCAGCTGATTTTATGGAGTTTGAGAGTAGAAAAGATGAGTTTGCAAAGTGGAAAATGTGTGGGAAAGGGTTAGGTTATATAGGGAGTGATTATGTGAGGTTAGTTGGAAATTTAATGGAAGAAACACAACATAACTAGCACAAAATTGGCCAATAATCGCGGTTGTTAAACAAATCTGCGAGTCAGACTCTTTCACGGGGCGCGAGCCAGTTGATGTGGTGGGTCACGGCCCGCGAGCCACCCTGGCTGGGTGTTTTCTTTGTTATTTTGACACTTTTAGCCCCTTTAGTTTCATATTTTAGGGTTTTAGGGTGTTTTAAGGTGTTTAGGGCATTTTATGTGTAAAAAGGCAATGTGTAAGGGTATGTAATATAATTAATTCATAAAAACAAATATAAAACAAGTATGAATAAGTATGGATGTCGGGGCGTAATTTTTTTTAAATCGGGGCGTAAAAAAAGTTTTAAACCGCCGAGTAAAAAAAGTTAAAAACCCAGGCGTAAAAAAGTTTAAAATCGAGGCGTAAAAAAATTAAAACCGGGGCGTAAAAAAGTTTAAAATTGGGGCGTAAAAAAGTTTAAAATCGAGGCGTAAAAAAATTAAAACCGGGGCGTAAAAAAGTTTAAAATTGGGGCGTAAAAAAGTTTAGAACCGGGGCGAAAAAAAGGTTTAAAACCCGGGCGTAAAAAAGTTTTAAACCGGCGCGTAAAAAAGTTTAAAACCGGGGCATAAAAAATTATCTGAGACTTTACTGCATGTTTATAATTTTTTTATAAAAAAACAATCTCATTAATTAAGGCACAATCAATAATGATACCAATCATTGAAGGCTATAGTAGAAAGACCAATTTGCCCTTATCCCACTAAAAACAAAAATCTAATTAACTAATGCACAATCATTACTCTCCTTTATTGTCTTTTAATCTCATCCATCAAAACACATTTGATCAATGGTTAGTATTTGATCAATGGTTAGTATTGGTTACAATTGGACGCCATTATCAACGCAACTTTTTTATATTTGTTATACTATTATTTGGTGCCGGTAACTTTACTTGAATCCTTACCTTATATTCGTCGCCACGATCACATTTGAGCACAACCCTATAAACATAACTGATAATTATTAGTTAATTTGTGGTTTTTGTCTCATTATCTACAAGCCATATGCATCATCTGTAGTTTTTTTAAATGTATTCTTGATATTACACATTTGTCTGTGTTAATGTTAAATATATATTCTTTCTTATATTTATTTTATAAAAACTTATAGAAAAAATGAGGTGTAAAAATAAATATTATAATTATTATATATATCAATTTACAACACTACTTTGCGCTAGTGTCTTTTGTCACTTTTGGCTTTTCACCACTCAAGTTTCCATTCTTTCATTTTTGCACTTTTGGCTTTTCACCATCAATCCACACTGAAAACCCTAAACAATATTCATGCCCACAACAAGCAGACCCTCTCTCTCTCTCTCTCTCTCTCTCATGTCTTGACCGGCGACCGGAGATCGGAGCTCCGGCGCCACGTTTTTCTCCGGCGAATCACTCACCCATACACCCACACCCTTTTCTCACACTCTCACGCCGCTCCGACGACCGGAGATCGAGGTTCCGGCCAGCTCCGCCATCATTTTCGACAACCACAACCACTCTCCGACACCCTCCTTGCTTCTCTGATGATGACGGCCGAAGATGATGATGTTGACGCTGGTTATGGTTGACGGCGACGGTGGTGCCTCGGAACTCCGGAAGCCGTGATGTATACGGTAAGTGTCGTTTCTATTTAAGCCTCGGGAAGTTTTGTTTGTTTTACATAAAACTGATTTTTGGGGTTTTTGCTAATTGTGGTGGTCGCTGATGACTGGGTGGAGTCCGGTGACGGCGGAGAGTCGCCGGCGACAGTGGGGACAGGGCAGTGGTGGTGGCTGTGCTAACAGGCCACTCCATCTCAGATACGTTCGGTTCAGTCAAGTCCGGCTTAGATTCAGGCGACACGGTTCAACTCGGTTTGGTTCGGTTCAGGTTCTACTCGGGTCAGACGTGGTTCGGGTTTCGCAGCGGGTCAACAAGTCAACAGTACAAGGTATCGCATCTCAATTCACAGTACAAGGTATCGCATCTAACCTAACTTCACTGAATCTATGCATATCTACTCTGATCTGATGCCAAAATACCTTTTGAAGCTGTTTATTGGACCGATTTTTGATTCGTTATGTGCAATTAGATGTTAGTAGGTAGTGCATCTTATTAGGAGTTTGAACTGTTTAAATAAGTGTAATACTGTGCAATTGGTTCAAGTATTGAACATTTGAACAACCGAATTACTGTAAGGACACATTGATTTTGAGTTTCATTAAGGACATAATGTAACCTAATGAATCGTTATCATAATAAAACTTACTTCGCCCGCCGCAACGCGGCGGGATACATCCTAGTTATAAATAAACAAGAATTTTAATAAGAAAATAAAAAACACATCCTGAAATACTTAAAAAAATAGATTCTAGTGCTCTTTTAGAAAAATTAATTAAGTATTAGTTAATAATTAAGTAATAATTTTATTGTTGTTAGTAGGTAATAATTACACTAATAGCGTAGATTGGGGTGTCAAAAGAAACACCCTATAGAAATAGAGATTATTTAAAAAGGTCAGTTGACTTTTAATTGGTATATGTGCCACTAGAAAATGATATAAAAATGTTGACTTTTGGGTCTATTAACACAATTTTTTTTAAATATTGTGGTCATGAAAATGTAATCGAAAAGAAAATAATTAATGACATCGTAACTAGAGCTGTATAAATTGTTTTTTTTAAACCGGTCCGGTTTTTAACCGAATAAGTTTTTTTTTTTGTGGAGAAAAAAAACTGGTTTTACCAGGTGGGAACCATAACTGGTACTAATCGTTTCGGTTTGGTTAAAAACCGATTTGGCAAAAAACGGGTATTTAACCGGTTTTTTAAAACTGGTGTCGGTTTTTAAACAGGTTTTTTGTTTGAAGGATCCTAACCAGTATACTAACCGCCTGTTCGGTTCAGGTTGAAACTAGTTTTAAAAGAATGGTTAAAAAACTTGTTTCGATCCTAAAACCGTTTTTTTACACCTCTAGTCGTAACCATCGAATTTTTTTATTCTTTTTCTAGAAAGGGAAAGTTACAGTTTTGCACCAATGTCCACTAAAATATTAGACGTCTTGAACCCACACAATTGGAGTGGTTAACATCTTTCTACAGTCCTCGAGGCTACAATCTCTTTACCTCTTTGGTACATGATAGTTGTTAGATATATTGAATGCTTATGAAGAGTAGTTATTAGTTTAAAATAAACTAGATTGTTGTTGTAGGTCGCGCATTGTGGCAGCGAGGTTTTAGATGTTTATAACTAGCAACATTATTTTGGTCAAAAATTATCGAAGCAATTAAGTGATCAGATGAGTTTTGTGAGGTAGTGTGCTATTGGTGTTTGCAAAAAATATGTTGAATTGGTCGTTTATGAAGACAATTTCAGTATATAGCTTGAGGATATCAAACTATATCAATAATCAAACAATGAGCGATAAATGTAAAGGTTGACACGAGATGTACGAGGAAGGCCCTTGATCAATCTAGATCTCCGGCATAAAATCTCGGGAGCTGACAATCGTCGGTTGCCTTGTTCTTCTTATTGCTTGAAATAACAGGATACAACTTCGGGATAATGCTCGGATCAGCTCTAAGTGTTACAGTGATTGTGTAGTGTGAGTGAGTATTAATTACAGAAATAGCAAGTGATCGATGATTGTACGAGAACGTGTGTTCGAAAATGTGGGTTTAACCATTGATCCGGCACCCCCTTTTATAGTTACAAAAAATAACTAACTATCCTACAATTTTGGGATACTTTAGGATATTCCCTCTTGACCGTTGCAGACTTCTTCTTCAGCTCCAACGTTCGTCTTCCAACCGTCTTGAGTGAGTCTTCAGGAAGACCAGGACCATACATCCGTTAGTACCTTGCAGCCAAATAAAATCGTTAGTGGCGAGTAGGATACCCCCGCATGATGTTACCAATATCCTAGTCACAGTATCAAATACATATAATATCAGGATATGTCTTCGGGATATAGGTCCGAAATTCTACCCACAACAATTTTCCTAAAAAATACAACTGTTGGGATCCTCCGATCCAAACAGGTATATTTTTCTTCACGTTACCTAATGCTCTTAATGGGATGCAGAAGTTGAAGTGACATGGTGCAACTTTCAATGCGATATTTACTCATTGCTATCTACTCTTCCCCTATATCTTCTCTTTTCTTTCTTGATAGTTTTCAAATTATCTCAGAATTCTCAAGTATTATCTTCTTCCTTTTCTCATTATTTTCTCTGTTTTCTTACCTAGTTTCTTTATGGCCACACGGACTCAATCACACACCGGTGACTCAACCCCAATCTTCATCAATCATAATCTTCTCAAGAAACCTGAGAAGAAAGTATGTTCCTTTGATAATGCCAACATCGCTGCTCTAAGGACCTCCGGTGCCTTCCCCGACGTAGCGATCATCCGGCCGTTTGATCGGAATCTCCGATCGGATGTGTCATCTGACGAGTGGATCTGCTTCTTAGCCTACCCTTTCTCTCTAGGCCTTCGATATCCTTTTCCTGAGTTTTTCATGCAGGTCTTTCGTACCACTGGCCTTAGTTTCGCTCATACCATGCCCATGGTCTGGAGGGTGTTGATGGTACTTAGTTGGATCAAGACGTATAACATCCCTGACCTTTGTATTGAGGACATCCCCATTTCTTATTATTATGGGTGGTTTTCTAAACCCATATCCTGAAATTATATCCTGACTTTGTAATTTCTGTTTATGATCAGGATACCGGATCAGGATATTGGTAACATCCTGATGTAGTATCCTGGCAGTTACTAATTGTTTACACGCAGGCCATGGCTGCAGGATTATAACATTCACATGGACTCATTCTCCTGAAGACTCGCTCTAATCAGTTGGGAAAAGGGACGTTGAAGTCGGAAGAACAGGTCTTTAACGTTCAAAAGGGAATATTCCGAGTATCCCTAGTTTATAGGAGAACTAGTTTGATATTTGTAACTATAAATAGAAGGCCAGATCATAGGAACACATACTTCACTTCATTTCCTGCTCTCGAACTCTCACTTCTTTCTCTTGCAATCATGCACTAACACTTAACACTTACAATCATTGTATTACTTAGCATCAATCTAAGCCTTATCCTGCACTGTATCATTAACATTCAAGTAATAAGAAGAACAAGGCAACCAACGATTGTCGCTCCTAAGGTTTTATGCCGGAGATCTAGATTGATCAAGGGCTTTCCTAGTATACCCTGTGTCCATTTTTACTTTTTCAGCTCATTATTTGATTGTTGATATAGTTTCATATCCTGAGACTATATCCTGAAACTGTTTTTGCAAACGAACAAACCAACAAATTTTTCACAAGCATTGCTAGCACACTACCTCACAATCTAATTTGATCACTTAATTGCTTTGGTACTTTTTGACCAAAACAATTTGGCGCCCACCGTGGGGCAAGTGGTGCTATTTCTATTAAAAGATTTGTTAAAATCATTACTTGAATTCTTATTTTCAAAACTTTTTGCACAACTATTTTCAATGGCTTCGAAATCAACTATGAGCTCTTCTTCCATGCCTGCTACAACCTCTACCACATCCGGTTCAATGCTTCCACCACCTCCGCAAATGCAAGCTCATTCACAGGCCCATGCTCTTCCAAGAAGGGTTGAGACTCACACATCCCGAGACACTGTTCCTGCTCAAAATGTCCACAGATCTGCTGTCTCAGGGAGAGCTCCTATTATGGCTTCTAATGATGAAATTCTAACTTTGTTTGGTAGTATACAGGATCAGATGAAGCAACAACAGGAAACTAATCAGATGATAATAAGAGAAATACAACTCTTAAAGTCTAACTCCAAGAGACCTGCTGAGGATACCGTCACTCCCTTGCAGCCCAGAATGCTGAACTTTAGTTCAGCAGTGTATACTAAGGATAGTCAGGGCAATGTTGTACCAAGTCATTCCTAGGGCAATACTCCTGAAATACCCTCAACAGCCAGGATATCGACTGTCAGGGGACCAGGATATGTTCCAGGATATGGCCAAAATCCTCAAACTGGTAACTTGTCTAATATTGTTAATACTCTTGCTACTAACAGTCTTGGATCCTTGCAGGATATAGGTGTGACGTCGGCATTATCTAGAGAGCTTCAGAAGCTGAAGGATATGATATCCAGTGTACCTGGGGTGGTGCAGCCTATACCAGAAGTATCCCAGGATAGTCACAGGATATCTCGGTTTGCTCATCCTATCTGTGATGCTAAAATTCCAAAAAGATTCCAAACTCCTAATATGAAGCTTTATGATGGGACCACGGATCTTGAGGAGAATAGTGCTCAGTATAGGGAGAGGATGGAGATTAACCTAATTCCACCGGAACTTAAGGAAGCATGCCTCTGCAAAGGCTTCAGCTCTACTCTAACAAGATCAGCCTTGAAATTGCTCTTAAACGTTCCACCTCATTCAATTAGGTCATTTGCTCATTTGGTTAATCTGTTTAACAGTCAGTTTTCTTACAGTAGAAGCTTTGAAAAACTAAAAAGTGACCTCTACAGGATAACTCAAGGTCCTCAAGAATCCTTAAGGGATTACATGAACAAGTTCAGCAGGGAATCCTTGGATATCCCACACCTTGATGTTGCCACAACGGTACGGGCGTTCAAGATGGGATTGCAAAAGGATTCCCAATTTTATCGGGATCTAGTGATGAATCCTTGCAGGAACCTTGATGAAGCTCGAAACAGGGCTTTGAGATATATCAGACTCATAGACGATAAGAAAATGCAAGGGAGGATGAATTCATCCTTGACATACGAATCGACAAACAGGAAGTCAGAATCCTCATACAAACCATACCGCTTTAGGCCGTATGGCAAAAATGACAGCAAGAAAGTGAATGTTGTTGAGATGAGGCTATCGAAGAGTATCCTGAATTGTTAGAATATTGTTTTTCTGTTAGTATACCCGAACTAATGTATGCTATGCAGGGTCTGGGAGACAAGGCAAGATGGCCAAGGAAGAACCAGCAAAAGGCAGATTGGAAGGATAAATCCAAGTGGTGTGCCTTCCATGAGGATTTTGGATATGTGACAGAAGATTGCAGAGCCCCGAGGAAGGAAATCAGGTACCTGCTAAGCAAGGGATATCTGAAAGATCTTTTGGACAGAAAGAAGAATAAGGGTCAAGATACTAAGAAGGATCCTGAACGAGCAGCATCACCTCCTCTAGACGCCAAGATAATTAACTTCATATTCGGAGGGTCCGATATATGTGGAACCTCTTACTCTGCAGCAAAGAGACATGCCAAGGAGCCTAAGGCAGAAAGGGGGGACAAGCCGACCAGGATGACAACTCTTACAATTGACAAAGTGATAACGTTAGATAGTGATGACCGTGATAACATTCAAGATCCTCATCATGATGATTTGGTAATCACTCTATATATTGCTAATCATTTTGTATGCAGGATACTGGTGGACAACAACAACTCGGTCAATATCATCCAGTTGGAAACCTTGAAGAGAATGAACATCCCTCAAATGGAGATCACTTCACTCATAGGGTTCAGTGGAGAGGCAAATAACACTGTTGGAGAAATAAAGCTGCCTGTATATGTTGAAGGAGTAAACTCTATGCAACGATTCTGCATCATGGATTCATTGTCCTGTTATAATATTATATTAGGCAGACCCTGGATCCACGATATGAAAGCTGTGCCATCAACCTATCATCAGAGCGTCAAGATTCCTACTCCTTGGGGGGGGGGGTAGTTAAAGTGGAAAGCGATCAACAGGATGTGACAACCCGAAACCTCAAGGTCCTTTCCTTTGCGCATTATTTATTCCACAATCCGTTTTATGTGTGCATGATATTAGAATGGTTAAAAGTATTGTTACGTTTGAGTGTTACATGAAAATCTTGAGTATTGTGTAATGTTTATTGTGATATGTTCATAGTTATGTTTAACCTCGATTGAGACTTGACGAAGGTTGATTCTTCGTCCCTCTCACTTCTCGAAGAATAGTAGAACTTCGTCACAATCAACCTTCGACGAAGGTTGAATGTTCGTCACACCCATCACGGCGAAGAGTATACTTCGCCAAAGGAGAACCTTCGCCAAAAAGGGGCCTCGACCCAGGATGTTGCGCGGCCCAACTTTTATGTGATCTGAATAACCTTGCAACTAGTAGGCGAAAACATAAGAAAACCCTAGCCTCTCCTTGCTATTCGGTGATCGACGACAGCAAGGAGGATTGTCGATGGCAGCAAGGAGGACTCCTTTTCCCTTCTAAAGCTCTCCCTTGTTCTAGCATGATCTTCCCTCCTCACTTTAGATATCGCGGTTAGTATACGATCGTTGTCTAGTCTTGTTATTTACTGATTTAATGTGTGAATCATGGCTGCGTTTTCTGTCTTATGATGAAACTGGTAGAATAGGGTTGTTAGACGTGATGACTAGTGATACCGGTGTTGTTTGTGTATGTATACGGTTGAATCGTGTGTCTTGTAAAGATTGATAGATGTTCATGAAAGAGTACATGAGATTAACTTGACTGGGTTATACATTCGCAATGGGTAATGATGTTAATTTCCATGATGATTGATGATGTTAATTGTGAACCGTTATGCCTAAGATTCAAGGTTGATGTGTGATGATTAACCACTAGTGTATGATTTGGGTTGTAGGAAACCACAGTTTTCTGTGAAGTGCAATGGCGAACTAACCCCCCTCCCGACGAAGAACTCAGCTTGACGAACTCCTTGGATTTTCGTCGTATGATGCTTGACGAACTCTTGGGAGTCTTCGTCGTACTTGTTCCCCCGCGAAGAATGAATCTTCGCCATGGGGATTCTTCGTCGTGCCATGGGCTGAATAGTAAACAGTAACTGTTGTGATGTTTATGTTGTTTATGATATTTGACACTTGTTGCATCATAACAATATTAATTAGGAATGAGGAACCTGACTTGGCTTATGTTAGTAGCCAACTTACCTATTAAGTGTTGTTATTTGACTTGCACATGGGTTGTGGACTTGTATGCGATCGAATACTTGTTATGTGGTATACGATGATCCTTGCAGCGTATGCAATCTGTGACAATACGTGAATTGATTGTTATGAAACTGAAGTTATTGGTAAATATTGTTGGGAACATGAACTTGTGATATAAACGTGTGTGAAACTTATACATTTGCTATGTGTTACGTGACAATGGTATTACATGTGACTTGTTGAATACGTGATTTGGATATGTGTTTACGATACGGTAGTTTTGGTTGACCAACTTGGAACGGGTAAGGTAGCGTAACATACCGAGCAAATCCAAGGTGAGTTCACTGCTCTTTTTCCAAGCATGCGTCCCGGGGAGGGACATCGGGTAAACATTCCGGGGAGGAATGTCGGGTAAATGGGTTTGACTGGAATGTTAAACCTGGGATGTTGGTTAATACACTCATATCTATCATTAAGTCCCATCACGAATTGGTTGCCGGGGAGGCAACGAGGTCATTAGTTGATAGCGCTATTAGATTTGGCACCCTTACACCGTTCCGGGGAGGACGGGCGTGAACTAATTACCTTAACCACTTGACCAATGTTTGATAGAGCATTGGGGAAGGGCAAATAATCTCGAGCCATCTGCGGTAATTGAGTTATTAACAGCATCAAATCTCTGAAATGTTTTAAACTCATATCTGGTAACTAAACGTGTTGACAAACTTTGAACTCACCAGCGTTATCTGATACACTTTTCTGCATGCTTGCAGGCCTTTAGGTACATGTCGTTGGAACTTGCAGTCTGGGATGCTGGAGTGGTCATGGGTCGAGTTGCATGGAATTACAAGACACGTCTAATGGCTTTTACACATTTTGTGTTATGAAATGTGTAACTATTATAGTATGCTTCCGCTGGACAGTAAATGATGTTTTGTAACGCTTATGTTAATAAATGAAGGTTCAATCTGAAATACTATTATGAGTTCAATGTGATTGGTGGCTAAATCTTGGTACGTCACACACCTCGCGGGGGTTCCCGCGTGTGGTATTTTGGTGGTGTGACAGTTTGGTATCAGAGCCACTGGTTATAGTGAACTTGGTTTTAAAAATGTTTTTATAAAACCAGACTATAACCGAACAGTTCTGAATACGTGAATACGACCATGACACTCAGCTCTAGATTGCAAGGTTCGTCTTTTTTTTTTCACCTGCTGCATACATTTCATGACTAGTACACATTTGTTTATGATGTTGCGTACGGACACACACTCGTCACTATAGCATGATTACATGAATTGTTTGCTTACATTATGATGCGTTGATAGTAAGACATAATCCTTGGATTTCTGTGATCTTATCATTTTGATAACCTCCGTTTGACATCTGAGTTTGAGGAACCATTTGACATGAGTTAGGAGGAACTAAGATGAGCATGAAAATCACAATATTATTATGGGTGCACACATAATAATAATGTGGGGTGCATGTGAGTCCCAGTGAGGCTTAACAAGTGAAAAAGGGGTTCTGTTCCGTTATTCGTTCAATGAGAAACATAACAAACCTATAGGGGTCTTAGCAGTGATTGTCTCCTACTCGAACGTGATCTTTTCACTCCTCACTGAATCCTTACGAATCTCGACGCTATCGAGTATCACCTGAACACCCATCTGAACGCCTAGCGAACTGTGTAGAATGTTAGGTGCTTATAGGAACGTCCCTGAGTTGGATGCCGCAGCGTCAAATGATTGGTTTATGCCTTTCTCACTCCTCTTTGTTTGCTGGAACTCAATGTGTTGATGTCTTAGATACCGAAGTGCGATCACTTCTGCAATACTCTAGAAACATACCGTGTATTACTCAATCAACTTGCAAGAACGATGGACAAGAAGATGAGCGTAGTGCCTTACCGACCTCAGTATTAGAACGACCCTGATTACCGACAACGAGCACCAGCAAATTGACTACAATCGAATCCTTAACCCTAGTCAGCAACTTATGGGAGTCAACTCTTACGAGTTAATCAGGACATAAGCGATGACAATTGATTAAAGTGTGGAATGTGTGACTGCCGGCACAGTGAGTAGTGCCTTAGGACGTGACACGGAATGTGAAAAGATGGACCATGTTGGTGAAAGGTCGCAGGACTCTGTTACAAGCAATGACATTAGAGGCAACAGTCACGGCGACATCAAGGTACTCGTAATCGTAGCCTATATTATGGAAACGAAGGTGACTTCGACAAGGGTTGACTGTGTTAAGTCAAAATGTCAACAACCAAGGGAACAATGATAGTATTAGGAATCCACGTGACCGTAACAACAACACTGGTAGTGGTGCTCGTGGAAGGGCATTTAGGATTGGTGTAGGTGACGCCAGGCATAATAGTAACATGGTAGCTTGTATGAGTAGCTAATCGCTTCATCTCTATTCTGTTTAACCCTGATGCTTCTTGAAACCGAACCTGTTGTGGAATCAGCTGATGGCAAGTCAACTGAAACCTCATATGTTCGTTGGGATGCAAACTCAACCTTGTGGGACAAGTGTTTGACATCGACGTTCCTTCTGCTACCCTTGAAAGTTTTGATGCAGTAGTTAGCATGGATTGGTTATCCAGATATCGCGCAAATAAACCCTGTGAGGAGAAAATTTTGCGTATCCCTCTCCATAGTGGAGAATCGTCGTCTGTCCTAAAGTATCAGAGTGGTGTAAATGTTAGCATCATTTCAACAATGAAAGCCCTGTAAGCGTCTACGGAGGCATTACCCCGCTATGTTAGCAACCGTTACTGATGTTAAAGCTAAGGAAAAGAGGATCAAGGATCCACCAATTGTTCATGATTCCTCTTTGTGTGCTACTCGAGGAACTTTCAGGTTTACTTCCACAACTGTTAGGCAGAATCTCAGTTTGATCTCACGCCAGAGGCAACCCTGATTACTCGTACTCCTTACCGTCTTGCACCAGGAGGGTTGCAAGAAATGTCTAATTAACTACAGGAACTATTGGACAGGAGTTTTATCAGACCTAGTTTTTCTCTTTGGGGAGCCCCAGTTATATCCGTGAAGATAAGCCTTTTCATATGTGTACTAACTATCGATAACTCAGCAAGGTGACAGTCAAGAACTGTTCGCCTCGACCATGTATTGACAACCTGTTGACCGGTTGCGAGGGTCAAGCTCCTATTCGAGGGTTGACTAACGAATGAACTATCAACAGATGGAAGTCCAAGGGGAGAATGTCCCTCAAACGGCATATCGAACGCAGTGCGGCCATTGCGACTTTGTATTCCATGACCTTTGGGTTAATCAACACACCAGCAGCTTTATGGATCACATGAATTGACCGTGTTTATTGATGACATTTTGAATCATTTCCAGGAGAAAGGAACATCATGGGCGGCATTTGTATCTTATTTTAGAGTTCCTGAGGGAGGAGCCACTCCACGCGAAGTCTTGTTAAATGTAACCTCTGGATTCGAGAGGTACATTTTTGGTCTTGTAATCAACGAAGTGGGAATACACGTGGATCTCGCTAAGATTCATTCTGTTAGTAACTGACCGACACCAAAGATTCCTTCAGGGATACAGTAATTCCTTGGTTTCGCTAGATACTATCACAGATTCATCGCGGGATTTTTGAAGATTGCGTAGCTTTAACCTCTTTAACACAGCGTGGTGCTGTGTATTCATGGGAGACAAAACAGTAGAACGTCTTTTCAGCTTTTGAAATCCAACTCTACAATGCACTGAGCATCGTCTTTACTCGAAGGTATGGGTGATCTATAATTCGAATCAGAGTCCCAGTTTCACGCTGATGCAACACGAAAAGGTGATGACTTACGTGGTGGATTTACAAGAAGGATTGCATGAGTCACAACCTACGGTGGAAACCATGGTCTTTGGATTTAAGTTGGAGGCATTACTTGGACGGTACCAAATGCACTACTTAGACCGATCACAAGGGCCTCCCGTGTACCCTAGTTTCGAGAGAGCTAAACATGTGATGGCATCGCTGGAAGGAACTCTCGAGCGATTACGACTATGGAACCTAAACGCGTATGAGCTTGCAGCTCACCATCGACTCTGGCCTACCCGATCAGATTCGCTCTGTTCAAACCAAAGCACTGAAGGAAGAGAATATTCAAGTTGGGTCCATGCGGGGCATGGAGGAGCAACTTTTGGCAACTTGGACAATATCTGCTACTTTATGGAACGAATATGGAACCCACTATACGGTAACCGTAGGGAACTTGTGTTGAGCAAAGCACACCAGCCTCGATATTCTAGTCGTCTGGGTTCTGATAGGAGTTATTAGGATTTATAAATATTGTACTGATGACCGGGCATGAAGGCCCACATAGCAATGTATGTGAACGATGTTTGACTTGTGTGAAAGTCAAGGTGGAATATCAGAAACCCTCTGGTTTGGGTCAGCAACCGGAAACACCCATATGGAAATGAGAACAGTCTGCCATGGATTTTGTCACTAATCCACTTAAAACCCGAAAAGGAGACGATATCTCCTGGGTGATCGTCGATTGTCTCAGGTAACCAGTACACTTTCTTGCAATCAAGGAAACTGACGTGTCTTCACAGCTTGTGAATGTTCGTCCGAGAGAGACGGTTTTTAGGCACCAAGTGTCAACTCATGTTACCTCTGATTTTGATCTATACTGATTTATGACCGGCAGTACACAACACCCTTGGCCCACGTGTAGGCATGAGCATTGTTTATCACCGTAGGATAACGGACAGAGTAAATGAACCATCCTGACACTCGAAGACATGCTGCGAGCATGTGTGTGATTAACCTTGGTAAAAGTTGGAAGGACACTTACCTTTGGTTGAGTTCTACTGCAGCAGCTACCATTCTAGTATTCAGACAGCTCTGTTTAAGGCATTGCATGGACGATAATGTCAATATTCTTGTTTGGCCAAGGTGGGTGGCAACCTAATCACAGGTCCAGGATTTATACTCGAAACTCTACGGAAGATTGCTTAGATTGGAAATCGTTTGGCGGCAACGCGGGACCGCCAGGATAGCTGATAAGCTTAGGAAACACTGGGAGTCCGCTGTAGGCGATCGTATCATGTTGAAAGTCTCACCCTGGGATGGTGTGGTACGCTTTGGGAAGTGTGGCAAGCTTAATTTACGTTACGTTGGGCCATTCAAAATTTTGGAACGGATCGGTAAAGTGGCCTATATGCTCGAGTTACCTGCTGAGTTGGATAACGTACATGAAGTCTTCCACGTGTCGCAACTAAAGAAGTGTTTTTCCGATGGAACACTTGTGATACCCTTGCTAGAGCCTATGGTTAGCAACAAGTTGCAGTTTGTCGAGGAATCCATTGAAAACATAGTAGAATTTCAATCGCGAGAGTTAGTTGGAACTCAAGACGAGGACCGGAGTTCACGTGGGAATGCAAAGATCAGATGAAGCTCTAGTATCCTAAATTGTTCAAACGGTTGATTCAACTTCGGATGTCATTGGCGAATTTCGGGACGGAATTCCCTTTCAAGTTGGGGATGATGTGGTACCCGATGGGGAAAACCCACAGTCACCTTGCTTTACTCATCACTTCATCTCCCTCTTTGATCGCTTATCAAATTTCAGGACGAAATTTCTTTCAAGTTGGGGATGATGTGACAACCCGAAACCTCAAGGTCCTTTCCTTTGCGCATTATTTGTTCCACAATTCGTTTTATGTGTGCATGATATTTGAATGGTTAAAAGTATTGTTACGTTTGAGTGTTACATGAAAAGCTTTAGTATTGTGTAATGTTTATTGTGATATGTTCATAGTTATGTTTAACCTCGATTGAGACTTGACGAAGGTTGATTCTTCGTCCCTCTCACTTCTCGATGAAGAGTAGAACTTCGTCACAATCAACCTTTGACGAAGGTTGAATGTTCGTCACACCCATAATGGTGAAGAGTATACTTCGCCAAAGGAGAACCTTCGCCAAAAAGGGGCCTCGGCCCAGGATGTTGCGCGACCCAATTTTTATGTGATCTGAATAACCTTGCAACTAGTAGGCGTAAACATAAGAAAACCCTAGCCCCTCCTTTCTATTTGGTGATCGACGACAGCAAGGAGTATTGTCGATGGCAGCAAGGAGGACTCCTTTTCCCTTCTAAATCTCTCCCTCGTTCTAGCATGATCTTCCCTCCTCACTTTACATATAGCGGTTAGTATACGATCGTTGTCTAGTCTCGTTATTTACTGATTTAATGTGTGAATCATGGCTGCGTTTTCTGTCTTATGATTAAACTGGTAGCATAGGGTTGTTAGACATGATGACTAGTGATATCGGTGTTGTATGTATGTATACGGTTGAATCGTGTGTCTTGTAAAGATTGATAGATGTTCATGAAAGAGTACATGAGATTAACTTGGCTGTGTTATACATTCGTAATGGGTATTGATGTTAATTTCCATGATGATTGATGATGTTAATTGCGAACCGTTATGCCTAAGATTCAAGGTTGATGTGCAATGATTAACCACTAGTGTATGATTAGGGTTGTAGGAAACCACAATTGTCTGTGAAGTGCAGTGACGAACTACCCCTCCCCCCCTCGACGAAGAACTCAGCTTGACGAACTCCTTGGAGTTTCGTCGTATGATGCTTGACGAACTCTTGGGAGTCTTCGTCGCCTGATGTTGACAAACTATTGGGAGTCTTCGTCGCACTTGTTCCCCGACGAAGAATGAATCTTCGCCATGAGGATTCTTCGCTTTGCCATGGGCTGATCAGTAAACAGTTACTGTTGTGATGTTTATGTTGTTTATGATATTTGACACTTGTTGCATGATAACAATATTAATTAGGAATGAGGAACCTGACTTGGCTTATGTGAGTAGCCAACTTACCTGTTAAGTGTTGTTATGTGACTTACACACGGGTTGTGGACTTGTATGCGATCGAATACTTGCTATGTGGTATACGGTGATCCTTGTAGCGTATGCAATCTGTGACAATACGTGAACTGAATGTTATGAAACTGAAGTTATTGGTAAATACTGTTGGGAACATGAACTTGTGATATAAACGTGTGTGAAACATAAACATTTGCTATGTGTTACATGACAATGGTATTACATGTGACTTGTTGAATACGTGATTTGGGTATGTGTTTACGATACTGATTATATTGGTAACCACGGTAGGGTTTGGTTGACCAACTTGGAACGGGTAAGGTAGTGTAACATACCGAGCAAATCCAAGGTGAGTTCACTGCGCTTTTTCCAAGCATGCGTCCCGGGGAGGGACATCGGGTAAACATTCCGGGGAGGAATGTCGGGTAAATGGGTTTGACTGGAATGTTAAACCTGGGATGTTGGTTAATACACTCATATCTATCATTAAGTCCCATCATATACCAAATTGGTTGCCGGGGAGGCAACGAGGTTATTAGTTGATAGCGCTATTAGGTTTGGCACCCTCACACCGTACTGGGGAGGACAAGCATGAACTAATTACCTTAACCACTTGACCAACGTTTGATAGAGCATTGGGGAAGGGCAAATAATCTGGAGCCATCTGCGGTAATCAAGTTATTAACAACATCAAATCTCTGAAATGTTTTAAACTCATATATGGTAACTAAATGTGTTGACAAACTTTGAACTCACCAGCGTTGTCTGATACACTTTTCTGCATGCTTGCAGGCCTTTAGGTACATGTCGTTGGAACTTGCAGTCTGGGATGCTGGAGTGGCCATGGGTCGAGTGGCATGGAATTACGAGACACGTCTAATGGCTTTTACACATTTTGTGTTATGAAATGTTTAACTATTATAGTATGCTTCCGCTGGACAGTAAATGATGTTTTGTAACGCTTATGTTAATAATTGAAAGTTCTATCTGAAATACTGTTATGAGTTCAATGTGATTGGTGGCTAAATCCTGGTACGTCACATGCCTCGCGGGGTTCCCGCATGTGGTATTTTGGGGGTGTGACACAGGAGGCAAAGGAATGTATTCCTCTTCGATGAAAGCTTCAACATAGTCCAAAGTAGGATAGCAATTAAAGATACAAGCCCAGGATATCGTGGAAGCCTCGGAGCAGGATGTTAAGAAAATTATCCTAGATCAGGATAATCCAGATATCTCGGTGCTTGTAGGAGCCAATATCCCTCAGGATATTGAAAATCAGCTCACTAACTTTTTGAAATGTAGGATGTCCACATATGCATGGAAACCTGAAGATATGATAGGTATTTCAAAAGATATTATAACTCACAAGCTTGGAATTGACAGGTCTTGCCTGTTCAGCAAAAGAGAAGGAATTTTTCTCCTGAAAGAAATGCAATCATTCAGGAAGAGGTTGAAAGATCATTAAAATCCAGGATGATTAGGGAAGTCAAATTCCCCAAGTGGCTAGCAAACGTGGTCGTGGTTCAAAAGAAAAATGGGAAATGGAGAGTTTGTGTAGACTACACAGACCTCAACAAAGCTTGTCCTAAAGACCCATTCCCCTTGCCTCACATAGATTCGATGGTAGATGGGACCGCCGGTCATGAAATGCTGACCTTTATGGATACATCCTCAGGATTCCAGCAAATCCAGATGGAGCCATCCGATCAAGAAGATATAACTTTCATGACACCAATAGGTATTTATTGTTATACTGCCATGCCTTTCGGTTTAAAAAATGCAGGTGCAACATACCAGAGGCTGGTAAATATGATGTTTAAAGACACACTGGGGGATACCATGGAGGTGTATATTGATGATATGGCGGTAAAATCCAAGAAGGCGGAGGATCACCTCCAGGATCTTGAATGTGCATTCAATATCCTGGACTAATACAATATGAAGCTGAATCCTGCTAAGTGCCATTTCGGAGTGGGGGCAGGAAAACTTTTAGGATATATGGTGACTAAGAGGGGAATAGAAGCAAGTCCAGAACATATTAAAGCTATCCTGGATATCAAATCACCATCCAACATGAAAGATGTGCAAAGATTAACAGGACGAGTAGTGGCATTGAACAGGTTCATATCAAGATCTTCAGAGAAATGCAAGGAATTCTACGATATCCTGAAGAAGAATAAAAAGTTCAAACGGGGAGAAAAACATGAAGCTACTCTACAAGGATTGAAGTAGTATCTTTCAAGTGTACCTCTGCTGATGAAGCTCGAGGATGGTGAACCCTTATCCCTGTATCTTGCAGTATCAGGGAGTACAGTAAGTGCTGTTCTAGTAAAGGATCATGAAGGTCAGCAGTATCCTGTTTATTATGTTAGTAAAAGTTTGTTAGATGCTGAAACTAGATACTCACACTTAGAAAAATTGATATTAGCCCTAGTTATGGCATCAACTAAGCTTAGACATTATTTTGAGACACATAGGATTCATGTTAAAACTAATTATCTTGTTAAAAATGTGCTTAGGAAACCTAAAATGTCTGGCAGGATGGCTAAATGGTCCGTAAAGCTAAGTGCATACGATTTAGTGTACGAACCTAGAAGTGCTATAAAGTCTCAGGCTTTAGCAGACTTTGTGGCTGATTTTAGTAGTGACATTCAAAATGAAGTAGACCTAGAAGTACAACAACTAGGTGAGAATTCGGAATCTTGGACATTGTATATTAATGGTGCATCTAATGTAAGAGGTGTAGGATTAGGTGTACTACTAAAATCGCCACGGGGGGACATATTACCCCAGGCTATTAGATGTGAATTTCCTGCTACTAATAATGAAGCAGAGTATGAAGCTCTAATTGCAGGATTAGAATTGGCTAGGAATATGGATATTAAATGTTTGCAAGTGTATGTTGATTCCCTCTTGATCACTAACAATTTTAATGGATCATATGCAGTCAAAGGTGAAAGGTTAATCGAATATCTTGAAATTGTCAAAAAATTAGCAGGATATTTTGAAGTTTTTACACTTGAACAGATACCAAGAGAGGACAATGCTGAGGCAGATGCTTTGGCAAATCTAGGAACCGCAGTCAGGATACCGGAAGGATCTCAGATACCAATACTACATATCCTGTATCCTGCGATGGAACTCTTCAAGTCTCATGATAAGGAGGTAGCAAGTGTCTGGGATCCCGGTGATGAATATCCTGAAGAGAATCTTGAATCTTGGACAGCTCCAATTATGAAATACCTCAAAGAAGGAAACATCCCAAGATGAGAACCTTAAGGCTTTCAGAATGAAGGTATCCCGTTTTACTATTATAAATAATGTTTTGTATAAGAAGTCTCTTGCAGGTCGATACCTAAGGTGCTTGGAGGATCCTGAAACCAAGGAGGTACTCCAGGATATTCACGAAGGAGACTGTGACAACCATACTGGGGGCAGATCGTTGTTCTCGAAGGTGTTAAAAACGGGATACTACTGGCCAAGTATGAGAAAGGATGCTACAGAATATGCTTGAAAATGTGATGCATGTCAAAGGCACAACAATATACTACATCAGCCTGCTGAACCATTATATCCTATTGTATCCCCTTGGCCATTCATGAAATTGGGTATGGATATAGTGGGGAAACTTCCAAAAGCTTCAGGAGGAAAAGTTTTTATGCTGGCAATGACAGATTATTTCTCCAAGTGGGTCAAAGCCGAAGCCTTTGTCCAAGTCAGGGATCAAGAAGTCGTATCCTTCATTAAGAGGAATATCCTGACAAGATTTGGGATACCAGCTGAGATAATTTGTGATAATGGCTCTCAGTTCATCAGCAAAAGAACTACTGATTTTTTCAAAAGTTGGGGAATCAAGATGATCACATATTCTCCAGTACATCCTCAAGCAAATGGACAAACAGAATCCTCGAACAAGATAATTGTTAACAACTTAAAGAAGAGGTTAGGTGCTAAAAAAGGAAGATGGGCAGAAGAACTACCATTTGACCTATGGGCTAATAGGACAACTGTGAAGAGTGCTAGTGGGCAAACCCCATTTTCTTTAGTGTTTGGGGCAGAAATAGTGATCCCGACAGAAATGGTGATACCTACAGCCAGATCAAGCCTCTGGGATCCCGAGTCGAATCCTAAAGCCTTATATCAAGAGTTGGATAATGTTGATTGTTTTGGTCAAAAATTACCGTAGCAATTAAGTGATCAAATTAGTTAAGTGAGGTAGTGTGCTAAAAAGTGCGTTGGAAATATGCTGGTTAAGTTGTTTGCAAAAACAATTTTCAGGATACGGCTCAGGATATTGAGCTATATCGACGATCAAACTATGAGCAAAAAGTAAAGGAAACGACACGAGATGTACGAGGAAAGCCCTTGATCAATCTAGATCGTCGGCATAAAACCTCGGGAGCTGACAATCGCAGCTGCCTAGTTCTTCTTATTGCTTCAAACGTCAGGATACAGTGCAGGATATCGACCAGATCGCTAAGTGTTACAATGCTTTTTTGTGAAAGTGAAAATTGCGAGAGAACGAGTGTAAGAGTGTAGTGAGTGTGATTGTGATGTCCTATTCTATCTGATATACCCACCTATTTATAGTAACGAAATACAAACTAAAAGTCCTATAAATATGGGATGCTCCCGAATATTCCATTGTTAACGTTGTAGACCGAGTAATGCGGCTTCAACGTCTTCATTTGAATGACTTGGACCGAGTCTCCCAGAGAAAGGGTCTTCGTGAACGTTGGGCATCTGGACGCGTACTCCTACACACAACCCGTTAGTAATCCTGAGGATACCATTCAGGATGTTACCAATATCCTGAATGAGCATCCCGGATATGAGCAGATATCATACAATCAAGATATAACTCAAGATATTTCCCAGGATATGGGCTCAGAATTTTACTCATCAATTGTCCCCAAAAAGTGTTACCCTTTAGTATCCTGGCACTAACGGTTATATTTTTTTACGGAGAACGAGGCAATTTAAGAGATTAGACCCATGATGTGACCGTTTGCAACTGCTGAGCCTATATTTACTCATCACCACCCTATAACTTCTCATCCTTATCCCATTTATTCTTTACCGAAGTGAAAAAAGGTAAATTCCTCTTTCTCTTTTCCATCTTCTTCTCTCTTTCTGTTCAGCATTCCGGCGAGAATATGACAAGGCAAACAAGATCGAGTTCCGGCGACTCCGCCCCCTCATTCATACAATAGAATCTTCTCCAGGATCCGGAGAAAGAAATACGTACCTTTGATAGTGCCCATTTGTCGGCCCTCAAATCCTCCGGTATCTTCCCGGAAGGGACGGTATTCCGGCCGTTTGACCGGGAAATCCGGTCAGACATGGTTTCTGACGAGTGGTTGTGCTTTAGTGCCTTTCCTTTTACCTTAGGGTTACGGTTCCCCTTTCTAGACTTTATCACCGAGTTCTTCAACATTACAAAAATCTCTTTTAGCCAAACAATGCCGATGCTTTGGCGTGTCTTGTCCGTTCTTGACCAGATCAAGAAGAATCATATTCCTGATCTTTCTGTTCATGACCTCCCCCTAGCTTACCGGCTTAGATGCCACGGATCCTGTAGATTTTTGTTTTACTCCACCTCCGGCGAGCCGTTGATACTTCGTGCCACCAGGAACGAGGAGAAATGGCAATCCAAGTTCTTCTTTGTAAAAAGAGACTCAATCCTTGGTGGAACGGAATATCCGGTGAAGTGGTTGAGAAAGGGTAGGATTTAGGGTTTAAGGATGATCCTGCCTCTTATCCTGTTCCATATCCTGAACTGATCAACTTTCTTTTTACTGTTTTGTATGCAACTGATTTTAGGAAGCTTGCACCTCCCCTTGCAGATTCACAGAAGAGGATTGACGCTATCAGACTCCTTCCCGAGGCTGAAAGAAGTTTTAACCCATCTCCACCATCTCCAAGCCCTCTTTCCAGTGCAAACATGTCTGGTAAGGATCCTGCACGATATCCTGCATACATATTTTCATTTGATTTACTTAGGAGAAATTTTTACTCCTGGTATGCAGATTCCAGCAAAGTTCCAGTCTTCCTTGATCTCGATGAGCTCGACAGTTACCCTACTCCAGTCATGGTCAAGAAAGAGACCCCTGCTGCCACCAGCTCTAAGCCGCTCCTGGCTCCTAAAGCTAATCCAAGGACTCATGCTTCCACCGCAAAGAAGAGGAAGAACTCCGAAGTAAGTGCTCCAGGCTCCGACGGATTCTCTTATGATGAGCTCAGCTTCACTGATTCCTTGGAACCGATGACATCCTTCCTTAATAAGGTAATATCCTGACCCTACATCCTGCACATATATCCTGATAGAATATCCTGACAGGATATCCAAGTTAGCGAATATTGATTTATTCCTGAATTTTGACTTACAGGGCCTCCAGCATCTGCTCCACCTTTACAACGATGCCTGTGGTACTGCTGCACTCTATGAAGCCAGGATTAAACAGCTTGAAACTACTGTTGCCGACCAAGGTGCCATCGCTGAAGTGAAGACTCGGCATTATGAGGACAAGCTGAAGAAAGTGACCCAGGATGTTAGGATCGGAGGCTCACATGATTGTGCTAGTTTGTGTAAATTGTATAATCAATAGAGATGAACAGAGATTAAGTGCAACGGAAATGATCACAAACTTTGTAAACACAATCAATGGAGAAAATAGTTTGATAAACAATTGCTTCTCATAGAGTCAAAGGATTTACAAATCAAAGCAAAAGATTACAGATATGCTTACAAACTAAACTCCCCCTCAGCCTGATGCCCCAAGGTTGTTTGCACATAAGATGAAAGGATTAGACATGAGGAGAAGAACCCGCTCAGTCAATCAAATGTAACAGTACAGGGTACTGTTACATTTATAGGCAAACCAAACCACTGAGGTATCTCAGTTGACGTCACCATGAAAGTGACGTCTAACAGCCTTACAACCTGTATCTACTGTCCTTACACAAACACTGCTAACCTAACCGCTGACTATACATAAAACAAATAATTCACTAAACAGCTGCTCTCCCTTTATGTCAGTGCTTTACTCAAGGTTGATCAATCCTTGACTGGGCAGTGCTTTATCATCAGTAGATAGGACCAGCAGTGTTGGATACTTCAGGGTTTTGATCAGCAGTTGAAAGGGTAGCAACAGTTGTATATGGACAGTGGATAGAGACCATCAGTTGTTATAAATCACTTTCAAGGGGAGAGCAAAGTGTAAACTGCTGCTTATTGATAGTCCACTGATGTGATCCGGTTTTGGCTTTACATTATCTGTTCCTTTGGTAGGGTTCAATCCCAACAATCTCCCCCTGGAACAGATAATGCCAAAACCCTTCATTATTTAGGACCTTTATTACTCATCAAGAGTGCCTTGGCTTGTTCTTTGAATTCAGCTTCAAATTTCTTTACACTCTGGTCATCCTCATCCCTACACAGTGAAAGTTCTAGGAGATCTTGCAAATCTTCAACACTAAGGCCTAGTGCTTCTTTCCTTGATATGCACTTCACTTCGCCATTGGCTCTGACCAGGGTCAATACGTGAGTCTTTTGATCAGACATCCACTTTAGTATTTTTAAGCCAAGTGGGTTTCTTGGGAGAGACTTATTTGAAGATGAGTTGAGGGATGATGGCCTTGAAAACACCTGCAGACTTTCAGACATTCTTTTGAAAGCTTCTTCAATGACTTTGTCTGCAGCAGCTATATCTTCTGCAGTTTCTTGTTCAATAAGTTCTTGTCTTTCAACTTCTGTCTTGTCTTTTGCAGTGTTTGGAGACGCAGGTTTGTTTAATACCTTCTTAAAAAGGTTTTGAAGCTTTGATGAGTTGTCTTCATTCAGACCCATTTTCAAGATGGCGCCCTTGAGATACTCTGCTTCTTTTTCTATTACCTCTTCTTCAGTCAGCTGTTTGCCTTCAACTTGGTTTGACACAAGAGTAGAACTGTCTGCTGATTTTAACATTGTCATGAGGTTTTCAATTTTCTGTTCAAGCTTAATTCTTTGTTCATGCTTCTTTGAAATGCTTGAAACAGTTATCTTTCTTTTCTTTAGCCTTTCATAGGCTTCATCAGTCTGCTGTTTTGACCAGTTTGATATGGCTTCAGCAGTATCCATTTTTGCATCCACCAGCTCCTTTTTCTTTCTCTTATACTCAGCAGTTAGGTCAGCAATGAGCTTTTTGTATTTGCTCCAGTTTGGAGCATTCTTCTTCTTTGTAGGATCATTCTTGATTTTCTCAATCCTTTCTGCTTCATGCTTTAGAGCGACTATTGGCCATTCTTTAAACTGTTGTTCTTCAGCAGGATAGAATTTCTCTTCCATGATGTAGGCTAGATATTGTTTTCTTAACTTTTTCCTTTGTTCAGCCTTTTCTTTGTTTAGGTCTTGTGCAAATTCTTCTATCTGCTTTACTTTTGTGAAGTAGAACTCCAGTCTTTTAGCAATGCCATCTTCGCTTAAACGTTCACGTTCACTCTCAACTTTAGCTCTTAGTTTAGCTTGCCTTGCCTTGATTTTGAGGTAGTCATCCATATCATCTGGTGGCATGTAGCCTATGAGTGAGGAGAATCTTCTTTTTGAAGGATCTTCTTCTGTATAGAATTGCCTCATCTCATTTTTGATAGCTTCAAGTTCCAGTGGATGTTGTGCAGCATTAGGATCATGTATACCCTCATCGACAGGGATTGGCTTTCTTTTTCTGTTGAAGAGCTTTGGTTGTGATGTAGGAAAGTTTGGAGCAGTGGTGGATGACTGACTAACAGCTGTTGAAACAACTGGTGTCTCAACATCTGTTGTCATTACAACTGCTGATATGTCAGCAGTTGTCTTCTGCTTTTGAGCAGGGGATGGAAGTGGTGAGGTAGTTTTTGATGGTGGTGGTGAATCATCATCTGATATGAGATTCCTTCTCCTTTTTAATGAAGTAGGGGCAGATGATGTTTTGGGTGAATCAGTGGTTTGAATGATGGGGAGTGTCTGACAAACAACTGTTGAAACAACTGGTGCTTCAACCGCTGCTGTCATTACAACAGATGTTGTAACATCTGTTGTCTTCTGTTGGTGTGATTGTAGATGATGGTGGTAGAGCAGTAGTTATGGTGGTGTGTGGTAGAGTGGTGTGTGTTGAATGTGTGTGTGTTGATGACATGGCAGCTGTTTGGCTACTGACAGCAGTTTTTGTAACTACTGGTGTATCAGCTGTTTGACAAACAGATTTTGATACCTGTTTTTCTTTTTCTTTCTCAGGCTCAATATGAAGACCATGTTCAATTCCCATTGTATTCATTTTTCTCAACATCTTGATATTCTCCCCCTTTTTGGCATTATCTGAAGGGGGGTTATCAAGAAATGATAGGGAAGAAGGAACTTTGCCAGAGACGCTTTGAATGCTAGCCTTTATAGCCTTTATATCTGCTTGAGTGTCTTTAAAACGTGATTCCACCATGTTGGTCAGCATTTGTACGTGAATAGCATGCTTTTGATCAGCCATATGTTGCTGTTTTTCAAGCATGGGTTGAAAAATATTCCAAAGCTCATTTGCAGCAAATGCATGTTGTGCAGGTGCTTGAGCAGGAACAGCAGTGGCTTGTGCTTTCTGAGCTTTTAAAATCTCTTGCACCATCTCCTTTATTTCAGAAACTGATTCTTCTAGTTTTTCAACTCTGCCCGTCAATTCCTGATATTTTGAATCATCGCCTACTTTAGTAGGATCATCTGAATCCCCACCAGCAGTGGTTGTATCAATGTGTGACTTAGGAACAGAGTCCCAAAAATCACCCATTGATGCCCCTTGTTCTTGGTACTGGGGACTTCTTTCTTCAGCACTCGATAAACCTTTGATGGTACCAGTGGTTAGATTCAACTCACTGGTGGTTACCGAAGTTGCCATGGAAGAAATTGCCTTCAAGGAAGTCTTACTTATGAAACAACTGTCCAACTGAGGATCTGTTGATCCACCAGTTGTAGTTGCTGCTCCACTTGAACTACCACCGAGAGTTACTTGTAACTCAAGGGGTGTAACCTCCTCAATTGTTGCTGGGATAGCAGGAGTAGTAGCATCAGACCCAGTCACCTGTGGGGGTATGCTCTCAGTGACAGGTGATAGAGAGGAACTGGTTTGTGTCTGAGCTATAGCAGCTGCATGCAACAAGGGTAGCATGGATTGTGGCATTATTATTGGTGAGGGTATGGGGGTTGAAAGAGACATGTCCTTGGGATCAGGACTGAGGAAGATGGATCCGAGTGGATTCAGAGCTTCATATTGTGGTGTCCCTGTGCTTACAACCTGATCCTTTTGTGAGGATGCAAGAGGAGTTTTAGGCATGGGTTGAGATCTTTCTTCCAACTGCTGTGAGGAAGTAGCAGCAGTGGTTTGTGGTGACTTTTGTGTTGTCACATGCATTTCCTCTGGGATCTCATCTTCCAGAGTTGCCTTTGTTTTGGGTTTGGTGGGTTTTCTGGATGGTTTTCTTTTGGTCTTTTTGGTAATGTCAGGTGTGGGTTTCAAAGCAGTGGTTATGCTGCTTTGATCACCTGGAGCAGTGGGCTCAGCAGCAGATGTCTGAGGAGCAATTGTAACTGCTAAATTCTGCTCAGGCACCTCTGCTTTTGTTTTTATAGGTGCCATCATCCTTGAAAATGTTTCTTTTGTTAAGCTTTTTATTTGACAATGAACACCTTGTTTGAGCAAATTTACATTTTCCTCTTCAAATTTTTGTTCAAAATAATAACTCAAAAATCTTGGAAAAAGTAAAAATGCTTTGCTATCAAAATTTTTTATTAAGTCATTAAAGATCTCCTGGGAGTAGTTGTAGTTTTTGTTGTTTAGAATAGCATATCCCATGCATTGAATCTTTAATGGTATTTCATTGAACGATGTTGTTTTATTAGAAACACACATCAGAAGTGTGTGAAATAAAAACCTAGGTGCAGAAGGGAAATAACCTTTTTGTAAGGTATCTACCTTTGATTCTTCTGCATATCCCCTTTTTACGAAATCAGTTTTCATCTCGGCTTTATCAAAAGAGATTTTTCCTTCTTGATCATCCAGATTAAAGACTTCGGAGATTAATTGTGGTGTGATTTGAATCACTTTACCCTGTATCGAGGAGTTAATGGCTATGACTTTGTCGTCTTGTTTTTCAAGCGTCGCCTTTTTCCAAAACTCTCTCTGGGTTTGCAGATAGATGAGAGCATTTGATGTCAACAAAGTTTTGTACTTTGATGCAGATATTATTTCAATGATGGAGTCGAAAGTATGGTTATCTTTGGGTTTTGTGAGTAAACCCAAATAGTTGTGAGATTGTTTGTATGGTATTTCGATGGATTCTTTGGCCGTTTGAGCGACCTCTTTTGAAGGTGGTGGTGATTTAGGTTTTGATTTTGATTTTGACTTTGATTTTGTCATTTTTGCAGAGAAGAACGAAGAACGTTTTTGAAGATTTTGAGAAGAAGGGTTGGAAACTGCTTTGAGAAGAGAATTTTGGAATTCAATTCGACAGTGTAAAACCCTGTTTGGGGTTTAGGGCAGGGTTTTATTTAGGAAAAAAAATGATCGCTGATGTGGCAGCGGTTATTACGATCCGAGGGCTAAAAACTGACCACGTGTCAAACACTGATGAAACGGATGAAGCATGGAGAACAGTTGTTTTAAGAGCCACTGACGTATCAAGCATCAGTGGTTACAACGGTAAAAATTGTGGGCAGTGGATGATTTTTACTATCAGTGGATATCATATCAGTGGATAAGACACTGATTTTGAGCATCAATGCTTTTCAAGAAAATAAGGGATCAGTGGTTAACTTTCAGCAGTGGACAGTGTTTAGAGATCAGACGTTGGAACAAAACAGTGGTTAGGGTAAATGGTACAGATCTGAAAGACAGGTGTTTCAGCAACAGTTTTGAAGATTTTCATTCAAGGTTTTGCCACATGTCAATTTTGAAAGACAGTGGTTTAGTACCCCAGATGATGAAAAACTTTTTCCTAAGGCAACTCATTTTCGTTTAATATTCAATTAAAACATGAGTACCCTAGTAATTCAAGCACAGTTTGCAATCAATTTTTGATGAAAATTTAGGAGCAAACCTGAGTATGACATGATCATGACATATGTACCATTTCCTTTTGACCCATTTATGAGGACACTAATACCATCAAAAATAAGGTATTACATCCTGACAGGAGCTGAAACTATTGCCAACAAAAACAAGCATAAGTTCCAAATATATTATTCCAAAAAAAAAATGAATAATATATCCTGCTTATTCGAGAAAATCCTTTGAACACAACAAAAAAATGGTTAAAGGATTTTCTAAGAATAGTATCAAAAAGATCTGGTATAATTTCAATAGAGAATATAATCACATCACTCACAAGTTTTTGAAAAATGGTCAGTAGTTTGACAACAGTGGTAGGAAACTTTTGGAATACATTTTGACCACTGTTTGGTACCATTTTCTTTGTCAGTTGATTGCAAACCTGAGGACACATGGATAAATTTTTGAACATTTGTCTAGTCCTCTTTGGAGTTCATTCAATGGAATCAAAACCTTTTCCTGAACAGATGAATGCATATAGTTGCTTAATGACCATTATTACCCTAAACTTTGACTCATAAGTGTTTTATGTTTATACTCTTTTCTTTTGACTTCAAAAGTTTTGAGATAGACACACTTCTGAGTTTTTGTGAATTTCCTCAATGTATTTTAACAAAGTTGATTTTGTCCTTTTGAGGAACTCAACCTGTTTTCAACACATAAGATTTGAATGACTAAAGTTTTAATTCCCTCTTTTTGAGTTAACAAGACATCAATGTTTTTATGAACATATGTTTTGTTAATCTGAGGTTCAGACTTTAGTATTTATGGAAAACATCACAAATTACACATCAACAATTGAAATTAATTTAGAAAATAAGAAGTAATCTCATAGTTTAACATATATTTATTTCAGATCTAGAAACCATGAGTGTTTTGTGCATAAATTCACTTGTTGTGTGAAATTTGTGTGTCATATGACATCTTGGTTGATGTACAGAGTTGTTGAATAACCATTTTGATCATGATTTACTCGATACTCTGTTTTTCAACTAAATACAACCAACCTTAGTATCAATGAACTTCGAGCCGAACTGTTATGTCAATTTGACTGTTAAATCGAAATTGACTGTCCAGGCTCTGATACCAATTGTTAGGATCGGAGGCTCACATGATTGTGCTAGTTTGTGTAAATTGTATAATCAATAGAGATGAACAGAGATTAAGTGCAGCGGAAATGATCACAAACTTTGTAAACACAATCAATGGAGAAAATAGTTTGATAAACAATTGCTTCTCATAGAGTCAAAGGATTTACAAATCAAAGCAAAAGATTACAGATATGCTTACAAACTAAACTCCCCCTCAGCCTGATGCCCCAAGGTTGTTTGCACATAAGATGAAAGGATTAGACATGAGGAGAAGAACCCGCTCAGTCAATCAAATGTAACAGTACAGTGTACTGTTACATTTATAGGCAAACCAAACCACTGAGATATCTCAGATGACGTCACCATGAAAGCGACGTCTAACAGCCTAACAACCTGTATCTACTGTCCTTACACAAACACTGCTAACCTAACCACTGACTATACATAAAACAAATAATTCACTAAACAGCTGCTCTCCCTTTATGTCAGTGCTTTACTCAAGGTTGATCAATCCTTGACTGGGCAGTGCTTTATCATCAGTAGATAGGACCAGCAGTGTTGGATACTTCAGGGTTTTGATCAGCAGTTGAAAGGGTAGCAGCAGTTGTATATGGACAGTGGATAGAGACCATCAGTTGTTATAAATCACTTTCAAGGGGAGAGCAAAGTGTAAACTGCTGCTTATTGATAGTCCACTGATGTGATCCGGTTTTGGCTTTACATTATCTGTTCCTTTGGTAGGGTTCAATCCCAACACAGGATGCTGAGATCAAGCTGGCCACTGTCCAAATGGAACATGAACAGGCCATGGTTTCTTTCCGGGAAGGAATCAAAGCTTCTGCCATCGTCTCCTGGCTACAAGCTCGTATTAAGATGGCCTATGAGGCCAAGGAGACAGGTCTTGAGTGCCCATCCTGGCCGGTCGAATCCTGGGTGGCAAAGCTGAAGGAGCTTGGAGGCAAAGCCGTGCCCCTTCCTGCTGAAGCTGGTGAATCCTCTAAGTCGGCAGAGGTGGCAGACAAGGCTGGAGACAAGAAGGATGCTGGAGCGGATGCTGGGATGGATGCTGGTGAGGATGCTGCTCAGGATGCTGAAGATGAGAAGGCAGAGGAGGTTGGAGAAGATGCCGCTGTGTGAGGGCATTCAGGTGGGCAATGATGGATATACGTGCCAAGGCCGGAGCCCACTTTTTTAAACTTGATCGTTGGTCTGTAACCCTAAAACAATTTACTTTTTCTGCACTTTACTTTCCTGCATCTAAATAATATGATGGCCAAAGGTGGGGGGATCCTGAGTTTCAGGTCGAAGCCCTTGGTCATCAATGATAGTATGTTTTGTTTTTTGAACAATATAACAGTTGGAGGCGGATGGGTCTCAGTTTGAGACAAAACCTTCAACTGTTAGGTAAATATGGTAAGGAACTAATTGTGCTCTTGGTGGATGGTCCTTGGTTTGAGGTGAAACCAAGAGCACAACTTTTGGTACGTTAATAACGTAACCCTTTTCTGGCTTTATTTCTGTTGTTATATTTTCACTACATGAATTTTACTTGTAAAAATAATTTTGTTTGAACATTCTTGGGAACACATTGTAAATGTATCCTGAAAGATATCCTGATCAGGATACTGACAGACAATCTGTAAGTTATCCAAATAAAAAGGAGAGATCATACCAGGAATCCCCTAAGGAATCAATTCCAATTTTCCTCATTAGGAATGTCCCCAGTGCACACTTACAAACTTGGATCCATCCTTTACATCGTATGATATATGTCCCATGTGTTTAACATAGGAATATAGATATAGTCATACTTTAGATTCACTGAATATCCAGGGGTAAACCCTTGACATCCTGGGATTAAACCCTTAATATTCTGGGCATTAACCCTGATTTTCATGCGCTACAGGCGAGAGTGTATAAACTCCAAGTCTTAGAAAGGTGAAAACCTTTAAACCTTAGAGGGTATGAAAATACCCTTTCGTGAGAGAGGGTGATCAATCCTCATATACCTTTAGAATCCAGGATATAGCCAATAGTAACGAAATTGTCAGCCACTTTTACATGAACTGGTCCCGTTACCTTGAACTATCCCCAGATGACTTGCGCTCCAGACGGGGTGTTCAAACCCAACTCGAAAGAAAGGTGAATACCTTTAAACCTTTGAAGGGATCAGGATCCCTTAAACGTGAGAGAGGGGGCCAATCCTCTAATCTTTTGAAATATCCTGAGCGTATATCCTGGAGCTATATCCTGACACATATTCTGCAAAACAACCTTAAACTAAGGTGGGTGTTAGCTTGGCTAACACCCCTCTGATGCCTAAGTCAGTATTGGGTCCAAGATAATAAACGAATTCAAATATATTTAAGAGAGATAGAACACATACCATTCTGAGATAGAAATTAAATTCTATTCTTACTTGAAATAGAGCTTTAAGTGTATAGCATTCCAGGATCTTGGTAGCATTTCCCCTTCCATGCTCCTGAGTCGGTATGCTCTTTTTCCTGATTCTGATTCAACCTCATATGGTCCTTCCCATTTTGGAGTCATGTCACGGCCCTCAGTCCCGGTTTGACCCGGTCCAGAGCCGCGAGGCAGGAAATCCCGTGGTATCTAAGTTGCTGACAGCGGTAGTCTTTTTGAACAGGATCGATTAATATTAAAACTGCTCGTTTATATATAATATAGGGATAAATCCCATAATTTACAAATACTTGATTTCACTGGGAAATCCTTTATTTCTTAAAACATGTTTCTTTATTTATTTACATTGAGCCACTTTCTAAGCTTGTAGTGCTCCACGGCACTTTTCTTTTGCTCACAACAGATCACCTGAAACATTTTTGAAAAAGGTTTTGTCAGCAGGGAAATACTGAGTGAATCATTCAGTTTTACTAAAACGACACTTTTGTTATAATTTACAGTATTAAGAGAGATTACAATGTTTCAGATATCAAACCAACTACCCACAGTACTTGTCACTCGAACACACATTGGCTATCTCGTTGTCCAATGGTGTTTGTGACTATGGTCATATCACTCATTGGCTAACTCGTTGTCCAATAGTGACGGATATCAAGTAATGTATACAAAACCCCACATACCGGCTGTAACTTGGTGATTACATAAACTTAATCACTGTAATTATAACTTTGAAAAACATTTAAAAATTTATAAAATACTTTGATAAAAAGAGAATGACTCACATTGTAGATTTAACAAGCAGAATATAAGCCTACTGATTAGCCTTGATTAACCTAATTTAAATAATAATGCACACATAAACAGGTTAGTAACTAATACAGCAGTTACGTCAATTCACGAGATTCAATCCTCACAACGATTTATTAGTGCAATACTTAACAATTCAGTGGATTCACAACGAATGACAGAGTATAGTCCGAATTCGAACAGCACTCAAACATTCAAGTCGAAATCACATTGAATAACAAAGTATAAACTCAATTTGAGCGGCACTTAAACAATCGTTGGATAATTATAATCGATCGGACGTTGAATCGTAATAGCGATCGAGTTATTACCCTGATTGCGGCAGCACTTCGTGATTAGTGTGTGTTAATTGTGTAAACAGAAAGTAATTCGATGTCAGAAACGAATTTCTTCGTCGAACTTATGCCAAATTTTAAGTCCCAATGTCTGCTATTTATACCCAAAGTTTGGTCAGCCCTGCGCATCGTAGGCCTAGAACCCTTACGATGCGTAGGGAACTTTAACAGGCTTACGCATCGTAGGCTTTAAACCCCTACGATGCGTATGGTTTGAAAATAGGTTATAGGGTAGCCACGGTTGGGACTAGCTATGCTGAGTTGACACTTTCTTAATTTAACATTTTGACAGCGAGTAAATGTAGATAAATATTAACTAGGGTATACACCCCCTGAGTTTTAGGGGCCCTAATCCTGATTCTGAAAATTATGAAAATTTTAGGGTTTGTTCAGAATCACGTGGGTTTCTCAATTAGGGTTTCCTATTGGTTAAATTAAGATAATAACTAGGACTTTTGATGAGAGTTGTTACATTCTTCCCACCTTAATAAAAATCTCGTCCTCGAGATTTACTGGAATAAATGAGGATACTTTCTCTTCATTTCTGATTCCAGCTCCCAGGTGTATTCAGCTCCTCTCTTTGAATCCCATCTGACTTTGACTAAAACTAGTCGTTTATGTTTGAGAAACTTGATCTTTCGATCCTCAATTTGAAGAAATTTCAGCTTTTCGTTTACCTCTATATCTTGAAGAGGTACTACCAGTGATTCATCTGATAAGCATTTCTTGAGATTGGATACATGAAATACATCATGTACTCCAGCTAATTCTTCTGGTAGTTGTAAACGATAAGCAACTAATCCTATACGTTGGATCACTGAAAATGGTCCTACGTACCTTGGACTTAGCTTTCCTTTCTTTCCGAATCTAACTACTCCTTTCCAAGGAGAAACTTTCAAGAGTACTTTATCTCCAACCTGAAATTCTATCGGTTTGCGTCGATTATCTGCATAACTTTTCTGGCGATCTCGAGCAGTCTTCAACCTTTCCTTGATTTGAGTAATCTTGTCGGTCGTCTCTTGCACTATCTCAGGCCCTGACAATTGACTTTCTCCTATTTCTGCCCAACAAACTGGAGTTCTACACTTTCTTCCATAAAGTGCCTCAAATGGAGCAGTTTCAATACTTGAATGATAACTATTGTTATAGGAGAATTCAATTAAGGGTAAATGATCATCCCAACATCCACCAAAATCAATTACACATGCTCGGAGCATGTCTTCCAGTGTTTGTATCGTCCTTTCACTTTTTCCGTCTGTTTGAGGATGATATGCAGTGCTTAAATTTAGTCGAGTTCCCATTGCTTGCTGGAAACTTTTCCAGAAATGGGAAGTGAAATGACTATCTCTATCTGATACAATGGAGAGTGGGACTCCATGCAAAGATACCACTTCGTCTACGTACAACTTGGCTAGTCTTTCCATGCTAAAGGTTTCCTTCATTGGTAGAAAATGAGCTGATTTGGTTAATCGATCCACAATTACCCAAATCGCATCATTACCTTTTCTGGTCTTGGGTAACTTAGTAACAAAATCCATTTTTATGAGTTCCCATTTCCATACAGGCATTTCTAATTGTTGTAGTAATCCTGAAGGTTTCTGATGTTCGGCCTTAACTTGTGAACAAGTAAGACATTTAGATACATATTTTGCTATATCTTTTTTCATTCCTATCCACCAGAAATTCTTTCTTAAATCTTGGTACATCTTATTGTTTCCAGGGTGCATAGTATACCTAGATTTATGGGCTTCTTCTAAAATCTTATTTCTTAATTCTCCTTGCTTCGGTACCCAAATTCGTTTCTTATGAAATCTCCAAATTTCATCATTTCCTTGCTCTAGTTCCTTAATATAACCTTTCATTCCTTCAGCATCGTCCTTGATTGCTGTTTCCTGAATTTTCTTTAATTGTTGCATTAAATCTAATTGTAGATTTAATCTAAGAGCACGGACTCGCTTTTGTTTTTCATGATACTTACGACTTAAGGCATCTGCAACTATGTTTGCCTTTCCTTCGTGATATTGAATATCACAGTCGTAATCGCTTAGAACTTCCATCCATCTTCTTTGCCTCATATTTAACTCTTTCTGCCCAAATATATACCTTAAACTTTTATGATCTGTATAAACAGTAAACTTACTACCATACAGATAATGTCTCCAAATTTTCAAGGCAAAAATTATGGCTCCTAATTCTAAGTCATGAGTCGTATAATTTTCCTCGTGTTTTTTCAACTGCCGGGAAGCATACGAAATTACCTTCTTGCGTTGCATCAATACACATCCGTATCCTAATTTTGAAGCATCACAATATACTTCAAAATCTTCTGTTCCTTCGGGCAATGCTAAAATTGGAGCATTCGTCAATCGTTACTTTAAAATCTTAAAAGCTTCTTCTTGCTTATGTCCCCATTCAAACTCAGCGGATTTACAGGTTAACTTAGTCAATGGTACAGCTATCTTAGAGAAATCCTTAATAAATCGTCTGTAGTATCCAGCTAAGCCTAGAAAACTTCTAATTTCCATAGCTGTTTGTGGGACCTTCCATTTGGTAATTGCTTCTATTTTAGCAGGATCTACGTGAATTCCTTCGTGATTCACCATGTGACCTAAAAATTGTACTTCCTTTAACCAAAATTCACATTTCGAGAATTTGGCATAAAGTTTTTCCTTTCTTAACAAAGTTAAGAGTGCATGCAAGTGTTTGCAATGTTCTTCCTGACTTTTGGAATAAATAAGTCTATCGTCAATGAATACGATTACAAATTTATCCAAGTATGGCTTACAGATCCGATTCATCATGTCCATAAATGCTGCTGGGGCATTTGTTAGTCCAAAGGGCATGACTGTAAACTCATAATGGCCATACCTAGTTCTGAAAGCAGTTTTAGGTATGTCTTCTTCTTGTACTTTTAACTGGTGATATCCGGATCTTAAGTCTATCTTAGAAAAATACCTAGCGCCTTGAAGTTGATCAAAAAGATCGTCAATCCTAGGTAATGGGTATCGATTCTTAATTGTAACTTTATTTAGTTCTCTATAATCAATACACATTCTCATTGATCCGTCTTTCTTTTTCACAAACAACACTGGTGCTCCCCAAGGGGATGAACTAGGTTGTATAAATCCTTTGCTTAATAATTCATCTAACTGCTTTTTCAATTCTAGCATTTCGGTGGGTGCTAATCGGTAAGGTGCCTTGGCTATTGGTGTAGTACCCGGAATTAGATGAATTCTAAACTCTACTTCCCTATCTGGTGGTAACCCAGGTAATTCTTCTGGAAAGATGTCTGGGTATTCTGAAACTATAGGGATGTCTGGGAGTTCCTTACTTTTAGTGTTAATGATTACTGAAATCATATACACCATTCCTTGCTTTCGTTCATAACTAGCAACTTTCATTACTGATATGAACTTTAGTGGCTTTCGTGGTTTATCTCCGGTAATTACAATTACCTCTCCTGTGGGAGTACGAATTTCTACGGAATTCTTGTCACAAAGGATTCGAGCATGGTTGGCTATTAACCAATCCATTCCTAACATGACATCGAATCCGGCTAACTTCATAGGTAACAGGTTTGCGGAAAACTTATGACCTAACAGTTCTATCTTACCTTCTTGCAAAACCCTATTTATGTTAACAGAATTTCCGTCTGCCGTTTCGACTGTAAAAATTTGCCTAAGGGTGGTTAAAGGTAAGTTAAGGGCTTGGCAAAATGAAGTATTGATAAAACTTTGGTTTGCACCAGAGTCAATAATACTTTTGCATAAACGTCGTGGACCAAGAACGTACCAGCTATAACGTCAGGGATCAGTTCGGCTTCCTGAGTGGTTAGCTGGAATGCTCGGACATTCTTCTTAGTAGCTCCGTCGGCTGTCTTGGATTTGTTATCTGCTAGCTTGACTAATTTAGGACATTCTGGTCTAAAATGTCCTGTTTCTCCGCAATTATAGCAGACTCTTGTTTTCTTTCTGCATTCTTCTTCGCGATGTCCTGCCATTTTGTAGAAGTTGCAGATTACATTACATTTTCCAAAATGATTCTTTTTGCAATTTCTGCAAAAAGGCGGTTGTGCAGATTGTCTCCTTCCTCTTTTCTTGAACCTATTATTATCATTACCCACACGAAATCCTTGGGTAATCTTTTGAGCCAATTCCTTCTTTCGATCTTCTTCTCTTGTGCGCACCAGTTCATCAGTTAGGGTATTAGCTAATTCCACAGCATCGTCAATGGTGCGAGGTCTCGCAGCTTTAACGATATTGCGGATTTCACTAATCAATCCCCAAATGTAGCGAGAAATGAGTACCGGTTCTGGCGAAGCCAGTGTAGGTACCACTCGAGCATATTCAAAGAATGTCGAAGTATAACCGCGACACTCTACGCCTACCATACGATGGTTTAGGAACTTATTTGCCATTTGTTCCTTTTCATATTCAGGACAGTATTTTCTTTCTACAAGAATTTTAAATTCTTCCCAGTTCATAGCATATGCCATCCTTCTTCCTTTTGCTTGTAGCACCGTGTTCCACCATTCTAGTGCCCCTTCTTTGAATAAATTTGACGCATACATAACTTGATCTTCTTCGGAACACTTACTTATTGCAATTACTGCTTCAGTTTTCTCTAACCAACGCAGTACTGCAGTTGCTCCTTCATTACCCGCAAATTCAGCAGGTTTGCAAGCAAGAAATTCTTTGAAAGTGCAACCAGGCGTTGCGGCTTTCATTTTCTTAGGAGGTGGAGCCTGTAGTGGATTATTATTGTCATGATTGCCGCCTCCATTTACACTATGACTAAAATTATCTTCCTGAGTACGTTTGCTAGGAACGATTTGTTGCGGTTCTATTGGATTTTTAACAGCAGCAACGAATGCTGGAATAGCATTGGCTATCCCTTGAGCAACAATATTTTCAATATCTTGTCTAGTCATATACTGGTTTTCCTGATTTTGTTCAGATTGATTCCCTTCATTAACTGGTTCATTACTAGCGTTTTCCATCTGATAATTAGTGTAAATATAACTATTAGTATCAAATAATTGTAAATAAAGCAATTACACAGAAGCACATAAAATCTGACAACACAGATATATATCCAAAATTGTCAATGTTTCGACTTCTATTTTGCTTTATATATTATATAGGCATCCATACACACCGTTTATCTTACAATGTTTTATTTCCCATTTTACAGAGTTATATTTAGCTATTATTATTATACAGACATTCTTTCCAACCCCACTTTTCTTTGATCAACTAGTAGTTTAGTAGCGACGCCCCCTTTCGTCGTATTTCCAGGAAATTTGCTCCCCCATTTCCCGGATCCTATTCCCTGTACTTATCAACTCTTCACCGTACTGACGGAGTTCGGCTAAGTTTTCATTACTCATTGGAGGATTGGGGATAGGGTCTGGCTCCCACTATGGAAGGAAAGAATAAGGACTGTTGACAATATTTTGGAATGGCCAGTCATTTGTCCACCATTCTTCCATTTGACCTAAAGGTAGAGTGTGGATTAGTGGATCTGGAATAGCTGGTTCCAGATTGACAGGAAGTTGGTTTTCTAGGTAAGTATATAGATTATTATGGATAGGGCTAATAACATCACAATTTGCCAGTAGACGGTCGATTTCGTCTTGAAATGTGATTTCTTCAGCTTGTCTAGAATTCTCTCCAATTTCTATTCCTTTTTGTTTATAATCTTTCCTGATCTCTATCTCTGCTGGATTTGAACTTTCTCCGATTTCGATTTCTTTTCCTTTGTCTATAGGGTTTTCTATTTTAGGGAGTTTCCTAGTAGCTGGCTTTCTCCTGCGTACTTTCCTCCATCCTACATATCTTCTCTTCTTTTTAAGTTTTGCTTTTTCCAGCGGTGGAGCTTGGAATTCCAGGGGTTCCTCTATGTCAGCAATATAACCAGTAAAGTCGTGGGAGACTTCAATTGGTACTGGGTAGAGGTTGAGATTCTGAAATGCTTCCGATATCTCAGTCATGCTGGATAGCATATATGCAAAATGCACAAAAATGCTAAGTTAAAACTTTGGAACAAAGTTTAACAAATAAACATTAAAGTTTATTGCATACGGATTTGTACAAAAGACTATAGGAAAGTGAACACACTATAATTTATTTATTTACTGGGTATTACTTTTCTACTAGACCAGGCTTATTAAAAGTTTAGAGATTTGCATTCTCTGCTACGGTAGCTAGCATATAAAGGTTTGCCCATTTTTCATCTAAGGTATCTTCCCAAGGTGACCTATTGCCTAATTCCTGGATTTCTGGATTAAACCTCACTTTCTTGGCTTGGGTTTTCTTTATTTTCTCATGTCCCTTCCTAAGAATCGAATTTCTTTTATCTTGGGTGAGAGGATTTTCATAATTTGCTTTACGGACAAAAATCCCTTCTTCCAGATCTGCTGAGTATTTGGAGGAAGAGGTTCCTTTTCTTGTGGGTGTAGTATCTAATTTGTGGTAGATAGCAGACAACTTGTGTTTACCCATACTGTAACTCAACAATTAATCAGTTAATAAAACATATTTTCACAGAATGACAATTAATTTTCCTAAGTATTTATCAATAACTTTAAAAGGCTAAAATCAATAGTAAGCTTAAATCAGTGGCTCTGATACCACCTTTTCCTGTCACGGCCCTCAGTCCCGGTTTGACCCGGTCCAGAGCCGCGAGGCAGGAAATCCCGTGGTATCTAATTTGCTGACAGCGGAAGTCTTTTTGAACAGGATCGATTAATATTAAAACTGCTCGTTTATATATAATATAGGGATAAATCCCATAATTTACAAATACTTGATTTCACTGGGAAATCCTTTATTTCTTAAAACATGTTTCTTTATTTATTTACATTGAGCCACTTTCTAAGCTTGTAGTGCTCCACGGCACTTTTCTTTTGCTCACAACAGATCACCTGAAACATGTTTGAAAAAGGTTTTGTCAGCAGGGAAATACTGAGTGAATCATTCAGTTTTACTAAAACGACACTTTTGTTATAATTTACAGTATTAAGAGAGATTACAATGTTTCAGATATCAAACCAACTACCCACAATACTTGTCACTCGAACATACATTGGCTATCTCGTTGTCCAATGGTGTCTGTGACTATGGTCATATCACTAATTGGCTAACTCGTTGTCCAATAGTGACGGATATCAAGTAATGTATACAAAACCCCACATACCGGCTGTAACTTGGTGATTACATAAACTTAATCACTATAATTATAACTTTGAAAAACATTTAAAAATTTATAAAATACTTTGATAAAAAGAGAATGACTCACATTGTAGATTTAACAAGCAGAATATAAGCCTGCTGATTAGCCTTGATTAACCTAATTTAAATAATAATGCACACACAAACAGGTTAATAACTAATACAGCAGTTACGTCAATTCACGAGATTCAATCCTCACAACGATTTATTAGTGCAATACTTAACAATTCAGTGGATTCACAACGAATGACAGAGTATAGTCCGAATTCGAACAGCACTCAAACATTCAAGTCGAAATCACATTGAATAACAAAGTATAAACTCAATTTGAGCGGCACTTAAACAATCGTTGGATAATTATAATCGATCGGACGTTGAATCGTAATAGCGATCGAGTTATTACCCTGATTGCGGTAGCACTTCGTGATTAGTGTGTGTTAATTGTGTAAACAGAAAGTAATTCGATGTCAGAAACGAATTTCTTTGTCGAACTTATGCCAAATTTCAAGTCCCAATGTCTGCTATTTATACCCAAAGTTTGGTCAGCCCTGCGCATCGTAGGCCTAGAACCCTTACGATGCGTAGGGAACTTTAACAGGCTTGCGCATCGTAGGCTTTAAACCCCTACGATGCGTATGGTTTGAAAATAGGTTATAGGGTAGCCACGGTTGGGACTAGCTATGCTGAGTTGACACTTTCTTAATTTAACATTTTGACAGCGAGTAAATGTAGATAAATATTAACTAGGGTATACACCCCCCTGAGTTTTAGGGGCCCTAATCCTGATTCTGAAAATTATGAAAATTTTAGGGTTTGTTCATAATCACGTGGGTTTCTCAATTAGGGTTTCCTATTGGTTAAATTAAGATAATAATAGGACTTTTGATGAGAGTTGTTACAAGTCAGTTTTCCATCGGCAGGATTAGTGGTATTTTGAAAAGCCTTTCTTAACACCCAATCTCCAACTTTGAACCTTCTAGTCCTTATATTCTTGTTGTATGCTCTGGATATCCTTTGTTGATATGCTGCCATCCTTAGTCTTGCTGCATCTCTTGTCTCGTCTATGGTGTCCAAATCCTGGCACAAAGCTTCAGGATTATGCTCAGGATCCTGGAGGATAGATCTCGCAGTAGGTATCACCATCTCTGTTGGGATCACTGCTTCTGCTCCGAATACCAAGGAAAATGGTGTCTGGCTAGTTGCATTCTTTACCGTTGTTCTATCGGCCCACAAAACAAAGGGTAGTTCTTCTGCCCATCTTCCTTTCTTGGCTCCTAATCTCTTCTTCAAGTTGTTAACAATTATCTTGTTTGAGGATTCAGCTTGTCCATTTGCTTGAGGATGTACCGGGGTGGATGTGATCATCTTGATTCCCCAACTCTTGCAAAAGTCAGTAGTTCTCTTGCTTATAAACTGAGAACCATTGTCACAGATTATTTCGGCTAGTACTCCAAACCTGGTCAGGATATTCCTCTTTATGAAGGATACTACTTCTTGGTCTCTGACTTGAACAAATGCTTCAGCCTCCACCCACTTAGAGAAATAATCAGTCATTGCCAACATAAAAACTTTTCCTCCTGGAGCTTTTGGTAATTTCCCTACTATGTCCATCCCCCATTTCATGAATGGCCAAGGGGAAACTATAGGATATAGTGGTTCAGCTGGTTGGTGTAGTATGTTACTGTGCCTTTGACATGCATCACATCTTCGAGCATATTCTGTAGCATCTTTCCTCATCGTTGGCCAATAGTATCTTGTTCTCAACACCTTTGAGAATAATGACCTGCCCCCAGTATGGTTACCACAATCCCCATCATGTATATCCTGAAGTACTTCTTTAGTTTCGAGATCCTCCAAGCACCTTAGATATGGTCCTGCAAGAGATTTCTTATACAAGACATTATTTATAATGGTGAATCGTGATACCTTCATCCTAAATTCCTTAGGATTTTCGTCTTTAGGGATGTGTCCTTCCTTGAGATATCTTATGATTGGAGCCGTCCAGGATTTAGGATCATCCTCAGGATATTCAGCAACAGGATCCTGGATACTTACTACTTCTTTATCCTGAGGATTCGTTGCAGGATACAAGATATGCAATATTGGTATTTGGGTTCCTTCTGGTATCCTGACCGATGATCCCAAACTTGCTAAGGCATCTGCTTCAGCATTGTCTTCCCTTGGTACCTGTTCAAGTGTAAAAATATCGAAATATCCTGCTAATTTTTTGAGAATATCGAGGTATTTGATTAACTTCTCACCTTTAACTGCATAGGATCCATTAAAATGATTAGTAATTAACAAGGAGTCAACATATACTTGCAAATTCTTGATATTCATATTTTTAGCTAGTTCTAATCCTGCAATTAAAGCCTCATATTCTGCTTCGTAATTGGTAGCAGGAAATTCACACCTAATAGCCTGGGGTAATATGTCCCCCTGTGGCGATTTTAGTAGTATTCCCAATCCTACTCCTCAAACATTAGATGCTCCATCAGTGTACAATGCCCAGGATCCTGAGGATTCTCCTAATTGTCGTACTTCTAGGTCTACCTCATCCTGAATGTCACTACTGAAATCAACCACAAAGTCAGCTAGAGCTTGTGATTTTATGGCATTTCTAGGTTCGTATACTAAGTCGTAAGCACTTAACTTCACTGACCACTTAGCCATCCTACCTGACATCTCTGGTTTCCTAAGCACATTTTTAATAGGATAATTAGTTTTAACATGAATCTTATGTGTCTCAAAGTAATGTCTAAGCTTCGTTGATGCCATAACTAATGCTAGTATCAACTTTTCTAAATGAGAATATCTAGTTTCTGCATCTAACAAACTTTTACTAACATAATAAACAGGATATTGCTGACCTTCATGATCCTTTATAAGGACGGCATTTACAGCATTCCCTGATACCGCGAGGTATAGGGACAGTGGTTCACCATTCTCAGGCTTCATCAATAGAGGTGCAGTTGAAAGATATTGCTTCAAATCCTGCAGGGCCGCTTCATGCTTCTCACCCCATTCGAACTTCTTGTTCTTCTTCAGGATATCATAAAACTCTTTGCATTTCTTCGAGGATCTTGAGATAAATCTGTTCAATGCTGTAACTCGTCCTGTTAACCGTTGAACATCCTTCATGTTTGAGGGTGATTTGATATCCAAGATGGCTTTAATATGCTCCGGGCTCGCCTCTATTCCTCTTTAGGTCACCATATATCCTAGAAACTTTCCTGGCCCCACTCCGAAATGGCACTTGGCAGGATTTAGCTTCATGTTATATTGATCCAGGATATCAAATGCTCCCTTAATATCCTGGAGGTGATCCTCAGCCTTTTTAGATTTTACCACCATATCGTCGATGTATACCTCCATTGTGTCCCCCAGTTTATCTTTGAACATCATGTTCACCAATCTCTGGTATGTTGCACCTACATTTTTCAAACCGAAAGGCATAGCAGTATAACAATAAATACCTGTTGGTGTCATGAAGGCAGTATCCTCTTGGCCCGAAGGCTCCATTTGAATCTGCTGAAATCCTGAGGATGCATCCATGAAGGTTAACATCTTGTGCCCGGCGGTAGCATCCACCATTGCATCAATATGAGGAAGAGGAAATGGGTCTTTGGGACAAGCCTTATTCAAGTCTGTGTAATCTACACAAACTCTCCATTTCCCATTCTTATTTTGAACCACGACCACATTTGCTAGCCATTTGGGAAATTTGACTTCTCTTATCATCTTGGACTTCAATAATCTCTCAACTTCCTCTTGGATAATTGTATTTCATTCAGAAGCGAACTTCCTTCTCTTTTGTTATACAGGCTTGAACGACCTGTCAATTCCAAGCTTGTGAGTGATAATGTCTTTGGATATACCTGTCATATCCTCATGCTTCCACGCAAATGTTGACATCCTGCATTTTAAAAAGTTAGTTAATTGATCTTCAATATCCTGAGGGATATTGGTTCCTACGAGCACCGAGGTATCTGGATTATCCTGATCCAGGATAATTTTCTTCATATCCTGCTCCGAAGCCTCCACGATATCCTGGGCCCGCATCTTTAATTGCTATGCTGCACTAGGCTTGGTTGAGGATTTCATCGAGGATGAGTAACATTCTTTCGCCTCCTGCTGATCACTATCAACCTTGACGACCCCCCAAGGGGTAGGGATCTTGATGCATTGATGATAAGTTGATGGAACAGCCTTCATATCATGGATCCATGGCCTGCCCAGTATGATGTTATAGCAGGATAGGGAGTCCATCACACAAAAAACGTTGTATCGAGTTGACCCCTTCAACATATACTGGTAACTTTATTTCTCCCACGGTATTCCTAGCTTCTCCACTGAAACCAACGAGCACAGTGGACTTCGAAGTAATGTCCATCGGAGATACATTCATTCTCTTCAATGTTTCCAGCTGAATTATATTGAAAGAGCTACCGTTGTCCACCAATATCCTGCGTTCAAAATGGTTAGCAACATACAATGTTATTACGAGAGCATCAAGGTGAGGATCCTGCACAGTATCCCGGTCATCACTGTTGAAAGTGATCACTTTGTCAGTTGTAAGGGTGGTCATCCTGGCTGGTTTGTCTCCCCTTTCAGTCTTAGCCTCCTTTGCATGCCTCTTGGCCGCAGAATACGAAGTCCCACAAATGTCGGATCCTCCCGAAATAAAGTTGATTATCTTGGCATCCGCAGGAGGTGATGCCGCTCGCTCAGGATCCTTCTCCGTATCCTGACCCTTATTCTTCTTTCTTCCTAGGAGATCCTTCAGATATCCCTTGCTCAGAAGATAACTTATTTCTTTTCTTAGAGCAATGCAATCCTCAGTCACATGACCAAAATTTTCATGGAAGGCACACCATTTGGATTTATCCTTCCAATCAGGTTTTTGTTAATTCTTTCGAGGCCACCTAGCTTTGTCTCCTAAACCCTGCATAGCATGCATTAATTCAGGAATGTTAACAGAAAAGCAATATTAAGATAATTCAGGATATTCTTCAGGATCCTCATCTTCAACAACATTCACTTTCTTGTTGTCATTTCTACCATATGGCTTAGAGCGATATGGTTTAAATGAGGATTCTGACTTCCCATTGGTTGACTCGTAGGTAGTGGATGAGTTCATCCTTTCTTGCATCTTCTTATCATCCTCTAGCCTGATATATCTCAAGGCCCTGTTTCGAGCCTCGTCCAAATTCCTGCAAGGATTCATCACAAGATCCTGATAAAATTGGGAATCCTTTTGTAGCCCCATCTTGAATGCTTGGACCGCTGTGGCAACATCAAGGTGCGGGATATCCAAGGATTCCCTGCTGAATTTGTTCACATAATCCCTTAGGGATTCCTGAGGTCCTTGAGTTATCCTGTAGAGATCACTTGTTGGTTTTTCAAAACTCCGACTACAAGAAAATTGACTATTAAATAAATTCACTAGGTGAGCAAAAGATGTAATCGAATGTGGAGGAACATTTAAGAGCCATTTCAAGGCTGATCCTGTTAAAGTAGAACCAAAGCCTTTGCATAGGCATGCTTCCTTAAGCTCCGGAGGGATAGGATTAATCTCCATTCTTTCCTTATACTGGGCAATATGCTTTTCAGGATCTGTAGTCCCATCATAGAGCTTCATGTTGGGGGTTTGAAATCTCTTCGGGATCTCAGTATCATAGATAGGATGTGCGAAACGAGATATCCTGTGGCTATCTTGGGACACTTCCGGAATTGGCTGGACCACTCCAGGTACACTGGATATCATGTCCTTCAATTTCTGAAGCTCCCTAGAAATGTTGACGTCATACCTGCATCCTGCAAAGATCCACCATTGTTAGTAGCATGAATATTATTATTTGACACGTTACCAGTCTGAGGATTCTGGCCATATCCTGAAGCATATCCTGAGCTCCTCACAGTTGACATCCTGATCGAGGAGATATTTCAGGAGTATGACTCTGGGAATGACTAGGCACAATATTCCCCCTATTATCCTCAGTATACACAGCCGAACTGAAGTTCAAAGTTCTGGGTTGTAAAGGAGTAACAATATCCTCAGCGGATCTGCTTGAGCTAGCTTTTAAGAGTTGTATTTCTCTTAACAACATTTGGTTAGTTTCCTGTTGCTGCCTCATTTGTTCCTACACACTTCCAAATAAGGTTAGAATTTCATCATTAGAGGCTAAAACGGGAGCAGATCCCTGAACACTCCGAGTAGGGATAATATCCTGAGGTTGTGAAGAAGCTGGCATCCTTGGAGGAGGTGGTGGAAGCACCGAACCAGTAGTAGCAGAAGTTGTAGCAGACACAGTGGAGGAGCTCATGTTTGATCTTGAGGCCATTGTCGACAATGTGGCAAAAAGTTTTGAAAACAGAAAACCGATTAACGATTTTACAAAGATTTTTAGTAAAGATAGCACCACTTGCCCCACGGTGGGCGCCAAATTGTTTTGGTCAAAAATTACCGTAGGAATTAAGTGATCAAATTAGTTAATTGAGGTAGTGTGCTAAAAAGTGCGTTGGAAATATGCTGGTTAAGTTGTTTGCAAAAACAATTTTCAGGATACGGCTCAGGATATTGAGCTATATCGACGATCAAACTATGAGCAAAAAGTAAAGGAAACGACACGAGATGTACGAGGAAAGCCCTTGATCAATCTAGATCGCCGGCATAAAACCTCGGGAGCTGACAATCGCAGGTGCCTAGTTCTTCTTATTGCTTCAAACGTCAGGATACAGTGCAGGATATCGACCAGATCGCTAAGTGTTACAATGCTTTTTTGTGAAAGTGAAAATTGCGAGAAAACGAGTGTAAGAGTGTAAGAGTATAGTGAGTGTGATTGTGATGTCCTATTCGATCTGATATACCCACCTATTTATAGTCACGAAATACAAACTAAAAGTCCTATAAGTATGGGATGCTCCCGAATATTCCATTGTTAACGTTGTAGACCGAGTAATGTGGCTTCAACGTCTTCATTTGAAAGACTTGGACCGAGTCTCCCGGAGAAAGGGTCTTCGTGAACGTTGGGCATCTGGACCCGTACTCCTGCACACAACCTGTTAGTAATCCTGAGGGTACCATTCAGGATGTTACCAATATCCTGAATGAGCATCCCGGATATGAGCAGATATCATACAATCAAGATATAACTCAAGATATTTCCCAAGATATGGGCTCAGAATTTTACCCATAACATTGATGAGACAAGAGATGCAGCAAAACTAGGGATGGCAGCATATCAACGGAGGATATCCAAATCATATAACAAGAATTTAAGGACTAGAAGATTTCAGGTTGGAGATTGGGTGTTAAGGAAAGCTTTTCAGAATACAACCAACCCTACCGATGGGAAGTTAGCCCCAAAATGGGAAGGACCCTATGAAATTGAATCAGAATCTGGGAAAGGAGCATACCGACTCAAGAATATGGAAGGGGATATGTTGCCAAGATCCTGGAATGCTATACACCTAAAAGCCTATTTCAAGTGAGTATAGAATTTAATTTCTAACTAAGGATGGTATGAATTCTTTCTTTTTTCAATATATTTATTTAATTTACTGTCCTTTGAAACCCAATACTGACTTAAGCATCGGAGGCGTGTTAGCCAAACTAACACCCACCTTAGTTTAACAGTGTTTTGCTAAATATGCTTCGGGATGTTACACCAGGATATATACTCAAGATAAATCAAAAGGTTAGAGGATTGGCCCCCTCTCTCACGTTTAAGGGATTCACATCCCATCATTGGTTTAAAGGTATTCACCTTTCTCTCGAATTGGGTTTAAACACCCCGCCTGGAGCGCAAGTTATCCAGGAATAGTTCAGGATGGCGGGACCAGTTCATGTAACAGTGACTGACAATTTTGTTATCATAGGCTATATCCTAGATCCTTAAGGTATATGAGGATTGATCACCCTCTCTCACGAAAGGGTATTTTTGTACTCTCTAAGGTTTAAAGGTTGTCAACTTTCTAAGTCTTGGAGTTTATACACTCCGGCCGGTAGCACACGAAAACAAGGGTTTATCCCCAGAATGTTAAGGATCTATCTCCAGGATACATAGGGTTTATCCCCCATAACACTAAAGCTATTTACAAGTGACATCCATTGTGATTGTGTTTACACACATTCTTTTATGGGTAAAAAAGTTACTAAGTACTCAAGTATGTTGTGCACTAATGCAATTTCCTACACAGACAGGGGATATCCATCTTGGACACATTGCAAATGGTTCGAGGGATGAGATTGAGATCAGTTTCCTAAGTGTTCCTGACCGGGGACATCCATGATGGACACATTGCAAATGGTTCGAATGATGAAAATGGAATTTATTTCCTAAGTGTTTCTAGTATGGTTTCTCTTTTTCAAATTTTAAAGGCTTTATAACCTAAGTTTTTAAAGTTATGTTTGACAAAGTCTTAATGGAACGTTTCTGACAAAGGTACTAAGCATAATATCAGTATTCTGACCAGGATATATTTGGTCAGAATATTTAGATCATAATCAAAGAAAGAAATGACAACCACAAATAAGGCTAGAAAGTTAGTTATTTATTATTAATGATCCAAAAGTTTGTACTCTTGGCTTCATCTCAAAACGAGACCCATCCACCAAAAGTACAACTAGTCTTAAGGCATATTTACATAAACGGTTGAAGGCTTCGTCCTGAAAACACAGGATCCCTCCACCTTCAACTATTGATTGTTCAAAAGCATATTAACGATGATGACCAAGGGCTTCGTCCTGAAACTCAGGATCCCTCCACCTTTGGCCATCATATTTTCTAAGTGCAGGAAAGTAAATTGTTCAGCATGCAGAAAAATAAATTGTTCAACGATTACAGACCATCATATTTAGAAAAAAGTGCGCTCCGGCCTAGGCATTAACATGCATCATCACCCACTTTGCTGCCTTCAAGCAGCAGCACTTCCACCAACGATGGCTTCATCACCAGCATCCGGTCCAAGATCCGCCCAGCATCCTTGGCAGCCTCATCGCCAGCATCAACCGCCTTTTCAAGTGCCTTAGAAGACTCTCCAACCACAGGCTTAACAGGATATTCCACAGGAGCACCTCAGAGATCCTCCAACTTCGTCTCCCAGGCCTCGATGCAGGGGCGGACCTAGCATTCAACGAGCCGTAGCACGGGCTACGGCTCAACTTCGTATTGGTAGTGTATTTTTTGTCGGTTTTATACAGAGATACCCCTAAACAACTACGAGGATACCCCTAAGCAAATGTTAGGATACCCCTACATATAGGAGGTAAAAATAAAATGGAAAGAAATTTTATGTTCAAAGAAAACTGAAATTTCCGGTTGACGGACCTACAGTGGCATGTTCAAAAAGGAAGAAGATGAAGATGTATTAATATAATAATATGAGCCTTGGGATAATAAATGAAAAGACAAAAATACTATACAAAAGTCAAAAGTTACATTTAGCCAAACTTCAACATTTAGTTTATTTAATTTATTGAAAAATACTTATTTGCATTTTTTTCACTTTGTTTATTATCACAAGAGATTACCTGAAAATGATATGAACGCATATTTTTCACAAATAGTACTTATCCATGACATTTTTTTTTCTAAATAACAAAAAAGGATAAAAACGTTAAAAGTGAAAATAATACATAAAAATATATTAAAATTGTTCTTATTTAAATATATGATTTAATAAATTGTCTTTTTTATTTAAATATAAAGAAGTGTTATATAAACATGAAGAAAAAATGAATATTTTATCTAAAAGATTATACGGATATATGAATAAGAAAGTTTTTAAACTCTAATTATATGAACTAAAGATAAAGGTTTTAAATACGATTCATTCTAAAGCCTAGAATTTCTAATATTGAAAAATCATATAAGATTACATGCTTTAACAAATATCGAAAGACAATGAGTTTTCGGTTCTTTTTGTTGTTGAAGATATTTTTTATAACAAACTAAATATTATTTATAAAACTTCTAAATGACATTTAATTTTTATAAAAAAAAATTATAGCGTTTTCGTGTGTGTGTGTAATAACCATAAATTTAAAATCATTATTCTAGAAATAAAAGAATAATAATAATTTAGAATAAACTAAACATTTATCTTATGATCCATCCTTATGTATATCAACCAAAACTATTATTAGTATTTATAAATTACCCACTAGGAAACCCTAATTAAGACACCCAAGTAATTCTGTACAAACCATAGAATTTTCAGAATTTTCAGAATCAGGATTAGGGCCCCTAAAACTCAGGGGGGTATTCTCTACTTGACGATTATCCTAATAACTTGCTGTCGAAGTTGAAATTTTAAAATCTGTCGACTCAGCTAGGCTAGTCCCACACGTGGCAACCCTATGCATAAAATAAGTGTCTACGCGGGCCGCGTAAGGATAGACTTAAGGTTACGCGGGCCGCGACAATGTCAAAATTTCAGTATAAATAGAGGATGTTGGGACTTGATTCTGGGCACAAAAACGACGAAGAAATTCCAATTCTACACGAAGTTATGCTCTGTTTACCTCAATTAACACACACGAAACACAAATTAGTATAGCGGGGTGCTGCAGAACAGGGTATTAACTCGATCGCTGATACGATTCAATGTTCGATTGATTGAAATCAATCCAATGGATGTTAAATTGCTGCTCAAATTTGGGTTATGCTTTGTCATTAGTCGTGATTCCGATGGATGTTTAAGTAATTTCACTTTGTCATTAGTTGTGATTCCGATGAATGTTTAAGTGTTTACACTTTGTCATTCGTTGTGAATCCGATGGATGTTTAAGTGATTTCACTTTGTCATTAATTGTGAATCCGATAGATGTTTAAGTATCGCACTTTGTCATTCGTTGTGAGGATTTTAATCTCGTGAGTTATCGTAAATGTTGTATTAAGTTACTAACCTAGTTGTGTGCATGTTATTTAAATTAGGTTAAAAGACTAATCAGTAGTCTAAACTCTGCCCGTATAAATCTGAAATATTATCACAAGGTAGCATAACTTTGGAGTTATCAAGGTACGGATCCTTACCCCACTCCTTGTTGTTTTATATTCAATTGTTATAAACCCGTTGAGTTTGTATATCTTTTCAACCTCATCACGTCTTTGATTATCGATTCATTTGACAGTCCGTTTGATTCCTATTCTAATCATAACTTTGGATTTAGCTTTCATGTCATGCGATAGTATTATGTTAGTTGTACTCATTATCGCATGTTCCAATATATGTTACGTCTTGTTATGAAAAATATTTTGATAAGTTATGTAAATAAGATCATTTGTACTCTGATACCCTGAGTATCGCTTCTCGTGGAGTGTCCCACGAGCATGTTGTTGCGGCATCGACATCATGTGCTCCATCCGTGACGGAGAGATCAGTTCACGGCGTCTCTTAAGTACAAGTGTGGTACATATGGCTATTAGGAGGCGTATGGATCGATCCTAGGATTTAAGATAAGGAGGTGGATAACGGGTATGCCAACTCGCCATCTCGTGTGATAATTATGCAGGAGTAGCTACCTGTGTATTGTCACGTTTTAAGTTTGGCTCATGGGTACATCCGTATGATATGATTATGAAATTTCGTTACTTGCATCATATCATTTTCATATAAAGTTTCCTCTGAATAACATTTCATATAAAGAGTTATTTGTTCTTTGAGCCTATAATTCCGTACTGAGCATTCGGCTCATTCCGTAAAATTTTTGTATCTACAGGTTCACAGGTTACTTCGGGCGGGGTAAAGAGAGAAGAATAAAGCCTAGGAATAAATCTGAAGATGTTAGTTAATTAAGTCGAATGTCTCCGTTTGTATATTAACCTTAAGTTTAGTTGTCGTGTGGTTGTATCATTATCAAATAAATAAATGGAATTATGACTTTTGTTTATGATACTGTTATTGTGACACGTCAGCCCTTCTGGGTTGGGGTGTTACAGCTATGGTATCAGAGCAAAGGCTCTTTCCTGTAGAAAACTTGAAGATAGTAATTAAAACCTGTGAGGAATGGGTAGATATCTATGATAGGATTGAACTTGGTCTCTTATTTGGTTTAACTTCTATGTCTATTCTTATAGATGCCTCCTCGTCGTCCGCTACGTAGGAATACTCGTACTAACCATGAACGTAACAACACTTCTTCGAATGAGACTCCAGTTGATCCAAACATAATTAATGCTATCAACCAGGCTGTTGCTGGGTTGCTTCCAAACCTTGTTACTCAAACAGCTGAGGCCGTTATTCAACAAACTCGTCATCCAGAACGTAATAACACGAATCCAATCTCTGGTGAAGAAATTCGTGAGAATACCACGAACCATACTACCTATAGTATAGACATATGGATCGCTAAATTCCAAAAACAAAAGCCGAAATCCTTTAGTCACGCTAATAATCCAGTCGAAGCAAGGAACTGGATAGCTCATGTTGAAAAGATCTTCGGAGTTCTTGGAGTTCCGGAGCAATACAAAGTTAGATTGGCTACCTACAAATTTGAAGATGACGCACAAACTTGGTGGGAAGGATATAAGCAAGTCAAAGGAGGGGATGATTTTGACGCTAATCTTTCATGGGTCGACTTTCGTACCATCTTTTACGACAAGTATTTTTCTACCGCTGATAAAGAAGCTTATATCAGGGAGTATGCAGTGATTCGACAGGAGAGTGATGAACCAGCCTCTGAGTTCATTACTAGATTTTCAAGGTTGGCTAGTATTGTAGGAGACGTTGCAGGATCAGCAGAAGTCCAGGCAGAAAAATGCAAGTGGGCAGTCAATGATCGAATTCGGAAATCGATCATGTACATGAAATTTAAAGATATCACTGAAGTTGCTAATGCAATCAAAACTTTTGAGTTCGAGAGGAAAGAATTTTTATCTCGAACTGAGGATAATAAGAAGAGAGACAGGGAAGGACAATTTAAGCAGGCAATCGGCCAATCATCCACTACGTCACAGCATCAAGACCACAAAGTGCAAGGAAATCAAAACTCTGGAAATCAGGCACGTCCATGGCAACCTAGACTGCAAAACCCAAGGCCTGCTCAAAACCAGAAGCCATCTTAGATCGACAAGAAAAGGTTATACGTAGGAAAGTAATTCCGTTTGTTAAAATCCTCTGGAAAAATCACTCTGAACACAAAGTAACATGGGAATCTGAAAAATCAATTTGCTCTCTATACCCTAATCTATTCTAAGTAATAGAATTTTAGATAACGGTAAATCTTGCTCTTTGATATATGTTCATTTGTTTCTGTTTACGGTCATTCATGCTTTACCTTATGTGAATATATCTTAGCTATGATTAAGCATATCTATGTAGGAGATATCAGTACCAATAGTCACTCTAGTATCTGTAAGTCTCCATTGACTTTTCTTATGGTAAGATATTTTATTAAGATGCGTTATAGGAGGACCATTAGGGCACAAATGTAAGGTAATTGACAATTATAGTCATGAACGTAATTATGAATTTCAGATACACATGTGTGTTTAGGAGATTCTGGTTATATAAGTTAGTAACTCTGCTATGAAAATTCCGTTTCCGTTACCTATGCGATAGGTTATATTCTTATTTGAAAAATTTCGAGGACGAAATTTCTTTTAAGGGGGTAATAGTTGTAATAACCATAAATTTAAAATCATTATTCTAGAAATAAAAGAATAATAATAATTTAGAATAAACTAAACATTTATCTTATGATCCATCCTTATGTATATCAACCAAAACTATTATTAGTATTTATAAATTACCCACTAGGAAACCCTAATTAAGACACCCAAGTAATTCTGTACAAACCATAGAATTTTCAGAATCAGGATTAGGGCCCCTAAAACTCAGGGGGGGTATTCTCTACTTGACGATTATCCTAATAACTTGCTGTCGAAGTTGAAATTTTAAAATCTGTCGACTCAGCTAGGCTAGTCCCACACGTGGCAACCCTATGCATAAAATAAGTGTCTACGCGGGCCGCGTAAGGATAGACTTAAGGTTACGCGGGCCGCGACAATGTCAAAATTTCAGTATAAATAGAGGATGTTGGGACTTGATTCTGGGCACAAAAACGACGAAGAAATTCCAATTCTACATGAAGTTATGCTCTGTTTACCTCAATTAACACACACGAAACACAAATTAGTATAGCGGGGTGCTGCAGAACAGGGTATTAACTCGATCGCTGATACGATTCAATGTCCGATTGATTGAAATCAATCCAATGGATGTTTAAGTGCTGCTCAAATTTGGGTTATGCTTTGTCATTAGTCGTGATTCCGATGGATGTTTAAGTAATTTCACTTTGTCATTAGTTGTGATTCCGATGAATGTTTAAGTGTTTACACTTTGTCATTCGTTGTGAATCCGATGGATGTTTAAGTGATTTCACTTTGTCATTAACTGTGAATCCTATAGATGTTTAAGTATCGCACTTTGTCATTCGTTGTGAGGATTTTAATCTCGTGAGTTATCGTAAATGCTGTATTAAGTTACTAACCTAGTTGTGTGCATGTTATTTAAATTAGGTTAAAAGACTAATCAGTAGTCTAAACTCTGCCCGTATAAATCTGAAATATTATCACAAGGTAGCATAACTTTGGAGTTATCAAGGTACGGATCCTTACCCCACTCCTTGTTGTTTTATATTCAATTGTTATAAACCCGTTGAGTTTGTATATCTTTTCAACCTCATCACGTCTTTGATTATCGATTCATTTGACAGTCCGTTTGATTCCTATTCTAATCATAACTTTGGATTTAGCTTTCATGTCATGCGATAGTATTATGTTAGTTGTACTCATTATCGCATGTTCCAATATATGTTACGTCTTGTTATGAAAAATATTTTGATAAGTTATGTAAATAAGATCATTTGTACTCTGATACCCTGAGTATCGCTTCTCGTGGAGTGTCCCACGAGCATGTTGTTGCGGCATCGACATCATGTGCTCCATCCGTGACGGAGAGATCAGTTCACGGCGTCTCTTAAGTACAAGTGTGGTACATATGGCTATTAGGAGGCGTATGGATCGATCCTAGGATTTAAGATAAGGAGGTGGATAGCGGGTATGCCAACTCGCCATGTCGTGTGATAATTATGCAGGAGTAGCTACCTGTGTATTGTCACGTTTTAAGTTTGGCTCATGGGTACATCCGTATGATATGATTATGAAATTTCGTTACTTGCATCATATCATTTTCATATAAAGTTTCCTCTGAATAACATTTCATATAAAGCGTTATTTGTTCTTTGAGCCTATAATTCCGTACTGAGCATTCGGCTCATTCCGTAAAAAAATTGTATCTACAGGTTCACAGGTTACTTCGGGCGGGGTAAAGAGAGAAGAATAAAGCCTAGGAATAAATCTGAAGATGTTAGTTAATTAAGTCGAATGTCTCCGTTTGTATATTAACCTTAAGTTTAGTTGTCGTGTGGTTGTATCATTATCAAATAAATAAATGGAATTATGACTTTTGTTTATGATACTGTTATTGTGACACGTCAGCCCTTCTGGGTTGGGGTGTTACAGTGTGGTACCCCATTAACAAAACAAATATACCCGAGGTGTGCTTTAAAATGTAACATTATAATTATATTTGGATTCTATAATTAAATTGTTTTCATTCTCTTACTTTATTAGAGAGACACTATATGTTAGTGCAGTTGTCTGTCGACTTCATCTTCGTTCGAGTCTTAGATTAGTAATGAAAGATCAAGTCACGCAGTTCGAGTTAAACAGGAAACAAAGGTGAACAAGCCAGTTCAAACGAAGTGGACAGCTCAACCGAAGTGGACTGTTCAAACGAAGTGGACAATTCAAACGAAGTGGACTGTTCAAACGAACTGGAAATGCCTGTTCAAACGAACTGGAAATAGTATAAATATGTGACTTGAGTTTTTCATTTGTAACTTTTGGATTTCCGGTAGCGAAGCTCTGCCGAAGTGTCTCCAGACTTGTAAACGCGTTCTAATCAATACAAGAGACAGTTATTAGTGAATATCAAGCTGATACAAACTCTGATTCATCGAATTCCGCCTTTGAATCAGTTTAGAGCTCTTCTGAAGACTCGTTTAGGTCGTTACTCGATCCTACAAGTGGTATCAGAGCTCAGGAGGAAGAGCTCTTGCAATTTCAGCTCGATTTCATTAAGAATTCTGACTTCTACACCTTTCTGTCATAAATTTTCAAAAATTAACCAAGATTTTCTGGTTAAAATGGATTGAATTTGAAGTATATTGTGCGTAACAGTAGTTTAAACAATTGGTAAAAGTTTTAGACCTTAAAACTGAGTAAAACTTAATCAATTTTGTAAAAAACCGACCGATCAGTTCGTATCAGATCTAGTTCGCACAAACTGATACTTTGACCTCAGATCTACGATGATTTAGTGGACGAAATTGAATGGAAAATACTTCATCTTGATCGGATTTTGTTATAGAACAATCCTTGAAGAAATCAGAACGTAATTCGTCCTAAAACTTGTTCAAATCTGTCAAAAATATGTTCAGAACGTTTGAAGATGTTTCACTTCGTTTGAAATTAGATGTTAGTTCGTATGAATTAGATCAGGTCGCGTGAGATTTATGCCGAGGTCGTTTGAATTAATTAGGTCGTATGAATTCATCAAGATCGTTTGAACTGTACTTCGTTTAAATTGCCGAGGTCGTATGAATTTGTCTGATCGTTTGAACTGATTGGGTCGTTTGAGGTTGTCAGATCGTGTGAAAGAATCAGTTCGTCTGAATTTCAGTCCGTTTAAACAATTCATGTCGCATTGAAAACTGTTTCAATTAATATGTGTCGACCATTTTCAAAAAGTTAAAGCCTTAGTCAGTCAACATAATTGGCAGTACATCTGAAGCATTAATTGCAAATGTTGCATGTGGTCTTTATTCTAAGTGTCAGATTCATTGATAAAACACAACAGAATTGGTCATAGTCACGTGATTGTGAATTGATAGATATTTTGTCATAGAATTGATAAGATAAGTTGCCGAGAATATTAGTTTGCATGTGAAACCAATCACCGACCCATGTGATTGATATCATTGCTCAAAATTAAAGGTCCAATTAGCAAATACGTTTATCAGTTGAAGGTCCAATCAGGTTCAAAGTTCACTGATTCCAGGTAGTTTGAATTTTAGTTCGTGTGTTTTGAAATCTAATCCAGTTCGTTTGAGGTCAGGTCGTGTAATTTGACAATTGTGACCAGGTCGTTTGAAAGGTTCAGCTCGCTTGAAAGTGTGTTTGTGTGAAAATTGTCGGGACTGTTTGTAAAATGGAAGTGATGTTTGATGAAAAAGAAAACAATTATTTTGAGAAATTTAATGATTGGAATCGAGGGTTTATAGATGAAAGTTATAGAATGGTGAAAAAGATTGGATGGGAGAAAAGGTTTAAATACTTTGTGTGCTTGAAAAATGAAACATTGGATGATCTAGTAAATCGATATAATGTTTTACTTGGTTATCTAAAAGATCATGAGATATTTTTGACAGATGCTGAAAAGATAACAAAGTTTGCCGATGCATTACCTATTGAATGGATTGAATTTTTGAAAAAATTTAAGAAATGAATCAAATTTTTCAAAATTACATCTAAAAGAATTCATTAGCAAACTTAAAACTCATGAATATGAAAATGGAAAGAAAAAGAAAGAATTGATAAAGGTCTTGGAAACACATTTGATGGATATGAGTTTAGATGTGATTGGCGAAATGAACAAAAGGATTATTGAATGTGTTAAGGCAAAAAATGTTATGAAATATGATAACAAGAAGGGTTGTTATATTGATGAGAATGCGAATCCTCTTAATTTCGTTAAAATTTTTTGTGTAGGATCATTCAAGACAAGAACAAAGGAAGTTTCACAAAATGAAGAATTTGTGAAGAATGAATCTTCAAGTTCTGCATCAGGGTGCTCTAAATGTGATAAACTTGAAGCTGACAATGGCAAACTCTTGAAAGTTGAATGTTTTTGTAAATACTTCAGCTATTTCCTGTCCAAAACCTGTTAATTCAGTTCCAATAAGTGACGATGTCACAAACTTTGACAAAGTCAAAGTTGAAGATTGTGATGAGAAATCTGATGATGAAAATAAAAAATTCGAAAAACAAAAATTGTTTTTGAAATTAAAAGAAAAGTTTCAAGAAACTGTTCCACAATCAACTGAAAAGGGAGAATGCTCTAAACAAAAACCTTTGAAGAAGAAAGTGGAACAAAAACAAAAAGAGAAAATTTTGAAAAATGTTCAAAAAGATAATAAAAGCTCATCAGATCGATCATCCAATCGTAATGAAAAATTACAAAAATCGAAAAATGAAAACTCTAAAATTGTTGGCAATAAGTGGTGCAGGTTGGACCACAGTGCTCAAAAGTCAAATCCAGCAAACAAGAGGAGCAAGGATTATCACCAAGCCAAACAGTGTTATGATCTGAATGTTTGGACTGAAAATGGTGATTGGTAGGATAACAGAGTGTGTTACCGATGTGGTTATCAAGGACACATTGCTGTTAACTGCCAAGGTTGGAATTATGAGACGAGAAGATGCTTTAATTGCAACATCAAAGGTCATATTGCCAGAGATTGCCTAAGGAGATCAAATGAAAGATTGAGGGTTAATTCTCAGAAGATGTCAAAGAAATCAGTCAATGTTAAGCCCAAAGAATAGAAGGTTCAAGAAACGAAAGTGAAGCTTTCTCAGGGGCAGAAAGACAGACTGAGGAAGAAGAGGAAGAAGGCTAGAGAGTATCTAGAGAAGATCTTGTCCTCGGGTTCATCTGTTGGTAAAAATAAGAGTTCTGATGAATCGACTTCCTCGATGGCAAAGTCAAGCAAGACGAATTCATCGGATACAAATCTGAGGACGAAAAAGGGAAAGAAGAAGAAGAAAGTTTGTGGTGATGAATTTGTTTCTTCGGAAACAAAGGAGCCAGTTGTTGGCAATGAATCTGACTCATCAAAGTCAGACAAGCCACGTGCAGGCAATGAATCTGGTTTGGTAAAGCCAGAAGAGCCATCGTTTGAGGTAAAAAATGAGAATTCTGGTCTAACAATGGATGATGCAAATTTTCCACCATTGTTGAACAAGAATTCAAAATCACTCAAGGACCGTCAGGCTTGGGTGAATCTGTTTAAATAGAAAAACCTGACTTGCCGGAGCTCCCAGGTTTGTAAGCGTGGAGCAGGAATCGGCATCTATCTTTCTTAGTTGGATTTTTCGTACAAGTAGTAAATCAGGGACATTAATTTGTACTTGATTTTCTACAAGTGGTTGAAGACAATATGATGAACCACATCCCCAACTTTACAAGTGGTAAAAACAAACTTATTTTCCGGAAAAATCATTTTGATTAAAACAAACTTAAGTGTTTTGAAATCTTAATGAGAAAATGGTTTGTTGTGAGGGGGAGTTCTGATTGTTTATGCCAAGTGAATGGCGAATTGAGGTGATTCGATATTGGTTGTCATTTTTTTGTACAGTTTGTTTTCAAATTTCCTAAAATGTGTTTGCATTTTAGGGGGAGTAAGAATTTTTAGAAAATCCAAAAACATTTGAAAATTTGAAAAAGACAAAAACATGATAAAACAAAAATGAGTTTTGTTGTCAAGAAGAGGAAATGATAATACATCAGTGGACGATCACAACATGCTAAAGAATTGGAAAGTTAAAATGTGATAAACGGTCTCACAGATGATGTGTCAGTAGGTTTTTGCACATTTAGTAGATTGTGACGAGATATAAACCTAAATTTCAAACTTGCTTATATCGTGGGGAACATCTCTCGGATATATGGGTAACCCCCGAAATCTCGTTTGAAAGGTCTCATAATCTGATATACTAGGTCTTTATATTCAATGATGTCTGGGGTATTATTCCGGGACTTCTGCTGAACGGTGGTTCTGACCTAGTCCTCGAATAATACTTTCTGCAATGCTTGAAACATAGCATCACCCTCAGCATATATGATAAGACAATAAAATTGCTTAGCAATGCTATTGTAAAAAAGATCCTCTAAAGGGGACACACCCAAAAGTTGAGTCATGATCCCTTTGCTGAACGGTAGTTCTGACCTGAGCTCTCATGATTCTTCATAATTTATTAACCCCTACAGATATCATTTGTGTCATAATTACCTGTAAGACTGAATATTGGGATCTGGATACGGGAGTATATTCTGAGGTGGGACACGCGATTGAGTTTAAGTTCTTAATACATTAATATCATATCTCGAAGCAGTTGAACTTTGTGTGAAAATTTAAGTGGATCAGTATACTGACAATCTAAGTGAATTGTTTAGAGCTTAAAATGTAATGAAGCTTAACGGTGTTGGTGATTTGTCTCAGAAGCTGATATGATCCTCTTACACAAACTCACAAAAATATTGTCTGTAAATATTTCTTTACTATATTTCATTTCATTAAAAAAAATCCAAAAAGATTTTCAGTGTGTTTTAGCATAACTTTTGAAAAATCCAAAAAGATTTTCGACAACTGATGTTGAAAAGCTGATATTCAAAATTTCAAGTGCTGAACATGATGAACAGGGTTGGGAGTGAATGCTTAAATGAAAGAATTTTTTTAGAAAGAAGTTTGATTAGTTAATCGAGATCATTAATTTGAACTTGATGTAACTTTTTCAGTAAGTTTTTTCTTATTGTTTTTAAGTAAAAACTTATGTGGTGGTGAGAAAATGTGTGCAGGAGTTGAGCTGAACAGAATTAAAGCCAGGATGTGATCTCTAGGTGATAGCTAATTCCAGACAGCGATCTAATCATGATGAGAGGGGGAGTCTGACGAGGTTAGAGCCAAAGAGAAGATCCTGGTCCATGCTAAGAAAAAAAAAAAGGAGATCGATCAAGATTGAAGAGTCGTCATGTTGAAGACTCTCACTGAAGATTCCGTCAACATTCAAGGGGGAGTCTGTTAGTGCAGTTGTCTGTCGACTTCATCTTCGTTCGAGTCTTAGATTAGTAATGAATGATCAAGTCACGCAGTTCGAGTTAAACAGGAAACAAAGGTGAACAAGCCAGTTCAAACGAAGTGGACAGCTCAAACGAAGTGGACTGTTCAAACGAAGTGGACAATTCAAACGAAGTGGACTGTTCAAACGAACTGGAAATGCCTGTTCAAACGAACTGGAAATAGTATAAATATGTGACTTGAGTTTTTCATTTGTAACTTTTGGATTTCCGGTAGCGAAGCTCTGCCGAAGTGTCTCCAGACTTGTAAACGCGTTCTAATCAATACAAGAGACAGTTATTAGTGAATATCAAGCTGATACAAACTCTGATTCATCGAATTCCGCCTTTGAATCAGTTTAGAGCTCTTCTGAAGACTCGTTTAGGTCGTTACTCGATCCTACACTATATTATAAAGTATAGATTAGAAAAAGTTGAATAGATTTTGGATTCTATAATTAAATTGTTTTCATTCTCTTACTTTATTAAAGAGAGAGAGACACTATATTATAAAGTATAGATTAGAAAAAAATGAATAGAGAGTGACAATATATTACAAAGTATGGATTAGAAAAGGTTGATTAACAATTTTGTTTTTTAATACTAGTTTAACAACATTATATTAATACATAATTTTAATTATATCTTATCTAAAAATATCATATTATAATTTCTAAATCTTATATAATTTTGATATAACTTGTGTAATATACGAGTCTACAACCTAGTCACATAGGGCCCTAATAGCTCTCGAATTCTTAGGGGTGAACCTAGGTAAAAGAAAAACTTAAGGGCCCATTTTTACTAGTCGGTACAGGTGCTCGCAAATTCTCAGGAACGGGTCTAGGTAAAAGTTTTTTAGGATACCCTTGAAGTTTTCTTCAAGATCCGTCGCTGCCTCGATGGTCCAAGTTGGGCATTCAAAGCCCGCAGCCTTGGCTTCTTAGGCCATCTTCAGCCTGGCCTGGAGAAGGGAAATTGCGACGGAGCTCTTGAGGTCCTCCCTATAAGAGGCCATATCCTGCTCATGTTGGACCTGGATGACGTCGAGCTTTGCCTGAGCTTCATGGGTAGCTTGATGATCCTGGGTCATCGCCTTGAATTTGTCTTCGTAATGCTGCGACTTGGCGGCGGCGATAATCCCCTGATCGATGATGGTGACTTCGGCCTTCTTCAGCTTGGCCTCCAACATCTTGTTAAGTCCGCAAGCTTCCTCGTACAAATGCATAAGGCGCTCAAGGCCCTACAATCAAAAAATAGGTATCAGTATGTATAAACTAACCAGGATATTAGTTTAGCATATATGTGCAGGATATAGGATAAGGAATTTAACCTGGTTGAGGAAGGAAGTCATGAATCCACTGGCTTGAACGAATATATGATTCTCGTAAGGAAAGGTCTCGGAGGTAGCAGGAGAGTCTGTTTCTTTCCTTTTGCGGGCATTAGAGGCATGAGTCTTGGTAACCAGAGAAGGCTTAGGGATGGCAGTGGCTTTGGAGCTGGTAGGTTTGGATGAAGTGCCAACTTTGGGGCTTGGTTCTTTCTTCACTTGGACAGGACCAAAGTAACTGTCCAATTCTTCAAGTCGAAGACTTCAGGGATTTTGGATTGTGCTGCACAAAAGGGAGAAATTCTAAACCCTTGAATATTTTAATATCGTAATTAATCTAAATATGTACAGAAATAATTAGCATGAATGTGCTCACCAGACATGTTGGAACTTGACTTCTGGCTTGAACTTGCAAAAGACAGGGAAAAGTCTCCCACTCTCAGGGAGTTAGTAGATGGCTTTGATTCTTTGCTCTGATTCTGCACTCGGAGGGGCTAGTTCTGTAAAATTTGCTACACCAAAAAATGAAAATATTAGTTCAGGATATTATGACAGGATATATTTGGGGATATGCCTAAAACCCTAGATCCTACCAGAGGTTAACCACTTCACCGGAAGGTCAACACAATTGTCAATGGAATCTCTTTTGACAAAAAAGAACTTCCGTTTCCACTCATCCTCATTTTTAGTTGCTTTGAGAATGAGCGGGTTTTTGGAAGTTGAGAAAAGTAGGAAACGACTGTTGCCATGGGACCAGAGATGGTATGCAATGGGAAGATCCTCGATGCAGAGATCGGGAATGTGATGAGATTTGATTTGGTCCAGCACCAACAAAACTCGCCAAACCATAGGCATACTTTGGGCAAAGCTGAGGCTAGTAAGATCGAAGAAACGTGAAATAAACTCAGGAAAAGGATACCAGAGCCCTATGAAAAAAGGATAAGCCAAAAAATAAACCCACTCGTCGGAAGACACGTCCGATCGGATATTCCGGTCAAACAGACGTATGATTGCTCCGGCGGGAAAAGCACCAAAGGCTTTTAGGGCGGCGATATCGGCATTGTCGAAAGAACAGACTTCTTTCTCAAGCTCCTTGAGGAGATGTTGATCTTCAAAGGTCGGAATGGATTCGGCTGTGTGTGATCGTGTTCGACTGGCCATGAGGAAACAAGGGGGTATTACAGAGAAAACAGAGGAGAAGAGAGAGGGAGATAATACCTGAATGTTATCGGACTATGGTGATGAATATCTAAAGAAGTTGAGAAGATATAGGCCAAATATAAGGGGTAATGAGTGATTTTCGCGTGGGAAGTTGAACAATGTCAAATCAACTGTCATATCCTATTAATTGCCTCGGTCGACGTGTAGAGATAAAAATATATCCGTTTGAATTTAGGGATTCCAAGCGATATATTTTGGGAACAATTGTTATGGGTGGTTTTCTGAACCCATATCCTGAAATTATATCCTGACTTTGTAAATTCTATTTATGATCAGGACACCAGATCATGATATTGGTAACATCCTGATGCAGTATCCTGGCAGTTACTAATTGTTTACACGCAGGTCATGGCTATAGGATCATAACGTTCACATGGACTCATTCTCCTGAAGACTCGCTCTAATCAGTTGGGAAAGGGATGTTGAAGCCGGAAGAACAGGTCTTTAACGTTCAAAAGGGAATATTCCGAGTATCCCTAGTTAATAGGAGAATTAGTTTGATATTTGTAACTATAAATAGAAGGCCAGATCGTAGGAACACACACTTCACTTCATTTCCTGCTCTCGAACTCTCACTTCTTTCTCTTGCAATCACGCACTAACACTTAACACTTACAATCATTGTATCACTTAGCATCAATCTAAGCCTTATCCTACATTGTATCCTGAACACTCAAGTAATAAGAAGAACAAGGCAGCCGGCGATTGTTAGCACCCAAGGTTTTTGCCGGAGATCTAGATTGATCAAGGGCTTTCCTCGTATACCCTGTGTCCATTTTTACCTTTTCAGCTCATTATTTGATTTTTGATATAGTTACATATCCTGAAACTGTTTTTGCAAACGTACAAACCAACATATTTTTCACAAGCATTGCTAGCACACTACCTCACAAACTAATTTATTCACTTAATTGCTTCAGTAATTTTTGACCAAAACACTTATCGTTTAACATCTCATGGTTCCAGTCGATTCTTGCTCTTTTCCACCTCTAACAACCCCCTCATCCTCAAAGTGACAAAAAATGAGGATGACTAGAATCAAAAGTTCTTCTTTGTTAGACGGGACTCTATTTCTGAAGGTGACAGCTATTCCGGTCCTGCCTCGATAAAGAAAGAGCCTAGCCCCAAGCCTTCTACTGCGTCTAAGCCTTCTGCCAGTTCTAAACCTGCAGTCATCCCAAGCCTTCCCCGTCGACAAAGCCTCGTGCCTCCAGTTCCTGTAAGAGGAAAGAGACCGACTCCCCTGCCACTTCTACTGAAGCTTTCCCTTACGAGAACCATGGGTTCCTTGAGTCTAGTGGTTTCATAACTTCCTTCCTCAACCATGTAAATATTCTTTTCCTCTATCCTGCACATGTATACTGAGTCAGTATCCTGATTAGATCATGTATATTGATACCTGTGTCTCGGATTGTAGGGGTTTGAGCGCCTGACGAATCTTTACGAGGAGGCTTGTGGACTAGTGAAGATGAAAAAAAGCTGAAATCACCATTGTGGACCAAGGAAAGATTGTCACCGCTAAGTCGCATCATTATGAAGATAAATTCAAAGCGGTAACCCAAGAAGCTCAAGCTGCTGTGAAAAAGGCTACTCAGGATGCCCAGATCAAACTGGATGCTGCTCAAACCCAGCATGAACAGGATATGATTTCCTATAAGAAAGGTCTTAAAAGTTCCGTCATGATTTCGCTCCTCCAAGCTAGGTTAAAGATGGCTTATGAAGCCAAAGCTGCGGGCAATGCCCAACCAGGACCATTGAAGCTTGGGAAGCGAAACTGAAGGATCTGGGTGGTAATCCCACGGAGTATCCTGCTAAGCCAGAAGTTGGAGAGTCGTCCAAGGAGGCTGAAGTGGCGGCAGAAGCGGGTGGCAAGACTGGCGAGAATCTTGGGGCAGATGCTGAAGCGAATGCTGGCGGTGATGGTGAAGCTGTGGTTGGTGATGCTGCCCTGTGAGAGGGTGGCAAAGTGGGCGATGATGGATGTTTATGCCTAGGCCGAGCCCATGTTTTAGATTTGATGGTTGATGCTTATCGAACGATTTACTTTTCTTTGCATGTCGGATAATTTAATTTCTTGAACTTAGATATTAGTAAAATATGATGGCTGAAGGTGGAGGGATCCCGAGTTTCAGGACGAACATCAATGTTAATATGTTTTTGAACCTTTTACGGTTCTTGGTGGATGGGTCTCAGTTTGAGATGAAGCCAAGAATGTAAACTTTTGAACCGTTAAGTAAACTAATCTTTTGACCTTATCTCCGTGTTGTTTGTATTATGTCATGTTTGCAAATATTCTCATCAAATATCTTGGTCAGGATATTAAAAGCATTTTCTTACAAAATAACCTCGGGAATAAAAAATTCTGTATAGTATAGACCTTCAAGGTTATCAAATTCTATTCATTTAGATGACACTGATATCTTTTAAAATTTAGATAAGAATCCATACCAGAGAACCTTAGGACCATTTGTAATGTCCCCAGTGGGATTTAGTATCAGCATACATCAGGTTCCAGCATACTGCATACGTGTCCCCAGCATATAGCCTGCTTTACGTATTCCTTCATTTAGTAATCAAACTTCATATTTATAACAGCCCTCCTAAAAACCCTTAACATACCCTAAACTGCCTATAAGATACCCCGTAGGCGAAAAATAACCTTAATATACTTTTATATTATTAAAAATCAAATAAAAGCAAAAATATAGGGTTCTTGTGGGGCGCGACCCCCTTGGGCTTGCAAGTCGCGGGGCGCAAGGCCCTATGGTGACCAAACTCTCCGTTTGCGCCACGTGTCAACATGTGGCAGGTCTATAGTGTTGCGTCGCCAAGGCTAGGTCCTAGCCTATGCCTCTCGCGGGCTGCGAAACAGTTAGGTTGATGGGTCGTGGGGCGCGAGCCGCCCCTGATCAGACCTATAAATTGAAGTCTCAGCCTCATTTGTTTCTCGTTCAGAATTTCTTTCTCTCTCAAATCTCTAATAAGCTAAAATACTCGGGTATTATACCCCTAAAAAGCGAAGCTCTGCCTCGTTGTAAGTATTATAACCCCCGGTTACGTATTGGTTACTCTACCCAATTGATCTAGGTCTCCGTAACGCATGTCAAGGCTCTACCTAACTCAGTTCATTGGAGTTCTATCTCGGTTGTATGGCTAATGTAATTTGGGTTATCTTACTAACACTGTGCATTGTTTAATTTTAATAGATTATAACCAGGAAGCAGTAGTATTATCTAAGTCAGCAAAGTGAGTCATTCTCTTTTTCTACCACACTGTTTTCCCAAAACCTCAAAATGTTTTAAATTATGATAAAAGTGATTCAGTCTATGTATTCTACAATTACTGTCGGTATGTTGGGGTTTTGTATACATTACTTGTTACTGTTGCGAATGGTAGCATAACCACAAGTGAGGATTGACAGTACCGTGGGTGGCAATTGGATAGATATAAACATTGTAATCGCTCTCAATACTGTAAAATTATAAAAGCTTGTTTTGATTAAACTTGGATGCACTCGCCAGTATTTCTTGCTGATAAAATCTTTTTAAAACGCGTTTAAGGTAACTTAATGTGAAGCTAATAGAAGACAGCTGGAGATCACTGAAGGCTTGGAAAAGTGGCTATAAAAGTTACCTAAATAAAAAGAAGTTTTGTTTTAATAAATTAGGGTTTATCCCTATAAACATATTATAATGGAAACTTGGGTTTTATCAATGTATTTATTATTTATAAAAGTTTGGTGTTTAAACTCTGATAAACTATTTCCTAACTACGGTCCTGATGTTTAATTTCCGCTGCCAAATTACTAAACACCGATACCACCAGCTCTATGTAGCTCGTGGCCGCCCGCCCCTCGAGGCAAGGGGCCAGGGGTTGTGACAGGAGGTGGTATCAGAGCTACAACCACTGGTTTAATCCAATAAAGTGTTCTGCTGACACTTAAATTATGTGTTTGGAAATAACTTATGTAATTATGTATATATATGTATATTATTGTTTTTTGTTATTTGACAATCTGTTAGTTTACAGTATGAGTGAGCAAGGTACATCTGACGCTTACCGTCAATTAGCTAGTTCCCCAAAGTGTGAAGGAACCTCATCACAGCCTACTCCTTTAGGGTATTCTGCTGATACTGAGGAAGGAATTTTCATCTTTAAGGCGTAATCCAAGGAACCATTCCCTCCGAAAAAGAGAGGATGGTTTAGTAGGGGAGCACATGAGAGGAGAAAGAGGATGAAGAAATTACAACAACAGAGAGCGTTAGCAAAGGCCAGTAGAGAAGTGAATGCCCAAACCCCGGAAGCAGTTAATAGACAGTTGGCAGATTTCCATATGCTAGCCACCACCGCAGCAGATCTAAACCTTGATCAGATAGTTGAACCACAACTGTTGCCATTATTTCCAACACAACCAATGGAGATAGAACCTAACCAAGAAATCCAATTTCCCATACCAGCATTTGACCCTAACAAAATACCTAGAATCCCAATACCTAATCCTCTAGAGTATGATCCATGGGAAGATGACAATAGGGTATATCAGGAACTCTATCCTCAGGAAGAACCGATACCAAATCCCATAGCATAGTATACCGACCTTAATCCTTTAGATCCGTTTTGGAACGATGACAGGTATATTCGGAGTGTGTTAAGAAACCCATACCCATATGGAGAACCTATACCTCGATACCCTGACCCAGTACCAGCACCACTACCACCCATGAGTGAAGAGAATGTGCAGGAACTCCGCACATATGGTGAAGAGCTAGTAGAAGAAGGAGAGAGGATACGACAGATAGGAGAGAAGCTCGTGTGGAAGTATGACGAGCGAGAAATGCAGTTTTAGATGAATAGCACCTAATAATATATGTGTGTGTGTGTGTGTGTAGTTTGAAAAAAATCAACTAAAATAGATAACCTAATATCGATAACTACTAGTGTGTTTATTTTTCAATAGTAATTTGTAATCGATGCATATAAATATATAAAAAGAGTAAAGTCGCAATGTTCGACGTTTTTGATCAATTTGTTTATATAATTGTTTACATTAAATCTTATTCTGTGATATTAATACCTGATAAATGTTTACAATCCAGATGGACAATGAAGCAAATCAGGAAAACCCGAATAATGATAATAATGGAAATTAAGTAGATAACAATGCCATTCAACATATAGTAGCACAAGGAATTATAGACGCTATGCCATATATTATCAAGAGTGTTAAAGAAGCAGAAAATAATAAAACTATAAGAGGAAGTAAACGAAAACCTACTGAACCAAGTCACAACGTGATTAATGGACCACTAATCCACGTACATATTCCAAAAAGAAGAAGAACCATGTCATATGGTTGTTCTTACAAAGAATTATGGTCTTGCAAACTAATAGAATTCTCTGGCAATGAAGGAGCCATTGCAGCTTTATGTTGGATAGAAAAGACAGAAGCAGTCTTAGAAATAAGCAAATGTGCAGATGAAGAAAAGATTATGTTTGCTTCTATTCTTTTTAAGAATGCTGCCCTAGAATGGTGGAATACTATTCTCCAGTCTAGAGGAAGTGACAAAATTTATAATATGGAATGGACCGACTTTAAGGACATAGTCAAAAGGAAATTCTGTCCTCCTCATGAAAAAGAACAAATAGCTAATAAGTTCTTAAATCTTAAAATGACAGGAATAGTCTGCAAATGTTATACTACCATATTCTTCGAATATGCTAGAATAGTACCAACCCTAGCCTCACCAGAACCAGTATTAATCTCCCGTTACATCTGGGGATTAATTAGTGAAATTAGACACGTAGTCAAGGCAGCTAGACCACAAACCATAAATGAAGCAGTAGAATTAGCCAATACCTTGACTGATGAATTGGTACGTATGCAAGAGAGAATCAGAGAAAGAACCTAGCCCAAAGACTTACCTAAGAATTTTGTTATGGAAATACCTACCGTGGGAAAGTACAGGTTCTACTTCTTCACCTTACTGTAAGTATTGCAAAAAGAAGCACTCAGGGATATGCTCAACATACTGTAACTTCTGCAAAATGTATGGATACAAGGAACAAGACTGCAGGAAGAAACCCAACAATAGGCTATGCTTCAATTGTGGAGAAACTGGGCATATCAAACCAAACTGTCCGAAACTAGCTTTAGCAACAAACAACAAAACTACTAAGAATGCCAGAGCATTTATTCTAACAGCTGAAGAAACCAAGATGATTCTGGACGTGATTACCGGTGCGTTTTTAGTTAATGATATTTTTGATAAAGTATTATTTGACTCTGGTACAAACCAAAGTTTTATCATTACTTCTTTCTGCAAACTTCTCAATCAACCAATAACTAAACTTCAACAAGATTGTCTGATAGAGACTGCAAATAGAGAATCCATTAAGATTACTGAAATCTTGCAGGGAGCAAGAATAGAAATTTTAAACCATAATTTTATTGCTAACCTTTATCCAATTAGCTAAATTATACGTAAATGAAATAGTTTCATTACATGGAATTCCTCTATCAATTTTTTCTGACAGAGATAGTCGTTTTACCTCTAATTTTTGGACAAGTTTCCAAAAAGCAATGGGAACCAAGTTGAATATAAGCACCGCTTATCATCCACAAACGGACGGACAAAGAGAAAGGACGATTCAGACAATGGAAGACATGCTTAGAACTTGTGTAATTGATTTCGGAGGTAATTGGGATGATCACTTACCATTGATAGAATTTTCTTATAATAATAGTTATCACACAAGTATCAATGCTGCACCATTCGAAGCCCTTTATGGACGAAAGTGCCGAACGCCAGTCTGTTGGGCAGAAATTGGAGAAAAGCAACTATCTGGATCTGAGATAGTACAAGAAACAACATACAAGATCATTCAAGTCAAGGAACGACTGAAAGCAGCACGTGATCGACAAAAGAGTTATGCTGATAACCGACGAAAGCCATTGGAATTTCAAGTAGGAGATAAGGTGTTATTGAAAGTCTCTCCCTGGAAAGGAGTGGTAAGATTCATCAAAAGGGGAAAGCTAAGCCCCAGGTATGTCGGACCTTTTGAGATTATTAGAAGAATAGGACCTGTAGCCTATCAGCTACAACTGCCAGAGGAAATGGTAGGAATACATGATGTATCTCATGTATCTAATCTCAAGAAATGCTTAGCCTATGAACCACTCGTAGTGCCTCTTAAGGATATAAAGGTAAATGAACAGTTAAAGTTTGTAGAAAGACCTCTACAGATTGAAGACATGAAAGTTAAGAACCTCAAGCACAAGAGATTAGTTCTAGTCAAACTGAGGTGGGACTCCAAAAGAGGACCAGAATACACATGGGAACTTGAATCAGAAATGCAAAGGAAATACCCACACCTGTTCCAGTAAACCTCGAGGACGAGCTCTAAAATAAGGTGGGGAGGATACAACAACCCTCCAAAATATTTTTGACACCCTAATATATATTAAAATATTCCCATATGTCTTAAAATACACCCCGTATGTGAAAACCGAGCCCAAAATACTATTTAGCATTAAAAATAAATAAAAAACAAAACTTTAAAGGCTGTCATGGGGCGCGTAGCCTATGGCTCCTTTTTACGCGGGCCGCGACCGGGTAGATACGAGGACGCACCGGAGCACGCCATGTGTCCGACGCGTGTGGGGTCTAGGGCTGACTCGGCAAGCCTATGCCCGGACACGTAGTCCCTGGCGGGCCGTGTAGGCCTTGGCATAATGCTACGCGGGGCATGAGGAACCCCCTGAACAGCCCTGTATATAGAATTCGTTGGCCTTCAGTTTCAAATCGCACCGAAATACTTTATCTCTCGAATTTCTAAAGTTTTAATATAATTTTCGGGTATAATACCCCCTAATTAACGAGGTTCTGCCCCAATGTAAGTATTATAACCCCGGTTACATATTAGATACGTTGCCCGATTGATCCAGGGTTCCGTAATGGCTGTCGAGGTTCTGCCCGACGTAGTCGTTGGAATGCCATCTCGGGGAGGGTATTACTAATGTAAATATAAGGGGTTATTATACTAACATATGTACATTTGTGTAAATTATAGATTATCACCAGGAAACCCTTACAGAAAACCTAAGACAGCAATGTGAGTAATCTTCTTTTTGTAAATTGTTTTTACAAAACCTTAAATGTTTTACAATGCTATTAAGCAGTGATTGAGTCTTTGTAGTTCTTCAATTACTGCCGGTATGTTGGGGTTTTGTATACAAAATGTGGAACACGTTACCATTGGACAACGAGTTAGCCAATGTGTAATATGACCCACCAGTAAGGATTGACAATACTGAATGAGTAATTGTGTAGAAATAAACAATATGATTGCTCTCAATACTGTTAAGAATCAAATGTTTCTTGATTAAACTGGGATTCACTCACCAGTATTTCCCACTGACAAATGTTTTTAAAACGCGTTTCAGGTAACAAAATGTAAAAGCCAATTAGAAGAAAGCCAGCTGGAAAGCACTGACGGCTTGGAAAATGTGGCTATAAAAGTTACCTAAAAGACGATGTTTTAAATTCAATAAAATAGGGTTTATCCCTATAAACATGTTGTAATAAGAAACTTGGGTTTTACCCATGTGTTTATTAATATAAAATATGGTGGTTTAACTCTGATAAACATTTCCTAACTACGGTCCTGATGAAATTTCCACTGCCAAAATAATAATAATGATAGACAAAATGATACCACCACAACTGGTCTCGCGGCCGCCCGTTCCCGGGACAGATAGGGGGTGGGGGTTGCGACAGAATGTGGTATCAGAGCTAAGCCACTGATTCAGCCACATAAGTGTTCTGCTGACACCGAAATATTATTCAAAATTGTTAGGAAATTTATTATGGAAATACGTGCATATCTGTATTTTACTGTTGTGTGTTATTTGACAATTTGTTAGTTTTCAGTATGAGTGATCCAGGACCCTCAGAAGTGTATCATCAATTTTCTGAGTCACCTAGGAGTGAAGGTACCTCTTCACAGCCTTCCCTCTCTGGGTATGCCGCTGGTAATGAAGAAGGGATGTTTGTCTTTAAGGCTCAGTCTGAAGAGCCATTCCCTCAGAAAAGGAGAGGATGGTTCAGTAATGGAGCATTTGAGCGTAGGAAAAGAATGCGAAAGTTGCAACAACAAAGAGTCCCAGCAGCCGCTAAGCGAGAGTCAGATGCCCATACACAGGATATGCTTAATAGAAGCCTAGCTAATTTCCATATCCTAGCAACAACTGCTGCCGTCCCAAACCTGGAGCAACTAGTAGCCCCACAACCCTTATCGTTGTTCCCTACTCAGCCGATGGAGATAGAAGAAAACTCTGAAAATCAAGTAGAAATGCATGATTTCCACCCTAAGGAGATACCTAGGATACCAGCCCCTAATCCCTTAGACCCGGATTATGATCCATGGTTCGATGATCCTAGGGATTATGTGCCGCGCTATCACCAAGATGACGAACCCATGCCGAACTTAGTAGCCTATCCAGGTCTGGACCCTCTAGATCCCTACTACGACAACGATGAATACATTAGGGAAATCTTAGAGAATCCTTACCCTCAGGAGAATCCCATGCCCTAGTACCCGGACACACTACCAGCACCTGCACCCCAATGAGTGCAGATAATGTGCATGAGCTCCGAACATTCGAAGAAGAGATCTTGGAAAGTAGTGAGAGGATGAGGCAGGTAGGAGAGCGACTCGTCTGGAAGTACGACGAGCGCAATATGGATTACTGGATGAACCCAGACCAGTAATGTGATGGTGGAGTTGGTAATAATAATAATAATAATATATGTTGTGGTATAGACCACTTTGTGGTTAGAGATGCATATTAGTATTGTAATTTAAATTCCAGTCTTAGTGTGTATTTGATGCATATTATAATTGTGACAACTGTGCTCTGTAATCGATGTATTATTTAAACAATGTCAATTATCAATAAAACAATGTGCTTTGGTGTTATTATATGTGTTTTGGTGTTATTAGGTGTGTAATTGTGTTTAATGATTTTATAATTTGATTCGATTCCGATTTCAAGCTTTAAATCGCTTTCTGGAAGGTTATACGCAAACTGGTGCGTAAACGCAGTCATTTTAACGCAACAAACACTCCAGAATAGTGACATAGGCTTAACATACCTTAAATAACCTCCACATAACTTAGAAATAAGTTTTGGATGGTTTGGTGTGTTGAAATTAAGTTTGTTCGATCGCAGGGACTAATTGTGTCAAACTGTGAAACTATACCAATTTGTATAGTAACGAACATTCCGAAACTTGATCATAAGTTAAACATACCCTAAATATCCTTTACATAGCTTAGAAATAGGCTTTGAGGGGTTCGGTATGCTAAAATAAACTTTATTGATCAATAGGGACTAAAAGCGTCAAAAAGTGCATAAGTTTGCATTTTCGCGCATATCTTACGTTCTGAATATATCCGGACATCCAAAAATTTATGTAATCATTAAAATATTTTATTTTAGTGATTGGCTTGATAAAATTCCATTCGTCACTTAATTTGGATCATTTTTGCGTCCGTTACGACTTCCGTCGTAATTAACCGAATAACGCAACCGTACGACCAAATGAGCCGACATCCGAGATATTTTTGAGCATGTTTTGAGTTCCCTATACTTTAACATCATTTTAGAGCCTTGAAATGGGGTTAACGGGGTTTAAACGCATCAAAATAGGCCTTAAACATGTGCAGGGACCATTTCTGCCAGTTTTTTAAAGTTCTGGCTAAGGTAAGTGGTGGCGTCACACGACGAGGTACCCCCCTTTTCCGTGGCACGACACCACGGCCCTATCTGGGCAGAAAAATTGATTTTCAACATTTTTCAGCAGTGGGATTGAACTTGGGGGTCTTTTTTGAAACTTTTGCAATACCTGGAGCTGGTTTTCGACCCCCATTGTATTCTAATACCATGTACCCACATGTATGGCCAAGATTACACCCTCTAAACACATGGAATGATCCTATTGATCTCAACTTCCTATAAATAGCAAGCTTCCTCATTTGGGTTCTTCACACTTGATTCTGAAATTTCTCTAAGTTGAGGTGTTTACCACTTCATACCTGAGAATATTTGGAATCAAAACACCTTCTTGGACCCTTTGTAAGTCCTCTTCTTGCTTGTTCTTGTATTTCAAGCATGAAAGTCAAACGGTGTTTAACTTTAAGCTTTGACCAGTCAATGGTCAACACAAAGTTCATTTGAACTTTGCAACGTGAGCGTAATCACGATGGTTATAGTCCCTCGTGACTATACCTACTGATTACCACGTTGACTAGGCTTAGAGATGAGTCGTAGTTTCGGCCAAAATGCATATTTATGCGTATTTTGTAACCAAACTACTCTTGGGTATCAAAACCATTTCTTTTGATATCAAAACCTGTTTTCTGACTAAACTAAACATGTCTTAACATGTTTAGCTCGTCACTTTTAGTATAGTGCTTGTGTAGAGTCGTAAGTCAAGCAGACTAAACACCCGCTTAGACTTTCGAACTCGACCCGTTTGGTCTATCATTAGGATCCGACCAAACATGTTTAGTGACCATAGTTTCATAGGGAATAACCTTCCAAGGTTATACCTTATGGTCACTTAGGTTTAATTAGTTGTATGATAGGTAATTTATATGCCTTAGGTAAATGACCAAAATGCCCTTTTCATGCATAATTGGTAATTAAGCATATGTAACATAAACTTTTGTCACTTAATTGATTATGCAACATGTTTAGGCATATAATACTTGTCATAGGACTAGTTAGACGTCTCGAACGCGCTTTGCGCGAACGACGCGTTAAAGTAAGCTACCTTAATGGGTCGTGACGGGTCGAAAGCACTTAGGTTAGGTTCCGATTTAGGATGTAGGCTTTGTTAAACCATATCACATGAGTTCGAACACTCATTTGGTTTACAAGACCTCATTCTGTACGATCTTCCGATTTAGGCATCTATTATTTGACTAGTGGCTCAATTACTAGGTGCTGCTTGATTTCTCTGGTTTACTTGAGTCTGTTGAAGTTCTATTGATTGGGGATACTTTGCACTTCATGTGAGTACATAGTTCCCCTATTTTTCTGTTTTCAATTGTTTTGGGGTGATTCATATGTATCAAAACGATTTCTATATTTTAACGATGGTTTAAAAAACGATTAAGATGGTTTATACTAAACTAATAATGATTTCGATAATGTGAACGAACTTGTTGGTTGTAGTTACATAAAGAATGACATTCATTAATTTTGGCCGAACCGACCAGTATTAGGTTATGGTACCATAGGATCTGACAAATCCCGTTATCAGACTGCACCCATGGTTATGTGTGGGTTATGTGGGTAACGACTGAATCTGTGATTGTTAACTTACCCTTTGGTGGTTTGTTAATGCGAGAAGCGAGATAGTCGAGTCACGAAAGTTTGAATGTTATTAGCAAGACGACCAAAAATAGTTTACACAATTAAAACGAGGATGATTTAAACGACTTAAACGATTTAGAAACGATTTAAACGAGTTAACGATTTTGAAACGATTTGAACAAGTTAAACGAGTTGGATAAACGATTGGTTTTTGGTTAAGTGTTTAGATAACGGGACGGGTGTAATGTGGTGAAAACATGGTAGATACACCGCTGGTACTTCTTATATATAAGTTTTTTTAACATATTACATACCGTGACGTTATTTAGTTCACTTGGGTAAACGATTTTAAAACGATGTCACATAACGATGTTTTCGAAAGGATATAAACCATACGAGTTTTATTAACGAGTTAATACGAGATATTTTACAATTTGGTTTACTAAAACAAATGTTTTTGGGTTAAGAATCATGGCTACGAGGTCTTATAAATTATAACCCACTTGATTTGAGTTGGTTAAATTATGCTGCAAAACTATGTACTTTTCAAAACAAGGTTTTTAATAAGGTATTGCAACATGTAAACTAGCCATGAATCCGACACTCTTATAAAACCTATGTGCTCGCCAGCATTTCTTTGCTGACTTTGTTTTTACATATGTTTCAGGTGTTGTTGCTTGATGTTGATTGCTAGGATGCATGAGTCACATAGAATCTGGACGAGGCCTTAGTGACATAATAACAATGATAGTTGATATGTAACTTGTTTATTTCTTGTTAAAACAATGTAAATTACTTAATGAATAAATAAAACGAAACTCTTTTTTTATCCATGGTTGTGAAACAATAATTCTGTTACAACACTCCCCGACGTTTCCGCCACGATTTGTTGTTTTACGTGGTCGGGGTGTGACAGAAGAGTTGGTATCAGAGCCAATGGTTATAGGGAATTAGGTTATTAGTAATGCTTTGACCTAGACTATAACTTTCTAGGACCCCAACGCAAGTTTTATGCGTTTAGATTTTTAAAAACAAAACCGTTACCTACCCTTAGGTGATAACCACAACGAGAACACAAATTTCGAATCTGCTCCGAAAATTAATCACCCGTTCTAGGATGATTGATTACTAGGTTTTGAACCCTTCCAGTTTGACTCATATTTGGCTTGGTGCCTTTTGAGTTTTCAAAATCTCGTCAAAGTTTGGGTCTAAATAATGTGAACACGTGTAAACTGGAAGAGTGAATGCCTGTACCCTGAGTTTTCTGTCTAAGGCTAGAGTATTCGTACAAATCCAAATAATCGGACCAGTCACTCTTACCTGGGAACTCTTGGGGTGAGTGTTCACTTATAGGCGAGCATGTCTTCGCGATACGTTATTTTGTCCCATTTACTTTGATTAGTCACTGCGTGTCATTTGTTTGTTCGAGGTAACGAACAAATGATCGCCTTCCTTGTATTTTTGTCGATGTTTTCAATACCTCTTTTGTTTTTCCAATTGTCGACCTCACTCGTTTCTCATATTTCCTTTTAGACAATGCCTCCTCGACGTGATGCACAATCTTTTACTACTGAAGAAGTCGCAGCCCTTGTCTCTCAGCAAATGGCTGCTGTGCTTCCAGGAGTTGTGACCCAAATCCACGAATTATACAAAAACAATAATAATAACAATGCACAGTGTAATTTCAAGAATTTCAATTCTGCTAAGCCGTTGAAGTTTTCTGGGTCGCAAGGAGCAACTGCGTTCCTTCAATGGTTCGAATGTATTGAGAGCACATTCAGACACGTGCAATGTCCGAATGGGCGTAAGCTTGAATTTGCATCAAGTGTGTTTGAGAAGCGTGCTCTTACGTGGTTGAACGGAGTAATGCGCGATAGGGGTGCCGAAGTGGCATTAGCACAAACATGGGAAGAGCTTCGAGCTCTAATGATGAAAGAGTTTTGTCCCCGTCACGAGGTTCGAGCATTGGAATGAGAGTTTGACGATCTAAAGAAAGATGGGGGAGAACACCGTGCGTATACGGATCGTTTTGAGAAGCTCAGTCTTTTGTGTCCTACTATGGTTACCCCGTTGGAGAAAGCGATAGAGAGGTATATCGATGGTTTACCCGATTCCATACAGGATATTGTGACTGGCATTAATCCTACTACTGTTCGTCACGCGATCGAGTTGTCTGCTACCCTGACTGAATCTCAAGTCAGGAAGGGTAAACTTACCCACAAGGGTAATAAGAAGAAGTCGACCGATTCTGTCAATGAAAAGGGTAAGAGTAAGAAAGGTGAGTCATCGAAGAAGTCGAGAAAGCGAAAGGGTGCTCAGAATTTTGCAGTAACAGCTCAGAACCGTCAGAACCCACCGGCTCAACCACATGCGAAGAAAGTGTATGTTGGTACCGCACCTCATTGTGCTCGCTGCAACGGTCATCATGTTGCACAACACGCTTGCAAGCAATGCACAACGTGTGGTAAACTTGGGCATCTGGAAAACATTTGTCATCTGGGTCAGAATCAGGTTGCTCAGGTTCCAGCACAGGTTCAAGGGAATGCTGCGAGATTCCCACCAGGTTCATGTTTCAATTGTGGAGAGTTTGGTCACTTCCTTAACAACTGCCCGAGGTTGGTGAATGCAAATGCGAATCCGAACGTGAATGTCAACGTGAATGTGAATCCCGCTCGTGGACGAGCGTACAATCTGAATGCAAACGAGGCGAGGGCTGACAATGAGGTTGTCAATGGTACGTTTCTTGTTAACAATCGACCTGCATCTATACTTTTTGATTCTGGTGCCGATAGAAGTTTTGTTTCGTTATCTTTTGAGCCTTTACTTGCGATACCTAGAACTAAACTGAGGAAACCCTTATCTGTCGAAGTTGCTACTGGTAAACCTCTTGTTCTCGATTTTGTTATTCGTGATTGTCAGTTGAACCTTGATGACCATCTTTTTCCTATTGAACTCACACCGATGCAACTTGGGAGTTTCGATATTATCGTTGGGATGGATTGGTTAACCAAACATCATGGAGAGGTGATTTGTTTCGATAAGATCATTCGTATTCCTCTTTCGGCTGGCGATGTTCTGGAAGTTCGTGGCGAGAAACCATCTGGTGGATTGAAACTCATGTCGTGTACGAAAGCCCAAAGTTATTTACGAAAAGGATATGTTGTTTTTCTGGCACATGTCACCGAGGAGAAAAGCAAGAGCAAGAATATTCAGGATATTCCAATTGTTCGGGATTATCCAGAGGTGTTTCCTGATGAACTGTCTGGTTTGCCCCCAGTTCGTCAAGTCGAGTTTCATATTGACCTTGTACGCAATGCCAACCCGATTACGAAAGCACCTTATAGTCTTGCACCGTCTGAGATGCAAGAGTTATCAAAACAGCTTCAAGAGTTATCTGATAAAGGATTCATCCGTCCGAGCTTTTCGCCTTGGGGAGCTCCTGTCCTCTTTGTGAAAAAGAAAGATGGATCTTTTCGAATGTGTGTCGATTATCGTGAGCTTAATAAGCTTACCATCAAGAATTGATATCCCCTACCTCGAATTGATGATCTCTTCGACCAGCTGCAAGGTGCTTCATGCTTTTCCAAGATCGATCTGCGTTCTGAGTATCATCAACTTCGTGTTCTCGAAGAAGATATTCCCAAAACTGCCTTCCGCACAAGATATGGGCATTACGAGTTCACTGTCATGCCTTTTGGTTTGACGAATGCCCCAGCTATCTTTATGGACTTAATGAATAGGGTCTGTAAACCTTATTTAGACAAGTTCATCATTGTGTTCATCGACGATATTCTCATTTATTCAAAGTCTTGAGCCGATCACGAGCAACACCTTCGTTTGACCTTGGAACTTCTGAAGAAGGAACAACTTTTTGCTAAATTCTCCAAGTGTGAATTTTGGCTTAGAGAAGTTCAGTTTTTGGGTCATATTGTCAACGAGCAGGGTATTCATGTAGATCCATCCAAGATAGCTGCTATTAAGGATTGGAATACACCGACGACACCTACAGAGATTCGATCATTTCTTGGTCTTCCTGGTTATTATCGTTGATTCATTTCTAATTTCTCAAAGATCGCGGTTCCACTCACTGCTTTAACTCAGAAGAATAAGCCTTTTGAGTGGGGACCTAAGCAAGAAGAAGCGTTCCAAACGCTGAAACAGAAGCTCTGTGATGCTCCTATTTTATCTCTACCTGAGGGAAACGATGATTTTGTTGTCTATTGTGACGCGTCGAATCTAGGACTTGGTTGCGTTCTTATGCAATGAGGTAAAGTCATAGCTTATGCGTCTAGATAGCTGAAAATTCACGAGAAGAACTACACGACTCATGATCTTGAGTTAGGTGCTGTGGTTTTCGCTCTTAAAATTTGGAGACACTATCTTTATGGCACAAAGTGTGTGGTTTTCACAGACCACAAAAGTCTCCAGCATATTCTAAATCAGAAGGAGCTGAACATGAGGCAACGACGTTGGGTTGAGCTCTTAAATGATTATGAATGCGAGATTCTCTACCATCCTGGTAAGGCGAATGTCGTAGCTGAAGCGCTTAGTCGAAAAGAGCGAGTCAAGCTTCATTCTGTTCGCACTCTATCTGATCTTCAAACTCGTGTCCATCAAGCTCAACAATTTTGTGTTACACAAAATTTGATAGGTAAGGAATTACCAGATCAGCTTGAGCTTAAGATCGAAAGGAAAGACGATGGTTTGCTTTATTTCAAGGATCGTTTGTGGATTCCGAAACAAGACGATCTTCACACCTTGGTAATGGACGAATCTCATAAGTCTCGATATTCTATCCATCCTGGTGCTGATAAAATGTACAAGGATCTTCGTACTCAGTATTAGTGGCCTGGTGTGAAGAAGGATGTTGCCTTGTATGTGTCGAAATGCCTAACTTGTCTCAAAGTCAAGGTTGAACATCAACGACCATCTGGTTTGCTTGTACAACCAGAGATACCGGTTTGGAAGTGGGAGAACATTGCTATGGATCTTATCACTAAATTACCATGTACATCTAAAGGTCATGATGCTATTTGGGTTGTTATCGATCGTTTAACGAAGTCAGCTCTTTTTATTCCGATTCACGAGGATCTATCTGCTGATAAACTTGCAAAGATTTATGTTGTTGATTGTATCACGACATGGTGTTCCTTTGGATATCATTTCCGATCGTGATTCTCGGTTTTCATCTCATTTTTGGAAGACCATGCAATCTGCTTTAGGAACCCAACTAAATCTAAGCACTGCTTATCATCCCCAAACAGATGGACAATCTGAGAGAACGATTCAAACTTTGGTGGATATGCTTAGAGCATGCGTAATAGACTTTGGTGGTAATTGGGATTCTCATCTTCCATTGATCGAGTTCTCTTACAACAATAGTCATCATGCTAGTATTAATATGGCACCATTCGAAGCTCTCTACGGTTGAAAATGTCGTTCACCTGTCTGTTGGAATGAGATCGGTGAAGCTCAGCTTACTGGACTTGAGCTCATTCTAGAAACAACAGACAAAATCAATAAAATCCGCGATAATCTTGTGACAGCTCGAAGCCGTCAAAAGAGTTATGCAGATATGCAACACAAGCCCTTAGAATTTCAAGTCGGAGACCATGTCCTACTCAAGGTGTCACCTTGGAAGGGAGTGGTGAGATTTGGAAAGAAAGGAAAACTTGCACCCCGATATGTTGGACCATTTAAGATTGTTGAAAGAATTGGAAAGGTTGCCTATCGACTAGAGCTACCTCCAGAGCTTGGAAATATTCATCCGAATTTTCACGTGTCCAATTTGCGAAAGTGTTTAGCTGATGCTGATCTTCACATTCCTCTCGACGAGATTTAAATCGATGAAACGATGCACTTTGTCGAGAAACCTGTGGAGATAGTGGACCGTACATTCAAACAGTTGAAGAACAAACAGATTCGATTGGTCAAGGTTCGCTGGGATTCCAAACGTGGCCCAGGGTTTACTTGGGAACTTGAGGACCAAATGAAGGCGGAATATCCACAATTTTTCTCACAAGCTTCCTCTAGTTAAAATTTCGGGACGAAATTTCCTGAAGTAGGGGAGACTGTGACAACTGTGCTCTGTAATCGATGTATTATATAAAACAATGTCAATTATCAATAAAACAATGTGCTTTGGTGTTATTATATGTGTTTTGGTGTTATTATGTGTGTAATTGTGTTTGATGATTTTACAATTTGATTCGATTCTAATTTCAAGCTTTAAATCGCTTTCTGGAAGGTTATACGCAAACTGGTTCGTAAACACAGTCAATTTAATGCAAAAAACACTCTGTAATAGTGACATAGGCTTAACATACCTTAAATAACCTCCACATAACATAGAAATAAGTTTTGGATGGTTTGGTGTGTTGAAATCAAGTTTGTTCGATCGCAGGAACTAATTGTGTCAAACTACGAAACTATACCATTGTATAGTAACGAACATTCCAGAACTTGATCATAAGTTAAACATACCCTAAATATCCTTTACATAGCTTAGAAATAGGCTTTGAGGGGTTCGATATGCTAAAATAAACTTTATTGATCAATAGGGACTAAAAGCATCAAAAAGTGCATAAGTTTGCATTTTCGCGCATATCTTACGTTCTGAATATATCCGGACATCCAAAAATTTATGTAATCATTAAAATATTTTATTTTAGTGATTGGCTTGATAAAATTCCATTCGTCGCTTAATTTGGATCGTTTTTGCGTCCGTTACGACTTCCGTCGTAATTAACCGAATAACGCAACCGTACGACCAAACGAGCTGACATCCGAGATATTTTTGAGCATGTTTTGAGTTCCGTATACTTTAACATCATTTTAGAGCCTTGAAATGGGGTTAACGGGGTTTAAACGCATCAAAATAGGCCTTAAACATGTGCAGGGACCATTTCTGCCAGTTTTTTAAAGTTCTGGCTAAGGTAAGTGGTGGCGTCACACGACGAGGTACCCCACTTTTCCGTGGCACGACACCACGGCCCTATCTGGGCAGAAAAATTGATTTTCAGCAATGAGATTGAACTTGGGGGTCTTTTTTGTAACTTTTGCAATACCTGGAGCTGGTTTTCGACCCCCATTGTATTCTAATACCATGTACCCACATGTATGGCCAAGATTACACCCTCTAAACACATGGAATGATCCTATTGATCTCAACTTCCTATAAATAGCAAGCTTCCTCATTTGGGTTCTTCACACTTGATTCTGAAATTTCTCTAAGTTGAGGTGTTTATCACTTCATACCTGAGAATATTTGGAATCAAAACACCTTCTTGGACCCTTTGTAAGTCCTCTTCTTGCTTGTTCTTGTATTTCAAGTATGAAAGTCAAACGGTGTTTGACTTTCAGCTTTGACCAGTCAATGGTCAACACAAAGTTCATTTGAACTTTGCAACGTGAGCGTAATCACGATGGTTATAGTCCCTGTGATTATACCTAGTGATTACCACGTTGACTAGGCTTAGTGACGAGTCGTAGTTTCGGCCAAAATGCGTATTTATGCGTATTTTGTAACCAAACTACTCTTGGGTATCAAAACCGTTTGTTTTGATATCAAAACCTGTTTTCTGACTAAACTAAACATGTCTTAACATGTTTAGCTCGTCACTTTTAGTTTAGTGCTTGTGTAGAGTCGTAAGTCAAGCGGACTAAACACCCGCTTAGACTTTCGAACGCGACCCGTTTGGTCGATCATTGGGATCCGACCAAACATGTTTAGTGACCATAGTTGCATAGGGAATAACCTTCCGAGGTTATACCTTATGGTCACTTAGGTTTAATTAGTTGTATGATAGGTAATTTATATGCCTTAGGTAAATGACCAAAATGCCCTTTTCATGCATAATTGGTAATTAAGCATATGTAACATAAACTTTTGTCACTTAATTGATTATGCAACATGTTTAGGCATATAATACTTGTCATAGGACTAGTTAGACGTCTCGAACGCGCTTTGCGCGAACGACGCGTTAAAGTAGCGTAAGCTACCTTAATGGGTCGTGACGGGTCGAAAGCACTTAGGTTAGGTTCCGATTTAGGATGTAGGCTTTGTTAAACCATATCACATGAGTTCCAATACTCATTTGGTTTACAAGACCTCATTCTGTCCGATCTTCCGATTTAGGCGTCTATTATTTGACAAGTGGTTCAATTACTAGGTGCTGCTTGATTTCTCTGGTTTACTTGAGTTTTTTGAAGTTCTATTGATTGAGGATACTTTGCACTTCATGTGAGTACATAGTTCCCTTATTTTACTGTTTTCAATTGTTTTGGGGTGATTCATATGTATCAAAATGATTTTGATATTTTAACGATGGTTTAAAAAACGATTAAGATGGTTTATACTAAACTAATAACGATTTCGATAATGTGAACGAACTTGTTGGTTGTAGTTACATAACGAATGACATTCATTAATTTTGGCCGAACCGACCAGTATTAGGTTATGGTACCATAGGATCTGACAAATCCCGTTATCAGACTGCACCCACGGTTATGTGTGGGTTATGTGGGTAACGACTGAATCTGTGATTGTTAACTTACCCTTTGGTGGTTTGTTAATGCGAGAAGCGAGATAGTCGAGTCATGAAGGTTTGAATGTTATTAGCGAGGCGACCAAAAATAGTTTTCACAATTAAAACGAGGATGATTTAAACGACTTAAACAAGTTAAACGATTTGGAAACGATTTAAACGAGTTAACGCTTTTGAAACGATTTGAACAAGGTAAATGAGTTGGATAAACGATTGGTTTTTGGTTAAGTGTTTAGATAACGGGACGGGTGTAATGTGGTGAAAACATGGTAGATACGCCGCTGGTACTTCTTATATATAAGTGTTTTTAACATATTACATACCTGTGACGTTATTTACTTCACTTCACTTGGGTAAACGATTTTAAAACGATGTCACATAAAGATGTTTTTGAAAGGATATAAACCATACGAGTTTTATTAACGAGTTAATACGAGATGTTTTAAAATTTGGTTTACTAAAACAAATGTTTTTGGGTTAAGAATCATGGCTACAAGGTCTTATAAATTATAACCCACTTGATTTGAGTTGGTTAAATTATGCTGCAATACTATGTACTTTTCAAAACAAGGTTTTTAATAAGGTATTGCAACATGTAATCTAGCCATGAATCCGACACTCTTATAAAACCTATGTGCTCGCCAGCATTTCTTTGCTGACTTTGTTTTTACATATGTTTCAGGTGTTGTTGCTTGATGTTGATTGCTAGGATGCATGAGTCACATAGGATTTGGACGAGGCCTTAGTGACATAATAACAGTGATAGTCGATATGTAACTTGTTTATTTCATGTTAAAACAATGTAAATTACTTAATGAATAAATAAAACGAAACTCTTTTGTATCCATGGTTGTGAAACAATAATTCTGTTACAACACTCCCCAACGTTTCCGCCATGATTTGTTCTTTTACGTGGTCGGGGTGTGACAATAATAGAAAGAGTAAAGTCGCAATGCTCGACGCTTTTGGTTAATATGTGTGTTGTGTGGTTGTTGTCTAAATTATTAATTATTTTGTGATATTAATAATTGGTAAATGTTTAAAATCCAGATGGACGACGAGGTAAACCAGGAAAACCAGAATAACGATAACCAGAGTAACATTAACTTGGATAATGAGAACCTGAACAACAACAATAACGGAAACCAAGTGGATAATAGTTAGGGAAGCCGAAAATAAAAGTGAACATGATAGTAAGCGAACCTCTGAACCTGAAAACAACGTGAACAATGGACCCGTACTTCAAATGCCCATTCCCCAAAGAAGGAGAACCGTGTCTTACGGTTGTTCTCATAAAGAATTATGGTCTTGTAAACCAATGCAATTCTCAGGCAATGAAGGGGCCGCTGCATCTCTACACTGGATAGAAAAGACTGAGGCAGTCTTAAGAATAAGTAAATGTGAGGAAGAGGATAAGATAATGTTTGCTTCACATCTGTTTAAGAATTCAGCACTGGAATGGTGGAACACTATCCTCCAGTCTAGAGGAAGTGATAGAACTAACAACATGGGATGGGAGGAATTTAAAAATATGGTAGAAAGGAAATTATGCCCTCCTAATGAAAAAGAACAGATAGCAAACAAATTCCTAAACCTTAGGATGATTGGAGTAGATAGTAAGGGTTATACCACATTATTCTTTGAATATGCCCGAATAGTACCAACCCTTGCTTCACCTGAACCAGTTTTAATCTCCCGTTACATTTGGGGATTAATTGGGGAGATTAGACATGTAGTCAAGGCAGCTAGACCTTAAACCATAGAAGAAGCTGTAGAACTAGCCAACACCTTGACAGATGAGTTGGTCCGTACACGAGAAGAGGATCACAGGAGAAACCTAACCCAAAAGATGACCCAAGAATTCCGTTCTGGAAATTTTAGCCTTGGGAAAAATGTAGGTTCTACCTCTGCACCCTATTGTAGGTATTGCAAAAGGAAGCATTTAGGAAGATGCTCCATATACTGTAACTTTTGCAAAATATCTAGACACAAGGAGGAAGACTGCAGGAAAAAGCCTAACAACAGGATATGCTACAACTACGGAGAACAAGGTCATATCAAGCCTAACTGTCCAAAGTTAGCTCCAGCTGTGAACACCAAGAATACTAAAAATGCTAGAGCATTTGTTCTGACTGCAGAAGAAGCAAAGATGATCCCGGATGTGATCACTGGTACGTTTTTAGTTAATGATGTTTTTGCTAAAGTATTATTTGACTCTGGTGCGAACCAAAGTTTTATTAATACTTCATTTTGCAAACTTCTTAATCAGTCATTGACTAAACTTCCACAAGAATGTCTAGTAGAGACAACAAATGGAGAAACCATTAAGATTTCTGAAATCTTGCAGGGAGCAAGAATAGAAATTTTAGATCAGAAATTTATTGCAAATCTTTACCCCATGAATCTGGCAAGATTTGATGTGTTAGGAATGGATTGGTTAATACCCAATAAATCCAATATTTTATGTGATCAAAAGTCAATTCAAGTAAATTCACCAAGGGGTGAAAAGATCACAATTAAAGGAAATAAGTTCTCTAAATCCACGAAATTCATCTCTGTGATGAAAACTGCAAGTTATATAAGAAAAGGATCATTAGTGTATTTGATTTCTGTAATCACTAACACTAAAGGAAAAGAATTAAAGGATATTCCATTAGTATCCCAGTTTTCAGATGTATTTCCAGAAGAGTTACCGGGGCAACCTCCAGACAGAGAAGTTGAATTCAGAATTCATTTGATACCGGGAACTGCGCCAATTGCCAAAGCACCTTACCGATTGGCACCCACAGAAATGCAAGAACTGAAGAAACAGTTAGACGAATTGTTGGAAAAAGGATTCATACAGCCAAGCTCATCCCCATGGGGAGCACCGATTTTATTCGTTAAAAAGAAAAACGAATCAATGCGTATGTGCATTGACTACCGTGAATTAAACAAAGTCACGATTAAGAATCAGTATCCATTACCAAGAATCGATGACCTGTTTGATCAATTGCAAGGAGCACGATTTTTCTCAAAAATCGATTTAAGGTCAGGATATCATCAATTAAAGGTACAGGAAGAGGACATTCCTAAGACCGCTTTCAGAACAAGGTATGGCCATTATGAATTTACTGTCATGCCATTTGGTTTAACCAATGCCCCAGCTGCATTCATGGACATGATGAACCGAATATGTAAGCCATATTTGGATAAATTCATAATTGTCTTTATAGATGATATTCTTATTTATTCAAAAAGCAAAGAGGAACATGCAGCCCATCTGCACGCACTTCTAAGTTTTTTGAGAAAAGAAAAGCTTTATGCTAAGTTTTCGAAGTGTGAATTTTGGTTAGAAAAGGTACAATTTCTTGGACATTTAGTCAATCATGAAGGAATTCATGTAGATCCCACCAAAATCGAGGCGATTACCAAGTGGAAAACCCCTGAGTCACCAACTGAGGTTAGAAGTTTCTTAGGATTGGCCGGTTATTATAGAAGTTTTATTCGATATTTTTCTAGAATAGCCATTCCTTTAACTAAGTTAACCTGTAAATCCATTAAGTTTGAATGGGGACCAAAACAAGAAGAAGCCTTTAGAATTCTTAAACAAAGATTAACCCATACACCCATACTAGGGTTACCAGAAGGAACTGAAGATTTTGTAATCTATTGTGACGCTTCCAAGTTAGGTTATGGATGTGTGTTAATGCAACGACAAAAGGTTATAGCTTACGCCTCTAGACAACTTAAGAATCATGAAGAGAATTATTCAACCCATGATCTAGAAATATGAGTTATAATTTTTTCCTTTAAAATTTGGAGACATTACCTTTACGGTAGTAAGTTTACCATATCACCGACCATAAGAGTTTAAGGTATGTTTTTAGGCAAAAGGAATTGAATATGAGACAAAGACACTAGATGGAGATACTTAGTGATTTTGATTGTGATATCCAGTATCATGCAGGAAAGGAAAATGTAGTTGCTGATGCTTTAAGTCGAAAGTATCAGGAAAAGCCAAAAAGAGTACGTTCTCTTAAGTTAAATCTGCAAATAGATTTAAATGATCAGATTAGAAAAGCACAAGAATCAGTAATCAAGGAGGATACTGAAAAATTGAAAGGAATGATTAAGAAATTAGAACAAGGAACATATGGAATTTGGAGATTCCATAAGAAAAGAGTGTGGATACGTAAATTAGGAAACCTACGTCACCATATATTAGAAGAAGCCCATAAGTCTAAGTATACGATGCATCCTGGAAGTGATAAGATGTATCGGGACTTAAGGAAAAAATTTTGGTGGATAGGAATGAAAAAGGATATAGCAGCATATGTTGCAAAGTGTTTAACTTGTTCACAAGTCAAAGCTGAACATTAGAAACCTTCAGGTTTATTGCAACAATTAGAAATGTATGTTTGGAAATGTGAATTAATAACAATGGATTTTGTTACTAAATTACCCAAAACAAGGAAAGGTAATGATACAATCTGGGTGATTGTAGACAGGCTAACCAAGTCAGCTCATTTCCTACCAATGAAAGAAACTTTCAGTATGGAACAATTAGCTAAATTATACGTAAATGAAATAGTTTCATTACATGGAATTCCTCTATCAATTGTTTCTGAAAGAGATAGTCGTTTTACCTCTCATTTTTGGAAAAGTTTCCAAAAAGCAATAGGAACCAAGTTGAATCTAATCACCGCTTATCATCCACAAATGGACGGACAAAGCGAAAGGACGTTTCAGACAATGGAAGACATGCTTAGAGCTTATGTAATTGATTTTGAAGGTAATTGGGACGATCACTTACCATTGATAGAATTTTCTTATAATAATAGTTATCACACAAGTATCAATGCTGCACCATTCGAAGCACTTTATGGATGAAAGTGCCGAACGCCAATCTGTTGGGCAGAAATTGGAGAAAAGCAACTATCTGGACCTGAGATACTACAAGAAACAACAGACAAGATCATTCAAGTCAAGGAACGACTGAAAGCAGCACGTGATCGACAAAAGAGTTATACGGATAACCGACGAAAGCCATTGGAATTTCAAGTAGGAGATAAGGTGTTATTGAAAGTCTCTCTCTGGAAAGGAGTGGTAAGATTCATCAAAAGGGGAAAGCTAAGCCCCAGGTATGTCGGACCTTTTGAGATTATTAGAAGAATAGGACCTATAGCCTATCAGCTACAACTGCCAGAGGAAATGGAAGGAATACATGATGTATTTCATGTATCTAATCACAAGAAATGCTTAGCCGATGAATCACTCATAGTGCCTTTTAAGGATATAGAGGTAAATGAACAGTTAAAGTTTGTAGAAAGACCTCTACAGATTGAAGACAGGAAAGTTAAGAACCTCAAGCACAAGAGATTAGTTCTAGTCAAAGTGAGGTGGGACTACAAACGAGGACCAGAATACACATGGGAACTTGAATCAGAAATGCAAAAGAAATACCCACACCTGTTCCAGTAGACCTCGAGGACAAGCTCTAAAATAAGGTGGGGAGGATATAACAACCCTCCAAAATATTTTGACACCCTAATATATATTAAAATATTCCCATATGTCTTAAAATACACCTCGTATGTGAAAACCGAGCCCAAAATACTATTTAGCATTAAAAATAAGTAAAAAAAACAAAATTTTAAAGGCTATCGCGGGGCGCGTAGCTTATGGCTCCTTCTTACGTGGGCGGCGACCGGGTAGATACGAGGACGCACCGGAGCACGCCACGTGTCCGACGCGTGTGGGGTCTAGGGCTGACTCGGCAAGCCTATGCCCGGACACATGGTCCCTGGCGGGCCGCGTAGGCCTTGGCTTAATGCTACGCGGGGCGTGACATGTCACACCCCCAAAATCCACACGCGGAGTATCACCGCTTGGAGGCGTGACTGACCAGGATCAAGCCACCAATCATATTGAACATATAAGTAAATACCAAAAATCATTCATCAATACGAAAGGTGTTTTCAAAACCAAACATTAACAAGTGTGTAGCGGAAGCATAAATATGAAAACCCATTGTAAATAGTAAATTCAAATGTTTAGATAGATAACATGGCATCATCGATCCATGTCCCACAACGACCTGCTCCTCCCTGTGCAAGCTCCATATGTACCTAAGGTCCTGCAAGGCATGCAAGAGAGAGTCAACAACTAGTTGAGCGAGTTCACAGTGAGTTTGTTTAGTTATAGTGTTCATAATGTAGTTCGTATGTTCATTTAGTAATCATGTATCGTATGTATCGTATCGCGGCCCTCTAGGCATGTTTGCGAAGTATAGTGGGGATTTCCCATGTTTGCTAGACTAGGTATAGTAGTATCGCGGCCCTTCCTGGCATGTTTGCGAAGATTAGAGTATATAGTTCGCGGCCCTTTCTAGGCATGTGTGCGAAGATTGTCATAATATCGCGGCCGACCCTTGGCGTGTGTGCGAAGATCGTTTAAATTAGTATAACCAGTCTAGTCTGTTCTTATCCATAATCCTTCCTCTACCGGGAATCATATATCTAAGTTCCATAAACTGAACAAATAAATAATCCAACCCATTCCCATTCTGGGAATCCCATGCCTTGGCTGTGTGAACTCACCTTGGTTTGCTCGGTATGCTAGGTTGTGTGCTCGCAAATAAGTCAATCACGTCCTAGAGTATGCACGTATATAAAATCAGTTTGTGTTCAAGTTGTTCACGTATAAGCAGGTAACACGTAATCATAATCATACAAGTCATGCATATCAGCTAATAGTTGTTTATAATTCCAGTTAATTTTTAACAGAGATTAACCAGTTATTGTGCAGATTTACCCAATCGGCGAAACACAATGTGTTTCGCCATGTCCGTTTCGCCGCCAAAAGTGTTTCGCCATGCATTTAATACGCCCCAACCCAAAAACAATAATGCAGTTTCTAATTAAGATTATCGGTACACATTATGGACTTGGTTGCCTAGCATTATTGGGCCGAAGCCCATAGCCAATGATTTCGGTTGACCGCCCAACCCCACATGACCTCCTGCAACTACTGACATTTGACCTTGAAACCTAGGGACTTTACTAGCCGCCCTTTTCATGTGCACAATTCCATAACCTTCACATGTATTGACTTTTGATGTGATCAATTATGTAAGATGCCACTGTTCTTTGATTGAACCACCATTCAACCTAGCCGCCAATTCATCCAATATTCCATAAGATCACATGCCATTCAAATCATTACCCACCAACTATTAATACATGACATCAAACACCAAAATTCCAACTATCACATGCTACTGTAAACTCCCATATAATAACATTCACATGCTATACAATTAAATATGGCTGCACTTGCATTTGACCAGAATTATTATATCCTCTTCTCTATTGTTGGCCATTAAATCATATTCTAATAACAAAGGTTGCATCAGGTTATCATGTGACTTATGACAGATCAATATACATTTATTGTTTGCATGTGATTTTCAATCAAACTGAAACAACAGTTGTCGTCATTCAGCCATCATTCAACATCAGCAATCATTATAACATAACCCTATCACATATTCAACAGTATCGACATGTAGATCTATTTTCAAATCCTGGACACATTAATATCATACAAAACATCCTTAACAGACACACACGATAGATCATATCATTCGAATCATCAATCCTAACACAACGTCATGTTTCGCGTAACAAAGTATATAACTGATCAAATCATACACATCGACTCAGAACATCACAACCATATATTCGATTTAAAGCAACAATCCGTTAAGTTTAACACTAACCGAGATAACGAGCCAATAACTTGCTTGATATAACAGATTCCAGGGACACAAGTTTGCCGTCAGGTTCAAGGGTAGCGAGAGAGGATGTGAGAGATAATGTGAGTGGTGCTTAGGGTTTCTGCCGACTATCGTTTTTACGTGAAGATAAGGAACAACATTATAACTAAACATTACTGGGCCTAAAGCCCATATACTGTTTTCGTTAATCACATGTGGACGAAAACACAAATGTGTTTTCATGTGGAACTGTTTTCAGCTAGGGAATGATTTCGTGTATTCCTAGTTGATTTGCAATATTCCCAAAAATAATACAACATTGTAATTTAACCATGCATGCTTATATTTTACCACAATATTTATAACACACTTATAAGGCACATCAAGTATAACATATCAGTCACAACGTAATTTAACAGATTACAAGCGTGTACTAAGTGAACAAACAAGTTGTGCAAACACACAGTCTAAACCATTAACGTGTAATTAATGCGAAGACAGAGACTCAGAAACTCGAGTTGTCACATTATCCCCAACTTGAAAGAAATTTCGTCCCGAAATTTAGTACGTGGTTACTGAGGAAGCTAATTTGTGTGACGTTGATTACCTGTTTCGTATCGCGGCTCCCCGAGCAGGTTTGCGAAGATTATTGGTTTTCCTGGGGTGTCACATCATCCCCCCGTTGATTTGGAATTTCGTCCCGAAATTCTGTAGTAGCTTCAGCCTCAGTATTGGTTGCACTGTTTCCGAATAACTGGGGATACTTGATTTTGGTGTGCTTGAGGACCTGGGCCACGACGGGAGTTCCAACGAACTCGAACAAGAGGTATTCTAGTGTTCTTGAGGACCTTAACATCCCGGTCTGTGATTTCAATTGGTTCCTCGACGAATCGTAACTGTTCGTCGATAGTGAGCTCTTTCAGAGGAACTATGTGGGTCTCATCTGACAGACACTTCTTCAGATTCGACACGTGAAAGACGTTGTGAACTGCACTGAGTTCTGCTGGTAAGTTCAATCTATAGGCCACCCTGCCTATCTTCTCAGTAATTTCGAATGGTCCAACGTATCGTGGATTGAGTTTGCCCCGTTTGCTAAAACGAACCACACCCTTCCAGGGTGAAACTTTGAGTAGCACTCGATCCCCAACCTGGACTCGAGTGGTTTCCTGTCTAAATCAGCGTATGCTTTCTGACGGTCACGTGCTGCCGCCATGCGTTGTCGTATCTGAGCAATCTTTTCTGTAGTATCAGCTACCATTTTTGGACCTGTGATTTGACTATCACCCACCTCTGCCCAACAAAGAGGTGACCGGCATTTACGTCCGTACAATGCCTCAAATGGAGCAGCTTTAATGCTGGTGTGGTAGCCGTTATTGTACGAGAATTCCACAAGTGGCAGATGCTTTTCCCAGCCGTTGCCAAAGTCGATTACACATGCACGAAGCATGTCTTCTAGAGTTTGAATAGTGCGCTCAGACTGCCCATCCGTCTGAGGATGATAAGCTGTGCTCATGTCTAACCGAGAGCCAAAAGATTTGTGCATCGCCCGCCACAGTTCTGATGTAAAACGTGCATCTCGGTCCGAGATAATAGAGGTGGGCACTCCGTGCCTCGAGACAATTTCCTTAAGATATATGTCTGCTAGTGTGGAGAACTTATCCGTTTTCCTTGATAGCTAAGAAGTTAGCAGACTTTGTGAGTCGATCCACGATCACCCATATAGTATCGTTACCACGTTGTGATCTAGGCAGGCCAGTAACAAAATCCATGGAAATTTGCTCCCATTTCCATTGTGGTATCTCAGGTTGTTGGAGTGGGCCTGATGGTTTCTGGTATTCCGCCTTGACTCTCGCACAAGTCAAGCATTTGCTAACGTATGTTGCTATATGGGCCTTCATGCTAGGCCACCAGTATGTAGTTTTGATATCGTGGTACATTTTATCCGAACCAGGGTGTACCGAGTAGCGAGACTTGTGAGCTTCATCCATTACCAGTTCACGTAAGTTGCCGTAAAGTGGGACCCAAATGCGTCCTGTGACGTAGTAAGCACCATCTTCCTTCTGTTCTAAGCGTTGCCTTGGTCCGCGTAGGGCTTCAGCCCTGACGTTTTCTGGTTTCAATGCTTCTACCTGAGCATCCCGTATCTGAGAAGGAAGACTAGACTGTATGGTAAGATGTAGAGCTCGCACGCGCTTAGGTGCAGTGTCCTTTCGACTGAGGGCGTCAGCCACAACATTGGCTTTGCCCGGATGGTACTTGATAGCACATTCATAGTCGTTCAGCAATTCAACCCATCGTCGTTGTCGCATGTTCAATTCTTTCTGTTTGAAGATGTGTTCGAGGCTTCTGTGATCAGTGTAGATTGTGCACTTAGTGCCATACAAGTAATGTCGCCATATCTTGAGTGCAAAAACAACGGCTCCCAGCTCTAAATCATGCGTAGTATAATTCCGTTCGTGAATCTTGAGTTGGCGCGAGGCATAAGCAATAACTTTATCCCGTTGCATCAATACACATCCAAGACCCTGAATTGATGCATCACAGTAGACCACAAAATCATCGGTGCCTTCAGGCAGTGAGAGGATAGGTGCGCTGCAAAGTCTATCCTTTAAGTGTTGGAACGCTATTTCTTGTGTATTACCCCATCTATAGACAACACCTTTCTGTGTCAGCAGTGTAAGCGGCTGTGCAATCTTTGAGAAGTCTTTGATGAACCTTCTGTAGTATCCCGCCAATCCCAAGAATTGGCGTATTTCTGTTGGTGTACGAGGTGCAGGCCAGTTCTTGATCGAATCTACCTTGGATGGATCAACATGAATCCCATCCTGGTTCACCACGTGGCCTAGGAAATGGACTTCACGAAGCCAGAAGTCACATTTGGAAAACTTGGCGTATAGCTGTTCCGTTCGAAGAAGTTCCAAAATAAGTCGTAAGTGATGCTCGTGTTCCTCCTGACTCTTTGAATAAATCAGGATGTCGTCGATGAAAACAATGACGAACTTGTCGAGATAGGGTTTGCACACCCTGTTCATAAGATCCATAAATACGGCAGGCGCGTTCGTTAGCCCGAATGGCATGACCATAAACTCGTAGTGGCCGTAGCGAGTTCTAAATGCTGTTTTAGAGACGTCCTCATCCCGGACTCTCAGCTGGTGATAACCTGACCTTAAGTCTATCTTGGAGTAGTAGCTCGACCCTTGCAGCTGGTCGAATAAATCATCTATGCGCGGAAGAGGATAACGATTCTTGATCGTCACCTTGTTGAGTTCACGGTAGTCTATACACATCCTGAACGTACCGTCTTTCTTCTTTACGAATAACACTGGAGCTCCCCAAGGCGAAGAGCTAGGACGTATAAAACCCTTTTCCAAGAGTTCTTGTAGCTGCTTTGACAGTTCTTCCAATTCAGTTGGAGCTAGACGATAAGGTGCTCGAGCTATGGGTGCTGCTCCTGGAGCGAGCTCGATCTGAAATTCGACCTGGCGAAGAGGCGGTAACCCAGGTAACTCTTCAGGAAACACTTGAGGAAAGTCGCGTACAACAGGAATATCCTCTAGCTTCTTCCCTTTCGTCGATGTATCTGTAACGAGTGCTAAAATAGCTGTGTGGCCCTTTCGCAAACACTTCTGAGCCTTCAAGAAAGAAATGATGCCACCCGCGACACCACTTTTGTCGCCTTGAACTTCGAGAGGTTCTTTTCCAGTACGGGAATTGCGAATAATCTTCTCTTTGCATAGGATATCTGCTTGCTGTTGGGAAATCCAATCTATCCCAATGACGATGTCGAAATTACCCAAGACTATGGGAATGAGGTTGATGGAGAATGTCTGACCAACTAAGACGAGGTTACAATCCTTGACTACCAGAAGATTGCTGACCGGTGATCTGATAGTCATCAATCTTTCGCTGTCGTGTCTGAGACTGAACTGAAGTTAAACCCTTGCTGAAGGTTCCATCCCACCTTCTCTTGTTGTCACTGGGAATAGCAGAAGTAGTAGTGGTAGCACCAATGCGTCTAGGCAGCTTGTTCTGTTCCACTGCCTTGTCTGTGAGACGATGAGCAAGATGAGTAACATCTTGAATAGTAGCAAGGTTAGCAGAAGTCACATGACTTTGAATCTCTGATACTAAGCATTTGAGGTACAGCTCAATGCGCTTGATGGGAGGATCCACCATAGTAGGGCACAAAGTTGCCAGTTCGTTAGTTAGCTTCGTATACGCCTCTATTTCTGACCCCGTCATCTTCAGGTTAAAGAACTCCACTTCCAGTTTGTGGGTGTCATAAAAATCATTCCATGGGGTGGCATTAGCAGCCTCCAGCCCCAGCATCTGAACTTGCGCGTTCCACCAAGTTAGCGTAGCGCCTTCGAGAGTATCGGTGGCGTACTTCTCCCTGCGAACCTCAGGGCATTCACTCATTTCGAAGACCGATTCGAGTTCCTCGAACTAATGGAGGAGTCCAACAGCTCCTTCAGTGTCGCCGAAAGTAGTAGGACGACAGTCCATAAAAGTCTTGTATGTGCATACAGGTGGCTGAGCGTGTTGACTTGTCGTGTGCGTAAGAGAAATCGAAATTAAGCACAAGTGTTGAGTTACGAGAGTAGGATCTAAAGATCCTAGAGTAAGTGGTGATGGCAGGTTACACCTCCTGCCTCGGCAGCTGCGAGTGCTGCAGTAACTTGTTCAGTGATCGAAGCCGCCAACTGGGCTTGAGTTAAGTTAACGCGTCCACTCATGATCTTGACATCAAGAAGAACATGTGGGTGAGAGGTTCGCGAATAGTGCGAAGAGAGTGAGCACACAAGTATTCTCGAGCAATAACATATAGTAGGTTCAGTAATCTGAGCATACCACGAGCAAAGTTCTATGTAATTCTAGCAAGTAGGTAAAGTAACATGAATAGTAGTACCTATGATGTTGAGCCTTGCACGTGGAGCGAAGCGTCGTTGTGGATCGTGAGCACTGTTCTGGTTATAGTCTGGTTTTAACAAAAACATTTTCCCCATATTAAAACCAAGTTCTCTATAACCAATGGCTCTGATACCAATCTGTCACACCCCCAAAATCCACACGCGGAGTATCACCGCTTGGAGGCGTGACTGACCAGGATCAAGCCACCAATCATATTGAACATATAAGTAAATACCAAAAATCATTCATCAATACGAAAGGTGTTTTCAAAACCAAACATTAACAAGTGTGTAGCGGAAGCATAAATATGAAAACCCATTGTAAATAGTAAATTCAAATGTTTAGATAGATAACATGGCATCATCGATCCATGTCCCACAACGACCTGCTCCTCCCTGTGCAAGCTCCATATGTACCTAAGGTCCTGCAAGGCATGCAAGAGAGAGTCAACAACTAGTTGAGCGAGTTCACAGTGAGTTTGTTTAGTTATAGTGTTCATAATGTAGTTCGTATGTTCATTTAGTAATCATGTATCGTATGTATCGTATCGCGGCCCTCTAGGCATGTTTGCGAAGTATAGTGGGGATTTCCCATGTTTGCTAGACTAGGTATAGTAGTATCGCGGCCCTTCCTGGCATGTTTGCGAAGATTAGAGTATATAGTTCGCGGCCCTTTCTAGGCATGTGTGCGAAGATTGTCATAATATCGCGGCCGACCCTTGGCGTGTGTGCGAAGATCGTTTAAATTAGTATAACCAGTCTAGTCTGTTCTTATCCATAATCCTTCCTCTACCGGGAATCATATATCTAAGTTCCATAAACTGAACAAATAAATAATCCAACCCATTCCCATTCTGGGAATCCCATGCCTTGGCTGTGTGAACTCACCTTGGTTTGCTCGGTATGCTAGGTTATGTGCTCGCAAATAAGTCAATCACGTCCTAGAGTATGCACGTATATAAAATCAGTTTGTGTTCAAGTTGTTCACGTATAAGCAAGTAACACGTAATCATAATCATACAAGTCATGCATATCAGCTAATAGTTGTTTATAATTCCAGTTAATTTTTAACAGAGATTAACCAGTTATTGTGCAGATTTACCCAATCGGCGAAACACAATGTGTTTCGCCATGTCCGTTTCGCCGCCAAAAGTGTTTCGCCATGCATTTAATACGCCCCAACCCAAAAACAATAATGCAGTTTCTAATTAAGATTATCGGTACACATTATGGACTTGGTTGCCTAGCATTATTGGGCCGAAGCCCATAGCCAATGATTTCGGTTGACCGCCCAACCCCACATGACCTCCTGCAACTACTGACATTTGACCTTGAAACCTAGGGACTTTACTAGCCGCCCTTTTCATGTGCACAATTCCATAACCTTCACATGTATTGACTTTTGATGTGATCAATTATGTAAGATGCCACTGTTCTTTGATTGAACCACCATTCAACCTAGCCGCCAATTCATCCAATATTCCATAAGATCACATGCCATTCAAATCATTACCCACCAACTATTAATACATGACATCAAACACCAAAATTCCAACTATCACATGCTACTGTAAACTCCCATATAATAACATTCACATGCTATACAATTAAATATGGCTGCACTTGCATTTGACCAGAATTATTATATCCTCTTCTCTATTGTTGGCCATTAAATCATATTCTAATAACAAAGGTTGCATCAGGTTATCATGTGACTTATGACAGATCAATATACATTTATTGTTTGCATGTGATTTTCAATCAAACTGAAACAACAGTTGTCGTCATTCAGCCATCATTCAACATCAGCAATCATTATAACATAACCCTATCACATATTCAACAGTATCGACATGTAGATCTATTTTCAAATCCTGGACACATTAATATCATACAAAACATCCTTAACAGACACACACGATAGATCATATCATTCGAATCATCAATCCTAACACAACGTCATGTTTCGCGTAACAAAGTATATAACTGATCAAATCATACACATCGACTCAGAACATCACAACCATATATTCGATTTAAAGCAACAATCCGTTAAGTTTAACACTAACCGAGATAACGAGCCAATAACTTGCTTGATATAACAGATTCCAGGGACACAAGTTTGCCGTCAGGTTCAAGGGTAGCGAGAGAGGATGTGAGAGATAATGTGAGTGGTGCTTAGGGTTTCTGCCGACTATCGTTTTTACGTGAAGATAAGGAACAACATTATAACTAAACATTACTGGGCCTAAAGCCCATATACTGTTTTCGTTAATCACATGTGGACGAAAACACACATGTGTTTTCATGTGGAACTGTTTTCAGCTAGGGAATGATTTCGTGTATTCCTAGTTGATTTGCAATATTCCCAAAAATAATACAACATTGTAATTTAACCATGCATGCTTATATTTTACCACAATATTTATAACACACTTATAAGGCACATCAAGTATAACATATCAGTCACAACGTAATTTAACAGATTACAAGCGTGTACTAAGTGAACAAACAAGTTGTGCAAACACACAGTCTAAACCATTAACGTGTAATTAATGCGAAGACAGAGACTCAGAAACTCGAGTTGTCACATTATCCCCAACTTGAAAGAAATTTCGTCCCGAAATTTAGTACGTGGTTACTGAGGAAGCTAATTTGTGTGACGTTGATTACCTGTTTCGTATCGCGGCTCCCCGAGCAGGTTTGCGAAGATTATTGGTTTTCCTGGGGTGTCACATGACAAACCCCCTGAACAGCCCTATATATAGAATATGTTGGCCTTCAGTTTCAAATCACACCGAAACACTATCTCTCTCGAATTTCTGAAGTTTTAATACAATTTTTGGGTATAATACTCCCCTAATTAACGAGGTTCTGCCCCAATGTAAGTATTCTAACCCCGGTTACATATTATATACGATGCCCGATTGATCCAGGGTTCCGTAACGACTGTTGAGGTTCTGCCCGACGTAGTCATTGGAATGTTGTCTCGGGGAGGGTATTACTAATGTAAATATAAAGGGTTATTATACTAACATATGTACGTTTGTGTAAATTATAGATTATCACCAGGAAACCCTTATAAAAAACCTAAGACAACAATGTGAGTAATCTTCTTTTTGTAAATTGTTTTTACAAAACCTTAAATGTTTTACAATGCCATTAAGCAGTGATTGAGTCTTTGTAGTTCTTCAATTACTGCCGGTATGTTGGGGTTTTGTATACAAAATGTGGAACACGTTACCATTGGACAACGAGTTAGCCAATGTGTAATATGACCCACCAGTCAGGATTGACAATACTGAATGAGTAATTGTGTAGAAATAAACAATGTGATTGCTCTCAATACTGTTAAGAATCAAATGTTTCTTGATTAAACTGGGATTCACTCACCAGTATTTCCCACTGACAAATGTTTTTAAAACGCGTTTCAGGTAACAAAATGTAAAAGCTAATTAGAAGAAAGCCAGCTGGAGAGCACTGACGGCTTAGAAAAATGTGGCTATAAAAGTTACCTAAAAGACTTTTAAATTCAATAAAATAGGGTTTATCCCTATAAACATGTTGTAATAAGAAACTTGGGTTTTACCCATGTGTTTATTAATATAAAATATGGTGGTTTTACTCTGATAAACATTTCCTAACTACGGTCCTGATGAAATTTCCGCTGCCAAAATAATAATAATGATCGACAAAATGATACCACCACAACTGGTCTCGCGACCGCCCATTCCCGGGACAGATAGGGGGCAGGGGTTGCGACACATGATGAATAGAATATGTAAACCATATCTGGATAAATTCATAATTGTCTTTATAGATGATATTCTTATTTACTCTAAGAGTAAAGAAGATCATGCAGATCATTTGTTTATACTTCTGAATTTACTGAGAAACGAAAGGCTTTACGCTAAGTTTTCAAAATGCGAATTTTGGTTAAAGGAAGTGCAGTTTCTTGGACACCTTGTTAATCATGAAGGAATTCATGTTGATCCACAAAAATCGAGGCGATTACTAAGTGGAAAATCCCAGAATCAACGACGGAAGTAACAAGTTTCCTTGGACTAGCAGGTTATTATAAACGTTTTATTTAAGATTTTTCTAGAATAACTATTCCCTTAACCAAATTGACCTGCAAATCAATTAAGTTTGAATGGGGACCAAAACAGGAAGCCTTTAAAATTCTAAAGCAAAAGTCAACCAACGCACCTATACTCACGTTACCAGAAGGAACTGAAGATTTGATAGTCTATTTTGACCCGTCTAAGTTAGGTTATGGATATGTGTTGATGCAACGTCAAAAGGTTATAGCCTATGCCTCTAGACAACTTAAGAATCATGAAGAGAATTATACAACCCATGATCTAGAATTAGAAGCCATAATTTTTGCCCTTAAGATTTGGAGACACCATCTTTACGGTAGCAAGTTTATTGTTTTCACCGACCATAAGAGTCTAAGATATGTTTTTGGGCAAAAGGAATTAAATATGAGACAGAAACACTGGATGGAGATTCTTAGTGATTATGATTGTGATATCCGTAATCATGTAGGAAAGGCTAATGTAGTAGTTGATTCTTTAAGTCAAAAGTATCATGAAAAACCAAGACGAGTACGTTCTCTCAAACTAAATCTGCAGATAGATTTAAATGAGCAAATTAGAGAGATACAGGAAACAATAATCAAGGACGATACTGAAGGATTAAAAGGAATGATTAAGGAATTAGAACAAGGAACAGATTGAATTTGGAGATTCCATAAGAAAAGAATCTGGATACCCAAACAAGGAAACCTACGCCACCGAATATTAGAAGACGCCCATAAGTCTAAGTATACAATACATCCTGGTAAAGATAAAATGTATCAAGACTTATCCTCCGAAGGTTTTAGAAAATGGGGAGGTTGTTGCTGTTATAAATCTCGAGAAAATAGTTGAAGCCAAGACGGTGTATAGTGCCTATCTTTATGGGTATTTTATTGGGAAGGATTTACCTTTGGGTATGGTCAGGTTTCATTTGAGTAAGATGTGGAAGCAGTTTGGGATTATGCAAATTTCAACAAATGGGAAGGGAATTTATTTTTTCAGGTTTAGGAATAAGGCAGGGATGGTGGCTGCTATTGATAAGGGTCCTTGGTTGGTTAATGATGTCCCTCTTTGTCTGAAGAAATGGGAAGCTGGTGTTACTTTGGAGAAGTCAGAACCTTTCAAAATATCATTATGGATTACTATTCCTAATTTGCCCCTAGAATTATGGAATACTTTTAGTATTTGCAGTATGCTGAGTTGTGTGGGGTATCCTTTGCTTTTTGATAAAGTTACAACTGCAATATGTGGAATTACTGAAGGTCCTCCTGGGTTTGCTAGAGTTTTGGTGGAAGTTGATGCTGATACAGTTTTACCAGAGTTTGTTAAAGCCTATTATCCTGAGGATGGTGATCAGCCGGCTTCTATTAAAGATGTTAGAATCGAGTATCAGTTAAAGGTGAAGAAATGTAATGAATGCAGGGTTTTTGGGTATGATTTTGACTCTTGTAATAAGAGAATTATGTCTGAAGAAGAAATTAAGGAGAAGACTCAGAAGTTAATTAATGAGATTAAGTTTGCTGATCCTGCTAATTTTCCTGTTTCTGGGGTGGGTCCTGATGGTTTTGCTACTATGGGTAGGAATAACAGAGTTCTAAGGAATGGTCAAGGTAGAAATAATAATTTGAGAAGTTCCAATGGTCGAGGAGCAAAGTGAATGATAATTGGGGTAATGGTAGGGGTGCTTTTTCTGGTGCTGGTACATCAGGAACAAAGAATGCAAAAGGTGAGATTATAAAGCAAGGAGAGAAAGGGATGGTTACTATTAAAGATGGTGGTAGAAAGGGGTTTGCTCCTAAAGTTCAGAAGCAGGTATATAGGCCTGTTGGAAAGGGTCCTAAAGAGTCCTTTGGTGGAGAGTCTATGAAAATAAATACTGTGAAAGTGGCTAACAAATTTGATGTGTTAAGTGAGGAGGTTTCTGAGAAAGTTTTTGGGGATACCGTATCTTTGGGTGATGTATCTGTGGAGGGTATATGTAGGGAGAGTTTTTCTATGGGGGTTTCTAAGGGCGAGATGTCTGAGGTTGAGGGTGAGATGGGGGTGAGTTTGGAAAATGTGGGTAAAGAAGATCAAGTTTGTGGTATGTCTGTTGATCAGAAAATTCAGCGTGAGAAAGAAGTTGAGATGAAAGACACTAATGAATGTTTGGCGAGCAAGATCTCTACTAAAGTTAATTATAGAGTTGGGTACTTTAAAATGAATGAGGCTTAGTTTAATAAAGTGGCTCGATATATTTTAAAAAGGGTGGATCCACCTTTAGAGGTTAAGAAGAAATGGAATATAGGGTAGTTGAAGATTTTTCAAGAGCAGTGGGATAAGATGAAGTTTGAGAAGTTAGTACCTGACTATGATGTTGATTCCGAAGAGGATGAAATGGCTATATCTATGAAGAATGATGCTGTGAAGGACACTTCTGTTTTTAGTGATCCTTTGTTAAAGAAGGTTTCCCAATGAAGATGCAAATTTTATCTTGGAATGTGAGGGGTTTGGGTAGTGCGGTTCATCAGGCTGAAGTGAAGAGGTTGTTAGCTGATAATAAGATTAGTGTTTGTGGTTTACTTGAAACACATCTTGGGGAAGATAGTTTAAGGGAAGCTTGCAATAAGATTAATAAAAGATGGAAATGGGTTTCTAATGCTGATAAGTGTATTAACTGGGTCAGAATTGTTTTGGGGTGGAATCATGTTATTGTTTACTTAATGGTATTGGAGTATATTGATCAAGTCATGCATTGTTCTATTAAAAGGTTAGATGATGGGTGCAGTTTCTTATGTTCTTTTGTTTATGGGCATGCAAATTATCCTGGTAGAAGGCCTTTGTGGGAATATTTGATAAAGTATGGTAATAATGTTTAGAATAAGCGTTGGGTGTTAACTGGTGATTTTAATGCAATATTACATTCTTATGAAAAAAGTTCAGTGCACAATGGGGTTAATTATGGGATGGTGGAATTCCAGGAGTATATAGCTGAGTTGAATATCTTAGATTTATCTAAAACTGGTTTTTTGTATACTTGGAATCAAAAGCCTGATAATAAGGATGGGATTATGGAGAAGCTGGAGAGAATTATGGGAAATCAGTTGTTTATAGAGTCTCATCCTGCTGTGTATGCTAAGTTTTTGCCTTTTTACACATCTGATCATTCCCCTACGGTTATGGTGTTTTCGGATTTTAAAAGAAGCAGCCCTAAATACTTTAAGTTTTGGAATTTCCTAGCCTACAAGAATGACTTCTTACCTATTGTTAAAAGGTGTGGGATAGAAGGGTTACTGGGTACCAGATGTTAATGGTTGTATCTAAATTGAAGGCGCTTAAAAAACCTTTGAGGAAGTTGAAATTTGAACAGGGAAACTTACATAAAAAGTTGATTTTCTGAGATGTAAACTTGAAAGAATTCAGAATGCTGCTGTTGAAGACCCTAATAATCAAATTTTAAGGGAGGAGGAGACTGTTTATGTGAAACTTTTTAAAGAAGCCCTAGTTGATGAAAAACTGTTTTTAAAACAGAAATCTAGGGTTCATTGGCTTAAAGTTGGAGATAAAAATAATAAGTATTTCCACCAATCTGTGAAACATAGGGAGTGCAGGGATTGTATTAATCAGATTGTTGATCTGGAAGGTGTGGGGTATGAGGGGCTGAATAGAGGAAATGCTTTTGTTAAGTATTTTAAGGGGATCTTGGGGGTTAAAGCTATTGTTGAGCCTGTGTTGGATCCCGAGTCTTTGTTTATTAATAAACTGGATGAGGTTGACTCAGTCTATGGTTAGGAGTATTAGTAAAGAAGAAGTAAAGGTGGCCATGTTCCAGATTAGTGATGAAAATGCACCCGGGCCTGATGGTTTTTCTGCAAAAAATTTTAAAAGTGCCTGGGATGTGGTGGTAAGGAAATTACTGATGCTGTGTTGGAATTTTTTGAGAATGGGAAGCTGCTAAAAGAAGTGAATGCCATAGTTATATCAATGATTCCTAAAGTGAAAACACCTAAAGCCGTAAACGAATTCAGGCCTATTTCTTGCTGTAATGTGTTGTATAAGTGCATTAGTAAGGTTATTGGTAACAGGTTAAAGGGCTGTTTTGGAAAGCTGGTGAGTTGCAATCAGAGTGCTTTTGTTCCTGGTAGATTGATTAGCGATAATATTCTGCTGTCTCAGGAGTTGATCAAGGGGTATGATTGGAGTAAGGGGTTTTCTAGAGTTGCTTTGAAGATTGATCTTCAAAAGGCTTATGATTCAGTGGCTCATAGTTTTTTGGAAGACTGTTTGAAGCACTTTGGTTTTCATGAGAAATTTACTGGGTGGATAATGACATGTATGTCCTCTGTTTCCTATACTATATCTATGAATGGCAACATGTTTGGTTTCTTTAAAGGGGAAAGGGGGTTAAGGCAAGGTGATCTAATGTCACGTTACCTTTCTACCCTTGATATGGAAGTTTTGAATCTTATTCTTATTAGAAGAATCAGATGCTGTGAAAATTTTGTATACCATTGGAAACGTGAAAAGCAAAAGTTGACACATTTATGTTTTGCGGATGTTTTGTTCATATTCTGTGGGGCTGATATTGAATCTATTGGTGTTATTAAGGAGGCTTTAAGTGAGTTTAGTATGATTTCTGGTCTTGTGCCTAATATGGGAAAAAGTGAGGTTATTTTTTGAAATGTTAGTGAAAGTTTGAAGATAGATATTCTTGAAGCTCTTCCATTTAGAATTAGGAAGTTTCCTATGAAGTATCTGGGAATTCCTCTTTCTTCTAAAAAGTTGTTTCAGAAAGATTGTAGGGTTTTAATTGATAAGGTTAAGTACAGATTAACAGATTGGAGAATAAAATTTCTTTCCTATGCTGGAAGGGTGCAGCTTATCAGATCTGTTTTATCCTCTTTAACTATTTACTGGGCTTCTTTATTTATTCTGCTCTGTAATGTGACAGAAGATATTGAAGTTCTGATTAGGGGGTTTTTATGGCAACAAAGGGAGGGGAGAAAGGGCATTGCTAGGGTCAAATTGGAGGAAATTTGTTTTCCTAAGCATCAAGGGGGTTTGGGTGTTTCTTCTTTGAGAATTCAGAATGTTGCTTTGATGGCTAAACATATTTGGAATCTGCTTTCTAACAAAGTTCTATATGGGTGGAATGGGTGAAAGCTTATAAGCTGCATGGTAAAAGTTTTTGGGAAATTGGGGAGACTAGAAATGACTCTTGGAGTTGGGGACAATTATTGCAGCATAGAAATCAGTTAAGGAGTAAATTTGTTACTAAAGTTGGAAATGGCAGGAATGTGTTTGCTTGGCAGGATAAGTGGCATGGGATAGGTTCTTTGGCTGATCAGATTTACAGAAGGGATATCAGGGCTGCTGGTTTTAACTATAAAACTAAATTAGCTGATTTGTATGATGGCTATTGTTGGAAAGTTCTAGAAGAATGGTATGAGAAATATCCTTGATTTGTTTCTTATAAGATTCCAGATTTTGATGTTAATAAAAAAGATTGTGTTTTATGGAAAGGGGTGGATGGTGAATGTGTTTATTAATCTGTGAAAATGGTGTATAAAAGTCTGTGTAAGGAGGGAAATGTGGTGAAGTGGGGTGATTTTGTTTGGTTTAGTCAATGTATACCAAGGCATTCCTTCATTGTTTGGTTAGCTGTAACACCTCGAAAATTCATGTCCAATAACATAAAGACACGTGTCATGTAAGATAAACGTGTCATGAACCCGGATCAAGTTGAAGGATGTATGGTAGGATTTAAAGGTGTCAACATGTTAATAAATACCTCTGAGCGACCTATTTACAAATCCCAAACCTTAATATATTACACAAACATTCAACACATTCAAATCTGGTTAAATTGATAATCTAAATTGGACTAAGAATATAGTTTTATGGTTCTTACGACAAGTTCCTTTAAAAAGCATCCAACACAAGAATCCAAGGCAACATAAGTCCATGGCTAGGCATGCATGCCTTTTCAAAACTGATCATGTGGTCCCACACTGTTGCAAAGACCCAAGATTCGGAGTAGGAAAGTTGCATGGCCAAAAATTGAAAGTTTTCAAGTTTTTGTCTTCTGATGAAGGTTTACGGACCGCAAAGGTCACCCCTTACGGTCCGTAAGGGGGCGGAGCTGAGCATAAATAATTAAGAAGCGGATACGGACCGCAAAGACAAGGGCTTACGATCCGCAAGCACTGCAACCGGGCGATATAAGCCAAGGTCGGTTACGGACCGCAAAGCAATGGGCTTACGGTCCGTAAGAAGTACTTACGGTCCGTAAAACTCTTAGCTTACAGTTCGTAAGACTGTCGCTGTCAGCAGAAAATGGGCAAATGCCTGTTCAGCCTGTTGCACCGCCTTACATGAGTGGTTTTCGAATTCAGGGGATTGCAACTGGTTTTTGGCATTATAGGGACACATGGGACCATCATAAAACATCAGTAGACTTGGTTGGCATCATCTCATGCAATCTAAGTTTGTATATATAGAGCATTGTTGCAACTCTTGAAACTTGCTCACTTCAAGTTCACTCAAGGCTTATTTCTGGAACTTCTCTGATCAGCAACAGGCTTTCTTAGGATCCCTAATCATACTTAGGACTCTTGTAAGTGTCCTTAACCTTCTTTAATTCAGTTTTACTTAGTTAATTAACCTAAAGTCAAACCGTCGTAATTAAAGTTTGACTTCGAGATTAATTTAAATTTGTCCAGTCAAATCTCGAATTGAAAGTACCTATGAGTTGGTAATTATGTGGGTAATAAACCCTTAAAAGGGTACTCTCTGATTCCCACTCTAACTAGGTCAAATGTCGGGTCAAAGTTAATCCTAAAAAGTCAACAGAAAGCTTATTTTTAAATTAATGCATAATTAGCAATGTAGAAGCCATGCAACCTGTTTTATCATTAATATAACTTGGTAATTAATGTAAGAACATGTCTAAACATGTTCGACCCGACAATTTTCAGTTTAGGCTCGGTTCGAAACCGAAAGTCGCATAATTTGACTTCTGCTTTGACTTTCAGTTCTGACCCGTTTGAGCATAGTTTAGAAATACCTTAGAGTCTTATTTGGACCAGGTTTCATGTTAGTATAACCCTCTGTGATTATACAACTTGGTTCATTGTTGACCGATTCATATGCATGTTTCTGTTAAGTGCTTAAATGTTGACTATTCTGCCCTTTTAACCTTAAAACGTGATTTTTGAAAAAGTAAAAGAGTAGAAACCTTCATTACTGATTTATAGACTTGTCCCTAAAATTTGACTTCAGTTTGAGGTCTAGATTAGGAGTTATGCTCATTAGCGTAAATAAAAAGCTTCTTATTAATTAAACGGCATAATTAGCATATAGCCTATCTAAACCCAATTTTTGATATCAAACTTTTTACCCACTGATATAAAATAATATTTTGGGATTTTTGAAGATTTTTATTTATTTTTTAGGCTGAGCATAACATAGGGTTCTAAGCTTGATTCGTTTATTGGCGGTTTTGCCCTTTTGGGCTATAAAATGAGTTTTACAAATCCTTTTGATATTAAACCTTTTTCTACTGATCTAATATGATAAATAAAACATTTTGAGCCTTCTGGAATTATAAAAATATCAGCTTTCCTTTAAAAACCCGGAAATAGCTCAAAATCGTCTTTTTATGCGTTTTTAACGCATAGTATGTATTAGAACTATTATGAACATATAAGGTTTGATGCTTACTGATATTTTTAGTAAATTTTTATATTTTAATAGTAAGCAAAAGTTTTAAACTCAGGTTTCCAGTTTTGACCTTTTAGGCTTATGTAAATTACCAAAATGCCCCTACGGTGCATAGTTTGATTATAAATGATAAATTTCACATATATATAATACCCTACTGATATAACTTATTAAAATAAATATTTTTACTGATTATATCAGACTTGAAACTCTGATTTATAAATAATCTCCTTTATGAGCTTTAAAATGACCAAAATACCCCTACGGGGCATAGTTTGAGTTTAAAATCATTTTGGGCATAATAGAAGATATCTTACTGATGTCACAACATATTTAAGGCATATTAACTTAGGAAACTTGTATATGACTCTTTTGGTTACCCGTTACGCACTTTTCGCGTTCGGATCGGCTTATGTAACTAGTTTGCATATAATAGCCGAAACAGGTCAAACCATATCATTTTTGTCTCAAAATCCAGAATGTGTTTAGTATACCCACATTAAACAAGTATACAAGCTTGTTGGGTCAAAACCACATTCTAAACCGGTCTTCGCTTTATTATGCGTTTGAACCGTATCTTCCTTTTTAAAACTAACCGGTCTAAGCTTAGGCTTAATTATAGACCCGTTATGATTCTAATAGGTTATTATAAACCTTCGTTCCAGAATAGGAGACCCGGTAAAAGCTACGTGCACTTGCTAATTGTGATTATTACTTGCAAAGGTAAATACTTTTAACTTATTTTCCCTATACGGGCTTGGGGTACGGTATATAAAATACCGCTTGGTCGGGCATTGAATTTTTAATCGTATGGAGGTTAATTTATTGAAATGACCCGTTTAAATTGTTTTGTTTGCTTAAAACCTTTGGGGGGTTAATGACCATGTCCCGGATATCCTTGGCATCATTCATGAAATGGCCACGACCTAAGCATGGGGTGTAGGCATACAACCGACAGTGCATATATAAATAATAAGGTATAACTGCCGGTTTCGGGAAAAACCCGCCGCGGGACTATATCATGTGGTGTGTCAATTAATCTTTAACCCGGTATTCAACCCGGGCTACTGAACGTATAAGGAACATGTAATTCTTTTACAAGTTTATATATATAAATAATTATTCCAAGTTATAAAAAGTTTTGTGCCATGTGCATTCAAATCAATTTTCTAAAACATTTTCAAAATGAGTCAGTTAATTGTATTTACCAGTGTAAACTGACGTATTTTCCCAAAAAGGCTAAGTGCAGGTACTAATCGGAATAGGCTGGTCTCTCCTAGCATCAAATAGAAGTCTCGCAAGCTTAGATGCCTCTGTTGAACAATATTTTTTTCCTTTTTATTTGATCCGCCTGTGGATCCGTTTCAACTACCTTGTGATACTTAATATTACAATATATTCGCTTGAAATGAATCTATCTATCTTTTGCTTCCGCTGTGTATTTAAATTTGTGTTGTTTGACTATGATGATATCAACTACGTCACGATACTCCCCACCGGCCCCACCGGTAATACGTGGAAATATCGGGGTGTGACAGGTTGGTATCAGAGCTAACGCTGAGTGAATTAAACACTAGCCTTTTGTGTTTAATCTCAGTTACCCAAATTGCACATTCCTCGATCCTCGAGTCTAGACAAATAACATAGGACAAATTTTGTTTTGTTTTATGTTTGTCTTTCATTTTATATATATTCTTGTTGTTATCTTTGTTTATGTTGACAGGTTAACAATGCCGCCACGATTCAGAAGAGGTAGAGGCAAGGCTCCAATGACGGGCCATGATCACGAGGCCGGACCTTCCCACCGGCGCACGCCATCCATCACCATGAGCACCAGTCCCCAAGAACCTTGGAGGACATACATTGAACCCGGGAGACGATCCGTCTCTCTAAGCTCATCACCATCCTACCTCCACTCATTTGGGCCTCAGTCCGAAAATGAGCCCAACGAACCACAACCTTCCTTTATACCTCTCCAGCGGTCCAACTCCCACCATTCCTTTGGTGACCCCTCATCTGCCTACCAGAGCCGGTTCAACCCGGCAAACTACATTCAAGAACCAGTGGGTTTTAACCCATTGGGCCCCGAAGACCATTTCCCTGAAGCTCAGGGGATGGATATGGATGAAGATCCGGACCCCCCAAACCATAAACCAGAACCCCCAACCATCCCATTGATATTTTCGATGGGTCCTCTTTCCATGGATCACCTTATCGTGGTCCAGATAGTTACCAGGCGAGGTTCACCCAGTATGATTGGGTGGTCACACCTTCATACCACTCCTTGCCCCACCAATAGCAGCAGGATCCTTCTGAGGATTCTCGTTTTGTGGCAGTTACTCCGCCACCACCACCACTAGTTCAGCAGCCGCCTCCGACACACCGAGGCGGAGGAGATCAAATGCACGGATGTCCGTGCGAGGAGGAGTGCGTATCAGCACCCCTCAACCTTCAAGTGACAGCCACTATCCGCCACTTCATGAAGACCCGCAGACGGGAGGACCTTCAAACCCCGTCTCTGAGGTAGACTCGGTGCCTGTAGCACCACCACCATTGGGTTTTGGTAACCCAATTCTGACATACGCCGGTTCAGCAGCGTATAATCCCTTTGAGCAGCCGGCCCACACCAACTACAACTATGCAGAGGCCGACCCATATCTTGTAGCGGCAAACTACAATGCCTTCCATCCTGAAGGACCATATGGAACTCCTTGGGGAACTGGGTACCCACCTTATGGGTATCATCAACCGCCGCCTCCTCAACCTCCGCTATATCAGCAACCCCTGCAGCCGCCAGTGATGTCACCACCGCAACATCAGGAGATTCTGCAAAGGATTAATGAGGTGCAGCATGAAGTGCGGGAAGACCGTAGGCAAAACCGAGGAATGTTCAAAAGTTTGGCAAACTTAATTAAAGGGAAAAGCAAAAAGGATCACTAAATCCTTTATTTGTTTGTTTGTTCTTAGTGTTGTAATCATGTCCCTGCGTGGACATTTGTTTCTGTATTCTGCCCCTGCGTGGGCATGTCTTTCTGTTGACCCCTGCGTGAGTATGTTTATTTGTTTCGCCCCTGCGTGGGCATGTTATTTCTTAGAGGTCCCGTTTAGGGCAAAATTTGTATTGTTTGAATTTGTGATGGAATGGTTTAAATTTTAATTTTCATAATTGTTGCTAATTATATGCATAAACATAAAACATAAAATAAATGAAAATATAAAATTCCTTTATAAGATCTACCATTATAATAAAATGGCAAAAATCTAAAAAGTGACAAGGCCTAGCCCATGTGTCATTTTAAGACAGGGTCAAAATGGTAATTCCTCAATTAGATTCAGATCCTTATTAACATCTCAATTTAGGATTGTTCTGCGTTAAATATTAAAAGAATCTTAAAGGTAAAACCTAGTCTATATGTCGTTTCAGACATGGCCAAGATAGTAAAACCTACACAAAAGATTCCAATCCTTGTTAACATCTGAAAACATGTTAACACTCATGGCAAAATGTGATTCGATAAAATCGCATAAGTCATCTTTAAATTAGGATATCCCAAAATCCCTTTTGTCTAAATAATCATCCATTAATAATGAAGTTCCTACGGGCTATACTCATTGTCATATAAGACAAAAGACAGTAGTGGTCTTCGACCCCCTGTTATGAAGAGGTAATGAATTATGATTAAAGCCTTAATACCTTGATCCTATAAGATCATAAATAAAAGTTTAAAACTGCCCATGTGACTAGGCCTCTTGTGCACCAATAATATCTTTATTATTTTATTACTTAGGATAAATTGTAATAAAAATCCTAAATAAGTGTGTTTAAATAAATTAACCACATATGGTTATAGTTACCATGGTTAATGAAATGCCATAAAAGACAATTCAATAATAGGCTCATGAATAAATCCTTGTTAATATTTTATGTAGCAATACAAACTACTACATGGCGGACTCTGATGAAGTCAACAGTCGCCCAAAGGAGAATCATGATAATGCCAAAATAAATATAACGGGTGCAGAGCTGCAGGCATTGGTAGACAATGCCGTTACACGAGCTCTAGAAAGACGAGATGATGAGTCTAGTAGTACCCGCAGCAGAACCTTATCGGTACAGCATGAAAAGTCACACTCTAAAGCTCACTCTAAGGCTCATAGCAAGCCTCATTCTAAACAAGATGAGCCAAAGAAAGAGGATGATCGAAACTCCTCGAATCAGCACAGTGTTCCATCAAGGAAGATTGTATTTGATCGTGAACCACGTGCTAAAGGTTGCACCTATAAGTATTTTGTTTCATGCAAACCTAGGGATTTCACTAGGGAGAAAGGAGCAGTGGATTGCATGTCTTGGTTAGACGAGATGGACACTGTGGTAGATATCAGGGGTTGCGCTGATAAGGATGTGGTAAAGTTTGTATCTCAGTCATTCAAAGGCGAGGCACTTGCTTGGTGGAGGTCTTTGATTCAAGCAACCGGAAAAATCCCATTGTACAATCTGTCATGGGATCAATTTGTGACATTGATTAAAGAGAACTACTGCCCTCAGCATGAGGTTGAAAGGATTGAGTCTGATTTCTTATCTCTTGTGATGAAAAACCTCGACTGTCAAGCTTACCTTACAAGCTTCAATACTATGTCCAGAATGGTTCCTTACCTTATGACACCAGAACCCAAGAGGATAGCTCGTTTTATTGGGGGGTTAGCCCCAGAAATCAAGGCAAGTGTGAAGGCCTCTCGGCCAGCTACTTTCAGATCTGCAGCTGATACATCTTTGTCCCTCACACTGGACGCGGTCAGGCAGAGATCGTTGAGGAACACTGATGCTGAAAAGAGAAAGCGTGAGGATGACAACTCACGACGTTCAGACAAGAAGCATAAGGGAAACAATGACCACAAAAAGGGTTTTGGAGCAAAGAAAGATGGTCGACAGTCGGGCGATAAGCCAAAGTGCAAGGTCTGTAAGAAGCACCATTTCGGAAGGTGCAGATATGAATCGAAATCCCAGACACAACCAAGAGCTTGTGGGATTTGTAAATCTTCTGAGCACAAGACGATAGAGTGCAAGAAGATAAAGGATGCAACGTGCTACAGTTGCAACGAGAAAGGGCACATTAAGTCCAACTGCCCAAAGTTGGCAAAGAAGGCTGAGGAAGGAAAGAAGACCAATGCTAGGGTCTTTAGAATGGACGCACGAGAAGCTGTTCAGGATAATAATGTGATCACAGGTACCTTCCTCATAAATGATGTCTATGCAAGAGTACTTTTTTATTCAGGCGCTGATAAGTCATTCGTAGATAATAAGTTTTGTGAATTGTTGAAATTGCCTGTTAAAGCCCTAAGTGTGAAATATGAGGTATAATTAGCTGATGGTACCATAGAAACAGCCTCAACTGTGTTAGATGGATGTCTTATATCCATTAGGAACCACTCTTTTCCATTGTCCCTACTTCCTTTGAATTTAGCCGGTTTTGACATTTTAGGCATGGATTGGTTATCCAATAACCAAGCCCAGATCGTTTGCAACAAAAAGAAAGTAGTAGTCAAGACTCCGTCTGGTGAGCCACTTACCATTCAGGGAGATACCCAGTATGGTCTGCCTGAGCAAGTGTCTATGCTCAAGGCATCTAGGTGCTTGAAGAAGGGTTGTGTCATTTATATGGCACAGGTCACTATTGATGAGCAGAATCCCAAGATTGAAGATATCCCTGTCATTTCTGAATACCCAGAAGTTTTCCCGAAAGAACTACCTGGTTTGCCACCAGATAGGCAAGTGGAATTCAGAATTGACATAATCCCAGGAGCAGCACCGGTCGCAAGGGCGCCTTACAGATTGGCACCAACAGAAATGAAAGAGTTGAGAACCCAACTAGATGATTTGTTAGCCAAAGGTTTTATTAGACCTAGTTCGTCTCCTTGGGGAGCGCCAATCCTGTTTGTCAAGAAGAAGGATGGATCGATGCGATTATGCATCGATTATCGCGAGCTTAATAAGGTTACTATTAAAAATATGTATCCTTTGCCCAGGATCGAAGATCTGTTCGATCAATTACAAGGGGCAAGCTACTTTTCTAAGATCGATTTGCGGTCAGGCTATCATCAATTGAAGGTTAAAGATGAAGATGTACACAAGACTGCATTTAGGACTCGTTATGGTCATTACGAGTTCCTAGTGATGCCTTTTGGGCTCACTAATGCACCTGCCGCGTTCATGGATCTCATGAATCGCGTCTGCAAGCCTTACTTGGATAAATTTGTCATCGTCTTCATCGATGACATTCTCATCTACTCGAAGAGCCAAGCTGACCACGAGAAGCATCTCCGTTGCATTCTGAAACTGCTTCATCAAGAAAAGCTCTATGCCAAATTTTCAAAGTGTGAATTTTGGCTTCGTGAAGTCCAATTCCTTGGACATGTTGTTAGTGAGCGTGGTATCCAAGTAGATCCCGCTAAAATTGAAGCTATTATGAACTGGCAAGAGCCAAAGACGCCTACGGAGATTCGCAGCTTTCTAGGATTGGCATGATACTATAGGCGATTTATTGAAAACTTCTCAAGAATTGCAGCACCCATGACTTTACTCACCCGCAAGAATAGCAAGTTTGAATGGGGGCCTAAGCAGCAAGAATCTTTTGATATTCTGAAGCAGAAGTTGAGCAACGCTCCAGTATTGACGTTGCCTGATGGAATTGACGAATTTGTGGTATATTGTGATGCATCGCACACAGGTATGGGATGTGTGCTTATGCAAAAAGGCAAGGTTATTGCCTATGCTTCACGTCAGTTAAAGGTGCATGAGAAGAACTACACCACCCATGACTTGGAGCTGGGTGCCATTGTATTCGCACTAAAACTATGGATGCACTACTTATATGGAACTAAGTGTGTGATCTATTCTGATCGTAAAAGTCTTCAACACTTGTTCAATCAGAAGGACTTGAACATGAGGCAGCGGCGATGGATGGAAACTTTAAATGATTATGATTGTGAGATAAGATACCATCCTGGCAAGGCGAATGTGGTCGCCGATGCCTTAAGTCGAAAGGAAAGAATGAAGCCTATAAGAATCAATGCCAAGAGCATTGAGATAAAGAATAGTTTGAATGAAAGGTTGTTAGCTGCACAAAAGGAAGCTGTATTGGAAGCTAACTATCCTGATGAAAATCTAGGAGTAACTGAAGAACAGTTATCCTATGGCAAGGACGGAATCCTAAGGCTAAATGGACGAATATGGGTTCTAGTTTATGGAGGACTTCGGGATGTTATCCTCCAGGAAGCCCATAGTTCTAAATATTCCGTTCATCCTAGAGCTGATAAGATGTACCAGGATCTAAAGGAAAACTATTGGTGGATAGGCTTGAAGAAGTCTATAGCTGCCTATGTAGCTACATGTTTGACGTGTGCGCAAGTCAAAGCTGAACATCAGAAGCCGTCAGGTTTGCTACAACAGCCTGAACTTCCCACCTGGAAGTGGGAAATGGTGACAATGGATTTCATCACCAAGTTGCCAAAGACAAAGAAAGTAAATGATACTATATGGGTGATAGTAGATAGACTGACTAAGTCAGCACATTTCCTACCCATTAAGGAGACTTATAGCTCTGACATGTTTATAGCTCTGACATGTTAGCCCAATTGTACGTAGATAAGATTGTATCTCTACATGGCGTACCAGTGTCTATTATCTCTGACAGAGATACCAGATACACATCACATTTTTGGAAAAGTTTCCAACAGTCTTTGGGCACGCGCTTAAATTTCAGTACGGCTTACCATCCTCAGACGGACGGGCAGAGTGAGCGTACCATCCAAACTTTGGAAGACATGCTTCGTACATGTGTGATTGACTTACTTGGTAGTTGGGATAACCACCTGCCATTGATCGAGTTCTCCTATAATAATAGCTACCATACAAGCATTCAGGCAGCGCCTTTTGAGGCATTATATGGTAGAAAATGCAGAACGCCTATTTGTTGGGCAGAAGTAGGAGAAGCTCAGTTATCAGGACCTGACATAGTCTTTGAAACGACGGACAAAATTGTCCAGATTTGTGACCGCCTGAAAGCTGCCAGAGATAGGCAGAAAAGCTACGCAGACTTAAGGCATAAACCTCTAAAGTTCGAGATTGGTGATAAAGTTTTGCTTAAAGTATCACCCTGGAAGGGAGTGATGCGGTTTGGTAAGAAAGGTAAGTTAAGCCCAAGGTACATAGGACCATTCGAGATCATCGAATGTGTCAGATCAGTGGCTTATAAGTTGAACTTGCCTGAAGAGCTCAGTGGTATTCACAATGTATTCCACGTCTGCAATCTGAAGAAATGTCTAGCTGACGAATCGCTAGTCATACCACATACAGATGTGCACATAGATGAGAGCTTGAAATTTGTGGAAAAACCTTTGTCGATTGAGGATCGACAGGTAAAGAAGCTTCGAAGGAAGCATGTGCCTATTGTAAAGGTCAAATGGGATGCCCGCATAGGTCCCGAGTATACGTGGGAGGTAGAGTCCACAATGAAAGAAAAGTACCCTCATTTATTTCAATAAATCTCGAGGTCGAGATTTCTTTTAAGGGGTGAGGATCTAACACCTCGAAAATTCATGTCCAATAATATAAAGACACGTGTCATGTAAGATAAACGTGTCATGAACCCGGATCAAGTTGAAGGATGTATGGTAGGATTTAAAGGTGTCGACATGTTAATAAATACCTCTGAGCGACCTATTTACAAATCCCAAACCTTAATATATTACACAAACATTCAACACATTCAAATCTGGTTAAATTGATAATCTAAATTGGACTAAGAATATAGTTTTATGGTTCTTACGACAAGTTCCTTTAAAAAGCATCCAACATAAGAATCCAAGACAACATAAGTGCATGGCTAGGCATGCATGCCTTTTCAGAACTGATCATGTGGTCCCACACTGTTGCAAAGACCCAAGATTCGGAGTAGGAAAGTTGCATGGCCAAAACTTGAAAGTTTTCAAGTTTTTGTATTCTGATGAAGGCTTATGGACCGCAAAGGTCACCCCTTACGGTCCATAAGGGGGCGGAGCTGAGCAAAAATAATTAAGAAGCGGATACGGACCGCAAAGACAAGGACTTACGGTCCGCAAGCACTGCAACTGGGCGATATAAGCCAAGGTCGGTTACGGACCGCAAAGCAACGGGCTTACGGTCCGTAAGAAGTACTTACGGTCCGCAAAACTCTTAGCTTACGGTCTGTAAGACTGTCGCTGTCAGCAGAAAATGGGCAGATGTCTGTTCAGCCTGTTGCACCGCCTTACATGAGTGGTTTTCGAATTCACGGGCTTGCAACTAGTTTTTGGCATTATAGGGACACATGGGACCATCATAAAACATCAGTAGACTTGGTTGGCATCATCTCATGCAATCTAAGTTTGTATATATAGAGCATTGTTGCAACTCTTGAAACCTGCTCACTTCAAGTTCACTCAAGGCTTATTTCTGGAACTTCTCTGATCAGCAACAAGCTTTCTTAGGATCCCTAATCATACTTAGGACTCTTGTAAATGTCCTTAACCTTCTTTAATTCAGTTTTACTTAGTTAATTAACCTAAAGTCAAACCGTCGTAATTAAAGTTTGACTTCGAGATTAATTTAAATTTGTCCAGTCAAATCTCAAATTGAAAGTACCTATGAGTTGGTAATTATGTGGGTAATAAACCCTTAAAAGGGTACTCTCTGATTCCCACTCTAACTAGGTCAAATGTCGGGTCAAAGTTAATCCTAAAAAGTCAACAGAAAGCTTATTTTCAAATTAATGCTTAATTAGCAATGTAGAAGCCATGCAACCTGTTTTATCATTAATATAACTTGGTAATTAATGTAAGAACATGTCTAAACATGTTCGACCCGACAATTTTCAGTTTAGGCTCGGTTCGGAACCGAAAGTCGCATAATTTGACTTCTGCTTTGACTTTCAGTTCTGACCCGTTTGAGCATAGTTTAGAAATACCTTAGAGTCTTATTTGGACCAGGTTTCATGTTAGTATAACCCTCTGTGATTATACAACTTGGTTCATTGTTGACCGATTCATATGCATGTTTCCGTTAAGTGCTTAAATGTTGACTATTATGCCCTTTTAACCTTAAAACGTGATTTTTGAGAAAGTAAAAGAGTAGAAACCTTCATTACTAATTTATATACTTGTCCCTAAAATTTGACTTCAGTTTGAGCTCTAGATTAGGAGTTATGCTCATTAGCGTAAATAAAAAACTTCTTATTAATTAAACGACATAATTAGCATATAGCCTATCTAAACCCAATTTTTGATATCAAAATTTTTACCCACTGATATAAAATAATATTTTGGGATTTTTGAAGATTTTTATTTATTTTTAGGCTGAGCATAACATAGGGTTCTAAGCTTAATTCGTTTATTGTAGGTTTTGCCCTTTTGGGCTATAAAATGAGTTTTACAAATCCTTTTGATATCAAACCTTTTTCTACTGATCTAATATGATAAATAAAACATTTTGAGCCTTCTGGAATTATAAAAATATCAGCTTTCCTTTAAAAACCCGGAAATAGCTCAAAATCGCCTTTTAAGCGTTTTTAACGCATATTATATATTAGAACTATTATGAACATATAAGGTTTGATGCTTACTGATATTTTTAGTAAATTTTTATATTTTAACAGTAAGCAAAAGTTTTAAACTCAGGTTTCCAGTTTTGACCTTTTAGGCTTATGTGAAATTACCAAAATGCCCCTACGGTGCATAGTTTGATTATAAATGATAAATTTCACATATATATAATACCCTACTGATATAACTTATTAAAATAAATATTTTTACTGATTATATCAGACTTGAAACTCAGATTTATAAATAATCTCCTTTATGAGCTTTAAAATGACCAAAATACCCCTACGGGGCATAGTTTGAGTTTAAAATCATTTTGGGCATAATAGAAGATATCTTACTGATGTCACAACATATTTAAGGCATATTAACTTAGGAAACCTGTATATGACTCTTTTGGTTACCCGTTACGCACTTTTCGCGTTCGGATCGGCTTATGTAACTAGTTTGCATATAATAGCCGAAACGGGTCAAACCATATCATTTTTGTCTCAAAATCCAGAATGTGTTTAGTATACCCACATTAAACAAGTATACAAGCTTGTTGGGTCAAAACCACATTCTAAACCGGTCTTCGCTTTATTATGCGTTTGAACCGTATCTTCCTTTTTAAAACTAACTGGTCTAACCTTAGGCTTAATTAAAGACCCATTAGGATTCTAATAGGTTATTATAAACCTTCGTTCCAGAATAGGAGACCCGGTAAAAGCTACGTGCACTTGCTAATTGTGATTATTACTTGCAAAGGTAAATACTTTTAACTTATTTTCCCTATACGGGCTTGGGGTACGGTATATAAAATACCGCTTGGTCGGGCATTGAATTTTTAATTGTATGGAGGTTAATTTATTGAAATGACTCGTTTAAATTGTTTTGTTTTCTTAAAACCTTTGGGGGGGTTAATGACCATGTCCCGGATATCCTTGGCATCATTCATGAAATGGCCACGACCTAAGCACGGGGTGTAGGCGTACACCCGACACTGCATATATAAATAATAAGGTATAACCGCTGGTTTCAGGAATAACCCGCCGCGGGACTATATCATGTGGTGTGTCAATTAATCTTTAACCGGGTATTCAACCCGGGCTACTGAACGTATAAGGAACATGTAATTCTTTTACAAGTTTATATATATAAATAATTATTCCAAGTTATAAAAAGTTTTGTGCCATGTGAATTCAAATCAATTTTCTAAAGCATTTTCAAAATGAGTCAGTTAATTGTATTTACCAGTGTAAACTGACGTATTTTCCCAAAAAGGCTAAGTGCAGGTACTATTCGGAATAGGCTAGTCTCTCCTAGCATCAAATAGAAGTCTCGCAAGCTTAGATGGCTCTGTTGAACAATATTTTTTTTCCTTTTTATTTGATCCGCCTGTGGATCCGTTTCAACTACCTTTTAATACTTAATATTACAATATATTCGGTTGAAATGAATCTATCTATCTTTTGCTTCCGCTGTGCATTTAAATTTGTGTTGTTTGACTATGATGATATCAACTACGTCACGATACTCCCCACCGGGCCCACCGGTAATACGTGGAAATATCGGGGTGTGACATTAGCTTTCAAGTTTAGGCTACTAACACAAGATAGAATGGCCAAATGGGGTTATAGTAGGGATATGAAGTGTATTTTCTGTAATAGTGTTCCTGATAGCCATCATCATCTGTTCTTTGGATGTGATTTCTCTAAGGCAATTTGGGTGAGGATCAAAGGGTGTGCTAGATTAGAAAACATTCCTGATGAATGGCCTGGTATTGTTAAGTATGTTGAACAAAAGAAGTGGGGAAAATCTGTTTGGCATGTTATTCAGAGAATGGTTATAGCTGCTGCGGTGTATTTTTTTGTGTGGCAGGAAAAAAACTATAGAATTTTTAAAAAGACCGAAAGATCTGTGATGCAGGTTCTGGATCTTATTTTTAATGATGTGAGATTGAGACTGTTGGGGTTATCTTGGAAGAACTCCCCTCTGGTTCGAGATGCTGCTGAGGTTTGGAAGATTAATCTGGGTAGAATGGAGGGTAATATGGATGTTAGTTAATTTAACCTTTATTCTGATGGGCTGTTGTGGGATGCTGTTGCGGAAGGTACTGTCTTTATGGTTTCTTGTACTAATGATGACTTTTCAGTCTGATATGGTTATAGGTTTGAATAAGGGGAGGGTTTTTGGTGTTATTTGGAGGTTATCGCTTAAAGGGTATTTTGGTAATTTTGGGATGTGGTTTGTTATAGATCCAGGTAGAAAGGGCTGGTGTGGTGGTTGTTTGGATAGGTCGGTTTGTTGGTTTATTTTTGGTTTTGAATATGTGGTGCTTGGGATATATTTGGCAGTTGGTTTTCAGTTTTGGGAGTTGGTTTTTTTGGAGATTGGGTTGTTTTATTAGCAGGTATGCTCATAATAGGAGTTGGGATATGATGAATTGGAGATGGTTGGAAGATGGTGGCTGCTGTGTAGATTGAAGATGAGAAAGCTACTGGTGGGAGGGATGAAGATTAGAAAGCTGCTGATAAGAAGAATGACAATTATATTTTTTTTTTTATGTTTGGGTTATAGATTGCTTGTATAGGTTTACATTTGTTTTGTTTTTATTTTGATTGCAGACTGTGTTTGGATTCTTGTATTAGAATGGGCGAGGGCCCGGGTTTTAGGCCCATTTTGTTAGGTCCCTCATCGATAGGGGTGGTGAGTTCCTTGGGTAGTATGTCCCGGGAACCTAAGCCTCTTTAGGTGTATATATATTTTTGTTATTAATAAGATTTACCGGAGGTGCCGCCTTCCTTTACCCAAAAAAAAAAACAACGCACCTATACTCACGTTACCAAAAGGAACTGAAGATTTGATAGTCTATTATGACGCGTATAAGTTAGGTTATGGATGTGTGTTGATGCAACGTCAAAAGTTTATAGCCTATGCCTCTAGACAACCTAAGAATCATGAAGAGAATTATACAACCCATGATCTAGAATTAGGAGCCATAATTTTTGCCCTTAAGATTTGGAGACACTATCTTTACGGTAGCAAGTTTATTGTTTTCACCGATCGTAAGAGTCTAAGATACGTTTTTGGGCAAAATGAATTAAATATGAGACAGAGACGCTGGATGGAGATTCTTAGTGATTATGATTGTGATATCCAGTATCATGCAGGAAAGGCTAATGTAGTAGTTGATCCTTTAAGTCGAAAGTATCATGAAAAACCAAGACGAGTATGTTCTCTCAAACTAAATCTGCAGATAGATTTAAATGAGCAAATTAGAGAGATACAGGAAACAGTAATCAAGGACGATACTGAAGGATTAAAAGGAATGATTAAGGAATTAGAACAAGGAACATATGGAATTTGGAGATTCCATTAGAAAAGAATCTGGATACCCAAACAAGGAAACCTACGCCACCGAATATTAGAAGAAGCCCATAAGTCTAAGTATACAATACATCCTGGTAATGATAAAATGTATCAAGACTTAAGAAAGAATTTCTGGTGGATAGGAATGAAAAAGGATATAGCAACCTATGTTGCTAAGTGTCTAACCTATTCACAGGTTAAAGCTGAACATCGGAAACCCTCTAGTTTGTTACAGCAATTAGAAATGCCAATATGGAAATGAGAATTGATAACAATGGACTTTGTTACTAAATTAACCAAGACACGGAAAGGTAATGATACAATCTGGGTGATTGTAGACAGATTAACCAAATCTGCTCATTTCTTACCTATGAAAGAAACTTTCAGTATGGAACAATTAACCAAGTTATATGTAAATGAAATAGTTTCATTACATGGAATTCCTTTATCTATTGTTTCTGATAGAGATAGCCGTTTTACTTCTCATTTTTGGACAAGTTTCCAAAAAGCAATGAGAACCAGGTTAGAACTAAGCATGGCTTATCATCCTCAAACAGACAGACAAAGCGAATGGGCAATTCAGACAATGGAGGATATGCTTAGAGCTTGTGTAATTGATTTCAGAGGGAATTGAGACGATCATATACATGTCATTCAGATTATGTAATGCCCCGGCCACTTTTCAACAATGTATGATGAATATTTTTTCAGACATGGGCGGGGAATCACTCAAAGTATTCATGGATGATTTTTCCATTTTTGGCCCATATTTTGAGTCTTGTCTCGATGAGTTGAAAAAAGTTTTAAAAAGGTGTGTCGAGACAAATTTGGTGCTAAGTTGGGAAAAAAGTCACTTCGTGGTACAAGAGGGTATTGTGATGGGTCATGTAATTTCTGACCGGGGGATGGAGGTGGATAAGGCAAAAATTCGGGTTATTTCATCTTTGCCTGCACCAAAGAATGTTAAGGGGGTAAGATCATTTTTGGGACACGCGGGATTTACAGACGATTTATTAAGGGTTTTAGTGTCATTACCAAACCTTTACGTAATTTGTTATTAAAAGATGTCCCTTTTTGATTTTACTAACGAATGTTTGTAAGCTTTCAATGTTTTAAAGGAACAATTGGTGAAAGCTCCCATTTTGCAACCACCGGATAGGTCAAAGCCGTTCGAGATCATGTCTGATGCTAGTGATACGACAATTGGAGCGGTTTGGGGTCAAAGAGTTGATAAAAAGCGGTGGTAATTTATTATGCATGCAAGACTTTGTCCGAGGCGCAACTGAATTACACCACAACCGAAAAGGAGTTGCTAGCGGTGGTGTATGCCTTGGACAAGTTTCGGTTGTACATATGGGGAAGCAAAGTGATTGTGTATTCGGATCATAGTACGGTTCAGTACTTGATGGAGAAGAAGGACGCAAAGCCCCGTTTGATTCGTTGGGTGCTTTTGCTATAAGAGTTCGATTTGGAAATGCGGGATAAAATGGGATGTGAAAATGTTGTGGCGGATCATCTATCCCGAATTCCATTAGAAGGAATTGATGATGCTAGTGAAATTAATGAACGGTTCCCCAATGAATAACTTTTAGCCGTTTCGACCGCACCGTGGTATGCTCATTATGTTAACTATTTGGCCACGGGTGCAATCCCGAGCCATTGGACCAAGAAACGAAAGCAACAATTTAGGTCCAAGTCAAGCAATACATATGAGATGAACCTGACCTTTTTAAAATTGGGCCTGATCAAGTAATTCGAAGATGTATTCCCGAGACCGAGGTGTTAGAAATTTTGACTCATGCTCACTCATTGGCTTGCGGGGGTTATTTTAGTGGCCCCAAGACGGGTTATCGAGTCCTTACATGCAAATTCTATTGGCCCACAATCTTCAAAGATGTGTGTGAGTATGCCCGGAATTGCTTGAATTGTCAATGAGTGGGAAGTATCTCAAAAAGGGATGAAAAGCCCTTACAACCTATTTTGGTGGTTGAAGTGTTTGATGTATGGGGCATAGACTTTATGGGTCCCTTCCCAAGCTCAAATGGGTTTTTGTACATTTTGGTCATGGTGGATACGTGTCGAAATGGATTGAAGCTAAAGCGACAAGGACCAATGATCACTCGGTGGTGTGTAAGTTTGTACAATCCAACATATTTGCTCATTTTGGGATTCGGAGAGTTATAATTAGTGATGGTGGTTCACATTTTAAGAATTTTAACTTTGAGAAGTTGTTGAAACGATACAACATGAACCACCGAATCGCTACTCCATACCACCCGCAAACTAGTGGACAAGTTGAAGTGTCTAATCGGCAAATAAAAGAGATCTTGATGAAAACGATGCGGGTAGATAGGAAGGATTGGTCTAGAAAATTAGATGACGCGTTATGGGCATACCGAACAGCTTATAAAACTCCCATTGGTACAACCCCTTATCGGATGGTATATGGGAAGGGGTGTCACTTACCGATGGAGCTAGCTCATCGGGCATTATGGGCAATCAAGTCGGTTAATGCGGATTATAACGAACTGGGAAAGATTCGGAAGCTTCAATTGAGCAAAATTGAGGAAGTTAGGGATGAAGCGTATGAATGTGCATCCGCATACAAAGACAAACTAAAAAAGGTTCATGATGCAAAGTTAAGGAAGGAAACCTTTGAAGTGGGTCAAAAGGTGTGGTTGTACAATTCAAGATTGAAGTTATACACGGGAAATGTGACAACCGGTAATTTACGCCCTTAATTACGTGATTAACAGGCGATTTATACGACATTAAATAGTGTTTACGACACAAATTAACTTATTTAAGGCCTCAGTAAGCTTAGGAACGCTTATGCGGTTCTATAGTGCCGTGTGACGATCTGCGGAGATACTATTGGAAATTTAATGGTGATACACTGAAACCGTACGAAATACCGATGACGCCGAAAAATATGGATGTTACACGAATATTTTATGCTCGTGGAGTGTGGGTCGCGATATCGGGTCTCGTAGGAATTACGGGCCACTTACACATGAGATGGGCTTGTGGGCCCTGGGCCCAAGCCCAAAACCCACAAAGCAAAACCTGCACATAATATGTTAGATCTTTTCCTTGAAGATCTATACAAAAGCTATACAAATCTTTACAAATCTATATAAGATCTTGCAAATCTTATCAAAATCTAAATAAAATCTACTCAAAATCTCTACCTAAGATTATGTCTCAAGATTTGGAACACAAGATCTATACTAGATCTCAACACCTCTATATAATACTCATACTACTCCACAAAGCAAAACACCCATCCTCTTTGTTTGTCTGAAGTTATAAACATACACACACAAAGAAAAATGTCAAATACTCTTTCATGTTCTACCCTCTCACTCACTCTCGATCTGCTGCTTGTGCACACACAAAATATGGAGTGCATCTCCTCTAAATATAATCTACAAAACCAAACATCCTCACACTCCTCTCTCTCGATACACACCCACAATAGAATTGGAGCACCTCCTTCCCTCTCTCAAACACAACATACTCAGCCAAACACCCTCGGTCTCCCCTCCAAAGCCGGCGACAAGCACAGGGCCGGTTAACCGGCACACCGAACACCCCCCCTTCTGATGACGACCCGACGACGAAGAATCGTCGGCATACGGCGGCGGTGGCGGTGGATCTTCACGACGGCTCGACGACGGAGCAGGAGAGAGAGCGAGGGAGGGACAGAGAGAGAGAAGATAGAGAGTAGAGAGAGAAAGAGGCTGAGGAGAGAGAGAGCCGCCGCTCACGGCGGCGACGACGCGTGGTGGCGTGGTGCTGTCATCGGACCGAGTAGATAGAGAGATCGAGAAGATAAAAAGAGATCGGAGACGCGGACCGGCAGTCGGAGACTTGGTCCGGCGGTCCTTGTCTCGGTCCGGCGGTTTCTGCTTCCTTCCGACAAATTTTCCGGTAAACACCCACCACCCTGTTTTTTTTTATTTCCTGAAGATTGAAGGTGATGATGATTTTGTTGTTGCTAATGATGTTTCGATTCAGATCTGAGTTATGTTCAGGCCAGATTTAAGACGATTCGGGTTATGTTTTGGTGCAGTTTATTTGGTTCAAATCATCAGGTCACCGTTCGTTTCGGTCAGATTTGGTTTCGGGTCAACCCGAGTCAACTCAGTTGACTCGGTCAACAGCGGCTTCGGTTCGTAGTTCGGGGTGACTCGGTCAAACCGAGTAAACTCGGTCAACCTGGTTAACTCAGCAAGTCGACTCGGTCAACTCAGTTAGCTCACTCGACATTCCGGCGTGAAGACTTGGTAAAAATTAATGACGCGTTAAATATTTGTTATTTATATGAATTTTATCGTACGTGACAAACGAGCTCGAACCGACATGATTATAGTTTACGTTTTTATGAAATATTAGCGAATTTGATATATTGTTTGATTATTGTTGAATCTTTGAAAATATAACGACAACTTGTGTTGTCGGGGGCGTCAAAAAACAGAGGAAACTCTGCCCGTTTTTCGAGAAAAATCCGTAAACACGACACGTATTATAGTTTCAAAAACGACACTTAATGGAATTCAAGTTTATAATATTTCAAACCTTTATATTTCCAAACGCTTTTACAAAAAAATATAATGTTATATTTATTTCGAACGTCGTTAACTCGTATCCTTTTATAAAATAAATATAGTTTATATATTTATTTCGAACATCAAACAAAACGACAATTTGGATATTATTTCGACAATGCATTTATAAAATAAAACGTGAAATAATATTTTCAATTCTTTTATTACTTTCGACAATCCTTTCAAATATCAAACAATACGAAATCTTTTCGTAAAAATAAATATAGTTTATATTTATTTCAAAAATCGAACAATACGAGATTGTTTCATAAACAAATATGGTTATATATTTGTTTCAAATAGCATACAACGCGACCTCTTTCTATAAAAATAAATATAGATTTTATATTTATTTCAAATATCGTATCATACGAATATTCCTATATACATGTACGACTTTTCGGAACGACTAACATTATTTTGTCGATATATTGAATTTCTCAAACTAAGTACTTTCTAGACTTAGTAAATTATTAACAGTATCAAACGAGACTTAACGCGTATAACTTAGTCATTTTCGTTAAGTTAACAATTTACCGTCAAATCGTTTGGTCAACGATTCGGTAGAGCTCGGCGACACGTAGTTTAGTTACTACGATTATTTAGAAACTTATTAGATATTCCGTGTTAGGAATATTGTAGAATACACGCTAGCAAGTCAAGTCTTGGAAACGACATCACGAAGTCGTAATTAGTTAGCTTTGCACAGGAATATTCAGGTGAGTTCATAACCCCACCTTTTTACGATTTTACATTTTTCTAAATGTTTTCGGGGTGGAAAGACATGCACTTTTTGCAAAGCATACAAGAACTACATATTTCTAAACCATTCTATAAGCAAGTTTTAACTGACACAAATGGTTTACGAAAAGCTTATGTTTTATACCGGTTTTTCAAACAAGTGTATTTTTCGAAGTATACATACACACGAGTTCTAGTTTTTTTAAACTACGGGAAAATACAAATACAAGAGTTACAAGATACAAATGTTACAATGCTTATAAATGGTATGATGAATACAAAAACAAGAAGCACTCTTGGTGATAACTAGTACCAAGTATGATGTGTTTTGAGGAATGATACGAGAAATCGTGTCACGAATAGGGTACCATAAGCACCATTAATCGTGTACATACTTAGACCGCATAACAAAAGGTTAGATCTAACGGGTGTCTGGGCAGCCACACTCTCGGTGAGAATGAGTACCGAGTAGTGCTTTTGTGTCTCAGTCGTGAATCGACAACTAGAAAAATGCATATGGTTTGGTGACTTCCTATGTCGTGTCACATGTTAATGGCCTTGCAACCCATTAACAACCTTGATACATACAAGAATACTTGATTTATACAAGATACATACCATGTTTTCATACAAAGTTTCCGTATAACATGACAAGAAAATGATTTTAAATTCGTTTTCTCAACAATACTTCAAAAAAAAAAACCGGTTATTCAAAAGATTTATTTCAAATCTTTTACAAACAAACTATGAACTCACTCAACTTTATGTTGACTTTTTCGCATGTTTCTTTCTCAGGTTGCATTTCTAAGACAAAGCACGGTTGGAATAGGAGAACCATAAAGAGTCGAGTACCTAGTGGGCGTTTGTTTTCTAAAAGACTTAGATTATTTGCTTCCGCTGTGCAATGAAGATACCAGTCCAGTCACGCCAATGCTCTGATATTTCGGGGTGTGACAGATTGGTATCAGAGCTATAGGTTACAGCGAATTAGGTTTCTGTAGAGATACCTAGTCTCTAACCTCGCTTTTCCTCTGGGAACTTAGATTATTAAAACCTGAATACATACAGAACGCCTAAGACTCGAATATGGTCTCCAACTGTTGCCGAAAAACAAACAGTCAAAATTTTGTTTTCAAACATATGCTATTGTGGTATTATACACATGGTACACAACAAAACAAATACATACAGTGCACAAAACTCTGAGAGTTTGGGAAACATGCATTTAAGACCTTCGGAAACTCATTAAAGGTCATCACGTAGGTACCGCGAATATTAACTCGGGCACACACTATTATTCATATTGTCTATGATATTTTAACTTCCCGAGCAGGCAGCCTTTGCAAAACGAAACGCTAGTGCACAAGTATACGTGAAACTTAAGCTATACATCAACGGAAGTTGAAGTACGTCACTTACGACTTTCGAGGAAGCGGCAGTTGGTACGCGGTCCTGCAAACGACACGAGTCATGCTAAGGAGAAGACGTATGTCTCCGTATTCCCCCTATCTTATTAACGACGAGTACGCTATGTTTGACATTCCATAGTAATGTCACCTAACAACTGGTCGTCACATGCAACCCCAGGTAAAGTCCTTAAATTTATTTTATTGAAAATTTTGACTTTCACATTTACTGAGTAGATTTTCGCATCTCTACTCCTCTTAATGGTCATTGCATCACAATAACTTCTTCATTATAGCGAATGTTCATTTGCTTCATTTCTTGAAAATTCATATGTTACGCATGCATCGTTTGTTACGCATGTGGTTTCGTTTCGAATAAAGCATTTCATTGAAGCTCAAATATTGTTTCGCTAAATCTAATTGTTGATTTATTATTCGAATGACCTGCATTATTGTAATTGTTGGCTTCTTTGTTATCAGGTCAACACATTTTCTTGAAATCCCTTTCTTTTCAAGTTACATACATGGTTTTCGTTGTGACCATGCCGAAAGTTTTCTTGTCGATACATGCAATTATTGTCGGCTTGCGCCGAAGTCAAATTCAATTGTTTGAACTTGTTCATTACATATATTCAATTCAAGACACCATATGATGTATTGAAAACATCATATTCGAATTCATTTTAACAAGCGTTTCATTGTTCTGAGTCGTAGTAGATTTGTTTGGTCTACGACTCCATTAAGTCGTTTGTTGATTTCGACACCTTGTGGTGTCAGTATAAACTTGTTGCTTGGGCTAATCATGATTGAGCGTTTTATGCAAAACACGGGTGATAGTTGTTCGATCACCGCTATATTCGAATTGTTTCATTCACAACGACACCTTGTGGCGTCGGTAGAACTTGCAGCTTGGGCTGATCATGATCAAGCGTTTCATGCAAACTACTACATTTGAGCTTGTTGAAATCCAAGTTCATTTATTAAATGCGATCATTTCTAGAAATCATTTGCATCTAGTGATACGTCCTTGAATTCACATCATTCGAATAAGTCTTGATTCGATTTCATGATCGTTCACTTTGGTATTATTCGCATTTACTTACGCTTAACGTAACTCTAAGGAGTTAACGTGGTCTAAATTTCGAGGACGAAATTTTATTAACAGTGGGAGAATGTGACAACCGGTAATTTACGCCCTTAATTACGTGATTAACAGGCGATTTATACGACATTAAATAGTGTTTACGACACAAATTAACTTAATTACGGCCTCAGTAAGCTTAGGAACGCTTATGCGGTTCTACAGTGCCGTGTGACGATCTGCGGAAATACTATTGGAAATTTAATGGTGATACACTGAAACCGTACGAAATATTGATGACGCCGAAAAATATGGATGTTACATGAATATTTATGCTCGTGGAGTGTGGGTCGCAATATCGGGTCTCGTAGGAATTACGGGCCACTTACACATGAGATGGGCTTGTGGGCCCTGGGCCCAAGCCCAAAACCCATAAAGCAAAACCTGCACATAATATGTTAGATCTTTTCCTTGAAGATCTATACAAAAGCTATACAAATCTTTACAAATCTATATAAGATCTTGCAAATCTTATCAAAATCTAAATAAAATCTACTCAAAATCTCTACCTAAGATTATGTCTCAAGATTTGGAACACAAGATCTATACTAGATCTCAACACCTCTATATAATACTCATACTACTCCACAAAGCAAAACACCCATCCTCTTTGTTTGTCTGAAGTTATAAACATACACACACAAAGAAAAATGTCAAATACTCTTTCATGTTCTACCCTCTCCCTCACTCTCGATCTGCTGCTTGTGCACACACAAAATATGGAGTGCATCTCCTCCAAATATAATCTACAAAACCAAACATCCTCACACTCCTCTCTCTCGATACACACCCACAATAGAATTGGAGCACCTCCTTCCCTCTCTCAAACACAACATACTCAGCCAAACACCCTCGGTCTCCCCTCCAAAGCCGGCGACAAGCACAGGGCCGGTTAACCGGCACACTGAACACCCCCCCTTCTGATGACGACCAGACGGCGGAGAACCGTCGGCATACGGCGGCGGTGGCGGTGGACTTCACGACGGCTCGACGACGGAGCAGGAGAGAGAGCGAGGGACAGAGAGAGAGAAGAGAGAGAGTAGAGAGAGAAAGAGGCTGAGGAGAGAGAGCCGTCGCTCACGGCGGCGGCGACGGCGCGTGGTGGCGTGGTGCTGTCATCGGACCGAGTAGATAGAGAGATCGAGAAGATAAAAGGAGATCGGAGACGCGAACCGGCAGTCGGAGACTCGGTCCGGCGGTCCATGTCTCGGACCGACGGTCCTTGTCTCGGTCCGGCGGTTTCTGCTTCCTTCCGACAAATTTTCCGGTAAACACCCACCACCCTGTTTCTTTTTATTTCCTGAAGATTGAAGGTGATGATGATTTTGTTGTTGCTAATGATGTTTCGGTTCAGATCTGAGTTACGTTCGGGCCAGATTTAAGACGATTCGGGTTATGTTTTGGTGTAGTTTATTTGGTTCAAATCATCAGGTCATGGTTCGTTTCGGTCAGATTTAGTTTCGGGTCAACCCGAGTCAACTCAGTTGACTCGGTCAACAGCGGCTTCGGTTCGTGGTTAGGGGTGACTCGGTCAAACCGAGTAAACTCAGTCAACCTAGTCAACTCAGCAAGTCGACTCGGTCAACTCAGTTGACCCGGTCAACTCAGTCAGCTCACTCGACATTCTGGCGTGAAGACTTGGTAAAAATTAATGACGCGTTAAATATTTGTTATTTATATGAATTTTATCGTACGTGACAAACGAGCTCGAACCGACATGATTATAGTTTACGTTTTTATGAAATATTGGCGAATTTGATATATTGTTTGATTATTGTTGAATCTTTGAAAATATAACGACAACTCGTGTTATCGGGGGCGTCCAAAAACAGAGGAAACCCTGCCCGTTTTTCGAGAAAAATCCGTAAACACGACACGTTTTATAGTTTAAAAAACGACACTTAATGGAATTCGAGTTTATAATATTTCAAACCTTGATATTTCCAAACGCTTTTACAAATAAATATAATGTTATATTTATTTCGAACGTCGTTAACTCGTATCCTTTTATAAAATAAATATAGTTTATATATTTATTTCGAACATCAAACAAAACGACAATTTGGATATTATCTCGACAATGCTTTTATAAAATAAAACGTGAAATAATATTTTCAATTCTTTTATTACTTTCGACAATCCTTTCAAATATCAAACAATACGAAATCTTTTCGTAAAAATAAATATAGTTTATATTTAATTCAAAAATCGAACAATAAGAGATTGTTTCATAAAACAAATATGGTTATATATTTGTTTCAAATAGCATACAACGCGACCTCTTTCTATAAAAATAAATATAGATTTTATATTTATTTCAAATATCGTATCATACGAATATTCCTATATACATGTACGACTTTTCGGAACACTAACATTATTTTGTCGATATATTGAATTTCTCAAACTATGTACTTTCTAGACTTAGTAAATTATTAACAGTATCAAACGAGACTTAACGCGTATAACTTAGTCATTTTCATTAAGTTAACAATTTACCGTCAAATCGTTCGGTCAACGATTCGGTAGAGCTCGGCGACACGTAGTTTAGTTACTACGATTATTTAGAAACTTATTAGATATTCCGTGTTAGGAATATTGTAGAATACACGCTAGCAAGTCAAGTCTTGGAAACGACATCACGAAGTCGTAATTAGCTAGCTTTGCACAGGAATATTCAGGTGAGTTCATAACCCCACCTTTTTACGATTTTACATTTTTCTAAATGTTTTCGGGGTGGAAAGACATGCACTTTTTGCAAAGCATAGAAGAACTACATATTTCTAAACCATTTTATAAGCAAGTTTTAACTGACACAAATGGTTTACGAAAAGCTTATGTTTTATACCGGTTTTTCAAACAAGTGTATTTTTCAAAGTATACATACACACGAGTTCTAGTTTTTCCAAACTACGGGAAAATACAAATACAAGAGCTACAAGATACAAATGTTACAATGTTTATAAATGGTATGATGAATACAAAAACAAAAAGCACTCTTGGTGATAACTAGTACCAAGTATGATGTGTTTTGAGGAATGATACGAGAAATCGTGTCACGAATAGGGTACCATAAGCACCATTAATCGTGTACATACTTAGACCGTAGAACAAAATGTTAGATCTAACGGGTGTCAGGGCAACCACACTCTCAGTGAGAACGAGTACCGAGTAGTGCTTTTGTGTCTCTGTCGTGAATCGACAACTAGAAAAATGCCTATGGTTTGGTGACTTCCTATGTCGTGTCACATGTTAATGGCCTTGCAATCCATTAACAACCTTGATACATACAAGAATACTTGATTTATACAAGATACATACCATGTTTTCATACAAAGTTTCCGTATAACATGACAAGAAAATGATTTTAAATTCGTTTTCTCAACAATACTTCAAAAAAAAAAAAACCGGTTATTCAAAAGATTTATTTCAAATCTTTTACAAACAAACTATGAACTCGCTCAACTTTATGTTGACTTTTTCGCATGTTTCTTTCTCAGGTTGCATTTCTAAGACAAAGCACGGTTGGAATAGGAGAACCATAAAGAGTCGAGTACTTAGTGGGCGTTCATTTTCTAAAAGACTTAGATTATTTGCTTCGGCTGTGCAATGAAGATACCAGTCCAGTTACGCCAATGCTCTGATATTTCGGGGTGTGACAGGAAAGCTGAAGAGTAAATGGATGGGGCCATATGTAATCACAAGAGTGGGCAAGTTCGGAGATGTAGAGATTGAAGATGCTCATACCAACATGAAGCAAACGGTGAATGGGCACCGGCTCAAACCGTACTTGGATGGAAACGACATTAAAAATCTTGAACTTGACAAGGTGGGCTACATTTTACGCCTATTGGATGAGGAAGAAGCATAAAGAGGCCCAGGTTCGGTAGTGTAAATATTTAGTTTAGTATAGGCTAGTTTAGTTTGTTTTTAAATGATTATCGTACTCGTATCGACTTGTGTTTGAAACAAGTGTGGGAAAATTCTTACGAATTTCTTTAACACGGTGTTGAGGACAACACAGGTTTTTCATGGGGGGTAAGGTAATTTTCATGCTTTTGAAAAAAATATAAAAAACATAAAAATTACAAAATCTAAAAAAAATTATTAAAAACTAAACAACACCAAAAAACTTGAAAATTGATGAAGTAGTTTTGCCCAGGTGCTACCATAAGTTACGGTACTACGGTAGCTTACGGTAGGCTTGGGTTAAATAAAAGGCTTACGGCAGTTCTCTACTGCGTTACGGTACACATTTTTGCCTCATGGCTACCGTAGCTTACGGTAGCCTGGGGGCGCTGAAGGGTCTGTCGTTAGCGATATTATATAAAAAAATTAATCATTAAATCACGAAACTTCTCCCCATCCACACATGTTCTGCATTAATCCCCATCCACACAAACTCCCTTTCACTTTCTTTCACCATCACCATATCCTCCAAGAACTCTAACTTCATAGTCTCATAACTTTCTCAAATCATGATGAAATTGTATGATTTTTGGGTCTATTTTGACTGAAATTTCATAAGCAATCTGATTTTGGGTGCATATTTGGTGGAAAACCGAGTTATCTTAGCTGATTTCCAAGCCCTAGGTCTGAAATTGTTTTGGGTTTTTGGGGATTTCTTGTTTTCTTGTGAGTTTCTTGTGTTTCTATCATCAACAAGTAGAAGGTATGTAATTTCTCATTCTTTTTTATGGTGAATTGTGAAATTGAAGGTTAATGTTCTTACTTATTCTTACATACCCACTTGCTTGTAGGAGTTAGATAATATGAATGCGTTGATTTGTGAAGTTCTATGGTTATAGATGCTGGGTTGATGTTAAAATTTTGAATTTTTGGGAAATCTTTCCAATATAGAGACATCATGCCTAAATTTATTTTGAAAAGATAAAACATTGTGTTAATTTGCATCTACAACCGTAGTTACAAGCAAGTGTGGGGATATTGTTGATTGAATGAGAATTTGATAATGTTTGTTTGTTGTGTTTCATGTGATGTTTCAGGCAAATGGGTCGAACATATAAAAGTTGCAGCCCAATCCTTAAGCCTATTCATATGTGAGAAGGAAGTTAGGGAGGTCGATTTTGGACCGTTCAATGTTACCGATCGTTTTAAAGCTTTGGGGTGGGAAGCGGCTTTGAACCATTACGATCATGAAAAGAAGAATTTGTTTAAAGACGAGATACAAGAGTGGATGGCCACTCTTCGATGTCCAGTTTATGACAAGCCGCAAAAGATGAAGCTCATTGGTACGGTGAATGAGGTAGATATTGAGATGTCGTTTGATACTTTGAGAAGGGTAGTGAGGTACGATAGCAAGCCAGCGAAGGAATACATGTCCCCTAGTTTGGACGATTTGTATCATAAGCCCGAGACACATCCTCGTTGGATGCACATGTTGGAGACGTTGTTTCTACCAGGCACATACCATGGTACTCTTTAGAGAAAAAATCTGAAGATTGAAGCAAAGTTACTTTCGATGATTGTGGTTTATAATGTGATGCCAAGAAGAGGAGACAAAGAGCAGGTCTGATTTCCCAAGGTGCCAGTGCTTTACATGCTACTTCAAGGGGCACCTTTGGTTCCTTTTCGTTTTCTAGTGTTCAACAATGTATGGATTTGCCAAAACAAGGTGGGGCGAAGAATCATCCCCCATTGCCGATTGATCACGAAATTATTGAAGATGTTTGGGGCAATCGGGGCGGAAGATAAGGGGGCGCCGAAGAGGCATACACCGTTTGAACTTGCAAAACTGAGGTCAGGTTGGACATACACAGGGTCTGAGAGGTATCACAAACTGAAGTCTGAGGGTCAAAGATGTAGGGAACTGAAGGTAGATGTGAGGCCCTTGGAATCGGGCGAGGAGGATGAGCCCGAGAGTGGGGGTGAACAGCCAAGTGGAGATGAAGACTATGTTTCTGAAGTGAGAATGACCCGATGGATTGGGTTCAAAGGGGCTTGAGTTGGAGTGGTAGAAGGCGTGGTGGGCCGAGTGAGTTTGATTATTCCCAAAGGAAAATAGACCCAAATTGGGCCCATCAAGGCACGATGCAAGAAGTAATTGGGAATGCATGGCCACCGACCAACACGGATTGGGATGAGTCAGTCCGCACTGTTTATGATCATCAGACGTTTATGGGTGCTAGCATGGAGCGGTTAATGAAGCAGAATTATGATCGTCAAGAGCCATGGAACAGGGCTCATATCTATTCTCATGAGCAAGAGGTAAATAATCGCTACATTGATGATCGGAACTGGAAAATGCACAACGATTGGCATGCGGGACACCCAGTTGTACCGGATCCCCCTATTGTGGATTACACCACATTACCGCCTTATGATGGTAGTGTGACGTATCCAACCCTACCATTGCACCATTCTCAATGGGTGGATCCACATACGGGTGCGGGAAGACAACAATCCGGTGATTAAGGTGGTGAAGGTAGTAGTGGTGGCGGAGCTTTTGGATTTGGAGATTTCTCAGAGATGATGACATCCATCTTTGGACCTCCTCAATTGCACTATTATTGACCAGGTTGTGCTCATTCTCATCTTGTATATTTTTGTGTATATATTTGTGGTTATGTTTATGGTTGGGTGGTAGGGTGGTATATTGATGTTTTATGGTCGATGTTATTGGGTTGTGGAAGTTGGTGGTGTTAGTAGTTTGATTTTAAAAAAAGAAAAACAAAAAGAAAGAGAATATAAAAAAAGAAAAAGAAATTTGGGGTTTGAGTTGAAAAACAAAAATTGATGTTGTGATGTTTTAGCGATCTTTCCTCTCCAAACACATACATTGGGGTCAATGTATCCCAAGTGTGGGGATGGGGGAAAATTTTTGAAAAATTGTGAAAAAATTTGAAATCAAGCGAAAAATGGTCCACAATTAAACACTTAAGTAACTAACCTCATGACACACCGGCAACCCCATATTTCCGTTTTTCTTGGTGAGAGTTGAACCACTTAGTTGATTAATTAGCATATATTTTCTTTGATGAGAGTGGCAACGGGTGGGGGGTGTTAGAACTTGTGCTTGAATGCGGTTTGAGGCCTTAGCTTGATATGCATGTGACAAGGATAAGGGCAATTAGGTAGCCTCGTCTTGGTGAGTGCGAGTGTGGGATTTGGGGGGTTGGACCTCATAAATTATATATATGCGCATGGTAGCGAGAGGGGCGAGGGTTTGGACTTTTAGTAGCCATTTTGAGCTTTAAGACGATCGTTTGTTAACCCGTGCCGAGTTCCTCGAAATTCACCAGTATTCGACCCGGTCTAATAGTATTAGCATTTTATATTAGTATGTTTGTTATGTAATGTTTCTAATGATTGTTTGTTAAAAAAAACAGAAAAAACATAAAAAGCATAGAAAAAGAAAAGAAAAAATGATGTATTGTATATAGATGTTATGTTTAGATAGAAATAAAAGACCGGGTTGAATCTTTAGCTACTACATATATATTTCCATTTTCTACTCATATGCCTAGCCACGTTTCAACCTTTAAGTCCCTTTGATTCGCATGCATGTCTAGCAAATTCTTTAGGCGAAAGACCAATTTAAGTACAAGCTTATTGTTGTGCCACCACCCATTTGCCTTAAGTGTGTTCTAGCTCATCCTTGCTAGTATTATTTGTCGCCGAGAGGAGAGTCATTGTGAGGGGTGTGTTATGCGGGGCTTTAAGAAAAGTTAGTAAAATGAGGACATTTGTTTGTTTGATTTGTGTTTGATCGCTTATGGACTTACAAGCTTGTGTTGGGCGTGTTGCTTGGGGGCAAGCAACGGTTTAGTGTGGGGATGTGACGAGTAGTCCGTAGGACGACCCTTAAGTGTCATAAAGTATAATCTTTTTCCCGCATTTGTCCATGTATGTATCTTGAATTAGATAACTACAGTTGCTAATGTTCCAGGTATGTTCGAGGCTTAAAAGGAGCGAAATTGTAGCGTTGGAAGTTGTTCGGTAGACTCGGGGATGCATGGATGTTGAATGAAGAAACAAAGGAAAATATGCCCCTAGATGTGATTTTGCCCACTGTAAACTAGAAAAGACTTACCGTATACCTTTAAAAGCTATCGTAAGCTACGGTACCACCATAGCTTACGGTAGGCTCAGCGTGAAATTGTAACTCCCAAGTTTTATTAGGCCATTGATGAGACTTTTGGTATCCAATCATTGTTTTTCGGTTTTCGAGCAGTCCTAGGCGAAAATTGGCACGTGTTCTTGGTTCTAAACAATTCTAAACATTTCGGTTTGCGTTTTGATTCGTATGAACATTAATCTTTGTGTGATGATGATGTACCAAGTCATGTGTGGCTAAACTTGTTGGTGATCAGGGGGGAAGTATAATGGGTGCCTGGGGGTGCACCCGCCCACCCTAATATTTCGGTTAGAAGTGTATAAGTTTCGATTTTTCGTTCGAAAATTTTAACATTATATAGGATCGCCACCTCGATTATTTTTCCTAAATTGTATATCCTAAATATTTATACACTTTGTATATAAATGATGAGTAGTTTGGTAAATATATTTGAACTCTTATTTGTTTAACCCTAGATTACCCACCACACAATAAACTTAATCACAACTTAATACATAAGTTTGATTCGGAAGACATAATTGATGAATTCAAAAATCTTAAAGGTCGCCGGGCTGAGTTATAGTTCTTCGTCCATATTCCATTTATCTCGTATCATTATATATGTATATACATATATAGGTCTTTTGTTTGTTATACAATATTTAGTTTTTCTATGTGCAAAAATGGGTCCTTTGAATGAATGATTTTTTTTAGTTTTATTTGGAACTATTATTATTTGACCCGGCCTGAATCGAATAGAGACCCGACCCGACCCGAAACATAACGATTGGAAATTTTTTTTGGGTCCCATCGCTGTACGCCCCCTCGAAACTTTTAGTCAAGCTCCGCCACTGTTGGTGATCGTCCTAGGTTGAAGGTTTGTTTAAGACATTTGTGTTTTTATCCGTATTTCTAGAATAATAGACTTGCAATGTTTGTTTGTTTATTATGGCGTGTTGATGCTTGTTTGTAAACGAGTTCACGCCAACCCGCGCGTTGCGGCGAGATGTTGATTGTGAATGTTTTTAATATCAGTACATGAGATATTAAGATTCTTAAATTTATAACAAAAATTTTAATCTGTTACTAATTTACTTTTTCTAATTTGGTTTTAATATAGTGATTATGTTATAATAAAGTTTAACACTTATTTTGAAGCAAAATGCCAAATAGTGAACAGTATGAAACGAATTGAATGTTGTTTAATATTGTATGATGTATCCTTTAGAAAACATTTTCATTCAAAACACATCAGGTGTACATATATACGTTGAAAGTAAAAATGGCATGCGTTTGTTGAAATTGTATTTAAAATTTAAAACCTAGACACCTCACAAAATAGATAGTGCCACGTTGATCTCATAGAAAGTTAAAACCAATGTTTTTCAAAACGAACCGGACATCGAATTGACCATCTTACTGGTTCACTGGTCGAACCGGTTCAACCGGGATTAAGAAGCGGATACGTAATATATAATAGTTAATACGATAAATTTATAAAAAATTATAAAGTATATAGAAATTCATTTAACAAAAAAATGTAAATTATGAAATAAAAACACAAACAAAACTCAAAACCTAATTCTGTATCTAATCTAGATTTACTCAAAACCTACTGATGTACTGAACCATATGAAATAAAAACACAAACAAAACTCAAAACGTAGTTCTGTATCTAATCTAGATTTACTCAAAACCTACTGATGTACTGAACCATATCTTTAACTTTGAAAGTTGAAGCCAAAAACTCCTTTCATCACCCAAGATCTTCCCTCGATCATAAAAGCCACAATATTTACACCAACATAACCTACCATCCTCATTCAAAACCTATCAATATTACACACACCAAATACCATCGTCATTCAAAACTCTCCACCGCCTCCCCCTTTCTCTCCATCGCTAACCGCTTTATCCGAAGACTCTTCCGTCGATTTAACTCTGCTCGTCAACGGTTTGAAAAGTAAGAGGAAGACAACGGTGATGCAACATGCATTTCTAGGGTTTGATACTCCGACGTACCCTTTCCTTTGTTTATCTTCACGCTTGTGGTAACTTGTTCCATGTAATTTAGGAAGTTGTAGTTGTATGATATTCTTTGAGGAATTGTTTAATGTTGATACCATGTTATGTCTTGGATTTTCAGAATCTTCCGCATGTTCTGATCTTATTTTGTTGATTTTATGATCTGATTCTTGAAAAAGATTTTCTTTGATATGATGAACGAAAACCCAGAAATCTTTCATTCTAGATCAAGAATGGAAGCTCTTGTTTGATCGAGGTTTCAAAAAAAGAACTTGTAGAAAGCTTTCTTGATTTTGATTGTATATAATTCCTCTATTCTTTGATCTTGATATGCGGTAGGATCTGTACCACTTTGAAGCACATACGATATGATCAACCAAATTAAAATTGTATGTGTGGCTTTGTGTTTATACTTTGGCTTTGGCATAACCGCCAACCAAAAGTTCATGACGGTTCACAATAGACATTTCTGTTCACATATGACCAACATAAATAAAGACACCCGGTGTCTTTAACTTAAACAGGGTGTTTGTATGGACACGACGGTTAGATAAGTAGGTGGTAACCCAAGTTACTTTTTGTATTGTTATATAATTGTTAATTTATGTTTTGATCATAGTCTAAACCATACGTTCTTGGTGCCGTTGGCAATCGAGATATCATGGGAGGGATTAGGGTTGGATATTGATTAATTGTCATTGGGTAACAACCTCGCATTCTTGTAATCCGAGTACTTAGTTCCCTTTTATCACAAACAAGTAACAACACATGAGCCATGTCTACGTGGTTCTTTCCAGTTGGATTTAAACATGAATGTCAATTGAAACTGGAAACCTAGGATGGTCACTTTTTCCTAATCTGTTCATAACCTAAAGCCTTGATTTGCAATCTAATTAGTTAATCTTAGTTCTTAAAACCAAACAACCAAATCTCTGAATTTACTTTTGCAACTTAGTTTAATTGGTTAATTAGCAAACCATTTTGATAACGCATATTCCACAAACTCCCTGTGTTCGATACCCACTTACCGCTAACTATTAGTAGTAACTGGATTAAATTTGATTGAGACTACGACCTCATGTCAGTGGTGAACCCGTGTAGGTTCAGCTGTGATTGATGATTGAAGAGACCATGTCATGTGGACTAACGAGGCCATCCTAGGTCTTTATGATATTGAATGAAAGAGTGATTACTCGAGAATCGTTTCCGAGGATTCCGGATTATGTGATTGAAAGCCGATGTGATCAAGTGCAGGGAGTGGGTCCCCGACGTTTAAGATCGCATGGTTTAATGAGTATCATTGTTAAATTTCTTGTCGGTTCAAATATTTAAAGGTTGTGAATTAGAGTTTAACTCGGTAATTTTTAGCTAAAAGGTCTCGTGTTTATGGTGCATTGAGTGATGTGTATTTTGTTGAGTGTCTTGATTGCTAAATAGGTTCATCACCGTAAGGAGTACCTTTATTTCCGTACGGGTCACGCCATAAATTTTCTAAAAGAGAAAAGAAATAAATCACAAAAAAGAATAAAAAATGGGCTTAATTTCTGCAAAGTGTAAAAGATACCCATGGCATTATAGCCTAGTGGTATCTTGAGGGTGGGATAAGGCTTATGACCATTAGGTCATGGGTTCGATTCCCACAAAGGGGGTTTTCCCAGATTTATTGGGTTTCCTCCTGAATTGGTGTATATGCATTATTGCCTAGTGGAGATGGATATGATCGGGTGGATCAGCTGGTGGCACGATGTACTCCAGTGGTCCGTCAGTGATCCAAATTTGCCGTTCAAAAAAAAAAATTTCTGCAAAGTGTAAAAGATTGTGTTTCAAAAATTTGGGTGTTATATTTAATCTTAGCACTTGATTATTTAATAAATGGTCAACATTACTTCCTATCCTTCCTATATAAAACATACTTTCTATTATATCCTAACCCTATAAAAATATTTCCATTACAATTATCATCTACATCTTTTTATCTTTTGGAAATGCTCGATTACACCTTCATTTGTAACAATAAGAAGTTCATTTACTTTTACCGGACAAATTACGCAAATGTTCAAATCACAATGGGGCAGTTCAAACTTCAAACAGTATGGTGCTAGGTTGGGGCACATGGGCCTTTAAAATATAAATGCCTTGTGGCCATACTTGGGCCAACATCTTTGTATAATTGTATATATTTTTAAACGAATTAAAACATGTAAATGGAATAAACATTGAAAATGATAGGTGTAGTTATAGGCATTTGGGGCTAATATAAGAAAAAAAATTACACATGATATTGGGAGTGGACGATGGGCAGAGTGCCAGAGGCCCACCACCCTAGGACTTTTGTGACTCCGCCAGTGTCTAACACGGGTCTTGATGCCGCTATTCTCATGTTCAAGGTTTGTGATTGCATCTGCAGCTCTTCTTACTCGAGAATTCTCGCCGTCCCTGTGTCTCTTAAGTAGAACAACAAGACGAGGTAGAGCTCTAGCATCAACGATGAGTTGTTGATGCTCAGGCCGTCGACAAATGTATTCACAAACAGTATCTCTTTAGTAATGCCGTAAATATAAATAGAAAAGCAATTTAATATCCACTACAAGCATGAAGCTTTGAATTTAGAATTTTCTTTCTATTTATATTTATTGGCAACCTAAACTGTTAATAATTTTTGAAATAGTAACTACGTGATTCGCAAGTACGCAAAAAAAAAATATAAATGAGGATATGGATGTTGTAAAGATATATAGACGGTATAAAAGCTTAGAAGGCGAATTTCATACTTCAAATACACAAAAAAGTCACAATTATACTGTGTAAAAAAATAAATGCAAAGAAGAAAAGTAGGTAGCGTTTTTGAGAAACTTTAATGATCCAACATATAAAACTTAGAGAACCGAGCAGGACATATGCTATCATATTGCATGTATTGACAGATGAATGGGCCGAGTGTGTGGCAGCCGTTAACAAAGTAACAATTCAACAAAAATCAGACGTTAGGCTATGGAAGCTGGGCGAAGAGCAGGTGGAATTTCAGGTCAGTTTGGTAAGGGCGGAACTAGATGAAATCAGCTTAATCAACGAAACAAAGGTACTTAATTGGTTGCATTGGATTCCTAAAAAGGTTAATTGTTTCCTTTGGAGAGTTGTTTTGGACCGCATTGCGACAAAAGAGGCACTTCAGATCCGTTGGATCCACCTGACCTCCGTGAACTATGTTCTTTGCAACTGGGAGTTGGAATCGGTCAATCATCTTCTCACTACATGCGATTGGGCTCAACAGATTTGGTTAGCGGTCTTTCAATGGATGAAGATTCCCTTACCGTGGTATATCCTTAGTGTGGTGCAATTGTTGGAATTCATCGACTCTTATAAAGGCGAAAAGAAATTCAAAAGGGCAGTGTATACAGTGGTGGTGGCAACTTGTTGGACCATTTGGCGAACGAGGGATGAGGTTATCTTTAAAAACAAATCTCCAGTATTGGCAAAATCGATTGGAGATATTAAAGCAACTTCTTATACTTGGGTTTGTAATCGGTCAGAGCTCTCGGATATGTCATGGGAGATATGGAAAAGTTTTAGTCTGATTGTGTAATTGTATTGTATTTTCGTTCTGTTATTTCCTCTTGTTTTGTACTATGCTTGAGCATCTTGCTTAAAGTTTTATAATACACCGCCCTTTTTCAAAAAAAAAAAAATAAAATAAAAAAAAAATAAAAATGGGACCTTGCATGTGCACATTAAAGGAAGTTATTTATTATTCCAGCTAAACACAACTAGCATTAGACATGCCGCAATGAGAAAGTACCTTTATAGCAAGAAGTCCAAGCACTTCCCTTCTCCACAAAGTTTTTACTGGTGGCGTAAAAAGGTTTGCAACAAGTTTTTACCCACGGGTGTCGCATGTGAACTTTTTACGGATGTAACCTTTTTGCACCCCCGTTGTAAACTTCATGGTCATACGGCCTCGGTTCCGCAACTTCCTTCCAATCCGGAGCTTCAAGATGTTGTACGGGCGCCGGAACCGCACCGGATTCAACAATTAAATTCACAATATCCTCTGCAATCTCACAAAAAAAATATCACATCAAATCTCCAGCCAACAGTAGAACAAAACAAAACTCCTTATACAACACAATTGAACAAAATTTCCACATCATAAACATAATCATCAACAATTACTCGCTCAAAAACTAATTACACCAATATTGCATTATTCACACTGTGGTAACAAACAAATATTGCATTTGTTAAGTTATAATACGATTTAAGAATCTTGCTTACAGGAATGTTCAAAAAATCGATCCGAAAATCTACCGAAACTGATCCGATCTCACCGAAATGATGTGTGCTCTACTCATGTTCACATTGGCAGAGATCATGCTTGCATATTTTGACAATTTTCGTTTACATTTATTAGTGTTTCTGTGTGCTCTACTCACGTTCACATTGGCAAGATCATGCTTGCATATTTTGACTATTTCCAATTTACATTTATTAGTGTTTCTATATTTATTTTTAATTTTTTACATGTTTTGAGTTGGTTTCCTTCAATTAAGGAAGAAAGTGGGGTTTCATCTTCCCCATGATCTCCATAATTAATAGTGGTGTATGGCCTTGTAACCCTATATATGGAATTTTTGTTTATGAAATAGATATGCAGAAAAATAGTCTAAATATCCTCTCTAAATTTCATCTAGTTTCGTTCTATTTTCTTTGGCCAATCGTTTTATCGGATGGATCCACATCATATATATACCACTCAAAACATTATGTTATTGAACCAACTTGTTGGATGAGTTTCTGAGTTTTGAAAAGAGGTCAAAAACTATTTTAATGATATATTTCCTCTCCTGTAATTTCAACTTGTTGGATCCAACCGATAAAACGATTGGCCAAAGAAAATAGAACGAAACTAGATGAAATTTAAAGAGGATATTTAGACTTATTTTTCTGCATATTCATTTCATAAACAAAAATTCCATATATAGGGTTACAAGGCAATACACCACTACTAATTATAGAGATCATTGCGAAAATAACGCCCGGTAACGCCGGGTGTAGTGGGGGAGGGGCGTTTTGGGGCGTTTTTTTTTTATTTTTTTTTTAAATCACGCCCCACTACGGGTGGTCTAAGGAACCAACTCAAAACATGCAAAACATTAAAAGTAAATATAGAAACACTAATAAATGTAAATTGGAAATAGTCAAAATATGCAAGCATGATCTTTGCCAATATGAACGTGAGTAGAGCAAACATCAATATAGTACCATCCATAACAAACTAAGGTTCACCAATTAACAAACATCATTTGGTTCAATCATGGACTCTTACAATATGTCTGAAGAAGAGGAAGGGCTACTCAAAGTGAATCAAATAAACGGGAGAATAGTTCTTCCTATGGTCATAAAAACCGCTATCGAACTCGATCTCTTTGAGACCATGGCGAAGACTCCTGGGGGCCGCTTCTCTTGTTTTGATCTCGCTTCTAGTCTCCCTAGTCAAACCCACGAAACCCCGGTCTTAATGGAACGGATTCTTCGGTTTCTCGCTGGCCACTCGATTCTCACATCAACCGTGGTAAAGGATGAACATGGAGATTCTAAGAACATGTATGGCATGACAACGGTGTCGAATTATTATGTTCGAAAACAAGATGGAACGTCTTATGCTTCAACACTTCTCCTTGCCTACGATAAAGTACTTGTTGATTGTTGGTTAGTTATCTATATTTACATCTTATTTCTAGATTTCTTAGATGTTGAATCCTGGACAAGATGACGTGAAATTCTAGTAATATGGCACACTTGTTTTCATTTATAAATAGTTAATGACGTTAAATATGATTTAATAGAGTTAAGCTATTACCATACCAATATGGTTTTAGTTATAGATAAATTTATTTTGAACGATGTAACCACTGAAGGTGGCAAATTTAATGGCCAAACATCTTTGGTAAATTTGCAGGGACAAAACAAAAACATTTTATTAATTGATATCACATATTATCTAGACTCATAATGAGTGAAGCCACTCATGACTACTCAAGATCTGATTTGTTAAAACTCGAATCTAGTGACTTTAAACGAGTTCAAGCTTAAATTTCAGCTCTATACAAAGGACTGTGACACTAGAAAGCCTATTATTCTTATAATATAATGTAGATGTGATGTGAAGTAATATAATTTGACGTAATATGATATACTATAAAGTAATAACAACAATATAATTTAATGTAATGTAACATAGCGTTAGAACCGTCCCAGAGAATCTTTGAGAATCTAGAGTCCCTAATCAAGTAGAAATTTTTTTTCCATAGATTGTAATAGGTTTAGTATACTTGCTAACTTTTGAATTCTTTAATACGTTTCTTTAGAGCCATTTTAATAAACTAGTAGGGTGCCCGCGCGATACGGTGGGGGTGACACTTTGCTTTGCGCCACTTTCTGGTAGTTTTATTATTCGTATAATATTTATGGTAGCATTATTGTGGTGGATATATGTCATAAGTATTACAAATGTCTAGTATATTAAATTTTGAATTTAAATAATCAAGTATTTCAAGAAAACCATTGACACAATAAAGTAACACGCGAATAAGAAAAAATAAGTTTTAAACACAAATAAAAGTTATATAAAGTAGTACAAAAATAAGGAAATATAAGTCTTAAATATAAAAGTTGAAAACTAAAAGCTCAAGTGTCAAATAATTTGCATCATGATGAAATCAGTTTAGTAATCATACGGCTTAAACATTCAAGGATGTCATCTATATTGTCACACCACCATTTGTATCATCGAGATCAGCGTCCTCCGGAATTGCTTTTATCTCTTCCTGTTTGATTGTTACATCCTTTGGAGGATGAGTTTCTTCTATGTTCTCCTCTTTAACTGATACATCAGTAGTAGTAGCTGTAGCTGGAGTAATTTGGGGAACTGAAAAAAAAGTTTAAGAATTTTAGTTACATGTTTTTATCATGTTACCGTTATAAATAATATAGGATAAAAAAACGACGTTCACAGTTAAACATAAAACAAACAATATATCATGTTTTAGAAACATGCATGCCTGTGTAAAGATCTTAAAGAATGAATATTGAAGCTCCAAAACCACTGAATAATAAATAAGATGAATCTTAAGTGTGAGCATAGAAGAATAAATCAAAGTTATACACAACAGAAAATTGAAATATCTATTAACCAAAAATTCTAAAGAACAAAAAATTTCTTAAAGTGAAAAAAATTAATGAATTATACTATATATAGAACCTGTAAACCAACGAATTGAATAACCTGTAACTTTTTTCAACTAACTAATATTATCTATAAGAGTATTTTTGAACTTATAATCCCTAAAAAAATGCAACAGAATCTAGTATTCAGTTTTTTAAGATGTATTATGTTTAGATTATGGAGTTTTTTCCTAAAAGTTTGTTGGTGGAAAACTTATTTACCAAACTTCTAAAAAAAAACGCTTTTATAAAAAAAAGGTTTTATGAAAACGAAAATGCTTCTAAAAACGTTTTTATAATTTTTTTATGAATATTAAAATTCCATTTTGTTGAATATGGTATTATATAAAGTTTTTTAATATAACCAATTAGATAAAACAAGTGAGCTTGTTTGATGTCAATTTACTACCTGCTTACCCATGTAAGTGTGTGCACCCAACTAAGTAAATACACAAACATACATAATACGAACAAAGCTCATATCAAACCCGTATGTGCAAGGTTTCGAAATTTAGTTAGAGTGACAAGGTTTAGAATATTACTGAACTGATACTAATGACAACAACGTAGAGAGTCTTGAGCATTTGAAATGTGATAGGACACATTGCTTTAATCACTTGTACACTAATGCATCATCTACGTGTACATTTTAATCCGCACAACAATATTGACCAAGACAACTATCGAAATGTCGACAAAAAATGAGTAGGTTATAATGGTACCTTTGGATTTTTTAAAAACATTATAGTTTATAAAATATGACAAGAATACGTAAAATAATTATAATTTTTTTGTAGAAAGAGATAAGTGTAACTAATTAGCCATAATTTTGTTAAAATAAAGGGATTTAAATGTAATAATACGAGGGACTAAAATATAATTAGTGTTTAAAAGAACAAGTTGCCCTCATTTTAGGGGTGTTTTTATAAATAAAGAGGGAAGAAGTTCTTATTTTTTTGGTATCTTAAAATACCCATTCCTCATGCATTATAATATAGTATAGATAGTTTACACATTTAACCCTTTATCAATGAAAGAGTTTTAAACATTTAACCCGTTATCAATGAAAGTTTTAAAAGTGACCCAGTTTATTTGGGGCAGGTATCATCTAAAAGATGCACTTATTGAGGGAGGGGATCCATTTGACAAGGCTCATGGGATGAATTTATTTGAGTATCCTGCAAAAGACAATAGATTCAATAATGTATTCAACAAGGGCATGTATGACTTCACAACAATTGTGATGAAGATGATTCTTGAAAAGTACAAGGGATTTGAAGGAGTGAAAGAAGTGATTGATGTTGGTGGTGGTTTAGGTGCTAACCTTGAGCTTATTGTTTCTAAGTACCCTAACATTAAGGGGATCAACTTTGACCTACCCCATGTCATTAAGGATGCACCTCCTTGCCCAGGTAAAAATTCAATTTCATAGACCACTGATTATGATTTTAAGAAATGACATATCAAACCAACTGTATTAAGTGGGTTCAGGGGCGCAGGATAAGTGGGGTGGGGGCGAATTTTTCGCTCAGTAGTGTTATATATGTAGTTTTTGTATAGAATTTTTTTGGTATATACGTTCCCCCCCCCCCCCCCCCCCCCGCGCGCGTTTTCGATGGCAAGCTTCGCCACTTAGTGGGTTGAACCGATTTTCCAAACTCGTTAGTTTGTATCATAACTTTTGAAATTATAAAGATGGTTTACGAGTACATAACCATAATTTCAAACGTGAAAAGAAGTGTAAATAATAAAAAGGTTAAACAACCAGTTCCAAGTGTCAAACTGGATTGGACCATTAAACCACTAAACTATGAACATCGAATTGTTTGGATGTCAAACTGACAATAATTAAGACTTTAAGTCAATGATAATTACTTGATGCTCCTGACTAGGTGTGGAGCATGTCGGAGGAGATATGTTACAAGGTGTTCCTAAAGGAGATGTTATTTTCATGAAGGTTTGAACATCAAGCTCTTTTAACATTATCTTAGTTTAAATAATAATGTTTTTTTTTTTGTTAAATAACCACAATTATTTTTCATCTTCTTTTAGTGGATACTTCATGACTGGAGTGACAATTATTGCATCAAGCTTCTAAAGAACTGTTGGGCGGCATTGCCAGAGCATGGTAAGGTGGTGATAGTTGAAGTGATCATTCCCGACCCTGAAAGTGATATCAATTGTAGTGATGAAGTTTCTAAAACCGCTATGGGCGATGATATTACTATGTTGGTTGTTACCCCTGGTGGCAAAGAGCGTACCGCAAAAGAATACAACGTTTTGGCCAAAGAAGCAGGTTTCGCTTCTATGGAAATTGTTTGCGGGATCTCTACTTTTTGGATCATGGAATTCTACAAGAATATTTAACTTATAAGTTGAATGTAATTGCCTTGTAACGAGGATCTGAAGTTAAAGGACTTTATGTTTCATTTCGTTTTATATGAAAATAAATGTGAAAGTGATTTGTTATGATGCATTTCTCTAATTATAACCTAGCTAGGTATAATTCTCTATAAATCGAGATGTTTTTGTAAGATTGATTACAAGATATTGAAAATGCATTATTTTGTGCATAATTATCTCTCCTTGTTTCACTCTCAATCAAAGATCCACGCATATCTCCAGCCATTATTTTTAATTCTCTTTTATTTGTTTCCTTAGTTTGGTCTATTGTTTTGCCTATTTAAGGTCTATTCTTCTTTGTATTTGATCATCAGAAAAAAGGCATATGCCAAATGAATAAAACTCTGATTAAGAAAATCAGAATGGGGAGAATGCCCACGGTCACGATGTGACAACTCGAGTTTTCAAGGTCTCTATCCGATTTAACTTCGTACTTATTTGCTAAGTGTGTTTAATAATTATTGAGGGACAAAATAAGTGTATTCGTGATGTGTAATATACATGTTGTTTATATATTTTTGGTGTGCATGTTAATAATGTGCTTTGTGTCAACTTGTGGCTTATAATTAAATATGTAACCTTAGTCGAATACCCCTGTCCTCACGAAATCACTCATGGACGAAAAACACAAAAGTGTTTTCGCCAGGAGGTGGGCCGGCGAAAAGCAGAAATGGGCCTCGGCCCAGTATAGAGCTATTATATGTTTTGATTTCGACCCTTTACGTGAAAGTGTAATCCGAAAACCCTACCCCTTCTCCTATTGGCGACGGCAGGCCCCACTCCCTCCACTCCCTCTCGAGAATTTCATCATTTCACTTTGTGTTCGGTTAGTAATGTCTTGATTGTTTTATTATGTTTAGATAGTGCAGCCATGTGAATGATGATTACTTCATGATGACACCCATTTTGTTTATGTTTGCATGTGTAATTGTCAGTGTCATGTGACCTTTCATTTGTGTGTGCAACTGGTTAATGTCAGACATGTTTAATTAGATCAAATGCAATCAGACAAGTGCTCTCACAAATCGATGATCTCATGATTTTTGCCTAATGATTTAATTCAAGATATGTTTGTTGAATATGTTAATGATTAGAGTTTGCGCATCTTAATGGCCACTGTTCGCTTTGAATATTAAGCAAGTAATAATCGTTTAATGGTTACAAGTATGTGTATTGTTAATGCTTCGACTTCACGATAATGTTAAATCGAAAACTTGATAGTTGATTGTTGATATACGATGTAACTGTAAGATATGATTAGGGTTATGGTATTGTGTAATTGATATTATTGTTGCTGTTGAAGTCGACGAAAACAAGGGCCAGACGAAAACACAAGGAGTGTTTTCGCCATACTTTATGTTCGACGAAAACCCTTGGGATTTCGTCGCCCAAAGGGTTTTCGCCACATTGATTTTCGTCGGGTGTTATGAATATTAACCCTGTTAGTTATTAACGCTGTTAGTTGATAAACCCTGTTAAGTTGTTAACTCTGTTAGATTCCAATATGACACTCTGTTAAGTGAGTAACTTTTGTTAACCCTGTTAGTTAATTCCGTTAGTTAATTAACGGTGTTAGTTTATTATTCCTGTTATGTATATGAATCCTGTTAAATTGCTAACTTCGTTAAGACTGTTAACCCTCTCAAGTATGTTAATGAATAGCCATGTTAGTACAAACTGTGATGGACATTTATGTGAAACATAAATTGCATGAGAACAAACTAATTGTTATGTGCTACTTGATGATGATTGCATAAACATACTATGTGACATAAATGGCATGTGAATCATTACGAACTTGAACTGATTGAGTATACGTGCATACTATAGGACTTGATTGATTACTTGCGAGCACATAGTTTAGCATACCGAGCAAACCAAGGTGAGTTCACACTCCTAAGGCATGGGATTCCCGGTGGGCTGGGAATGGGATTGAATATCTACTCGAACTATTATTACTATTAAACTACTTACTACTGTCCTCGGATTGAAGGGCACGTACGTAAAAACCTACGTACACTCATACTTACTACTGTCCTCGGATTGAAGGGCACGTACGTAAAACCTACGTACACGACCATAAGACCATCAACTCTATCAATTGAAGTCCCTCATTTATCGACTTAATCGCCGAGGCCTATGGCGAGCGGGTCATTAGTTAATAGCGCTATTAGGTTTAACAAACCTCACACCGTGCCAGTCGGACGGGCGTGTACTAATGGACTATGGGCAAAGGGTCAATGCTGATAGACATTGACTTAGGGCACCTCTTACATTTTCGTAGCAGTCGATACGCGTGGTCTAGTAACACATGGGAAGCCCCCACCAACCTTCGCAAACATGTCTGGGAGACCGCGATACGAATTAATACGATACATGGTTTGCAAAACGAACATACGATTTACGAAACGAATGCTATAACCAAACAAGCAACTGTGAACTCGCTCAACTTTGTTGTTGATTCGTTGCTACATGCCTTGCAGGTCGTTAGGTACTCATGGAGCTTGCATAGGGAGGCGCGGTCGTTGTGGGACATGGTAGTGTGTGCCATGCTAAAAACATTACTTTATTTCGTACTTAATACTTGCATTGGGTTTTACAATTATGCTTCCGCTAAACACTTAACTACGTCTTTGATTTGAAACACCTTTCATATTGTGTGGTTGAATTTTACTTATTACTTGTTATGTTCAATATGATTGGTGGCTTGATCCTGGTCAGTCACGCCTCCAAGCGGTGATACTCCGCGTGTGGATTTTTGGGGGTGTGACAGATTGGTATCAGAGCCATTGGTTATAGTGAACTTGGTTTTAATAAGGGAAAAAGTTTTTGTTAAAACCAGAATATAACCTGAACAGTGCTCCACGATCCACAACGACGCTTCGCTCTACGTGCAAGACTCAACATTCTAGGTGATACGATTTATGTTTACATTGCCTACTTGCTAGATTATATAGAACTTTGCTCATGGTATGCTTAGATAAACGCAACAACTATTGTTTGAAAACACTTGTGTGCTTACTCTCTTCTGTCATCGCACTTTCGCGAACCTTTCTCACTCATGTTTCCTTTGATATGAAGATCATGAGTGGACGCGTTAACTTAACTCAAGCCCAGTTGGCGGCTTTGATCACTGAACAAGTTACTGCAGCACTCGCAGCTGCCCAGGCAGGAGGTATAACCTGCCATCACAACTTACTCTAGGATCTTTAGATCCTACTCTCGTAAACCAACACTTGTGCTTAATTTTGTTTTACACACACGACAGGCCAGCATGCCCAGCTACCTGTGTGCACTTTCAAGACTTTTATGGACTGTCGCCCTAGTACTTTCAGTGGCACTGAAGGAGCCGTTGGACTCCTCCATTGGTTTGAAAAGCTCGAGTTTGTCTTCGAGATGTGTGAATGCCCTGAGGCTCGTAGGGTGAAGTACGCCACTGGTACTCTCGAAGGCACTGCGCTAACTTGGTGGAACGCGCAAGTTCAGATGCTGGGGCTGGCGGCTGCTAATGCCACCCCATGGAATGATTTTAAGGAACTGATCAAACGTGAATACTGTAGTCGTGATGACATCCACAAGCTGGAAGTGGAGTTCTTTAACCTAAAGATGACGGGGTCAGAGATAGAAGCGTACACGAAACGATCCAACGAACTAGCAGTGTTATGTCCAACTATGGTGGATCCTCCCATCAAACGCATTGAGCTGTATCTCAAAGGCTTAGTACCAGAAATTCAAAGCCATGTGACTGCTGCTAACCTTGCTACTATTCAAGATGTTACTCGTCTTGCTCATCGTCTCACAGACCAGGCAGTGGAACAGAACAAACTGCCTAAACGTATTGGTGCTACTACTACTACTTCTGCTATTCCCAGTAACAACAAGAGAAAGTGGGATGGAACCTCCAGCAAGGGTTCAACTTCAGTTCAGTCCCAGGCACAACAGCGAAAGATTGATGACTATCAGAGCCTTGGTCAGCAATCTTCTGGTAGTCAAGGGCAGGGTGGATATCGAGGAAACCACCCAAAGTGCAACAGATGCAACAGGCACCACAGTGGTCAGTGCAACAGGGGTCGTTGCCAGAGGTGTCTCAAGATGGGTCATGAAGCTAAGGATTGCAGGAGCTCACGACCTGCGAATCAGAACCAACAACAACAACCACCAGCTCCACAGAACCAGCAACGACAGCGAGGTAACAGGGGATGCTTTCAGTGTGGTGCTGAAGGCCACTTCAAGCGGGACTGCCCCCAGTTAAATCAAAATCCGAACAACAACAACAACAACAATAATCAGGGCAATGGGAACAACAACGGGGGAAACAATGGAAACAATGGCGCCCGAGGTCAAGCGTTCGTGATTGGTCAGGGTGACGCAAGGAATGATCCTAACGTGGTGATGGGTAAGTTTCTTCTCTACGACTTTTATGTTACTGTCTTATTTGATTCGGGTGCCGATACCAGTTATGTGTCTCTAAAAGTTAGTCAAATGCTCAAGCGCACACCAACACTTTTGAACACCAAGCATGTCGTAGAATTAGCAAATGGTAAAAGTTTAGAGGCCACACACATAGTCAAGGGTTGTAATCTCGTCTTAGCTGGTCAGACTTTCTCCATCGATCTCATTCCTATAGTTTTGGGTAGTTTCGACATCGTCATTCGGATGGATTGGTTATCCCAACAGCAAGCAGAGATCCTATGCAAAGAGAAGATTGTTCGTTTTCCCCGTTCTGGCAAAGAACCTCTCTAAATTCAAGGCGAAAAGAGCGGTGCTGTAGTGGGCATTATCTCCTTCCTTAAGGCCCAGAAGTGTTTGCGAAAGGGCCACACCGCTATCTTAGCACTTGTTACTGATTCATCAACGAAGGAGAATAAGATAGAGGATATTCCAGTTGTACGTGATTTTCCTCAAGTGTTTCCTGAAGATTTACCTGGGCTACCGCCTCATCGCCAGGTCGAATTTCAAATCGAGCTAGCTCCTGGAGCAGCACCCATACCTCGAGCACCTTATCGCTTAGCTCCAACCGAATTGGAAGAACTGTCCAAGCAATTGCAAGAACTCTTGGATAAGGGTTTCATTCGTCCTAGCTCTTCGCCCTGGGGAGCTCCAGTATTATTTGTGAAGAAGAAAGACGGTACCTTCCGTATGTGCATAGATTGCCGCGAACTGAACAAGGTGACCGTGAAGAATCGCTATCCTCTCCCACGCATTGACGACTTGTTCGATCAGCTGCAAGGGTCGAGCTACTATTTAAAGATTGATCTGAGGTCAGGCTACCATCAACTGAGAGTCCGGGACGAGGACGTCTCCAAAACAGCATTCAGAACACGCTACGGCCATTACGAGTTTCTGGTCATGCCATTCGGGCTAACAAACGCGCCTGCAGTCTTCATGGATCTTATGAACAGAGTGTGCAAGCCTTACTTGGATAAGTTTGTGATTGTATTCATCGATGACATTCTGATCTACTCCAAGAGTCAGGAGGAACACGAGCAGCATTTACGACTCATTTTGGAACTCCTTCAAGCTGAACAGCTGTACGCCAAGTTTTCAAAATGCGACTTCTGGCTTCGTGAAGTCCACTTTCTAGGCCATGTGGTAAACAAGGATGGGATTCATGTTGATCCATCCAAGGTTGATTCGATCAGGAACTGGCCCGCACCCCGTACACCAACAGAAATCCGCCAATTCTTGGGTTTGGCGGGCAATTATAGAAGGTTTATCAAAGACTTCTCCAAGATTGCACAACCCCTCACCCTACTAACTCAGAAAGGCGTTATCTCTCGTTGGGGTAATACACAGGAATCTGCATTTCAGCACCTAAAAGATAGGCTCTGTAGCGCACCTATCCTCTCATTGCCAGAGGGCACAGACGATTTTGTGGTCTATTGCGACGCATCCATTCAGGGTCTTGGATGTGTGTTGATGCAACGTGACAAGGTCATAGCCTACGCCTCACGCCAACTTAAAGTTCATGAAAGGAACTACACTACACACGATCTGGAGCTGGGAGCTGTTATTTTCGTGCTCAAGATATGGAGACATTACCTGTACGGTACCAAGTGCACCATCTACACCGATCACAGGAGTCTCGAGTATATCTTCAAACAGAAGGAATTAAACATGCGTCAGCGTCGATGGGTCGAGCTTTTAAATGATTACGAATGTGCCATCAAGTACCATCCGGGCAAGGAAAATGTTGTGGCTGACGCCCTCAGTCGAAAGGATACTACGCCTAAGCGCGTGCGAGCATTACAACTCACCATCCAATCTAGTCTTCCTTCACAGATACGAGATGCTCAGGTAGAAGCATTGAAACCAGAAAACGTCAGGGCTGAAGCCCTACGCGGCTCAAGGCAACGATTAGAACAAAAGGAAGACGGTGCCTGCTATGTAACAGGACGCATCTGGGTCCCACTCTATGGAAATTTACGAGAACTTGTAATGGATGAAGCACATAAGTCTCGCTACTCAGTACATCCTGGTTCAGATAAGATGTACCACGATCTCAGAACTACGTATTGGTGGCCTAGCATGAAAGCTCACATAGCAACTTACGTTAGCAAATGTTTGACTTGTGCGAGAGTCAAGAATGAATATCAGAAACCATCGGGCCTACTCCAACAACCAGAGATACCACAATGGAAATGGGAGTAAATTTCCATGGATTTTTTTACTGGCCTACCTAGATCTCAACGTGGAAATGATACTATTTGGGTGATCGTGGATCGACTCACAAAGTCTGCACACTTCTTGGCTATCAAGGAAACGGATAAGTTCTCCACTCTAGCAGACGTTTACTTAAAGGAAGTGGTTTCGAGGCACGGAGTGCCAACCTCTATTATCTCCGATCGTGATGCACGATTTACTTCAGAACTGTGGCAGGCAATGCACAAATCTTTTGGCTCTCGATTAGACACGAGCACCGCTTACCATCCGCAAACAGATGGGCAGTCTGAACGCACCATCCAAACTCTAGAAGACATGCTTCGTGCATGTGTAATCTACTTCGGCAACGGCTGGGAAAAACATCTCCCGTTAGTGGAGTTTTCGTATAACAACAGTTACCACACCAGCATTCAAGCCGCTCCATTTGAGGCATTGTACGGGTGTAAATGCCGATCAACTCTTTGTTGGGCAGAGGTGGGTGATAGTCAGATCACAAGTCCAGAACTGGTAGTAGACGCAACAGAAAGGATTGCACAGATACGATAACGCATGGCGGCAGCTCGCGACCATCAGAAAGCCTACGCAAACAAGCGCCGGAAACCTCTAGAATTCCAGGTCGGGGACCGGGTTCTACTCAAAGTTTCACCCTGGAAGGGTGTGGTTTGTTTTCGCAAACGGGGCAAACTCAATCCGCGTTACGTCAGATCGTTCGAAATCATAGAGAAAATAGTCAAGGTGGCCTACAAACTGAACCTACCAACAGAACTCAGTGCAGTTCACAACGTTTTTCACATGTCGAATCTGAAGAAGTGTCTGTCAGATGAGACCCTCATAGTTCCTCTGAAGGAACTCACTATCGACGATCAGTTGCGATTCGTCGAGGAACCAGTTGAAATCACGGACCGGGATGTTAAGGTCCTCAAGCACACCAGAATACCTCTTGTTCGAGTTCGTTGGAACTCCCGTCGTGGCCCAGAGTTCACCTGGGAACGAGAGGACCAAATGAAACTCAAGTACCCCCAGCTGTTCGGGAACAGTGCAACCACTACTGAGGCTGAAGCTACTACAGAATTTCGGGACGAAATTCCAAATCAACGGGGGGATGATGTGACACCCCAGGAAAACCAGTAAACTACACAACACAACTAGCTTCCTCAGTAACCACGTGCTAAATTTCGGGACAAAATTTCTTTCAAGTTGGGGATAATGTGACAACTCGAGTTTTCAAGGTCTCTATCCGATTTAACTTCGTACTTATTTGCTAAGTGTGTTTAATAATTATTGAGGGGCAAAATAAGTGTATTCGTGATGTGTAATATACGTGTTGTTTATATATTTTTGGTGTGCATGTTAATAATGTGCTTTGTGTCAACTTGTGGCTTATAATTAAATATGTAACCTTAGTCGAATACCCCTGTCCTCACGAAATCACTCATGGACGAAAACACAAAAGTGTTTTCGCCAGGAGGTGGGCCGGCGAAAAGCAGAAATGGGCCTCGGCCCAGTATAGAGCTATTATATGTTTTGATTTCGACCCTTTACGTGAAAGTGTAATCCGAAAACCCTACCCCTTCTCCTATTGGCGACGGCAGGCCCCACTCCCTCCACTCCCTCTCGAGAATTTCATCATTTCACTTTGTGTTCGGTTAGTAATGTCTTGATTGTTTTATTATGTTTAGATAGTGCAGCCATGTGAATGATGATTACTTCATGATGACACCCATTTTGTTTATGTTTGCATGTGTAATTGTCAGTGTCATGTGACCTTTCATTTGTGTGTGCAACTGGTTAATGTCAGACATGTTTAATTAGATCAAATGCAATCAGACAAGTGCTCTCACAAATCGATGATCTCATGATTTTTGCCTAATGATTTAATTCAAGATATGTTTGTTGAATATGTTAATGATTAGAGTTTACGCATCTTAATGGCCACTGTTCGCTTTGAATATTAAACAAGTAATAATCGTTTAATGGTTACAAGTATGTGTATTGTTAATGCTTCGACTTCACGATAATGTTAAATCGAAAACTTGATAGTTGATTGTTGATATACGATGTAACTGTAAGATATGATTAGGGTTATGGTATTGTGTAATTGATATTATTATTGCTGTTGAAGTCGACGAAAACAAGGGCCAGACGAAAACACAAGGAGTGTTTTCGCCATACTTTATGTTCGACGAAAACCCTTGGGATTTCGTCGCCCAAAGGGTTTTCGCCACATTGATTTTCGTCGGGTGTTATGAATATTAACCGTGTTAGTTATTAACGCTGTTAGTTGATAAACCCTGTTAAGTTGTTAACTCTGTTAGATTCCTATATGACACTCTGTTAAGTGAGTAACTTTTGTTAACCCTGTTAGTTAATTCCGTTAGTTAATTAACGGTGTTAGTTTATTATTCCTGTTATGTATATGAATCCTGTTAAATTGCTAACTTCGTTAAGACTGTTAACCCTCTCAAGTATGTTAATGAATAGCCATGTTAGTACAAACTGTGATGGACATTTATGTGAAACATAAATTGCATGAGAACAAACTAACTGTTATGTGCTACTTGATGATGATTGCATAAACACACTATGTGACATAAATGGCATGTGAATCATTACGAACTTGAACTGATTGAGTATACGTGCATACTATAGGAATGGGATTGAATATCTACTCGAACTATCATTACTATTAAACTACTTACTACTGTGCTCGGATTGAAGGGCACGTACGTAAAACCTACATACACTCATACTTACTACTGTCCTCGGATTGAAGGGCACTGATGCGTGTGAAGTGTTATATATATTAGGTGTATATTTTAAGCCCTTTAACACTTTTTTAGCCTAGTTTTAAATTTATAAAACACGATATTTACTAACACTAAACACACATATGGGCAAGTGCACCCATCGTGAGCGTAGTATAGTGTTGGCAAGATACCGAGGTCGTCCAAGGACACAAGAGCTTTTAGTACCGGTTTATCCTCAACGTCTAATCAAATTAAAAAGTTTAGAAAAAGGTTTTTAAACTAAGAAAATAAAAACTAACTAAAATGCTGAAAAGTAAAAATAAAAGAAAAACAGATAGACAAGATGAATCACTTGGTTCCGACTCGTGTATAGTGTAACCTTTGATTATTTCCGCACTTTTGCACTATTTTAAGAGATTATCTTAGTTATTGTAGTAGGCCCCTCTTTTGGAGGTGACGTTACCCTCAACCCAGTAGTTTGAGTCAGCAAGGATACAATCCTAAAGGGTCGGATTATTGAAAGATAATTAATTAAGTTATTAATGCAAATTATGGTAGGCCCCTCTTTTGAAGGTGACGTTACCCTCGACTAAGTAGTCTGAGTCAGCAGGGATACAGTCCTAAATAGCCGGGTTATAGTATTAATAGTAGTTAACTTATGAGGGGATCAAAGAGTTTGGACCCCCGCCATCCAATACCGTTAAGTATTGAAGGAGGTCCTACTAAATTTGACCCAGGTCCCTTGCAGGATCTCTAAACGCTGAACAACGGCAAGACTCTTACCAAACCGTTCCCTTAACCCCCGACCAGGTAGCCAACATACCTCCATATAAACCGTGGAGATATGAATGGTGAAAATCTTTTATTTTATATAGACAGTAAAATAATGCCAAGACACCACGGACAAACGATAAGGAAGAATCACCTTCAACATAAGAAACTAGTTATTAAAGTCATTAATACAAAACCAAGTAAAAAGTGCGAAAAGATTAAAAATAAAAAGTATTACACTAGACACTTGTCTTCACCAAGTGATGTAAGAGACTTAGGCAAACATGGCCTTGATTGTCAAGAACTCTTACGATCAATCTTGGATTCCGAGACGACTCACACACTCTATGATGGACAATGGATGATGGTGGTGGATGATGGTGTTATGGTGGTGGTGGGTGGTGGGTGAAGTGTGAGAGAGGTGGTGTGCCAAGGGATGGTTTGAGCTTGAGCCAAGCACTCCTATTTATAGGCTGAACAGAAGCTCGGGCACGGCCCCGTGTCCAGTGGGCACGGCCCCGTGTCGACATCCTTCTCTTTCTTCATTTAATGCAGCTTGTCTTATTAGTTGACCACGCCCCCATGTCCGCTGAGCACGACCCCGTGTGCAGAAGAATATTTGTACTATAAAGATTTGCCTGGATTCTGCGAATCTTATAGTTGACCACAGCCCCGTGTCCGCTGAGCACGGCCCCGTGGTGGGCAATAGAAGCTTCTACCACTTTGTCTTTTCTGCTGACACTTGGGCACGCCCCCGTGCTGGCTGAGCACGGGGCGTGTTCAGTCTTCTGTCTTCTTGTTTTGCTTGGGAATGTTAGACCCAGTACAGTCTCAAAACAACTTCTTTTCACGTAATATGGCAAGTGATTTCAGTAGATGTGAAAAAGATGTGCGGAAATGGAAATCAGACTTTCAAGAAGCAAGACCTACAGAATTATCAAGTTTATATCACTTTGAAACAAAAATGGTTTACAAGGTGATTGTAAGATTATTATCTAATACAAACGAATCTTGAATTCTGTGGGGGAGAGAGCAATGGAATTTAGATGTATGTGTGAATGCTAAGCTTCAAACTCACTCAGCTTCTCCTGGTTGAGTCTTCTATTTATAGACGGCTTGTATGAATAAACAATAGTTTATTCATACAATAATTCCGGCAAAAAGTAGCCAATTGACATATTCATTGATTCCAACGTTCAAGTTGCCTTTTTCATCATGATATCATTTAATGTCAACTTGCTTCGGTAAGTGTGGCAGGACAGAGCCAATTTCAGACAAGTGGGTTATTTCATCAGAAATTCTGATAAACCACTTCATCAGAAATTCTGATGAACAAATCATCAGAAAATCCTTGATGATCAGAATCGTCAGATACTGATGATATTTCATCAGAAATATCATCAGATCCATCAGAAATGACCTCTTCTGATAATCCAATTCAGCTCTTGATCAACTTGTGATTCTTTGAAGTAGATGCTATGTATTCCGGTTGTCCCATCTGATCTTCTTTTTCGAGTTCGTGATCTTCAGGACTGTGATCTCTTCATAGATCCAGTTGATTGTGTTTTTCTTCAATACTTACAAATAAAGTTTCCTAACAGTTTCCCCCTAAGTATTGTAAGAAAATGAACTACCTCTATATCAAACATAAACAACTTTCTTTGAAAGAGAAATTCAAAAACAACTAAGTTCAGAAACATTTGAACATAGTCAAACCAACTAAAAATCAGACATTGATAAAATATTGTTCATAAACAGGAAATTTAATCTTATTAAATCGTTAGTTGATCTTCACTCCACTTCTGTATTTGTCTCCAGGTTTCAGCCTTTTCTTGTAGTCAATTGCCTTTTGAGTTTCTTTGTACATTTCTTTATACCATCCTCTTGCTTCCATCCAATTTTCAATGCACTCTTCAATTGTTTTTCTCAGCTTTTCATTGTTCTTTCCCTTCTTTTTGAGCTGCTCTTGTTTTTCATTCATGCAGTTTTTTATATATTTCAGAGTTTGATTTGAATACCTGCATATATCACTGATTCTGAACAGAGCTTTCTCTTTATTAGCATCTTTGAAGACTACACTCATTTCTGGTTGATCAAAGATTGCTCCAGTTCTTAATAGTTTAGAAGCAATTTCAGCTGGAATTGAAGTGTTCGGAGGTGGTATTAGCACTTTGTTGCTGTACTCAAAATTGATACATAGATCAAAGTCTGCCAGTGCAGCCCTTTTGTATAACTTTGCTCCTGCACTTTTGAGACTTTCAAGGGCTCTTCTGATTATAACTGAAATACCTTTCATTTCATCAATGATATTCTTCATTTTGACTATTCCCAATGGGTGAATATCATCAGCCAGATCTGCATCAGTAACCTTTTGTTGACTGTTGTCTTTTCTGATCAAGGTATGCTTGTTTTGTGCTTCATTGCCTAGGATGCCTCCTCCAGTGGTCATTGTATCAATTCTTTCAATTGATACTATTGGATTGGTTATGTGCTTGTGTAAAATTACCCAACCTCCATTGTTTCTGTTTTCAATAATACCTTTGCTCATTGGAGAGAGTGGTCTCTTTGGGTTGTCTTATGGACCTTTCCAATAGTAATTCTTTAGATGTTCTTCAGGATACATAATAGTGTGTAAATCACCTTTTAGCACTTCCATTTCTCTGATGTTCCCTTCTGAATCTTCTATCATTTCTTTTCTTGGCCTTTTTGAGGAAGTCACTTCATGTTCCATTCTTCTCTTTTCTTTTGTATCCATTGATATGCTCAACTCTGTTTCTCCTGTGTTGGTTGTAGAAACTAGTTGTACTGGAACATGATCTTTCGGTTGTACCCTTGATGTGTCTGGCTTTGAGACATTTGGTGGAGGACCCATGAATATCTTATGTTTATCTTGAGGTGGACCCATGGGTTGCTTCTGTTTTTGAGCTGTTGAGGTTTCTGTTGGTTTGGTTAGCTCTTGTTGAACAATTTCTGGTTGTTGTTGAGAAGTTTCTGATCTTCTTGCTTGTCTTTCTTGTGGAATTGGAGCTTTCAGTTCATGAAGATCAATATTTGCTAGTCTGGCAACATTATACTGCAATCTCTTAACTAACAAATGAACATTAGTAAGAGCTTGAGTATTTGTTTCCTCTTGTTTCTTCATTTTCTGTAACTCTTGATTTTCTTGATTTCTTTGTGCAGCTAATTCCATCAACAGTTTCTCAAAAGCCTCAGTCATGCTGCTGTTGTTGGCTCTGAGGAACTGTATTTCTTCAAGAAGCTTCCCTGAACTTGAGCTTTCTCCTGCAGTTGCACCCTCAGCCATCTTTTTCTTGATATCATTCAGTTCCTTGATAGCTTTCTCAATTTCTGATGAGCTTTCTTTGTTTTCTGATGATTTTTGCAATTTGTTGAGAGTTGCAGTATTGTCTTCAGTTTGCTTCTGCACAGCTTTGACAGTTTCTGACAAAAACTTGATTTCTAACTTTTGATTTCTGATTTCTTCTAGTATTAGATCAAGTTTTTCTTCTGTTGCTGTTTTCACAGTAGCAGCTTTATCTTCAGGTTCTCTTTGAAATTGTTTGGGTGACATATATTGATGTTCTTGGGAAATTGGAAAAACAACAGATGTTTCTCTTCTACCACCAGCAGAAAACACATTCTCTGCTGTTTTAAGGTTAAAAGGATTGGACGAATCCAAATTCCTTATATCCTCACCAGAAGATTGAAACAAATTCAAGTTCTGGGTTTCCTCATATCCTTGAACCTTTTCAGGTTCTCCATGAGTTGTTGAGAAACTTTTTGTTTTCTCATCCAGGTTTCCTTGATCAGCAGGCTGATCTCCACCTGTTGTTACTACATTTTCCTCCTCATAATCTGATTCAGAAAATGAGTCTTTTGTTTTACTCACATCTTGTTTTGAAGAAATAGTTTCTCTAAGTAAGATTTCATGTTTTCCTTGAATTGATTCATCAGAATCATTCTCAGAATCATAAAATATGTTTATTTTAGACTGTTGTGCACCTGTTTCTCCAATGTGTGAGTCTTCAGCATGATGTCCTTCAGCCACAGGATTCATATTTATATCTTTATCAGCTAGATGATGATCAGATTCATCCTTCTGTTCCATTCTTGGTGTGCTTGACTCCTGTGCATCATGCTCCATAGGAAACACTTGTTCAAAAACTCCTTTTCTTCCTGACTTTTTGTTCAACATTTTCAGGTATTCTGCTCTGTATGGTGATTCTTCTGGTATCATACTCATCATTTTTTCTGTCAGAGCAGGTACATCATAATCTGACTTCCAAGACCCTGCAGCATTCCAAGGTTTCATAATTTCTGTCTTCCACATATTTTCTGATGCTGGTAATGCCATGTTTCTTTTCAGAAAAGCATCAGAAATTATGATAGATAGAAATCTTGGAAAGGGTAGAAGTGAATCTATTCTACCATCTTTGGTCAGAATTGATCTCCTGATCAGAATAAATATTTCTGCTCCATAATCAATGTTCAATCCATTAATTAGACTGAACATGATTGTTAGAATGTTCATATTTATCTGATCTGTACCTCCAATCTTTGACGATAGACACTTGTTCAGAATTTCCATTAAGACTTGCCAGAAGGCAGGTAGCTTGTTTCTCTTGAATTTATTGATTGTTGAAATCTTTGTTTTGTATCCCATTACAGCATCAAGTTGTGAGAACATATCTTCTCTTTCTGGTGACTTTTCAAAGTTTTGATGTAAGGGTAGCTCCAAACATTCCCTTATCGTTTCTGGTGAAATTTTAATGAAGATATTTCCCCATACATGTGTTGTTAGCTCAGTTTGACTTGAGATTTTGAGAGTTTTTACAACTTGTTGTATGATTTCTTGTGGTACCTCTCTGGTCTTTGTAAGAGCTTGAGCTAACGGGCATCTTGTTAGAAATTCAATGAGAATTTGACACTTCATATCATATTCTTCGATGTTATCATTCATTGCTTCATTGTTGCTCTTTAATGGAAGAAATTCATCTTCAGTGATGAAAGGAACTGAGTGTTTAACTTGAGGTATGTTGATGTTGACAGCAGCCATTGAGAATTTGGGTTTTGTTTTTGGAAAAGGGTTTTAGGGTTTTGAATTTGAAGGTTGAAGATGAAAGACTCTGTTTTTGAATGAGGTATTTATTGGGTGTATAGACAGAGATTTTTGAGTGTTTGTCGTGGGTTGTTTGAGTTCAGGGTGATTAATGACACCTTTAAGATGTTTTAATCCTTTAAGAAAACAACCGTTTTTGAAAAACCTTTGATTTATCTCTAATTTAATGTATATCCTTTTAAAGATACTTAGAGACTTCAAAGAGTTTGCAGATAAACACTAGTTTTCAAATTGCACCTTTTCTCTATGTGGGACCCCCTTTTAAAAGGTCCAATCGAAACCCTTTGTGTGTCTCCCCAGATATTTCTCATAATGATATATATATATATATATATATATCATCAGAAATTTTTTTTTTGTTGTTGAGATGAGAGGGAATAAGTAGAGTTCTGAGATTTTACTTACATTGTAGTTTTGCAGTTCTGAACTCCACACATTTGTTCTGATATACCAGAGGTATAGCTTGTTCCAGTCCTCAGAAAAAAAATTTAGAAAGAAACTTTTTCTTAACAATTTGGATTTTCATAAATTCAATTAAATCTGATTAACAGAATTGTTTTTCTGATGATATGTTAAACTTTCTGGTTTTTCAAAACAAAATATGATTTTCTGATTTGTTATCAGAATTTTCACAGTTTTCTGGTGAATGATCAGTTTTTCTGATTGATCATCAGATTTTGAGTTCTACTAACTTCTGTCAGTATTCATGTGTAATCCACCAGATTTTCTTTGATTTTATCAGTCAATTTGTGTTAGTTCCCCTAGATCTATTTACCAAAAAAATTTTAAAACAAACCAGTAGATAGAAAACATAAAACAAACATGTTTAAACGAAAACAAAACATAAAAACAAAGAAAACTACTCCTCCTCCTCTAACACATTGAACATGCACTTCACATATAACCAAAGACTGGTTACACGTCCGGTGTGATTCTTTGATGGCGTCAAGGTGGCTTCACTAATGTTTTCTTGAAGTACCAGCTCAGCTCTTGAGTAGCAGCTTCTCACTCCTCCAAAGTCCAGCTGACTAGTGATCACCTTGGTAACAAATCGAGGGTAAATCAGAAAGGGTTGTCGGTCGTGGATGTTTGCTTCTAGGTCTCTCATTAGAAACTTAGCATAGTTGAAAGGTTTTTCTTGTATCACAGCATGCACCACTTCCATCATCCTATTCGACAGCTCATTGAAGTGTCCAATTTTCTTGGAAAAGCAGACACTAAGCTGTGTTACCAAAAACTGGAAATGTGGTATAAAACCAGACTTGCTAATGGCCCTTGACGAGTTGAGTGTGTGATAGCCCATTTCAGTCAAGGTTTGTTGCACATTTTCTTTTTCCGGAAGTTGGATTTCATGATCATCACCCAGTTTGAGGACTTTTCTGATTGTTTCTTCTTTTAGAGTAATTTTTACTCCCATGGCCTCACTTTCAATCCACATGGAAGTACCACCAAAAACGATTTGAGAGTTCCACCAGAACTCTTGGAGAAGTTCTGGATATATGGTGACATGTGATGACACAGCAAAGCCTATAGGACTTCGCATGATCATATTGTACACAAACCTGCAGTCCTCCCATGCAGGTCCTTCCAAGTTGGATCTTAATCTAAGATTGTGAAGTCTGTGAAACGGAAGAGGGAATTGAGTGGCTTTCATCAATTTTGGGCGACCCATTTTTTATAAGGAAAATACTGTTGAAAGGCTTTTGAAGAGCTGGTTTTTGTTACAAATGTTCTTTTCAGGTTGTTAATATTTATAGGTGAAAGTGATGTTAACAACCAACCTTTTTCTCTTCAATTAAGAAGATATCTATCCCAGTGAATGTAATAGTGAGTGTAATAGTGATTTTGACAGTCTATCAAGCCCCATGTGTGAGTAAAGCATTTAATGACTAGGCATCTATTTTCATAGCTCCTAATGATTCTAGTGCCTACGTGTCACATTTAAGTTCCTTATGAAGAAATGACGTTGCATGCAAAAAAAATGAAATTCAATAAACTGAAAAGAAAATGAGACTGTTGATTATTACAGCTGTATGGAACTTCATCAGTATGCATGTTACTTTTCCCCCTTTTTGTTTTTTTTAAAAAAGACAAAACAAAAAAAACACGAAAATAAGTAATTACAATATGTGGAATGTGCATGAGGATGTATTTTTACAGATTATCCTTATGTTTCAAACATAATTTCTGATTTTATATCAGGAATTCTGGTGCTTTTACCAGATATCCTGATATTTCTTCAGAATATTTGATAAACTATCATTTATTGATAGTTCATCAGATTTTCTTGTGTTCCATCAGATTGATGGAATGTTTTATCAGAAACTAGTTGATTTGTTCTATGAATATCAGAATTTTGATTTTCAACAAGTTGGTCTTCAATTTGTGTTTTTGAGTTTTCTGAGAAATCTTCATCATTTAGATTAACCATGCCTAGTTTGCTGATTAAAAAATTGTGTCTCTTTTCATCAAGAGGTTTTGTAAAGATATCAGCAATTTGATTTTCAGTTGGAACAAAATACATTTCAATGTTACCTTTCTCCACATGATCTTTTATGAAGTGGTATCTGACATCTATGTGTTTGGTTCTTGAGTGATGAACAGGATTTTCAGTTATTGCAATGGCACTCTTTGAGTCACATAGAATTGGAATTCTTGTCAGAGTTACTCCATAATCTTTCAGTTGAGTTTGCATCCACAGCACTTGTGAACAGCAACTTGCTGCTGCTACATATTCTGATTCTGCTGTTGATGTGGCAACACAGTTTTGTTTCTTGCTCGCCCAACATACCAATTTTTCTCCCAAAAGTTGACAGGCACCAGATGTGCTTTTCCTGTCAATTTTGCACCCTGCATAATCTGCATCTGTGTATGCAATTAATTCAAGGTTTGTATCATTTGGATACCAGAGACCAATTTCTGATGTGCCTTTGAGATATTTAAAAACCTTTTTTACAGCTTTCAGATGGGATTCTTTAGGATCACATTGATATCTGGCCAGAAAACATGTTGCAAACATGATATCTGGTCTGCTTGCAGTTAAATAAAGCAGTGATCCTATCATCCCTCTATAGCTTTTAATATCAACACTTATACCATTTTTATCAGAATCTAACTTGTTCCCTGTTGCCATGGGAGTTTTTGGAACAGAGCAGTTTTCAAGTGAGTATTTTTGTAGAATTGTTTTCACATATTTTGATTGACTCAAAAATATTCCATCAATTCTTTGTTTTACCTGTAACCCTAAGAAAAAGGTTAACTCACCGATCATACTCATTTCAAAGTGGCTGGTCATCAATTTTTGAAATTTGTCACAAAATTTTTCATTTGTTGATCCAAATATAATGTCATCAACATATATCTGGACCAGCAAAGTGTGACCTTTGTGTGTTTTGAGAAAAAGAGTGGTGTCAATAGTTCCTTTGGTAAACCCAGAATTGAGTAAGAAGTTTGATAAAGTTTCATACCAGGCTCTAGGAGCTTGCTTCAACCCATACAAGGCTTTGTTTAATCTATAAACATGATTTTGAAATTTTGGATCAACAAAGCCTTCTGGTTGATGCACATAAACTTCTTCCTCAATTTTACCATTCAGAAAAGCTGATTTTACATCCATTTGATAAACTTTTAAATCCTTAGATGCAGCATAAGCAAGAAAAATTCTTACAGCTTCTAACCTAGCTACTGGTGCAAAGGTTTCGTCATAATCAATACCTTCTTGTTGACAGTAACCCTTGACCACTAACCTTGCTTTGTTTCTGGTGATTATGCCGTTCTCATCAGATTTGTTTCTGAACACCCATTTTGAGCCTATGACAGATTTGTCTTTTGGCTTGGGTACCAGATCCCATACCTTGCTCCTTTTAAATTGATCAAGCTCTTCTTGCATGGCTTGAATCCAGTCTGGGTCATTTAGAGCTTCCTTGACAGATTTGGGTTCTATCTTGCTTAAGAACCCAGAGAATGCACACTCATGTGTAGTGGCAGATCTTGTTCTGACACCATCTGCAGGATCGCCTATGATGTCAGAATGAACATGTCCTTTGATCTATCTTAACTTGTTGTGAAATGTTGTTGGTTCTGATGGATTTGAAGTTTCCCCCTGATCAGGTGCTACATTTGTCTGAAAAGTATCAGAAATCTGGATTTCTGATGTACTACATACTTGATTTGCAGGGTTAGAACATGAATAATCTTTTGATTTATTTTTGTAGGCATTATCATGTTCTAGGAAATCTTCATTTAATATTTCAAAGAGATGTTCATAATTTTCTTGTTTGTCAGAAAAATTTATTTCTTTTATGTACTCATCAGAAACCTCTGTTTCTGATGAGTCATCGAATGAGACATACAAACTTTCTCTGATGGTCCTGGTGTTGAGAATAAAAACTCTGTATGCTTTTGAGGACAAAGAGTAACCAAGAAAAATGCCTTTTTCTGCTTTTCTGTCAAATTTTTCAAGGCTTTCAAAATCATTAAAAACAAAACATCTACAACCAAATGTATGCAAAAATTTTATACTAGGTATTCTTCCATTTATAATGTTGTAAGGTGTTTTGTTGTGCCTTTTGTTGATTATGGATATGTTTTGTGTAAAACATGCATTTGCTATAGCTTCTGCCCAAAAGTGAGTGGGCAATTTAGCATAAGCTAGCATGGTTCTGGCAGCTTCTACCAAGGTCCTATTCCTTCTTTCAACCACACCATTCTGTTGGGGTGTTCTTGGAGCAGAAAAATCATGAGAAATTCCTTTACTTACTAAGAAATTCTCAATTTTTGCATTTTTAAATTATGTTCCATTGTCTGATCTGATCCTTCTCACTGTTAGTTTTAACAGATTCTCAATTTTCTTAATAAAATTAATGATCAGATCAGGAGTTTCACTCTTCTTTCTCAAAAATTCTACCCATGTGTACCTGGAGAAGTCATCCACTATTACTAGTATGTATTTCTTTCCAGAAAAACTTTCTGTACTTATGGGTCCACACAAATCCATGTGTAAAAGTTCCAAATTTTGTGAAATAGAAGACTCAGAAATTGATTTGTGTGAGCTTCTTTTGGATTTTCCCATTTCACATGCTTCACAAATTTTATCCTTCTTTGAGGATATCAAAGGTAATCCTTTTACCAGACCTTTGCTTGCTAATATGCTTAGGTTTTTTGAAATTTAAATGAGCAAGCCTTTTGTGCCATAACCAACTACTACCCTTGTTATGTTTTGAAAATAAACACAGTTTTGGATGTTCACTTTCTTCTTTGAAGTCAAAATAGTAGATTGATTTTCTTATCCTTTTCCCACTTAAATAAATTTTGTTATCATCTATACCTATTAACAAGCATTTTTCTGGTAAAAAGGTTACCTGAAAACCTTTGTCATAGAATTGACCACAACTCAGCAAATTATACTTTAAGCCTTCAACATAGCCTACTTTCTCTATGGTCAAACATCCATATTTTATGCAACCATATCCCATGATCCTTCCTTTCACACCATTTCCAAAGTTTATCATTCTACCCAGCTTTGAAACAAAGTTGCTGAGTAAGCTCCTGTCGCCAGTCATGTGCTTGGAGCTTCCTGAGTTGTAGTACCAGATCTGCTGCACATGATGGTCCTGAAATGAAATGATTAGAGGGTTTTTGGTACCCAGGCATGCTTGGGTACTGTTTCTGATGAAATTTGAAACATTTTATTTTTATTTCTTCTTGGTTTTGCATCAGAAACTCTGTTATATGCTGAGCCATTAACAGATTTTACATTTTTCTTTTGAAGATGGTATTGGACAAGCTTCAGTATGTCAACACACATACAAGAGTTATCAGAATTTTCTGATAGTTCCTCTTGTGATGGAATGATTGGATAATTTTGAAAAGATGAGTGAACTGCTTCTGGAGTTTTTACAGATTCTTGACTGCATTCACTCTTGTTTGTTTTGAAGTTTGGTTTGTCAAAAGAATATTCAGAACAGATTGATTTGCAAGATTCAGATTCTGATTCTGATACTAAATTATCAGAAATCTGATGAGTTGCTTTTACAAAGATAGTGGGTTTATTTCTATTTGGTCTTGTAGCACTTGTATAGCCTAAACCCTCTCCTTTGTTCTTTGGTGTGGACTCAATAAAATTTATGAATTCTTTAGCCTGTTGAAAACCTCTTACGTTGATTTCTTTGTCATTGATTTTCTTGTAAAGATCTTTTCTTTCATTTTCATAAAACTCAATTTTTGCTCTTTGATCTAAACTGTCCTCTATAAGATCTTGGTTTTCAAGAATGATTTTATTCAAAGTCATTTACAACTCATCAGATTTTCTAATATCTGATTGATGTTTTTCTTGCAGATTTAGAAAATCTGACATGAGCTTGTTTAGTTTGTGTTCAAGATCAAGATTGTCTAAATTAACCTTTTGTTCTGAAGTTTCTGGTAGTCCTTCAGAGAGTGCCATGAGGCAAAAATTTGCCAACTCTTCTTCTTCATCATCAGAAGAATCATCAGATAACCATGTATATGTTCCAGCAATTAAGCTTACTTGTTGCTGCTTCTTTGCTTCTTCAAGCTTTTTCTCATAATAGGCAACATCCTTCAGCTTTTTGGTCTTGCATTCTGATGCATAGTGACCTCTTTGCTTGCACTTGTAACACACAACTTCAGCCTTCCCTTTATCCTTAGATCTAAACTCTTCTTTAGATCTTCCATCCATCCTTCCTTTGTCACTCCTCTGGTATCTCTGGTTACCTCCCCTCAACCTCTGCTCAAATGTTTTGGTGAGCAGTGCTATTGCTTCAGCAAAAGCTGAAAAGTCTGATGATGCATCAGAAGTTTCAAGATTTTGACTGTTTGAAGGTTGTGGATCATTTGTTGTTGTTGATCTTTGTGAGTTGGAGATTAGAGCTAAAGATCCCCCTCTTTGAATGGTTTCTTCAAATATTTCTTCCTCTCTGGGGATCAAGATGCTGTACAAGTCATGAAGACTCATGTTTCCTAGTTCTAAGGTTGATGATAAAGTCATGGTTAGACTTCTCCATTCTCTAGGAAGGGCATCAAGAAATTTTATGTTTCTTTCATTGTTTGATTTTGTTATACCAAATTTCTTTAGCTCGTTTAAAAGTTTTGTAAATCTTTGATATGTATCATTTAACCTTTCATTTGGAAAACTTTTAAACCTTTCATAAGATGAGACATTATTTGTTCTCTTGTTTCTTCTCATCCTTTCTCCTCCTTCACAAAGGTTTTCCAACTGATCCCATATTTCCTTAGCTGATGCACATGCATCAACTTGTGAAAATATGTCATTGGGGATGGCCATAATTAAAAGTGACTTAGCCCTTTCATCCCCAGCCACCAGTTCCTTGTCTTCCGCACTCCAGTTTATTTCACTTTTAGGAGCGCGGGAGGCAGGGATTGCTGGTGATTGGTCAGTTGCTGGAATAACAGGTATATCAGTCATTGGTGTATGTGGACCCCTTTCAATGGATTGAAACAGAGCTCGGTCATGACCATTAAGGAAATTGACCATCCTGATTTTCCACTGGGGGTATTCTTCTCTGACCAGAGTCGGAGGTTTAGACATAGAACCAATGTTAAAAGCATTATTCCAGGATTGAAAGCTGGCCATATTTAGAGAAAAGAAGATGAGCGATTGATCGTTTGAAAATAGTTTATTCAATCTGCTCTGATACCAATTGTTAGACCCAGTACAGTCTCAAAACAACTTCTTTTCACGTAATATGGCAAGTGATTTCAGTAGATGTGAAAAAGATATGCGGAAATGGAAATCAGACTTTCAAGAAACAAGACCTACAGAATTATCAAGTTTATATCACTTTGAAACAAAAATGGTTTACAAGGTGATTGTAAGATTATTATCTAATACAAACGAATCTTGAATTCTGTGGGGGGAGAGAGCAATGGAGTTTAGATGTATGTGTGAATGCTAAGCTTCAAACTCACTCAGCTTCTCCTGGTTGAGCCTTCTATTTATAGACGGCTTGTATGAATAAACAATAGTTTATTCATACAATAATTCCTGCAAAAAGTAGCCAATTGACATATTCATTGATTCCAACGTTCAAGTTGCCTTTTTCATCATGATATCATTTAATGTCAACTTGCTTCGGTAGTTGTGGCAGGACAGAGCCAATTTCAGACAAGTGGGTTATTTCATCAGAAATTCTGATAAACCACTTCATCAGAAATTCTGATGAACAAATCATCAGAAAATCCTTGATGATCAGAATCGTCAGATACTGATGATATTTCATCAGAAATATCATCAGATCCATCAGAAATGACCTCTTCTGATAATCCAATTCAGCTCTTGATCAACTTGTGATTCTTTGAAGTAGATGCTATGTATTCCGGTTGTCCCATCTGATCTTCTTTTTCGAGTTCGTGATCTTCAGGACTGTGATCTCTTCATAGATCCAGTTGATTGTGTTTTTCTTCAATACTTACAAATAAAGTTTCCTAACAGGGAAGATGCTGTCGTGGGGTCGGGCATGTCACGTTTGTTCCTTTTCTTGTATTTATGTTAGATTTTGCTGTCTTTTTGCTTCTTTTGTTAATTTGAGTTCATTTAATCCTGAAATTACAAAAGGAAGACAAAAGCACACTTTTTCCAACATTAGTACTAAAAAAGGGTTAGTTTTATGCCACAATTGATGTAATTTATATGTTGCATTTTGCACACATCAGGCATGTACGTAAAACCTATGTACACGACCATAAGACCATCAACTCTATCAATTGAAGTCCCCCATTTATCGACTTAATCGCCGAGGCCTATGGCGAGCGAGTCATTAGTTAATAGCGCTATTAGGTTTAACAAACCTCACACCGTGCCAGTCGGACGGGCGTGTACTAATGGACTATGGGCAAAGGGTCAATGCTGATAGACATTGACTTAGGGCACCTCTTACATTTTCGTAGCAGTCGATACGCGTGGTCTAGTAACACACGGGAAGCCCCCACCAACCTTCGCAAACATGTCTGGGAGACCACGATACGTATTAATACGATACATGGTTTACCAAACGAACATACGATTTACGAAACGAATCCTATAACCAAACAACCAACTGTGAACTCGCTCAACTTTGTTGTTGATTCATTGCTACATGCCTTGCAGGTCGTTAGGTACTCATGGAGCTTGCACAGGGAGACGCAGTCATTGTGGGACATGGCAGTGTGTGCCATGCTAAAAACATTACTTTATTTCGTAGTAAATACTTGCATTGGGTTTTACAATTATGCTTCCGCTAAACACTTAACTACGTCTTTGATTTGAAACACCTTTCATATTGTGTGGTTGAATTTTACTTATTACTTGTTATGTTCAATATGATTGGTGGCTTGATCCTGGTCAGTCACGCCTCCAAGCGGTGATACTCCGCGTGTGGATTTTTGGGGGTGTGACACATGAGGATGATGTCGAGACCATCAGCCATGAAGTTTTAGTTGAGGCATCGTTGAACACCTCAAACATTAATGATCAAGATCTTAACAATGCACAAATTGCAGAACATGAAATGCAAAACACTGTTGTTCCTTCTGAATAAAACACTTCGGTTCGAGAGGAAGAAAATGCCCAAGTTCGACCATCCAGAGTTTGAACCCAACCTGCACGCTTCAACGATTACAATGTCAAGCTTCCCCCATCGATACACCATACTCGACCCACAGCTAATCAAAGTTCATCCACGGTACATCTTTTAGCTTGTTACATCTCTTATGATAATTTTTCTCCCACCCATAAAGCTTTTTTGTCAGCTATCAACTCATGCGATGAGCCCAAGACTTTTCGTCAAGCACCACTAAACCATGAATGGTGAGAAGCCATGAAGAAAGAAATTAAGGCCCTTGAACAAAATGGTACTTGGACTCTTGAGGCGTTGCCCAAAAACAAAAGGGAGATTGACTCAAATTGGGTTTACAAAATCAACCACAAACCAAACGGAGAGGTGGATATAATGCGAGATTGGTGGCGAAGGGTTTCACGCAACTCGAAGGGGTTGATTATCATGATACATTTGCACCAGTTGCAAAGTTGGTTACTATTCGTACCTTGTTGGTCGTGGCTATGAAAAGGAATTGGATGATTCACCAACTTGACGTGAATAATGCCTTCTTGCATGGGGATGTAGAGGAAGAAGTTTACATGAATATTCCAGAGGGTTTTTCTAAACAGGGGGGAGGCTCGTGTTTGCAGATTAAGAAAATCGATCTGTGGTTTGAAACAGCCGTCACGTAATTGGTATCAAAAGTTCACAAAAGCTCTCGTTGAGCTCGGGTTCAGACAGTCAAAGGCAGATTATTCTCTGTTCATTTATAAGTCAGAAAGGTCCTATGTAGCTGCACTTATATATGTTGATGATGTTGTCATAGTTGGAAACGACTCTGTAAAATACAACACACTAAAGATCAGCTCGACGAGATGTTTAGCATCAAAGACATGGGTCCGTTGAAATATTTTCTTGGAATCGAAGTCTCTCATACTAAGGAAGGTTTGGTCTTGAGTCAAAGAAAATACACGCTAGATATCATGAGGGATAGCGGCCTAGAAGGGTGTAAACCTAGTTCCTTTCCCATGGAACAAAACCTTAAGCTTGGGAAGGGAGAAGGAGAAGATAAAGTGGATAGCAGTCAATACAGGAGGTTAGTTGGTCGTTTCCTTTACCTGTAGGCCACTAAACCGGACATCACCTACGCAGTGAATGTCCTCAGCCAATTCGTGCCAGAACCACATGGATGCAGCAACTAGAGTTCTGCGGTACTTGAAATCGACTCTAGGACAAGGTATATTGTTACCAAAAGAAGATGGCATGAACTTATTGTCATATTGTGATGCGGATTGGTTAGGATGCCCTTTGTCAAGAAAGTCTCAAACTGGTTACTTATTGTCTCTCGGAGGAGCACCCATATCATGGAAGTCAAAGAAGCAATCAGTAGTTTCAAGATCATCTGCAGAGGCAGTGTACAGAGCCATGGCTACTACTGTCAGCGAGGTGATTTGGGCAAGGTGGATGTTGAGTGAATTAGATTCTAAACAAGGAGAACCAATTGTTTTGTTCTGCAATAACCAGGCGGCTAGGCATATAGCGAACAATCGAGTCTTCCATGAGAGAACAAAGCACGTAGAGATGGATTGTTACTTTGTCCGTGAAAGAGTTGAAAGAAAAGAAGTTGAACCGGTTTATATTAGCTCCAAAAATCAAGTTGCAGATTTGTTAAGCAAGGCCCTTGGAGCTCAACACCTCAACTCTCTACTGAGCAAGTTGGGCATTCGAAATCTACATGCTCCGACTTGAGGGGGAGTATTGAAAATGCATTATTTTGTGCATAATTATCTCTCCTTGTTTCACTCTCAATCAAAGATCCACGCATATCTCCAGCCATTATTTTTAATTCTCTTGTATTTGTTTCCTTAGTTTGGTCTATTGTTTTGCCTATTTAAGGCCTATTCTTCTTTGTATTTGATCATCAGAAAAAGGCATATGCCAAATGAATAAAACTCTGATTACCAATTTCTATACAAGAACATACAATAAGTGTGCTAATGTGTCATTAACATGGGAAATCTAAAAATAACTATAATGAAAACTAAATAGTTACAACAATATCCATGTTTGATGTTAAACAAAAACTTCTGATGTTCTGAAATGACCTAATATAGATAACTGTTAGACCAAAAGAACATGAATAGAGAGAGTTGCTCTTGAGTGGGCTTCATAAACAACCCCCCCCCCCCCCAAGCCCAAGTTGATTCAGATTTCTTCAAAAGCTACCCCTTTTTCTTTTATCATTTTTGTGTTAGCACTTTCTGAAATAATGAAGATCGTAGATGCTTTTCTGTGGTATGAGATCTTGTTCACGAATGTTGTTTATAGATCTGTATCTACAAAGATTGCATTGCATTTATTACGATTTGAACAAATTCTTGAAATCGATATGTATTCTTACATTGTTGCAATTGATGTGAATCAAGATGCAGGTTTATCTGCATGGCTCTTATATGTATTTCTCTAGTTAAAAACGTAGGGCTCACTAAAAGTCTGAATCGAATCGAGCTTATACAAGTTCAAGCAAAGAAAAAAAACTCATCAACGAACAAGCCCGAACTAACCTCACTTATCGAGCTTGAGAAGGCTCTCAAGCCTAAGCGGTACTACTATTTATGTAACTTTTCATTTATATATAAAATTTACTAGAAGAATGCACGCGTGACGCGGTTGAAAACACAAACATTGCCAACGGTGTGCATATATGGTTCGGTTTGGTTATTAACTTCAACCAAAATCAAAACCGGGCTGTCATCGGTTAATCTATTTTATTAACCAATTGGTTTTTTGTTAATTGGTAAGGTTTATTTGGTTAGATTGTTATTTTTCGGTTCGGTTCAGTTCGGTTAATAACCAAACCAAACTTGGGTTAAAGAATTTTCCTTAGAAATACATGAAATGGATATATAAATACATATTTTTCCGGTTCGGTTCGGTTAATAACCAAACCAAACTTGGGTTAAAGAATTTTCCTTAGAAATACATGAAATGGACAGATAAATACATAAAATGGAATATATAACATGAAATACATGTAATGGAGGTATAAAAGCTAGTAATGTATGAATATATAAATGATTCGGTTCAGTTATATTTAGTTTTTCAAGGGTAAGAAAATGATAAACGTTATTTTGTTAATTTGATTTTTGGGTAGTTCGGTTATTGGTTAATTTCGGTTTGATTTCTTATGCTTTCGATTTGGTTCCGGCTAACGGTTCGTTGTTGCTTACCATAGACACGGTTAATCACTTAACATGTCAAGTAGTTTAATTAAAAAACTATGGCAATATTATATTGGAAAAATAACAAGTTTTGTCCTTTGTCTTAATACCACTTATCAGGCGGTGTCCTTTTCGACGAATTTTGACAGGTTTTCCCCTTTATAGGGAATATTGTTGCACGTCTTGTCCTTTAGACCTAACCCAGTTAGATTTTTTTGTTAAATCTGATCATATGTAAGGCGCATGAGGGCATTCTTGGAATTTCACCTTAAAGGACTAAATATGTAAATAACTTAAATTCTCAAACATTTTAAATAAATAAAAATGTTATCTCTCTATTACTTAGACCACCACCATCTCCCACCCCCACATCTCAGTGTTTCCTCATCGACATACCTCCGCCATCGCCGAGAGATGACAATCCAAAACAATCTTTAAATATAGTAACAACCTTTAAATATAGTTACACTATACAGTACATAAAATATATACAGTCTCCTACTTTCCTTCACCACCATCATCAAAAATATTCAAAATCAGACACCAGACCTTCAAACCCTAACACAACAATGGATCCTCTAACAACACTCCAAGAGATGACAATCCAAAACAAGCTCTACCAAATCGTCCGAGTCAACGAGTACCGATTCAGCTCAACCCTTTCATTCCCCTGCACAATTGAAACCGCATACAGGTCCAAACAAGGTAATCTCTACACACTCGAAACCTCTTTTACTGCATCACAAACCTCCACATCAAGCACCAAGATTACATCCGGAACGCTGACACACGCTGCATCCCCGCCGTCACTCTTCTTGATCGAAAACCCTTAATCGAGTATCTTGACGGCCGAATTTCTAACACTGACGCCATTGATTTTCATTATTATCGTGTTAAAAATCTACCCATTTACCCCAATTTGAATCTTGCACCAGTTGATGATGTTAATTTTGATAATTTAGAATCTAGGGTTAGGGTTTGGGCTCAGGATAAAAACCCAGAGTGTGACGGTGTTGAAGAAGTTTAGTAGTAAGGATAGGGTGGTGACGACGTTGAAGGCGTAGGGGGTGTGGATTGTGGTGGTCGGCAGGTTAGGGTTGGGGTTGGCAGAAGAATGGGTTGTGGAGGTGGTTCGATGTGGTTGGTTATGGCGAGTTGTGGTGGCGGGTGGAGGTGGTCCGGTGGCGGTGGTGGCCGGTGGACTTAACTACTCAGAGATAGAGAGAGGGGGAGAGAGAGTACTGTGTATGTGTGTGTTTAGAGAGTGAGGAATTTTGTTTTATTTATTAAAAAGATTCACAAATATATTAAAAAGGTTTTGTTTTATTTATTAAAAAGATTCACAAATAAATGGGTAGAAAGACTAAACTACCCTTGTTTGACCAGATTTAATAGGAAATATTAACTGGGTTAGGTGTAAAGGACAATACATATAAGGAATTTTCCTATAAAGGGCAAAAACTGTCAAAATTCTTTGAAAAGGACATCATCTTAAAAATGTATTAAGATAAAGGACAAAACGTGTAATTTTTCCTATTATATTCAAATTAAAGAGAATAAAATTATCGTTTTTGTAGTATAGGTTTTTTTTAAATATTAGCGTATGAAAAAGTTTTGGTCATTTAAAACTTATAGAGGTCGTTGATTTAAAACAAGTGGGCAAAAATGTAACTATTAATTAATTAATTAGAATTTGGTTAAAGATAAGGGAATTAAATGTAATTAGTGTTTAAACAACCAATATACCCTCATTTTAGGGTTGTACCTTATACATTAAATTTAAAGAAACTCTTAACTCTTAGAGCATTTGTGACAACCCGCGACTTCAGGCTGCTACTTTAACCTAACCACAGTTAATTAAATCATACATTCATAGCACTGCATTTAACTAGGGTTAGTTAAATGAGTCTACGTTGGTAATTCGGGGAATTACCGGAATGCAATACATTGGTAATTCGGGGAATTACTGGAACACACGTGATAACTTTGGAACGTAGGTGACTAACACGAATAATATTTATAAACTGATGGTTTATACGGAACTTATTTGCTTCATGACAAATATATGAAAATACATGCTTTAATTGTAAATTACAAGTCGTGTGTACTTTGCGTAATAATACTATAGTTAGTGGTGCTTTGTGGATATGTTAGAAACCTTAATAAACTCCTCATAACCCTAAAATCCCCACAATATCATCATACAACAGTTTTTCAAATCCTTTCTCTCATATCTTGGCTACTCCTCCAATTTCACATAAATCATCTATCATTGATCCTTCCAATTCTCCTAGAACCATCTCTATATCAATCTAAGGTAATTGTTCATGCTTTATGTTGTTAATCTTGTTCTTTTGATTTCAATGCAAAACCCTAGACCTCCAAACAATTTGTGTTTTTGCTTCATGATTGATGAATGTATGATGATTGTTGTGGACAAATGATTGTGCAATGATTGTGGTATGATAGAATTGTTAGATTGATTGATCTGATGCCTGACATTATTGATTTCTGTGCATTTGGGGGTTCCTGTTCGTAGAAACCTTGAAGAATGAAGCCCTTGATTATCTGTCAGACTTTGTGAAGTCACAAAGCTACAATGTCCGTATTTGTTAAATAAACAATGGTGTCCGCCCTTGTAAACCAAGTGTTCGGACTTGTGTTTTCAAAAAAAAGGCATCCGCACTTATATTCTTTTGTAATGTCCGCACTAGAGTTGTAACAACTTGTCCACATTTGAAAATCTTTATAGGGGTCCGCACTTAAAGTTCTCTAAAGGTCTGAACTTGTTACAAAATAAATGGTCCGGACTTGTTTGAAATTCTATATAGTCCGAACATAACCAATATTATATGGTCCGAACATAAGTTGGGTTTGTAGGATCCAAACTTAATTCCATCCTCAAATGTCGGAACTTAGTGTTAAGAAAACTGTCCGCACGTATATAGTAAAAAGGGATCCGCACATGTGGATGTGGAAGAGTATCCGAACTTGTGTTACAAGACTTTGAGGTCCGAACATATTTGTAATTAAAACATCTACACTTATTGATTGTAAAGGAGTCCGAACTTGTTGAAAGAACAATGTCAAAACTTGGTAAATAGATCGTCCGCACTTGTCTTTGAATATTCTTATTTGTTTGGTAGAAAGCCAATTAATTTTAAAAGAAGATAATATTCTTGTGAGATTGGTTGTTATGCTATGCACATGGGCTGAGAATTTATGATTAAAGGGAGGGGGCGGCGGCGCATATGATTCAAAACATACTGTCCACGTTTATGCCATCCCATGTTGACCGAATATGTGTGGGTTGAGTTTTAATCCAAATGGGGTCCGACCTTATATATGAATTAATATGAAAAACAATTGTGCATACTAAATTATTAAATTGTTGTGTTAATAATTGTGTCAGAATTTATTGGACATCGATATGACCGCACATGTTAACTAAATTAATTGGTTTGCATGAAATCTACACATTCGTAGATGGGGCATGAGGAATGAATGTAAATGAATTATTAAAGGAAAAAAACATGGGCCGGCCTCTATAAATAAACAAGGGCTGGCTTTATATATAAACATGGGTCCATAGAATTGATGCTTTCATATTAATGGAGGAACATCTATTTTTTTTTAACTTCCAACATAAGAATCGCCGGGTACTCTGTACGCGGCACTCATTGGCCAAAAGGTAGCCCGCGGCAGCCCAACCAGCACGTACGGAGCCCCTAGCCCACCATGCCACCGATTCCGGGGAAAACCCGACCCTGCATCCGCCCAAGGGCACGACAATGCAAAGCCGGTAAAACCCGGGTGGATCAGGAATCGAACTCGAGACCATTTAGGCAGGAGTCTTTCACTCATTTCCCCATAACCACTGAGCTATAAGCCTAGGGTTAGGAACAACATCTATTAAATGGGAGGGTGGGAATAATTTAAGGGTCCATACTAATGCTAATCAGTATGTGCACATGAATTAGTGAACTTCCAATTAGAGTTTAATTGTTACCAATTTTTGTATAAAATATATGCAATGCACATTTAATTGAATTTATGTGTTAGTATATGATAACTTGTTAATTTGACCACGCTAAACACCGGGTTGTTTGGACATTAGGGTACTGCATGACCCTTCATACGTATACTTATATCTATTGTACCTTAGGTCGCGTGTAACGGACCTAACATTTAACGAACGCTAGAAGTACATTATCAAACCGAGCAAACAAAGGTGAGTTCACTACTCTTTCACAAGCATGCATCCCGGGGAGGGACAAACAAACTAATATTCCGGGGAGAAATACCTTTATTACTTTGGTTTAATTTCGATTTTAATTAATAAACTCAACTCTATCTCGAAAGTCCCTACTTACTACCGAACTAGTTGCCGGGAGGCAACGGGGTATTAGTTAATAGCGCTATTAGGTTTGACAATCTCACACCGTACCTGGGAGGACGGGCATGAACTAATGACCTTAACAACATGGCCAATGTTGTGATAGGCATTGATGAGGGCAAACAAACAGACGTCACTTCGGTATCGAGTTTATTATTGGCATGTCTTTAAACTAAACGCTTACATGATTTTCGTAAACAAAACTGTGAACCTGTCAGCTTTATGATAATACACTTTTCCTGCATGCTTGCAGGTCGTTAGATGGTTTCATGAAACAAAGCTTGCAATCAGAGGAGTTGTGGATGTCATGGGTCATGCCATTGTTAATTTGTCTGATGTTATGTTATGCTTTGCGAACAAGTTGTTTTCACTTAGAAAAATTTCAAATGCTTCCGCTGAACGTATTTTGTTTTAATCAGATGTTTTGAATTACACTTATCATGTTGAATGAGATTTCGCATTTATTATATTACTATTAGTTCAATATGATTAGTGGCTAGATCCTGGTATGTCACACGCCTAGCGGTGGTTTCCGCATGTGGTATTTTGGGGGTGTGACAATTTGGTATCATAGCCAGCTAGGTTATAATGAACTAGGTTTTAATTTTTTTTGTAAAACCATACTATAACCGAATCAGTTCTGAAAACGACCATGACACCCCGCTCCAGATTGCAAGGTTCGTCTTTACTTATTATATACATTATACATTTAGCATACACGTACGGATTGCATTGCATTGCATATAGTTGCATATACAACATTGTAGCATCTCTAGAACTTTGTGATCCTTATCGTTTTGATAATACTCTAGCTTTTAACACTCGAATCTAAGGATCTTTTGACACAAATTAAGAGGAACTAAGATGAACATGCAAATCACATTATCATTGCGGGTGCACACGTAATAATAATGTGGGGGGTGCATGTGAGTCCCAGTGAGGCTTAGCAAGTGTGAAAGGATTTTGACCTTATCCGACATAATTGGGGATTCAACAATCTGTAGGAGTCACAGCGATGATTGACTTCTATTCAATCGTGACCCTTACTCTTTCCACTCTTCATGTGGATGCAGAATCATGAGCGGACGCGGTGGTGGACATGTTGGCGGCCGCGACGGTGGACGAGGCAACATCGTCATGACTCAGGCGGAGTTGATAGATCTCATCAATACGCGTGTGGCTGAGGCTTTAGCAGCTCAGCAAGCTAGTACGACATTCACACCAGATGATTCTTATTCTTTATTCGTATATTCAAACTCATATTTGTACGTTGCACATTCTTTCACATCCAGGTCAACACGTGAACCAAAATCAGAGCAATCCGCCTGTCTATACTTTCAAGGCGTTCATGGATTGCAAGCCGCAGACATTCAATGGAACCGAAGGAGGGATGGGACTTCTCCGTTGGTTTGAGAAGGCTAAATCGGCTTTGCTATGTGTAACTGTCCAGCTGGGGACAGGGTGAAGTATGCTCCAGGAACTTTGGAGGATGGTGCCTTAACTTAATGGAACGCCCAAGTTCAGATGCTTGGGATTGAAATGCCGAATGCTACTACATGGGACGATTTCAAGGAACTGATGCGGGAGGAGTATTGTCCTCGTGACCAGATTTAGAAGTTGGAGAATGAGTACTATTATCTGAAGATGGAAGGGTCGGAAATCGAAGCTTATACGAAGAGATCACATGAGCTTTCAAATATGTACCCAAACTTATCAAACCCACCCCACAGGAGGATCGAACCGTATATCAAAGGCTTGGCGCCACAGATTAAGAGTATGGTCACAGCGGCGAATCTCGATAACTTGCCACGGATTATCCATCTTGCCCACAAGATTACTGATTAGGAAGTCCAACATGGCGCACTACCAGAGCGTGGTGTTGTGTCTACTATGGCCGTCGAGAACAAGCGAAAGTGGAACGACTCGAACAGGCCTCCAATTCCAAATTAAGTCAGCAATAGAAGAAGGCTGACAACAGCAACAATCATAGCTTTAACCAGACTTCGGCTGCCTATCAGAACCAGAACAACAACCAGAATTAGGGTTCCTACACAGGTAAGCAACCGAAGTGCAACAACTGCAACTACCACCACTACGGCCAGTGCACCCGAACCTGTCAAAGGTGTGACAAGGTGGGCCATATGGCGAAAGACTGCAGAGCTCTATTTCCAAAGCAACAATAGCCACAGCAGCAGCAAGGCGATCGAAAGAGCTACTTTCAGTATGGAAGTGAGAATCACTTCAAGAGGGATTGCCCGCAGGTAAACCAGAACGACAACAATGCAGGAAACAACAAAGGCGGAAATGGTGCTCACGGGAGAGCATTTACGATTGGTGCGGGTGACGCCAGGAATGATGACAACTTTGTGACCGGTACGTTTCCTGTAAACAATCTTTTCACTTCTGTTTTATTCTATTCTAGTACCAATTGGAGTCCCTTGACCTTGAAGTTCAGTAGACTGTTAGGGTCGACTCCAAACCCCCTTTGAAACCAAACACATAGTAGAGTTGGCTGACGGCATGCCAATTGAAGCGTCTCATGTTCACGTTGGGTACAAACTCGACCTTCTAGGTCAAGTGTTCGACATTGATCTTCTTCCTGTCACTCTTAGAAGCTTGATGTAGTCATTGGTATGGACTGGTTGACCAAACATCGAGCTGAACCTAACACTCGTTTATTCAAAACTGCTAAACCTGAACCTGATGCGACTAGTGAATTTCGGGACGAAATTCCCTTTCAAGTTGGGGATGATGTGGTACCCGAGGAAATCCACAGTTATCCTATCTCACCGTTTCTTTTTTTTTTTTTTCGAAATTGCTTATCAAATTTTGGGACGAAATTTCTTTCAAGTTGGGGATGATGTGACAACCCACGATTTCGGGGCTACTACTTTGACCTAACCACACTTAATTAAACCATACATTCATAGCGCTGCATTTAACTGGGGTTAGTTAAATGAGTCTACGTTGGTAATTCGGGGAATTACCGGAACGCAATACATTGGTAATTCGGGGAATTACCGGAACACACGTGATAACTTTTGAATGTTGGTGACTAACACGAATAATATTGATAAACTGATGGTTTATACGGAACTTATGTGAAGCATGACAAATATATGAAAATACATGCTTTAATTGTAAATTACAAGTTGTGTGTACTTTGTGTAATAATACTATAGTTAGGGGTGCTTTGTGGATAGGTTAGAAACCTTAATAAACTCCTCATAACCCTAAAATCCCCACAATATCATCATACGGCGGTTTTTCAAATCCTTTCTCTCATCTCTTGGCTACTCCTCCAAGTTCACATAAATCATCAATCATTGATCCTTCCAGTTCTCCTAGAACCATCTCTATATCAAAATAAGGTAAATGTTCATGCTTTATGTTATTAATCTTGTTCTTTTGATTTCAATGCAAAACCCTAGACCTCCAAACAATTTGTGTTTTTGCTTCATGATTGATGAATGTATGATGATTGTTGTGGACAAATGATTGTGCAATGATTGTGGTATGATAGAATTGTTAGATTGATTGATTTGATTCCTGACATTATTGATTTTTGTGCATTTGGGGTTTCTGTTCGTAGAAACCTTGAAGAATGAAACCCTTGATTATCTGTCAGACTTTGTGAAGTCACAAAGCTACAATTTCCGTATTTGTTAAATAAACAATGGTGTCCGCACTTGTGTTTTCAAAAACAAGGCATACGCACTTATATTCTTTTGTAATGCCCGCACTTGAGTTGTAACACCTTGTCTGCATTTGAAAATCTTTATAGGGGTCCGCACTTTGAGTTCTCTAAAGGCCGAACTTGTTACAAAATAAATGGTCCGGACTTGTTTGAAATTCTATATAGTCCGAACATAACCAATATTAAATGGTCCGAACATAAGTTGGGTTTGTAGGATCCGAACTTAATTCCATCCTTAAATGTCCGAACTTAGTGTTAAGAAAACTGTATGCGCATGTTTAGTAAAAAGGGATCCACACATGTGGATGTGGAAGAGTGACCGAACTTGTGTTACAAGACTTTGAGGTCCGAACATATTTGTAATTAAAACATCCAAACTTATTGACTGTAAAGGACTCCGAACTTGTTGAAAGAACAATGTCAAAACTTGGTAAATGGATCGTCCGCACTTGTCTTTGAATATTCTTATTTGTTTGGTAGAAAGCCGATTAAGTTTAAAAGAAGATAATATTCTTATGGGATTGGTTGTTATGTTATGCACATGGTATAACAACCCTCCTAGAACCCTTAACGTGACCCTAGATGTCTTAAAATATACAATGTATGCGACAAACGAGCCCGAAATACCCTTATACTTAGAAAAATCAAGAAAAACAAAAATTATAGGTTTCTTGCGGGGTGCGACCAAGACCTCCATGGTCTCTCACGGGGCGCGAGCATCTATTGCTTGCCGGACACCCATGCCGACACGTGTCGACACGTGTCGAAGCTAGACTTGCTGACTGGCCAAGCCTACGGCTTAACCTATTGTCGTCGCAGGCCGCGAAGGCCTTCCCTGTCTTCTTCGCGGGGCGCGAGCCGCCATACGAAAAGCCTATAAATGGGGGCTCAGAGCTTCATTTGAATTCGTTTAAATTCTGATTTCTCTCTCAACTTCTGATAGCAATTATTATACTCGAGTATAATACCCCTATAAAATGAAGCTCTGCCTCCTTGTAAGTATTATAACCCTACTGTTACCCTACACGATCGATTTAGGGCTCTGTAACGCATGTTAGGGCTCTGCCCGACTCAGTCGTTGGAGTTCTCTCTTGTGTTACACCCGATTGATTTAGGATTATGTAATGCATGTCAAGGCTCTGCCTGACTCAGTCATTGGAATTCTGTCTCGAGTTGTACGGTTAATGTGATTTGGGTTATTTTACTAACATGTGTGCATTGTTTAATTTTAATAAATAATAACCAGGAGAATCACCAGGAAGCTATAGTAGTATCACCTTAGACAACAATGTAAGTACATTCACTTTTACTCACTAATTGTGAGTACTGTTTGTGAGTCAAAATGCTTTACCAAAACCTCAAATGTTTTCAAATACTATTACAGTGATTAAGTATTTGTAATTCTACAATTGCTACCAGTATTATGGGGTGTGTATACAGTACTTGATAACCTTCATAATTGGTCACGGGTATCCAATGTGTGATATGACCATAGTCACAGATCCGTCGAGTGACACGTACTGACCGAGTAATTGTGTAGATATAAACATTGTAATCGCTCTTAATATTGTAATGTGTAAACAACGGATGCTTTACAAAATGGAATATACTTGCCAGTATTTCTTGTTGATAAAATGTTTTTAAAACGCGTTTCAGGTAACACAATGTGAAAGCCAATAGAAGCCAGCTAGAGAGCACTAAAGGCTTGAAAAAGTGGCTATAAAAGTTACCTAAACAAAAAGGAGTTTTTATTTTCAATAATTAGGGTTTATCCCTACAAATGTATTGTCAAATGAACTTGGGTTTTATCCCAATGATTTATTAATATAAAAGTTTTGGTGTTATACTCTGATAAAAATATTTCCTAACTACGGTCCTGATGTATTTCGCTGCTAAATTAATAAACACCGATACCACTAATCTAGATCTCGCGGCACCCGCTCCTGGAGTAGGGGTCGGGGTTGCGACAGAGAGTGGTATCAGAGCTACAGCCACTGGTTTAAGCCAAAGAAGTGTTCTGCTGACACTTAAATTCTAAATTCTGTGTTAGGAAATAATTCTATGTAAATATGTATATTATGTGTTTTGTGTTATTTGACTATCTGTTAGTTTACAGTATGAGTGAGCAAGGAACTTCGGACGCTTATCGTCATATAGCTAGTTCATCAAAAGATGAGGGAACATCATCTCAACCTAATTCCTCAGGATACTCAACCAATACTGAGGAAGGGATATTTATATTTAAGGCAGAGTCTTAGGAACCCTTCACTACTAAAAAGAAAGGTTGGTTTAATAGAGGGGCACATGAGAGAAGAAAGTGAATGAAGAAGTTACAACAACAGAGAGCGATAGTCAGAGCTAATAGGGAAGTGAATGCACAGACTCAGGAAAGTCATTAGGCCACCTTGGGAAGAGGAGCTAGATAGATAGTTGGTTGATTTCCATATGTTAGCCACTACAGCAGTAGACGCTAACCTAAACTAAATAGCTGAACCGCCACTATTACCTTTAATCCCAGTTCAACAAATGCTAGAACCCAATCAAGAAAACCAGTTCCCAATACCTGCATTTTACCCCAACGAGTTACCTAGAATCCCAACCCAACAGCCTTTAGAATATGATCCATGGTTTGACGACCATAGGTCGTACTCGGCCCTATATACTCCCAAAGAACCAATGCCTTTAGAACGCGATCCATGGTGGGAGGATGATAGAACATTTTTCGAAATGAATAGCGCAGACCCTTATTAGGAACCCGTACCTCATAAACCTAACCCATTAAACCCACCAATGAGTCGAGAATGTGTGCAGGAACTCCATCAGTATGGAGAAAGTTTAGTAAATGAGGGGAATAGAATCCGACAGATAGGGGAGAAACTAGTTTGGAAATATGATGAAAATGAAATGCAATACTGGAGGAACGGTACTTAGAAAATGCTTAGATATATGTGCAATTTTGTATTTTGATAAAAAAAAAATAGAAAATAGTTAAGACTAAAATAGATATCGATGCATAACTATTAGTGTGTTTAATTTTCCAATTGTAGTATGTAACCGATGCATATATATAGAAAGAGTAAAAGTCGCAATGTACGATGTTTTTGACCAACTTGTTTGTGTGATTGTGTATAAATATTTGTACAAAATTTATTATGTGATAAATTAGTACTTAATAAATGTTCACAATTCAGATGGACAATGAAGTAAATCAGGAAAACCAGAATAATGAGAATAACGGAAACCAAATAGATAACAGTGCCATCCAACATATAGTAGCACAAGGAATTATAGATGCTATGCCCTATATTATCAAGACTGTTAAAGAAGCAGAAAATAATAAATCTGCAAATGGAAGTAAACGTCAACACACAGAGCCAAGTCATAGTGTAAACGATAACGGACCTATAATCCAAGCTCCATTTCCTAAAAGAAGAAGAACCGCTTCTTATGGTTGTTCTTACAAAGAATTCTTGGCCTGCAAACCAATAGAATTCTCAGGCAAGGAAGGAGTCATTGCAGCCTTACGTTAGATAGAAAAGACAGAAGCAGTCATAAAGATAAGTAAATCTGCAGTCGAAGATAAGATTATGTTTGCTTCTAATCTTTTAATAAATGCAGCCTTAGAATGGAGGAATACTATTCTCCAGTCTAGGGGAAGTGACAGAGTTTATAATATGGAATGGGTCAACTTTAAGGAAATGGTTGAAAGAAAATTCAGTCCTCCCAATGAAAAGGAAAAAATCGCCAATAAGTTCCTAAATCTTAGAATGACTGGAATAGACTACAAAGGTTACACTACCATATTCTTCGAATATGCTAGGATAGTGCCTACCTTAGCCTCACCTAACCAGGGTTAATCTCTTGTTATATTTGGGGATTAATTAGTGAGATTAGACACGTAGTCAAGGCAGCTAGACCGCAAACCATAGAAGAAGCAGTAGAACTAGCCAATACCCTGACTGATGAACTGGTGCGTACACAAGAGGAAAACCAGAGAAAGAACCTAGCTCAAAAGCTTACCCAGGAATTTCATTACGGTAATTCCTACCGTGGAAAAGGAACAGGTTCTTCTGCACCCTACTATAAGTTTTGTAAAAAGAAGCACTCAGGAAAGTGTGTTGTGTCCTGCAACTTCTGCAAGTACCCAGGACATAAGGAAGAAAATTGTAGGAGAAAATCTAGTGCCAGAATATGCTACAATTGTGGAGAAGCTGGTCACATCAGACCGAACTATCCGAAACTAGCTCTAGCCACAACCAACAAAGTTAAGACAACTGAAGGACCTAAGAAAAATGCCAGAGCCTTTGTTCTGACAGCTGAGGAAGCCAAGATGATTCCAGATGTGATTACCGGTACGTTCTTAGTTAATAATATTTTTGCCAAAGTATTGTTTGACTCTGGTGCAAACCAAAGTTTTATCAATACTTCTTTCTACAAACTTCTTCACCAACCCTTAGCAAAATTCAACAAGATTGCCTGGTAGAGACAACAAACGGAGAATCCATTAAGATTAGTGAGATCTTGCAGGGAGCAAGAATAGAAATCCTAAACCATCATTTCTTTGCTAACCTTTACCCAATGAATATGGCCGGATTCGATGTTGTATTAGGAATGGATTGGTTGGTAGCCAATCGTGCCAGTATTTTATGTGATCAAAAGACAGTACAAGTAAGTACACTAAGTGGTGAAAAGATCACAATTAAAGGAGATAAGCCAACCAAATCAACAAAGTTCATCTCTGTGATGAAAGCCACAAGTTATGAGAGGAAAGGAGGAGTAGTATATATGATTTCCGTAATCATTAATACTAAGGGAAAAGAATTAAATGATGTCCCTGTAATATCTAAATTCTCACACGTCTTTCCAGAAGAGTTACCTGGATAACCGCCTGATAGAGAGGTTGAATTTAGGATTCACCTAATACCAGGAACGGCACCGATTGCCAAAGCACCATATCGATTAGCACCAACGGAGATGCAGGAACTGAAGAATCAATTGGACGAACTTCTTGACAAAGGTTTTATACAACCAAGTTCATCACCATGGGGAGCATCGGTGTTGTTTGTTAAGAAGAAAGACGGATCGATGCATATGTGCATTGATTACCGGGACATGAACAAGGTTACGATTAAGAATTGGTACCCACTACCGAGAATCGAAGATCTGTTCGGTCAACTTCAAGGAGCTCGATTCTTTTCTAAGATCGACTTATGCTCAGGATATCATCAACTGAAAGTACAGGAAGAGGACATTCCTAAAACTGCTTTCAGAACAAGGTACGGTCATTATGAATTTACCATCATGCCATTTGGTTTAACCAATGCCCCAGCTGCATTTATGGACATGATGAACAGGATATGTAAACCATACCTAGATAAATTCATAATCGTCTTTATAGATTATATTCTAATTTAATCTAAGAGTAAAGAAGAACATGCAGCGCATCTGCATACACTTCTGACATTGTTGAGAAAAGAGAAGCTTTAGGCTAAATTCTCAAAATGTGAATTTGGTTACAAGAAGTGCAATTCCATGGACATCTGGTTAATCATGAAGGAATTCATGTGGATCCCACAAAGATCGAGGCGATTACTAAACGGAAAGTCCCTGATTCGCCAACAGAAGTACGAAGTTTTCTTGGACTTGCAGGATATTATAGACGGTTTATCCGAGATTTCTCTAGAATAGCCATTCCATTAACCAAACTGACCTGTAAACCAGTTAAGTTTGAATGGGGACCAAAACAGGAAGGAGCTTTTAAGATTCTTAAGCAAAGGTTAACCAACGCACCCATACTCGCATTACCAGAAGGAACTGAAGACTTTATAGTCTATTGTGATGCGTCTAAGTTAAGATATGGAGGTGTGTTGATGCAACGTCAAAAGGTTATAGCTTATGCCTCAAGATAACTTAAGAAACATGAAGAGAGTTATACAACCCATGACTAGAGTTAGGAGCCATAGTTTTTGCCCTTAAGATTTGGAGACACTATTTATATGGAAATAAATTTGTTGTCTTCACAGATCATAAGAGTTTAAGGTATATTTTTGGACAAAAAGAATTAAATATGAGACAGAGACACTGGATGGAAGTTCTTAGTGATTATGATTGTGATATTCAGTATCATGCTGGGAAAGCTAATGTAGCAGCTGATGCTTTAAGTCGAAAATATCATGAAAAGCCAAAACGAGTACGTTCTCTCAGATTAAATCTACAAGTAGATTTAAATGATCAAATTAGAGAAGTACAGGAAACAGCAATCAAGGACGATGTTGGAAGTTTAAAGGGAATGATTAAGGAATTAGAACAAGGAACTAATGAAATTTGGAAGTTCCATAAGAAAAGGATGTGGATACCTAAACAAGGAAACCTACGCCACAGAATTCTAGAAGAAGCTCATAAGTCTAAGTATACGATACATCCCGGAAGTGATAAAATGTATCAAGATCTAAGAAAGAATTTATGGTGGATAGGAATGAAAAAGGATATAGCAACCTATGTTGCTAAATGTCTAACTTGTTCACAAGTTAAAGCTGAGCATCAGAAACCCTCAGGATTATTGCAATAATTAGATATGCCAATATGGAAATGGGAATTGATAACAATGGACTTTGTTACCAAATTACCCAATACAAGAAAAGGAAATGATACAATCTGGGTGATTGTTGACAGATTAACCAAATCTGCTTATTTCTTACCAATAAAGGAAACTTTCAGTATGGAACAGTTAGCCAAGCTATATGTAAATGAAATAGTTTCATTATATGGAATTCCTTTATCTATTGTATCTGATAGAGATAGCCGTTTTACTTCTCATTTTTGGACAAGTTTCCAAAAAGCAATGGGAACCAGGTTAAATCTAAGCACAGCTTATCATCCACAAACAGACGGACAAAGTGAAAGGACAATACAAACAATGGAAGATATGCTTAAAGCCATGTAATTGATTTAGGAGGAAATCGGGACGACCATTTACCATTAATAGAATTTTTCTATAATAACAGCTATCACGCTAGCATTAATGTTGCACCTTTTGAAGCACTTTATGGACGAAAGTGCCGAACTCTAGTCTGTTGGGCAGAGATTGGAGAAAAGCAATTATCTGGACTAGAGATAGAGCAAGAAACAACAGATAAGATAATTCAAGTTAAGGAAAGAATAAAAGCAGCACGAGATCATTAAAAGAGTTATGCAGATAACAGACGGAAACCTTTGGAATTTCAAGTAGGAGATAAGGTACTATTAAGAGTTTCTCCATGGAAAGGAGTAGTCAGATTTGTTAAAAGAGGAAAACTAAGCCCCAGGTACGTTGGACCTTTTGAGATTATTAGAAGAGTAAGACCCGTAGCATATCAGCTACAACTGCCAGAGGAAATGGCAGCAATACATGATGTGTTTCATGTTTGTAATCTCAAGAAATGCTTAGCAGACGAATCATTAGTGATACCTCTTAAGGATATAGAGGTAAATGAGGAACTTAAGTTTGTCGAGAAACCCGTTCAGATTGAAGATATAAAGATCAAGAATCTCAAACACAAGAGACTAGTTCTAGTCAAAGTGAAATGGATTCCAAGAGAGGACCAGAATACACTTGGGAACTCGAGTCAGAAATGAAAAGGAAATACCCATATTCCAGTAGACCTCGAGGACGAGATCTAAAACAAGGTGGAGAGGATATAACAACCCTCCTAGAACCCTTAACGTGACCCTAGATGTCTTAAAATATACCCCGTACGTGAGAAACGAGCCCGAAATACCCTTATACTTAGAAAAATCAAGAAAAAAAAATTATAGGTTTCTCGCAGGGCGCGACCAAGACCTCCTTGGTCTCTCGCGGGGCGCGAGCATCCATTGCTTGCCGGACACCCATGCAGACACGTGTCAACACGTGTCGAAGCTAGACTCGCTGACTGGCCAAGCCTACGGCCTAACCTAATGTCTTCGCGGGCAGCAAAGGTCTTCCCTGTCTTATTTGCGGGGCGCGAGCCACCATACGGAAAGCCTATAAATAGGGGCTCAGAGCTTCATTTGAATTCGTTCAAAATTCTGATTTCTCTCTCAACTTCTGATAGCAATTATTATACTCGGGTATAATACCCCTATAAAGCGAAGCTCTGCCTCGTTGTAAGTATTATAACCATGATTTTACCCTACACGATCGATTTAGGGCTCCGTAACGCATGTCAGGGCTCTGCCCGACTCAGTCGTTGGAGTTCTGTCTCGTGTTACACCCGATTGATTTAGGATTCCGTAATGCATGTCAAGGCTCTGGCAGACTCAGTCATTGGAATTTTGTCTCGAGTTGTATGGTTAATGTGATTTGGGTTATTTTACTAACACGCGTGCATTGTTTAATTTTAATAGATAATAACCATGAGAATCACCAGGAAACTATAGCAGTATCACCTTAGACAACAATGTAAGTACATTCATTTTTCCGAGTAATTGTGTAGATATAAATATTGTAATCACCCTTAATACTGTAATGTGTAAACAACAGATGCTTTACAAAATGTAATGTACTTAACAAAATTTCTTGCTGGTAAAATGTTTTTAAAACGCGTTTCAGGTAACACAATGTGAAAGCCAATAGAAGCCAGCTGGAGAGCACTAAAGGCTTGGAAAAGTGGCTATAAAAGTTATCTAAACAAAAAGGAGTTTTTATTTTCAATAATTAGGGTTTATCCCTAAAAATGTGTTGTCAAATAAACTTGGGTTTTATCCCAATGATTTATTAATATAAAAGTTTGGTGTTTTACACTGATAAAAATATTTCCTAACTACGGTCCTGATGTATTCCGCTGCTAAATTAATAAACACCGATACCACTGATCTGGATCTCGCGGCACCCGCTCCCGAGGTAGGGGTCGGGGGTTGCGGCACATGGGCTGAGATTTTATGATTAAAGGGGGGCCGCATATGATTCAAAACATACTGTCCACGTTTATGCCATCCCATGTTAACCGAATATGTGTGGGTTGAGTTTTAATCCAAACGAGGAAGAGGGCCCACGCTCCGCCGCGGAGTAAATGTGTAATTAAAACTTCATACCAAGCAAGAAGACAATTGCGGCGGTGAGCGGCGATAGCGAGAGTAGCCTCGAGCAGTGATGAGGGGTGCGAATTGTTCGTCAGTTTGTACTGTAGTAGCGAAGTATAATTGTAATTTTACTTGTCTTGCGTTGCTAGGGGTAGAAACATAGAGTAACTCGAATTTATATAGTCAAATGAAAATGTATTATATTTAACGACGCTCGATTTGGTGCAAAATTTACGTAAAAAAGTAGATCAACTAGAAAAGTATATAAATTAAGCATGAAAACGTATTATACTTAAGCTGACTCGTTTCCAAGGAAAAGTTGATGTCTAAACATAAACCAACTTTAAATTTATACCAACGCGTACATAAAAATACCTACGTAAAAAGCTTGTTTTTAAAAATAAAGTAACGCAAGGGGTAAAGTCGAACTTCAGAAACTCAAAGCGGTAAATGTAAACTAGCTCGAATTTATACGAACGTTTTTTTCTTGTTTATGTATGGATATGACCCACTAATACATGCAAGCACTTGAGTTTTTCTGCATATGACATACTTTGTTCCTACATATCATACTTAAATAATAAAAGGGACTTAACCTGTAATATGTTGAAAGCTTAGGGGTAGCCATGAAAAAGCATTAAAGGATAAATACAACTAAGTTATACCGGTCATATATAATATAATTGTCATTTGTGTACAACTAAGTTATACTACTCCGGAATTTAAGGAAACAAATTAAGAATGACATATATGGGTTTACCTGGGAACAAAGGGGTGTGCCCACTTCCATCGACATAGCCTTTTTATAGTTATATAATATAATGGGGTCGGACATTATATATGAATTATCATGAAAAACAATTGTGCAAACTGTTGTGAAACTAACCTAATAGCACAACAATATATATGAGATATAGGGAGAAAGAGATTAATCTTTCATTGATAGGTATGTCTTACAATGATATACAAGAGAGGTATATATAGGAGTACAAAACTTAGAGAAGAAGCTAATCTATTTTTAGTGTTGATAACCATATAATAATATATGTTTATAACACTCCCCCTTGGTTATCAACCTAATACTCATGGAGATGCTGCCTCATTAAAAACCTTGCTAGGAAAACCCATTGGGACAAAACCATAGCTAAGGGAAAAAGAGTGCAGTGCGTATTGTCTCCCCCTGATAATCTTGTCTTATTAAAAACCTTACTACAAATGGAATAAAACCCAGTGAAGAGAAAAAAGTGCAACTTGTATGATACTCCCCCTCATTTGAATAAATATCCTTTAAGTAACGTGTGCCGATCTTCCCTGAAAGTTGCTCAAAGCTTTTGTATCCAATAGAATGTCGCTTGATCCCTTAAAGTACAATCCCTTATGCTAAGCAATGTTGTCTGATCTTTAGATGAGACTCTTGGTGCTTCCTTTCGAAAATAAATATCATACGATCCACGATTGTGCTATGTTACATTCTCAAATCTACAAGACTAACCAAACTTGTTTTCATGGGTTAGTAAAATATAATCAAATATCGTTCATACCTGAAATGTTTGTTTCAACTCATTTCAATGTCTCCTAGCTTGACACAGACTATATCATGAAAATAAGTTCAAGTGAAAGATATTATGATCATCATAACTAGCAATACATGTTAATGCATAAATGTATTTAACTATGGTACTCTAGAATGAGAATCTCTACTTTGGTAGAGAGATGATCATATTTATTTCTTATAACAAGTGATTGAATAACTTTTAACGTACTCAAAAGATAATCTTTCTAATAATAAAATGACCCGATATATGCTCGAAATGTAGGTCAAGCAATAATTACATTATGCCAAGGTTTTTAATAGAAATTTCCCTCTAAGAGCTCGATAATTTCTCTCGATAATGCGTAGACATCATCACTATAAACTGTGATATAAAAGAAAATTGTTGATAAAATATGCCTATTTTTATCAAACTTATATCCCTCTTATCTAAATATCTCGAGTTATACAATACTCGACCCGACTATTTTAGTCCATACATATTTGTCAACCTCATATAGTACGTTTTTTTAGGTTTTGATACCAGTGCTTCTAGCATTACCAATGCATGAGGAAATTCTTTTCATCTTATCCAAATATGCATGTGCATTCACTCTTTAGGAGTTTTGCTACATAAACTTGCTTATTTAACACATAGATTTCTATATCATATGCAAGGATATCTTTAACACTTGCTTCGTTTGTAAAATCCATATTGTACAATGCTCTTACATTGTACATTGAGATGTCATAAACACCAGACACAAGTTTTCTATGTATGTTTATTGGTGCACAAGAATTACATCCATAAGATGTTTCAATTAACATTTTAAGCACTTAAATACTTTGGGATACTCATGCGGAATTCCAATTGTATACAACGTATGCAAATATGAATCTGTATACAACAATCATATTGTTCTCGAGAACTTGAGTTACATGATTATGATTATTTAAAATCCTTCAAGGACTTTCATGTAAACTTTAAGTATCAAGTAACATAACATTAATAAGACGCATATCAATTCCCTCTCTATATTACCAGACAAATAAAATATTGGAAAGTCATTGCATCCACCAATAGAGAATGTGTCTCTTTATAATCAATCATGGGTTTTGCAAAAATCCTTGTGCCACCAATTTTGCCTTATATCACTCATTTTGATTTTCACATAATTCGAATAAAAAAAACCGTTTATATCCAACATATTTCACAACTTCAGTTGTATAGATGTTGGTCCGAAAACTTTCCATTTCATTAGAGAATTCAACCCTGCCTTATTTGCGTCTTTTCTCTTTTGGCCAATCATTTCTAATAGGCAGATCTTAAATTTTGATCCTTATCATTTATCATTTCAAGCGCTATTTTATATACAGAAGTATTACGACGTCGATTTTAATTTGATTCCATATATATATATATATATATATATTTAGACATGATATAAATTAACGAGATCTCTTTAATTTCAGGTACCTGAGGTTCTTCTTGAACCATCATGTCTACTATCTCTTCAGGAGATCTTATTACTATAACCTCGACTTGACCATTTTAATTACTTGCTCCAATTTTCGAGGAATTTTATTATTGGAATCAACTAGTCTATCACGCTTTAGGCGTGCAATAGACTCATTACAAAAATATTTGGCTGTCCTCTTGGGACACAAATATGACTGGAGCATAAGCAGTTGATTATGTGACTTAGTCACTCTATTTAGGTCATTGAACTTGTCTGGTAACTTGTTCTTTAATATTGGTAAATGAATTATCCTTTACACTTCCGATTCACCGTTTATAGTCTGAGGATCAAAATGACATGATAATTCATTCCACTTTTCACCTTCCAACTGCTTGTTATCTCCCCCTAATGTTGGGAACATTCATTCACTAAAGTGAAAACGAATGAGCCGTAATCAAGTCTCTCACCAACGGCTTTAAGTATTTAATTATAGACAATTAATTTTTTTTACCCAACATATATTCTCAACCCTTTTAGATGTCACAACATTGTGCTAGTGGTGGATCAATATTATATATACCACACAACTAAATTCTTAGAAGGGACGTATTTGGTTCCTGACCAAAAACCAACTATAACTGGGGAAGTATGATGACATGTTGGCTTGATGTGAATTAATGGTGTACATGTAAAATCATATGTACCCAAATACAAATATGAACTCTTGCTCTTATGCTCATTGGCTTTGCAATCAATTGTGAACATTTAGTGATCGTCTCAACAAAACAATTCTTGTATAAACATAAGCTATATGAAGTTCAACATTTATTCCAATATCATTAATAACTTGAGAATTGAATTCACCGTTATTACCAAAATAAATATAGGAATCTAGATTAATATGCTTGCTATCACATTAGCTAAGCCACAATCACACAAACTCCATGTTGTGGATTTGATAACCATTTAGACGATGCATCGATTTAAAAACACTAAATGGTATCATGTTTGGATATACGTATCCTTTCTTTATTCCAAAATATTTAGGGATTCACACCCTATCTTGGTTGGTAAATAATTATTTCTTTTTTAGAGCAAAGACATCATTAATTGTTAGGAAGAATCTTCCAGTTCTTCATTATGTTTCACATCATCATTGACTCGGCGTGGTCTAACCGGTCATGCCAATCAAATATCATGATCCATGACCTTCTAGTTTATGACCGTAGATGTATTACTTGTTGTTTGTATAATAAACATATAAAATATGAGAAAAAGTCGTATTGTCATCCCAAACTTTCAATGATATATTCTCATATGATTACTCCCTTTATGTGCCACCTTTGGTGGTCTATCTCATTATTACCAGGACCATTATTACAATTCTTATGGTCGATCTTATCATTAGAATTTTCTTAACTATATCCATGATCACAATGATCAAATATATATTCACCTCATGGATCAGAGTAAAACTAAACAAGTTTCATGATTTTCAATTATTTTCTCGAACATACGAATATACAGTCACTACAAACCTTTAATAGCCTTTTAATGATATTGCTACTTCGGGAGCATATCTAAGGTTTGACCAACAAAATTTGTTTCATCCGATTTTCCCTTATAAATAAAGTTCTCTTCACATAACATCAATTCAGAAGTAATTACAATGCCGAGTCATATAAGATTTGTCAATATAAAATATCATGACCTTATACAAGCTGATAATGAGATTTAAGGAGTATCACATTTCGGGTGACATGTCTAAGCGTATTTATACTCTTTTCATGTGAGATATTATAAACCACAACTTTGGTTTAGTTGTTCTATTGGATACGTCTTTCTATATATAAATTATCGTTACGTATAGAACACAAAATATACCATTGAATTATATAATTATACAAAAAGCAACTGACACCCATTCTACACATATCGAAACGCATGGGCGGCTATGATGGTGTGCAGGGAGGACCTCCGCACAAGGCCCGTGATTTCGAGGGGCACGCGATTTTAAAAAAAAAATCCGATATATATATGTTATTTTTTTTAAATAGTAAACAAACACATACCAACTCCAATATAGACCCATTTACAAATCATTTTTTTATGGTTTAGAATTTAGCCCACTTGGCATTAGGTTTATTGAGTTCAATACTAATTTGATTTTTTTTAAACACTAATAAAACATTATGGAAGGGCACATTTTTTCGAGCTTGAACAGGGTACGTGAATTCTTAGAAACGCCTCTATCGAAACGACGCCATGGCTATGAATTGGCCGGAAGTTGTAAATGCGAAACGGAGTCGAGGAGGTAGGACGGTTGACCTAGATTGTATTTCCCTTTAAAATCAAAACTTATTTTTGATATTTTCTTTCTAAAACAAAACTTAATATTTTAAAATTCTAATTGAAAGTTTTCATCATATTTTAAAATTCTGATTGGAAGTATTCATCAAAAACAACGGTTCCTTTAAAATAACTTTTCCTCCAATGAACGACTTTCTACATCTGAATCGTTTGACTCCTTTGTTTTAACTCCTTTAAGCAAATATGCTTGAGTCTGATTTCCTTCTCAAATTGAATATGTGTTTAACGTGAAAACTTAATTTCGTTTTCTATTTGAAACCTTAATTTTCTTATAAACCTTTTTTTTTTTTTGGTTTTGAAAATCAAAGATGTTTCTGATGTTGTTTCGAATCAGAGTACTTCAACGTTTTATGAAGTTTTTATCTTGGTTTGAATATTTCTCAAAAAAAAAATAAAAAAAATAATGGATTAAAAAAAAACAGTGGCCAACAACTGTGATTTTGATTTTCAAACAACGATTTCGTGTATTTGACTCTTTAAAGACGTTAAGGATTATGATTTAACTATTAATTTTTTATTAATTCCGTTTCTGACTCGCCGGAATTTCTCACTAGAAAAAGATTATCTTCGATTTAGTCCTTTAATTTGCAATGGCTCTCTGGTATCAATATACAAAAAGCTACTACCACCCAAAACCCTACAAAATTCAAAAACAATATATATTACGATTGAAGTTAAAAAAAATCGGGATTACCTTTGTGAGTGACGGTGGCGTCGACTGTCTCAGCTTTCCCGTTTGTCGGGCGGCTCAATGTCTGATCACCTGTAATGTTAAAACTTCTTAATCATCGGTGCCTATCACAACTTTACAACGCTGGTAACAAGAATAGGTTGTTTTTTTTTTAGGGAGAAAAAAAACTAACCTAATAGCACAACAAGAATAGGTGCTGATAACGTGTTGTGAAACTAACCTAATAGCACAACAATATATATGAGATATAGGGAGAAAGAGATTAATCTTTCATTGATAGGTATGTCTTACAATGATATACAAGAGAGGTATATATAGGAGTACAAAACTTAGAGAAGAAGCTAATCTATTTTTAGTGTTGATAACCATATAATAATATATGTTTATAACACAAACTAAATTATTAAATTGTTGTGTAAATAATTGTGTCAGAATTTATTGGACATCGATATGACCGCACATGTTAACTAAGTTAATTGGTTTGAATGAAATCTACACATTCGTAGATGGGGGCACGAGGAAATTGAGGAATGAATGTAAATGAATTATTAGACTAATGGGTATGGGGGTCGGCTAGCCCCGGCTAGGTCTGGCGCCGAGCCCCCACACCGCCCCCCTTAGCCCCGGCCCGGCTCAATCGACTCACACCGAACGACTTGGACGGGGCCCCACATCAAAAAACTAGCCGTTAATGAACGGCACTTTTTAAAAAAAAAAAAATTCATTTTTCAATTTAAATACCCAATATCTCAACCATTTTTATACATTTCTATCCTTTCTACTCCCATTCTTCTCCAATTCTCTTCCTTTTTTATAAAAACACTCCATATTTTTTATACCCTTTTCTCTAAATCATGAATCCTTTCAACCCAAACAACCCCAACCCGAACAACCCCAACCCAAACAACCCCAACCCGAACCAACCTAACTTTTTTTCGACCCCCGGTTACACTCCGAGTATGGATCAATCGTGGGGGGCTCCGCAATTTCCTTTTTCGGGTTTCCAACAAACACCCAACGCATTCTCACAAATGTCTCAAGTTCAACAACTCCAACAATACCAAGCGCTACAACAAATCATGCAACGCAACTCGTTTGAACAACTCCAATCGCAACCGCCAATTTCCCAACCGGTTAACCTTGACGATGATGATGATGAAGTCGTCCCCGAATCGCCACCGCAAGAGCTCAAGCGAAAAAAAAACAAGGGGAAGGGGAAGAAGGTTGAAAACGTACCCGAAACCGCGTCAAAAAGCGGTTCGAGAAAACCGGGGAGACCTTGGACGAAAGTAGAGGAGGAGGCGCTAGCAATGGCGGTTACTAAGTCCTCTACTAACCCGATAATCGGTATGAACCAAAGTTTAAATATTTAATTTAAATTTTAAAAGTTTTAAATATTTTTTTTACTAATGCATTATTTTTTAAACTTTAGGAAACAATCAAACGGGTGATAGTTTTTGGAAGAAGGCAACGGCTAAATTTTATGAGATTATGGAGCATAGCTCGGATCGTGATTTAGAAGCCGTCTCGGGCAAGTGGCGTAAAATGAGCATGGTCATCAATAACTTTAACGCAATTTATAACCAAATTGTCATGAATCCTCCTAGCGGGAGTAACGAGACGGACATTCTTAACCTTGCTATCGCTAAGTAGGACTCTCAAAATACAAAGCCTTTCCCGCACTTCCGAGCATGGAACGTAGTAAAGAATCAACAAAAATGGGCGCCGATTCCAAATGAGGTAGCAACCGCCAAACGGACTAAAACTTCCGAGTCCGGAAGTTATAGTGCGGGAGGCTCCACCGGTCGTTGTCAAATCAACATAAACGACGACCCGGAAGATGACGAGGACGTGTTGCCCATTCACGAGGCGGAACGTCCCCCCGGGAGGGACAAAGCAAAAAAAGAGGCGGCCGGAAAGCGCAAAGGGGCCGGGTCGAGTGGAGGGGCCGGCTCGGGTGGAGGGGGTGGGTCGAAGGCATCGGCGAAAATGGACGAGTTGATAGACGAATTCCGTTCGTTCAAACAGTTCGCGGCCGAAAAATACACTCACAAGAAAACCGTGTCGGCCGACCAAGCTCGAGCGTAGGATTTTAGGATTATGAGGTTGGATCTCGACTCGGTTCCGGAGGAGGAACGAGCGGTTTATCGGAGGATGAAGGAAGAAGTGATGAAAAAATGGTCGTCGTAGGTTGTTTTTTTATTTTTAGGAAATGTAATTTTTTATTTTTATTTTTCGGTAATTTTTTTTTTTAGGAAATGTAATTTTTTTTTATGTTATGAAATGTAATTTTTTTTATGTTATGAAATGAAATTATTTATGTTGTTTTATGATGTATTTTTTAATTTTTATAAAGTTTTAATTAAGTTAATAAATTAAAACTTAGAAAATTATAAAATAATGAGGTGGGGCCCCATCCCACACGAGCCTCCATCCCCCTCAAATTTCATGGAGGCCCATCCCCCACGAGCCACCCACGTGGCGCCTACGTGGAGGCTCATCCCGGTGGGGATGGGCCAAACCATACCCTTTAGTCTTAAAGGGAAGAAACATGGGCCGGCTTTTATAAATAGACAAGGGTTGGCTTTATATATAAACACGGGTCCATAGAATTGATGCTTTCATATTAATGGAGGAACAACATCTATTAAATGGGAGGGTTGGAATAATTTAAGGGTCCATATTAATGATAATCAGTATGTGCACATGAATTAGTGAACTTCCAATCCAATTAGAGTTTAATTGTTACAATTTTTTGTATAAAATATATGCAATGCAGATTTAATTGAATATATATGTTAGTGTATGATAACTTGTTAATTTGACCACACTAAACACCGGGTTGTTTGGACATTAGGGTACTGCATGACCCTTCATACGTATACTTATATCTATTGTACCTTAGGTCGCGTGTAAAGGACCTAACATTTAACGAACACTAGAAGTACATTATCAAACCAAGCAAAAAAAGGTGAGTTCATTACTCTTTCATAAGCATGTGTCCCGGGGAGGGACAAACAAACTAATATTCCAGGGAAGAATACCTTTATTACTTTTTGGTTTAATTTCGATTTTAATTAATAAACTCAACTCTATCATGAAAGTCCCTACTTACTACCGGACTAGTTGTCGGGGAGGCAACGGGGTATTAGTTGATAGGCTATTAGGCTTGACAACCTCACATCGTACCTGGGAGGACGGGCGTGAACTAATGACCTTAACCACATGGCCATTGTCATGATAGGTATTGATGATGGCAAACAAACAGACGTCACTTCATTATCGAGTTTATTGTTAGCATGTCTTTAAACTAAACGCTTACATGATTTTCGTAAACAAAACTGTAAACTCGCCAGCTTTATGCTGATACACTTTTCCTGCATGCTTGCAGGTCATTAGATGGTTTCATGAAACGGAGCTTGCAATCGGATGAGCTGTGGATGTCATGGGTCGTGCCATTGTTAACTTGTCTGATGTTATGCTATGATTTGCGAACAATTTGTTTTCACATACTTAGAACAATTTCAAATGCTTCCGCTGAACGTATTTTGTTTTAATTAGATGTTTTTGAATTACACTTATCACGTTGAATGAGATTTCGTGTTTATTATATTACTATTAGTTCAATGTGATTACTGGCTAGATCCTGCTACGTCACACGTCTCGCGGTGGTTTCCGCATGTGGTATTTTGGGGGTGTGACCCACTAAATACACTTGTCAAATCTTCTATACATATAATAAAGTAAATCAATGTGTGACACGTGTCATTCATTGGAGGCATCTAATTGTTTTTGTTTTCCCACGTCTTTTTATGCTAATCTTATATTAATTTTAATTAAATGTTAAATTAATACTAAATCTTATCCTTAAAATTTCTCTCCTACTTATCTTAATTAAATAAATAAGAATTTAATATTAAATCTTATCCTTAAATATAATCCTTTTAAAATTCATCATCATCATCATCATCGTACTCAGTATATCCCACCAATAGCAAAAGCTAAGGTAGGGTCTGAGGAGGGTGGGATGTAGACAGCCTTACCTCTACCCCGTAGGAATAGAGATGTTGCTTCCAATGAGACCCCCGGCTCGATTGTGGTTTTGCATCAAGCCTTGGACATAAGGCACATAACACTCAGCAATTGAGACAAACGCCAATTGGTGCATGTACCCCCTTGTCTTTCGGCTATCAACGCCACCACATGATGCATGATTAACCATCCCCTCTTTTAACGTTATTTTCACGAAATTAGTAAAATAACGTTAAAAATTAGTGCACTTTTGCTTTTGCCCCCCGAGCGCCCACACATATATACATTATATGTGCATACCGCAAGCGGGGCGTAATCCTTTTAAAATTAAGTTGATAAATATTAATCATTTTTAAAATTAAGTTGATAAATATTAATCATAACTAAAGTTAAAGGTTATATATCAAGTAAGATAAATGTATATGTATATGTACATATTTAAAATAAGAAAAAATTATAAAACAAAAAGAAAAAGAAAAATCTCTAAATCTTATCCTTGAATAATCCTTTAAAAATTAAGTTGATAAATATTAACCATAGGTAGAGTTAAAAGTTATATATCGACCAGGATAAATTTATACCTATAAATTTAAAATATGAAAAGAAAATTATAAAAATAAAAAAAAGGAAAAATCTCTAAATATGTATAAGAATATAATGATAGATCTTTAAATATATTTAAATAGTTCAAACAATATATAATAACATAGAAAATACCTTTTTTATTATTTGTAAGATAAAATTAGATTTATTCAACCCACATAATAAACGAAGTTATTAAAGATATAATTTTTTTATTTAGTATATAAAATTACATTTATTCAACATGTGTAATACACATGGTTTTTAAAGATACAACTCTTTTTTATTATTTGGTATATAATAATGTATTTTATTAGTAGAGAATTAGATAACAAACAACAGATAATTAGAAAACAAAGCAATAGAAAATGAAAAAAAAAATTAAAAATGGTAATCTAATTTCTCATCCAAATCTTCACTGTCATCAGCCTCTTTTCCTTGAATTTTGATTTTGGCATTTTGAACCTCTGAATACCTTAGCTAGATGCTAACTTTCGTACATAACGCCCATCTTTTTAGACGAAGCTTTTGTTAGTGGCATCCTGTTTTTTGGTGTGATATTCTTGTTTGGTGACATGTCATTGAAGATCAACTCCTGCTTGAATGCTATTTATAATAGTGGAGTCCAAAATAGCATTTTACACTGGTATTGATCCCTTCATGCCATGCATATAGACATAGTCATCAAGAACAAAGCTCATATGATGACATATCACTGTCATCAGTCTCTTTTTCTTGAATATTTGTCTATCTCATTTAGCAAAAGCTTATAGAGATACCCACCTCAGAGAAGAATCCATTCAGTGAAAGCTTTGTCATCTGTGGTTTTTTTAACTATTTTTTCGGCGTTTAAAGTGAGTGGTTTCTAGGAAATATGGCGTTTGTTTTCTGGGTGTGATCAATTCATTGTGTAGAGACCTCTCTCTTATAAGAGTTTTTTAGCGTGTAGTTTAGGCGGGATTTTTATTATAATAAATGATAGTAATAAAGTAACCGTCTTTTCAGTTACTGTGTGTATTTACTGTTTTGTTCAGCTTTATCAGTTTTAGAGTGATAGACGTCCCATCTTCCAAGTTTGGCATTTTATAATGGCATTATATAGACCAAGATGACAAAATACAATAACAGAGAAAATATTAAACAGGAAAAATATTTTTTATTATTTTTGGCGTTTTGTAAGCAAAAACCTTTTGTAGTATTTTTTTGGCGTTTTGAAACTAAATGGAGAAATATTGAATTTAATTACCTTACGAAAAAAAAGGTTACACAGAAGAAAACCAACAAAAAAAATTAAAACTCCTCGTCATAAGGTACTTTATCCGAGAAGTATCCATCACTTCCGTCGTATTCTTCCTCGGAGTCTTCATCTAGACTTTCATCCATGTCATCACCTTCACTTTCATCGGCTTCTTGTTGTTGAAGATTCTGACGCCACCATTTGAACATGTCCTGTATCAACGCCATTTTTGAGTCCATGTCTATGTTCAAACAAGTGGCGTTGTGCAATTCTTCCATGAACCCAATCCCCTATTCTGTCATGATGTTTTCAAGCAGGTAGTCTTCCTGCTCTCCGCTGTCATATATAACGGTCACCATATCTATTTTCTCGTCAAAACGCCATGATGTCATGACTAGGTCTGATTTTCCATATGCTTTAATTGGGCCAAATTTCCTTGTTAACGTTTTCATAAGCTTATGTGTTTCATGACATTCGTTATCCAGAGCGATGCCAAGCGATAGGATACCCCTCTGTACCTCTTCTTCCATCTTCAAAATTGCTTTGATTGTCCTAGCATACACCCTCCTTCTATTGTCAAAACGTAGGACGAATCGTCTGATTGCCAGAATGTATCTCCACCAAACGATGGTTGCCATTTTTGGCGTTTTGGTTAAACTTGGCGTTTTTGGTAAACAATGTTTTTTTGCAGAATGATAGATTAAAGTGATTATGGAAGCGATGTTTAACGTCGTTTATATATGATGTTTTTGGCGCGTAATTGGGAGTGAATTTCTTCTAATAAATGTTAATAATTGAATTTCAGTTACTGTGTTGTTTCCTCTTCCTGTAATCTCCAACGCGTTTTATCACTAATTTTTTGGCGTTTTGTATTTAATAGCGTTTATTTGTTTTGAATGGCGTGTTATCATTTTTGTTGGCGTTTTGAATTTGAGCGGTAAAAGACCCTTTTACCCTTAACGAAGCGCGTCCACTTAATAGACTTGGTGTTATTTACGATAACGACACTGCGCCAATCTAGTCCATAGATTGTTTTGATCTGACGATCCATAATAAAGTTATATTCATTTAAAGTTATATAACTTTATTAAAGTCCACTTTCTCCCGTTTTCTCTAAATCCTGATCCTATATAAAAGTATATATTCATTTAACATGTGTAATACACGAGGTTCTAACCTAGTAAACAAATAATTCAAACTATTTAAATAAATAACCAAACTATATTTATACTGAACCAACTTGAATTATCTTTTAACCCATTTAAACTTTATAGATAATCCACCAATTCAGAATTATCTCTTCAATATACATTTGCTTACCATCCTAGGTATAGTTGGCGTGACCAACCACAAATGGGGTTGTCATACCTGATAGTACCATCAATATTCAACAACATGAGATAAATGGATATATATATATTGAAGGGGACTTATGAGTTATAAAATGTGTCATTAAATATACATATATATTTTTTTACGGCAACAACTCTATATATATAGAGAGGAAGATTAATGTACAATACGGCTTAACGTACATCACATACGACAGGTAATTACGCACGTTCATTTTAAAAGCACGCACGTTATAACTCAAAAATCCAAAATCACGCATGTTGAAACACAATAATCACGCATATTGAAAACATTAATCACGCATGTTATAGAACAAATCACGCACATTGTTGTACGTGAAGTACGTTAAGCCGTAATGTACGATATATATATATATAGGGCGAGCAAGAAACTGGAGAACAAACAAGGAGAGAAGCAAAAGAAAAAGAACAAAACACAAACGGCGGATGATGACGGGGGTAGCCCAAGACTAAACAAAATGACTTAGACACATAAATGCTTAAAAGGTTAAAGGGTTAAAAGGTTCAAACCCCGCAAACTCGGGTGAGCAGCAAAAAGGATGTGAACAGTAAACCATCACTTCACTGATTGCTTGCTCAGCCTTCTCACAGCCGCAAAAGAGAACGTGTGCACAGAGTATAGGCTTTTATCCGCAGGTCCAAACGCTTCAACCCCTAAAAGGGTAAGTCCCCCACTGCAAGCATGTTTTACTAGTCAATGGTTTCTTCTTTGGGTGATGTCCTTCCCTATAAAATGACACTTCATTTAGTGCTGAGGACATTCCGATCAGCTCTGATTCCATTGGGATCTCTGCTCTTTACTCTCGAATACTTGTTCCATACAAGTATCTCTTCTTCACATTCAACACACACATATCCATTGCTCCTACATCCAAAGCTGAACACACTTCAGTAGAGGATCTTGAGCAAACAACAAAACTTAACTAGTGAACCTCTCTCCACGTCTTGCAAACGTGGGTGGACCCCACGACATGCATTAGGCAAACCGGAACCCTCCAACCCTTTTGCCTAACCAGCCCAGCTACTACCATCGGTCTAGTATTTGTTGCATCAACAAGTTGGCGCCCACCGTGGGGCTACGCCACTAATTCTCTTCAAAAGACCCAGTAGTGTAGCTCCATTCTCTCGAAATAACCATGTCGGAAAGTGAATCTCCAGGAGAGGTAAATCAAGTCCCGAATACCTCTACCCCAAGCACTAGCCAAGCTCATGTGGCTATACCAACGTCCTTCTCAGCACCGGGGAGCACTCCTACTGGAGCAACATACCCCGAGTTCCTCACTTTCGAGACACCAACTCCGTCTAGATCAGGGGTTCCATCCCCTAATGTCGGTGTCTCTAACACCCCCTCACGTGTTGACCTTACTCCTGAAGGGGTCACCAATAACTTCTTAGAGTTGAGGTCTCTCCTCAACCAATATGTGAGTAGGGAAAGAGACAAGGGAGTGAGGATTCGTCTAGATTATGACGAGCCATAACCATCACTATCTCTGGACCTCCCATTCCCCCTTTTGCAAGCTCATAACCTACTGTGTCCATGAATGAGGCTGGTCCCAGCAATCCTCCTCCAAATCCTAACCCATACTTGTACGCAAGGCCAGATCCGACAACATTTCCTCTCTTTTCCTCCCAACCAGCTACAACCGGTGCTCCACTAGGGCACGAGCTAACTTTGGACCAGCTCCTACAATCTCCAGTAGCAAGCCTTCCGCCCTCAGCAACGACTACATGGGAACAAGCTTTGTCCGTGCTTCCCTTGGCACGAAGTGCCGTTATGAGTGCTCCTTTAGGGGTAAACTACTCTGTTGCACCTGGAAGCCTTCAAGGCTTCAACCTTATGCCTCAAATGATGGCTCAGATGATGGCCTCCTTCCCTTGGCAGCACTTTATTAATCAAGTGCTGGCCACTCAAGGGAATAATTACAACAACGCAGGTGTAAGGGTGGAAGAGGATTTGGCCAAGCCATATAAACCAAGTAATTTGTCATGTTTCTCCTAGCAAATTACTGATTATGATTTTCAAGCAAAGATCAAAATGCCATCCCACATCAAAACATACGATGGGACTGAAGACCCAGAGGATCACTTTCAGATCTTCACCGGTGCTGCTAGAATTGAGAAATGGTTAAATGTTGAATGCTGCCTCATGTTTATGCAGACCCTCGTCGGATCTGCCAGGATATGGTTCAACGATTTACCAGCTAGAAGTGTTCGAAGCTTCGATGATCTGAGCAAAGGGTTTCTAGCCAATTTCTCACAACAAAGGCGGTACGTCAAAGATGCTACGGTGATCTTTCAGATAAAACAAAGGGATGACGAAAGCCTTCGAGAGTTCATAGAAAGGTATAAGAAAGAAGGTCTCACGTATGTAGGTGCAGACGAAAAGATGAGAGTGGCCGTTTTTATGAACGCCATCACATCCAAATATCTTACAAGAGATTTCAACAAATCCCTGCCTAAGACCTTGGAAGAAGCTCTCGAAAGGGCTGAAGCCCACATCAGAGGAGAGGATGCTGTAGACATAAAAGAGCAAAGAAAAAGGGGATCAAGCTGGCGAGGCAACAGTCCAGCTAGAAAGAAGGGAAACTTTCATTCCTATGACAGACGCCAAAGGGGTTCAGAGCAACGAAGGCCGGAACCCCTCCAGCAGGGAGAAGGGCATGAACTTCACACCCCTCACCAAGACCCCTCAATAGATTCTTGTTACAGAGGAAGTGAAGCAAAGCTTTCGACCTCCGAGACCTCTCCCTAAAAGCAAAAGAAATGAAAATTCCACCCAGTTCTGTGAATTTCATAAAGAGAAGGGCCACCAGACTAACGATTGCTTCCAACTAAAAAAGAGGATTGAAGAGGCCGTCAAGTCAGGGGAGCTTGCCCACTTAGTAAAGGGAGTAAGTGACAAGATGGCCGAAGGAAAGGACAAGGAAGTTAATATGGTGGATTTTAATGGAAAGGTTCCTCACAAACGACAGCGGTTGGAAGCTTGGGAGCTTCAGTGTGTCTGCTTTCCTCCAACAGAAAAGAACCCACTCTCAAACCCCCCTTGTGGTTGAAGCAACTGTGGGTACACTAAAGACAAACAGAGCATACATAGACACTGGTGCAGCCACTGAAATCATGTTTGAGAAGTTCTTCAACCATTTGAGCAATGAGGAACGTTCGAAGCTTCAACCCTCCGGAACCTCCACCAAAGGTATTGCCGACATACCCCTTAAGCCTTTAGGGCAACTAACCCTTGATGTCCGTTTCAGTGAAGGCAAGATGGAGAGAGTCCAACCTCTCACTTTTGTGGTTATCAATATACCTTCAAACTATGATGTCATTATAGGAAGGCCGGGGCAGTGTGCATTCTACATGGTTGTTTCTGTTGGTCATGGCACAGTCAAGTTTCCTACCGAGAGAGGGGTTGCAACCCTTCAACCTACTCAAGAGGCTTACATGGTTGAAGGGGAAGGTTCAAAAAATGAAGACAACAAGCAAGGGCTAATCATAAACCCCAAACATCCTGAACAAAGGATAAGGGTTAATCCAAGCCTTTCTCAAGAAACCCTCTCGTAAATTGAAAAGCTGCTAGTACACTATAGTGATGTCTTTGCTTGGTGCCCGGAAGACATGACGGGTATCCCTCGAAGCATTGTTGAACATGAGCTGAGAATACCACCCGAGGTCAAGCCTGTTGTCCAGAAGAAACGAAGCCTAGCACCCAAAAGAAGCTTGGCAGCCTGCCAAGAGGTTGAAAAGCTGATCTCAGCAGGAATTCTCCGGGAAGTCAAGTATCAATCCTGGGTTGCAAACCCAGTCATGGTCCGAAAACCCGATAATTCTTGGAGAATGTGCATCGACTTTAAGGACTTAAACAAGGCTTGTCCTAAATATTGTAATCCGCTGCAAGAAATCGATCTTAATGTTGATTCCCTCACTGGTTACCCTTTCAAGTGTTTTCTTGATGCTTACAAGGGTTACCATCAAATTCTCATGAAAGAAGAAGACGAAGAGAAAACCGCCTTTCACACGGACAAAGGAATCTTTTGCTACCAAAAGATACCTTTTGGCCTAAAAAACGCGGGTGCAACCTAGCTACGCCTGGTTGACAAAGCCTTCGCTGGTCAAATTGGTAGGAACATGGAAGCATATGTCGATGATTTGGTAATAAAAAGCAAAACGGAATACCAGATGCTTGATGACATCCAAGAGACCTTCAAGAACCTAAGGAAGGTCAACATGAAGCTCAACCCCAAGAAATGTTTGTTTGGGTTTGAAGAAGGTAAATTCCTGGGGCATATTGTGGGAAAACAAAGTATAAAGGATAATCCAAACAAAGTCAAAACTGTTCTCGAAACCAAGCCACCACGAAGCAAAAAGGAGGTAGAAAGCTTAAACGGGAAGCTTGCAGCCTTAAAGCGTTTCACCTCAAAATTGGCTGAAAGATCGTTTCCTTTCTTCAAAACGCTCAAGGGGTGCTCTGACAAAAAGGGTTTCAAGTGGACTGAAGAAGCTGAGGAAGCCTTCAACCAGATGAAGCAACACCTAGCTTCACTCCCAGGCATTGCAGCCCCAGAAACAGGAGAGTTGATCTCTGTATACCTTTCAGTTGTTGAAGAAGCAATAAGTGTGGTTCTCACCATCGAACGACACAAAGCCCTTAAGTAATACAAATAAATGTGTGAAAGTCAGAAGTCTTTGAGCTCATTTCCCAAACACCTCTGACTTGGGGGGCTGATGACGGGGGTAGCCCAAGACTAAATAAAATGACTTAGACACATAAATGCTTAAAAGGTTAAAGGGTTGGGACAATTGCATATATCCCCTTCTATAGCACCCTTAATTGCATATTTACCCAACTTCAAAATTTAATTGCATATTTCCCCTCCTTAATTAATTATTTTCAATATGACAAAACTGCCCTTTTAAAAGGTTCAAACCCCGCGAACTCGGTGAGCAGCAAAAAGGACGTGAACAGTAAACCATCACTTCACTGATTGCTTGCTCAGCCTTCTCACAGCCGCAAAAGAGAACGTGTGCACAAAGTATAGGCTTTTATCCGCAGGTCCAAACGCTTCAACCCTTAAAAGGGTAAGTCCCCCACTGCAAGCATGTTTCACTAGTCAATGGTTTCTTCTTTGGGCGATGTCCTTCCCTATAAAATGACACTTCATTTAGTGCTGAGGACATTCCGATCAGCTCTGATTCCATTGGGATCTCTGGTCTTTACTCTCGTATACTTGTTCCATGCAAGTATCTCTTCTTCACATTCAACACACACATATCCATTGCTCCTACATCCGAAGCTGAACACACTTCAGTAGAGGATCTTGAGCAAAAAACAAAAGTTAACTAGTGAACCTCTCTCCACATCTTGCAAACGTGGGGGACCCCACGACATGCGTTAGGCAAACCGGAACCCTCCAACCCTTTTGCCTAACCAGCCCAGCTACTACCATCGGTCTAGTATTTGTTGCATCAACAGCGGACTTATAACATGTCCGTTACATCGAAATTTATCCAATTCTCCCAGCTAGGATTTTGGACATTTGCCCTATTACACACCCAAAGAAAGGCGCTTCCTTTATTAACTCCATTGTCTTACGAACCGGAACAAAGGAATCTTCAAAAACTTTGGTGTTCCGAGCTTCCCATGTCCTCCAGACAGTTGCCGTAACAATGGTGTATACGCGCCTCTTCCAAATTTTACTTCCTGGTCAATCGGAGAGAGCTTCCAAATTATTATCCTATATATTAAAAAACAAAGCTAATGAATAGTACTTGTCACATCATAATCAATAGTAAACTTTCCTTATTGGTTTACGTACATCCACTCACATATAACATATAGACACGTGACAAAGTTAATGAATAATAAAGTGGAATTTTTGCCAAACACCCCTACCCACCCGAAACACTACCCACCCAACACTACCCACACGAAATACCCACCCGAAACACCCTCCCTTGGCCGAAATTGTTGACTTTTGAATAACACTTAAAAATTGTTTTTTTTATAAATACTTAAATATTAAAATACCCACCCGAAACACTACCCACCCAACACTACCCACCCGAAATACCCACCCGAAACACCCTCCCTTGGCCGAAATTGTTGACTTTTGAATAACACTTAAAAATTGTTTTTTTTTTATAAATACTTAAATATTAAAATACTTATTACTTACTATATACACACACATATTAATAATGTGATTCAGTTAATAAAACAAGGGGGTTTTATACACATCTCTGTTTTATGTGTTTTAAAGAGACTCAAGTTCAAATAATGGGGTCTTTTTTTTTTCCATTTTATGCTTACATAACTTCACGTCATCTTCCTTTTTCTCCTCTTTCACACGTTTTTCTGATTGTATTTATACAATTCTTATTCCTTATTTGTTGGGTTAGTGGATGCTTAGACATCGCAATAGTCGCCATCGCCAGGAGTTACTAACTCGCTTGCTGCCAACGGCTCTGTTGTATGAAAACTCCAATTGTCAACTTAAAAATAAGACACTAAATAGCACAGCTTTAATAACAACCAAGTATTTAGTCGCAATATATAGTTTTACAATGACTTAGTTTTGTCGCGACGCAACGCGGCGCGCAGCATTAAAACCTAGTACATATTAAATTACTAATGCACAACATAAAACAGTGGCGGATCCAGGATATTTTTTCAATGGGTTCACTTTTTCAGGTGCTCAAATTTCGGTCAATTCGACGTCAGTTTTTTCGGGTCGGGTCGGGTCGGGCTTTAAAACTAAACTCACCTTTTTTTTTTCTTATGATGCTTCAAAGCATTCCTATCCCATTATCTATCATCTTCATCTCTAAAAGACACATTTCTCTAAATTGATTTGTAATAAACTTTTCCCGAACGAATTCGAATCATCGAAAAATGGTCATTTTAGTTCGAGTTACGCAAAATCTATACATGATAAGGAAGCATAAAAGGGTGAACTAATAAGCATTTATTTGAGCCGATTCCAACTACAACATCATCAAGAAAACTAAAATGATTTTTCAAGTACTCAACAAAAAAATCTCAGCCAAATTCAACTAACAAAGTATAAACTAAAAACCAAATTCAAGTTTCAACAAATTTAACATTAATAATCATTGAAAGTCTACAAAGATTAGCCGGTTGTCATTGTCATGAACAATTTCTCAATAGATGATTGAAACTACAAACATTAGTAATTAAACTACCAAATTCAAGTTTAAAACCCAATTTCAAAACCTGTTAATCACTGATGTAATCAAAATTAACTACCAAATTCAAGTTTAAAAACCCAAATTCAAGTTTAACTACCAAAGTATAACAAACAGATTCCATAAAAACAAACAGATTCAATAAAAACAAACAGATTCAATACCAAACAGATTCAATACAAACAGATATAATCAATTAAAACAAACAGCAGTATAACAAACAGATATAAAACTAACAGATGGAGCAGCCGGAGGCGGAGGCGGAGCAGCCGGAGGCGGAGGCGGAGCAGCCGGAGCGGACTGGCGGAGCTGGTGGATGTTGTTTGAACTCTGTGTCGTGTCTGTTCGCTGCTTGTTGTTTGTGTTTGAATTGTGTGCGGCGCTGATATATCATATAACCCTAAATGGGTTTTAATGTTTTATAACTTTAAAGAAAAAAAATTAAAAGATAAATTAAAAAAAAAAACGGACAAAAAAAATGAGGCGACGGGATTCGAACCCGGGTGGGTTAGGAAGAAAAGCGGGATTATAACCAGTGGAGCCTTGGCCTTTTATGTTTATGGGTTCCTTTTATAATATACTTATGGGTTCCTTTTCAGCTTCTTATATATATTTACACTAAAAATTAAAAAAAGACTGGGTTCCCGGGAACCCGTAGTTTGTATACTAAGTCCGCCCCTGACATAAAACACAAGAACAATGATACAAGTATGATAAATGATTATATAAGCATGCATGCTTCTCCCTCGAAAATAGTAAAAATGAAAAAGGGCCACACGAGAACTCCCTTGGTATTGATGATGAAATAAATCAAGAGTCTTGATGCAGGTAGAGGAAGGCTTTTTTTTTTTTACATGTAGAGGTTGACAATTTTGACTCATTTACATAAATGAGTCGATTTTAGTTTTATCTTTAACGGGTCAAATGCGTTAATGCGTTAAGCTAGAAAATTAAACTAAAAACATAATAGATCGGATGGGTCGAAAGTCATGCAAAATGCATTTGGATGCGTAATTGTTTAATGGAAAAATTACAAGTTTTGTCCTTTATTTTAATATAACTTATCAGGCGGTGTTCTTTTTAACGAATTTCGACAAGTTTTGCCCTTTACAAGGAATTTTGTTGCACGTTTTATCCTTTAAGCTTAACCCAGTTAGATTTTCTTGTTAAATCTTGTCACCCAAGGGTATTTTAGTCATTTTACCCATTTATTTAATATTATTTAAAAGAATAAAAGAAAATATTTTAGGGTTGACTCTTGAAATAAATTGGTAAAAAGACTAAAATACCCTTGGGTGACAAGATTTAACAAGAAAATCTAACTGAGTTAAGACTAAAGGACAAAACGTGCAACAGAATTCCTTGTAAAGGGCAAAACTTGTCAAAATTCGTTAAAAAGGACACCGCCTGATAAGTGGTATTAAGATAAAGGGCAAAACTTGTAATTTTTCCTTGTTTAATTTAAAAAGTCTGAATCATTCTAAAAGTTTTTTTTTTGAACGGCAAATTTGGATCACTAACGGACCACTGGAGTGTCATCGTGCCACCAGCGGAACCACCTAAAATGTCTTTTATCTAAAACGTAATTGGCTAAAACACAAAGAAATGGTTTTTTTAAACGCGGTGGACTTAAAACAAATAAAATATGTTCTTTCTTAAAACGCAATGGAAGAAAAACACAAAAAATGTGTTTTTTATTTCGCAATGGACTAAAAACACAAAAGAATTTTTTTTTTCTATAATGCAATGGAGTTAAACACACAAAAAAATATGTTTTTTTTTAAACGCAATGGAATAAAAACACAAAAAAAATGTGTTTTTTTATGGACTAAAAACACAAAAGAATGGTTTTTTTCTATAACGCAATAGTTTAAAAACACAAAAAAAATGTGTTGTTTCTAAAACGAAATGGACTAAAAACAGAAAAAAAATATTTTTTTCATTCTTTTGTAAAATGCAATGAATTAATTCGAAAATCCAGATCGTAAACGCAATACGAAAACCCAGATTGTAAAACATAATTCAAAAATTTTCTTAGACCGATTTCTTAGGATTTCTTCAACCATTGACGAAATTTGAATGTTAGAAATACTTATCAATGATTGAATCAAAAGAAACGAGTGATTCGCTTCAAAATCACAAGAAAAAATGATAAAATTGTATGAAATTAAACTGAGTTTCTTTAAAGAAAAGTTGAAGAACACGTTGATTGGGTGTTTGAATCATTGATTGATGACGAAAATCGCACTATGAGGTAGTAATTATAGAGGTAGAAAGTTAAGAAAATGTTGAAGATGATGGGTTTTGAAGATGCCGAGAAAAAGTAAGAGAAAAGATGAGATGAGATTGACTAAAATACACTTCACAATTATCTTTCAATTTTGTCACATCTCACAATCTTATTCTTTCTTACCCAAACAATACTTTCTGTTTGATCTCTCCCTTCAAAATATATATAAAAAATTATGAATAATGACTAATGTAGAATGATATGTTTATATGTATAAATCAACAATATACATTTTGATACAATTAAACTTTCAAAGTACATAACTTCGACATGGGGTGATTGTAAACCTTCAGATTTTGTTTTGTTTGGTGCAAGTGGTTGCTCATTAAATGCAACATTATGAACTAGAGAGGCAATCTGGATAGACTTCCTACCAAAGTTAATTTAAGAAGAAGGAATGTGAACATAATATCGGTAATTTACCCCTTTTGCGAAGATGTTGAGGAATCGGTTGAGCATTTGTTCACCGCTTGCTCGGCAGCTTTGAGGGTGTGGTCGGCTTTTAGTGTTTGGTGCAACATTCCGCCGCTTTACTTCTTTGAGTTTAAAGATATTTTAGAAACCCACAAGTTCAGTAAGCGTAGTAAGAAGGAAGAGAAGATCATATACGGGTTGGCTATCCAGTTCCTCCCGCAATAAGATTGCTTGCTGGTGGATATGGAAAGAAAGGAACGAGATGGTTTTTAAACAGAAAATGTGTAGTCCGCAAGAGATCATTGGGGAGATAAAGTCAAGAGGTTACGCTTGGGGTTAAAAGTAGACCTTCATGTAATTATATTAGTTGGACAGATTTGTGTAAATACCCTTTGTACATGTTGTAATTTCTTTGTCATTTGCCCGTTTGGGTCTGGGGTGGTTTGTTTGTTTGGCCTTTTGCCCTTTTGGGTCAGAGGTTGTTTTAATGAAGTTTAATTTTAAAGAAAAAAACATAACTTCGACATGATTATCAATGTAAGATTAATAGGCACATCGGCACATGTCTTCAAACATACAAATATATAAAAAATATTCAAACGTATCTATAAAAGATTATTTATTTACATGAACGAAGACATTGACTGTATACATCAAAACAGTATTATAGATGCACATAACATACAGATATAAAAAATATTCAACGTATCTATAAAAGATTAAATGAAAACATTGACGATATACATCAAAAAAGTATTATGGATGCACGTAACATTTAACACAGATTTTAACAATATATTTTTAAAATTTAATATATTTATTAAAAAGAAGAGTGAATTGCAAGTCTTCTCCTTTATCTTTATATCACTTTTCAGACGCTGTCCTTTATGTTTAAAATTGACAAATTTTATACTTATTGTTTCAAAATGTTACACGTTATGTCCTTAGAGCCTAATTCAATTAAATTTTTTTGTTAAATCAGATCACACAAGGGTAATTTAGTCATTTTACCTATTTATTAAAAATTAAAAAATATTTTAATAAGTAAAACAAAAACTTAATAAAAAGAGTTAATTGCCAAAATCGTCCCTAAGGTTTGGGCACGTTTACCATTTTCGTTCAAAATGACACTTTTGTACCAAATTGCCCCCAACGTTTGTAACTTTTTGTCATTTTCATCTAAACCACTAACTTAGTTTATTTTTTCTGTTAAGTTGAGGATATTTGGATGAAACTGGCAAATATAAAACCACAGGGACGATTTTGGTAATTTACTCAAACCCTTTTTTAATTTCTTTAATTTAATTATTTTTGTTACATATATAATAAGAAAGAATATACATGGAGTTTTTAGAAAAAAACAATAATAGTTTTGTCACATAATTTTTACAAATTTTCATACGAATCACTAACTCAGTTTTTTTTTCTGTTAATGTGAAGGATGTTTTAAATTTTATAAATTAAAACATAAATTAATTTACAGCTTCTTTATATAAATCAATTTAATAAAGAGAAAACAATATATAAAATAAATATCATTGGTGTGCAACACATAACAATCGGTTACGACTTTTAGTATTTATCAGTTGTAGAGATAGAAAAAAAAATTGTAAAACGTTACATAATTTTTAAAAGTGTTGAGCACCTAGGAAATATGTTGGTAGAAATAAAATATTTATTTAATTAATATTATGAGGGTAACTAACTAATACTTATTCTGAGTGGCTTGAGTAAAAAAACTTATGGTTCATAGCATTATAATTACAATTTGGTAGGTAATTTAATGTTTGGTAACGATACGTTGTTTGATTGGGGGGAGGGGGCACTGGCTTCTGTTTTTCCTTAGAAGCGAATTTAAAAGAGTAGAAGATGAATTACAAAACTTGGTACATATGATAAGATTTTTTTATTTGACCTTTTTTTCTATAAAGTCACCTGCATTTTAGTTTTATAAAATTTAGAGGTTTAAGTAGATTTTATTTTTATAAAACTGATGTATAAAAAAATAGAAATTAATTTCTGTCTTAGTTTATAAACATCCTTCGCCTTAATAAAAAAATTAACTTAGTTACTGGTTGGATGAAAATTTATAAAAACTATGTGACAAAGCTATTATTTTTTTTCATATAAAAATTGCATGTATATTCTTTTTTATTATATATGTAACAAAATTAATTCAATAAAAGAAACTAAAAAGAGTTTGAGTAAATTGCCAAAATCGTCCCTGTGGTTTTATATTTTCCAGTTTCATTCAAATATCCTCAACTTAACAGAAAAAATAAATTAAGTTACTGGTTTGGATGAAAATGGCAAAAAGTTACAAACGTTGGGGGCAATTTGGTACAAAAGTGTTATTTTGGACGAAAATGGCAAACGTTATAACAACCCTCCCGAATATTTTCTGACACCCTAATATATTTTAAAATACCCCAATATGTCCTAAAATATATCCCGTATGCGAAAACCGAGCCCAAAATACATTATATAATTAGAAATTAAATAAAAACAAAATTTATAGGTTTGTCGCGGGGCATGACCCCCTTGTCTTTAGTTGTCGCGGGCCGCGACCAGGTGGACGGCTGGCGTAACCCCAGGCCGCCACGTGGCCTAACACCCGTCGAAGCTATCTCGTGACCAATCAACCCTACGACCTACACCCCCTACGTCGCGGGGCGCGACGACCCCTTCTATCTCCGTCACGGGGCGCGACAGGGTCGACGAACAACCCTATAAAGGGAGGCCTTCGGCCTTCAGTCGAAATCGTTCAGTCTTTTCATTTCTCTCTCAATTTCTACGTAGTATACGCTATACCCGGGCATAATACCCCCTAAATAACGAAGTTCTGCTCCGTTGTAAGTATCATAACCCCTGGATACATATTAGATACGTTGCCCGATTGATATAGGGTTCCGTAACGGCTGTCGTGGTTCTGCCCAACGTAGTCGTTGGAATGTCGTCTCGAGGAGGGTATTACTAATGTTAAAATGGGTTATTATACTAACGCGTGTGTATTTGTGTACTTTATAGATTTTCACCAGGAAACCCTTACAGAAAACCTAAGACAGCAATGTGAGTAATCTCTTTTTTGTAAACTGTTTTTACAAAACCTTAATGTTTTACAATGCAATTAAGCAGTGATTGAGTCTTTGTAATTCTTCAATTACTGCCGGTATGTTGGGGTTTTGTATACAAAATGTGGAACACGTTACTATTGGACAAAGAGTTAGCCAATGTGTAATATGACCCACCAGTCAGGATTGACAATACTGAATGAGTAATTGTGTAGAAATTAACAATGTGATAGCTCTCAATACTGTTAATGGACAAAACTCTTCTTGATTAAACTGGGATTCACTCACCAGTATTTCCCACTGACAAAATGTTTTTAAACGCGTTTCAGGTAACAAAATGTGAAAGCCAATTAGAAGCCAGCTGGACAGCACTGAAGGCTTGGAAAAAGTGGCTATAAAAGTTACCTAAATAAAAGAAGATGTTTTATTCAATAAAATGCGGATTTTCCCTATGAAAATGTTTGTAATGAAAACTTGGGTTTTATCCCAATATGTTTAATATTATAAAAGTGTGGTATTTACTCTGATAAACATTTCCTAACTACGGTCCTGATGAAATTTCCGCTGCCAAAATGATAAACAAAATGATACCACCAAAACTGGTCTCGCGGCCGCCCGTTCCCAGGACAGATAGGGGCAGGGGTTGCGACAGAAGGTGGTATCAGAGCTAAGCCACTGATTCAGCCACAGAAATGTTCTGCTGACACCGAAATATTATTCAAATTATTAGGAAATTAATTATCGAAATACGTGCATAATTGTATTTTATTATTGTGTGTTATTTGACTATTTGTTAGTTTACAGTATGAGTGATCAAGGACCCTCAGACGTTTATCGTCAGTTGTCCGATTCACCTAGGAGTGAAGGTACCTCTTCACAGCCTGCCTTTTTTGGGTATGTCGCTGATAATGAAGAAGGGATGTTTGTCTTTAAGGCTCAGTCTGAAGAGCCATTCCCTTAGAAAAAGAGAGGATGGTTCAGTAAGGGAGCATTCGAGTGTAGGAAAAGAATGCGAAAGTTGCAACAACAGAGAGTCTTAGCAGCCGCTAAGCGAGAGTCAGATGCCCATACACAGGATATGCTTAATAGAAGCCTAGCCAATTTTCATATCCTAGCAACAACAGCTGCCGACCCAAACCTGGAACAACTAGTAGCCCCACAACCCTTACCTTTGTTCCCCACTCAGCCGATGGAGATAGAAGACAACCCAAAAAACCAAGTCCAAATGCATGATTTCAACCCTGAGGAGATACCTAGGATACCAGCCCCTAATCCCTTAGACCCGGATTATGATCAATGGTTCGATGATCATAGGGATTATGTGCCACGCTACCACCTAAACGACGAACCCATGCTAAACTTAGCAGCCTATCCAGGTCTGGACCCTCTAGATCCCTACTACGATAATGATGAATACAATAGGGAGATCTTAGAGAATCCGTACCCTCAGGAGGATCCCATGCCCCAGTACCCAAATCCAGTACCAGCACCTGCACCCCCAATGAGTGCAGAAAATGTGCATGAGCTCCGAACTTTTGGAGAAGAGATTTTAGAAAGTAGTGAGAGGATGAGACTGGTAGGAGAGCGACTCGTCTGGAAGTACGACGAGCGCAATATGGATTACTGGATGAATCCAGATCAGTGAAGGTGATGGTGGAGTTGGTAATAATAATAATATAATAATATATAATCTGTTTGTATGAAAAAAAATATATATGTGTAATAATAATAATATATGTTGTAGTATAGACCACTTCGTGGTTAATGATGCATAGTAGTGTTGTAATTCCAGTCTTAGTGTGTATTTGACGCATACTATAATAGAAAAGAGTAAGTCGCAATGCTCGACGCTTTTGACCAATATGTGTGTTGTGTGGTTGTTGCCTAAATTATTAATTAATTGGTGATATTAATAATTGGCAAATGTTTAAAATTCAGATGGACGACGAAGTAAACCAGGAAAACCAGAATAATGATCACCAGAGTAACATTAACCCGGATAATGAAAACCCGAACAACAACAATAATGGAAACCAAGTGGATAACGGTGCCATGCAACATATAGTGGCACAAGGGATAATAGATGCGATGCCATATATTATCAAAACGGTTAAGGAAGCAGAAAATAAAAGTAAACATGATAGTAAACGACCCTCTGAACCTGAAAACATCGTGAACAATGGACCCGTACTTTAAGTGCCCATTCCCAAAAGAAGAAGAACCGTGTCTTACGGTTGTTCTTATAAAGAATTTTGGTCTTGTAAACCAATGGAATTCTCGGGCAATGAAGGGGCCGTTGCATCTCTACGCTGGATAGAAAAGACTGAGGCAGTCTTAAGAATAAGTAAATGTGCTGAAGAGGATAAGATAATGTTTGCTTCCTATCTGTTTAAGAACTCAGCCTTAGAATGGTAGAACACTATCCTTCAGTCTAGGGGAAGTGATAGGGTTTATAATATGGAATGAGAGGAGTTTAAAACATGGTAGAAAGGAAATTCTGTCCTCCTAATGAAAAAGAACAGATAGTAAACAAATTCCTAAATCTTAGGATGACCGGAGTAGATAGTAAGGGTTATACTACATTATTCTTTGAATATGCCCGAATAGTACCAACCCTTGCATCACCTGAACCAATTTTAATCTCCCGTTACATCTGGGGATTAATTGGAGAGATTAGGCATGTAGTCAAGGCAGCTAGACCTCAAACCATAGAAGAAGCTGTAGAACTAGCAAACACCTTGACAGATGAGTTAGTCCGTACACGAGAAGAGGATCAAAGAAGGAATCTAACCTAGAAGCTTAATCAAGAATTCCGTTCTGGAAATTCTAACCGTGGGAGAAATGTAGGTTCTACCACTGCACCCTACTGTAAGTATTGCAAAATGAAGCATTCTGGAAATGTAGGTTCTACCTCTGCACCCTCCCGAATATTTTCTGACACCCTAAAATATTTTAAAATATCCTAATATGTCCTAAAATATACCCCGTATGCGAAAACCGAGCCTAAAATACATTATATAATTAAAAATTAAATAAAAAAATTTATAAGGTTGTCACGGGGCGCGACCCCCTTGTCTTTAGTTGTCGCGGGCCGCGACCAGGTGGACGGCTGGCGTAACCCCAGGCCGCCACATGGCCTAACACCCGTCGAAGCTATCTCGTGACCAATCAACCCTACGGCCTACACCCCCTACGTCGCGGGGCGCGACGACCCCTCCTATCTCCGTCGCGGGGCGCGACAGGGTCGACGAATAACCCCATAAAGGGAGGCCTTCGGCCTTCAGTCGAAATTGTTCAGTCTTTTCATTTCTCTCTCAATTTCCACGTAGTATACGCTATACCCGGGCATAATACCCCCCTAAATAACGAAGTTCTACTCCGTTGTAAGTATCATAACCCATGGATACGTATTAGATACGCTGTCTGATTGATCTAGGGTTCCGTAACGGCTGTCGTGGTTCTGCCCGACGTAGTCGTTGGAATGGGTATTACTAATGTTAAAATGGGTTATTATACTAACGCCTGTGCATTTGTGTAATTTATAGATTTTCACCAGGAAACCCTTACATAAAACCTAAGACAGCAATGTGAGTAATCTCCTTTTTGTAAACTGTTTTTACAAAACCTTAATGTTTTACAATGCAATTAAGCAGTGATTGAGTCTTTGTAATTCTTCAATTACTACCGGTATGTTGGGGTTTTGTATACAAAATGTGGAACACGTTACCATTGGACAAAGAGTTAGCCAATGTGTAATATGACCCACCAGTCAGGATTGACAATACTGAATGAGTAATTGTGTAGAAATAAACAATGTGATAGCTCTCAATACTGTTAATGGACAAAACTCTTCTTGATTAAACTAGGATTCACTCACCAGTATTTCCCACTGACAAAATGTTTTTAAACGCGTTTCAGGTAACAAAATGTGAAAGCCAATTAGAAGCTAGCTGGACAGCACTGAAGGCTTGGAAAAAAGTGGCTATAAAAGTTACCTAAATAAAAGAAGATATTTTATTCAATAAAATGCGGATTTTCCCTATGAAAATGTTTGTAATGAAAACTTGGGTTTTATCCCAATATGTTTAATATTATAAAAGTGTGGTATTTACTCTGATAAACATTTCCTAACTACGGTACTCATGAAATTTCCGCTGCCAAAATGATAAACAAAATGATACCACCAAAACTGGTCTCGCGGCCGCCCGTTCACAGGACAGATAGAGGGTGGGGGTTGCGACAGAAGGTGCCCAAACCTTAGGGAAGATTTTAGCAATTAACTCTAATAAAAAATATATACTTACACCACTTCATCAGAATGAACACCCCCACATTCGCCTTTTTTTTTCTTACACCTATGACAGCCATCCAAACCACCTCTCCTCAAGACTCCAACACCAGGAATCACCACCCTAAACCACCATCACCACCCTAAACCACCACCTCCGCCCAACACCATCTTAGCCACCTTTTGAGTTCCGACCGGCCATCTACACATCTCAACCCCTTACCATTTAAACCGCCTTTATCCAACCAAATCACTGCTGCAACCGCTGCCTTTCACCACTGAATTAGGGGATTCCACAACTCGAGAATAATCCCTGCTCTATTCACATTCATCTTCGCATATCTTTCTCAAATAACTCCGAAGATCCATCTTTTTCTGGAAAAAAAAATCTTAAAAAGAGACTCCAATTTCGTGGTGGGTTTATGAATTTTGGGGGTTTAGTCGAATTGCTATGTTGTTTAGACACCATCAATAACCATTTGAGACTGTTAGGATTTATTTGGGTTCTATGATTGTGTTTGTGTTGGTGGATGATCTTGATATGTGTTTTGAGGGGTTTAGATTGAAGAATGAAGATATAGGGTTAGAGATTGGTGGCGGTGAATGGTGGTGGAGGGAGGATGGACGGAAAAGGGAGTGGGTTTATAGTGGCAGGTGGTGGCAAGGAGAGAGAGAGAGATAGGTGGGTGTGATATAAATGCCTTCATGTGCCTTGCACATGATCTAACTTAGCAGAAAATTTTAACTAGAATAGGCTTAAATGACATAACGTGTAAGATTCTGAAACAATAAATATAAAATTCGTAAATTTTAAAGATAAAGGAAACCGCTTAAAAATGGATATAAAGATATTCACTCTCTAAAAAGAATTAAAAAAAAGTTATGACTTTGCAAAAGAACAAAAAGTAAGAATAAACGCCTAATTTCCAACCTATAAATTATCAATATTTTGTTGCTTTTTGTTAATCCGGATGTCGGATGTTAACTCCATATGATAGAGAATTAAATTACGATCACGTAGGAAGAAACGTGAGTCAAATCGGATAAAAAATGCGCAAGTTATGCTCGTTTTCGTAAAAATGGGTTTGGCTGTAAAATGCAGCATCTGGCTGCAAACCTTTCTGTCGAAACCTCACCCTTGCGCCACGCGACGGGTATCTCTATTGCTGTCGCGGAGTTCATGACTCATCCCGTCGCGGCACGCGACGGGTCATAATACTGCATCTTGTTGCTGAAACTTGTGGGTTGCATGTTTTTGACTTGCGAGCTTGTTTAGACATGTTTTAAACGCTATATTACTAACTCATTTCATGTTCATATGAAATGTAGGTATTATTTGATTTACCGGAGGACGATCAAGCTCAATGAGGAACCGAACACATAAAGATTAAAGCTTTCGCTAAAAGTTTCGTCGTCACGTTTGAAACGGCGAAATTTCATACAAGATGTTAAAATGTTTTAATAAACTCGAATTTTTTAACTGTATTGTAATCGATAATACATAGTTATAGTCGATGTTTATATGTAAATCGTATAAATGGACTACGGGTCTTACAACATTTACTTCTAACTTTTGATAATTGGCAACTTTCACTTTTCAACATTTTCTACTTAATAACTTGATACCTCCTTTTGTTTAAATTACTTTTACGATTTTACATCACAACGTTCGAGACATACTCTTTTTTTATTTATGTCTAATAACTTGAGACAATCATTCATATACTTCTTTCCACTTTGAAAAATAATGTATGTGCATACACTCTTTAGGAGTTCTGTTACATAAGCCTCTCATTGATTTCTATATCATACACAAAAATTTCATGAACACTTGCTTTTAGTTTCAAAATCCATATTGTACCATGCGTGTACACTATTTATTGAGATATCAAAATCATAGAGTACAAGTTATCCATATGTTTATTGGTGCACAAGAATTACATCGTTAAGATGTTTTAATTAACCTTCTAAGCACTTAATTGCTTTAAGAAACCCATCAGGAGTTCCAACTATATCCAACATGTAAAATAATCATAATGTATTCAAATCTGAATATGTATACAATGATCACATTGTTCTTGAGAACTTACTTTACATGACTTACATAATTTAATTCTTCAGGAATTTCATGTAAACTTTCAGTATCAAGTGATACATAACATTCATAAGACGCATATCAATTCTCTCTTTATATTACCAGACTAATAAAATATTGGAAAGTCAATGCATCCACCACTGGAGAATACGTCTCCTCATAATCAATCATAGGTCTTTGTGAAAATTCTTGTGCCACCAATTTTCCTTATATCACTCAATTTGATTTTCACATAATTCGCATAAAAGAACTGTTTATATCCAACATATTTTACAATTTCAGTTGTACGGACTATTGGTCCAGAGACTTTTCATGTCATTAGAGAATTCAACTTTGCCTTATTTGCGTCTTTCCATTTTGGACAATCATTTCTATGTTTACATTCATAGGCAGATCTCAAATCTTAATCCTCATCATTTAATCATTTCAAGCGCTACATTATATACAAAAGTATAACGACGTCGATTTTTATTTCGATTCCATACATATCTTAGACATTATACAACTTATCGAGATCTCTTTATTTTCAGGTACCTGATGTTCTTCTTGAACCATCATGTCTACTATCTCTTCAGGATATTTTATTACTATACCCCTCGACTTGACCATCTTAATTACTTGCTCCAATTTTTGAGGAATTTTATTATTGGAATCGACTAGTCTACCACGCTTTAGGCATGCAGTAGACTCGTTACAAAATATGTGGTTGTCCTTCTAGGAAACAAATATAATTGGAGCATAAGCAGCTGATAATGTGACTTACTTAGTCGGTCTATTTGGGTCAGTGAACTTGTCTGGTAATTTGTTCTTTAATATTGGTAAATGATTTATCCTTTAAACTTCTAGTTCATAGTTTATAATATGAGGATCAGGAAGACATGATAATTCATTTACTTTTCACTTTCCAACTGCTTGTTATCTTCCCCTAATGTTGGAAAGATTCATTCACTAAAGTGAAAACCAATGAGCCATAAACAAATTTCTCACTAGTGGCTTTAAGTATTCAATCATAGACGATTATTTATACCAAACATATTCTCAAATTTTTTTAGAAGTCCCATATTTGTACGGTGTGGTGGATGAGTTTCAATATATGTCGCACAACCAAAATCTTTGATGAGACATCTTTGGTTCCTGAGCAAAAACCAACTGTATGGGGAGAACTATGATATATTGCCTTGGTGTGAATTAATGGTACTATATGTAAAATTACATGTACCTAAATGAACTTTTGCTTCTCTCATGATCATTGGCTTTGTAATCAACAGTAGACGTTTAGTGATCGTCTCAAAAATAACACTTATTCCAATGATCGTTAATAACTTGGAAATCAAATTCATTATTACCAAATAAATATACTAATCTGGATTAATATGCTTGCTATCATATTAGCTACGCCACAATCACACAAGCTTCAGGTTGTGGATTTGATTACCATTTAGACGATGCATCGATTTAAAACACTAAATGATACATGTTGGGATATACATATCCTTTACTTACTTCCAGAATATTTAAGGATTTCCGCCCTACTTTGGTTGGTAAATAATCAATTTCCCTTGAGAGCCAACATGACATGTTTAATTGTCAGAAAGAATCTTCTGGTTCTTCATTAAGTTTCACATCATCATTGACTCAGTGTGGTCTAACCGGTCATGCCAACTACTTAAATAATTGTGATCCATAAACTTATGGTTTACAATCGTATATGTATTGGTTACACGTATGCTAATACAAGAGGTAAAACACAAGAGAATTATTTATATCATAAGAAACTATCAAGTTATATCACCATCATTATTTCCACATATCATTCTTGTAATGCCTCGCCTTTTGTAAATTTCCTTAATTAGAAAGCTTGTCTTGTATTTCTATTTTTGGAAACTTGTAATCTCTTGTAATCGTATTTCGTTTCGAACCGTTGTAAACTCGAGGTTAAACCTCCATGCTTGACTTACATGATAATCTATGATATATGTGATGGACTTAGTTTAGGATACTATTATAACTATATAAATACATATATACATAATAACATGGCTGAATTTGTGATGGTAATCAGGTCATGATTATTCGTCATAAACTTAGGCTATTATATCTAAGAATCTAAGACTCTCGTTATTTATTCTAATGGGCAAACTAGGACCCCTGAAATCACACTTAACTTAGTGTCAAAAATGAGTACTTAGACTAGATAATATTTTCATACATATATACTTTCTTGTTCTTTAAATTCCAATCCGAATCTTCCATATAAATTCCAATACTTACACACCTTTGTTTACCCCATGTAGGGTGACTTTGGTGTTGCATCCTCCAACTAACAAAACTCTTCACGGAATTACAAAGGAAGCTTTGCAAAACCGTGAGTACACTTGACCCTTTTTATGCTTTAACACACTTTTGGGTGTAACATGTTTCACTTATTAAAATACACAATTCACACAAACATATTCATTCACTCAATCTGCCATACATGTTATTTGCTATACTTAGGTTGTTTATGCTAGAATACATACATGGACTCTATTTGTCATTAACTTAGCTAGCCCACCTTAACAACTATAGCGCTATAGGAGTAGCACGCCGCCCGTCGGGGTACTGTTAAGATATTATACATAACGGTCTCGTTCACTTTGTGGCGAGGGATGCACATTATTCTTGTGGACACTCGGGTTTGACTTTTAGTTATGCATGCGAGTACAACCTTGTATATAAATTGCCATGTTGGATTTGAGAAACCTTTTATACTTATGATACGTATTTAAATTTGTGTATTCGCCAATACATTTTGTGTTGAAGTATACTTATAAACATGTTGCAGGTTGATGATGACGATCATGATGAATCTAGTAGGGACAACTTAGAAACACATATTGGAATACTAGATTTGATTACTTTATTTTGTTGAACTTGTCGTATTTGTCTTTTAAATGTTGTAATTTGAATTTCCTATGTTGTACTTGACAATTTATGCTATGAATGAAATCAGTTTTGAATTAGTTATTGTCACAAGTAGTGTTATGTGTGATGAGCAATCTATTTCGTCTCACTCTGATGTTTCCGCCATCGGTTGGGGTGTGACAACTCTCATATTATTACTCCATTATTTCCCACTTATGGTGGTCAATCTTATTATTAACATAATCACCGTTGCATTTTGATGGTCGATCTCATTATTAATATGATCATCATTAAATTCCTAATTAGGTCCATGATCATACCGAGCAATATATAGTCAAATTCACTTCAAGGAATGGAGTAAAACCAAAGATGCTTCATAATTTTCATTATTTTCTCAGACATACAAATATAAAGTCACTTCAAACCTTTCATACTTTTTTTTATGATATTGCTACTTCAGAGCATATCTCACATGTGGAGAATGGAAATTTTTATCCAATTTTTTAGTTATAAAATCTTTCTCTTCACATGATGTAAAGTGAGAAATAACTACATGATCAAGTCATGTAAGTTTTATCAATTTAAAATTTTATAACCTTCTGTAAATCGATAATGAGATTTACGGAGTATGACACTTTGGGTGTCGTATTAAAGCACATGTATACTCTATCATAAGAGTGATAACAAAACAACTAACTTTGTTCTCTCTCTCTTTTTCTTTATCTAATAATCTATCTACTATCAGAGCATATAAAAGAAATATCAAACTACAATAATGATAATCTTCCTATAAAACTTGTTATACATCATGCTCTATTTTTTTCAACATCAAGTGCATGAGTTTCAAATTCCTATTGTCTTATAAATGAAAAAGTTGATATATGATGAAAGTCACAATAAAATCATATGTCTTGAATCATATATTATTGCATTTACAAAAGCAAGATAATTATTATAAAAAAAATAAGTAAATCAACATATGATTTTTACTACTAATTTAATGATAACCTATCATGTGATGTCATATAAGCTATCAAAGTTCTTAAATAGTAGATAAGAATACTATAAACATAGACTTATCATATATCTAGACAATATGATTACGAATGCTAACAATCTATATAATAAATTTTATAATTAAATACATGCATTGCACATTCTCATAATTAAATCAACATGAAAGTATTAAATTAAAGCATATTTTTACAATATAATAATCCATATAAAGCTAAAGCAACTCTTATACACTAGATGATCTATTCTATAAATAAGCACAATACATGCGTAATATAACAAATGACTATATATGTGCCAAAACAATATTTGTAATTCCTCAAAAGATTGTAATTAAATACGATGGTAACTATATATGCAATAACAATATTATAGAGTTAAAATAATTGTAATTCAGAAAAAGAGACGATTGTGCAACACATAATTCACAAACAAATTAGTTTATGATATAGTTTACATCACAAATAACCTATTTAATATTATAAAAATATTATAATAAATGTTGCTTCACACTAGAAATATCATATTGAAATTTACTTCATCATCTTTTAGACTTGTTCAGCTCTTATTCTATTTCAATCATTAATTCATGAAATCTCAACAAAAATATAAGGGATTTCATAAAAACATTTTCGATTAAAAGTTTTGCAAATTTAACTAATCATACTGTAGTTATTTCATAGACAACAGTAGAAAACTCAAATAGGATTAGGCTTTTATTAAGCTGTAGATATAAAATAATATATAAAAAATCCTCTAGGGTTTAATAAAATATAAATCAAACCATAAGGTTTAATATGTACCTTTCTCAAAATATTTGGGCTAGAAATGAAAGTTTAGATTGGAAAATTTGTTGAACACTAAAAATCTCCCTAGAGTTTCGTAATGTAGCCGTCAGTTACGACATTTTAAGTTTCATCTTTTTGTTCAATGCTAGCCCTTTTAGTATTGTTTTACCAAGTTGCCGGAGAACCACTCTACATCACAGCCTATATTTAAAAAAACCTAACCGTTGTTGAATCAGTTCTGTTTAAACATAATGGAAAACATGAAAACATACCTGTTACAATAGACAGTGCAGAGGAGAATCCAGTTAGAGATGATGCCATGGAGTTCGACATGTTTGTTAGTGTGATCTGGTTCCTCCTTAGGGTGCAAACTAATGATGGTGATGATGTAACCGAAAAGGGTATCGGCTATGGAGAGAGAGGCGAGATTGATGTTATGATTATTAGGTTATGTGTCTAAGTGTGTAACCTTTTAACCTCTACATAAGTCTCCTTATATAAGCACCCAAGAGGAAACCTAATTAGTTAATAAGGGTAATATGGTCCATCAACAATTACCAACTAATTATTTAATAGGTTGTTTTATATTTTGATCTATATAATGTAAATGATTATAATGGCTACTAGATTAAATACTAAGACATAATATATTTAATCTTACATTCTCCCACTTAGCCGAGTAATCATTTACTATGAGTATTAGATAAGCCTGATCAGGAGTTAACACTCATTTTAGCCTTAAACAAGTACTATAGCAGAGAAATACAGTCGTTGAATCATTATGCGATTCAGGACCCCCATTAGTCATACTATAGCCTTAATTTAAAACATAATCGTCATGATCAAAATACGCATAAGCCCTTTGTTTGATTTGTAACTTTATTTGTCTATATGTCATTATACCGGTTGAACATATTCTAAGAGATATACAAAATCAAACTGAGTAAATTTCATTAATCATAAAACATAAGCTAGTACAATATGCTTAAATAAGGTCTTTATTAAATCCCATATTCCGAACATGTTCTTCGTAAACCTTAGGAGGGAGACCTTTAGTCATCGGATCCGCAAGCATATCTTTAGTACTAATATACTCAATACAAAGATTATTTTCCTCAACTCGTTCACGTACGAACATATATTTTGTATCGAGATATAAACCAGCTCCAGTCGAACTGTAACTGTTCGAGAAACTAACGACGGTTGAATTATCATAGTAAAGCTTCAATGGTCTAGAAATGGAATTGACGATTTTGAGTCCAGTGATCAGATTTCTAAGCAACATTCCATGACAGGTTGCATTATAAACAACAATGTACTCTGCCATCATTGTGGAAGTTGTGGTCAAATGTTGTTTATGACTCTTCCATAAGATAGGTCCGCCTACTAACATAAAAATATAGCCCGAAGTGGATTTCTTGTCATCTTTGCATTTGGCAAAGTCAGAATCAGAATAGCCTACCACTTCTAAATGATCACTTCTTCTATAAGTCAGTTTATAGTCTTTCGTCCCTTGCAGATATCGAAGTACCTTCTTAGCTGCTTTCCAGTGATCTAGGCCAGGATTAGTCTGATAACGGCCTAGCATTCCAGCATTATAAGCGATATCTGGGCGAGTATAGACTTGAGCATACATCAGGCTCTCGACTACTGACGCGTAAGGTATCTGGCTCATTTGCTCCTTCTCAACCTCTGTTGTCGGACACTGGAATGAACCAAAAACATCTCCCTTAACTACTGGAGCGACGAAGGGTTTGCACTGTTGCATGTTGTAACGTGTAAGGACACGATCTATGTAAGTCTTTTGAGACAATCCTAAGATCCCTTTGTGTCTATCTCGGTGAATTTTCATGCCAATGACGTAAGAAGCATCTCCGAGATCCTTCATGTCGAAGTTATGCGAGAGTAACCGCTTCGACTCATGCAACATGTCTAAACTATTACTTGCCAATAGAATATCATCTATGTAAAGGACAAGTATAGTAAAGTTGCTCCCACTCATCTTGAGGTAGGTGCATTGATCCACTTGATTCTTCATAAAACCTTGTTTCTTCATGACTTCATCAAACTTGAGGTACCATTGACGTGATGCTTGTTTTAACCCATAAATGGATTTCTTCAACTTGCAGACTAGATGCTCCTGACCTTCAGGTTTAAAGCCTTCAGGTTGTTTCATGTAAACATCTTCGTCTAAGTCTCCGTTAAGGAAAGCGGTTTTAACGTCCATCTGATGCAACTCTAAATCAAAATGAGCTACTAGGGCCATGACGATCCTTAATGAATCTTTACGAGAGACAGGTGAAAACGTCTCTTGATAATCAATTCCCTCTTTCTGAGTGTAGCCCTTTGCAACCAATCTCGCTTTGTAGCGTTCAACGTGCCCATGCGGATCCAGTTTTGTTTTGAACACCCATTTACATCATACGGGGTTGACACCGTTGGGTAATTCTACCAAATCCTAAATGTAATTTTTCTTCATGGATTCAAGCTCATCAATCATCGCTTTATTCCATTCAGAAGACTTATCACTGCTAATGGCTTCATTGTAAGAGATATGATCATTGAGCTTTCCGGGATCCATTTCAGTCAGGTAGGTAACATAATCATCCCAATTAGTAGGTCTTCTTTGCCTAGATGACCTCCTGAGTGGATTATCGGGTTCAGCATTATCTTGGTTTTGAGCGTTTGATGTGCCTTCATCATGAGGTATAATGGGTTCTGATTGTAGAGGTGAATTTTGAGTTGGTGCAGTATCTTCAGGTACAGTATTTGCATTGGGTACAAGAGGAGTAATCGGAGTAATGATAAGCGACGAGTCTCCCCCCCCCCCCCCGCGTCTTGTACTTCTTGCAATTCTTCGTAAAGGTTGGTACTGCTCCCACTGACCTTGAAATCCTCCAGGAACGCAGCACATTTGGTTTCAACAATACGGGTGACATGGGAAGGACAATAGAAACGATAACCCTTTGAATTATCAGGATACCCGATAAAGAAACAGGTAACTGTTTTAGGGTCAAGTTTCCTTAGGAAATGATTGTAAAGTTTTGCTTCAGCAATGCAGCCCCATACTTTCATATATTTAAGACTCGGTTCCCTTCCTGTCCAAAGTTCATAAGGAGTTTTAGGGACAGACTTAGAAGGAACTCTATTGAGTATATGAACAGCTGCTTTTAACGCTTCAGTCCAGAGGAATAATGGTAAATTAGTGTTGGCTAACATACTGCATACCACGTTCATAAGGGTACGGTTTCTTCTTTCAACGACACTGTTCTGCTGAGGTGTACCAGGCATGGTGTATTGGTTCACAATCCCCTGGCCCTTACAAAACTCATAAAATGGACCAGGAGCTTGACCCACATCAGTATGTCTTCCATAATCTTCACCGCCTCTATCTGATCTCACAACTTTAATCTGACGATCTAATTGTTTTTCAACTTCAGCCTTATTATCTTTAAAAGTTGTAAGAGATTCGGACTTTTCCTTAATAAGATACAAGTACATGTAACGAGAATAATCATCAATGAAAGTGATAAATGAAGTATGTCCTGTTATGCCAGCGATTTGGTAGGGACCACGAATATCAGTGTGAATGAGTTCTAATAAATTAGAGCTCCTAGTGGCACCTTTCTTATTTGCTAATGTCATTTTACCTTTAAGACATTTGACACATGTTCCAAAATCAGAGAAATCGAGAGGAGGTAAGACTTCATCCTTTATGAGACGATTTAATCGTTCTCTTGAGATGTGGCCTAAACGCTGAAGCCACAACATGGATGAAGTCTCTAAGTCTCATTTCTCTTTCATCTTTGTGAGTGATTCATTAATGTTATATGACAACAAAGATTTGGAAAAATTCACCATCCAGAATACCAGTACCATAAAGAACATAATCATAGAGGATAGAGAGTTTGCGATGACCATGGGAAACATTAAAACCGTCTATGTCTAACTTTGGTCCTGATACAAGGTTCCGAGTTACCTCAGGAACATATAAGGTATCATAAAGTTTAATACATAAACCAGTTTTCATAAATAACTGTAATGTTCCAATGGCCTTCACTTCTAATTCTCGATCATCCCCAACCTTAAGCGTTATTTGGTTTCTTTCCAGCTTCCGGATTGTAAGGAATCCCTAAGTTGAATTGGTAACATGAACCATAGAACCAGAATCAAACCACCAAGAATTAGCAGGAACATTTAAATTATAGGACTCAAGTATCATAAAATAACCGTTACCTTTCTTAGCCAGCCACTCCTTAAAGTCAGGGCATTCCTTCTGCATATGTCCTGCCTTTTTACAGAACTTGCAGTGGATTCTGCCTAAGGAGTTCTTAGAGCTGGAAGGTGCACTAGTATTGGGATTGGCCCTTTGGACTTTTGAAGCATCCTTCCTCTGATGATTGTTCTTCCTCTTCTTAGAGTTAGAGGTGGTGAAGTTAGCAACATCAGTAGTGCGATCCATCCTCATACGCTCTTCCTCCTGTACGCACATAGCGACCAACTCACTCATCGTCCATTTATCCTTCTGAGTGTTATAATTGATCTTGAATGCTTCAAAGGACGAAGGAAGCGAAGTAATGATGAAATGAACGACGAAACCATCACTGATTTCCATTTCCAGCCCCTTCAGCTTATTGGCCATGTCATTCATCATCATGATGTGCTCGCGGATGCCGCTCCTCCCATCATACTTAGTTGTCACCAGCTTGAGAATAAGGGTACTAGCGTGTGCTTTAGACGTCCCCTTGAACTACGCCTCCACAGAAGCCAAGTAGGTTTTATGTAACACCCCAAAAATATATAAACATGTATAAGTATGTGGTTATATAAATATAAGAAGGCATGTAAATAAATGATTGAACCTTAATTATAGAACTCAATACTTGAGGGGCCAAACTTGGGTAAATTGAAAAATGAAATAATAAAACATAAGTTTTAAAACACAAACACATACATCAGATGTATGTGTGTGTCGACAAGGCAAAGAAAAGAAGAACAAACCCCTAAACATTACAAATCCATCAAATTGGAAGGGAAATTGAAGTGTAAATTGATGCATGTATCAAGATTCATGATCATCTAGTGTTCTTTTAACACCAAGTAAGTCAAATTTCATATTTTGGTGATGTATGATAAAGTGGGTTATGTATAATCTATGAATGTAGTATGAAAATGACATGAATATTAGATAATATTAACATGTAGAAGTAGTAATATGTTTGATTCTGACCATATTGAAGGTTTTGATTAAAACCCACTTGGCATTTGTAAGAAAGTGAAGGATTGGTGAAGTTTATATGTGAATTAGAGTAATGTTGATGTTCAAGTAGAGTTATAGAAGATATTTTGATGAATAATTTGATAAGAAACATAATACATATGATTATGATGATAATATATGAAGATTAAATAATTATGATGATCCATGAATGAACAAGGAAAAATGTGCTTTAATTACTTGTACACTATGCCTTATTGATGGTACGCACATAAGGTGTTCGATGAAATGCCTAGATTTATTTACTTGTGATTTGATATGAATCCTTGTTAAATTGATGTGGTAGAATAGAAATGGAAGTGTGCGTAGTTGTTTAACACCATGATGAATAAAGGAAACGCGTATGTAATTAATCCGTATGAAAGCTAAAAGTATGAAGTTGTAACATGTAGGAGCGAAGAAGGAAGAAGGCACGAGCCATTCCAAAACACAAGTAGCGCAAGACCATGGTAAGTTCTTATGAACTTTATCTATCCTTAGTGTAGATTATGAATGTTAGTCTCGTTATATAAATTCTAGTTCGAAAGTGGTAGTGTAAAACATGGTAATTTGATGTGTTGAATCTTTAAGGAATGGTTAGAAAAATGAGAAAGTAAAGGGATGTTATGTAGTTGAACCGTATGAACGGGTCACACTAATATAATGTATGTTGGAATGTTATGTAGTTGAACCATATGAACGGGTCGCACTAATAGAATGTATGTTGTTTTATGCATATATTTTTATAATGTCACTTAATGTTCTTGTACAAAGACCTTATTTATGGTAGTTATAAAGTAGATAACCTAACCCGTTACGATCGGGTCGTATGTAATGAATGTTATGAAAGGATATGTATCATGGTCGGTTCGTCTTGAACAAGCCGAAAGAATGGAAAGTTATGCAAAAAGGAATGGTATAGTTCAACCCGTCATAAATGGGTTGAAGTGAATGCAAATACGAATGATGAAAGAAAGGTATTCGATTCGTTGTGAACAAATTGGATGAATGTTTACGTTTTGCATGAAATTAACCCGTTACTAACGGATTAATGGATGGCATGTTTTACCTCAATTATGAGATGGTATGTTTGACCCGTTTCTACGGGTAAGAAAGTGTATGTATGAATTGAAAGTATGGAATGGATTATATTTATTACTTAGATTAGTGGTGACATAACTGACGAAATTAATTTTGATGTATGATGTAGGTAAATCCTCGACTTAAATGGTTTGGCGACTTGGAACGAGCACACACACAAACTGCGCCCACCTCACGCTTCCGAAGATGTCTGTTTTGTATGGTGTTGGTTTTGGTCTTTTTATGTTTTGGTAAAACTTAGTTAATTAGCAGATTTTGTATCTAGACAACTCAAACTTGTCCGCTTTTGGTTTAAAAAAAAGGGTTGTTTATGAAATAGTTGGGAATGTTTAAAGGACTTCTTGTTTACCACGTTTTTGTTACTTAGAATGTGTGGTCGAAGGTCTTCTTTAAGTTGGGGATGTTTTATTGTTTAAAAGCAGGGAAATTACTTACGTTACGAACTGGTCATGCCTAAATTTTGTAAAAAATTGTATGAAGTCTATATTATTATAAACTTTTAAAAAGGTAAAGAATGGGGCGTTTCATTTTAGCATCTTCAGAATCAGGAATGGCTCCTCTGATTGCATTGCTTATGGACTACTTCATGAACATGAGAGACATGCGGTTACACCTAGTCCATTTTTCATGAGTCAACTGCTCAGCAGCAGTACTTTGAGGAGTAAGGTCCGCTGGCTTATTCTCTCTTAGAGCATAGTCAAAGTCCAGCAATCCAAGCGTAAGCATGAGAGCATCCTTCCATGCGGCAAAGTAATCACCAGTCAAAGGTGGAATCCCGCCTTGGGCGCTGATAGTGGAACTAATATGAGCAAGTTATGATACTAAGGAAGAAGTCCTAATGTGATCTAAGGGCACGTTATACTAAGGCAGGCATAAATAATGACCATTTTAATTATGAAGCTGTGATATTGTCTATTACTAACATCAAAATAATAGACTTAGTAAAATTCTACTTAAACGAAGACAAATCAGCTTTGGCCAGAAGTGTAATCATTTAAGCATGTGTGCAAAGTGCTTGTGACAAATCAGCTTTGGCCAGAAATGGAACAATCACTTTAGTTATGCACTTATTAAGCATGCTATACATGAAAGAATTAAATCAGCTTTGGCCAGATATTAAGACTTTCACGTTTGTTATGCACACTTAACATAGCTTTCTTAATACTTGAACGATAAGTAGATGTATCAAATCAGCTTTGGCCAGAAATGATACATCAGAAGCTCATTCAAGTTAAGCTATTTTGGTTTTGTAAAACATTATCTGATTCTGATTAATTAACTAAGTATTTACAAAACCAATTATTTAATAGCAAACCACCTGTTAGCGCGGATCGAGTGAGATTTCGACTCAGTTATGAGGTCTCGAGTGAGATCTCGAGTCCAGTCTCGACTCATCTTGTAACATTATGAGGTCTCGACTCATTAATGTCTCGAGTCGCAACCTCAGTGTCTCGAGTCGTAATCATGGTCTCGACTACTGTGTTTTATGAGATCTCAACTCCATAATGAGGTCTCAAGTCGCAACCATGGTCTCGAGTTGTGAAGATTGAAGCCCTTAGTCGAAACCTCAGTGGTCTCGAGTCGAAACCTTATGGTCTCGAGTCGAAATCGTCGTCTCGAGTTGTAAAGATTTGAGAACACTTATGATTTCGAGTCGAGTTCTTGTGGTCTCGAGTCGAGATCTTGGTCTCTGGTCGTTAAAAATTGATCTCGAAACTCCTGTTACAGCTGTTAATGTGAAAACATAACTGAAAATTCGAATTCTTAGGAATTGTGATAGAGTTTCCTGTTTTAACATTGATCTAATTTTAACAGAATATTTCGAAAATCATAATGTGTTTATACTTTTAACAGATTTCGAAAATTTTCATTAGACAAAACAGATCAAAATTAGGAAAAACATTCAACAATTCAAATTATATTCCAAAACATAAAGGAATTTCGAATTTTCCTAAGAACACATGATGAACCCTAAATAAAACCCATAATTTCTGGAACCCGAAACCTGAAAATTAAGGCTTCTAAACCATATTTCGGACATAAAATTACCCATATTGGTTTCGAGTCATATTTTTTACTAACTTAATCATTTAAACAGTGATATTGAATCACTCGAAACCGGCTGTGATGTTTACAAAGTTTTCAAAATTCCGTTTTCCAGATTTCAATCCCAGAACTAATGGATATGAAAACAGAACTGACTAATCAACATATGCTTTGATACTACATGTTGAATCAGTTATGTTTAAACATAATGGAAAACATGAAAACATACCTGTTACAGCAGACAATGCAGAGGATAATCCAGTTAGAGATGATGCCATGGAGTTCGACATGTTTGTCAGTGTGATCTGGTTCCTCCTTAGGGTGCAAACTAATGATGGTGATGATGTAAACCGAAAAGGATATCGGCTATGGAGTGAGAGGCGAGATTGATGTTATGATTATTGGGTTATGTGTCTAAGTGTGTAACCTTTTAACCTCTACATAAGTCTCCTTATATAAGCACCCAAGAGGAAACCTAATTAGTTAATAAGGGTAATGTGGTCCATCAACAATTACCAACTAATTATTTAATAGGTTGTTATATATTTTGATCTATAGAATGTAAATGATTATAATGGCTACTAGATTAAATATTAAGACATGATATATTTAATCTTACAACCGTATGAATCCGTGATACGTACTTATAATATACAAGAAGAAATAAAAGGATTGATTGGTTACCTTGGGGGTAAGCACAATGGATCGAGAGAGATTAGTTCTAAGTTACTTGTTTAAGGATTAAGGTCGCCATGGATTCCGGTAGATTCCAAAAACTCCAAAACCCCATGGAAAACATTCCTCGGTCCTCCGCCTCTCATCCCGATTAGTTCAACGCATCAGTCCGTCGCCCTTCGAGTCTTTCGTGCTAATAACGTATTGTGAAACTAACCTAATAGCAAAAGAATACGAGAGAATAACAACGATAAAGAGATTAATATTATTGATTGAAGTGTGTATTTTACAAAGGAATACAATGAACATATATAGAAGAGCAAGTAAGCCAATCTATTTAAGGAGTTGAAAACCATATAACAAAATATAGGGTGGAGATACAATAGGAAGTTTATTTGGCTAGGAAGGCTAGGAAGTGATCTTGACCATCCATTTAGTTAATCAAGGGCTAACATTAAATGATGGAAATTGAAGGGGAAAAAAGAGGCGCGTGAGTTTGTTTAGGAGTATTTCTAGTCAATACAATGCAATAGTTTCTCTCTCCTCCAATTCCCCCCCCCCCCCCTAATTTTTTAAACGTTAATAACTCTTTCATACGACATTATTTTTTTTATAAAAATTGCACCAAAAAAACGAGCGTTTTTTTATCTTTAAAACGAGTATACTATTGCTATATTTTCAAAAAAAAAAATTAAAAACCCACTTGCGTAAAACGCAATAGAAAAACCCCCAGTTACGTAAAACACAATGAAAAAAAAACCTAAAAAATGACATTTTTCTAAAACGCAATGCACCAAAAACACAAAGAAATGTCTTATTTGTAAAACGCAATGGCCAGAAAACACAAAGAAATGTCTTATTTCTAAAACGCAATAGCCTAAAAACTCAAAAGAAAATGTACTTTCTAAAACGCAATGGACTAAAAACACATAAAAATGTGTTTTACCTAAAACGCAAAAACACACACAAATTTCTTATTTCTAAAACGCAATGGCCAGAAAACACTTAAAATGTCTGTTTTCTAAAACGCAATGGACTGAAAACACATAAAAAGTGTTTTACCTAAAACGCAATGCACAAAAAACACAAAAAAAAATGTCTTATTTGTAAAAGCAATGGCCAGAAAACACTTAAAAATGACTCATTCTAAAACGCAATTGCCAAAAAAACAAAAGAAAGTATTCTCTGTAAAACGCAATGGACTGAAAACACCTAAAAAGTGTTTTACCTAAAACGCAATGCACAAAAAAACACTTCAAGAATGTGTTTTTCTAAAACGCAATGGCCAGAAAACACATAAAAATGTTTTAGTTCTAAAACGCAATTGCCTAAAAACACCAAAGAAAGTGTTCTCTCTAAAACGCATTGAACCATGACAATAGTTTTGTCTGTGCTTTGAACTGTCTGAACCAATGCAGTTTACGAATGCAGTTTCCAGAGGCAAATTGCAGTTTCTAGAGGCAGTTTACGCAATGGCAGCTCAACCCCAGCCAGGGGCTCTGCCCCTTGGACCCCGCCAGGGGCTGCCGCCCCGGGGACCCCGCTACCAAGGGCGCTGCCCCCGGACCCCCGCCAAGATCGTAAAACGCAATGACTAAATCAAAAACCCAAATCATAAAAATGAAATTAAAGAATTTCTTACATGGATCGAAGTGATTTCTTCAACAATTGACGAATTTTGAATGATTGAAACACTTATCAGCGCTCGAATCGAACAGATCGAGTGATTATCTTCAAAATCACCGGAAAAAACGAGATTTTGTATGAAATTAAACTGGGTTTTCTTCAAAAAAAGCTAAAGAACACGTTGATCGGGTGTTTGAATCATTGATTGGTGATGAAAATCGCACTATAATGTAATGATTATTGAGATAGAAAGTAAAGAAATGGTTGAAGATGGTGGGTTTTGAAGTTACTGGGTTTTGTAAAGGAAGAAGAAAGGGTTGGATTGACTAAAATACCATTTTTCTTTATTTTAAATGTTGCCACATGTCCTAATCATATTGCTTCCTACACTTCCTATGCAAAATAAACTTACTATTTGATCTTTTCCCACAAAATATATTATAACAATTTTATATAAATTGGAAATATAACAAAAATCTTAATTTAACCCGAAATTCTAGTTTAAAATTTTATAGATCAATTCCGGTTCCTACACACCTTTGAATTTTGCAAAAGTTTTCTCCTCTGATTTACGATTTATGATTCTTCAACCAAAAGTCATCAATGTGTAATTCATATATCTCATCATCCAATCACGAACACAACCAGACGATCTCTAATTCTTCAACATTCTGATTCAACACAGGGAACAATTCAATGGGTAATGCAGATCAATTTCCAGCTCATTTGAATCTCATTTATCATTTGTAATTTGATGTATTTTACATGATGCATCAGAAATATAAGTCATATGATTAGATAATAAATTAATCTGTGATGTGTAATGTTGTATAACGACTGTGATCGAACCGGACGAACACGAACAAGGCCATGTTCCTGTTCGTTCGTTAAGGGAATTAACATGTTCGCGAACTGTTTACAAATGCATACCGAACATATGTTTATGTTCGTGTTCTTTCGTTAAGGAAATTCAGTTGTTCACGAACATTTGGTAGTTCGTGAACACTGGTCTTGAACACAAACGGACACAAACGAATAAAAACGAACATAAAGAACATTTAACTTGAAATTAATAAATAAAGACATTGTTAACGTTAAACATTGGACACAAGTAAGTTAAATACAACCATCAAATTATAAACCAAAACACAAGAAGTTTACTACAACCACCAAACGATTAATCAAGTTTAACTAACTTAGACATAATTATCCCAAAAAATATCCTGATGTCCAAATTTTAGCTAACTTAGAGAAAAACAGGGTTTCAAGTTTTCAAATTTTTTTAGTAAAAGGTTTATTATTTGTTATTTTTTAATATAATCAAATGAAAATGAACCAACGTAAATGAACGAGCACAAACGAATGTAAACGAACATATTACAGAACGTTCACGAACGCAATCGAACAAACGAGACCTTAGTTCGTATTCGTTCGCTAAGCTAACCGAACGGAATTTTTGTCCGTGTTCATTCGTTAAGCTAATCGAACGAACATAAACGAACTTCGCGCCGAACGGTTCACGAACTATTTGCTGAACGTTCGATTCGTTTACAGCCCTAATGAATAATATTATAAAAAGTACTTCAACCCAACATAGGGCAAGTAAATGTTAAAATTCCTAAACTTGTTTAACAACTTGTATAACATACACAAATTTATGAAATCAACGATAAATGTCGATTACAGTCACAACTATTATATATGTACTATGCAAGCAACTTTTTGTTGACGTGGATGTCATGCAGACTATTCTGGTGACGTGACTACTTTAACTACAAATTCATGCCATTATATGTAATAAAAAAAATATCCACATCATCATTTTTGAACACTTGGAATGTCATTTCATCGATTCGTGATCCGACGTGACTACTTTAACTACAAATTCATGCCATTATATGTAATAAAAAAAATATCCACATCATCATTTTTGAACACTTGGAATGTCATTTCATCGATTCGTGATCCGTTTAAGGGTAAAAAGTCGCTTTTAGATAATATTCTTAAACACATGTATTTTAAACTAGTTAAGTGACATTAATATATCAAATTTAGAGTTAGGGACTTATTTGCGCAAACTGAGTAAGTATGTTGGTTTTTTATGATGTTAATTAATCGTGTTGTGTTCATGTAGTTGTTGATTATTACTTTGGTGATGGTTCATTTGTATGCTAAAAATAATATGAAACTTTAGATGATTTGAAAATACTGCTATTCGAAAGCTATCATAATCTTGTTATACTTGTACATTTTGTTCTTCACAGGCGAAGCTCCTGATTGTTGCTCCGTCCACCTTATAGACGGAGATGGGACTTTCAACGCAGCAGGACTCAAAAAATTCATAAAAGAAATAAAACTTCGCGAATGTGGTCTTTCGTATGCTGTTGTTTCTATCATGGGCCCACAAAGTAGCGGTATACATTCCTATTTCCATGAGTACTTTGTATTAAAGTTGTTCAACAGTTTTTAATCTCATCATTGAAACTGGCCCAAAAAGGATTGATGGATTATATGTTTTGAACAGGGAAGAGTACGCTTTTGAATCATCTTTTTCATACCGATTTTAAGGAAATGGATGCATTTAAAGGCAGGCAAGCATCTATTTTCGTCGTTTAGCTCTCTTTTCTCTGATCCAGCTCAGCAAACCGAGTGTGTTATGTTCTTATCAGGTCGCAGACCACCAAAGGTATTTGGATGGCTCGATGTGCTGGCATTGAACCGTGCACTATTGTTATGGATCTTGAGGGTACCGATGGAAGAGAACGAGGAGAGGTTGCATTCTTGAATTCGCGTTCTTTATGATTCGGTTTTGTTGGTTATATCAACTTAGTTCCTTTTAGTTGTATATAAACCATAAAGTATAATATGGTTAACACATACATACATAACTAGTCTGTATTTAAAGGAACTTATTGCTTATTATTGCTTGCATATCAGTAAACTTCGCGTGTTGCAGGATGATACCGCGTTTGAAAAACAAAGTGCACTTTTTGCGCTTGCTGTTTCGGACATAGTGCTTATAAATATGTAAGTGTGCGTAAATATGAGATACACCATGTTACATCCGTAAGAAATATTGTTTCAGTTCATAAAAAAATGTGTTGCTTGCTTAGGTGGTGCCATGATATCGGTCGTGAGCATGCTGCAAATAAGCCTCTACTAAAAACCGTTTTCCAGGTGTGTGCGCACGTGCGTGTGTGTGTATATATATATATATACTTGTTTTGTTCTCCTTTTTAATCAGAAGGTTCCAACAATCTACTTTTGCTATTTTCGATTTTCAGGTCATGATGAGATTATTTAGTCCACGCAAAACAACGTTAATTTTTGTTATACGCGATAAAACAAGAGTAAGTGCGGTCTACGTAATACCTATCTTATACATATGTTTTAAATCTTGTTATATTTTGATCTTCTGATTTTTCTTTTGTTTCATTAAAGACACCTTTGGAAAATTTAGAGCCTGTCTTAAGAGAAGATATACAGAAGGTAAACTTTGTTAAAACTTGATTAAAGTCGTAGTATATACTTTTAATATTGTTAATTATGCAATGTTTTGTTGGCTATAGATATGGGATTCGGTTCCGAAGCCAGAAGCCCATAAAGAAACACCATTGAGTACATTTTTCAATGTAAGATACCAAATATATCGCTCTTTGTTGCCGTCTATCAATACCGGTCACATATTGTTATTTCGTGTTTAATTGTATTAGTTTTTATTTTCCTTACTGATGAATTGACCAGATTGAAGTTGTTGCTTTTTCTAGCTACGAAGAGAAGGAAGAACTGTTCAAAGAACAGGTAGAGTACATGTTTTTTTGAACAAAATCTTATGCACCTTGATTTATTTATATATTAGGAAATTACAATTTCTAGTATTTTAGGGAACATTTTTAACTATATATTGATTTAATGTAAGGCTGCCAACTTGAGGCAAAGATTCTACCATTCCATTGCACCTGGAGGGCTTGCTGGTGATAGGCAAGGAGTTGTTCCAGCTTCGGGTTTTTCTTTTAGTTCAGAACAGATTTGGAAAGTTATTAAGGAGAATCGCGACCTTGACCTGCCAGCTCACAAGGTACTGTAATTTGCTATACTTACTTTTTTTAATACGTATAGTAAAACGCCATTTTCGTCCACTTTTGCGACTTTCATCCAAAGGTTTGTTTTTCCGAATCTGGATCCAAAAGATTTGAAATCTTGCCATTTTCATTCAACTCATTAACTCCATCCATTTTTCTCCTTTAAATGAGGGGCATTTCCGTCTCTTTTTAGACATTTTTTATTAAATAAAAACACTATAAGAAATAAAGATCCACCTCTGTTGATTTTTTCCCCTTTAATCATCACAAAAAAAATCTAAAAAGACGAGAATACCTCTGACTTAACGTTAAAAAATGAATGGAGTTAACAAGTTGGATGAAAATGGCAAAAGATTTCAAACCTTTTGGATCCAGATGTGGGAAAACAAACCTTTCGATGAAAGTCACAAAAGTAACTAAACTTCAAGGATGAAAATGCCATTTTACTCTAATATGCATTATCACATTCTATTCGCAACACATTGCATGGAGAACAAAATGAAAATTGAATTGAGAAAGGTGTAAAAAACTACACAATTTTTGAAACTTTTTCATTGTCTGATGCTTTCTGCAGGTGATGGTGGCCACCGTGCGTTGCGAAGAAATTGCTAACGAGAAATACTCCGCCTTTGTTACAAACAAGGTATGTCGTTTTCGTTTCTGCAAGTTAATGGTAATTTATTTACTTAAGGTTTTGTAATTAATTTGTTTGTAATATTATAGGACTGGTGTGAACTAGAAGAAGCTGTGAAATCTCATTTGGTGCCAGATTTTGGGAAGAAGCTTAGTTCAATGCTTGAAACTTGTATTTCAAGGTATGCACATATATGCTGGCATATGTTCAAGCATTTTAACTGCTTTTGTTTACATGGTTATGAAACAGTTAATCTGAGAACCACCAAAAACTATGAACTAAAGAACCAAACCCGGCCCTTGGATTAAAAAAGAAATAGAATTAACAGCCATTTTTGTCCAATCATGCCAGTCTAGGCCAAATTTCAAATTTGTACCATTTCCGTCCCTGACATTCTTAAAACTTGCCAGTTCTGTCCAAAAAGTTAACGGTTATTAACTTTGACTTTTTAATGAGCGGTAAAAAGGTAATTTTCCATTTTTATTTTCTTTTCCAAATTTTTTACACCTCTTTAATACAACGGTAGCGATAGGGTTTTATTAGGGAAGATGGCAAATTACCTTTTTACCCCTCAATTAACCGTCAAAGTTAACGACCGTTTACTTTTTGGACGGAAATAGCATGTTTCAAGAATGTCAGGAAAGAAAAAGGTACAAATTTGAAATTTGGCCTCGACTGACATAACTGGAGAAACCACATGGACATCTGTGCCATCTATTTATATGTGAATAGTCTTAATCTCAACACTTAATATTTTCATTTTTTTTATCAAGAGACCAAAATTCTTCTTTTGTTGTCAAATTTATTGTGTTTCTAAAATGAAGCTGCCCCTCTATAATATGCATTTCTATAATGGTGTTCTTCATATTGTATGATATCACAAGCTTACTTTTCATAGTAATCTTCTATGTCTAGTTACTTTTACATTTTTATTAACTTGAATTCTGATGAAAACATCATTATAACTTGTTCTTTGTTCTATCCTTGGCTTCACATGTTTATTATTATGAATTCTTTTTGCAGCTACGATGACGAGACTACGTTTTTCGAAGATGGAGTTAGGACAGCAAAGCAAAAGCAACTGGAAGAGAAATTGTTGCAAGTAATGTTGTTTTTGTTTCGAATTACTTTGATTATTAACTAAACTTAGCTCGGTCCGTAACAAAAATCTTGTTTTAACGTTGGATTTTGCTAATCTTTTATAATATTAACTGACCATAACATAAACAAGCCTACATGCTTACTGATATTTTGTTTCTTTTAGCTTGTTCAAGCAGCCTACCAGTTAACTTTGGAACACATAAGGTCTGAAACACTGGAAAAGTTCAATAAAGCATTTGATAGTGCATTGAGTGAAGGACAAGGGTTTTCAAAAGCTGCTATTAATTGCAAAACATCAATCATGAAATTATTTGATGAACATTGTAAAGGTCAGTTAATGACAGTTTATAAATTGTGGCAAGATCATCGGGTTGAGCGGGTTGGGCAATGGGTCAAGACAGGTGTGGGTCGAATCATGTCATTGTCGGAACTTTTTTGTTTATTTTGAGTTTTATTAACAATTGTATTTTGTTAGCATTGTTTATTGGGAACAAGTAAAGTTTAAATTCTATATAACTACTTTTATCGTGTTATGGACATCATATTTATGTGCTTAAACATGCATGTTGTTGATTTTTTCGGGCCTAATATCCACAGGTGCTGTCGTCAAACAAGCTGACTGGGATCCATCTAAAGAAAGGGAAAAGCTTTCGCTTGATCTTGATGCACATATTTCTGATGTTTGTAATGCAAAGCTATCTGATCTTTCTACACAATATGAGGTAATAATAGTTTGAAACTTTTTACCTTAATTGAATAATAATTTGGATTTTTATACTCTAAACTATGACTCATTGGCTGATTATAATCCGCTGACAATTTAACCAATGACACTCCGAACTCTCACTTTCGTGTTGATCAGTTCTGTTTAAACATAAGGGAAAACATGCAAATAATACCTGATACAGCAAACAGGCCAGCAGAGAATCCAATCAGAGACACAGCCAGGGAGTTCGACATAGTTGTCAGCTTGATCTGGTTCCCCTTTAGGATGTATTTTCTTGATGGTAGTACCGAGTTCTTTAGGGTTGAAGAACTCGTAGTAATGGAGAGAGAGAGGAGGCGATTTTAGTGATGATGTTATGAATTGTCTAACCCTAATCCTCTCTATTAATCTCCTTATATACACCCAAGGGGAAACCCAATTAGTTAATAAGGGTAATCTGGCCCATCAACAATTACCAACTAATTATATCATAGGTTTAATATATTTTGATCCAAATAATATAAATGATTATAATGGCTACACAATTAAATATAACTATAATAATTATATTTAATCTTACATTTCGTTGCCAAGTGAATGATAAAACGTGACAATTGTATGAATTCTAATGCAGTCTAAACTAAAGGAGGCGCTATATGGACCAGTGGAAGCACTTCTACAAGCAACTAATGATGAAACCTGGCCTTCAATAAGAAAACTTTTTAAACGTGAGACAGAAACTGTTGTCGCCGAGTGTTCTGCTGCACTTTCTGGCTTTGACATGAAAGAACAATCCAAAAAGGATTTCTCATCAAAATTAGAAAATTATGCAATAGACTTAGTTGAAAAGGTGGCCAAAGAAGAAGCTGGTAGAGTTCTATATCTTATGAAAGAGAGGTATTTGCTTACTTTTATTACGAGGTTCCTAATTAGAGGCGGTAATTTCGATCTATTTACTTATGTCAAAATATAAAACGGATAAAATGGTTTTATTTAAAGATTTAGATTGTTATTGTAATAATATTGTAATCGTAAGTAACACATGTGATAAAAAAGAGTGTGCCAGTCATAAATCTTAATAGTTGTGCTAGTCAAAACCATGGTTGTAAAAATCACTAGGCGCTAGTCGGTAGTGATTAATCGGATTGAGATTTTTATATGCAATTTTCAATTTTACATATATATACACACACATTTTTATAGGTGAATATTTTAAGTAGAGAGGTTTTAACCCCTCCTCGGCCCGTTTTTTAAGTATACAGGATTAGTCGCCGGAATCGCCGATTTTTGGCCAGCCGACTAGAGCCGACTACCGATTACTGGACCGATTAACAAAAGATTAGTCGCTGACTAACCATTAATTGCCGACTAGTCCCAATTTTTACAACACTGGTTGAAACTTATCTCACTTTTCATGTGATTGTCTAAAACATCATGCACAGGTTTACAAGCATATTTAATCATGATAACGATCAAATGCCTCGGGTTTGGAGTGGAAAGGAAGATATTCGAGCAATTACTAAAACAGCTCGTTTATCTGTAAGAATCTCGGCACTAGAGAATACAATCTTTTAGTTGTAACTTGTAACATGCTATATCTGTTCTTATTTGTTATTTCACAAAATTTCAGTGTTTACAGTTGCTATCTGTATTGGCTGCAATTCGTTTGGATGGAGACGCTGATAAGATTCAAGAGACGCTTATCCTTACTTTATTAGATCCAAAGAAGGTTGCTGTTAAGAGCTCCACTTCAAATGATCCATTGGCCTCAAGCACATGGGAGAAGGTAATGATATGTTTAAGACAAATATTTATAAAATTGTTTAAAGTTGTCAATAGCGGTCGCTATAGCGAATAGCGTAATGTATAAGTCAAAGGACGCTACAGGGTATGTAGCCATAAATAGCGGGATTTCAGTTAATTTTTTATTATTTTAAATATAAATAGCGATTAAATATAGCAATAAAATAGCTGGAATTATAGGTTTTTTTAATATACATGTAAAATAGCGTATATACCAGGGTATTTTGATATAATATACATATACAATTTTTTTTTATTTTTTTCCTAGTGTATTGCTATTTATAAAATAGCTGCCCGCTATTTATCGTTATTCGCTATGTAGCATATAGGTACCTTGTCGCTATTCACCATTAACAACTATGTTCAAAACTCGATCCGACCTGTACAAAGAAGTTAAGAACTACCCCGTTTTGACCTGTATGCAACCCACTGTACCTGTGCTTTTTGCACTTCTAGTTTTTTTTTTTTTTTTTTTTTTGATTGTTTTGTTACATGTTTTTTGGCGTTTTATCTGTTTAAACCTAGGTCCCCGCATCAAGGACGTTGATTACTCCTGTTCAGTGCAAATCTTTGTGGAGCCAGTTTCAAAAAGAGACCGAGTATACAGTCACTCAAGCTATATCTGCCCAGGTATGTTTGCTATTATGTTATTCTTCATATAATACTATATTTGGGATTATCTAAACATTTACAACCATACATATGGTTCATAATATGAGTGCACCTAGTAATTTATTTATTTTTATTTTCCTGTGTGTTCCTTTTTAATTCTGGCTACATAAACTTGTTTATTTGTTCTGCATAAACTGGCTATATATTTATAGTTGGTTATGAATCCTGCTTCTACTCGTTTTCTCCCTTTAACCCCCGTTCCCATTGGTTAACAAGGAATAGATGGAGTCCCATGAGTTTTCTGGTAATGGGTTCTCGTGGTTATCAAAAAAAAAAAATCGGGTCTATGCCTTTGTAAACCCCCCCCCCCCCCCCCCCCCCCAAAAAAAAAAAAAAAAAAAAAAAAAAAAAAAAACCTTGAATAAGGTTATATGACACTATAAGATCGCATAATAATTGGTTATAGAAAATATTGTTTGGATTGCTAACTATTTGCAGCTTGAAATTGACTACGCAAATCTGAATATATGACCCAACATCAAAAGCTAATTATCGCGACTAAAAAACTAAATAATCAGAATAAATTCAATATGCAAATCCAGACACCCCATTTATTTTCGATGTTTACTGTCTTTAGTTAATGTATGCTTCCTGCTATGATCTTCAGGAAGCTAACAAGAAAAGCAGCAATTGGTTACCACCTCCATGGGCTATTATGGCCTTATTTGTTCTGGGATTCAACGAATTCGTGACCCTTTTGAGGTACTTTCTGCTTTATCATATCTCACATATCCATACTCCTTTCTTTATCTTAAGATTAAGAATGTGTATCTGTATTCTTTTATTACATCGTGACAGACCCCTCGTTATATGGTCCTATATTGCAGGAATCCGTTGTATCTGATATTGATTTTCGTCGGTTATTTGCTTTTGAAAGCTTTGTGGGTTCAACTAGACGTTGCTTCTGCATTCCGCAATGGCTTTGTGAGTGTTAAATGATATTTTTGCATGCTATTGATTATGGTGATGACCGTTTCGACGATTTGGTTTATCTTTGGGTCAATGCCTAATGTATATTTTGATGCAAAAAACCTCCCAAATCATTTTATTCAAAACTTTATATTTACTAGAAATTTAATATAATTTTGTAAGCACATTTAACAATTAACTATTTACAAAAAAAGTTAATTAGACCCATTAATGGTTGACGTTTCTTCTTTTTTTTTTTTTTAAAAAGCTCAAAAGGAAAAAAAATTCGACCCACGCCCATTTTTCATTTTGACCCATCAACAGTGATCAACTTACTAGTAAGTCACTAATATCATTGACGCACGTTTTGTTTTTGTGTCTCCAGCTTTCAGGCATGCTCTCGATATCCACCAAATTTATTCCCGCCATCCTCAACCTTACGAGAAAACTCTCAGAGCAAGGACAAACGCCCAACAATCCCCAAATAAATCATCAACATAGTTCTTAGTATGAATAGTATCACCAAATTTAGTGGGCGATAAGAGAGGCATTAGACAAACATTTCATCTAGGTGAGATGACGTTTAGTAAAGAGATCTAATCCAACGGCCCGTTTGGACATGTCACTAGTAGTGAATCAATTCATCGGTTAATGAACTTCTCGTGCTTGCCAAACGGATCGTTTTTGCTAATACGATGTGTATTGGGCTTCTAAGTATTTTACTCCCAAACAAGGTAACAAAGTCAAAAGCCATACATACATTATATACATGTTTGTTGCCTCTTTTTGGTTTTTCCTTTGATTGTATGTGAAAAACTCATTCTTGGTAAAGGAAAACCTTCATTCTACTGACTTCAAATTACAATGTCACATGTTATGATGGTTATTGGTGCATTTTAACATAATATTATATGTATAAGGTCCGTATATCTAATGGGTTCTAAAAGATATTTGTAGTGAGACACTGAGACTGAATCATATCAAAGAATATTATGTGTTGATAATTTTATTTTCTTGTATATTTGCCATTACATCCACTACTATAATGTCATGACCCTTTAAACACAACTTCATTTAACTAGAAAGGGTATCTAAAATCTAATTAGGCGTCGAGCAAAAGAATGAAACTTGATTGTTTAAGACTGAGTTTAGTGGGGCGACTCCCCCACCCGAGTCGCCCGGAGTCGCTTGGAACACCGCCCCCCTAGGCGACCTGGGTGGCGACCCCCTCCAGCCCAACCTCTTCTCGTCGCCTCTTCATCACACAACCTGCTCACTTTTTTCATTCCCAATGCAATAATCCACCATAATTAATCAAGTGAGGCCACAATATAACACTTTATATTTTTAAAATAAAAAAAATCAAAATTAAATGGGTGCCACGTGTCGCAAGACGCCCTACCCAGCAAAGTTGCCCCACTACCCCTTTTTTGCTCAAAATCCTCTAATATGACGTGGCACCACGTGTCGCAAGACGCCCACTCAAAAGGTTGCCCCACTACACTCAGTCTAATAAACAATAGCACTGGCGGAGTCACAAAAGTCCTAGGGTGGTGGGCCTCTGGCTCTCTACCCACCGTCCATTCCCAATATCATGTGTAATTTTTTTCTTTTATTAGCCCCATATGCCTATAACTACACCTATCATTTTCTATGGTATTTATTCCATTTACATGTTTTAATTCGTTTAAAAACCGATACAATTATACAAAGATGTTGTGAATTGTGTATGTTTAAAAGGCCCAAGTATGGCCACAAGGCATTTATATTTTAAAGGCCCAAGTGCCCCAACCTAGCACCATATTGTTTGAAGTTTGAACTGCCCCATTGGTACAGTAAAAGTAAATTAACTTCTCATTGTTACTAATGAAGCCATGAAGGTGTAATCGAGCATTTCCAAAAGATAAAAAGACGTAGATGATAATTGTAACGGAAATATTTATATATATATACTAGAATTACCACCCGCCGCAATGCGGCGGGGGATTCATTAGCTATATATGATGTTAGATGAAAGGCAAATGTTTCTCACATGACTACGAGCCTATGTGTAAAACCGAGAAAAAAATGAGTAAGTCGATCTCTGACTCGCACGTTGCGACAGACCTATCAAACGGGAAAAATAGACGCGCTGCGACGGACATGTCAAACAGGAAAAAAATAGATGAAAAAACGTTGAACCCCACACGCACGTTGCGGCTTGTTAACTCGGAAATTTAGAACGACACGTTAAACGGGGAACTTATGAAAGATGAAAAGTATATAAGAGACTAAAGTTGAAAGTAAAAAAAATGTTGAAATTGAATTGCGAAAGATGAAAAGCTTTGTGTTGAAAGTAAAAAAAATTAAAGGGGTTAATTGCAAAAGATGAAAACTTTTGAATTAGAAGTGAAAAATCAAATTAAGCAAAGGGGTTAAAATACTAAAGATTGAAACTTTAGACTTAAATTGCCAAAGATTGAAACTTTAGAGTTAAAAAAGAAATCAATTTCAGATTATGAAAACAAAAGAGATAAATAGATTTAGTTAAATTGATATTTAATATTATTATTAGAGTAAAATGCACGGATAGTCCCTGTGGTTTGGTGAAATTTCACCTTTAGTCCCTAACTTTTAAAAATTACACTCTTAGTCCCTGTGGTTTGACAAGTTGTTACTCGGATAGTCCCCAAAGCGGATGAAAGTTACTCGGATAGTCCCTGTGGTTTGACAAGTTGTTACTCGGATAGTCCTTGTCATTTCTTACCCACTTAACCAGAAAAACTAACATCCATCCGCTTTAGGGACTATCTGAGTAACAACTTGTCAAACCACAGAGACTAAGAGTGTAATTTTGAAAAGTTAGGGACTAAAGGTGAAATTTCACCAAACCACAGGGACTATCAATGCATTTTACTCTTATTATTATTATTATCTATCTATACTATAAAAGGAGCTTAGAGCATGACCTCACTTTGCTTATGTGTCATCTTCTTAGATATGCCACATTGGATGCCACATAGACTCCGCTGATGTCATAACACTGATGTCATAAATCCGAATTTTATTTTAATCTAAAAGTATATACAAATCAGTTTTTTAAATTATTCAAATATAGATTTGGCTCCATTTTCAAAATTTGGAAACCCTCTCTCTCTCTCTCTCTCAAATACAAGCTGACTTTATTTTCAAAAATTCAAGCTTTAATTTCAAACCTGCATATCTCTCTCTCTCAAATCTTCAACAAACGTACATCATTCTTCCTCAATTCAAACCCTAACTTCCCAAATCTTCAACAAACGTACATCATTCTTCCTCACTCTATCAACAACAACAACACTTGTATCAGTTCCTCTTCATCCAAATCCACAATTCGTTTCAGATATCCAAACCCTAACCGTCGGCGTTCAGCTATCTCTTCTTCAGATGATGCAGCTGCTTCCGGTTCCGTTTCCTCCGGTGATAACGCCACCAGGTCTGTTTAGTGTTTATGTATCAACGATTGTTTTGGTTTTAGAATTTATCTGTTGTTTATGTTTAGAATTTATCTCGTAGAGGCTCTATTGTTGATTTGATGTCTGTTTTTTAGATCAATAAAGTTGAGTAATCTTGCTCTGAGTAATTGTGAATTTAGAAGGTGAATGGGGTGATATGTTTACGAACAAAAATAGGGGATATTTAGGTACATGTTGATACACTAAGTAGATTGAAACCAGATTATGACATAATCATGTAGAAAGCTCATCCAAACCAGTTAATTTTATGACATAACCATTACTTTGTGTTTGAACTATGCTCTATTTTTGTAGTGGCGGGATCATTTAGTTGGATCACTTAGGGAAATGAAAGCTGGTGATTTGCTGAAGAAGCTCTTTAGCAAGTTCTTAGGGGTAATTCACTTTAATCAGTGAAATCTCACTTTAATCAGTGTTGAATTCAGACCACAGACAGATCTGTTGAAACGAGGGTTTTGTTTTCTGTCATAAAAATCTGCCTTGATGTCTTTGCTTAATTAGGATTTTGTTTAGTATCTACCTGTTTGGCTACACTATATATTAAGGTGAAAATTAAAGATTTTAGGGTTCTGAAGTTATTTTTATTGAAATCTTGATGAATGAATTATATGTATTGAAATGTTGGGATTAAACTGTAGAAGAATCTGAAATGAATTATATGTATTGAAATGTTGGGATCCGTGGGTTTCAAATGTTAATGATGTTTTATTAATACTATCTTGGATTCTTTTGCAGAACGTTTGGTTGGATAAAGGCACAGGAAAAACTTGTGTGTTAATATCTTCCAATGGGTTAGTAATAACCGGTATCGATGATCGTAGATAATGGAGCTGGATCTCTACCGAGGAATCTAGGTGAAATTTTGCATCTTTAGAGATATTTTTAATTGAATATATTATGTTTGTGATATTTTTGTATTTGTGGTTCATGCATACCTTGAAAAAAATATATATTGTGGCCTAAAATCACAAGAAATGATTACGATAAATGACAAACGAATTGGATTTTTCATTATTGTTATCTAGATTCTGTTCGGTATGCATGTGTTCAGCAGATTTGGTGGTTTGAAGTCGACGGTGAGGTGGAGTTTCCTTTTCCATGTGGGACCTACACCCTCTACTTCCGCCTGCAGCTCGGGCGGTCAGGCAGGCGAGTCTGCAACTCAGACCATGTCCATGGCTGGGATATAAAGCCCGTGAAGTTCCAGCTCTCAATTTCAGATAGTCAAAAGGCGACGAGTCAATGTTATTTGTCGTCCGATTCTAGAACAGCGGAGTCAATGATGAAGACGACAGCGATGCTGAACTTGACAGCAAGGTATCACCTCCAAACTCACCACTTATCGTCTTTTCTTTGCCCTATTGTCCACTGTCCTCATTGTTGTTATTTTTAGGTTGTTGCGTAAACAAAAGTTGCTTTTACGGTACTTACACAAACAAGTATGACCCGTTATATTCAGTTTTTATTTGAAATTATTGACATTCTACATACGGAACAGTTGGCATAGAGAATGACAAAAGACAGCTCTTATTTATACAGTTGGAAAGAATATTTAGTTTTGACCCAAATGGTTGGTAATTGCAGAACTTCTGCGGGAGAACAAGAGAATGATAGATAAATCTATTAGAGAAATAGAAAGAGAGAGGCAAGGTTTGCAGACGCAAGAAAAGAAACTAATCGTAGAAATCAAGAAAATTGCCAAACAAGGTCAAATGGTAAGCTTATTTCTTTCATTACTTGCTCATAAATTTGCAATATTGAGTTTTGTTTTTTTGGTTTATTCCTCCCTAATTTCAGGACCCACTTCATTGATTCGTCTAAAATTAGCTGCTCGTATTATTTATTTCACGTATATTTCCCAGGGAGCTGTTAAGGTGATGGCGAAGGACCTTATCAGAACACGACACCAGATTGAGAAGTTTTACAAGCTAAAATCCCAAACTGCAGGGTGCATCACTTCGAATTCAGGTACAGTTATAGGAAAGACAAATTATATATTATAAAAAGGGAGTGTGTGGACGGCTGGACGCTTTGTTTTTAAAAATCGCGCTTAAGCGCAAAGAGTTGTGCCTTGTGTAAGAATTTCTTATTATGTATTATATGAAATAAGCATATAATTGTTTAGATGTATCTGATGTAGTGAAGAGGTGTATGATGTGCTTTATTCAGATCCTTTATTTCATTGTACTCTTGCATTTTACTAAATTCATGATACTCAATTAATGCATAGGATTGGAATTAAGTTTCTTTCTTTTTTTTTTTTTTTTTTTTTTGTTGGTCTTAATCCCTGTCCTAAAATTTTACTAACCAGACTAACCGAATTATAACTTTAACCTAAATGCGATTCAACAGTTTCATTGGCTGTTTCAAGTACCTGAGATGAAATATTTATGTTATTCTAGACAAACTAACATCTTTACTATCTATAAAAGGAACTTAGAAGCTGACCTCACTTTGATTACGTGTCATGATATTAGGTATGCCACATAGGATTCGATGACATCATAAATCCGACCTTTCTCCATGACATCATAATTCAGATTTCATCTTAAAGGTATGAACCATCACATTCAAAACATTAAATATTATTAATCTTGTCTTTGTTGATTTTGACCATATTTGCCCTTTGAATCTAGCGATGGAGGTAGAAGACAGCTGTGTCATTACTCATGTTCAAGATAAGCTCTTTCGTGTTCATGTGAGCAAGAAGAGAGGAAGACACAAAGGAGGTGTGAAACATAGTTCAGATGATAATGATACAGGTTCAGGTGTCAAATCCGTATCATGTGAACTGTGTTTGACACATCCTTTGTGTCTTTCTCTCTTCTTGCTCACATGAACACGAAAGAGGTTATCTTGAACATGAGGTTATCTATTAAGGGAGCTTAGATAATGACATAGAATTGGCTACGTGTCAACTTCTCAGGTATGCTATGTAGTCCTCGCTGATGTCATAATTACGAAACGGTATCCTTTAGTGTTGTTTTCGCTAAAGTTTGAAACGGTGTTGTTTAGTGTTACTCTACCTTCAAGGAAAGTCCAAGGAGCAGGTATAATTTTAAATTTTGCCTTCAAATTCTTTAGAACAAAACAATAGAAATGTTGTTGATTATTTGATTTTTTTTTTTTCATTTTTTGTAGCTATGACAAGGTTTAAAGCTATTGAATGGCTTGAAAGTGTAGTTAGGCCATTGGAGATACCAAAACAACCATCAAACTTTTTGATAGGTCAAAGCTTCATGTTTCCAACAACTAATGGTTGGTCTATCGTAAAGACTTCTGGTATGTATCTTAAGCATAAACTTTATATTGTCATTCATGGTGTAAAACAATGTGATTAGAGTAGAAGTTCAACATTGCTATGTTGTAACTTAGTTTCAGTTTGAATCTGTTTGTGCGTTTCCGAGGGCTTTTTTAAGCAAGGCGCATAGTATAAACTCTAACTTTTGGGTGTTGTAGACTGTTTTAGGTTGATTTCTAGGATTATTTAGGTTGAAGGTAGCCTTCATTAGGGTTTTTATTGTCATCTTTTTGCTGTAAATTAGGACGAAAATCATCTTAAATGACTACACGGTTGTTTTCCTCATTTTACCTCAACATGGTTTCATAAAATTACTTTCTTGCCTGTTATACGTCTTTTTCTAATCTCAGGGCTATAAAATTATTTTCATGTTCACCTTCGTTTGTTATCAAAATATGTTGTTAAATAACCGAACATATATTAAAAGATATAAACTTGAGTTTATAAGACTAGCATATTGAGTGCTGCTGCCACCAATGGACCTTTCGACTTTAGCCCTAGAATATATACAACATAGCAAACAATCTTGTATAAATTAACTGTCATGTAAGTTCTTAATCTTGTATAATGTGCACATCATGGTCAGATACAGGACAAGGCAGAATTGTTCTTTGAATTCTGTTCATCAAGTTTTTGATTAAATGCCTAATTAAGTTTTGATTCTGCAGGAGAGCTGGGAACGACCGGAAGTTGTGGTGGCTGTGTGACCGAGGTATAATCGAATTGAAGTTTGTAGAAGTAATTTTATACATCAGCTTGAAAAGGTACTTAACTTTCGTTGAATTGAAGTTTTTCATAGATCTTAACTATTCATATGATCACCATCAAATGTAACTAACAAAGAATCAATAAAATGCTAATAAAACATTAGAATCAATTGATCAAACAACTACACTTGAGTCTGTAAGAGTACCATATTGAGTGCTGTTGTCCCTAATGTAGCTTTTGACTTTAGCCCCAGAATATCTACAAGTACCAAATAATCTTAATTTAATTAAAATTAAGGAAAAAGTTACCCGTGTTTGTTGAAACTGTTTCGCTTCCAAAATTGTTAAAGTCAGCACATAAATGAACATTAAACAGATCATCCATGGTACCAAACAACAATGTTAAGAAAAAAAAATTTAGATGAAATATTTTCTAATTTATCGAAAATGGAAGACCGTCTCTTTATCTTCAAACTCATGAAAAGATGTAAAACTAAACTGTGATAAAAAAAAATAATACTTATAAAATATGAAGTATTAAGAAAGTAGCAATTACATATAAAAAAGAAAACTAATCAGAGACATCTAACTCTAATTGCAAGAATCAAGGAACTTTAACTTCAACTCCATGGAGCACTGAACCTCTCTGTGTATCTCATTGATCTTTCTCATGAACTCCAGATCTCTTTCTCCACATTCTATATTACTCGCAACACACAGGTCACGAACGGAAGTAGTCGGCATTGCCCTCAAGGCCCTCGAAACTTGGTCTCTTGTCAGCAGACCAAGTTCCAGTCCGTTAAAACACCTCTTCAACTCTTGAAGAGTAGATCTATCAGCCAAAACTTGGTCTTCGATTTGTTTAATAAAGCGTTGCTTGAAATCGTCAGATTTTGCAGAAGTATATGACTCCATTCTAATATATTTATAAGAACAAAGGCAAAACAATAATAGTTGCACTTTTGTTTCACTGAATGAATCTGTTTTGATGAAAAAAAAAATTTATTGGCAATGCTATTATATACTATATGTAACAGGCCAAAGGTCAGCTTTAAAGGCAAACATTAAATTAACATTTATACTTAAAAACCATGTACATTTAATGATTTAAGAGTAAAAAACGTGTATATGGGAATTGCCTGTTCAGTTATCCTATTAAGCATTTTAATGCAAAACTTTTGAAAAATGAGTTTTCATGGGAAAACAAGTAAAATTAAATATGTAGAAAACCAAGGAACAAAATTGAAACCTTCAAAAAAAGGTTATCATAATTAGGAGATGTCTCTTCATTTTCTCTATCAAAGATTTTAAACACTATAAAGCATCATTATTATTTTACTTGAAAACATCAACACTTCAGTTTAAAAAAAAAACATTCATCCTAAAACAAATTGTCCAAAAACACTTACATTCTTCCTAAATGGCAAGGAAAACCTTCTACCACTGGTCCGATACCACTGATCTTAAAATCGAATTTTCAACCTGGTCACTCCAAGAACAAAGAAACGCTGAATAACTCAACCAAAAAGTTGCTATTGTTAGTGATAAATATTATAAGCAAACCTGGAGTAGCATTGCACTGCTAGATGAAGTTGCCTCTTCTACTCCAACAGAGTTTAAACAAAAAGCAGAAGAGTTTATTACAAATTTGCTGAAACAGGATCAGAAGACCTGTGATATGATAGCTGATCTACAAATTAAAACAAAAAACGAAATTGCATGGAAGAAGGCGAGAGAACGAGATATTCTATTAAGTGTTAATTGTAATGTTTAATTTTTAATTTTTATTATTTTTCTAAATCATAATTTTGTAATACTATGGTTTATTATTGAATATTCAAAGTTTCACTGCTTTCATAATTTTGCAATTTTAGTTTTACCAGTTTCTTTTATCCAAGATTGCTACTGGTTGGTTAAAATTTTGGGTTTATGACGTGTTGTTTCGTTAAAATTTTAGTTTTACCAGTTTCTTTTACCAGTTTCTATGACGTGTTGTTTCGTTAAAATTTTCTGTTTGTTTTGTTAAAAATATTTCTACTTTCGATGACAGTGAACCTGGGGCAAAGATCACATTAAGTTTGTCCCTAAAGTCTAATTTATTTCTGCCAATGAGTAAAGAAGATGACAAGGAACGGTTTAGTCACAAGGTATTGGTTAGTAATCTTGAACCGCTTATAAAAAATAATGAAGTAGAGACTGGAGTTAATGTTAAAGAACAGTGAAGTGTCTTGTGAGTTTTACATGAAGACTAAATTTTCAAATCTTTTATATGATTTGTATATGTTCTTGCATAGAGATTCGCTTAAAGTAGTTTATTAATATATGTTTTTCAAAAACCACACTTGGGATTTCTTACTTTGAGTTTTTATAATACTCTATTTACCGAACTGATTTACTTCCTTTATCTCTAAGACACTTCAAACTATATTAAAGAATTTGATGATTAATTGTTGGTTAGGATTTATGTTCCTAGGTTTATGTTTGGAATATGTTATTGGATTTGCAGACAAGAATGCTCATTTTTGGATATTGGTTAACTTTAAGAACCATTTTTTGTGTTTGACAAGAATGCTCAATTACATGCTTAAAATTTTTAAGCTACTGATTGTATCATCGACATTATAAACTTGAGTTGACTTTCATAAGATAAAGTTCCTGTTGTAGGCTTACCTCAAGTTATTGTTGAAGGGGAACCGATGGTCCGAGCATTAAATACCATTGAGTATCCTCTGTTATGGTTGCTTCCATATCAACTGAGACCTACACAGTAATTGGAGTACAAGCATTCTAAGTTTGTTAATCTGATTATTGAAGGGGAACCGATGGTCCGACCATTAGGTCGCTTTAGTTTTATTTGTGGGTGATTTTGTAAATGAATATTGAAATAAGTAACCCTATAATCTGAAAACAAGATTTGTAATGTGTACAGAATGTGCAAGGCGTTATTTGCAGTAAATGAAGAACATTTGACTGATGAAGCCATATGGGAGTCACTTCCTGTAAGTCACACTGCTTTTCTTATCACATTCAATTATTACATTTAATGTGCTAAAGAAGAAAATAGTAAAAAATAGAATAAAACAATTGTGTAGTTTTCTTGTGTTGGAAACTTAGTTTAAAAAAGCGCGCTTTAAGCTCGCTTAAAGTGTTAACCGTTTGGCAAAACGTTTTATTTGCTCTGAAGCGTCAAAACACGTGAAGCGTTTTGAGGCGACGCCTCGGCCCAATCAGGTGCAAAAAACAACACTTCTGCATAGGGTTTTAGGTTTTAACGTTGTTTCAACATTAAAAAAAACGAACAGGGCGTGCAAAAAACGAACAAGGTCTTTATTAAAGGGTATAAGTGACATTTGATCAAGTTGAAAAACCTTGAGCTTAACTTGGTGCATTTGTTCTCAGGTAAAGCATGATCACACAGTCATGACTAATGACCTCTCAGCATCGAAAAACATCAAATCCAAAAATCTAATGTTTTCTTTGCTTTTTAAGGGGAACATAGGTGCTTCTCTCCATAGGGCATACAAAGCACAGATTGTTGGCGGAAGCCCGCCACATTTAACATATAAAGTTTTTTATATGTTAAATGTGGCGGGCTTCCGCCAACAATCTGTGCTTTGTATGCCCTATGGAGAGAAGCACCCATCTTCCCCCTAAAAAGTAAAGAAAACATTAGGAAGAAGCATTATGAATGAGGATGGCCTGAATCTACGTAAGTGGCAGGTTTATTATATTTACCGATTTCAAATTTTATTTCCAACCTTTCTGATTTAGGTTTTTTGCAGACATTGACAATGCAAGAAAGGCTGCACCAAAGCCAGAAACACTGTTTGGGTTTTCCTACGATATTGTACGAAAGGTTGCTGCTAAGTATCCCAAACATCCCTGGATCTTGGCATGAAAGTCATTAGGTTCAAGGTAATGGTTAGATTTTAAAACTGTTATTAATCATGAGTTAATTATAATTGTGATAAAGTTAAACCTTTTAGTTATGTTCGTTCTAAAATGAAATTCATCCCAATTGGTCGCTAAGAGTTTGTAGAATATAAACTGATAAGTTATAGAGATAATGAATCTCTATCATAGCGTACATGCTGAGATTATTGAATTTTGACTGACATACCCCATATATAGCTTTAACATCGTTTATTATTATTATAAACATAGTTTAACATTAAGAATTGATTGGAGTATTAAGTGTATTATTTTGAACTTTTTGAACGAAATTTTATTCATTCATGTGCTAAAAACTTAGACTTTATTTGATGATGTTGATGTTGATGCAGATGTGTTTTTACATTCAACTGGACTTAAAAATCAAGTGCATAAAAATGGTCATTGTGGAATGGATTTGATATTGCTTGGTGCTTATTTGGACAAAAAAAATCAACGTATTTAAACAGGTAAATTTACACAAGGCTTATTTATGATAGTCTCTGGTAACTTGAGTTCGTATTAACGATTAGATACTTCCTATTGAGTTTACTCTATAGGTAATGGTGTAGTAAAAGGAGATTTAATTATAATTGAAAAACTAACATAAGAACTTTGTTATAAAAGTGCAGCGAACCAGACCACATTGTCATGCGTCCTACGGTTTCTGGAGCAAATCCTTGTGTTGGGGCAGCAGCGATTTGGGTTGTTTGTGGCTGCGTGGGTGGTGCCTCGATGCTGTAAACAGTGGTCAAATAACATTGGATAGTAGGGGTAACGAGTACCATAACAAAACAAGAAAAGGAATACCAACAACATGCAATTAGGTACAGTTTTGGGACTGGTAATGGTGTCTAAACAACCGTTATAAGCGATGGTTGCGGCTGCCAAAACAGTTCAGAAAGAGGAAGCCATGCTTAAATGATTCTGGGTCGGTTTTCGGGTTGAATCATAGTTTACAAATTGTGAGTTCGTAAGGTATTTTTAGGGTATGTTAAAGGTTATCTCTATTCCATGTTTTGTATGTAGAGTCTAATTTGATATGTAATAGAAAAAAATATGCAAGTTTATAAACATGGAAGTGAAAACACCATGATCAATATTTCTCTTTTGTATGTGTTCGACTTCTTGACTTATTATTTAAGAGTTTGTTTTAATTTGTCAAATTTTGAAATTTTATACTTTATCAGAATTTTGGTTATTTTCTTCTTATTAGTGATACTGATGCTTATGGCCACACCTTATATCCCAGTTAGACATGAAAAAAAATACAAACTCAGTTTAAGAAATATAATTGTTCTGCTTTTCTTAGAATGCGAGTGTCTTTAAAAACGTAAAAGATAAAAGATGATGCATTAACTAAAGCAAAGGTTCCTTAAAATCAGCTTTGCGTTTGTTGCTCGATATGCAATCATGGTATCTATACTTTGGCAGGGCATTCCAAGTGGTTTTAGGCGATCGACGGCATAGTGGGCAATAAAATGACATTGCCTTTGCATACATGTCTATATACAAGTATATGGCATGTTGTTCGGGTTACTTAGACACAAATGGTTAGAAAACATGAAGAAATGATTAATAATCTGATTTTTAGATACAAATTGTTAGAAAACATTTAGAAATGATTAATAATCGGATTTGTAGACAACATATTATCAATTACTTAGATTATTTCTATATCAAAGCTGAACAAATAATTTTTTGAGAAAAATTAAAGCTTAAATTGTATATTAAATCTAATAAATGCAATCTAATAATCAAATCTTTTTTAAATAAATGCAATCTAATAATTATGTGTATACTATATATAACAAATTATTAAAGCCTAAATTGTATATTAAATGTAAAGTTTTAATACATACAATATAGAGAAAACACGTCATACCAACTTCGTAGACTTGACAGGACTTACAGACTCGATAACAAAAGACCGTAACATACAATACAGAGACAAAATGTCGTATCACCACAAGCAATTGTGGATCCTTGCTGATGGGTGCACTTCGGAATGTAGCAGATATGAATGAATATAATCCCAGTGTAGGTAATTACATATCTACCACTTGGGTTATATTCATTCATATATGAATGAATATAACCCCAGTGTAGCTCTTCGATTTTCCTTGAAATTCCAGAGCTCGCTTATTACATATCTGCCACTGGGGTTATATTCATTCATATACAATTGATTGTTCTGATCAATTACTTCCTTATGTGCACCGCACCATCTTCTAGGAGGTTGTCAAGTGTTCTCGCCTTCGTGCTTGGTTTTTTGCATATCTTTACATCCGCAGCCATTATGTACAATAAAACACATTCAAATGACCAATATAAACACATTCAAATGACCAATATGAGGAACCCATATCATCGAATCAAACCAAAAATCAATATGAGGAACACTTCAATCCGAAACTGATCCGATCAGTTCATTTGTATAAAATTTAATTCTGATTTAGTTCATCTTATTAAACAATTCTCAAATGACCAATATAAACACATTCAAATGACCAATATGAGGAACACATATCATCGAATCAAACCAAAAATCAATATGACGAACACATCAATCCGAAACTGATCCGATCAGTTCATTTGTATAAAATTTAATTCTGATTTAGTTCATCTTTTTAAACAATTCTCAAATAACCAAAAATCAATTTTCACATTTCAAGTATCAATATTGATGTGTTCAAATAACTACACACTGACGCGCTTTATCAATTTCCATCATTTGTTTCTTCGCATTTGATTCAGAAATTAAAACCCACAAGTATCATAGTTTCAATAAACAACCTAGATCTGTGCTCTAATTGTTTTTAGAGAAAAACACACAAGAATCAGCCAAATGATCACATGAGATCTTAAACTATAGAAATCAATGATACATTTTGAACAATATACTCAGTTGATACCCGAGACAAAAACCCACAAGAATCAAAACCAAAACACAGTTGATCTCATATGAGGAACCGAAAACACATTCAAACCCTCTGTTTTGCTACCCGAGACAAAAACCCACAAGAATCAAACAATATTTTCATATAAAACCTGAAACAAACCTTCATAATAAACAAAACCCAAACCTACAAACAGGAAGCGTTTTAGGTATGTGATATTACCTTCGATTGTTATAGAAGATGAAGATGATGAAGATGAAGATGAAGCTGATGATCGGTGGAGATTACAGAAGAGGAAGATGATTTCGATGAAGATGATTTCGGTGAAGATGAAGATGATCCGATGAAGATGATTGAAGATGGAGATGAAGTTCTGTGTTTTGGGACTTGAGAGAAGATGAAAATGATTTTATTGAGAAGTGTGAATGTTCTAATCATATATGTTTATCATTAAGATTTGAGGGTATAAAAAAGACATTTTATAAAGATATGTATTCATTTTAAACAACATATTAGTTCATGTTTTCATTTTAGACAACATATTACCAAGTACTTAGCTTATTTGTATATCAACCATGTACACTAACACATAATTTCATTAACATTGTTTTATAAAGATATGTAACTAAATGCAAAGAATTTAAATCATATATTATAATCTGTTTTTAGTATTATTGAATTATACAATAACAATGGACCTTTACTGAATTTTACACTAACAATGTGTCAAAAAAAAATTAACATCATATATAAGAAGTTATTAGACAACATAAAATTAGGTTATGCTTTCATTTTCGACAAAATATTATCAATTATTTACCTTATTTCTATATCAAACATGTACACTAAAACAAATTGTCTTTAACATTGTTTTATAATATGTAACTAAACATAAAGAATTTAAATAATATATTATAATATGTTTTTTAGTATTTGCTTCCGATCGTTATTAAAACAAACCCGTGTGTTCACACGGGTGTACACCTAGTTATTTAATAAAAGAGATAAATAAAAAAATAGGGGTGAGAAATTACCAGAGAATAACACGTGTCTAAAAATGATTTTTGTTTATTAGTATAGAATGATATTTAAATATATCATCATTTTTTTTGTCTGGCCCAATTTTAGCCGACTCGGATTGTGCCCCCTAAAAAAGAAATTGTGTTCGCCACTGAATAGTAGGGTTTATAACGGAAAAGTAAACGTAGAAACATACCTCTGTTTATCGCTCAACATGGTGTCCAGTTGAATAGAATAGAAAAAAATCAGGTTTTAAGTCAATTTAAATAAATCCATTGCTTAATAAAATTATTATGCTATATATTTTACTAAAAAAATTCATTTACACATTGCAATCTTGAAATTACAGTAAGCAAGCATTAAGTGAGTATAGATTTTTGTAAGGGCATATATATACCATGTTTGTCATCCAGCTACAATTAGCAACCTTCGTTCGCTTAAACAAGAAAAAAAAGTGGATGAATACACATATAACTAAAAAATAGTGTGTTATGACTCATGAATCTGTTTTTCACTCGTGTATTATTTTTTTTGGGTTTGAATATAATTCGTGTATCATGACTGTAGGACACAAACACATTATTTTATGATACACGGTTATACCAAGTAGATATTCGAATTTGGTTCATGTATCGTGAGTCGTGACTAATGGAGCATGGCAAAAAAACATTTTATAGAGGTATGCTGATGCAGGCTCAAGTGTGGAAGATTAAGCATGGTATTTCTGAAGGTCCATGATCGAGCTTCCAAGGGTGATTTACGAAAATGACCATATCTTTGGCTACGATCTCCATTTTTCGACTAGTCAAATCGAAGCTTGAAACGAGGAGCACGTCGTGAGTCGTGACACAAGTTTGGGTCCAAAAAAACGCATTCTAGTGGAAGTTACATGCAGTTTTGTGTTTTTTTCCTGTTTTATGCACTTTGTTTTGGGCATGCGTTTGGCCCATGGCCTTTTATTTGCCCGTTTCGAATTTTTGTTCTTATTTGTGTTTTCTCATGTAATTTGGATGGTCATTCATCAATTTTGTAAATTATCTGCCTTTGGGTCGAATTTGGGGTTTGAGGAAGATTATCACGGGTATTCACAGAATCAATGTGATCAATTATTCGTTATCATTTCACACGCTACATCATATGTGGAAATATAAACTTGATCTCTATAATTTATTGTATTTTTAGGCTATTACTATACATATATAAAACGGTTATACGTATGTAAAAGTGTGTGTATTGTTTCGACAATCGACATTATCAACAGAGACAAAATATAAGACGAAAATGACTGCTAATTTCTAATTAAATAAGGATAAAAACAAACACAAAATGTTTCTTTTTTAAAATACATTTTTTAAATTTAATTTGGTGATTGATTAACTAAAATGAGGTACACAACAAAAGCAAGGGGTAGGCCATGACAAAAGGTGTAAATCGTGTAAACTAAGAACGTGGGGTATGGTGGGCGGGGGTTTGGGGCATGGATTGACACGTGTAACTTTCAAAACTCAATTCACAAACCTATTTTGTATGGGGTATGGTGGGCGTGGCTTGGCTTGGCTGGCGTGGCCAAGCCACATCAGTTTTTTTTAATATATATATATATATATAGTGGAGAGTTCAAATGAGAAGAAATTCTTTGTAAGAAGAAAAAAAAGAAGAAATTTCAACCAATAGTAATGCTTCATTAGACTTCATTTAATATTTGTACTTAATGTAACTATAAGGCTATGAGGTATACTTTCACGCCCCTTAACTACACGTGGGCACCACATCACCTACTTGACCCTCTTTCACTTCACCTCACACCAAGGAAATGGTTTAACCCCATTAACGCCCCTTAAATTAATTAAAATACATATATATAGCATGTTGTGTGTGTGCAAATTTTACAATGCTTAATTCCCTCCCTCTCTCTCCTAGTTAACTTTTTAACATGTGAAGTTTTTAATGCCTCTTAACACTCTTAAGGAGCGGTTTAACAGATGTTAATGGATGCCAACTAGGATTAACACCTATGGGTGTTAGAGTATACCAGGTGGCCTAAGGGTATATTGGTAAACTTACATACATCATTAATTGATAGTTTCATCTTTAATAACTAACTATATTAAATTTGTAACTTATTTTTAAGATATATATTTTTCTCAAAAAATAAAAATAAAAATTCATTTATAGTGTAGGATAAATACGAGGCGTGTAGGATAAATTACGAGTTGTGTATGATAAATTTCAATATGTGTAGGATAAATTTCGAAATGTGTAGGATAACTTTTGATGTATGTAGGCAAAATTTTTTAGTGTGGAGGATGATAGTCTTAATGACTAATTAATTAGTCAAACATAATAATAAATGAGATGAGAAAAAAACTATTTAATGTTTTACAATTGTACCCTTTTGTTCTTTTTATTCTTACTAAAATTTTCTTCTCAAATGAACCTTCCCCTATATATATATATAGGGGTAAGATCAAATAAAACATTTATTTTGCCTAAGTAGGATGAGAAGGAATCTTAACCATCAAATTTTCAAATCAATGGTTAAGATGAAAGTGTAAGAGAAAGGATGAGTGCAAGGGTATCTTGGGAAAATCATATTTATAGACTTTCTCTCTCCACATGCAAGGCACATGCATATTCCACCCTCATTTTTTAAACGTCCATAACTTTTTTATACGACATTATTTTTTCATAAAAAATTAACCGTAAAATCGAACGTTTTTTTATCTTTAATTTGAGTACCATATTGCTATATAAAATATGAAGACTAAAAAAACCCACTAAAATGTGTTATATTTCTTTGTTGTATAACTATTTTTGTGCTGGATTTTTTTACTATATTTTTGTGCTAAATTTTTTGTGCTGTATTTTTTGTCTTAATTTTTTTTCTCAATTTTTTGTGCTGGATTTTTTTGTACTACATTTTTTTGCTGAATTTTTTCGTGCTATATTTTTTTGTACTAGATTTTTTGTGATATATTTTTTTGTACTACATTTTTTGTGCTATATTTTTTTGTACTAGATTTTCTGTGCTAGATTTTTTTAACTATATTTTTTTTTGTTGTATTTTAAAAAAACAAAAGGGGTGTCACATGTCATTTTCACACCTAATCCTAATTTTGTCATTGTTTGGGTTAACTTAAGTTTTTTTTTTTTTTTTTTTTCTGTTTTAGGGCGATTTTTTGCGATTTTGGGAACTGTGCTGTTTATACCGGGGTTCTATTATACAAGGATTGCTTATTATGCTTATAAGGGGTATAAAGGTTTTTCTTTCAGTAATATACCCCATGTTTAGGGTTTTCTGGATCTTTTTGGATTTAAGTATGTACACAGTTAATGTGTTTTTTTAATGTATGGAATGGAATATGGAATAAGAATGTAATGGAGGGTATAGAGGGGGTGGGTGAAGGGGGGTGTGAACCGGTGGTGGCCACCGCAGTCGGTTCGACAAGCAAACAGGGCGGTGACACAGTTCAGTAGCGGCTCGGGTTTCGGCTCGACGCGGTGCAACTCGGGTTAACACAGTTCAGTAGCGGCTCGGGTTAACGTAAAAGGTAAAAAGTTTAACGTAAAAACGTAAAATGTTTAACGTAAAACGTAAAAAATTTAACGTAAAACGTAAAACATAAAACGTAAAAAGTTTAACGTAAAAACGTATAAATTTTAATGTAAAACGTAAAAACGTAAAAAGTTTTACGTAAAACGTAAAACGTGAAAAGTTTTACGTAAAACGTAAAACGTGAAAAGTTTTACGTAAAACGTAAAACGTGAAAATTTATATGTAAAACGTAAAACTTTTTTATTTTCAATTGTAAAACGTAAACTTTTTTATGTAAATTGTAAAACGTAAAACCTTATTATGTAAAACGTAAAACATTGTGTTATGTAAATTGTAAAACGTAAAACGTCAAAAAAGTTTTCATAAAAAAAAATTTAAAACGATAAAAAAAAGTTTTCGTAAAAAAAAATTTAAAACCGTAAAAAAAGTTTTCATAAAAAAAAATTTAAAACGTCAAAAAAGTTTTCATAAAAAAAAATTTAAAACCGTAAAAAAAGTTTAAAAACGCATGTGTAAGAAAGGGGGGCGCAAAAAAACGACGCGCAAAAAAACGGGGAGTAAAAAAACGGCGCGTAAAACGGACCGTATAAACGGCGAGTAAAAATGGGACACAAAAAAAAGGCACGCTAAAACGGCGCGTAAAAACGAGACGTAAAAAATGGGGCGTAAAAACGGCTTGTAAAAACGTGACGTAAAAAACGGCGCGGCAAAAACAGTGCGTAAAACCGGGGATAAAAAACGGCACTTAAAAACCCGGTTGCAAAAACGGCGTGAAAAAACGGAGCGTAAAACGGGTCGTAAAAAAACGCGGCGTAAAAAAACGCGCGAAAATTTTTTTATCAAAAAATCTGATTTTAAAAATGTTGTTTAATAAAAAAAATCTGATTTAGAAAAAAAATAATTAATGCAATAGGACAAAAATGTAATAAAAAAACAATAAACTTAATAAGACAAAAAAAAACCAAAATTACTTAAATACCCTTTTAAATACCCTTTTAGATTAAAATATTAAAGACATAATAAGACAAAAAGACTTAAATATTACTTTTAGCTATTTTTAATTTCATCCATCCATTTTGAAGATCTAATGGCCAGAAAGTGGTTCCCGCGGTTCTTACAACTGGAGGTGGTTTTCATTTTAACGGTCCCCTATATATATATATATAGGGAGGAATTCATGCGAGAACCAATGTGAACACAACCTAAAATAGCTAAAAAAACCTAACCCCCACCCCTAAAAAACCTAAACCCCCCACCCAAGCTAAAATGCTAAAAACTAAACTCCCAAAAAACCTAAAAAAATCTAAAAAATTTAAAAAAAAAATTTAATATTTTTTATGCTCAAATCGCTACTTTTAGTGGCCAAAAAATTAAAAAAAAATTAATTTTTTAATTTTTTTTTGCTTCGAAAAGTAGCGATTTTTATATAAAAAATATAAAAAAAAATTGTATGATTTTTAGCTATTTTTAGGCATTTTTTGTTGTGTTCACATTGGTTCTCGCGGTTCTCGCAATAAGAGGTGGTTCTCGCATGATCTTCTCCCTATATATATATTTTGTTGTGTTCACATTGGTTCTCGCGGTTCTCGCAATAAGAGGTGGTTCTCGCATGATCTTCTCCCTATATATATATATATATATATATAGGGAGGGGCTAATGCGAGAACTCCATTTATTGCGAGAACCAATGTGAACACAACCTAAAATAGCTAAAAAAAACTAACCCCCACCCCCCCCCCCGCAAAAAAAAAACCTAAACCCCCCCACCCCCAAAAAAAACCTAACCCCCAAGCTAAATGCTAAAAACTAAAAACCCCAAAAAACCTAACCCCCCAAGCTAAAATAAAAAACTATCATTCTTCGTCGTCTTCGTCGGTTTCGAACCCAGGAATCGTTGAAACATGATCCACCAAATCAGATCGAAGGTTGTGATGTATATCCCTTGACTTGATAAAAAATTCATTTGCCGCTTTATCTTCGCCTGTTACATTACCTGGTTGTGGGTCATCGTCATCATAGTAGGTAACGACCGCTCTACCTTCATCCTCAAAAATGATGTTGTGAAGAATGATACATGCGTACATCACGTTTCCAATCTGATCCTTGTCCCATAGTCGACAAGGCATTGTCAATATTCGCCACATTTTCTTCAAAACACCGAATGCTCGCTCGACATCTTTACGTGCAGCCATTTGGACCCTGTTAAACTTTAATCTCTTTGGATCTATGGTACCGTGTTTTGTGAACGATTTTACGAAAACCCCTCACTCTGGGTAAATCCCATCAACTAGGTAGTACCCATACACGTACTCAACCCCGTTTACAAAGAAAGTTCCTTTGGGTCCTATACCATTTACCCGATCATTGAAAAGGGGCGAGTGGTTTATGATGGTAATATCATTATGTGAACCTGGCATACCGAAGAACGCATGCCATATCCAAAGATCTTGGGACGCAACCACTTCAAGCATGATGGCTGGCATCTCGTGAAATCCACTCGTGTGAGCGCCTTGCCATGCGGTAGAACAAAGTTCCCAAGGCCATTTCATACAATCTAAACTACCTAGCATCCCGAGTAGCCCATGATAATCTGCGTGATGTTCCAATATTTGTTGCATGTCACTGAACGAGGGCTTTCTCAAATATCTTTTCCTATAAAGTTCTAGAATACACGAACAAAAGTTGTGAAGACTTTCTCTAGCTACACGTGCAGACATTTTTAAATAGTCATCCATAATGTCCGAACTATTGCCGTACGCTAATTGCCTAAGTGCGGTCGTGACCTTTTGCCACGTACTAAATCCTAATTGCCCGGTTACATCCGGTTTTTGTTGGAAATAAACATACTTCTCCTCAAGATCTCTAGATATCCTTAAAAATAAGTTTCTACTCCTACGAAAACGACGCCTAAACATTTTTTCATCATACTTAGGTTCGGCTGAGAAGTAATCGCTTACCAACAAATTGTTAGCGGTGTGCCGTTCACGAGCGATGTACCTTCTCCTCCGTTTAGGTTGCGGAGTCTCTTCCTCATCGTCTTCGTCTTCCACGATAGCTTTCACCACCGCCGCAATCGTTTGTAGAAATATTTCCGCACCATCGTCAGATGATGATGACGATACACTTGAACTTGAAGAACTCATGGCAAGATTGTGTTTTATGTGTTTGATATTGTGCGAGAAAAATGTTAAATATGGTAAGGTATTTATAAAGGATTTTTTTTTTAAAATGCCCCCAACGGCTAGGCCAACGGCTAGTTTGAATTGGTCATTGAGAGCCCGCCATGTCACATTGCTAGACCCGCCCCACGCCCGGCTTCAAACCCAAGCCCCAAGGGCCACGCCCCAACCCAAGCCCACCCGGGGTGGTGGCTTGGGCGTTTTCCCCCAACCCAAGCCCCATACCCCATAGTCTAAGTGAAGAAAATGTAGGTTTAACACATATAGGGACTGTTTGTTTACCTCTTAATCTTTTAATGACTCTTTTGTTCAGCACTTAATGGTTCAGACTGTTTGTTTCGTGAGCAGATGTCTGAATGGTTCAGACATTTGCCTTCGAATGGTTAAGATTTATACAAAGTTTGAATGGTTAAGACCTCTAATCTGAATTGGCCAGACTTTTGCCTCTAAACGGTTAAGCATTATACTGGCTTTTAATGGTTCAGACCTCTTACTGATTCAACACTTAATGTTTCAGAACTCTTATTGGTTCAGCACTTAACCATTCAGAAGTTGTCAAACTGCCCCGTAGATAATTTAATAAATTTCATCTTTTTTTTTTAATTTATCAAGTTGTTGCACATGCAATCTTACTTCTACTATGTGCTGATTATTTAAAGTTGTTGCACATGCAATCTAACTTATACTATGTGCTAATTATTTAAAAAGATGAGACATGCCTCTTAAATTGTCAAGTTTTTGCACATGAAATCTAACTTAATACTATGTGTGACTACTAAAAAAATAGAGACATGCCTCTTGAATAACTAGTAGATTATTATAATATTTAATGTAAGTTATAATACAAGTTAAGAATAGGTAAATTTATGTTAAGTTATAATACAAGTTAAGAGATGTTATATCTAACAACTGAATTTTACGATGATCTAATTATTGTACCTTTTTTCTCGGCAACTTATAATTTTACGATGATATAATTTCAAAAAAACTTATTTTGGTTCCTACACAAAAGCTAATCTTTTTTTTAAACTACGTTTAAAAAGGCAGTGGCGGATCTAGAAAACTTTTATAGGGGCAACGTTTCAAAGAAAATGGGTAACGAAATCGAAAAAACGTCAAAATTTTTCAAAATTTACACTATCATCGGAGCGTCAAGGGGCAACGTAGGTTACCCCTTATTAAGGTGTACATCTGCCCCTGTAAAAAGGTTATAAGTTAATAAACACCTTTGACAAAAAAACACTTTTAGAGTTAAATAAGCAACCCCAAACACCCCTTTAGTCTAATAACATTTTGCAGATATTATATACATCCCCTATAAACGATATTAATTCATGTTTTGACAAAAGAAAATTTGAAAATGATTCTGGTCAAATAACTATCACGTAGCAAAGAGTTAAAGAGCTTGTAGCCTCGAGGACTGTAAAAGATGTTGACCACTCTAGTCGTGTGGGTTCAGGACGTCTAATCTTTTAGTGGAGATTGGTGAAAAATTGTATCTTTCCCTTTCTACAAAAAGAATAAAAAAAATTCGATGGTTACGACTAGAGGTGTAAAAAAAAAGCCCGGTTTTAGGACCAAAACCGGAAAAAAACTGGAACCATTTTTAACCGTTTTTATAAAAAACCATTTTCAACCCGAACCGAACCGGCGGTTAGTATACTGGTTAGGATCCTTGAACAAAAAGGCCGCTATAAAAACCGAAACCAATTTTAAAAACCGGTTTAAACCGGGTTTTTTTTTGCCCAAATCAGTTTTTAACCGAACTGAATTAATTAGTATCAGTTATGGTTCCCACTATGTAAAACCGGTTCTTCATAAAAAACTAGTTCGATTAAAAACCGGACCAATTTACAAAAAAACGATTTGCACACCTCTAGACTTACGACGACGTCATAAATTATTTTCTTTTCGATTACGTTTTCATGATTAAAAAAAAAAAGAGAAGTTTGAATCGAAAAGTAGCGTTGATAATGGCGTCCAATTGTATCGATCCGCCATAGCCAAGTGGTCCTTCCTTAACATCCTCAATTCAATTCAAAATCACATGATGTGTGCACTCTTTCCTTCATTCCAAGTTTAATCAACCCTAACAATTCACAATCAATCAATCAATCGATCAATTCCTCTTATTCTTCGTCAACTCAACACTCTTCAACCAAATCAACACAATTCACAGGTTACGAACACATCAGGTTATACTATTCTCTCTTATTATGCATCGATTCTAGTTTCCGATTCTGTAGTTTCATTAGTTAGGGTTACGACTTACGAATGATTACGATATACTTTAGGTTTTCAACTGTTCATGATCCGGTTTATTAGGCTTTGGTTACGGTTATTATCGGTTAACTTTGTGTGATACGGATGCGATTTGTTCATAATTTAGGGTTGGAACTGAGTTATGTGATGTTATTCTTACAGTTTTGTGTATTTTATGCGAGATCGAGGTCGAGATCGTCGGCTTGTTTGATGATTGATTGAGTTATGTTGTTTATGGTGTTTGTATAGATTTAGTGATTCGATTTAGAGGAAGAGAGACTGAGAGAGTGATGGATAAATTGTTGCTGCATTAAATGTTTTGGAGTAAATTAAATCTATACAGTTTTGTGTGTTTTTGTGAAGTGTTTGCGAGATCGAGATTGAGATCTTCGGCTTGTTTGATGATTGATTGAGTTATGTTGTTTATGGTGTTTGTATAGATTTAGTGATTCGATTTAGAGGAAGAGAGACTGAGAGAGTTTTTTTTTTTGAAAGGAGAACTTCATTAACGAAACGACACCAACCTCAAGAAGAGGCGGCAAACAAAACAAAAGAGAAAAAAGCAAACAATTACATATTTACGAACTTACACCATTCTAACCAACTAACATCTCTACCTTTAGATCTAGAATTGTACCAGAAAAAACCAATCGACTTCAACTCCCGGATAATCCCTTCAATTTTCACCTCTTTGTTGTTGAATTTGAACTCGTTTCTAGCCTTCCAAATGCACCAACAACCAACTCTAACAATACCTTGAATCATCTCTTTTTTCCTGCCTTTAAGACCGCCAAGTTCATGCGATTCAAGTAAATCTCTGACCGAAAAAGCTATTATATGAGGAATCTTGCACCATAAACTCACCACAGACCAAATCGTTGACGCAATCCCGCACTCGGTGAACATATGTTCCACCGATTCCTCTTGTTCTCCACATAGCACACACATGCAATCTCCCCTATCAATGTTTCTTTTTTTGAGAGCATCCATAGTGGCCAGCTTGTTAAATGTTTTGGAGTAAATTAAATCTATACAGTTTTGTGTGTTTTTGTGAAGTGTTTGCGAGATCGAGATTGAGATCTTCGGCTTGTTTGATGATTGATTGAGTTATGTTGTTTATAGTGTTTGTATAGATTTAGCGATTCGATTTAGAGGAAGAGAGACTGAGAGAGTGATGGATAAATTGTTGCTGCATTAAATGTTTTGGAGTAAATTAAATCTATACAGTTTTGTGTATTTTTGTGAAGTGTTTGCGAGATCGAGATTGAGATCTTCGGCTTGTTTGATGATTGATTGAGTTATGTTGTTTATAGTGTTTGTATAGATTTAGCGATTCGATTTAGAGGAAGAGTGACTGAGAGAGTGATGGATAAATTTGTTGCTGCATTAAATGTTTTGGAGTAAATTAAATCTATACAGTTTTGTGTATTTTTGTGAAGTGTTTGTGAGATCGAGATCGGCGGCTTGTTTGATGATTGATTGAGTTATGTTGTTTATAGTGTTTGTATAGATTTAGCCATTCGATTTAGAGGAAGAGAGACTGAGAGAGTGATGGATAAATTGTTGCTGCATTAAATGTTTTGGAGTAAATTAAATCTATACAGTTTTGTGTATTTTTGTGAAGTGTTTGCGAGATCGAGATCGTCGGCTTGTTTGATGATTGATTGAGTTATGTTGTTTATGGTGTTTGTATAGATTTAGCGATTCGATTTAGAGGAATAGAGACTGAGAGAGTGATGGATAAATTGTTGCTGCATTAAATGTATTGGAGTAAATTAAATCCATACAGTTTTGTGTATTTTCATGAAGCGTATGCGAGATCGAGATTGAGATTGTCGACTTGTCTGATTGTTGTTTAAGTTCTGTTTATTGTGTTTGTATAGATTTAGTGGTTCGATTTAGAGGAAGAGAAAGTGATAGATAAACTGTTGCTGCATTAAATTTTTGTTGTAAATTAAATCTATACAGTTTTGTGTATTATCATGAAGTGTATGTGAGATCGTCACTCGTCAGGTTGTTTGGTGATTGCTTAAGTTCTGTTGTTTGTTGTGTTTGTATAGATTCAGTGATTCGATTTAGAGGAAGAGAGACTGAGAGAGTGATGGATAAATTGTTGCTGCATTAGATGTTTTGGAGTAAATTAAATCCGTACAGTTTTGTGCATTTTCATGAAGCGTATGCGAGATCGAGATTGTTGGTTTGTTTGATTGTTGTTTAAGTTCTGTTTATTGTGTTTGTATAGATTTAGTGGTTCGATTTAGAGGAAGAGAAAGTGATAGATAAACTGTTGCTGAATTAAATTTTTGTTGTGAATTATATCTGTACAGTTTTGTGTATTATCATGAAGTGTATGTGAGATCATCACTCATCAGGTTGTTTGGTGATTGCTTAAGTTCTGTTGTTTGTTGTGTTTGTATAGATTCAGTGATTCGATTTAGAGGAAGAGAGACTGAGAGAGTGATGGATAAATTGTTGCTGCATTAGATGTTTTGGAGTAAATTAAATCCATACAATTTTGTGTATTTTCATGAAGCTTATGCGAGATCGAGATTGAGATTGTCGGCTTGTTTGATTGTTGTTTAAGTTCTGTTTATTGTGTTTGTATAGATTTAGTGGTTCGATTTAGAGGAAGAGAAAGTGATAGATAAACTGTTGCTGCATTAAATTTTTGTTGTAAATTAAATCTATACAGTTTTGTGTATTATCATGAAGTGTATCAGTGTATTTGAGATCGTCACTCGTCAGGTTGTTTGGTGATTGCTTAAGTTCTGTTGTTTGTTGTGTTTGTATAGATTCATTGATTCGATTTAGAGGAAGAGAAACCGATAGATAAACTGTTGCTGTGTTAAATTTTTGGGAGGAAAACAGGTTTCTGTGAATTTGTAACGGATCCGGTGGAACCACTTATGATTGGTTTTGTTTGCGGCGATTGAAGATCTGTGTTTGCATCAACATGGTTTTATAGTGGAATCGATCGTATAAACTGAAACGAAAAAAATGTTAAGGTAAATGCATTAAATTTGATGCAACTGAATTTGATGCTGCAGCTATGACAAGTGAGCTTGAGCAAGATTCGAGTTCTGCAATCGTAAACAATAGGTTAGTGGCGGGCAAGAGTTCAAATAACAATATTTCTCTAAGAACGGGCGAGGAATTTTCCCTTGAGTTTCTTCAGGATCGTGGTACGAGAAGAATTCCAAATGGACACGATATGGACCCGAACCACGGGCTGATAGTTGGATCAAAAAGTGATGTCAACGGTCAGCTCGGTTACAACGAAATTAGCGGTATGATCGGGTTGGAAAGGAGGGATTTTGTAAGTAATTCAAATACACCTGATATCATTTCAATGGCAAGTGCACCAGTAATCGGTTCAATTCCATCTATACCCCACCGAGTGTCAAACGATTCTCAACGAGAAAAGATAAAGTTTCTTTGCAGTTCCGGTGGTAAAATTTTGCCGAGACCTGGTGACGGGAAACTGAGATATGTCGGAGGTGAGACACATATATTTTCGATACAGAAAAATATGTCGTTTGATGAATTTTTTAAGCGAGTGAGTGAATATTGCAATCAGCCTCACACGATTAAGTACCAGCTTCCTGGAGAAGATCTTGACGCTCTTATATCTGTGGCGTCTAATGAGGATTTTCAGAATATGATTGAAGAGTATAATGGGCTCGGAAGTCGTGATGGTTCTTCACGACTTCGGATATTTTTGATTCCTTTGACTGAATCTGAATGTACGGTCACTGTTGAAGCTGATGCTAATATACAGACGAATCCAGAGTACCAATATGTCGCTGCTGTTAACGGAATGGTTGATGATATTTTGATTAGAAACAATGATGCACCGTTTTTTACAGACGAAATGAGTCAGTTGAAATCTAGTTTTGACCAAAATACAAATGCCACGTCATCTCTTCTCGTTTCACCTGTTCTAGTGCCGCAAGATGATGTTATTAATGGTCACACACAAGTGTACAATGACTCGTTATCTGATAGTATAGAGATCCCGATACTCAAGGGCCGTGCTTTTCATTCTGAAAACCGTATTTTAATCCCTCCCGATCCGGTGAATCCATTTGTGGGACCCGATGGATCTCAATTGGGTATCCCGCATGCATTTTCTGACCCGCAACTTCAAGAACGTGGATCAACCTCTGAATTTGGATCTCAAGATGGATCAAAGTTTCCTTCTACATTGAACTTTGCACCACCACCGCTACCTGCACAGCTGGCTTCTTCTTTCTTGCAGGGGAAGTCTGTTGAACAGTATGATAATAATAATATTCATCCACAAGTACCATTTGAGATGCCGAAAGTAAATCCTTTTGTTAATAATTCAAGGGTCAATCATGAGCAGATACCTGTTCTTGTACCCGACACACCACTGTATGAACTGCATGACCCAAACGTTGTCCCTACATCAATAACAAATAACCCAAATCCTATATCAAATGCAGGGATGCAGCCTGTTTTAAGCAATAACAGACAACAACCTGTTGAACATCAGCAGCAGGTTTATGCTGGAACCGATATCATGGGAATTACAAGTATGGTTCCCGGTCAGAATAACATATCTGATGCTGACAGATCATTGAATGATCTTCTTTCTCATTTATCTGACGGTTTAAGATCCAATGTACCTGCTGTACAACTACCACGTTCACATCAGAATGCTAATGGTGTCATGCTGGAGTCAATGATGCATGATGTTCCACTGATGCAGATACCGACAACAGGTGCTGAAGTCAGGAGAGAAGTGAAATTCATTGATGAAAACTTCAGTCACACCAAACTGAAAGCTGCTCACTTGGGTCATGAAGAACATCGTAGTATGACACAAAAGGAACAAAAGCAAATGGATACCGATGCTATATCTCATTCACAGATGATGGGTGATGTCAGCAGTGACACTCTCCCCTCAAATGCAACAGAAGCTGGACACGCTATCTCAGATTCTCGTATTGTGGTATCGAATGTTCAATTTCAGCCTTTTTTAGAAATTTCAGTTTTATATTAAGCAATTACCTGTTGACTTATTGGTAAGGTGTTTGTTTCCCTGTTATGCAGGATGCTGCAACAGAAAATGAAGGTAAGGATGGCCCATTCAGTAATGCTTTAATAGCTGAAATGGAAGCTGATATGTATGGTCTCCAGGTACACATTACTATTTCTGCATATAATGTTTCTGTAAGTTTTGCCAAACACGCCCAAACGTTTTCAAGATCTATTGAAGATAACCAAACTGTTTTGTTTCTTATCGGTTAGAGATGGTTTTGTTAAAAAACAAGAATCATTTAAGATAATCTGATTTGATTTAACATTTAAGTTTTTTCCAATCTTCCACATACTTTTTTAGTCCTCTTGTTTAGATGCTATTTTCAATAGCATATTTTTGATGGTATATGTAGATAATAAAGAATGCGGAACTTGAAGAATTAAGAGAATTGGGCTCTGGGACATATGGAACTGTTTATCATGGTAGATGGCGAGGGTCAGATGTTGCCATTAAGCGGATTAAAAAAAGCTGCTTTTCTGGGAGATCATCGGAACAAGAACGATTGGTGGGCCCCTTCACACATTTTTGTAACTTTTTTAATGTTTTTATTAGAGTAAAATGCCATTTTCGTCCCTGAGGTTGGCTAGTTTTGCAACTTTCGTCCAAAGGTTTGTTTTTCACATCTCCAAAAGGTTTGAAATCTTTCCATTTTCATCCGGCTCGTTAACTCCATCCATAAGGTCTTTTTTAGGGGTATTTCCGCTTTTTGTTAACTTAAAGGGCAATTCAGTCTTTTTAGGGGTATTCAGTCTTATTACATAAAGTGAAAAAGACCAAATTGCCCTTTAAGTTAACAAAAAGACGGAAATACCCCTAACTTAACGAAGAAAAATGGACGGAGTTAACGAGCTGGATGAAAATGACAAGATTTCAAATCTTTTGGATCCAGATGCGGAAAAACAAACTTTTGGACGAAAGTCACAAAACTGACCAAATCTCAGGGACTAAAATGACATTTTACTCTTTTTAATTATTAGCATTATTCCCGTCTTATTGCCATTGTATTCATATTAACTTCCAATCGTGCAGACTAATGACTTCTGGAGAGAAGCTCAAATCCTTTCAAATCTTCATCATCCAAACGTGGTTGCGTTTTACGGGGTTGTACCAGATGGAGCCGGTGGGACCTTGGCTACTGTTACGGAATTCATGACTCATGGATCTCTTAGGAATGTCCTGATAAAAAAGGACAGGTGATTTTACTTTTCTGCCCTCAGTCACCATTTTGCTTTGTTTGGATCTCGACTGTTTCTGAAATTTTAATTTCTATGCAGGTCACTTGATCGTCGTAGAAAGCTTATAATAGCCATGGACGCAGCCTTCGGAATGGAATATCTGCATTTGAAAAATATCGTCCATTTTGATCTAAAGTGTGATAACTTGCTTGTTAACATGCGGGACCCACAACGACCCATCTGCAAGGTAATTGGAAGTTAGCAAACTAGAATAGTTTTTTGTCCTCCTGTTAAGTGATTAATTATTAAACATATTATAAAAATTATACTAATGAATAACAATCTAAAGTTTTCAAAAAACAATTTATGAGAGGTTGTAAGCATTTAATTTTTTTTTGTCAATTAACAACGGTAGTTAGTATACAATACTTTAATGCTACAAGTTATTATTTTTAGTAGTGATATATAACAGATTATAAAGTTTCATTTAATATGCAATTCGAAAGAAAATAATAATTTGAGTAAACAGTAATGATAGGACTAGGAGTATAACCCCAAATCACCGGTTCAAAACAAACAATAAAATTTAAGATAGTTCTACGGTTCATTTGGATACAGAAAACACCACCAAACAAACGGTAGGGCTGCGATGTCGTAACCGAAGATACAGATTCACCACTTCGGTTCAGAAATCGTATCTAAGAACACCACCCAATGTGCCAAAATTGAGCTAGCATAGACAATTAATTTAACTCTCACACGCAAGAGATAAATCAACAAAATTCTTTTCTCAAACATAAACTCACTGCCTTTTTGACTGATATCAATACATTATATAAGAAATTACAAACTGCTCTAAACATGGGATAACTACCATTGACCACTACTGAATAACTAAATTGAAATGCAACATAACATAAAATAAACTTAGGAAATAAAATTGCAGTTGTGATAATAGAAAACGTGGATCCACTTGTGGTTCCGGGTCACGGGCGGACGGGTCGATGACCCGAAGTACAACATCCTCCTCTTCTTCGGAAAAAGTTTGTCCTCAAACTTTGAAATTTATCATTAGGTGGTGGTTCGGGTGGGATTTCCTTTGAGTAATCAAGCAAGTAGTCTTCGAATGGTGATTTGGAGATTATAATTGGAAACACTCATGAATACTCACCATCCAAAGTCACCAAAGAACTGTTTCTAAATTTACCCATTTCCTCCTCAATAGGGTGTACAAGTCTTCCTAACATGTGGTCACCATCTTCAACAAACACAACTAAAGGAATAAGTGTGATAGCTAATTTAAAAGTTGCTTTGACATGCTTCTCTCCATCTTGCTTTTTCCCATCTTCCATAATGGTCGGTAAATCTGCACTGTCAGCAGGTGTTTCCTTTTGGACGACAGTTCCGCTAAGTAATTTTCTCACCAACAAATACTCTTCTTCATCGAGTTCGGTTCCATCTTCATCGTACCGTGGCCCTTCGTTCAGTTCGTTGTCACAAAAATCTTCTTGATCAGGTGTTTCACTTGTTGCTGCCCATTGTAGATTTTGTTTTAAATCCATGGATAATGAAAAGAACAAATATGGACTGTGGCTTTTGAAAACGAGGGTTGTGATAACAAACTGTGGTGAAACTTTTTTTTAACTAGGAGATGAATCAAACGAGTCGAAACGGATCGCTTCGGCTCTGATACCAAATGATAGGAGTATAACCCCAAATCACCGGTTCAAAACAAACAATAAAATTTAAGATAGTTCTACGGTTTGTTTGGATACAGAAAACACCACCAAACAAACGGTAGGGCTGCGATGTCGTAACCGAAGATACAGATTCACCACTTCGGTTCAGAAATCGTATCTAAGAACACCCAATGTGCCAAAATTGAGCTAGCATAGACAATTAATTTAACTCTCACACTCAAGAGATAAATCAACAAAATTCTTTTCTCAAACATAAACTCACTGCCTTTTTGACTGATATCAATACGTTATATAAGAAATTACAAACTGCTCTAAACATGGGATAACTACCATTGACCACTACTGAATAACTAAATTGAAATGCAACATAACATAAAATAAACTTAGGAAATAAAATTGCAGTTGTGATAATAGAAAACGTGGATCCACTTGTGGTTCTGGGTCACGGGCGGACGGGTCGATGACCCGAAATACAAGTAAAGTACACGGATGGTCCTTGTGGTTTACTAAAATTTTGGATTAGGTCCCTAGCTTTCCAGAAGTACACGGATGGTGCAAACCCAGGAACCATTTGTGTACTTTTGGAAAGCTAGGGACCAAATCCAAAATTTTGGTAAACCACAGGGACCATAGGGATGCTTTACTCCATATATTTATTATTAAAAAGGATATTAACATTTATAATTCTCGAGTCTACTTGCAGGTTGGAGATTTTGGGCTGTCGAGGATCAAACGGAACACTCTAGTTTCCGGTGGCGTTAGAGGGACATTACCATGGATGGCACCAGAATTGTTAAATGGTAGCACTACCAAAGTTTCTGAAAAAGTATGAATAATATCTTATATCATCATATGCCATAAAATACGATAGCTAAACCTAGTTATAAGTTAAATTTATTAAACTTAATTTTGGTTATTGACAGGTTGATGTGTTCTCTTTTGGCATTACAATGTGGGAGATTCTAACCGGGGATGAACCTTATGCAAACATGCATTGTGGTGCAATCATCGGTAAGCTGTTTTTTCTTAATCTTTAGTAAAGTACACAGATAGTCCCTCTGGTTAACCAAAACTTTGGATTTTGTCCCTAGCTTTTCAAAAGTACACGGATGGTCCCTATGGTTTGCACTTTGTAACGCATTTAATCCTCAACTTTTGCAAAAAGTACACGGATGGTTTGCATTTTGTAACGCATTTAGTCCCCAACTTTTAGTAACTAAATGTGTTACAAAGTGCAAACGACAGGGACCATCCATGTACTATTGGTAAAAGTTAGGGACTAAATGCGTTACAAAGTACAAACCACAGGGACCATCCATGTACCAATTGTAAAAGTTGGGGACTAAATGCGTTATGAAGTACGAACCATAGGGACCTTCCATGTACTATTGGTAAAAGTTGGGGACTAAACGCGTTACAAAGTACAAACCACAGGGACCATCTGTGTACTTTTGAAAAGCTAGGGACTAAATCCAAAATTTGGGTTAACCACAGGGACCATCCATGTACTTTACTCTAATTTTTATTAGGTGATAACTATTTCTTGAAACTTAATAAATGTCAAATCAATGATGACAGGAGGAATCGTGAAGGACACCCTTCGGCCGGCAATACCTGAAAAGTGTGATCCCGAGTGGAGGAAATTGATGGAGCAATGCTGGTCAGCGGACCCCACATCACGACCTTCTTTCACGGAGATAACAAACAGGTTAAGGTCAATGTCCAAAGCACTTCAAGCAAACGGAAACAAAAAAGGTCAACACGCATAACTTAACAGGTTTCGTGTTTATATCGTGCTCGTGTCTTTGTAAGCGTGTTCTTATTTTCCTTTTTTACATGTATGTGTCATTTGTTCATTCTTTATACTGAAAAACTGTTCGTGTTGATAGGATAGCAGCTTGAAAGGGTATTTATGTAATTTACGCCAACCATACACAACAATAGACAGATATGGTTATTTTGTTTGCATTTGTGTATTACTGAATGAGGTAAAATTCAATATGTAAGTTGCTGTATTATATTTTTTAAAAAAGTTGGGAGTAAAGTACACTTTTAGTCCCTGGGGTTTATACCTAATCACAAGTTCAACCCTCATTTGAAAAAATTCTACAGTCCGGTCCATGTGGTTGTCGATTGCTAGCAATCAAGCCCCTCCCACTAACTGACCGTTTGTAATTCAGTGAAAATGCTAAAATACTCTCATAACTTTATTTACAATTACAGTCCCTGAACGTATAAATGACATATTACCTCCATATTCAAAACAATTCTTAATCTTGCAACTAAGCACCGATTAAGTTGAATTAATCTGCAACATGAAGGTATTAACAACTACAAAACCCCGTAACAACACATGTAACCAGATTTGAACTTCAAATGGGTTTGACTTTTTGAAATTCAAATGGGTTTCACTTCTAGAACTAGAATGTTGTTTTGACCTTTGTAACATCTGTTTGCTCAATTTCCAAACACCTTACCTGTGTTTTGACATGTTCATCCAATATAAACAGGTTATCTAAAACTAAACAAACAAGTTTTCAAACCAAAACATACAATTACCATTCAATACAGGTTATCGAAAACTTCTGTTTGACATGTTCATTAAAAAGAAACAGCCCTTAGTGTCAATACATGTTCATCCCTGTTTTATTTATAAGTAAGTCAGCATATGCATAACTCTCCTAAATCTTGCAAATCCCTAATCAAGTTAAGGCTTTGATTATCACAGCTCTTAGTATAAGTCCTGTTGTGCAAACCAAATACATGTTCATCCCTGTTTTATTTATATTTAAGTCTGAATATGCATAACTCTCCTAAATCCTACAAATCTCTGATCAAGTTAAGGCCTTGATTATCACAAACATGGCTGAATATGCATGTTGTCCTGTACCATCAAAACCTACAACACCTACATTACAATAATATCCCTATTGTGCATAACTACAATATCAATCAAGAATCACTAACAGAACCTGTATTCACTTACTAGTTTAAATACAGTCAAAAGTTATATATTAAAACTGCAGTTACTAGTTTCAAATCATTCAAAACTTACATATTAATCACAGGATTTCATAATGGGTTGAGCATAATCGATAACAATAAAAACCCAAAAATCGATCAAACTAAATAAACCATTATCACAGTTATACGTAGTTTCTAAGTATGCATCATAAATAGGGGGTTTTGGTCTCCCTAAAGAACACCAACACTTCAATACCGCACAAGCTTGATCCTGATTCTAACACGACCCCTGTTCACCACCACTTCAATACTAGCACTGCCCACACTCCGAACAACCACTCGGACTTGGATCCTTACCAGAGGGTTCCAACATTGGACCCTTAAACCAGCTGCAAGTTCAAAGATTAACATCTTCATTGAACTGTATCATCTTGATACTTGATTGTTAAGTGAAATTCAGGAAATGTCGTACCTGTTACTTCCTCTGGTTGCTTAACCACGGCGTACGACAAGATTTTGTGCTTGATCGGACTTGAAAACAACTATCTTGTGGGTGATCGGAGCATGTAATTGGTAGCCGTAGGTGTTTTAGGGAAGGAAAGATTGAAGTGTAGCTTATAAGGGAAGATGGATGAGTGATATGGTTCACATTGGGATTAGTCTAGGTGAATTTACAACTTTACCCTTGTCAACGTTAAGGTAATTAACAATCAACTAACGGTGACTTCCAATAAGGGCTTGATTGCTAGAAATCAACAACCATGGGACCAGACTGTTGAATTATTTCAAATGAGTGCTGAACCTGTGATTGCGTGTAAATCACAGGGACTGAAACTGTTCTTTACTCAAAAGTTAGTGATATTCTGATATTTACCTAAAGGCTAAAACAATAAAAAAAAGCGGTAGTTACAAATAGATGTTGAGTGTTTTATATAAACACCTTGTTTTCTATTTCATGTATTTTTATATAGGGTTATTGGATTTTAATAATCCTAAGTTTTACCTGTTGGCTGATAATAATCACAACTTTAAAAATTCTCTCCAACGATCCCAACTTTTAAGAATTTAGCCCCCATTGATCCTTTTCTAACATAGGTGCAATTAAATCAATTAAGAAGTCTGCGGGTGTAATTGAATCTATTGAGGAGACCAAATTCTTATATGTTGGAAAAGGGTCAATGGGGCCCGATCTTTTAAAAGCTGGGATCGTTGGAGGGAATTTTTAAAGTTTGGATTGTTATCGGCCAACAGGTGAAACTTGGGATCATTAAAATCCATTAACCCTTTTATATAAAAGAAGAATCAAAATATTCACTGCTATGCCAGAATCATCCCCAACTATTCACTCAACGTTCCGTCTAAATCTTATCTATAGTAATTCAGCCTAAGCACTCAAATCCATTTTAGCGAATATCCTCACAAACTCGATTCATCCAAAGATATTTTGGAAATTTTATTTCATTCTTTATTACACTCGACCACCAACTAGTCGGCCCATTTACCGCCAAAACCTTTTAAAAAACCATAAATGTTTACCATCCTATTTTCTCACCAATAAACATTTTTCCTACGACTCGTGATTTTACTAATATGCCTTAGAACCGATAAGACTTTTCTTACAAACTACGGTGCGGGCCACCACATACATCAAATTACATTTTTATTCAACCTAAAACTTTTTCACTCCTTAGGTCGCATTTTTGAAAACGTCCCTTTTACCGAGTTGACCAAATTCGGTCAGCTTCGCATCGCCTATATACACACATACACATTCTACTTATTTTTTACACTTACTTATGGTTGATGTCCCAATCCGCCTAGTCAAAACGAGTTGTTTTTACAAACCTATCCTTTATCACACAAAGTTATCTACGTACGCCCAATCAACCATAAACTACCAATTTAACCAAAACTTCTGAACCATACATTTTTAACACGCTTATACACAAACTCCGCATAAACACTAGACTTCAAATTTTCAACCTTAGCCAAACGTTTTTAAACGGATTATCACTCGTATCGAACCACCCAAATACCGTCTTATCCCAAGTCTTCCTCTTGAATAAATTTCAGGACGGAATTTCCTAAAGTAGGGGAGACTGTAATGCTTCGCATTTTCCGTACCTTCCTTATTTAGAAAGTGTATCCGTAACTTTATTTTCAGAAACTTATAATCATATCCCATTCGTACTCTCTTCCCAATCTTGTAATTCAAGGCTTTGATCATAATGGAGTTCATTTTTATACTTATATGTGTTATATACTTGTGTTATACGCTACAAACTCGAATACATGTTTATATGCAAAAACCGACACTTGAAATACTTGAAATTATTAATTATACGTGCATGATACTCATACGTTACTTTGATACACTTGGAAAACCTAAAAACATGTTTATTATGAGTTTCTAGTATAAAATAATGGAATTATCAAACTCTATGGGTCAAACTGCAATTCTAGAAAGTTTAGTAAATTCTGCAGGTAGTGCACGCCCATGCAACTGAGGCGCACGACCATGCACACTGTGATCCGCATGGCCGCGCACCTAAATTGCACCACCCTGCGATCCGTAATCCGCATGACCATGTACTTGATCCGCACGGCTGTGCAAAATGACCAGATCTGGCAGAATCTTTTAAAATACGCGACTTTTGGCTCCATTTCCCTTTTTCCAACTCCCAACCACCACCAACTTCATTAATTACCTAAACCCTAATCCCCCATTATAAATAGGAGCCTCCTACACCTCATTTTCACTTTCCAAACACTTAATCACTCTCACAACACTTCAAAATCATCCATAAATTCTGATTTTTGGGAAGAATATCTTTGAAATTCAAAGTGAGTTCTAACTCACTTCTACTACTTATGTTTTGAGTTTTCTTGCTTCAAAACACTTGGACAACATCAAGGTTTGTTACCCAATGTTCACCAAGGTGGTACAACTCTGATTTTGGTGTCCAAAGTGGGTTTAATTTTCTGCTTTCACTAAACTTTATATATGTTCATCTTTTAATTCATTCCTTGTGAAGAACTTGTACCCACTTTGTCCTCAACCAAACCCATGATTGTGGGGCTTGTATGTGGTTGTTCGCCATCAATTTTAAGGTCCAAGAACCTCCTAAACTTTCTGTTTTGGAAGTTATGTTGCAAACTTTTATAAACTTAACTTTCATACATGAATCTTGTGCCTAACTTGTTCCTAAACCCATCTAAAGTTATGACTTATGAGACTTGTTTAAAGTTGATTTTTATAAGTTTAGAGGTGCAAACACCCTCTAAACTTTTTGTTTTGACAATGTTTAGACAACCTACAAGTGTAGTGACCAACTGACCATCCAAGCTCACCATTGTTCACATGGTGAGTCTTGCATGTGTCTAAATGTGTGAACCATGGAAGCTTGGGCTTTCCAATCTCACCTGATGTTTTATCATATTATTCAAGTAGTTTCCTAGACCTAAAGTAACATAACCCCGCCGCATCTCCAACATTTTCCATGATGGGTATGAAACACCCGGGTTGCTCTTACTTGGCTACTTGATTAACTAGATAGATTAGTTGTATTTTTCTTTTTTATTCATGACCAACCGGGTCATCAACTAAGTTGATGACTTTATGCTTTGGTGAATCATACAAAGAGGTATGCATACCTCCATGCTTGACTTACATGATATCTATGATTATACATGATGCACTAAATAAACAAACTATAATATATTCTATATAAAATATAATATACTTAACCGAATTTTTGATGTTAACCGGGTTATGGTTATATGTCATGAATGTAGGTTATATTATCTTTTGTTCTTTATTCCTCGTTTGCGATTCTAATGGGCACGTTAGGACCCATGAAAACACATTAAAAACTTAGTGTCCAAACTAGTGTATAGACGAGATATAATTTTTGCATACATATACTTTTGTACTTAAATTTTAAATCCAAACTTCCTACAACTCCAAATACTCACACGCCTTCGTTTCCCCCATGTAGGGTAACTTCGGTGTTCCCATATCAACAACTCATCAATTCTCGGTTTAATCGGAAGCTTTGCAAAACCGATAGTGTACATGACCCTTTTTATTTTAGCACTTTTGGGTGCAATACGTATACATTATCAAACTCACACAATCACATACTTTGTGCTTAAAACACAAACAAACAATCCAATATACATGATTAATACGTTACGCTTATATTCGTATGTGCTAGACTATTCTTATGCTTTATACTTGTCATTAACTTCGTACAAGCCTCCCTTAACATGTATAGAGCTATAGGAGTAACACACCGCCCGTATTCTTGAGGTCATGTTAAGTTATACAAAATGGTCTTGTCGTTGCTACGACAAGATTACGCTAGCGGGAATCTTTGGGTTGACAAGTATGTGATGCATGCTAGATTATGTTATGTTATGTCTTAGTATGCGTTATTGCCATGTAGATATCGATAAACTCTTTTATACATATGCTAGTACACCAAAACTTGTATGCTCGCCAATACTTTATGTGTTGACATGTTACTTTAATATATATTTCAGAATTGAGATTACGATGCGTTGAAAAGAATCTAGTAGGAAGGACTAGAAACGCATCAAACTTTAATTTATTTTTATTAGATTAGCCATACGTTACTTGTTGTACTTTTGTTTCCAAATCATGTACTTGAACCGTTAGCAATGAAATGAAAAGTTTACTTTTAAATACTTGTCACATTTAGACGTTATGAAGTATCTTGCAATCTCGTTTTCGTCTCACTCCGATGTTTCCGCCCAGGGGCGCAGGATTGAAGGGGCCGGGGGGGGGGGGGGACGCCCGGCCCCCCCTGAACTTTTCGCGCAGTAGTGTTATGTATGTACTTTTCGTATAGAATATTTTAGGTATATACGTTTTCGACCCCCCGGTTTAAATTTTTTTTTAGGTATATACATTTTCGACCCCCGGTTTAAATTTTTTTAGGTATATACGTTTTCGACCCCCGGTTTTATTAAAAAAGTTTATTTATATAGCCTAAATAAAATATGTAATCTGATCTATTCAGCCCAAATTAGATTGTTATGTTTATTATAGCCCAAATTATTATATAAAGCCCAAATTAAAAGCCCACCTAACATTCTATAAAAAAAAAAAAAAAAAAAAAAAAAAAAAAACCCAAATCGCTGGATGGGTGGGGGGGGGATTACGAACAGATCAACAGAACACTTAAAAAAAACCCATCGCTTTTGTGGTCTTGTTCGCTGGAATCGCTGACTGCTGAGGAGACGAGGAGACGAAATTGTTCGCTGGAATCGCTTTTGTGGTTTTGTTTGACTTCTTCAATCTTCAAGGTATGTGTTTTTTTATCTTTAGGTTTAATTTAGGGCTTCAATTTATGTGATTTGGTTGAAATTAAGGGTGAAAGTGGTCCGATTTTTTGCCCTAAACTTGTTAAATCTTTCTGTAACTATTAGAATTTGCAATTTAGGGTGATTTGTTTTGTTACTTGTGTGATTAGATTATGCTATGGGGATGAATAAAATCATAACTTCTTTTTTCAAAAGAAAGAAGGAAGAACAAGTAAAGGGAATTGTTGATCGAAACAATGAAATTAAATGTCAAAAAGCTTCAACAAGCGAATCAGTTAATGAAGCGAATAATGAGTGAACGTTTTTTATATGATATTAATGTTTGACCCGACCTGAATCGAATCACCGACGTCCGACCCGAACATACACCTCGAAACTCCGCGATAATTTTTTTTAGGTATGTTACCTTCCGACCCCCCGAGCTTTTTTTTCAAACTTCGCCACTGTTTCCGCCATCAGTTGGACTAGCGGTTATTGAATGAATGGGCTACCAACAGGGTATAATCGCTTAAAGGCTTCATAATAAATAAATGATTCGTTGCATGTGTGATCGTTCAGTGACGTTCGACATTGAAATAATATTTTGATAAATGAGTAGATATAAAACTGATTATTCATTTACCTTACGGTGGAAAACAATAGCGATCATTGAAACCGATCCTTCAGTTTTATTCATTCTAACTGATTCATTGAAACATCATGTGGGCTCAATAATAATTTTTTTTGTTGTGTATGCAAAATATAATTTACTAAAGAACTAAAGAATTTTATATTAATAATCCGTCGCAACGCGCAGGTAACGTCGTAACACGCAGGTAATGTCAACTCGTTGAAATGAAAGATCACGAAACAAAGTATTTTGTTTCTTCTTTTTTATTTGACCTAATAGCTATTTTAATAATCGTTTTCAATTCAAACTTCAATGATTAAAATGGCAAAATAACAAATTACAAACAAATAGCAGGTAAACATGCAACAACTTACATCTCAACCCCCTTTTGAATTGCAAAACCGATCCGACTAAAGACGAAGCGACTCTTAAGGGTCGAGAGATTACTATTCACGACCCGCTGGACTTTGTTAAGGAATTCTACAGCGTCTGGGGCTAGTGAACCAAATGTATCAAAAGCAAATAGGATAAACACATGTTGATTCTCTAAACAAGTTTTCTCGTGTTTAGCGACCTTACCTGATTCCGTCTGCAACGTTGTCTGGCCAACAACAAATCCATTATCTCTGAGCCCAACAAGAGGGGACACTCGTGTAAATGTGAATATCAAAACTTACATTTTATTCATCAAAGATAGCGCAAAATTATAATTGTTGTTGTAAAGAAGTGGTAAAGAAGTCAAAAATAATATCAAAATAATTATTAAAGCGGGAGCCGTCGACGTTCGTTTGTCACAAGTGATCAAATCGTCTTAATTGCGTCCATGTTCATCGTTACATCAAGACAAAAATCACCTTGTTCCAAATCTTATGTGAATAAAAATATTATATTACTCACATTGTATGCTACTCTCATGATTTATTGCAAAAGGTGCAATCGAGTTATTATATTTATTGTATTGTCTCCCAATAATAGTAACCATAAAGTATAGCAATTATTATATATATATATTTTTTGAGTAATGATGAATACTAATTTTATTTTGGGGAAATCACGAAAATAGTCAAATCACGTTTTTTCAATTTTGGCCAATGGACACCCCTCGCCGAGCCGTTTCAGCATGCTGAAACGGCACAAGATTTCCTTTAAACGGCCAGCCAACCGTTGATTGACACGTGTCCGACAAAGCCTGTAACGGCTTGAGAATCCTACAGTCAACGCCACGTGTCCGACAAATGTTGAAAGATCTTAGCCAAGCCGTTACAATCGGCTCCTGTTGAAAGATCTTAGCCGAGTTCCTTCAATGAGCCAAGCCGTGTGCTTAGGTTGTAGCCGAGCCGATACCGTACACACGTGGACCCCACTTCTGCAAGCCAAGCCGTTTCAGCTGGCTCCGAGCCGGTACAGCTGCTCCGAGCCGTTTCAATATATGGTTCGAGCCGTTTCCGCTGGCTCCGAGCCGTTTCAATGCTTTAGTTTATAGATTTATATTTGTATGTTTTTTTCTGTGTGTTTTGCAACAGATTCATCTAAAGTTATCAAAACATTTAGCTTTTGTAGAAGGAACTTACCAACTTAAAATTATGAAGATTCGTTTGGTTGTATACAGCGACGGAAAGTGGGAAATCGTTAACGGAAAGTTGGAGTATGTTGCTGATGCTGATTCAAGTAGATGTAGTTTAGAAATTGAACCCAACCTTTCATACACTGCTCTTCTAAGTAAAGTGTCAAACATGTGTAGTTCTACAAACATTACGAAGTTATCGTATCGGTTGTCTTCCTTTAGTGATCCAATCGATATAATAAACGATGAAGATCTTGCAATGTTTGATAATTTTGCTATGGAAAATATTTTTGAAATCTATAAATTATATGTCGTTGAAGGGTTTTGTGCTAGGTCATCTAGTTTTTCACCTCCAAAAAAATTTAAAGTTCCTGATTTGAATTTCTCTACTGATGAAGAAAATTATGATGTTTTAAATGACTACCAGCCAAATCCTGATAATTCATTTGAAAATTGTTTGCCATCTTCATCAATTACTTTTGAACAAGGGCACATATTTAATAACAAAGAAGACATGAAACTTGAGTTGGGAAAAAAATGTTTGTTAGAATACTTTGAGTTTAAAATAGATAGATCTTCTAAAACTCGGTACGAAGTGTCATGTTTGGTGGACGGTTGCATTTGGCATTTTCGTGCAAACAGTTTTGGGGATAGTGGGGTGTTTTTTGTTAAGAGTTTTAACGATAAACACACGTGCTCGAAGACGCTAACGTACCCACATCTTCGTCAGGCAAACCCAAAGGTTGTTGCTCACTATTTAAAAGAACCTTTAAAAGATAGTGGTAGAATATATCGTTGTAATGAAATAGTGAAAGATTTTAGACAAAGATTCCAAGTTGAGATAACCACTAGTCAAGCTTGGCGTGGAAAAAGTCTGGCACTAGAGGTTTTACAAGGAACAAGCAGAAATTCGTTTGCCAAACTACCATTTTACTGTTACAATCTAGAGCGGGCAAATCCAGGTTCTGTCACTCATATCAAGACTGATGACGAGCGTCGGTTTGAAATGGTCTTTGTCGCGATTGGTGCTGCGGTAAGTTACAACAGTTTCCGTTTTTTTTCGTCAAAGTACATCTTGTTGACGTTTTTTAAATAATTTTGTTTCAGATTCGTACCTTTATCTGTAATCTAAGACCGGTGGTCATCATTGATGCTGCACACCTAAAAGGTGAATTTAAAGGGACGTTATTTATAGCAGTTGGGATGGATGGAAACAACCAAATTTTACCAATTTCCTATGGAATAGGAAAATCAGAGGATGGTGAATCTTGGACATGGTTTTTGTCAAAGCTTAAAGAATGTATCGGTGAAATACCTGACATGGCGATAATATCGGATAGAGCGAATTCTATACACCTAGCTGTTAGAAACGTCTTTCCACATGCTTATCACGGGTTATGCTGTCGTCATTTAATGATGAACCTACGTTTACCCTCTGATAAAAAAAAAAGAAAATGAGAAGTTGTGGTGGAAGACATGTAAATCGTATCGATTGTCTGATTTTAACGAGTCATTCAATGCTCTTTGTCTTGCCGTTCCTAGACTACGTCACACTCTAACAAGTATTGGGTTCGGTAGATGGGCAAGGGCGCATTGTCCAGGCAATCGATATCATTATATGACATCTAACAGCGCAGAGTCTATTAACGCTTTATCTAGACACTCGCGTAAAATGCCGGTAACGCAACTCTTAGAGTTCTTCCGGCAATCTGTACAGAAATGGTTTTACGATCACCGTTTGCAAGGTATTCATGAAAAACATTTACTTACACAATGGGCACAGAACAAAATTTTTAAAAAAATTGAAGGGTCTAGAACCTGGACGGTTGCTGGGATTGGGTTAAAGAGTTATTCTGTCGCAGACAGTGGAAATGGGGGTTTAGTTGACTTTGTTAATGAAAGCTGTAGTTGCCGAGTTTGGCAGGTTTCTGGTTTACCGTGCGGGCATGTTATTGCCGTGTCAAAATTTTTAGGTGAAACCGATTGCAGTAAGTATTGCTTCCCGTGTTACTCAAACGAAGTCTATAAAAAAACTTATGAAGAAGCGATTAATCCTCTTCCTCATAGATCTGAATGGGAGACTCCAGAAGACCTTATCAATCTTCAACCGCCGCATATGACAAAACGCCAGGCCGGTCGTCCTCGAGAAAACCACCGGATCTTATCCCGCGGGGAAGAACCTACTCCCCCGTATTGTTCCCGGTGTAACTCATATGATCATCATCGGGATGTCTGTCGGCAGCCCATGCCGTCCGAAATTCGTACTCGCAAAGGCCCAGACAAAGGGAAAGGGAAAGAAACCGATGATCCTGATCATTTTACACAATCTCCGTCTAATTATATGTATCCGTCTTTTAACTTGGGAGACTTTTAATACTTTAATTTAATTTGTGTATTTTAATTTCTCAAAGTAGTAAGTCTATTTTGTTGCAAATAATTAATATTGAAAATCATTTCATTACAATATGTTATTATTTTTTTTATATTACATGCATACATAGAACCATTAAACATTAACAGGTGTGAAGCGCCCGGCGTAGAGTTCATCTGCCATGTACCGTCTGTATCTGAAACAAGCATCCTGAAGGTTTCCTTCGTTCCATGTTAAAGAACGATCCCGAACAAGTTTTTCCATTAGCATACATATGATGACTCCTGAATTTCTGCCATTACGATCTGTTTGATCAGGCCACACTAAATCCCCTACTATTTGCATGGCACGTGTCTCATATATTTCTGAGTGTTGCTAGTACGATATACGTCCGAGAAACCACAAAAATAGAGACTCAAATTCTAGCACAATTTGATGTACTCTTCTGTGTACGCAAAATGAATCTCCGCAATTAATCGTGTCACAACTATTGGCAAAAAAAATTCTTAATTCTAGTGACTTTAGATTTATTTTAAAAAGCAACCAATTTTGTTCCTTGTCCCGTATAGGAATGTATACCTGCAAAAAGTGAATAATTTTGTTAAAAATAAACATATCTTTTCACTTTTATAGTTATTATTTCTTTTATATCTTATATATGTTTGTTTTATTTAATAATGAGGAAATGGGCTAAACTGGAAGTATGGACTCGTGGGCTGTTCGTGGGCTGGAAGCATAGGCTGTTCGTGGGCTGGAAGCATGGACTCTCCCAGGCTGTTCGTGTGAGAAAATTGACAAATCTTACGTGCTAAATCAATGTTGTAAATAAAAAAAAATCTTAGCAAAAAAAATAAAAAAAAATATTACATCAAACACGTTTAAGTTCTTATTCCAAAAAAAAAAACCCCTGACATTTAACTAATAACCATAATGGTCTTCCGCTTCAGAATCATACTCTACTCCTTCTTCCATTTCCGCACGATAAGCTTCAAAACGGACTTAATCGTACAGTCTTTCGAAATCCATTTCCTCGTCTGAGTCTTCGTCAGCAGTAACCGTCAAACATTGTTGTGGAATAATCTGGTCCAAAGGACGTTGTAGTTCATCGGTGTTAGGTAACGGCACAAGCGCCTGACACTGACCTGAACCGCTAATTGGTGCTTCACGTGTTGGCTGTTGCACCAGGTTTGGGGGGTTACGAGTTTGGGAATTGTTTGGTTCGGGGTTATCTGAGGGTGGGTTTGGGTGGTTAACCGTTTGGGAAATGTTGACGTTGATATGAATGTGTAGATGAATGTTATGTTCTTGATTCGCCATGAGGTAGAAAAAAGGGGGATGCCAGTTGAGTAGTGGACCAACATGTGTTTAAATAGGTGTGGAAATAGAATGAGACTTGTGATTCGGTATATACGGTATAAGTATTTACAAGGAAAAAGAACAATAAATATAAAATCTTAATAAAAAAATGGATATAATAAAATAAAAAAATTGATTAAGCCTACCATATCAATTTCCCAGAATGGAGGATATGTTGCTGTAGAACCATCTGCGTATCTGGTTGCATCAATATCTTGTTCATTTAACATGTCGAAGAAATTCGGCGGTAGAACTGTCCAACGATAATCGTTTGACGACAGCGTCCTTGCATTTATTTCAATCTCTCGTTGATACATGAGTTTGTTACACCATGCTTTTACGTGCTAAAAATAACGGTAATTTATTTGTTACAAAAATAACGAAAATGATTTTTAATACGAAATTAATTATTTATTATTAAGTTACCGTTTTTTGAATAAAACCCGCTCCAGTAAATCCAAGCAGTCCCCCCCACCAAGCTTTTCCTAGTGGTGTTATCCCTGTGTATGAAGAATAGAAAGTAGGATTATCGCCATCGTAGTAAAATTCAAGAACATTTGAAGACCACTGGCGATCCCGATCCTGTTGATTGATCCAAACTGTGTTTTGTACGGAAGGAGGAATGCTTGTCATTGGTAATGTTTTAACACGTATGTCTTTCTATAAAGGTGGAACACAAATATATATACACATAGAGAGTAGTACAAAGGGATCCCTAGTACAATTGTATTTAATTTTTTTAAACCGAAACAATACAATTATTTTACAATTACGGGTTCATCATCATCAAAGTCGTTGTCACTTGTACTATCGGTTAACAAAGAATCATAAAATAGTAAAGCTAGTTGACGTCTCATTCGTTCCGCTGTTTTCCGAGTATCTTCACCATCGTTCAACGGTTTTTTATTTATCAACCTGTCAAGAAATATGCAAACCCAAACTCCACACCTATATAATTATTACGCAAAATATTAAATTAATTCAATAGGAAATACATTTATCCAGTAATCAATACGTTCGTTCCACATTACCACGTCAACAGTATGTATTGGTGGAAAAGGTTCAACCTGCCCAGTGAAGTAACCTTTGAAGGCCTGGTCGAAGGCCGGCGATCGAAAAGAATTATGAAAATATGGGGGTCAAAGGCCGGCGATCGAAAAGGTTCAACTTTTTGGCTTGTTTATCTTTCAATCTTTCGTAGGCCACATACGGGGATAGCAAAGTTGTTGCGGGCTTTACAAGCCTTTCGGATCGTCTCAATTTTATTATTTCAAGATCCTCATTCTACAAATATTGTATATATGTATTAATTTCACTTTCTAAAATATATTTTTATTAACTTTATAAAATGTGACCAGTAATTAAAATATATAAAATGGAAAAACTTACAAAATCTACATTCACCATCGGGCTCATAGAGACGTGGTAGGCATTATCGGCATTATCGTAGTTGATAAATGAATCAGCAACAACCTACAAGAAAGCATGACGGTTAAATTAACTGTTATTAGTAGATATTGTTATTATAAAAAAAATTATTGACAAAGCACATTACATTATCACTCTGAGTGTGTGGCTGTTCTTTTGGCGTTTGTACGGTCGCCGGAGTCCTTACAGTTTTTTGTTTTGGGGAACACTGATATGTTTGCGAAAACTCTGACATGAACATATTGGTCAGTCTCCGGTTGTTCTCGTGCAGCCTCTCGTCCATGAGTGATTTAAATTGTGAAATCAGCTCATTCTCGTAATTTGATTGAAACGTGGACGTAGGGGGAACAAAATTCTGTTGTGGAATCTCCTGTTGATCCGGTGCCGGATTATAACCTTCATTCGCGCCATCGTCACCAAACAAAGTGTTCATTACAGACGCCATCTGTTCTTGTGTGCCGACACCGGGGGCAGCCTGCATTTCGGGTTGAATTTTGACCTGTGAACCCTGTGGGCATTTGAATGGGTATTTCCGTGGCCATTTGAACCGGATTCTCACCAGGCATTGCACTGGCATACATTCGACGTTCAACATCTAAATAATCTGAACTAGACAAATACCACGCGCTTTGCAACTCATTTTCAGTGGGCAATATAACCAAAGACGGCATAAATTCACGTTTCTGCAATGTTAAAACAAGAAAAACCATTAATAAAATATTAATATCTCTCTCTACCATTTTGGTCCCTGTGGTTTGGTCAATTTTGCAACTTTAGTCCAAAACTCAATTTTTTTTTGCAAAATGGCAGTTTACTCTTATTAATAAAAACAATAAAAATGTTTATGTTTATTTTTTAAACTTTATTACTTTGGAATATGAGTTTTAAAACCTGTAAAATTTTAAATTTTATAAGTTTAGCACCCTAAATAGTTCAATTTTAATTTTTTTTGGGTTTCCTGTTAACGGAATATGAACACCCTAAACAGCCCACCCATTATACTTTAAAATATAATATACGGAATTATCTATATTTAAAGATAAAGATTTTTACCTTTGCAGCTAGTTGAAGCAATCCGTCCACACTGACCCTCATAAACTTCTTGCCTTCTTTCCATCCCAAAAATCTTGGAATCGTCTCACCTTGAAACCATTCACTTGAATTCTTAAATTGAGGAAAAATCTCCAACACCCACATCTACACAAGAGAATTTATTGAAATTTTATATGGTTTTCGAAATAACTATATTAATTGACATTCACGGGTACCTTGAAGGGCCAGACAAATCCAGCCAAAGAAAAACCTTTAGCGTCTTCTTTTTGCATATTGTGCAAATTGTATATGGCATTATAAGTACTTTCCCAAAAATAATTACCCCATGGATATTGTCTGAATTCTTCTAAATTATCCACAAGGTCTAAAAGCATATTATCAACAACATTGGTTTTTTGCCAACCCAAAAAACCTTGACCGATTAGCATGAGGAGACATATCCGCGTGGCGTCAGCTTCGTTAATCTGGCTAATGTTCTGGAATAAAGTCATTATTCTCCCAAAATTAACAGTTGATCCAGGTTCAAAATATCTGTTCTTAAATGAGTTCGGATGGTCTATAGGTGACCAAGAAGTGTGCCCAAAACGTAGCCCCGTTATTAAACAAAATTGTTTAGGGGTGAATGTAAATAGCTGCCCTCGTAATCTATACGAAATACCAAGACGGGGAAAGGAGTCGATATTTGTAGTTGTGCAACGCCATATAAAAGAAGGCTATCACATATGGTGCATCTATTGTCTAAATATGGACCGAAACACGTCTGCCTAATAGTTGTTTCAATCGCCGGAGTCATCACGTGACGCAAAGATTGTAAAACCAACCACTTTTCTCGTACTTTAATGGTTATTTGCTATATAAGAAAAAAAAAATAGTATACGAATTCAAATAAAAATCTTATCTTTTATTCAATAATCCGCAAACATTTTACCGGGCATGAAGGGGGGTCCATGAAAGCTTCTTCCATCTCTTGGTCGTTTGGCATGTTCCCGAAATCATTTGGCATGTTCACGTGTCGGTTGAAGTCCATAGTGGGGGCCCATAACTAATGTCGAAGAAGTGTGATTAGTGGTCCCAAACGGGTCAACGATATTTCGGATCTTCAACGTTGGGTCTTCAAGTGCTTTGCTTTGCTCCAAAGTGGAGAAAAGTTTCAAAGTGGGTTCAAAGTGTTTTGGTGTTTGTCACATGGGAGGAAACGGCTACTTGTTCTTGTTGACCCGACTTGAATGCCGTCTGACGGGGAACAATAGTTTATTGGGACACGCGCAGTCAAAGGGCTTGGCCATATGTTGGAAAGGACATAAAAAGCAACTGAAATGGCTTGGACAGTTATCTGAAACGGCTCGGCATTGCAGCGGAAACGACTCGGCATTGCAGCGGAATCGGCTCGGCATTGCAGCGGAAACGGCATGAGCATGCAGCGGAAACGGCTCGGCATTGCAGCGGAAACGGCATGAACATGTTGACCCGGCTCGGGCAGTTACATGAAACGGCTCGGGCAGTTTGCTTTTTTACTTTATTAGAGCACATGCGTTGAAACGGCACATGCATGGTGTGGTAAAGGCTTCACTTTTTACTTTATTGGAGCACGTGCCTTGAAACGGCTCAGGCAATTACTTGAAACGACTCGGCAGTAGCTTTATTGAAAGGAGTGTGTTGAAACCGCTTAAAAAATTATTTTTTTCAAAAAAAAATTTCATGTTAAATAAGATCGCAAAATATTCTTACAGCTCCATTGAGAAGCCTTGAAACTCCCTTGAAACAAATAATGGCTGACAAAAACAAGAGTGACGTATACTGCTCTCAACCAGTTAGTAAATCATCAACGTGGATTCTTAAGAAATGGAGAGCACCCAGACAGTCAGGTGAAACTTCATCGTCTGAAACGGCTGTGCCGCATGTGCCGGAAGAAAACAACTTTGTAACTAATCGTCAAAGCTTACACCCGAACAGAGGCGGAAGATGGGCAATTCCAGACGACGAATCTGAGAATTGGTCAAAAGATGTTGCAACATTTTACAGTAATGGGGACGCCCCATTCTGTTATTTAGCTGTTTTCAGTCGTTATGTGGAGTTGGACAAAAAATTTTGGGGCACTCTGTTAGGCTATCGTTGTAATGGCTACCTAACAACAACGGTAATTTCATTAGAACTTTTTTTTTAACAAAATTTGTATTTTTACTGTTTATTACATGTAACTTGTATTAATATAATATTCATTAAACAACATATTGAGGGATGGACTGGAAGACTAATGGCTTGGAGAAGCAGAAACCTACAAAAGGATCCCACGTTAAATTTGCGGTGGACAATTCTTCCACCTCAATTCTATGACACGTTACTACAATCCGTTCCTAAGAGCGTGGTTGGTTATGGAAATGGTAAAGAAAACCCATTTCCTTCCTTTTTTGACGTGGATTTTGTGTTTATCCCACTGCCGATTGACAATAACGAATGGCTGTTGGTGCGATTAGAGTTGGCATCCCAGGAATTAGTTTTGTACCCTTTTGAAGACTTTTGTGGACGACTATAAAAATTTAGAGCAGTTATTATTCTACGGTTGACGAAGCTTAAGGTGTATTTAACTGGTTTGCTGGTGCATTTGCAGTATTGGAAAAAGACAGGCAAACCAGAATGCTGCATAACTCATGAGCTAAACGATAACTACGTGATTTCTGACAGGTCAATCGTAGGCAATGAAGCTGTCTATCTGTGTATGCTTATGGAGCATCTCGTTACAGACAAACCAATTAACATTACTGGAGACGTAAAACAAATATGTTTGTCATATAGACGATTCATGGCTGATAAACTGTATTTTTGGCGGTGTTTGCCACGCCCAAATGCTGTTAAATAAAATAACTCTTCTTTTTAATATGTTTTAATATTTAATATTATATACTCCCATGTAACCCCATTTTCATTTCAAAGCTATAAATACATAGATTACTCCTCCCATTTAACCCTATTCTCATCTCAAAGTTCCCACTAACAAAAAAAAAAAATGGATTCTTGGACCGACGAGGAAGATACTGCTGCTGTCGTTTCGTACGCTGCCGCTCGTGATCTGGGCACTTATTCAGTGTCCGATGCTGCTTTCTGGGGGCAGGTTTTCAACTACTTTTGCATTCACCTACAAGAGACGTCCCGAAGTGTCGATGCCTTGACGACTCGTCTTGCTTTTCTACGCTTTAAATGTAACCGTTTTTTAGGAAGGTGCAAAATTGTTAAAAAAAACTAATCCGAACATGGAAGAAAAAGAGGTCGTTGAAGAGGCCCTGCTCGACTACGCAATACTTTACGACGAGGACTTTGAACACCTTTTAGTGTTTGAAACTTTAAAAATTTATCTGTAATTCACGAAATGAATTTGTAATATTTAGGTTGTATCGTGCAACTTAAATGTATGATTTTTAACCGTTTGTCTATGTGCCCCGTGATTTTACTTTTTTTAGTGTTTGGGCCAAAACAGCCCAAAACAACAAAAATTTCTAGTGTTTGGGCCCAAAGAGCCCACAACGTTTTGTACAACATATTCGGGCCTAAACAGCCCACACGTTATATATGGACGGCCCAAACAGTTTAATGAGACTAATGTTTGGGCCAAAGAGCCCACAACGTTTTATACAACGTTTTATTTTATAATATTTGGTCCAACACTGTGATTTAAATTAACGGCCCAAACAGCCCACTGCGTTTTAAATGAACGGCCCATTTTATTTTTTAAATTATATTTCTAGTGATATTTGGGCCACTTTTATAAAAAATATTTTCTAAAACTAAAACTTGGGCCTGTTTTATAAAATGAACGGCCCGTTTTTTTCCTAATACTTGGGCCACTTTTATTTTGTAATACGTGGGTCTGTTTTGTATGGACGGCCCAAACAGATTATTTTTCTAATGTTTGGGCGCAAACAGGCAACAACGTTTTAAATTAACGGCCCAAACAGCGTCCACTGCGTTATAAAGATTAATTATTACAAAACATATATAAAACTTGGGCCTGTTTTATAAAACATATTCGGCCCAAACAGCCCACTGCGTTTTAAATGAACGGCCCAAACCGTTTGTACACTTTATTTTATAAGATATTTTTTTAAGTTATTTTTATAGGAGCCAAAATTTTTTAAAGGAGACAAATTTTTTTAAAGGAGACAATTTTTTTTATATTAATAACATAAACATTAAACATAAACATAAAAAAAGTAAACAAAACATAATAAAAAAAAATCTAAAACCACTTTTATTTCCTAATACTTGGGCCACTTTTATTTTGTAATACGTGGGCCTGTTTTCTATGGACGGCCCAAACAGCCCACTACGTTTTAAATTAACGGCCCTTTTAATTTTCTAATACTTGGGCCCAAGCCGTTTGTTAACGGACTTAAATTTATGTTTTTTTTAAGTTATTTTTTATAGGAGACAAAAATTTTTAAAGGAGACAATTTTTTTATATAAATAAACATAAACATTAAACATAAAACATAACATAAAAAAAGTAAACAAAACATAATAAAAAAAAATAAAATCTAAAACCAAATCCTAATAGCTTCCCACTCCGAGACATGCTTGAATTCATGTCCCTCGTCATGACGGTAGTTGATCAACGCCACCTCCTTCTGATCGTCCTCAACAAGGTCCGGCATTTCTCTCTCCACCTTCTTGGAATAGCTGTCAAACCTCTCACATTCCAACCACAGCACACGAAACCTGGACGATAAGGCGTCGACGGTCCGGTTATGGCCCGGACCACGAAGCTGCCCAAAAATCTGCTGAACCCGAACCCACAGCCCTGCTGTCCGCGTCGTGGAGGATCGGTCATCGCCTCCTCCCATGCTTCGCACAAAGCGATGTCTTCAACGTCTGTCCAAGAAGTTGCCATGTGAGTCGTTGACGGAGTCGGATAAGATTTCTGTTGAAAACGGTGAAGATTTTTGAATGGGGACGGCGTGGTGAAATGGAGTGGTGAGGGTGTTTATATAGTGGGTAAACGTGGGAACTTGGAAAGGCAACGGGTAAATTTTACGTGGGAACTTGGAACGGCAACGAGTTTCTTTATTTATTTATTTATTTATTTATCTATTTTTGTGGGTAAAAAAGGCGGTTGAATTTCTTTATTTATTTTTTTTCCGTTAACTTGTTAAGTGAACAACCCAAACATATAAACAGCCCAAAACAGAATTAAAATTATTAAAAGTCAACTGCCCAAACACATAAACAGCCCAAACAAATTTAAAATTATTTAAAATGAACAGCCCAAAAAACAGCCCAAACAAGTAACTTTTATTATTATTTAATACAAATTACAAAAAAGATAACATGTAAAAATACAAACATAACTTCGCCAAACCGCTGAAATGGCTAGTAGAGAAAAAAGCTCGGTCTCCAAGCAAGCATTCTTCAGATAACAACATAACTTTGCCAAACCGCTGCTTAGGACTCGGTCCCTCCCCGAGAGCAAATTGAAAGTTAGGAGTGATTCAAACTCTTCTTCTGAAATTCGAGTCAAAACGCTTATAGCAATGATAAAGATGCGTTTTGAACTCGAAAGTTCCATCCACACTCACTGGGTAAGTAGAGGTGGCATTTCTGAAGAGAAAGACACTCCAATATGAGAAACGATATCAAAAGCTAATTTGATAATTAAAGCCCAGGAACATATCTTTTACACCAATAGATACGTGAGATTTCATAAATATTTCTTGCCTTTGATACACGAAAACATCTATGACAATCAAATGAAGAAAGCAGGGTAACATTTTCTATGAGATTTAAGTGTGGTAGAGGGATTCGTTTAACAAGCACACACAAAAAAAAAAAAAACAAAAAAAACAAGTGGGTAAATATATAGTGGGAACAGACGGTCAAACGGCTCGAACAACACGTTGACCCGGCTCGAAGTATAGGTTGAAACGGCTCGGAGCAGCTGTACCGGCTCGGAGCCAGCTGAAACGGCTCGGAGCAGTTGAGACGGCATAAACAGTTAAGCGAAACGGCTTGGAGCCAGCTGAAACGGCTTGGCTTGCAGAAGTGGGGTCCACGTGTGTACGGTATCGGCTCGGCTACAACCTAAGCACACGGCTTGGCTCGTTGAAGGAACTCGGCTAAGATCTTTCAACAGGAGCCGATTGTAACAGCTTGGCTAAGATCTTTCAACATTTTCGGACACGTGGCGTTGACTGCAGGATTCTCAAGCCGTTACAGGCTTTGTCGGACACGTGTCAATCAACGGTTGGCTGGCCGTTTAAAGGAAATCTTGTGCCGTTTCAGCATGCTGAAACGGCTCGGCTCGGCGAGGGGTGTCCATTGGCCAAAATTGAAAAAACGGCGTTGATTTGGCTATTTTCGTGATTTCCCCTTTAATTTTTATAATAATATATAGTTTTTATTATTTTATTATTTAATATATTATAATAGTTTATTATTATATTTACTTTTAATAACATATTTTTCTTTTTTTTTAACATATATTTCCTTTACCTTTTTTTAATAATTGTTTTTTTTTTTGTTTTTTTAAACATATATTAATTTATCGATTAATTTAATACTTCTTTAATAAGTTACGTTTATAACTTTTTTCTAAAAACTTAAGTACGTAGTTGTACTTGATTTCTTGCCCTGACATTCCGTTATAAATTTTGTAAAAAACGAGGTTATACTCAAAATAAAGTATTTATTTTGTATCATAAAACGGTACGATTATAAACTAAATCGTTATAATGGTTTGACTTTCTAAACAGCATGCTTTATTTTCAAATCACCTTTGTTTTACATTATCATTTGCTCAGTTTCGACGCAACGCGTGATATAAAAAAACTAGTAACAATTAAAATACTAATAATATTAAGGACAATAATAATAAGGATAATTATGGGAGGCCCTGGGATGGGCGGGGAGGATCACCGGCCAGGACTCGATATTTCAAAGGGTCCATTATTTAAAAAAAATCCGATATCTGTACGTAAAAAAATTAATAGGGTATATTCATACAAACACCAAAATAGGCTCACTTACAAAAATATTCCTATGATTTAGATTAGTTATTAGCCTATTTGCATTAGTTTTAAACCTTTAATGAGCCCAATACCTAATTTCGTTAAGGCCTAAGGGCACGTTTTTTCAAGCTCGAACAGGGTACACGAATTCTCAGAGCCGGCCCTCAGGATAATAATAATAATTAAAAAAAAAGTCCTCATGAAACCTAAAGGCTTAGAAGGTGACAGTGTTAAATGGATGTATGGGGACTCCTTTCTGGGTATGTTCAATCCATGTTGAAAAGAGTATTTATTTGTTCTGTATTTAATCACAACCAAACAAACATAGATTGACCTTTTGTGTCAAAAATAAAAATTTTCCTTGCGTGATGGTGCACATTTCCGTCCATATTTACCTTTTTTCGTTTTTAGCTCCTAGTGATCTAAGGATGGATGTTATAAATGTTGCCTCATGCCCGCGGTTAGCCCTAAGCCAAGTGAGGCAAAGCCCCTTTCATGCCCCGTCGTAGTGGTGTTTGCGTATTCTTAGACCATCTGTTATGTAGGGACTTTGTTGATAAAAAAAAGTGTTGTCACATAGCGCCACATAGACGAAACCTAAGCAACCATCCTCACGCCACCCAACAGCGCCCCCTGTTATGGTTGTGCGTCCCCTTCTTCTAATGGCGCCCCATCATTTCTTATTCTAATATGGTATAATATAAACTATATTATGATACATTTCACAAGCAGATCTTAAATTTTAAGTAATACAATTATTATTGTTTAAGTTACAACACTTAGGGGCTGTTTGGCAACTTCTGAATAGTTAAGTGCTGAATCAGTAAGATGTCTAAACCATTAAGAGCCAATATAATGCTTAACCGTTCAAAAACAAATGTCTGACCAATTCAGATTAGATGTCTTAACCATTCAGACTTAGTATAATTCTTAACCATTCAGAGGCAAATGTCTGAACCATTCAGACATCTACTTGCGAAACAAACAGTCTGAACCATTAAGTGCTTAACCAATAAGAGGTCTGAACCATTAAGAGTCCCATTAAGAGGTAAACAAACAAACCCTTAATCCATATGTTAAATATTTTTAGGGGTAAATTTGTATTTTAAACAATACTTATACATTTGTCCCCTTAACTTTACTCAACTTTTGGTTATTTAAACAATAATTATACTTTTACCCCTTTATTTTGATTTAACTATCCCACGATTTTTCAATGCTGAAACTTTTTCGTACGTTTTATTCTATTTAATTTGAATATAGTACTGCTATAGTTTTTTTTTAAATTAACAAACATTGATATGTTACGTGAATAATAGTATCTATGGGTGAGCAATAACCAAACCATTAATCGAAACCAAACTGATAACAAACTAAACCAAAACCGAATTAGTCAAAGTTTGATTAACTGAAAATCGAATTAACTGAAAATCGGTTATCTGCTTTTTTTGTTACTCTTTGATAACCAAAATTAACTGAACCGAATCATTCATATATTTCATGTTGAGTTAATTACTGTTTTCGTCCATGTGGTTTGTAAAAAATCACTATTTCAGTCCATTAGTTTAAAAATTGCGATTTCAGTCCCTGCGGTTTCACTTTATAACCATTTCAGTCCCTGTGATTTCACTTTACCATTTCAATCCACTATTCTGTTAAGTACAGGGATTGAAATGGTTACGAGGTGTGTGACAACCCGACTTTCAAAGGTCTTTCCTCGGCACGTTACTTGTTTTCAGAACTGTGTTATATAAATCGTTGCGTTGTAACGAATGCGCGTTTGTTATATGGTCATTTTATTATTATCATTGATCTTATGATTATTGAATAGGATTAGGACTTTGTAAACTCATTACATTAACTGTTTGACAAACTTAACTTCTGCACTATCACATTGACGAAACATTGGACCCCCGTTGCATACCCGAACTCGACGAAACACCATTGTTGCACTATCACCTCTACCTGACGAAACTTGGGAAGTTTCGTCGCCCCACTTATGTTTTCTCGTCGCCGAGATGGGCTTATGGCCCAAGCAAGGCCCAATCATGATTCGTATATATATCTATGTATTATACACGGAGTTTTATTTAGCAAACCCTAGTATCTCCTTCTCCTCTCTAATACTGACGACAACCTTACACTCACACAAAGTTTTCCCCTCTCACCGATTCAAGTACTGTGATTCCTTTCGATTCTCCGGTGAGTGCGACAACCCTTGCTTTAATATGTATTGCTTGTCTAGGTTTTGTATAATCTGTGGGTTGCTCATCGACAATGTTAATCATGAATATGTATAGTTTTAATGAAACTGTTGGAGTATCCTGTTGATGATATAGATATAGTAATCATCTAGGGTGTATGTTAAAAACATGGATCTGGTCATACATGAGATAATCTGATAAGGAATTCTGAAACTTGATAGTATCAAGGTGTTGGACCCAGTATGGCCTTAAAACAACTTCTTTTCACGTAATATGGCAAGTGATTTCAGTAGATGTGAAAAAGATGTGCGGAAATGGAAATCAGACTTTCAAGAAACAAGACATACAGAATTATCAAGTTTATATCACTTTGAAACAAAATGGTTTACAAGGTGATTGTAAGATTATTATCTAGTACAAATGAATCTTGAATTCTCCTGGTTGAGCCTTCTATTTATAGAAGGCTGGGTGCATGAATAAACAATACTTTATTCATGCAATAAGTCCTGCAAAAGTGGCCAATTGACATATTCATTGAATCCAACGTTCATGTTGCCCTTTTCATAATGATATCCAATAATGTCAACTTGCTTCGGTAATTGTGGCAGGATAGAGCCAATGATAATCCAATAATCGTCAGAAACTGATCATATTTCAGATCTATCAGAAGTGACCTTTTCTGATAATCCAATTCAGCTCTTGATCAACTTGTGTTTCTTTGAAGTAGATGCTGTGCATTTCAATTGTCCCATCCAATCTTCTTTTTCTTGTTCGTGATCTTCAGGATTGTGATCTCTTCATAGATCCAGTTGATTGTGATTTTCTTCAATACTTACAAATAAAGTTTCCTAATAGTTTCCCCCTAAGTATTGTAAGAAAATGAACTATCTTATGAACAAAAAATTTCCAAACAGTGGAAATATAATACTTGCAAAATTAAACCAGTTACTGATGTTCTCTGAAAAATAAATTACATAAAAGAGAAAAATTCAAATGAACAGGTTCTTCAATGCAGCTTCAATCTCTTGTGCACATCTCCTTTCTTTAACTGCTTTTTGTAGGAGATATACTTGTTGCAGCTGACATACATGTCTTTGTACCATTCTCTTGCTTGGATCCATTCTTCAATCATTTGCTCAATTTCTTTCCTGTCTTCCTCCAAGTTCTTTCCTATCTTCTGAAGATGTTCTTGTCTTTTATTCATGGTTTTCAAGATATACTTCAGAGTTTGATTTGAGTACTTACAGATGTCAACACTTCTGAATAGAGATTTGTTATTATCATGATCTCTGAAGATTACGCCATAGTTAGGTTTTTCATTTTTACTTGTCAGCCTAATGATGTCTCCAGATCTTGCATCTTCCAATATTTCTGAGGGAACTTTTGTCTTTGGTGATCTGACATACACCTTTTTGTTGTGTACATGCTCATAATTGATGCATAGATCAAAGTCTGAAAAAGCCATTCTTTCAAATAGCAATATTCCAGCCTTTGATATGCTATTTAATGCCCTTCTGACTTCTTGGTTATTTTTTTTCCTTTTCATAGTGATCCTTTAGAAACAGAATGTCTAAAGGATGCAGTTGGTCAGCTATTCCTTCATTAGTCACCTTTTGTTCTTCCCCATTTTCTCTCTGAAGTGTGTATCTGTTTTGCACATTTGTTCCTCCAACATCATCGGTTGCAACTATCACTTCATCCACCTTTAAAATTCTCCTTACTGGATTCTCATTTTGTTTGTGAATGCTGCCTGACCCTCTTTTTATCCCTTCTTCTCTTAAAGTCAGTCTGGTAGGAGTCAGTGATCTTGGTTGTTCATCTTCTTTTGTTAAATAGTAACTCACCAGATTGTACTCAGGAAATATCATTACATCCCTGGCAATCTCTTTAACCATGACAGACTTGGTTTCAGAGATTTTTCTCTTAACAATCTTTGATTTTCTTGATGAGTCACCTTCTTGGTTCATTTCATTCATTGTTTGTATATTCATATATTTACTTATGGCTGAGTCATCAGACAATGTTAATGTTGGATTTGGGACAGATGCTAGCAATTTCAAATTTGTAATAACTTGAGGTTTTGCAGTTGCTAACCTTTTCAGCATTTCATCTCTTGGGACATTTGGAGGTGGTCCCATCATTGTGGTTCCAGCTCTGGTGATTGGTGTGGTTGATGATTGTTGAGGGGTTGACTTTGGAGCTTCTTGATGTGAGCTTTCAGCAGGAATTTCTTTCATGAGTTCTTGGGGATCCACTTTGGCCAATCTTGCAATGTTGAATTGCATCTTCTCTATTAGTTGTTGCACCTCTTTTACCTATTTTGAGTTGCTGGTTATGTTTTTCTGAACATTGGTGAATTCAGTTTGAGCTTTCGTCTGAATTACAACCCATTCTTTTGACAACTTCTCAAGGGCATCTATGATACTGTTATTGCTTGCCCTTAGCATGGTAACTTCCTCCAAAACTTTGTTTGAACTACTTGATTGCCTTGATTCTACTGTATTTGCAACTTGTGCCTTGATCTTTTCTATTTCAGTGAGAATCTTCTGGATTTCTGATGCAGAGATGTTGGATTCTAGTGCCTTTTCTTTCATCTTTTGAAGAGACTTTAGTGCTTCAGTGTTTTCTTCAGTTTGTTTCTTTATTGCCTCCACTGATTCTGACAAAGTCTTCATATCAGCCCTTTGACCTTGTATTTCTGACAGCAACATATCAAGTTTTTCTTCAACTGGATTTCTTTTGCAGACTTTGTAAACATTTTCCAGCACTGTTTCTAAATTTTCTAGGTTCATGGGTGTTTCAGGGATATTGGGAACAACAGATGTTCCTTGTAACATACCAGATGCAAACACATTTGCTGCTGTTTTGGAAATGATAGGGTCACTTTTGGCTTTACCAGATTTTGGTGCAGCTTTAAGTTTACCAGAATCATCTCCACCAGTGATGAAAAACTCATTTTCACCCTGGATTTCCTTATGTCCTTGAACCATATCAACATACGATTCTCCACAAGTTTTTGAGGTAAACAAATTACCTTTAGACAGATTTCCTTGATCAGTTTCCTGATCTCTATCTGTTGGAATCTCATCCTCTTCCTCATTTTCTGATTCAGAGTTGAGATTAATGTAACTAGTAACCTCCTCATCAACCTTAGTTGTTCTGTATTCTATCTTGTAGGATACATTAACTGAGCTTTTTGATTTTGTTTCTTCTCTGTGAGACTCAACTAAAACAGTGTTTAAAAGAGATGTACCAGCAATGTGAGATTCATCATAATGTATGACTTCAGTGGCTTCAATCTCAGCAGCATGCGTTTCTCCAGCAATATGTGATTCTGCAAAATGTTCTTGATGAATTTCAAATTCATGATGAGTTCCTGCTTCATGAATCTGTTGACTTTCAGCATGTTCTTTCTTGTTTTCTGGTGAGTTAGCTATCTCCAGAATTCTTTTTCCTTCTGCACCCTCTTTTTCTAATGGCGAGGACTTCTCATCATCTCCTTTTTCTGTTGATGAAGAACAGTTCACAACTTCTCTGCTGGGCTCTTCTGTTGGAGAATCTGATTTGGTCAGAAGTTCTTCATGTTGTATTCTGTATTGTGAGTCTGGTGTAACGAGGCATATCATGCTTTCTGGTAACACAGGGATATCTTTGTCTGATTCCCATCCATGATTTGAACTCCAGGCCTTCATGGTGTTTGACCTCCAAACATCTTCCAAAATTGGAATTTCCATGTTTCTTGTAGCAAATGTTTCAGAGATGAAAATAGAGATTAACCTTGGATATGGCAGATGTGAGTTTATTCTTCCATTTCTGGTGATGAATGACCTTTTGAGTAGGTTAAAAATTTCTGACCCATAATCAATTTTGAACCCAGTTATGAGTCCATACATGATTGTTAGAATAGCTTGACTGATTTGATCAGTTCCTCCTATCTTTGAAGTGAGACATTTGTTTAGCACTTCCATCATCACTTGCCAGATGGCTGGCAATTCACTTCTTCTAATTGCTCCAATTTTGTTGATATCCTTTTTCTTGTAGCCAAGCCCAATAATGAAGCTTATTAATTCTTCTTTGCTTGGAGGTTCAACATAACTATCAAGAATAGGCAGTTCAAGCCACTCTCTTACTCTTGCAGGAGTCAATGTTACAAAACACTTCCCAATACATGAGCAGATGCCTGATTTTATTCAACTTCATTAAAAGTGCAAACAAATTGCTGTAGTAGCCTTTCTGGTACCTCTCTTCCTTTTGTTAGTGCTCCTGAGATTAGACATTTTGTGAGATATTCTACCAGAAGTTGACATCTTATGTCATACTCCGAGTGCTCTGTATTCATCAGCAGATTGTTATCCTTCATTGGTAGAAATTCTGCATCTTCAACAAAAGGAACTTCATGTTGAACAATTGGGATGTTGAGGTTTACTTCTGCCATTTTTGATCTTTGTGAGTTAGGGTTTGAAATTTTAGGGATTTTTGAATTGTAAGTGAGAAACAAGGGATTTTCAAAGTTGAAGTTTTTGTGAGGAAGGTGAGTGATTTTTGAATTTATGCTAAGTGTGTGTTATATAGGAGTGTTTCAGCAGAGCATTGTTGGTGTATGGAGTTGAGGGGGTTTAGAACGTGGCATGTAATGGTGGTTAAGATCTCATTAAATGTCTTTATAACCATTAGATCGTGTAACGTGAGTTATTGGTTCGGAAAGTAACCGTTGGATCGTGGGCATCAAGACATTAATGAGATGGTTTTTCATGTAATCGTGGTTATGCCTTTTCAACTTGTCCCTTCAATTTGTAGTTTCTTCAATCATTTCTTCACGAAAGTATTGAACTGATTTTTGATTGGAGAAAACTATCGATTCTATGACACCTTTTCATCTTTGTGGACCCCATTAGATAGGAGGTCCAATTACCTTCCTTCATCTGCATCCTCTTTTCTTTGTAAGTCAACAGTCCCATTCTGATGATGTCATCAGAAATTTAACATAAATTCTGTTGAACATATGTATTGCCTTTTGTTCTGACTTCTGTTGACCTTTTAGATGTGGTCAATAGAAGTCAACAGAGTTTTCGACAGAATTTCTTCGTTGAATTTTCCCCCTAAACTTGTGATCCTTTTCAACAGATTTTGAAGTTTTCTTTATGACAGATTTTTTTTTTTTTTTGAGATGAGAGGGAATAAGTTAAGAGCAGAAGACTCACATTTGTTTTTCTGGTGGCATCCATGTCTCTTGGCTTTTTCTGAAACATTTTATCATCTTGAAATTTTATCAGAAAAATTTTAGATTCATTTTTGAATTTCCAGATTTTGTCTCCTGTCATCAGAAACTTTGAGTTTTGAGTCAGAATTTTGATTTCTGATTATCATTTCATATTTACCCTTTCCCAAAAATATAAACCATAAACCAGATAACAAACAAGCAGAACATATTAACAGAGAAAAATTAGTACAGGTGAAGCAAACAAAACCTAATCAATATCTATCCCTTCACCATGTTCCATTTCCAGGAGCAACAACAGATCAGTTATCAACCCAAAGTTGTGGTTGGTGGGTACAAGCATGCTGAGACCCATGTTTTCTTGAAGTCTCATATCAGCTCTTGGATAACTTACAGGAATGCCTGCAAAGTCTAGCTGGCTCGTGATTATCTTTGTCAGAAAACGAGGATACATCAAGAATGGCTTGCCAACCCACATATTGCTTGCAAAATCACTCATTAGATAATGAGAGAAGTTGTAAGGTACTTTGAGTACGAGTGCCGGTATAGACTCCATCAATCTGAGAGATATTTCATGATGATTGATGACCTTCTTTGAAAAGCATGCACCCATCTGTGTGACCAGATATTGCCATGGCTTGATGAAGACATGTTTGTTGATTGCTCGTTGTTGGGTTTGTGTGTGGTAACCCATTTGCCTTAAGACATCATCCTTCTGAGCCCTTGTGAACATCAGGACGTCATTATCATCATCAAGTTGAAGAGTTGTCCTGATGGTGGCTTCATTAAACAAAATTTCTTGATTTAGCACCTTACTCTTGATGGCCATCTGTTCCCTGTTCTGATACTCAGATAATGTTGCATTTTTCCAGAAGATTTGAAGAATCTCTGGATGAACAGTTATATGAGCAGTGAGGGCATAGCTCAAGTTGCTACTCATGAGCATCTTAAGCACAACTTGACACCCTTCCCATTGAGGACCTCCCAGATTGGTCCTTAATCTAAGGTTATAATATGGATAAAGAACAAGTGGGAAGCATTCATCTTTGATGGAGTTCATTTTTTTTGAGTGTGTGTGAATATGAGGTGAAGAAGAGGAGTGAAGAAGACAGATTTTAATTCAAAGTGGTGAATATTTATAGTAAATTTAATATTTGGCATAAATGGAAGCTACCAACTTGTAGATTTTCTTCACCGCAATCTCTGTTATTTTAATGATTACCAGAGGACAGAAAAAAAATAATAGAGTTAAGTTTCTTCTCCACTACACTTGCATTAAATGATTTAGGCGGCCAATTTCTGGTAATGTATCATTGTAGCCTACCAATATGTCACTTCAACCTTCTTAATACATGATGGGGTGTAATAAATGAAGGAGAGAGAAAGTTCCATATTAACGAGTTCCCAGAAATTTTCTGTTGAATGACGTTATCAGCACTAACAAGAATAAAAAACCTCTTTATATATATATATATATATTAAAAATTTGCCAATGTACAATTTATGAATATACAGTCAAGAGATATAAATAAGGATGATGACATGCTGCAATTTGTTTTAATGAATTACGTTAATTCTGATTATCCAGCATATTTTCTGATGATTCACCAGAATTCTGATGATTTATCAGGTGTTCTGATGTTGTATCAGATTTTCTGATCACATCATCAGAATTTATGATAAGTTGCCATATTTTCTGGTGATTTATTAGATATATGATTTTGATTATCACTAAAGCAGTTTATCAAGCATTTTTCTGGTGATAAAATTATCTTAGTAATTTTTATCATTGAACTGACCATAACTTAGCAGATTATTTGTTAAGCCTTCAACATAGGCTTCTTTCTCTATGGTCAAACGTCCATACCTTATGCATCCATATCCCATGATCCTACCTTTTACTCCATATCCAAAATTTACCATTCTACCCAGCTTTGAAACAAAGTTGCTGAGTAAGTTCCTGTCCCCAGTCATGTGCTTGGAGCTTCCTGAGTCGCAGTACCAGATCTGCTGCACATGATGGTCCTGAAATGGAATGATTAGAGGGTTTTTGGTACCCAGGCATGCTTGGGTACTGTTTCTGATGGAATCCTAATAAGTTTATTTCTTCTTCTTGGTTTTGCATCAGAAACTCTGTTATATGCTGAGCCATTAACAGATTTTAAAATTTTCTTTTGAAGATGGTGTTGAACAAGCTTCAGTATGTCAACACAAATACAAGAGTTATCAGAATTTTATGATATTTCTTCTTGTGATGGAATGAGTGGATAATTTTGAAAAGATGAGTGAACTGCTTCTGGAGTCTTTACAGATTCTTGACTGCATTCACTTTTTTTTGTTTTGAAGTTTGGTTTTTCAAAAGAGTATTCAGAGCAAGTTATTTTGCAAGATTCATATTCAGATTCTGATGAAAATTTATCAGAATTCTGATGAGTTGCTTTTACAAAGACAGTGGGTTTATTTCCATTTGATCTTGTATATAACCTAAACCCTCTCCTTTGTTCTTAGGTGTGGACTCAATAAAATTTATGAACTCTTTGGCTTGTTGAAAACCTCTTACATTGATTTCTTTACCATTGATTTTCTTGTAAAGATCTTTTCTTTCATTTTCATAAAACTCAATTTTAGCTCTTTGATCTAAACTATCCTCTATAAGAAGTTGGTTTTCAAGAATGATTTTATTCAAAGTCCTTTGCAACTCATCAGATTTTCTAATATCTGATTGATGTTTTTCTTGCAGATTTAGAAAATCTGACATGAGCTTGTTTAGCTTGTGTTCAAGATCAAGATTGTCTAAATTTTACCTTTTGTTCTGAAGTTTCTGGTAGACCTTTAGAAAGTGCCACGAGGCAGAAATTTGCCAATTCTTCTTCTTCTTCATCATCAGAAGAATCATTAGATAACCATGTATCTGTTCCAGCAATTAAGCTTACTTGTTGCTGCTTCTTTGCTTCTTCAAGCTTCTTCTCATAATAGGCAACATCCTTCAGCTTTTTGGTCTTACATTCTGATGCATAATGACCTCTCTGCTTGCACTTGTAACACACAACTTCAGCCTTCCCTTTATCCTTAGATCTAAATTCCTCTTTAGATCTCCCATCCATCCTTCCTTTGTCACTTCTCTGGTACCTCTGGCTTCCTCCCCTTAACCTCTGCTCAAATGTTTTGGTGAGCAGTGCTATTGCTTCAGCAAAAGCTGAAAAGTCTGATGATGTATCAGAAATTTCAAGATTTTGGCTGTTTGATGGCTGTGGATCATTGGAAGTTGTTGATCTTTGTAAGTTTGAGATTAGAGCTAAAGATCCCCCTCTTTGAATGGTTTCTTCAAATATTTCTTCCTCTCTGGGGACCAGATGCTGTATAAGTCATGAAGACTCATGTTTCCTAGTTCTAAGGTTGATGATAAAGTCATGGTTAGACTTCTCCATTCTCTAGGAAGGGCATCAAGAAATTTTATGTTTCTTTCATCATTTGACTTTGTTATCCCAAATTTCTTTAGCTCGTTTAAAAGTTTTGTAAATCATTGATATGTATCATTTAATCTTTCATTTGGCAAACTTTTAAACTTTCATAAGACGAGACATTATTTGTTCTCTTGTTTCTTCTCATCCTTTCTCCTCCTTCACAAAGATTTTCCAACTGATCCCATATTTCCTTAGCTGATGCACATGCATCAACTTGGGAAAATATGTCATTGGGGATGGCCATTATTAAAAGTGACTTTGCCCTTTCATCCCTAGCCACCTTTTCCTTGTCTTCCTCACTCCAAAGTATTTCACTTTTGGTAGCTTGGGAGGCAGGGATAGCAGGTGATTGGCCAGTTGCTGGAATAGCTGGTATAACAGTCATTGGTATATGTGGAGCCCTTTCAATGGATTGAAACAGAGCTCGGTCATGACCATTAAGGAAATTGACCATCCTGATTTTCCATTGGGGGTATTCCTCTCTGACCAGAGTCGGAGATTTGGACATAGAACCAATGTTAAAAGCATTTATTCCAGGATTGAAAGCTGGCCATATTTAGAGAAAAGAAGATGAGCGGTTGATCGTTTGAAAATAGTTTATTCAATCTGCTCTGATACCAATTGTTGGACCCAGTATGGCCTTAAAACAACTTCTTTTCACGTAATATGGCAAGTGATTTCAGTAGATGTGAAAAAGATGTGCGGAAATGGAAATCAGACTTTCAAGAAACAAGACCTATAGAATTATCAAGTTTATATCACTTTGAAACAAAATGGTTTACAAGGTGATTGTAAGATTATTATCTAGTACAAATGAATCTTGAATTCTCCTGGTTGAGCCTTCTATTTATAGAAGGCTGGGTGCATGAATAAACAATAGTTTATTCATGCAATAAGTCCTGCAAAAGTGGCCAATTGACATATTCATTGAATCCAACATTCAAGTTGCCTTTTTCATCATGATATCCAATAATGTCAACTTGCTTCGGTAATTGTGGCAGGATAGAGCCAATTTCAGACAAGTGGGGTATTTCATCAGAATTCTGATAAAACCACTTCATCAGAAATTCTGATGAACAAATCATCAGAAAAATCCTGATGATCAGAATCATCAGAAACTGATGATATTTCGATCTATCAGAAGTGACCTTTTCTTATAATCCAATTTAGCTCTTGATCAACTTGTGTTTCTTTGAAGTAGATGTTGTGCATTTCAATTGTCCCATCCAATCTTCTTTTTCTTGTTCGTGATCTTCAGGACTGTGATCTCTTCATAGATCCAATTGATTGTGATTTTCTTCAATACTTACAAATAAAGTTTCCTAACACAAGGAATTACCCATTACAAATTTTTAGGGTATGTATCCAACTATATTGAATTGCGGATACAGAAATAGGGGACGATGACTGTTTTAACGATAATTATGTGTTCATGATCAAATGATAATCGGAATTATGTGGAATGTAATTGATGATTGAGTAATGATTTCAAACTGATTGTATCGTCATGAATGAAACAGTTACAGTTAGGGTTTTCGCATGACTAGCAAAAGATAAGGCCACAACGAAACATATTAGAGTTTAGTCACAACCCACACACGATGAAACATATTGAGTTTCCTCCCACCCGCACACGATGAAACATCTTAGAGTTTCGTCAACGAATAACCATGAAGTCTTGTCACACATTGGCTGACGAAAGTATGATGTTTCGTTGCCTTGGGGTTTCGTCGTTGGGACATAAGCTCACCAACAGATTGTAACTTTGAACATGTATGATAATGAATGACTTCTTGTTAATGAAACCATGTTGCATATTGTTAATGATGATCAATTATAATCAAGGAGACATGATTTGGTTTTTCGTATAGCACTTAACTGTTAAGCATTGTTATAGAGCATGCATGTGAATTATGGGTTTGACTGAGTTTGTATAACTGTTATGCGCTATTCGATGATCGCTGATTGAATACACCTTGTGACTTTTATTTATACGTGAACCTTGCGAATATGAAACGGATCACGCATACAAGTATACCGTAGGCTTTGACTGATTTAGTGTGTGTGCGAGTAACTAGTCATACCGAGCAAACCAAGGTGAGTTCACTCCTCTTAAAAACAAGCATGCGTCCGGTGGGGACAAATCAAACTGAAAAACTTGTAAACGGATTTTCGTAAACCCATATCCTTGCAGGGGATATGAGGCGGTTTTCAAATACCCACATCCTTGCAGGGGATATGAGGCGGTTTTCAAATACCCACATCCTTGTAGGGGATGTGAGGCGGATTTCACAATGCTATCCTTGCAGGGGATATGTAACGGTTTTCAGTACACGTTAACGTTGGATAATACACTCACTCTCTATCACTTAAGTCCCATCATTACTACCGGTTGTTGCTTGTAGGGCAACGGGGTTATTAATTGATCGCGCTATTAGGTTTGGCACCCTCACGACGTACCTGGATAGGACGGGCGTGAACTAATAACTTTAAATCATGACCAATGTTTGATAGAGCATTGGGGAAGGGCAAAAAGGGCCGTCTGCGGTATCGAGTTATTATCAACTTAACAAATCATAACACACTACTTGGTATTAAACGGATAAAGCAAACTGTGAACTCACCAGCCTGTCTGACACACTTTTTCTGCATGCTTGCAGGTCCTTAGGTACTTGGATTGGAACTTGCTATCTGGGAGTGCTGGAGTCGTCATGGGTCGTAGCTCTTGGATACAAGTTTAATTTTTATCGCACATTTATTTGAAACACATGAAAACATTATTTACCTTATGCTTCCGCTGAGCAAATTGGTTTTGATTGTGTTTGGATTTACTTTATGAAATAAATGGAAACTTTTATCAAATTCTATGTTATGGTTCAATGTAATTGGTGGCTAGATCCTGGTACGTCACACGCCCCGCGATGTTCCCGTATATGGTATTTTGGGGGTGTGACAGTTTGGTATCAGAGCCACTGGTTATAGTGAACTAGGTTTTAAAACGTTTTCATAAAACCAGACTATAACCAAACAGTATCGAAAGCGACCATGACACTCAGCTCTAGATTGTAAGGTTCGTCCTCTGTTTACCTTATACATTACTTGTTTAGTAATCACACACTCACGACTTGCATGAAACTACATACTAGATACCATGATGTGATTACCTGTGCTGCATGTTTTAGTGAAATTCGATAGTGTGATACTACCCTTCGACTTTTGTGATCATTAATTCAGTAATGCTATCGTTCTGTTATTTGAAGGTGGGGGAAACTTTTAGCGCAAGTTAAGAGGCACTGAGATAAGCATGCAAATTGCCTTATTATTATGGGTGCACACATAATAATAACGTGAGGTGCATGTGAGTCCCAGTGAGGCTTAACAAGTGTGAGAAGGGTTCCGCCCTGTTGTTTGGTGTAAACTTTGTAGTTTATAGATGTCAACGTGAGGTTTGACTCCTACCTTATTTCGATTCCTAAAATTTTCCCTCTTTATATTTAGAATCATGAGTGGACGAGGTCATGGACGTGGTCACATCGCGATGACCCAAGTTGAGCTGACAAACTTAATCAACACACGTGTGGCTAAGGCTTTGGCAGCCTACCAAGCTCGTACGAAATGTGCCGAATACTCTTTAATCTTGTGTCGCGTACACAACTCTTACCCCTGTGTTGTATTTTCTTTCATCCATTAGGTCAGCAAGCGCAGCAAAATCAAAACAATCCACCTGCTTGTACGTTCAAGACGTTCATGGATTGTAAGCCACAGACCTTCAGTGGGACTGAAGGGGCTGTAGGACTCCTGCATTGGTTTGAGAAGGCAGAATCGGTGTTTGCAATGTGTAACTGTCCTGCTGGGGATAGAGTGAAGTATGCTACAGGCACACTCAAGGATGGTGCCCTGACATGGTGGAATGCCCAGGTTCAGATGTTGGGCATTGAGGTGGCAAATGCCACTACCTGGGACGATTTTAAGGAATTGATAAGGGAGGAGTATTGCCCTCGTAATGAGATTCAGAAACTGGAGAATGAGTATTATGATCTGAAGATGGTGGGATCCGAGATTGAGGCATACGTGAAACGGTCTCATGAGTTGGCTATCATGTGCCCGAACTTGTCCCGACCTCCGCACCGGAGAATAGAACTGTTCATCATGGGATTAGCTCCACGGGTGAAGAGTTTGGTTACTGCAGTGAACCTCAACAACTTACCTAAGATTATCCATTTGGCTCACAAGATTACAGATCAGGAGGTGGAGTGTGGCTCGCTACCACCGCGCATTTCTGCCACTACTGCTGCTGCAACCACAGTTACTACGCCAGCTAGTGATAACAAGCGTAAATGGAGCGATACTAACAAAGCAACCAGTGCAAGTCAATCTCAGAAGAATCCTGACAACAACAACGCCCGCAGCTTCAGCCAGTCATCTTCTGTCAACCAGAATCAGAACCACAGCCAGACTTCCGGTTACGCAGGAAAACAGCCGAAGTGCAATAAGTGTGGTTACCATCACTATGGTCAGTGTAGTCGAGCATGTCAAAGGTGTGACAAGTTGGGTCACATGGTGAAAGATTTTAGAGCTCCACACCCCAAGCAACAACAGCAACAATCTCAGCAACAACAACAAAGGCAGCAACCCCAGCAGAATCGAGGCAACAATAGGGGATGCTATCAGTGCGGCAGTGAAGGGCACTTCAAGAAGGATTGCCCGCAATTGAACCAGAATGCCAACAACAACAATGGGGGTAACTGCCACAACAACAACAACAACAACAATGCTGGGAATAATAACAATGGGAATAACGGTGGGAATGGCGCTCGCGGTAGGGCGTTCACTATTGGGGCATGCGATGCAAGGAACGATGGAAATGTCGTGACCGGTACGTTCTCTGTTAATGGTATTATTGCTTCTGTGTTATTTGACTCTGGTGCCGACTGGAGTTATGTGTCTTTGGGGTTCAGTCGTTAGCTAGGGTTGACTCCTGTGTCTCTTGTGAATAAGCATGTAGTGGAAATAGCTGATGGTAAGTCGATAGAAGCCACACATGTATACTTAGGGTGTAAACTCGATCTTCTAGGTCAAGTGTTCGACATTGACCTTCTTCCCATCACTCTCGGTAGTTTTGATATAGTCATTGGTATGGACTGGTTGTCCAAACTCGGAGCAGAAATACTTTGCAAGGAGAATATTGTGCATGTACCTCTCCCTAGCGGGGAATTATTATCTGTCCAGGGTCATCGAAGCGGTGCAACTGTCAACATTATTTCATCTATGAAAGCCCAGAAGTGTTTACGAATGGGCTACCCTGCTATTCTTGCACTTGTTACTGATACTCAGCGCAAAGAGAAGAAAATCAATGATATACCAGTCGTACGGGAGTTTCCTGACATTTTTCCCGAGGAACTTCCGGGTTTACCTCCACATCGTCAGGTGGAGTTCCACATTGATCTTACACCAGGAACACCTCCGATTGCTCGCGCACCATATCTTCTTGCACCAGGGGAGTTGCAAGAATTGTCGAATCAACTTCAGGAACTGTTGGATAAGGGCTTTATCCGACCCAGTTCTTCGCCTTGGGGAGCCCCAGTTTTGTTTGTGAAGAAGAAGGACGGGTCTTTTCGTATGTGCATAGACTATCGAGAACTCAACAAGGTGACTGTCAAGAATCGTTATCCTCTGCCACGTATCGACGAATTATTTGACCAGTTGCAAGGGTCCAGTTTTTACTCGAAGATTGACTTAATATCGGGCTATCATCAGATGAGGGTCCGAGAGGAGGATGTTCCTAAAACAACTTTTCGCACGCGGTATGGTCATTACGAGTTTCTGGTTATGCCATTCGGGTTAACCAACGCACCAGCGGTGTTCATGGATCTCATGAACCGCGTATGTAAACCGTATCTTGACGATTTTGTCCTCGTGTTTATCGATGACATTCTGATCTATTCGAAGAACAAGGAAGATCACGAGCGGCACCTACGTCTTATCTTGGAGCTTCTGAGGAAGGAGCAGCTTTACGCGAAGTTTTCTAAGTGTGACTTCTGGATTCGAGAAGTACACTTCCTTGGTCATATTGTGAACGAATTGGGAATACACGTAGACCCTGCTAAGATCGATGCTGTCAAAAATTGGGATGCGCCGAAGAATCCTTCGGAGGTGCGGCAATTTCTTGGTCTCGCTGGGTACTATCGCAGATTTATTAAGGACTTCTCGAAGATTGCTCAACCTCTTACCTCATTGACGCAGAAAGGCGTTGTATACTCCTGGGGAACGAAACAAGAAGAGGCTTTCCAGTTGCTAAAACAGAAACTCTGCAGTGCGCCGATTTTGTCTTTACCTGAAGGAACATAAGATTTTGTGGTTTATTGTGATGCTTCCATTCAGGGTCTCGGTTGCGTGTTGATGCAACGCAACAATGTGATAGCTTATGCTTCTCGACAACTGAAGGTTCATGAGAAGAATTACACGACCCACGACTTGGAGTTAGGGGCCGTGGTGTTTGCGTTGAAAATCTGGAGGCACTACCTGTACGGTACCAAATGCACCATCTACACCGATCACAGGAGCCTTCAGCATATTTTCGACCAGAAGGAATTAAATATGCGACAGCGTCGCTTGGTAGAACTACTGAACGACTACGATTGCGCCATCAAGTATCATCCGGGTAAGGCTAACGTTGTAGCTGATACCCTTAGTCGGAAGGAAACGAAACCAAAGCGTGTTCGCGCCTTGTAGCTCACCATCTACTCAAACCTCCCAAACCAGATCCGTTCGGCACAAACCGAAGCATTTAAGGGGAAAACATTGAAGCTTAGTATTTACGGGGCATGGAGAAACGACTTGTGGAGAGATCGGATGGTATCCTCTACTTTATGGAGCGGATATGGATTCCTCTGTATGGTAACGTTAGAGACCTTGTGATGGACGAAGCGCACAAGTCTCGATACTCTGTTCATCCAGTTTGGATAAAATGTATCAGGATCTCAAGGTTTTGTACTGGTGGCTGAAGATGAAGGCCCACATCGCGACTTATGTAAGCAAATGTTTGACTTGTTCAAAGGTCAAGGTGGAGTATCAGAAACCCTCAGGTCTACTTCAGCAACCAGAGATACCCATGTGGAAATGGGAACAAATCGCCATGGATTTTGTCACCGGGCTACCAAGAACTCAAAGCGGGAATCATACCATCTGGGTGATCGTTGACCGTCTCACGAAATCTGCACACTTCCTCGCAATCAAAGAAACTGACAAGTTCTCGCAGTTGGCTGGTATTTATATAAAGGAAGTGGTTTCCAGGCATGGAGCGCCGACCTCCATTATCTCCGATCGAGATCCACGTTTTATATCTGATTTATGGCAAGCGATGCATAAATCATTTGGCTCACGTCTTGACATGAGCACTGCGTATCACCCTCAAACAGATGGTCAGAGTGAGCGAACCATCCAGATTTTGGAAGACATGCTCCGGGCATGTGTTATCGATTTTGGTAAAGGTTGGGAGAGACATTTGCCCTTGGTGGAGTTTTCTTACGATAACAGTTACCATACCAGTATCCAGGCAGCCCCGTTCGAGGCTTTGTACAGGCGGAAATGTTGATATCCTCTCTGCTGGGCTGAAGTGGGTGATAGCCAAATCACAGGCCCGGAGCTTGTGCTCGAAACTTCTGAGAAGATAGTACAAATCAGAAATCGTATGGCGGCGGTGCGTGACCGTCAGAAAAGCTACGCTGACAAGCGTAGGAAACTTTTGGAGTTTGCTGTGGGCGATCGCATGATGTTAAAGGTCTCACCCTGGAAGGGTGTGGTACGTTTTGGGAAACGCGGCAAGCTCAATCCGCGTTATGTCGGGCCATTCAAAATTCTTGAACGAATCGGTAAGGTGGCATACAAGCTCGAGTTACCTGCTGAGTTGGGTAACGTTCATGATGTGTTCCATGTTTCTCAGCTGAAGAAGTGTTTATCAGATGAAACACTTGTAGTACCATTTCAGGAGCTGAAAATTGATGATAAGTTGCAGTTTATTGAAGAACCAATTGAAATTATGGACCGGGAAGTTAAGGTTCGTAAGCACAGTCGTATTCCGATCGTGAGAGTTCGTTGGAACTCAAGACGTGGACCGGAGTTCACATGGGAACGCGAGGATCAAATGAAGCTCAAGTACCCACACTTATTCCCTGAGGACAAGTCCAAGTCTGGCAAATCCAAATCTAGTGCAACTAATGAATTTCGGGACGAAATCCCCCTTCAAGTTGGGGATGATGTGGTACCTGGGGAAAATCCACAGTCATCCTGATTTGACACTTCGCTGCTTTTGGGTTCTTATCAAATTTCGGGATGAAATTTCTTTCAAGTTGGTGATGATGTGACAACCCGACTTTCCAAGGTCTTTCCTCGGCACAATACTTGTTTTCACAACTGTGTTTTATAAATTGTTGCGTTGTAACGGAAGCGCGTTTGTTATATGGTCATTTTATTATTATCATTGATCTTATGATTATTGAATAGGATTAGGACTTTGTAAACTCATTACATTAACTGTTTGACAAACTTAACTTCTGCACTATCACATAGACGAAACATTGGACCCCCGTTGCATACCCGAACTCGACGAAACACCACTGTTGCACTATCACCTCTACCCGATGAAACTTGGGAAGTTTCGTAGCCCCACTTATGTTTCGTCGTCGCCAAGAAGGGCTTATAGCCCAAGCAAGGCCCAATCATGATTCGTATATATATATCTACAAATTATACACGGAGTTTTATTTAGCAAACCCTAGTATCTCCTTCTCCTTTCTAATAGTGACGGCAACCTTACACTCACACAAAGTTTTCCCCTCTCACCGATTCAAGTACTGTGATTCCTTTCGATTCTCCGGTGAGTGCGACAACCCTTGCTTTAATATGTATTGCTTGTCTAGGTTTTGTATAATCTGTGGGTTGCTCATCGACAATGTTAATCATGAATATGTATAGTTTTAATGAAAATGTTGGAGTATCCTGTTGATGATATAGATATAGTAATCATCTAGGGTGTATGTTAAAAACAAGGATCAGGTCACACATGAGATAATCTGATAAGGAATTCTGAAACTTGATAGTATGAAGGAGTTACCCATTGTAGGGGACGATGACTGTTTTAGCGATAATTATGTGTTCATGATCAAATGATAATCGGAATTATGTAGAATGTAATTGATGATTGAGTAATGATTTCAAACTGATTGTATCTTCATGAATGAAACAATTACAGTTAGGGTTTTCGCATGACTAGCAACAGATAAGGCCACGACGAAACATATTAGAGTTTTGTCACAACCCACACATGACGAAACATATTGAGTTTCATCACACCCGCACACGACGAAACATCTTAGAGTTTCGTCGACGAATAATCATGAAGTCTTGTCACACATTGGCCGACGAAAGTATGATGTTTCATTGCCTTGGGGTTTCGTCGTTGGGACAGAAGCTCACCAACAGATTGTAACTTTGAACAAGTATGATAATGAATGACTTCTTGTTAATGAAACCATGTTGCATATTGTTAATGATGATCAATTATAATCAAGGAGACATGATTTGGTTTTCGTATAGCACTTAACTGTTAAGCATTGTTATAGAGCATGCATGTGAATTATGGGTTTGACTGAGTTTGTATAACTGTTATGCGCTATTCGATGATCGCTGATTGAATACACCTTGTGACTTTTATTTATACGTGAACCTTGCGAATGTGAAACAGATCACGCAAACATGTATATCGTAGGCTTTGACTGATTTATTGTGTGTTCGAGTAACTAGTCATACCGAGCAAACCAAGGTGAGTTCACTCCTCTTAAAACAAGCATGCGTCCGGTGGGGACAAATCAAACTGACAAACTTGTAAACGGATTTTCGTAAACCCATATCCTTGCTGGGGATATGAGGCGGTTTTCAAATACCCACATCCTTGTAGGGGATGTGAGGCGGATTTCACAATGCTATCCTTGCAGGGGATATGCAACGGTTTTCAGTACACGTTAACGTTGGATAATACAATCACTCTCAATCACTTAAGTCCCATCATTACTACCGGTTGTTGCTTGTAGGGCAACGGGGTTCTTAGTTGATAGCGCTATTAGGTTTGGCACCCTCACGACGTACCTGGATAGGACGGGCGTGAACTAATAACTTTAAATCATGACCAATGTTTGATAGAGCATTGTGGAAGGGCAAAAAGGGCCGTCTGCGGTATCGAGTTATTATCAACTTAACAAATCATAACACACTACTTGGTATAAACCGGATAAAGCAAACTGTGAACTTACCAGCCTGTCTGACACACTTTTCTGCATGCTTGCAGGTCCTTAGGTACTTGGATTGGAACTTGCTATCTGGGAGTGCTGGAGTCGTCATGGGTCGTAGCTCTTGGATACAAGTTTAATGTTTATCGCACATTTGTTTGAAACACATGAAAACATTATTTACCTTATACTTCCGCTGAACAAATTGGTTTTGATTGTGTTTGGATTTACCTTATGAAATAAATGGAAACTTTTATTAAATTCTATGTTATGGTTCAATGTGATTGGTGGCTAGATCTTGGTACGTCACACGCCCCGCGGTGTTTCAGCATGTGGTATTTTGGGGGTGTGACAAGGTGGACTGAAATGGTTATGAAAGTGAAACCACAGGGACTGAAATCACAATTTTTAAACTAATGGTCTGAAATAGTGATTTTTTTGACAAACCATAGGGACGAAAACAGTAATTAACTCTTTCATGTTTTATACATTCATTTCAATTCCTTCTTCAACCACCACTTTCATGAACTTCAACACATAATAGCCACATTCAGTACCTCCCGTCTGATATGGACGTACAATTAAGATTCTAATTCAGTCGATGAAGTTAAAGCTACAATTTCAACACCTGTACACTACACAAATAAAAATACCGATATGTTTCTTTCAATAAGAATGATGGCACACGTATTTCAATATGATTTTTAAATGATGACTCACAAATATAGTGTCATAAAAATTATAAGATGACACACAACGATGACACACATATTTCAATAGAGTTAATTACACAAATGGATCTTGTTGTTTATACCTAGTTTCGCCTTTAGGTACTAACTTTTTTTTAACAGGTTTAGGTTTTATGGTTTCAATTTTGTAACACCAATGGGTACTAACACCAAAATTATCAATATAATAACAAAAATACCCTTCTATTCTTTTTAATTTTATCAATGTAACACCTTTGGGTACTAACACCTAATTTTATTAAAGTTTAAATCAATTTTACAAAATCTATTTTTTTATTTTCATCTTTTTATTATATCTCTTAATTAACATAAAATCTATTTATTTTTTTATAAGTAAATATTTATATATATTTTTTAAGAAATGATAAATAATTTAGCACGATAGAAGTTGCTCAAAATCTTAAATAATTAAAAATTCAATAGGTTTAATAATAGTTGGTAATGTGCAAATAAATTATTATTAAGATATTAGGTTAAAACTCCGTGTATTACACTTGTTTAATGTATAAAACTTAGTTTTAATTTTTGTAATTTTTAATATATGGGATTAAATAATATAAAACCAATAACAATAATAATAAAAGATTGTATCTCATCGGAACAAAATTGTTTTCTAAGCGCATAGATACACAAATAAAATAGAGACGTCATGGTTTAATCACACCGTCTCAAAATGTGCAAGTAATTGATCGTGACAAACAAATCAGATTAGATTATACATTTTTACGATTTTACTACAAAATATATTAAATTAATTGTAGTTATTTTTAAACAGTTTTTCTCGATTATGCCACATATCTTGATATATTATTTTAACTAATTTTCAGATATTATATTCGTGTGTTTTCAAGATTGCTATGGATTTTAATAGATACTTATTATATCATTTGTTTCATTATTTAATTTATATTTTAAAGAGTTTTTATATATCCATAATATTAGTCAGATATTTATCTAGTATTATTTAGTAATATTATTAATAAATAAAAAATGGAGCCAACGTTTTCTGACTTTTTTAATTTATATTTATAAATAAAAAGTAAAAAAATAAATAGATTTTATGTTAATTAAGAGATATAATAAAAAGATGAAAGTAAAAAAAATAGATTTTGTAAAATTGATTTAAACTTAAATAAAATTAGGTGTTAGTACCCAAAGGTGTTACATTGATAATATTAAAAAGAATGAAAGGGTATTTTAGTCATTATATTGATAATTTTGGTGTTAGTACCCAAATGTGTTACAAAATTCATCATCATCATCATCATCATCGTACTCAGTATATCCCACCTATAGCAAAGCTAAGGTAGGGTCTGAGGAGGGTGGGATGTAGACAGCCTTACCTCTACCCCGTAGGAATAGAGAGGCTGCTTCCAATGAGACCCCCGGCTCGATTGTGGTTTTGCATCAAGCCTTGGACATAAGGCACATAACACTCAACAATTGAGACAAACGCCAATTGGTGCATGTACCCCCTTGTCTTTCGGCTATCAACGCCACCACATGATGCCTGATTAACGATCCCCTCTTTTTAACGTTATTTTCACGAAATTAGTAAAATAACCTTAAAAATTAGTGCACTTTTGCTTTTGCCCCCCCGAGCGCCCACACATATATTACATTATATGAGCAGACCGCAAGCGGGGCTTAAAGGTGTTACAAAATTAAAACCATAAAACCTAAACCTGTTAAAAAAAGTTAGTACCTAAAGGCGAAACTAGGTATAAACCACAGGACCCATTTGTGTAATTAACTCTATTTCAATATGATTTTTAATGACAGTTAAACGATGACACACAAATATAGTGTCATAAAAATTATAAAATGACACACAACGATGACACACATATTTTAATGTATTTTGTTTTTTTTAAATGACGTTTAAACGATGACGTACAAATATAGGTGTCATAAAATATTTAGATTTTACCAACGATGACATTTTTTTATGACACATGCGTTTACGTGTCATAAGATTAGTGTGTGTCATTGTTCTTGTGTCATTAAAGGTCTTTTTTCTAGTAGTGGAGGGAGTGCAACCAGTAAAAATGAAAGAAACGAGAGTGTATTTAGCAACACTCTTTTGAAATTGTTTACCGTGTGTTGAATCTAGACAACAGTTTTCTTTTTAGATTAATTTGTAAATACGCTTGCCATTTTAAAAACTAAATTGTGGATATATTATTTGATAATTTGTATTTATCAATTTGAAGAACTTTCTAATTTGATTTGTGTTTGTATATTGCCATCTAAGAAATAAAAAATATATGTAAATATTAAAAAAAGTAATTTGTTTTTAAAGTGATCGCAAACCAGTCGCATAAAGGCGGTCACAAATATGATGGTCACAAAACTAATGGTCGCAAAATTTACAACTATAAAAGCTTTTATGATCGTTGAATTCGGTCACAAAATATCGCAATATCGGATCACCTACATAAGTTTATTCTTATTTTGGTCATTATCAACGAAACTTGTTTGCACGTCTCTTCCTTTTCTTTTGATTGATGGTGATTCAATTCAACTATGTTTTTATTATTATGTAACACGTATATATATCTTGCCCCATCTATAGTAAATATCTTTAAATTATTGGATTGCAAATGTTACCACTTTTTCCCTCTCTCATAGTACTCCTTTATTTTCATATGGTTGGTTTGTGATTTACATAATGGAACATTTTTATGATCACATATATCATGGCCATGTTTGTTATCATCATCATCATCATCATCATCATCATACTCACTAAATCCTACCAATAGCATAATTAAGATAGGGTCTGAGGAGGATAAATGTAAACAACCTTACCTCTACCCCGTAGGAATAGAGAGATTGCTTCCGGTGAGACCGCCGACTCGATTATAGTTTTGCATCAAGCCTTGGACATAAGGCACATAACACTTAGCAATCGGGACAAAGACCGATTGGTGCATGCACCCCCTTGTCTTTCGGCTATCAACGCCACTACATGATGCATGATTAACCGTCCGTCCGTCGTTTTTAACGTTATTTTCACGAAATTAGTAAAATAACGTTAAAATTAGTGCAATTTCACTTCCCCCCTAAGCGCCCACACATATACATTATATGTACACACCGCAAACGGGACTTGTGTTAGTGAGTTTATATACTTGCTAAATAACCTAAACAAGAGGCAAATGATACAACACCACAGTAAATTTCATTATTTTTTTCACATTTACATGCTTAAGAGTGTTATAGTTGTGAATTTGCATTACAGTTTTGAATTAGTTTTTCACAATTGAATAGATGCAAAATGGTTAAACCGTTAAATTTTCATTCTAAATTTCTATTCATAAATAACTAAATAAGGTGTGAACGTTTTTGTTATTTTTTTACAATTGTGAGTGTGCTTTATTATTTCTTTACGCTTCGAGTATTTAGGACCCGCGCATTACGACGAGACCATTAAATGTAACAAAAAATAGACGTAAATGCGTTGAATCGCGAACGCATGCTGTGGCGTGTTAACTAGCAAAATGTAGACCGATACAAAAATGAAATTTCAAAAGTCGAAAGGCGATAGTGTTAGACCGGAAAATAAAATAGACAATGATTGTTAGTGAGAATAATATATCTTTTACTGCATGAATTTTATTAGGAGAGACTATGTGTGTAATTAACTAAGATTAAGTATCTAATCTTAGTTAATTACATTTACAATGGCTTTAGAAATATCACTAAATATGTGGCTAGTTTAAATTTTAGAATAAGTAAATATAAAGTAAAAAAGTATTTGATCTGCCTTGACTTGACAACTTTATTAGGAGAGGCTATGTATGTAACTTTAGGCTACTCGGTGTGGGGGTTGTCCAGCCCCGGCGACGCCCCCCACACCATTTTCCCTGGGTCAACATCGTCGTAATCGTCGGGGTTTGGACGTTGAAGACGGACACTACAAGACAAAAACACGTCCTCCTTCTTCTCACACACACATATAAATACAGCACACACACACACACACACACACACACATATATATATATATATATTTTAGGCTCCTCCCCCATTTCCTTAGATCCATCCTCATACTCATCCTACGTGGTGCTGACATGGATGCCCATCCTCTATTAACCCTACCGAGTAGCCTTAATTGAGAGAGAGAGAGAGAGAAAGGGGTGTCCGTGTGGGTCCAAGTGTGTGTATCTCACCTCATGACCAATGAAAAGAAAAAAAAATGAAGAGTGTAAATGTGAAGGGAAGTAAAGTTGTGAAATAATATAGGAAAAATATGTAAAACATTGCCTTCAAACCGTTACAATATCAACTTACTAGTATTGAATATTGGTGTTGTGAGTTGTAATTCATTGCACTTAGGGTGAAGGGAGTGGTTAAACACTTTGAGTGGCAAACTAAAAAATCAACCAATGAGAGTGTGCCATGTCAAAGTGGTAAACTATGCTCAAAATGTTGGCAATGGTTTAGACACTTGGTGAAGTGGTAAACTATTTAAAAAAAAAAAAGGAAAAATGTGTGATAGGTTGAGATGGCATGGACCCCACCACAAAACCCCACTCTCTCCCCTCTCCTCCCTCTTCCCGAATCGGTATACCTACACCGATTTTGGCCTCATTTTCGGCAAATGGTGTTCAGCAAAATTGATGGCATTGGTTTGCCAAGTGGTAAAGTGAGTTTACCACTTCCACTCCCTTCACCCTTAGTTTAAAATCATGATTGTGTTTCTTGATGAGGTTCAAAAGAATTATAGAATTTAATCATTAGTTCATGACATATCGGATTAGTTAAATACATGATCACATCAACTAAGGTAAAATTTAAGGTTGCTCTCTAACAATTGTCTTACGTTCAAACATGCTTTCTAACAAAAGACCTTCCACTAGAAAGGTCCACACATCTACATAGCCAATCGGAGCTCAACATGAACACCAATCTCTTTTAGACGTCGGAGTCATTGGTTAAGCCTTTCAATCTTATAAGTTCTATCAACTTTACTTACTTTTCATATTTTTAGAGAGCAAAGCCATTTTAATATGTATCATCAAGGCTAGTAATCTTCATGTGTGTTTAGAGTTATTAAGTTCTACTAGAAGAGACGTCTACACGATGCTGCAGGAAACACAGACACTGTTAGGGTGTGCATGGTTTAGGGTTCTGTTATTAACCTTAATCTCAACCGAAGTCATCGATTAGTCTGTTTTATTAAATAATCGGTTTTCGATTATATTTACGGTTTTTTGTTCGGTTCGTTTGATAGCCAAAACCAAACCTGGACTACAACTTTTGCTTAGAAATAAATGAAAATGAGGTATAAAATATTAAATAAATGAACCAAATGTATAAAGCCAGAAATATATGAAATATGGTTCAGTTCACTTCGGTTAATTTTGGTATATGAGAGTGCAAAATATACTGATAACTGGTTTTTGGTTAATTCGGTTTTCGATTAATCAGTTTTCAGCTAATTCCCCTTGTTGGTTGATTTCATTTTGGTTTTGGTTAACGATTCGACTATTGCTTACCAATAGACACTATTAATTACATAACATATCAATTTTTTCAATTTTTAAAAACTACAGCAATACTATACTCAAATTAAAGAGAATAAAATGCTCGCTTTTATGGTGTAATTAAAAAAGTATTAATGTACGAAAAAGTTATGCCGTTCAAAAATCGTGGAGGTAGTTTGTTTTTTTATTAGAGAGATAAAGTGTAACTACTAATTAATTAACTAGAATTTGGTTAAAGATAAGAGATTTAAGTGTAATTAAGGTGAGAAGATTAAAATGTAAGTAGTGTTTCAAATACTAATTTACCTTTATTTTAGGGTTGTGCCTTATGCATTAAATTCTAAAAAGTTCTTAATTTTGGGTATCTTAAAATGCATTTCTCAAATGCATATTATAATATAGTATATATATATATATATATATATATATATATATATATATATATATATATATATATATATATAGAAACAGGATCAGGAGAGAACGCCTCAAAGTGTGAGAACGGTGAGAACGATTCTCAGCCACAAGATCTTAGTGGTTTGTGGCTTAAATTGATGTGGTGGCATTTTTGTAAATAATAGGGGCCTTGGAACTACAAGGAGGGGTAAAATAGAAAGATCCAAGCAAATGTGCACATGCTAATCACATGCCATTTTCCCCATCATATTTAAACAACAATAACTTTTTTATACTTGATTATTTTTCGAAAAAAAATACACCATAAAACTCAGCGTTTTTTTTTTATCTTTCCAACGAGTATACTATTGATATACTTTTCGAAAAAAAATTAACTGGATTTTATGGCGTTTTTCTAAACTGAGTGTTTTATGGCGTTTTAGACTAGGTATTTTCATGGCGTTTTTCTGAACTTGCTCCATAATAGCGCATCCCACATAATAACGCATGCCACATATTAGAGTATCTGTTAGAGCATCTAGTACTAGAGCATCTGATTAGAGCATCTAGTACTAGAGCATCTATTAGAACATCTGATTAGAGCATTTAGTACTAGAGCATCTATTATATTAGCGCATCAAACAATAGAGCATCTGCTGCTGCTCTATTCTGCATTGCTTGCATACTGCATTTGTTTTCTAAGCCTACATTTCTAACAATGTTTTTCTGAACTAGGTGTTTTTATGGAGTTTTAACTAGGTATTTTCATGGCGTTTTTTCTGAACTGAGTGTTTTATGGCGTTTTCAACTGAGTTTTTTCATGATGTTTTTCTGAACTTGGTGTTTTATGGCGTTTTTCTGAACTGGGTGTTTTATGGCGTTTTTAACTAGGTATTTTTCATGGCATTTTTCTGAATTAGGTGTTTTTATGGCGTTTTATTTGAACAGCCAGTTCATGTGAGTGGGTTTTTTGACAATATTACCCCTTAGTGTAATTTAGCATCAATGCCACATGTCACCACCAAAATCGTTTTCACCGTTCTCACACTTTTCACAGTTCTCTCTAAATCCTGACCCTATATATATATATATATATATATAGGGGTCCGCTAAAATGAAAACCATCTCGAGTTGTAAGAACCATGAGAACTTGTTGATCCGGGGCGAGTTGGACCAAATTTTTTTTTCATAAACATAGATGCGTGTATTATAAACACATTTGTAAAAAAAAAAAAAAATTCAAAAAAAAAATGTCCTGTGTGTAGTTTTGAGCACCACAAGTTTGTGTTTACGGGAACCGTAACCCGTAAACACAAACTTGTGGTGCTCAAAACTACACACACGACATTTTTTTTACAAATGTGTTTATAATACAAGCATCTACGTTTATGAAAAAAAAAATTTGGTCCAACTCGCCCCGTACGGTGTAGTTCTCATGGTTCTTACAACTCGAGGTGGTTCTCATTTTAGCGGTCCCCTATATATATATATATATGTATGTATAGTCTAATCACATCAAACAAGGTTCTTCTCAAATGCATTATAATATAGTATAGATATAGATGTATGATTTGATCACGCCAAACGGACTTTAATTATGTAATAAATAATTCTATACTATATAGTAAAAGACAACCATAGGAGGACACGTATTATCCATTGGAGGCAATAGATACTTAATTATGGATACTTATTTTTTTAATTAAAAATACTTATTATATCATTAATCAAATAAAATTAATATGGAATTCATTATTAATATTTTAAATTAACTTATACTTTTTACTTAAAAGCTTTATCAAGTTCAAAATTATGTTTGTTAAAATATTAAAACAAATAAAGAATAATTATGATGATTGTTTTTATGAGTGATTTTCTAAAAATATTCAAATATTTAATGTGACTGGATGATATGAATGGTAAACATACAATAGGTTAAATAATAAAAAATAGACAGTATTAAAAAATCAAAGAGTAAATTGCCATTTTAGTCCCTGAGTTTTGTCCAAATTTGCCATTTTGATCCAAATAGTTTTATTTTCTCCCCTGGGTCCCTGACTTTTCAATCTGTTGCCATTTTGATCACTTTGCCTAACTCCATCCAAAAACTCAGTTACTCTTTTCAATTTAAACCTTTTCAGTTGCCATTTTGATCCAATTCCAAAAAATCAAAACAATTCCAAAAAATCAAAAAAATTCCAAAAAATTCAAAAAAATCTAAAAAATTCAAAAAAATCTAAAAAATTCAAAAAAATCTAAAAAAATCTAAAAAATTCTAAAAAATATAAAAAATTCTAAAAAATCATAAAAATTCTAAAAAATTCAAAAAAATATAAAAATCAAAAAAATTCTGAAAATCATAAAAATTCTAAAAAATCCAAATAATTCTAAAAATTCCAAAAAATCCGTTTCGGCGCGAACCGTTTCGAACACGAACCGTTTTGGCGCGAACCGTTTCGAACACGAACCGTTTCGAGCCGAACCGTTTCGACGCGAACCGTTTCGACCCGTACCGTTTCGAACCGTACCGTTTCGAACCCGAACCGTTTCGAGCCGAACCGTTTCGAGCCGAACCGTACCGTTTCGACGCGAACCGTTTCGAACCGAACCGTTTCGACTCGTACCGTACCGTTTCGAACCCGAACCGTTTCGAGCCCGAACCGTTTCGAGCCGTACCGTTTCGACGCGAACCGTTACGGGTCGAAACGGTACGGGTCGAAACGGTTCAGCTCGATACGGTACGGGTCGAAACGGTTCGGTTCGAAACGGTTCGCGTCGAAACGGTACGGTTCGAAACGGTTCGGCTCGAAACGGTTCGGGTTCGAAACGGTACGGTTCGAAACGGTTCGGGTTCGAAACGGTTCGCGTCGAAACGGTTCGGCTCGAAACGGTACGGGTCGAAACGGTTCGGGTTCGATACGGTACGGGTCGAAACGGTACGGTTCGAAACGGTTCGCGTCGAAACGGTACGGGTTCGAAACGGTTCGCGTCGAAACGGTTCGGTTCGATACGGTACGGGTCGAAACGGTTCGCGTCGAAACGGTTCGGTTCGATATGGTACGGGTCGAAACGGTTCGGTTCGGTTCGAAACGGTACGGGTCGAAACGGTTCGTGCCGAAACATGTAATGATTTTTGGATTTTTTAGAATTTTTATGATTTTTTAGAATTTTTTTGATTTTTATATTTTTTAGAATTTTTATGTTTTTTTAGAATTTTTTATATTTTTTAGAATTTTTTAGAATTTTTATGATTTTTTAGAATTTTTTAGATTTTTTTGAATTTTTTAGATTTTTTTGAATTTTTTAGATTTTTTTAGATTTTTTTGGAAATTTTTTTTTTGATCAAAATGGCAACTGAAAACATTTTTTAAGGAAATCCCCAAAATACCTCTGTTACAAACTGGGTTTTTGGATGGAGTTAGGCAAAGTGATCAAAATGGCAACAGATTGAAAAGTGAGGGACCCAGAGGAGAAAATAAAACTATTTGGATCAAAATGGCAAATTTGAACAAAACTCAGGGACTAAAATGGCAATTTACTCAAAATCAAAGTTAATATCCAATTGAAAAGAACAATGTCTAAAAAATCAACTTAACAAAATTTATAACTGTGAGGTCAATACTTACACTACTAAAAAACTGTCTTATTTCCGACCAAGATTTTTGTCGGAAAACGGCATTTCTAAGCAATTTTCGACAGAAAACGGCGTTTCCGACTAATAGGCCGAGTCAGAAACATTGCACTCTGAAACATTGCATTCTGATTTCCAGTAATAATCTGGTGGTGATAGAGAGTGTGCTAGCCTTTTCACACCCATTCCATAAAGGCTCATCGGCTTGCCTTAACATGGTATAGTATGCTTCGGCTTGTTGATTTGGGGCTTGTGGTCCTTGCTCACCATTAGGATGTTGATTTTGGTGCATGCTTTCGATAACCATTTGATCACATCTTGTAAAATCACCAGCCTGTTGAGATGGTACGGTGTTTGAGAATTGACCGGCGTCTTGGGTAGGAAATGATTCACCATGGCAATACCATATCAAATAATTCTTCATGAATCCTTTGTTATATGTATCTTACTCGACCAAACCTCTCCTCTTGTATTCCCGATTTTTGTATACGGCACATGGACATCTAATTTCCAACACATCCACCCCTTCTATAGTTCGGCTTCGAATGTCAGTAGAGTTGGCATACGCAAAATCCAAGAAGTAAGTCACATGAGATTGAAATGCCGGATTAAACGACAATTAGTGGTTCTCGTCGTGTACATCTAATATCTATTAGACGACATGATTTTTATCGATCTATATCTAAAATTCCCAATTTTGTTAGAACTTACTAGGGGTATACAATTCTTAAATTATGATTTTTACTAAAAATATACAAACAAATAAATATAAATATATACAAATACATACACATATACAGTAAATAAAAGGGATATACACTTGATTATCATACACCAATAAACAATCTAGATCAGTTCATTCATGAACATAATGAGAAATTGAAAACCCGGGCCGGCTCAAAAAATTTTCATTTTTTCTAGGCCCAAAGCGGATAGCAAAATTGGGGCCCTTTTTGTAAACGAAAAAATTTGCTATGAATCTATTATTCATATATCATCTTTGTATACGCATAATTATAGATCATAAACCTCAATGTTAACAATTTCAAAGCCAAAATTACCAAAATATAATATATTTTCTTAGAACTTGAGGCCTAGGAAAATGGAGGCCTAAAACTCTTGCTTTATTACACTCCCCCTTGAGCCGGCCCTGTTGAAAACAAATACTACATGACTTCATAAAAATATGTTGCTATTCAATTCAGCAACCAACATCTCTTGCAATTTATCGTCATATCTACCATTAATTATCATACCAAATATATTGTAATTCATCATCATACTTCAGTAAAAAAAATCAGTCTTTTTCTCTTGCCCTAATCTACACCCAACAATACTAAAAATTAAAATACACTAATTTATGAACACCTACAACAACATTACATAAACAAACATGAAAGCATGTAATTTTTTGCCTAATTACCAAAAGCAATGCTGAATGGATGACCTTCCTAACTAATAGATCCTATGAAATGATGAGCAAATGTCAAGATGCTCTAGTGGCCAAGGCTCATTGTTTCTAACCTAGAGATCCAGGTTCGAATCTGGTCTCTAACCTTTTTTTCTTATTTATTTTTGACACTTTTCTTGGTTTTTCTTTTTAATCTTTTTTCAAATTACTTTTATTGGTTTAGAGTACAATGTGCGACACATATAACACATTCTTATCTCTATTCAACCACGTTAATGTTAGGGGTGTGCACCGTTCGTTTCGGTTTTTGGCCAAAACCGAAACCTTATTTTTGACACTTTTCTTGGTTTTTCTTTTTAATGTGTTTTCAAATTACTTTCATTAGTTTAGAGTGCAATGTGCGACACATATAACACTTTCTTATCTCTGTTCAACCACGTTAAAGTTAGGGGTATGCACGGTTCGGTTTGGTTTTTGGCCAAAACTGAGCCGAAATGTCAGTTTTCGGTTTTTTAAAACCGTTTGGTTTCGGTTTTTTTCGCTTTCGGTTTTTTAAACAAAATTTTGTAAGATTAAGAAATAAAAGGTATAACACTTTCTTATCTCTGTTCAACCACGTTAATGTTAGGGGTGTGCATGGTTCTGTTCGGTTTTTGGCCAAAACTAAACCGAAATGTTGGTTTTCGGTTTTGGTTTTTTTTGCTTTTGGTTTTTTTGGTTTTATCATCGGTTCGGTTCGGTTTTTAAAACAAAATTATGTAAGATTAAGAAATAAAAGGTATAATATAAAATTTAAGAATCATTCTTATATGTTCGTCACGATACCGCTTTGACGTTGACACTTGATCTAACTTACTACACCAAAACACAACTCCGTTTTCAATAAATTTTATATAGCAACGTTAAGAAATTAAATCATACACAGTTACATATTTAGTTTTCTTTAGCCAACAAAATCAAGTTATGGAAGAAACTTTAGATTAGTAAAAACAAGAAAACTGTTAAAGTGTGTATTATATTGGATAAAAAATTAATTATAAATATAATGATGTAACATAATAATAAATTAAATTAAAATATATATTAACGTTCATCAAGTTTTTAACAATTTGATCCTTTATTAATATTTTATTTTGGTTTTTGATTTGGAGTATAAAATAAGAAAATAATAAATGTTTTAGTCGGAAATTGGTCGGAACTTTCCGACAAAATGTTGTGTTTCGTCGGTAAGTGGTCGAAAATTACGGATCATTTTCCGACACCCATTTCCTTTTTTTTGTTTTTCAACCTTCAAACATGGTTTTTTCCCATTCCATATTTTGTACACCTTAGTTACACATGAAATATTTTACTTTACCAACCTATACGTATAATTATACCTACTCATACGTGCTTGTACGAGATCCATTACTTAAACAAGGCTTTTACTATTGTATAAGTAGGTCTCTCTCTCTCTCTCTCTCTCTATATATATATATATAGAGAGAGAGAGAAAGTGTACTGTACAATATTCCTTATCGTACATTACGTACGCTACAAACTCAGCCGTCAGATCATCTTCCCGCAATGAAATCGCATGTTGTTTTTTTGTAACAATTTCGCATGTGATAATTTTTGATGAAATCACATGTTTTTTTTAACAATTTCGCATGTGATAACTTTTGAGGAAATAGCATGTTGTTTTTTTGTAACAATTTCGCATGTGATAATTTTGATTAAATCGCATGTTAAAAAACCAACATGCGAAATTGTTACAAAAAAACATGCGATTTTCAATGCGGGAAGATGATCTGACGGCTGAGATTGTAGCGTACGTAATGTACGATAAGGGCATTTGTACGTTAACCTAACCCTATATATATATATATATATATATATATATATATATAGGTTTAGGATCCTGTACATTAATCAACTTTTGTGAGAAGTGTGAGAAATAATTTGGGAATGACAAGTGTCCTTTATCTTAATTAATTCAAAAGAGTGTATTAGTAATTTTCCATTCTTATCAATTAATTGATTTCCAAGATAACTGCAAAGAAACTGGCGATGAGATATTTCAGGGATTGATTCGAATTTTGTATTTTTTTGCAAGATGCAATAAGATTTTCATGTACGCATCATTCTTCATCAATTATAAATACATGAGGTCTTATGAAATCGGCAGAGATAATACAGTTGTTAACCTTCTGCGATTTTGGTGTTTTATATCAATTTCAATGGATTCCGGCGATGCAGGTACATGTGTATCATAGTAATTGAATCTGTTAAGAGTTATCATGTTGCGATAATTAGTGATAAATGTTTGACAGACGGTTTTTTTTTAGTATACCGTGTTACAGGTTATTAGTATGCTTTGATTTTCTGTGTATGTAGTGTTTTATACATTGAATTGTTTAGGGTAAGTTGTTGTTTTAGTGTTTTATCATGAACAGAGTTTTTTTTATATTTAGATGTATAGTGTCATATGCATGATCAATAGTGTTATATTCTGTACAGACATCTTAATTTCCTTTCATAGTGTTTTATATCTTGAATTGTTTAGGGTAAGTTTTTGTTTTAGTGTTTTATCATTAACAGAGTTATTTTTTTTTATTTAGATGTATAATGTTTTATCCCCAATCAATAGTGTTATATTATGTACAGACATCTTAATTTCCTTTCATAGTGTTTTATCCCCCATCAATAGTGTTATATTCTGTACAGACATCTTAATTTTCTGGTTCATAGTGTTTTATGATTATTAAGTGATTTAAATCAACAGATTATTGTTAATTAAACTGTATAGTGTCTTACAGTAAACAAATAGTGTTATATCTTCATATAGTGTTTTATCAAATACAGAAACATGTTGTTATCACTGTTTTATAAATGACTGATGTGTCGATTTTTTGTTGTAGATATTCCTACATACCAGCCCGTTGGTGATGTTCACGTGTCCCCAAATTCTAGAAGGAGGACATTTATACCAGATGTCGACGATTCGATTAAACCTCAGATGCATATGACGTTTGATTCGCTCGAAAATGCCTTTCTTTTTTACCAAAGATATGCTAAGGCGGGAGGTTTCACAGCTTGGAAGGGTACTCAATACGAGCCTCAAAGGGTGTCATACATAGTAAATACTTCCTATGTTGAAAAGAGGGTACTAAACCCTTTAAGGCGATTGACTCGACTCAGGAAGCTGGTAGTTCTAATGATAACTCGAAGACTAAGATTACTCGCAGGGTTCCTTCTATAAGGACCGGATGTGAAGCGTGCATTCGGGTTAAGTTAACCCCGGATAATCTTTACAAGGTTTATTACTTCGAGGAGTCGCATAATCACTCATTTGTTGCTGAAGATAACAGGTACCTGCTTCCTGAAAACAGAGGAATCAATTACGTACAGGAAGAAGCCGTAAATGCTTTGAGTGTCATAAACGTTGGTCCAACTAGAGCGTTTAACATTATGAGGACTCTTTATGGAGGGTTTAACAAGGTAGGTGCCACGAAAGTTGACTTCAAAAACTTCAAGAAAGACTTAAATAGGTATATAGCTGAGTACGATGCTAACATGGTTATTAAACGCCTAAGAAGGAAGAAAGAATTTATGCCCAATTTCTCTATGGAATACCTAACAACTGACGATGGCGTTTACGGGCGTTGTTCTGGGCCGATGGAGATACAAAGAGAAATTTTCATATGTTTAGGGATGTTGTGTCTTTCGATGCTACTTATCGTCGTAACAAGTTCGTATCCTACCTTTAGTTTTAGATTCATTACATCCATAACAGATTTATATCATAGTGTTTTATCACCATGATAATGTTTATAGTGTAGTGTGATATGCATGAATAGACTCGTTAAATTTATATCATAGTGTTTTATCCCCATGTCAATGCTTATTACAACTGTTTCTATAGTGTTTTAATCCACCTGTTTTTTTCTATTTTTTGGTATCACTACTGTAAGGACCTGCAAAAATGTCCCGCAACATTCCGTAAGTGGAAACCCGGACCCCAAAAACCCTAATCCTTGTGAAAAATCAAGAAATTCAATTTTATGGATCGCTCGCGGGCCGCGTAAGAGTTAACCGAAGCTTACGCGGGGCGCGACAGCTCAAGGGTAACCGGATAAGGATAAGGGACACGCGTTACGTGTTAACCTAGACTCCCTCGCGGGCCGCGTAGAAGAAGCTTATGTGCTTCGCGGGCCGCGACGCACCCCATTTCCAGCCCTATAAATTAGGAGTTCGAGTTTCATTACAAATCGTTCAATTCTTTTCTTTCTTTTGTTCTCTTGTTCTGTCATTCTAATGTCAGAACTTCTAAATCCTGAAACTCTACCCGTATTAGGGTAATAACTCTAATCACTGGTACGATACTTTATCCGATCGATTAAAACCGATCCAATGGATGTTTAAGTGCTGCCAATATCTGGCTATACTTTGTCATTCGTTGTGAGGGTTTCGATCTCGTGATTATCGTTAAAGTTGAATTAAGTTAATACACTAATACGAGTTTCATTGTATCTAGAAATTAGAATTCGTAACTAGGGAGCTGTTAAACTAGAATACTTAGCGATTAAGTAAACATAGTAGTTAATGTAACTAACAGTTAAGTAAACTTAGTAGTTAAGTAAACTTAATAATTAAGAAAACTTAATGGTTAAGTAAACTTAGCAATTAAGCAAGCTAAGTAAGTTAATTAATCGGCTAAGTAAATTACTTAATTAAACCGTTAAGGAAAATTAATCAGTTAAGTAATATTAATTAATCAGTTAAGTAAGATTAGTTAATCAGCTAAGTAAGATTAATCAAGCTAAGTATGATTAATTAATCAGTTAAGCAAGATTAATTAAGCTAAGCAAGATTAATTAAGCTAAGTAAGATTAATTAAGTAAATTAAACACCTAAATAGATATAAATAAAAATAAATATATATGAGGTAGATATATATGAGGAAAGTGCAAGGAAGGTGTAAGGGGATATATATGTAGGTAGGAAGCTTCCTAGAAAATGTATAGGTAACTTCCTAGAAAAGCTATATGAAACTTCCTAGAAATTTCATATTTCCTACCTATAAATAGGAAGCTTATAATTCATTTTCTTTGCTCAATTCTTCTATTCTTCTCTCTATACGTTGGTGTTCTAACCAATAATCACCGAGACAATATTCTGTCCGATCGATTCGGGAACCAACTAACGAATGCCAAAGTGCTATACTTTGTGAATTTCGTTAAACGAATGCCAAAGTGCTGTCTAAACAAGACTATACTTTGTGAATTTCGTTAAGGTTCTGATCTCGTGACCATCGTTAGGTTTGATGTGGTTTTACACTAATACGTATTCCACTCTGTTAAACTATATGTTTAACCACCAGAGAATTCCGCACTCTACACTTACAATCAAACAAGATAATTAATCATCAGAAGATTCAGAACTATAAAGTAGATGCTTAGTTATCAGAAGACTTAGAATCAAGATGAAGACTATATGCTAACAAGGTGAGTCATTCTCTTTTTATCAACAATGTTTTACAATACTCAAATTATTTTCAAAAGTTATAATTACAGGGATTAAGTCTTGGTTATCTTGAATCACTGGCAAGTGGGGTATTGTGCAAATTACTAATTTCTCACGGTTAGGTTCACCAACCTAACAGTGACAATCATCACTACTTGGGTGAAAGGACCCAATAGTGGTATGACCATCGTCACCAGGGTGTGACACGGCACCGGATAAAAATAAGATAGTAGCCATTGTAATCGCTCTTATTCTGTAATTTATAACAATGTGCCGTTTTGTACAAAAATGAATGAACTCACCAGTATTTCCTGCTGACCAAACCTTTTTAAAACGGGTTTCAGGTAATGACAGTAGATTGGAATAAGAGTGATGATACGGCACCGAAAGGCTTAAAGAAGTGGCTTATTTTATCAATTGAATTAAATTAAGAAAACATGGTCTCATATATTCGAGTTTATCCCTTATTAAAGCTACCTTTGTAAAACATGGGTTTTATCCCATTTATTTAATAAATAAAAATCCGGTGTTTTCTAAACTCTGATATTTTTCCTAACTCATGGTCCTGATGAACATTTCCGCTGCAATGTTTTTTAAAATAACCACCGGTACCACTTGACTGCTTCACGGCTCCCGTCCAGGGTGTGGTCGGGGGTCGTGACAGAGGTGGTATCAGAGCCACTTGTTTAAGCAATTAGGTGTTGTAATAATAATACCTAAGTTTAAACGAAAAGTTAGGAAATTGCTATTAACTGGTAGCACACATGATAGTATTTAGAATTGAACCTAAGAAAAATGCCTTAGTATAAGCTTCGAGATAAGCTAATTACTTGCGTTAATAAAGTGTGATGGGTATTGGTATGCCGTGAAGATGATGACTAGAACGTTGCAAGTATGGTAAATAAGCAATAACACTTGGCCACTGTTATTTCTTATTTATTGGTACTACTTGGTTCTAGAATATGATCCATCATGTGAATACTAATTTCCTTGTTCTTTGATGAAAGCCCTAATAAAAGATTCATTTTTAAATTATGATTTAAGAAAGATATATTTATGGGAAATACCAATTACCTCTCCGGCAAGACTGGGTATGGTGTAGCAGACTCTCCAGCTTGTCCGGGTAAGATAGGGGTCACCTCTCCGGCGAGAACCGGGTAAGATGGGGCATATACAAGTGACATAATTCCCTAAATAGTATCATGACCAGATGTCTGACTTGTTCTTGGAAATATGAATCTGTTAAATACATTGACCTTATAAATGGTATATATATATTACAGTGTGTGAAATATTAGATTATATAGACATGTATATCTATAAGGAAATCCAAAAACCATAAGGATCGACAAATTAGAATAAAGCACGAGCATGTGTGTCAATGATAATTCTAGATTTCTTTGTTAGGAATATCTTGTATCTATCTATAATTCCGATATCGAAAACTATTTCATTTGATCATCCGTCTCGTAACTCGTGCTACAAGATGAACAATGTGAACCCTTGATGATTGGGAGGCCATCGAAAGTATAAGAATTCCCTTTGCGTTACCTTAGATTATTAACGCAATAGGAAATCTGTAACTAAAAGTTGTGCTAGGTACAAAAACGTCTCAAAACCTACGCTAATAAAAGTAATCCTACTTTCTTTAAGAACTCTTGCAAAGATAAGAGTAACCACGACTAGGTGCACTTACCAAGACTCTCTTCACCTATAATCCTACTAAGATCACCAGTAATAAAGAAGCTGTTACAAAATACATAGGCTGCAAAGGACTAAAGTTGTCCAAACCATTAGTATATATAGGTTAAGAAGAATGAAGTAATGTATGCTTCAAAATTTAGACATTAAGATAGTGAGACCCGATCTTCAGAACACATGATCACGATGTATGCCATGAAATGGAAAGAACTGACAGAAAGGAAATCCTGTCTGCTTCATAAAAAGGAATAAAATGGCAACAATGATTCCTGATGTGATTGCTGACTTAGGTTTAGATTTGCAAGCCAGCCGAAAAAGTGACCACAAGGAGACAAGACAGACCAGCCGACAAAGTTCATCTCTGTGATGAAAGTTGCGAGTTATGCATGGAAGTAAGACATAGCATATATGGTCTCGTAATTCATTAACACTAGAGGCATGGAACTGAAAGAAATTCCGACCGACGTTTTTCCAGAGGATCTATTTGGGATATCACCCGTTCGTGAGGAGAAACTCAGAATTCGTCTGTGACTAGAAACAACACCGCTTGTTATATCACAAAGTTAAGACTAAGGAAGTAGTTGATGCTTTAAGTCATAAGTTTCATAAGAAGCCGAAACAAGTACGTGCTCTTAGATTAAAGTACGAATAGATTTAATGAAACAATTAAATAGTACCCAAGAACACAACAATAAAAAATGATGCTGAAGGATTACAAAGGAATAATGAAGGAATTAATGGAATTTGGAGATTCCATAAGAAAAGAATTTGGGTACTAATCAAGGAAACCTATGAGAAGGAATTCTCGAAGGAGCTCATAAAACTAAGTAATTGTTGCATCGTATAAGTGATATGAGGTATCAAGAGTTTTATAAGAATTACTGATAGATAGCAAGTTATGCCTCTAAGTATTTAATCTGTTAGCAAGTTAAAGCTGAACGTTAGAAACCTTTAGGTTGACTTCAATGATTAGAAGTGTCAGTATGGAAAGGGGATTGATAACAAATGGATATTGTTACCAAATTACCCAACATAAGAAAATGTAACGACATAATCAGGGAGATTGTGGATCGATTAACCAAGTCTGCTCAATCCCTACCAATGAAGGAAACCTTTAGCATAAAACGCTTAGTTAAGTGTATAGGGATCTAATGGTCTCATTACATAGAATCCCGTTATCTATTGTATTAAATCAAGATAGTCATTTCACTTCTCATTTTTGAGAAGATTTTAACCCGACCTATTTTGAGCAGTATAAAGGGACACTACAAACATAGAAAGACATGCTAAGTGCATGTGCGATAAATAGAACTATCATTTATCACTCATAAGATTCTCAAATAATCGGTCTACAAGTACTAGTGTTAACCGTTTAAAACACTTTATGGATGATAGTATCATCCAATATGTTAGACATACATATGAGAAAAGAAACTATCAGGCCATAAGGTCGGCAAACCATTAGAATTTAAATCAGATAAAGGATACCACTAAAAGTCTCTATGTGTTTAGGAAAGTTAAGTCCGAGGAATGTCGAGCCATTAAAGTAACTAAGCAAAGTGGACCAGTAACCTATCGGCTAAAATTTCTAGAAGAAATGGCAAGTATACGTGATACATTTCATGAAATACTTAGAAATCTTTAGTTATACCTCTTCAAGATATAGAAGTAAATGCAATTTTAATTGAAAGACATTATCAGCCAATTATGAGAATTCCAAAAAAAAAAAAAAAAAACATACTAAATTAGTTCTAGTCAGGGTGAAGTAGAACTTAAAGCGTGGACAAGAAAATACTTGGGTATCAAAGATAAGACGGAAGTATCCTTACTTGTTCTAGTAAATCTCGAGGACGAGATTATAATTAAGGTGGGGAGGATGTAAGGACCTGCAAAAATGTCCCACAACACTCCGTAAGTGGAAACCCGGACCCCTAAAACCCTAATCCTTTTGTGAAAAATCAAGAAATTCAATTTTATGGATCGCTCGCGGGCCGCGTAAGAGTTAACCGAAGCTTACGTGGGGCGCGACAGCTCAAGGGTAACCGGATAAGGATGAGGGACACGCGTCGTTACACGTGTCAACCTAGACTCCCTCGCGGGCCGCGTAGAAGAAGCTTATGTGCTTCGCGGGCCTCGACGCGCCCCATTTCCAGCCCTATAAATAAGGAGTTCGAGTTTCATTTCAAATCGTTCAATTCTTTTCTTTCTCTTGTTCTGTCATTCTAATGTCAGAACTTCTAAATCCTGAAACTCTGCCCGTATTAGGGTAATAACTCTAATCACTGGTACGATACTTTATCCGATCGATTAAAACCGATCCAATGGATGTTTAAGTGCTGCCAATATCTGGCTATACTTTGTCATTCGTTGTGAGGGTTTCATCTTGTGATTATCGTTAAAGTTGAATTAAGTTAATACACTAATACGAGTTCCATTGTATCTAGAAATTAGAATTCGTTACTAGGGAGCTGTTAAACTAGAATACTTAGCGATTAAGTAAACATAGTAGTTAATGTAACTAACAATTAAGTAAACTTAGTAGTTAAGAAACCTTAATAATTTAGAAAACTTAATGGTTAAGTAAACTTAGTAATTAAGTAAACTTAATAGCTAAGGAAACTTAACAGGAAAGGAAACTTAGCAATTAAGCAAGCTAAGTAAGTTAATTAATCGGCTAAGTAAATTACTTAATTAAACCGTTAAGGAAAATTAATCAGTTAAGTAAGATTATTTAATCAGTTAAGTAAGATTAGTTAATCATCTAAGTAAGATTAATCAAGTTAAGTATGATTAATTAATCAGTTAAGCAAGATTAATTAAGCTAAGCAAGATTAATTAAGCTAAGCAAGATTAATTAAGCTAAGTAAGATTAATTAAGTAAATTAAACACCTAAATAGATATACATGAAATTATGGTATTTAGTTATTTTGTTAAAACACTTATAGTGTTTTAATTTCAATTTGTTATTTAAATAACGTAGGTTGTTTTATGTTTTTACACTTGTATGGATTTTACAATATCAAATCAGTTATCACACCAGTTATTTTTTTTTTGTAGGTACAATATGATGTTCGTACCTTTTACCGGCGTTGACAATCACTATCGTAATGTTACCTTGGGTGCTGCTATAATAGGTAATGAAACCGCCGAAACATATAGCTGGTTGCTTAACGCATTTCGGCAGGCATTTGGGTGCGCACCACCTGTGATTGTATCTGATCAAGACCCAGCGATGAGGAAAGCTATTCAAGATAATTGGCCTGAAAGTAGGCACAGGATTTGCATGTGGCATATAATGGACAAACTTACTACCAAGGTTTATTAAATACCAAAATTATTGTTTACGACGTTTATTGTTTTAATGGAATTCTTTTGTTGGTTTTTTGTAGTTTTTTATATTTGAATATGTGGTTTTTTGTTTTTCGATGTTGTTTTACTTTTATATAATGTTTTATCATGTCTATTATATATTTAATTTTTTAATGTTGACTAGTTGTTTATTAGGTTGGCGCCAACCTATGCAATAGCACCGATTTTAAGAAGAGGTTGTGTGGTATTGTTTGGACTGATGCATTACTCCCCGAACAGTTTGAAACCGAATGGGGTGTTATATTGGCTGATTTTGATTTGGTGAATCATGAATGGTTACAGTCAATTTATCAGATTAGGGATACATGGATCCCTGCGTACTATCGTGATGAACACATGTCTGGGCTGATGCGTACTTCATCAAGTTCGGAAAGTGAGAACCATTTCTTTGGGCAGTTTTGCAATCCGAACTGTATGCTTGTTGAATTCTTGGGGCATTTTGACTCTGCAGTTGACGCCCAAAGACACGAGCACAGGAAGAATGATCACGATACTAGGCACACAAACCCCGAAATATTTGCAAAAGAGTTTGTCTTAGAACAACAGGAGGCAAACATATACACACGGACAATTTCTTCGATGTGCAAATTGAAATTCAGACGGCCATTCACAAGTGTGGTATTGGAAAATGAGATAAAAGAGAGGACAATTTTGTGAACTTCTCTGTGAAGGACTTTTCTCAAACGTGTACTACATTTTTTCAGGTAACCAGAGAATGTAACAATTGTTTGTTTATAATATTTCTTGTACATGGTGTTCTATCTAATAGTTTTAATTGAGTATATATTTTTGTTCTCATTTTTTTTTGTTTTTACATATTAGGTTATGATGCGGCAGCTAGATATGACTATGAGTTGTTCATGCAATAGGTATGAACAGTTTGGGCTTTTGTGCGCGCACATTTTTTGCGTTTTGCGGTTTCTTGTAACACCCTTGCTATTATTCTAAAGGTTTACGTATAGATTATGAAAATGAACTTGTTATTATGATTACAAATGTGTTGAAAATACGGTTAAATTAAAACTTTTCTCAATATAAACAATACAACATATGATGTATGAATTCGCCATCTACAAAGACGATGAAAACTATGTGCGGAAGCCTGTATCTTGATCGTGTTCGGTTCTTCGTTGAGCTTGATCGTCCTCCGGTACTATAAATTATACCTACAATTCATAAAACATGAATTGAATTAGTCATACGTAGTTTAAAACGTGTCTAAACGAGCCCGGGAAGCGAAACTGATTAAAATACAAATTTTTCGCCGAAACAGGGTGCTGTCGCGCCACGCGCCAGCACCACTTTGCTCCCTCGCATGGCGCGGGGGAGACTGTTTTTCAGCAGGTCTGGATCTGGGACCTGCATTTTCCAGCAATTCCAATTTTTACGGAAACGGCCATAACTTATTCGTTATTGATCCGATTTACGCGATTCTTTTTCCTACGCGTTTGTAATTTAATTCTCCATCTTAAGGAGTAAAAATCCAACATCTAACTTCACAAAATTTTAGATTTCAAACTCTCGGCTTGAAATTCAATTACGACATTTCTTGACCCGTTCGTGATTTCATCTAACAAACTTATTTGTCGCCCTTGTTTCTTTTTTTGTAAACTTATTATTATAATTATTTCCTATTGTACAAGGTTCAAATCACGAGTTTATACACATTCTTAACCCGTTTTCGCTTATACTTCTATTTTGACCCGTTAAGGGTATTTATGCACTTTTTTAAACTTAAATTACGCTCGTTCCTTGTATGCATCATAATCCACCCACCCATATTAATTAGTCTTCCACCACAACTATGATTGTGGTGGATTTAGTGTGACAGGATATTTATTCCTAGTTCTATCCCTCAGATATGTCATTTTACGGAAAATACTCGTTTCAACTCATTGGACACTAAGGTCCCATATCATCCCTTTTTATACTTATCCTAAGGATTTAATCTATCAAAACACTTATTTCTAAGAACCTTTAAAGGTCGTTTGCCCCATTTACCCATCAAGGGCGTTTTGGTCAACTTTAGCCCCTCATTTACGAAGAAGGGCTTTTGCTACTTATTTGACCCAAAAGTGTATGTTTAACCACAATTGTATTTATACGTACCTGGCTCGAGTCTACCTAGTGACCCGCTTCGACACCTTGCTTTTATTACCGATATTCTATGGCGACACAATTATCCAAATTACTATTCGTTCCTATAAACACATGACTTGACAACCACATTAGTCGATTTCGTCAAATGGTGTTTAGCACCACCATTTGACCCGTTCGGCTTATATGACCCTATATTTTCATATGTAACAAAACATGGTTTTTAATTACTAATCAACATGATATTTAGAACCCTTATTACTTCCTGTTACGCATAATTGCCGTATCATTCAAATACACGTTTTCACTCTAAATTTCAGCACTTTAGTTTTCATTTAGGCATTTTAACAAACACCTAGTGTGCATAATTTTACATATTTACTAACTAGTTCATAACTAGTTATTTTCACCAAGATTAACATCAATTTGGCAATTTCACATCAATTTTAAAATCCACAAACCTGAAATTGCTTTATAGAATTCAAATTACACTAGTACAACAATCATAATCCTAGTGTTTTCATACTTCTACATGACCCACTTAACACCTTCAATGGTGATTATGGAATTCTCAAGCATTGAGCATAATTTCAACAATCTAATGACTAGGGTTTATCCCTAGACACTATTTCATTCTAATTTCATCCAAACAACATTCATGCAACACAAATCTCGAATCTCATATGTTCATCAAAATTTCAAGATGTAACTAGAAGATGAAATTTGACATACTTTGTGATCCCCACGACTAGGTGATCACGAATTTATAATCATGCAGACGATTTGGGTTTGATTTGAGCTTCAATTTAAGAGATTTGTTGAATTTAGGGCTAGAGCTCCATGGGAGCTTTCTCCTGGCCATCCCCACGCACGCACACACACACTTAAAGTGTGTGTTGTGTTGTATTTTTTTTATTAAAACCATTTTCGAGATATCTTAGTTTGGTCCCTCATGTTTGGTTAGTTATTAAGTAGGCCACAATCTAACTATTTCTAACACTACTCCCACTTATTAACTAGGTTAAATTTTCCTAGTTAACTTAGTGGGTTCGGGGAAATTATGACTTAGTTTATTTTAAGTCCCGTTAATTCAGACTTCTTATAAACTTTATTTCCTTAAAAGCATTTATTCACGTTTTATTAAATATTAGGTTTATTTATTTTAAATCCTAATATTTACCGGTTTACCTTTACCGCTAACGGTATTTTACCCGTGTATTAGTATTAACGGGGTTTGATTACCAAACCCGTTTTCGGGGTGTTACAATTCTACCCCCCTTAAGGAGGTTTCGTCCCCGAAACCTTGCTTACGTAGTTCATTGGTTTAAACCAAACGAACTTGGTTTCATTTTTAAAGCATTCATTCTTTTTGGTCACCATTTTATCATTCCTATTGACATGTGTGTCTTTCATGTGTAAGTCCTCATAAACCATAACCTTCGTCTTATATTTCTTATCTTGTCGCCTATTTGACCGAGTAATCACTCGACCATTTAGTCGCGTTAGTCCATCAACACGTTTACTCCGTGTTTGTCTTATGTTGACAAGCGCTTTATATTGGTCATGACACTATCTTGACTTTGCATAGTTTTACCGGCTAGACTAATTAGTTACCGTCGCTTTATACCCCGTCACCCGGGTATTCTATACTGCCATCTTTGTCCTTATGTGTGTTTACGATTTCTTAAACCTCTTCTTAATACTTATGTTTGCTAACACGTTGCTTTTGACTAAAAATTAAATTTGTAGTTTACGTTTTCCCCTTGTCCTACGTCTTTTTCTCGTATCTAGGAATTTTACGTTCGAGGACTTATTCCTTTCTATCGTCATTTTGGCAATGCCTTTGCCCTTTGTGAAAATAACACAATTTAATAATCGTGAATTCTTTTGTCATTTCAGTCCGTTTAGATGTTTTCGTGAAATCTTCCACTTTTGCCCACCAAACTTTTCATGATCACTTCATTTTAACCCGTTCGGTTAACTTAGCGAAACCCATCGCTTTTATACAAATTTTACCTTCCGATATTACTTTACGCGGGGAGTTACAACCAGTTTCCTCCCTTTACATTATTGACCCGTAGGTTCTTTCACTCAGCCTCATAGGCTATTTCTTTATATTTTTCACTTTTTTTAAGGTGAGACCCAACAGTTCGTTTTTTTTCTTCTATTTATGACCCAAGGGTCTTCTTGGTCCCGTAGACCTTATCACTACGTTTAATCCCTCCCATAGGTTATGATGATCCCATAGATCATCTTTTATTCACGTCTATATTCAAATGTATATTTATACATATATAGCTTCGATGCATCCCTTGTTATGTCTGGAATCATTTATTTCGCTTTTGAACTTTAGTTGACCTTGACCGTAGTCTAAGGTTTCATTTGTTTACTTTCGGACTAATCTTCCAACTTTATGACTCCTTACGTCATTTACTCGTCAGTTTGTCCTATACTTACCGTTTCCCGGTTCGTACTTATACTTCTTTACAACCCATTACCCGAGTTCTTTTATCTTAATGTTTTTATCGTTCTTGTTTCGTTAGTAGGCGTTTTTCCCTTTCTACACTATCCCATAACCTTTTATATAGATTTGTTAATATCTTGTGCTTTTATTTATTCAGTTCGCGCTTACTTACGTTATTAAGCGTTATTCTTAATTTAACTCGTTTGACTTGTTCGTGTGAAATTTCATCACTTGTGAACGTCAGACTCCGTTCTTTATTCGACCCGTTCGACTTTAAAATTGTTGAACGTAGTTATAAAAATTTATGTTTGCATATTCTCATCGTCTTTTAGTCATGACTCATATTCCGAGTCTTTTGACTTTCTATTTCGCGTTCCCGTCTCTTGGTTTACGCATTCACCCACAATCCTACCCGTTCATCGGGTATCTTTACCGAAGTCATCATCAAGTAACCATTCTTATATGGTTTTAGACATCATCTTAATTTATTTGATCGACTTAGCGAAATCCATCGCTTTTATTTAGTGATACGTGGTCGAAAACTGGTTATCGTTTGTGCTTAAGTTGATGTTTTTACATAGCTTTTAATCTTGAATATCCTACTTTTAATGGGATTCATGTTTTACAGGTCTAAAAGAGTTTAAGGAGCTATTCGGGAGCTTTACGGGTCACCGGGATCAAACGTCATTAACCGGGGATGTAAAATGAACAAAAACCGGGTTAACCACGAAGATTGGATGTGTTTTAGGGAATGTTAGTGGAGTTAACATGAAGATATTGGAAGATATTATGATAGAAGGCTGAATTATGAGTACGTGGGCGAAAACGATACGTAAAACGGAGCTATAACGAAGAAGTTATGAAGAAAACAAAAAATGGTATTTAGAGGCACCATAGCCTATGGCCAAACCCACAGTCGGCTACGGTCCCTGCATATTGAAAGCGGACAAGTTGGCTCTTGGGTGGTTGAAATGATTAGAAAACATACTTTTGGCCTTACAACCGGGAATGGCACTAGTTGTGGAGTTGGTACATAATTCATAGTGCCATTTTTCTATGATTAATCATCTCCACTCCATCTTATTATTGAAGTTTATCAAGATCCATTCCATTATAAAGAGAGCCAAGATCAAGAGAGAAAGGGAAAAAAAAATAACTACTTCCATCTTTCCACCATCAAGTCTTCCACCACCATCATCCTTCATCATTCTTTGTCATTCACCATCTCTCCATCTTTCAAGTTCCAAGATGATCTTCATTAAGTTCCATTCATCCGGTGATCGAGCTTCTTCAACCATGAGCGGCTAATCGTCTCGGTTTCACCCCGGTGTAGGTAGTTGTTTAATTTATGGTTTTGAATTGTTTCTTGCTTCAACTTTGTGACAATTTGTATTTGATTTTTGAAACCTTTGACAATAGCTTGCATTTGTTTCGTATTCATAAATTGTCGAGCGATGTTAAAAGTTATGACTTTATGAAATGGTTATGTGTAATATGCGTTGTCTTGGTTAGGATTTACTTGTGTTGATTACAAAGTGCATTCTTGTCCGTTCGTTGAAACGTCGATAGTTATTAGCACCTAAGTCACGGTACACTAAATCCGTTAATTGTATGCAATTGAGTTGAATCTTAAAACTTGTTGAAACCTTAAGTTAGCAATTACCGAAACCGGGTGTGAATCCTTTTTCTTATTATTGTCTAGTAAACAAATCTTTATTGCAATTGTTAACTAGTAAGTGTTATTCAATTAAACCGAATCATTTAGTTAAATTCATATTTTCCATCAAAACAAAAATACAAGAATATTATAAGCAAGCTTCATAAATTGTGACAATCGTTCTAATTAAAGTGAATCCATTCGCAAACCACATACTCTTCGTGGTTCGACCCCTTGCTACCGCTAGCTATTTGTTAAGGGTAATTTGGGCATATAAATATTATCTTTGAACGGAGCGCGACACTCCGATCAAATTTTGGTGCCGCTGCCGGGGAGTTCGTGCGTTTCGTGTTTGGATAATTGTTAGAATTTTTGTGATTAACTGTTTAAGGTGCTTTGTTTCTTTTTGCTATTTTTCTATTTTCTTGTTACGCGGGTGTGTTATTTGTGCAGATTACACTTACAAGTAGTGCATGCATACAAGGAATTCCGGTAGAACATCACCGCTAGTGTTCGAACCGGAAGTTAAGCGTTTAGTTCGAAGAAACTTAGCCACTCGGTTAGAGGCAACACTTGCTTCTAATCAACCCAACACCAATTCACCATCTACATCATCCGTTGGTCCTAGTCAAATGGAACCTCAAAACAACCAACAACCACCCACACCACCATTTCAAAACCTTAACCCACAAAACCCGTTACCACCCAACTTAAACAACCAAAATGCTCACATCAACCGTGGAACTAACCAATTTCATGGCATTCCCATGAATGAAGCACAATTTCCCAATCTCGACGAATTGCGGAACGCCATTCCCGATGACGAACCGCATAGTGTTCCCGGTTATCAATCGCCAGAGCATGTGAGTGTTCATACGGAAAATTCGGATGACGGGGGCTACTATGATGACGAAGATTGGGGGTACGTGAATCGGGGTAATATTTACAATAATCCAGGATTTGAAGGTGAGGAGTTTGGCCATCAAAATGCCAATTATGTGGGGAGGAATGACGGTTACGGAAATAACCGTCAACCACGAAACAACAATCAAAGGAACCGAAATGATTGGTTTTACAACAACAACAATAACAATGGTATTCCTAATCGGATTCCTCGTTTTGTGGGAGGAGGTAACCAAAGAGATAACCAAGGTGGAGACCGAAGAGATGATCGAAGAGGCGATAGGGGAGGTGATAGAAGGGATAATCGAAGACCGGTTGACCAAGAAGTTAACGGTCCACAACGTCATCAACAACCTCCACGGGGAGTGAATGACCGATTTAGGCCGGTGGTCACCGAGAATGATTCACCAATTGTTTGTGAAAGAAGGATGTTTGATTGTAAACCCCATTACATCAATATACTTCCTCACTTCAATGGAAGGTCTAACGATGAACCGTACACGCATTTGGCGGAATTCTCATCTATATGTAACACAATCGGGGGGCACAATTTCGCATTGGAGGAAGTCAAGCTTCGACTATTTCAATTTTCGTTAAAAGATAAAGCAAAGCAATGGTTTCTCACACTTCCGGCAAATAGCATCCGGACATGGGGAGAAATGCAACAAATCTTCCTAGATGAATACTATTCAATGTCGAAGACCAATGATGCACGGGATGAAATAAGATCATTTAGGCAACTATCGAGTGAACCGTTGCATGAAGCGTTCACTCGTTACAAAGAGTTGATGCGGAAATGCCCACATCACCAAATAGAAAAGTGGGAATTGGTGAAGTGCTTTGTACGTGGGTTGGATGACGCGACATGGAACCGCCTTGAATCAACGAGCAACGGGACTCTTTTGAGCAATCATGAAGATGACGATTGGGAATTTCTTGAGCGGATGAGCAAACGGTCAAAGGAAAAAGAATCGGCCGATAGAGCCAAGAAATATCCCGTTTCCCGTTCACTTCCCGATCTTGACTCCAAGGATCGGATTTCTACCTTAGAACGGGAAATGGCTTGCATAAAAAAGAAGGAGGTGAATGCGGTCCAATTCGTGGTGTGTGAAGATTGTGGGGAAATTGGCCATAGGGCCGATCAATGTCCAACGGGACCGAGTGAGTACACCGAGGAAGTCAATCAAGTGTTTGGGGATAGAAAAAATAATGACATGAATTCGAACACTTACCACCCCGGATTGAGAAACCATCCCAACTTCCGATATGGGAACGCCGCAAATCAAATGAACCCGAATTTTCAACCGGGTAATCAAAGCGGGTCATCATATCCAAATCGTCAAGGTGGTGACCAAGGGGGTTACCAACGTAATTACAATCAAGGGTACCAAGGTAGAGATAATAATTATCAAGGTGGGTATCAAAGAAATTACAACAACCAAGGCGGTAATGGAAGTGGGTCAAACAACCAAAGGGGTGGCAATGATTTTAATGCGAAGTTGGATGCTATGCTCTCAATGATGCAAGAGTCCAAGAAGGAGAATGAGATTCGGGACAAGGCACATGAGTTGTTAGCAAAACAAGTCACCCAACTCGCAGAGGAAATGGCTCAAGTGAGAGGAAGCTCGGGAAAGCTTCCAAGTGACACCACGGTAAACCCCAAACATCAAGGGTCGAGCTCAAGGAACACACGTGAGGTACCAATTAATAAACTTACTTTACGTAGTGGTCGAATAATGGATAATGGTGTCGAAACACCACCACCCCAATTTGTTGAAGGGGTGGTGGAAGATGCTAGTGAGGAAGAAAATGAGGGTGGTCAAACGGGTCAAAATAAAAATGACTTGAAAAATGATAATAACACTCCCGTTGTGACCATACCCGTCCCTAAGGCTAAGGAAAAGGGTGTGGAAGTTAATACCGCCCCTTATCCCGAAGCATTGAAGGGACCCGTGAAAAAGGTTGTAAATAAAAGAGGTCCACAACAAGAAGAGTTGTTGGAGATTTTCAAACAAGTAAAAATAAATTTACCTCTTTTGGATGCAATTAAACAAGTACCGTCTTATGCTAAGTACTTGAAAGATTTGTGTACTCAAAAGCGAACTCATAAATTTCCAAAGAAATTAGATTTAACCGATAATGTGAGTTCGATTCTTTTGGGTGCACTTCCACCTAAGCTCCAAGATCCGGGTGCGCCTATCATTTCAATTCAAGTAGGCGATTTTAAAATCAATCGGGCACTTCTAGATCTTGGTGCTAGTGTGAGCATTCTACCGGGTAGTTTGTATGACCAATACGAATTCGGCCCACTCAAGTCATCAAACACCACCGTGGTGTTAGCCGACTTGACACCCAAACTACCCCGTGGAATTGTTTCGGATGTGATAGTAAAAATCGAGGATTTTTACTATCCAGTGGACTTTTTAGTACTTGATTATGTGGCCAAGGACCTGATGCGTGCGAAGTGTCGTATATATTAGGTGTATATTTTAAGCCCTTTTTAACACTTATTTTAGCCAAGTTTTAAATTTATAAAACACGATATTTTACTAACACTAAACACACATATGGGCAAGTGCACCCATCGTTGAGCGTAGTATAGCGTTGGTAAGATACCGAGGTCGTCCAAGGACACAAGAGCTTTTAGTACCGGTTTATCCTCAACGTCTAATCAAAATAAAAGTTTAGAAAAATGTTTTAAGCTAAGAAAAATAAAAACTAACTAAAATGCTGAAAATAAAAATAAAATAAAAACAGATAGACAAGATGAATCACTTGGTTCCGACTCGTATCTAGTATAACCTTTGATTATTTCCGCACTTTTGCACATAATTAAGAGATTATCTTAGTTATTGTAGTAGGCCCCTCTTTTGAAGGTGACGTTACCCTCACCCCAGTAGTTTGAGTCAGCAAGGATACAATCCTAAAAGGGTGGATTATTGGAAGATAATGAATTAAGTTATTAATGCAGTATTGTGGTAGGCCCCGCTTTTGGCGGTGACGTTACCCTCGGCTAAGTAGTCTGAGTCAGCAGGGATACAGTCCTAAATAGCCGGGTTATAGTATTAATAGTAGTTAACTTATGAGGGGATCAAAGAGTTTGGGCCCCCGCCATCCAATACCGTGAAGCATTGAAGGAGGTCCTACTAAATTTGACCCAGGTCCATTGCAGGACCTCTAAACGCTGAACAATGGCAAGACCTTTACCAAACCGTTCCCTTAACCCCCGACCAGGTAGCCAACATACCTCCATATAGACCGTGGAGATATGAATGGTGAAAATCCTTTATTTTATATAGACAGTAAAATAATGCCAAGACACCACGGACAAACGATAAGGAAAGATCACCTTCAACATAAGTAACTAGTTATTAAAGTCATTAATACAAAACCAAATAAAAAGTGCAAAAGATTAGAAATAAAAAGTATTATACTAGACACTTTGTCTTCACCAAGTGATGTAAGAGACTTAGGCAAACATGGCCTTGATTGTCAAGAACTCTTACGATCAATCTTAGATCCCGAGACGACTCACACACTCTATGATGGACAATGGATGATGGTGGTGGATGATGGTGTTGTGATGGTGGTGGGTGGTGGATGAAGTGTGAGAGAGGTGGTGTGCCAAGGGATGAGATGAAATGAATCCAAGCACTCCTATTTATAGGCTGAACAGAGAGCTGGGCACGGCCCCGTGCCTGTCTGACATTCTCTCTCCTCATTAATTGTAATTCGCAATTACAATAAATGCGCCTGCTGTACTTTCGACACGCCCCCGTGTCCACTGGGCACGGCCCGTGGGGGGCAATAGAAGCTTCTATAGGTTTGTCTTTTCTGCTGCTTCTTGGGCATGGCCCCGTGCTGGCTGAGCACGGGGCGTGTTCAGTCTTCTGACTTCTCTATTTTGCTTTGGAAGGTGCCGTTGAGGGGTCGGGCAGTCCACTAATGTTCCTTTCCTTGTATTTATGTTGGATTTAGCTGTTTTTTTGCTTCTTTTGTGTTTTTGAGCTCATTTATTCCTGAAAATACAAAAGGAAGACAAAAACACTCTTTTTCCAATATTAGTACTTAAAAAGGGTTAGTTTTATGCCTTATTTGATGTAATTTATATGTTGCATTTTACACACATCAAATACCCCCACACTTGAACTTTTGCTTGTCCTCAAGCAAAACTCTTTAATATGTGGCTTACACTCCCAAATGGACTAGGTAGAAGAGAAGGTTTTGGGCTTGTCGTAGAGTGTCGGGATATCCAAGATCTTTTTGGGTTTTATTTTTATCTATTTACAATCCTATTCGTAATGATTTATTTAGAACGTTTCATAGGAGAAATTACTTATTTGGGCATAACATGCCTTTTTTAAAAATTCTATTTATATACAAGTTCACATACCTCACGGGAGAAATCACTCACACTCGGCCGAAGGTGTATTTTTAGTGAATCACTCGAGAGCGGCATGGAACTTATTCCTACCATAAGCTTGCCAAGCAATCAATCCTCCTCCTTTTTAACTTTTATACCTTTGTAGATATCCAGAGGACTTTGTGGGTTAAGGGTTAGGCTTGGGTTAAAGGTAGGTGGTTGGGATAGTGGTTAGTGGTTAGTAGAAAATGGGCGAAAAGCGTAACAAGTGTCGGTTTTCGTAAGACTTTCTATTTTTATTTTGATGAAGCTTTTATTCAAACAAAGTTATTTTTGATGAACTTGTTTGTTTATTTTCTTTTTGCTTCGTCATCAACATTTTTTTTTTTGATCATACGAAAAACCGAACTTGTTACTAAAACAAAGGGTTAAAAATAAAAAAGGTTTTGGTGGGTAAAAGGGTTTTTGGTTTGGGTGATGAAATGAAAAGGTTTAGGCTCAAAGGGGGTAACTAGGGGGATTTTTGGGTAGGTGGTAAAAGAAAAAAGAAAAATAAAGGTGTAGAAATAAAAAGGGTTAGTCCTAATGCCTCCATCATTTACTTACTCGGGTTTAAGTTGATAAGGACCGGGAATGTATCGTCATGGCAAGTTCTAGAGTTGTAAGAACCAAGCGGCTATTCACACAAGAAACGAAAAATGAGCATTTAGTCTAATGATATGTAATTGTATGCTCAATAAAGGCTCAAAACTCACTTTTGTGGGAATGGGTTTTTATGTGATCAAGTATATATAATCAAATTTTTAACTAAGTTTGCCATGCCTTTTCATAATTTTCTTATGTTGGTTCTTTTTATCACTACGCTATCGGTTGTAAATTTGTAAAAATATAACCTTTTTGAGAACTTGAATTTCTCGAGTTAAACCTAGACAAGTAAAAAAAAAAAAAAATGAAATTTTTTGAAAAAATTTGGGGTGATTAGCGGTTCCAATAGAGTTTTGTGTAAGGCTTGTATTTAGGACTTGCAAAATTCAAGGTTTTAGCATCCCCCCCACACTTAAATTACACATTGTCCTCAATGTGTCCCAAAAATAGATTTTTAGGTTGATTAGATGTGTAAAATGGTGTTAGAAAGCAAAGGTTTTTGTGTTACTGGCAGCCTGGACACGACCCCGTGTTGAGTGGGCACGACCCCGTGTTCAGGTGCCAGTAACGAGAACTTACAGAAGGTGAACACGGCCCCGTGTCCACTGGACACGGCCACGTGTCTGACAAAAATCTGCATAACAGTAGCCAAACAGCAGGTCTGGGAAGTGAGCACGGGGGCGTGTTGGCTGGACACGTCCCCGTGTGGACAGTCTGAAAGCTTGAAAAACAGGTTTCTTCCTCCGGTTTTTTCCATCCTGGCCCTATAAGTGCTGAGGCTTAGCATTCCAAGCCTCGGTTTGTACCTGTTTCATCACTTAATACCACACCAAGCAACACAAACATCCTAAATTACCATAGTTAATTGTTCCAAGCATAAAGTAAAAGAAAAAGAAAAATAAAATGCAGAAAATAGTTAGGAAAAGTAAATTGTCTAACACTTGGCACGCAGGCCATCAATTGTTCAAGATTGCAAAGGGTTAACCTGGGGAGTCATCAATCAACCGCTTCCTCCTATGCTCCTCCCGCCTACTCCATAGCATCATCATCATCGTCATCATCCCCTCCATGGCGTGCAATGTGGTCTCGTATGTATCCGACATCGTCTTGTATCTCGGATAGGTTTCTCTCAATAGCTCCGACCCGGTGGTAGGTGTTGCTCGCCATGTTATAGGTGTTCCGAGTACACATGAGGTTTTCCTGCAACAAATCATGCAAACTTTGAAAATTAGGAAAACCACCTCCCGAGGAGGATGATTGGCCCGGATCACCGTGGGGTTGGTAGTGGTACTGATGATGTTGCGGAGCTGGGAGGACAAGCGCTTCTTGCGGGTTCCATGCATGACCTTGCATCCTTTGAAAGGTTACCGTCCCGTCTTCTGCCTCATAGATTAGGTTCATTGAGCGGCATATGTGAATATCCACCGTTCCCGACCATGGGCTCCTCTCAAATGACCTCGGAATGTGGGCGAAGTGCTTGAAGAGACGGTACACCCATCCCCCAAAGAAAATAGGAGTTGGTGCACTAGCAAGGCGGTTGTGATGCATGTTTCGGAGCATGAGGAACGGAACATCGAGCGGCCTGCGGTTGTGAATGCAATGGAGGACAAGCAAATCTCTTAACCCAACGACGCCACCACTGTCATGCCTTTGGCTAAGAGAGTAGCCGAGGAGCTTATGAATGTATCTGTATAGCGGATCCCTCAGCTTGGTACTCTTAGTGCTGCTCGGATTGTAGAACCCTTCCCCAATCTGAGCCCACATGGCTTGGCGCTCGTTGTCTTCAATCTCTCTCAATCCCCCTGTATTTTCTTCGTTTCCCGCATCCTCTTCCGCATACAACCCGATAATCGACCCGAATTGTGCCATGGAGATCGAATACCTCGTCCCGCCACACCGGAATGACACCCCGTCATTATCGAACGGGTCGCACCTTGAAGTGAATGCAAAGGTGCTGTAGAATTCCAAGGTGCATTCATGGACGGAACGGAGTCGGTTTGTTAGTGCGACTCTGAGTGGTCCCGTGACAATGTTGTTGAAACGGTCAATTTGATTCACCATGGTTAGTAGTTCTGTGCATGCCTGCCTCGGGTGTTCTTCCGGCCTTGTTTGAAGAAGCTCGTATCGAGCTCTTGCGTCTAACTCATTGGCGTTGAATCTGGTAAACTTCCTGGCCATCTGCAAGAATACACCAAAAGTTAGCACGAAACAGAAATGCTCTCGGACAAAACTGCAAACAGCGGGCTGGACACGACCCCGTGTCCAGCGGACACGGCCCCGTGTCCGGAGGTCTGTTACTCAAAAACTTCATTTTTCGACCCGGTTTCGAAAACTTGAAAATTTTTGGTCCAATAGGTGCGGTTTCCCCCGAAAATGAAACCCTAAACACCGTTTTTCCCAAAATATCCCGCTTACCCCATCAATTTTATCTTTTTCGGTTCAAGAACAAGGGTTTGGGGTTTTTGTAAGAAATCGGGTGAATCTATGAACAATCTAAGTGTATTTACTTCCCTTAACACTAATCTAACTAAATGCAAACATATCTAAGCAAAAAGTTGAGGTTTGATCCGGATGAACTTCAAGAACCCTAGATTTTCCCCAAATTTTTGGTGTTTTAACTACATGCAAGTAACTAATCTAACTACTAAGAGTGATAGAATCATACCTTGACGTTGTTAGATCGATAGGAGACGTCGAAATTTCGCCTGGAACCAGAGCTTTTGTGGGGAAACGGGGCGTGTGGAATGAAGAAACTGTTTTGAAAAGGGGGTTTTATCCCGTCTGCAGCACGAACACGGCCCCGTGTCCAGCGGACACGGCCTCGTGCCGAGCGTTTTTTTTTATTTGTTTTTTAGTGCGCGTGTGAGTGCCCCTTTTCCATAAGCTATGGTTAGAAAACTTACCGCTTTATTTTGCTGTCTCAATCGTTCGTAACTTACCAGGCATGATGTTTTTATTCTTCCACTGTTCGAAGCGAGATCTCTTCTTCCTCATCCTCAATGAATCCTTGATAGAGTTTTAGCCGTTGGCCATTGACTTTAAATGGTGGCTCATTTCGAGATTTAATTTCTACTGCACCGTGTGGAAAAATGTGGGTGACGGAAAAAGGTCCTGACCACCTAGACTTTAATTTACCAGGAAACAATCGAAGTCGTGAATTAAACAAAAGAACTAAATCTCCTACCCAAAATTCATTAGGTTTAATATGTTTGTCATGCAAATTTTTCATTCTTTCCTTATAAATTTCAGAGTTTGAGTATGCATAATTCCTAAGCTCGTCTAATTCATTTATTTGACAAAATCGATTTTTACCAGCAAATTCTAGATTTAAGTTTACATTTTTTATTGCCCAGTAGGCTTTGTGTGCAATTTCTACTGGCAAATGACAACTTTTTCCATAAACTAGCTTATATGGGGTTGTACCTATTGTTGTTTTATAAGCAGTTCGAAAAGCCCATAAAGCATCGTCTAATTTATCAGCCCATTCCTTTTTATTTAACCCTACGGTTTTTTCGAGTATTCGTTTTAAACCTCTGTTAGTCACTTCGGCTTGTCCGTTTGTTTGAGGGTGATACGCTGTCGAAACCCGGTGATAGACCCCATATCTTGTTAAAATTTTTTCAAGTTGATGGTTGCAAAAATGGGTACCTATGTCACTTATTAAAGCTTTAGGTGTGCCAAAACGAGAGAATAATTTTTTCAGAAATCTTACCACGACTCTCCCATCATTTGTTGGAAGTGCCTCGGCCTCGGCCCATTTAGACAAGTAATCTACTGCCACAAGTATATATTTGTTTCCTTTCGATGGTGGGAAAGGTCCCATAAAGTCGAGTCCCCACACATCAAAAATTTCACAAACAAGAATGCCATTTTGTGGCATTTCGTTTTTGGAAGAAATATTACCTGTTCTTTGGCAAGCATCACATGTCTTTACAAGACTTTGAGCGTCTTTGTAAATGGTTGGCCAATAAAATCCTGAATCGAATACCTTTCGTGCGGTACTGGCAGCACCATGATGTCCTCCGTATGGACCTTCATGACAATGGCGGAGAATTCTTCGTGCTTCACTACCATGTACGCATCGTCTGACGAGTTGGTCGGCACACATTTTGAAAAGATATGGATCTTCCCAAAAGTAGTGTTTCACATTGGCAAAGAATTTTTTTCTTTGATGATGTGGCCATCCTTTTGCGACTATACCGCTAGCTAGGTAGTTAGCATAGTTGGCGTACCATGGTTCTTCCTTGTATTCCACCATTTCCAGGGACTCAGTTGGAAATTTTTCGTTGATTTGCTCGTCCCTGGTTGCCTTTAAAGCTGGGTCTTCTAAGCGTGAAAGATGATCTGCTGCGGTATTTTCTGCTCCTCTTTTGTCCTTGATTTCAATGTCAAATTCTTGGAGGAGTAGAATCCACCTAATCAAACGTGGCTTTGCGTCTTGCTTCTTGAAGAGATATCGAATGGCTGCATGGTCTGTATAGACTATAGTTTTAGAAAGAACAAGATAAGAACGAAATTTATCAAAAGCAAATACCACAACTAGTAACTCTTTTTCAGTTGTTGTGTAATTTTCTTGTGCATCATTGAGTGTTTTACTAGCATAATAGATTGGGTGGAAATGCTTTTCTTTTCTCTGTCCCAAGACAGCTCCAACTGCAAAGTCACTGGCATCACACATGATTTTGAAAGGAAATTTCCAATCAGGCGCTATCATGATAGGTGCATTGACTAGCATTTCCTTTAGGGTTAGAAATGCTTGATTGCAATCCTTGTCAAAGATGAAAGGAGCATCTTTTTCAAGTAATTTTGTTAGAGGCCTTGAGATTTTTGAAAAGTCTTTGATAAATCGCCTATAAAATCCGGCATGCCCTAGGAAACTTCTGATAGCTCGTACGGAGGATGGAGGTGGTAATCTAGAAATGGTATCTATTTTGGCTCGATCCACCTCCATTCCTTCGCTTGAGATCTTGTGACCGAGTACTATTCCCTCTGTTACCATGAAATGACATTTTTCCCAATTAAGGGCGAGGTTAGTTTCCTCACATCGGGATAGCATTCGTTCAAGGTTATCGAGGCATTGGTCATATGAATCCCCAAAGATAGAAAAGTCGTCCATGAAGACTTCCATTGTCTTTTCTATCATGTCATGGAAAATGGCTACCATGCAACGTTGGAATGTTGCTGGGGCATTACATAGACCAAACGGCATGCGTCGATAAGCAAAAGTTCCATAGGGACATGTGAAAGTTGTCTTTTCTTGGTCTTCGGGTGCTATCGGGATTTGAAAGTAACCTGAAAAACCATCCAAGAAACAGTAAAATTTATGACCGGATAATCTTTCTAACATTTGATCAATGAAGGGTAAAGGAAAGTGATCCTTTCTTGTTGCTTCATTTAATCGTCTATAATCTATACATACTCTCCATCCTGTGACGGTTCTCGTTGGTATTAGTTCATTCTTTTCGTTAGTTATTACCGTCATACCTCCTTTCTTTGGAACTACTTGGACGGGACTCACCCAAGGACTATCGGAGATAGGATAGATAAGTCTGGCGTCAAGTAACTTGATGACTTCGTTTTTAACCACTTCTTGAACATTTGGATTTACTCGACGTTGTGGTTGTATGACCGATTTGTAGTCATCATTCATCAAAATTTTGTGTGTGCACATAGAAGGACTAATTCCTTTTATGTCAACAAGTTTCCAAGCTATTGCATTTTTGTGTTTTTTCAAAAGATTAATTAATTTTTCTTTTTCTAAGTTATCTAATTTAGACGAAATAATTACAGGTAAATTACCATCTTTGTCCAGAAAAGCATATTCCAAACCTTTTGGAAGTTCTTTGAGCTCAAGTGGTGGGTCTTTAGGAGACTCCTTATTTGGTTGCTCATTTCGATCAAGAACTTTAAAAGTTTGTTCTATGGCGACCTCTTCTTCAACAAAGTGGTCAATCTCTTCACTTGTATCGGGTGGTTCATCTTCATCTTCAATTAGGGGGTCATTATTGCCGAATGGATATTTCATTGATCGTTCGAGATCGACACTTCTTTTAAATGCCCCTAATTGAAGAGGTAGATTGTTGAACTTCCGGTTTTTCAAAGCTTCATGAGTTTTTACAAATGGTCGTCCCAACACTAGAGGAGCGTCATCGAGGATGACAAAGTCGGTTGGGATTACTATTTGATTTGTTTGAACCAAGACATCTTCAACTATACCGATTGATTTTATTACTTTCCGATTGGATAGAAAAATGGGTATTTGAAGTGGAGAAAAATCACTAATACTTAATTTTTCGAAAATGTAGTTAGGCATTATGTTAACACAAAGATCTTTATCGATTGTGACATTACTAATAAACGAATTTTGAAAGAAACATGGAACCGGTGTGATGTTAATTTCAAATGGGTCTTCTTTTATTAGTGAAGTTTGATCATTAGTTAACTTAACACTTACCGTTTCGTCAATTTTAGTGTTAGTGTTTAACTCTTTTAAAAACTTAGCATGAGTGGGTACTAAACAATGATTTTCGAAAGAAGGTGTCAAGAGATTAATTTCTTCAAAATTAGACTCTTCTTGGATTTTAACGTTGTCGGACTCACCTTTTTCGTTGTTTAACTCATGTGTCGGTTTTTCACTTATTTGTTCTTCCATTTTTACATTTTCAGTTATCTCTTCCTTTTTTAATTCTTCTCTTGCGCGGGACTCCTCTTCCCTTGCGCGAGCTTCTTTTATACATCGATCGATAACTCTAATGTGTTCTAATATCCTATCGGTCACTTCGGTTATAGAAAAAGAATCATTATTTCCTAAGCTTGAATCCGGTTGTTCGACCCTTTGTTCCTCATAATACCCATATGAAGTTGATGGTTCGCACCATTGTTCTTCATTGTAAGCATATGATGGATAAGGTTCGTAATTTTGTTCTTCATAATACTCATATGAGGTGGGTTGTTCACGCCATGGTTCCTCATAGTAAGCATACGAAGGTGGTGGCTCATATCTTGGTTCCTCAAAGTATGAGTATGAGGGCTCATACCTTGGTTCATCAAAATATGAGTATGAGGGAGGAGGTTCATACCTTTGGTCTTCATAGGATGTGTATGAAGTTGATGGCTCGTACCTGGGCTCCTCATAGTAGGTGTATGAATTGGATGGTTGATATGAGTGATTATTTTGAATCGAACGTGCATTACGACAATTAGTGCAATAATTACCCCTATAATCATCCTCCTCATACGTGTAGTTGTAACCTCCTGAGTATTGATCCATAAGAATCACTCAGCAGACCACAACCGAGTCTCGAGATCAGAAAACAAAAAGAAAAACGGAAACAGAGGCTGGACACGGCCCCGTGTTCAGTGAGCACGGCCCCGTGTTCAGAATCTGTATCTGGGCGTTTTAATTAAATTTACTGATTTCGTTGAGCACGGGGCGTGTTCAGTGAGCACGGCCCGTGTTCAAGCTTCTGTTACTGGGTGTTTTTATGAAAATGCTGGACACGGCCCCGTGTTCAGTGAACACGGCCCCGTGTACAGGTTACTGTGAATGCAAAACTAAACTAAAATGCAGAAAAATGTGCGCGCTTTTAAAAAGGTTTCGAAAAACTAATTAGGCCGTCGATTTTAAGCTTTCTTAAAATCCTTGTGTCCCCGGCAACGGCGCCAAAAACTTGATGCGTGCGAAGTGTCGTATATATTAGGTGTATATTTTAAGCCCTTTTTAACACTTATTTTAGCCAAGTTTTAAATTTATAAAACACGATATTTTACTAACACTAAACACACATATGGGCAAGTGCACCCATCGTTGAGCGTAGTATAGCGTTGGTAAGATACCGAGGTCGTCCAAGGACACAAGAGCTTTTAGTACCGGTTTATCCTCAACGTCTAATCAAAATAAAAGTTTAGAAAAATGTTTTAAGCTAAGAAAAATAAAAACTAACTAAAATGCTGAAAATAAAAATAAAATAAAAACAGATAGACAAGATGAATCACTTGGTTCCGACTCGTATCTAGTATAACCTTTGATTATTTCCGCACCTTTGCACATAATTAAGAGATTATCTTAGTTATTGTAGTAGGCCCCTCTTTTGAAGGTGACGTTACCCTCACCCCAGTAGTTTGAGTCAGCAAGGATACAATCCTAAAAGGGTGGATTATTGGAAGATAATGAATTAAGTTATTAATGCAGTATTGTGGTAGGCCCCGCTTTTGGCGGTGACGTTACCCTCGGCTAAGTAGTCTGAGTCAGCAGGGATACAGTCCTAAATAGCCGGGTTATAGTATTAATAGTAGTTAACTTATGAGGGGATCAAAGAGTTTGGACCCCCGCCATCCAATACCGTGAAGCATTGAAGGAGGTCCTACTAAATTTGACCCAGGTCCATTGCAGGACCTCTAAACGCTGAACAATGGCAAGACCTTTACCAAACCGTTCCCTTAACCCCCGACCAGGTAGCCAACATACCTCCATATAGACCGTGGAGATATGAATGGTGAAAATCCTTTATTTTATATAGACAGTAAAATAATGCCAAGACACCACGGACAAACGATAAGGAAAGATCACCTTCAACATAAGTAACTAGTTATTAAAGTCATTAATACAAAACCAAATAAAAAGTGCAAAAGATTAGAAATAAAAAGTATTATACTAGACACTTTGTCTTCACCAAGTGATGTAAGAGACTTAGGCAAACATGGCCTTGATTGTCAAGAACTCTTACGATCAATCTTGGATCCCAAGACGACTCACACACTCTATGATGGACAATGGATGATGGTGGTGGATGATGGTGTTGTGATGGTGGTGGGTGGTGGATGAAGTGTGAGAGAGGTGGTGTGCCAAGGGATGAGATGAAATGAATCCAAGCACTCCTATTTATAGGCTGAACAGAGAGCTGGGCACGGCCCCGTGTCCGCTGGGCACGGCCCCGTGCCTGTCTGACATTCTCTCTCCTCATTAATTGTAATTCGCAATTACAATAAATGCGCCTGCTGTACTTTCGACACGCCCCCGTGTCCACTGGGCACGGCCCGTGGTGGGCAATAGAAGCTTCTATAGGTTTGTCTTTTCTGCTGCTTCTTGGGCACGGCCCCGTGCTGGCTGAGCACGGGGCGTGTTCAGTCTTCTGACTTCTCTATTTTGCTTTGGAAGGTGCCGTTGAGGGGTCGGGCAGTCCACTAATGTTCCTTTCCTTGTATTTATGTTGGATTTAGCTGTCTTTTTGCTTCTTTTGTGTTTTTGAGCTCATTTATTCCTGAAAATACAAAAGGAAGACAAAACACTCTTTTTCCAATATTAGTACTTAAAAAGGGTTAGTTTTATGCCTTATTTGATGTAATTTATATGTTGCATTTTACACACATCAGGACCCAACCAAGCAACCTACGGTGATTTTGGGTCGACCGTTTTTAGCAACCGCAAATTCTCAAATTGATTGCAAAACGGGAACGGTTGATATGACATTTGGAAACCGAAGGTTGAGGTTGCATGTTTTTTCCGGACTTATGAACCCTTCAGTTGTTGATGAATGCTATATGGCGGACATCGTTGACATGTGTACACCCCTTTGCGACACAGTCCTGAACGGGGAAAACACAATGGAGGATTGTTATATGTTTGACAGGTCAAAGGTAGAGATGGAAAAGAGCATGGACAAGGAAGTGAAAAGTATGGAGGTGCTTGCGGTTAGAGAAGGAAAACCGACATGGACGCACCACATTGAGAGTTTACCGGAGAGCATTGACACTAAAATGAAGCCATCATTAGTAGAGCCTCCGAAGATTGAGTTGAAAACGTTGCCTAAGCATCTCTAGTATGCTTATGTTGGTAAAGGCAACACTCTCCCGGTTATCATTGCATCAAACTTAACCTAGGAACAAGAAGAGCAATTGATGGGTGTTTTGCTCACCAATCGGGCGGCGATTGGATGGACCATTGCTGATTTAAAGGGTATTAGTCCCTTAGTGGTGATGCACAAAATCATCACGGAAGAAAATGTGACTCCCGTACGAGATGCACAAAGAAGATTGAATCCGAACATGTGGGAGGTGGTTAAGAAGGAAGTGCTGAAATGGCTTGATGCGGGTATCATTTACCCGATCTCGGATAGCCAATGGGTGAGCCCAACACAAACGGTTCCAAAGAAAGCGGGTATACAAGTCGTCAAAAATGACGCAGGTGAAGAGGTAGCCACTCGGCCGGTAACCGGGTGGCGAATTTGTATTGATTATAGGAAGTTGAATAAGGCAACTTCTAAAGATCATTTTCCTTTACCTTTCATTGATCAAATAGTTGAGAAATTATCGGGGCAACAATTTTATTGCTTCTTAGATGGCTATTCAGGTTATAACCAAATTGCCATCCATCCAGAAGATCAATCGAAGACCACATTTACTTGTCCTTATGGCACCTTCGCATTTAGGCGAATGCCGTTTGGATTGTTTAATGCCCCCGCCACCTTCCAAAGGTGTATGATGAGTATCTTTTCAGATATGGTGGGGAAGTCTTTGGAAATTTTCATGGATGATTTCTCAATTTTTGGGTCATCATTTGAGGCTTGTTTGGATCAACTAGATAAAGTGTTAAAAAGGTGTGTCGAAACTAGTTTGGTCCTAAGTTGGGAAAAGAGCCATTTCATGGTTCAAGAAGGAATCGTGTTGGGGCACGTAGTGTCAAGTCGTGGGATAGAGGTCGATCGTGCAAAGATACAAGTTATATCCACCTTGCCGTATCCCACGACTGTTAAAGGTGTTAGGTCATTTTTAGGCCACGGGGGTTTTTATCGGCGATTTATTAAGGGTTTTAGTGATATAACCAAGCCTTTGTGTAACTTGTTGTTAAAAGACCAACCGTTTGATTTCAATGAAAATTGTAAAAATGCTTTTAACAAATTAAAAGAAAAGATAGTTGAGGCCCCAATCTTGCAATCGCCAAATTGGTCTTTCCCTTTTGAAATTATGTGCGATGCGAGTGACTATGCGGTGGGGGCCGTGTTGGGACAACGGATTGAAAAAAGGCCCGTTGCCATATACTACGTGAGTAAGACTCTTTCGGATGCACAATTGAATTACACCACCACCGAAAAAGAGCTACTTGCGGTGGTATATGCATTGGATAAATTTCGGTCATATATATGGGGTAGTAAAGTGATAATTTATTCTGATCACACTGCAGTTAGGTACCTCATGGAAAAGAAAGATGCAAAACCGAGGTTGATCCGATGGGTGTTGTTGCTTCAAGAGTTCAATTTGGAGATACGGGACAAAAAGGGTACCGAGAATGTGGTAGCGGATCACTTGTCTCGGTTGATAGTTGAAGATGATCCTAACACATTAGAGATCAACGAGTCTTTTCCCGATGAGCATATTATGAGATTAGATAAGTTACCTTGGTATGCTAACATTGTAAATTATCTTGTTACAGGTGACTTACCGGCACATTGGGATAGACGGAAGAGGCAACACTTCATGTCTCAAATCAAGTATTACCGGTTGGAAGAACCACACTTGTGGAAATAGTGTGCAGATCAAGTAATTAGAAGATGCATAGCTGATGAGGAAATTCCAAGCGTGTTACAGCATCTTCATTCGTTTGCATGCGGTGGCCATTTTAGTGGTCACAAAACATGTCACAAAGTTTTAAATAGTGGTCTTTATTGGCCAACTATCTTTAAAGATGCAAATGAATTTGCCAAAAATTGTGTAGAATGCCAGAAATTAGGGGGTATTTCAAAAAGGGACGAGATGCCCATGCAACCAATCCTTGTAGTCGATATTTTCGATGTCTGGGGTATTGATTTCATGGGCCCATTCCCCAATTCTTACGGCAACTTATACATCTTGGTGGCCGTCGATTACGTGTCAAAATGGGTCGAAGCAATAGCCACCAAAACAAACGACCATTCCGTAGTTTGTAATTTTGTTCAAACTAATATTTTTTCAAGGTTTGGGATTCCCTGTGTCATCATAAGTGATGGAGGATCTCATTTTAAAAACTTTCGGTTTGGAAAACTTTTAAAACGGTTTGGTGTTGACCATAGAATTGCTACCCCCTATCACCCGCAAACAAGCGGGCAAGTTGAGGTGTCAAATAGGCAAATTAAAAATATTTTGCAAAAGACCGTGCGGGCGGACCGTAAGGATTGGTCAATTAAATTGAATGATGCTTTATGGGCCTACCGTACGGCACATAAGACACCCATTGGCACTACACCTTATCGTTTGGTTTACGGTAAAAATTGTCACTTACCGGTGGAACTTGTGCATAAATCATTATGGGCTATTAAGGAGGTTAATGTTCAATATGATGATGCAGGTAAGGAAAGAAAACTCAAGCTATGCGAGTTGGAGGAGCTAAGGGAAATGGCATACGAATGCGCGTCGAATTATAAAGACGGAATGAAGAAAGCGCATGATGCCAAGTTGAGAAAGAAAGAATTCGAGGTTGGGCAAAAGGTATGGCGCTACAATTCGAAACTCAAATTCTTTCCCGGGAAGCTCCGGAGCAAATGGATGGGACCCTATGTGATCACCCGGGTCGGACAATTAGGTGATGTTACGATCGAGGACCCGAAGGATGGGTCACGGCAAACGGTAAATGGTCATCGGCTAAAACCATTTCTCGATGGTAATGAAAAAGTGAATGAAAACAAGGAATCGGTGAGCTTCGTTGTAAGCATTCCGGTTTATGAGGTCAACTAAAAAGGACTTGTAACATGTTAGTTAGAGTTGTGTATAGTTTTAATTATTTGTGTGTTTTTGCAAGAATCGTTTTCGTTTCCTACTAATCTTGTTTGAATGTGTGAAGTCCAGATATCCCGAGTGAGTTTTGAAGACGTAAGGTATGTTTTTAGAATTTGTTTTGTGCATTGAGGACAATACACGTTTTTTTAGGGGGTGGTAGAACCGTTAACGGTTTTAGTGTTTTAAAATTTATTATGTTTTTAATTATAATAAAAACATCACAAAAAGAATTTTAATATTTTTTAGGATTTTTATAAGTACATAGTCCCTTAATTAAAAGTTCATAATTTTAAATCTATTAAAAAAAAATTGAATTTCTGTGCGCCGTCGCCGACGGCGACTTCTTGCGTCGCCTACGGTCCCTCCTAATCAACCGTCGCCCACATTTGCACCATAGACAGGAAGATAAGCCGTCGGCCGAAAACCTCAATTACACGCACCGTCGCCGACGTCATGCTTGACCATCGCCGACGGTCTCCCTAAAGTGGCCCGACGCTGATTCGTTTTTAGGTGCTAGGATTCGAACCCAAAGTCAGTTTTACCCACTAGTATTACCGAAAATCACCATATACATTCCAAAACATTTAGAAAAATTCATCAAATCAGATTTTACAACTTCCTCTTCTCTCTTGCACTTCATCTTCCTCAACCAAACTCCTCAAGAACACCAATCCTTCCTCCTCTCATAACTCCTTCGATTCTCAACCAAATCAGTTGATTCTTGAGCCTAAATTGTGTAGTTTTTCGAGAAGAACAAAACCCCCATAACGGTTTCCATCAATTCTTGCTCGATTGCAAGATTTCTGGGCGCGAATTTTTAGGGTTTTGAAGAGTGTTAATCCAAGTCTCTTGCTTTGCAATTTTTCTTAGTTCCTTTTGTCATCTAACATCAAAGGTATGAAATTTCATGTAAGATTTGCATATATATTGTTGATTTCTTCCGAAATTTTAAGCTCATTGTATAAGAGTAGGTTGTTTGTCATAATGTATGATGTTTTAGCATGAAATTGAGAATGATTACTTGATTTGGATGGGATTTAAGCATGTTTAGTCTTAGTGATGTGATTACACTAGATTAATGCATGATTGAGCATAGTTGTAATGTTGAATATTGTTAAAACCATGAAATTTTGAGAAATCTTGAGAATAAACATATTAAATTGATATGAAGATGTTAAAGTTAGCAACTTTGGAAGTTTAAAAATCAGATTTTACATCTAATGATTGATTGGAATTCAACATTGCATATTATGTTCAAAGTTTGAGATTGTTTGAAGATTTGGGTATGCTAATTGTTCTTTAATTGTCTTTTGATTGTAGCCATGTTTGGAAGAAGCAAGAAAGCAAAAACCTCCGGACAAGGGTCATCTTTGGGAGCCGGTTCAGGTTCGGGGGTATATCAAAGGCGTTGGGAACAATTGAGCAATGTTCAGGAAGGTGATGGGCAGCTAATCCGACAAGATTGGGAATGGGAGGAAGCCAAAAATAGCCAGTCGGCTTCAGTATGGAAAAATGATAAGTTGAAGGCTCTTTCTCGATTTCGGAACAAGAAATTGGAAGCAAAGATGTGGAAAATGAAAATGGTTACGGGCGTTTCTAAGCCTGTACCCGAGAGAGCAGTGTGTGAACGTATGGTGGATACCGAGGAGTTTCGGAAAATTGGCATAGTGCAAAAGTTTGAAAAGCTCGGATGGGAACGGGTCATTGATTGGTGTGAGGACATATCCACCAGGGTATATTTGGGTGCGGTGTGTGAATGGCTATCTACGTTGAGGTTTGAGAATTCTGATGGGCCAGCTTCTACATGGCGGTTAGTTGGTAATATTGGAAAAAATCAAATGATCATGTCATTTGAGTATATGAATGCTATTGCAAGGTTCGATTCGCTAGGGATGGAAGCGTATGATTACTACACCTATGATCAGTTTTTAGATAATAAAAGAAATGACGCTGATCCGCTACCAATGCTACCAAACGTGTTACCAGGTTCTGGGGGTGCAGGTGATTCGAGAGCCAGCTTGTCTTTGATGGGAAAAATACTATATGGCATTTCGTTAGAGAATGTCATGGTGCGATTTGGGGAGCGTGGTAAAGTAAAGACACCCGACTGCCGGGTTGTGCATGCATTGTTATATGGTACGCCAAAACTGTCATGGCGTCAAATTGTGATGATTAATACCTGGGACACAATGGAGTCATACAAGCGGAAGATGATTCCATATGTGAGGTTGATTAGTGCCATGATTCTGCAACAGAATGCATTGCCTCCGGAGTCACTGTGGGTGGAGAAACCCATTGATTAGTTTAACCTCGCCTCCATAAGGCGACATTGGAAAATCACGGTAAAGTCCTTTGGTCATCTTCACACAGTCGAGGATGAGCAAGGAGATAGTTACCGATTCACCGAGCCGAGAGAGGGTGACGAAGAGGGTGACGAAGAAGAAGAGGAAGGAGATGAGGAGATGCCTGATGTTGAGGAGGAGGAGACGGATCCTTCCGGTCCACGGGGACCGAGGCGTAGGTATAGGAAGAAGCATAGGGAAATCTCTGCCGATGTGGCAAATTTCGTGAACCAAAGGCAGATACCGTCATACCGGTTGTGGACCCGCGGGCAAAAAGCGGTCTATGACAACGTGTCAGCATGCATTGGTGAAGGGAGAGAATACCATGCAAGCAGAAAAGAATGGGAAGATGCGCAAGGGGCGTATTCACAAGAACAATGGGGTCATCAAGCATCCTTTCGCGAAAGGGTGGAAAAACAGATGGAGGAACAACAGTTGCAACAAGCGTTACAACAGTCACAAATAGAACGCTTGTTACAAATGCAAGAAGAAGCGGCAAGGCGGCAAAATGAACAAAGAGAACTAGATGAACGCCGATGGAGAGCTTGGGCTATCTCTAACCAAATGTCGATTAATAACACCAAGGTGCTCCACGATCAAGAGCGCCACCAAAGAGACTACCAAGCCGGCCTCCTATATGCCGAACATTCGGGGTGGACCAATTACCCCGACCTTCCCCATCCACAAGGCCCAAACGACCCGACCCCTCATTGGCCCGAAGCGGTAGGTTCAAGCTTCATCCCAATTCCCTACCAACCACCACCACAAAGGGAGCAAAGTCCACTCGATAACTATAGGGAGATGTATGAAGCCCTCACTGGTTATCCATACCAACCGAACCCGCCAGTTGATCCCAACGAGCGATATCAGCGGTGAAGGTATGGTATGTTTTATGTTGTTTGTTTTATTTATTTTGTATGCTTTAATTTTATTTCGTCTTTTAGTTGTTTTTCCACATAAATAGAGGTAAAATAATGCATGGCTTGGTAATATTTTCATAAAAATGGTAGAATTAGGTAACTAACAAATTTTGATGGTTGTGAGAAGCATGCTTCTACACTAGGATTAGAATTTGTAGTTACATGATGTTCGCGAGACAACCGTTTTTATGAAGAGAAGAAGAAGATATGGGCATCAAACGACAAAAATCAGGTGCATGCGTTTCCATTTTACTTTGATTATTAGTTTTTTTTTAATAAGTGGATTGTTTTTTTTAATTGCTTGAAAGCCGGGGTGAATTTTGGGAGGGTTAGCCGTATCACATCCCTTGTGCGTTTTTAAAACTCTAGTTCTTACACATCGAGGACAATGTTTACCTCAAGTGTGGGGATGGGGGAAAATTTCAAAAATTTTTCAAAAGTTTCTTGTTTCAAAAGCCATCTTAAAAGCACAAGTAACTAAGTCAACGAGGGATGATACAACCCATTTGGTCTTTTGTCATGGTCAAATTCAAACTAATAGCATGAAGGGTATTTAGCGGGTGGTTATTTGGGAATAATTCGCCTAAGGAACTAGCATTTGATGCATATCACATATCATACCCTTATACGTGAGATTTTGAGCCACTTCTATATCATAAAGAATTACATTTACATGTTTCGTTGTTTGAGTGGACCATTAGTCGTGTATTGTAGAACTTGCAACTTTTGATACGTTCAAGACCATAGACCGAATACGAGCACGAGAATGATTAAGGCATTAGGTGAACCTTTTTCCTTTTACACCATTCTTATACCCTTACCCAAAAAAATTATCCCCTAGTAGCCAATATTGAGCCTAAACTTTCGTTTGACAACCCACTTAGCCAACAACCATAAGCCTTTTTGTTTAAACCCGTGTGATGGAAATTCGATTATTGAGCAAAGTTTGTATAGTTTTATTTATTTGTTATAAAAAAAGAGCTATGAAAAAGAATAGAAAAACATTGAGAAAAGAACAAAAATATGTGTTTCTAGTTGTTGAATAAAAGGTGAAAAATCATTGCCTTATAGTTGATGTTTATAGTTTACTTGAGTTGCATTGTAATAAAATCGAATTTTTCATCACCTTAGCCACTTTAAAAATATCCTATTTCCTACCCTTAGCCTAAGCCTCGTTACAACCCTTACAAAGACCTTATGACTTGTGCTTAGTATTCGTGATCGGTGGTGGAGAATGATTGAGTTGCAAGCCTATGCGGGTACGTGTTCTAATCGGTTTTGAGTGATTAGTTGTTGAAGTGCTAATGCAATATACATATTAGCCAATTTTAAGCCGAGTGGAGAGAACATTGTGAGGGATGTGCATAACTTGCCAGTTTTACGGGCGGGTTAATCTTGGATAACCATTGTATATGTGATTGTCACGTTATCGTTAAATATGTTGTAAATTGTAAAAGGTTTGAACTTTTGTATGACAATAGACCTTAACCTTTGTCTCGGGAATGGGAAGTGTATTCATTGTTCGACCCACGTGAAAGTGAAAAACAGATTTGCTTGAGGGCAAGCAAAAGACAAGTGTGGGGATGTGATACGTGGTCGAAAACTGGTTATCGTTTGTGCTTAAGTTGATGTTTTTACATAGCTTTTAATCTTGAATAGCCTACTTTTAATGGGATTCATGTTTTACAGGTCTAAAAGAGTTTAAGGAGCTATTCGGGAGCTTTACGGGTCACCGGGATCAAACGTCATCAACCGGGGATGTAAAATGAACAAAAACCGGGTTAACCACGAAGATTGGATGTGTTTTAGGGAATTTTAGTGGAGTTAACATGAAGATATTGGAAGATATTATGATAGAGGGCTGAATTATGAGTACGTGGGCGAAAACGATGCGTATAACGGAGCTATAACGAAGAAGTTATGAAGAAAACAAAAAATGGTATTTAGAGGCACCATAGCCTACGGCCAAACCCACAGTCGGCTACGGTCCCAGCATATTGAAAGCCGACAAGTTGGCTCTTGGGTGGTTGAAATGATTAGAAAACATACTTTTGGCCTTACAACCGGGAATGGCACTAGTTGTGGAGTTGGTACATAATTCATAGTGCCATTTTTCTATGATTAATCATCTCCACTCCATCTTATTATTGAAGTTCATCAAGATCCATTCCATTATAAAGAGAGCCAAGATCAAGAGAGAAAGGGAAAAAAAAATCACTACTTCCATCTTTCCACCATCAAGTCTTCCACCATCATCCTTCATCATTCTTTGTCATTCACCATCTCTCCATCTTTCAAGTTCCAAGATGATCTTCATCAAGTTCCATTCATCCGGTGATCGAGCTTCTTCAACCATGAGCGGCTAATCGTCTCGGTTTCACCCCGGTGTAGGTAGTTGTTTAATTTATGGTTTTGAATTATTTCTTGCTTCAACTTTGTGACAATTTGTATTTGATTTTTGAAACCTTTGACAATAGCTTGCATTTGTTTCGTATTCATAAATTGTCGAGCGATGTTAAAAGTTATGACTTTATGAAATGGTTATGTGTAATATGCGTTGTCTTGGTTAGGATTTACTTGTGTTGATTACAAAGTGCATTCTTGTCCGTTCGTTGAAACGTCGATAGTTATTAGCACCTAAGTCACGGTACACTAAATCCGTTAATTGTATGCAATTGAGTTGAATCTTAAAACTTGTAGAAACCTTAAGTTAGCAATTACCGAAACCGGGTGTGAATCCTTTTTCTTATTATTGTCTAGTAAACAAATCTTTATTGCAATTGTTAACTAGTAAGTGTTATTCAATTAAACCGAATCATTTAGTTAAATTCATATTTTCCATCAAAACAAAAATTCAAGAATATTATAAGCAAGCTTCATAAATTGTGACAATCGTTCTAATTAAAGTGAATCCATTCGCAAACCACATACTCTTCGTGGTTCGACCCCTTGCTACCGCTAGCTATTTGTTAAGGGTAATTTAGGCATATAAATATTATCTTTGACCGGAGCGCGACACTCCGATCATTTAGTCAGGTCCTTTATTCTTTTATTCTACCCCTTTGACTTGTCTGTGTGAATTTCATCACTTTTGACAGTCAAACTTTATCCCCTATGCCTTAGCATTCACATTAGTTGGTTTGTGTTTTCATTTACTTTAATCCTTGCCCCTTCTCTCGGCCTCGTTATTCTAACGTAATACGCTTCCGCCATCCGACTTGCGTTTACGTTTACCATCAAACATTTTTACTTATTTGACTCATTTGGGTATCTTTTTAATTTGCCCCATTAACCCCGTCTTTACTACATCAGATGTAAGTATGTCCATCATAAAAAGTTCATGGTACCACGTGCTCACCACTTACTTGGCCAGAGTAAGCGATCAATACCTGGTATACATGACCTTTTTATAATTTTCACATTACACCCCATGTAAGTAATGCCTCTATTTATTTCTCTTGGAAACAATATCCCGAATAGATTTTCTATTCGGGTTTTTCCAAGTTTTTAATCTACATATGCAACTTTCAATCTCTACGTATTTGTTGTATATTACTATCTGTGCAATTAAATTTAAAATGTGCACCTGGTAATGCTTGCCCTCACGGGCTTCTCTTGCCATTAGCCTTGTTCGCGATCGCTACGCGATTTAAGTCCTTGATGAGCAAACTCTTTAGACCATTCCTCTATCAAATCCGCGATTTGTTAAACTCTCGCTATCTTCAAATGCGAGTGTCCTTCAACTAAAACATTTACAACAGTTAGTAGTTTCGACATTAATGGATGCCTGTATTATAATACAAGGCTTCTCTACTATACGCATCGACGCGCGTAATTTCGTCAACTATATTTTTCATTTAATTGAGGTAATGTGTATTACACGATATCCCCCTGTGTTGTTCACAACACTTTAATCATGTTAACCGTTAATATATATGTACTTCCCGGATTTGCGATCAAGCCTCGAACCGAACACACTTTATTCTTTAACCATGAGCTCTGATACCAACTTGTAACACCCTTGCTATTATTCTAAAGGTTTACGTATAGATTACAAAAATGAACTTGTTATTATGATTACAAATGTGTTGAAAATACGGTTAAATTAAAACTTTTCTCAATATAAACAATACAACATATGATGTATGAATTCGCCATCTACAAAGACGATGAAAACTATGTACGGAAGCCTGTATCTTGATCGTGTTCAGTTCTTCGTTGAGCTTGATCGTCCTCCGGTACTATAAATTATACCTACAATTCATAAAACATGAATTGAATTAGTCATACGTAGTTTAAAACGTGTCTAAACGAGTCCGGGAAGCGAAACTGATTAAAATACAAAATTTTCGCCGAAACAGGGTGCTGTCGTGCCACGCGCCAGCACCACTTTGCTCCCTCGCGTGGCGCGGGGGAGACTGTTTTTCAGCAGGTCTGGATCTGGGACCTGCATTTTCCAGCAATTCCAGTTTTTACGGAAACGGCCATAACTTATTCGTTATTGATCTGATTTACGCGATTCTTTTTCCTACGTGTTCGTAATTTAATTCTCCATCTTAAGGAGTAAAAATCCAACATCTAACTTCACAAAATTTTAGATTTCAAACTCTCGGCTTGAAATTCAATTACGACATTTCTTGACCCGTTCGTGATTTCATCTAACAAACTTATTTGTCGACCTTGTTTCTTTTTTTGTAAACTTATTATTATAATTATTTCCTATTGTACAAGGTTCAAATCATGGGTTTATACACATTCTTAACCCGTTTTCGCTTATACTTCTATTTTGACCCGTTAAGGGTATTTATGCACTTTTTTAAACTTAAATTACGATCGTTCCTTGTATGCATCATAATTCCACCCATCCATATTAATTAGTCTTCCACCACAACTATGATTGTGGTGGATTTAATGTGATAGGCTATTTATTCCTAGTTCTATCCCTCAGATATGTCATTTTACGGAAAATACTCGTTTCAACTCATTGGACACTAAGGTCCCATATCATCCCTTCTTATACTTATCCTAAGGATTTAATCTATCAAAACACTTATTTCTAAGAACCTTTAAAGGTCGTTTGCCCCATTTACCCATCAAGGGCGTTTTGGTCAACTTTAGCCCCTCATTTACGACGAAGGGCTTTTGCTACTTATTTGACCCAAAAGTGTATGTTTAACCACAATCGTATTTATACGTACCTGGCTCGAGTCTACCTAGTGACCCGTTTCGACACCTTGCTTTTATTACCGATATTCTATGGCGACGCAATTATCCAAATTACTATTCGCTCCTGTAAACACATGACTTGACAACCACATTAGTCGATTTCGTCAAATGGTGTTATCACCACCATTTGACCCGTTCGGCTTATGTGACCCAATATTTTCATATGTAACAAAACATGGTTTTTAATTACCAATCACACATCCGACCCATTTCGGATTTTCTCACTAGATCCCTTTTCTCCTAAAATCATTTCTTATATTTTTAACCCATTCGGCTTACGCTATAGGTGTCCTTTGAACTTTAATTTACTTTAGTCGATACTTGACTAAATTTCCGTTTTTACCCATTTTCCCATTACTAGTTACACTATAAGGTAACTTTAAGAAAACTCATTAATTCTTAATCAATTCATGACTAATTTACCATTTTGCCTCTTTCACCATTAATCATGGTTTAAAACGTTTTTATTCGTTCCGACCCATTTCGTTTCGTGTCGGAACCCATAATTCGAACCTAATCCTTTGTCGTATTTATCGCCTATAAAATAAACACGTATACTACAAGTGGGTGTAAGTTTTACTTACCTCTCATTCAGTTTACGCTTTTCTTCTCGTACTTGATTCGTTCAACCCGCTTTCTCCCCAAGCTTCCACCTAGCTTTTTAGGCGTCAAACTATTGTCAATCATTTACAAGGCGGTAAAATTAGTCATAAAAAAATCACAACTATTCCACCTCACTCATTTTCTATGCCGAAGCTACTATTCGACTTCATGATTAGTTAACTTAGTTTATCAAAGTTAACTATGTTCAATCGCATGGTTTACACAATTGAGTCCAAATCAACATGATATTTAGAACCCTTATTACTTCATGTTACGCATAATTGTCGTATCATTCAAATACACGTTTTCACTCTAAATTTCAGCACTTTAGTTTTCGTTTAGGCATTTTAACAAACACCTAGTGTGCATAATTTTACATATTTACTAACTAGTTCTTAACTAGTTATTTTCACCAAGATTAACATCAATTTGGCAATTTCACATCAATTTTAAAATCCACAAACCTGAAATTGCTTTCTAGAATTCAAATTACACTAGTACAACAATCATAATCCTAGTGTTTTCATACTTCTACATCACCCACTTAACACCTTCAATGGTGATTATGGAATTCTAAAGCATTGAGCATTATTTCAACAATCTAATGACTAGGGTTTATCCCTAGACACTATTTCATTCTAATTTCATCCAAACAACATTCATGCAACACAAATTTCGAATCTCATATGTTCATCAAAATTTCAAGATGTAACTAGAAGATGAAATTTGACATACCTTGTGATCCCCACGACTAGGTGATCACGAATTTATAATCATGCAGACGATTTGGGTTTGATTTGAGCTTCAATTTGAGAGATTTGTTGAATTTAGGGCTAGAGCTCCATGGGAGCTTTCTCCTGGCCATCCCCACGCACGCACACACACACTTAAAGTGTGTGTTGTGTTGTTTTTTTTATTAAAACCATTTTCGAGATATCTTAGTTTGGTCCCTCATGTTTGGTTAGTTATTAAGTAGGCCACAATCTAACTATTTCTAACACTACTCCCACTTATTAACTAGGTTAAATATTCCTAGTTAACTTAGTGGGTTCGGGGAAATTATGACTCAGTTTATTTTAAGTCCCGTTAATTCAGGCTTCTTATAAACTTTATTTCCTTAAAAGCATTTATTCACGTTTTATTAAATATTAGGTTTATTTATTTTAAATCCTAATATTTACCGGGTTACCTTTAACGCTAACGGTATTTTACCCGTGTATTAGTATTAACGGGGTTTGATTACCAAACCCGTTTTCGGGGTGTTACATTTCTTGATATCAGGCAGTTCCCTGAAAGGTATATATGCCGATGGTGGACCAGGGAAGCTGTTCCTAATAGTGCTCCTGGAGCGATATTAGGGATTAATGAATGTGATGATCGGTACCAGCAAGTTAATGGTGTTGTACGGGAGATAACAAGGTCATCCGAGTCTCTTATTAACAGGTTGGTTCATAACTTTGATGCGTTGTGCGCTTTCAGGGTCCATGTTGTCCAGTATCAATCGACGGCTGATCAGGCAGTTGTAAACGCACCCCTAGGAGTCGTCGCGATAGGTTTGCTGAAATAACTGGCTACACCCAAGAAACACCTGTAACTGTTCGCATGCCAAAAACCACTAGATTTAAAGGTATGGGCAAGCCTACGAGAATGAAGAGTAAGCGTGAAATTGCCATTAGTCAATCTGGGAAAAAAGGGTCGTGAATGTAGCAATTGCAAACGTGGGGGGCATAATATACGTACATGCACGTACCCGGCAAGGGAAAAGAACGACGACTCCTCAGAAGGTGATGAAGCGGCGGGTGAAGGAGATGACGAAGAGGAGCTAGAAGATGAAGAGCAGGAGTAGTAGATTACCAAATTGTGCGTACTTGAGCTATTTTTTTTTAATGACGTTTACTTTTTTGTTGGATTCCTTGTGTTGGATTTTATAGATTTTGAACTTGTCTTTTCTTTCATGTTGGCCATAAATGGGAAACATAATGTTTTTTACGTTGTTTTTTCTTAATTTCGTTTATCATATTCTAAGTATAGTGTTTTATATTGACTTGTAGTGTTATATTATAGGTTCGAATTCACATAAGATGAATCAAATGTGACAATGCTGGTAATCTGTATTAAATGCAGTATTAGACATGGTGTTATTGTGCTATACAATTAGTTTAAAGACTTACATTTACTTATAGTGTTTTATATTTAATTATAGTGTTATATTTTATGGTTTTGTAGGTTGTCAAGATGAAAAGAAATTGTCATTTTTTATAAACTGATTTAAATGAATTCTTTGTTATAATATAGTGTTTTATATTGAAATGTAGTGTTATATTATAGTCTCGACTACCATAACAATAATAACATGAATCAAACACTTACATGTTGTCACATTATACCTGTAGTGTTTTATACTGAATTATAGTGTTATATTATTGAAAATAGACCATTGCCATCACTTTGTACATTGTGTTCGGTTTCCCTGACAAAATGAACCAGTCTAATATCTAAAATAAAACATGTATCATCAAAACATATTAGAACCAGGCTAATATCTAAAATAAAACATCTATCAAAACATATCAGTTTTAACGAAACTATGTGCTATTCTTCATTCAATCGGAACTCGATCCTTTCCTTTGCAGTTTTAGCATTTTCCATTCTTTCATCTTCACTCAAATTTGCGTATTCATGTACTTCTTTCTCCAACTTAGATCGCAGTGAGTTTACGTCACTTAACAAGATTTTTGATAAGTACTTTATTCGCAAGTCACATAGTTCTTTCGATTGATCTTTCAACACCTCCCCCATGATATCTCGCTCTGGCGATAGCTCGCAGTTCCATTCGCGCACACTTGTCCCTAGGGAACAGAAATACAAATCAAATTAGCGTAGATGCCCGTTTCAACTTTAATAATTAAACTATAATTACAATAATACCTTTAAAAGTCTCCATATGACGCATGACGAATATACCACAATCAACGCCATTATACAATGTTTGCCACGGGAACTTCAGACTAACCGGTGATGTTGATCGTAGTTTTTTAGCGATAGCAGGCGAGTGGTTTTTGACATACGAGAAAAATGCATTGATCTGTAAAATTTACGACGTCAAATGGGGTTTTTTTAAAAGTTATAGATATTGTATGTTAACTATTATTTTACTGTTAGTGTTCTTACAACTTTTTCTACGTAGCCGTTGTATCGTATGTTGATAGGGACATCACCCTCGATATTGTCGATCACCAATATTTGGTATTGTGCTAGATTGAAGAACACTAGAATGTAGTGTTTATTATACAGCACCGGCACGAATACCATTTGGAAGTTTCTGATGTCCATGTTATCTGTCTGGCCTAATATTGCTTCCATCCCGCCACAGAACTTCGAGATTCTGTGTTCCTCGGTCCCTTCAAAATCAGTTGTCACCTGTTTTATAATAAATCACAGATTTAAGTTTATTTAAGTTCCTCGGTCCCTTAGATATTTTGACGATATTCAAAAAGCTGTTTTGTATTGTCACATGGTGTTGTAGTGTTATAAGTTGGTTTAGTTTTATAAAGGCATATTATTTAGTTTCATAGGATACATATGATGGTTGAATGCAGCCTACAGAGTTATAAATAGTTTTTGATTTTATTTAAACTGCTCTGTAGTTTTACACAATATTACATAGTGTTATAATTTCTTTTTAGTTTTATACTGTTATATGCTTATCCTATTTTGTTATATAGTGATTTTTAATGTACCAGCTTGTTATATAGTGTTATATACCTGTCCTAAATTCTTTTTAGTGTTATAGTGTTATATAATGTAATATATTGTTCTTATAGTGTTATAAAAGTTGTTGGACATCTTTTAAAGTGTAGGATCGTTGAATCGATCAGAAGAGTTCTAGACCAAACCAAAGGCGGAATTCAATGATTCGATCTTCATTGCAGCTTGTTTAACACTTAGAATTACTTTAACTGTCGTTTATATTGATTTGAAAGCTTTTACAGATCACTAGACACTTCGGCAGCACTTTGACTCCGGAATCAGAATGTTACAAATGAAGAACCAAGCTCAGCTATTTATAGTGTAAGCCAGATCGCATGAAACCATCATTCCAGGTCGTGCGACCTGCTCACTTCGTACGAACTGGATTAACCAGTTCGTGCGACCTGGTCAAACAACTATAAAACTCTATTATCTAGCCTACCGAGCTCTGGTCTATCCAATCTAGTTACAAGACTCGATACAAGATGAAGTCGACAGACATATGCACCAACAAACTCCCCCTTGGATGTTGACGAGTCTTTAGTGCGAGTCTTCAGTATGTCGAGTCTTCAGTCTTGATCAGTCTTCTTGCTCTCTCCAAAATGTCTTTCTCTGTAAGCATCCTTCAATCTCTATCTTCTCTCTCTCAGAATCTCAACCTGTCTCTATCCTTTCTCTAATTCTCTTGATCAGATCTCTTGATTCCTTAACCTCTTTAGCATTAGCAGCTGGCGTGAACGGCTGGATTCGAACCTGGCTCTAATGACTTCAGACTCCCCTTTGCTAACAGACTCCCCCTTAAAATGTTCAGGGATCGCAATCTGACATAGCACTCGAACTAAGCTCGTTTCCTGGGTCAAACTCTGCACAGGCTTAGATACAGGGATCTGCACAAAACTCTACCCAAAAATAAATTTCACAAATTTTAAAATTTAACAATTTTAGAAACCACTGGTAGATAACATCCAAAATGATTTTACATTTATAATCACTGATGACCACTTGTAAGAATACCATTTTTCTTTTTTCAAATCAAATATAACTTTCAAAACAAACTCTCCCAACCCATTGTTGTTCATCATGTTTAGCACTCGAAATTTTACAAATCAGCTTTTCAACATCAGTTGTCGAAAATAAGATGAAATAAAATCTTTTTGATTTTTCAAAAATTTATGCTAAAACACATTGACAATTTTTTTGGATTTTTTTCTTTAATGAAAAGTAGTAAAGAAATATTTACAAACATATTTTTGTGAGTTTGTGTAAGAGTATCATATCAGTTTATGAGACAAATCACTAACACCGTTGAGCTTTAAACACTTTAAGTTCTAAACGATTCACTTAGATTGTCAGTATACTGATCCACTTAAATTTTCACACAAAGTTCAATTGTTTCAAGATACGAGAATTAGTGTTTTATGCACTTAACTTATTCGCGTGTCCCACCTCAGAATATACTCACGTATCCAGACTCCTATATTCAGTCTTACAGGTGAATCTACACTAATGATATCTGTAAACGGTTAATGCGAGGCCATGAGAGCTCAGGTTAGAAATTCTGTTCAGACAAAGAGATGATGGCTCGTATTTAGGTGTGTCCCGTTTGGGGATCTTTTCTTCAACAGCACATGATTAGCATTTTTCAATGTTTCATCATTTTTTATGCTGAGGGTGGGCTTTATGATTAAAGCAGTGAAGAGTATTATACGAGGACTAGGCTATTGCTTCGGCAAAATCAGAAGTCCTGGTATAATACCCCAGATATCATCACGCACAAAGACCTAGTATGTCAGAAATAGAAAGCCCTTCAAATAAGATTTCGGGGGTTACCCATATATCCGAGAGATGTTCCCCACAAGATAAGTAAGTAATTGATATTTAGGTTTATATCTCGAAAACAATCTACTGAATGTATAAAAACCTACTGGCATATCATCAGTGAGACCGTTTATCACATTTGACTTTCCAATTCTTTAGCGTGCTGTGATAGTCCACTAATGTACTATCATTTCCTCTTTTTCTCAACAAAACTCATTTTGAATTTTTCGATGTTTTTGGATTTTTAGATTTTATCATGTTTTTGGATTTTTCAAATTTTCAAAATTTCTAAATTTTCTACTCCCCCTAAAATAAAAAATATGTTTCAATTTTTGATTTTCTGGGAAAATTTGAAAATACACAATAAACTGTACAAATAAACTGACAAACTGATGTGAATTGCTTCAATTCGCCATCCACTTGGCGTAAACAATCAGAACTTCCCCTGACAACAAACTATTTTCCCATTATGATTTCAAAACACTTAAGTTTGTTTTTGTAGCATTCACTTTCTTTAACGATCAAACATACAAGATTTTTAACAAAAATTGGGCATGACCCATTCGTAACATAAACGTTTCCCTATTTTCACATTATAATTCAAAAAAAAAAAAAAAAAAACAACCCAAGGAATTCAAACGTTTTGAAAACACTTACAACTATTCTAGACATACGGTTAACATTTACATTAACAAAATGATTTTTCGACCCATAAGTAAAAGATAACATAGTCCGGAAGCGCAAAAAGGGCAATTTCGTGTGTTCGTCCGAGCTCGCCGACTTCAAACATGAGATTTACCTATCATGCACAACATTAAATATTAGTTAATTCACAATGCACAAACAAACCATAACTCACCTTACATACTTTTAATCGACCATTAACAATTTACCAATCATTAACAAATCTTATTTACAACATTCTTTTCATTAAACATCCTTTCCATTAACTTTCTTTCATTCCAACATCTCGATACATTCATACATCCATATCGTTCGACCCATTCGTAATGAGCCCATTTTCAAACGTCAACAATAATCGTCGTGCTTGTCCTAATTTACCCATTTACAACGGGTAACCCTTATCATACATGCCTAGCATAACATATCCTTTTGACCCGTTTACAACAAGTCGTTACTTAACCATCTCATAATCCTACTTTCCATACAATTTTATCCCACTTGAGTGGTCATTATACATCCGTCACTATTATGTCGCTTATCCGTTTTCTAACATATAACATATCGACATTTGAACCAATAACGACTCACAACTCAACATTTAGGTTTAATAACTAAACTTCATCCGTAGAACAACATAAAAGAGAATTAAGTTCATATGAACTTACCGTGATCCTGAGCTCCTTGTGCCTTGGAGTGACTTGCTCCTTCCTCCTTATTTCCCGAACATCATAACTTTATTCACTTAGCTCCCATTACTTTCACATTCTTTATTATCGAATACGATATTTATAATTTACATACATTCCCACCATGATTACATCTCATCAATTTAGCGAATTTTCATATAAAATCATATCTAAATTCATTTAGACAATTCATCAAACACATGGTGTCCGTACTATCTACAAGGCATGATGTACAAGTAGTTATAACATGTCCATCCTATTTCATCAATGGTTAATCATAATCTTTCATAATAATAATCATTACCCTAATCCATAACTTACTATTTTGACTATGAACAAATGGTTCCAAATCGATTATTCATAACAATTTCATAAATCAACAATCAAATTAACATACAAAACTTCACAATTGCTAAACATTACTTGACATGCAAGTGGGTTTTGCCCTAATCATGCTCATATTCGAAATTAAGCATCTATTGATGTCTAGACCTTCATAGCAACCATTAATCATATTGAATTTTGTATTACATTCATGAATTTTACAAAACCCACATAATCAAACATCATCAAATCACGAAATTTCACTTACTTGAGATCAAGAACACTTAGATAATCAGGATTCTTAGCTCATGCATTCGATTCTTCAATAATCAGGCTTTCAATTGATGGAATTTTGTGATTTAGGGTTTTGAGAGGGAAGGAGTTTCCCCCTAGCTTCTCACGATCGCACCCACCAGAATAATTCTGGTTTATTATTTTTTTTTTGTCATGTTTTAATACAATATTTACATATCTAGTCCCTCATCTTTTAAATCCCTATTTACTTTAGTCATTTACCATTTAACTTAACCATCTTTCTTTTACTAACTTTTTTTTTGACATAATTCTATATATTTTCCATTTTACTTATTAAATCATCAACACGCATTATGCTTTTAAGTCAAACGAGAATTTGGGGTGTTACAGTTTTAATCAAAATGGTTTTTCCAGAAAATTAGTTTTGTTGATCATTTCTTAAACATGGGGATTCTTTCATCACTTTGTTCTCAAATTACCACTTGTAAAATCTAACACTTTTATGTTTTTCACAAAAACATTTTTCAAGAATGATGCCGATTCATGCTCCACGATTACCAACTTGGCAAGTCAGGATTTTACTTCTTAAAGAATCTCACCCATGCCTGATCAATCATGGGCGAACCATCCTCATTCGGTTTAACAATTTTTGATTCATAAAATTCTTTTACTCCCTTCACCTTCCCATCTGCCATCTTTCCAAAAATATGTAACACTTTTCCGTTAAAAACTTTTTCAACATCAAATTCTTCCTCATCAGCAAAGAATTGATCTGAAATCTCACTCTTACCAACTTTTGATTTCAAATTTTCGTTTAACAATGGTGGAAAGTTTTCCTCATCCATTGTTGGAACGGAATTCTCATCACTTAGCACAACATGTTGCTCTTCTGACTTTGACGAGTCAGATTCATTGCCAGAATCAACCTCTGATTCTTTAACAACCCATTTTTGTTTGTTTAGATTTGCTCTTCTTTTGTAAAAATGTTTCGAACTTTCACCAACTACGAAAATCAAATTTTTGAACTCTTTAAATTTTTCAGTTGGTTGTTCCTTTGTATCAACACATTTTCCTTTCAATTTAGAGTTAGAAGAAACTCCCTGTTTTGTGTTGGTGGACTTTGGGCAATTCCAAGCAATATGTCCAACCTCTTGACATTTGAAACAGGTTCTTCGTTCAACTCTCTGTTCAGATTCTTTCAACATATTTTTTTCAGCGAGAAATTCTTTGTTTGATTGTCTCCAGAAAGGTTTCTTCTTCTCCTCTTCTGAACTTGTTCCTAAAACAAATTTAGTTTTTGATTTATAAATTTTCTCTTTTTTATAATTTTCGGGTGGAATAAAACCTAAACCTTTCTTTTTGAAATTAATGTTATAGTTTTGTTTCTTTTGATAACCAGAACCAGAACTGTAACTTTTTTTCTTGTTCAATCTTTGTTGAACTCTTGAAGTGTACTTTTTAGGTTTTTCATTAAGATTTACATCTTTTATTTCAGAAATATTAATTTCTGTTAATTTGAAAACCTTGATAATCTTTTCAGTTTTAACACTTCTTATTGGAAATTCTTCATCAGAATATAAATTGTCAGAATTATTCAAAGTATATGCTACTTTGAATATTTCGTCATTCAAATTATTTTTCGACATCAGAAAATCTTTATTGTAGGTGAACTCGAGCTTTTGTCTGATGAACTCGAGTTTTCAGATTTAGACTCTGACTTTGACACTTCATCTTTATCCAACACCTGATCGACCACTTTCTTAACTAACTCGGACTCATGATCAGTGTCAGACGTTGTGAAGGTGACATCAATATCATCTGGTAATCCATCGATAGACTCGGATTTCAGATTCAGATTGAGTGCTTTATCCACATTTTCAAAGTCTCGGAGGGTATAGCCATCCCACATTGGATTGGGTACTCTGTTATAACTCAAACAAGTTTTCTTACCAGAATTTCCTTCATCATCTGCAAACTTATGAGCTGCAACGGCAGGATAGATGCGATCAATAACATACTCTGAACTTTGATAACTTCGAAGTAAATTGTTCACTCTTTCGGTTTCAATCTTCATTGCTGCCAATTCTTTTTTCAGCTCAGCATTCATCTCAATATATCCATTGATTGCAGTTTGCTTTTGAAGAACTGTTGCTTTCAGAAGATTTTTCATCTGAACATCTTCATCACAAGCTCCTTTGTACAAGTTCACTTTACTACTTAGGAGATCATATGACTCCTTTATGCTCCTCACATTGTGCAGTAAGTTCTCTTTGAGCTTTTCCAATTCAACCAACTTTGTATCTTTCTCAGCACAATCTTTGCAAGATACTAAACACTTTGCACTAGGTTTTTCAACATCTACAATCTTTTCAACTTTAACTATTTTCTCGACTTCAACAATTTTTTCAACTATTTTCTCCACCACTTTTTCAATCACAATTGATTCTTTCTCAACTTCCATCTTCACTTCATTCTCTTCATCCTCGACTCTCTCCGTCGATTTTTCTTCAGCTTTTGCCTTTTCTTCAACAACCCTTCTTTCTTCAATTTTTGCCTTTTCTTCAGCAATCCTTCTTGCTTCCATTTCTCTCTTTAGTCTAGCAGCCTTTTTTTCTTTCAAAATCTCGATTTTATCTCTAAAAACAAATTAAAACTATAAGGATCCAATTGTTTTCTAGCTCTATTAATATACTCTTCCTCATCATCAGTATCTTCATCACTTCCTGAAGATTTAAAAATCGGTTGTCTTCTAGGACGATTCTTAGATTTGACTGATTCTTCTCCTGTGGTTGAGTCTTCAAGGATTCTAGCAACAAATGCTTTAGAAACTGAAGGTCGGTTAAGATCATAATCATCCCAATTAAAGCCTTCTGGAATTCTCTCATCTTCTTGGTCTATCAGACCATAACAAGCTTTTCCCTTTGATTCTTCAATCGAACGTGAGTGTGAAGATTGTTGTTGATATGGTTGTTGAGCAACCTGATGATAAGTCGCTTTTCGATGGTAATCGTTGTTTCCAAATGGATCTTGTCTTCCGGTTGCTTCTCTGTTTGTACATTCTCATTTAAAACGTCCTTTTTCTCGGCAACGAAAACAAGTAACCTTCGATTTGTCAAAACGTAGCTGAGATGTAGCAGCATCACGAAGATCATCTCTTCCGGTGATTTGTTTGAATTTTTCTGCTCTTCTTAAAACACTTGCTAAACACCACTTGATGTCCATCAACTCAAGTTCCTCAGAATGAATCTGGTCATAATCCTCTTTAGTGAGCATCGGATTTCCGATTCGTCCGCAACCAAGCTTTCATACGACTCTAACACAGTAACAAGTGATGCCATGTGTTGCTTCACAATATCTGGAGAGAAATTTTGACAATTTTGAATATTCAATGTAACATTACATTGCAATACTTGACCGGTACCATTTGTTGAACTTTGTTGTTGAAAAATTTGGTTCAAAATTTGTATAAGACGAAGAATATCCACTGCTCTGATTTATATTGCTTGCATTTGTTCCGGAAGTACCATCAGCACTGAACGCAGTCTGAATCTTCGGACTTGGAGTGGTCTCAACTTTGCTTCCTCTATAGTATAGACTCACATCCTGTTGAGCACTCGAACTTCTCATTGTAGCAGTTTTTTGCATTGCTAGCTCATGTTCTTCCAACTTCTGGATAAACTTACACAAATTCATATCTTTAAATTGTTGATTATGTTTTAAAATCAACAAATATGTTCCCCAATCATTTTGTGGTAACACATCAGCTAGCTTATCAACCCATTCTTCATCTTCTTTCTTGATGTCTAATCTTTTCATTTCCATGACTAGATGACAATATCTCTCGATAATCTTCCTAGTCGTCTCACCTTCAAAAGCTGTAAACATATCAAACGATTTTTTTAGTAATGCACGCTTATTTTTTATCATATCAGCACTTCCCTTAAACTTTTTAATCAACGCTAACCAAATTGATCTAGCAGTTCCCTCATGTTGAAGTAGAACGAAAATATCTTCTTTTACTGCTTGTTGGAGAATACTAATCATCATTTTTTCACTGGTGTATCTCAATTTTTCTTCCGGTGTAAATTGACTTAATGGTTTTTCATTTTCAAGATCATCTTTCGGTTTAGTGTAATCTTTCTCTAATGAAACTCATGCATCAAATTTATTAGCTTGCACCCAGTTTTCAAAACGATATTGCCATCCTTTAAAGTCCTCAATGTACATAAGCTTTGGAGGCTTTTGGAAAGTTCCCGTTTCATTTTCGATACCGACAGTTTCTGCAACGGTAACTGGAGTAGCTGGAGCAGTAGCAAAGGCGTTGTAAAACTCGTTTTCCATGTTTAGGTAAAAATGTTTCCAAAATCACAATGTTCAGGCGAACTGAAGTTTCAAACGAACTGGTTCAAACTGTCTGGTTCAAACGAGCTGGTTCAAATGATCTGGAATTTCAAACGACTTGGATCACTTCGCACGACCTGGGTCACTTCGTACGGACTGTTTTAACTTTCAAACGATCCGATACACTTCGTGCGAACTGAGTTCTGTTTTAAACGAACTGAACCTAAACTTCAAGTCGTGCGAACTGATGTTGTTCAAACCGTACGACCTGGAACAAATACAAACGACCTGGACTACTTTTCACATGAGCTGATACACTCTTACGCGACCTGGTTCAAATCGTACGACCTGGAGTCCAATTTCAAACGAACTGGACCACTTTCACACGAACTGGGAGTATCTCGAACGATTTGACAAGATTTTCACATGGTCTGGTCCATTTTACCAAGTTTTAGGTTGATTTAAGATCTGATTTTTTCAAGGATTGATTAAAACAGTGTTTTACTTGTTATATGTGAAAATCAGATCATTTTGACCGCGAAAACGTTCTGTTTTAGAAGAAAATGTGTAGAAGAATGAGTAGAAATGAGATTTATCCGTGAAAACAATCTGAAATGGTAAGAACTCCTCCTCCTGAGCTCTGATACCACTTGTAGGATCGTTGAATCGATCAAATGAGTCGATCAGAAGAGTTCTAGACCAACCCAAAGGCAAAATTTAATGATTCGATCTTCATTGTAGCTTGTTTAACACTTAGAATTACTTTAACTGTCGTTTATATTGATTTGAAAGCTTTTACAGATCACTCGACACTTTAGCAGCACTTTGACTCCAGAATCAGAATGTTACAAATGAAGAACCAAGCTCACCTATTTATAGTGTAAGCCAGATTGCATGAAACCATCATGCCAGGTCGTGCGACCTGCTCACTTCGTACGAACTGGATTAACCAGTTCGTGTGACCTGGTCAAACAACTATAAAACTCTATTATCTAGCCTACCGAGCTCTGGTCTATATAATCTAGTTACAAGACTCGATACAAGACGAAGTCGACAGACATATGCACCAACATAAAGTGCTGTTTAGTTACATTGTGTGCTAATTTTTTTTAGTGTTGTAGTGTTATATACTGTCCTACATTATCAAATAGTGTTATAAAGTGTGAAAAGTGCCTTACCAACATTCCGGCATTGGAAAACAGCCTTGCGGGGGTACCCGGTGCCCTTAACCGCTCCTCGTAGTTAAGGACTGCAGCCCATGCTATTATAATATCTGCATCCAAGCATAATTTCGGGTAGATCGTCTCAAACGAGCCTCTCAAAATCGAGACACTTGGTGGGCAATCGAATATAGGCTCCCTACGTAATTACACGAAATACAATCAATAATTCGCAAGCAGATTCGTTCAATTATTTAATTTTTGAGTGTTGTCGATACTTACCATTTTTTTTCCTGTTGCGCTGAGTATACAGCTAGCCAATGCAGCTTCCAATTGACCCTGTTTATTTGTTAATGAAACCACACGCTGCACGTACGGTGACCTCAGCGCATCCGAAAGATCGGTGTTTCTTTTTGGCCTCCGGAGTTTATATTGCAATAAGACATTTCCTTCCTTTTCAGTGTCACGAATACTTGACGTTGTTGCGACGTTGTCCAGTTCACTTTGCAAGTTTACTGGTTGGATGCCCTAAGCTTTCGATTGTGTGTCTGGGTGTCGTATGGATTGTATTGCAGACATCAGTTGATCCATTTCTGCCCAAAATGATGAAGTCATGGGCGAGAAAGGAGTTTGATTACCTTGAGTCAACAGTCCAGTGTTTTTGACAGGTGTGGGGGTTTTTTCTAACACAACATCACATTCCTCATCATCCGCAACGTCCTTCAGATGTTTGCGGACCGTCGCAATCCATGATGCTTTCCTACTCAATATCATGTCACTATTTGGGTGCAAATGTAAAGCTTCCGTCAGTGTATTTTTGATCTTCTCAATGCAATCTTCAAATTCCTTAAATGGATCATCCAAAATATGCGCATGATCCTGTTAACCAAATTATATAGTGACATCCAAACCGTTGTCAGATTTATATAATTATTAATAGGTATGATATCATACCAAACGTTAAAAAGGTTATCATGTCCTGTACCTCTTCACTTTCTTTTTCTTCCTGTGACGGGTCGGGCGGCGTCCCATACTGTGATACCGTTGGGACTCGAAACTCGCCATCTGGCCCAACTAAAAGCGCCAACTCTTGTGTACTTGTCTGCGACAACAGATAATCTTTGCAATGTTTGAATATTCCTAGGTGGTCGTCATCCCCTTCATCGTACGGTCCGTAGTCTTCGTTGCCCCCATCCACATTGTCTTCCGCACTTTTTCAGCTGGCCTTTCTGCATTTTTAGCATTGGTGGATGATGATTTTTTGTCTTTAGGTATCTTCTTAACCTTTTCACTCCTCGGCTTATCTTCATCTACATGAATTTTAGGTATCATTGGGGTGTTATGCTTTAGGTGGTCTGCAAAAAGTGTGTCGTCAAGCTTTCCGAGCAGTTCGTCGAGCATCGTGTCATCTATCAACTCAATCGGTTTTGATCCTTTCTTATCACACTTCAAAACATCCATACGGTCGTACGCATATGTAGCCTGCACATATAAGCATTCAATTTTTTGAATTATGTAGCCATGTAAAGGGTTATGCATGCTGATTGTAGTGTTATACAAGTGACTGTAGTGTTTTACATAGTGAACTGTTTGTAAATGTAGTGTTTTATAAGTGATTGTAGTGTTTTATATGGTTTTACATACAGTATATCAAATGTAGTGTTCCAAACAGACTTGTTGTAATCTATTACATCTGACTGTAGTGTTTTACATAGTGACATAGTGAAATAGTGTTTTAAAAGACTTTATTGGTTTTGTATGCAATGTAGCTGATATAACCAATTTTCTGTTGTTATATAAAGTGTTGTGGTGTTTTATGCATGTAGTGTTTCAGTCTCATATCAGGAACAATAGAGTAGAGTCACATACCGCTAGTAACACGATCGGGCCTCTAAAAGGGTCATTCCTCTTCCGGTTCCATGCATTCGCCGTGCGTTCTAAACAGGTTATCATGTAGCTGCTCCAATCAAAGCTCGATATTTTAACATTTCGGTCCACGCATCCCAAGAATCGCTGATTAACTGTGTTGCATGCGCTTATCTCCCCAAGCACAATATTATACAACACCAACCAGTTCAATTCAAACACCCGGTCACTTGAAGTGTCGGAAACCATCATTTCCTTCAGTCCGAGTGGCGACACTTTAGTATAATCATTGAACTGGTTCCTCCATTCTCTCACAACTGGATTGTTGTCCCTTGCTCTTATTTTTTCTACAATCTTTATACCCCCGTTTGGTATTCCGAATATTTTATTCACCAAATTTGCTGTGATCCGTACACGGTTTTCGCCAACGTTCAACACTCATGCGTTGTCGTCATAGTTGGTTGCCAACCAATATGCAAGCCAGGTCGGTACATGTCGTATGTTGAAATTCAGCAATGTACCGAACCCCATTTCTATGACCTTCTTTCTTTGTGCTTTATTCAAGTTGTTGACCAATATAACAAGGTTCACCGAAGACGTCTTCAGTTTAATTTTTGGTCCGGTGAAGGGCTCATATTTTTTTGATGGAAATGACGCCGGTGGTCTGGTTGACTTCCTCCTAGCCGCTGTTGACTTACGTCTTTTTCCGTCGTCTGGTTGTTGTAGTTCTTTGTCAACATCGTCGCGGGCTGGCTGTGATTTGGCAGCTGGAACCCATATATTCACATCAGTTAGACTATATTAACAACGAAATAAAAACACTGATAGCTTTGGTTCCAATTTTTTTGGGCAAAGTTACCTGATTGATTTGTGATTGGTGGTTGCGTCACGAAGTCGTCGGCGGCGGAGACACGGTGTGTTGTATCAGTTGCTGTATGTTGTTTTTTTGAAACTAAAATAAACATTTATACATGTTATACTATGCTCCCAATCATACGAAAACACCGACAGTTCGTTTGAATTAATCAATTTCTTACCTTTCGCGAATGGTACTCGAAGCGGTGACTCGAAGTCGTCATCGCTGTCCGCAGTGGGTGATGCTGCAGCTGCAAATCGAACACATTTTTTTATTATAAACCAACAAATTACTAAAATTAAAGTGTCCTATATTTGGTGATACCGTGACATTGCATAACAAATTACTAAAACTAAAGTGTCCATTAAACTGTTTTTTACATGCGTAGTTTTGTATTTTATATATACCTTCTTCCATTACGTCATCATTATCCGAATCGCTCAACGGGATGCTTTGTCCAATTGTGTTATGGAATCCCTTTCCCATTTTGAATCTGGGTATTCGGCCGCTTCTCCGGACTAAAATTAAATGCTCTTACAATTAGTTATCGAACCGTGAAATCCAAATTATAACTATACATTTTGGTTTATAAAGCACTATAATTTATTCAAAAGAATTGACCAAGAGGAGCACCAATAGACACCATCACCATCAACATCAGACTTGTAATGTTATATATATATAGGGTAAGGATCCTGTACATTAATCCAGAAGTGTGAGAAGTGTATTATAACACTATATATAACACTATATAACACCATATAAACACCGTATAACAATATGTAACACCATATAACAATATGTAACACTATATGAGACTATATAACAATATATAACACTATACATCAATCTTAGACATGCTATCAAACAAACTATAGTGTAATATTTGTTATATAGTGTTACATATTGTTATATGGTGTTACATATTGTTATACGGTGTTTATATGGTGTTATATAGTGTTATAGAGTAGGAGTTGGCTACAAAGCCATTTTCCCTACAAAGTGTAGGAAGCCTTTCTACATGTGACATGTGGCAATTAGAGTTTTTAATCAAAAGGGTATTAAGGTAATTTGATTATTATTTTAATTATGGATTATATTAATAGATTAACTAACTAGCTAGATAATTAAGGAAACTAAATATCTCATTAAAAACAAATCGACGGTTTCGTTTAAATTATACAATCAATACAACATATCCCTAGAGGATTCGTATTGCATCTGGTTCTTCATAACATCTTTACTGATCAAAATCATGGTGTCAAATGTTATGGTTGATTGCGGTGATGGTAAAGTTTTATGATATTGCATAAACTTGAATTTTTGTTTGATGTGTTGTAGCAATTGTATGATTTATCTAACAAGGATTACGATATTGAATTAATGCTGGAGGATTTCTTGACATTGTGTTTTAACAGCAAGCAGACTAACACCGTTGTGTTTTAGCAGCAAGCACACTAATACCATTGTGTTTTATCAGTTTATCATGGGATTAATTAGAGGATTTTTTGTCGTTGTGTTTTAAACATTCACGGTGTAACATGTGTTTTACCAGCTGCAATCCTTCATGAACAATTTCTTGACGATGTGTTTTACCAACTGCAATCTTTCATGAATAATTTATTGACAATGTGTTTTACCAGTTACAAGTTAATTCACAGTGTGTTATAGCAGTTTATGTTTTAGGAAGGAGATGTATTTTGTAATTATTATTGTGTTTTCAGGAAGGAGATATATTTGTAATTTCTTGATGATGTGTTTTACCAGTTATAGGTTAATTCACAACGTGTCATACCAGTTATGATTCACAAATGACATGTCTTTATGGTTTCTTGACGTTGTGTTTTATAATTTTTTGGTTCTTCACGATGTGTGATATTGCATGATTCACGGTGTGTTTTCTTGAAGTTGTGTTTCTTTAAGAAGGAGAGAAGGAAGAGAGAGAGAGAGAATCGCGAGAAATGTGGAGTGGTTTATAGGATGACCGCTGTTTCCATATTTAAAACAAGCTAAATGACACATCTACCCCTAATTAATTAAATCATCCTATTTTTAAGACACATATATTACCAAAATGCCACCAAGATGATCTCAACCATCAAACACACTCATCCAATGGTCAAGATCACTTCCTACACTTTGTAGGAAAAACACACTTTGTAGAGGAACCTCACCCTAGTGTTATATATAGTGTTATAATACACTTCTCACACTTCTGGATTAATGTACAGGATCCTCAATCTATATATTTATATATATATATATATGTATGTATGTTCGTGTATATGGCGAGACAACTACATACTTAAACACACATACACATACATATAGACACATGAGATACATTTACATATAGATAGATATACACCTCCACATAATTAAAAAGAGAATAAACGTTTTAGTCGGAAACTGGTCGAAAATTTTCGAAAACGTTCCGACGAAATGTTGTGTTTCGTCGGTAAGTGGTCGGAAATTTCCGACTATTTTCCGACACCCATTTCCTTTTTTTTGGTTTTTCAACCTTTAAACATGGTTTTCCATATTTTGTACACCTTAGTTACACATGAAATACTTTACAAACTTATATGTATAATTCAACCTTCAAACATTGTTTTTTGCATTACATAATTTGTACACCTTAATTATACATGTAATATTTGTACTTTACTATCTTATAGGTATTATACACAATCATAAGTGCGTATACGCTATCGGGATTCATTACTTAAACTAGGTTTTTATTATTCTATATATATTTATATATACGTACACATACATATAGATACAAGGAAATACATTCACATGTATACATGTAAGTCAATATAATTAAATAAAAAATAAAGGTTTTAGTTGGAAATTGTCGGAAATTTCCGAAAACTTTCCAACCAATTTTTTTTCTTTTTTCTTAGTTTTTTTTGTTGTAATTTAGTCGGAACTCTCCTTCAAATTTCCAACGACTTTTTTCTTTGTCGGTAAACAGTTGGAATACTTTTATTCTAGTCGGAAGTTTGTGGTAAGTGGTCGGAATTCCGTCTAAATTTTTTTTGGTCGGAAATTTTGGTAGGAAATCATCAGTTTTCTAGTAGTGTTATTTGTTTAGTTACATAGCTTGACGATTATATATGTTAACAAATTAATTACGATATATTTTATTTAATTATTATTCAACCGTGCGATGCATATGTTCTTTTTAAAACATTACTTTTTTGTTTAAAATTATACACATTACATTCATCAACCCGTATAATACACGAGATTATAACCTAGTCATAAATATTAAAAACCTTTATTACATGTGATTTGTCTTCAACATCCCTTGTCTACAAACTATATACGTATTATTTAAACTCTAGACCAACAAATTTAACAATCTATATATCTAATAAAGCAAACCATTGGGGGACACATGTCACCCAATGGTTGATGCCAACTAATCAGCCATGTCATCATCCACTTGGCACATCTCATAGTTGAGGATTGGTGAGGCTTCTTATGTAAGTTTCTATTAAACCGTAACCTTCATTCTAACATTTAACCCTAATTATCATTCTCTCTCTCTCTCAATCTTCACTAACAATCTAAACCCAAACCCTAGATCAAAATTCGTCCGCCTCTTTAACTTTCTCAATTGTCTGCGAACAATCTTCAATCTATCTTCAAATCGCAATCCTCGCCTGTTTCATGATTCCATCGTAAGTTTTCTTCACCATCGCCATCGTCCTACGTTTTTTTCATTCTTAGATGATATAGATCTGAGAGTCGGTTGATTCGTAAAATTAGGTTTTTCGTGTGTTGAATATACGAATTGGTGAAACATTTCAGGCTTAATCATGGTAAGTCATCTGGATTTTAAAAAAAATGTTGCTTTAAAGATTTTTTGTGTGAATAAAAAAATTGCTCTCATAATATGTTTGTATTTATATCAATAGATATTTTATGGACATGGTTGAACGAATGCTGCAACTTATGGAAAAATGTGATAAAGGTCGTCTATATTGGCAGTGAGTATGTGGAACATGCTGGTGTTGGCGATTATATTTTAAAGGTTTGTGATGTTATGATGAGTTATTCTTTCTGTTTGGGGTTTCAAGGGATTGGATTTTGAAAAATCTTCTCATATTCATGAAAGACCTGTTGTTAATTGGCTATTGGCTGCTGGTTGTCATCCGTTTGGACCATATTCTAATGTTTATCGGGTCACTGGACTGTTTCACTAAACTGTTTCTAATATATATAGGCACTACGGAGGTGACAAGGAGCTTAAATTACTGTCCAAATTGGTCAGCAATGTTTTGTATAATCTGCCCTGGTACTTGAAGTATCAATTGGTCCAATTTAGTCAATTTATATGAAATTGTTGTGATTAGTTGTAGATACCTTATAAATGTTGTTGTTTGTAACACTTTTTATGAGTTTATGTTGTCATAAGTTACTACTGAACGTTACTTTGATGTTTATTATGTGTTTCCGTTTGCTAATTTGATTGTGGTATCACCTGATTTGTTTGGAGTCTCGAATGAAGAAAGGTAATTGTATCTCCACACATTACTTTTATAGAACCTATCACTTTCCTGTTGAAATTGGATATTAGACCTGATGTTTTCATTGTTTCAGATGTGCAGGTTTAAAATATTTAGGGTTTGGTGAGGCATAACCGACGTTAATGGCTCTTCTTAGGAAAAACAACGTTTTTGAAGATCGGGTGGCTAGAGTCAACGCATTTGACTCACGTGTTTTCGTTTTGAAGTGATGTATTCAATTATACGCATATAAGGTCACACTAGAAGATGGAACTCATTCAAATGAATAGACAATCTGAATGGGATTACATCCACCGGGCCTTTCAGCTGCTAATGCATTCGTATCCGAGGTATATTAATGTATTAATTGTGGGTATTTGCTTATTTTTTCAATTCCCTAACCCTAAATTTGTTTTCTTTAGGAAGACTGGCGCATTTCGCCACCGTGTCATATCTCGGAATTATCTTGCAATACACATATCTTAGTATCCGGTGTCTCTTTCGCGGTTAGCTTCGCTTCTCAAACTAAACAAGCCTAATTCATGCTTATATACTATCCATGTTTTTCTGATGTGTATGATTTATTATGTATCCGAACCAAACTACCGCTATATGCCACAACCATCATAGCTCAAGTTCAAAACACCACCGATCTACGTAAAGATCTCTCTCCCTGTATAGTTTAATTATTCTCCTTATATGTGTGCAATTGAAAATAAAAATATTCGATCCTCATTTTGAAACCTTAGTTTATGAAGATCGTGAATCGAGTTTGTTTAATCGAGCTCCATCATCACTTTTGTTTAGTCAAAGGTCAATAATTGCAGTCGGTACAACTACAATTGCATCCGAATTCTTATTTAGTTGGTTTTCTTATTTGGATAGTAATTTCTTTTGATATTTGTTTTTTTAACACATAGGACATGCACCCATCAAAAGGCATCCTACCCTCATAAAGTACCTAATATATAGAAATAATTTCATATGACACCTGGTTATTCATTTGTTGAGTTTGACGATCACATGCTTGCGCTAGATGCTATTCGGGCCTTGGAGAGAATGTTCATTATTTATGTAGATGTACCAATGTATGATCATCATGTTGGGTTATATCGTTGGGTTTCTCTTAGAGTTTTATGATGAATTTTTATTGTGATTTTAATTTTCATTTTATTGATTGCGGCTTTGTGTTTTTATATATTTTCATCACTCATGTTTAACAAATAATATCACAAGTGTATTTCCATATGTGCAGGGAAAAACATGTGGCGTGTAGATCTCTTTCACAGCTCAGGTGGGCGTGGTGGTGATCGGGTGGTCATGGTAGTGGTGATTGTCACGACTCCCCGACCCCACCCTGGACGGAATCGGGAGCCGCGAACCAGTTCAGTGGTACCGGTGGTTATTTAGAAAAGTAGTGCAGCGGAAATTTCATCAGGACCGTGAGTTAGGAAAAATATCAGAGTTTAGAAAACACCGAATTTTATTTACTAAATAGATGGGATAAAACCATGTTTTGAAAGGTAGCTTTAATATGGGATAAACCCGAATACATAAAACAACTTTTCTTAATTTAATTTAATTGATAAATTAATCCACTTCTGTAAGCCTTTTGGTGCCGTCTCATCACTCTTATTCCAATCTACTGTAATTACCTGAAACACGTTTTAAAAAGATTTGGCCAGCAGGAAATACTGGTGAGTTCATTCAGTTTGTACAAAAAGACACGTTGTTATAGATTACAGCATAAGAGCGATTACAATGGCTACTATCTTATTTTTATCCGGCGCCGTGTCACCTCCTGGTGACGATGGTCATACCACTACTGGGTCCTTTCACCCAAGTAGTGATGATTATCACTGTTAGGTTAATGAACCTAACCGTGAGAGATTAGTAATGTGCACAATACCCCACTAGCCAGTGATTCAAGATAACCACGACTTAATCCCTGTAATTATAACTTTTGAAAATGATTGGATTATTGTAAAACATTATTGATAAAAAGAGAATGACTCACCTTGTTAGCATATAGTCTTGATTAAACAAGCATCTTGATTCTAAGCATCTACTTTATGGTTCTGAATCTTCTGATGATTAAGCATCCATTTTGATTGTAAGAGTATGGTGTACAGTTTCGGGTAGTTAAACATTTAGTTTAACAGAGTGGAATACGCATTAGTGTAAAACCACATCAAACCTAACGATGGTCATGAGATCAGAACCTTAACGAAATTCACAAAGTATAGTCTTGTTTAGACAGCACTTTGGCATCCGTTTAACGAAATTCACAAAGTATAGTCTTGTTTAGACAGCACTTTGGCATACGTTTAACGAAATTCACAAAGTACAGCACTTTGGAATCGTTAGTTGGTTCCTGAATCGATCGGACAGAACCTCGCATTGGTGATTATTGGTTAGAACACCAACGTATAGAGAGAAGAATAGAAGGAATGAGCAAAGAAAAATGAATCCTAAGCTTCCTATTTATAGGTAGGAAATATGAAATTTCTAGGAAATTTCATATAGCTTTTCTAAGAAGTTACCTATACATTTTCTAGGAAGTTTCCTACCCATATATATATCTTCTTATACTTTCCTTGCACATTCCTTTATATTATCTATCTCACACACACATATATATATATATATATATATATTCATGTATATCTATTTAGGTGTTTAATTTACTTACTTAATTAATCTTACTTAGCTTAATTAATCTTGCTTAGCTTAATTAATCTCGCTTAGATTAATTAATCTTGCTTAACTTAATTAATCTCTCTTGGCTTAATTAATCTCTCTTAACTGATTAATTAATCTTACTTAGCTGATTAAGTTTAACTTATCTATTAAGGTTTCTTAACCACTAAGTTATCTTAACTACTAAGTTTACTTAGCCACTAAGTTTTCCTTAACTATTAAGTTTACTTAATTGTTAAGTATTCTTGCTTAGTAGTTCCCTGGTTACAAGTTCTAATTTCTAGCTACAATGGAACTCGTATTAGTGTATTACTCAATTCAACTTTAACGATAATCACAAGATCAAAACTCACAACGAATGACAATGTATAGCCAAATATTGGCAGCACTTAAACATCCATTGGATTGGTTTTAATCGATCGGATAAAGTATCGTACCAGTGATTAGAGTTATTACCCTAATAACGGGCAGAGTTTCAGGATTTAGAAGGTATAATCCCGAGCTACTATTTACTATAATAAAAGCTGAAGGAAAGAAAAGAATTGAGCAGTTTGAAACGTAGCAGTGATTGAGTTAATACCCTGTATCGTAGCAGCGTTTCCCTAAGCGAAATTGTGATTTTGAGCAATAAACTTCGTTTTTGAAAGAAATTTTCGAGTGCAGATGAACTGCTCATGCACCAGCAATTTATAGCAACTTTTTGGGTTTTACGCGGCCCGCGTAAACCCTTATAAGAACTTACGGGGCCCGCGAGGGCCATAAAGGCGGCAGTAGGGTTTGCTGAGTCATCGGTGGTCTTGACACGTGGATGACACGTGTCCCTTAAGCTTATCCGGAGATTTTCAAGTTGTCGCGGCCCGCGTAGCCTTACCTTATGGCTTACGCGGCCCGCGTGAAATCCAATTTTCTTGATTTCTTGATTTTTCATGCTCATTAGGGTTTCAGGGGTCCGGGTTTTCACTTACGGAGCGTTTTAGAACATTTTTTTTTGGGCGAGTCGTTACATCCTCCCCACCTTGTTTTAAATCCCGTCCTCGAGATTTGGGCTATGATATCTCTTTTAGAGTTATGTCACATCTTAGTCAATAAGAACAGTTTTAAGATATGTTCAAATGAATACGTGTTTTACAATAAATAGGGCTCAATGGTTCAACTTAATTAGTTCAAGAAGTCGATGTCAAATGAATGAGATGAAATGATATAGTTTCCAAGGTGATTAGGTTTAAGTCAAAAAGATATATGATCAATAGATGTGAATGTTTACAAGTTGTGAATGATTTTTAGAAACAATAGAATTCACTGTCAACAGAAAACTTACTTTGATTGTCAATTGAGGAAGTCTCAGAATCAACAAGCTCGAATGAAATAGAAGTACGAAAACGATTTGTCAACTTTTGAATTATGATATGAGAAAAATCAATGGGTTGACATTTATCGAATTACAAGGATACACCGATATACAACAGAGTTTAGTGCATCCTTGTCTTAACACATAGTTGTATTAAGACCACTTTCAAGGATGAGTCAAGTGAAAGGTATATATAAATTAGCTCAAGCTACAAGTCTATACCGACGCCACAAGGTGTCGTAGTGATCGAAATAATAATAGCGGTGACTGGACGAGTTCACTGTGTTTTAAATCAAAATGAAGTAAGTCTGAATATTTGTTTCAAACAAATCTAGTAGGATTTTCGATTGAAATTGAAACAATTGAATAATGTTTTTCGATTGAAGATGATAAAGCAATAATTATCACGAAAGGCTCGATTGATGCTGTAAGAACCATTAAGAGATACACTGAAATATGACATGAATTTATGTATCTTTATCTTAGCACACGATTGTGTTAAGATTGCTTTTATAGGATAAACCAACAAAGCGGATTCAAGATAAATAAATAAATAATTAAATCCTTATATGATGTGTGCAAACGAGATTAGTGCAAGCTTCAAATTTGTGAAAACGTCACCACAAGGTGATCGTGATCAAAGAAACGATTTAATGAAGTCGAAGACCAAACAAGCCTGTTATGGTTCAAAGTAATTGAAGGGCTTGTTGGGATTAATTCGAATATGATGACCTTAATCTATCATACGGAACCTTGAATTGAATACGTAATGCGAGCAAGTTCAAACAATGGAACTTGGTTTAAACACAACGAGTTCATGTATCAATAAGAAAGTTCTGACATGGTCACAACAAAAACCATGTATACCATTCAAAAGAAAATCGAGTTTTTCAAGAAATTCATCGATTCGATATCAAAGAGTCATCGTTTTGCAAAAAAAAAAAAAACGCGGTTTATAATGCAAAGATCAAGTATAGCGGGACGATATTTGAGTTTTAATAAAAAAACAAATTGGAATGAAGCCCTCCAATGGTCTTCATAATTCAAACTAACCACATGCGCAACAACCAGTGCATGTGTAACGTGTGGATTTACCAAGAAATGAAACAACCAAATAAATATTCGCGATTATGAAAGAATTCCTCATGATGACCATTAGGAGAGTAGAAATGCAAAAGTCTATTTAATATGTGCAGAGGTCTGAATTTTAACAAAAGGAATTTAAGAATGTTATCTGGAATTTTGTGTGATAACCGTTGTTAAATGACATTACCAAGAAATGCCGAATAAAATGAAATAGGGGGATTGTAAAGGTACGTGACTTCTTTTGCAGCGTTAAGAATTGGATTAGACTATGCACCGATTGTTGTGAAATCTTGTTTTATCGTACCTCAACAAGCTTCATGTCGTTTGTAGGATCACGTGGCCAAGTGCTGCTTTTTTATTAGTAGTTCTTCCACTGACGGGATTCGTATTGGTGTCGTCATGCCCAATTATATTTTCCAAAGGTCTTGCCTTGAAAGTCGTGTGTGATATACTTAGACGTTTGTGGACGTATAATTTAAGTTTCATGTGTTTTCTTGTGCACTAGCACAACTTTACATGTTTCTTACTTGCGTTAATAGTCTATGGTAACGCATTGGAAATTCTTATACTTTTGATGGCGTCCCAACTTAAAGGGTTCCCATTTTTTTATTTTGTCACACGAGTTACGAGACGGATGATCAAACGAAATAATGTTTGATATCGGAATTATAGATATATGCAAGAGATTCCTGATAAAGAAATCTAGAATTATTATTGACACTTATGTTCGTGATTTATTTTAAATTTTCAATCGTTATGGCTTTTGGAATTCCTTATAGATATACATATCTATATAATCATACATACCATTCATAAGGTCAATGTATTTAACAGATTCATATTTCCAAAAACAAGTCAGATATCAGGTCATGATACTATTTAGGGAAATCTTGTCACTTGTTTGACATATTATATACCCCGTCTTATCCTGTTCTCGCCGGAGAGGTAACCCCAGTATATCCGGACAAGCTGGAGAGTCTGCTACACCATACCCAGTCTTGCCGGAGAAGAAATTTGTATTTCCCATAAATAGTATTTTTTTTCAAGATTTTAAAACTGCCCCTTTTATTAAGGCTTTCATCTAGAATCAAGGAAATTTGTATTCCCATAACATATCTTATTCTAGACCAAGTTGTATCAATAAGCAAGAATTAACAGCAATTAAGTGTTATTGCTTATTTATCGTACTATGCAATATTCTAATCATTATTCTTACGGCATACCAATATCTATCACATTATACTTATACAAGTAATTAGCTCATCTTGAAGCCCATATTAAGGCATCTTTCTTAAGTTCAAGTCTAAATACTATCCTGAGTGCTACCAGAAAATAGCAAGTTCCTAACTCTTAGTTTAAACTTAGGTATTATTATAACACCTAATTGCTTAAACAAGTGGCTCTGATACCACCTTCTGTCACGACTCCCCGACCCCACCCTGGACGGAATCGGGAGCCGCGAACCAGTTCAGTGGTATCGGTGTTTATTTAGAAAAGTAGTGCAGCGGAAATTTCATCAGGACCGTTAGTTAGGAAAAATATCAGAGTTTAGAAAACACCGGATTTTATTTACTAAATAGATGGGATAAAACCATGTTTTGAAAGGTAGCTTTAATATGGGATAAACCCGAATACATAAAACAACTTTTCTTAATTTAATTTAATTGATAAATTAAGCCACTTCTGTAAGCCTTTTGGCGCCCTATCATCACTCTTATTCCAATCTACTGTAATTACCTGAAACGCGTTTTAAAAAGATTTGGTCAGCAGGAAATACTGGTGAGTTCATTCAGTTTGTACAAAAAGACACGTTGTTATAGATTACAGCATAAGAGCGATTACAATGGCTACTATCTTATTTTTATCTGGCGCCGTGTCATCTCCTGGTGACGATGGTCATACCACTATTGGGTCCTTTCACCTAAGTAGTGATGATTATCACTATTAGGTTAATGAACCTAACCGTGATTGATTACTAATGTGCACAATACCCCACTAGCCAATGATTCAAGATAACCACGACTTAATCCCTGTAATTATAACTTTTGAAAATGATTGGAGTATTGTAAAACATTATTGATAAAAAGAGAATGACTCACCTTTTTAGCATATAGTCTTGATTAAACAAGCATCTTGATTCTAAGCATCTACTTTATGGTTCTGAATCTTCTGATGATTAAGCATCCATTTTGATGGTAAGAGTATGGTGTAGAGTTTCGGGTAGTTAAACATTTAGTTTAACAGAGTGGAATACGCATTAGTGTAAAACCACATCAAACCTAACGATGGTCACGAGATCAGAACCTTAACGAAATTCACAAAGTATACTCTTGTTTAGGCAGCACTTTGGCATCCGTTTAACGAAATTCACAAAGTATAGTCTTGTTTAGACAGCACTTTGGCATCTGTTTAACGAAATTTACAATGTACAACACTTTGGCATCCGTTAGTTGGTTCCTAAATCGATCGGACAGAACATCGCATTGGTGATTATTGGTTAGAACACCAACGTATAGAGAGAAAAATAGAAGGAATGAGCAAAGAAAAATGAATCCTAAGCTTCCTATTTATAGGTAGGAAATATGAAATTTCTAGGAAATTTCATATAGCTTTTCTAGGAAGTTACCTATACATTTTCTAGGAAGTTTCCTACCCATATATATATCTTCTTATACTTTCCTTGCACCTTCCTTTGATATTATATATATATATATATATTTATTTATTTTCATGTATATCTATTTAGGTGTTTAATTTACTTACTTAATTAATCTTACTCAGATTAATTAATCTCGCTTAGCTTAATTAATCTTGCTTAACTGATTAATTAATCATACTTAACTTATTTAATCATACTTAACTGATTAATTAATCTTACTTAGCTGATTAAGTTTAACTTATCTATTACGGTTTCTTAACCGCTAAGTTATCTTAACTAATAAGTTTACTTAACCAGTAAGTTTTCCTTAACTATTAAGTTTACTTAATTGTTAAGTATTCTAGCTTAGTAGTTCCCTAGTTACAAGTTCTAATTTCTAGCTACAATGGAACTCGTATTAGTGTATTACTCAATTCAACTTTAACAATAATCACGAGATCAAAACTCACAACGAATGACAAAGTATAGCCAAATATTGGCAGCACTTAAACATCCATTGGATTGGTTTTAATCGATCGGATAAAGTATCGTACCAGTGATTAGAGTTATTACCCTAATAACGGGCAGAGTTTCAGGATTTAGAAGGTATAATCCCGAGCTACTATTTCCTATAATAAAAGCTGAAGGAAAGAAAAGAATTGGGCAGTTTGAAACGTAGCAGTGATCGAGTTAATACCCTGTGTCGTAGCAGCGTTTCCCTAAGCAAAATTGTGATTTTGAGCAGTAAACTTCGTTTTTGAAAGAAATTTTCGAGTGCAGATGAACTGCTCATGCACCAGCAATTTATAGCAACTTTTTGGGTTTTACGCGGCCCGCGTAAACCCTTATAAGAACTTACGCGGCCTGCGAGGGTCATAAAGGCGGCAGTAGTTTTGCTGAGTCATTGGTGGTCTTGACACGTGGATGAAACATGTCCCTTAAGCTTATCAGGAGACTTTCAAGTTGTCGCGGCCCGCGTAGCCTTACCTTATGGCTTACGCGGCCCGCGTGAAATCCAATTTTTTTGATTTCTTGATTTTTCATGCACATTAGGGTTTCAGGGGTCCGGGTTTTCACTTACGGAGCGTTTTAGAACATTTTTTTTGGGCGAGTCGTTACAATGATCACCTGAAATGTTATCAGTGTGGTGAGCATGGTCAGTTTGCTCATGAATTCCGCAACCATGGTGGTTCATGTGGTGAGCCTGGTCACTTTCTCAGCCATTAAACTAAATAAAAAAGTTTGATGGCAGTTTTTGAAACAAAAGAAGATGACACTAACTCTTGATCAGAACTCATTGATGTTGGGTTCTGAGATAGGTAAATTTATATTTAACTGATTATATATTATCTTTTTAATGTTTTTTGCAGTCTAGAAGCTTATATCTACCAGAATCAACTTGACTGCTTTATAAAAGCAAATATGGACATATATCGGATGCGATGGAAGTTGTTTTGAAGGTATCTTATTCCTAATTTGTATATTGTGTATTGGCTGTGTTAGATATTTAGATTAGAGCACTTTATGTTGTGGTAAATTGGATTAGAGGAGGTAGTTTTTTTGTTATCAATAGTAGAGGCTAGAGAACGATTTACATTGTTTTTTTATGACAGGCATTCGTATCATTCATTTTGGTCAATGACTTATTATATAATATCTTATGGTGGATTAAATGTATTATGTTCGCAGGAAAACCAATGTATATGTACAGTATGGGAGGGGGATGGCTGCACACAGGTTAGCTATTCTACCTTACTCATTGACTTATTCAGAATTTGCTATAATTGGTTGTGCAGTTTTACCGCTTGTGGTGCCATGGCCCATGCAGCCCAGGTTCGTCCTAGCGATGTTATTGTAATGCTCGGTCCGAAAATGCAATTGCAAAGATCAAAGTACATATACCCATTTCTTATTTTACTTTATTGTTTGTTATGTCACTATGTTTCTTCTTTAATTCGACTTGGATTTTGTAACCAGGTTGTTAAGTTTGATTTATGAGTTATTATCAAAGCCCTAATCAAGGGTTTGCATAATATCCTCTTTTTTCTAGATTTTATGTTTTCTTTCTCTGAATCTAACGATAGGTTATCACAATATTTGTATGTTATTTGAAGCCAACAACTTAAATTTTTGTCATTGATGCTTCGATTGTGGTTATTAACCATTGGGCTGGACCAGGTGCGTTTCTCATCGATTTGATCTTATTTTAGTTTCATTTTATTGATTTATTGTGATTTTAACTTTGGGTGTGATGTTTTCACTTGATTTGATTTCAACAGGGATTGTTCTCTCCATTGATCACTGCTTTATTCTTACCATAAATTTAAACGACCTTTGATCAACTTTAGATATATTGACGATGGTAGCAGCGAACTTTATTTAGTTTTTTGTTGTAATTAACTTTAGATATATTGACGATGGAACAGGTGGTTTGTGCAAAAGTTCACGAGGGTGATAAACGAACTGTACGGGTTAAAGAAGGTAATCCCAGTGGTTGCCATGTGGTTATCTGTAACAACTCTCATTAAAAGTCCTATTTATTTTATTATTTCATCCAATAGGAAACCCTAATTCAGACACCCAAGTGATTCTGTACAAACCCAAAAATTTTCAGAATCATCAGAATCAGGATCAGGGCCCCTAAAACTCAGGGGGGGGGGGTAAAACCCTAGTTACGATTATCTAAATAGCTTGTTGTCAGTATCGAATTTTAAGAATCCATCAAGTCAGCAAGGCTAGTTAGGGACGTGGCTACCCTATGGTAGGATAGGACCCCTCGCGCCACGCGACGCCCCCAGGGGTACTCCTCGCTTAACGCGAGGGGGGGGGTCAAATTTTATGTATAAATAGGGGTGTTTGGGACTTGAATTCTGGAGTTGAAACGAGGTAAAAACTCGTTATATACACTGAGTTATGTTCTGTTTACTATCAAAACACAGACGAATCACAAATCGTTGCCGCAATACAGGGTAATAACTCGATCGCTGATACAATTCAATGTCCGATCGATTAAACTATCCAATGGATGTTTAAGTGCTGCCCACATTAGGGTTTATGCTTTGTCATTAGTTGTTAATTCAATGGATGTTTAAGTATCGCACTTTGTCATTCGTTGTGAAGGTTTTAATCTCGTGAGTTATCGTAAATGCTGTATTAAGTTACTAACCGAGTTGTGTGCATGTTATTAATTTAGGTTAAAAGGCTAATCAGTAGGCTAGGCTCTACTCAATTAAATCTGCAATGTGATTCATTCTCTTTTTATCAAATTTGTTTACAAAAGTATGTTTATTTTCAAAGTTATAATTAGAGGTTTCCAGAGATTTCAATAGGTATATACCAGATATAGAAGAACCTATGGAATTCAATGCTCCACCTCCAGAGAAACCCAAGCCCAAGAAAAGGAGAAGATTCGTGGGATGGAGGCGTGTGCGTAGGAGGAAACCCGTCACTAGAAAGATTCCCAAAATAGAAAATCCCTTAGATAAAGGGAAGGGAATTGAAGTCGGGGAAGAGTCTAGGCAGATGGGAATACAGTTTGAAGAATATTCTAAGCAAATAGAAATGGAGATTAGAGGAGGTTCTAAACAAACCCCGATAGAAATTGGAGAAAGCTCTAAAGAAAACCAGGAAATGACAATGCAGGAAGAGCTAGATTTTATATTGGCAAGCTGTGATACTATTAAGCCTGTCAATGAAAATGTTTATACTCATCCTATTGAAACTCAACTTCCAATCAATTTGGAACCAGCAATCCCAGAACCTATAATCCACACCCAACCTTTAGGAATGGACGAGTGGTGGACGAATGATTGGCAGTTCCAAAACCTGCTCAATAGTCCTTTTTCCTTTCTTCCTCAATTCAACCCAGAACCTATACCTAATCCACCTATGAGCAATGAGAATTTAGCTGAACTCCGCCACTTTGGCGAGGAGTTAATGGATGCAGGAAATAGGATCAGGGAAGTAGGAGAACAGATCTCCTGGAAGTACGATGAGAGGGAATGCCGTTACTAAAATATCAGCTGACGAGGGATAAGGGGTTTATGAGACTGTGGTTGTATAATAGCAATAATAATCTAATCTTGTGAAATAACCTAAAATAAAACTTTGTAAGATAATGGTGTGTATTGATGCATACTATTAAATATAAATGGAAATCGAGAAATCGATAGTTTTGACTATATGTGTGTATTTGAAATTTGTATGATTGTTTTGTATATAATTGATACTAATAAATTATATATATATATATCAGATGGAAAACGCTAATAACGAACCAGTTAATGAGGTTAATCAATCTGAGCAACACCCGGAGGATCAATTTCTAAATAGGCAAGATATAGAAAATATCGTTGCTCAAGGGATAGCCAACGCTATTCCAGCAATAGTTGCTGCTGTTAGAAATCCAATCGAACCTCAACAAATCATTCCTAGCAAACGTATTTCTGAAGATAACTTCAGTAATAGCGTAAATGGAGGCGGTATACATACTAATCCCGATAATAATCCACGGCAGGCTTCGCTCCCTAAGAAAATGAAAGCTTCAACACCTGGTTGCACTTATAAAGAATTTCTTGCTTGTAAACCATCTGAGTTTGCAGGCAATGAAGGAGCAACTGCGGTACTGCGTTGGTTAGAGAAAACCGAGGCAGTTATTACAATAAGTAAATGTGCTCAGGATGATCAGGTCATGTACGCGTCAAATCTTTTTAAAGATGGGGCGCTAGAATGGTGGAACACGGTGTTACAAGCAAAAGGAAGGATGATGGCGTATGCTATGAATTGGGAAGAATTTAAAAGTCTTGTAGAAAGAAAATTCTGTCCCGAATATGAAAAAGATCAAATGGCGAATAAGTTCTTAAACCATCGAATGATGGGTGTAGATTGTCGCGGTTATACTTCGACATTCTTTGAATATGCTAGAGTGGTACCAACACTGGCTTCGCCAGCACCGGTACTCATTTCTCGTTATATTTGGGGATTGATTAGTGAAATCCGTAATATCGTTAAAGCTGCGAGACCTCGTACTATTGACGATGCGGTAGAATTAGCTAACACCCTAACTGACGAACTGGTACGCACAAGAGATGAAAATAAGAAAAAGGAATTGGCTCAGAAAATTACCCAAGGCTTTCGTGTGGGTAATAATAGCAATTTCAAAAGAAGAGGAACAGGTCAATCTTCAACTTTGCCATTTTGCAAGAATTGCAGAAAGAAACATTATGGAAGATGTAATGTAATCTGCAACTTTTGCAAAGCCATAGGACATCGCGAAGAAGACTGCAGAAAGAAAACAAGAATCTGCTATAACTGTGGAGAAACAGGACATTTTAAGCCAGAATGCCCTAAATTAGTCAAACCAGCAGACAACAAAGCCAAGACGGCCGATGGAGCTACTAAAAAGAATGTCAGAGCATTTCAGCTAACCACTCAAGAAGCAGAACTCATTCCAGATGTGAAAGCTGGTACGTTCCTAGTTCACAACGTGTATGTAAAAGTATTATTTGACTCTGGTGCAAAACAAAGTTTTATCAATACTTCATTCTGCCAAGCTCTTAAATTACCCTTAATCAACCTTAGGCAAATTTTTACAGTTGAAACGGCAGACGAAAATTCTGTTAGCATAGATAAAGTTTTGCAAAAGGAAAATATAGAACTCTCAGGTCATAAATTCTTTGCAAACCTATTACCTATGAAATTAGTTGAATTCGATGTTGTGTTAGGAATGGATTGGTTAGTAGCCAACCATGCTCGAATTCTCTGTGATAAGAACTCTATAGAAATTCAGGCACCTACTGGACAAATGATTATGATTACAGGAGATAAACCACGTAAGCCCATGAAGTTTATATCAGTAATGAAAGTTGCTAGTTATGAAAGAAAGCAAGGAATAGTATATATGATTTCAGTAATCATCAGTACTAAGGGTAAAGAACTTAAGGAGATTCCTGTAGTCTCAGAATATCCAGATGTATTCCCAGAAGAGTTACCAGGATTACCACCAGATAGGGAGGTAGAATTTAGAATTCATTTAATTCCCGGAACTATACCGATAGCCAAGGCACCTTATCGGTTAGCTCCCACAGAAATGTTAGAACTGAAAAAGCAATTAGATGAATTACTAAGTAAAGGTTTCATACAACCTAGTTCATCCCCTTGGGGAGCACCAGTGTTGTTTGTAAAGAAAAAGGATGGTTCAATGAGAATGTGTATTGATTATAGAGAATTGAATAAGGTTACAATTAAGAATCGATACCCATTACCTAGGATTGATGATCTTTTCGATCAACTTCAAGGAGCTAGATATTTTTCTAAGATTGATTTACGCTCTGGATATCATCAATTGAAAGTACAAGAGGAAGACATACCTAAAACTGCTTTCAGAACTAGGTATGGTCATTACGAGTTTACAGTCATGCCATTCGGATTAACGAATGCACCTGCAGCATTCATGGACATGATGAATAGGATCTGTAAACCGTATTTGGATAAATTTGTAACTGTTTTCATCGACGATATACTTATTTATTCCAAAAGTCAGGATGAACATTGTCAGCACTTGCATTCACTCTTAACTTTGTTAAGAAAAGAAAAGTTGTACGCCAAATTCTCGAAGTGTGAATTTTGGTTACAAGAAGTGCAATTCTTAGGTCACATGGTGAATCATGAAGGTATTCATGTAGATCCTGCTAAGATAGAAGCAATTACTAAATGGAAGGTTCCGCAATCCGCAATGGAAATTAGAAGTTTTATAGGTTTAGCTGGATACTATAGACGGTTTATTAAGGATTTTTCCAAGATAGTTGTACCATTAACTAAGCTAACCTGTAAAGCAGTTAAGTTTGAATGGGGACCTAAACAAGAAGAAGCCTTTCGGATCTTGAAACAGAAATTAACCAATGCTCCAATCTTAGCCTTACCAGAAGGAACTAAAGATTTTGAAGTATATTGTGATGCCTCAAAACTAGGATTTGGATGTGTGTTGATGCAACGCAAGAAGATAATTGCGTATGCCTCAAGACAATTGAAAAAGCACGAAGAAAACTATACGACTTAGAATTAGGAGCCGTAATTTTTGCCCTGAAGATCTGGAGACATTTTCTGTACGGAAGTAAGTTTATTGTCTATACAGATCATAAAAGTTTAAGATATATATTTGGGCAAAAAGAGTTAAATATGAGGCAAAGGAGATGGATGGAAATCCTAAGTGATTACGACTGTGATATTCAATATCATGAAGGAAAGGCAAATGTAGTTGCAGATGCCTTAAGTCGTAAATATCACGAAAAGCAAAAACGAGTTCGTGCTCTCGGATTAAATCTACAGATAGATTTAATGAAACAAATAAAGAATATTCAAGAAACAGCAATCAAGGATGATGCTGAAGGAATGAAAGGACGAATAAAAGAATTAGAGCAAGGAGCTGATGGAATTTGGAGATTCCACAAAAGCAGAATATGGGTACCTAAGCAGGGAGAATTAAGAAATAAGATTTTAGAAGAAGCTAATAAATCTAGGTATACTATGCACCCTGGAAACAATAAGATGTATCAAGATTTAAGAAATAATTTCTGGCGGATAGGAATGAAAAAGGACATAGCTAGATATGTTTCTAAGTGTCTTACTTTTTCACAAGTTAAGGCAGAACATCAGAAACCTTCAGGTCTACTACAACAACTAGAGATGCCTGTATAGAAATGGGAACTCATAACAATGGATTTTGTTACTAAGTTACCCAAAACCAGAAAAGGTAATGATGCGATTTGGGTAATTGTGGATCGATTAACCAAATCAGCTCACTTTTTACCAATGAAAGAAACTTTTAGCATGGAAAGGTTGGCAAAGTTGTATGTAGATGAAGTAGTATCCTTACATGGAGTTCCATTCTCCATTGTATCAGATAGAGATAGTCGTTTCACTTCTCATTTCTGGACAAGTTTCCAAGAAGCAATGGGAACTCGACTAAATCTGAGTACTGCATATCATCCACAAACAGACGGGTAAAGTGAAAGGACGATACAAACTCTAGAAGACATGCTGAGAGCATGTGTGATAGATTTTGGTGGAAATTGGGACGATCACTTACCATTAATTGAATTCTCCTATAACAATAGTTATCATTCAAGTATTGAAACTGCCCCATTCGAAGCACTGTATGGACGAAAGTGCAGAACTCCAGTTTGTTGGGCAGAAATAGGAGAAAGTCAATTGTCAGGTCTTGAAATAGTGCAAGAGACAACTGACAAGATTATTCATATCAAAGAAAGATTAAAGACGGCTCGAGATCGTCAGAAGAGTTATGCAGACAATAGATAAAAACCATTGGAATTTCAAATCGGAGATAAAGTACTGCTGAAAATTTCACCTTGGAAAGGAGTAGTTCGATTCGGTAAGAAAGGAAAGCTAAGTCCAAGATACGTAGGACCATTTTCAGTGATCCAACGTATAGGACCAGTTGCTTATCGTTTACAACTACCAGAAGAGTTAGCTGGAGTACATGATGTATTTCATATATCCAACCTCAAGAAATGTCTATCAGACGAATCCCTGGTGATACCTCTTCAAGATATAGAGGTAAATGAAAAGCTAAAATTTGTTGAGAAACCAATCCAAATAGAAGACCGAAAGATCAAATTTCTCAAACACAAACGGTTAGTACTTGTTAAAGTCAAGTGGGATTCAAAGAGAGGACCTGAATACACTTGGGAGCTGGAATCAGAAATGAAGCGAAAGTATCCTCAATTATTCCAGTAAATCTCGAGGACGAGATTTTTATTAAGGTGGGGAGAATGTAACAACTCTCATTAAAAGTCCTATTTATTTTATTATTTCATCCAATAGGAAACCGTAATTGAGACACCCAAGTGATTCTGCATAAACCCTAAAATTTTCAGAATCATCAGGATCAGGGCCCCTAAAACTCAGGGGGGGGGGGGGGGTAAAACCCTAGTTACGATTATCTAAATAACTTGTTGTCAGTATCGAATTTTAAGAATCCGTCAAGTCAGCAAGGCTAGTTAGGGACGTGGCTACCCTATGGTAGGATAGGACCCCTCGCGCCACGCGACGCCCCTAGGGGTACCCCTCGCGTCACGCGAGGGGGGTCAAATTTTATGTATAAATAGGGGTGTTTGGGACTTGAATTCTGGAGTTGAAACGACGTAAAAACTCGTTATATACACTGAGTTACGTTCTGTTTACTATCAAAACACACACGAATGACAAATCGTTGCCGCAATACAGGGTAATAACTCGATCGCTGATATGATTCAATGTCCGATCGATTAAACTATCCAATGGATGTTTAAGTGCTGCCCACATTAGGGTTTATGCTTTGTCATTCGTTGTTAATTCAATGGATGTTTAAGTATCGCACTTTGTCATTCGTTGTGAAGGTTTTAATCTCGTGAGTTATCGTAAATGCTGTATTAAGTTACTAACCGAGTTGTGTGCATGTTATTAATTTAGGTTAAAAGGCTAATCAGTAGGCTAGGCTCTGCTCAATTAAATCTGCAATGTGAGTCATTCCCTTTTTATCAAATTTGTTTACAAAAGTATGTTTATTTTCAAAGTTATAATTACAGGGATTAAGTTTATGTAATCACCAAATTACAGCCAGTATGTGGGGTTTTGTATACATTACTTATTTCCCGTCACCATTGGACAACGAGTTAGCCAATGGGTGATCTGACCATAGTCACAGAAACGAGTCGAGTGACAAATACTGTGGGTAGTTGGTTGATATCTGGAAACATTGTAATCTCCCTTAATACTGTAAATTATAACAAACGAGTCGTTTTCATAAAAAGAATGATTCACCAGTATTTCCCGCTGACAAAACCTTTTTCAAACGTGTTTCAGGTGATCTGTTGTGATCAAGGAAAAGTGCCGTGAAACACTACAAGCTTAAGGAAGTGGCTCAATATAAAATAAAGAAACATGTTTTGTAAAATAAAAGAATTCTCCGTGAAATCTTATGATTGTAAATTACCGGGATTTTATCCCAAGTTGTGAAATAAAATAATTGGGAAATATTTCAGTTTAAAAAAGATCCTGAAGAAACTTCCGCTGTTAATTAAATACCACGGGATTTTCTGTCCCGCGGCTCCTGAAACGGGTCAAACCGGGTCGGGGGCCGTGACATTATCGTTTATGATCTGGTGCAATCTGGAGGTACTTTAATCGAATGTCAGGTACTTTTTCAACATGATGTATGCTTACTGGAAATATTTCAGTTTAAAAAAGATCCTGAAGAAACTTCCGCTGTTAATTAAATACCACGGGATTTTCTGTCCCGCGGCTCCTGAAACGGGTCAAACCGGGTCGGGGGCCGTGACATTATCGTTTATGATCTGGTGCAATCTGGAGGTACTTTAATCGAATGTCAGGTACTTTTTCAACATGATGTATGCTTACTTATTTGTTTTACTAGGTGTCTGGTGCAAGTTGTGTTTTACCTTATCCCTTTGGTTAGCAGGGTATTTGTGGATTCGAGTGAGTTTACATGTACGGGTCCAAAAAACGAAAAATAGTAATAATAACAATAATAATGCTTTTGTTGCAGAAAGTTTTGGCAGCTCATGGTGCAACCAAGGTCAGTGCATATATGTCACTCATGCAGGGTTTCCGAAGAACTCTTGGAAGAAATTTGTTCACAAAAACGGTGGTAAGCCTCTCTCTTTAACGCTCTTTGTGTCTTTCTATTTTACATTACTCATGCAATGTTTCCGAAGAACTCTTGGAACGTTTTTGGTAACTCGAAGGATATGCATCTTCAAAGGGACTCGACTATATTTAAATTGTGTATCCACTGTATCACTAATTTATGTAACATGAGACTTTGTATTTTATTTTATTTATACACTTGATATTTATCTTAATAGTTTTCTGTTTTTTTCTTTCAATGTATGCGTTTGTACAAAATATTATATTTCAAAGTAAATAATATGGTTTTGGATGAAGCCGCGTATCGTGCGGGCATTAACCTAGTTTTCATATAAAAGATGCATTTCCTTAAAAAAAACAGCCATGCTTGTTTATGTTTTCCCTGCAATTGATTTGAAAAACGTATATTCCAAAGTTGTTATATAACTTTTTTAATGATAAATGTTATTTCTACGTCTACTTCACATCAATAAGTTTAAAATATTTTATTGACCAAATTTACACTACTAGAAATCTGCAAAATTCTGACCATAATTTCCGACAAAACATATTTGGTCGGAAAATTCCGACCATTTTCCGGCAAATTACCGACTAAAATTGATACCTGGTTTTTGTGACTAATTTCCGACCATTTATGTTGTAAATAGGAATTTATACAAAACCCCACATACTGGCTGTAATTTGGTGACTAATTTCCGACCATTTATGTTGTAAATAGGAAAATTCCGACCATTTATGTTGTAAATAAGAATTTATAACTTTTTAAGCAGGATTTTATTATTTTTTTAAAATTAAAATAGTTTGGTCGGAAAATAGTAGGAAAACTATTACTATTTTGAATCGCAAAATGGTCGGAAATTGATCGTTAAAAATTATCGGAATTATGTCGGAAATTGTAGTTACAAATTAATCGGAATTTTGTCGGAAAAATATAGTCAGAAATTAGTCGGAAGTTTGTCGAAAACATCATCGGAATCTTGTCGGAAACTTTTACCGACCTGACATTTTCCGACTAGACCCACTTTGTCAGAAATTAGTCGGAAACGCCGTTTTCCGACCGAATTCCGACTAAAAACTTGGTCGGAACTAGGCGTGTTTTTTAGTAGTGTTAAATATGGAACCTCCCTTTTAAAAGCCTCTCGAAAATGCGTTAGCCTTATATAACTAAGTAATTTCTGATAATTTATTGAAACCGTTGTTATATGACTAAGTAATTTCTGATAATTAATTGAAAATTTTCATAGAGATAATATATAAAATGAAGGAAAGAACCTATAAGTTCAGGTGGACATACATAATGTCTAGGTTCATTTTGTAATTTTTCTTTCCTTCACCCTACATATAATAATAATTATTGGAGATAGATGCTTGTATTGTAGAGAGAGAAAGAAAGGTTTCTAGAGAGAGAACATGGAGGTGAATTCAAGAACAAAAGAAGATTTTCATATTATTCATAAAGTTCCATACGGTGATGGTCCTTATGTAAAAGCTAAACATGCTCAGGTTAATTCTTTCTTTATTTCTCTTCGTTTTTCTTCATAAATTGTACTGAATTAAACGTTTTTTTTTTTTTTTTTTTTTTTTTTCACAAAAGTACTAATTTTAAGTAAAAGATCATAAAAAATTTAGGAATTGCTATTAAAAAAAGTAAAAGATTGTAAAGCTAAAGCTGCTTTTGTAGACTGATTTTATGTAACCTTATTTTCAGAACCAGTCTACAGAAGCAACTAAAAAGAAAGTCATATGATAAAACCAGTCTTACAGTCTACGGAAGGAACTAAAAAGAAACTCATATTATAAAACCAGTCTTACACGTAACTCACAATTAAATCTCTACAAATCCTGGCTTTAATCTAATTAGGATAAATAATCTTTGTATTAGATCTAACTGTAGAATCATTACAAATCTAAAATATGAATCTTGTTCTTAAGTAGTTGTTATTATTATTATTGTTATTCTTTTGGCTATATGTATGTTCACTTAATATCTTACCTTCTTAATTCTACTGACTACCTCAACTCTATCCATCTTAAAACTCATACTTCGTACTTTTATTATTATTATTATTATTAATTTTTTTTTTTGCACAAATTTGTTAATTTTGTTACTTATTTATACAAGTCATAAATGGTAATAAATGAAAGTATATAAAAAATAGCCATGTTAGTTTTTTTATTGTTAAAATGTAACAAGTCTAAATTTTTAAATCAGAATGGATACAACATGGTGTATTCCATAATCCCATGTTGAATGTAAATCTACCCTTGAGAAGAATTTCCTGTACTCATTCAATTTGTGTATAAAGTAGTTCTCATCATGTTATTAAAACAGTGATTGTAGTTTGTTTTATTTTCTTTTTTGAAGAAATAATTGTTCTTTCATTCTACAATTCTCTATCTATTTCACTTTTTAAAAAGAGGAATTATTAAAACAACTAACATATATAACTTTAAAAAATAAGATTACATATAACTAATGTGATATATATATATGAAATTGATGCAGCTTGTGGAAAGGGATCAAGAGGGTGCAATAGTGTGGTTTTGGAAGGCGATAAATGCAGGAGATAGAGTTGAAAGTGCCTTAAAAGACATGGCAGTTGTAATGAAACAATTGGATAGAACTGAAGAAGCCATTGAAGCCATCAAGTCATTTAGGTGCCGATGCCCAAAAAGTTCACAAGAATCCCTTGATAATGTTCTCATTGATCTATTCAAGGTACAACCTCACATGCACATAGTGCCCACTTCACATCCATGCATATATAATTAATGGCTTGATACAACACATGCTAGATGTTGTTCCAAACATCTTACTGAATGTGAAGACATTAAGAAATACTTGATCATCTGATTTGATTATCTAAGAGTTGTGAATCACTTTTAGATTGAACAATTCAATAGTGCACTTGAATGTATCAACCAGATAAATATTTTAATTAAAAATTCCATCGAATTTTACAGCTCGACCCTAGCTAGGGGTTTAGCCCCTTAGATCCTGCCAAAGGCTGCCGCCCCTTGGAACCCCCGGCCCCTACGGACCAATAAGGTTCCTGAATACCCAAAATCATAATAAACTCAGAGAAGTGCGTACTCCGCACCCTCTTAACTTGTTTGATGTGTATTATGATACACATGTTCAACAAGTCAATCCAATTACACTGAAATATCTAACATATATCTAGTGAACCATATATATAAAAGTAAATAGAGTTTAATGGAATTGGTATCCGTCAAAGGAATTAGAGTATGTGACGAGTTTAGTTCACAAAATAATCGTGTCAGGTTTGTAAATTTATTAAAGAAATTAACATGTGGTGGTGGGGGAGGTGGGCACTGGGGGCGAAAAGGCAGGAGAAGCATGTTTGGCAAACAAGACACATAACAAATAGCTATCGTATTCCAATTCCATTGAATTTCTTGAATTCCAACGAACCAAACTCTCTCTGAAATTTTGGAATAGATATATGCAATTTGCTAAGTATACAATTCTAATGTGGTTGGATATATATTGAACAGAAATGTGGAAAAGTGGATGAACAAATAGCATTGTTAAAGCAAAAACTTAGAATGATCTATAGAGGAGAAGTGTTTAATGGGAAACCAACAAAGACTGCTAGATCTCATGGCAAGAAGTTCCAAGTTTCTGTCAGACAAGAAACTTCTAGAATTCTGGTATAAACTGTTCTTTTGATTACATTTATGGATTTTAGCTAGTGTTTTCAGGACCGAAAATTGGAATAAAGGCGGTCGTGGAACTGGTCCGGTTGAGTGTATATGAACTCTCCGGTTACTAACCTATTCAACCAGTGAACCGGACCAGATTTCAATATTTTCTATTTTTCTTTTAATCTTTAAATCTCATTTACTTGTTCATTTACTACTTTAGGCTTCATATTATTTATTTAAAGCTTTAAATATTATCGTAATATCAATTATCAAATCTACACTAAAAGATACAATAGTTTCATATTTTATTTTAACTAAGTTATAATCATATAGTTTTAAATTCTTTATGACTTCATCCGATTTTTTTTAATAAAAATCCTACTAGTGGACTAGTATGGCAGCCAATTCGATCACCGGTCCGGTTTTGAAACCATTGCTTTTAACAAACTTCGGAATCAAGACAATATAGATGTATATGTTGCACGTATTAAGTTACAATATGATATGTGCGTTTGTAATGTAATATGAGCAACAAGTAACAATTAAACCGTAATCCAAACTAAACTTAACTATAATTTGACAATTATGTTTTTTCTTATTTAATAGGGAAACTTGGGATGGGCCTACATGCAAAAAAACAACTTCCTGGCAGCTGAGGTGGTCTACAAGAAAGCCCAAATGATTGACCCTGATTCAAATAAGGCTAACAATTTGGGCCTTTGCTTAATTAAACAAACCCGGTACAATGAAGCTCGTTCGGTCCTTCAACAAGTTGTCAATGGTGAGATCCCTGGATCCGACGACATTAAGGCCAGAAACAGGGCCCAAGAACTATTGATGGAGACCGAGAAGTGGCGGCCAACATCAGAGTTCTTACCGGGCTTCCCCGAACTAGACTTAGATGAAGACTTTGTTAATGGGCTTGAAAAACTGATGAATGTATGGGCACCCAATAGATCAAAAAGACTGCCCATATTTGAACAGATTGAAAATTTTAGGGACCAAATAGCTTGTTAATTTTCTTTCAAAAAATAGTGTGCTAAAAGTTTAAAATCTATAAATTTGGGATTTGTAAAGTGTGACAATAAGAGAGAAAGAGCTCAAGTTGTAAAGCTGTTAGGGCCAATAGTTGATGATCAATACATTGTGGCTCTGAACTCAATTTTTAATCTGCTTTTGATGTAAAAAAACTATATATTGTTAGCAGTACTTGTACAAAATTTTATATAAAATCGTATGACTATGCTGATAAAACTGCTTGAAATATCTATGACCACGACGAATGTGACACTTAGTTTGTGATAGCTTAGTCAAATCCATATCGTTAAGTCCACCGGAGAGAAACTAGGTAGTAAGGAATGTCACGCTTCAAATAGCACGTACCCTTTTTATGTGCATCACACTGTGAGTGAGAGTAGAACTCCCCCGCTAAGAGTGCTTAGGTGGAACAACCTTCTCGAAAGTTTCCACTCGGGTAACTAAAAACTAACAAGTGAGTTGCTTGTAGACAAAAGTAGATAAATTTACCAATTCCAAATTCATTTGGCCAATAATGTAGAATTTGGTATACTACAATGTCCAAAACACTCATTTTGGAAATCTTAAACATTTTTTCCACATTAAAGTGGAGACACAAATTATCTAACACATATTATTGATTGAATGTTTATTTGTGGAGCATTCTGGTTAATTGAGATTTTATTTAGTTCAACAATGCATCAAATGATAACATCAAGAGAAGTTTAATGAAAATGGGATAAATAGAAACCTAGATGGAGGTGCATGCATGCATGCATCCATGTTCATTCTCACTCTACTACAAATATGTTACACCACACAAACAACAAAGGCTAGATTATTTGAAGTAGATACATGTTTTAATCATTTATTCAATCAAAAAACAAGCATCTTGTGTTCCAAGTAATTCTTAGTGGTTCAAGTTTTAACCTGGTGGTTAATGACCATCAGATCTTCAATATATTAATTGAACGCAGTGGCGGACCCATAAATTTTTTGTTGGGGGTGCGGCTGAGGTGTTCAACCATATTTCCAAGGGGTGCGGTCGGGTTTTTTGGCTAAAATATACACTAAATTTTTTTTTTCAAGGGGTGCGGCCGCCCACCCTAGCCAAAGGCTAGGTCCGCCCATGATTGAACATTAAAAAGATGGATGGGAATGTTAACCTCTTGTCTAAGGAGTGTGACAATGAGAACCAATTACCGGAAAATATACAGGACTATCAATATCCTGCTTACCAATGGGATCGTGATGTACAGGTGGCCCTAAATCAGATTAAAGCCAAAAAATCAGAGTGTTAGATTTTATGTTCTTAGAATTAGCGAAACCGTGATCTTGGGTGGAAACGTGGAGTTTTAGTGGGCATTTTCACAGGATCTCATCCTGGAAAGACACTAAGGTACACCTTGTTGGCTGAAGAAATTAAAACAATTGTAACAAAAAGTTTCAGCAATATAAAATGAACTCTATATATAGTGCAAATCTAACAGAAATAAGATGTTATATATAAAAAGGCCATATCAATCACCTGAAGAAGATATTCTATATAATATTAAAGTGATTTTAAATTTGAATTGAAGACATACGTAGAAGCTCCCTACATAAAGTAGGAAAAATAAATAATACATGACGTGAATCTATGAAGAGAAAAGAAGACATGATAGGAGTGTAGAAGATAGCTCATATCGAAATTTAACAGAGCAGCCGATGAGAAAAGCGAATTAAGTTATGGTCACGTCGAATAGAAAAATTGATAAAAGATCATGAAAATTTGTATAGATTAGTGTTTCATACAATGATATACAATAAGGAATATATATAGAAAGAAATCAAACAAATTTAAACTCTAGGACCCCTTAGGATAGCATTATAAACTTTAGGCTAAACATATATGTTTAGTTCTATTTTTTTGAACATGAAACTCACACCCACCTAAAATATACTCTAAAATCCACCTGTTGTCGACTTTATGAGACTTGAATCCGCATCACTTTTGTGAGGATAAACACCTGGTGCCATTATGCGAAGAGACCGTCGGTGGCTAAACATATATATAATAGGCCATCTTGCAAAAATCATAGTTGTCAAAGGCGTAATGCACTTAAAGAGCGAGGGCATGAAATAAGAAAGGCGTGTGACATAAATATACCGCATTGTTAAGATCATGTGTATTATGGCTGGATCGTTTGTGAGTTCGATTGTCGTTAGGTTTTAAATATTCGTGATGATCTTGATGCCCTTGTTGATAAAGCTGATAAAAAAAAATACACATAACCTGCTATGACGGATTAAAGGTGTGCTTGTAATAGCAAAACACGATAGAGAAACCCGGAAACTCGTTTTAGAAAAAGATTTGTGAAAAACAGGTGGTTGTCCAACAGTTACAGCCGACTTCAGTTGGTTGTTACCAGGTCATAACATAACGAAAATTTGATTTTCTTGAGTCCAAAACGTAGCATTTCAAAATACACTTCTAATGGCACTAGAATCACAATTTTTGGATGTTTGATATTTTAAACGAATTATTTCGTTTCAGTGGTCAGCTGCATTTTTCTGCAGAACTTGTGTGTTGTGTTTTATGTTATATCTCGGTAAACACTTGGAGTTAGGCCATGAATTTATACATTAGATGCTCTTAGGTGTATTGCGAATTTCCAAGTGGAATCGGATCAATTGGGTAATCGAGGATTTTTAAATGATTTTTTCCGTAAGCTGCAGTCAGAACGTGACGAATCTGGTCACTGCATAGTAAATGATTTTTCTGAATTTTTCGGTAAAGAGTTAAGCCTTGAAATTTATACACAAGGCTGAGCACACCGGGGGTACGTCGAATAAAAAGATCATAATTTTTTCAATTTCGTAAGTAGGTTAAACGAGCTTCCTAAAATAGCCTAATTTTAGTGAATTTGTTATGCATGAATTATAATCGTATAAGAGTCGAACTTGCTATTTTTAGTATACGTGCTTGTTTGGTAATTGTATAAATATTATATATCTTATAGTAGGATAGGTTATGAACACTCTATGAAACCACATGATAGAAGTGCTATGTGATTACTTGTTCGCGTGCTAAATGCTAGATACGTGTAAGACTTACATGATTTCCATAAATAACCATTAATAATTCGTGGTAACTATAATAGGGCGTGGTTGAGCGTCCTAGCTCGCATACACTTAATCTTAATCTTACCGAGCAATACGAAGGTGAGTTCACGGTCCCTATATTTATACGTTTTGAAACATAGGGAAGGTAACACAAGCACATTACGATAATGTAATGCTTAACCATTATAAGATTATAACGCTTTCATTTAATAGCATGTTGTTATATTGTTATGGTCACAAAGTAGCATTATCACATAAAGTCCTTGTAAACCTCAGACCGTTAATATTGGGATTAATAGCCGGGGAATTTTGAGTAGTATTACTGGGCCCGACAAGCCCCACCCGAGCTAGTCGCGCTGGCTAGTCCGGTAATGGTCATCGGGTGTAGAATTAGCCTAACATACCGCCATGGTCAGTGATAGACCTGGCAAATAAAGGCAACAATAGTCAGCTTCGGTTTCAAACTCTTTCATGACGTAACACGGGTTAGCTACCTATAAATATGATAAAAATCTATTAAAAACTATTATTTACTGTTCTGGTTTAATAGTGGAAACGTGCACAAATGATTTATTACTAAAACTGTAAACTGTATATGTGAACTCACTCATCATAAATGACGACTGGCACTTGTTTCTTTCGTGTTATCCCCAGGTCGCTAAGGTACTTGCCACGGTTAGGTGCACTACATGGTGTTAAAAAACATTTTCATTTGGTAACGTTGCATTATTACATTTATTTCTGTTGGATTGGGCGTTTGTTTTGACGAACGTTTTTACATTACATTATTACGCTTCCGTATTACTTTTGAACTGTTGGTTGTTTGGTAAAACTATTTTTCTCATATAGAGGTCATTCGATATGATTGGTGTCTTAGATTCTGGTTTGTCACGCGCCTCGCGACAAAACCCCGCAAGTAGATTTTGAGGGTGTGACCTAACCGGTGGAATTTTACCAGTGTTACTAGTGTTACTTGGCGCACAAGATATCAAACCATCACACTACTTATTCACTCTTTACTAAAAATACTTGTACACCACCACCACCACCACCACCGTAAACAACCATAATGTAATTCATAATAGAACACCACAAATAAACAATGATAATCTTATATATATATATATATATATATATATATATATATATATATATATATATATATATATATATATAGAACATAAGGTAAACCCGGTTTGTCTCTGATCTGGCTAGACAAGGACCAAATCACAAAAGCAAACCAATACGGTCAGAAACATATTCTAAAACTACTAAATTTTGACGGTGATAACATATTGTAAAACTACTTAAACTAATTGGGAAAAGGTGGATCTGCAATGTGGAACATCCTGAGCATTTCCTAGTGGAGGAGCTGAAAGGTACGGGTGGCGGATTGTGCACTAGCATTGGTGAGTATCCAACGTGAGTTGTCATGGAAGGCGTACACCGCAATTGGGGCATCTTAGAAACATAAAGAAAGCTTGTGGAAATCTATGCGCGAGAGGCAGAGGCGGAATCTGGATTGGAAGCGGGTTCATGATTTCCGGGTGTGGAACATGTTGAGCATTTGCTAGGCAGTAGCGTAGGTGAGTATTCAACGCGCGTTGTGATGGAATATGTACATGGCAGTTGGGGCATGTTACAAACTATCAGAAAGCTGACTGAAATCTAGGCGGAGGTGGAATCCGGATTGGAGTTGGAGGCCGGGGGTTGGGACGAGAACGTTTGTGGTACTGATACGAAAGGTATCCCTGCCGAAAGAACATCAATAAGGTTCTTGAGTTTTCACGGAAGAACTTGGCAATAGGTTCTGACGACGAGGGTCCCCGCTTGGGCTCCTCGTCTGGGCTCATCGCCCTAAATTAGTGACTGGGCTCAAGCCCACTTGTGTCTTTCTCAGTATGTTTAGTTGGTTTGAGTGGGCCATGTCCTGATAAGCCCACTCTTGGACCAGCCCATTAGGGTTATGGCCCAAGTGTTTTGTTATAAAAGGAAGCCTCCTCCTCCAAAGAAAGGACAGACAATCTCCCACCACTTGAGGTTACTACTTCCTCATCTTCTCTCATATTACTCCTGTCCCTCTACTAACTCTCTCTAAATTACACTTGCACTTATAACATCTTTACCACACAAGATACTGACTTGAGCGTCGGAGTGCCCACGGGGTGAACCCCCTCGGGTCCTCTAACTAGAGTTTCATGTGGATGCAGCTTGAGACCCGACACTCCGCAAAAGGAACTGCCACCGCGACGGCGAGAGGACGAACCTGAACCAGAGCTCACCGAATCTAAGGTTAGTACCGCCAAACCCTTCGAACGACTTCAGGGATTTGGGGATTCGACATTGGCGCCATCCGTGGGACCAAGTGCAAACATGCCTCGGTCCCTTCATACAAACGGCTGGATCTGCCCTCTCCGCGACGGTCAGATCTGCATCTCGACTCCGGTCACCAGGTTCTAATCCTCTTGCATACATACCTCATAATCCGGCAAAGTATATATATATTGCTATATGTCTATTGAGATCCTTTCACTTCTATATTTCTATGGATAAAGATTATGTATTTTCATGAGGAATGATCCTCTAGAAGTTTGTGCCAACCATGGCAAATCTGTTTTCTCATAACAGAAAATCAACTAAAAGTAAGGAAAAGGAAAAAACCAAAAAGGTTGCTTACATGGGACAAAGCTCTCGAAAACCATTTTTAACAAAAATGATGAATATGAAGCATTGCATGTTACTGTCACTTTTATGAACGAGGATGTAAACAAAAAACATATACATACTTTGTTGGTCACTCGAAACTGTGATATCCTCTTAGGGACAAAGTTACAACTATTGATACACATGATACAAATATATGATGCACGTCCCATCACACTGGAACTAAAAAAAAAATAATAATAATGGGGTACATGAACTAGTGCATAAGGTACAAACATGTGAATACCCATAAAAAATAGTAGGTGTCTCGAAATAAGATTAGAGATTTATTTGTGGAAGAAACTTCATGAATTTTCCTGCTAGAACCTCGCTATTTTTATGGATAAAAATTACGGACAGGTAAAAGTTTTGGTGATAAAAAATCGAAAATCATGTAGAAAATGAATTCTACCCGACTACCTATGAGGTACTACCCCAAAGAGGCTGGGTTATTTACTTTATCTTTTTATGATAATGTAGCTTAACTAATGTGTAATATTGTATTCTACGGTGGGTATTTACTTATCAGCTTAGTCAATTTCTTTGTCAAAAAAAGAAAACAATAAATAAATAAAATAAAGGTGTATCTTTTGGAAAAAAGTCAACAAGCTTATCTAACAAGCTTTTCTGTCATAAAGCACGTGACTTTGTTGACATGAGCTGTCAACAACTATTTTCATTTTTTAGGCAAATTAAAAATATAGTTGAGAAGAAAGTCATTAATTACTTTGTACATTTATTTGACTTTTGCTACCCTGACAACCAAAAAAGAGGAAGGAAAAAAGCAAAGAGTTTATTTTCCCAAGGTGAGGTGACCTTACTTTTTGAAAAAGGAAAATAGGGGTAATGATGCTACACTCTTACCAAAGTAAAATAATAATATTTTACTAGTACAAGGCCCTTCCACCTGGCCCTTCCCCAGGTCCTTCCACAGGGTCCTTCCCCGGGTCCTTCCTCAGGCCCTTCCACCTGGCCCTTCCCCAGGTCCTTTCACATAGCACTTTCTCAGGCCCTTCTACACGGCCCTTCTCCAGGCCCTTTCACGGGGTCCCTTCCACTGGCCCCTTCCTCAGGTCTTTTCACAAGGTCTTTCCTCAGGCCCTTCTGCCAGGTCCTTTTCTAGACCTTAACACAAAACATTTACGCAAGGCCTTTCTCCGAAGTCTTGCATCGTACACCACTTCTAGACACATATTTATTGTTCCCATTACAACGTTGTTAGGATACGTGGGCTACCCCCATTTAACGATATGATGATCACATGTCTTCACAAAATAAAACATGAGGCACAAGTACTTTTACACACAACACAACATGATTAACACATAAGTAAATTGATCTTTGGTATGACTTACCTCTCTGAAAGTGTTTTCGTGGCAAGTATCGAAGCATGAACATGAACAACACAAGAAGCTATTAGTCACGACCTACGGGACAGGTCAACGAAGGCTAGTATTGGACTGGATGAGGTGCATCCAAGAAACAGGGCATGATCTTTGAAAAGACACTAAAGGATAGTGGTCACCTAAAATATCCTTAAACATGGATATAGCCTTGAAGAAAGCAACACAACATTAGCGAAAGCAAGAAACACCTTTGTGCAACATTGAACTGAGGGACTAATATGTCTAGGGGGATATTGTGGGACAGAGTCTTTGCTAACCTCGAGCTACTCTCATTCAACAAGGAATCGTATGCTAATCTGCCGGATACATCTATCAGCTATATCCTTGCGTGCTATCGTGTCTCTGAAAAATAAGTCACTCATTAGACGTGATCATAATTTAGAAGACTTTCGATACTCATCGAAAGTGACTATATTCTTCATTCACAACCGATGGTCTAGACAGACGGGCTCAAGGACAGCCTATTTTATAAGATTCAGTATGACCAACTACGCTTGACAACACTGAACTGGGGAGCTAGCATGGTATAACACCATGGGATCCCACATTGAAGACTTCTCGAAAGGATCTTTATTTTTGTATTACCTCCTCCAAAAAGGATTAAGACCCTCCATAAGTTCTCATGTTCGAAGATCTGAACAACAAAAGAAAAAAAAGAAAAAAAAAAGAGGGAAGGGGCATGGGCTGCCTTACAAATTCCTCCACTTGAAGAAAGGAAAAGTTTGGGCTGTGTGTTAGGCTCCTTCTCTGAAGGAAAAAGAATCCATGGACTACATTACTCATCCTCCACTGGAAGAAAGGAAAAGTCTGGGTTGTGTATTTGGCTCCTCCCCTGAAGAAAAAAGAATCAGAGGATCACGTTATCAATCCTTCACTTGAAAAAATGAGGAGTCTGGGCTACGTAGTTGGCTCCCCTCCTGAAGGCGAAAGAATCGTCAGGCTACGTTACTAGTCCTTAAGGAAAATCCAGACGCTCGGAAGACTTCTTGGACTACGCTGTTAGTCCTTGAAGAAACCCTGGACGGTCCTTCCTTGAAAAAGGAAGAACCCTTGAGCTGCATTATTAGTTCCCCTCTTGAAGAAGGAAAGAACCTGAGCAGGACAATACGAGAGGTAAGTTCCCAACACTCATATTCTGAACTTTAGATGGAAATAAGCTCCCTCCAGCAGCTCCCATCTACAAAGATACTACAGGGAAAAAGAAAGAGGGTGAAACCTTAATAAGAGCATTTTCGCTCTAAGAGGAAAGTGAAATCCTCCTACGATCTGTCGTGCTCAAGAAACCCTTATCTGCCGGAACAAAACAATATTCTCTCCTAAAGGCTAAAGCATTCTGGAAGTCCCTTCCATCAACAAGAAAATCCCTTCTCTTGCGGATAAGGTACCTCAGCAGTCGCTTACAAGAACAGGAACATATACTTTCCATGGAATTACGTCCAGGAAAAGTTCCTTCCGAGATTATGAAGAATATCCCATTCCCTGGGATCAAGTGTTTTAGAAGTCCCTTTCATAAACAGGAATATACCCCTTCCTCGGGACTAAGCCTTGAAGAAATCCCTTCCAAGAATAGGAAGAAACATATCCCTCCCTCGGGATCCAGTCCTAAGCAAACCCCTTCCTAGAATAGGAAGGAACGTATCCCTCACTCGGGATTCAGTCTTGAAGAAACTCCTTCCAAGAATATGAAATGATGAAGTACAAGGGTCGTTCGGTCATTAATCAAAAGTCGAATTGAATGAAGATACAAGACGAATATGAAGTAAATGAGTTTGGGGTCCAATGTGTCATTATTTGAAACTTAAATGTGGGAAGTAACTAAAGTGGGAGTTTCACGATGAGGATTAGTATTTCTGGGGATTAAGTCTTGGAGGAGCCGCCTCCAAAAAAATAAAGATGTCCCACCCTATCTGATTAGGGGTCTCGTAAGTCTTTTCAACAAACAGTAACAAGTTTCTCCCAAGAAAAGGAGGGTGTCCCCTCCCGTGGGATTAAGTATTGCAGAAGCCTATTCAACGAACAGAAGTGCACCCAACTACGGGATCAAGTGTTGATGAAGTTCCTTCTAAGGACGGGAAAGTACTCCTGTCCCTGGGATTTAATATCTGAGAAAAATCCTTCTTGAGATTTCGCACCCGAACAACTTATTCAAAAAAAAAAAAAAGGAGGGGGGAGAGCCCCCTTGACAAGGGACTTCGAATCTGAAGAATCCCTTCCTTGAAAAGAAAAGATCTCCGCCACAGGTCTGTGTTTTAGAAAGTATCTCTCCAAAGAAGAGGAGCCTCATCTCGGGGTCACATACGTTTGAAGAAGTCTCTCCAAGAGGAGAGGGTTGCACATTCCATGGGCACCCATCTTTAGAGAATTACAACAACTCTCCAGGGCAAGGAGGTCCCCAGGACACGGAACCTCATGCAACTTAGGAAGTATTACATATGAGGGGTTTATCCCCAGGAAAAAGGCCAAGAGCCACTTTTGTAATATTCAAACTATTAATCTGGGGCTCCCCCAAGAACAGATCTTTTGTAACAACTTATGCTGGGAAGTTTAACTCCCAAGAAGTAAATGACAAATGGACAACTAATCTGTCCTCTTTTGGCAAAATAACAGGTATCATAACCTGGCAGACGTGCCCAGGAGCGCTATAAACCTAGCCAACAAATGAACACACGTGTATAGGGTATATCAAACATACCAAAAGCCCGGCTGTGGGGCAAAACAGGGTCTAGCTAACCCAAAGAAAGCGGACAAAACAAGTCAAAAACATAATATCACATTATCAACTTGTCCAGCGATTGGCCTCGAACAGACAATCGCGCTTTAACAACCCAAGCAGGTTACGAAGCAAATTTATATAAAGCTTTAACAACTTAAACAAGTGACAAAGCAAACTTATATAAAGCTTTAACAACCCAAGCAGGTTACAAAGCAAACTTGTACAAAGCTTTAACAACCCAAGCAGGTTACGAAGCAAACTTATATAAAGCTTTAACAACCCAAGCAGGTTACGAAGCAAACTTGTACAAAGCTTTAACAACCCAAGCAGGTTACGAAGCAAACTTATATAAAGCTTGAACAACTCAAGCAAGTTACGAAGCAAACTTATATAAAGCTTCAACGACCCAAGCAGGCTACGAAGCAAACTTATATAAAGCTTTAACAACTTAAGCAAGTGACAAAGCAAACTTATATAAAGCTTTACCAACTTAAACGAGCGACAAAGCAAACTATAGAAAGCTTTAGCAACCCAAACACGTTACAAGGCAAACTCATAGAAAAGTTTTAACAACTCAAGCAAGCTACGAAGCAAACTTATGCAAAGTTTCAAACGAGTCACAAAGCGGGTCCATACAAAGCTTTAACAACTTAAAAAGTTACAGAGCGACCCATAGAAAGTCTTAACGGCTTAAACAGGGTACAAAGAAAATTCATGAGAAAGTTTTAACAGTTCAAGCAATACAAAAACCCTCATTAGAGGAACACAATACAAAGAGTACAACCCGGTAAACAAGGCATCCCGATCGATGCCCTTTGAGAAATTACTCTCGAACGAGTACTCTGATCGAAATGCATCTAAGAAATATATGCAAAGATGGTCTAAATAGCATAAACGCTATAAAAAAGCACTATCGAACAAGTGCATTGGAAAAAATGCCTTTAAGAAGGCGTAAATTGAAGTAAGGTATTGTGCTACTCTACTTAAGGGGTCACCTGGCTATTTTAAGTACTAAATGCAGGGTCACCCCAAGGACAACAAAGTAGATCGGTTTGAGGGGCGGATAACGACCCGCCTAGATTGTCAGGGACTGGAATAAGTCCTGCGCCCATTCATGAGTGAATAGACTGGGACTAAGGGTGACTTGACGACGAGGGTCCCCGCTTGGGCTCCTCGTCTGGGCTTATCGCCCTAAATTAGTGACTGGGCTCAAGCCCACTTGTGTCTTTCTCGGTATGTTTAGTTGGTTTGAGTGGGCCATGTCCTGATAAGCCCACTCTTGGACCAGCCCATTAGGGTTATGGCCCAAGTGTTTTGTTATAAAAGGAAGCCTCCTCCTCCAAAGAAAGGGCAGACAATCTCCCACCACTTGAGGTTACTACTTCCTCATCTTCTCTCATATTACTCCTGTCCCTCTACTCACTCTCTCTAAATTACACTTGCACTTATAACATCTTTACCACACAAGATACTGACTTGAGCGTCGGAGTGCCCACGGGGTGAACCCCCTCGGGCCCTCTAACTAGAGTTTCATGTGGATGTAGCTTGAGACCCGACACTCCGCAAAAGGAACTGCCACCGCGACGGCGAGAGGACGAACCTGAACCGGAGCTCACCGAATCTAAGGTTAGTACCGCCAAACCCTTCGAACGACTTCAGGGATTTGGGGATTCGACAGGTTCTTCCATGGATGATTGATAGGTTGAGGAGGGGAGGTGTTTGATAGGTTCTTGTGTGTGAAGAAAAGATGGTACGTAATATGTATAAGTAGGGGGCGGGACATCTTGGTAAATACACCAATACTATTTACTATTTCCGTACCATCAGGACGTAGCTGTGTGGGCGTAAACATTTGCAGGTTTCTTTTTTTGGAGGTGATTCTTGGGGGCCCACTCTCAGGTGCTACACAAACAAACATTATTAATTATATTTTAAATTTATATTCATCATTCATTTTTTATTATATATAAAATACGACAATTCAACGAGTCGAGACTACCAAAAAGTCAAATATATAAGGGGTGGGCTAAATGAACTTCCATTTTTTACTTTTCACACCTCCTTTCTAAAAAATAGTTTTGAAGTTGTCAAGTTCTAACCCTATAAAAATTCTTATTTTTAATTCTATACATAAATATTTAAATAATTGATACGTATTCAATCCGTACCGAACTTTAGATAAGACATGGTTATATAATTTAAAAAAAAATCTATTTGAGATGTTTATAAATTTGCAGCAGAGCACTCGATTTGTGATTTTTTATAGTAATCGAAAACTTGAATTTTGTTTTAAGGTAGAAGACACCATTTTAAAAGCTTCTTAAATTAATGTCCTTTTTTAATCAACATTACAAATACTCAAAGCTACTAGTCAAGAACCAAAATAAACAATTAGCTTCATGCCTTTAATAAAGGTTTTTAATATTTGTGACTAGGTTACTATCTCTACAAATCCTGGTTTTAATCTAATTAGGATAAATACTCTTTATATTAGATTTTTTTTGGAAGACAAATTTCATTAACACCAAAGAGCTGGCGGTATCTCCAAGCTAGAGATGAGCCGTCAAATTACAAGTTACATCAAATGAAAACAAAAATTTACACCAGCCTTTCCAATCTACTGTACCCTTCTTAAATCTACTCTTGAACCGTAGATACCCCAAAGATTTAATATCCGAAACAATTTTTACCACATCCGTATCTATATTAGAGAATACTTTGTCGTTCCTAGCCTTCCAAATTCGCCAACACGTCAAAACAAGAATACCGTACAGGACCTCCTTCTTTGATTCCGGGACAACCATGTAATCGGGGATACCTAATACATCCTTAACTGAAAAAGCGAAGAAGGGAGAAATATTGAACCACGAGCAAATACCGAGCCAAACTCCTGTCGTTAACCTACAAGCTGTAAACAAATGATCCGATGTCTCGTCCACATCACCACAGAAAACGCACAGGCCATCACCCACACAAATGTTTCTTTTTCGAAGAGCACTCGTAGTCGGAATCCTATCCATTGAAGCCTGCCACATAAATTCGTTACACTTATTTGGAATCCATTTACACCATTTATAGATGAAGATATCATTACTCACACCATCACCTTTCAGCCATTTTCGAACTTCTTTGACTGAGAAATCAGAATTCACACCATAGTTCCAAGACCAACCATCGTTCTTCTCGTTCAGCTTCACATCCAAAAGCTTCCTGTGCAGATTGATAAGCTAACTAACTTCCTCATTCCACACTGGATATTCCTTCCAGCTTAAAAACCATCCTTTGATCTATCATTTCAAACTTGTCTTCTATCGAACATAGTTTGTTTTGTTCGAGTCTAAACAAAGCCGGATACAAAGATTTCAGCGAAGCATCTTCTAGCTAAGGGTTGATGCAGAACCTCACCATCTTTCCATTACCAACTATCCCCCGAATCATATCAATAAACTTATTACCTTGAACCTTCACACGAGAGCCGAAAGTGACAATTTTACTCCATGTTCCAGAGAACATTTTGTTACATGGAACCGGTTCCCATTTTTTGTCGAAACATGAATAGCATCAATCACCTTTTTCCACAACGCATCATGTTCTACACGATAACGCCACAACCATTTTAAAATCAAGGCGTTGTTACATTCATCAAGTTTATTAAATCCCAATCCCCCATCTTTTTTAGACTTCGTGGCCACCTCCCATGCTACCCAATGAATTTTACTTCTATTCTCATTTCCGCCCCAAAGAAAGCCCCTCATTATCGCTTCAAGTTTAGCAATCACAACCACTAGAGCCTTATATAATGAGAAATAGTATGAAGGAAGACTTTCTAACACCGAAGAAATAAGAGTAACCCTCCCGGCCATAGATAGAATACTAGCCTTCCACCTCGGTAATCTTTTGTTAAAAACTTCTATAATCGTTTCCCAATTATTGATCCGATTCATATTGGCCCCCACTAGAATTCCCAAATATTTAAACGGTGTCGAACCCGGTCTACATCCCAATCCACTCGCCTTAGAGCCAACTTCCTCCATACTTTTACCCACCCAATATAAAGTCGACTTTTGTAAGTTTATTCGGAGTCCGGAGCATAAGTGAAAAATACACAGAATTCTCTTCAACTCCTTGAAATTAAATTGAGACCACTCTCCCATAAGCATCACATCGTCTGCATATAGAAGATGTGAAACCAATGGACCACCATTAGGAAGACGAACCCCATCAAAAGCCCCGCTATCACAAGCTTTACGGATCATAATAGACAACGCCTCCATTACAATAATAAAAAGAAAAGGAGAAATTGGGTCCCCTTGTCTGTTGGGGCCGTTTATCTCAGGATCTGTTCGTCTAGAACGTGGCTGGATCGATCAGAATCAAGGTGCGGAATCCCTTGACAATGTCACAGAATCAACAACAACAAGTTCAACCTTTAACACGTCTGACTTCTATTCAAAGATTGTGAAAGTACAACGGTTCTGGTAGAAATACAGACGGATAGAGCTTCGCTGTTAAGTTCAGCAAAAGTCTTAAATGACTAACACACGCTAGCTATTTATAGGTAACTCAGGAAAACTTTAAGTGACACCCAGACGGATGGTGGCCTGATCGGATGCTCATCCGATCGGATGGCCACCCGATCGGATGACATTCATCGTCCGTCGGGTTTCACTTTTACACATCAATACCGTTCCCTGAGCTGTCTTGACACAAACATACATGTACAAAATTACATACACAGCACAAAAACTTACAATACTCGATGCAGACGGAAGCTACAGACATATGCACTAACAGACTCCCCCTTGGATGTAGCTGTAGTTCCTTCCTGCATAGTCTTCAATCCTTCTTGCTGCGTCTTCGCTCTTTCGCCTTCTGTCGTCTTTTTTCCTCTCTTTATTCAAGCATTTTTCGCCTAAGAGGCCTTCCAACTTCATTCCACCACTTTCAGTATTCAGGATCACCGTCGCGCTTTATATCTCAACGTGGGATCTTGTTCTCTTCGCTCTCGATCGGTGTCTGGTCTGTTGGAGGCGATCTCATCAGCTTGTATCTTCCAAGCCTTGCAGATTTATCAGCAATCTCTTTGAATTTCTGACTGCGCTTGTACTTCTTCAAGAATTCATCTACATCCAAGTCTCTCCACTTTGACTTCCAATATCTTCCAGAATTAATGTCTTTTGCATAGCACACATCCACTATTTTCTGATATTGAAGAGCTTGGACTTTGTATGGCTTCTCATATACTATCTTGTTGTAGAATAGGCAGTCGATATCCTTCTTTGAACAATTTACTAGCCACATCGGGTCTAGCACACATATTCTTCTCGCCTCACCCTTTGATTTGTCAAATAAGGAGATTACCGCTTCCGCTGTGCTTTGATTATACATCCATCCCTGAAAGTTTTCATAAAAGTCTTGCTCCATTGCACGTAGCGGCATATTCTTCAAACAACGGGCGGCTTTATATCCAAGGTGATATCTTTCTCTCTAGATTCCAAGATAGTGACAATTTGTTTTGGATACTGCGGCTTCCAATCTGGAAATCTTTCTTTTGCTTGTTGGTTGATGTATTTCCATAAATGTTGATCGTGCTGCTTTACGTCAAGGCCATAATAGAACTGTTTTATGTTCTTTGTCTGCACTAACTCATCAACATCCCACCACGGGAGGGTTTTGATATCTGACAGAAACTCGAAGTACTGTACCCCCATCTCCCGTCTAATAGCATACACTTGAAGATCTTCCAAGTAACCCCAAGATAAGATGTCTCCCCATGAAATATCAGCATCATGCGTGAAATATTGTAGAGGTCTTACAAACTTTCTTTCCTTTGCCATTACTTTAAACCAATTCTTTCTTTCTTCAACAAGTTTTTCTCGCGGAATAGTTTCTGGAACACCTTCAGTAGTGATCTTTTCAGTCACTTTTCTTCTCAACTCATCTTCATTTTGTTCTTTAAACATTTCAGCAAGTGATGGAAACGTTTCATCAACACCAGTATAATGAAATACCGTTTCTTCATCAGAACTATCTGAATAATCTTCAACTATAACCTCATTATACTTATCAGCTTCCTGCGCATACTTAAACTCATATTCCTTTTCTGGTGAAGAAGCAATCTCATCTTCAATATCAAATTTGAATTTCCCATCGTCTAAACCCAACTCTTCTAGCATTTCTTCTCTAGATTTCTTAACCTCTAACTCCCCCTCAAAAACAGGATGTAAATAAATCACCTTAGGTTGAGTAAGAAGTACCTGATCAGCATGTTTTATTCCAGAAGAAGATCCTTCATCGCCTTTATCCTCAGGTAATTCATTTTGTTGGTCGTTCAGATAATCATCAACAGTAATATTTTTCATTAAATCAGCAAAGACGCCTAATGACCCTTGACCATCAACATCATCATCTTTCTTATCCTCCTTTTTCTCTCCTAAACCACAATTGAAATCTATAATCTCACACCATTCCTCATAACTGTAGTGATCATCCTCATCAGCATGATCTTTAAGCAACAGAGGAGTTTCGTTCACCTTTCCTTTCTTCTCGCCAATTCTTATCAACTTCTTGATTTCTTCAACACTGTATGGAATTGATCTAGATTGAGCAATTATCATGAAGTTTGGCACTTGATCATCTTCAACATCTATCATTTCCACATCAGCTTGACTTGAGGAGCCTAGAATTTCTTCTGTATCAACAATCAAACCTTTCTTCTTCTGAGTTGCTTCCTGAGCCAACTCTTTCTCTCTCTCAGCCCTTCTATCTTCAACCTTCTTGATCTCTAAGCTGTTGTAGATAGATTGAACGTTGATGCCCAGATGACTTTCCATAACACTATACAACATGCTTAGCTGCTCATCCTTCATTGTCTTGTCAGCCCTAAGAGCTTCCATCTCTAGCTTCATCGCTTTCATTTCATTCGACGTCACTTCATGAAGTTCACTCAACAGTTGATTCAGTGTCTGATTTATTTCATTTAACTTCTTCATCTTCAGATGTAGATCAGTAATCTCCATTGATAGAACTTCAAATAGCTTTGAATTATCCTCAACATCTCCTTCCATCTTCTTTATCTTCTTTGCTTGATTTATCATGACAGTCCTTATTTCTTCATTCTCTTTTAACACCTTTTCAAGTTATTTCTTTAACTCGTCACGATCTGCCTCTGCCTTTGCCTTTTCTTGCTCAAGAATACTAACTTTCTTTTTCAGATCTTTGACAGACTCATCATGAAACATATCGTACTCTTCATCAGGAAGTATGTCGTATTTGAGTTCACCGTGAATAGTAGGAAAACCTTCAAACAAAGGTGGAAGAACAGTTTTCTTTGGTTGAGAAGATTCAGGAACTTCAGGATTTTCTGGTGGTGGTGGTGGTGGTGTAGCAACCCTTTCGTCTATAATTTCAACTTCAACATCATCACCAACTTTCTTTGGAACTTCAACTTCAGGCACTTCAGCACTTTGAACTTCTGGAACTTTAGGAGTTTCAACTTGTTGATCTTTCTCTGTTTTAGGACCCTTTTCACTTCCTTTCTTTGCCCTTACACTCCTTGGAATAACGCCTGTCTGAAATACTTTTCTCTTTATTCTTAACTTCTTTGATTCTTCAGCTGTTGGAGTATAAGTAGAATCATCTTCATCTGATCCTTTCTTCTTTTTCTTTGTCTTCTTCTTCAACTGAACTTTCCCATGACCAATCTTTGACACATCGATCTCTGGCTCTGTATCAGAAGGTTCATCGTCAGCATCACTTGATTCATCATGAATTACACCTTCAGCTTGCTTTTCCTTAACACTTTCAGGTTGAACACTTGAGCTTTGATCTTTTGCTGCTGCATCTTCAGTATGCTTTATATATTGCTCAAACGTCACCTTCGTCAAGTCTATTCTTTCTTGAGGAATGCTTGATGGATCTAACACTGGATCATCCACCAACTTTTGTTGTGGTTCTTTTGAAGGCCCTGCAAAACAAGTATAAAAAAATCATTAGAATAATATAACATTTAAAGATCTAACCTTTCTAAGGACTCCCCCTTTCAACTACCCTTCACAACTATCTTTGGTGTCTCTTTCTTTAGAGTAGATACAGCTGGGAAAGTTTTTGGTGTCCTTTTTCTTTTCCCATCTCTCACAAACCAGTAATGAAGCTTTTTCTCAGTCATCTCCCCCATCCTATCATCTTCATTATCGGAATTACTGTTATCATGTCTCCACGCATCGTTCTCAGGAGCAACGTATGCTGGATTCGCAATCTTTCATATCATTCTCTTCGCCCTTGCATCAGCACCTTTAGATAATCTGCTTATAGTATCAGCTGTCATGTTTCGTACACCTAATAAATCAGCAGAATCCTTTGGAATATCCTTAAATTGATCATCTATCATCATCTGGATAAACCTTGGGTACATGATGCACTTGTCACCCTTAATGTTATCCACCAAATGATCGAATATCACTTGAGATATATTGTATGGCCTATTCAGCACCAGGCAAGTGATAATGTTCATCATATAATCAGAAGTTTCATCATAAGCTCCCTTCTGATGCGATAAAGCATGTACTACACAATGGATCATGAACTTATAAGGTTTACTGAACATAGTTTTAAGCATTTTCCCGTTTAAGGCCTGTAAACCCCATTCTACACCACAAACCCTTGCACAAATGTTCAGGAATAATAATAGGATCATCATCATTGTCTCCCAATTCTAAAACACTTCTTAAATCACCAACATTAAACTTGATTTCTAAATCAACGTCTTGATCATTTTCATCCTTCTTCCTAACTGCTGAATAAATCATTTTCTCTTTTTCCTCGTATCTCACAGAACTCCAAAATCTCCTAACATGTGATTCATATATTACAGTTCTATCAGTTAAAGCCTTATGAATCTTGCTTGTTCTCAAAAATTCTGCTATGTCTTTGAACGGAATTGTATCAGTGTAATGTGCATCTAGCAGACAATAGATGTTATGAGATTTGTCCCAATCAGATCCTTTTGGCTGCAATAAAAATTGACGTTTAGCACTTGCACGTAGTTCAAGACATAAATTGAAAAGTATGAAAAATTCAAATATTTCAAAAAAATTTCTAACACTGGAAACCTTCACTATGTGTAGTACTGAGGATCGGATGGTCATCCGATCGCATTGCCATCCGATCGGGTGAACCAATAACATTCAAGTACAAACAAACAAGACTTGTGAATGAGACTCGGATGGCCATCCGATCGGATTGTCGGATTGTCATCCGATCGGATTGCCACTCGATTCATGTGACAAACCAAAACAACTCTTTGACAAATCAACACACTGGGTATGAGCCTTGGATCGGATGGCCATCCGATGGGATTGCCATCCGAAAGAGATGCCATCTCTTTCAAAAACAACTTGTTTAACAATTTAAAGCACAGTTATCGAGGCAAATACTTAGAAAATAGTAAACATTTAACATGCATTGGATCGGATGGCCATCCGATCGGATTGCCATCCGATCGACTTGCCATTCGATTCAAGAACAGTTTCAACAACAATTTGAATAAATCTTGAGCATCAACATTTTTCTAAGTTTTTCCCCAAATTGAACATAGATCTACGTAGAGAATTCTCAGGCGATCAAAACCCTATGTTCATCTTTTTCTAACTCGGCCTGATTTGGGTTTAATTTCACTTTTAGTGGTCCGAAAGCCAACACCATTAAACTCAAATTCATCAAAATCTAACAAGTTTTAGCACAAATTGAGACGGTAAACCTATAGATCTAAGGCCCGTGAACAAAACCCTATGCTTGGATTCTATCAAAAATCATTAAAATTGCCTAGATCTAAAGTCTAAGTCCGAACAGTCTCCCAATCAACAAAAACATCAAAAACATTCAATTTTAACAGTTAAGAATAGCAAACTTACCTTTCCCATAGTGAAAATTGTGCCAACCAATAGTCCTATGAAGTGTGGAAAGCAAGAATGAACAATCCAAGTAAGAGAAAGTGAGAGTGTTTGAGAGAGTATCGAGTGGTCGTCCGAGCGAGTAAAGGTTTGACTGAACCTTTTGACCACTATATATAGTCATTATGCAGGTGTCGGATGGCCATTCGATCGGATTGCCATCCGATCAGACCGCCATTCGATCCAAACAACTCTCTTTTGACTTACGATGTTTTGACCTTTTGACTTTTTTCCGTTTTATCATATTTGATCAGTTTTAGAAATCCACTTAAGTATCTAGGTCCAAGTTAATGACCCTAGGCACTTAATTTGCCTACCAAGTTCAAGTTAATGACCTTGGTTGACCCGAAACGAAACAAACTGACATTTTTGTTCAACACATTTTTCCTGAAAATTGTACAAGTGTCAACTTAATGAACTTGTTTTGACTTTGAAATATTCAAACCTCTTTCAAGATTAGCTCCCAACCCTGTCGTCCAGTTCAGAAACTTCCTGCTCTGCTTCATGATTGCGAGTCTGAAGATCAGCTTTCTACCTTGGTTTGTCGAAAAACTAAAGCAGAAATGTAAAATCTTTTTGGGATTTTAAGAAAGTTTAAGACTAAAAACGCTATGAAATCTTTTTGGATTTTGCACTAACTATGAAATGAAATAAAATGCAGTAAAAGTAAACTATTTACAAACTTATTTTTGGTGAGCGTGTCAGAGGATCATATCAGCTGTTTGACAAGTTACAAGTACCGTTGAACTTGATTTCACACTAAGTATTAAACAATTCGCTTAGATTGCCGATATACTGATCCTTTAAAATTCTCACACAAATTTCAACTTATTCAGGATACGAATTAGTGTTTTAAGATCTTAACTTATTCGCGTGTCCCACCTCAGAATATACTCTCGTATCTAGATTCCCCATATTCAGTCTTACAGGTGAATATACTATAGTGATATCTGTATTAGGGTAGTGCAAGACCATGAGAGCTCAGGTTAGAACTTTCGTTCAATCAGAGAGATGATGGCTAGACTTTGCGGTGTGTCCCACTTAGGGATCTTCTTTTCAACAGCACTTGATTTGTATTTTTCAATACTTATCAATTTTTATTCTAAGGGTATACTTTAATTTTAAAGCATGTGCAGAGTATTATACGAGGACTAGGTCATTGTTTCCACAATATCAGAAGTCCTAGTATAATACCCCAGATATCAAACAGTATAAAGACCTAGTATCTCAGAAACATGCAATCTTTCAAACAAGATTTCAGGGGTTACCTATATATCCGAGAGATGTTCCCCACGAAATAAGCAAGTTATGATTTTATGTTTATATCCCGAATTAGTCTACTAAGTGTGTAAAAACCTATCGGCATATCATCAGCGAGACTGCTTAAGGCTTTTAAACATTACATTTCTTTAGCATACTGCAACTGTGTAGCTGATGTACTATCATTTCCTCTTATTACACAAACTCTTTGCAGTTTTCTATTGTTTTTGGATTTTGAAAATATCTCATGGTTTTGAATTTTTGCATTTTTATTGTTTTTGTATTTTCTGAAAATATATCTATCTCCCCTAAATACCAAAACAACTAAATATACGACAAACCAGTGCAGTTGGCTTCTCAACATCATCTGCAGTGGTACTTTCATCAACGCCAAGTAACTCCTCCGCATCCGACAACAATTTCATACCATTTAGTTTTAAAAGATATTGAAAACGAGCTTTATCGAAAGCTTTGGTATGTAAATCTGCCTTTTGTTCGTCGGTGTGGATTTTGTCAATTCGTATCAACTTCTTTTCATAACAATCTCGTATGAAGTGATGATGAATTTCTATATGTTTAGTTTTAGCGTGATGTACCGGATTTTTTATTTTTTTTATTGCAGCCTCATTATCAACAAAGATAGGTGAAGTAAGAAATTGCAAACCGTAGTCGCGCATCTGTTGCTGAATCCACAAGATTTGAGAGCAGCAGCTGCTGGCAGATACGTACTCTGCTTCACATGTTGATAAAGCAACAGAGGTTTGCTTCTTAGATTGCCACGTGACCAATCAGGGTCGGAAAAATTGGCAACCTGCAGTTGTTGATTTAGCATTGATTTTGCAGCAACTGAAGTCAGAATTAGAATATCCTTCGAGCGTGAAGTCACCATCTTTTGGATACCACAACCCCAGTGTTGGAGTTCCTTTTAGGTAGCGAAGTATCCTCTTGACTATAGCCATATGTGAAGCTCTAGGACTTGACTGAAATCGGGCCGCGAGGCATGTTGGGTACATGATATCGGGTCTGGATGCTGTCAAGTACATCAGCGAACCGATCATTGAACGATATAGCGTCCCGTCCACCTTTTCTCCGGTGAGATCAGGGTTGATTCCATGATTGGTTGCTAATGGGGTGGATATTGGAGCTGTTTCAGACATCCCGAATTTCTCCAGAACATCATAAACATACTTCATTTGATGAATGAAGGTTCCTTCAGGCATTTGGTCGACTTGCAGCCCTAAGAAGAACTTCATCTCACCCATTGACGATATTTCGAACTTCTGCTTCATCACCTTTTCAAATTCTTTGCAGAGTTCTTCGTTTGTTGACCCAAAGATTAAATCATCAACATAAATTTGTACAATCCGTAAGTGCCCATCGATTTCTTTCCTCGAATGAAACTGTTGGCAAGCAGGTGTTGCGAGAGTGTCTCGTACCAGGCTCTCGGGGCCTGATGCAAACCATACAGTGCTTTGTCTAGCAAGTAGACCTTATCTTTGTGGATTGGGTAAGTAAAGCCCGGTGGCTGTCCGACATATACCTCCTCTTTTACCTTTCCATATAAAAACGCCGATTTGACATCTAACTGGTACACTTTGAAACCTTTCCATGAAGCAAAAGCTAGGAAAATTCTGATGGCTTCAAGTCGAGCAACTGGAGCGTAAACCTCAGTGAAGTTAATCCCCTCTTGCTGACTAAAACCCTGAACTACGAGTCGAGCTTTGTTATGGACAATAACTCCTCGGTCATCCCTTTTACACTTAAACACCCACTTCATGTTTATCTTCCGGTGTCCGTCAGGCAGGTCCACAAGCTTCCATACACCAAGTTTGTAAAGGAGCACTTTAGAATAAAAACAAGTAAGGTCGTGGTCAATTTGGCTTCTGGTGCGAACGCTTGACTGCAGCTCTCCTATTATCAACTCCTCTGGATGGTATGAAAGAGTCCTTGGCATAACTTCGCCAGAAACATCCACTTCGCCTTCCAAATTAGTAACGTTCTGCTCAGCAACTTATTCATTGTCAAAGATTGTCTGATCTGAATATTGGATTTGCTCCCCCTCAGACTTTGAATCACCATGGTCAAAAGTAGGAATATCATCAGATTCTGAATTATCTTCATTGATCACCGTCTGATTTTCAGGAGCAGTTTCTTGTTCCGAAGTAGTCGGAGTTTGCTGAACTTCATCATTCTCTCCAGCATAACTGGGACCATCTTCATCATCATTGGAAGTTTGTTGTTGACGTTTAGAAGAACCTGCTGGAAATCTTCCCTGAGATGCTTCATATTCTCGTAAAATATCCAAATCGTCAAAGAACTCTGGCTCTTCTTCTAACTCGAATGTATCCCATAAGGTATCGTAGTCGAATCACCATGAGTCTGCGGGCTTCTGTGGAGGCATTATATATCCTTGACATTCAACATGTTGTGCTTCGATGATCTTTTTCAGACTTGGAACAAAGACCCTTCTGAGTGGACTGGCATATCCCACAAAGATGCCTTCAAAGCTCTTTGGACCAAATTTGCCTTCGGGATCTAGAACTGTGAAGGGAGACCCGAACGAATCTAAATACTCGAGATTAGGCTTGAGATTGTTGATCAATTCGAAACATGTCTTGTTATGCTTCTTCACAGTAAGTACCCTGTTGAGTGTATAGCAAGCGGCTGAAACTGCTTCTGCCCAGAAATTAAGCGGTAACTTGGAATCAGCAAGCATTGTTCTCGCCGTTTCTATCAGCGTTCTATTCTTTCTTTCTGTGACTCCATTATTTTGTGGAGTATAAGGTGCGCTGAATTCTTGCAAAATACCTCGACGATCACAGAACTCCTCCATTCTGTTATTTTTGAATTCAGTACCATTGTCGCTTCGTAGTCTGAGTATTCGTGTCCGGCACATATTTTCTATCTTTCTGAATAGCCTCATCCAACTCTTAAATGTCTCGTCTTTTGACTTCAGGAACGACACCCACGAGAATCTCGAATAGTCATCTGTGACTACGAGGCAATAAAGATCACCCGTAATACTTTTGACATTCACAGGACCAAAAAGATCCATGTGAAGTCTCTCCAACGGTCTCGAGACTGAGTTCATCTTTTTACCAGGGTGGGACTTCTTCCGTTGTTTCCTCTTTATACAACTGATACATTCCCCCTCAAGATGAAAACTCTTCAAGTGAACACCTTTTACTAAATCGTTATGCACCAGGTGGTTCATCTTGCGTAGGTGAATGTGGCCCATTTTCCGGTGCCACAATTCTGACTCCTTTTGAGTGGCTTTTGACACAAAGCAATTAGTTTGACCCGTGGTAGTCATAGCGACGCTCATGTCCAACACGTACAGATTATTAACTCGTGGTGCTCTCATGATAATCCACTCCTCGGGGATGACAAACCCCGGCTTCAAGTTCAGACATTCCTTATCAGTGAAATGTGTTGAATACATTCGGTCACAAATTTGAGAAATGCTCAGAAGATTATTCTCCAGCTCCGCTATGTAATTGACTCTTTCGAACGTGATAACACCATTTGATAATGTCCCTTCACCAATAATATGTCCTCCTTGATTTCCTGCGAAACCGACGTATCCACCGTTGAACCCTCTAACATCATATAACAGGGTTTTTCTCCCTGTCATGTGCCGGGAAGCTCCACTATCCATAATCCAATCTGAAATAGATCTTGGGAGATCCTGCACATGTCACAAATGTTTTAGTTAGATTTTGAAGCAACCCAAGCCTCCATCGACTCAGGTAGCTTAACTTTAAGATGTGTTTTTGTTGTATAGAGAGGTGGAAAATTTTTGTCATTCATTTTAAGAGTCTCTTCAGACCCAACCTCAACCTCTTTATAAAAAAAGAAATCATTTTTCGGAGGTTGACCGGATGATTGGTCTTTCTTCTGAACATACTTCTTCCCTGGTGGGGTTGAAGTTTGTTTCTCCAGCTTCACATAATAATCCAAAGGCACTTTCATCTTAACCGGTTTGGTTGAAGATGATTGTTTTTCAGTAACAGAAACCTTTAGTTTTGGAACACTTGATGTCTTTGCCTCAGATTTTGGCTTCCAAGTTTGTTGTGGAGAAGCGACTCGTTTGTAAAACTGATCAGTTTTCTTTACCGTCTGTTTTACATGTTCAGTTTTAACCTTGACGTTATCATTTTTCAAAATCTTCTTCTCAACAAACATTGGAGCTTTTCCTTTGACATCGTTTTTCTTTCTAGGATTCTCGACAACCACAGACTTAGGCTTCGAGTTGGTGCACTTTCGTGCAATGTGTCCAACTTCATTGCATTTGAAGCATGTGCGGGTGTTAACATCCCGACTTCTGCCTTTAGTCTGGGGCTGTGAGGCCTTTTTCTTAAAGAATTCTTCATTTGTTTTCGAAAAGATTTCCGATTCTTGTTCGGAATGTGAGCTTGAGCTTTTAACAAATACTTTCTTTTCGACAAACCTTTTGCTTTGAAAGTTCCTCTTTTGATTGTTCTTACCACCCTGATAACCACCCGACCATCTGTGTTGGTTGTTGTTATTAAAACGTGGCGGTACAGCAGGTTTCTTATAGTAAGATTTATCCTTTTCAAAGTTCAAAAGCCTTTTGGAACTCTTTAAACCTTCTATTTCAGAAACATCGATTTCGACCAATTTGAACACTTGTTTCAGCTTGTCAACATTCACATTCTCAAGTGGAAATTCAACATCCAAATACAACTTATCAGATCCCGACATCTTGTACATGACAAGAGTAGGTTCGTCATTTAAGTTGTTTTGGGATTTTGATTTCGGGATGTATTTATTCAGAAAACACTCTTCATCTTCAGTCAATTCAGTATCTGACTTTAAAACATTTTCAACCACATTTTTTATGACTTCAGACTGGACACTATCTTCATCAGATGATGTAGTGAATGTGACATCGATTGTTTCTGGCAACTTCTCAACATCTTATTTTTCACTTGTTTCAGCAATTTTATCCAACCTGGATTGTTTCTTTGAAAAATTATTCATCACAGGTGGTGGAACTTGATGATAACCCACCCCTGTTCCATCTGAGTATACATCTTCACCAGCTTTGTTTTTCCCGATGGGTTTTGGAACAATGTGTTGTAAAACAAAGCTAGCGGAGCTGTAACTGTTCACTTTCAGATTTATTCTTTCATTCTCAATCTTAGCTTCCTGAAACTGAAGCTTAAGATTTGCAATCTTATCTAGCTGCTGGTTGATCTGTCTTTCTTTTGCCTGAAGAACTCCATGTCACACCTCCAAAATCCACAAGCGGAGTATCACCGCAGGAGGCGTGACATGACCAGGATCAAGCCACCAATCATATTGAACAACTTAAGTAAATAAAACCAACCACATTATAATTGGTGTCCAAAAGAAAGTAACCAACTTTAAGTTAACAGCGAAAGCATAAAACGTAAAACCCAAACATAAGTAATAAGTTCATAAAGTTTAAATGTTTAACATGGAGCTCAACAGTCCATGTCCCACAACGACCACTCCTCCCTGTGCAAGCTCCATAAGCACCTAACGACCTACAAGGCATGTAACAATGAGTCAACAACAAAGTTGAGCGAGTTCACAGTTGGTGTTCATTTATAAGTTGTTTCAAAAATCATGAGTTCATTTGTAAACCATAAGTTAACCAGTTTCCTTGTTTCCCAAACATATCCATAACCAGTGGGGGCTTCCCCATGTGAACCACTAGACCCGTTACCATATCGACCACTGACTAAAGTATGTTGGTGCCCTGACGTCAATGTCTATCATCATTGACTAGTGCCCAGATACATTAGTTCATGCCCGTCCTCTGCGGCACGGTGTGAGGACCTAAATAGCACTATCTAACTAATGACCCACTCGCCATTGGCCCGGCGATTAAGTCGATATAAAATGAGGGACTTCATGATAGATTTGTTGGTCTAGTATCAGTGTTGTCACCCTTCAGTTAAGAGGATGTGTACGTGTCCCCAACCCAGGAGATCACGCAGGTTCCGATTAGATCCTTAGTACATGTTGTCATCCTTCACTAAAGAGGATGTGGTACGTGTTCCAAACCAAGAGATCACGCAGTTTCAGTTTAAATCCTTTACCCATTCCCAACCCTTGGGAATCCCATGCCTTGTGGAAAGTGTGAACTCACCTCGGTTTGCTCGGTATGCTTAACTACTTGATCACAATTAGTTCAGTCAAAGCCTATAGTATGCACGTATACACAATCAGTTTATGTTCATAACCTTTCACATATAATCCAACATCACAAGGTGTGCTTGGCAATTATCATCAAGTAACACATAGACAGTTATTCAAGTTCTGGCAATTCATGCTTCACATAATGGATTCATAACAACACATAACTGTTTCTCAGTCTACACTAACATAGTTATCCATTAACAGACTTAACTGAGTTACTGTGCAGTTTCCCCTCTTGACAAAACTCCCAAGTTTCGTCATGATTCCATATCGACGAAACCCCTTGTTTCGTCGTGATTCCCTTTGATGAAACCCCTAGGTTTCGTCGTGACTCCCTGTTGACAAAACCCTTATGTTTCTTCGTGATCCTTGTTGATGAAACTCCCATGTTTCGTCGACATATGGGTTTCGTCGATCATGCATAAGTTACGTCGTGTCAACAGTTCATCACACAGAAACCCTAGTTACAACATAACAGTTTATCATCGACAACATTATCTGACATTCACATGGATCTAATGACCTATAAACAAGGATCATCATCATGCACCTAACCCAAATACCGATTCATTAACATACACAATAACACACCATAGAAACATCAAACCGTAACATCAATTCCTGAGCAGTGAATCATGGATGAATATAATCACAACGTCAGATTTAGTCCAGTAGATTAACACCCAATATCAAACCCTAAACGATCACATATGAGAGTACAGTTTCTAGTAAACCCCTATGCTCGCAATAGATCACAGTTAATACAAAGCAACTTCAACAATGAATTAAGCATATTAAGTCGGGTAATCTGTTCACATACTAACCGTTCACAGGATGAAACTAGCAAGAATCCGAGAGAGATGAGGGTGAGAGATGATGGTTGCCGTCGCACAGAGGATAGGAAGAGAGATCTAGGGTTTTACAATAATAACTTACGTAACTGACGAATGGGGAGCTTTAATATAATAAGGAGTTGGGCCGAAACCTCACTGGGCTGTGGCCTGTCATGGCGAAACCTCTCCTGGCGAAACCCCCAGGTTTCGTCGATATGATGTATGGGCAAGATGTTGGCGAAACTACAGGTTTCGTCGAGTAGGGTCGTGGTGAAACTTCTATGTTTCGTCGAGGTGTTTTTAACATCCAAACAGTTTACAAAATTCTATTAACTCAAACACATAAACACATAACATGTAACATAGCCTTTCCTTGCAAACAAACTTGTTTGTTAATTACATAATGTTCATACAAGTTGCATCAAAGTACACGAAAGGGTTTGAAATACGAGTTGTCACATTATCCCTAACTTGAAAGAAATTTCATCCCGAAATTTAGCACGTAGTCACTGAGGAAGCTAGTTAAGTTGCGTGATTTTCTTGGTTTTCCTGGGGCGTCACATCATTCCCCCGTTGGATTGGAATTTTGTCCCGAAATTCCGCAGTAGCTTCAGCCTCAGTAGTGCTTTCAGTTTTCTCAAACAACTGGGGATATTTGTGTTTCATTTGGTCTTCTCGTTCCCAGGTGAACTCTGGGCCACGACGGGAGTTCCAACAAACTCGAACAAGAGGAATTATGGTACGCTTGAGAATCTTAACTTCTCGGTCTGTAATCTCTACAGGTTCTTCGACGAATCGCAGCTGTTCATCGATGGTGAGCTCCTTGAAAGGAACTATGAGGGTCTCATCTGACAGACACTTCTTCAGATTCGACACGTGGAATACGTTGTGAACTCCACTGAGTTCTTCTGGTAAGTTCAAACTGTAGGCCACTCTGCCAATCTTCTCAGTGATCTCGAAAGGTCCGACATAACGCGGATTAAGCTTGACTCGTTTACCAAATCGAATTACACCCTTCCAGGGTGAGACTTTAAATAGAACCCGGTCCCCGACCTGGAATTCTAGAGGTTTCCTACGCATATCAGCATAGCTTTTCTGACGGTCACGAGCTGCCGCCATTCGTTGTCGTATCTGAGCAATCTTCTCTGTTGTGTCTACAACAAGTTCTGGGCCAGTGATTTGGCTGTCGCAAACCTCTGCCCAACAAAGCGGTGATCGTCATTTACGTCCATACAACGCCTCAAATGGAGCAGCCTGGATGCTGGTGTGGTAACTGTTGTTATACGAAAACTCCACTAAAGGGAGGTGTCTTTCCCAGCCGTTACCAAAGTCGATTACACATGCCCGAAGCATGTTTTCAAGAGTTTGAATGGTGCGCTCAGACTGCCCATCTGTCTGTGGGTGATATGCTGTGCTCATGTCTAACCGTGAGCCAAAGCATTTGTGCATCGCTTGCCATAACTCAGAGGTAAAACATGCGTCACGATCAGAGATAATAGAGGTGGGCACCCCGTGCCTCAAGACTACTTCCTTAAGATAGACGTCTGCTAGAGTAGAAAACTTATCCGTTTCCTTGATAGCCAGAAAGTGTGCAAACTTTGTCAGTCGGTCTACAATCACCCAAATAGTATCGTTTCCTCGTTGAGATCTAGGTAGGCCAGTAACGAAGTCCATGGAAATTTGCTCCCATTTCCATGTCGGAATTTCTGGTTGTTGCAGTAGGCCTGACGGTTTCTGGTATTCAATCTTGACTCTCGCACAAGTCAAACATTTACTAACGTAGGTTGCTATGTTGGCTTTCATGCTAGGCCACCAGTATGTAGTCTTTAAGTCGTGGTACATCTTATCCAAACCAGGATGTACTGAGTAACGAGACTTGTGCGCTTCATCCATCACAAGCTCGCGTAAGTTTCCATAAAGTGGAACCCAGATGCGCCCTGTTACGTAGTAGGCGTCGTCTTCCTTTTGTTCTAACCGCTTCCTCGATCCTCGTAGGGACTCATCCCTGATGTTCTCTTCTTTCAATGCTTCAACCTGAGCATCTCGTATCTGAGCGGGAAGACTAGATTGGATGGTAAGTTGTAACGCTCGCACGCGCTTAGGTTTTGACTCCTTTCGGCTGAGGGCGTCGGCCACAACATTGGCTTTGCCCGGATGGTACTTGATCGCACATTCATAATCATTCAAGAGCTCGACCCAACGTCGCTATCGCATGTTCAACTCCTTCTGTTCGAAGATATGCTGGAGACTCCTATGATCGGTGTAAATAGTTCACTTGGTACCGTACAGGTAATGTCTCTATATCTTAAGAGCAAAAACCACTGCTCCCAACTCCAAGTCGTGTGTAGTGTAATTTCTTTTGTGGACCTTAAGTTGGCGTGACGCGTAAGCAATGACCTTGTCACGTTGCATCAACACACAACCAAGTCCTTGGATGGACGCGTCGCAATACACCACAAAATCGTCTGTGCCTTCAGGCAATGAGAGAATAGGTGCGCTACAAAGTCTATTCTTTAAGTGCTGAAACGCAGATTCCTGTGCATCACCCCAACGATAGGTGACACCCTTCTGAGTTAGTGAAGTGAGAGGTTGCGCAATCTTGGAGAAATCCTTGATGAACCTTCTGTAGTAGCCCGCTAAACCCAAAAATTGGCGGATTTCTGTTGGCGTACGGGGTGCAGGCCAGTTCTTAATCGAGTCAACCTTGGATGGATGAACATGAATCCCATCCTCGTTTACCACATGGCCTAGGAAATGGACTTCACGAAGCCAAAAGTCACATTTCGAAAACTTGGCATATAGTTGCTCTGCTTGAAGAAGTTCTAGAATAAGCCGCAGATGGGGCTCGTGTTCCTCCTGACTCTTTGAATAGATCAGGATGTCGTCGATGAAAACAATCACAAACTTATCCAGGTAAGGTTTGCACACTCGGTTCATGAGATCCATGAAGACCGCAGGTGCGTTCGTCAATCCGAAAGGCATAACCAAAAACTCGTAGTGCCCATAACGAGTTCTAAATGCTGTCTTGGAGATATCCTCGTCTCGAACTCTCAACTGATGGTAACCCGATCTCAGATCAATCTTTGAGTAGAAACTCGACCCCTGTAGCTGGTCGAATAAGTCATCAATACGCGGGAGAGGATAACGATTCTTCACAGTCACCTTATTGAGTTCACGATAGTCTATACACATTCTGAAGGTACCGTCTTTCTTCTTCATAAACAAAACCGGAGCTCCCCATGGCGAAGAGCTAGGACGAATGAAACCCTTGTCCAAGAGTTCCTGTAGTTGTGTGGACAGTTCTTCCAGTTCTGACGGAGCTAGACGATAAGGTGCGCGAGCTATTGGTGCTGCTCCAGGAGCTAGCTCGATCTGAAATTCACCCTGACGGTGAGGCTGAAGACCAGGTAATTCCTCGAGAAATACCTCAGGAAAGTTGCGTACAATAGGAATATCCTCTATCTTCTTCTCTTTTGTTGAGCTGTCAGTAACGAGGGCTAGAATAGCAGTGTGGCCCTTACGAAAACATTTCTGGTCCTTAAGGAATGATATGATGCCTACCACCGCACCACTCTTGTCGCCATGAATCACGAGGGGTTCTTCACCAGAACGAGGAATACAGACGATTTTCTCCTTGCAAATAATCTCCGCTTGTTGTTGAGACAACCAATCCATCCCAATAACAATGTCGAAACTACCGAGAACGATGGGGATAAGATCAATAGAGAAGGTCTGACCAGCTAAAACGAGATTACAACCCTTAACTATGTGTGCGGCCTCGAGACTTTTACCATTAGCAAGCTCTACAATATGCTTGGTGTTCAAAAGTGTTGGAGTACGCTTAAGCATCTGACTAACTTTTAAAGACACGTAACTGGTATTGTCACACCCCAATTTGTAGCGGAAGAAAAAATGTGGGACACAACAGACACCTCTGGGACATGCACATTGTTTATAAAGACACTACACTTTATTAATTACAAAATATTGATTACATACTACATGTATGTTACAACTGCGTGTTCCCATGAACCACATAAGTCTTCTAAGTCGCATGCGTCTATCTCAATATTTGCCAATAAACACGTCTTGAACAACATACACGGATCACATCAGTCTCAAGTTACCTGAAATGCATGTTAGTTTTAAAAGGGGTCAGCTAAACGCTGCTGGTGAGTTCCACTGGTTTGGTTGTTTCGTTTCAAAATGTATCAACATGTTTAATTGCACATATTACGGTTCATAGATGGAATTACACGAATGTCACAAGTGAAACCTAGACTGTTTTAATCGTACTGTGTCACACAGACACGTACTCGTACCACCTGCAATTTATGAAGTTCAATGCCCTCGGGTAGTTATGTCTAAAAACATAACCTGGTTACGGACGCGTGCAGACCTTGTTGCCGACATTCTGTCGGGCGTGGCCTGGGTTTGTCAAACCAATAGTACTATCCACTGCCCACGGCTTATGTTAATCACTTGTATCGGGGCTTAATGTCGTGTGTTAGATAATTCACATCATACAGTTTGAGCAATTAACACAGTTTGTAACATGCAATTCACCCCAGAAAATAGGAAAACAGTTTAAAAGTGGGGGAAGGGAACTCATAGTGCAAATAGTAGTCTCAGCTAAAGAGTGTTTAATCAACGAAATCAACTTTAATAGTACAAATGCAAGCAAGGACTCAAATCAATATCTAAGTCGGTAATGGTTATAACTTGGATTTGGTCAGGAGTTTTCACCCCGGAATGAGTCTATAGGGCATGGGTATGGTGATGGAGGTCAGGGTAGTACTAGTTTTCAGTTTGGCTTCCGGGCACCGGTTCGCGTGCCAATCAATGTCAGTAGTTTAACGTGTTCGGATAATGGTACGGGAATACCAATAGTGCCAACACGTTGTTATTTAAGAATGATTAACTTTTCATTAAGGGAGTTTGGGTGTTTGGGGAGTCTAGGTTGCCCAATTTTGAGTTTCCGTTTCCACCGTCGGGGATTTCCCGAACTGGTATTGAACACACCCCGAGTGTCCAATCTGCCCTGGAATATACCGGAATACTCCCCGTGCTTTAATTATAGTATTTGTCGGGTTGGGTCAGTTCCCAGTTCCGGCAGTTTCGTTACACGGTAAACTGCCGAAATTGATTTAAAATAACCCATTTTTAATCTCAAAAGAATTTCCATTTAATCTAGACTTTGAATAAAATTCTGTAAATTTTTATATAACTCAGTAAAAATATTTAAAATATGGGAAAAATTTCTGGGAATTTATTTTGGCATTTTACTTGTCTAAATAAATTATTTATAAAATCATATTTAACCACATAATTAACATTAATTACCCTCAGTGATCCAAAAATTCCCAAAAAATTCCTGGACATCCCTTACGTTTCTAGAAACATCTTCAAAAAGTTTAAGATTTTTCTGATTTGGATTCCATGCGTTTCCGGCTACCGAAAATTCACAAAAACACGGATTTTTAACCCAAATCAAAACTCAACCAATGGACTCCGAATTTTCTCAGAACATTCCACATATATTCCTTAGTGTCTCTGTAAAATTTGGTGATTTATTGAATCCGTTTGGTATTTCTTACATAATTCTTTTTGTAAAAAAGTAAAAATTTTAAAAAAATCGTAGAAAATTCCAAAAATTCTAAAATTTTACGTGCGCCTTCCTGACACTACCCTTCATCACCAAAAAAAATTTCAGCTCAATAAAATACCCACGGATAAAGTTATGGTCTAAACAATATTCTGCCTATGCTAGTTTCGAGTTTCGGGTGATATACCTAGCGATTCCTTCGATTCCGAGCGTTCCTTGTGAGTCCAGAAGTATGTGTGGGCTATACTTAGTACCTACACATCAAGTACAATCCAAATATGCTAGAACTTGGATCAATCAAGCTTTGATTCATTGTTTTTCGGTTAATCGAATAGTTAGGCGATTTTTGTTGAATAGGTGTTGATTAGGGTATCAAACCCCAAAGATTTGTAAACATGGCTTCCATATAACACCAGTGAATCCATATGGTGTTCATATTCAGCCCATAAACAAGTTTAAAACTCCAAAATTCATGGATTAAAATAAGTTTTCATGGCCTAAACCATGTTTAATTAAGAAACCATGCTTAAAACCTTATGGATTTGAGTTAATACCTTTGATTTGTTGAAGTAAATGGTGAAATCAGCTTATTTTTCTTGAGAGAAACCAGAATTTGTGAAGTATTTTGTGTGAAAATTAAAGAAAAAGTTGATATATATATATATATATATATATATATATATATATATATATATATATATATATATATATATATATATATATATATATATATATATATAAGGGGGGTGGCGGTTTGGGGTGGGTCCCACAAGGGACACCTCGTGCTTCGTAACGTGCGCTAAAAGATGATGTTTATCTTCCGTTGAGTGTCTAGGTTAGTTTACGGGTCCCGCGTGCGTTCTCGATTTGCGTAACGGACTCCGTTTCACGCGTAATTAGTGTCAAAAGACTCGTTTTTAAAAATCATGCATAACAGTCTTGAAATCCGAACCCAGTTACGTTTTAATCATAAAATACTCGTATTAGAGTGGTTTAAGTGTTTTTAAGCTTGATCGATCGTTCCTTGCACGTTTGATTGTCTTATGTTTTGCCTAAAACGAAGGCGTTTCCCTAACCGGGCAGCTGCTTCGATTTGCGTGCCCGATTTCTGAATGGCCTCAACCTCATGTCACAGTCTATTGTACAAAATTAAGATGTTCCTGGAACTCGGAATCTTAAATAATGCTACAGATAACCTAATAATCAACGTCAAAGGTTTAGTGCGCTGTTAAACGGAAAGCTCCGGTTTAACACGTGTTTAAAGTCTAAGGATACCAATTTCACATCATGGGTCCTTATTAGTGTCATGTCATTCATAACGTGTTCTCGGATTCCTTCGAGACATAACAGATAGCTGTTAATCAAGCATATAAGTCACACATGTTTTTAAGGTTTTCGCGCAATTAAAGTGTTAAGTGTGCTTTACAGTTTTGGACCGTTTAGGGTGTACCTGGTTTTATCATGGGTGTCACAGTCTCCCCTGGTTTAGAAATTTCGTCCCCGAAATTCAATTCGTCTAGTTAGGGAAGAGATGTGGGTATTTTCTACGGAACTCATCCTTCCTTTCCCAGGTATACTCAGGTCCTTGCTTCGAGTTCCACCGGACTTTCACCAGCGAGATTTTGTTATAACGTAGTTGTTTGGTCTTCCCGTCTACTATTTCTACCGGTTGCTCCACAAAGTGGAGTTTGTCATCAATGTGCACATCTTCTAATGGTATAATAGCTGCTTCATCCGTGAGACATTTCTTTATGTTGGATACTTGGAAGACATCATGAATTGTGCTCAATTCATCTGGTAATTTCAGTCGGTATGCTACAGATCCAACCTTGGAAATAATTTCATACGGCCTAATATATCTCGGAGCCAACTTTCCTGTCTTGCCAAACCTAATCACTCCTTCCCACGGTGACACTTTTAACAGTACTTGTTCACCTACTTCAAACGACAACGGTTTCCGGCGAACTTCGGCGTAACTTTTCTGCCGATCTCGGGCCGCTTTCAGTCTACGTTGGATCTTATGCACCTTGTCTGTCGTCTCTTGAATTAGTTCAGACCTCGTGAGTTGAGTATCGCCCACTTCAGCCCAACAAAGTGGCGATCTGCACCTCCGGCCATATAGTGCTTCGTACGGTGCAGCTTGTATGCTACTATGATAGCGGTTATTGTAAGAGAATTCAATGAGGGGAAGGTGCTTATCCCAACTTCCTCCAAAGTCTAGGGTGCAAGCACAAAGCAGATCCTCTAATGTCTGGATAGTTCGTTCTGATTGGCCGTCGGTTTAGGAATGGTAAGCCGTACTCAGGTCTATCCTAGACCCCAAAGCTTCTTGTACCTGTTGCCAATAGTGTGAAGTGAAATGACTATCACAGTCTGAAATGATTGCAACTGGTACCCCGTGTCTAGCTACACTTTCCTTCGTGTAGATCTCGGCCAATTTTTCGGTGTTGTAGGTAGTACCAATCAGAATAGAGTGTGCCGATTTGGTTAGTCTATCTACTATTACCCAAATCACATTATGACCTCGGGGTGTTTTTGGAAGGTGGGTCACGAAATCCATCGTGATTTGTTCCCATTTCCATTAAGGTATTTCGGGTTGCTGTAACATTCCTGTGGGTTTCTGGTATTCTGCCTTAACCCGGGCACAAGTCAAGCATTTGCTCACGTACTCTGGTATGTCTTTTTTCATACATGGCCACCAATAAAATTCCTTAAGGTCGTGGTACATCTTGTCTGTACCGGGGTGAATGGAGTACTTAGATTTATGAGCCTCATCCATAACCAGTTGACGTAGGTCATGGAGAGTAGGAATCCATACCCTATTTTTGAAATACAACACTTCATCCGGTTTCCTCACAAAATTCCCTTCATTTCCGTGCAAGTTTTTGCTATTTAGTTGGCCTTCCTCCAAAGCTTCCATTTGAGCATTACGAATCTGCTCTTTAAGACTGGTTTGAACAATCCTCCTAAGAGCTCGCACTCTGGGTGGCTTTACTTGGTCTTTTCTACTCAAGGCATCGGCTACTACGTTAGCCTTACCTGGATGGTATTTTATTTCACAGTCGTAATCGTGCAATAGCTCCACCCATCTGCGTTGTCTCATATTTAGCTCCTTTTGATCGAATATATGTTGGAGGTTCTTGTGATCTATATAAATTGTACATTTCGTACCGTACAAGTAATGCCTCCAGATCTTAAGTGCAAAAATTCACTGCGCCTAGCTCTAAATCATGCGTGGTGTGATTCTTTTCATGTACTTTTAGATGTCTAGACGCGTAAGCAATGACCTTGTTTCTTTGCATTAGGACACATTTGAGCCCTTGCTGAGATGCGTCACAATATACGACGAAATCATCGTTGCCTTCGGGTAACGACAGGATTGGAGCTTCACATAACTTTTGTTTTAACAGCTGAAAAGTTGTTTCTTGTTCTTCGCCCCATTCGTACTTTCGATCCTTTTGTGTCAAGGCAGTTAAGGATTGAGCAATGTAGGAAAAGTTTTCAATAAAGCGACGGTAATAACCAGCCAATCCCAAGAATTGGCGTATCTCTTTCGAAGACTTTGGCGCTTGCCAATTCTTAATAGCTTCGATCTTACTAGGGTCAACTTGAATCCCTTGTTGATCTACCACATGTCCTAAAAATTGCACCGCTTGTAACCAGAAGTCACACTTTGAAAGTTTGGCGTACAACTTCCCTTTCCTCAATATCTCTAGTATGGCTCGTAGATGGTGCTCGTGTTCCTTTTTACTCTTGGAATAGATCAAAATATCGTCAATAAAGACTATGACGAATTTATCTAGATATGGTTTACAAACTCGGCTCATGAGGTCCATAAATACCGCGGTTGCGTTGGTTAACCCAAAGGGCATAACCAGGAACTCATAGTGACCGTACCGAGTTCAAAAGGCCGTTTTAGGGATATCTTCCTCTTGAACGTTCACTTGATGATAACCGGATCTAAGATCGCTTCTTTATGGTAATCTTTTTCAGCTCCTGGTAGTCAATACACAACCGAAAGCTTCCATCCTTTTTCTTCACAATTAACACTGGTGCTCCCCAAGGTGAATAACTGGGACGGATAAAACCTCGGTCTAGCAGTTCTTGTAACTAAGATGATAGGTCTTGCATCTCTGAAGATGCTAAATGGTAAGGAGCTTTTGCAATTGGAGCTGCTCCCGGGATTAAGTCGACACGGAACTCGACTTGCCGATTGGGTGGCAATCCGGGCAATTCATCGGGAAACACGTCTGGGTAATCACACACTACTGGGATATCCTTAATACGTTGTTCTTCTGGTGCGGTCGTCATTACACTTGCTAAGAACACATTACATCCTTGATGTATACATTTCAACACTTTAAGGTGGGATATAAGGTTTAATATGGTACCAGACTTCTCTCCCTGTACCATAATAACTTCATCATTATTAAAAGGGATCCTAACAATCTTTTGCTCACATATAATCTCCGCCTTGTACTTGGACAACCAGTCCATTTCCACTACTATATCGAAACTTCCGAGCTCTACCGGTAGTAGGTCAATAAGGAATTAGTAGTCGTTAAGAATTAAAGGGCAATCACGAATGATTTGGTGACTAGTTATAGGTTTACCGTTAGCAAGTTCTATGGAGTAGGGACTTGTTAAGTCAATAGCCAGCATATTTAATAGGGGCAAGAAATTAATAGAAATGTAGCTCTTATCTGCGCTCGTATCAAACAATACTGAAGCATACTGATCGGAAACGAGGAACGTACTTGAGATCACATTTGGACCCTGTCGTGCGTCATCAGACCCAAGTATAAAGGCACGACCTTGAGCTGCATTTGAGGTAGAAGCTTGGCCCTGCATATCCCTTCCTGCTGGCTGTGGAGCAAATTTTTGGGCAGCTTCTTCGGAAGTGCTCCGTACTGCCACATCCGTAGCAAGTACGGGGGTAGGTAATCTGTTGCGTTGGTGGTTGGGGTCGTTGCTGAAGAGGCTAAGGCTTTGAGGTTTAGGAACGGTTGGGTTCCAATGGTGTCTTACAGTTTCGGGTATAATGTCCACTTTTATAGCACTTTGAGCAGGTCCTTGCTCGATATGCACCATAGTGGTCCAAAGTGCACTTTTTGCATTTTGGGGCTGTTCCTTTATAGCCACCAGAGTTTCCGTTGGTGTAGTCATGGCGTAGTTTTGACTAGTGGCTCTCCCCCTCTTTGGTATGGCTGCCCCCGCTCGACTACTTTCCGAGGCCTCTCGCTTATTTTATGTCTGCTCTCCTGGCATTGTCAAAATCTTGCGTCTAACCATGTCGTACATAACCGTGCCTAACCTAGCTACCACTCCGTGCATGGTCAGGTGCACCACCAACTTAATGATACTCCTTACTTCCGAGGCCAGTCCCCAGATATACCTCTCGATCCTCTTGGACTCCGGTCGAACCATGTCTGGCAAGATGCGTGCTAGTTATTTGAAGCGATTTGTGTAATCTGCATGATCCGTATCTTGCATCTGCAGGTTCCAAAACTCATGCTCGAGTTTCTGAATTTCGTGGATTGGGCAGAACCTTTCTCTCATTAGTATCTTAAGATCATCCCAAGTCATAGCATTGATCGTGTCCTGTCCGCGAGATTGCACAATAGCATTCCACCAGTTCAAAGTGTGGTCGGTAAAAGTGCAAGCTGTATACTTTACAGCATAGTCACCTGGACAATTACTTATGTTAAGGACCGATTCCGACTTCTCGATCCATTTCACCAACCCATTCGGTCCTTCAGTTCCATTAAACTCCATTGGTTTGCACTCCATAAAGTGTTTATACGTGCAACCTGGCCTAACATTGTTTTGGTTATTGTTTTGACCTATCGGTCCCGGCTGTGGGTTCGGTTGGGAGTTAGCGTTAATACCGGCGCTATCCTGCGCCGCGACTGTTGGAATAACCGTTTGGAGTTGTTGTGCTATCAGTTGGGCAATTTATGCCTCTGTCATTCGAGGTACACGTTTCGGGGCCATTCCATTATAAATAATAGATATGTATGTATCAATATCACATAGTTAATCATTACTTATCACATTTTCAGTTATCACATACCACACAATTCCACTACACATCACCTATATAATAATATCTATCAAATTTTGCACACAGACTTAACCCATAAGGGCTAGTGCCTAATTGCGTTATCAAAACTGGTCACCAAAGTGACGTACGTACATCATCCCATGACAGCGCAAACTGCGGAAATACGGAAGTACTACGACTGCAACACTACCTCGACATGGACATAACCCCAGGATTAACCCAAAGGTCGTTATATGTCGACCCAACTACCTTTCATTTAGAATTACCGCAAACGGGTATAGATATCGTGGTTACAACAACTGTGGCCTCATCTTTCGCATCTACTAGGGTCGAAGTCTCAACACTGCATTGCCCAAAACATAACTGAACGGATCGCAACATGAAGCCCGTCTGCCCTGAGTAACAATACCTTGATAATGTAGCCGGGTGTTTATATATAGGAAGTACCGCAACATATCCACCACACCCATATACATGATCAATGTTCCGTTCACCAAAATATTCAGGCCTAATATTACTTTCCGTGAATAACCAACTGAAATCCGAAACATTCCTTAATCGAAAAAAAACACAATGTAACCGACGGTCACACGAAATGAGATTTCACAACGCAAAGCGTTCCAAGGAATCTGTATCATAAAAATTTATACCCAAGGTAACCGAATGAAAACGGGAAGGGTAACTTATTCACGCACTCCATGCCATCTCCATCACCCGGAGATCGTCATATTCAGATATAACATATATCGAAACATGTGCTAAGGAATACCACGAAACATTCTAGTATCACACGACGTGAAGGCTAAAGCAAATATTGTAAACAGAAGAGGAATCCAGCGGACAATCAAATAGATTGTGGATTCACGGACAAAAATTTTCGTAAGATGTTTAAACTCTATGACTGTATAACAATCGAATGTGAAGCAATGAGAAGTGGAGTAAGGATCCGTACACTTCCTCCCAGTCTATCAGAACGACCTAAGCGTTCTTTGGGTATCTATGTTCTTTTTGAAGTATCACTCTAGTATATAACCATCGTTATAGTAGCTATAAGAGTAGAGTTGGTGAGATCGTATTATAATAAAGTCTTGAGTTCTCACATCATAAAGTATAATTAACAACTGTGTGAGTGATAGGAATCAAACTCTAGCGTATTAAATATGTGATCAGTAGGAATGTGGAATGGACTGTAATACCAGTTTTCTGCCTATCACGAGGCACATGCAGTAACGTATAATCCACCAATCCCAATTCATGTATCAATCCACACAAAAACATCCACACACTATCACCTTGGTACACGTATGTATCACTCCACATATTTAAGCGTGTTTATTACCACGACTTTCCCAACACCGCCTCGTATGAGCAAGTCTGTTATTACGTTCCGGACCATAATAACCCACTTGCCCCACCAGGCCATCCTGGTACTCGCCAATAGGATACTTTACAGTGTTCATTAACTACTTTTAGTAGTGGTTAATTTTCCAGTGATGTCCACTAAGGTTCGAGCCTAGAGTTATAGTCTAGGTTTCCTTAAAGGCACCTAATTCTCTATAACCAATGGCTCTGATACCATCTTCTGTCACACCCTGATTTTGCAGCGGAAGAAAAAACGTGGGATGTAACAGACACGTCTGGTACATGCACATTGTTTATAAAGACACTACACTTTATTAATTACAAAATATTGATTACATACTACATGTATGTTACAACTGCGTGTTCCCATGAACCACATAAGTCTTCTAAGTCGGATGCGTCTATCTCAATATTTGCCAATAAACATGTCTTGAACAACATACACGGATCACATCAGTCTCAAGTTACCTGAAATGCATGTTAGTTTTAAAAGGGGTAAGCTAAACGCTGCTGGTGAGTTCCACTGGTTTGGTTGTTTCATTTCAAAATGTATCAACATGTTTAATTGCACATATTACGGTTCATAGATGGAATTACACGAATGTCACAAGTGAAACCTAGACTATTTTAATCGTACCGTGTCACACAGACACGTACTCGCACCACCTGCAATTTATGAAGTTCAATGCCCTCGGGTAGTTATGTCTAACAACATAACCTGGTTACGGACGCGTGCAGACCTTGTTGCCGACATTCTGTCAGGCGTGGCCTGGGTTTGTCAAACCAATAGTACTATCCATTGCCCACGGCTTACGTTAATTACTTGTATCGGGGCTTAATGTCGTGTGTTAGATAATTCACATAATACAGTTTGAGCAATTAACACAGTTTGTAACATGCAATTCACCCCAAAAAACAGGAAAACAGTTTAAAAGTGGGGGAAGGGAACTCACAGTGCAAATAGTAGTCTCAGCTAAAGAGTATTTAATCAACGAAATCAGCTTTAATAGTACACATGCAAGCAAGGACTGAAATCAATATCTATATCGGTAATGGTTAAAACTTGGATTTAGTCAGGAGTTTTCACCCCGGAATGAGTCTATAGGGCACGGGTATGGTGATGGAGGTCAGGGTAGTATTAGTTTTCAGTTTGGCTTCCGGGCACCGGTTCACGTGCCAGTCAATGTCAGTAGTTTAACGTGTTCGGATAATGGTACGGGAATACCAATAGTGCCAACACGTTGTTATTTAAGAATGATTAACTTTTCATTAAGGGAGTTTGGGTGTTTGGGGAGTCCAGTTTGCCCAATTTTGAGTTTCCGTTTCCACCGTCGGGGATTTCCCGAACTGGTATTGGACACACCCCGAGTGTCCAATCTGCCCTGGAATCTCCCGGAATACTCCCCGTGTTTTAATTATAGTAATTGTCGGGTTGGGTCAGTTCCCAGTTCCGGCAGGTTCGTTACACGGTAAACTGCCGAAATTGATTTAAAATAGCCCATTTTTAATCTAAAAAAAAAATCCCATTTAACCTAGAATTTGAATAAAATTCTGTAAATTTTTATATAACTCAGTAAAAATCTGTAGAACATGGAAAAATTTCTGGGAATTTATTTTGGTATTTTACTTGTCTAAATAAATTATTTATAAAATCATATTTAACCACATAATTAACATTAATTACCCTCAGTGATCCAAAAATTCTAAAAAAATTCCTGGACATCCCCTATGTTTCCAGATACGTCTTCAAAAAGTTTAATATTTTTCCGATTTCATTTCGGTGCGTTTCCGGCTACCAAAAATTCACAAAAATGCGGATTTTTAACCCAAATAAAAACTCTACCAATGGACTCCTAATTTTCCCAGAAAATTCCAAATATTTTCCTTAGTGTCTCTGTAAAATTTGGTAATTTATTGAATCCGTTTGTTATTTTTTCCAGAATTCTTTTTGTAAAACAGTCAAAATTTCACCAAAAATCGAATAAAATTCTAAAAATTCTAAAAGTTAAGGTGGACCTTTATGACACTACCCTTCATCACCACACCAAATTTCAGCTCAATCAAATACATACGGATCAAGTTATGGTCTAAACAATATTCTGCCTATGCTAGTTTCGAGTTTCGGGTGATATACCTAGCGATTCCTTCGATTCCGAGCGTTCCTTATGAGTCCAGAAGTATTTGTGGGCTATATTTAGTACTTACACATCAAGTAAAATCCAAATATGCTAGAACTTGGATCAATCAAGCTTTGATTCATTGTTTTTCGGTTAATCGAATAGTTAGGCCATTTTTGTCGAATAGGTGTTGATTAAGGTATCAAACCCCAAAGATTTGTAACCATGGCTGCCATATAACACCAATTAATCCATATGGTGTTCATATTCAGCCCATAAACAAGTTTAAAACTCCAAAATTCATGGATTAAAATAAGTTTTCATGGCCTAAACCATGTTTAATTAAGAAACCATGCTTAAAACCTTATGGATTTGAGTTAATACCTTTGATTTGTTGAAGTAAATGGTGAAATCAGATGATTGTTCTTGAGAGAAACCAGAATTTGTGAAGTATTTTGTGTGAAAATTAAAGAAAAAGTTGAAAAATGTATATATATATATATAAAGGGGGGGTGGCGGTTTGGGGTGGGTCCCACAAGGGACACCTCGTGCTTCGTAACGTGTGCTAAAAGATGATGTTTATCTTCCATTGAGTGGCTAGGTTCGTTTAAGGGTCCCGCGTGCGTTCTCGAGTTTCGTAACGGACTCCGTTTCGCGCGTAATTAGTGTCAAAAGACTCGGTTTTAAAAATCATGCATAACCGTCTTGAAATCCGAACCCAGTTTTGTTTTAATCATAAAAGACTCGTATTAGAGTGGTTTAAGTGTTTTTAAGCTTGATCGATCGTTCCTTGCACGTTTGATTGTCTTATGTTTTGCCTAAAACGAAGGCGTTTCCCTAACCGGGCAGCTGCTTCGATTTGCGTGCCCGATCTCTGACTGGCCTCAACCTTATGTCACAGTCTATTGCACAAAATTAACATGTTCCTAGAACTCGGAATCTTAAATAATGCTACAGAAAACCTAATAATCAACGTCAAAGGTTTAGTGCGCTGTTAAACGGAAAGCTCCGGTTTCACATCATGGGTCCTTATTAGTGTCATGTCATTCATAACGTGTTCTCGGATTCCTTCGAGACATAACATATAGCAGTTAATCAAGCATATAAGTCACACATGTTTTTAAGGTTTTCGCGCAATTAAAGTGTTAAGTGTGCTTTACAGTTTTGGACCGTTTAGGCTGTACCTGGTTTTATCATGGGTGTCACAAGTATCGGCACCCGAATCAACGTTGGGATTGTTCCTTGCTTCACCATGGCCAATTACGAATACCCGACCCCTGGCACCATTGCCATCATTGTTTCCCCCATTGTTGTTCCCGTTCCCCTGATTTTTGTTGTTGTTCTGATTCAGCTGGGGGCAGTCTCTTTTGAAGTGGCCTGCAGCACCACACTGAAAGCATCCTTTGTTGTTACCCTGCTGCTACTGTTGCTGCTAACGCTGATTCTGTAGTGCCTGCTGCTGTTTCTGTCGTCGCTAATTTGCAGGGTAGAGGCTCCTGCAATCCTTGGCCGCATGACCAGGTTTGTTACACCTCTGACAGTTGCCCTTAGTACACGGTCCGCTGTGATGAAAACCACAACGATTGCATTTGGGGTGGTTCCGCTTGTACCCACCCTGCCCTTGACTACCAGAAGATTGTTGACCAGGGCTCTTGTAGTCATCAGTCTTTCGCTGGTGAGACTGAGACTGAGCTGATGTTGAACCCTTGCTTGAGACTCCATCCCATTTGCGCTTGTTGTCGCTGGGGGTATCAGAAGTGGTAGTAGCACCAATACGCTTTGGCAGCTTGGTCTGCTCAACTTCCTGATCAGTGAGACGATGAGCCAATCGAATAACTTGCTGGATAGTGGCGAGGGTTGCCGCAGTCACATGGCTCTGGATCTCTGGCACTAAACCTTTAAGGTACAGCTCGATGCGTTTGATAGGAGGATCCACCATAGTAGGACACAAGATAGCCAGTTCGTTCGATCTCTTCGTATACGCTTCAATTTCCGACCCCGTCATCTTTAAGTTGTGGAACTCTACTTCCAGCTTGTGGATGTCATCATGATTACAATACTCTTCCTTGATCAATTCCTTGAAGTCGTTCCATGGGGTGGCATTAGCAGCCGCCAACCCCAGCATCTGGACCTGAGTGTTCCACCATGTGAGCGCCACACCTTCAAGAGTACCGGTGGCAAATTTCACCCTGCGAGCCTTAGGGCATTCACACATTTCAAAGACGGATTCAAGCTTCTCGAACCAGTGGAGGAGGCCTACAGCTCCTTCGGTACCATTGAAGGTACTAGGTAGGCAGTCCATAAAAGTTTTGAAAGTACACACAGGAGGCTGAGCATGTTGACCTGTCGTGTGAGTAAGAAGAGACAAGGTTAAGCACAAGTGTTGGTTCACGAGAGTAGGATCTAAAGATCCTAGAGTAAGTTGCAATGGCAGGTTATACCTCCTGCCTGAGCGGCTGCGAGTGCCTCAGCAACTCGTTCATTGATTAAAGCCGTTAGCTGGGCTTGAGTTAAGTTCAGACGTCCACTCATGATCTTCATATCAAAAGAAACATAAGTGAGAAAAGCGTCGCGAAAGTGCGATGACAGAAGAGAGTATGCACACATCGGTTTTAAACAATAGTTGCTACGTTGACTAAGCATACCATGAACATGGTACTATGAACTAACCAGTAGGCAATATAACATAAATCATACCACCTAAAGTGTTGAGCCTTGCACGTGGAGCGAAGCGTCGTTGTGGATCGTTGAGCACTGTACAAGTTATAGTCTGCTTTTGTCAAAAAGCTTTTTCTCTTTTTAAAACCAAGTTCACTATAACCAATGGCTCTGATACCATTCTGTCACACCTCCAAAATCCACAAGCGGAGTATCACCGCAGGAGGCGTGATATGACCAGGATCAAGCCACCAATCATATTGAACAACTTAAGTAAATAAAACCAACCACAATTTAATTGGTGTCCAAAAGAAAGTAACCAACTTTAAGTTAACAGCGGAAGCATAAAACGTAAAACCCAAACATAAGTAATAAGTTTATAAAGTTTAAATGTTTAACATGGAGCTCAACAGTCCATGTCCCACAACGACCACTCCTCCCTGTGCAAGCTCCATAAGCACCTAACGACCTGCAAGGCATGTAACAACGAGTCAACAACAAAGTTGAGCGAGTTCACAGTTGGTATTCATTTATAAGTTGATTCAAAATTCATGAGTTCATTTGTAAACCATAAGTTAACCAGTTTCCATGTTTCCCAAACATATCCATAACCAGTGGGGGCTTCCCCATGTGAACCACTAGACCCGTTACCATATCGACCACTGACTAAAGTAAGTTGGTACCCTGACGTCAATGTCTATCATCATTGACTAGTGCCCAGATCCATTAGTTCACGCCCGTCCTCTGCGGCACGGTGTGAGGCTTGTCAAACCTAAATAGCGCTATCTAACTAATGACCCGCTCGCCATTGGCCCGACGATTAAATCGATATAAAATGAGGGACTTCATGATAGAGTTGTTGGTCTAGTATCAGTGTTGTCACCCTTCAGTTAAGAGGATGTGTACGTGTCCCCAAACCAGGAGATCACGCGGGTTCCGATTAGATCCTTAGTACGTGTTGGCATCCTTCACTAAAGAGGATGTGGTACGTGTTCCAAACCAGGAGATCACACAGTTTCAGTTTAAATCCTTTACCCATTCCCAACCCTTGGGAATCCCATGCCTTGTGGAAAGTGTGAACTCACCTCGGTTTGCTCGGTATGCTTAACTACTTGCTCACAATTAGTTCAGTCAAAGCCTATAGTATGCACGTATACACAATCAGTTTATGTTCGTAACCTTTCACGTATAATCTAACATCACAAGGTGTGCTTGGCAATTATCATCAAGTAACACATAGACAGTTATTCAAGAATAGGAAATTCATGCTTCACATAATGGATTCATAACAACACATAACTGTTTCTCAGTCTACACTAACATAGTTATCCATTAACAGACTTAACTGAGTTACTGTGCAGTTTCCCCTCTTGACGAAACTCCTAAGTTTTGTCATGATTCTTTATCGATGAAACCCCTTGTTTCGTCGTGATTCCCTTTGACGAAACCCCTAGGTTTCGTCGTGACTCCCTGTTGAAGAAACCCTTATGTTTCTTCGTGATCCTTGTTGACGAAACTCCCATGTTTCGTCGACATATGGGGTTCGTCGATCGTGCATAAGTTACGTCGTGTCAACAGTTCATCACACAGAAACCCTAGTTACAACATAACAGTTTATCATCGACAACATTATCTGACAATCACATGGATCTAATGACCTATAAACAAGGATCATCATCATGCACCTAACCCAAATACCGATTCATTAACATACACAATAACACACCATAGAAACATCAAACCGTAACATCAATTCCTGAGCAGTGAATCATGGATGCATATAATAACAACGTCAGATTTAGTCCAGTAGATTAACACCCAATATCAAACCCTAAACGGTCACATATGAGAGTACAGTTTCTAGTAAACCCCTATGCTCGCAATAGATCACAGTTAACACAAAGCAACTTCAACAATGAATTAAGCATATTAAGTCGGGTAATATGTTCACATACTAACCGTTCACAGGATGAAACTAGCAAGAATCCGAGAGAGATGAGGGTGAGAGATGATGGTTGCCGTCGCACAGAGGATAGGAAGAGAGATCTAGGGTTTCACAATAATAACTTACATAACTGACGAATGGGGAGCTTTAATATAATAAGGAGTTGGGCCGAAACCTCACTGGGCCGTGGCCTGTCATGGCGAAACCTCTCCTGGCGAAACCCCCAGGTTTCGTCGATATGATGTATGACGAAACCTCTAGGTTTCGTCGGGCAAGATGTTGGTGAAACTACAGGTTTCGTCAAGTAAGGTCGTGGCGAAACTTCTATGTTTCGTCGAGGTGTTTTTAACATCCAAAGAGTTCACAAAATTCTATTAACTCAAACACATAAACACATAACATGTAACATAGCCTTTCCTTGCAAACAAACTCGTTTGTTAATTACATAACGTTAATACAAGTTGCATCAAAGTACACGAAAGGGTTTGAAATACGAGTTGTCACACTCCAGACAATTGAAAATTCTCTTTTGAGGTTTTCGCATTTCGCTCATCAGAATCTTTAACAGTCCTTTTTAATTTTTCAAAATTTTCAGAAATATTTTTGTTTTCATGAATTAACTTCTCATTTTCTTTCTTAACGCGTTCAACATCAGTTTTATCTTTTTCAATTTTTTCTGTTAACTCTTTTATTCTTTCATTTGAAATTCTAAGAAGTTTGTCTCGATTTAAAAAACCTTCTTCAGTCATTTTGACTTTTGCAACCAGTTCTTAAGTCTTTTTTACTGCGAGAAATGCATTTGTGATGCAAACTTTGCATTGTTTCGTGTAATTTTTGCAATCACTTTCTATTTTAACCCCATCAGTCTTACCTGATTCATTCTTTTGACAATTATTACTGAGCTTGCACGTCGACTCAGACGCAGATTTGGAATCTACCTCTAGTTCCTTTGCTGCAAGCACTTTATCTGCCATCTTTGTCAGGTTCTCTGCAGTCATTTCTTTTGTTGTGTCGATTATCCCATCATCGACCTTTCTTGACTTTAGCTCTTCCTCTTCAGCTTTCTTTGCAAGATCTCTCTCTCTCTGTTCATCTTCTTGCTTCAAGGATTCAATGAGAGTTTCAATTATGAGTGTTGATGGTTCCACAATTATTTTGCCTTTCGGATCCAAATAGCACTCACGATCAGGATCCCATCTGTTTGCCTTCTTTGCTTCTTTCCAAGCTCGATAGTTTCTATCCTTCATAGTTTGAGCTATCAACTTCCCATAATGGTATTTATGCTCTTCAGTTCGCGTATCTTTGTATGGTTCTTGTTCGATTTTTGCTATGAAAGCAAAACCTACAACATCATCTTCTGGTAAAAACTCGCTCCAATCAAAACCTTCATCGTCATGAATCACAGCCAAGGCTCTTGACTTCTCTTTCAGAGTCTCCTCTATTTGCTTCATTCGGGGCGGCTTTTCTCGATTACGGTGATAAACAGCTTTCTTATAGTAGTCGTCATGGAATGGATTCGCTGTTTCATCCACTGCTGAATTTTTGCATTCCCTCTTGAAGTGCCCCTTCTATTTGCACTTAAAGCAAGTCACCTTTGACTTATCGAAGCCCAACTTTGTCGAAGGTCCACCGATAGAATTTCTTCCTGTTATTTCCATAAATCTTTGTGCTCTCCTGATTACGCTAGCCATGCACCAGCGTATGTCAATTAATTCCATCTCTTCGGGGTCAATCTGATCATAATCTTCCTTTGTCAGATTTGTATTCCCGATTTTCCCAGTGACTAGGCTTTCATATGATTCCAAGATTGAGGCAAGAAACACCATTTGTTGTTTTGCAGTTTCTTCATTGAAATTTTGAGCATTGTTCAAGTTCACTGCAATGTTACATTGAAACACGTTCTTAGGAACATTCTGTTGTTGCTGGCTTGGAGCAGATGAAGACGAACCTCCGTGATAACCACTGCTCGGAGCTGAACTGTTGCTTTGTCTTTCTTGAGTCACTATGTTCGAGCTTTCAGCTGAAAATGCGGTTTTTGGTGAAGAAGTCTTAGGAATCATACTACCCCTGTAGTAAAGATCGACGTTTTGTTGGTACGGGGTGTTGTTGACTTTGTTCATCTTCTTAATTTCAAGCTCATCACTTTCAAACCTTTCTATCAACCAGTCAACAGTCATATCAGACATCTTCATGGTTTTTTTCAGAACTAACCCATAATATTGCCAATCCTTCTCGTCGGGTAAAGATTCAAACAATTTCTCTACCATGACTTCTTCAGTCACGGTGATATCATATCTAGCAAGTTCTATCTTCAAATGACAGAATCGCTCGACCATCTTTAGCACATTCTCATTCTTCTTGCACGTGAACAAGTCAAATTCTTTCTTCTGTAGGCATTTCTTGTTCTTTACTATCTCTGCCCCTCCAATACACTTCTTTTCCAACTTAGCCCACAAATCCTTTGCATTTTTATAACTAATCAATGAAATAATATCATCTCTAGCAGATTGATGCAACAGGGCTATACATTTTTGTTCGGCAATAAATGCTTCTTGTTCAGTTTCATTCAGGTTTTCATAATCTTTCCTTCCTATGTCGTATCCGTTTTTTATACACTTCCAGCTCTGATAAGCAAACGCTTTTAACCAATCCTCAAATCTGCTTAACCATCTGTTGTAGTCTTCTATCGCCATAAGCTTCGGCGGCTTGTTGTAAGTACCATAGGCGTTGTCTACACTGAGTGAATCAGCAATCGCCTTCTTCGGATTAGGATTAGTGTTGGAAGTATCTGTTGATGTTTCTCCGGTGTTGAATGCAAAAACATCGCTGAACGGGTTTAGGAATTCGTCTCCCATTTTTGAGTACCTGAAAAAGTTCAAACACTTAGAAAAATTTTCACACTTTTCAAGAATTTCAAACTGATGCACTTGGATCGGATGGTGATCCGGTCGAGTCATGATCTGAACGAGTGACACAAGTGATCAAGTAATTCAGATGCTCAACTGTCGGACGGCTATCCGATCGGATAGTAATCCGATCGGGTGGTCGTTCGATCGAGTGACACAAAAAGCTTGGAACTTTTAACTTTCTATAATTCACAAATCGGATGGTGATCCGATCGAGTGAGATGATGACGTCAGCTAGAAAATCAAGAACAAACTAAGCTAATCCGATCGGATGGAGATCCGACCGAGTGGATGACGTCATAATGAACGAAGAACTCGACATAGTTTTTGATTAATTTGATTCAGTTTTAGTTTGAATTTGATTATGAAACTTTGCAGGATTGATCTTTGTTCAATTCCGAATCATTTGATATGAAATTTACTCAATTTTGTCTGTGAATTCTTGTTCAATTTTGAATTTTTCTCGTTTTAGGGTGTAACAATGTAAGAACAGCAAGAAATGAGGTAGAAGATGAGAGATTTGTCAAAATTTCCGGTGAAATTTGACAGAAATCAAAAGAAAATTGCTGAAAATCCGGTGAATTTGCTGTTGTCGTCTACGATTCAACCTCTTGTGGCTCTGATACCACCTGTTGGGGCTGTTTATCTCAGGATCTGTTCGTCTAGAACGTGGATGGATCGATCAGAATCAAGGTGTGAAATCCCTTGACAATGTCACAGAATCAACAACAACAAGTTCAACCTTTAACGCGTCTGACTTCTATTCAAAGATTGTGAAAGTACAACGGTTCCTGTAGAAATACAGACTGGCAGAGCTTCGCTGTCAAGTTCAGCAAAAGTCTTAAATGACTAACACACGCTAGCTATTTATAGGCAACTCAGGAAAACTTTAAGTGACACCCGGACGGATGGTGGCCCGATCGGAAGGTCATCCGATCGGATGGCCACCCGATCGGATGACATTCATCATCCGTCGGGTTTCACTTTTACACATCAATACCGTTCCCTGAGCTGTCTTGAAACAAACATACATGTACAAAATTACATACACGGCATAAAAACATACAAGACTCGATGCAGACAGAAACTACAGACATATGCACTAACATTGTCGTATACCTTTCTCACAATTAAATTTGAACATTGGTGAACCATTAACGAGAACAGACGACCGGGGCGACGATAACACTCCTTTAATCCACTTACACCACACTTCAGGAAATTTCATTTGGCGCATAATCGATAACAAAAACTCCCAATTGACGTTATCATAAGCTTTCTCAAAGTCAATTTTGAATAAAAACAACTCTTTTCCCAACCTATTCGCCCACGAAAAAATCTCACTAATAATCAGAGGCCTGTTAAGAATATACCTTTCAGTTAAGAACGCAGACTGTGTCTCGTGCGTGAGCTTACCTGAAGGGGTAAGGTCCCAAAAACCTTGCTTCGAGTACTTGAGACCATACCACAACCTCATCCTTCTAACCCTCTTTAGACCTTGCGTGGCCGCGCACTGGTCCTTCAAAGAGAACTTAGAAGGAAAACAATGAGCAACACCTGCGCTCCAAAAGGAAGCTAACAAATCCTTGCGCCGACCTCCATAGCAGAAATGATAAAAATCCTAGCAAACACTTCCGCATAATTAACATCCAGACTTGGATATAAATAACTTCCCTGATACCATACGATGGACATGAAGAAGAGCTACACAGGATTACAGCTAGATTCTTCTAGAAGGATCCATCGTACACCACCAATCGGTTGTAACCGAATGGCTATGTGGCATCATCCCAGGCTTCCTTGAAGTCACGATGATGGCACATAATTAAAGAGAGATCCTCACTCGCCCACTTTCCACGTGGCAATACCCTAGCCGTTGATCAAGATCACGATCTGTGTGCTCCCACACTCGTTAGTGATTAACGGAAAGAAAGAATAACCGCTTACAGAAAGGCATCTTCTGTCAAGTTTTCACCAACAGGTTTTCCCGCCCAAACTTCTGCTATAAGTAGAAGGATAATTCATGTATAATTCTCAAGTTACATTCACTTCACTTACACTTCTTCTTCTTCAAAAAACCTATACTTATTCTCACGCCGGAGGGTGGTCATGGAGAGAACCTCCATTCTCTCCGCAGCGAGTCTAACGGTGGTTGTTTTGCAGTTATTGTGAGAAGAAGAAGACCAGTCACCCACGAATCAGATGAGAAGATCTAACCCCCTTTATGCAGATTCAAACCCCCTGGCTTAGTTGATTCCGGTCAATTAAACCAGTGTTTCTTCATTGCCGCCCACCGATTTCTCAGTTTTATTCATTTCTTCTTGTTTCGATTCATTTTTTTCTCCATCCTCTGTCTCATATGGCAGAGAAATCAACAATTCACCCATCAAGTCCTCGATCCAGAATCAAGGGCACGAAAACCCAAGATGTCTAGATCGACGGAATCATGGGAAATAACGACAGCAATAAAAGTCATCTGGAAGGGAATGACCCCGTGGTACAAATGGGAGTTCATAATCGTCTAGATATACTCAGGGAGGAAACTCCAGAGTACTGGTTCAACAGGTTCCAGATCGCCATGAACCAAATTTTTGCACAAAACGTTAGATCTGAGTCATCAAACAATAGATCTGATATTCAAAAAGTAAGTAAGGGAAAACCTGACACTTCAACATTGGACCCACAGTCGACTTGTCAGTGGGACATCCAATTCAGTAGTCAAGGAGATATGGTACGAAAATCAGAGGATACCAATCACCAAGGAGTCAAACCAAAGTAGATAAACATGGTACAAGGAGGTCTCTCACGAAGGCCTAACAAACGAAGTCATAATCAACATTGGAGAGAGCAACAAGTTGTATTTCCTGTCGTCCCCGGAGGTCCTCAAGAAGAACGTCCAGTAATTATCACCGGTATCTTCGGCCATTACCGAACTGATTATATGTTCATAGATCTAGGAAGTTCAATGGATATAATCTATGAACAATGTTTCAAACAACTTGATCCAGAAGATAAGGCACGCTTAAAACCAGTTGATTTCCCTCTCACTGGTTTCTGCAACGAAACTGTTTTTCCAGCTGGGACAAATCGCTTTCCCTGTGACTCTCTCAGATGACGAACACTCGCGCACTGTCACAATGAACTTTATGGTCATGCCAGCAACATCACGTCATGATGTTTTACTGGGAAGACGATCCCAAAGAGAGTTCAGCATGATCACTTCCATACCACACGCCGCTTGTGGTTTTCCGACAGAAACTGGGGTAGCAATTCTATATTCCAGTAAAGAAGTTATGTACGTGGATGATGAACCACCAGCAAAGGTTGCCAAACCTTCAACATCAAACGAACCAGAAAAATGGGTTCTCAACGAAGAACATCCGGAACAAACCATCTTGTTATGGCACGCCATCTCCTCGGCAATCCGGATAAAACTGAAGGAACTACTCTCCAACAACATAGACATCTTTGCTTGGTCCCTGACGGACATGACTGTAGTGCCACGAGACATAGCGCAACACTGTTTAAACGTCCGACCTTCAGCAGAACCCGTCGCACAAGGAAGGCGCAGTCTCAGCGCAGAAAAAACGGAAGCGATGAACGAGCAAGTAACATAATTGATTAATGCGGGGATCCTGCGCGAAGTACAGTAGCAAACCTGGGTAGCCAACCCAGTAATGGTACAAAACCATAACGGTGGATGGCGCATGTGTGTCGACTTCAAAGACCTCAACAAAGCCTTCCCGAAAGACTGCTATGCACTCCCGGAAATAGACAAGAAAGTCGACTCTCTAGCATCCTTCCACTGGAAGTGTTTCCTAGACTGTTACAAAGGCTACCATCAAGTACAGATGAAAGAGGAGGATGAAGACAAAACAGCCTTCCGTACAGATAAAGGTATCTTTTGCTATACGAAAATGCCTTTTGGCCTCCGCAACGCAGGGGCTACTTACCAGCGCTTGATGGATAGAGTTTTCGGGGAAGACATTGGAAAAACAGTGGAATTTTATATGGACGACCTCGTTATCATGAGCCAAGAAGAGGAAACCATGCTCACGAACATTCAGCGCACGTTTGATTCTTTGCGCAACATCAATTTAAAACTAAACCTAACGAAGTGTTCCTTCGGGATGGAGGAGGGCAAATTTCTAGGGTTCATAGTGACCAGAGATGGTTTCAAGTTCAACCCAGAGAAAGTAGAGGCCATCCAACTAATGTCGTCACCCGCAACAGTTAAAGAAATGCAACGACTCTCGGGTCGATTAGCAGCACCAAACAGATTCTTGGCAAATCATGCCGCAAAATCTTATCCGTTCATTAGCACGTTGCACAATTGCGCCAAGAAGAGGAATTTTCAATGGACAGCAGAAACGGAAAAAGCCTTCAAGCAAATGAAGGAATGTCTGATCCAGTTACCAACTTTAACAGTGCCACGAGAGGAAGAGCCGCTAATCTTATACCTATCCGCAACGGAAGTAGCGGTTGGCGCGGTGTTAATGGTAGAAAGAGATGGCGTTCAAACTCCAATATACTACATTAGTAAGATGCTAACTGGCCCAGAGACACACTACTCTATGATAGAAAAACAAGTCCTCGCACTAGTGCACGCGTCACGATGATTACGCCGGTATTTCTCCGGCCATGTTATTACAGTACTCACTAATTATCATCTAGGTCAAATTCTATCTAAGCCCGATGTCACGGGGCGATTTGGCCAAATGGGCCATCGAGCTAGGAGGATACAATATCTTATACAAACCTCGACCGGCAATCAAAGGGCAAGTATTAGCGAACTTCGTCACCGAAGTTCCTATCGACAAAATACAAGAATGCGAGGCAATCCAAAACCCTATTCCAGTCTTCGACAATAGGGTTTGGACGTTGCACACGGACGGAGCTTCCAACGATGACGGTGCAGGTGCAGGCCTTCGACTGGTCAGCCCAGACAATCACGAGCTTACATACGCAATACGCCTAGATTTCAAAAGCACAAACAACGAGGCAGAATACGAAGCATTTCTCGCAGGCCTCCGTTTGGCACTTAAAATGGGAGCGAAGAACCTCGAAGCACACGTCGATTCAAAGCTAGTGGCGGAACAAGTCAAGGGTTATTACGACGCTAGAGGCGAAACTATGGCTTTATATTTGGAGCAAGCGCGAATGCTTATTAGCCAATTCCAAACGTTCAAGATAATCCATATAAATAGAAGCGAAAATAAACATGCAGACGCACTGAGCAAATTGGCCACCACCAATTTCAAACATCTAGCAAAGGAAGTCCGCATTGAGGTATTATCTAATCCATCCGTTCCTTTAAGGCAAGTAAACATCATCAAGGTCGGCAATCCATCCTGGATGTCCCCGATCATCATGTACTTACAGCATGGCAAACTTCCAGAAGGAAAAAGCGGAAGCTAGGAAAATCCAAAACAAAGCGCTAAACTACGAAATGGCAGACAACATCTTATACCGGAAATCATTCATGGGTCCACTCCTACACTGTGTCGATAAAATGGATGCTCAATATTTAGTCAAAGAAATTCATGAAGGATTATGTGGGATCCACGCCGGACCGCGCATGGTAGTGGCAAAGATAGTGAACGCGGGCTATTATTGGCTAGGGATGCACGTGGACGCAGTGGAACTATTGCGCAAATGCGCAGCATGTCAGCGCCATGTTCCAAAAACCCTCCGTCCAAAAAATCCTCTAGTCCCAGTTACCTCGGCATGGCCCTTTCAACAATGGGGTATCGACCTCGTCGGTCCTTTCCCTGACGCGCCAGGAGCAGTCAAATTCATCGTAGTAGCAGTTGACTACTTCACTAAGTGGGTGGAAGCTAAGGCATTAGCATCAACCACAGCAATGGTAATCCGCAAGTTCATATGGGAACATATTATATGTCGATTCAGATTGCCATTACGCATCATTTCCATTAATGGCACAAACTTTGCTTCGGAAGACCTTCAGAAGTGGTTTAAAGAAACGAAAATCGAGCACAGCTTTGCCTCTGTGGCACACCCACAAGCAAATGGGCAGGTTGAAAGCGTGAATAAACAAATAGTTGATGGCATCAAGGCAAGATTGGGAACTGCGCACAGGGGATGGGTAGATGAACTTCCTAGCATCTTATGGACCCATTGCACCATGCCAAAAACCAGTACAGAGGAAACCCCATTTAGCCTTGTATATGGTTCGGAGGCAGTAATACCAGCAGAAATCGGCCTCCCATCACCACGCATGATCGCCATGGAAAAATAAGATAATGAAAAAGAACGAAGGATGGATCTGGACCTTCTCGAGGAAAGGCGCGAGAATGCAGCCATCACAGAAACAAGGTATAATCCAAACTAGAAAAATACTACAACGCGCGCGTACGCGTGTGCACCTTCGTTCCAGGAGATTTCGTCCTGCGCGATAACAAAGCGTCCAACGCGGAAAAGCCAGGCAAATTAGCACCTAAATGGGAAGGACTGTACATCGTCCACGAAGTCCTAGGCAAAGGGGCATGCACCTTAAAGAGGCTTGACGGAACAGACGTTCCCCGCACCTGGAACGCGCAACAGCTGCGCAGGTGCTACATGTGTCCAAGACCAAGTCATCCGGCACAGAAGGCCAAACACTTATACAGGCAATATATTTAGTCTAATTATTCACTCTGTATCCATCGGCCCCGCGCCTTCTTAATACAAAGATTATCCTTACATATTTTATTGTTTATTACAAATTGCATGTAAATGCTTTTGGTACACGCGAAAACAACATGGTGAAACATTGTAAGCCTCATGAACGGTCTATCGGGCACAAGTCCCGCGCACAGTCCAGACCTACGTTCAGACATGAGCTCAATACCATTCTCATTCGCTTTACCTAGACAAAGTAATTATACACATGCAACATATTGTAATTCAAACACAACTTATATCACTAGCGCACCACGCGCAATAACAAAAAACATATATGCACAACAATGCATCGAAAAGTTACTTATGCAACAAAGAACATTAACAAAATTTACAAAACACAGCAGTGCATCAAAATAAAATAAACAAACTAGACACCGGGAAACATAGCAAAAACCTCGGCAGAGGTATACAATGCTGCCCCATACCATTCTAACGGGTGGAATTGACAATCAACTCATTTTCATCACCAGCAGCAGGTACCACCTGACTTCCGGCATGAATTACAGAGGAGAAATTGTTTCCACGACGTCGATACACTATAGAACATTGACTTTTCCGATCAACCGGAAAATGTTGAATTAGGACGTTAGCAGACAACCGGGTAACCCCTTCACCGTTAGCATTTCCAGAACAAAGGGGAGCACAACCCACCTCTGTAGACTTATAAAAACAGAACCAGAGGTTTCCCCATTTCCAGCAACTTCTTCCGGCGATAAGCCCGCAAGCAGAAGTAAACCTTCAGCAGCTTCGAAAACATTCAAGATTTCTGAAATTCTCTGGGAACGGAATTGACGCCTAACTTTCATATTGGCAAATTTGGTAATGTTTTATAGCTTCTATAAGTATATATAGTGCAAACAAAATGACGTCAGAGATGGCAGAAATTTTGATGATTAAATGTCAAATCATTCCCCTTTGAGACGGTGTTGCCACTGCAAAGTGTCATATCCCATTAAATACATCCTGACAACGTCGGCACGCATTCCAAAAGCTACAATTCAGTGAGAAGACGAAAAGGTAATACGAAATGCGTTTCCATTTTTGGGTGACGTAACAATAATCAAACTCATGATTAGAAAGCTTCTCGCCAAGTGAACAGTTCAAAATAAAGTAAAAAATTCAAAAATCTTCTTCAAGAAGATTTCCATTTTTTCAAAACCAAAAAATCTACAGCAAAAAAAAAGCACCTATCTCTCATACTCCAGTGTCCCACTTATTTGCATAAGAGCAACACTAGACTGGGGGGACTTGAAGGGGTAAGGTCCCAAAAACCTTGCTTCGAGTACTTGAGATCATACCACAACCTCATCCTTCTAACCCTTGAGAGACAACCTTACTAATAACACCAATGAGATTTATCGGCCGATACTCTCCAAGGTTGACCGGGCCGTTAACTTTAGGAATCAACGTAACAAATGAAGAACTAGCGCCTCTATTAATTACCCCATTTGCAACAAAATGTTGCATAATAGCAACAAAATCCTCGCCAAACAATGTCCCAAATCGCTTGAAAAACCGGAAGTTGAACCCATCCGGCCCGGAGCTTTATCGCCTCCACATTCGAAAACGACATCCTTTATTTCTTTCTCAAAAAACGGCTTGACAAGTTCTGCAGCATCATCTTCGGACAGCTCTCTAATCCCATAACAAGACATATTCGACCGAATGGAAAATTCTTCAACAAATCGTTTCTTAAAAAATCGATAGGCTTCTTTTTTCACCTCGGAAGGTTTAAAAACCCACGCATCATTAATCATCAAACCCGGTATGTTATTACATACCTTCTGTTTATTCACCATGCCATGAAAAAAGGCCGTGTTCTCATCGCCATCCTTCGTCCATCTCACCCGTACTTTTTGACTAAGATCTTTTGCTTTACTCCCTTCCAAATCTTGTAGTTTCTTGTTCGCTTCTACATATACCCATTGCTCGGCTTCCGTCAAATCTCTATCCTCAATCAATGCACCCAACTCCATGATATCTTGTTTCAAATGTAACTCCTCCTCAGTCTCTTTGATGATAATTTTCTTTCTCCATTCGGAAATCGCTTTACGAATCCTCTTGAACTTGTTCATGAGAATTAAATCCGGTGGCCCCTGACCAATGAAATCTTTAACAACATTTACCACGGCTTCTTCCAAGTCGTCCCTTGATAACCACGAATTGAAAAATCTAAAAGGTTTTGCACCATAATTACGCGCTTCCACCTTCAAAACTACAGGACTATGATCCGACTTATCTCTTCCAAGAGCACGATATTCCGCATTAGCCCACTCGTTTAACCCGTTCCACGAGATTAGAATACGATCAATCCGACTACATTTGTTCCCCGAGACAAACGTAAACTTCCTCCCTTTCAAATTATACTCGTGAAGGCCTACCTTGTCAATAAACTCATTGAACTCATTACTAACCGACGCAATAAACTTTGAATTTCTTCTTTCCGTTCAGTCCCTAACACAATTAAAATCTCCCCCAACTACCCAATATCTATGATCTTGAACAATAATACACTCTAACTCGGTCCATAGTAACCTCTTATCACCTAGTTTTTGGGGTGCATACACATTTATAAAGACCATCTCCTTCCCAGTATCCTTCAATTTTCCATAAATACATAAGAAATATTTATGCCTCTCTACCGACGTCAAAGCAAACCTTTTTGGTTCCCATAACGAAAGCAAACCTCCAGAACGACCTGTAGCCCTAACCCAATCAAATTCACACTCCCCGTTACCCCAAAAAGACCCAACATTCACCCCATCCAACGAACCGAATTGCGTCTCTTGTATCATAATAAAACCCACTTCATTAGCTACTCTTAATCCACGTATCCACGAACTCTTCCCATGACACCCCAACCCACGTATGTTAATGGACAAAACATTCATTTATCAACACATTGAAACCCTTCATCATTAATTACCTTCTCAAGAGCAACTTCGAAGTTTTCCATATTAGTGACTCCCACAACATTTGCCATATGCAGCGTACCATTAACTTCTACGTTGAAACATTCTTCGTGACAATTTGTCTCTGATTGATCTTCGACCAATTCATTCTCAACACTACTGGGCCGAACTTGATTCTCCTCATACTAAAGATCTCTATTCAGATCTGGTGTTAGAAACTCACCAGCAGATCCCTCTGAATTATTGATTTCAGCATTAACTTGTGCATTACAGCTCACATTAAAAATAAATCTATCCATGTCAAATGGGTAGTTATTATCCCTTAATCCTATTTTAGGTCGTTCTACTCCCTTATCCTCACTTGTATCAAACACCAATAACACATACAAGCCACCCACATATCTAATCTTTATCCGATATTAAGAAAGTTTCATAAGAATATTCCTCAACTCCGTAAGCACAGGGAAACTTTTCACACAGCCAATTAAACCACATTCAAACCATTCTCCGAAAGCTTGAATATTAGTGTCCACATTAATCTCAAACAACCCTAGATCAGGTTCCTTATTAATTAGACTATCCCGAAACGTCCTTACCCCATTAGTATTCGAACTAGATTGATTCACCACCTTGTGTTAGGATCTGAGTTTCTTAGATTGTGTTGTTTAATAGAGATGGAAGATGAAACAAAGATTAATGTGCAGCAGAAATGGAAATAAACTTTAACACACAATCAAAGAAGAACAGTTTTCAGCAAACATGATTTTCAACTATGCATGCATGCAACTAGACTCCCCCTCAGCCCGAGCTCACTAATTTGTTCGTACAAGATGACTTGGTGCAAAAGAGCTAATGGAACAGTAGAGGTACTGTTCTATTTATAGTACAATCCAAACCACTGGGCATCTTAGCTAACGTCACCTAGATAGTGGCATCTAACAACCTCTAAACACTGATCATACAAAACACTGATTATAATAAATACTGATTATATAAAAACTGATGCAGCTTCCCACTGTTGTAGCCTAAGCACTGATGTTGAGGATCAGTGCTTTCTTCAAAGGGTGATCAGACCTTGAGTCAGCAGTGCTTTTATCTTCATCAGTACTTGAGAGACATCAGTTGTTAGAGCTTCAGTCTTTATTCCTCAGCAGTTCTTTGACAAACAGTTGTTATGAAGGATCATCACTTAGAAATCATCACCTGATAGATAACCACTGTCATTGGGAAGAATCTAGGACACGCACTGCTTATTGTGATCAACTGTTGAGAACCAGTTTTGGCTTTCCATATCATCTGTTCTTCTGGCTTGATTGCATGGGCTAACAATCTCCCCCTAGAATAGATGATGCCAAAACACTTCCTTATTCTTGATCTTTATTCTCTCATCAATTTTTCCCTAACTTGGCCTTTGAATTGCAGCTCAAAATTAAGGGAATCTTCATCATCTTCATCCCTGTAGAGTTGAAGGTCTAAAAGATCTAGGAGATCAGCTGCATTCAGACCTAATGCATCCTCCCTTGAAATATGTCTAACTCTTCTATTGGACTTGAGCAAAGTCAATACATGGGTCTTTTTATCAGACTCTCACTTTAGTATTTTTTAGTACAATGGATTTCTTGGGTGAGATTTTATTTGATGAGAGTTCGGTGATGGAGGCCTGCTCATAAACCTTTTGGCAATTTCTTACAGCTTTGATGAATCAGGATTCTCTTCAATCATTTGCTTGATGACCACTTTCATAATGTCAGCTTCTCCCTGTGCATCTTCCTCATCTATCTACTTTTGCCTTTTTCTTTGATTCAAGGCAATGGTGGATAAGTCAGATGATGTGAACAGTGTTTTTAGAGAGAGGGCATGCTGCTTTGGCTTATCAGCGGTTTTGCTTTTGTATGCTGGTTTCTTTGGTGCTGTAGGATCTGTTTCTCTTAGTTTCTCCAGCTTATCATAAACTTGATCAATGTACTGCCTAGACCATTTTGATATGGCCTTTGCTGATCCATATTTTGCTGCAACCAACTCAGCTCTCTTCCTCTTGTATTCTAAAGTGAGTTCTGCACTGGATTTCTTGAACTTATTCCAGTCTGGTGCGGATCTCTTCATCTAAGGATCATTTTTTATTCTTTCAATTCTGTTAATTTCAGCTTTGAGTGCCATGAGTGGCCAATCTTTAAATTGTTCAACTTTGGCAGGATAAAATTTATCTCTCATGATAAGCTCTAAGTAATCTTTCCTCAGCTTCTTTTGTAGATAAGCATTTGGTGGTAAGTTTGACATCTCTTTTCTTAAGTCTCTTGCATAGTCTTCCAATTTCTTGACTTTACTAAGCCCATGCTGCATTTGACTTGAGATGTTACTATCACCTTGCCATAAACCTTCATATTTAGCTTGCAATTCAGCTTTCCTGGCTTAGAGTTTCAGATACTCTTCCATGTTCTTTGGAGGTCTAAAGCCATGAAGGGATGGGAACTTTCTTTTAGCTAGATCATCCACTATGTAGAATTGCCTCATTTCATCTTTCACTGCATGCAATTCCAAAGGATAATTCACAGCCAATGGGATGGTTCTTGAAGGATCATGACTTTCAAGTATTTGTGGATCAACAAGTGGATTTGATGATGGTGATGGTAGAGGAATGAATGGTCCAGGGTTGGTTTGAATGAAAGGTGAAGATGATATAGGAATAGATACAGGGATATCATCATCATTCACTTGAAACTTTCTTTTTCTTTTGTAAACATTTTTAGGAGAAGGGGTTTTTGTTGGAGACTTGGAAATAGGAATGAGGATAGCTTGGGAAGGAAATTGAAAAGTGGTGGATGGTTGACTAACAACTGGTGTTTCAACCGTTGTTGTCATAACAACTGTTGAAGTGTCAACATTTGTTGCAGTGTTGGCTGGTATTGGTGAGGATGGTTTTATTGAGGATGGTTTTGTTTTCTGCCTTTTGGTAGGTTGTTTTTGTCATGGTGGTGTTGGTTTGGGTGTAGCAGTGGATGGCCTTTTAACACCCGCAGTGGTTTTAGGACCATCTGTGGTTGATTTTGGTGGCGAGGGTGATTTTGGATATGTGGCAAGTGGTGGTTTGTTGTGCTTATGAGATTTTCTTCTTATTGAAGTACCAACATTCTTTGTTTTGATTTCCCAATCCTTCATTTCCTTTTGTTCCTTTCTCCACTCCCTTTCCTTTGTTTCCTTTTGATTTTTAATAGTCCTTTTATCTTTAGCCACTTCATCTGCTTGAATGTTTAGGGTGTCATCAATTCCCTTTTCCTTTTCTTTGACATATGTTTCATCAGTGGTTTCAGAGGACTTTTTCTTAGACTCCGGCTTTTGAGTTGGCTTTTTTCCTTGGAGTAGGTCTGCCAAACTTCTTCATATCATGTTTCTCCCCCATTTTAGCATCATCAGCATCATCTTTGTAGATAGGTGCAGGGGTAGTGCCTGTCATTTTTGTCAAAGCTTCTTTGATAACCTTGATATCTTCCTGAGTATCTTTGTACCTTGCATCAACCATATTTCTGAGTAGTGCCATTTGATTATTGTGTTGAGTTTCTGCAAGTTCCCTTTCAGCATTGAGGATAGGCTGAACTGCATTCTAGAGCTCTTGGGAGGATTGTTGTGGTGTTGGCTGAGTTTTGGAAGCTTGAACCAGAAATTGAATAGATGCATTCATGTTTGCAACAGTTGTTTCTATGGTAGAGAGCCTCTCCATCAATTCTTGGTATTTTAAAGCATCACCTAAATGAATGGGATCATCTGATTTCCTACCAGTGGTAGTTGTATCAGTTGTTGGACCAGGAGAAGTCTCCAATGGTTCATCAGCTGATGCCCCTTTTTCTTGGTACTGGGGACTTCCTACTGCAGTGGTTATCTTGGAAATCTCACCAGTGGTTAGCTTAAACACACCAGTGGATACCTTGATAGCATCAGCAGTGGTTGCCTTCAAGGGAGTCTTACTTATGTAACTACTGTCCAGATGTAGATCAGTGGATCCAACATCTTTAGTAGCTGCTCCACTTGAACTACCAACAGGAATTTCATGAAATTCCTGTGGTGTAACCTCCTCAGCTGTTTGTGGGATAACCAAATGAGGTGATTCAGACACAGCTATTGTTGAGGTTGTACTCTCTTTAATGGGTGATTAAGAGGGGCTGTTTTGTGTCTGAAGCTCAATGGCATCAAACAGAGGTTGAATGGATGGTGGAAGTTGAGATGTAGGGATATGAGTTGAAAGAGAATTTGCCCCGGGAGGAGGGCTATTAAGCATACTCTCAAGTGAGGGTAATGCTTCATATTGTGGTGTCCCTGTGCATACAACATGTTCCTTTTGTGAGGAAGCATGAGGAGTTGAGGCTTTGGGTGGAGATCTTTCCAACTGTTGTGAGGAGTGGTTGTTGGTGACTTTTATGTGGTCACTGGGTTAACTTCTGGGATCTCATCTTCCAAAAGACCCTTTTTGGTGGGTTTGGTGGGCTTTTTGGATTTTTTCTTGGTCTTTTTGGGAATTGTTGGTGGGGGTTGCACAACAGTGGTTGTGCTGCTATGGTCACCAAGAGCAATTGACTCCCCTGCTTGTGTTTTGGAAACTTTTGACTCTTTAGCCATCAGGCGAGTAAATGTTTCAGATGAAAGACTGTTTATTTGAAAAGGTGCACCTTTTACAAGTACTTGTACATTTTCTTTTGGGATTTTCTGTTGCAAATAATAACTCAAAAATCTCGGAAATAATAAGAAAGCTAGTGGCTTCTTTTCCTTAATGTTTTTCATCTTATTGACCAAATCATTAAAAATTTCTTGAAAGTAATTGAAATCAGTTTTAGACATGATTGCATACCCCAAGTATTGGATTTTCAGAGGAATTTCATTAAAAGCAGTTGTTTTATTTGAAACACAGGTAAGTAGGGTATGAAACGGGAATTTCATGGGAGGTGGAAATTTTCCATTTTGCATAGTTGCTTTTGGGCACTGTCCTTCATACCCTCTTTCAATCATGTCCCTTTGATACTTATCTTTAGGGAAAGAAGTTTTACCTGCTAAGTCATTTATCTGAAAAACCTCTTATATGGTTTGAGGTGTTATTGGGACCAAGATATCTCCTACTTTTGATGTAATTGCCCAGGCCTTTTTATCTTGAATATCAAGGTTTGCATTTGCCCAGAAGTCACGTAGGGTATCTTGATAAATGGTAGTGTTGCAGGTCAGCAAAGTTTTGTACTTTGATGATGATAAGGCATCAATAACATAGTGAAACTCTGTATTTGTACTTTATTTTGCAAAAGTACAGAGAAAATTGTGTGGGTTTTTGAGATTTAGAGTCATGGTGATAGTGGAAATTGCGAATGATTGAGAGAGAATTGAGGAGAAGAGTGTATCCGCTTTTAAGAAATTTGAATTCGATACGGTGGTGAAAACTCTGTTTGGGGGTTTTATCAGGGTTTTATTAAGATGAAAAAGTGAATGCTGACGTGGCAGCGTTTTCAAAGATCAGACGGTGAATAACTGACTACGTGGCAACCTCTGATGAAAAAAGCGGAAGACAGTTGTTTTGACAACCACTGATGGACAATATCAGTGGTTTGAGAACAGTGAATAACATGGACAGTGGCTGATTTTAACTATCAGAGGATAGACATCAGTGGTTGAAACACTGATGTTTAAACAACAGTGATTTGGAGGAACAGTGGTTGTCTTTCAACAGCAGTTGTATTATCAACATCAGATGTTTGAAACAATCAGTGGTTGTTAACAGACTTTTGAGGATTTATGAAAAAATTTCATTTTAACTATTTTTAAGGATGGATTTTTGATTTTCTGAAAACATTTTAATGCTTTTTATTCATGGAAAACGAAATTTTGCTTGTTAATCCATATTAAGCATGCTAATTGTAAAGATCAAGCTTTCAAAGGTAGATGTGTCTAATGCTTTTGTTAGCACATCTGCCAACTGATCCTTAGTTGGAACATGATGTAGAGAAATCAAACCTTTTTCATAGCAATCCCTCACAAAGTGATGTCAGATGTCAATGTGCTTGGTGGTTGAGTGTGAGACTGGATTTTTAATGATATTTTCAGCTGCTTGACTATCCAACATAAGAGGTTTCTTTAAAGCAGTTATACCAAAATCCAGCAATTGATTTTGAAGCCACAACAGTTGGGTTGTATAGCTTGCAGTAGCAATGTATTATTCCTCAGCAGTGGATGTGGAAATAGCTGCTTGCTTTTTGCTTTGCCAAGACACTAAACAATTGCCTAGGAATTGACACCCCCCTGAAGTAGACTTCCTTGTTGTGTTACATCCAGCAAAATCACTGTTTGAGAAACCTGAAAGATTAACATTCCCATTAGCAGGGTACCAGATACCAAGTGTGGGAACACATTTTATGTATCTGAATGTCCTTTTCACAGCTATGAGATTAGACTTCCTAGGTGATGATTGGGATCTTGCACAAACACATGTTGCAAACATGATGTCTGGCCTGGATGCAGTTTGGTACAATAAAGATCCAATCATGCTTCTATAAAGAGTTTGATCAACCAAATCATCTTTCTCATCAGACATGATCAACTTTGTGGTTGCCATGGGTGTACTACATGGTTTATAATCATTCATTTCAAATTTATTTAAAAGTTCTTTTGCATATTTGCTTTGATGAATGAAAGTGCCATTTTGCATTTGCTTAACTTGGAGACCAAGAAAGCATTGTAGTTCACCCATTGCACTCATTTTAAACTCTGTTGTCATGAGTTTTCTAAACTCTTCACACATTTTATTACATGGGCTTCCAAAAATGATGTCATCCACATAAATTTGGACAATCATCAAGTCTTTTCCTCTCCATTTTAAAAACAATGTTTTATCAATTTTACCTCTTGTGAATCCAATAGAGATTAGAAAAGTGGAAAGAGTTTCATAACAGGCTCTAGGTGCTTGTTTCAGGGCATACAAAGCTTTGTTTAGCTTGTAGACATGATCTGGATATAATGGATCCTCAAAACCTGGATGTTGACAAACATATACCTCTTCTTGAATTTTGCCATAGAGGAATGCACACTTGATATCCATTTAATACACCTTAATTTTGTGGTTGACAGCAAAGGCTAAGAAAAGTCTGATAGCTTCAAGTCTTGCTACAGGGGCAAAAGTTTCATCATATTCAATGCCCTCTTCTTGTCTAAAGCCTTGAACCACAAGCCTAGCTTTATTCTTGACAACAATGCCCCTTTCATCAGTTTTATTTTTGAAGACCCACTTTGTGCTAATAGGATTTACATTCTCTGGCAGTGGTACAAGCTCCCAAACTTGTTGTCTTTTGAACTGATGGAGCTCTTCTTGAATAGCTTCTACCCAACTGTTGTCTTTCAATGCCTCTTGGTACTTGACTGGTTAATGGAGTGATAGAAAGCCAGCAAAAAGGCAAATGTTTTGGGATTGACTTCTTGTGAGAACCATTTCATTGATGTTGCCAATGATTTGATCCGGTGGATGAGACTTTAGGTAGATTAGATCTCCCTTGTATGGAACAATGGCATTAAAGTGTGAAGGCTGCAGATGTGAATCATCTGAGCTAACATCTGTTGGTGACTTTGATGATCCAACATCTGTTTGGAATGGAGGTGGAGGAATAGGAGGAATGGGTGTGATACAATGTTGATTTTTATCCACTATTGGTAGATTTTTATCAACAATGGTTGTGAATGATGTGGTGGCAGAGGTTAAAGGGCTACTTTGATCAACAACTGTTGATGCAGCAGTGGTTGAGCTCTGATAGCTGTTTTGACATCTGCTGCTCTGGTGGTGGATGCGAATTTGTGTTGTGGAATTACAACTTCATATCCATAATCTTGTGGTGGAGATTGTGGTGTACCAGCAATGTTAGTCATGACAGACACTTCTTCAAAAGTAAATTTATCAAGGTCAAATAATTCAGCAGGGTTTGCTAGAATTTTCAGTGAAGAAAGTTCATTGAACTTTACATTCAAAGTCTCTTCCACACACTTAGTCCTAGTGTTGAACACTTTATAGGCTTTAGCAGTGGTTGAGTATCCCAGGTGGTAACCACAATCTACTTTGGCTGCAAATTTTGAAATTGAATCTTTTAGGTTTAAAATGAAACATGGACAACCAAAGACTTTAAATTATGAGATCAACGGTTTGATTTTAAACAGAGTTTCATAGGTAGTCTTTTGATGACTAGGGTTGATCAAAACTCTGTTCTGGACATAGCAGGCAGTGTTTACAGCGTCTGCCCAGAAAGTTAATGGCAAACTTGAATCTACAAGCATGGTTCTAGCAGCTTCAATCAGAGTTCTGTTTTTCCTTTCAACTACCCCATTTTGCTCTTGTGTTCTTGGGATGCTGTACTGCCTTACAATCCCTTTTGACACAGAGAAGGCATCCAACTCCTTGTTTCTAAACTCTGTTCCATTGTCACTTCTGAAGATTTTTACTGGAAGGTCAAATTTCTTTTCAACCTGTTTAACAAAGTCTTGCAAAATGCCTGCAGTCTCATCTTTAGAATGTAAAAAGTAAGTCCATGTAAACCTAGAAAAATCATCTACAATAACCAAACAATATCTTTTCTTTCTTAAGCTCATGATTTTTACTGGGCCAAACAAATCCATGTGTAGCATTTGCGGACACTTGGTTGTTTTGGACTCTTCAATGGACTTGTGTGAGATTTTATGTTGTTTACCTTTTATGCAGGAAACACAATGCTCAAAACAATTAAATAATTTTTTGTGGAAGACCTCTTACAAGGCCTCGTTTTGACAAAGAAGTGATTGTCTTGAGATTTGTGTGTCCCATCTGTGTCATAATTCTGTCTATTTGTTAGAGGCAGCTGAGAACAGACAGGCATCCGTTATAGGGCTCTCTTTTGACAAATCAACTACATAAACATTGCCACTCCTTTGAGCAACAAGTTGAGTTTTTCCATTGGCTATTATTTCTTCCTTTTTGACCATTTCTGGACCAACAATCTTGCAACTCTCCTTAGTAAAGAATGACCCATAGCCTTTGTTACTCATTTGTGAGACACTAAGGAGGTTGAACTTTAGATTGTCAATGAGATTGGAATTTTCAAACTTGACTTTTCCAGACTGAACTGTTCCAGACCCCAACACCTTTACCTTAGAATTGTTACCAAAAGATATATCACCCCCTCCATGATTTTTGAATTCTTTGAGTAGGGCTCTACATCTAGTCATGTGCCTGGAGCCTCTACTATCTACATACCAAAGACTATCTAAGCATGTAGAAGCTCCCTGTACATCAAGTAAATAATTAGTTCAGGAGGGTCTCCAAAGCCAATAAGGCTTTGGATGGGGTTACAACAGAGTCATTATCAAGTCCAGGAATATGGACAATGGTTAGCTCAGGGGTTTGAACAGTTTTTGAACAATGTTTTTCTAACCACTGTTGTGGACCATTTCCTGTCAGATGTTGAAATCCAAAAGGATGCCTGTTCACTTTTGGTTTAGAAGGCCTTTTGTATGCCTCATAAACAGGTGGGACCTTTTGGTATGGAGGTTGACCTTTTCCTCTTTGGTATTGATTTGAGGGTGGTGCATCTGTCACTTGTACATCTCTTGGAGCAGAGTTTTTGTTCAGCTATTTTGTAACAGCTGTTTGGACATGCACAAAAGGTTGTTGTTTCATGATGGGTTGTTTTGATGAACTCACAGGTGTTTTTTATGTGTACTCTTTTCTTTTAACCTCAAAAGTTTTGAGGTACACACACTCATGAGTAAGATGATTTGTTTTACCATAAATTGTGCACATAGGTGCAGGCTCAATGATGCTTGTTTTGTTTATGTCATATGCTTTTAAGTGAAAACAATCTTTTGTAGAATGATTTCTCTTCTCACAAAAATCACAAAACAAGTTTTTGATCTTTTCTTCCTCTTTCTTTTTCTTTCTCAACAGAGTTTTTAACCTCTGTTGGGATGTCTTTCAGAGGAATGATCTTAGCGTTGGGTGCTTTGAAACTCTCAATGGTGGAAAAATCCATTGGTTTGAAATTTTCAAGGATGTCACACTCATCTGACCAGGTGGGTTTGAATTGATATTTTTCTATCTCTTCTAAGGTTGATGACCCACCTGATTTTTCCAAGATGATTTTGTTACCACTTTTATCAGTGATTTTGATTTCTTGACCATCCTTGTTTGTTGGGATTATCTCAACTGAACCAGACTCATTTACAGCAGTGTTTTCAACTTGGTCATTTTTCCTGAAACCTATGCCAAATTTTACATTGCTTTTGATCTGTTTTCTAACATCAGCTCATAACCTTTGTAGGATTCCACCCATTTTTCACAAGTGATTTGGGTGGATTCCAACTCTTTTTTGCAAGCATGATATTTCTCTATCATGGCTTGAAGTTGGTCCTTGGTTATGCTGTGTTCATGTTTAAGACTGCAGATCTCATTATCTTTTTCAAACAATTTGCTTTTCAGTTCTTTAATGGACTTTTCAAATTGTACTTCATCTTTTAAAATTTTGTCTCTAAGGTTTTCATTCACCTCTTTAACATTAGCAAATGCTATGATGCATTGTCTGAACATAGGTTTTTCAAGACCTGAGGTGATACCTTAGCTGCAGCCATCATGGCACAGTCACATACATTCTCACAATCACTGGTGTTCTTCTCCGCTTCTTCTTTACACCATGGGTCAGCAAGAGGTTCTATCAGTGGTTTGGGTTCCTTCTCTAACAGGTGGTCACCAACAACAGCTATAACCACTGCTTCAGCAATTTCATCCACTGTTTCATCACTAGATTCTTCTTCTTCAGTTTCCAACCCTTCTGGAATTGACTCTAATGCTGCAAAACAAAATTCATCACAAGTAGCATCATTCTTAGCAAATAGAGCAAAATTTTCATCAGATAATTCATCAGGCATGCTACTCCAATCAACAAAGCCTTGGGTAAAGAAGCTTTGCTGACTGGCCTCTACTGGAGCAGATGTTTGTGCAGCATGTTGTGGTGCAGGTTGTTGCACTTGGACCTGAGAGACTGGGGCTTGGACATACTGAATTTGTGGGACAGGAGCTTGAACATATTGCACTGGAACATGTGTTACAGGGTGTGCATAATGAGCAATGTTTACATGAGTAGCAGGGGTATATTGGGAATAATGCACAGTGTTTTGTGTGTTTTGAGGTCTAGGGCTAGGATGTGTTATGATTGGTCCACTATTTTGGCTTCTACATTCTCTAGCAAAATGTCCTAGCCTATTACACTTGTAGCACTTTAGTTTTGATTTATCCAACCCTACTTTTAAATTCCCATGTAACCCCGGAAATTTTCTTCCTGTTCTCTTATAAAACTTGCTGGTTCTTACACTCAGCAGTGCCAGTTGGTGCAATATGTCCATTTCCTCCAGATCAGTAGGATCAAAGTGCTGGAGATCATTTAGTTCAAAGGATAAGTTACCAGAATTCTGGTTTCTCCACTTGATGTGAAAGCATAGTTGGTTGAGTAAGAATCCGAGTTGTTAAAAGCTCCACCAGCAGTTATGTCAATGTAATGATCATAACTCTGATCCTTACTACTACTAGATTCTTCTTGACCCAGAAGTGATGTGCTACCAAAGGTGTAATCATCAGCAACCTTCCTGATTCTTGTAACATCTTTTTCTAGTTCAACTCTCTCTCATAAGTGAGGAGTCGACCATGAAGTTGGGTCAGACTTAATTCTTTGAATCCAACATCCCTATTATTTTCAATAACCTATTCTATTCCACCGAATTGCTCTTTTAGAGCATCCCACAACTCTTTGGCACTGTTACAATGTAACAGTCTAGCATAAATGTCATTAAGAAGAGCTGAGGCTACAATGCTAAAAGCCTTTGCATCTAGTTCATTTTTTTGAAAATCTTGTTCTGAGTAGTTTTTTCAGAGCTTTTAGGCACAAAGCCTTTGGGATCTTCACTACTAGGCACCATTGGAATGTGTGGTCCAAAGATGACTGACTTCCAGCATCCGGTGTTTTGATGAGCTAACACATGGCCCATCCTACGTTGCCAAATATCGTACTCGGATCTGAAAAGCATAGGTGGCTTGAATAGTGTTCCTGTGTTGTGAGGGTCGTGTGATTGTGATGCCATCTTGGTTGATTTTACAAGATTTTTTGAATAATACTTTGTACGTGATTACCTTTTACTCTGTTTTTTCAACTGATACGAATAACTTTAAGTATCAATGGATTTGAGCTGAACTTTTATGTCAAATTGATTGTTAGATCAAATTTGACTGTCCTAAGCTCTGATACCAATTGTTAGGATCTGAGTTTCTTAGATTGTGTTGTTTAATAGAGATGGAAGATGAAACAAAGATTAATGTGCAACGGAAATGGAAATAAACTTTAACACACAATCAAAGAAGAACAGTTTTCAGCAAACATGATTTTCATTAGTCGAAAGATTGTATCAATTACAAGGTTCAACTATGCATGCATGCAACTAGACTCCCCCTCAGCCTGAGCTCACTAATTTGTTCATACAAGATGACTTGGTGCAAAAGAGCTAATAGAACAGTACAGGTACTGTTCTATTTATAGTACAATCCAAACCACTGAGCATCTTAGGTGACGTCACCTAGATAGTGACATCTAACAAACTAACAACCTCTAAACACTGATCATACAAAACACTGATTACAATAAATACTGATTATATAAACACTGATGCAGCTTCCCACTGTTGTAGCCTAAGCACTGATGTTGACGATCAGTGCTTTCTTCAAAGGGTGATCAGACTTTGAGTCAGCGGTGCTTTTATCTTCATCAGTACTTGAGAGACATCAGTTGTTAGAGCTTCAGTCTTTATTCCTTAGCAGTTCTTTGACAAACAGTTGTTGTGAAGGATTAGCACTTAGAAATCATCAGCTGATAGATAACCACTGTCATTGGGAAGAATCTACGACATGCACTGCTTATTGTGATCAACTGTTGAGAACCAGTTTTGGCTTTCCATATCATCTGTTCCTCTGGCTTGATTGCATGGGCCAACACTTTGTCATCTTCTTTGGCTGCATGCATCGTATCTGACGTAATATCTTTATTCTTAACCGGTTGCCAAACAGGTTCCCCTTTTCGTTTCATATCCACCCCATCAACAAACCTAGCCAAAACTATATATAGTTTATAGCTCCCTATCCAAACATCCTTAAGTTTGCCTTCCACATCAACTATATTCCTTACGTTCTTAAACGACACGAAACCGAATCTCTTACCAAGTTTATCATATTTTCTAGCAATGTACGTACCTTGAATCTCACCATAACTCTTGAAAACCTTCATCAGATCTGCTGAAGAACATCGTGGCGGTAAGTTTGAAACAAAAAACTTTGTTGTCAACTCCGTTTCCTTGTTAACTTGTTGTTATTTCTGCCCTTTCCTTGTCTTGATCGGCACATCGTACCACTGATCTATATTGAATTTGTCCCTACCCGTCATGTTGGAAGAAAAACCCTAATCACCTATGCACCCTGATCTATATTGAAAAATAAATGTTTTTTTTTTTGCAAGTTACTGAAATAATGATATAGAAGCTAGTGTGATTGTTCTAAGGCTATTCAACATCAATATAATGAGATTAATAGTAAAGCATACCTTGACCACTAAAGCTTAGAAAAACATCATAAATGTTGTCATTAGCATTGTAGATGTAGAAATCAATAGCCATTGAGTTCCTAAGAACTCAAATATTAGAGGTGGTAAAACGAATGATAAATGAGAATGTGTGATGAATAGAAAATAGTGAATCTGAGAATTTTTTATGGGTTGGACTAGCTACAAGAAAGTCTTGAGAAAAAAAGAAGAAAGATACTATTTTATAGAGTGAATGGAACCATTTTTGTTAAAAAAAACAATATTCTATGATTTTTATTCAAGTTTCTCATGCATTAGTTGTGTTTTGTTAGTTTACAACTTTGTGCGTTAAAAGTACTGTTCTTTTGGTAAAAGACTGTTGAGGGGTCAGACATACATTACTCGCTTCTAACAAGTACATATAGTTAATTTGTTAGAAAATTAATTTTTGGTATTTCAAAATAGAGTAAATTTCAAGTTTTGTTCTTTATGTTTGTACCAAATTGCAGGCGGAAATTTGTTGTTTGTGTTGTTTTCACAGTAGTGTTGTTTAGAGAGAGAGGAGAGGGAGACAAATTGCAGGAGAAATATGAAAGCTTGATTTTAATTGAACAAAAATAAATTAAATTAAGTAGATTGAGAAAATTACCCTATGTGCAAGGCACATGACCAGATTTAACAAAAAAATTAACTGAGTTAGGGCTAAAAAACGTAGCGTGCAACATCTGTAAACATAAAGAACAAAAGTTATCAATTTTAAAGGCAAAAGACAGCCACCTGCAATTTTGTTAGTGCACTATGTCTATTGACTTCGTCTTGTATCTAGTCATGTAATGTAATAGGATAGAATAACCAGTGTTCGAGGTGCTAGAAACTGAGTTTAGTGGATATTATGCTAATTTCGCTTGAAACAGCAAATGGCAAGTTCAAGCGAAATCAACATTGTTATTTCGCTCGAAAGTGTCTTGGTTCATTTCAAGCGAAATCTCCACACTATATATAGAGCACTTGTCCGTTTCATTTGGAGCGGAATTAGAACTTGTAATCTGGTAACGAAGTGCTGCCAGATTGTCTCCAGGTGCTGTAATCACTATTATATCAACATACGAGACAGTTAAATTGTATCGAGCGTCCGTGTCATTGATTCCGCCTTTGATTCGGATAAACAACTCTTCTGATCGACTCAGTCAGGTCGTACAAAGATCCTACAAGTGGTATCAGAGCTCAGGAAGAAGAGTTCAGCTTGATTGCATCTATTTTCTGACTTCTACACCTTCTTTTTCAAATTGGACAAGATTTACCGGTCAAAATGGATTGAATTTTTCACAGTACATGCGAAACAGTGTTTTAACAAACCCTTGAGAGTTTCAGATTAAAACTCGGCTTAAAAGTGACAAAATTGGACCAAAAATGAGATTCCGCTTGAACGATTTTTTTGATTTCGCTTGAAAAGTTCAGCTGGTTCTGCTTCAAGTCGCTATTTCGCTTGAATTTAGTACCTGATTTCGCTCGAATCTACTATTTCGCCTGAAAATTCATCTGATTTCGCTTCAAAGAATGATTTAGCTTGAAGTTCTTATTTCGCTCGAAGTATCATCTAGTTATTTCGCTTGAAAGCTGATATTCCGCTTGAACAAGAGATTTCGCTCCAAAAGTGATTTCGCTTGAGATCCTTATTTCGCTTCAAAAGTGGATTTTTTGCTTCAAGATTTTTTTCACGTCAACTGAGTGTCAGTTTATTTCAAGTTGTTTGATATTGTTTAAACTGATTGTGTTTGTTTGATTGTCTTTATCTCCAGGTACTTTGATTCAAGAATTTTCATCATGGCTGAAGAGTTCTTCAATACTTTCTACAACGCGTTTACCTCAGATACGTTGGAAGCTTCAGATGTTACACCCAAAGCGATAATAAAATCCATCAAATACAATATTAAACATGAGAACTTTTATGGAACCTATTCGAAACCACCGAAGCTTGATAATATTGAGGATTTTGTTTGGTGGAAAGAAAGGTTTATCAACTGGACTAAAGCGTACGCACATGAAAGTTGGTTTTGCTTGGAGTTTGGCTATGATAAACCTACTGATGACAAAGGAGAAGAAATCCCGCTTAAAAGTTTTCAAGAAGAAGACAAAAGAAAATTCTCATATGAGCAGAAAATGATCGCCTTGATTCAACAATCGATTCGAGATGATATTTTTTCATTATTAAGTCATGATGGGTCTTCGAAATCTATATGGGAAGCTTTAAGGGTGAAAGCTGAGGGGGGTAAACAAATCAAGAAAAACAAAATTGCGTTATTAAAAAAGGAATTTGATTTGTTCGATAGTTTGAAAGGAGAGACTGTTAGACAAATGATTGAACGCTTTTGTCACCTAAAAATTGAGCTTGAAAGGTTTCAAATTGTGAAAACCAGAGAAGAAATAATTGACAAAGTAATTGAAGCGTTACCACGAGCTGATCAGTGGCAAACGTTTGTTTTTATTCTGAAAAATGATGCTTTGTATGATACAATTTCTCTTGATGTTTTGTTAGAAAAAATTGAAAGTCATGAGCTGGAATTGCAAAAGCAAAACAAGATGAGCAGTTCATCACATCATCAAAATGTTGGTCTGTATTACAAAGGCAATTTACCTTCGGTGAAAGCTGATAGTTCACCAAAGACAGCATTCAGTGGTGAGAAGATGAAAGAATCACAAACAACCTCATTGAGCTACAATTCTGGATATCATTCATCTTCAAAAACAAGTCCTGCAGAAGCAGAGGAGATATTGTGTAACATTGCTCTTAAACTGAAAAATTCTCCTGCAATGAGCATCAATGCAGCAAAGCAGCAAATGAGTTTCCTTGCATCTGTTCTGGAATCGTATGAAGGTCTGGTAGCTGGCAAAATTGGAAACTCCGAATTAACCAAAGAAGACTATGACCAGATTGATCCGGAAGAGATGGAACTCATTGACATACGTTGGTGTCTAGCAAATTGCATTCGCAGAGCTCAGAGATATATGGAAATTACTGGGAAACAATCTCTTGGTGGTGCATCTACAAAGCTTGGATTTGATAAGTCCAAAGTGACCTGCTTCAGATGTAAGCAGAAAGGTCATTTCAAGAGAGAATGTAACAATTCTGCAGTAGGTGGAAATGAACATCCATTCAATGATGACTATTACCGAAAGGCAATCTACCACCGAAGCAAAGAAGAGCCAAAAATGATTGATGACAAACCCAGAGAGAAATCAAGAGCTTGTGCTGTAATTCACGACGATGAAGGATTTGATTGGAGTCAAATTTGTCCTGATGAAGACCGTGTTGATATTCAAAAAACAGCTCATGGCAAAACTATATCAAAGAACAATCATTATGTTTTTGTTGCTGAAATAAAAGAGGAAAACAAAGAAGAAAATGTTGTTGCTGAGATAAAAGAGAAAACTAGAGAAGAGATTTTGAGAGAGAAATTTTCATTGTTGGATGCAAAATGGAGAAGATGCAGGAAGAATATGAAAATGTTGTTCGAAACAAAAGATGGGATAAGAAACAAGAATGTTTCGTCAACAAAGAAGGAGAACTAGTTGTTCCCAGAAGTGACATAGTTCACGATGATGTTCTTCTAGTAATTCCTCGATCCGGCGAATATTATTCAAATGTTGCAAAAGACAAAACATATGTAAAAAGGCTGGAAAAAATCATCAGAGATGCGATGACAACAAATCTGAGGAAGAGGAATGAAGAAAGAATGAAGAAGAATATTGAGAATATGGTGAATGATTTGAAGAAGGTAGCTAAGGAAGTCCAAGTCGAAGCAGTTAAAGAGGAAGATGTGAAGATTGTTGAAGAAGTGAAAGAAGAAGTTAAGATGAATGAAGAGGTTGAGAAAGCTGTTACTGAAGAACAGCAGGTTGTAGAAGATGAGAATAAAGTTGAAAATTTGATTGAAGAAGTGAAGAATGAGAATTTGAAAGCTGGTGATGTTGGTGATAAAATTGAGGTTGAAGAAAAGCAGAATGAAGCTGATCAGAATCAGACAGATGTAGCAGAAAACACTGAAGTGCCAATTACTGAGGTAAATTCTGATTCTGAAACTGAGATCAAAATCGTTGAACAGTGCAAGAAATGCATGGAAACGTGCAGTGCTTGTACTGAAAAAGACAAAAAGTTCAGAACAAGAGATCTTGAATTTACAAAAATAGAAAAAGTTTTCAAAAATAAATGCAAAGAAATGCTAGAAAACGAAAAGGTTTTGAAAGATAATAAAGAAAATTTTTCAGAAAAATGTAAACAATTAGAAAAAGAAAATGAAGTTTTGAAAGATAATGTTTTGAAAAAGACAGAAGAATGTGATAAAAAAGAGAATGTTTTTCAGGAAATGAAAAAGGAATATGATTCAATAAAATTGGCTTATCACATTACAAAAGAATCATATGAAAAAGTAAAAAGTGAAATGAAACTTATTCAATCAAGATTGAAATATTGTTCTGAAACAACTGATACGTATAAACGAAATTATGAAATAAAGCAACAAGTTGTTAATTCTTACATTGAGGATGTTGCTAAGCTTAAGCGTCAGATTGCTGATTTAGAACAGCATAATAACAAGTTAAAAAGTTATCACGCGTCGTCGTATGTGCTTGAACGTATTTTCAACATAAAACCGGGAGATGGTGAGTCTGAGCAAAACAAGAAAGGCATTGGCTCAGAATTTCATCAAGTTCCACCACCGGAAAAGTTTGTGTTTTATGATGATGAAAAGGTCGAAAAAGCTTTCAACATGGTAGATCAATTGCCAGATAACATTGACATAACCTATTCCAAATCTGATGATTCTAGTGATTTAGAGGTGGTAGGTAAGGTCGTTGAAAGTGTGTTGAAAGGAGAGTCAGTTGAAACAGGTAAATCTGAATCACAGGATGAAAATGAAGGTAATTTTCATGATGGATATCTGAAAAACCCAAAATCCGAGAAAAAGTTGAATGATGATTCAAAAGGATTGGTTTATACCATGATTGGATCGGACAAATTATTCTTAGATGTTGTATTCCCGATTCAGAATGTGATTTCAGAAAAGGTTGATAAAGTTTTCAAAATGGTTGAGATTGAGAAATTTGAGATTCAAAAGTTTGCTGGAAAAGGTCACAAAACTTTTTATAACAAACCTGGTTTCAAGAAGAAAAACATGAAAGCTGGGTTGGGTTATAAAAAGAAACAGAATTGGAAAAGAAATGAAACGCCGAATTATCAGGCAAAAACGAGTTTTGTTCAAGGAAAAAGTTTTGAAGAAGAGGAAAAATTCAAATTTAGACAACAGTCTAATGAAAAGTTTTTCGCTCAAAAGAAAAAGCAACAACCACAGGTCAAAGATGTTTAAAAAAGAACTTGTTTTAAATGTGATCAAATAGGACATCTTGCATGAAAGTGTCCGAATCTGAAATCTGTGGATGTTGACAAAAAGAAGTCTGGAAATGTTGAGAAACGGAAATCTGAGGATGTGAAACACAGGTCAACCAGATTTGATTCAAAACAAACTTGGAGATACAACACAAACAAGTTTGTTTCGAACCAAACTTGGAAATCAAACCCGAATAGGTTTGAGACTAGACAGACCTGGAATTCTCACACACCCAGAGTCCGAACAACTCAAAGTTGGAAAACATCAGTTGATATGACAAAACTAAATGAGTTTTGGAAACCAAAGGTTGTTGTTCAAAATCAAAAGGTTCAAAAAGATTCACATTTTTACAAAAGAGGTACTCCGAAAGGACAGACATGGAGTGCTAAGAAACAAGTAACTTTGGTAAAAGATGAAAAAGTTTAAATCAAAGTTGAAAAAGTCTTTGATGAGAAAGATTTTCTGAAGTTTAATGATGCATATTGTGTTGAAATGCCTAAGGTTCAAGAGACCTGGGCTAAATTGTTCAAGTAATCAAGTAGTCTAAATGTGCAGGTGCTCAAGAAATCTGAAGATTGTGAAAATGATATTCGGAGCAGCCTGGCACAACAAGGAAAGGAGGCTGCTAAGTCCTGTGTTGGTTAAAACAGGAAGTTTGTTTGTTTTCTGTATATAAATAAACAATATTTCAAAAAACCTAAAATTTGAAAAATTTAAAAACCAAAAATATGTTTTTTTTGTTTTGTCAAAAATTTGAAAATTACAAAAATATATGTTGATTGAATATGCCGAAACCCTCACGGCGGAACAATCATGATTAATTTCACAAGATTGAAAAACGGTTTTCAAACTGTAAAATATCAATGTGTTGTAAATCATGGGGGTATGTTAGATTTTCTGCAAATCAGTGCATGAAAAGCAGAAAATGGATGGCGAGACAAAGCTATCAGTGTTAGTTGTCAAATTTTCTTTAAATGGTTTTGCATTTTAGGGGGAGTATTGTTGTTAGAAAATACAAAAACATTTGAAAATTTGAAAAAGTCAAAAACATGATAAAATGGAAATTGAGTTTTTGTTAAAAAGAGGAAATGATAGTACATCAGTAGACAGTTACTGTACGCTAAAGAATTGGAAAGTCAAAATGTGTTAAACGATCTCACCGTGGATGTGTCGGTAGATTTTTATACATTTAGTAAACTTTTTCGGGATATAAACCTAAATTCAAACTTGCTTATTTTGTGGGGAACACTACTTGGATATATAGGTAACCCCTGAAATCTTGTTTGAAGGACCCCTCTTTCTGAGATACTAGGTCTTTATACTTAGTGATATCTGGGGTATTATTCCGGGACTTCTGATTTTGCGGAAGCAATGGCCTAGTCCCCGTATAATACTTTCTGCATGCTTGAAATATAGCAATCGCCCTCAGTACAAAAAAATGATGAAACATTGAAAAATGCTAATCATGTGCTGTTGAAACAAAAGATCCTCTAAAGGGGACTCACCTAAAGTCGAAGCCGTCATCTCTCTGCTGAACAGAAGTTCTGACCTGAGCTCTCATGGTTCTTCGCAATTTAATCCCTTACAGATATCATCTAGGTATACTCACCTGTAAGACTGAATATTGGGATCTGGATACGGGAGTATATTCAAGAGGTGGGACACATGAATGAGTTTAAGTTCTTAATTCACCTAATTCATATCCTGAATCAGTTGAAATTTGTGTGAAAATTTAAGTGGACCAGTATATCGACAATTTAAGTGAATTGTTTAATTCTTAATGTGTAACTAAGCTCAACGGTACTTGTGACTTGTCAAAAACTGATATGATCCTCTAATGCAAACTCAAAACAAAAATATTGCTTGTAAATATGTTTGTACATATTTCTTTATTGCTTTATATTTCAGAAATTACAAAAAGATTTTGATTGTGTTTTATTTTCGACAACCGATGTCTGAGTGCTGAGTTTCAAAATCTAAGTATGTTGATTGTGTTTCTGAAAATAAAACAAGTTCATTAATTTGAAACTTTAATTTTTACAAAAATCAAAAACAGCTTGTGATATCTCCAAGGTCATTAGTTTGGACTTGGAGGATGAACTGTGGGGGATTTAGATTCTTTTATTGTTAAGAAGGTCAGGTTTTTTATTCTGAAATTGCCAATATTCAAAAGATGTGTTAGTTTAGAAAGATTGAGTGAGCCAGGTTACAATTCCTGGATAATTGAATGTTTAAAATGTTGTTACTTATAAATGGATGAGTGATTGCAGGTAAGATTCCAGACTACGATCCTGAAAGCTGAGTCTAAGGGGGAGTCTGAAGACAAGCTTAAAGCAAGGGGGAGCTTGTAACCGGAAAGCAAGATGTCGATCCCTAAAGCACGGAAGCTTGACGAAAGGGGGAGCCTAAAGAAAGAGAGAGCCAGAGTTAGATCCTGGTACAACATTTGAAGATAGAAGCTGATCAAAGAAGATAAAGATTGATAGATGTTTACAGTGTTAGACAGAGACAGAGCATGAAGACTGATCAAGACTGAAGATGTGTCATGATAAAGACTCGACACTGAAGACTTCGTCAACATCCAAGGGGGAGTCTGTTAGTGCACTATGTCTATTAACTTCGTCTTGTATCAAGTCATGTAATGTAATAGGATAGAATAACCAGTGTTCGAGGTGCTAGAAACTGAGTTTAGTGGATATTATGCTAATTTCGCTTGAAACAGCAAATGGCAAGTTCAAGCGAAATCAACATTGTTATTTCGCTCGAAAGTGTCTTGGTTTATTTCAAGCGAAATCTCCACACTATATATAGAGCACTTGTCCGTTTCATTTGGAGCGGAATTAGAACTTGTAATCTGGTAACGAAGTGCTGCCGGATTGTCTCCAGGTGCTGTAATCACTATTATATCAATATACGAGACAGTTAAATTGTATCGAGCGTCCGTGTCATTGATTCCGCCTTTTATTCGGATAAACAACTCTTCTGATCGACTCAGTCAGGTCGTACAAAGATCCTACAAATTTGGTACAAACATAAAGAACAAAACTTGTAATTTACTCTTCAAAATAAAACAAATTAATGCAAACCAAAGCTTTTGATAACATATTATTTAAAACTTACAAACTTGAGAAGTTATAAACATAAAATAAAGCTATGTTTTCTTTGTATTTACATCATAAACCCACGTGTATTTACATCACCTATAACTAATATGATTTTCTCCCACACTTGAATAACTTTTTCATGGGACATCACGAACTTTTTTGATTGGTTAAACGAAGATTTCAATACTCAACATATAAAAGATTTCTAGATATTTTCTTGAGGTCCTAAATGCAATGATAAATTTCGCAAGAGAAGTTATAGTTCCAACATCTTTTAATGCAATCACAAATACCTCACCAAAAACTAAAACAAATATTCTCTGTTGCAATAGATGTAGTGGATGGAATTCTTGTATCAACAAACTTGTTACAAAAGAAGAGGAAAATGTGAATGCTTTCAAATTGTCTTAAAAATTTGTGATTTTGATATGATATTCATGTTCGTATGGGCCGCGGATGGTAGGGCATTGCACATGATTAACGAGTTTTAAAAGAAGTTGCATTTAACCCGACTTCCGACTTTCCTTTCCCCCCACCAGTCTTTAAATCATTCAAACGCGCTTGTATTTCTGCTAAGACAGAATCACCCGTTAGTTTCTTAACTGACCCATTGGAAGGGAGATCTACCCTTCGACCAGCTGACATTTTGGTCTTTGGATAAGTAGGAGGAAAACATGCATGTGTGGATCTGACAGGGGTTTCCCCGCTTGTGGGCTTAGGGGGTAGTGCTTTCATGGTGGGCCAGGCTGCTTCGAGAAAAGTGACCAAACACTAGAAAGCATGCCTTGACAACCATCACATGTTTATCCCATTTGCTTTTGATACTTTCGATTTCCTGGCGCCAGAGAGGTTGGGGACCTACTTAGTCGAGTTCAAAGGGTCATGCATAGTAATGTTATGACCCAGATATCTATGGACGTAGTTTTTAAAAGACCACATTTTTGCTATTCAAAAAGGGGTAGCGACGCAGCTTGTTGCCCGTTTGCCATATATCTCGATGTAAATTCATAACACGATTAATTAAAGCTTCGCGAACAATTTAGTCAGAAGCCCTAATTTCAGTTAAAAAATAATTTTTTAACTTTGATTATTAAGTACATTATATGTTTTTTAATGTAATAGTTTATATACTAACATTTACAGATAAATATTACCTGTGCGACGTTCTATACACCAACACTCGTGGATTTACGAGTCTTGATCGTAATACGAGGTATTGGTTAGCCAATTTTCGATGACAACGTGCGTTAACCAAAGAAGAAAGATTCAACCAAGATCACGCACAACTCATGAATGTTATTGAGCGTACATATGGTGTTTTGAAGACCATATTCCCCATCCTAAGGCAAATGACTCCCTTTTCTTTTCTAATACAAAGATACATAATGATTACTTGTTTCACCATCCATAATTTTATAAGGAAATGAAATATTTTAATTCTTTTATAAAAATTATGTATAGAGTTATGTATAATATATTTTACATTGTTCAACTCGTCTAATACACGGGTGTCTAATCTAGTTTGTGTATAAATTAGTTGTCATCATGTTATTAAAACAGTGATTGTAGTTTGTTTTATTTTCTTTATTGAAGAAATAATTGTTCTTTCATTCTACAATTCTCTATTTATTTCAATTTTTCATTCTATAACTTAAAAATAAGATTACATATAACTAATGTGATGAGATATATGAAATTGATGCAGCTTGTGGAAAGGGATCAAGAGGGTGCAATAGTGTGGTTTTGGAAGGCGATAAATGCTAAAGATAGAGTGGAACGTGCCTTAAAAGACATGGTAGTTGTAATGAAACAATTGGATAGAACTGAAGAAGCCATTGAAGCCATCAAGTCATTTAGGTGCCTACGCCCAAAAAAGTTCACAATAGCCTCCCTCTGAATTTTACAGCTCGATCCCAGCTAGGGGTTTAGCCTCTTAGATCCTGCCAAAGGCTACCTCCCCTTGGAACCCCCGGCCCCTACGGACCAATAAGGTTCCTGAATACCCAAAATCATAATAAACTCAGACAAGTGTGCACTCAGCACCCTTTAACTTGTTTGATGTGTATTATGATACACATGTTAAACAAGTCAATCCAATTACATTGAAATATCTAACATATATCTAGTGAACCATATATATAAAAGTAAATAGAATTTAATGGAATTGGTATCCGTCAAAGGAACTAGAGTATGTGACGAGTTTAGTTCACAAAATAATTGTGTCAGGTTTGTAAATTTATTAAAGAAATTAACATGTGGTTGTGGGCACTGGGGGCGGAAAGGCAGGGAGAAGCATGTTTGGCAAACAAGACATATAACAAATAGCAATAGTATTCCAATTCCATTGAATTTCTTGAATTCCAACGAACCACACTCTAACACCCAAAACCCGAATTATAAAATTGCTAGTGTGTTACCATGATCGATAGAATGAAATATAATAACTAGGTTATTAAACCTAGTTAAATGCCTAGCAAAACAAGTAGGGAAGTGAATTGGGTGACAATTGTAATCAAGTAACAAACTTTAAGGGCCAAGATTTTCAAAAAGGAGAACTTGAATTTTATTAAAACAAAAATTCATGAAAAACCTTCAAATTGAAAGGGGAATTTGGCTCTAATCTAATGCATGGGCTCAAATTCTTGATCATTTAGACTTACTACACATGAGGTAAGTTGTAGAAGTTAATTTAATGATTTAGTATGAATTGAATCTATGATCAACCCATGAATTTGTATGAAATTATGCATGTAGAGGTGTTAGAATCACCAAATAGATTATGTGTTATGAACAAGTTCAAGTAATTTGATGTCTTGACATGAAACCCACTTGGTGATGATGATGATGATGATGATAACATGAATGTATCACTTATGTCTGAATCTTGTGCAAATTCGATTGATTATGTTGTATGTGATGAATTCTTGTTAGTTAGGTTGAAGTATAACATGAAATTTATTATGCTTAGTTGTGTTGATGAATGAATGCAAGGAAAAAGGAATGAAAGCATAAGTGGATTGTACATTAGGCTTAGATGGTAGTACGCACGCAAGGTGTTTGATGAAATGTCTAAACGACAATAATATGCAAATTTGCCTTTAAATAATAGCGGAGTATGTAAAGAACATAGGAGTAAGGTGTTTGGTAGTAAAATATCATGAGGAACATACTCTTGATGAAATCCATGTATGAATGAGGTTAATATGTGATTGGATAGAATTAAGTTTTAAGAATTTGTGCTATACGCTTGAGTGATGTAATAAATACATATGGATTGTTTGATCGTATCAACTTCGACTTAAGAGTAGATATGGAACGTATGAGAATTTTAGAAAAGAGTAAACTCAAATGATATTGGTGTTAAGTATGAGAATGCTAGTGTAGAGGGAATGGATCATGTATGGATATGTGTATATAACTAGATGAACATGTAGGTGTATATGTCATGTAGTATGAGCATGAAATGCATACAGTGTTATTAATATGGTCTACCATTTTAAGATGGATTTATGTACATAATTCGAAAGTACATGGATAGGGCAGTTGACTTTTAAAGTCAACAACGTATGATTATCATGGATTGACTCTTGGACACATTTGTTGGAATAGAAAGTTAATGTGCTATGTATTAGATGATTGATGTGTTATGAATGATGATCATTAGGTTATGTAGATTTGGAATGAAGTGGTTATTAGTATATGCTTTATATATGTGGCAATTGACTAACTAAAGTCAAGTAATGTATGAATGAAAAAGTAAATGATTGTTTGTGTGTATGCCCACATATGCTAACCGTGTAATGAACGTAATGATATGTAAGGATGGAAATCTTGGCAATTTACTAAAGCATGGATGGCTAACGGGTCAAGAGGAAACAATGAGGCAAACATGAACATGGACGCTAAAGGTAAGTGATTCCGATTCATTTCTTAGTAGTTATATAGAATTTTCATGTTTATGAATGTGGAGAAATCATGCAAGGTTGTGTAATGAATGAGAGTATTAAGATAAGTATTGACTTAGTTAGACGAAGGTAGATTTCTAAGACGAAGGTAAATTGGTGGGATTAAACGGGTCGAATAAATACGCATAAGCAATGTAACAATAACGAAATTCGTAAGGATTGAAGACCCGAGGTAAGGATTCTTAGTCATTTATGTAGGAATTTGTTTTACGGACAAGCAGGATCAAGTCCCAAGTGATACAGATGTAAAATGATCAAGTTATGAGAGTTTTGGTGTTAAAAATGAAGGCTGAGCTGGGCACCACCGTAGCTTACGGTGCCCACCGTAGGCTACGGTAGGTGCTGAAGACCCTTCCCCCACCGTAAGGCAGTATATAGGCACCGTAGATTTTTTAGTACCACCGTAAGCTACGGTAGTCACCGTAGCCTACGGTGGAGTCTGTCGCGCCCTGCGAAGAAAGCAGGCAAGGCTCTCGCGGCTCGCGAGAGACCTTACTGCTGGAGAATTGTTTGTTTTTGCTCGTTTTGGTTATGGAACTTGTTTTCAATGGCTTTCAAGGCCCGATATTTATTTTTTAAGTTGGTTTTGAACGTATGAGAATGTTATGGGTCTCCAGATAGTATTAGAATGGATTTACCTTCGTGTTAGCGAAGGAAATCTATAGGTAAACGTGTCTAGGAACGAGTAAGTATGTATGTCAATATGTATAACACCTATATTATGGAAAGTTGTGAATATTACATGTTAGTATAAGCTTATGTGTATAAAAGTAGTAAACAAGTATTCGTATGTATGTATGCGTGTATGAATGTAAGCATCTATATAGGTGTATATGATTGCATGTACGTAGGTAGGAAGGTATGCATGTATGAATGTAAGATGCTATGAATGTACTTAGGAATGGTTTCAAGATGTCTGGGTATTGACGATTACTAATGATGTGCCTTGAGTTTGAAATGAAATGCAGGTATAAAATCGTCGGGTTCATGAGGAATTGAAGCCGGACTTGGATTAAGAGTATCTAAGAGAATGCTTGGATAATTCCATGTTTACTTTATGAAATGTTATACGATTTCCAATTTTATAGAGTAATGTTGTATGATGTGTTAATGACTAATGGTTAAGTTGTATATGATGTCCACATGTGATGTGTGCGGTGTGTTATAGGTTTTTAATGTATATTTTAAGCCCTTTTTACACGTTAGCCAAGTTTTAAATTTATAAAACATGATATTTACTAACACTAAACACACATATGGGCAAGTGCACCCATCATGAGCGTAGTATAGTGTTGGTAAGATACCGAGGTCGTCCAAGGACACAAGAGCTTTTAGTACCGGTTTATCCTCAACGTCTAATCAAATCAAAGGTTAGAAAAAAGGTTTTTTAAACTAGAAAAATAAAAATAACTAAAATGCTGAAAAATAAAATAAAATAAAAACAGATAGACAAGATGAATCACTTGGATCCGACTCGTGTGTAGTGTAACCTTTGATTATTTCCGCACTTTTGCACTTTTTAAGAGATTATCTTAGTTATTGTAGTAGGCCCCTCTTTTGAAGGTGACGTTACCCTCAACCCAGTAGTAGTTTGAGCCAGCAAGGATACAATCCTAAAGGGTCGGATTATTGAAAGATAATTAATTAAGTTATTAATGCATAATGTGGTAGGCCCCTCTTTTGAAGGCGACGTTACCCTCGGCTAAGTACTCTGAGTCAGCAGGGATACAGTCCTAAGTAGTCGGGTTAAAGTATTAATAGTAGCTTACATATGAGGGGATCAAAGAGTTTGGACCCCCGCCATCCAATACCCGTGGGTATTGAAGGAGATCCTACTAAATTTGACCTAGGTCCTTGCAGGATCTATACACTGAACAAGGCAAGACTCTTACCAAACCGTTCCCTTAACCCCCGACCAGGTAGCCAACATATCTCCATATAGACCGTCGAGATATGAATGGTGAAAATCTTTTATTTTAAATAGACAGTAAAATAATGCCAAGACACCACGGACAAACGATAAGGAAGAATCACCTTCAACATAAGAAACTAGTTATTAAAGTCATTAATACATAACCAAATAAAAAGTGCGAAAAGATTAAAAATAAAAAGAATTACACTAAACACTTGTCTTCACCAAGTGATGTAAGAGACTTAGGCAAACATGGCCTTTGATTGTCAAGAACTCTTACTATCAATCTTGGATCCCGAGATGACTCACACACTCTATGATGGATGATGGATGATGGTGGTGGATGATGGTGTTGTGGTGGTGGTGAAGTGTGGGTGAAGTGTGAGAGAGGTGGTGTGCCAAGGGATGGTTTGCAAATGAGCCAAGCACCCCTATTTATAGCCTGAATAGCAGCTCGGGCACGGCCCCGTGTCCATTGGGCATGGTCCCGTGTCCATCCTCCTTCTCTTTCTTCATTAATTGCAGTTTGTCTGCATTAGTTGACCATGCCCCCGTGTCCGCTGGGCACGACCCCGTGTGCAGAAGCGTATCTGTACTATCAAGATTTCCTCAGATTCTGTGAATCTTAGAGTTGACCACGGCCCCGTGTCCGCTGGGCACGCCCCCATGGTGGGTGATAGAAGCTTCTACAGCTTTGTCTTTTCTGTAGACACTTGGGCACGCCCCCGTGCTCACTGAGCACAGGGCGTGTTCAGCCTTCTGTTTTCTTGTTTTGCTTGGGAAGATGCTGTCGGGGGGTCGGGCATGCCACGTTTATTCTTTTTTCTAGTATTTTTGTTAGATTTAGCTGCCTTTTGCTTCTTTTGTTCATTTGAGCTCATTTAATCCTGGAAATACAAAAGGAAGACAAAAACATACTTTTTCCAACATTAGTACTAAAAAGGGGTTAGTTTTATGCCTTAATTGATGTAATTTATATGTTGAATTTTGCACACATCAAATACCCCCACACTTGAATCTTTGCTTGTCCTCAAGCAAAACTCTTTATAATGTGGCTTTACACTCCCAAATGGAATGGGTAGAAGAGAAGGTTTTGGGCTTGTCATAGAGTGTCGGGATTTTCAAGATTCTTTATTAAGTTTTATTTTTATTTATTTACAATCCTATTCGTCATGATTTATTTAAAACATTACATAAGATAAATTACTTATTAGGGCATAACATGCCTTTTTAAAATTCCATTTATATACAAGTTCACATACCTCACGGGGGATCACTCAACACTCGGCCGAAGATGTATTTTAGTGAATCACTCGAGAGCGGCATGGAACTTACTCCTACCATAGGCTTGCCAAGCAATCAATCCTCCTTCTTTTTGACTATACACCTTTGTAAGTATCAAGAGGACTTTTTGGGTGAAGGGTTAGGCTTGGGTTAAAGGTAGGTAGTTGGGTTAGTGGTTAGTAGAAAAGGGCGAAAGGCGTAAAAAGCGTCGGTTTTTGCAAAACATATTGTTTTTGTGACTTTTTATTCCAATGAAGCTTTATTCAAACAAGCCTTCTTTTGATGAGCTTTGTTTGTTTATTGCTAACTTCATTTTTCTTTATCAAATATTTTTTTTCAACATAAGAAAGTCACACAAAAACCGAGCTTTGTTATTAAAATAAAGGGTTTAAAATGAAAAAGGGTTTTGGTGGGTAAAAGGGTGTTTGTTTTGGGTTAAGAAATGAAATGGTTTAGGCTCAAAGGGGTTAACTAAGGGGATTTTGGGTAGGTGGTAAAAAAAAAGAAAATAATGGTGTTGAAATAAAAAGGGTTAGTCCTAATGCCTCCATCATTTACTTACTCGGGTTTAAGTTGGTAAGGACTGGGAATGCATTGTCGTGGCAAGTTCTAGAGTTGTAAGAACAAAGCGGCTATCCACACAAGAAACAAAAAATGAGCATTTAGTTTAAAGATATGTATTCGTATGCTCAATAAAGGCTCAAAACTCACTTTTTGTGGGAATGGGTTTTTATGTGATCAACTATATATAATCAAATTTTAACTAAACTTGTCATGCCGTTTCATAATATTCTTATGTTGGTTCTCTTTATCACGATGCTATCGGTTGTAAATTTGTAAAAATATCACCTTTTTAGAACTTGAAATTCCCAACTTAAACATAGACAAGTAAAAAAAATTAAAAAATTTTGAAAAAATTTAGGGTGATTAGCGGTTCCAATAGAGTTTTGTGTAAGGCTTGTAATTAAGAGTTGCAAAATTCAAGGTTTTAGCATCCCCCCACACTTAAATTACACATTGTCCTCAATGTGTCCTAAAAATAAGTTTTTAGGTTGATTGGACGTCTAAAAAGGTGTGAAAAAGCAAAAAATTATGTTATTGGGCGTCTGGACACGACCCCATGTCGGATGGACACGACCCCGTGGTCAGAGTGCCAGTAACGATAACTTACAGAAGGTGGACATGGGGGCGTGTTCGCTGGGCACGACCCCGTGTCTGGCAAAAATCTGCAGAATTTTAACAAACAGCAGGTCTGGGCAATGGGCACGGGGGCGTGTCGGCCGGACACGACCCCGTGTAGACAGTCTGCAAGGGTGAAAAACAGGTTTCTGGCTTCGGTTTTCCTGTCCCGGCTTTGTTGGCACTAATGTTTAGTGCTCTAAGCCTCGTATGTACTTGTTTTATAAATAAACACTACACCAAACCATAGCAAGCATCCTAAATTACCATAGTTCAACATCCACATCATAAAGTGAAAAAGAAAAATAAATGCAGAAAGTAAAAAAGAGTTAAAGGAAATAAAATTGTTCAGCACACGGCACGCAGTCCGAAAATTGTTCATGAGATAAGGGATTAACCTGTGGGACCACCAACCAGCTGCTCCTACCTCTACTCCTCCCGCCTAGTCCATGTCCTCGTCTTCATCATCACCTCCTCCTCCGTGCCCCGCCATGTACTCCCGGATGTTCCCAATGTCATCCTGAATGTCGGAGATGTTTCTTTCAATTGCTCTGACCCGGGTGTACGTATTGCTCACCATGTTATAGGTGTTCCTGGTGCACATGAAGTTTTCCTGCAATAAATCATGTAAACTTTGGAAGTTAGGAAAACCGCCTCCTTGTGAGGAGGATTGGCCCGGATCACCGTGGGGCTGGTACTGGTATTGAGGAGGTGGTTGAAACTGTGGAGCGTGAAGGACAAGTGCCTCTTGCGGGTTCCATGCATGCCCCTGGACTCCTTGGAAGCTAACCGTTCTGTCTTCGGCTTCATAAATCAAGTTCAAGGAGCGGCAGATGTGTATGTCCACTCTTCCCGACCATGAGCTCTTTTGGAAAGACCTAGGCATGTTCACGAAATGCTTGAAGAGACGGTATATCCACCCCCCGAAGAAGATAGGGGTTGGTGGAGTAGCAAGCCGGTTCCAATGCATGTTTCGGAGCAGGAGGTACGGAACATCAAGGTTTCTGCGGTTGTGAATGCAATGAGAGACCACCAGATCTCTCAACCCTACAACGCCACTGCTATCGTGCCTTTGGCTAAGGGAGTAAGTGAGGACCCTATGGATGTAGCGGTAAAGATGGTCCCTCAACTTAGTGCTCTTAGTGCTACTAGGGTTGTAAATTCCATCTCCTATTTGAGCCCAAGCGGCTTGGCATTCGTTTTCTGATAGTTCACGTAACCCTCCGGTGTTTTCTTCATTACCCGCATCTTCCTCCGCATACAACCCAACTATTGACCCAAACTGTGCCATCGAAATCGAGTACTTAGTCCCCCCACATCGGAACTCTACCCCATCATTATCAAATGGGTCGCATCTTGAATTGAACACGAATGTGCTATAGAATTCCAGATTATACTCGTGGACTGAACGAAGTCGAGTGGTTAGTGCGACTCTTAGTGGGCCGGTGACTAGGTTGTTAAACCGGTCAAGCTGGTTCACTGTTGCTAAAAGATCCATGCACACTTGTCGTGGGTATTCCTCCGGTCTGGTTCGAAGCACATCGTATCTTGCTTTAGCATCCAACTCATTTGCATTGAACCGTGTGAATTTCTTCCACATCTGAAAGGATACACCAAACAATTAGCACGAAACAGTGAAATTTCTGGAGAAAACTGAAAACAGTCGGCTGAACATGGCCCCGTGTTCAACGGACACGCCCCATGTTGGTCAGAAAATGACTGGACACGCCCCCGTGCTCAGCGAGCACGGCCCCGTGTCCAGACGTCTGTTTCCCAAAAATTCCATTTTTTGACCCGGTTCCGAAAACTTGAAAATTTTTGGTCCAGTAGGGGCGGTTTTCCCCGAAAATGAAACCCCAAATGTCGTTTTTTCCCAAAACAAACCGTTTACCCCTTCAATTTTATCTTTTTCGGTTAAAAAACAAGGGTTTGGTGTTTTTGTGAGAAATCGGGCAAATCTATGAACAATACAAGTTGATTTACTTCCTATAACATGTATCTAAACTAATACTAACAGATCTAAGCAAAAATTTGAGGTTCGATCCAGATGAAGTTCAAGAACCCTAGATTTTTCCCCAAATTTTTGGTGTTTTAACTACATGCAAATGCTTGATCTAACTACTAATGATGATAGGATCATACCTTGATGTTGATAGAAGTACAGGAGACGTCGAAATCTTGCGGAAAAATCGCCTGAACCAGAGAGTTTTTGGGGAAACGGGGCGTGTGGAAATGAAGAAACTGTGTTGAAAAGGGGTTTTATCCCAACAGTTGTGCGGGCACGGCCCCGTGTCGGGTGATTTTAAATTTTTTTTTCCAGTGCTCGTGTGAGTGCCCTTGTTTCCCAAAAACTTGGTTAGAAGACTTACCGATTTGGAGGTCAACCCGTTCGTTCGTAACTTACCAGGTATGATGTTGATGCTTTTATTCTTCGACCGTTTGAAGTGAGATTTCTTCCTCCTCATCCTCAATGAATCCTTGATAGAGCTTCAGCCGTTGGCCATTGACTTTGAATGGAATTCAATTCTGAGATTTAATTTCTACTGCACCGTGTGGGAAAATATGGGTGATGGAAAAAGGTCCTGACCACCTAGACTTTAATTTACCAGGAAATAATCGAAGTCGTGAATTAAACAATAGAACTTGATCTCCTACTCGAAATTCATTTGGTTTTATGTGTTTGTCATGCAAGTTTTTCATTCTTTCCTTATATATTTCAGAGTTAGAGTATGCATAATTCCTTAATTCGTCTAATTCATTTAATTGACAAAATCGATTTTTACCGGCACATTTTAAATCAAGGTTTACATTTTTAATTGCCCGGTAGGCTTTGTGAGCTATTTCTACTGGCAAATGACATTTTTTTCCATAGACGAGCTTGTATGGGGTTCTACCTATTGTTGTTTTATAAGCAGTGCGAAAAGCCTATAAAGCATCATCTAATTTATCGGCCCATTCCTTTTTATTTAACCCTACTGTTTTTTCAAGTATTCGTTTTAAACCTCAATTAGTCACTTCGGCTTGTCCGTTTGTTTGAGGGTGATATACTGTTGAGACCCGGTGATAGACCCCATATCTGGTTAAAAAAATTTCAAGTTGATGATTACAAAAATGGGTACCTCTATCACTTATTAATGCTTTAGGTGTGCCGAAACGAGAGAATAATTTTTTCAGAAATCTTACCACGACTCTTCCATCATTTGTTGGAAGTGTCTCAGCCTCGGCCCATTTAGACAAATAATCTACTACCACAAGTATATATTTGTTTCCTTTTGACGGTGGGAAGGGTCCCATAAAGTCGAGTCCCCACACATCAAAGATTTCACAAACAAGAATGCCATTTTGTGGCATTTTGTTTTTGGAAGAAATATTACCTGTCCTTTGGCAAGCGTCACATGTCTTGACAAGACTTTGAGCGTCTTTGTAAATGGTCGGCCAATAAAATCCTGAATCAAATACCTTTCGTGCGGTACTAGCGGCACCATGATGTCCTCCGTATGGACCTTCATGACAATGGCGGAGAATTCTTCTTGCCTCATTACCATGTACGCATCGTTGGATGAGTTGGTCGGCACACATTTTGAAAAGATAAGGATCTTCCCAAAAATAATGCTTTACATCAGCAAAGAATTTCTTTCTTTGATGATATGGCCAACCTTTTGCAACAATGCCGCTAGCTAGGTAGTTAGCATAGTCGGCATACCATGGTTCTTCTCTGTATTCCACTATTTCTAGGGACTCTGTTGGAAATTTTTCGTTGATTTGCTCGTCCCTAGTTGCCTCCAAAGCTGGGTCTTCCAAGCGTGAAAGATGATCTGCTACAGTGTTTTCTGCTCCTCTTTTGTCTTTGATTTCAATATCAAATTCTTGGAGGAGTAGAATCCACCGAATCAAACGTGGTTTAGCATCCTGTTTCTTGAAGAGATATCGAATGGCTGCATGATCTGTATAGACTATTGTTTTAGAAAGAACAAGATAAGAACGAAATTTATCAAAAGCAAATACCACAGCTAGTAATTCTTTTTCAGTTGTTGTGTAATTTTCTTGTGCATCGTTAAGTGTTTTACTAGCATAATAAATTGGGTGAAAATGCTTTTCTTTTCTTTGTCCCAAGACAGCTCCAACTGCAAAGTCACTTGCATCACACATGATTTCGAAAGGTAATTTCCAGTCAGGCGCTATCATGATAGGTGCATTGACTAGCATTTCTTTAGGGTTAGGAATGCTTGATTGCAATCCTTGTCAAAGATGAAAGGGGCATCTTTTTCAAGTAATTTTGTTAGAGGCCTTGATATTTTAGAAAAGTCTTTGATAAACCGCCTATAAAATCCGGCATGCCCTAAGAAACTTCTGATAGCTCTAAGGGAGGATGGGGGTGGTAATCGAGAAATGGTGTCTATTTTGGCTCGATCAACCTCCATTCCTTTGCTTGAGATTTTGTGACCTAGTACTATTCCCTCTGTTACCATGAAATGGCATTTTTCCCAATTAAGGGCGAGGTTGGTTTCCTCACATCGGGATAGCATTCGTTCAAGGTTATCGAGGCATTGGTCGTATGAATCTCCAAAGATAGAAAAGTCGTCCATGAAGACTTCCATTGTCTTTTCTATAATGTCATGGAAGATGGCCACCATGCAACGTTGAAAAGTTGCGGGGGCATTACATAGACCGAATGCCATGCGTCGATAAGCAAAATTTCCATAGGGACATGTGAAGGTTGTATTTTCTTGGTCTTCGGGCGCTATCGGGATTTGAAAGTAACCTGAAAAACCATCCAAGAAACAATAAAATTAATGACCGGATAATCTTTCTAACATTTGATCAATGAAGGGCAAAGGAAAGTGATCTTTCATTGTTTCTTCATTCAGTCGTCTATAATCTATACATACCCTCCATCCTGTGACGGTTCTCGTTGAAATTAATTCATTCTTTTCGTTAGTTATTACCGTCATACCTCCTTTCTTTGGAACTACTTGGACGGGACTTACCCAAGGACTATCGGAGATAGGGTAAATAAGTCTGGCGTCAAGTAGTTTGATGACATCGTTTTTAACCACTTCTTGTACATTTGGATTTACTCGACGTTGTGGTTGTATTACCGATTTGTAGTCATCGCTCATTAAAATTTTGTGCGTACACAAGGAAGGACTGATTCCTTTAATGTCTACAAGTTTCCAAGCGATCGCATTTTTGTGTTTTTTCAAAAGTTTAATTAATTTTTCTTTTTCTAAATTACCTAATTTAGATGAAATAATTACAGGTAATTTACCATCTTCGTCTAGAAAAGCATATTCCAAACCTTTTGGAAGTTCTTTGAGCTCAAGAGGTGGGTCTTTAGGAGACTCTTTATTTGGTTGCTCATTTTGATCAAGAACTTTAAAAGTTTGTTCTATGGCGACCTCTTCTTCAACAAAGTGGTCGATTTCTTCACTTGTATCGGGTGGTTCATCTTCATCTTCAATTAGGGGGTCATTATTGCTGAAAGGATATTTCTTTGAACGCTCAAGATCGACACTTCTTTTAAATGCCCCTAATTGAATCGATAGATTATTGTGCTTCCGGTTTTTCAAAGCTTTATGGGTTTTGACAAAAGGCCGTCCCAACACTAGAGGAGCGTCATCGAGGATGACAAAGTCGGTTGGGATTACCATTTGATTTGTTTGAACTAAGACATCCTCAACTACACTGGTTGATTTTATTATTTTCCGATTAGATAGAAAAATGGGTAATTGAAGTGGAGAAAAATCACTAATACTTAATTTTTCGAAAATGTAGTTGGGCATTATGTTAACACAAAGATCTTTATCAATTGTGACATAACTAATAAATGAATTTTGAAAAAAACATGGAACCGGTGTAATGTTGATTTCAAATGGGTCTTCTTTTATTAGTGAGGTTTGATCATTAGTTAACTTAATGCTTACTGTTTCGTTAATTTTAGTGTTAGTGTTTAACTCTTTTAAAAACTTAGCATGAGTGGGTACTAAACAATGATTTTCGAAAGAAGGTGACAAGAGATTAATTTCTTCAAAAATAGACTCTTCTTGAATTTTAACGTTGTCGGACTCACCCTTTTCGTTGCTTAACTCATGTGTCGGTTTTTCACTCATTTGTTCTTCCATTTTTACATTTTCAACTATCTCTTTTTTATTTAATTCTTCTCTTGCGCGGGACACCTCTTCCCTTGCGCGAGATTCCAATATGCAACGTTCGATAGTTTTTATGTGTTCTATTATCTTATCGGTTATGTCGGTGATAGAATAAGGATCGGGATCCTCAAAGCTTGAATCCGGTTGTTCGATCCTTGGTTCCTCATAATACTCATAGGAAGTAGATGGTTCACACCATTGTTCTTCATTGTAAGTATATGATGGATAAGGGTCGTAATTTTGTTCTTCATAATACTCATATGAGGTGGGTTGTTCACGCCATGGTTCCTCATAATAAGCATATGAAGGTGGTGGCTCATATCTTGGTTCCTCAAAGTATGAGTATGAAGGCTCATACCTAGGTTCATCAAAATATGAGTATGAGGGAGAAGGTTCATACCTTCGGTCTTCATAGGTTGTGTATGAAGTTGATGGCTCATACATGGGCTCCTCATAGTAGGTGTATGAAGTGGATGGTTGAAATAAGTCACAGTATTGAACCGAGTGCGGGTTACCACAATTAGTGCAATAGTCTTCCCTATAATCATCCTCCTCATAGGTGTAGTTGTAACCTCCTGAGTATTGATCCATGAGAATCACTCAGCAGACCACAACAAAGTCTCGAGATCAGAAAACAAGAATAAAAACGGAAACAGAGGCTGGACACGGCCCCGTGTTCAGTGAGCACGGCCCGTGTTCAGGTTCTGTATCTGGGCGTTTTAATTAAGGTTACTGATTTCGTTGAGCACGGCCCCGCGTTCAGGCTTTGTATCTGGGTGTTTTTATGAAAAATATGCAGCACGGCCCCGTGCTCAGTGAGCACGGCCCGTGTTCAGGTTACTGTAAATGCAAAACTAACTAAATGCAGAAAAAAATGCGCGTGTTTAAAAAGGTTTTGAAAACTGATTAGGCCGTCGATTTTAAGCTTTCTTAAAATCCTTGTGTCCCCGGCAACGGCACCAAAAACTTGATGTGTGCGGTGTGTTATAGGTTTTTAATGTATATTTTAAGCTCTTTTTACACGTTAGCCAAGTTTTAAATTTATAAAACATGATATTTACTAACACTAAACACACATATGGGCAAGTGCACCCATCGTGAGCGTAGTATAGTGTTGGTAAGATACCGAGGTCGTCCAAGGACACAAGAGCTTTTAGTACCGGTTTATCCTCAACGTCTAATCAAATCAAAAGTTAGAAAAAAGGTTTTTTAAACTAGAAAAATAAAACTAACTAAAATGCTGAAAAATAAAATAAAATAAAAACAGATAGACAAGATGAATCACTTGGATCCGACTCGTGTGTAGTGTAACCTTTGATTATTTCCGCACTTTTGCACTTTTTAAGAGATTATCTTAGTTATTGTAGTAGGCCCCTCTTTTGAAGGTGACGTTACCCTCAACCTAGTAGTTTGAGTCAGCAAGGATACAATCCTAAAGGGTCGGATTATTGAAAGATAATTAATTAAGTTATTAATGCATAATGTGGTAGGCCCCTCTTTTGAAGGTGACGTTACCCTCGGCTAAGTAGTCTGAGTCAGCAGGGATACAGTCCGAAGTAGCTGGGTTAAAGTATTAACAGTAGCTTACATATGAGGGGATCAAAGAGTTTGGACCCCCGCCATCTAATACCAGTGGGTATTGAAGGAGGTCCTACTAAATTTGACCCAGGTCCTTGCAGAATCTATACACTGAACAAGGCAAGACTCTTACAAAACCGTTCCCTTAACCCCCGACCAGGCAGCCAACATATCTCCATATAGACCGTGGAGATATGAATGGTGAAAATCTTTTATTTTATATAGATAGTAAAATAATGCCAAGACACCACGGATAAATGATAAGGAAGAATCACCACCACCTTAAGAAACTAGTTATTAAAGTCATTAATACATAACCAAATAAAAAGTGCGAAAAGATTAAAAATAAAAAGTATTACACTAAACACTTGTCTTCACCAAGTGATGTAAGAGACTTAGGAAAACATGGCCTTTGATTGTCAAGAACTCTTACGATCAATCTTGGATCTCGGGACGACTCACACACTCTATGATGGATGATGGTGGTGGATGATGGTGTTGTGGTGCTGGTGAAGTGTGGGTGAAGTGTGAGAGAGGTGGTGTGCCAAGGGATGGTTTGCAAATGAGCCAAGCACCCCTATTTATAGCCTGAACAACAGCTCGAGCACGGCCCCGTGTCCATTGGGCACGGCCCCGTGTCCATTCTCCTTCTCTTTCTTCATTAATTGCAGTTTGTCTGCATTAGTTGACCACACCCCCGTGTCCGCTGGGCACGACCCCGTGTGCAGAAGCGTATCTGTACTATCAAGATTTCCTCAGATTCTGTGAATCTTAGAGTTGACCACGGCCCCGTGTCCGCTGGGCACGCCCCCGTGGTGGGTGATAGAAGCTTCTACAGCTTTGTCTTTTCTGCAGACACTTGGGCACGCCCCCGTGCTCACTGAGCACGGGGCGTGTTCAGCCTTCTGTGTCACAACCCCCGCCCTATCCTGGGAGCGGGCGGCCGTGAGCCAGTTTCAGTGGTATCGGTGTTTATCAGTTTGGCAGCGGAAATTTCATCAGGACCATAGTTAGGAAATATTTTTATCAGAGTTAAACACCGAAAATATTCAAAATAAAGAAATGTGATAAAACCCAAGTTTTTCTGATAATATATTTATAAGTGGGACAAAACCCGATTTTTCATTTTGATACATTCATAGGAACAATCCCAATTATTGAAAAAAATTTCCTTTTTAATTAGGTAACTTTATTGCCACTTTTCTAAGCCTTCAGTACTCTCCAGCTGGCTTTTATTGGCTTCATACTAAGTTACCTGAAACACGTGTTTAAAACATTTTATCAGCAGGAAATACTGGTGAGTGAATCCCAGTTTAATCAAGTTTAATAAAAACCATTGTACAGTATTGAGGGCGATCTCGCAATTACATTTGTTTCCAAGTTATATCAATTAACATCCATGGTATTGTCAAACCCGACTTGTGGAAATGTTACCCCTCGCAAGGCAGTAACATAACTTTGTATACAAAACCCCAACATACCCATGATAATTGTATTCTTACAAAAACTCAATAACTACTTAATATTAATTAAGTGAGGTTTTGTAAAAGCAATTTACAAAAAGGAGATTACTCACATTGCTATTTTAGGCCTTTCCTTTGTGACTTCCTGGTTATAATCTAGTTAAATAAACAATGCACACGTGTTAGTATAATAACCCATTTTAACATTAGCAATACCCTTCCCGAGACGGCATTCCAACGACTACGTCGGGCTGAACCACGACAGCCGTTACAGAACCCTAGATCAATCGGGCAGCGATTCTAATACGTATCCAGGGGTTATGATACTTACAACGAGGCTGAGCTTCGCTAATTAGGGGGGTATTATGCCCGAGAATATTGACTACCCTATAGAAATTCGAGAGAAAAAAGTGATTGTGAGCGAATTCAAATGAACGCCCGAAGCTTTCTATTTATAGTACTGATCTTGGACCCTGTCACGCCGGAGGAGATCTGGTGTTTGAGCTGTCGCGGCCCGCGACGAAATGGGAAGAGGGCTACGCGGCCCGCGAGCGCCTCTTGAAATTTGTTTTTATTTAATTTTTGGTAAAAATAAAGTATTCAGGGCCTATTTTTAGTATACGGGGTGTATTTTGGGGCGTATAGGGACATTCTAAATAATTTAGGAATGTCAGAAATATTTTAGGAGTGGTGTTTATATTTTGGGTATAATTCCTGAACTATTTAATAAAATATATAATGTACTCACATTAAGTATAGTAACCCAATTTAACTTTATCCCTACGTCACGAGACAGAACCCCAACGAATTTAGGCAGAGCCTTGACATACGTTACGGGGCCCTAGATCAATCGGACAGGGTATCAGTGATTTGGGGTTACAATACTTAAAATGGGGCAAGGCTTTGAAATTTATAAGGGTGAATTACTATACAAAAATAGAGTATGTAGAGTAACATGGAGGAAGGATTTTTGAGATGAAATACTCCATCATATATATAGTGGATGTAGTGTGTGGAGAACACGAAAATTTTAGACACGTCCTCAATACTTCTCTTGCAAGTAAAATTTTTATTAATATTTTATTTAATATATATATTATAATTAATTTAACTGCTTTACTCATTTGGCGCTTATAACTTCTAAAATATGATGTTTTATAAAAGGATGAATATGCCATTAGAATGAGAATAATCTTATCTACATTTTGGACCAAGTTTCATTAAAAACGAAGTAGGTTCAAATATAATGTATTTCAATTATTAGATGGTTACTAGCCCCGTCTAGGTACTTCATTTTTCTAACAGTCAACTTACCCATGATCTATTCGTGTAATTATTTTAAAATTTAAAATTTTGGGAATGTTACATTCTGTTTTCATGTTTTGCTTGGGAAGATGCTGTCGGGGGGTCGGGCATGCCACGTTTATTCCTTTTCTAGTATTTTTGTTAGATTTAGCTGCCTTTTTGCTTCTTTTGTTCCTTTGAGCTCATTTAATCCTGAAAATACAAAAGGAAGACAAAAACATACTTTTTCCAACATTAGTACTAAAAAAGGGTTAGTTTTATGCCTTAATTGATGTAATTTATATGTTGCATTTTGCACACATCAACAGGTATCACACGGATTTCCTCTACCACTAACGAAGATAAGCGGGCGTAGATCGAGTCAAAGAGCAAGGATTGTACGGAAGAACAGTCACATAGCTTGTATTATGTAACGCCTTTAAGTATTAATTTAAGTACGAATGTTGTGAAGTCCTTTTATAAAACGTATGACATTTTGTAATTTAGCCCTCACGTAAGAAATGTCGTTATTAAAGAAAGAAATTTTAAGGCTCATATTTCCGCTGCGTCGTTTTTTAGTTATTACGTGTTAGGGTCCTACAAGTTGGTTGTTGGTGCATATTTGTGACAACAGCTTAGATTTGGTCTTTGGATATCTTGTAATTAGTTAAACGATAAACAGTTAGCGGGTTTGGCTTTGTAATAGTTAATTAATAGTGTTTAGGCTAAACCAAACCCACATTGGGTTATAGGGGGACGAATTGGGCTTTGCCCATGTTGGAAACCCTAGCCCAAGTTGCAACCTTGTGTTATATAAACAAGGCTTTGCATTAGGGTTTAGGTTAATCGGCCAAAACAACTTTTGCAAGAGAATTCGTGAGAGACAAAGGTCTTGGACGAATTTTGTGTGTGTTCGAGATCTTGATTGATTGTAATCAGTTTGATAGATAATCAATAAAGATCGGTTTAATTGGAATTCTGTTTTTCTACTCGTTTCTGTGCTATTCTGGTCTAGAGGATTCTGCACTCTAGATTGGATTGACAATTCTGTGATGATCCGTATGAACCTGGGGACCTACAATTGGTATCAGAGCATTAGGCTCTTGAAGAAGCTCGGTTCAGAATTGTGATCTGCATAATTCGGGTGGAAGTGTTTAAATTTTTGAAAATTTTAAACCTAAAAATTAGGGTTTTCGAATTTCTTGAGTTTTGATATATTTCTGTGAATTTGTGGCTGCTTTGATCTTACTGTGTTTTTAGTTTTGCTGATTTGCAGGTTTTCGGGACAGTTTTTGTGTTGGTGCATAAATGTCTGTTAACTTCGTCTTTATCGAGTCTTATGTCTAGATAGGATAAACTAGTGCACAGCAGGTTAGAAACTAAGGTTTGTGTGAAAGTGGGTAATTTCGCATGAAATGGCCACTGACCATTTCAAGCGAAATTAGACAATGTGATTTCGTTTGAAATGGTCATGCCACTTTCAAGCGAAATTAGTTCACTATATATAGGTGTGTTGCTAGTTCATTTGTAATTTTTCCGATTCAGAGCCAAGGTGCTGCCAGTTTGTCAAACGTTCTGTAAAAGCTTTGGAATCATTAATAAGAAGATAATTAAGAGGAATCAAGCTGTTACACGTCTATTTCTCTGATTCCGGCTTTGAAATAGATTGTAAACTCTTCTCATTGACTCGTTAGGGTCACAAATCGATCCAACATTTTGTTTGATTTCTTGAAGAATTTTGGCTGGAAACATTTGAATATTCGAAGACTGTTCTTCATGTTCTTCATATTTTTGAAAATTTTTTCTGATTTGGTTGTTTAATCTTCCAGGATTCTGTTAGAAAGAGATCTGTTAAAATTCTGAGAAGATTTGTTTCTGGAGGATTTGCTGATTTCAAATAAATACTCTGATTAACCAGCGAAATTAACTGACCGGCGAAATTAAAATCCACAGGCGACTTTGTTAACCGTGTAATTGTCCTCAGCGAAATTATCACGGTGATCAGCGACTTTACCAGTCGTCGTAATAGCGAAATTAACCAGCGAATTTGACAGCGAAATTGACCAGCGAACTTGACAGCGAAATTGACCTTTCAGCGGGCTTGACCAGCGAAATTGAACTGCAACCTAACCTGCGAAATTAATTTGACTTATCAGCGAAATTAGTAGAGTATTTAATAATTGGTGAAATTTTTCTAGGTAAGCGTCGATAAAATTTCTCTGTTTCGCAAATAAAAAACGATCCATAGCTCATCTCGACAAACCGTCTGCACCGTTGGACTCCACCTATTTTTAGGACAAAAAAAACGTTATATATCATTAGATTCATAATTTCGAGACGATTTTAACGGTGTAATTTGGTAATCACAGTTTTCGGACACTTTTTGTACGGTTTTACCAGTCTGTTACGTTAAAATGTCGAACATGAAAAATTTGAACAAACTTTTGAGGATGGAGCATGAAGTTGGTTCCACAAACAAACTGCCTAAGATGATGAAGGTGGAGAACTACCTAACATAGAAAGACAGGTTTCAGTCTTTCATTGAATACCAGGACATACGCATGTGGTTGTGTATTGAAGATGGGTACACGTTACCAACACACGATTTTGAAGGCAGACAGCGTGTCACTGCCTATGTGAACATGGAAGATGCTGATAAGAAGATGTATGAGGCTGAAAAGAGAGCCTTAGCTGCTATCAAGATGTCTTTAACTGATGGCATCAAACATACCTTCAAGAAGTACACTACTTCTTATGAAATGTAGGATGCACTAGAAAAGAGGTATCAAGGAAATGAAGATGTCAAAAAGAACAAAGTGGATCTACTGAAGAAGCAATATGCTGTCTTCAAGTGTATGAGAAATGAGTCACTTAAAGATATCATCACGAGATACTACCATCTAATGCCAGAAATGGGCAACTATGACATAGATAACTATACTGACGTTGAGATCAATGACAAGCTGCTTGATGCATTACCTTCAAAGTGGGATATCTATACTCTCATGATCAAAGGGGAGGCAGATTATAACACAAAAGACCTTGAAGAGGTAGTAGGGAAGCTGAGAGCATACGAGCTCAACATGAAGAAGAAGGAGACAGGATACGATCAGGTTCAAGATCGAGGGATTTACAATGGACTTCCATCTTCTTCATTTCACAACACTTCTAGAGATTCTGCTAATGCGTTTCTGTCATGTGAGAATGAGCAGGTTACTGTGAATGAAGATGGTGATGTGTGTTTCGTAGCTGCTTCTGGAGGATCTACAGGTGCTAAGAGAACATCAACTACAAATCAGAGCAGCAGTACCAAGTCTATGCCTATGAGTGTGAAGGCTGCTGAAGAACATCTAGCATTACTCGCCTCGTTTATTGCTTCTTACGAGAATTACATTCAGGGGAAGATATCTGATCCAGCTACTTTTGATGAAGATTATGACCAGGTTGACCCTGATGACTTAGAAGAGATGGATCTACAGTGGCAAATGGCCATGGTCTCTAGGATAGTGAAGAGGTTTATAAATAGAACAGGAAGGAAGTTCGTGGGGAAGACGGTTGGTTTTGACAAGACCAAGGTTCGGTGTTTCAACTGTCAAAGTTATGGACACTTTGCTAGAGAATGTCAAAGACCAAAGACAGAGTGTTCGAGTCAAAGTTCAAACATCAGAAATGCATCAAACAACTCTGGATCAAAAGATTTGATCTCTACAGCATGAGAAGGTTCATATGATTGGAGTGTTCATCTGGAAGATAATGAGAATGCCACTCATTCATGGCAGAGATAGTGCCAGTTGATGATGCTGAAGCTACTGTGGAAGATGCTGAAGCAAAAGTGGATGCTGTTGTGGAGAAAGAGAGTAAAGCTGAAGGAGATAAGGCTGATCTGACAACTGAAGCTGAAGAAGAACAACTAAAGTTTGACTATGAAAAGGAAGCTAAAGAGAAGGAAGCTAAATATAAAAGAATGGAAGCTCAGCTTGCTGCTCTCATGGCCAACCTTGACAAACCAACAGGAGAGGTGCGTTCTAATTCTGTGTGTTTAAAATGTCGTGAATTACAGGGTGAGGTTGACAGGTTGTCAACACAAAACCAAAGTCTGGTAAACGAGATTTCTAACATAAAAGAATCAAACTTTTTTGCTAAAAGAAACGAGTCGTTATATTTGAAGAAGATAAAAGGTTATGAAGGTGAAATTGAACCATTAACCTGCAAATTAAACGAAAAACTTCAAATCATAGACTTAGCTCATGATATGATGAGTGAGAAAACAAAAGAGGTTTCTGAAAAATGCAAAGAGTTGTCAGATGCACAACTCAAAATTGTTGAACTTGAAAAGAAAATGAGTCAATTTAGAAATTCTACTTTTGTAATGAAACATATGATGGGTGGCTTGAAGAAAAGTAAAGACAAAACCAGTGTGGGCTTCCATGGGTTCAATGAAGTTCTACCTCCTGTTAGTCATGACTATTCTTTCTTGCCTCATGAAGATGAGCTAATAGACTTTATGTCAACATCACCAAGTAGTTTCACATCAAGTCAAGGTGATGGTCTGAAAGTGATGATGCTAGTGTTAAGAAGGAAAATAACAGTGAACATGTCTTGAAAAGGATTAATTCACCTCCTAAAAACAAACACCAAACTTTTGTTAAAAAGGTTAATTTTGTTCAGGGTAGTGACTTGAAAAATGAGACAACTGTTATTGAAAAAGAATCAAATGTAGAGTTTGCTAAAAATAAAAACAAAGAAAAATCTGAATCCAAGCAAACTGAACCAAATCCTTCTAAGGCATCATCATCAAATGAAGGATCTACTTCTAAGGCTTCTGTAAAGAAGTCTTCGAAAAAGAGATCGTGCTTCAGGTGTCATACAAAGGGACATGTACCTAGCTGTTGTCCTAACAAAAAGACTGAAGCACAAGTTAGTGAGAAAAGAGAGAGATATCACCAGAGAAAAGTGGTGATAATGAGAAAAAGTGTCTAATTCTCCAAAGAAATTTGCTTCTAAGCAACATGAGGGTGTTGCTGTTAGTGTAGATAAGGCTGAAAAAGGAACTCCACAAGTTCCTCGTTTTCAAAGAAATCAACCAAGATTTCAGCCTGAATCTACATCAGGTAGATATGAGAGACCTAGAAGCAGTTCACCTAGAATGCACAATTATAATTCAAATAATTTCAGAAGTCAAGGTCAATATCAAAATCGATACCAAAATAATGGTGGTCGAACTTTTTATAATAATGGCTTTAGAAATTACAACAATCAAAAATCAAGATATCAAAATCAAAATTTTCAAAGGTCAAACAGTCCAAACACATATAGGAACCCTCAGGACCATAGACCTAGTGGAAATCAAAATCAAATTCCATCAACAGGTCTGAGATCCAAGACTCCTATTAGGAGTAATGGATATTGGATGGATGTTCTAGTAGTTGGTGAATTTGGACGACCCAAGACCATTAAGGCTTGGGTCCCCCAATCTAACTAATTTCTTGGTTGGTGTGTGTAGGAGCTGCTAAGGAGGATTATCAACTTATGGTATGTTGATAGTGGCTGCTCCAGGCACATGACGGGGGATGCGAGATTGTTGACAGAGTTTGAAAATTATGATGGTGGGCATGTGAACTTTGCTGGTGCTAAAGGTGGTAGGATTACAGGTCAAGGAAAAGTGACCAATGGGAAGATCACACTGGACAAAGTGAACTATATTGAGCAACTTAAGCACAATCTGATGAGCGTGTCACAAGTCTGCGACAAGGGTCACTCGGTCCATTTTACTAAGACCGAAGCATTAGTGTTGAAACCGGGTTTGGTGATTCCGGACGATTGGATAGTGATGAAAGCGCCAAGGAGAAATGACACTTATGTCATGGACATGGGTGCTAAGGATCCGACTGCTGTGGTGGCGTGTTTACTATCAAAAGCATCTGAAGCTGAATCGATGTTGTGGCACAGACGCATGGCCCATATTCACTATCGCAAAATGAATTACATTATTAAAAATGAGCTAGTGAAAGGGGTTCCAATGCAGAGGTTTCACGTGGAAGATTGTTGGGATTGAACCCTACCAGAGGAACAGATAATGTAAAGCCAAAACCAGGTCACAACAGAGGATTCACAATAAGCAGCAGTTTACACTTTGCTCTCCCCTTGAAAGTGATTTATAACAACTGATGGTCTCTATCTACTGTTCATATTCAACTGTTGCTGTCCTTTCAACTGCTGATGAAAACCCTGAAGTATCCAACACTGCTGGTCCTATCTACTGATGATAAAGCACTGCCCAGTCAAGGACTGATCAACCTTGAGGAAAGCACTGACATAAAGAGAAAGCAGCTGTTTCGTGAAATATCTGTTTTATGTATAGTCAGTGGTTAGGTTAGCAGTGTTTGTGTAAGGACAGTAGATACAGGTTGTTAGGCTGTTAGACGTCGCTTTCATGGTGACGTCAGCTGAGCTACCTCAGTGGTTTGGATTGCCTATAAATGTAACAGTACCCTGTACTGTTACATTTGATTGACTGAGCGAGTTCTTCTCCTCATGTCTAATCCTTTCATCTTGTGTGCAACCAACCTTGGGGCATCAGGCTGAGGGGGAGTTTAGTTTGTAAGCATATCTGTAATCTTTTGCTTTGATTTGTAAATCTTTTGACTCTATGAGAAGCAATTGTTTATCAAACTATTTTCTCCATTTGATTGTGTTTACAAAGTTTGTTTTCATTTCCGCTGCACTTTACATGTTTTCATATTTACAAATCGTTCCAAACATAAAAACAAACACAATCATGAGAGCCTCCGATCCTAACAATTGGTATCAGAGCCTGGACAGTCAATTTCGATTTAACAGTCAAATTGACATAACAGTTCGGCTCAAAATTCGTTGATACTAAGGTTGGTTGTAGTTAGTTGAAAACAGAGTATCGAGTAAATCATGTTCAAAGTGGTTAATCAAAAACTCTGTAAATCAACCAAGATGTCATATGACACACAAATTTCACACAACAAGTGATATCATGCAGAAGTCACTCATAGTGTTCAGATCTGTAAACATATCTGTTAAATTATGGGATTGTTCTATATTTTTCAATATTGATTTCAACTGTTGTTTTGATATTTGTGATGTTTTCATTAAATACTAAAGTATGAACCTCAGATTAACAAAACCTATGATTCATAAGACATTAGTGTTTTGTTTTTCTATAAAGAGGTAATTGAAATTGTAGTCATTCAAATCTTATGTGTTGAAAACAGGTTGAGTTCCTCAAAAGGACAAAATCAACTATGTTAAAATACATTAAGAAAATTCACAAAAACTCATAAGTGTGTTTGTCTCAAAACTTTTGATGCCAATAGAAAAGAGTATAAACATAAAACACTTATGAGTCAAAGTTTAGGGTAATAATGGTCATTAAGCAACTATGTGCATTCATCTGTTCAGAAAAAGGTTTTTGATTCCAGTGAATGAACTCCAAAGAGGACTAGACAAATGTTCAAAAATTTATCCATGTGTCCTCAGGTTTGCAATCAACTGACAAAGAAAATGGTACCAAACAGTGGTCAAAATTTTGTCAAAATATTCTACCACTGACCATCTTCATAAAACTTGAGAATGTTAAATGTTATGATTATGTTTTCTATTGAAAATTTACCAGATCCTTTTTGATTTTATTCTCAGAAAATCCTTTAACCGTTTTTTTTTTCAAAGGATTTTCTCGAATAACCAGGATATATCATTCATTTTTTTTTTTTGATATATTTGAAACTTTTGCTTGTTTTTGTTGGCAATAGTTTCAGCTCCTGACAGGATGTAATACCTTATTTTTGGTGGTATTGTTGTCCTCATAAATGGGTCAAAAGGAAATGGTATATTTATTAAGATCATGTCATACTCAGGTTTGCTCCTAAATTTTTATCAAAGGTTGATTGCAAACTGTGCTTAAATCACTAGGGTACTCATGTGTTAATTGAATATTAAACGAAAATGAGTTGCCTTAGCAAAAAGTTTTCATCATCTGGGGTACTAAACCACTGTCAATCAAAATTGACATGTGGCAAAACCTTGAATGAAAATCCTCAAAACTGTTGCTGAAACACCTGTCCTTCATATTTGTACCATTTACCCTAACCACTGTTTTGTTCCAACGTCTGATCTCTAAACACTGTCCACTGCTGAAAGTTAACCACTGATCCCTCATTCTCTTGAAAACCACTGATGCTCAAAATCAGTGTCTTATCCACTGATATGCTATCCACTGATAGTAAAAAGCATCCACTGCCCATAATTTTTACCGTTGTAACCACTGATGCTTGATACGTCAGTGGCTCTTAAAACAATTGTTCTCCATACTTCATCCGTCTCATCAGTGTTTGACACGTGGTCAGTTTTTAGCCCTCAGATCGTAATAACCGCTGCCACATCAGCGATCATTTTTTTAAATAAAACCCCGCCCTAAACCCCCAAACAGGGTTTTACACTGTCGAATTGAATTCCAAAATTCTCTTCACAAAAGCAGTTTCCAACCCTTCTTCTCAAAATCTTCAAAAACGCTCTTCGTTCTTCTCCGCAAAAATGACAAAATCAAAGTCAAAATCAAAATCAAAACCTGAATCACCATCACCTTCACAAGAGATCGCTCAAACGGCCGAAGAATCCATCGATATACCATTCAAACAATCTCACAATTATTTGGGTTTACTCACAAAACCCAAAGACAACCACACTTTCGACTCCATCATTGATACATTGTCTGCATCAAAGTACAAAACTTTGTTGACGGCAGATGCTCCCATTTACTTGCAAACCCAGAGAGAGTTTTGGAAAAAGGCGTCGCTTGAAAAACAAGACGGAAAAGTCATAGCCATTAACTCCTCAATACAGGGTAAAGCAGTTCAAATAACCCCACAGTCGATCTCCGAAGTCTTTAATCTCAACGATCAGGAAGGTAAACTCTCTTTTGAGAAAGCCGAGATGAAAACTGATTTCGTAAAAAGGGGATATGCAGAACAATCAAAGGTTGATACCTTACAAAAAGGTTACTTTCCGTCTGCTCCAAGATTTTTATTTCACACACTTTTGATGTGTGTTTCAAATAAAACAACATCATTTAATGAAATACCATTGAAGATTCAATGCCTGGGGTATGCCATTTTGAATAACAAAGATTACAACTATTCCCAGGAAATCTTCAATGACTTAGTGAAAAATGTTGACAACAAAGTATTTTTACTCTTTCCAAGATTTTTGAGTTATTACTTTAAACAAAAATTTGTAAAGGAAAATGAAAATTTGCCAAAACAAGGTGTTCATTGTCAAATAAAAAGCTTAACAAAGGAAACATTTTCAAGGATGATGGCACCAATAAAAACAAAAGCAGGGGTACCTGAGCAGATTTTAGCGGTTACAACTGCTCCTCAGGTATCAGCTGCTGAGCCCACTGCTCCAGGTGATCATAGCAGCACAACCACTGCTTTGAAACCCACACCTGACATCACTAAAAAGCCAACAAAACGAAAAACACAACAACCCCCCAAAACCATCAAAAAGGAATCTCTGGAGGATGAGATACCAGAGCTCCTGCCAGTGACAACACAAAAGTCACAAGAAACCACTGCTGCTACTTCCTCACAGCAGTTGGTACAAATATCTCAACCCATAACCGAAACTCCTCCTGTTTCTTCACAAAAAGAACAGGTTGTACAAATAGGGTCTCCACATCATGATGCTCTGGAAACACTCGTTTCTATCATCCACAGTCCAATGCCCGGGACACATCCTATTTCTACACCAATCATCACATCCACAATTCCCTCACCAATAAAACCACTGTTGGATGCAATTGATTTGAACCAGGCATTAACCAGTCCTTCTCAATCACCTAATAATGAGAATATACCTCAACAACTGACTGGGTCTGATGTATCAATCTTTGCTAACCCACCAACACAACCTGAGGAGGTTACACCCCATGAGTTACAAGTAACTCTTGGTGGTAATCCAAGTGAAGTAGCCACTACAACTGTTGAACCTACAGGTTTACAGTTGGACAGTGGTTACATTAATAAGATTTCCTTGGAGGCAATTCCTTTTATAGCACCTCTGCCAACCACCAGTGGATTTATTTATCCTACTGGCAACATCAAAAGGTTGTCAAGTGTTGAAGGAAGAAGACCCCAGTACCAAGAAAAAGGGGCATCAGTGGTTAATGTTTGGAGTATACTCCCTACATCTACCACTGATAAAACCACTGCTAGTGGGAAATCAGATGATCCCATTGACTTGGGTGATGGTTTAAAGTACCAGAAATTGACGGATCGTATTGCAAAGCTTGATAACTCTGTTGCAGAACTCAAAGATATGCTACAACAGGTGTTACAAGTTCAGAAGGTACAATCAACTGCTGTTCCACCTCAAGCACCTGCTCCACAAAGGGCACCTGCTACAAATGAGCTCTGGAATTTATTTCAATCTTTTCTCCAACAACAAGCACAATTAGCAGATCAGCAACATGAAAAACATGTACAACAGCTGAGAAATGCAATGGAGTCAAGGTTCAAGAACACTCAGGCTGATTTAAAGGCTCTCAAAACTCAGATCTTGCACACCACTGGCACTGCTCCTCCAAAAGTACGCTACATTTATCAAATCCCAGAAGATAATGCCAAAAAGGGGGAGAAAATTAAGGAGTGGAAAAAGAAGGGTATAGAGGATGGTCTCTATCTTGAACCAGAAAATTCAAACATGACCAAAAAGATCCCTCTGCCAGATGGCAGAAGGAAAATTGATGTGACAACAAATGCACTAGCAGAAGCAGTTGCAAGTGTAAAAAGGGATAGAGAGGCCAAAAGGAAAGCCAGGGTGGACAGAATGGATCATCCAGATCAGGGTACTTCTGGGTCAAAGGATCATGAAAATCCTGTTGAGGAAAAGAAGAAGCCTACTAGAAAAGTAAGGCAACCCAAATCCATTCCAACCAGACATTCAAAGTCTGCTAAAAAACCGCCATATCAAAATGGTCAAAACAGCAGACTGATGAAGCCTACGAAAGGCTGAAGAAAAGAAAGATAACTGTTTCAGGCACTTCTAAGAAGCAAGAACAAATGATGAAGCTTGAACAGAAGATAGGAAACCTTGACACACTGTTCCGGTCTACTTTTGTAACAAATCAAGAAGAGGGAGAACAGCTGACTGAAGAAGAGGTAATAGAAAAGGAAGCAGAGTACTTCAATGATACCATCACGAAAATGGGTCTAAAAGAAGAAACTTCAACAAAGCTTCACAGCCTTTTTAAGGCATTATACAAACCTGCGTCTCCAAACACTGCTAAAGACAAGACAGAAGCTGAAAGACAAGAACTTATTGAACAAGAAACTGCAGAAGATATAGCTGCAGCAGACAAAGTCACTGAAGAAGCTTTCAAAAGAATGTCTGAAAGTCTGCAGGTGTTTTCAAGGCCATCATCCCTTAACTCATCTTCAAATAAGTCTCTCCCAAGAAACCCACTTGGCTTAAAAATACTAAAGTGGATGTCTGATCAAAAGACTCACGTATTGACCCTGGTCAGAGCCAATGGCGAAGTGAAGTACATATCAAGGAAAGAAGCACTAGGCCTTAGTGTTCAAGATTTGCAGGATCTCCTTGAACTTACACTGTGTAGGGATGAGGATGACCAGAGTGCACAGGAATTTGAAGCTGAATTCAAAGATCAAGCCAAGGCACTCTTGATGAGTAATAAAGGTCCTGAATAATGAAAGGTTTTGGCATTATCTGTTCCAGGGGGAGATTGTTGGGATTGAACCCTACCAGAGGAACAGATAATGTAAAGCCAAAACCAGGTCACAACAGAGGATTCACAATAAGCAGCAGTTTACACTTTGCTCTCCCCTTGAAAGTGATTTATAACAACTGATGGTCTCTATCTGCTGTTCATATTCAACTGCTGCTGTCCTTTCAACTGCTGATGAAAACCCTGAAGTATCCAACACTGCTGGTCCTATCTACTGATGATAAAACACTGCCCAGTCAAGGACTGATCAACCTTGAGGAAAGCACTGACATAAAGAGAAAGCAGCTGTTTAGTGAAATATCTGTTTTATGTATAGTCAGTGGTTAGGTTAGCAGTGTTTGTGTAAGGACAGTAGATACAGGTTGTTAGGCTGTTAGACGTTGCTTTCATGGTGACGTCAGCTGAGCTACCTCAGTGGTTTGGATTGCCTATAAATGTAACAGTACCCTGTACTGTTACATTTGATTGACTGAGCGAGTTCTTCTCCTCATGTCTAATCCTTTCATCTTGTGTGCAACCAACCTTGGGGCATCAGGCTGAGGGGGAGTTTAGTTTGTAAGCATATCTGTAATCTTTTGCTTTGATTTGTAAATCTTTTGACTCTATGAGAAGCAATTGTTTATCAAACTATTTTCTCCATTTGATTGTGTTTACAAAGTTTGTTTTCATTTCCGCTGCACTTTACATGTTTTCATATTTACAAATCGTTCCAAACATACAAACAAACACAATCATGAGAGCCTCCGATCCTAACAAAGATAAATGTCTTCCATGTCAAAAGGGAAAACAACACAAGAAACCTCATAAGTCTAAAACAGTAAATTCCATAGATGCCCCTTATGAATTACTTCACATGGATTTATTTGGTCCAGTGAACGTGAGGAGCATAGGTGGAAAGTACTATTGTCGTGTTGTCACAGATGATTGCTCACGTTATTCATGGGTTTTCTTTTTAGGTACAAAAGATGAGACAGTGGAGATGCTGATAGATCTTTTTACAAAATTGGAGAACGTCCATGAAGCAAGGATCAAGAGGATAAGGAGTGATAATGGCACGGAGTTCAAGAATCGGATTCTGGATCTCTACTGTCTTCGCAAGGGAATAGAACACCAATATTCTGCTCCTTATACACCTCAACAGAATGGAGTCACTGAGAGGAAAAATAGGACGTTGATTGAAGCCGCTAGGACTATGCTTTCAGATTCAAAGCTTCCAGTTCTTTTCTGAGGAGAAGCTTTGAATACAGCTTGCTATGTCCTAAACAAAGTTTTAACTGTTAAACGATTTAACAAAACATGTCATGAACTTATGTTTAACGAGAAACCAAACTTAACAGGCTTTGAACCATTTGGATTACCCTGCACCATTATGCGAAACAAAGATAAACAAAAATTCGGTGAGGTGGCTGATGAAGGCTACTTTGTAGGTTACGTACCTGGCACACCGAATAAAAGGGTTTTCAATCTAAAAACTGGTAAAATTGAGGTTGTTTTTAATGTTAAAATTACTACATTCAAACCTCAACAATCAACGAGTGGTCCTGCTATATTATATGATTATGAAAGTGTTTTTAAATCATTTAATATTCCTGAGTTTTCAAATGCAGATGATTCTCAGTTAATTCAAACAGTGATCAGTGAAGATGATGAAGGCGAGTTCATGCCTAGATCGAGTGTTTCTATGACAGATGCTCCGGAGACTTCCTCAAGTGCTGCTGTTTATAATTCAAGCGATAGTGAGTCTGAACCTATTCAGGGGGAGGATTTCATTAATCCGTTTGCAAATCAGAATATTCAGGGGGAGATTGGATCAAATCTGGGTGATAATGTAGAAGTCGATACCGTTGCTATTACACGAGCAAATAGAGATCATCCAGTTGACATGATACTTGGAGATCCTACTGCAGGTGTTCAGACAAGGAGAAGCATTGCAGCGAATACAGGTTTATTTGTTTCGATTGAGAAGACTGGGATTGTGAACGAGTGCTTGTATAGTTGCTTTATTTCCCAAGAGGATCCAAAGAACATTCATATGGCTCTACAAGACAATTCATGGATTGAAGCTATGCAAAAGGAATTGGTCCAGTTTGCTAAGTTGAAGGTTTGGGAGTTAGTGGACCTTCCTAAAGGTGAAAAGGAAATTGGCACTAAGTGCTTGTTTAAGTGCAAGAAAGATGATAGAGGGATAGTAAAGCGAAACAAGGCTCGATTGGTGGTAAAAGGTTTCAATCAGCAAGAAGGGATTGATTACAATAAAGTGTTTGTACCAGTGGCAAGGTTGGAAGCAATCCGTTTGTTCCTAGCCTTCGCTTCATTCAAGGGCTTCAAAGTTTTCCAACTAGACGTGAAGAGTGCATTTCTTTACGGGAAAGTCCAAGAAGTGGTGTATGTCTCACAACCAGTGGGTTCCTTGATCCAGATTATCCAGATCATGTGTACAAGCTTGATAAGGCTTTGTATGGATTACATTAAGCACCCAGGGCGTGGTACGAGACACTGTCTACACATCTGATCAAGAATGGTTTTGAAAGAGGTCAGATTGACAGTACACTGTTCATTAAGAGAAAGAAGGAAGATTTTCTGCTGGTACAGGTATACGTGGATAACATCATCTTTGGGTCATCAGACGAAAGCATGTGTCAAGAGTTTGAGAAGGTGATGAAGAGCAAGTTTGAAATGAGCGCTATGGGTGAGTTGTCCTACTTTCTAGGATTACAAGTTGAACAGAAGAAGGATGGAATGTTTATTCATCAGACAAAGTAAGTGTATGACATTTTGGCTCGTTTCAAAATGGATGATTGCACTACTTTCAACACACCCATTTGCGAGAATCACAATCTTGGCCCAGATCATGAAAGTACTGAAGATGTTGATCCAACTCAACACAGGGCAATGATTGGTTCTCTAATGTACTTGACTGCTTCAAGACCAGATATTATATTTGCCGTATATCTGTGTGCTAGATATCAGGCAAATCCAAAAGAGTCACACATGAAAGTGGTGAAGCGTATTATTCGTTACTTGAAGGGGAAACCTAAACTTGGGTTGTGGTATCCAGCTGATAGTGATTTGAAGTTTGTTGCTTACACTGACTCAGACTTTGGAGGATGCAAATCTTCGAGAAAGTCTACAACAGGTGGTTATCAGTTCTTAGGTGGCAGGATTGTGTCTTGGCAATGCAAGAAGCAATCTTGTGTGTCTACCTCTACGTGTGAAGCTGAATATATTGATGCGGGTAGCTGTTGCTCTCGAGTTCTCTGGATACAATAGCAGATGTGCGATTACGGTTTGGATTTCACTCGTACTCCTATTATGATAGACAATAATGCTACAATTTCTATAACAAATAATCCTGTGAAACACAGTCACACAAAACATATTGACATTCATCATCATTTTATACGGGATTGTGCTGAAAAGAGACTAATTGAATTACATCGAGTCGACACACTAGATAACCTGGCAGATCTTTATACTAAAGCTTTTGACAGGGCTCGCTTTGAACATTTAGTCGAACTCAACGGGATGAGGAATCCTGAATAACTGGTTTTTCATAAGAATTTTGTAAATATTTTATTGTTTTCTTAAAAAATCAAAAATAAAAAAAAATATAGAAAACCACAAAATCCAAAAACACTAAAAAAATGTAAAACATAAAAAAATAGAAAATCAAAAATGAGTTATCACTGTGTGAAAAAGAAGAAATGATAGTATATCAGCAAGTTAGACTGTCACACTGTAATTGAAATTGAATTGATTAAGTGTGATAGCAGCTTCATCATATGATGTACCAGTAGGTATAAAGCATGAAATAATCAACTTACCAATGTGATATAAACTTAAATGAACTGTGTATGAGTGGGGAACACATCAGTGGCATATGGTTTAATGACCTTAAATCTTGCGTTAATAGATTGCCAAAATCTGAGGTTTTGGGTCTTTATACTATTATTTCATCCGGGGGTATCAGGGTTGTCCTTCTGCTGCATCCAGATACATGCTGACCTAGGCACAACCATGATATCTTAAAAGAGCTAAAAATGCCAAAACCCATAAATGAAGAAGCTCTCCTAGAGAGTCATTCAAATGTGCAAAATGCATAATTCGTACCAAAAATGGTATTTGTCTTAGCCCTCGTTAGATATTTTGGTCTCTTTGCTGTACGGAAGTACTGACCTGATCACCAATTATCTATCGTTGTAAAACAAAACGGATGAATTCAGTATACTCACCTACTATAATGAATCTTTGTGCATACCTTGATCGCGGGGGTACATCCTGAAGTGGGACACACTAGTATATCAGTAATAAAATTACCTTAACGTATCATACGGTAATGGTACTTGAAATGTTCATGCATTTTGTTTAAGTGGACAAACATACTGGTAATCGTCTTGGACTGCTTTTCACGAAAAATTATAAAAAGAATTATCTAATAGTGTGAAAACAGTTTGATTGTGCTGATATGATCTTCTTACTGGTGATTCTCACAAAAATAGAGTGTTTATTGCTTTTGTTATTTACTTGCTTTCAGAAAATATAAAAATCCAAAAATAGTATCATTTTCTGTTAAAAATTCTTAACGTACGGAAAACTGTTATTCTTGGAGGAATTGTTACCGATAGGGGGAGACGGTGTTAGAAAGTGAGTTCAAAATTTTAAATCATACAGGGTCTTGTGTGTTGGACAAAAGTTTTGCGTGTTGGTGATGAATTGAGAATGCTTAATCTGTGATATAATCTCTTGAATAATAATAATTTATTTAACTTTGTTGAAAAATTCTTATGGTTTCTCGAGATGTTTGTTTTATAGTATCCAGATTGAAGCGGTATGTTGCTAAGAAGTTGCTGAGTTGAGAAGATGAGAGTTTGATTGGATGCATGGTAGAACCTCCTTTCTACATTGCAAACAAAGTTGAAGAGTTTGAAGATTGCTATACAAATTCTGAACTGGAGTTTACTCAAGTGCTAACATTTTGAAGATTTGGTGATTGGATGCATCAGCTTAGGGGGAGTCTGTTGCTGACAGAAGCTATTAAAGCTGAAGCTATCCAAAGACCAAAGACTTTGCAAGATTACATGAAGAATGCAAGATGGCTGAAGACAAAGTTATTTCATGAAGCTATTGTCAAGGGGGAGTTTGTTGGTGCATATTTATGACAACAGCTTAGATTTGGTCTTTGGATATCTTGTAATTAGTTAAACGATAAACAGTTAGCAGGTTTGGCTTTGTGATAATTAATTAATAGTGTTTAGGTTAAACCAAACCCACATTGGGTTATAGGGGGACGAATTGGGCTTTGCCCATGTTGGAAACCCTAGCCCAAGTTGCAACCTTGTGTTATATAAACAAGGCTTTGCATTAGGGTTTAGGTTAGTAAGCCAAAACAACTTTTGAGAGATAATTCGTAAGAGACAAAGGTCTTGGACGAATTTTGTGTGTGTTCGAGATCTTGATTGACTGTAATAAGTTTGATAGATAATCAATAAAGATCGGTTTAATTGGAATTATGTTTTTCTACTCGTTTCTGTGCTATTCTGGTCTAGAGGATTCCGCACTCTAGATTGGATTGACAATTCTATGACGATCCGTACGAACCAGGGGACCTACATTGGTATCAGAGCCCTGGTTTGAGAGAAATCAAGTATGAGGAGGTAAATACTTGAACTCAAACCTGTGTGCTCTTGTGACAAGGAACCCGTACAATCCAAGACTCGATCAAGATCTAAAGGTAGAAGCGAATGTAAGTATGTAATTAAGTATGTATGTGAAGAAAACTAACAATATGTTATGTTTAAGGTAAGCATAATTGTTTGGAGAGGATGATCCGCGAATGCGGTCTAGGACCGACACCAAGGCATGTAATAATACAAATTGACCCCAGGTACGTAAATTCAATATGTGAGTACATGTAATGGTAAAACCTATCAAGGGAAGGAGAATTTTAAATGAAAGATAATGATGGTATAGTAATGAAGTTTTGAAAATGTTACACGTGCCGAAACCTAATTCTTCGGACATAAGATGATGATTACATGAAGGCACGAAACTAGTATGTGGATTGCGTACCTGGCCAGTACGCAAGAAACATATGACGTTCGTGAGACCGTGATACTTGTTGCACCTATGTCCGGAAGAATTGGGTATTAGGTGGACGTGTGGGCGAAAGGAGTAGTAAGACTCCCAAGAAATTGAGAGTACTAAATACGAAAGAAAAGTATGAATAATATGTTTGAATCCACGAGACGGATTCAGAACATAAAAGCAATGAAAAGTATGAACGAAATGTTTGAATCCGCGAAACGGATTCAAAACATAGAAGAAATGAAAGGTATGAACGATATGTTTGAATCCGCGACACAGATTCAAAACATAGAAGGGAATGAAAAGTAGGATGAAAAGTTTGAATCCGTAAGTAACTACAGATCAAACAAGTAAATATTCTTTAAAGCGGATATTATCCAAGTTATGTTTTAAACCTTTACATATATATATATATATATATATATATATATATATATATATATATATATATATATATATATGCAAGTATGTTGTATGCAAGAATGGTTGGAAGGACAAATGAGTCATATGGGTCAAATGGTGATCGCCATTTGAACCCAGTATTTAATGTTTTGAATTGTCAAGTTTTATACTTATAGGTGAGCATAATGTATGGGCATGCAATGTCACAAATTGGAATGAAATAACCATCGCAAGGTATGGATAACGAGTCAATGGATTTGACTCGCATTAGGTATGTATAAAAGGTTGTACTCTTAATAGGAGCTTAGGGCTCGACTAGTGAGGGATGTATCAGAATAGGATAACTGATACACATATGTAGTAATGTATTTATAATTAGACTCCCAAAAAGTCAAACGAAGTAAGATGATAATTAACAAGGCAAGTAATAGAAAAATAGAAAGGAATTTTGGGCTCTCTAAATAAGTAAGTATAATCGTTGAAGACGGTTGTTATAGTAAAATTTTAGTTGAAAGAAAGAAATTTTAAAATAAGTTACGTGTTAGACATACTATTAATTGACTCTTGAGAGTCAGAATAAATGATGGGCTACGACCTAGACAAATGACTTAAGTATGGACGGGAAAGGTGAATCTTTGAAAGTAATACTGAAATGATGAAATGAAGTCCTTGCAAGTATGCATGAATGGAAAAGAAGTACAAACGTGTACTTCGATACATCTACGATAAGTAAGAAGTGCCAGTCTGACCTTGAAAAGTCAAACTACAAAAGTTGGCGAAATAACCAATAAAATGAAAGGACTGTATGTAAGAAATGGAATGTGTGATATGTTTTAAGCAGGTACGTAAGAAATTTGTGAAAGGATCATAGGTGAACAAACACCATGTGGAATGCAATTATGAAAAGTTATGTGCTAACCATTAATTTTATAGATAAGAATGATGGAATTCGTAGTGTGATGACAGTGGCAAAGCTGATAAAGCTGATGGGAGGATGCTCACGAGTTGGAGCATATTACACGAACGAACAAGACCAATTCTGGTACGGAAGGCACCTAAGAAGAAACGGATCGATCCGGCTTACGAATCACTGATCTATGCAATGAAGGCGAGGTTAGTAAAAAGTTTAATTCTTGATTGGTAAGTAAGAATCTGTAAATTTTAATTGTACGTGTGAAAGAAATGAATGGTAGGATAATTATGGTATGGTATGGAATAATCGACTTGTAATGGTCATCATAAGAAAGTATTTATGTCATTAAAAGGAAGATCTAAAGGCCTTGAATGAAAATTTGGACTAATTGGTTAAACGCCCGTATGATGCTCTTACATGACATATCGGAATAGTATAATAAGTAGTGTGTGCAAAGAGCTAATAATACAGGGATGCGAATGATTAAAAATTTTTGAGGCTAGACTTAAAGTTGTTAAATCCTCGTGAGAAGTATGGATAAGTGAATATGAGAATGATGGTTATATTAGTGTATTAATACCTGAATGTTTACGGTAATGCGAACTATTATACGCTCACCTCCCATGGGGATATGAAAGAATTTAAGAGCAACGTTAGTAATAGAATGTAGTGGTTTGCACTAGATAACCAGGAATGAAATAATAATTATCCAGCGATAACGTTTAAATTCAAAATGAATGTTAGTAAAATTGGGTATGTAAGTGGCCCAAATTATTACGTGTTAGCGAAAAACCTAGAAAGGATGCTAATAATAAAACACAGAGGTAAAACCACAATGAGTATTTGTGAGGCTAATGTTAGAATGTAATATCCTCTATAATACGTGTGAGATGGAACTAGAATGACTCACATTGGATGGTAAGTATATGAAAGTCCAATGATTAATTAAGAATGCAAGAAACAAGATATATGCTTATGATGGTAGGTGAATATTACCTCTTAAACAAGTCACAGGTGTTTTCGGGATATAGTAAACGTCTTGAATGAATTAATTCAAGAGTAAGAATAAAATTGGTCTAATAAGAATGAGAAAGGTTTCGGGGACGAAACCTTCATTAAGGAGGATAGATTTAAAACCCGAATTATTAAATTGATAGTGTGTTACCATGATCGATATAATGAAATATAATAACTAGGTTATTAAACCTAGTTAAAAACCTCGCAAAACAAGTAGCGAAGTGAATTGGGTGACAATTGTAATCTAGTAACAAACTTTAAGGGCCAAGATTGCCAAAAAGGAGAACTTGAATTTTATAAAAACAAAAAAATCCACACACACACTAGGTGTGTGTGTGTGTGATCGACCAGGAGGAAAGGGGGAAAGGGGTGCAAACCCTAATTCATGAAAAACCTTCAGATTGAAAGGGGAATTTGGCTCTAATCTAATGCATGGGCTCAAATTCTTGATCATCTAGACTTACTACACATGAGGTAAGTTGTAGAAGTTAATTTAATGATTTAGTATGAAGTGAATCTATGATCAACCCATGAATTTATATGAAATTATGCATATAGAGGTGTTAGAATCACCAAATAGATTATGTGTTATGAACAAGAACAAGTTCAAGTAATTTGATATCTTGACATGAAACCCACTTGGTGATGATGAAGATGGTAATATGAATGTATCACTTATGTCTAAATCTTGTGCAAATTCGATTGATTATGTTGTATGTGATGAATTCTTGTTAGTTAGGTTGAAGTATAACATGAAATTTATTGATGCTTAGTTGTGTTGATGAATGAATGCAAGGAAAAAGGAATGAAAGCATAAGTGGATTTTACATTAGGCTTAGATGGTAGTACGCATGCAAGGTGTTTGATGAAATGTCTAAACGACAATAATATGCAAGTTTGCCTTCAAATAATAGCAGAGTATGTAAAGAACATAGGAGTAAGGTGTTTGGTAGTAAAATATCATGAGGAACATACTCTTGATGAAATCCATGTATGAATGTGGTTAATATGTGATTGGATAGAATTAAGTTTTAAGAATTTGTGCTGTACGCTTGAGTGATGTAATAAATTCATATGGATTGTTTGATCATATCAACTTCGACTTAAGAGTAGATATGGAACGTATGAGAATTTTAGAAAAGAGTAAACTCAAATGATGTTGGTGTTAAGTATGAGAATGCTAGTGTAGAGGGAACGAATCATGTATGGATATGTGTGTATAACTACCAAGTAGGTGTATATGTCATGTAGTATGAGTATGAAATGCATACAATGTTATTAATATGGTCTACTGTTTTAAGATGTATTTATGTACATAATTCGAAAGTACATGGATAGGGCAGTTGACTTTTAAAGTCAACAATGTATGATTATCATGCATTGACTCTTGGACACATTTGTTGGAATAGAAAGTTAATGTGCTATGTATTAGATGATTGATGTGATGTGAATGATGATCATTAGGTTAAGTAGATTTGGAATGAAGTGGTTATTACTATATGCTTTATATATGTGGCAATTGACTAACTAAAGTCAAGTAATGTATGAATGAAAAAGAAAATGATTGTTTGTGTGTATGCCCACATATGCTAACCGTGTAATGAACGTAATGATATGTAAGGATGGAAATCTTGGCAATTTACTCAAGCATGGATGGCTAACGGGTCAAGAGGAAACAATGAGGCAAACATGAACATGGACGCTAAAGGTAAGTGATTCCGATTCACTTCTTAGTAGGTATATAGAATTTTTCATGTTTATGAATGTGGAGAAATCATATAAGGTTGTGTAATGAATGAGAGTATTAAGATAAGTATTGACTTAGTTAGACGAAGGTAGATTTCTAAGACGAAGGTAAATTGGTGGGATTAAACGGGTTGAATAAATATGCATAGGCAATGTAACAATAACGAAATTCGTAAAGATTGAGGTCCCGGGGTAAGGATTCTTAGTCATTTATTTCGGAATTTGTTTTACGGACAAGCAGGATCAAGTCCAAAGTGATACGGATGCAAAATGATCAAGTTATGAGAGTTTTGGTGTTAAAAATGAAGGCTGAGCTGGGCACCACCGTAGCTTACGGTGCCCACCATAGGCTAAGGTAGGTGCTGAAGACCCTTCCCCCACCGTAAGGCAGTATATAGGCACTGTAGGTTTTTTAGTACCACCGTAAGCTATGGTAGTCACCGTAGCCTATGGTGGAGTCTGTCGCGCCCCGCGAAGAAAGCAGGCAAGGCTCTCGCGGCCCGCGAGAGACCTTACTGCTTGCGAATTGTTTGTTTTTGCTCGTTTTGGTTATGGAACTTGTTTTCAATGGCTTTCAAGGCCCGATATTTATTGTTTAAGTTGGTTTTGAATGTATGAGAATGTTATGGGTCTCCAGATAGTATTAGAATGGATTTACCTCTGTGTTAGCGAAGGAAATCTATAGGTAAATTGTTGGAACTTTTGAGATCGTTCATACTTGTGCTGGATTAGTTTTATAGTGGTTGGTAGCTAATTTGATAGTATAGGGGCTTATTTTGTAATTCTATAGAAGTTGTAATCCTGACTTGGTGTAGATAAGATTCCAGCAAATTTATAAATTTGCTGGCAAGTCAGGAGCACTATATATAGCCCTTGTATTGTAACCACTTCAAGCTTTTGGCTCTCTTAATGAATATTGGTGTTGTTTACATTCAATCATTGTTCTAGTGCTCTAATCTGATATCCAAGGTGCTTTACTGATTTACATTCTTGTTTGGATTCAATACAACACTTGTTGTATTCATTAATCCATTAGATTCACCTTCATCTTTGATTATTCTTAACTTTTCATAGTTCAAACACTTAATCAATAGGTGTTTTGGACTAAAACAACCAACCACTGTGATCCGGATTGATATTGGGAATTACAATTTGGTATCAGAGCCTTAGTGCTCTTGGTTGTTGTGTTCTTGTTGAGATTTTTCATAGTTTTGAAGGTTTTTCAAAGTTTCAAGAGTTTCAAATTTTCGGACTTAATATGGACTGATTTGGTGTGTTTAATCGATAGGTTGTTGTTAATAGATGATTAGGGAGTCATTTTGGACATTTTGATGCATCAAAACATGGTTTTTGAGCTGTTTTTGAGCTATTTTTGAGCAATTAGAGGGTTTTAGTTCGTGTTAAACCCTCTGTCCAGCGAAATAGTTTGAATACAGCGAACAATATTTGAACATAGCGAAATTAATTTTTGAATATAGCGACGATATCTTTGCATACAGCGAATACAATGAACAATCTTTTGAATCTCATCGCATAATCATTAATTTCACCAACCACAACTCGAGCGAAATTAACGATTTACGGCGAAATAGTGCCAAGTGACCCTTATAGCGAAATTATCGAAGGCGACTTCGAGAACTGCGATATAGAACCACAGCGTTCTTATCACAGTATATGGCGAAATTAAGCCAAACTAACGTGTGTGTTATTTGTATCAGCGGATTTAGCTAGCTCGCTCGTGCAGGACCTCTCCGGCATCGGCGAAATTGTTTCTACAGAAGACTTGTCAGCGAAATTAACATCTGTTCAACTTACCATTGTCAAAAACAAGTCAAGATGTCGTTGAATCAGCTAAGTCCAATTGCTCAAGCGGAACTTGAGACCGGAACCACTACTAGGCCACCAAAGTTGAAAGGGGCTGAAGACTTCAGCACTTGGAAGACTCGCATCCAGTCGTTCTTTGAATACACAGACTACAATCTGTGGGTCTCAGTCACCGCTGGACCCCACATTCCAACGGTTGTTCGTAATGACGTGGTAGTTGCTAACCCTGACCCCACAACCTTCACTGACGAAGACAAGGCTCTAATCCAACGCGATCGCCGTGCGCATGCAGCCCTAACCATGGCTCTGTCAACTGATGACTGCAACATGTTTGAAGAACACCGAACTACAAGTGCACTCTGGAATGCATTGATTGAGTATTATGAGGGAAATGAAGAGCTAATTGAAAGTAAGAGAGATATGGTGCAAAAGCAATACGACATGTTCTGTGGAGTTCGTGGAGAAAGTCTGTTAGATCACATCAGTCGCTTTCTGAATATGATGACCAAAATGAAGAAGGCAGGAAATCCTGTCACAAACCGTGCTGCCATCAAGAAGCTGCTGGATTCACTCCCTAAGGAATGGAGTTTGCAATGCATGATGATCAAGAAGGATTTCCTCAATAATCCAAATCCTGTCACTCTATCAGACTTGATTAACACTCTAAGAGCTTTTGAAATGGATGTCAACAAACGAGAAATGAACACTGCTGGCTACACTCCAAAAACAAATCCACCTTCTGCTGGAATGAAGAATGTGGCATTCCTTGCCTCATGTGGCATTTGTCAACAAGCTTCTGACATGATCTATGCTAACGCTTCCGCAAGCGCATCAAAAGCTCCACAACCTAGTGAGAAGACTGTCACGGTTGGCGATACACAAGCGTTGAAAGTGTCTACTGAAAACGTGGCACTTTTCAACATGTTTCTAAGCAGCTATGAAGCTTTAATGTCAGGAGAGCTCAAGAGGGAAATGTTCACTGCTGAAGACATGTATCAAGTCGATCCAGATGACATGGAGGAAATGGATCTGAAATGGCAAATGGCCATGATCACCTTAAGGTTGAAGAAATTTCAGGACAAGACCGGGAAACGTTTGGGTCTCGGAAAGGCTGGCTTTGATAAATCCAAACTAAGATGCTACAACTGTAAGAATCTGGGCCACTTCAAGCGTGACTGTCCCTTGTTGAAAGAAGGAAACATCGAATCAACTCCTGTTGTGAAACAAATCACCGTTGAAGAAAACAAAAACAATGCGTCTCCTAGCACGCCGAAAGCTTTAGTCGTCGAAGATTATGATTGGAGTGAAGAAATTGCTGAAGCTAAGGAGCAAGTTAACAAAGCTCTCATGGCAAAGATCTCAATCGAGTTCTCTTCGAAGCAGTTTGAGAAACAGACAGCAAGAATTCCAAAAGGAGACAATACTGCTGACAAGGGTTTGAAAAGCATTCTCACCTCTCCGGAGCCTGAGAAAGAAAAGAAGTCTGAAGAATCTAAGGAGCAGATTCCTAAGGATGCATCTGACCAGAAGAAAGACAAAGGAAAAGCCTCGGCCACAGCAATGAAAACTGAATCTTCCAAAGAAAAGGCTGACAAAGACTTGGTAAATAGTATTCCACATAACTTTAAAGTAAAGTTATGCTCACCAGCATGCGTTGATGTCGTGGCACATTACAAGTCTCTTAATCTAGAATTTGAGAGACGAAAAGACAAGGCCTTAAAAATGAATAACGAACTTAAACTAAACGAGGCCGCATACCAGAGAAAGTTGAATTCAACTTTAGCTGAGATGCAAACTCTAAAAGAATTTTTGATTAGAAAAGATTTCATCATTAACGATCTCACAGATAGACTAGAAAAGGCTTTAAATGAAAAGAACAAATTGCAAATTATCATTGATAAATGGAATGTCAGTCAAAAGGCCTTTACTGACATCAAAAACTGCCAATGACCAACGTATGTGAAAGACGGGATCGGGTATAAGGATAGTCAAGGAAACGAAAGAAAACTCTTCCTTCCACCACATAGTAAAAACTATGTGCCTATACCTAATCCTCATCCCAAAAACGATCTCATTGATGAAAAGGCCTCTGTAGAACAAAACGATTCTTGTGAAAACGAAACAACCGCTAACTTTTCTAAAAGTAATGTAGATCCAATTGTGTGTAAAGAAGATGTGTGCGATGAGGATGGAGACTGCGGCGGTTCAAAAATAGGAATAGGTTATTCAGGCGACAGTTATTCCACTGTTAACTGGTTCGCCTGGAACTGTTCTAAGGAAAACAATGTTCGGGATGAATGTAATAATATAATTAGGATGGATGACTGTAATGGCCATGTGCCTAAATTTAAATCTTCAGATGACTGTAAGGGCCATGTGCCTACATTTGAGACCCGTGATCGTGAACATGCTATATTTGAATGTCATGATTTAAAGTCTGCATTTTGTGATGATAAAGTTGTTTGTGAATCTCCTGTATTTGTGCCAGAATTGAAAAAGAATAGTTTTGGAAAATTCCTCACAGAGGAAATTCCAGAATTTATTCCATCTCGAACAGGTATGACAGATTCTGAAAAGAGAGTCACTGAAGATCAATGCAATGAAGACTCAAGCACTGCTATCTCAGAAGACGAAAAGAAGACTTCAAGTCCTGAGGATGAGCAAATATCAGAAACATCAAACGAAGGGCGAACAACAGACAGTGAGAGCATAGAATTTTCAAGTGAAGAAACCTTGAAAACCTCAAGTGAAGATCAAACAACAAATGATGAAAGCTCCGAAAGTTCAAGTGTTGAAACAATTGAAGACCAAGATCCAGAAAGTTCAAGCGAAGATCAAAGCTGCAATGATTCAATTTACGAAGCAAGTGAAGAACAAGACTCAAGTGAATACCAAACGTCTGAAAGCTCATCTGATTGCAACAATGATGAAGAATGTTCAGAAGATGAAAGCAGAGTTGACAAGAAAATGAAGAAAGCAGAAAGCTCAAGACACTCATCACATACATCTTCTTCTAACACCAAAAGACCCAGACATAAAAGATGTTTTCGCTGTAGTCATTTAGGACATACAGCGAAACATTGTAAAAGCAAGAAATTTTCTAAACCAGAATATGATTTTGTTAAGAACGTCACAGATCAACTAGATTATCTTCAGAAATCTGTTAAAAATCTGGTTAATTCAACAGCTTATTTTTGGAAACAAAAAGAGGACATCGTGGCTCAAAACCACGATAGATTCAACATAAAGCAAGTCTGGGTTCCCAAATCAATCTAATCTGTATATATTTTTGTATTTCAGAATAAACTCCAAAAATGGCTTCGAATGCTCATGGAGTATATCTGGCACGTCGACAGCGGATGTTCAAGACACATGACAGGATTGAAGGAGCTTCTAAAGAATTTTCGTTTTATGGATGGTGATTTCGTGTCATTTGCTGGAGACGAGAAGGGAGGGAAGATCGTTGGAATAGGAGATGTGGTCTCTAAAGCTCTCGCGCTGGAAAACGTCAACTATGTTCCAGAATTGTGCTACAATCTCATGAGCGTATCACAAGTCTGTGATAAAGGAATATCAGTACTTTTCACTGACATGGAATGCTTGTTTCTCAAGCCTGGATATGTCGTTCCTGCAGAAATGATCATGCTCACTGCTCCAAGACAAAACAATACATACGTGCTCAATATGAAAAACGCCAAGACAAATGACAACTTGGCGTGCTTGATATCAAAGGCTTCAGAATCGGAGTCACTGCTTTGGCACAGGCGATTGGGGCATGTAAATTTCAAAAATATGAACAAACTCTCTAAGTTAAACTTAGTGAGAGGACTTCCGATAAAAGAATTTCCTTTTTCTGAGAAATGTATAGCATGCGCCCAGGGAAAGCAACACAAGAAATCGCATAAGTCCAAAGCAGTGAACACGATTGCTGCGCCTCTCCAGTTGTTGCATATGGATCTGTTTGGTCCAATTAGTGTTAAAAGTCTTGCTAAAAGTTCTTACTGTTTGGTGATTACAGATGATTTCTCTCGTTTCTCATGGGTCTATTTTCTTGAGGCAAAGAGTGAGACAGCTAAAATTCTTAAGGCATTCATTCCCTTAATTGAGAACGTGACCAAATTAAAAGTGAAGTCAATCAGAAATGATAATGGCTCCGAATTCAAAAATCAAACTTTCATATCCTTCTGTGCAGAAAAGGGAATTCATCTCCAATACAGTGCAGCCAGAACTCCTCAACAAAATGGGGTTGCTGAATGCAAGAACATAACGTTGATTGAGGCCGCAAGGACCATGTTGGTGGATTCAAAGCTTCCAATCATCTTCTGGGCAGAAGCAGTTAACATGGCATGCTACGTTCTGAACAGGGTTCTCATTGTAAAACCACACGGAAAAACGGCGTATGAACTCCTCTTCAAAAGAAAGCCGCTTATTGATTTCTTCAGACCATTTGGATGCTCTTGCACTCTTCTAAACTCTCAAGAGAATCTCATCAAGTTCGAAGCAGTGGGTGATATCTGCTACTTCATGGGATATTCATCCACTCAGAAAGCCTACAGAGTCTACAACAAAAGAACAAAGATGGTGATTGAGTCGTACTACGTTGACTTTCAAGAAGGAAACTACACTAACACTGGAAGTACTCCCGACTGGTTTTATGATGTAGGTGTGATCTTCAACACCTTTGAAATTCCAGAAGATGTTCCAGAAGCAGAACCTGCAGAAGTCGCTCAAGTTGAACCTCTGTTTGATACTTCAGATATTGGTTTGACTCCGTTCACTACCCGTTTCACTCCATTCTCTGCTAATCCACTTCTTTCTGTGGATGAAGCAACTGGTGACACTTCGCCTGAGGACACCACAGAAAACGGTGCTTCTTCTTCACAGGCGAATGTGGATGAACCAACTCAAGAAGATGACCCTCCAGTCATTTACGTGGACGAACACTTCACCAACCTTCCGCAGCAGATTGAGTCTCAAACAAATGCAGGGTACAAAACAAATCGAAATCATCCTCTAGAAAATGTCATAGGTGCAGTCGAAGAAGGAGTGCGTACACGAGGTCAGTCGTCAAGCATCAACAAAGGTCTTTATGCAGCTTTTCTCTCACAATCCGTGCCACGGGACATTGAAGATGTGATTCTAGATTCCAGTTGGGTTCAAGCAATGCAGGAAGAATTATCTCAATTTCGCAAACTCAAGGTCTGGGAGTTAGTAGACCTACCAGAGGGAAAGTTTCCGATTGGTACCAAATGGGTCTTTCGTAACAAGATGGATGATCGTGGAGTAGTAATCAAGAACAAGGCTAGATTAGTGGTGCAAGGTTTTCGTCAGGAGGAAGGAATTGATTACGAAGAGGTTTTCGCTCCAGTTGCAAGATTGGAGGCCATCAGAATATTCCTAGCTTACGCGTCATACAGAAATTTCAAAGTTTTTCAGATGGACGTAAAGAGCGCTTTTCTGTATGGGAAGGTAAAGGAAGAAGTCTACGTGTGTCAGCCTCCGGGTTTCGAAGATCCTCATTTTCCAGGTCGCTACTACAAGTTGGACAAAGCCCTCTATGGTCTTCACCAAGCTCCACATGCTTGGTACGAAACTTTGTCAACTTATCTTTTGAAGTGTGGATACACCAGAGGAACGATCGACATGACTCTCTTCACCAAAAGAGTCGGAGAAGACGTAATGCTGGTTCAGATTTATGTGGACGATATCATCTTCGGGTCAACCAACGAAGAACTGTGTAGAGAATTCGAGTCTGTCATGAAGGCACAGTTTGAAATGAGCATGATGGGAGAGCTGATGTTCTTCTTGGGGCTAGAAGTTAAGCAAAAGGAAGACGGGATTCTTATTCATCAGGCCAAGTACATTCGGGATATTCTCGCAAAGTACAACATGAACGACTGCAAAGTTGCTAGTACTCCATTTGCGTCTCAGACGGAGCTTACTCTAGATCCTCAAGGAAAACCTGTAAACAAGTCCTTCTATCGCTCGATGATCGGATCTCTGATGTACTTAACGGCTAGCAGGCCTGACATCATGTGGGCTGTCTGTCTCTGTGCTCGCTTTCAGACTAATCCCAAGGAATCTCATGAAACCGCTGTGAAGCGCATCTTCCGCTATCTTAAAGGAACTCCGAAACTAGGTCTTTGGTATCCTAAAGATAGTAATTTTGATCTCATTGCTTATTCTGACAGTGATCATGCAGGTTGTAAAGTAGATCGCAGGTCTGTCTCAGGAGGATGTCAATTCTTGGGAAATCGTCTGATCTCATGGCAAAGCAAGAAACAGACAACTGTGTCCACCTCCACCGCTCAAGCAGAATACACCGCGGCCTACAGTTGCTGTTCACAAGTTCTCTGGATACAAAATCAATTGTTGGATTATGGAATCAACATCATGAAGACTCCTATATTCATCGACAATGAGGCATGCCTGGGAATTGTGAAGAATCCCATCCACCACTCCAGAACGAAGCATATCGAAATCCGTATTCACGCAATTCGAGATGCGTACGAGAAAGGATACATTCAAGTGGTACCTGTGGATACAACCCAGCAACGGGCCGACATTTTCACTAAAGCCTTCGATAAAACTCGATTCAACCAGCTGGTAACCTGGTTGGAAATGGTTAATTTCCTTGAATGGAAATGAATCTTGTGTCCAGACGCTTTCGTAAATACTTTATCTTGTGTCCATAGTTTTACATTAAAAAAAAAAAAGAAACGTTTGTTGAAAGTAAAACAAGTATTGTAAAGCGTCGCCCACCAAAAAGATTTTCTGATTCTTAAAATTTCATTTTCGGGCAAATGGACTTTCGAAAATAAAGATTTTAGGGGGGATATTTCTGAAAATCAAAATGAGATGCTTGCTTCTGACTCCTGTTAGAGGAAATGATAGAAAATTGCTAACACTTTGCCATTTCTTGCTAAACATAAAACAAAACAAAAAGAAATCGGGGTACCAAGCAACGACGTGTCGGTAGATTCAGCAACACCGACGAGTAAACTGCTGTTAGGGAGCAAAACATAACATCTACACAAGGATTCTGGCTTCTCTCAGGCATTACGCATGTTGTGGGTAACACGTTGCGGCATATGACTTAATGGTCTTAAATCTTGTGTTGATAGATTGCCAAAGTCTGAGATCTCGGGTCTTTATATTGGTTTTCATTCGGGGGGTATCATAGTTGGTCTTCTGCTGCATCCAGATACATGCTGACCTAGAACTTCTATGATATCCCTTCATAATAAGCGCCTTAAAAAAAAGGCCAAACCCTTTCATAATAAGTGCCATTTATGGCCAAAACCTTTTGATGGATTAGTTTCGGTCTCTCTGCTGTACGAAAGTACTGACCTGTTCACCGAACTATCTGTCTCAGCCCTCGATAGTTCTTGGGATCTCTGTTGTACGAAAGTACAGACCTGATCTCCGCTCTATCGTTGAAATGAATGGATCCAATATACTCACCTGTTATGAAGAACCTTTGTGCATACCTTGATCGCAGGGGTATGTCCTGACGTGGGACTCACGGGCGTAATGATTCTATTCTCAATAGCTTGTGTGGGGGCCATAGAAGTCTTGTCAATATTACCGAAAACATGATAAAAGCGCTCTCCGAAGGCATGTTGAAAGAAGGATGCATGGATTTAAGCGGACAAACATACTGGCAGTTTTTCTTGTGTCCTGGTTAGTATTTATTAATAATAATAATAAATAAGGAATTGGCAAGTGTTGGCGATATAATCTTCTGCAGGTAAGTCAACGAGCATCGAACGTTTCAAGAAGATCTGCATCAAATGGAACCTCCCAGAGCTGAAAATTCGAAGTTCGGAGTCTAAATGGCCCAAACTTTCTTAATTGTGTACATATTTCATAATTGATAGTGTTTTAAACAAAAATGGGCACGTTTTTCGAGAAAATTTGAAATTTACGAGCGAAATTAAATTTGTTTTGAAAAACATACCAGTGGTGGCGAAGATAAGATACCAGCGAAATTATTATTTCGCTGGTTATCAAATTTTCGATATAAATATCTCATCTAACCGTCATTTTTCAAACTTTTCAAATTATTTCCTCATCTTCTTCGCTTAAAATCGGACTCATTCTTACAACCCACCTAAGATTCTTTTTCGCTCAAAGATCTTCAGGTAAATCTCTGAACTATTCATCATCTACAATCATCACGATCATGGTTCACATTCTCGATCAACTGTACTGTTTGAATCTCCATCATTGTTCTCTGTGTTCATGGACTTAGAATCTAATCTGTCATATCTAGGGTTTGTTTTGAGTGATTTGAACCGGATGAACCAAGTTTTCGAAATGATCTTCATGTTTGAATTATTCTATGTTGTTGAAATGTCTGCTTTCGTTTAGATCTGTCTTTCCTCTGTGATTGGTTGTTTAATCGGTGTTGAAATGTTAGGGTTTTAGAAGGGTTTAGTAAGAAAAAGATGATACCAGCGAATTAGCTTTGAATATAGCGAACTCAGCGAAGATAACATGGAATCTCAAAAGTCTCGAACGCGAGTTCGAGCAACCGGTGAAATATTCTTATTTCACCGGTAAAGCGGCCCAGACTAGTGTCTCCGCTGCTAAATCGTTTCCGGAACAAAACCATGTCTTCGCTAAGTTCGCTAGCGAATTTATCTCGGTAAAACGGCTTCGCTGCTAAATCGCTCCGAGGATAAAACCCTTTTGTCCTCGCTGGTGGATCGTCTTCGCTGGTGGATCGATCCGGGTACAAAACCCTATCATCGCTGAGTTCGCTATCGATGAGACAACCACTGGCCCGGCAGCGAAGACAACCACCGACCTGGCAGCGATTTTATTTTATTTTATTTTTTTTAATTTAATTTTTTTGTGAATATTGTAAATTTCTTTGTAAATAGTACTTTTATTTATAAATTTTTCTTGTAAATATCTGTTTCTATCTCAACATTTCTCTCACTTGGCTCGTTTGGTGTTTCAGAAGCAAGATGGTGAAAATTATTGATTGGGATACTACGTTAAAGCACAACCAGAGTATCAATCTCGATCAAACACCACAGGATTTTCAGGATGCAGCGAGATGGATTCGATCTAGCAGAATCAGTTTCGCAGTTGAAGCAGTAGTTCCCGTTTATCGCCTCCACATTCAAGAGTTCTGGGAACATGCGAAGCCTGAAAATATAAACAACAAGAGAGGGATTTCTTCAACTGTTCGTAACAAGCGTATAGAAGTTACTGAAGATAGGATTCGCAAAGTGTTGAAGCTGAAAGACAACAAGCAAGATCCAATCTCTTTAAGCAAGGATGACGTGTTGGACGGATTTCGTGGAATGGGATACGTAGGAGACTTTCGTCTAAAGAAGGAGATTAAGAGAAATGGGCTCACAAGGGACTGGAGATTTATAGTTCACGTTATTGCTATGTGCCTAGCTCATAGAAAGGGTGGATTTGATGGACTGAACCTAGAATGGTCGGCGGCCATGTTAAACCTATGTTTGAATCATAAATTCAACATCTCCGGTCTAATTTTCAACTACATGCTAGAGAATGTGAGTGGGAAAACTTGGGCAATGTATCCTCATTTCATCCAGATGCTGATAAACGATCAGTATAAAACCCACCAAATGAGGGAGATCTGTACACCTTCCATGTGCCAACAAGTCGTTAATATACGGAGATCAAGACTAATGAATGGGTGATGTTACATGATTGGATGTATGCAGCCGAGAGATTGCCTTTAGTCAGAGATGCTTACAGAAAATATAGAGAAGCACTACGAGAAAAGCAGCAAAGGATTGCACAAGCTGAAGCAGAGGCTTCTGAAAAGGAAGAACGATCGAAAGGCAAAAGAAAAGGAAAGGAAGCTGCTAAAGATGAGCCTCCCAAAAAGAAAAAGGCTTCAGAAAACCCAGAAAGACTAATGGGTGCAAGCTTTAGAGCAGCTGGATCTGAAGAACAGCAGCAACACATCAAAGATATGAAAGAGATACACGCGCTGCAGGAAAGAGAAAAGAAAGAGAAGAGACTCAAGAGACAAGAGATGTCATCATCCGAAAGACCAGAAGTTATTCCAGAAGAAGTACAGTCTTTAAATGACTTCGTTAATACTTTAATAGTAGATCCTGATGAAGCCTCAGTGAGCAAGAAAAAGACAGATGAAAGATCTTTCAAAGTATCTCCTGTAAAGCCGACGAGGTTTTCAAAGCCACCAGTCCCGCCACAAAGGATTCGTCCCTTTCAAGAGCTTTACGATAAACTTATTGAGAACACCAGTCCATCTGTGGCAAAGGAAATCTGTCTTCTCAAAAATCAAGTCAACGACACAAACATTCTGAGAGAGAAGATTAAAGATCAGCGTAAGAAGAATAAGGAGATGAATGCCTACATGGCCAAGCAATCAAAGTTTATCAGGTTCCAGCAGATGGGGTTAGAGAAATTGTACAGAATGATGAGAAAAATGTGCTAGCAGATGAAAATAAAGCCCATGTTCTCCTTTGATGAAATCTTCAACTTTGAATCTTTCATAGAAGAAGAAACTGCCAGAAAGGAAAAAGAAGCTGAAGCTAAGAAAAGACGCCTGGAATCGGTCGAGAGGGCAGCTGAAGGAGATGAAAGTGGCGAAGAAGAAGTTGATAGAGATGATATGCCAGCCAGATTTTTTGAATGGGGTCTAGAAGAAGAAGTACAGTATGAGCAAGGAGATGGAAAAACTTTCTCTCCCCAGTACCCAGAATGGTTCAAGAAAGAGAGAGAAAGACTCCCTGATTTTTATCAGGTGATAACCGTTGAAAAGAGTGAAGCTACCGACAGGATCATAAGCTGGAAGTACGACAACCTGAGAGGAATATTTGTTGTTAAAAGACGAGGTGGCGTGATCCAGTACTTTCAGACCGGTTTTGATCTTTTTACTCTTCCCAGGTGGGATTTACGTGAGCTGGGCCGTCTGGACATTCTAAATCCAGAAGAAAGAAGCATTGGAGGAGACTTTGAGCGTTTGATCGCTAAAGAATGCAACAAAGGTTTCCCTAATCACAGGCCTCAGCGTCCAAGGCGGAGAGTTTCGAAAACTACCATAGATCCAGTAACAGGGAAAGGAAAAGTGACGTGGGTGATTAACCCTGCTAAAGTTGTCATAAGAATTAAGCTACCTGAAGAAATTCATGTTGCCCTCAAAGATTTCAAGAAATGGTTCTATGATAGCAAGACTGGCGAAGCTGTGATAAGATCCAACGAAAATGTGGATATTCGGATCTTGGATCCTATGGATGTGTTTATGTTTGGGCTCTCGGATCTAACTGTGTTGAATGCAAGCCGCATAAACATGGGAGCTGGAAATGCAAATCTTGAAGAGGCTATGCTATTTCAGAGAGCGGTAGAAAGAGCCTGGAATTTAAAGAGGGAAATGCTGGATCTGGTAGACAAGATTGAGAAAAGAAAAGAAAAAGAAGAAAAGAAAAAGGAAGCAAGGAAGAAAAAGAAGCATGAACACAAGAAAGAAAAGACCCCTGCTTCTTCAACTGAACCCACCACAACATCATCACCTCCGGCCTCATCCACATATGAGGCCACTATGGAGGATCAACCTATTAGTGAAGCTGTTACTTCTCAAGCAACTCCGGATGCACCAATCAAAACTCAAGCACCACCCGAAACGACAACAATCGAAGACAATCCCAAGGAGCCTGAGAAGCCAGCTACTGAGAATCCAGCGGAAACCAATGAAGAATGAAAAGACAAGTATGCAACGATCTAGGGGGTATTGTTGGAACTTTTGAGATCGTTCATACTTGTGCTGGATTAGTTTTATAGTGGTTGGTAGCTAATTTGATAGTATAGGGGCTTATTTTGTAATTCTATAGAAGTTGTAATCCTGACTTGGTGTAGATAAGATTCCAGCAAATTTATAAATTTGCTGGCAAGTCAGGAGCACTATAAATAGCCCTTGTATTGTAACCACTTCAAGCTTTTGGCTCTCTTAATGAATATTGGTGTTGTTTACATTCAATCATTGTTCTAGTGCTCTAATCTGATATCCAAGGTGCTTTACTGATTTACATTCTTGTTTGGATTCAATACAACACTTGTTGTATTCATTAATCCATTAGCTTCACCTTCATCTTTGATTATTCTTAACTTTTCATAGTTCAAACACTTAATCAATAGGTGTTTTGGACTAAAACAACCAACCACTGTGATCCGGATTGATATTGGGAATTACATAAACGTGTCTAGGAACGACTAAGTATGTATGTCAATATGTATAACACCTATATTATGGAGAGTTGTGAATATGACATGTTAGTATAAGCTTATGTGTATAAAAGTAGTAAACAAGTATTCGTATGTATGTATGCGTGTATGAATGTAAGCATGTATATAGGTGTATATGATTGCATGTACGTAGGTAGGAAGGTATGCATGTATGAATGTAAGATGCTATGAATGTACGTAGGAATGGTTTCAAGATGTCTGGGTATTGACAATTACTAATGATGTGCCTTGAATTTGAAATGAAATGCAGGTATAAAATCGTCGGGTTCATGAGGAATTGAAGTCGAACTTGGATTAAGAGTATCTAAGAGAATGCTTGGATAATTCCATGTTTACTTTATGGAATGTTATACGATTTCCAATTATATAGAATAATGTTGTATGGTGTGTTAATGACTAATGGTTAAGTTGTATATGATGTCCACATGTATCACACGGATTTCCTCTACCACTAACGAAGATAAGCGGGTGTAGATCGAGTCAAAAAGCAAGGATCGTACGGAAGAACAGTCACATAGCTTGTATTATGTAACGCCTTGAAGTATTATTTTAAGTATGAATGTTGTGAAGTCCTTTTATAAAACGTATGACATTTTGTAATTTAGCCCTCACATAAGAAATGTCGTTATTAAAGAAAAAATTTTAAGGCTCATATTTTTGTTGCGTCGTTTTTAAGTTATTACGTGTTAGGGTCCTACACAAACTCCCTTTGAAATTTTGGAATAGATATATGCAATTTGCTAAGTATACAATTCCAATGTGGTTGGATATTTATTGAACATAAATGTGGAAACGTAGATGAACAAATAGCAATGTTAAAGCAAAAGCTTAGAATGATTTATAGAGGAGAATTGTTTGATGGGAAACCAACAAAGACTGCTAGATCTTGATGACTGTCGTAAGGGTCATGCAAAAACCTAATTAAACTAAATAGATAGCGTAAGTAGGGCATTGTATCCACGGGGAATATGTGGTTAGTGTTTAACTAGATTAACTAATTAATTAACTACTAATCTTAATTTGGGGTTTAGATTGATTTGAAAGAAAGCTTTAAACTAATTAAAAGAAACGATATCAGATTTATAAAACGTAACTTCCTCCAAACTTCAGGTTCTAGGTTTCACAAAACTCGGTTTACTCAGTTAATTGGCCTTCACATAACATATGCTGGATAGTTGGTTAATTTAAGATGGTAATAAAAAATAGGTCTTTGTCATCAGATCTTTTATAGTTCGATTAACCCTAATAGAATTCTCCTACAATAACAGTTATCATACGAGCATCAAGGCTGCTCCTTTCGAGGCCTTGTATGGGAGAAAATGTCGAACGCCTGTTTATTGGGCTGAAGTTGGGGAAGCCCAACTATCTGGACCAGAGATTGTCCTAGAGACCACAAAGAAAATTGTTCAAATCCGTGATCGTCTCAAAGATGCCAGGGATAGGCAGAAAAGTTATGCTGACAAGAGGCATAAACATCTTAAGTTCCAAGTAGGGGACAAGGTTTTGCTGAAGGTTGTCGTAAGGTCGGTCAAAAATATAAGTGAAAATGTCCTATTCACCTTTTACTAGTAAAGGGCAAGTAGGGTGTCGAATCCACGAGGAATCAATGGAAAGTATGAAAGCTCGTTGTTTTAATTATCATCTATTTCTAAACTAATTGCTTTTTGCAGTTCGAGAATGATTGTGAAAACAAATGTAAATTAGAGTTGTAAACAATTATGAGAAAAGGACCAATCTCCGGGTTTTCAGGTTATGTAGAAAATCGGATTACTTAGTTACCACTATTTGGAAATCACATAGACATGATCCGTAAAACTTGTTTTGATAAATAATTAACGGATAATATATTTGATTGCAATGATCCACGATCAAAACCGAAAGATTGATGCAAATGAATAGTAATCCAATTAATTACCAATTTTAGATTTCATAAACATAATCAAGTTCAATGATTAAAGATTTAAAACAATGACAACCTAGAATTTAATCCCGATTGTTGATGAACAAACCAAATAATTGATGAACTCAAATGATTACGATAATCAAATATTGTTTAATCTAACAAGAAATAATAGGAACGACTAACCGAATATTTAACCGAATCCTAATCCAAAAAGTCGTAACAATAAGCAAGCCAATAGTTCAAACATTAACCCTATTCTCGGTGTAAGACCCGTCTCACATTAATGATTTAAACATAAATACGCATTTTTATATATAAAAATACGACCCTTCAAAAACGTTGATGAGTTAATACTCATACATAATTTAGTTGTTCAAGATACATCATCCCTACTAGTTGAAAACATTAAGTGATTACATGTTTTTATCATACAATTAAACAAAAGACATCATTCGCAGAAGCTTCAAAAGTATTGTGTTCGGTTCTTGCTATGTGCTTGATCACCATCCAGAATATCACCTACAACACCTAATATCAAAACAAGCATAATAGTTAGTTTTGACAACATAGAAACAAGTAAAACCAAGTTCTAATATCACACAAATGAAAACAAAACAAAATTTCCGGAACTAAGTCTCTCGCACCACTCGACGGACTTCATTAGATCCTTCACGGGCCGTGAGCAGCCCCGCGTGTCGCGCCAGATCCGCATCACCCCGTCGCGTGCTGCGGGGGAGTATGTTTTCCAGTAGGTCCACTCCCTGGACATGCATATCTGCCCAGCTCCATTTTTTTACGAAAATAGATTTTCAAATGGCCATAACATTTTATCTATTGGTCTGTTTTAGGTGATTCTTTTTCCTACGCGTTCGTAATTGAAATACGGATCCGTTTATCATATTTATTTGCATCAAAATTCGGATTATAAGCTGAAAGCTTATAAATCCTCTTTTATTTATTCGACCCGTTTTGTTATATGTCATATTTAACATCATTCATCCTTATTGGTTTCTAAACTTGATTACCCATTCCCCGGGCTTGTCAACTTTGGCGTATCACTTCCAATCCATGGTTTTACGCACGCAATAGAATCATGCTTGTTTTCAATGTTTCAAGCATGCCACTTTATGCAAATTTTACAAGTTAAATTTCTAATCTTTTGACCCAACATCAAGGGTTCCTTAAATCAAGCTTAGCGTATCCATTGCATGGCTTACGCACTCTATCACTAATACATTATGTGACCTTCAAGTCACTACATACATCATCCTTTTAAAGCATAGCTTTGAACCGTTTGGTTGTCGAGTTAGGACCTTCACTTTATTGACAAACCAAGCTTATTCCAACCATTGTTTTAACCCATTTCTTGTTGGACTCTGTATGCCCAAGACACATATTAAATTGATGTGGGTAGTACGTTATGATCCAAGTCAGGTCATACCCAAAAACAAGCTAGACAAACACCTATAATATTTATTTATGATATGATCAAACAAATAAATATTAACACTTAGAATATTTAGAAATCGGTTTTCTAAATAATTGCACTTGACAAACTAAAAAATTATATGGATAATTTATTTTGAGAGAATATTTTATTTTGTTATTTAATGGGTTAAATAACATAATAAAAGTAATATTAGTCTTATAACATGTGATGTTATAGTTTTATAAAAGTTATAAAATTATATATAAGCCTTAAATTTATAAAAGAAAATTTTGAATTTTTTGTATAAAATAAAAGCTAGGCCGCCAACCCCCCTCCCCATGGTCTTTCCAAGACAATTTTGGTCCAATAACATTACATGCATTTGCATGGTTAGTTGGTCCATGATTGGCTGATCAAGGTGGCAAGTTCTCTCACATCCTTTTAATATATTTTGTATGACAAAAATTGCAAGATGGATAATCATAATTTTTCTTTCAACTTTCAAGTGCAAGAACTTCCTTTTTACTCTTAAAATTTTCGGCCATAAGGTGGTTGATAAAGAAGATTTTTCAAGCGAGTTCACAAGTGTAAATCCTAGCAACATAAGGTGTTCGTTGGAGGCTTGGGGTATGCAAGCTTGAGGTATTCTCCTTTGAAGATTTCCATTCATGAATATCATCTTCTTCATATCACCTTGCTCTTGGAGTGGTAGTATTCTAAAACACTCTATGGTTGTATTTTGATAGCATGCATGTCATATATGGATCCGATTATTGGGTTTTGTATTTAAAAATGGTTTTAAATCTTGTAAAGTAACATGTTTTAAATATATATTCCGCTGCATTTTAATTTTATTTGGATAAAATTAGCTTTGATAAACATGTGAAAATCCCAACAATGGCATCTAGAGCCGCTTATATGAGTGCATGCTTCATCGGATTTAAAATTTTCGGGTTTTCAGGTTTGGAGAAACCCTTTGGCCGAAATTTTATCCATGGTTTTGCTTTGTTTTTTCAAGATTTATTTCCTACATGCATAAAGAAATCTTGAAAAAATTATGTCATGTGGATGATTTGTTTTGTTTGGACAAAAACCCACATTTTTCGGTTTTTTCATTCTTGACTGAAAATGTAGGTTGAAAAAGGAAACCATTTTTGCTCTTGAATTTTATATATATTTGGATATATATATTTTTTGGTGTACATAACCTAGCCACGACCTTGTGTGAATATGTTTGTGTTTATGATTTTATTTAATTATTCAATGGGTTGTAATAATTATTATTTTTTTCTTCCATTTGTAAAAATATGTAATTTATTTATTTTCATTTGGTATGTAAATAAATAGATTAGATGCATCTTATTTTTTACTAGAAAAATGTATTAGGATACCTTTTGTAAAAGAAGATGCACACAAAAAAATGCGGTTTTGGTTGTTGCCAATTTCGGGCATAAAGAACTTCATAGTTCTTAACGGGATTTTAGCCCGATAACCAAAACACTTTTTTTTTAAGTCCAAAGGAGTTTGGAGCTGAATATAAAAGACATTTGGAAGCCCAACGAATGTGAAGAAATCACAACACAAGAAGAAGACTTGAAGCATTTGGATGCGGGATCAAGTGGGAGTTCAACGACACGTTATTTGTGTCTATATTCACCTTTTAGGAAGGACCTTTTGATACACTTGTTTCAGCTAACAAGTGTGGTCAAAATAGTTGGCTATGGTTATGCACCTTTTTGATATATGTGTGTATGCTTGTATGGTTATTTTATGGTTGTTTGGATGATATTTGGATATGCATGCTTAACAACTAATAATCCGTAACAAGCTTAAAATTGGTTCTTAACAAAATCATTAAAATGGTTAATAAAAGGTTTTATTAAAAGTTAATGATTTTATAATAAAATGGATTTTATTAAAAGAACCTTGAAAATTGGTTTTCACTAAAGTACCATTGATTGAATGCATGCAAATATATGGTACATAAATTTTTTTTAAACTAGAATTTTGAAAAATAAAAACCCCTTTTATAAAACAAGTCAAACACCATCCTTTTATACAACACTCAAATCACTTGGGAACTCTTTGTGGGATAAAGGTCACCTAACCACATTTGAGGAAACTTGTATATTTGAGGTGGGGTTACCATGTTTGTGGGATAAAGGTCACCTAACCACTTATATGTGTAAACTCACATGTGTGTATAAGTTGGACGACTTGATTTGGAAACCATGAACTTAGGGTCACCGAAGCATGGGGAACAAAGGTGTTGATGGAATTAAACATGCCAACTAAACATTAAGATGTTTAACTGATCCCATATGGCTAGAAGTTGCAAAGGGTTGCAATCGTCAAACATTGACTACCTTGTTAATTTAAATAATGGGATAAAGGTCACCTAACCAATATTTAAATGTAACGTTGGATTCTAGATTTTAATTATTAATTGTCTATGAGACATAAAAGGGTATTAATGATTAAAATTTTAATAATATCGAAAATACTAAAATTGAACTTTGTTAAATTTTGTAGATGGCCGCTAACAATGCAAACCCGATTACCCAAACCGTCCGTAACCTATCACTAAGAACCATCCTTGAAAAGGATCGTCTCAACCATAACAACTTCATGGATTGGTTTCGAAACTTGAGAATCATTCTCAAGCAAGAGAATATATCCTATGTGTTGGACGATCCTATTCCCGATGAACCTGACGTGGAAGATGTGGAAGGCTACAATAATTGGGTTAAGTATACCGAGGACTCCATGCAAGCCTCATGCCTCATGTTGGGAACTATGATTCCCGAGATTCAAAAGGATTTTGAACATCATGGGGCATAGGACATGATCACCCAATTGAAGGAAATGTTCCTACAACAAGCAAGGGTAGAACGCTTCGAAACGGTTCGAGCGCTTCATGCATGTCGAATGGAGGAAACCCAATCGGTCTCATCTTACGTCCTTAAGATGAAAAGCCACATTGATCGCCTCGAGAGGCTCAATTGTCCCGTCTCTAAAGAGTTAGCTACGGATTTGATCCTCAACTCTTTAACAAAAAAAATTGAGAGCTTTGTTATGAATTATAACATGAATGGATGGGACAAGAGCATTGGTGAACTTCATGCAATGCTCAAAACGGCCGAAGCAGGAATGGGTAAAAAGGCTTTACCCGTTCTAACGATCAATGAGGGAGGCAAGAAGGGGCATCACCCCGACTCCAAGGCAAATGTTGCCAAGGGAAAGGGACACGTCAAAGGGAAAGGAAAAAGAAAGGCTAAAGCAGAACCACCAAAACCAAAAGAGAAGAAGGCAAAAGTTGCCACGAGCGATCCATGCTTTGAGTGTGGAGAGATAGGGCATTGGAAAAGGAATTGTCCAACCTATCTCAAAGAGTTGAAAAACAAGAGGGATGTGGGGCAAACATCAGGTACAATCTTTATGATACATATTGATCTTAATGTTATTTCTTCTAACACATGGGAAGTAGATACCGGATGTGGAACTCATATTTGCAATTCGTTGCAGCGGTTCAAAAGAAATGAACATTACAAGAAGGGAGACACTAGTCTCTTTATGGGCAATGGAGCAAAAGTTCAAGTTGAAGCCCGAGGAGACTATGTTCTAAAACTTCCAAGTGGTTTGAAAATTTGTTTGAAAAATGTTTTGTATGCTCCTAGTTTGACTAGGAACATTATTTCTGTTTCCCTTTTAAGACAATATGGATTTGATTTGAAGTTTGTGAACAATGAAATTTATGCTTTGATGAATGACATGTTAAGCTACGCCTTCAAATGGTATTTATGAATTGGTTCATGATGATACATCATTTGATAATTCGATGTACCAAGCAAACACCAAGAAACTCAAAATGGATTTGAGTGAGACCTATCTTTGGCATTGTCGTCTTGGTCATATAAACAAAAATCGCATGCAAATACTTCAAAAGAATGGTCTTTTGGAAACAAATGAAATTGGTTCATTTGATACATGAGAATCTTGTTTACAAGGTAAAATGACCAAGAAACCTTTTAGTGGCACCAACCAAAGGTCAAAAGATTTATTAGGCATCATACATTCGGATGTATGTGGTCCTTTTAAGCCAATGACTAGGAATGGTGAAAGATACTTCGTAACTTTTACCGACGACTATAGTCGTTATGGTTATGTTTACTTGCTAAGACACAAAGATGAAGTTTTTGAAAAGTTTAAAATCTTCCAAAACGAAGTAGAGAATCAACTCACCAAGACAATCAAGGTTATTCGTTCCGATAGAGGATGTGAATACCTTAGTGATGCCTTTCAAGATCATCTTAGGAGTTGTGGGATCATCTCACAATTTACTCCACCTGGAACACCACAACATAATGGTGTATCTGAGAGGAGGAATCGAACTCTATTGGATATGGTTCGATCTATGATGGCTAGAAGCACATTACCTCTATCATTTTGGGGTTATGCTTTGCTCTCCACAGCTCGTATATTAAATATGGCCCCAACCAAGAAAGTGGATAAGACACCTTTTGAAATATGGCATGGAACGCTTCCATCATTATCATATTTGAAGGTATGGGGTTGTGATGCTTATGTGAAGCAATACACCCCAAACAAGTTAGAAGTACGATCTACTAAGTGTATCTTCGTAGGATATCCAAAAGATGATATAGGATATTATTTCTATGATTCAACAGAGCAAAAGGTATTTGTTGCTCGAAAGGCTAAGTTCTTGGAAGATAAGTTCCTTATGGAAGGAACTAGTAGAACTGTGGAACTTGATGAGGATCAAGAACCACAAGCCAAAACACGTTTGGTTGATACTAGCACTCAACAAGAGGTTGTTGAAGATGATCAAATGGTTGATCAACATACACAAAACGTTCACAGATCTGGTAGAATTAGTAATCCACCTGAAAGATATGGATTTTTCATGGATGGATGCTACGTAGTGGATTCAGATGAACCAACTACATACCATGATACAATGTTAAAATCCGATTGCGACAAATGGCTTGAGGCCATGAACGTAGAGATGCAATCCATGTATGATAACCAAGTATGGGAATTGGTTGTGCCACCTCTTAACTCCAAAGTAGTTGGAAGTAAGTGGGTTTTCAAGAAGAAAACGGATATGCATGGTAACTTGGATACTTATAAAGCGAGACTTGTAGCAAAAGGTTTCACTCAAACTCAAGGGGTTAATTATGATGAGACCTTCTCGCCCGTGGTGATGCTAAAGTCGATTAGGATATTATTTGCCATAGCTGCATATTATGACTATGAGATTTGGCAAATGGATGTCAAAACGGCTTTCCTCAATGGATATCTTGATGAAGATGTCTATATGGTTCAGCCTGAAGGTTTTGTCGATCCAAAACATCCTAACAAATGTGCAATTTAAAGAAATCAATCTATGGATTGAAACAAGCATCGAGAAGTTGGAATCACTGTTTTGATGAAGAAATTAGGAATTTTGGATTCATCAAGAACGGCGATGAAGCTTGTGTGTATAAGAAAGCTAGTGAGAGCACCGTCACTTTCTTAGTATTGTATGTCGATGACATTCTACTATTTGGAAATGACATTCCAACCATGGAAGGTGTAAAAGCCTGGCTTGGAAGATGTTTTTCCATTAAAGATCTTGGAGAAGCCGCCTATATTTTGGGAATATAGATCTATAGGGATAGATCAAGGCGCTTGATAGGTTTAAACCAAAGTGCATACATTGACAAAGTCTTGAAAAGGTTCAAGATGGAGAACTCTAAGAAAGGTTTGGTACCTATCCAAAAGGGGACAATATTGAATGTAACTCAATGTCCAAGCTCAAAGGATGAGCAAGAAAGAATGAAAGGAATCCCATATGCGTCTGCTATAGGATCTATAATGTATGCAATGATATGCACTAGACCGGACGTGTCATGCGCTTTAAGCATGACAAGTAGATACCAGTAAAATCCAGGTAACAGTCAATGGATTGCTGTTAAGAGCATATTGAAATACCTTAGGAGGACTAAGGATATGTTTCTAATATATGGATCTGGTGAAGAGGAACTCATTGTAAACGGTTACACGGATGCGAGTTTCCAAACTGATCGAGATGGTTCTCGATCACAATCTGGGTATGTCTTCATTTTGAATGGAGCTGCAGTCTCATGGAAGAGCTCAAAGCAGGATGTTGTAGCATTGTCCACTACAGAATCAGAATACATCGCCGCTTCTTGGCAGCACAAGAACTGCGTGGTTACAGAAGTTCATTGCTGACCTAGGGGTAGTCCCTACCATTCAAGACCCCCTAGAAATATTTTGTGATAACGAGGGTGCGATTGCTCAAATCAAGGAACCTCGTGCACATCAAAAGACTAGGCACATTGAGCGGAGATTCAACTACATAAGGGATGAAGTTGAAAAGGGAAAGATATGTATTCGCAAAGTTCACACCGATCAAAACATTGCGGATCCACTCACGAAGCTCCTTGAACGGCCAAAACATGAGGGTCATACTTGTGCCTTAGGACTTCGATATTCTAGTGATTGGATTTGATATATTTTGTATTTGGATATTGGAGCAATTGTTATTTTAACTCTTTTATGATATTTTGAGTTATGTTCCATTTTAGCATGTTTAAATCCGTGAATAAATTAATTATTCTAAATGTCCGTAGTCGATCATACTTGTGGGAACAAATATGAATGTAAGACTATTATGAACTTGGATTGGTGGATATTCATTAGGTATGAATATAGAGCAAAGTGTTGCTGCCAAAGTTCATAGATATTTGTGGGATACAAATATTGGACTGACCCGCTCTCAAATGTTACTGCATGGAATCATTTGTGATTGATCATAAGTAAATTTGAGCAAAGGCGAATATCATAGTATCCTCTGACCTGAGATACATATTGGGTCTTGATACTCACCAAATATTATACCTTGACTTAGTTCTTCGATGTCTGTAATAAGACAGTACATAAGGCTAAGCTCAGGTGTGGTACGAGGTGATTGTGAGAGACGTATGTAGTCAAGAAGGGATTTGTTCCTCTTATTCGTTGAGAGTAAGTTGTCTAAGGCCGCTAAAGTTAAATCAACAGAGAATGATCACACTATGTCTCTGGATTTGACATGACATCTGTAACGAAAGGATAAATGATAGATTCACCTAAATCATGTTCAAGTAAGGGACTTGAAGGGGATGATGTTATTGAATGGCACTTCGTCATACGTATTAGGGGTAGTAAACCGTTGTTAGGCGTTATTTACTGCTTGCATCAATCTTCTATGTATCTTGTGCAAGTGGGAGATTGTTGGACTCTGTATGCCCAAGACACATATTAAATTGATGTGGCTAGTACGTTATGATCCAAGTCGGGTCATACCCAAAAACAAGCTAGACAAACACCTATAATATTTATTTATGATATGATCAAACAAATAAATATTAACACTTAGAATATTTAGAAATCGGTTTTCTAAATAATTGCACTTGACAAACTAATAAATTATATGGATAATTTATTTTGAGAGAATATTTTATTTTGTTATTTAATGGGTTAAATAACATAATAAAAGTAATATAAGTCTTATAACATGTGATGTTATAGTTTTATAAAAGTTATAAAATTATATATAAGACTTAAATTTATAAAAGAAAATTTTGAATTTTTTTTATAAAATAAAAGCTAGGCCGCCAACCCCCCTCCCCATGGTCTTTCCAAGACAAGTTTGGTCCAATAACATTACATGCATTTGCATGGTTAGTTGGTCCATGATTGGTTGATCAAGGTGGCAAGTTCTCTCACATCCTTTTAATATATTGTCACACCCCGACCACGTAGAATATACAAAACGTGGCGGAAACGTCGGGGAGTGTTGTAACAGAATTAATTGTTTCAAATCCATGGCAATTGAAGTTTTGTTTTATTAATCAAATATGAAAGATTACATTGTTTTAAACAAGAACCAAAGAGTACATAACATAAAGTAACTAGTTATTGTCTCGTTTTAAGTCACTAAGGCACAGGTCCGCCTAAGTATGTCTTGATAAATCCTATGCATCATCTCCTGAAAACACATGTGAAAATAGGTACGTCAGCATAAAAATGCCTGTGAGATACATAGGTTTTGTGAAAACAGAATTCATGACTTATGTTTGAGAAAATGTTTAGTCATGAACCTTGTAATTTGCTTTGTCTTGTAAATCATTTGAAAAACGATAAGATCAGATGATATGTATAAATAAATGTAAGGTTAAATGAATAACCATGTAAAAATGAGTTTGTATAAGATAAGTTGTTTGTAAACAATGTATTGTGAAAAGTATGTTATTTGTATAAAATGTTATATGTCCAAATTGAAATGATTCAAATAACGCCACGATATGTAATACCATACAATCACTTATATATAGGAAGTACCAGCGGCGTATCCACCATGCTTGTATCATATTACACACGCCTCGTTACTTAAATCACTTACTCAAACCAAACCAACAATGTAAGATGTCTATGTTTAAACCAATTGTCAAATGTATTGAATAATATACCAAAATGTTTATGTCAAGATGTAAATCATGCAACGTATAACCAATGTTGAAAATGTTTATGTGTCAAATGTAAATCATGTAATGTGTAACCAAAATGATATGTATGGCTAGTGAAATGCATCAACTAAACCATAGGTGAAATGCACAAAACAAAGTATTGAAGTAAAACTTGGTTTAAATCAAAGTTATGTTTTGTGTAGTAAATGCATGCTATACTGATATAGACATTTATGCGGTATTGTGAAAATTCATACATCCAATCCTTGCGACAGTCGGATAACCCTTTTAGTAAAGGTTATCAAAATATGTATTCGGATTCGGTCATTCCTTCCATCCAAACAAACCCGAGATTACAGGAATGGGATTTGTCAAGTCCTATGGTACCACTACCTACTAACGAACGGCGTAGCTAATGTTAATGAATGTATTGTTCCATGTAAACAAACCAAATGTCATACCAAAAATGTAAGCATGCGATGAAAACAACTGTACTAAGTATGCAACAAATGAACATACATAGCATGTGATATGATGTGAAACGATGTACTAAGTATGAACTAAATGGACATACATAGCATAAAATGTAATGTAAAACGATGTACTAAGTATGCACACAATGGGCACACATAGCATAAAATGTAATGTAAAACAATGAAATCATGTACTATAAATGTACTAATGAACATAGCAAGTATATGATGTGAAATCATGGAAAGCACGAAAGTAACAAGTAGGCACATGTGTTCCACCCCAAAATGTTTGGAAAACAGTAAAAGAGGGGTCTATGTACTCACCTGAGATTGCTTAGTAGTCCTTGAGTAACAACCAAGCGATGCTAGAGATCGCGGATATCAAACGGCACCTAATATAGGTAACTATGTTAATAGACCGGACCTAGATCGGAAGATCGGATAGAATGAGGGTTCGTAAACCAAACGAGTGTGGAGACTCATGTAATATGGTTTAACAAAGCCTACATACTACAATGAAACCTAACCTAAGTGCTTTCGTCCCATTACGACCCGTTTAGGTAGCTTATGCTACTTTAACGCGTCGTGCGCGCAAAAGTGCACTCGAGACGTCTAACTAGCCCTATGACAAGTGTTATATGCCTAAACATGTTACATAATCAGTTATGTGGAAAAAGTTTAGGTTACATATGCTTAATTACCAATTATACATGAAAAGGGTATTATGGTAATTTACCTAAGGCATATAAACTACCTATCATACAACTACTTAAACGAAGCGACCAAAAGGTATAACCTCGGAAGGTTATTCCCTATATGCTATGGTCACCTAATGCGTTTGGTCGGATCCTAATGATCGACCAAATGGGTCGGGTTCGAAGGTATAAGTGATTTATTAGATCGCTTACCCTTACGACCCTAGACAACGTGGTAATCAGTAGGCATAGTCACAAGGGACTATAACCATCGTGATTACAATCACGTTGTGAAGTTCAAAAGAACTTCGCATTGACCATCACTGGTCAACACAGAAAGTCAAACAAAGTTTGACTTTCGGACTCGAAAACAATAAAAGAACGAAGGAATACTTACGAAGGGTCCCCGAATGCTAATCTAGATCAAAATAGCTCAGGTATGAAACAAAGGTTTCAACTTAGAGCACAATTGATCAGATTCTAGTGGGTTTTGCAATGGGGGTGGATGGGTATTTATAGTTTTCGGGTAACCCTTAAGATCGTTTCATGGAAACCGTGCTCGAATCTTGTGCGTACACTTGTTGGAAAGTTATGGTGACTAAAAATGACCCTTAATGATCAGAATGGGCAATTGTGGGTATGTGGTTGTGGATTAAACAGCTGGAATCTGCTGACTGGTCGTTCTTATCTGTTCTGGGAGCCTGACGCGGCCCGCTTCAGGATCAGACAAAACTCAGGCGGGCCGCCTGGCCTTGTCTGATCAGCAACATGTTTCAAAGTTTACAGTTTCAGTCCCTGCACGTGTTTAAGGCCATTCCCGACACTTCTAAGGCCCGTAAAGCCAACTTTAAGGCCCTAAAATAATGCCTAAACATTGTGGACATGAAACATGCTCAAAAATATGTCGGATGTTGGTTCGTTTGGCCGTACGAACGCGATGTTCGCTTAATTACGACGGAATGCGCATAAGCGCGAAAAACGATCCAAATGACGCGACGAATGGATTTTTCTTATGCCAAACACTAAAATAAAATATTATAGTGCTTACATAAATTTTTGGATGTCCGGATGTATTCAGAACGTAAGTTATGCGCGAAAGTGCAAACTTGTGCACTTTTTGACACTTTTAGTCCCTGAATGACCCAAAAGTTTATTTTAGCATACCGAACACCTCAAAGCCTATTTCTAAGCTATGTAAAGGATATTTATGGTATATTTAACTTATGTTCATGTTCCGGAATGTATGTTACAGTTCAAATTGGCATACTTTCGCAGTTTGTCAATTTTAGTCCCTGTAAGCGATTTAACTTGATTTTGCCATACCAAAGCCTTCGAAACTTATTTCTAAGTTATGTAAAGGTTATTTAAGGTATGTTAAGCCTATTTCACTATTCTGGAGTGTCCGTTGCATTAAACTGGTTATATTTACGCATCAGTGCGTGTATAACCTTCCAGAAAGCGATTTAGAGCTTGAAATCGAACAAGAATTGATATGTGCAAACGATACACATATTTTTACAAATCCCAAGTATGAAATACAATATTTCATTGGTTTGGCATTTGTTTGATGGTTGAAGTGACACAGGTGTCACATATATTTTGTATGACAAAAATTTCAAGATGGATAATCATAATTTTTCTTTCAACTTTCAAGTGCAAGAACTTCCTTTTCCCTCTTAAAATTTTCGGCCATAAGGTGGTTGATAAAGAGGATTTTTCAAGTGAGTTCACAAGTGTAAATCCTAGCAACATAAGGTGTTCATTGGAGGCTTGGGGTATGCAAACTTGAGGTCTTCTCCTTTGAAGATTTCCATTCAAGAATATCATCTTCTTCATATCACCTTGCTCTTGGAATGGTAGTATTCTAAAGCACCCTATGGTTGTATTTTGATAGCATGCATGTCATATATGGATCCGATTATTGGGTTTTGCATTTAAAAATGGTTTTAAATCTTGTAAAGTAACATGTTTTAAATATATATTCCGATGCCTTTTAATTTTATTTGGATAAAATTAGCTTTGATAAACATGTGAAAATCCCAACATTTCTATGATACACCGAACGATTCTAACCGTTCTTTTCAACCCGTATGGCTTATTCCGATCATACTTTACCCATTTATCTTGTCCCCTTTGGTTTGCCGAGTGAGCTTCGTCACTTCCATGGCTTACCAACATACACTAATCATTCAATTTGACCCGTTTGACCTATCGAGTGAACTTCGTCACTTCAACGACACATCAAACGCTCTTATCACACTACGATACTATTAACAAGCTATAACTAAACGTTTTTGTATAATGTGACGAAACTAATAGTTACGTACCTATAGAGCGTTCCCTTCAAGCGTGTGTCCACTCCGGCTTTTCCGCTTGAAGACTCGATTCCTTTGCCTATAGAGTTCAATCAATGATTCGTTTAGAACTCCATTCTTGTCATATAACGTATATTTCACAATATTATTCGAATATGCGTTTTTATTCGAAATTTAACATTTTAGCTTTTTCTTAGGCGTTTTAACAAACACCTTATGGGCATCGTTTTACAAAATCCATTATCAAGTTTCATGACTAGTTATTTAGCCACTTTTAACATCCTCTCTGAGTTCATATGTCTAATTTTATACATTAACATTCTAGACTTGCTTCACGGAGCTCAAATAACACTAGTTTGACAAATCTTAATTCTAGTGTGCATTCTATTTCTACAAGACCCATTTAACACACGAGTGGATGATCATGAATCTCATAATTTGAACATCAATTCAACAAGATATTGACTAGGGTTTCCTCCTAGACATGATTTCATTCTTAATTTCATTTGAACATAAATCATGCAAGCCAAATTTTTTATTTCAATTATCTATCAAGAATTCAAGATGGAAATAAACAATGAAATTTGGCATACCTTATGATCCCTTTACTGAGGTGATCACTAATTTGTGCTTGGATTTTGATTTGGGTTTGATTTGGCCTTTCAATTTGGTCAATTTAGCAATATTAGGGCTTGAGCTTGAGAGCCCTTCTTGGTTCTAGTTGAAATCGCAGGAACACACATGTATGTGTGTGTTTTTGTTTAATTAATTTGATTTAATTAAAACTTCATTCCATTTGCCCATGTTTAGTCCCTCAACTTTGCCCACGTTATTTAAAGGGTGTTTTAACCATGTTTGTTTTATTATTTCAAGACTTTTAACTAACTAGGTTATTTATTTCTAGTTCGTTTATCTTGACTATTACCGTCATTTAATTTATAATATAAAAATCTATATTTTCGGGGTGTTACAAGTCCACCCCCTTAAAAGGGTTTCGTCCTCGAAACCAGAATAGTACCAAATAATGTAGGGTAGAGTCGTCTCATCTCCTCTTCGGATTCCCATGTAGTATCCTCGCCCTTTCTATGCTCCCACTTGACCTTCACTTGGTTAATTTCCTTGTTTCGTAAGCTCTTTACCTTTCTATCCAGAATTTCAATCGGCGTCACCGCATAATTAAGACTATTATCTACTTCAATGTCATCGTAATGAATATAAGTCGTTTCTTCGGCTAAGCACTTTCGGAGATGTGATACGTGGAATGTGCTATGGATTCCACTCAATTCTTCAGGTAATTCAAGGCGGTATGCGGACTTACCAACCCGTTTGATGATTTTAAACGGCCCAATAAACCTCGGGCTTAACTTTCCTCTTTTTCTGAAATGAATAACTGTCACGGCCCCCGACCCGGTTTGACCAGGTTCAGGAGCCGCGGGACAGAAAATCCCGTGGTATTTATTTAATTGAGTTAACAGCGGAAGACTTTATCAGGAACTTTTTAAAACTGAAATTTCCCGATTATTTTTATTTCACATTTCGGGATAAAACCCCGGTAATTTACAATCATATGATTTCACTGAGAAATCTTTATTTTACAAAACATGTTTCTTTATATATATATATATATTTTTTTATTGAGCCACTTCCTTAAGCTTGTAGTGCTTCGCGGCACTTTTCCTGGATCACAACAGATCACCTGAAACATCTTTGAAAAAGGTTTTGTCAGCGGGAAATACTGGTGAATCATTCTTTTTACTAAAACGACGTGTTTGTTATAATTTACAGTATTAAGAGCAATTACAATGTTTCCATATATCAACCAACTACCCACGGTATTTGTCACTCGACCATCCATTGGTAACCTCATTGTCCAATGGTGTCTGTGACTATGGTCATATCACCCCTTGGCTAACTCGTTGTCCAATGGTGAAGGTTATCAAGTAATGTATACAAAACCCCACATACCGGCTGTAATTTAGTGATTACAAAGACTTAATCCCTGTAATTATAACATTGAAAACAAACATGATTTTTATAAAGTAATTTGATAAAAAGAGAACGACTCACATTGCAGACTTAACACGGGTAGAGTCTAGCCTATCGATTAGCCTTGTTAACCTAGTTTAAATAACAATGCACACAAAACTAGGTTAGTAACTAATACAGCATTTACGATAACTCACGAGATTAAACCCTCACAACGAATAACAAAGTGCGATACTTAAACATCCATCGAATTTACGACGAATGACAAAGCATAACCCTAATGTGGGCAGCACTTAAACATCCATTGTATAGTTTTAATCGATCGGACATTGAATCGTAGCAGTGATCGAGTTATTACCCTGTTATCGTGGCAGAACTTCAAGATTATAACTACTTTTGAACGAAACAGTGTGTAAGTGAGTGTACGTAATGAATTTTAACGTCGAAACATGCAAACAATTCAAGTCCCAAGCCCCTGGATTTATACCCCAATTTGGCACCTCCCGCGTGTCGCGACAGAATCCCCGGGACCTGTCGCGTGTCGCGGGGGAACCCCATTTAGGGTAGGCTTGCTTTGTCACCTATCTAGCCCTGCTGAGTCGACGAAATTCGTTTTTACGTGTTTTATAACCGTTTTCTAAGGATAAATATAATTAGAGAATACCCCCCCCCCCTTGAGTTTTCGGGGCCCTGATCCTGATTCCTATTGTTCTGAAAATTTTAGGGTTTATGCAGAATCACTTGGGTTTCTTAATTAGGGTTTCTTATTGAACTAAATATAATAATAAATAGAACTTTTGAGAGTTGTTACATCCTCCCTACCTTAATAAAAATCTCATCCTCGAGATTTATTGGAATAAGTGAGGATACTTTCGCTTCATTTCTGATTCCAGCTCCCAAGTGTATTCAGATCCTCTCTTTGAATCCCACTTAACTTTGACTAGCACTAGCCGTTTGTGCTTGAGAAACTTGATCTTTCTATCTTCTATTTGTAATGGCTTCTCCATAAACTTTAACTTTTCGTTTACCTTTATATCTTGAAGAGGTACTAACAGGGACTCGTCAGATAGACATTTCTTGAGATTGGATACATGAAATACGTCATGTACTCCAGCTAACTCTTCTGGTAGTTGTAAACGATAAGCAACTGGTCCTATACGTTGGATTACTGGAAATGGTCATACGTATCATGGACTTAGCTTTCCTTTCTTACCGAATCGAACTACTCCTTTCCAAGGAGAAACTTTCAAGAGTACCCTATCTCCTACTTGGAATTCCAACGGCTTCCGTCTATTGTCTGCATAACTCTTCTGACGATCTTGAGCCGTCTTTAGTCTTTCCTTGATTTGAGTGATCTTGTCGGTAGTTTCTTGTACAATTTCGGGTCCTGATAATTGACTTTCTCCTATTTCTGCCCAGCAGACTGGAGTTCTGCACTTTCGTCCATACAGTGCTTCGAACGGGGCAGCTTCAATGCTTGCATGATAACTATTATTATAGGAGAATTCAATTAAAGGTAGGTGGTCATCCCAGTTTCCACCAAAATCAATCACACATGCCCTAAGCATGTCTTCCAGAGTTTGGATTGTCCTTTCACTTTGTCCGTCTGTTTGTGGATGATATGCAGTATTTAGATTTAGTCGGGTTCCCATAGCTTCTTGGAAACTTTTCCAGAAATGGGAAGTGAAACGACTATCCCTATCTGATACAATGGAGAGTGGAACTCCATGTAAGGATACTACTTCATCTACATACAACTTTGCCAACCTTTCCATACTAAAGGTTTCTTTCATAGGTAGAAAGTGAGCTGATTTGGTTAATCGATCCACAATTACCCAAATCGCGTCATTACCTTTTCTGGTTTTAGGCAACTTAGTAACAAAATCCATTGTTATGAGTTCCCATTTCCATACAAGCATTTCTAATTGTTGTAGTAGACCTGAAGGTTTCTGGTGTTCTGCCTTAACTTGTGAACAAGTAAGACACTTAGAAACATATCGAGCTATATCCTTTTTCATTCCTATCCACCAAAAGTTATTTCTTAAATCTTGGTACATTTTATTGTTTCCAGGGTGTATGGTATACCTAGATTTATGGGCTTCTTCTAAAATCTTATTTCTTAAATCTTCTTGTTTAGGTACCCAAATCCTTTTATTATGGAATCTCCAAATTCCATCATTTCCTTGCTCTAATTCTTTTATTCGTCCCTTCATTCCTTCAGCAGCGTCCTTTATTGCTGTTTCTTGAACATTCTTCAGTTGTTCCATTAAATCTAACTGTAGATTTAATCTAAGAGCACGAACCCGTCGTTGTTTCTCATGATACTTACGACTTAAGGCATCTGCAACTACATTTGCTTTTCCTTCGTGATAATGAATATCACAGTCGTAGTCACTTAGGATTTCCATCCATCTTCTTTGCCGCATGTTTAATTCTTTTTGCCCAAATATGTATCTTAAGCTTTTATGATCTGTATAGACAATAAACTTACTTCCATACAGATAATGTCTCCAAATTTTAAGGGCAAAAATTATGGCTCCTAATTCTAAATCATGAGTCGTATAGTTCTCCTCGTGCTTTTTCAATTGTCTTGAAGCATAAGCAATTACCTTCTTGCGTTGCATCAACACACATCCAAATCCTAGTTTTGAAGCATCACAGTATACTTCAAAATCTTCAGTTCCTTCTGGTAAAGCTAAGATTGGGGCATTTGTTAACTTATGCTTCAAAATCCTAAAGGCCTCTTCTTGCTTAGATCCCCATTCAAACTTAACTGCTTTACAGGTTAGCTTAGTTAATGGTACAGCTATCTTGGAAAAATCCTTAATAAACTGTCTATAATATCCGGCTAAACCTATAAAACTTCTAATTTCTATAGCTGATTGTGGGACCTTCCATTTGGTGATTGCTTCAATCTTAGTAGGATCTACATGAATACCCTCATGATTAACCATGTGTCCTAAAAATTGCACTTCCTGTAGCCAAAATTCACACTTCGAGAATTTGGCATAAAGCTTTTCTTTTCTTAACAAAGTTAAGAGTGCATGCAAGTGCTGACAATGCTCGTTCTGACTTTTGGAATAAATAAGTATATCGTCGATGAAGACAATTACAAATTTATCCAAGTACGGTTTATAGATTCTATTCATCATGTCCATGAATGCGGCAAGAGCATTCGTTAACCCGAAGGGCATGACTGTAAACTCGTAATGACCATACCTAGTTCTGAAAGCAGTTTTAGGTATGTCTTCTTCTTGTACCTTCAATTGATGGTATCCGGAGCGTAAGTCGATCTTAGAAAAATATCTAGCTCCTTGAAGTTGATCGAAAAGATCATCAATCCTAGGTAATGGGTATCGATTCTTAATTGTAACCTTATTCAATTCTCTATAATCAATACACATTCTCATCGAACCATCCTTCTTCTTTACAAACAATACTGGTGCTCCCCACGGGGATGAACTAGGTTGTATGAAACCTTTACTTAGTAATTCATCTAATTGCTTTTTCAATTCTAACATTTCTGTGGGTGCTAACCGATAAGGTGCCTTAGCTATCGGTGTAGTTCCGGGAATTAGATGAATTCTAAATTCTACTTCCCTATCTGGTGGTAATCCTGGTAATTCTTCTGGGAATACATCTAGGTATTCTGAGACTACAGGAATCTCCTTAAGTTATTTACCTTTAGTACTAATGATTACTGAAATCATATATACTATTCCTTGCTTTCGTTCATAACTAGCAACTTTCATTACTGATATGAACTTCATGGGTTTACGTGGTTTATCTCCTTTAATCATGATTACTTCCCCAGTAGGTGCCCGAATTTCTATAGAGTTTTTATCACAAAGGATTCGAGCATGGTTGGCTACTAACCAATCCATTCCTAACACAACATTGAACCCAGCTAGATTCATTGGTAATAGGTTTGCATGAAATTTATAACCTGAAAGTTCTATATTTTCTTTTTGCAAAACCTTATCTATTTTAATAAAATTCCCATCTGCTGTTTCGACTGTAAAGATTTGCCTAAGGTTGGTTAAAGGTAGGTTAAGAGCTTGGCAGAATGAAGTATTGATAAAACTTTGGTTTGCACCAGAGTCAAATAATACTTTTTCATACACGTTGTGAACTAGGAACGTACCAGCTATCACATCAGGGATTAGTTCGGCCTCCTGAGTTGTCAACTGGAAGGCTCGAACATTCTTCTTGGTAGCTCCATCAGCTGGCTTGGATTTATTGTCTGTTGGTTTAACCAATTTAGGACATTCTGTTTTGAAATGCCCGGCTTCTCCACAGTTATAGCAGATCCTTGTTTTCTTTCTGCAGTCTTCTCCGCGATGTCCTACGACTTTGCAGAAGTTGCGGGTTACATTACATCTTCCGTAATGTTTCTTTTTGCAATTCCTGCAGAACGGCGGAGTTGAAGATTGCCCTGTTCCTCTTCTCTTGAAGCTGCTATTATTACCCGTACGAAATCCTTGAGTAATTTTCTGAGCCAGTTCGTTTTTCCTGTTTTCATCTCTTGTGTGTACCAGTTCGTCAGTTAGGGTGTTAGCTAATTCCACCGCATCGTCAATAGTACGAGGTCTTGCAGCTTTAACGATATTACGGATTTCGCCAATCAATCCCCAAATATAGCGAGAAATAAGCATTGATTATGGTGAAGCCAGGGTTGGTACTACTCTCGCACATTCGAAGAATGTCGAAGTATATCCTCGACAATCTACACCCACCATCCGATGGTTCAGGAATTTATTTGCCATTTGTTCTTTTTCGTATTCGGGACAAAATTTTATTTCTATTAAATGCTTAAATTCTTCCCAACTCATGGCGTAGGACATATTTCTTCCTTTGGCTTGAAGTACTGTATTCCACCATTCTAGCGCCCCTTCTTTGAAAAGATTTGAAGCGTACATGACCTTATCTTCCTTGGCATATTTACTTATTGTAATTACTGCCTCGGTTTTCTCTAACCAACGCAGTGCCGCGGTCGCTCCTTCATGGACTGCAAACTCAGATGGTTTACAAGCAAGAAATTCTTTGTAAGTGCAACCAGGCGTTGCAACTTTCATTTTCTTAGGGAGCGGAGCCTGCCATGGATCATTATCGTGATTAGTATGATTACCGCCTCCGTTTACGCTATTACTGAAGTTATCTTCAGAAATACGTTTGCTAGGAATGATTTGTTGAGGTTCAACAGGTTTCTGGGCAGCAGCAAGGATTGCTGGAATAGCATTGGCTATCCCTTGAGCAACGATATTTTCTATATCTTGCCAAGTCATAAATTGATCCTCCGGGTGTTGCTCAGATTGATTAACCTCATTAACTGGTTCATTATTAGCGTTTTCCATCTGATAAATAATATATATAATTTATTAGCATCGAATACATACCAATCATACAAAATAATCATACAAATTTCACAACACACATATAGCCAAAATTATCGATTTCTCGATTCCCATTTTATATATTATAATATGCATCAATACACATCATTATCTTACAAAGTTTTATTTATAGTTATTTTACAAGATTATATGTTACTATTATTATTATTATTATTATTATTATTATTATTATACAATCACAGTTTCATAGTCCCACTATCCCTCGTCAGTTGGTACTTTAGTAACGACGTTCCCTTTCGTCGTACTTCCAGGAGATCTGTTCTCCTACTTCCCGAATCCTATTTCCTGCATCCATCAACTCTTCGCCAAAGTGGCGGAGTTCAGCTAAATTCTCATTGCTCATTGGTGGGTTTGGTATCGGTTCCGGGTCGAACTAAGGGAGAAAGGTATAAGGATTGTTGAGCAGATTTTGAAACTGCCAGTCATTAGTCCACCACTCGTCCATTCCTAGAGGTTGGGTGTGGATTATAGGTTCTGGGATTGCTGGTTCCAAGTTTATTGGAAGTTGATTTTTAGCATGATAAGGGTAGAGGTTATTATTAATAGGCCTGACGATATCACAGCTTTCTAATGCACGATCCAATTCCTCCTGAAATGGCAACTCCTCAATTTGCCTAGAGCTTTCCCCAACTTCCATCTTTGTTTTCCTAGAACCTTCCCCAATCTCCATTTCTATCTGCCTAGAACCTTCCCCGATTTCAATACTCTTTCCTTTGTCTATGGGATTTTCTATTTTGGGAATCTTCCTAGTTGAGGGTTTCCTCCTGCGCACACGCCTCCATCCTACAAATATTCTCCTTTTCTTAGGCTTGGGTTTCTCCGGAGGTGGAGCGTTAAATTCCATGGGTTCCTCTACATCGGCTATGTAACCAGTAAAGTCTCTAGAAACTTCTAGTTTCACCGGATAAAGGTTGAGATTCTGAAGGGCTTCAGATAACTCATTCATGCTGTTTAGCATATATGCAAAATACACACAAAATGGCTAAGTTAAATTTTATAATAAAATTTCATAGATCACCTTTAAATATTATTGCATACCGTGTGACTAATTTAATACAAAGGACAACTGACAACTAAAACATATCAGGGTTTACTGCAACTTATTTATTTACTGGGTAAAGTTTCTGGCTTGTAGGTGATAAGGGTGCTAAAACTTGAGTCAGAGTATTTAAAGATTTGCATTTACTGCTACAGTGGCTAGCATATAGAGATCTGCCCATTTTTCATCTAACTTGTCTTCCCATGGTGGGTTACTATCTAGTTCTTGGGTTTTCTGATTAACTCTCTTTTCTTTTGGTTGTGATTTCTTTATTTTCTCCTGACTTTTTCTAATAATCAAACTTCTTTTATTAGGAGAAAGTGGTTCCTCATATTGTGCCTTTCGAACAAATATTCCCTCCTCAGTATTTACTGAGTATCTTGAGGATTTTGTTTGGGATGAACTTCCCTTCTCTTTTGGTGAACTATCTAATTTAAGATAGATGTTCGAAAGCTTTTGCTTACCCATACTGTAATTAACAATTAATCAGTTAATAAAACACATAATCACAAAATGGTAATCAGGAAAAAAAAAATTAAGTATTTCTTAAATACTTAATTAGCTTAACTCAGTGGCTCTGATACCACCTTTTCCTGTCACCGCCCCCGACCCGGTTTGACCAGGTTCGGGAGCCGTGGGACAGAAAATCCCGTGGTATTTATTTAATTGAGTTAACAGCGAAAGACTTTATCAGGATCTTTTTAAAACTGAAATTTCCCGATTATTTTTATTTCACATTTCGGGATAAAACCCCGGTAATTTACAATCATATGATTTCACTGAGAAATCTTTATTTTACAAAACATGTTTCTTTATATTTTTTTTATTGAGCCACTTCCTTAAGCTTGTAGTGCTTCGCGGCACTTTTCCTGGATCACAACAGATCACCTGAAACATGTTTGTAAAAGGTTTTGTCAGCGGAAAATACTGGTGAATCATTCTTTTTACTAAAACGACGCGTTTGTTATAATTTACAGTATTAAGAGCAATTACAATGTTTCTATATATCAACCAACTACCCACGGTATTTGTCACTCGACCATCCATTGGTAACCTCATTGTCCAATGGTGTCTGTGACTATGGTCATATCACCCCTTGGCTAACTCGTTGTCCAATGGTGAAGGTTATCAAGTAATGTATACAAAACCCCACATACCGGCTGTAATTTAGTGATTACAAAGACTTAATCCCTGTAATTATAACTTTGAAAACAAACATGATTTTTATAAAGTAATTTGATAAAAAGAGAATGACTCACATTGCAGACTTAACACGGGTAGAGTCTAGCCTATCGATTAGCCTTGTTAACCTAGTTTAAATAACAATGCACACAAAACTAGGTTAGTAACTAATACAGCATTTACGATAACTCACGAGATTAAACCCTCACAACGAATGACAAAGTGCGATACTTAAACATCCATCGAATTTACGACGAATGACAAAGCATAACCCTAATGTGGGCAGCACTTAAACATCCATTGGATAGTTTTAATCGATCGGACATTGAATCGTAGCAGCGATCGAGTTATTACCCTGTTGTTGTGGCAGAACTTCGAGATTATAACTACTTTTGAATGAAACAGTGTATAAGTGAGTGTACGTAATGAATTTTAACGTCGAAACATGCAAACAATTCAAGTCCCAAGCCCCTGGATTTATACCCCAATTTGGCACCTCCCGCGTGTCGCGACAGAATCCCCGGGACCTGTCGCGTGTCGCGGGGGAACCCCATTTAGGGTAGGCTTGCTTTGTCACCTATCTAGCCCTGCTGAGTCGATGAAATTCGTTTTTACGTGTTTTATAATCGTTTTCTAAGGATAAATATAATTAGGGAATACCCCCCCCCCCTTGAGTTTTAGGGGCCCTGATCCTGATTCCTATTGTTCTGAAAATTTTAGGGTTTATGCAGAATCACTTGGGTTTCTTAATTAGGGTTTCTTATTGAACTAAATATAATAATAAATAGAACTTTTGAGAGTTGTTACAATAACCCCCTTCCACGGAGACACTTTAAGCATAACTTTATCACCAACCTGAAATTCAATCGGTCTTCGTCTCTTATCAGCAAACGATTTTTGCCTATCTTGAGCCGCTTTCAAATCAGCCCAAATCATATCAATTTTCTCATTAGTGGATCGAACTATATCTTTATGGACAACTTCACGTGGTCTCACTTCACCCCAACACACCGGGGTTCAGCACTTCCTACCGTAGAGCATCTCGTACGGAGCCTCACCAATACTTGCATGGTAACTGTTATTATATGAGAATTCAACCAACGGTAAATAAATATCCCAACTACCTCCGAAATCGATGATACATGCCCGTAGCATGTCTTCCAATGTCTGTATTGTTCTTTCGCTCTGTCCATCCATTTGAGGATGGTACGCAGTGCTAATGAACAATTTCGTTCCCATTTGCTCTTGGAAATCACGCCAAAAGTTTGAAGTAAACCGGGTATCCCTATCAGACATGATGGATACCGGTACTCCGTGGCGTGCCACTATCTCGTTAGTATACACTTTTGACATATTTTTGATCGTATAAGTCTCACGTATCGGAATAAAGTGAGTACTTTTCATCAGCCTATCTATAACCACCCATATAGCATCGAATCCGCGGTTTGTTCTTGGCAGTTTAGTCAATAGGTCCATTATGATTTGCTCCCATTTCCAAACTGGGATGTCCAACGGTTTAAGTTTACCGTATGGCTTTTGGTGCTCTGCTTTGACTTGTAGACACGTCAAGCATTTCTCCACGTACTTCACTACGTCTCTTTTCATTCCGGGCCACCAATAATTTTGCTTTAAGTCATTATACGTCTTGGTCGCCCCCGGATGAATAGAATAACGGGATTTGTGAGATTCGTCAAGTAAAAGCGTCTTAACCCCACATGAATTTGGAACCATATTCTTCCAAAACGAGTTTTCAACCCGTTGTTACCATCCACCAAGTCTTTCAATTGGCCAACTATTCTTTCTTTCTTCCAATTTTCTTCTTTCATCGCTTCAACTTGAGCTTCTCGGACTCGTTCAAGTAAACCCAATGTCACTATAAGCTGCATCGATCGCACCCGTATGGGAGTATAATCTGCCTTTCGGCTCAACGCATCCGCCACTACATTGGCTTTCCCCGGATGGTAATGTATCTCACAGTCATAATCTTTCACCGTTTCCAACCATCGCCTCTGTCTCATTTTCAACTCCTTCTGATTAAAGAAGTACTTTAAACTCTTGTGGTCGGTGAATATAATGCACTTCACTCCGTATAAATAGTGCCTCCATATTTTTAGAGCAAATACCACTGCTGCTAACTTAAGGTCGTGCGTAGGGTATTTCTTTTTATGAATCTTCAGCTGCCTTGAAGCATAGGCTATAACCTTGTCTCTTTGCATTAAAACGCATCCGAGTCCCGAATGTGACGCATCCGAGTAAACCACCATATCATCAACCCCGTCTGGCAATGTTAACACCGGAGCGTGAGTTAACTTCTCCTTGAGCGTTTGGAACGTTATCTCCTGTTCGACGCCCCATATAAATCTTTCCTCCTTGCGAGTTAATTTGGTCAATGGTGAGGCAATCTTGGAGAAGTCTTGTATAAATCTCCTGTAATAACCCGCAAGCCCCAAAAAGCTTCTGATTTCCGAAGGATTCTTCGGAGGGCTCCATTTCGACACGACCTCTATTTTAGACGGATGCACTAACACTCCGTCAGCACTAATGATATGCCCGAAAAACTGCACCTCTCGTAGCCAGAAGACGCATTTTGAGAACTTTGCATAAATTTTTTCTCGTCTAAGCGTTTCCAATACCTTGCGTAGATGAAACGCGTGATCAACTTCATTCTTTGAATACACCAACATGTCGTCGATGAACACTATCACCGACTTATCTATCATCGGTTTGCAAACCCGGTTCATGAGGTCCATGAAAGCCGCGAGTGCATTTGTCAACCCAAAGGACATCACGAGGAACTCGTAATGTCCGTATCGTGTACGAAAGGCTGTTTTTGGTACATCTTCCTCTTTGACCTTCAATTGATGATACCCCGATCTAAGGTCAATCTTGGAGAACCAACTCGCACCTTGTAGTTGGTCAAATAAATTATTAATTCTTGGGAGTGGGTATTGGTTTTCCACCATGAGTTTGTTTAACTCCCGGTAATCGATACACATCCGCATACTCCCGTCCTTCTTCTTTACCAACAGTACCGGTGTACCCCACGGAGACACACTCGGCCTTATAAACCCTTTATCAAGCAAGTCTTGAATCTGGGACCTCAATTCTTGTAATTCCGATGGCGCGAGCCGATACGATGCCTTAGCCACTGGTTTTGCACCCGGAATCAATTCGATTCTGAATTCAACTTCCCGCTCCGGTGGTATCCCTGGTAAGTCTTCCGGAAACACATCTTCATAGTTTCACACCATCGGTACATCTCCAACCTTTGGCGATTCTTTATCTAGTTCACTTGCGTATATTATAAACGCTCTACATCCGTGCCTCATAAGCTTGTGAGCTTTTAACATCGAACATATCACGGGACTACCCCCTTTTTCGACATAAATGGTAATGTGCTTTCCACTCAGAGATGTTAGTTTTATCTCTTTGCGGAAGCACACAACCTTCGCGTGATGTCGGGATAACCAATCCATCCTGACGACTACTTGAAATTCTCCCATTGACATCGGGATCAAGTCTATTGAGTATTCTTCACCGTCAATACTCAATTTGTAGTTTTGGCATACATCACACACTATAAAGCTTTTGTTATCACATATTTCTACTTCTAAAGGCATAGGTAACTTGGTTAATAAAAATGAAGGATGTCGAATAAATCCATGTGAAATAAAGGATTTATTCGCACCCGTATCAAATAACACACGTGCGGGAATTGAGTTTACTACAAATATACCCGAAACCACACCGGGTTCTATCTTAGCTTTGGCTGCGGTTAATTGGAAAGACCTTGCCTTTGCCTTTTGTGCCTCCATCTGCACATCTTTCTCGTTCTTTTTCCCGACCAACTCCGGGCATTCAGATTTCTTATGACCCGGTTGGTAGCATTTGTAACAAACTGAAACTTTCCCTGGGCATAGCGAAGCCGTATGCCCTGTCTTTCCGCACATGGGACACGGTTTATCCTTAAAGCGACACTCGCCCTTATGCCCTTTCCCGCATACCTTACAACTCAGCAACCCGCCTTTCACATCCTGCTTCTTCGACGATTCAGTTGTTCGTGCCTTCTTTGTAGGGCTTGGATTAACAATCTGCGCCCTCCGTTCGCCCCGCTCAACTTGCTTTTTCAGCTCAATCTCTCGTTCCCGAGCAGTGTTTATTATCTCGGTGAGAGTCTCGTATTTTGAGGGATTCATGAACTCCCGATATTCGGCACTCAGCATGTTATAGTAGTAATATATTTTCTGCTCTTCTGTCGTCACTAACTCATCACAGAATCTCAATTTGTCGAGGAAGATACCCGTGATTTTGTCAATTAATTCACCCTTTTGCCTCAACTGGATAAATTCTTCCTTGATTATGTTTATAACCGCTTTGGGACTGTGATGCTTAAGAAACGGTGCCTTAAACTCATCCCACGTCATAGCCTTTGCCGCTTCAATCCCAATCTCCTTTTTCTTATTATCCCACCAGTCTTTCGCTTGGCCCCTTAACTGACCCGTGACGTAAGCTACGAAGTCACTTGTATCACAGTGGGTCCTTTCAAACACTCCCTCGATGTCGCTTAGCCATCGTTGGTATATTATCAGATCAACCTCCCCATTATAAATTGGCGGTTTGCAAGCCATGAACTTGTTGTATGAACAAGCCTTCCTTTCTCCGGACTTTTCCTTTGCTTGGTTGGCATTATCTTCCAACCTTTTGATCCGTTCTTCAACTACCGTAAGCATCGTATTTTGGATCTTGTCTATAAAACCAGATAGACTATTCTCAATTGCCTTTCCAACCTCTTCGGCAATCACTTCTTTCATCTGTTCGATGACTACCGGCACCGCATCATTACTACCTTTATCCGTCATCTAGAATCTGAAATGTTTACATTAATGGTTAAACATTTCATTTTATATTATTTGTATCTTTCTCTTTGGTTTAGCCAAGTTCACAACTTGCTTAAACCGTTCTTGTTTAGTGCACTTTCCGGGTTTGAGTGTATTACGCACTCTTCCCGTGCACCTCAAGTCATATTCCTTTTTCTAACATTTTAATAAAATCTACTAAAATAACTAATTCTTACCGGATGGTTGATCAAGCTTGAACCAAGCACACTTTGTTAACAACCTTAAGCTCCGATTACCAACTTGTAAGACCCGTCTCACATTTAATGATTTAAACGTAAATACACATTTTTATATATAAAAATACGACCCTTCAAAAACTTTGATGAGTTAATACTCATACATAATTTAGTTGTTCAAGATACATCATCCCTACTAGTTGAAAACATTAAAGTGATTACATGTTTTTATCATACAATTAAACAAAAGACATCATTCGCGGAAGCTTCAAAAGTCTTGTGTTCGATTCTTGCTATGTGTTTGATCACCATCCGGAATATCACCTACAACACCTAATATCAAAACCAGCATAATAGTTAGTTTCATGGTTGTAAAAGTCCTGCCTAGGCTCCGAGTACTCCCCAAGTACTCGCTACAAGGTAGGCTGCCGAGGCACGAGTACTGTTCTCCCAGGCCAATTACTCCTCGAGTAATCTCCGCCTAAGCCGAGTACTTCCTGATTACTCCCGAATCCGACTAGGGAGCGCCTAGCCACTTTTGCAACCATGGTTAGTTTTGACAACATAGAAACAAGTATAACCAAGTTCTAATATCATACAAATGAAAACAAAACAAAATTTCTGGAACTAAGTCTCTCGCGCCACGCGAGGGACTTCAGTAAATCCTTCGCGGGCCGCGAGCGGCTCCGCGTGTCGCGCTAGATCCGCATCACCCCGTCGCGTGCCACGGGGGAGTATGTTTTCCAGCAGGTCCACTCCCTGGACCTGTATATCTGTCCAGCTCCATTTTTTTTTATGAAAATAGATTTTCAAATGGCCATAACTTTTTATCTATTGGTACGTTTTAGGTGATTCTTTTTCCTACGCGTTCATAATTGAAATACGGATCCGTTTATCATATTTATTTGCATCAAAATTTGGATTATAAGCTGAAAGCTTATAAATCCTCTTTTATTTATTTGACCCCTTTTGTTATATGTCATATTTAACATCATTCATCCTTATTGGTTTCTAAACTTTATTACCCATTCCCCGGGCTTGTCAACTTTGGCGTATCACTTCCATTCCATGGTTTTACGCACGCAATAGAATCATGCTTGTTTTCAATGTTTCAAGCAAGCCACTTTATGCAAATTTTACAAGTAAAATTTCTAATCTTTTGACCCAACATCAAGGGTTCCTTAAATCAAGCTTAGCGTATCCATTGCATGGCTTACGCACTCTATCACTAATACATTATGTGACCTTCAAGTCACTACATACATCATCGTTTTAAAGCATAGTTTTGACCCGTTTGGTTGTCGAGTGAGGACCTTCACTTTATTGACAAACGAAGCTTATTCCAACCATTGTTTTAACCCGTTTCTATGATACACCAAACGATTCTAACCGTTCTTTTCAACCCGTATGGCTTATTCTAATCATACTTTACCCATTTATCTTGTCCCGTTTGGTTTGCCGTGTGAGCTTTGTCACTTCCATGGCTTACCAACATACACTAATCATTCAATTTGACCCCTTTGACCTATCGAGTGAACTCCGTCACTTCAACGACACATCAAACGCTCTTATCACACTACCTTTAGAGCGTTCCCTTCAAGCGCATGTCCACTCCGGCTTTTCCGCTTGAAGACTCGATTCCTTTGCCTATAGAGTTCAATCAACAATTCGTTTAGAACTCCATTCTTGTCATATAACGCATATTTCACAATATTATTCGAATATGCGTTTTTATTCGAAATTTAACATTTTAGCTTTCTCTTAGGCGTTTTAACAAACACCTTATGGGTATCGTTTTACAAAATCCATTATCAAGTTTCATGACTAGTTATTTAGCCACTTTTAACATCCTCTTTAAGTTCATATGTCTAATTTTATACATTAACATTCTAGACTTGCTTCATGGAGCTCAAATAACACTAGTTTGACAAATCTTAATTCTAGTGTTCATCTTATTTCTACAAGACCCATTTAACACATGAGTGGATGATCATGAATCTCATAATTTGAACATCAATTCAACAAGATATTGACTAGGGTTTCCTCCTAGACATGATTTCATTCCTAATTTCATTTGAACATAAATCATGTAAGCCAAATTTTCGATTTTAATTATCTATTAAGAATTCAAGATGGAATTAAACAATGAAATTTGGCATACCTTATGATCCCTTTACTGAGGTGATCACTAATTTGTGCTTGGATTTCGATTTGGGTTTGATTTAGCCTTTCAATTTGGTCAATTTAGCAATATTAGGGCTTGAGCTTGAGAGCCCTTCTTGGCTCTGGTTGAAATCGCAGGAACACACACGTATGTGTGTGTTTTTGTTTAATTAATTTGATTTAATTAAAACTTCATTCCATTTGCCCATGTTTAGTCCCTCAACTTTGCCCAAGTTATTTAAAGGGTGTTTTAACCATGTTTGTTCTGTTATTTCAAGACTTTTAACTAACTAGGATATTTATTCCTAGTTCTTTTATCTTGACTATTACCGTCATTTAATTTATTATATAAAAATCTATGTTTTCGGGGTCTTACACCCGGAGATGGTCATGTAACGCCCTGCGTTTTCATACTTTCTATATTTAGAACTCATCGCTTGTAAACCTATTTTTGGAAGTCTTGTGTTCCTGTAATCGTTCTTTCATTGTAATTGATGTAAAATCCGAGACTTGGATTATAATTAAAACTCGTATTTCTTTTATTTCGTGTTATACGTACTCTATACACGCTCATACGTTTAATTTCATGAAACATTCGTCACGTATTCGTAATCCTTGGAAACTATGTGTTAATCTTGCAAAAACGCGAAACTTAGGCATAAAACATCTTTTGATCGTATACGATACTTAAATACGACATTCATACGCTTAATTATACTTGGTTTATGTTCTTCATACTTGTTTTAACCTTATACTATGCTTCTATGACGAAAACAACACTTAAAACACTTAAAACCCTAAAATATGAACTTGAGGGACTAATGTTGCCAAAAAACGAAACTTGTCTGGAGGAGAGTCACAGGCCGCGACCCACCCCCTAGATCTTTACGCTGGCCGTGAGCCAGGTGAATCCAGAGACAACCTATTTCAGCTCGCGTATTGGTCGACTTTTTGGTGGATTTTAAGTGGTTTAAGGTGTGTTTCTTGCATTTAAACCTCACCTAACCCAACCACAACCTTCCCCTATAAAACCCCTAAGTGCTATCCAAGCATTTTTCACTTTCTTTGCACTCTCTAAACCCTCTCAAACACACACAAATTGCAGCTGAGTTCCAGATTCGAGCAGATTCATACTACTTCACAAAAACAAGCATAACTCACTCATTTCTTATCCGATTCACTCGATTCTTTTTCCTACGTGCTTGGATTAACCTTAGCTTCATTTCCATTGGTTTTCCATAGAGAACCAGGCCCTGGAACGTCGCCAAAAGGGCTCCAAAGTTTACTGTTTGTTTTTTGTTTTGATTCAATCTTTACCAAGCTTGTTTAAACTTGAGTCTAACTCATCTCAAACCTACGTCCATACGCTTATAACCATCTATGGTTAGTTAGGCTTAAAAACAAGGTTGAGACATTCAAAATCAGAGGTATAAACCTCACAAACTTTCTGTTTTGTTCAAGGGTTTAACCCCCAAGTGATGTTCAAGCTTAAGACTTGATGAAAGTGTGATTCAGGATTAGCTTGGGCTATCCTACTTAAAAATCCACACATTGCTTGATGATTACTCATAGATTAGATGTTCATATTCTATTATTACTTGTAAGTTCAAGACCCTCCTTGAACGTTCATAACATCAAGTGTAGTGGTGAACACTTAGAGGTGACTAAATGGAAGACTTGTTCTTCCTACCTCCTACATGAATTCTATGACACTTAAGAGGTTCCTAAATGGAGGATTCATCCTCCTTCCTCATTCTTGACATATTTGACATATTAACATATTACATAACTTATATATATACTTAAGTAATCAAACCTTTGGAGATGATTACTTTCGCATATGTACTTTCCATATTCCTTTTTAAATCCCAAACCCGACTCTAAACATACCATGAAACTTAACCCTCATACATTCATCCTCCCAACCTCATACACACGACACTTGGATAATCAGAAGACTTAGCAATTTTGTGAGTATGCTTGACCCATTTTACCATTTCACACTTTTGGGTGTAACATGTTTTTGTATACAAAACACACTTAGTATACAAATTCTTATGCAAATACATAAACAAACAATCCAATACATGCTTACTATTTGTTATGCTTGATTCGTGTTTTCTGGGTGATTCTTATGTGATGAACTTGTCATTAGCTTCGTACAAGCCTCCAGTTAACATGTATAGCGCTATAGGAGTAACGCACCACCCGTGAACGAGAGGTCATGTTAGGTTTATTTATTCATACTTGCGTAAACAGAGGGTTGACTTGTAAATCGCATGCTAGTTTAATACGTTAATCTTGATAACTAGGTTTGCCATGTGGATTGTTCCTTATTATTTTTATACTTATATACTACGCACCAAACTTGTATACTCGCCAATACTTTTTGTATTGAACTACTCTTTTAAAACATGTTGCAGTTTTAGCGATGATGTTGGTGATGCATGGAATCTAGTAGGATGCTTAGATACACACTTTAAATTTGTATTCTTATTGTATTGTATTTCATCATTCATGTTTAAATTGTTTCAAATCCTTGTAATTGACTCTTTAGAAATGAAATGAAAAATTATTATTTAAATACTTGTCACAAATAGTGTTATGAAGTCTCTTGCAATCTCGAACTCGTCCCACTCCGATGATTCCGCCATTGGTTGGGGTGTGACAGATTGGTATCATAGCCATAACTATAGGGAATTAGGAAAAATTGCCTTGCTTTTTACCTAGTCTATAGTTCTAGAGCTTTATTCTTATATTTTGCTTGAACCACTTGCATGATACTTTATTTGCTCCTTATTTATTTTCTTTTGACCTTTTAAACATATATGTCACTTTTGTGTTAATACTTGCTTTATTATGTGTTGATACTTGTTTTATTGTTCTACTCTTTATGTGTTATTCTCGACATGCCTTCTTATGTGTTTATACTTGTTCGCTTATTTCATTATTTTAAATCCGACAACACTCGCACCATACCAACGAGACGACTTCACCAAAATAGGTGTGAAACCCACAATTTGGTGAACGACTCTCAATCCACCTATTCTTTTACACGAAATTCGCCACCAAGTTAGGAGTGAGATCCTCATCTTGATGAAGAATTTCCATTTTCAAATTCTAGTGGACCCTCGTCAAGGTGTCGAAATTAAATTTTTGACCCGACGAGTACAAACCACACTTAGGATACGAAATCGCCAAGTTCGGGGTGAAACCCCCACCTTGTCGACTAGTTCCACTCCTTGATTTTTATAAATCCTTCCAAGTCTTGAAATTTCGATTGATTTGGGACATGTAGTAACCGGAAGGGTAAATACCATTAACCGACTTGTCGGCGAGAGTATTCCACCTATTAGGCCAAAGCATGCTCCTCAAATTCGAAAGACTTTTCGACCACTTTGGTTAGTCAAAGTTCCGTTTTGGAACCATCCAAATTTTAATCAAACATGTGTTTGTATTATTTATCATATACGATGCAATCCTTCAAATTCAAATTTACTTTCGATATTTTCTTCTCACACACACAACATATTAAATCTTTTTCATACATTTATACATATGCATGATTTCAAAACATCACTCAATTTTGTTTACATTCTTTGTAACGCCAAAAGGGAGACATGTCATTGAGATAGGAGTGATTTCCTTACCTTGATGATTAACTCCACTCCTTCTTTCCTTAAAACGACCTCACCAACGTGTTAGGGGTGATTCCTTTACCTAGGTGATCGTTACCAAAACTCTCCTTCAAAATATTTTATTATGCAAACCCGATCATGTTTTATACCTAAATCATTTATCATTTATCAACATACCTACTTATATCAATTTCAAAATACATTATTTTATCAAACGTACTTCCTATCCTACAATATATTTTCACTCGACTCATATACACGAAATTCTTAATCATGTCTTAAAACGTTTTATTACCCGAATTTCAAAACCTTACGAAATGTTACCTATCAATTTAATCGGTCCAATGAATCTCTTGCCCATGAACTTCATATTCGACTTAATCACTGAAACACGCTCACATTATACCATCCTACTAAAGACTTTCATTCTCAATCGGAATTCAAACCAACTTTCTTATATACTTATAAGATCTTATAAATATTATACGATCGTTTTACCAAAGACGCTTTTCAACATCAACAAATCATTTGTTAAAACTGTTTTCAATGATCACTAAGCCCATTTTGCAAATTCCTTTTCTAAGTATCAACGTTTTCATAAGAACCCCCAAAATTCAAAATTTCTTGTTTTGATGCAAATGAAACAAATCCTTTATTTTCAAAACACGTGGGCTAGAAGACTTCATAGGGACCGACAACCTTCAACATACGTAAACTCTTTTAAAACAAAAGTAGCATTTCCATTCACTACAAAATACGTTATGCATAACCAACGAATACTTTATATTGTCTTACATTTACAAACTATATTCTACCTTCCAAATCAAACTCGATCTATTTTTTATTCAATAAACTCAACATTTCGTTTAAACAAATATACATGTAAATCATCACACACGTTTTAATCGTTACCTCGTGACGGATTCGCTTATATCATTCGTTTTACATATTCAAATTTCTCAAGCATTTTATATGCCCGAATTCGTTATGCTTCAACATACACTATATACGCAATCATTATTATTCGTACTCACACTCATACTCATATTCTTAACAATACGTTTTATGCTTATACTTATACTCATACGTTCTATGTGTATACTCATACTTACGTGAACATTCATACTTAAACTTATATTTATGCTCATACTTTCATTCATACTCATGATTCATACATTCGTACCCGTACGCGAGTGGAATCCGAGGGATTCGCTTACGTGGGTCCCATACATACTTAAGTATGGACTTGCTTATATACTACATTCTTATACGTACACAATCTTAATTTCTAATTTATGTATACCCTGATTCATACACAACTAGTACAAGCTATGCGGATCATGCGACGGTCAATATAATCGCGGGTGCACACGGGATTTTAGTGATGGGCGTATGAAAACCATAGAGTGTACTACTGTGTATGGTAAAACACGGAACGTAACATGACACCGAATGCGAAACGGACGTAATGTGGTCAAAACATGGTGGATACGCCGCTGGTACTTCCTATATATGAATGTTTTCACTATGTTGCCAAACTTTCATAAAACGTGCCATGAGAAATTCGATGTTTTACAGACCATGTTTAGACCTAATATGCAACTTTAACAACCCACGGACACATTGCAAACGCATCAAGTCCGATTATCCACGACGAGACCTCATTCTTAACACATCGCTTTGCTTGCACCGTACTCATACTAGTATACGTTTATTGGACCAATAGTCCACCATTATACCTCCATTACCCTCCGTTAGCCTTCTTTTCCTTTTATATGAACCCCGTTTGCAATCTAGCATGTTTAAACATTTGAATCCTAATCTACCACCTTACTTTTAAAGCCATTTTTCTACTACTTATACATGTGCAAACAACCCTAGTTGGTCGTACCTACAAAACCATTTTATGCAAAACGATCTTCTCATTTCTCCCAATAAACAATTTTCAACACATATGCGATTTAGTACTATCCTTAAACTTCCATACAAACTACCACACTCTTCATCAAATACAAACCATTTTTATACAAAATTTTCCTTCTTAAATACGACACATTTCAATACATCTCCAATTTAAGTTATCCAAACTTGTTTGAACCCGCTTTACCTATATACGCGCCTTCACGTTTTCAACTATGTTTGGTACCTCAAATCATTTTAGACAAACGAGCCCTTTGCAAACCTATCTTATCATTCTTCAAAACTTTATACTTTTTACGTTTCAAAATTTTTGAGCCTCAAATTTTAAATAATCACCTTTTCGCCAAAACTCTTTCAAGTCTTCCTCTTGAATAAATTTTGGGACGAAATTTCCTAAAGGAGGGGAGACTGTAACACCCTACGTTTTCATACTTTCTATATTTAGAACTCATCTCTTGTATACCTATTTTTGGAAGTCTTGTGTTCTTGTAATCGTTCTTTCATTGTAATCGATGTAAAATCCGAGACTTGGATTATAAATAAAACTCGTATTTCTTTAATTTCATGTTATACATACTCTATACACGCTCATATGTTTAATTTCTTGAAACATTCGTCACGTATTCGTAATTCTTGGAAACTATGTGTTAATCTTGCAAATACGCGAAACTTATGCATAAAACGTCTTTTGATCGTATACGATACTTAAATACGACATTCATACACTTAAATATACTTGGTTTATGTTCTTCATACTTGTTTTAACCTTAGACTATGCTTCTATGACGAAAACAACCCTTAAAACACTTAAAAACCCTAAAATATGAACTTGAGGGACTAAAGTTGCCCAAAAACGAAACTTGTCTGGAGGAGACTCGCAGGCCGTGACCCACCCCCCCCCCCCCCAGATCTTTACGCTAGCCGCGAGCCAGGTGAATCCGGAGATAGCCCATTTCAGCTCGCGTATTGGTCGACTTTTTGGTGGATTTTGAGTGGTTTAAGGTGTGTTTCTTGCATTTAAACCTCACCTAACCCAACCACAACCTTCCCCTATAAAACCCAAGTGCTATCCAAGCATTTTTCACTTTCAAACACACACAAATTGCAGCTGAGTTCCAGATTCGAGCAGATTCATACTACTTCACTAAAACAAGCATAACTCACTCATTTCTTATCCGATTCACTCGATTATTTTTCCTACATGCTTGGATTAACCTTAGCTTCATTTCCATTGGTTTTCCATAGAGAACCAGGCCCTGGAACGTCTCCAAAAGGGCTCCAAAGTTCACTGTTTGTTTTTGTTTTGATTCAATCTTTACCAAACTTGTTTAAACTTAAGTCTAACTCATCTCAAACCTATGTCCTTATGCTTATCACCACTTCTATGGTTAGTTAGGCTTAAAAACAACGTTGACACATTCAAAATCAGAGGTATAAACCACACAAACTTTATGTTTTGTTCAAGAGTTTTACCCACAAGTGATGTTCAAGCTTAAGACTTGATGAAAGTGTGATTTAGGATTAGCTTGTGCTATCCTACTTAAAAATCAACACATTGCTTGATGATTTCTCATAGATTAGATGTTCATATTCTATTATTACTTGTAAGTTCAAGACCCTCCTTGAATGTTCGTAACATCAAGTGTAGTGGTGAACACTTAGAGGTGCCTAAATGGAAGACTTGTTCTTCCTACCTCCTACATGAATTCTATGACACTGAAGAGGTTCCTAAATGGAGGATTCATCCTCCTACCTCATGGTTGACATATTTGACATATTAACATATTACATAACTTATATATATACTTAAGTAATCAAACCTTTGGTGATGAACTAATGGTTATTTGTTAAAGTGTTTGGTTACATCATCTAAACACTATCTGTTAAAAGATGATTACTTTCGCATATGTACTTTCCATATTCCTTTTTAAATCCCAAATCCTGACTCTAAACATACCATGAACTTTAACCCTCATACATTCATCCTCCCAACTTCATACACACGACAACACTTGGATAATCGGAAGACTTAGCAATTTTGTGAGTATGCTTGACCCATTTTACCATTTTCACACTTTTGGGTGTAACATGTTTTTGTATACAAAACACACTTAGTATACATATTCTTATGCAAATACATAAACAAACAATCCAATACATGCTTACTATTTGTTATGCTTGATTCATGTTTTCTGGGTGATTCTTATGTGATGAACTTGTCATTAGCTTCTTATTAGCCTCCACTTAACATGTATAGCACTATAGGAGAAACGCACCACCCGTGAACGAGAGATCATGTTAGGTTTATTCATTCATACTTGCGTAAACAGAGGGTTGACTTGTAAATCGCATGCCAGTTTAATACGTTAATCTTGATAACTAGGTTTGCCATGTGGATTGTTCTTTATTATTTTTATACTTATATACTACGCACCAAACTTGTATACTTGCCAATACTTTTTGTATTGAACTACACTTTTAAAACATGTTGCAGGTTTAGCGATGATGTTGGTGATGCATGGAATCTTGTAGGATGCTTAGATACACACTTTAAATTTGTATTCTTATTGTATTGTATTTCATCATTCATGTTTTAATTGTTTCAAATCCTTGTAATTGACTCTTTATAAATTAAATGAAATGAAAATTTATTATTTAAATACTTGTCACAAATAGTGTTATGAAGTCTCTTGCAATCTTGAACTCGTCCCACTCCGATGATTCCGCCATTGGTTGGGGTGTGACAGGCCACGGGACGACTAGCCGCTCATGACGTTCGAACAACCTTCAAAAGCTTGAGATAAGATTGCCTTCATGATGGAATCGGTATTTGCAGAAGCTGGATGATGAATATATGGATGATTTTAGTGATGAGTTTGTGCTCTAAATTTGTGTTTTGCTGCTGCCAATATTCAATGATCCTCATGTGTTTTGATAACTAGGGTTTAAACCCTTTAATCCCACGCACAAATAAGTCACGTGCATGATGCTTGATACATGCCGTCACCTACGGTTTCGAAACCGTAGGTTACGACTCTCTTCCTTGTTTTGTATTGGAATCCGTAAGCTACATATTCAATCGTAAGCTACAATTGCATGTTCCTGTTCCTTTTATGTGAACCCATGCATACAACCATAGGTCCCACTTTCAAACCGTAAACCAAGGGTCCAATCATCTGTTTCTTTCATGTGCTTTGTAAATAATAAGGTAATCCTCCAACAAAGTCTTTTGTTTTATTCCATATGTCACGTGATTGTTCCCAAAGTTCTGCCAAAAAGTTCCTCCTCTTATGTCGGCTGCTTGTATTGTGATGAGGTAACCCTTTTTTTTTCAAAACACAACCACTTCAAAAGTCCTGCAAGTGTCAGGTACCTCTTTCTTGTTCACATGGATTGATGATGGCTACTTTTTGATCCTGGGTGTACGTGTCCTCTGCCTCCTTTTTGTGATGATGTGAAGAGTTATTTAATAACCATCATAAATCATCAATTCCAATATTAAATACTAGAAACAATTTGTGCGGATGAAACATCATAATACCCACTCCCACGTTGTCTCTTTCCTATTTAACCAAGAAAAGGTAGTGCACGTGATATGCCCTTTTAGGATTCCTTTTTTTGGTTTTTTTTCTTTTTGATTGCCCACAATACATATGCATGCTGCCACTTCAATCCAACCGTAAGTCAAGGTCAAGAGCCGTAAGCCACATGTCAACATTGTTGTTTCTTTTTACTCCCACATATTATCAACCGTAACTTACTGTTTCAATACCGTAAGTGACGGCGTGTTCTCCACTCCTTTTATTCAACATATATTAACTTTCAAATAAGGACAATTAAGCCCCTTCGACTTTAATAGCTCACGTGTCTTGCATATTCAAGCTATATTTTGGCCTGAATCAACTCCCGAACATCATCGTTCACCTTGTTTATCAATCTCGAGCGTTCCGCTTCATCTCTAAACCCGTTAACTTCTCCGAATTAATCAATTAACCTGCAAAACCACAATTTCTTGTAGCTATCTTATTCAACGCATATAATTACTTAAAACGAATTAAATCACATAAGATAAACACTTTAACACCCATGTTTCACACTCTCCATCACATCCCCACGCTTACCTTTGATTGTCCTCAAGCAAACCAATCCGGAACTACTCACCATAGTAACAACACCTCTAAACCCCTATACCATGCAACAGTTTAAGTCCCAAGTCATACCCGTTCCATAGACTGACACAATCAAGATTGACATTCCGGCAAGCAATTGGTGCAATTTCTAAAACTTAAGACTTGTCTATTCAAAACTAAAATGCTTAGGATTATACACATGCTACACGCCCCTCATAATCAACTCTCCTCTTGGTTTAAAAATTGAACTAGCGTGTAATGTGCTAGTATGTATAACACTCAAAACCAAACATGCAACTCTGTAATCATATGCTTGTATGACAATCACACCTCCACTGTATCACATAACACAGCATATATCAAAAGGACTTTCGGTTTTGGGCTTAGGCTAAAGGTAGGAAATTTTTGGCTTATATTTATATTTTTATATAGCGAACAACAAACGACCAAACCGTGAAAACTTTATTTGTAAACATAACATACTTTTGGGTTGGTTTCTACCCAAGATATAAAAAATATTCAAAACACTTTCTTTTTGTTCTTTCCTTTTATAAATTTTTTTCTTTTCTTTGTTTTCTCTTTTTTTTTCAATTATTCATACTTTGTCGTTCATGGTCAGTATCAAACAATTCACATTAGTTGGACAAACGAAAGATATATAGGCTCAACAGGGTTACTAAGGGTGATGATTAGGTAAACATAAAGCAAACAAATAGGTGTATGGGATATCCTAATGCCTTTATCATTTACGTGCACATGTCAAACCACAATCTCAGCATGTATCAAATCATACAAGTTCTAACACAGAATAAATGAAATCATAGTGTAAATCATTCTATCATTCTACAGGCTCAAAATTATCCCCAAGAAAGGGTAAAAAGGCTGCCGACATGTAGCATATGCAATCTAAAGCATGTTACCCCTAAATAGACATCTCTTTTCAATTCTTTTATCCTAAAAACACCTGTCAGACCTACTCTCATGAAATCTAAAGGAACGACCATGAAAAGGGACTATGTTAGTTTATACCAGCAAGGAACCCATTAGTGATTGAAACATTTGATTTTCGTATCCATTTAGTTCACTTAAGGCGATGAAATTCTTTAAAATTTTCAAAATTTTCGATTTTTTCGCTTTTCATCATTTTCAATCATTTTCAACCTCTTTCAAACTCTTATCCTTTCCCTTCCTGGGTTTCCCATATCCCCACACTTGGGCGACATTGTCCCCAATGTATAGTGCTTTTAACACAAACCCAGGAATACCAACTAACAAACCTCATGAGCGACTGTTCCTAACACAATTAGCAAAAACACATTCCCTAAACACAACATAGTTTAACACCACCAAGAACACGAATAAAAATGCAATAATAAAAGTGGAACAGACTCCCCTGGTTTAAAGCGTATAATCATCATGCGTCATGTTCCACCACGACCATGTAGCATTCCATTTGTGGCCGTGTCCAACAAGTACTCGGGTCGATCTCTACCTTTAGTGTTTAGATAATCCCCGTCCAAATGGAGATTGAGTATGGACAGTTTTGACTGAACTCTAATCCATGCATTGTCCGCAACTGCAACTGCAACTAGAACGTAATGGGACTTCACCAAACATCCCCACACTTGGACCATTGCATGCGTAGAGATTAATAACCTGGCAACTAGCAAAAATTTCACGCAAAAACAAAACAAATATACACTACCCTACATCCTCGGGCTGCCTCCCGAGAGCGCTAAGTTTATAGGTCTTCAGCCAGACCGTACCTAGTATACCCTTATGGTGGTCGAGTGGGATGCTTGCGTCCCATGGCCTCTAAGTATGTACCCCGCCAGTGCTCTAGTAAGTCGTCCATTATATTCCACATTGGACCGAATAACTCTAACCTTCATTTTGCATTATCACATTCAGGCGGTCTCTTTTTCTTCTTCGTCCCTCGTGGCTTCCCTTTGTCCATTTTAAACTCCTCATGCGCCACACTTTCCTTTTCCCTTAATGCTCCGCTTCCTGCCACTTCAAACCTGTCAACCAACAAACACTCCTATTTGGTTTGAATCTCCTTTGCAAGAGAGACATTTTCATCACCATGTTCAGCTTTTGAGCGTTCACCTGAAATGGGAGGATGAGTTGCATCCGAAAACACATTTAATCGTAATTCACGGTCACCAAACCTCATACTTGCCGTTCCATCAACACAGTTGATAATTGCATGAGCAGTCGCTAAGAACGGTCTACCCAAAATGACTGGAGGGTGCGTGTTCTTTGAACTTGCAGCATAATCAAGCACTAAGAAGTCAACTGGGTAGTAGCACTCTTCTACCTTCATAATTACATCCCTTACAATCCCCCTCGGACACATGGGAGTCTGATCAGCCAACACCACGGTGGTGTTGACTTTTTGTAGCGGACCAAAATCATATTGGTCATATAGACTCCCTGGTAGAATACTAACAGACGCACCAAGATCCAACAGCGCCCTTTCTATTTTAAATTCACCCACTTGTACGGAAATAATGGGTGCTCCTGGATCTTGGAGCTTCGGGGGAAGGGTACCCAACAAAACGGCATTCACATTTGCAGTCAAATCAAGTCATTTTTGGGTACTTAACTCTTTCAGACACTCGACCTGATCGGGACTCTCTTTAATCGCATTGAGTAAGGGTAGATTAATTTTAGCTTGTTTAAAACTTTCCCACCTTTCATCCCTTGGTGGGTCCCGATCATGTTGAGAGTCCGATCCATTACCAACATCCTCCACCACCTCCTCAACTAATTGTGATGGTGGAGTAATTGTGACACTACCAATTTCAGAAGTTGGAAGAATCTTACCGCGTTGATGCGCACATTTCTTCCATTTTTCAAGCTAGATAACGGATGTGCTGGGTTAACTATGGTAGTGCTCGGCAACTTACCTGGATCTCTTCTCAACTAGGCTAGATCCTCTGCTAACTGCCCCAGCTGCTTCTTCATTGCTTCGGAAGTTTTGTCTCGAACTTCATTATCCTACTGGATGTCCTTCATAAATTTCATAATAGTATCCAGTTTGTCATCACTCGTTCCACCACTAGCACTTGAGGAGTTCCCCTGCTGATTACCTTGATTATACTAGCCCTGAGTTTGGTAATTACCTTGCGAGTAATTACATTGACGAATCTGATATTGCTGGCCTCCTTGCCTGGGTACATGAAAATTAGGGTTCATTTGATTAGCAGAATTACCGTAACTAAAATTGGGGTGGTTTTGCAAACCTAGATGATATGTATTCGATTTCATATCATACAGCTTTCGTTCACCGAATACTTGGTTCACTTCTTCATTCGGACCCATCCTTACGAGACACTCTCCAACCTGGTGTCCTAACTCACCACAATCTGTACATACTGTCACACCCCGACCCCGACCACAAAAATCAACAAATCGTGGCGGAAACGTCGGGGAGTGTCGTAACAGAATCATTGTTTCATAACCATGGATTAAATAATTTTGTTTTATTGCATTATTGAACTCATTGTTTTATTACAAACCAAATAAATACAAATATTGTCTTTCAAGTTTTAAAGTCGCTAAGGCACGAGTCCATCCTCTGTATAGCATGTATCAACAATCATCACATAGCAGCAGCTGAAACATGTGTAAAAATAGGTACGTCAGCATAAAAATGCCTGTGAGATACATAGGTTTATTAATGCATGATTCATGACTTGTAAGTTTAAAAGAATGTTTAACAAAAATAGTCATGAATTAAAAATGTTTTCTTTATAAATCATGCGAATATTTATAAGAAATCTAATGATATAAAAGAATGATGCGTAAATAAATAATTAAGTAAAATGAGTTTGTAAAACAATGTTTTGATAAAAAGGTTTGTAGCATATATAAAAAATATACTTTGGTTTTAAGAAAGTCGAATAAGTAATATATTAAAATATATTTATGTTCTAAACTCGTTAAACAGATAGTATGTTAAATATACTGTAGTGTCAAAATAATAGTTTTCAGTAGTATATCAAAAGTATACTTTGGTTTTATAAATAACATATTAAACTATGCTTAGGTTTTGTAAATAACATATCAAACTATGTTTTTAATAATTAACAAAATATATGTTGTTTTGTACAATATCACACATGAGAGCATATCAAACTATACCTTTGGGAGTATAACAAAATATACAACAAAAGTGTGATTTGGAATTCATTCAAACCTTAGTGTATCAAAATACACCTTGGAGACTATAGAAATACCACAAAGGCAATCCCTATTTGGATAAAATATCGGTTTCTGACATTCCTTACAACAGGAATGGGGTGTCTAATCCTATAGCGCTATATCATACTACCAATCGGTCTGGTGAATGTATAAAATAAGTACAATCCAACAATTAATTTTATAATCTTTAAAAAAATTAGTGTTTAAACCATAAATAATCATTCAGTTTGTCAAAAGATAAGTACTAACATGTATAATCAATTTATACTTTGAAATCATGAACATAACAAATAGGTACACATATTTCACCCTAAAACATTTGAAAACAGTAAAAGAGGGGACTATGTACTCACTTGAGATTGCTTAGAAGTCTTGAATAACAACCAAGCAAAGCTAGAGGGATCACGGAATCAAACGGCACCTAATATAGGTAACTATGTAAATAAACCGGACCTAAATCGGAAGATCGGATAGAATGAGGTTTCGTAAAACAAATGAGTATGGGACTCATGTAATATGGTTTAACAAAGCCTACATACTAAAACGAAACCTAACCTAAGTGCTTACGACCCATTACGACCCGTTTAGGTAGCTTACGCTACTTTAACGCATCGTTCGCGTAAAACGCGTTCGGACCGCCTAACTAGTCCTATGACAAGTAATATATTCCTCAATATTTCTAATAATGTTGCCTAATCAGTTTAGATGTCAAAATTTAGGTTACATATGCTTAAAATGAATTTATGCGTAAAAAGGGCATTTTTGTCATTTACCTAAGGCATATAAGCTACCTATCATGTAACTACTTAAACGAAGTGACCATAAGGTATAACCTCGGAAGGTTATTCCCTATACAACTATGATCACAAAACATGTTTGGTCGGATCCTAAAGATCGACCAAACGGGTCGGGTTCGAAAGTCTAAGCGGTTGTTTAGACCGCTTATCTTACGACCCTATATAAGCACTAAACCTAAAGTGACGAGTTAAACATGTTGAAACATGTTTAACTATGTTTGAAAACAAGTTTGATATCAAGACAAAGGGTCTTGATACCCAAAAATAGTTTGGTTGCAAAATGTCACACCCCGACCACGTAAAACAACAAAGCGTGGCGGAAACGTCGGGGAGTGTTGTAACAGAATTATCGTTTCATAACCATGGATACAAAAAGTGTTTCGTTTTATTGATAATATTAAACATTAACATTGTTTTAACACATAACAAACAAGTTTTATATCGACTATCATTGTTTTATGTCACTAAGGTCTCGTCCATATCCTATGTGACGCATGCATCCTAGAACGTCAATCAAGCAACAACACCTGAAACATATGTAAAAACAAAGTCAGCAAAGAAATGCTGGCGAGTACATAGGTTTTATAAAAGTATCGGAATCATGGCTTGTTTACATATATTGCAATACCTCGAAAACCTTGTTTTTCAAAAAGTGTATAATATTGCAACATGATTAACCAACTCAAAACAAGATGGTTATAATTTATAAAGTTCCATAGCCACGATTCTTAACCCAAAAGCTTTTTGTTTTAGAAAATCATCTTGTAAAACATCTCGTATAAACTCGTTAATAAAACTCGTATATTATTTCGAAAACATCGTTGAGTGACATCGTTTCAATATCGTTTACCCAAGTGAACTAAATAACGCCACGGTATGTAATATGTTGAAAACACTTATATATAAGAAGTACCAGCGGCGTGTCTACCATGTTTTCACCATATTACACCCGTCCCGTTATCTAAACACTAGCCAAAAACCAATCGTTTACCCAAATCGTTTAACATCGTTTCCAAATCGTTTACTCGTTTAAATCGTTTAACTCATCCTCGTTTTAATTGTGAAAACTTATATATGGTCGTCTCGTTAATAACATTCAAACCTTCGTGACTTGACTACCTCGTTCCTCGCTTCTCGTATTAACAAACCTCCAAAGGGTAAGTTAATAATTACAGATTCAGTCGTTACCCACAACACCCACACATAACCATGGGTATAGTGAAATAACATGATATGTCGGATCCTATGGTACCATAACCTAATACTGGTCGGTTCGGCCAAAATTAATGAATGTCATTAGTTATGTAACTACAACCAACAAGTTCGTTCACATTATCGAAATCATTATTAGTTTAGTATAAATCGTTCTATTCGTTTTTGAAATCATCGTTTAAACCTTGAAAACATTTTGTAAATATGAATCACCCCAAAACAATTGAAAGTTGTAAAATAGGGGAACTATGTACTCACATGTAGTGCAAGGTATCCTTAATCAATAGTACTTCAACAAACTCGAGTAAACCAGAGAAATCAAGCAGCACCTAGTAATCGAACCACTAGTCAAACAATAGACGCCTAAATCGGAAGATCGGACAGAATGAGGTCTTGCAACCCAAATGAGTGTTGGAACTCATGTGATATGGTTTAACAAAGCCTACATCCTAAATCGGAACCTAACCTAAGTGCTTTCGACCCATCGCAACCCATTAAGGTAGCTTATGCTACTTTAACGCGTCGTGCGCGCAAACGCGCGTTCGAGATGTCTAAATAGTCCTATGACAAGTATTATATGCCTATACAAGTTTAATCATGTTGTATAATCAGTTATGTGACAAAATTTTAGGTTACATATACTTAATTACCAATTATGCATGAAAAGGGCATTTTGGTTATTTACCTAAGGCATATAAACTACTTATCATACAACCAACTAAACTAGGTGACCATAAGGTATAACCTCGGAAGGTTATTCCCTATGCTACTATGGTCACCTAATGTGTTTGGTCGGATCCTAATGATCGACCAAACGGGTCGGGTTCGAAAGTATAAGCGATTGATTAGATCGCTTACCTTTACGACCCTATATAAGCACTAAACTAAAAGTGACGAGCTAAGCATGTTAAAACATGCTTAACTAAGTTAGAAAATAGGTTTTGATATCCTAAAGTAGTTTGGTTACAAAATACGCGTAAATGCGCATTTTGGCCGAAACTTCGACTCGTCACTAAGCCTAGATAACGTGATAATCAGTAGGTATAGTCACTAGGGGCTATAACCATCATGATTACACTCACGTTATGAAGTTCAAACGAACTTCACATTGACCATAAACTGGTCAATGCAGAAAGTCAAACGCACTTTGACTTTAACGCTAAAACGAATGAAAAGAACGAAAGAACACTTACAGAAGGTCCCCGCAAGATTTGATTCCGATTTTTCTCTCAGGTAGGAAGCATATACTTCCACTTAGAGAGCATAAATCAGATTTCAAATTGTGGGTTTTGAAGTGAAATGGATGGGGTATATATAGGATTTCTAGAACCGTTAAGATCGTTCCTCGAAAACTGAGCTTTGATCTGGACCTTACATGTGTGCCCATGGTTTTCTAAAACCATGGGAGCCCCTAATATGGACTATGTTCATTGAATACCAGCCCATGGTTTTGCAAAACCATGGTTTAAAACCATCAATACTTCAAAATGGACTAGGTTCGTTGAATCTGCCAGAAATTTCAAAAATGATCCCTGCACTTGTAAAACTTGATTTTTTTGGAACTTTTAAGCTCTAAATAAAGTTAAAGTATAGGGAACTTAAAATATGCTCAAAAAAAACATCTCGGATGTCGGTTCGTTTGGTCGTACGGTTGCGTTATTCTTTTAATTACGACGGAAGTCGTAACGAACGCAAAAATGATCAAAATTAAGCGACGAATGGAATTTTATCATGCCAAACACTAAAATAAAATATTTTAATGCTTACATAAATTTTTGGATGTCCGGATGTATTCAGAACGTAAGTTATGCACGGAAATGCAAACTTATGCACTTTTTGACGCTTTTAGTCCCTGAATGAGCATAAAGTTTATTTTAGCATACCGAACCCCTCAAAGCCTATTTCTAAGCTATGTAAAGGTTATTTAGGGTATGTTTAACTTATGATCAAGTTCCGGAATGTTCGTTACTATACAAATCGGTGTAGTTTCGCAGTTTGACACAAATAGTCCCTGCGATCGAACAAAGTTGATTTCGACACACCAAACCATTCAAAACTTATTTCTAAGTTATGTGGAGGTTATTTAAGGTATGTTAAGCCTATGTCACTATTCCGCAGTGTTTGTCGCATTATACTGACTGCGTTTAAGCACCAGTTTGCGTATAACCTTCCAGAAAGCGATTTAGAGCTTAAAATTGAAATCGAATCGAATTGAAAAATCACCAAACAAAAATACACACATAGAAACACCAAAACACATATAATAACACCAAAGCACATTGTTTCATTAATAATCATCATTGTTTTACATCGTACATCGATTATAGAACACAGTTGTCACAGTCTCCCCTACTTCAGGAAATTTATTCCCGAAATTTTAATTAGAGGAAGCTTGTGAAAACAAATGCGGATATTTCGCCTTCATCTGGTCCTCACGTTCCCAACTAAACTCTGGGCCACGTTTGGATTCCCAGCGAACTTTGACCAATCGAATCCGTTTGTTCTTCAACTGTTTGAAAGCACGGTCCACGATCTCCACGGGTTTCTCGACAAAGTGCATCGTTTCATCGATTCGAATCTCGTCGAGAGGAATGTGTAGATCAGCGTCAACTAAACACTTTCGTAGATTGGACATGTGAAAAGTCGGATGAATATTTCCAAGCTCTGGAGGTAGCTCTAGTCGATAGGCAACCTTTCCAATTCTTTCCACAATCTTAAATGGTCCCACATATCGAGGTGCAAGTTTTCCTTTCTTTCCAAATCTCACCACTCCCTTCCAAGGTGACACCTTGAGTAGGACACGGTCTCCGATTTGAAATTCTAAGGGCTTGCGTCACAAATCCGCATAACTCTTTTGACGGTTTCGAGCTGTCACAAGATTATCGCGGATTTTCTTGATCTTGTCTGTTGTTTCCAGCATGAGCTCAGGTCCAGTAAGCTGAGCTTCACCGGTCTCATTCCAACAGACAGGTGAACGACATTTTCGACCGTAGAGAGCTTTGAATGGTACCATTTTAATGCTAGTATGATAGCTATTGTTGTAAGAGAACTCGATCAGCGGCAGATGAGAGTCCCAATTACCACCAAAGTCTATCACGCATGCTCTAAGCATATCCTCCAAAGTTTGAATCGTTCTCTCAGATTGTCCATCTGTTTGGGGATAATAAGCAGTGCTTAGATTCAGTTGGGTTCCCATAGCAGATTGCATGGTCTTCCAAAAATGAGATGAAAATCGAGCACCACGATCGGAAATGATATCTAAGGGAACACCATGTCGTGATACAATCTCGTCTACATAGATCTTGGCAAGCTTCTCAGCAGAGAAATCCTCACGGATTAGTAAGAAGTGAGCAGATTTTGTCAAACGATCAACTACAACCCAAATAGCATCATGACCTTTACTAGTACGCGGTAGTTTAGTAATGAGATCCATGGCAATATTTTCCCATTTCCAAACCGGTATCTCTGGTTGTACAAGTAAACCAGAAGGTCGTTGATGTTCAGCCTTGACTTTGAGACAAGTTAGGCATTTCGATACATACAAGGCAACATCTTTCTTCATACCAGGCCACCAGATCTTAGTACGAAGATCCTTGTACATTTTATCAGCACCATGATGGACAGAATATCGAGACTTATGTGATTCGTCCATCGCTAAAGTGCGAAGATTGTCTTGTTTCGGAATCCACAATCGATCCTTAAAATAGAGCAAACCATCGTCTTTCGCTTCGAGCTTAAGCTCAAGTTGACGTGGTAATTCATTACCTATCAAATTTTGTGAAACACAAAATTGCTGAGCTTGAAGGACACGAGTTTGAAGATCAGATAGTGTTCGAACATAATGAAGCTTGACTCGCTCCTTTCGACTAAGCGCATCGGCTACAACATTCGCCTTACCAGGGTGGTAGCGAATCTCGCAGTCATAATCGTTTAAGAGTTCAACCCAACGTCGTTGCCTCATGTTCAGCTCTTTCTGATTAAGAATGTGCTGGAGACTTTTGTGGTCTGTGAAAACCACACACTTCGTTCCATAGAGGTAGTGTCTCCAGATTTTAAGCGCGAAAACCACAGCTCCTAACTCAAGATCATGAGTCGTGTAGTTCTTCTCGTGAACTTTCAGCTGCCTAGATGCATATGCAATAACTTTACCTCGTTGCATAAGGACGCCATCAAGGCCTAAGTTGGACGCATCGCAATAGAAAACGAAATCATCGCTTCCCTCGGGCAGAGATAGAACAGGAGCATTACATAACTTCTTCTTCAGCGTTTGGAACGCTTCTTCTTGCTTGGGTCCCCACTCAAAAGGCTTATTTTTCTGAGTCAAAGCAGTGAGTGGAACCGTAATCTTCGAGAAATTTGAAATGAATCGACGATAATAACCAGCAAGACCAAGAAAAGATCGAACCTCTGTAGGCGTCGTCGGTGTATTCCAGTCCTTAATAGCAGCAATCTTGGATGGATCCACATGAATACCTTGCTCATTGACTATATGACCCAAGAATTGAACTTCTTTAAGCCAGAATTCACACTTGGAGAATTTAGCAAAAAGTTGTTCCTTCTTCAGGAGTTCCAATGTTAAGCGAAGGTGTTGCTCGTGCTCGGCTCGAGATTTTGAATAAATGAGAATATCGTCGATGAACACAATAATGAACTTATCCAAATAAGGTTTGCAGACCCTATTCATTAAGTCCATAAAGATAGCTGGAGCATTCGTCAAACCAAAAGGCATGACTGTGAACTCGTAATGCCCATATCTTGTGCGGAAAGCAGTTTTGGGAATATCTTCTTCGAGAACACGAAGTTGATGATACCCAGAACGCAGGTCGATCTTGGAAAAGCATGAAGCACCCTGTAGCTGGTCGAAGAGATCATCAATTCGAGGTAGGGGATATGGATTCTTGATGGTGAGCTTATTAAGCTCACGATAATCGATACACATTCGAAAAGATCCATCTTTCTTTTTCACAAAGAGGACAGGAGCTCCCCAAGGCGAAAAGCTCGGACGGATGAATCCTTTATCAGACAACTCTTGAAGCTGTTTCGATAACTCTTGCATCTCCGATGGTGCAAGACGATAAGGTGCTTTCGCAATCGGGTTGGCATTGGGTACAAGGTCAATATGAAACTCGACTTGACGAGCTGGAGGCAAACCAGGCAGTTCATCGGGAAACACCTCTGGATATTCCTGAACAATCGGAATATCCTGAATACTCTTGCTCTTGTCTTTATCCTCGGTGACATGTGCCAGGAAAGCAACATATCCTTTTCGCAAATAACTTTAGGCCTTCGTACACGACATAAGCTTCAAACCGCCAGATGGCTTCTCTCCATGAATTTCCAGAACATCGCCAGAAGAAAGAGGAATACGAACAATCTTATCGAAACAAACCACCTCAGCGTGGTGTTTGGTTAACCAGTCCATTCCAATGATAATATCGAAACTCCCAAGTTGCATCGGTGTGAGGTCAATAGGAAAAAGATGGTTATCAAGGTTCAACTGACAATTACGAATAATAGAATCGAGAACAAGAGGTTTACCAGTGGCAACATCAACAGATAAGGGTTTCCTCAGTTTAGTTCTAGGTATCGCAAGCAAGGGCTCAAATGACAATGAAACAAAACTTCTATCGGCACCAGAATCAAAAAGAATAGATGCAGGTTGATTGTTAACAAGAAACGTACCATTGACAACCTCGTTGTCAGCCCTCGCTTCGTTTGCATTCAAATTGTACGCTCGCCCATGAGGGGGATTCACATTAACATTGACGTTCGCATTCGGGTTCGCGTTAGCATTCGCGTTTGCATTCACCAGTCTCGGACAATTGTTGCGGAAGTGACCATACTCTCCACAACTAAAACATGAACCCGGTGGGAATCTCACAACATTCCCCTGACCCGGAGCTGGAACCTGAGCAACCTGATTCTGTCCCAAACGACAAGTATTTTCCAAATGCCCAAGTTTACCACACGTCGTGCATTGCTTGCAAGCCTGTTGTGCAACGTGATGACCATTGCAACGAGCACAATGAGGTGCGGTACCAGCATACGCTTTCTTTGCAGGTGGCTGAGCCGGTGGGTTCTGCGGGTTCTGAGCAGTCTGTGTTGTAACAGCAAAATTCTGAGCACCCTTTCGCTTCCTCGATTTCTTCGATGTCTCACCTTCCTTACCCTTACCCTTTTTCTTGTCCGTCCCTGACTCAGTCGCCTTCTTCTTATCACCCTTGCGGGTAAGTTTACCCTTCCTGACTTGCGACTCAGTCAGGGTAGTCGACAACTCGATCGCTTGACGCACAGCGACAAATCAAAGCAAATGGGTCAATATAATGTATCACCGAAGACATGCTCGCCTATAAGTGAACACTCACCCCAAGAGTTCCCAGGTAAGAGTGACTGGTCCGATTATGTGGATTTGTACGAACACTCTAGCCTTAGACAGAAAACTCAGAGTACAGGCACTCACTCTTCCAGTTTGCACGTGTTCACATTATTTAGACCCAAACTTTGACGAGATTTTGAAAACTTAGAGGGTTCAAAACCTTATAACAGAGGGTTCAAAACCTTATAATAGAGGGTTCAAAACCTAGTAATCAATCATCCTAGAACAGATGATTAGTTTTCAAAGCGGGTTCGAAAATTGTGTTCTCGTTGTGGTTATCACCTAAGGATAGGTGACGATTTTGTTTTAAAAATCTAAACGCAAATAAACTTGCGTTGGGGTCCTAGAAGTTATACTCTAGGTCAAAGAATTACTAATAACCTAATTCCCTATAACCATTGGCTCTGATACCAACTCTTCTGTCACACCCCGACCACGTAAAACAACAAAGCGTGGCGGAAACGTCGGGGAGTGATGTAACAGAAATATCGTTTCATAACCATGGATACAAAAAGTGTTTCGTTTTATTGATAATATTAAACATTAACATTGTTTTAACACATAACAAACAAGTTTTATATCGACTATCATTGTTTTATGTCACTAAGGTCTCGTCCAGATCCTATGTGACGCATGCATCCTAGAACGTCAATCAAGCAACAACACCTGAAACATATGTAAAAACAAAGTCAGCAAAGAAATGCTGGCGAGTACATAGGTTGTATAAGAGTATCGGAATCATGGCTTGTTTACATATATTGCAATACCTCGAAAACCTTGTTTTTCAAAAAGTGTATAATATTGCAACATGATTAACCAACTCAAAACAAGATGGTTATAATTTATAAAGTTTCGTAGCCACGATTCTTAACCCAAAAGCTTTTTGTTTTAGAAAATCATCTTGTAAAACATCTCGTATAAACTCGTTAATAAAACTCGTATATTATTTCGAAAACATCGTTGAGTGACATCGTTTCAATATCGTTTACCCAAGTGAACTAAATAACGCCACGGTATGTAATATGTTGAAAACACTTATATATAAGAAGTACCAGCGGCGTGTCTACCATGTTTTCACCATATTGCACCCGTCCCGTTATCTAAACACTAGCCAAAAACCAATCGTTTACCCAAATCGTTTAACATCGTTTCCAAATCGTTTACTCGTTTAAATCGTTTAATTCATCCTCGTTTTAATTGTGAAAACTTATATATGGTCGTCTCGTTAATAACATTCAAACCTTCGTGACTCAACTACCTCGTTTACTCGTTTAAATTGTGGGTTTTGAAGTGAATTGGATGGGGTATATATAGGATTTCTAGAACCATTAAGATCGTTCCTCGAAAACTGAGCTTTGATCTGGACCTTACATGTGTGCCCATGGTTTTCTAAAACCATGGGAGCCCCTAATATGGACTATGTTCATTGAATACCAGCCCATGGTTTTGAAAAACCACGGTTTAAAACCATCAATACTTCAAAATGGACTAGGTTCGTTGAATCTGCCAGAAATTTCAAAAATGGTCCCTGCACTTGTAAAACTTAATTTTTTGGAACTTTTAAGCACTAAAATAAATTTAAAGTATAGGGAACTTAAAATATGCTCAAAAAAACATCTCGGATGTCGGTTCGTTTGGTCATACGGTTGCGTTATTCGCTTAATTACGACGGAAGTCGTAACGAACGCAAAAACGATCGAAATTAAGCGACGAATGGAATTTTATCATGCCAAACACTAAAATAAAATATTTTAATGCTTACATAATTTTTTGGATGTCCGGATGTATTCAGAACGTAAGTTATACGCGAAAATGCAAACTTATGCACTTTTTGACGCTTTTAGTTCCTGAATAAGCATAAAGTTCATTTTAGCATACCAAACCCCTCAAAGCCTATTTCTAAGCTATGTAAAGGTTATTTAGGGTATGTTTAACTTATGATCAAGTTCCGGAATGTTCGTTACTATACAAATCGGCATAGTTTCGCAGTTTGACACAAATAGTCCCTGCGATCGAACAAAGTTGATTTCGACACACCAAACCATTCAAAACTTATTTCTAAGTTATGTGGAGGTTATTTATGGTATGTTAAGCCTATGTCACTATTCCGGAGTGTTTGTCGCGTTATACTGACTACGTTTAAGCACCAGTTTGCGTATAACCTTCCAGAAAGCGATTTAGAGCTTGAAATTGGAATCGAATCGAATTGAAAAATCACCAAACACAAATACACACATAGAAACACCAAAACACATATAATAACACCAAAGCTCATTGTTTCATTAATAATCATCATTGTTTTACATCGTACATCGATTATAGAACACAGTTGTCACACAAAATACGCATAAACGCGAATTTTGACCGAAACTATGACTCGTCACTATACCTAATCAACGTGGTAATCAGTAGGTATAGTCACAAGGGACTTTGACCATCATGATTATGCTCACGTTGCGAAGTTCAAACGAACTTCGTGTTGACCAAAGACTGGTCAAAGTAGAAAGTCAAACACTGTTTGACTTTCACGGTTAGAAAGCGATAAAAGCATGAAAGAATACTCACAAAGGGTCCAAGCAAGGAAATCTTGATTCAAGTTGCTCAGGTATGAAGTGCTACACCCCAACTTAGAGCAATTGAATCAGATTTGTGAGGAATGAATGAAGTTGGGGTTGCTATTTATAGGAAACCCACAACCGTTAGGATCATTCCTCGTAAAACATGCTTCGATCTTGACCCTTCATGTGGGCACATGGTATTCAAAACCATGGGAACATGAAATACCATCAAATACCAGCCCATAGGATCCAAAATCAGTGGTTAAAAACCATCAAAATCTCAAAAATGGACTAAATTCAATGTTTCTGTCTGCAGGTCTGTCGCCCCCCGCGAAAGGTTGGGCTTAGTCTTACGCCCCAGGCCTAAGAACTTTGACAGAATTACAGTTTTAGCCCCTGCAAGCCCAAAACTTGGTTTTCGATGCATTTTTTACATGTTTAAGCCCCGTTAACCTCATTTCAAAGCTCTAAAATGAAGTTAAAATATAGGGAACTTAGATTATGCTCAAAAATATCTCGGATGTCGGTTCGTTTGGTCGTACGGTTGCGTTACTCTGTTAATTACGACGAAAGTCGTAACGGACGCAAAAACGATCCAAATTACGCGACAAATGAAATTTTATCATGTCAATCACTAAAATAAAATATTTTAATGATTACATAAATTTTTTGATGTCCGAATATATTCAGAACGTAAGATATTCAGAGCTTCACTAAAATAGAATTTGCTATTAGAGCGACAAATTGAAACCAGAATTTGCTTTTTGACGCTTTTAGTCCCTGTTGATCACATAAGTTTATTTTTGCGCACCAAACACCTCAAAGCCTATTTCTAAGCTATGTAAAGGATATTTAGGGCATATTTAACTTATGATCAAGTTCCGAAATGTCTGTTATCATTCGATTCGGTATACTTTTGCAGTTTGACGCAAATAGTCCCTGTGATCGAATAAACTTGATTTCGACACACCAAACCATCCAAAACTTATTTCTAAGTTATGTAAGGGTTATTTAAGGTATGTTAAGCCCATGTCACTTTCCGGAGTGTTTGTCGTGTTAAACTGATTATGTTTACGTATCAGTTCGCGTATAACTTCCTAGAAAGCGATTTAGAGCTCGAAATCGTACAAGAATTGATATGTGCAAATGATACACATATTTTTACAAATCCCAAGTATGAAAAAAAATATTTCATTGGTTTGGTATTTGTATGATGGCTGAAGTGACACAGGTGTCATACATACTGCGAATGCATTAGCTGCCCTAACTTCAGCTCCCTTTCCCAACTTCATCTGAGCTACCTGTCGCTCTAATAGCAAATTCTGGTTTCAATTTCTCAACCCGTTCTTCAGCTTCATAATCAATTGCTCTCGCTGATGCTGATCTTGCTCTCCTGCTAGACTGTGCCTGCCTTTTAGAAGTGGCACTATGTCTTTCCAAGTATGCCCAATCTGCAGCTTCTGTATTGGTGAGAAATGTGCCATTACTGATGGCTATGAGATCTCTTACATCATCAGGAAGTAGCCCATCGTAGAATGCTTTAATCAATTCCCATGTCTGAATTCCATGATGTGGACATTTCCGCAGCATCTCCTTAAACCGTGTGAAAGCCTCATAAAAGGTCTCTCCTGAGTGCTGTTGGAAAGCTCTTATTGCCTCCCGAGCTTCACTGGTTCTATTCATAGTATAATACTCCTCCAAAAATACCTCTTGCATCTCTTCCCAAGTGTAGATACTCCCTGGAGGTAATGTTGCCTTATCTTTCATGGTAAATTGAAACAATATTAGCTTCACCTCATCCTTTGTAAAACCTGAACCTCCTATAGTTTGGCAAATTGAATCAAAACTTGCTATGTGCAAGTATGGTTCTTCGGTCCTCTTGCCATAAAACTCTGGCAAATGGCCTAAGTATTGAGGCCTCACCTCGAAAGGTCTGTTATTGTTTCCAGCCGGTGTAACTATAGCCGACGAGTTAGGTACTACAACTGGTCGACAGTGACCTTCAAACCGTATCTGATCGCCCCCAAACCGATTATTAGCTCTTTGATTCCCCATATTGAATTGCGGGACTCCATGTTGAACTTGATTTTGTGGAATCGGGCATGAGATGTGATTTCTTTGATTGACATGTTGTTGGACAGGGTATCCTTGATTCACATTATAACCTTCATCGTATCTGTAATCAGCATATCTCCCATCATACTGGTTTTGATAATCATTATAACGCCTCGCTTTTGAAACATTCCTTATTTAGAAAGATTATTTATATCCCTATTTTTGGAAACTTATATCCGTATCGTATTCGTATTTCACTTCAAGCTTCGTAATTCGAAACGTTGATTGTAATAAAAGTTAAGCATTTTATACGGACTATATCTTGATTATTCGTACTTGTTTTACATTCGACTTATTCACATACTTGATACTTGCTCATCATTCTCGTAAACACATACTTATTTTACGAACAAATACGCGTTTTAGGACTCTTTATGCATTCAAATACTTATTTATAACTTCACTTTACTTGAGTTACACTTATATACATGATTTATACTTAATTTTATGTAAATAATACAAGTTATAGCATAAAATAACCAACAATACAAGTGCAATGACTAAAAATGAAAATTTTCATCTCCCCAACCACTTTTTTTAATGTCCCAACCTCCAACCAACTCATTTAATACCCCTCCTAACTCCCAACCACATTCATTTAAACCCCAACCATCTTCATTTAAACCCCAACCACTTAACCGTCTTATAAATACTAACTCAAACACCTTCCAAACACTTACACCAACTCCAAATTACTTCCAAACTCTCTCAAACCTCCAAGATTTTCAACTTCAGGCATAAAGTTCAAGAACCAAAATTGGTAACTTCGGTGTTCCAACAACTCAAGACTCGTTAAACTCCCTAAGTGGAAATTTCTTCGCAAACAGTGAGTATATTCAATGCCCTTTTTACAATTTTACACTTTTTGGGTCCAACATGTTTACATATACAAAAACACACTCAACATACATACTTTTATGCAATCATACATACAAATAATCCAATACATGCTTACTATTATGTTATGCTTGATTCATGTTTTCTGGGTGATTCTAATGTGATGAACTTGTCATTAACTTCGTACGAGCCTCCACTTAACATGTATAGCGCTATAGGAGTAACGCACCGCCCATGAACGAGAGGTCATGTTAAGTTTATTCATTCTTTATACTTGCGGTAATCAGAGGGTTGACATGTAAATCGCATGCCATTTTATACATTAATCTTGATAACTAGGTTTGCCATGTGGATTGTTTACACTTATATGCTAGTACACCAAACTTGTATACTCACCAATACTTTTGTATTGAACTATGCTTTTAAAACATGTTACAGGTTTATGATGATGTTGATGACGCATGGAACTTAGTAGGATGCCTAGAAACACATTTTAGACTTTATATACTTGTTGTAATGTAATTCATTTGTTTCAACTTGTTGTATTCTATTTCAAATAATGTATTTGATTCTTTAGCAATGAAATGAAATTTATTATTAAATACTTGTCACATTAGTGTTATGAAGTTTCTTGCAATCTCGTTTTCGTCTCACTTTGATGTTTCCGCCATCGGTTGGGGTGTGGCAGATTGGTATCAGAGCCATAACTTGTGACAACCCTCAAAATTTCAGGTACTGTACAAATTAATTAATCTTAATTATGTGCTTAATGACTGTGCTTGATTACAACTGACAATTTAAACTGCTCTATGACTCTATATCATATACACATGCATCATGTTTTATACAGTCACTCCATTCATTACACACCTACATTAGTGACATACTTGATGCACTCAGCACAGTTGACACACTGAACGGTTGATTCAGAAATAATGCTGACAATGCCAGCACTTAGACAGACAATATTATTATGGCCAGTATGCACCAGGGATAGAGTACTACACTGGTTTGTAGCGTAGGGAAGTGAGGACCATAAGACTGCGTCATTAGGAGATAGATATAATGCCAGGAAGTGCCTAAAACACACTTTAAATACAGAATTCTGCTTTCTTTTATTAAATTCAGCATTTTATTATACCAGTAGAATATACAAATATAGCAGAGTGGTCCTGTATACTTTCCTAAGTGCCAGGAATGATTTCGTTACAAAACGATGCATAAAAGACGCTATACGGTACAATTTAACACTTTAACGGAACGTTACGTAACCGAACAACCGGACAGTACCCAGGACACCAAAATTTTGTCAGAAACATTATTTTATTATTCTTAAATAATCATGGCCACAATAAATCCCCACACACTATAGAAACATGTCATACACCCACTATTCTAGAAAATACCCTTAACCTCTTATTTACTTACCTATTAATTACCAAAATTTTACATGATACCTCCCCCCCCCTAACCGAATTTCAGCCCTCATCATTTCATTATATTTTGTTTTGATTTTGTGATTATCCTCCTAAATTGTGGTTGGCCAAAAGATTGCTAATCATGACATTAGGGTATAGGGGGCTCATGAGTTCCAAGAAATACCCATCATTTTATCAAGATTCACACTCCACCTCTCTCTCTCTCTCCCCTATTTCGGTTCTTCATAACCGAAACCACCACCCTCACCTTCCATTACCTCCATCTCCTTCACTACAAGTTCCTTTCCAAGCTTGAAGATCATCCATAGAAGTTGCAAGATTGAGGAGCTCTCAAGAAGGCCTTGTTCAAGTCTTTATCACCATCATTTCTTCATCATCCTTGCACTAAGATTTCTACCCTAGCCTTGTGCTAGTAGTAAGACCCTTCACACCCTTGCTTCATCTTGTTATTTGTTATGATTCATAGTAGGATGATGTTGATAAATCACAAGAAACTAAAACACTAAAAATATGAACTTGAAACCGGACATAAAATCATATATAAAAAGGTTTGCATGACGATGTTATCGGGTTGGTTTGAGTTTGGTGAATGCATGCATGGTGTTTGATCATTAATTTATTGATAAATCATGGTTAGGGCCCTTGCTAATATGCTTTTAGAAACACTAAACCTGAAATAAACATGCTGATTGAAATTTCCAGCCAACTTCAACAGGCTGTAAGTGGGTCATTTTAAATCGAAAAACTGAATTTCTAGAGTCTAAATCGTGTAATTTTGAACAACCGAACAAATGGCACTGGAATCGTAATTTTTCGAGATGGTTACTATTTTTAAAGAATTGTTTTTAGACAGCAGCTCAAGCTGAAATATTTCTGCTGAAAAAGTGTGTTGTATTCAGAGTCAAAACCCGAAACCTGAGCAGAATCAGCTCATGGGATTTTTACTGTAGGTGGTCACTGTTGTTTCCATGACCCTCCAACTGGAATTTCGTCGATTGGACTTACGATTGATTTTTAGTGAATTTTTCCGTAAAACTGCAATCAGAAAGTAACAAATCTGATTGCAGTCGGGTAAAAGAATTTTTACATAAAATTGGTAATGAACTGGTCCCCAAAATTTTTACAAAATAAATTTTGGATTATATATCACATTCTGTAAAAATTTGAGAATTTTTGGAAAAGGTTAACTATTTTATTTAAATACTCGAAAACAGTCCAGTTTTGGCTAATAAAGCTGAAAGACGTAAATAGGGCATTGCATGTATGACTGTTGGGTTGGCTATGTGGGAACACTCTACGAGATATTTATATAAAAGAAAATAATATGCTTTTAAGCATGGACCCTCTATTTACAAAGGAGGCTATGGCGAAATTTTCCGAAACTTCTAACACTTAGTAAATATTTGCTTTCTAAGACTAAAATTTACTAGAACATTGAACGAACAAATATTTATCACACGAATCAATATAAGTAACACAACTCCAAACATTAAACTCTAAGCCAAGGCATGGCCCGTTCGTCTAATAGACATTAGTACGTGTAGGTTGTCGTGTAGCAGACAGAGTTTGAGATTCGGTACAAGACGCACTACTGTGAGTTCATGTCCCCCTTTTCTCTTAACTATTTTCAGTTTTACTTTTCGGGGGTGAAATACATGTTATAGATATTTACAGACATTTACAGACTTTTATTATGGTATGGTTAGCTTAAGGAGGATTTTTATTACGCGATCATGTGAGTGGTGGGCACAACACTTAAGGCCATTAATCCTCATAGAAGGACCAAGGGACATGAGTGATAGATTTATTTGGGTGTAGCGAGCCCACACCCATGAGGCCGGGGCGGCCCATAGTGGTGACTATGTCTTCATACCGGAGACAAATTTGCTAGGTTTGAGTCTTCCTGCATCATTTCACACATACTATTGGTTTTGCAACCCAATGGTGATCAGGTTTTTCCTTAATTGCTACGTACCAGGGACTTTTACTTTTACAGACATTTTAAAGGCTCTTATATACTCACTTACACATGAACTCGCTCAACTTTTTGTTGACTTTTTCAAATTACATGTATTTCAGGGAATGAATAGGATCTGGCAAGTGGTGCATGTTAGCTGCGTACTAGATAAGGATGTCATCCAGGGTCATAGGGTTTTGAAGTGCGACTCATTCCTGGACGGGTTGCATGTCTTAAATCCTCGTTTTATTGGTGGTTCTTCGTTGAGTCTTATGAACTCATTTTAAAACAAAGTCATGGTTTGGAACGTATTCAGTGGTTGATGTTTTTAAAGACAATATGTTATGCATCTTCTAAACTATTTTAATGGATGAACATCCCGTATTTTATCATATAGCATTGTTGTGATTGTTGCTATGGTATTAAGAAGTCACACCAATTAAACCCACGCTTCCGCAAAAGCCAGGGTGTGACAGCTTGGTATCAGAGCCTCGATCATAGCGAACTAGGATTCATTCTCGAGTCTAGACTATGATCACTAGGGCTCTCACGAAAATGTTTTCAAATATTTTACATTGCATGCACTAAACGTCCAGATCCAGGGCACAAACATTTTTTTTTTACAAACAAAAAGGCACAAATACACTTTTTCAAAAATTATATTCCGATCTTAGAGACTGAGGGAGTTCAATCTTAGAGATTGGGAAAGAATTAGTCTTAGAGACTGGGAGGTTGGTCTTAGAGACCTGGGTAGTCTGAGAAACTAGGGAGTTCAGTCTTAGAAATGGGGAGGGATAGTCTGGGAAGACTAGGATGCATACATGATTACATTGCTTTTGTTTACATGCTTACCTGATTTATGTGTATATGTTGTGGCTATGTTACAGACACCATGGCATCTTCTGGTAGTGGTGTGTCCAACACGAGCGACCCGATGGCCATTACCTCAGACGACGAGTTCGCCACAGACCCGGAAGTTTACACTTCAGACTACACGAGCACCGATGAAGACGATTTTCAGCCTTTCGCCCTACCGGACTTCGGAGACGACATGCCCTTAGCTGATGGCCCGCCAGGAGAGGATCTACCCCTTGTTCCGATCCCTACCCCTCTCCATTTTGCTGCAGTTCCCTTTGAGGAACAGCCTCTCGACGCGTTACCCGATGGTGACATCGATCTATTCATCGAGGGTCCCCCGGAGGGAGACCAGGATGGTGGGGCCTCGATGGAGGACGATGCTCCGCATGCTGATATCCCAGTTATTGACCCCGTTATTCCCATGGTTGAGCTTCCCGACATGGAGGTTCATTCCGATTCATCAGCCTTAGATTCCGTTGAGTCAGTAGCTTCCTCTTACCCACCCTTGGGATTCGGTAACTTCCCTCGTATTAACTACGATGAGGAGACGGATATGGAGGATGAGTTGGATCCCGCGGAGCAGCCTGCTGAGGCTCCTGTTCTCCCAGATGATCAGGATCCTGCTGTGCTTGCTGATCGTCAGCCTGCTCCCGTCATTCCCGAGCCCGTTATCGCTCTTGACCCCATTCCTGAGGATGCACCAGTCGTTGCACCACCTGTCACTGATGCACCTGTCATTGCACCACCAGCTGCTGAGATCCCAGATGTAGCGCCCATACCTGACCCCATTTTTTTATGACCTGGCACCGTTTGCTACCCATATCGACCCGAGATACGCTGACACCCAGAATGGGTAGATCGAGGAGGACGACTACCCTCCGTATGTGGTCCCAGTTACTCCCCCTACCGCACCTGTTACTGCACCACTCGACATCCCGTCTACCCACCCACATACATCTGGTACCCCACTTTTTCCCCCTCACACCACAGACGCTCATCACACAGGCCCTCCTATTTCGTTCCTATAGTTTGTTCCGCCCTCACGTCCGGGGGAGGGTTCTTCAGCACATCCCGTTGGTCATGTACCGACATTTGTTCCAGTCTTACCCCAGTTTTGTTCTGTTGCATCCACTGTCGTACCAGTTGCCATGCCATCTTTTGCTCCATCTGGTGAGCCTTTTCTCTGGACCACGCCACCTATTATGCCACCCACAGATCCATATCACCCCTATCATGTCGGGCCTTCTACCGAGGATGTTTTTGTTTCATTTATGATGCAGCAGGAGACGCTGATCCGGCGCGTGCTAGAGCTGGAGAGAGCACATCGCGCTATGGAGGAGGATTGGCTGCATATGCGCCGTTTACTCTTCTCTCATTTTCCTCCACCTCCTCCGCCACCATCAGCTTAGCTACCCTTAGTCTTTTTGCCGGTAGTGGGTACTTTTGAAGAGAAGACAGCAGTTGGGCCAGACTAGGCGGTATTCTGAAGACCACATTTTGACAGGATGACTTTGGTTATGTGATTTTTGCTTGTTGTAATTGTCTAAACAGTTCAGACAAGGGCATTTTGACCCTTAGTCTCTTTTGGATGTATGTACATTTGAAAAACTTGTAAACAGTGTATGGTGGTCTTGATTTTATAAAAGCCCAATTGCAGTATTCTCATTACATGCGTTGTTGAAGTTGTTTGTTTATGTTTTATAACATGAGATGTTATGTGATTGATTTATTTATAACATGAGATGTTATGTGTGGATATTGCTGAATACATACGTATTTTTACCTATTATGACCTGACCAACGTGAACCATCTTTTAGAGGATGCCTCCAAGACGTCATAAGAACATGCCTACCAATGAGGCGGAGCTCCAAGCGATCATCGCTGCCGCCATTGCGCAATATGCAGCATCCCAACCAGGATCGAGCGGAAGTATCAACAACAACCAGGGCAACAACCCACCACATGGTAATGTTAAGCCATTTGAGACATATTACAATACATTGGATATTTATAGCACGTCCGCTAATACCAGTTGTATATTCTAACGTATGTGCAGGGTGCACTTACAAGCAGTTCCTAGACTGCAAGCCTGTGAGCTTTGACAGCACCGGAGGTGCTGTTGCTTTTGTAAGATGGGCCGAGAATACGGAGTCTGTACTCCGAATGAGCAAGTGCGTTCCAGACCAGCAAGTGACCTACATTTCTGGGCTATTTTTGGACGGAGCCCTGTCCTGGTGGAACTTACAAGTACAAACCCTTGGTGAAGCCACTGCTTACGCGTTGACATGGGCTGAGTTGAAAGAGTTGATGCGGAAGAAGTATTGATCTCGTGCGGAGATACAGAGGTTAGAGACTGAGTTTTGGCATTTGAAGATGGATGGTCCCAAAATCGCGAAATATGTTCAGAGATTCCACGACTTGTCACACGTGGTACCCTATATGGTTACACCGGAATTCAAATGAATCGAGCGCTTTATCTGGGGATTGGCACCCCAAATCCTGAGTATGGTTACCACATCCAAGCCGACAACAATTACGGAAGCGATCGACGTTAGTGTGGCACTTACGGAGGAGGCCGTAAGGTTGGGCAAGTTCTCAATTTCCGAAACAAAGAAGAAGGAGACTCATGCGGAGTCAGCTGGTGATAACAAACGAAAGTTTTCCAACTTCAAGCAGAGTACAAGCAATGTGAGCAAGAGGAGTGAGTCGAGCACACCGGCCAGAGCCAAAACCGGTGATGAAAACAGAGGAAAGGGCTACATGGGCACTCTGCCCAAGTGTGGTATTTGCCAGTTCCATCATCCCGGCCTATGCAGACTCAGAAAATGTGAATCCTGCGGGAGGACGGGGCATTCAAAGGAGACATGTTGGGTTGGATCAGGCCAAGGTGGCCAAAGGAGTTTCAATAACAACAACTGTGGCAATGGAAACCGGCCACAAAGGAATATTGGGGGAAGAGGAAATCGTGGGAATGTCGCAAATCAAGCTGGAAATCGAGGAACCAATGGAAATCGAGGTGGGAATGGTAATGGAAATGGCCGAGGGCCAGGATGCTTCAACTGTGGTGACATTGGGCACTTCAAAAGAGAATGCCCAAAGCTAAATCAGGCGCAAGGCCGAATCTTTAACATTGGTGCGAGGGAGGCGCGCCAAGATCCAAACGTTGTCACCGGTATGTTCCCTATAAACCAACGCTTTGCATCTGTTCTTTTTTATACTGGTGCCGATTATAGTTTCATATCGTTAGAGTTTAAGAATATACTTGGGTTGGCCACTAGTAAATTAGACGTTCCATACTCGATCGAATTAGCGAATGGGAAGCTAATTGAAATGGGAGAAGTCATCAGGGGATGCATGATAGAACTGGGAGGACACGAATTTACGCTAGATCTACTACCAGTCGAGTTGGGAAGCTTCGACGTGGTAGTGGGAATGGATTGGTTAAAGAGCAACAAGGCCGAGATCGTTTGTCACGAGAAGACCATCCGCATCCCAATGACGGATGAATAGATGATCGTAGTACACGGAGAGAAGCGTGATACGCCACTGAGAATTATTAGCTGCCTGAAAGCTAGAAAGTGTTTACGGAAGGGGTGTGTTGCCTTTTTGGCACACATCGTGGATAAAGAAGCTGTTGAGCCCAGAATTGAAGACATTCCGATCGTAAGGGAATATCCTGAAGTCTTTCCGGAAGACTTGCCAGGGTTTCTGCCACAACGACAAGTCGAATTCCACATTGACTTGGTCCCAGGCGCCGCGCCTATAGCCAAGGCACCCTATAGACTTGCACCGTCGGAAATGCAGGGGTTGTCGACACAACTCCAGGAGCTATTGGATAAAGGATTCATCAGACCAAGCTTCTCGCCTTGGGGAGCTCCGGTTCTGTTCGTTAAAAAGAAGGATGGTAGCTTTCGTATGTGTATAGACTACCGCGAGCTTAACAAGTTGACTATCAAGAACCGTTATCCTTTGCCGAGGATTGATGACCTATTTGATCAGCTGCAAGGTTCAAGCTTCTATTCAAAGATCGATCTTCGCTCAGGATACCATCAACTAAGGATACAAGAGGAAAGTATCCCGAAGACGGCCTTTAGGACTCGTTATGGACATTACGAGTTCTTGGTTATGCCATTTGGACTGACAAACGCACCGGCAGTTTTCATGGATCTGATGAACCGAGTCTGCAAGCCGTACTTGGATAAGTTTGTGATCGTGTTTATTGATGACATTCTGATCTACTCAAAGATAAAGGACGAGCACGAACAACACTTAAGAGCTATACTAGAGCTACTTAAGAAGGAGAAGTTATACACTAAGTTCTCAAAGTGTGAGTTTTGGCTACGCGAAGTCCAGTTTCTTGGTCACGTGGTAAATGGAAATGGAATTCATGTTGATCCCACAAAGATCGAGGCAATCAAGGATTGGGAGACTCCAAAGACGCCAACTGAGATTCGACAGTTCTTAGGTTTGGCTGGCTATTATCGAAGGTTTATTGAGGATTTCTCAAAGATAGCTCAACCCCTGACCGCACTCACGCAGAAAGACAAGAAGTTTGATTGGGATGACAAGCAAGAAGAAGCGTTTCAGTTGTTGAAGAACAAGCTTTGTGACGCACCGATTCTATCTCTACCCGAAGGCACGGAAGACTTCGTGGTATATTGTGACGCCTCGCGTCAAGGTTTGGGTTGTGTGTTGATGCAACGCCAGAAAGTTATAGCCTATGCCTCACGCCAACTGAAGATACACGAGAAAAATTACACCACCCATGATTTGGAATTGGGCGCGGTGGTGTTTGCATTAAAGATCTGGCGACATTATTTATACGGCACACGATGTACGATCTTCACTGATCATAAGAGCCTGCAGCACATATTCAATCAAAAGGAGCTTAACATGAGGCAAAGACGCTGGGTTGAACTGTTGAACGACTACGATTGTGAAATCAAGTATCATCCAGGGAAGGCGAATGTGGATGCCGATGCCCTAAGTCGAAAGGAGAGGATCAAGCCCATAAGGGTTAGGGCTTTGGAAATGATCATCCAGACGGACCTCTCCTTGCGCATTCGCGCCGCGCAGAGAGAAGCTCTCAAAGAAAGGAATATCGAGGATGAATACCTCCGTGGGATGGAGAAGCAGTTGATACCAAACGAGGAAGGAACTTTGTGCTTCATGAAACGGATTTGGGTTCCCCTGTTGGGTGGATTGAGAAAGGTAATCTTTGACGAAGCTCACAAGTCACGGTACTCAATTCATCCAGGAGCGGATAAAATGTACCAAGATCTTAAGGATTTCTATTGGTGGCCAAGGATGAAAGGCGATGTTGCGGTATATGTTAGCAAGTGCTTAACGTGCGCCAAGGTAAAGGTCGAATACCAAAAACCTTCAGGTCTCCTGCAGCAGCCTGAAATACCCAAATGGAAATGGGAACAAATTTCTATGGACTTCATAACAAAACTGCCGAAGACACCCAAGGGCCATGACACGATCTGGGTAATAGTAGACCGTCTAACAAAGTCTGCACACTTCTTGCCGATCAAAGAAAAAGACAACACGAGTAAACTTGCGGAGATTTACATGCGAGAGATCGTGGCACGTCATGGAGTGCCAATCTCAATTATCTCAGATAGAGATGGGAGATTTGTATCGAGGGTTTGGCAATCCTTCCAAGAAGCTTTTGGATCGCAGTTGAATCTGAGCACTGCATTTCATCCGCAAACCGATGGCCAAATTGAAAGAACTATTCAGACATTGGAAGACATGCTGAGAGCATGTGTAATGGATCTAGGTGGTAGCTGGGATAATCATTTACCATTGGTCGAATTTTTGTACAACAACAGCTACCACACGAGTATTGGAGCTGCGCCATTTGAAGCTCTTTACGGACGCAAGTGTCGATCACCACTATGCTGGGCTGATGCAGGTGATAGGCAGCTCGCTGGTCCCGAAATCGTCCAAGAGACGACGGACAAGATTGCGCAAATTCGAAAACGCATCGAGGCGGCTCGCGACAGACAAAAAGCCTATGCAAATCCAAACAGGAAGTCCGTGGAGTATCAAGTTGGGGATATGGTTTTGTTAAAGGTTTCACCCTGGAAGGGTGTGACACGCTTTGGGAAGCGTGGGAAATTGAATCCGCGTTACATTGGCCCTTTCAAAATCCTTCAAAGGATTGGGCTTGTAGCATACAAGTTGGACCTGCCTGCTGAACTCAATGGTGTTCATGATACATTCCATGTATCGAACCTGAAAAAGAGTCTAACTCAACACACCGTTGTCATTCCTGCTGACGAAGTTCACATCGACGATACACTCCACTTTGTTGAAGAACCTGTCGAGGTCACTGATTGGAAGATTAACAAGACACGCAGGAGCAGTGTCAAGCTCGTCAAGGTCCGATGGAACGCTAGACATGGGCCAGAATTCACGTGGGAACGTGAGGATCGTATGAAGGCCAAGTACCCACATTTATTTCCTAAGACCCCTGCAACTAGGCTTAGGACCTAAAATTTCGGGACGAAATTTTCTTAACGGGGGGAGAATGTGATAACCCTCAAAATTTCAGGTACTGTACAAATTAATTAATCTTAATTACGTGCTTAATGACTGTGCTTGATTACAACTGACAATTTAAACTGCTCTATGACTCTATATCATATACACATGCATCATGTTTTATACAGTCACTCCATTCATTACACACCTACATTAGTGACATACTTGATGCACTCAGCACAGTTGACACACTGAACGGTTGATTCAGAAATAATGCTGACAATGCCAGCACTTAGACAGACAATATTATTATGGCCAGTATGCGCCAGGGATAGAGTACTACACTGGTTTGTAGCGTAGGGAAGTGAGGACCATAAGACTGCGTCATTAGGAGATAGATATAATGTCGGGAAGTGCCTAAAACACACTTTAAATACAGAATTATGCTTTCTTTTATTAAATTCAGCATTTTATTATACCAGTAGAATATACAAATATAGCAGAGTGGTCCTGTATACTTTCCTAAGTGCCAGGAATGATTTCGTTACAAAAAGATGCATAAAAGACGCTATACGGTACAATTTAACACTTTAACGGAACGTTACGTAACCGAACAACCGGACAGTACCCGGGACACCAAAATTTTGTCAGAAACATTATTTTATTATTCTTAAATAATCATGGTCACAATAAATCCCCACACACTATAGAAACATGTCATACACCCACTATTCTAGAAAATACCCTTAACCTCTTATTTACTTACCTACTAATTACCAAAATTTTACATAATACCCCCCCCCCCCTAACCGAATTTCAGCCCTCATCATTTCATTATATTTTGTTTTGATTTTGTGATTATCCTCCTAAATTGTGGTTGGCCAAAAGATTGCTAATCATGACATTAGGGTATAGGGGGCTCATGAGTTCCAAGAAATACCCAGCATTTTATCAAGATTCACACTCCACCTCTCTCTCTCTCTCCCCCATTTCGGTTCTTCATAACCGAAACCACCACCCTCACCTTCCATTACCTCCATCTCCTTCACTACAAGTTCCTTTCCAAGCTTGAAGATCATCCATAGAAGTTGCAAGATTGAGGAGCTCTCAAGAAGGCCTTGTTCAAGTCTTTATCACCATCATTTCTTCATCATCCTTGCACTAAGATTTCTACCCTAGCCTTGTGCTAGTAGTAAGACCCTTCACACCCTTGCTTCATCTTGTTATTTGTTATGATTCATAGTATGATGATGTTGATAAATCACAAGAAACTAAAACACTAAAAATATGAACTTGAAACCGGACATAAAATCATATATAAAAAGGTTTGCATGACGATGTTATCGGGTTGGTTTGAGTTTGGTGAATGCATGCATGGTGTTTGATCATTAAGTTATTGATAAATCATGGTTAGGGCCCTTGCTAATATGCTTTTAGAAACACTAAACCTGAAATAAACATGTTGATTGAAATTTCCAGCCAACTTCAACAGGCTGTAAGTGGGTCATTTTAAATCGAAAAACTGAATTTATGGAGTCTAAATCGTGTAATTTTGAACAACCGAACAAATGGCACTGGAATCGTAATTTTTCGAGATAGTTTACTATTTTTAAAGAATTGTTTTTAGACAGCAGCTCAAGCTGAAATATTTGTGCTGAAAAAGTGTGTTGTATTCAGAGTCAAAACCCGAAACCTGAGCAGAATCAGCTCATGGGATTTTTACTGTAGGTGGTCACTGTTGTTTGCGTGACCCTCCAACTGGAATTTCGTCGATCGGACTTACGATTGATTTTTAGTGAATTTTTCCGTAAAACTGCAATCAGAAAGTAACAAATCTGATTGCAGTCGGGTAAAAGAATTTTTACATAAAATTGGTAATGAACTGGTCCCAAAAATTTTTACACAATAAATTTTGGATTATGTACGACATTCTGTAAAAATTTGAGAATTTTTGGAAAAGGTTAACTATTTTATTTAAATAATCGAAAACAATCCAGTTTTGGTTAATAAAGCTGAAAGACGTAAATAGGGCATTGCATGTATGACTGTCGGGTTGGCTATGTGGGAACACTCTACTAGATATTTATATAAAAGAAAATAATATGCTTTTAAGCATGGACCCCTCTATTTACAAAGGAGGCTATGGCGAAATTTTCCGAAACTTCTAACACTTAGTAAATATTTGCTTTCTAAGACTAAAATTTACTAGAACATTGAACGAACAAATATTTATCACACGAATCAATATAAGTAACACAACTCCAAACATTAAACTCTAAGCCAAGGCACGGCCCGTTCGTCTAATAGACATTAGTACGTGTAGGTTGTCGTGTAGCAGACAGAGTTTGAGATTCGGTACAAGACGCACTACTGTGAGTTCATGTCCCCCTTTTCTCTTAATTATTTTCAGTTTTACTTTTCGGGGGTGAAATACATGTTACAGATATTTACAGACATTTACAGACTTTTATTATGGTATGGTTAGCTTAAGGAGGGTTTTTATTACGCGATCATGTGAGTGGTGGGCACAACACTTAAGGCCATTAATCCTCATAGAAGGACCAAGGGACATGAGTGATAGATCTATTTGGGTGTAGCGAGCCCACACCCATGAGGCCGGGGCGGCCCATAGTGGTGACTATGTCTTCATACCGGAGACAAATTTGCTAGGTTTGAGTCTTCCTGCATCATTTCACACATACTATTGGTTTTGCAACCCAATGGTGATCAGGTTTTTCCTTAATTGCTACGTACCAGGGACTTTTACTTTTACAGACATTTTAAAGGCTCTTATATACTCACTTACACATGAACTCGCTCAACTTTTTGTTGACTTTTTCAAATTACATGTATTTCAGGGAATGAATAGGATCTGGCAAGTGGTGCATGTTAGATGCGTACTAGATAAGGATGTCATCCAGGGTCATAGGGTTTTGAAGTGCGACTCATTCCTGGACGGGTTGCATGTCTTAAATCCTCGTTTTATTGGTGGTTCTTCGTTGAGTCTTATGAACTCATTTTAAACAAAGTCATGGTTTGTAACGTATTCAATGGTTGATGTTTTTAAAGACAATATGTTATGCATCTTCTAAACTATTTTAATGGATGAACATCCCGTATTTTATCATATAGCATTGTTGTGATTGTTGCTATGGTATTAAGAAGTCACACCAATTAAACCCACGCTTCCGCAAAAGCCAGGGTGTGACATAACTATTGGGAATTAGGAAAATTGCCATGCTTTTTGACCTAGTCTATAGTTAAGCACCATACTCGACCATACTTGATTTATGTGGTAATTTCTTGAAACATCTTTTATGTGCTAGATTCTTGAAATGCCTTTTATGTGCTCATACTTGTTTTACTATTCCAAAACATACGCCTTTCCTAAGTAATTTTACACGATCATGTTAAACTAAAAAAAACACTTTCATTATACAAACAAGACGACTTCACAAAAATAGGCATGAAACCCAAAATTTGGTGAACGACTCTCAATCCACTTACTCTTTTGTACAAAAATTCACCACCAAGTTAGGAGTGAAATCCTCACCTTGATGGAGAATTTCCATTTCAAATCTAGTGGACCCTCGTCAACGAGCCGGAATTAACTTTCTTGACCCGACGAGTACCAACCACACTTAGGGTTCGATGTTGTCAAGTTAGGGGTGAAACCCGCACCTTGTCAACTAGTTCCACTCCTTGATTTCCAAAAATCCCACCAAGTCTCGAATTTTTGATTGATTTGGAACGTGTAGTAATCGGAAGGATGAATACCGTTAACCGAAATTTCGGCGCGAATATTCCACCTATTAGGCCAAAGCATGCTTCCCAAATTTAAGAGAACTTTCAACCACTTTGATTTAGTCAAAAGTTCCATTTTGAAAGTTTTAATCAAACCTTCATTATACTATTATCAATCTTATGCTTAACACGATACAACCTTTTCTTTTCAAAATTCAAATTATTTTCAAGATTTTTACACACACATCATACTAAATCTTTTCATACACTGATACGTTGTTCACATGCATGATTTCAAGAACGTCACCAACAAGATTTGCATTACTCGTAATCCCAAAATGGAGGCATATCATCAAGATAGGAGTGATTTCCTTACCTTGACGATTAGCTCCGCTCCTTCCCTTCTCAAAAACGACCTCACCAATGGGTTAGGGGTGATTCCCTTACCTTGGTGATCGTTACCAAACTTTCCTTTTTAGAGAGACTTTATTATGCTAATCACACGATCAAGTTTTATACCTAAATCGTTCATCATTTTGTCAAAATTCCTACTTATGCAAAACTTCAAAATTTATTGTTTTATCAAACGTATTTCTTACCATACAAACTATTTTACATAAATCCCAAACACAAAATTTCCACATCATACCTTAAACGTTTTATTACCCGATTTTCAATTTTTTTATGAAATGCTACCTATCAACTTAATCGGTCTAATGAATCTCTTGCCCACGAACTTCATACTCGACCTAATCACTAAAACACGCTCACACTATATCATTATACTAAAGACATTTGTTCTCAATCGGAAACCAAACCAACTTTTCTCACATGCTTATAAAGTCTTATAGATGTTATGGGATCATTTTGCTAAACTCTTTTCGAAATCAATAAATCATTTTCCTAAAACTTTTTTTTCTTTAAAAATCAATAAACCGTTTTGCTAAAACTCTTTTCAAAGACCAAAGTTTTCACGAAAAATTGCAAATCACAACTTTTCTCATTTTAATACAAGATCCTTTAAACAATGCAAACATACTGTTATCAAAAACCTTTTCAGACACCGCTCGATACACCATTCCAATCCCAAACACGTGGGCAAGGAAACTTCATAGGAACCGACAATCATCGACTTACGTAAATCTTTTTGAAACAAGAGTAGCATTTCCTTTTTTTACAAAACACATCTTGCATAGCAATCAGATACTTTATATTCTTTTGACATTCACAAACTTGATTCTCCTTTTCCGTCCAACTCAATCTGTTTTGATTCAATAAACGCAATGAATTATTCAAACAACTATACATGCATATCATTGTACACATTTTAGTCAATATTCCACGACAATCTCGCATATATCATTCGTTTTACATACTCAAAACTTCTTGATCATTTTATATGCTTAAATTTGTTGTATTCAAATTATACTCTATAAGCAATCATTATCATTCATGCTTGTACCTATACTCATACTTATATGCATACTCATACTTATACTCATATTTATACTCATACTTACACTCATCCTCATACTTATACTTATACTCATAAGCATACTTATATTCATACTCGTATTCATACATTAGTACCCATACGTGAGCGTAACCTGAGGGGTTGAGTTACATTGGTCTCATACACACTTAAACATAAACATGCTTACATGCTACATTCTTATACGCACACATTATTATTTTCAAAGCTACTGAATACCCTAACTCGTACACAACTAGTACAAACTATGAGAATCTTGCGACGACCAATATAATCACGAGTGCACACGAGATTATAGTGGTAGGCGCATGAAAATCATAGGGTGTCCTACTGTGTATGGTAAGACACGGAACGTAACATGACACCGATTAACGAAACGGACGTAACATGGTTAAAACATGGTGGATACGCCGCTGGTACTTCCTATATATAAGTGTTTTCACCATATTACCAAATTTTCATAAAACTTGCCATGAGAAATTCGGTGTTTTACAGACCTTTTTTAAATGTGTTTACACAAAACAACTCACAAACACACTGCTAAACGCACGATATCCGCTTATCCATGACGAGACCTCATCCTCAACACTTCATATTCGCATTATATCAAAATGATCATACCATTACTATCCTTGCTTTCATCTACTAGATCGTTTGTTCACTCTCATACCTCTATTATTTCCAGTTATTCTTGGACTTTTTGTACAAACCTTATTTACACTCAAATCAGTTTAAACATTCAATCCCTAAAATACCTCTTTACTTCTAAAACTATCTTCCATTCTTTAGTTACGTGCAAACTTATTTAGTCGGCCCGATTACCGTTAAAACTTTTTGTTAAATACCTATCCTCCCCATTTCTCACCAATAAACACTTTTCTACAACCATGTTATTTTACTGATATTCACCTTAGTCAAACAAACTACTCGTTCAAAATTTCATACATTTTCAACACACACTTCAAAACTTCAAAATCTCGATCTTAGTCAACTATTTTAGTCGAAATGCTTTCTCCAAAGTCTTCCTCTTGAATAAATTTCGGGACGAAATTTCCTAAAGGAGGGGAGACTATAATGCCTCGCTTTTGAAACCTTCCTTATTTAGAAAGATTATTTATATCCCTATTTTTGGAAACTTATATCCGTATCATATTCGTATTTCACTTCCAGCTTCGTAATTCGAAACGTTGATCGTAATAAAACTTAAGCATTTTATACGGACTATACCTTGATTATTCGTACTCGTTTTACATTCGACTTATTCACATACTTGATACTTGCTCATCATTCTCGAAAACACATACTTATTTCATGAACAAATACACGTTTTAGGACTCTTTATGCATTCAAATACTTATTTATACCTTCACTTTACTTGAGTTACACTTATATACATGATTTATACTTAATTTTATGTAAATAATACAAGTTATAGCATAAAATAACCAACAATACAAGTGCAAGGACTAAAAATGAAAATTTTCATCTCCCCAACCACTTTTTTTAATGTCCCAACCTCCAACCAACTCATTTAATACCCCTCCTAACTCCCAACCACATTTTTTTAAACCCCAACCACCTTCATTTAAACCCCAACCACTTGACCCTCTTATAAATACCAACGTTACACCTTCCAAACACTTGCACCAACTCCAAATTACTTCCAAACTCTCTCAAATCCCCAAGACTTTCAACTTTGGGCAAAAAGTTCAAGAACCAAAATTGGTAACTTCGGTGTTCCAACAACTCAAGACTCGTTAAACTCCCTAAGTGGAAATTTCTTCGCAAACAGTGAGTATACTCGACGCCCTTTTTACCGTTTTACACTTTTCGAGTGCATCATGTTTACATATACAAAAACACACTCAACATGCATACTTTTATGCAATCATACATACAAACAATCCAATACATGCTTACAATTATGCTATGCTTGATTCGTGTTTTCTGGGTGATTCTTTTGTGATGAACTTGTCATTAACTTCGTACGAGCCTCCACTTAACATGTATAGCGCTATAGGAGTAACGCACCGCCCGTGAACGAGAGGTCATGTTATGTTTATTCATTCTTTATACTTGCGGTAATCAGAGGGTTGACATGTAAATCACATGCCAGTTTATACGTTAATCTTGATAACTAGGTTTGCCATGTGGATTGTTCATTTTACACTTATATGCTAGTACACCAAACTTGTATACTCGCCAATACTTTTGTATTGAACTATGCTTTTAAATCATGTTGCAGGTTTATGATGATGTTGATGACGCATGGAACTTAGTAGGATGCCTAGAAACACATTTTAGACTTTATATACTTGTTGTAATGTAATTCATTTGTTTCAACTTGTTGTGTTCTATTTCAAATAATGTATTTGATTCTTTTAGCAATGAAATGAAATTTATTATTAAATACTTGTCACATTAGTGTTATGAAGTCTCTTGCAATCTCGTTTTCGTCTCACTCCGATGTTTCTACCATCAGTTGGGGTGTGACAATCATCATCTTCCCAACTGGATTCCCAAGTATGAACACTGCCTTCTCTGTGTTGGGAACCCTCACCATACCCGTGTTGATGTTGTGGATGGTTAAGACGAATGATTTCCCCATGTCGGAGATTAAGATTTCCAGGTTGGTTCTGTGGGCCTGGATTGAATTCTGGAAATGGTTGTGGTGGTGGTTGATTCTGGTTTTGGTTATTAGGTTGGTTTTTATTTTGATGTTGGTTTTGAGGAATTGGTGGATCTGGAATGGGTGGAATTGGTTCGTTCTATGGAGCTTGGTGTTGTGGCTCTTGATCAGCCATCTTGTGAGCTGCCTTTTCAAGGTCTTGAGCAACTGTTGATGACTGAGCTTTAGCTTTCACTGCTGAACGCAGAAGAACGAGATTCTGTCGAGCAGTCTTTTCGATTTCTGGATTAAATAAGAGCGGTGATGATTTCTTTGAAAACCCGGTATGCATGCAACACGAGAATCACTTGCACACAGACAAACAAGAAACCGAGCGTAATACGGAACTAAACAAATAAAAGACAAACAAAAGGAAATATTTTTGGATTTTTGGTTTTTTCAAATTTTTAGGTTTTTTTTTAATTTTTAAGAAAAACAACTAACTAAACTAAGCGCACCGACTCCCCGGCAACGGCGCCATTTTTGATCGATGTCGTAAGGTCGGTCAAAAATATAAGTGAAAATGTCTTATTCACCTTTTACTAGTAAAGGGCAAGTAGGGTGTCGAATCCACGGAGAATCAGTGGAAAGTATGAAAGCTTGTTGTTTTAATTATCATCTATTTCTAAACTAATTGCTTTTTGCAGTTTGAGAATGATTGTGAAAACAAATGTAAATTAGAGTTGTAAACAATTATGAGAAAAGGACCAATCTCCGGGTTTTCAGGTTATGTAGAAAATCGGATTACTTAGTTACCACTATTTGGAAATCACATAGACATGATCCGTAAAACTTGTTTTGATAAATAACTAATGGATAATATATTTGATTGCAATGATCCACGATCGAAACCGAAAGATTGATGCAGATGAATAGTAATCCAATTAATTACCAATTTTAGATTTCATAAACATAATCAAGTTCAATGATTAAAGATTTAAAACAATGACAACCTAGAATTTAATCCCGATTGTTGATGAAGAAACCAAATAATTGATGAACTCAAATGATTACGATAATCAAATATTGTTTAATCTAACAAGAAACAATAGGAATGACTAACCGAATGTTTAACCGAATCCTAATCCAAAAAGTCGTAACAATAAGCAAACCAATAGTTCAAACATTAACCCTATTCCCGGAGATGGTCACGGGACGACTAGCTGCTCATGACGTTCGAACAACCTTCAAAAGCTTGAGATAAGATTGCCTTCATGATCGAATCAGTATTTGTGGAAGCTGGATGATGAATATTGGGATGATTTTAGTGATGAGTTTAAGCTCCAAAGTTGTGTTTTGCTGCTGCCAATATTCGATGATCCTCAAGTGTTTTAATAACTAGGGTTTTAAACCCTTTAATCCCACACACAAATAAGTCACGTGCATGATCCTTGATACACGCCGTCACCTACGGTTTCGAAACCGTAGGTTACAGCTCTCTTCCTTGTTTTGTATTGGAATCCGTAAGCTGCATATTCAATCATAAGCTACAATTGCATGTTCCAGTTCCTTTTATGTGAACCCATGCAAACAACCGTAGGTCCCACTTTCAAACCGTAAACCAAGGGTCCAATCTTCTGTTTCTTTCATGTGCTTTGTAGGTAATCCTCCAACAAAGTCTTTTGTTTTATTCCATATGTCACGTGATTGTTCCCAAAGTTCTGCCAAAAAGTTCTTCCTCTTACGTCGGCTGCTTGTATTATGATGATGTGACCCCTTTTTTTCAAAACACAATCACTTCAAAAGTCCTGCAAGTGTCAGCTACCTCTTTCTTGTTCACATGGATTGATTTTTTTTTTTTTTTTTTTGAACGGCCAACATAAAATTTTATTAAAATTTAGCGAGTCGCTAACACTACACTTACAAGACAAACCAAACATATAAAGAGCTCACCAAATGCAGCCTAAAATAAAGCTGATACACCCCAGCAGAATAATAAAAGAAAAATAGCTAAAACACATCAAAAGCCTTCCACCTTTCCCAGGTAATCGCATATTCCTTTGCCCGGTTCCTGACCCATAGAAAGCTCATTGACTTGATTTCATCAATTACATTTGAAATGGACACCGGTTTTTGTTGAAAGACCAAGTCATTTCTATGCCTCCATATGCTCCAAATCGTAACCAATGAAATAGCATGAAAGGCCTTTTGTCTCCTTTTACCTGGTAAGACCCATTTGTGCAGGTCTAAAACATCTTTAAAACTGAAAATGTATAAAGGACTAGTTTTGCACCATTGACCAATAAGTTGCCACACCACCTGTTCACATGGATTGATGATGGCTACTTTTTGATCCTGGGTGAGTGTGTCCTCTGCCTCATTTTTGTGATGATGTGGAGAGTTATTTAATAACCATCATCAATCACCAATTCTAATATTAAATACTAGAAACAATTTGTGAGGATGAAACATCATAATCCCCACTCCCATGTCTCTTTCCTATTTAACCAAGAAAAGGTGGTGCACGTGATATGCCCTTTTAGGATTCCTTATTTCTTTTTTTTTTCTTTTTGATTGCCCACAATACATATGCATGTTGCCACTTCAATCCAACCGTAACTCAAGGTCAAGATCCGTAATCCACATGTCAACATTGTTGTTTCTTTTTACTCCCACATATTGTCAACCATAACTTAGGGTTTCAATACCGTAAGTGACAGCGTGTTCTCCACTCCCTTTATTCAAAATATATTAACTTTCAAATAATGATAATTAAGCCCCCTGGACTTTAATAGCTCACATTTCTTGCATATTCAAGCTCTATTTTGGCCCAAATCAAGTCCCGAACATCATCGTTCACCTTGTTTATCAATCTCGAGCGTTCCGCTTCATCTCTAAACCCGTTAACTTCTCTGAATAAAGAAATTAACCTGCAAAACCACAATTTCTCGTAGATATCTTATTCAACGCATATAATTTCTTCAAACGAACTAAATAACGTAAGATAAACACTTTAACACCCATGTTTCACACTCTCCATCAAAGGTATCACCCTAGAAAGGTGTGATGCGCTTTGGAAAGAAGGGCAAGTTGAGCCCAAGATATATCGGACCATTCGAGATAATCGAACGCGTCAAATCAGTAGCCTATAAGCTAAATCTGCCGGAGGAGCTTAATGGAATTCACAATGTGTTCCACATTTGTAATTTAAAGAAATGTCTAGCCGATGAGTCGCTAGCAATGTCACATCATGATGTGCAAATTAATGAAAACCTGAGGTTTGTTGAGAAACCGATTTCGATCGAGGATCGACAGGTTAAGAAGCTCCGAAAGAAGTTTATACCTATTGTAAAGGTTAAATGGGATGCCCATCGAGGCCCCGAATATACATGGGAGGTTGAGTCCACTATGTGGCAAAAGTAGCCCCATCTTTGTGAACAAATCTCGAGGAAGAGATTTCTTTTAAGGGGGTAAGGATGTAACACCTCGGAAATCGGTGTCAAATAATATAATGACACGTGTCCATACTCTCAAATGTGCCTGAATTTTGGACGAGAGGGACTAATTTTGACAATATATGAAAGTATAAATGTGGAGGGACTTAAGGTGTCAACATGCAATTTATTTGCCTCTGAGTGACCCTTTGCGGACCGTATAGCTTTAAGCTTACGGACCGCAAACATATTAATTTTTGGCTCCTGTTGATCAGTTACGGACCACAAAGCCTTATGGCTTACGATCCGTAAGCAAGCTGAAAACCATGTGCGCAGAAGGTCCTTACGGACTGCAAAGGACTATCCCCTACGGTCCGTAAAGGACCGCCAGAGACAATTTTGTGTGCAGCCCAAGCAAATCTACATGAATGCCACATATTCGAATTTCTGAGCTTCCTAGCTGCACTTGACACATTTAAGGACACATGGGATGATCCTAAACTAACCCATAACACCTGTAATGATCTGATTAACTCCATTCAAGTATAAATAGGAGTGTTGTCCAACCATTTCATTTTCACCTCTTCTTTAAATTCATCTCCTATATTCTCTGGAAGTTCCTGACTTGAAAGGAGCATCCCTTTGAGTTTAAAACATTCTAAGGTTCACTTGTAAGTGTTCCTTTCCAGTTCTTTTTCATTTTATAGGCTTTTATAGCTGAATGTCAAGCAAAATCGATGTTTGCTTTGACTTTCGGTTTAGACCATTATGGTCCAACCATTATTCGAATCGAACATGGCTACGTGATCGTAATTAGGTAGGTGTTAATCCCTCAAAAGAGCACCTCCTGGAAATCACGTTAACTTGGTCAAATGACGGTTCAAAGTTGTGTTAGTTAAAAAGTCAAAGGGCAGATTTCGTAAACTTTATAAAATGAACTTATAAATGTTATAACCCATGTTTTTGACACTAAATTAGTTGGTAATTAATATTAGGGGTCAGGATTTAGAGAGAACGGTGAAAACTGTGAGAACGATTTTGGTGGTGACATGTGGCATTGATGTTAAATTACACTAAGGGGTAATATTGTCAAAAAAACCCACTCACATGAACTGGGTGTTCAAATAAAACACCATAAAAACACCCAATTCAGAAAAATGCCATGAAAATACCCAATTAAAACGCCATAAAACACTCAAAAAAGCTATTGTTATGCACGCACAAAAAAAAAGCTATTTTTTGAGCTATAATTTACAACAGCTCAAAAAAACCATTTTTAAGCCATATAGCTCAAAAAATGCGCGTGTAAGTTTATTTGTGCTGATTTTTGGGCGGTTTATGTGTCTAACCGCCTAAATTAATATTTTTTGAGCTCAGAAAAATCATAATTTGTACTAGTGTAAAAACGCCATAAAACACCCGGTTCAGAAAAAGGCCATGAAAAAACTCAGTTGAAAACGCCATAAAACACTCAGTTCAGAAAAACGGCATTAAAATACCTAGCTAAAACGCCATAAAAACACCTAGTTCAGAAAAACGTCATAAAAATACCTAGTCTAAAACGCCATAAAACATCCAGTTCAGAAAAACGCCATAAAACCCAGTTAATTTTTTTTCGAAAAGTATATCAATAGTATACTCGTTGGAAAGATAAAAAACGCTGAGTTTTATGGTGTAATTTTTTTCGAAAACTAATCACGTATAAAAAAGTTATTGTCGTTTAAATATGATGGGGGAAAATGGCATGTGATTAGCATGTGCATCTTTGTTTGGATCTTCCTATTTTACCCATCCTGGTAGTTCCAAGGCCCCTATTATTTACAAAAATGTCACCGCACCAATCTCAGCCACAAACCACTAAGATCTTTTGGCTGAGAATCGTTCTCACCGTTCTCACACTTTGAGGCGTTCTCTCCTGATCTTGTTCCTTAATATTAGAACATGTATGAACATGTTCAGCCCGTCATTTCCAGTTTTAGTGTCGGTTCACAACTGAAAGTCGAGCAGTTTGACTTTTGCTTTGACTTTCGATTCTGAACCGATTTAGCATAGTTAGCTACTGAATTTAAGTTGTATTATGATCACATTATAATGTAGGATAACCCTCTGAGGTTATACTATTTGATCATAATCAGATTTTGAGTTTTTACACAAGTTCTTAAATTATGCCTATTTACGACCAAATTGCCCTTTTTGCATAAAACTTGGTTTTAAACAATGATGAACTTGCAAACTGAATTACCTACCGATATGTTATTATAATTAACATATTTTGGTATATTAAACCTGTTCATAACCTGAGTTTTGTTAGAAGTTCGTAAATTATGTTATAATATGACCAAAATTCCCTTTTTGGCGCATAGTATGGTTTTAAACCATAATTATCACATCAAATCTATTACCTACTGATATTATAACATAATTAAAGTGTTTTAACAGAATGAACTTGTTCATAACTTAGATTTTTATGCAAGTTCTCAAAGTATGTCACATAATGACTAAAATGCCCTTTTGGTGCATATTTTGGTTTTAAACCATAATGTTTATAAAACCTTGGTTACCTACTGACTTGGTAACATATTTAATGTATCTTGGCATATAGAACTTGTTTATGACTCATCCGGTTACCCGATATCGCTTATACGCGTACGGTTGAGCTTACGTAATTAGTTTACGTAAGTTTACCGAAACGGGTCAAAACCTTTCAATTTTATTTCAAATTCCAAAATGTATATTGTTTACCCATATTATACAAGTCTTAGTACTTGTGGGGTTTAAACTACATTCTATTCCGGTCATCGCTTAATCAAGCGTATCGTACCGTTTTCGTTAATTTAAGTTAACCGGTCCAAGTCTATGACTTGAATAAGATCCGTTAACATTCTAATTGGTTATTATATCATTCATTCCAGACTAAGGCCTTCCGGTAGATTGAAATAAACCTTAGTTAATTGATTACGGTTGTGCGTATATTATTTCTTGCATTATAAGACATATTTAAGCCAGGTAAATACTCTTAACTTATTTTCCCTATATGGGCTTGGGATACGGTAAACTATTACCGCTTGGTCGGGTATGGGATCATATGTCGGATTGTGACTACCAAATCTTCATAACCTGTTTTAATTTGTTTTGTCTGATAACTTAAACATTGAGGGTTAACGCGATCGTGTCCTGGATATCCTCGGCTCATTTAAGTTACTAATGGCCAGGACTAAGCACGGGGTGTAGGCATACACCTGACAGATGCTAATGCTATTATAAAATGTTTTTCTTACCCATATTGGGGATACCCCTTTGTGGGTTAAAGTGGCGTGTCGGTTAATCATGTTATTCGGTTTCTGCACCAGATCCCATATGTATTGACGGGCATGTAAAACTGTATACAAGATCATTTTGAATTGTCCCAAGTTATTTATGAAAATACATGTGCCTTGTGCACCTAAAACATTTTTTAAATGTTTTCAAAATGAGTCGGTTATTTGTATTTACCAGTGTAAACTGACGTATCTTCAAAAGACTAAGTTACAGGTTGCAAGGTTACGTAATAGGCTGGAAGCTGCCTGGTAATGCTAGAAGAGGAATTTGCAACTCCTTTACATATAAACCTATAGTCTGTTGTCTCACTTTTGTAATTTTTCGATCTGCCTGTGGATCTTTTCATATACGACCCGTCTGTATAATATTTTGAACACTCGGACATTTTATATTATACTTCCGTTGTGCTATATGTGCATTGGTATATCAATCTCGTCACGTACTCCCCATCCGAGCCCACCGGACGTTGTTGGAATACCGGGGTGTGACATTTGCATACATGATTGGGGAATTGAGGGTGAATAAAACCTGGTGGTTGTTCAATGAAGACACAATCAGTCAGATGCCCCATGAAGGAAAGCATTGTTAACATCTAACAGGTGAAGCTTCCATTGATTAATGACGACCAAAGCAAGAACCGTGCAAACGGTACTAGCCTTGCCGACAGGACTAAAGGTATGAAAGAAGTCAAGACCCGAAACTTGACTAAAACCTTGAGCCACGAGACATGCTTTGTGGTGTTCAATAGATCCATCAGAATGGAACTTTATACGGTAAAGCCATTTAGAGCCGACTACATTACAATTAGATGGTCTTGGAACCAAAGTCCAAGTATTGTTGCGATGTAGCGCATCAATTTCATTTTGCATAGTACAAACTCATTTATTAGTTTTGGATGCCATTTTATATGTTTTTAGATCCAACATAGCAAATAACGCTTGGTGTAGCGGGATGGTGTGAGTATGGGTTATGTCGGCTTGGTGACGAGGTTTAAAGATCCCGGTTTTGGCATGGGTAGGAAATCATAGGATGGGTGGGAAGAGGTGGAAGAGGAGGTGGAGTGGCAATGGTGGTGACAAGTTCATTGATGGCCGAAGTGGTCAACGGGGCCGAGTGTGGGGTGTCGGGTGCTAGGTTTGTGTTAGGTGGGTCGGTGGTGTAATGAGGTCGAGTTTGGACACACTGGATGATGATGGTGTGGAGGCAGTGGGTGTTGTAGGCGGGTCAGTGGGAGGTATGGGATTGGGTGAGGATGTAGGGAATATGGAAATATAGTTCATGCAAATGGTGCATGGGGTAATAGTTGTGTTACTATTTTGGTTTGGAGGAGTTATTTATGGTGCTTGTGTAAGTTTGATGTCATAAGAGATATCAAGGAAGGTGGTTAAGTCATGGTTGGTAATGGGTTTGGTCGTTGTATTTTTATCAAAAGGGTAGTATGTTTTATCAAAGCGGGCATGACGGGTGATATAAACATGAGCGTTACAAGGTCCAAGCATTGATGACCTTTATATTTAGGACTATATCCAAGAAAGATACAAGGAATACTTCTTGGTTCAAGTTGTTTTATGCATAGTCCCTCAAAAAGGGTATACATGACACCCAATGGTTCGTAAAGAAGCATACGTAGGTTGTTGATTATACAAAAGTTCAAATAGTGACTTCCCTTCAAGGATGGTGGTCGGAAAGCGGTTTATGATGAAAACCGGCGAGGAGAAAACATCAACCCAATATGAGGTAGATAATTTAGCATTAAAAACATTGCTAGTCCCGTTTCGACAATGTGTCGTTGCTTTCGTTCTACCCGCCCATTTTGTTGAAGTGTATATGGACATGATAGCTCTAAAGTACCGTTTTGTTCAAATAAGACTCGAACTTTATGGTTTGTAAATTTGGTTCACCCATCACTTTGAAAAACTTCTATTTTTCTTGAAAATTGGGTTTGAACAAAAGGAATGAATATAGACAAGGCATCATTAAATTCCGACTTGGCTTGTAATGGGTAAAGGCAAGTGAAGCGAGAAAAATCATCAACAAATGCCACATAATATGCAAAATTATCCACTGATTTTACCACGGATTGTCCCCATAAATCACAATGTATTGACTCAAGTGGGGCATGAGCATGTTTTTAATTATTAGTAAAAGGTAGTCTTTTTGATTTGGCTAGTTTACACGAGGAGCAAAGGCCCGGTTTAGGTAAAACTGAAGTAAAAGAGAAATAACCATGTAACATCAAAAGAGGCATGCCCAAGGCGGGAATGCTAAACTTCAAAGGAGGCTTTTGGGCAAGATGATGCAACCAAAGTCGCATGACTATTATGAAAAACATATAAGCCGTCTTCACGGCAACCCCAAGCTAGGACTTGCTTGGTTTGGCGATCCTGGATTTAAAAATAAGGATGTGAGAACAAAATATCAACATGATTATCCTCAGTTTACCTGCTGATAGAAGTTTTTTGGTAAGATGAGGAACCATTAAAACATTCTTAAGATTAATAGAACCAAACAATTTAACATTACCCAAATGAGATATAGGAAGAGATTGACCATTTCCAAAAAAAAAAAAAAAACTTACAATTACCTTGAGTTGGAAACGGGTTGGCCACATTGTTAGGGTTGGGTGTCCAATCCAGTATATTATTGTTTACGTGACATTGTGCATGAAAAGCATGTGCAAGTTGTTCTTCAGAGGGTGCAAGTGAACTAGCAAACGAAGCAAGCCTTGGAGATTGATTGGCATAGTGATCCGAGTTCTACACAATTGACCATGTGGCGGGCGACGGTTGTGGTTTGTGTAGGGGGTAGAGTTGCGTGTAGAAAGACCCACCGTGACAGAAAGAGCTTCTTCAGTGAGAAAAACCTTAAGGAGAAGAACCGCACGTTGTTCAGTCGCAAACCAAACAATGTATTCCAGATTATCAGCCGGTTTTTCATTGTAAGAGATTGTTTTTGGAGGGGCAACCTTGTGCCATCTATGTGAGGAAGGAGTTCTTGATAGGCAAGTAATGAGAGCATTTGAGTTCTCCAGTAAAGGTAGTTTGAGGAAGTGAGTATTATTGCCAACAATTGGGCTAGTCCTCTATTTGCCATCATCCTACTTCAAGTGCATGTTCTTCTTGCTCCTTCAAGCTTGTCATATGGCGGAATCTTTAGAAACTATTTGCCGTCATCCTACTTCAATGGTTTTTGCTCTAGCTTGAATCTCGTCTTCCTCCGGTTCAAATTGCGCCTAACGATTCTTACAACACTGGGTACAGGTCCATTTGGAAAGGTGTTGAATATGTGGGTTTCTAGAGTCCCGTGACAATTAAGGTGCTAGGAGTGTATACATATCTCAGCACCACTCTTGTCGGTTGTCGGGTCACTCCTGTAAATCTTGTGAATATCAACATACGTGGGATGGACGGCTAGTTCTTATCAGGATAAAGATGTTATGCTCGTCGAGAGGAGTCTGTGACATAAGGCTTAAGGGGGTGTGGCTTGCAGCATTAATACAAGAGTCAATTATATCAAAATAATGTATATAGAGATAGAAATTACTTTATAGGTACAAACCTATACAAATGTTGTCTCGCAGTATAACCTTTTATAATCAATCAAAAATTTGAAAAAGGAAAGAAACAAAATCAGGGCAAGCAGGTGAACATAGGTTAGAAACCATTCACTTGACACATTTGACACCATGACAAGCAGAAAAAAATATAATGAGAATCAGCGCAATGACGATTGCTAGAACTATCAGTTTAATCTTCATATTCTTGAACCACATTTTCCTTCTCAACTGCGTACCCTGCGTCCTAAATCCCTGCGCCTGCAACATCACGAAAAATAATAAGAAAAATCGATATCCTGTTTAATATGACTCTTGCATTTGCATATAGACTTACTTGAGAGTGAAGACTCTCTGTTTTATCAACCAGAAGCTCGATCTTCTCTCCACGATCAAGAACCTACAGATAATTACTTATAAATGAGTCAATTTGGGTGACGTTTTATGTATAGTTACAATTTGAGACTTTATGACTTAGGCCCGTTAACATGGGTTGAACTTTTTAATCCGTATGCCTCACCTTCTCAATGTTCTCCATCATCACACCTTTGACTTCTGAAACCTGGGCTTTGACTTTCGAAAGCTTGCTGATCTCTTCTTGATGGTCCACACAATATTGCATTTGCTCCTTCAGCTTGGGACTGGAATTAAAGAAAATAAGGAGAGTAAAAATTAAAGCTCAAGGATGGTAAAAAAAGATGGAAATTAAAATAAGAAAATAAGATTACCCAAATTCTTTATTCAGACTGTTTGCAAGAGCGGTTGAAGCTTTCCCTCCAGCATATTTCTTGGCAAAATCATCCTTGATTCTTTCAAGAAAAGCCATTGGAATCTGTCGACCGACAGATTCTATGGCAACCACACAGTACGCTTCATGGTTAAATAAGATGTTAATTGTTAGTTGCATATAAACGAAGAGAATAAGTGAAGACAATAAGCCGGTAAAATAAAAACAATATATCTGTTTGAGTTCTTTAGAACTTTTACATAATGAATCAACGTAAAATTCTTGATTCTACTAATGGTGATGGCGATAATGAAGGTAATGATTAACTATATAACTTTAACTTAATCATGAAGATGAGAATTAGTGATCATTGGTGCTTTAATTTGAATGTGCTTAAAGCTATACTAATTATTGGTATTAATAAAAATATATACCTATGTGCTTTTCTTTGTTAATTTTTCTCTTTACTTTATTACACTGTGGGGTGTGGGGCGTGGGTTGGGGCGGCGGAATGCCTTCAACGCTGGCTAGCGTTGGCCATGGTCTTATCCCCAACATACTTACTCTACATAACATACTGTAGCTGATGTTTGGTGTCTTCACAAATACAGAACCAGATACTTGCATAAATAGGTCAATTATACACAACACCTAAATCGACTTCCACTAGTTGGTCAATCAGTTAACCACATTTCAAAATGTGGAAGAAAACTGAAACAATCTCTACTGTCTATCGGTTCGTACTTCATACCATTGATATGATGTTAGGATAATAGGAACTACTGCTGATTCACATCAAGAAACTATAATGAACACTAATTTTTACATATATATAATTTTGAGTTAAATGCCATTTTAGTCCCTGTGGTTTGAGCCACTTTGCCAGTTTAGTCCAAAGGTTTGAAACGTTGCCATTTTAGTCCAACTAGTTTCAAGCGTTGTCATTTTAGTCTACTGGGTTAACTCCGTCCATTTTTTCTGTTAGCTAGAAGGGTAATTCGATCATTTTATTTGGTCGAATTGCCCTTCTAGTTAACAGAATTACATATAAATTGACCGAAATGCCCATCTACTTAACAGAATAAAGGGATGGAGTTAACCCAGTGGACTAAAATGGCAACATTTGAAACTATTTGGACTAAAATGGCAACGTTTCAAACCTTTGGACTAAACTAGCAAATTGACTCAAACCACAGGGACTAAGATGGCATTTAACTCTAAAATTTTAATATAAAATACTATTTTTTTTAAACGAGTTAATTACTATTTTCGTCCATATGGTTTGTCAAAAATCACTATTTCAGTCCATTAGTTTAAAAATTGCGATTTCAGTCCCTATGGTTTCACTTTCATAACCATTTCAGTCCCTGTGGTTTCACTTTTGTAACCATTTCAATCCATTATTCTGTTAAGTACAGGGACTAAAATGGTTACAAGGTGGACTAAAATGGTTACGAAAGTGAAACCACAGGGACTGAAATCACAATTTTTAAACTAATGGACTGAAATAGTGATTTTTGACAAACTACAGGGACGAAAACAGTAATTAACTTTTTTTAAACTAGAATGATTATATAAAATTAATATGCCAAAACAACCAATTACAAACAAGTGGGTTGTAAACCGGCAAGAAGCTGCACCTCAACCCCTTTTGAATAGCAAATTAATAACCACTACAAATCATCTGATCCATTATATCTACTGCGAACAGATGCATAGAGATCTCGGATCCATTATATAATGAAATCAACAACAAACCAATCAAACAAGAGATTAAATTTCAAAATGCCAACAAAATAACTAAAATCATGCTTGCTAACCGCTATAAATCATCAGATCCTCCACTAAACACAAACAAACTCTTCAAATCACATCAAAACATAACAACACACCGACAATTAAACAGAATAAAACTCACTGAATCCATCATGAACGAGATAGTTAAACGTGTGAGCATCACAGGAGTAAGTGAACTTATTATTGGTTGCAGGAAGCTTCTGGAGACACTGAGCAGCAATATTAACAAAATTACCGGTGAATTCAGTGTACTCTGACAAAATCACCGTTCCTCTGGCCACAAAACTGTAGATCAACGACTGTTGGCCCATGATAGACTGTAGAAACCCTAGGTAGAGATGATCACGATAGTGTTTATGGAGATGAAGGATGGAGATAACGTGAATTGGTGGAGAATTTGGTTTGCTTGAAATGAAAGTAAAGGGGGGTTTTTGTTTTTGGTGTTAACAAAGTGTGTATGGAAAATAACGGAAATGTCCAGCTGTTATCTGTTTCCAAATTTCGATTTTTTGATGATATTTATGTAATGATAGTTAACGGGTAATAACCGAAAATGGTTTTTTTTTTTAACTTTGAGTAAACTGTCATTTTGGTCCCTTTTGGCACTTTATTTTAAAAATTAAATCTTTTGAATGTGGGTCCTTGTGGTTTCAATTTTGTTGTCATTTTCATCCAAAAATCCTGTTTTTTTTTTTGTCTTTTTCTTTCGTTTTAATGAAGGGCAAAATCGTAAGATTTTTTTAATTTGTTATGATAAAACGTTAAAAGACCATTTTGCCCTTCATTAAAAGGGAAGGAAAAGACAAAAAAGTTGGATGTTAACTGAAAATTCTGAATTTGATTTTGGATGAAAATGGCAACAAAATTGAAACCACAGGGATCCAGATTCAAAAGGTTTGAGTTTTGGACTAAAGTGGCAAAAGTGACTAAACCTCAAGGACCATTTTGGCAGTTTACTCTTTATTTAGAGTAAAGTATAAGAGAATTTGTGTTGTTTTTCAAAATTTTGAATTTGGCCTCTAACTATCTAAAAGTATACTGACGTTCTCTGTGGTTTGCACTTAATAACACATTTGGTCTCCAGTCAACAAATCTAAAGGTTTTAGGAGGTCTAAGTTAAGAACTAAATGTGTTATTAAGTGCAAACCACAGAGACCAACCATGTGTTTTTGGCAAAAGTTGGGGATTGAATGCGTTACAAAGTGTAAATCGTCGGGACCATCTATGTACTTTACTATTTTATTTATTTACAGAGGTAAATGCCAAGTTGGTCCCGGTGGTTGATCTTTTTTGCGGAGTTGGTCCCAAGGCTTCAATAATTGTAGAGTTGGTCCCAGTGGTTGCAATTTCTAAACTCAGGTAGTCCTTATCACTAACCTATGTTAAGTTTTTCAGTTAAGTTAAGTATTTGTGAAATGATAGATTACCCCTTATCTTCTTCCTCCCCTTTATTAAATGATCCCACCAACACCAATACCCACAACTAGGGGTGTGCACGGTTCGGTTCGGTTCGGTTCGGTTATTAGCATTATCCATAACCGTAACCGAAGTCATCGGTTAATCAGTTCGGTTAATTCGGTTAATTTGTCGGTTTTCGGTTCGGTTCGGTTAATTTTCGGTTAGTAACCAATTCAAACAAGGGCTAATTTTTTTTTCTTAGAAATACATGTAATTGAGGTATAAATACATGAAATAGATGTATAAATACATGAAATGGATGTATAAATAAATGAAATGGAGGTATAAATGCATCAATAGATGTTTAAATAGATAAAATGGAGGTATAAATAAATGAAATGATGATATAAATAAATGAAATGAAGGCATAAATAAATGAAATAGAGGTATTATTACATGAAATGAAAATATAAAACATGAAATACATGAAATAGAGGTATAAAAGCCAGAAATATATAGAAAAATAAATGATTCGGTTCGGTTCGGTTAACCAATGATAAAAAAATATCCATTAACCGACTTTCGGTTAATTCGGTTTCAGTTAATTTCGGTTCGATTTTGTCGGTTAAGGGTTCGGTTAATGCACACCCCTACCCACAACCACCACCATCACGCACACAAACAGGTCAAGCCCAATGTTGCATATAAAATTCACAAAATCAGTCCATTTAGAAGTCTCATAAGTCGGATCAATTAGAATGACTTGCACAACTCACTCTATAAATCATTTTTACAACTCACTCACTCTGTAGCCAAAACAAGTCATCCTTAGTAACAGCAAAAACATGTGTCATCTTCTGTTTAGTCAATGGTTGGGTTGAGTATGCCATCGCAGTGGTGGGATGGTGGTGGTGGTTGTGGGTGATGGTGGTGGTGATGGTGGTGGGTAGGTGGTGGTGGTGAGATCATTTAATAAAGAGGAGGAAAAAGATTAGGGGTAAAATAGACATTTAACAAGACTTAACTAAAAAACTTAACAGTGGTCAGTGATAAGGACTACCTCAGTTAAAAAATTGCAACCACTGGGACCAACTCTGCATTTAACTCTTTATTTACATTTGTGAATGTTGGTTTATGACCGTTTTTTAATTTACGTTATTTTGTTTAGATGTGGATGCATGTTCGTTTAAATATTAGTAGTTATTAATAATACTAACTAGTTGAATTACGTGCACTATGCGAAACGAATTTAATCGGTATCGATTCGATTCGTTGTTGTACCAACAGTTGCTATAGCAATTGAAAGTGAAAACTAAGAAAGATAAAAGTTATGATATGCCCAAAAGAACATCGACACGTGTTTTACATAGATCGAAAACAATAAAAACGAATACTGATATTATTTTCTGTAACATCTATATTAGTACTGACATTTGATCGATATAGGGCCAGTTAGTTTTGTTTCTGGTACCGTAGAGGCAATCGGTATAGTTTACGACATAAAAAATACATTATCCTGAAGACAACTCACACAATAAAAAGAAGGTTTGGTTATAACGATTTCATCATACAAAAGTTGTGTAACCCAAAAAAAAAAGTCGTGTAACCCAAAAATGCATGTTTTACATCGATCGGAAAGCCATAAATAATCTATTGTTGGTACCTATAATTGGGTGGTCATGGTACCGGTATATCGACACTCGATATAACCTACATTACGAAAAAAAACTCTATTTCAAACACGACCCGGTTTCAACAAAATTGCGACCAGAACGTCCAGAAAAAGTAAATATAGCCGCATATTTGATTTTTTAGGCAACTATATGGTCAATTATGCATTGGATCATAGACAAAATCGAATTGAGAAGTAAGTCTTGGGTAATCACAAAAAAAATGAACGGACAAACAAGAAAACGCTTGATTTTTCGTTTATTTTTGTTTATTTACGTTTGTTTATGCTCGTTCATACATGTTTAAAATATTAACAAATGAACATCAACAAGAAACCCGCTTGTTTTTGTCGGAGAAAGGAAGAATAACAGAGGTAGTAAGAGCAAGAACAAACATATGAGTCAGTCTAGGGCTCATACTGATGTAACATGTTAGAACTGCAAAAAGGTTGGACATTTTAGGAATCAATGTCCATATTATAGGAAATAACTTAGCACTACAGCAGACCACTCAGAAGATAAAAGCTTTAATCCATAGTGTGGAGAGCAGTGTGGATTACTGGGTCACGGAATTTAGTTTTCATTTCACACTACCCACAATAGTGAAACATTGCAGAATTTGAAAGAATGTGATTTTGATAAGGTAAGACTAGCGAACTATGATGTTCTTAATATCACGATCATGGGTCGCATGGATTTTGCTACTTTGGCAATTCCTCGACTTTAAAGGATGTCAAGGTGATTCCAAGCTTAAAGATACAATTGATTTTCTGTTAGGCAGTTGGGTGAACAAGGACATTAGGTTAAATTTGGGAACGAGTAGCGGAAAACTGATAAAAGTAATGTTGTCATAGTTCGTGGAAGAAAAATGGGTTCGCTTTACATTGTTAATTTACCGTCTGATTGCAACCCTTGGACTTAGGTCACATCAACCAAACCATGTAAATCACGCGTATTCATTGTCGTTTATTTTTTATATTGTAGTTCAGTTCGTGTTTGTGTGTGGTGCAATACCCAAATCCATGACAAAATATAAGTAAGAAGGTGTATGGTGAAGACATTTATATTAAGGCAAAGATTAAGTCAAAGTAATCTAAGTATATATAATTTCTATTCACTATTACCATTTGGTCTCATTTGTATAATATCAAATTGTGTGTTATATACAATTTAAACTTATAAATTGTAAATCTGGTGAATTTAGCACTCATAAATAAGTTTCTTAAAGTGTGAAACACTATAACATTAGAAGCTTTTGATAGTGAGTTTGAAGCCAAGTAAGTTATGTCACTTTGCTGGAAGGACTTATTTTTTGGTCTCATCAATGATCTGCAAAATGTGTGCTGATTTTAGGAAGTTTGTGTTAATAGCATTAGGGGTGTTCATTATATTCCATCACCCATCACACTATCACATCCAATCACCATTTGACACCTTATTCTATCGTATTCAATCACATTTCACTCATCACACTTCCAACACTCATCATATTTCATCATTAACTTCTTTTTGTTTTTAAATAAAATATTATATAAAATTAAATAAACTAAGGCTAAAACAACTTCTTTACATTCCCTCAAATTTATTCCATTCACCTTCTTGTTTTTTTTTTTCATTTCATTAGCTCTCTCACCTTTCATCACCAACACCGCCCACCACAATCACCACCCTCCACACCGTCACCACCACCCATCACTGTCGTCACCACCGCTCGTCGTTGCCGCCAACTGCTACTCTCCACCGCTAGTCGCCGCTGACGCCGTCACCACCACCGCCACCCCCACCCACCTACGACTGCCAATGCCACCCACCATCGTTGCTGCTCCCACCCACCACCATCGCTACCCACCACTACCAGCCGTTACCGATTTTATTCCCATGTCTTTTCCTGTCTACCAAACGACACAATGTAATGATTCATTTCATCACCACATGGTAACCAAACAAGACCATGTAATGATAATGATCTATTTCATACCTTTGTGTCCATTCCATTAACTCATCCATTCAATTCCCTCATCAATTTCATTACCCAACCTTTTGTGCGATTTACATTCGATAGTCTCATGTTCTAATGGTATATACTAACCCAAACCCTTTTTTTTACTTGGACACTATCATAACTTTCTTAAATAAATTATACAAAACTTAATATTTAAGAAACTACCAAGCTCAAATATTTTCCCAGCAAGAAGATGCAACAGGTGGCCATTGAAGGTCACTTGTTCCTTGGTTGACATGTCAATCCACTACAGAAAAAGTCCACTTGACCAACTAAACTAATCTATTTTAGTCGACTAACTTTTATATCATCATTATTATTTTCTTTACTATATTTATAAAATAACAGGTGTTCAATTTTATAGCTGCATCATGTGATTTATACTTTTAACAAGTGAAATTATATGATTTTTTTTTCATTAAATGTAGTTGCTTTTTTAAACATATGATTTGACATTTGAGCATCAGTTTCATCTATAAATAAATAGTGGAATAATGGTTGAATATGGTAGGATGGGTAATTGGTCAAATTTAATAAAAGTCGGTTGGTCAAGTTGAATAGTCATTGAACCTTTTTTCGGTATACTTTATAATTACTGTTTTCGTCCCTAAGGTTTGTCAAAAATAACGGTTTCAGTCCATTAGTTTAAAAATTGCGATTTCAGTCCATTAGTTTCATTTTCGTAACCATTTCAGTCCACTAACTTAACTCCATCCATTTATTTTGTTAACTTTGGGTGAAATTACCAAATTACCCCTGCTAACTTAACAAATTGTAATAAAAAAATTCTAAAAAATCTAAAAATAAAAAAAATTCCAAAAAATTCAAAAAAATCAAAAGAATTCCAAAAAATCTAAAAATAAAAAAAAATTTAAAAAATCATAAAAATTCTAAAAAATCCAAAATGTTTCATTAAATGTTTCGACGCGAACCGTTTCGACCCGTAACGTTTCGAGCCGAACCGTTTCGACGCGAACCGTTTCGGCCCGTACCGTTTCGACGCGAACCGTTTCGACGCGAACCGTTTCGACCCGTACCGTTTCGACCCGTACCGTACCGTTCCGAACCGTTTCGACGCGAACCGTTTCGAGCCGAACCGTTTCGACCCGTACCGTTTCATTAAATGTTTCGAACCCGAACCGTTTCGACACGGTTCGAAACGGTACGGCTCGAAACGGTTCGCGTCAAAACGGTACGGGTCGAAACGGTTCGCGTCGAAACGGTTCGCGTCGAAACGGTACGGGTTGAAACGGTTCGCGTCGAAACGGTTCGGCTCGAAACGGTACGGGTCAAAACGGTTCGCGTCGAAACGGTTCGCGTCGAAACGGTATGGGTCGAAACGGTTCGCGTCGAAACGGTTCGGCTCGAAACGGTACGGGTCGAAACGGTTCGCGTCGAAACGGTTCGCGTCGAAACGGTTCGGCTCGAAACGGTACGGGTCGAAACGGTTCAGCTCGAAACGGTTCGGGTTCGAAACATTTAATGAAACATTTTGGATTTTTTAGAATTTTTTTGGATTTTTTAGAATTTTTATGATTTTTTAAAATTTTTTTGATTTTTAGATTTTTTGGAATTTTTTTGATTTTTAGATTTTTTAGAATTTTTTTTATTACAATTTGTTAAGTTAGCAGGGGTAATTTGGTAATTTCACCCAAAGTTAACAAAATAAATGGATGGAGTTAAGTTAGTTGACTGAAATGGTTACGAAAATGAAACTAATGGACTGAAATCGCAATTTTTAAACTAATGGACTGAAACCGTTATTTTTGACAAACCTCAGGGACGAAAACAGTAATTAACTCTTATATTTATTTTCGAGTAAAATGCACGGGTAGTCTCTGTGGTTTGGTAAAATTTCACCTTTAGTCCTCAACTTTTCAAAATTACACTCTTAGTCCTTGTGGTTTGACAAGTTGTTACTCGGATAGTCCCCAAAGCGGATGGAGGTTAGTTTTTCTGGTTAATTGTGTGTGAAATGACAAGGACTATCCGAGTAACAACTTGTCAAACCATAGGGACTATCCGAGTAACAACTTGTCAAACCACATGAACTATCTAAGTAACCTTCATCCGCTTTAGGGACTATCCGGGTAACAACTTGTCAAAACACAGGGACTAAGAGTGTAATTCTGAAAAGTTGGGGACTAAATGTGAAATTTCATCAAACCACAAGGACTATCCGTGCATTTTACTCTTTATTTTCTCTTTAATAAGTTCTCTTTACTAACTAATAATGACAATCCAGGCCTAGTGTAGGAGGAGGCTTGAGTTTTCCAATGGAGACTCAAGTTCAATTCTTACTTGTGTCATAATGGGGTGGATATAGGCAATGGAGGATTTGGAGTAGGCCTTGTGTGAGGTTGTCAGTTCGATTCCCGAGCCCAATCGGGTTTTCGTCCAACCGTGTGTTACGTCAGAGAGTTCTGCTCTTGTGGTGGCACAACGACTGTCAAGTGGCAGCCGACGGTATAGTTTCCCGGGGGAACGCCCAAAAAAGCTAAACTTTGAAGCCAGCATGGACCCGGTTAGGACAACATAGTCTGGCCAAAGTGAGGCAATACGGGGCTCTCATATTTGGATAGTCTGGCCAAAGTGAGGCAATACGGGGCTCTCATTTTGTCAACTTCTTTCACTATCAAAACCAGCAACACCACTAACAATATCGGCTGACCGTCCAATTGCTAATCTCATCATCAATTATCAAACCCAGATTCTCTTCGTAAAACAATCTCAATACAATATCAATGAGTCAACAATCACAAACCAACAAGGCTATTCTTCAACAACTGCAAACTTCATCTTCGTTTATTATCTCGGCCACATCAGCCGCTGTAAACAACTGCAAATCCGAAATCGTACTGATCCAGCTATGAATCTATTTTTTCTTTGTTTCGAACAAAAGAGATAAGCCGAAACTGCGGAACAGCAGATCTGCGGAACAACAATGATTGATTTATAAAGAACAGATTTGATTTTACCGAATAACAATCGAAATCAGTACATAATCGGTCTAAAACACATCTCGTATAGAAGAAACAAGTGCAGATTTCAACAAACAGAGAGAAAGGTGGGGGGTGGGTAGGGTTGAGGTGGGGGTGTTTTGTTTTTATAGAGTGAAGAAGATGAAGGGTAAATTTGTCATTTTACATCCACTTAACGGAGAAAACTAACCGTCATCCACTCCAGAGACTATCCGAGTAACAAACTGTCAAATCACAAAAAGCACCGGTGTAATTTCCAAAAGTTGGGGACTATAGGTGTTATTTTGCAAAACTACTGGGACTATCCGTGCATTTTACTCTTTGATAAATCTTTAACTGCACACAATTTGTTTTGGTAGAATATTAAAAAATTGTAGTAATTCTTTAATGAGTAAATTACAAAAATCGTCCTTTATGTTGACACTAGATTGCAAAGTGTGTCTTTTGTCTTCAAAAAGTACAATAAACATACTCGATGTTTGCAAATACTTGCATGTTACGTCCTTTAACCCTAACTCAGTTAATTTTCATAGTTAAATCTGATCAAATGGACCCTACATGAGGGTATTTTAGTCATTTTACTCTAAATGCTAAAATAAATAATAATAAAGAACAATAAACAAAATAATTATGTTTAAAATTTTATACATACGTATATATTATAAATAATATATACACAAACAATACATACAATCCCCCTCTCTACCCTATCCCCACCACAACCACCACCACCACCACCACCAACCACCACCACCACCACCCCCCATCACCATTTTGCAATCGTCTCACATGCTTTTTCTATAAAAGGAAACTGCAAATAGTATGATGACAATTTCAACAAATTAAATAAAATCATTTTCATGGCAAAAGCCGGTTCAGGAGCAAACAAATTAAATTACCAGCTAGACTTGAATGAAAAAATCATCATTTTTTTTATCCACTTCTGATTCCCATGTTTTACTCTTGCAATAATGGATTTTGCAATAACGGATTCTAGTAAACATGAATAAAACTGGTCCAGACCGATGCTTCATCTGGAAGTATCTGAAATTGGCAAACTAAAACAACACGCAACCCTCCTGCCACCAGCGGATCTTCGTTTCAGGTAACCAAATTTGGGAAATTAAATCTAGGGTTAGGGTTCTTATGAATTAGAGTGGCGGTTGTCGAATTTGGAGTGGTCGTTATCGGATTTGGAGTGGGATTGTCAGATTTGGTGGGTGGTTGTCGTATTAGGTGGGTTGCTATTAGATTTGGCAATGGTGGTGCTAGGGCGATGGTTTATGGTAGTGATGTGTACAAAAGTTGTAGATTTGGTGAGTTGGATGGGATTTGACAGGGGTGGTGCTAGGGCGGTGAGGTGGGAGTGGTGGTGGCTAATGGTGGCGGTGTACGGTGGTTGAGGTGGGAGTGGTGGTGGTGGTAGATGATAAGAAAGAGTTAAGTAGAGAGAGAATTTCTGTAGAGAGAAGAAGTATGTATATGATATAATATTTTGTTTTATTTATTAAAATGTATTTTAATAAATAGGTAAAAAGAAAGACTAAAATACCCTTATGTTACTTAATTTAACAAAAAAAAAAAAATAACTGAGTTAGGGTTAAAGGACGTAATGTGCAAGGATTTGCAAACATCAAGTATGTTTTTTGTACTTTTTGAAGACAAAGGATATAGTTTGTAATCTTGTGTCAACACAAAGGACGATTAATTCTGGCCGTGGAATATGAATTGCTTGTTTTATGCTTATGCTTATGCTTAGTATATATTAAACTATTTGATTATAAATTCTTGATTATGGTAAATATTTGATATCAGCAAAATTTAATATATTTATTCTTTAAACCACATCATCTTTCTACCGGCATTCTAATAAAAAGGGACCAACTCATGTAGAGGTTGTAGAACTATATCCAGAAATGATGCAGTACTACTCTTAATGTGAATCGATAAAATATAATGGTAAAATAGTCATTTTATAATTTATTATTAATAAAATAACTCATAATGGGTAATTTTGTAATTTTATTTATTAAAGAAGGGGATATATGTAATTTTTTTTAGTTGGGTAAATATGCAATGAAGAAGATTTAGAGGGGGACATATGCAATTCACCATTTTTTTTTAATTACTCAAACTTTTGTCTTATTAGTGACCAACTTAATATTAGATCACCAACGAACATAGCCTAATGTTACAAGTTTTAAGATATGATACTATTTATAATTTAAAAAAGTTTGATTTTGATGTAATAACTTGTAAAATTTGACTGCATGTGAAACGTTTTTGACAGTTTATATAGAATGACAAAAACTCATACATAACACACATAACTAATACATATATTGTTCCTAAGACCACCCGTAGTGGTTCCATTTGGGGCGTTTTTTGTGCCTGAAAACGCCAAATCACGCCAGGGATCCACCCCCTGGGCGTGTTTGGCTTGTTTTTTTTTGTTTTCGCGTGATTCAAATCACGCTCTGAACATTTTGAGTTGGCCAATAACATTTAATCTTCCTTTTTTAGTCCAATATTTTTTTTTTGTTGGTTTTTTTAAATTCTTTACACCCTTTTAACATAATGCCTACATCCCCACTACATCCATTTTAGAAAGAAAAAAAAAAGCCCAATAAAACCCCTTGCTGACTGTACTACCACATGGCGGAAAACGCCCAAGGGTGAGGGCATTATTCAACTTTACCAATTACCACTACGCATGTTCTAAGAACTAAGAAGATGCATACTCGCTAACTCTTGGCAATTGAACCAAGTTGATATAACTTTCATATCAAGCATTGTAGCATTATATTCATCATAAAACGAAGGAATATTGGATTTTAATAATCTCAACTATTCGTCGTTGGCTGCCAACAGTCTCAACTTTAAAAATAACCACTGGCAGTCCTAACTTTTAACATATTGGCTTCCAATGGACCCTGACTAACAGAACCCTAACGTCGTTAGTCTCCGGTCACAGGAAAAACGTTTTTTGGCTGGAAAACTCATTTTTCGCCGGAAAACTCAACATTTTTGCCCCGAACATCTTTGTAACCTTATTATGAACCTTTGAGAACCTTTTTCTAGTAAAAGCCTCAATTATTAACGTCGCCGGAAAACTCAACTTTTTGGCCGGAAAGCTCAACATTTTCATCCCAAACCTCTTTGTAACCTTAGATCGAACCTTTATAAACCTTTTTCTGGACAAAAACGGTTTTTCGGCAACCGGAGACTAACGGCGTTAGGGTTCTGTTAGTCAGGGTCCATTGGTGGCCAGTATGTCAATAGTTGGGACTGCTAGTGGTTATTTTTAAAGTTTGGACTGTTAGCGGCCAACGGCAAATAGTTGGGATTATTAAAATCCAATATTCCTAAAACGAAGGATGATAATAACAAAACTTTTTTTTTTGTCATTATGTTATATTTTTATATTACATAAGAAGGATAGGGGGCAACAAGCTTTGCTGCAAACCCTTTTGAATAGCAAACAAAATTCTATCGAAAACAAAACCTTGTTTTTTGGACGTCGAGAAATTATTTTGCACGACGTTCTGCACTCTATCTAGGAAATCGACAACTTTAGGAGCAAAGGAACCAAAAGTGTCAAAGGCAGAGTGAATGAAGACATGTTGACTCTTAGCACACGTTTTTTCATGTTTAGCAATTTTCTCTGATTCTTTCTTCAACACGGCCTGACCAGCCACAAAATGGTTTTCCCTAAGCTCAACAAGAGGGATACTTCGGTAAGGTCCACACAAGCGTGTTTCCCACCTGCCCAACTTCTGCTGGTCGAAGAGTGGACCTCCCTTCAAAGGGTATGTCTGGATATTAACATGCGTCTCTTTTTGACGGAGATCCCTGATTTTTGGACGTCGAGAAATTATTTTGCACGCTGTTCTGCACTCTATCTAGGAAACCGACAACTTTAGGGGCAAAGGAACCAAAAGTATCAAAGGCAAAGGGAATGAAGACATGTTGATTCTTAGCACACGTTTTTTCATGTTTAGCAATTTTCTCTGATTCTTTCTTTAACACATCCTGACCAGCCACAAAATGGTTTTCCCCGAGCCCAACAAGAGGGATACTTCAGTAAGGTCCACACAAGCGTGTTTCCTTCCTGCCCAACCAAACACAAGAATATCTGCTGGTTGAAGAGTGGACCTCCCTTCAAAGGGTCTATTTGGATATTCACTTGTGTCTTTTTTTGACGGAGATCCCTATTATGAAAGGTTTAAAAAACAAGTTCCGAAGGTTTTTACTAAATTTAGAAAACTTAGGTTGAGATGCTATTTAATCATGTGAAGAAACTTTTTTTATTTTTTGAAATGCGTATATTTTTTTTTTGACAATTTTTTTTTAAATTTTTAGATATGGTTTCAACACCTATTTACGGTCTGTTGTATAATTAGAACTAGTACATCTTATATGAATTATAAACGCTCTCCTCCTCTTATTTAGCTTCCTCGTGTATAATTACTGTGATAAATAAATAATTCGAATTAAATAAAAAAAATTCCGTACATCTTTTGTTAAGCTGAAGTTTTATATGCCCATTGATGAGATATCCTTATAATTGGACCAAAACCCAACAAGTAAGACCCAACCCAACTTGATTAAATCTTAATAAGCTCAAGTGAAGGATGATCCAATAGGTTTAAGGTGAAATTTGATATGCCCATTGAAGTAAATATCTTCATAATTGGACTGAAACCCAACAAGTAAGGCCCAAACCAAACTGATTCAATCTTAATAAACCCAACTCACGGCTGTTCCATTAGGTTTAAGCTAAAAGATATGGCCATTTAGAGGTGCACAAAAAAACCAGTTCCATACCCGACCTGGTGGAGCCGACCCGATAGTAGGAGGAACCGGTCCATACCGAGGTAGGAACCAGTTTCGATGGTAAAATAATTCAAACTCGGTTCCTAACGATAAAAATCATACTTTGACCGGGTATTTACTATTTTGATCGTTGGAACCGGTTTTTAGACATCCAATGTCACACCCTCAAATTCCACCTGAGGGGTTTTACCGCGAGGAGCGTGACAAACCAGGATCCAAGACACTATCCATATAGAACGACCTCTGTATGAGTAAAAATACGTTTTTTAAACCAAAGTAAGTTGCGGAAGCGTAAAGTAAATGTAATGTAAAGCAACGCGTCAAAACAAACGCCAAAAAGCTAACATAAGTAAATGTATGAATGCTAACACCAAAAATAGTTTTAAATGCTATGTTGTGCTCTTAGCCGTGATTGAGTACCTTAGCGACCTGAGAAAGACATGCAAGAACAAGTGTCAACACATAATGATGAGTGAGTTCACAGGTTTCGTTCATAGATGTAAAATAATTCGTTGTTACAGTTGTTTATAGTTTATAGCAGTGATTAACAGTTTCTTGTTATATTTGTAAGTAGCTAACCTATATGTTATGTCACTAAGCGTTCGAAACCGAAGTTGATTGTTTATGTGTTGTTTTCCTTTGATTACAAGGTCTATCACTGACCATGGCGATGTGATAGGCAAATTTAACACTCGTTCGACCATTACCGGTCAAGTTAGTGCGACTAACTCGAGTGGGGCTTGTCCGGCCCAGTAGTACTACTCAAAATTCCCTCACTATAATCCAATATTAAACGCACGAGATGAAGGACTTCCTGTGATAGTGTGCACTTTCGTGACCATAACTAATATAACAGAAACTCTAATACTAGTGACGTTACTTTACCATAACGTAAGACATTACTTCACCGTAACGTAGTACATGCTTTCTCCCCCTGTGTTTTGTAAAAGTTAAAAGAGAAGGGGCCGTGAACTCATCTTAGTTTTTCTCGGTTAGAATTTTATGACTACGAGTTTTTAGAGTTAACCACGTCCTGATACATTTACATTTTGTTATTTGTTAAATGGTTTGGACAACACATTGTGGTTTCACATATACTATCGCACCGACATTCTACAGCAAGAATCATGGCAAGTTCATGCATACACGTACCACGTAGACACACATACATGCTAATTGGAATTTATTCATGTTAGACACCCCAAGAACCCTTTATTTAATCCAATTAGATGCATACACAAACAATAACACAAAGTTCAGAACTTTCAACTTTGTATCAGTTTTAAGCTCGTTTGAGGATTTTATAAAAAATAGCAAACAGGTCAGAAAAATTACCAATAGTTTATGTGACATGTAAACTAGTCCACATTGACGTATATATTTTTCTCATGGTCTAAATGTTCACAGAAAAATAACCAAAATTCATATAGTTCATAAAGGTTAAATTCATCACATTCTGTCGACAGTTTACGGTTTATTTTATATAAAAATCTTCGTCGACCCGATTGACGAAATTCCAGTTGGAGAATTTTATAATCTCCTATTACCATCTACAGTAAAAATTTTGGACATTAACTCCAAATATTGAATACGTTATGACTCTCGTAATGGACTGCAATTTCTGCAGAAAAAATGCAGCTTCAACCTTTGTTTTTATTTAAATCTTTTGACTGACCAAAACACGTCAGAAAAATACGAATCCAATGGGGTTTGAAAGCTATTTCCGTAAACTTCGTTTTATACTCAAGAACCATTCGATTTCGTTATGTTTTGACCAAGAAACAACCGATACAAATCGGCTCAAAAATCTACGCAGAAGCTTAAATTCTTTCAGCTCTTATTAAAACGTGTTCATGATCTTTTTAACGTGTTTTCGGGTATTCAAAACAAGAACATAACATCATGGATCAGTTCTAATACATATATCTATCAAGATCATCCTATCATGCAAAAACCTAATCAAGTTTATCAACAATTCAAACAAATTCATGAAATCCAATTTCACCACAAATCCTAGAATCATAATTTCTCAAATCTCTAATGTTCACTACAATACCAATGATCATGCATACACACATAAGCTCATGTAATCAATCAAGAAACCACACCTTATTTATCAAATAACATAGGAAGGATAATTACCTAGAGAGAGAGAGCACAAGAGTGATAGAAATTGCTTGAGAGAGTAAGAGAGCCGAGAGATGAAGAATCGATGATGATGATGATGTGTGTATGTTTGTGCATTCGTAGGAGGGCAGGGGCGATTAGGGTTGGGATTTGTTATATTTAAAAAAAAAAACAAAGTTACTCATGTAATCCCTCATGTTTCTAGTAAAACCTTTCCAGTCCCTTAGGTTTACAAAACCCAAACTTGGGTGGAAAGTTATACATATAACTTTACGTGTTTAGACCAAACAAGTCCCTCATGTTTACAAGTTCTCAAATCTTGCGTAGGAAGTTAACCAACTTATCTTAAGTGTATGTACGAGATTAGTCCTCATAATTTAGGTTAATCCCATAAGTTATAATTTGCATGTTTAATATAATTGCACGTCTAATATAATTATGTTTGCGGGCATTCTATAAATCGTAAAGATTTAACAGAGAAAGTTAACGGCGTTAACCTGAAAGTACGGGATATCACGTTATCCCCATATTAAAGGATTTTTTGTCCCGAAAATTAAGGAAGATTGAGTTGTATCGCTAAGTTTGAATGGAATTTTCCAGGCTGTCATATCCAAAATCACTTGAAAGACAACATTTTATGACACGCATTAGTATCACAAGATTATAAACCCTTTGATTGAATTGGTAAACCATGTTTATGCTAGATTATTATTAGTTAAAAATTCATCAAAATATGTATTTTTTTAATTTTTTTAATATAGATAAACAAATCAATGTTATATAGTGATTTATGAATATAAAATAGTATTTTTTTAGTGTCGTGGGACATATGTGTATGTGTGTGACTTTAATAATAATACTTATTGGTATGACTTTTAGGTTATAAGGGTGAGAGGGGCACTCCCCTCTTAGGGGAGTCCTCTCTCTTACGCACACCCAATCAGGTTATGCCACGTCAACTCCCCTCTTAAACTCCCCTCGCACCCCAATTTGATGGCGGCACTCCCCTCTTAGGGGAATTGTTTTTTTATTCAAAAAAAAAAAAAAAATTGATTGGTTTGAAAAGAGGGTGGCCCACCATCTTCCCCTCTCCTTCATCGGTGAACAAGCACCGAACCAACTTCCCGAATTGGGTCACCGCAGGGATGGCGGCGGTGTTCCCGCTGGGGGAATTGGGTCACCGCGTCCACTCTCCGCTGGTGCCCCGTATACCCTAAAGAACAAAATATTATTGAGTTAATATTTTGACAGACAGAGAATAAATATAGTGTACAATTTTAGTAATAGTCAAAACCTTGGAGGTCAAGTTCATTGACTTTGTTGACACTGATATCCATGCAGGGGTTGTCTACCAAGAAATATGGAGCTAATTATTTTTTAACTAATTTGATAATTTTAAACTCATACGACAAGATCATTTTAAGTAATATAAGATAATAATATAACTTCTATTAATCTTATAATCATTTTTTATGTAAGAACTTGGTGAAACAAAGTCATTATGAATTTGTCAATTGAAAATTTATCACAAAACTGTGAAATCATCATATAACTAGAATATAGTGTTATCATATTTTCTATGTATTTTTGTGTAACGAGTTGTTGCTCAACCAATTTGATTTTTCAAATTTCACCTTGAACATTCGTTACATTACGTAAAGTCAATAGAATAGTATACTTTTTATTGTCACCAATCAAAATGCATTTTATTCAATTGTTCTAAAACCAATTAATCTACCCCTAAAGCATAAATAATATGTCCATTGACCTGGTTTGACAATGCAATTTCACTAACTTGGATTATTCCATAACTAAACTTGTGCAATGATTTACTGACAAATGTTACATTATTACTAAACCATTAGAAATGCTTCCTTCCCACTTATTCTCGCAATACTCAAAACAAAACGAAACAAAACAAAACAAAACAAAACAAAACATAAACCTTGTTCGACCCATAGTTTAGAAACTCAAGAACAAGGAAGCTTATAAGTCTTGATGATAAATGATGCCCACACATGAGAAATAATGAATTGTTGTTCTCCCCTTTAGTGACTTGTTTCACCTTCACTAGGCTTTTACCGGATTTTTATTTTCTTAAATGACATATTTAGCCATTTCACATCCATTTCCTGGTTACTTTCTAGCAATTTGTCTTAAAAATAAAAAATCGACAAGATAACAAAATCATCATAACAACATAAATTTCATTGCATAATAAATTTATGTAAAAATGTTTAAGGCAATGTGCTGTTACATGTCACACACCCTCGGTGGTGAGGCTATACTAATGGGCGAGAGAGTAGGTCGACAACACGAGACCAATATGAGGAGCTTGAAGATACATCTAAATGCCCGATTTACATAATCGGTATCTATATTTGACATATATGATATTAAATGCAAACTATACCTACTTCTAAAATACACACCACTGCCATAGTTATGTGTTTAGCCGAGTAGGATTTGCAATTTAAAAGGGGGTGGCGGCGCAGCTTGTTGCCCGTCTACCAACCCATGATTTGTAATTTGCCTTTTATGAGTAAAAAAAATTCAAGTTTTTGTTTAATTAAGACACTAATACAACACCTTCATACCATTAGCCTACAACCTACAAGTCCTTTGATATTTGACATATAAATATACCAATACGAAAAGGACAAACAAAATAGGTTATAAAGTTACTTCATTATATGTGTTAACAACTTTCAATTATTCGTCAATTTAGCAAAGCTTTGCAAAGGGGGATAACTCGAATAATGTTGAAGGCGGATTTGGTGCAATTTAAGTTGTTCAAAAAAATATATATATTAAATACATAAAATCTTATATCTTTACAAATTCTTATACTGTTGTAAAAAAACTTTTTATTTTCTTTAAGAAGATACAGACTCGGTTATTATCGTATAAATAATCGTATTGTTTTAAACTTTAAGCTATGTAATATACATATGACATCACTAAAAAAAATTGATGTTCATTCTAGTGGCGTTTATAATGAACACAAAATACTTAATTTGAAAGCATTTATAACAATCAACATAGGTGAGACGTTTTAATTATCCAAATCTGCTTGTTCATACTAACCAAGTAACCATATTGCCTTTTATTATTATTTCGTAATACAAGCAATTAATGTACGAAACAAAATCAAATTTCAAGGTTCGAAAAAGTCAAAACTCTTACTGTTTTCCACCTTATAAATAACACCTTTGTTGTTTGTATCTCAACATATATGTTGTGAATTTGAGAACCTCCTTTTCATCTACTTTTTCTTTTGTATGATTTTATTATTGGCTCATGGCTAAGTTCAAGATTTCCTCACAAACCCTCTTCTTTCTTTGGATTGCCATCTTCTTGATCATGGCTTCTATGGCACCTCAATCACTCTCAAGAACCCTAATCTCTTCCGCTTCAATGGATCTTGATCATCACAAAAGTACCCATGATCCGAATATGACATCCTTCGTGCATTCAAGAAATCAGGGAGAGTTTGAAGCCGATGCTCATGAAGTTCCAACCGGACCAAACCCTATATCGAATAATTTGGTTGGTTGAACTTAAGAAGGATTAGTAAAGCCGAAGTCTTGAAATATCTCGGGAAATATATATAGAGTTCTTTATTATTGAATAATTGATGTTATTTGATTATTTTAGTTGTCGGTTTTTATGCTCGTAAATTATTATATATACAATGAACTAATTTCCATGTTATAAATGCGGCATGATTATTTTTTATATTTTCGTATGTTTTGCGCTTGATGCTTCTCTCATCGTCCGCCATAATCGTTTATATACAATACTTATCAACCAAACTTTACTCACAAACCAGCATTATTAATTTGAGACATTGATTAAGAAGATCTAATTGTTTGTTTATTCTATTTCTTTTAGGGTTTTATGTACTATTGTATGGTCTTGTGAAAGTTTTTAAACGAAGGGTATTGTGTTTTGAACTTTTGACCAATGCCTTTTTGTGTCTTCTCACCCAATAAAGCTGAAAATCTTATAAAAGCTGAAAATCTTCCAAGCACAGCCCACCCATAATGCCTCTATGATTAGTTACATTTATATTTATAAATTAATCATTTCAATATACTATCTTAAAAATAAAATTTAAAAGATATATATAAGTGTAAAGTTAAGTAATATATTTCAAAATTTTCGATTGTTACCTTCTAAATAAATCAAAATTTAAAAAGAATGATGTTTACATATTCATTAATTGATTTCATATTCATCACTTTCATTTCCCATTGTTGAAAAAAATCCAGTGTTTACACTTATAAATGTTTTTAATATACATTTAAAACATTTAATGACTTTTACAAAAAAGTTAATACCATTTTTATTTGAAATTTTAATTTCATACACAAATTCTTACAATTAGGCTGCATGGGTTGAGATAAAGCTCCTACGAGCTTTATCACGGCACATTAGCGTTACGTCTCCGCCATGTAGACAGTGGCTTTATAGCAACCCCCTCCCCACTCTTTAACTACCATGTAGTGGTATAAAGTCTCATAAACTACTATTAATAAAAAAAGGAAAAAAAGAGAAAAAAACAAACAATGCAAAAACATCAAATTGGTATATCAGTGACGGATTCAGAAATTTTTTTTCCTGAGAGTGCTATCTCATTTCATTTTATGTAAATTTAAATAATTTTTAAAGAACTTCCACATCAAATCTTTATTTACATATACTTAAAATTCTTTTATTATCATTTTCACTACTTATGCGATTCAAAATAATTAATTACACATTTCTCATCATTATTCATTACTTTTTTTAAAGTACATGTGTAACACAGTAGCCAATAATTATTGGGTTTTTAGAGACATTTTCATACTTTTAATAAATATGAATAGCAAAAGAAAAGGATACAAACATATGTAAAACCCGTCCACGTGACAAACATGACAATAAAATGATTAGAGCCAATCAAATAAGGTTTGTGTAGGGTTGAAAATGGAAGATATCCACGAACGACGGAACGAACCTTTTTTTTTCTTTTTTTCTACGGTACCTAATGAACCGTAAACAAAACGCATTGGTTCTATCTAATAGGATTTGAAACATTGATGGAAATGTTTCATGGGAACCTAAAATGTCATCCACTAGATGGAGAGAGGGGAAGAAGGAAATTTAAATTCTAGATTTTTACACCCTTAAGGTGGTAGGATGTAAGACTGGAAGGTATGGGGGCCGGCCCTGCCCCGGCGAGCCCCGGCGTCGCACCCCCACACCGCCTCCCTCATGGCCGTCCCGTCCTCTTCGTCACCCAGCCGACGCCTGCGACGCGCCTCTTTTCAAATCAACTAGCCGTTACAACGGCTATATTATTTAATAAAAAAAACTCCCTTTTCTATAAAAATACCCCTCTTTCACCATTTTCTTCCCACTTTCAACCCAAAACACTCTCATTTTTATACCAATCTTTTATAAAAATATATTCACCCATAATGCAATCTAATTCTAGGTGGTCCTCGTCTTCGGAAGAAGAGGAGATGTTTTACGCAAACGCTGTGCTAAGGGCGGCGAAGATTATTATGGAGGAGGAAGAGGTCTCGTTTGAAAGGTTTACCGGGCAACAACAGATTAACAAAGGCCGCCAATGTTTATCATTAATAAATTTTATCATCCTTATTCCTTCTTTCCTCATATTTATATTTTTTTCTACGATAGGAGCGCACGAGAAATTGGTGAGCTATTATTTTTCGGATGCACCCCTTTACAATGCCAAGATTTTCAGACGCAGGTTCCGAATGAGTCGCCGGTTATTCACACGCATTGCTGATGATTTGGCGAGGCAAGACCCGTTTTTTACGCAACGATACGATGCTCGTGGTTATGGAGGGTTCACCACGTTACAAAAGTGTACTGCGGCCATTCGCCAACTGGCGTACGGGACAGTGGTCAACGCTTTAGACGAGTACTTACAGATATCGGAAAGAACTACACGGGAATGTATGTATTGGTTTTGCGAAAATGTGGTGAAACTGTATAGCAAAAAATATTTGCGGAAACCAAACGCGTATGATGTTCAACAGTTGTACCAAGCTCATGAAGCACGACATGGGTTTCCGAGAATGCTCGGTAGCATTGATTGGATGCATTGGGCGTGGCATAACTGCCCGAATGCGTGGCGAGGCCAATATACGCAAGGCGATCACGGCCATCCAACGTTAATACTTGAGGCCGTGGCATCACAAGATTTGTGGATCTAGCATGCTTTCTTTGGTCTCCCCTGTTCACTTAATGACCTTAACGTGATATATGTAGGATCGTTTCACCGACCAAACGAGTCGTTCAGAAGAGTTTTTGCTCAATACGAGAGGCGGAAACAAACGTATCGAGGTAATTCAGCTTGCAATTCACTTTAAACTGTCTTTTGATTGATTTGACAAAGAATTATAGAAAGTAGACACTTCGGCAGCAGTTCGGCACTGAAACCGGAAAGTTGGAACTTCTCCAAACGAAATCATAAGGCACCAATATATAGGGTTGGCTATTTCGCATGAACAGACTCACACGAAATCAGATTTCATGCGAAATCAGTAATTTCGTGCGAAATACTCTATTCACTTATATTTGACATTTTTCTCGTACTACGTGCCCTGATCTATCTATACAAATACAAGACTTGATACAAGACAAAGTCGACAGACGTATGCACCAACAGACTCCCCCTCGGATGTTGACGAAGTCTTCGGTGTCGAGTCTTCGGTTGTCAATCCTTCAGTCTTTATCAGTCTTCTCGATCTCTCCAAAAATTCTCCATTGTAAGCATCCTCAATCAATCTCTTTCTCTTTCTCTTTCTCCCAGAATCGCAACCTGGCTCTATACTCCTCTTGATCAGGTCTCTTGATTCCTTAAGATCATCAGCATCAGCAGCTTACATCTTCAGACTCCCTCTTGATGTCATCAGACTCCCCCTTTCGATAAGCTGGGATCGCAGTCTGGAATTCACTTTTCACAGGTTCTATGATCGTAACCTGGCTTTTCTCAAACTTCATTCCTGCACAATCTCTACAACAAACATAAGTTTCACAAATTTAAAATATTGCAAATTCAGAAACCACTTTGCAGGAATTATTAAAAAAATGATTTAATCTCAGATAATCACTTATAAGAATAACATCTCTTTCTTTCTTAAACACACTCTCCCAAACCTGTTGTTCATCATGCTTAGTACTCGGAATTTTGAAACTTAGCTCTTCAACATCAGTTGTCAAAAATCTTTTTGTATTTTTTTTAAAATTTTATGCTAAAACACACTGAAAAACCTTTTGAAATTTTGATTTTAACGAAATGCAGCAAAGAAATATATACAAACAATATATTTGTGAGTTTGCGTAAGAGGATCATATCAGTTAATGAGATAAATCACCAACACCGTTAAGCTTTAAACATTTTAAGTTCTAAACGATTCACGTAGATTGTCAGTATACCGATCCACTTTAAATTTTCACAAAAATTTTAACTGTTTCGAGATACGAGATTAATGTTTTAGAGACTTAAACTTATACGCATGTCCCACCTCAGAATATACTCCCGTATCCAGATCCCAATGTTCAGTCTTACAGGTGAGTATACCTAGATGATATCTGTAAAGGGTTAAATGCGAGGGCCATGAGAGCTCAGGCTATTGCTTCCGCAAAATCAGAGAGATGATGGCTTCGACTTTTAGGTGTGTTCCCTTTAGAGAATCTTTTCTTCAACAGCACATGATTAGCATTTTGCAATGTTTCATCATTTTTATGCTGAGGGGGGTGCTATATTTCAAGCAAGCAGAAAGTATTATACGGGGACTAGGCCATTGCTTCCGCAAAATCAGAAGTCCCGGGATAATACCCCATATATCACTAAGCATAAAGACCTAGTATCTCAGAAAGAGGGACCTTTCAAACAAGATTTCGGGGGTTACCCATATATCCGAGAGATGTTCCCCACGAGATAAGTAAGTTTGAAATTTAGGTTTATATCTCGACACAATCTACTAAATGTGTAAAAACCTACTGGCACATCATCAGTGAGACCGTTTATCACTTTTAAATTTTCCAATTCTTTAGCATGCTTTGATCGTCCACTGATGTACTATCATTTCCTCTTTTTACAATGTAACACCTCGTAAAATCACGTCCAATGGTGTATTGACACGTGTAATAAACCCTAATGAAGTCAAACACTGAAATTAAGGGACTAATTTTTTGAAAAATCAAAAACTTTGATTATGAAAGGACTGGAAGTGTTATCATACCAAAACTAAGTTTCTGAATAACCTCTCACAATGATTATATTCACAAATGAGCCACTTGTCGATCGAGTGTAGCCGTTTACGTAATTAATTGAAAGTTTGCGCAATGAAGGGTTAAAAGCGTCAACATGTTAATTCTTACCTCTGAGTAACCTTTTAACAAATCGGGAGTTTCAAGATATTTGATTATACTCTCGGGGATGCCAACTATTGGCCGTCTAAGGTTTTTATGCCTATAAGTAAAGTTACGCGCAACTTTGCAAGTTAGAGGGGCTAAAAGTGTCAATATGTTTAATTATACCTCTGAATGACCTTTTAGCGAACCCAAAGCATCGTGATGTTTAATAATACTTTCAGGAATGTCTAATATGGATTAGATGAGGCTTCAATGCTATTAAATGATGAGATACGTAAGTTTTCGCAGTAGAGGGACCTAAAGCGTCAATTTTCAAATCTACGCCTTTCGGTGACCATTTAAGCAAACAGGATGGTAGTGATATTTAATTATATGCTTTGGAATGCCCATCATGAGATATGGAAGGCTTGGATGTCATTAAACGACATTTCGCGCTACTTTGCGTAATTAAAGGACTAATTGCGTCAAACTGCAAAAGTATGTCAATTCGTAGGGTATCGGACCTTCCGGAATATGACCATGAGTTAAACATACCCTATTTATCCTTTAAATAGCTTAGATATAGGCTTAGAAGTGTTTCGTGCGCAAAAATAAACTTTTAATTCATACAGGGACTAAAAGTGTCAAAAAGTGCACAAGTTTGCATTTTCGCGCATATCCCACATTCTGAATATACCCGGACACCCAAAAACTTATGTAAGCACTAAAATATTTTATTTTAGTGATTGGCTTGATAAAATTCCATTCGTCGCGTAATTTGGATCGCTTTTCGCGTCCGTCCGTGTTTCGTCGTTATTAACCGAACAACGTGGCCGTACGACCAAACGAACCGACATCCGACATTTTTTTGAGCATGTTTCATGTTCCCTATGTTTAGGCATCATTATAGAGCCTTAAAAATGGTTTAACGGGCCTTAGATGTGTCAGAAATGGCATTTGGAAGTGCAGGGGCTAAATCTGTCAACAAGTGAAAGTTGCTGTTTGCTGACCAGGTCCTTACGGACCATATGGCTGGACTCTTACAGTCCGTAAGCCATTACCCAGCATCAGAAAACAGGCAGCTTCCTGTTCCAGCCTGTTACACCGCCTCATTTTGCCATTTCTTGATTCTAGGGGCTTGTTTATTGATTTAGAAGGACCTAAGGACACTTGGGATGATCCCATAACACTTGTAGACTTGTTTGTAATGATCTAAAGGCATCAAGAACTCCTATATAAGAAACCATTGTTGCAACATTTGATCACATTCATTTGAAAACTTCACAACTTGGTTTCTGGAGGTTCTTGGAGCTCAAAACTCATTCCTAGTGATCATTAGTCGTGCTTAGGACCTTGGTAAGTATTCTAAACCTTCCCTAATTCAGTTTTGATTAGTTATTTAGCGAAAAGTCAAACCGCGTAATTAAGATTTGACTTTGTCATTAATCTTAAATTGTCCAGTCAAATTACAAATTGAAAGTACCTATGAGTTGGTAATTATGTGGGCAATAAACCCTTAAAAGGGCACCCTCTGATTCTCACTCTAAGTAGGTCAATTGTCGGGTCAAACTTGATCTTAAAAAGTCAACAGGAAGTAATTTTGCAAATAAACACATAAGTAGCAATGTAGAAGTTATACAACCTGTTTTGTCATTGATATAACTTGGTAATTAATATAAGAACATGTCCAAACATGTTCAACTCGACAATTTTCAGTTTAGGCTCAGTTCGGGATCGAAAGTCGCATAGTTTGACTCCTGTTTTGACTTTCAGTTCTGACCCGTTTGAGCATGGTTTAGAAATGCCTTAGAGCCTTATTAGGACCAAGTTTCACATAAGTATAACCCTCTGTGATTATACAACTTGGTTCATTAAGTTATCCGAGTCATATGTATATTTCCGTTAAATGCCTAAATGTTGACTATCATGCCCATTTGACCTTAAAACTAGAATTTTGGAAATGTGAGAGGACAATAATCTTTGTTACTGATTTATAAACATGTCCCCAAAATTTCACATCAGTTTGAGGTCTAGATTAAGAGTTATGCTCAATAGCGTAATTAGAACGCTTTTTATTAATTAAACGGCGTAATTAGCATATAGCCTATCTAAACCCAATCTTTTATACCAAACTTTTTACCCACTGATATAATATAATATAATATTTTGGGATTTTTGAAGATTTTTATTTATTTTAAGGCTGAGCATAACATAGAGTTCTAAGCTTATTTCGGTATTGCCGATTTTGCCCTTTCGGGCTATAAAGTGAGTTTTACAAATCCTTTTGACCCCAAACCTCTTTCTACTGATCTAATATGATAAATAAAATATTTTAAGCCTTCTGGAATAATAAAAATATCAGTCTTCCTTTGAAAACCCGGAAATGGCTCAAAATCGCCTTTTTACGCGTTTTTAACGCATAATATGTACTAAAACTATTTTAAAAATATAAGGTTTGATACCTACTGATATTTTCAGCAAATACTTATATATTAACAGTAAGTAGAAGTTTTAAACTCAGATTTCCAGTTTCGACCTTTTTAGCCTAAGTGAAATTACCAAAATGTGCCTAAGGTGCATAGTTTTGTTTTAAATGATAAATTTCACATATGTGTATTACCCTACTGTTATAACATATTAAACTAAGTGTTTTACTAATTATATCAGACCTATAACTCAGGTTAGTATTTAAACTCTTTTATAACCTTTAAAATGACCAAAATACCCCTACGGGTGTAAATTGAGTTTAAATCCGTTTTGGTCATAATAGAAGATATCTTACTGATGTCACAACATATTAAGGGCATATTAACCTAGGAAACTTGTGTATGACTCATTTGGTTACCCGTTACGCACTTTTCGCGTTCGCATCGGCTTATGTAACTAGTTTACATATATTAGCCGAAACGGGTCAAACCATATCGTTTTCACCTCAAAATCCAGAATGTGTTCAAGTTACCCATATTAAACAAGCATACAAGCTTATCGGGTCAAAACCACATTCTAAACCGGTCTTCGCTTTATCATGCGTTGAACCGTGTCATCCTTTTGAAAACTAACCGGTCTAAGTCTAAGCTTAATTAAAGACCCGTTAGGATTCTAATAGGTTATTAAAAACCTTCGTTCCAGATTAGGAGCCCAGTAAAAGCTATCTGTACTTGCTGATTTGATATACGGCTGGGATTGAATTTATATTTAGCTCAGGTAAATACTTTTAACTTATTTTCCCTTATACGGGCTTGGGGTACGGTATCTAAAATACCGCTTGGTCGGGCATTCGACCTTAATCGATTGGTGGTTAAGTATTATCGAGATGACCGTTTAAAAATATGTTTTGTTTGCTTAAACGCCTTTGGGGGGTTAATGACCATGTCCCGGATATCCTTGGCATCATTTACGAAATGGCTACGACCTAAGCACGGGGTGTAGGCGTACACCTGACAGCTACATATGTACAAAAATGGTATCCCACTTAAGGGATTCAACCTTGTGGGCATTATACCTGTGGTGTGTCTATTAATCTTTAACCCGGCACGAACCGGGCTACTGAACGCATAAGAAACATGTAATTCTTTTACAAGTATTATATTCAAATAATTATCCCAAGTTATAAAAAGTTTTGTGCCACGTGCATTCAAATCAATTTTATTAAACTTTTCAAAATGAGTCTGTTAATTGTATTTACCAGTGTAAACTGACGTATTTTACAAAAATGCTAAGTGCAGGTACTATACGTAATAGGCTGGCTACTCCAGGCATCAATAATCAAGTCTCGCAAGCTCTAGATGTTAAAGTCTGTTGAACAATGTTTCATTTTATTTTTCGATCCGCCTGTGGATCCTTTACTTTCCGTTTGTAATACTTGATATTACTTTATATCAGATTATAATATATTTATCATTTGCTTCCGCTGTGCATTAAATTGTGTTGTTTGACTATGATGATATCAACTACGTCACGGTACTCCCCACCGGGCCCACCGGCAATACGTGGAAATATCGGGGTGTGACATACAACAAGACTCATTTTTAATTTTTCAATGTTTTTGGCTTTTTCTGGTTTTATCATGTTTTTGGATTTTTCAAATTTTTGAAATTTCCTAAATTTTTACTCCCCCTAAAATCAAAATATGTTTCAATTTTGATTTTCTGAGAAAATTTGAAAACAAACTGTACAATAAAATGACAACTGTTGTAAATTACTTCAAATCGCCATCCACTTGGCATAAACAATCATAACTCCCCCTTAGAACAAACTATTTTCCCATTTGATTTCAAAACACTTAAGTTTGTTTTAATCAAAATGGTTTTTCTGGAAAATAAGTTTTGTTGATTTTACCACTTGTAAAAATGGGGATGTGATCATCACTTTGTTTTCCAATCATTTGAATGAAAGTTAAATCAAGTTCAACTTAATGACCTTGATTAACCACTTGTAGGTAAAACCTCTCTTTCAACCACTTGTCGGTTTACCAACAATTGCCACTTGTAGGTTGAAATTTCAAGATGCCGATTCCTACCCCACACTTACCAACCTGGGAGTTCCGGCAAGTCATACTAGTGAAAAAATTTCAATTTTCCAAAACAATATTTCAAGAATGATGCCGATTCATGCTCCACGATTACCAACTTGGGAGCTCCGGCAAGTCAGGTTTTTCAGTTAGAGAGATTCTCCCAAGCCTGACGGTCCTTGGGAGATTCCGAGTTGTCAACACTCGGTTTCTTTGTTTTCTTCTCATAAAATTCTTTAACCCCCTTGACCTTCTCATCAATCATTTTACTAAAAATGTTTTGCACTGTGGGGTTAAAAGCCTTTTCAACATCAAATTCTTTCTTTTCAGGAAAGAATTGATTTGAAATTTCAACTTTTCCAATTTTAGATTTCAAATTTTCAGCCCGCAATGATGGAAAATTTGCATCATCCAAAGGCGGAACTGACTTCTCTTCTTTCATAACAACTTTTGGCTCCTCTGATTTTATAGAATCAAATTCATCACCAGAACTATCACTTGAATTCTTAACAACCCATTTTTGGTTGTTAAGTTTCTCCTTTCTTTTGTAAACATCTTTCGAACATTCACCAACCTCAAAAGTTGAATTTTCAAAAACTTTAAATCTGTTTGTTGGTGGTTCGGTTTTCTCAACAATCTTTTCTTTCAGTTTACCAGAGACTCCCTGTTTTGTTTGTATTACCTTTGGACAATTCCTGGCAATGTGACCAACTGTTTTACATTGAAAACAGGTTCTCGTCTCTATCTTCTTCTGAGCAACACTTTTCTTCATTTCTTCTTGCTTCTTGGCAAGGAATTCTTTGTTGGATTGCTTTCTGAACACTTGCTCTTTTTCTTCTTCAGATGAATTTCCTGTAACAAAAACAGTTTTTGGTTTATAAATTTTCTCATTTTTATGATTTTTTGGTGGAATAAAACCCAATCCCTTCTTTTTGTAATTACCGTTATGGTTTGGTTTCTTTTGATAACCTGAACCAGATCTGTAACCCATTTTCTTGTTTAATCTTTTTTGAATTCTTGAGGTGTAAGTTTTAGGTTTTCTAGAAAGATTTACATCTTTTATTTCAGAAATATTAATTTCTGTCAGTTTAAAAACCTTTTTGATCATTTCAGTTTTAACACCTCTTATTGGAAATACCTCATCAGAATATAATTTGTCAGAATCTTTCAAAATATATGCTACTTTGATCGGTTCGTCATTCAAATTAGATTTTGATAACAAAAATTCTTTATTATAAACCCGTTTGTCCTTTTTGACTGTTGAATTTGACGTGTTGGACTCAGACTTTGACTCTGATTTGGACTCCTCCGTTTCATCCTTATCCAACACCTAATCGACCACTTTCTTTATTAACTCGGACTCATGATCAGTGTCAGACGATGTGAACGTGACATCAATGTTTTCTTGCAAATTATCTGAAGACTCAGACTCCCATAGTAAATTTGTTGCCTTTTTGACTCTTTCTGAATTTGGATTTCGAGGAGAATATCCATTTTCAACCGGGGGCGGACATTTGTTATAGACAACACTTGGTTTCTTACCAGATATCTTCACTTCATCATCTTTTCTTGTTTCAGAATTCTTCTCTTCAGAAGTCTTTTCTTCTTCAAACGTGTTCAATCCTTCCACTATCCGGTAAATCCTGACAATCACAAAAGTAGAACATGAGTAACTTTTTAACAATCTATTTACTCTCTCAGTTTCAATTCTTTGTGTTTCTAGCTTTAATTCAAGCTCAGCACACTTCTCAGTGTAATAGTTGACACTATCAAGCTGTCTCATGTATGCTCCTTTAAGTGTCTTCATTGCTATAGCTTGTTCAATGCTCGACTCGTTGTATTGATTCATGGCTTTGTTCAGGACATCATATGACTCTTTCATCCTGTTCAAGTTGTGAATCAATTCACTATTTTGCTTCTTTAAAGTCTCACAGTTTTCACAGCTCTCGGTTACTTTTTCTGCAACAGCTTCCTTTTTAACCTCAAACACTGGAATTTCTTTGTCCTGCTTCTTTATCACACAAACCTCTTCTTCAACTTTTTTACTTTGCCTGGCTAAATATTTTTTCATTTTCTCTGCCTAATAATCATCAACCATGTAATTATCACCATCATCTTTAACAATTTGAGCAACAAAAGCTTTAGCTTTTAAGATCTCTTTGTCTGGACAATAATTATCCCAGCTAAATCCTTCTGGTAATCTTTCATCATCTTGATTTATCAGACATGCTTTATTATCAGCTGGAATATATTTATCCCAACTGAAATCTTTTAATGAACTTCCATCATTTTGATTGATCAGACACGCTTTCTTTGAATCTTCAATCTCTTTCCTAGAATGAGCAGTTTGTGGCTGCTGTTGGTGATACGGCTGTTGAGCAACTTGATGATAAATCGCTTTCCGATAGTAGTCATTGTTTCCGAAAGGATTTTGAGCTCCACTAGCTTCACGGTTTGTGCACTCTCTCTTGAAATGCCCTTTTTCCCTGCAACGAAAACAAGTTACTTTAGATTTATCAAATCCTAAAGTTGAAACATTTGCATCACGAAAATCACCTCTTCCCGTAATTTGTTTAAACTTTTCGGCTCTTCTCAACACGCTTGCCAAACACCATTTTATATCCATCAATTCCATCTCCTCAGCATCAACCTGATTCGTAATCCTCTTTAGCCAACATAGGATTTCCGATCCTCCCTGCAACCAAACTTCCATACGATTCTAGCACAGTCACCAACAAAGACATATGACTTTTTGCAACTTCTTCCGAGTAGTTCTGATCATTCTCAAGATTTAATGCAATATTGCATTGAAGAACTTTCCCACTCTTTGTTGTTGAGAAATTTGGATCAAACGATGGATATGACGAAAATCCCATTTTGCTACTTGATCCTTGAGATGAACTTTCAGAAGAACTTTTTGCATTGAAGGCCGTTTCAATCTTTGGTGAAATATTGGTCTTTTCACTAACACCACTTTTGTAATACAACCCAATGTCTTGTTCTCCATCATAGTTCTTCATCCTTGCTATCTTTCTTTGTTCCATCTCTTGAGCTTCCAGTTGTTTAATAAACTCACTCACTCAATGTTAGCTTGTCAAAATCTGGTTTATTTTTCAACATCATAAGATACGTGCCCCAAGTATCGTGTGGCAAGGCATCAGCCAACTTTTCAATCAGTTCATCATTATCTTTTCTGATGTTTAATCTGTTCATATTCTTCAACAAATTGCAATATCTTTCAATGATCTGTTTTGTATTTTCAGTTCTCAATCCACGGAAAAGATCAAATTCTTTCTTCATAAGCGACTTTTTGTTCTTGAGCATTTCATCACTACCAAGAAACTTTGATTCTACATCTGTCCATATCGAATGTGCACTTCCATTGTGTTGAAGTAGAATCAGAATGTCTTCTTTAATGGCTTGCTGCAAACGACTAACCATCATTTTTCATCTTTGTATTTCCTTTTTTCATCGGATCCTAAATCTCTAATATCAATTTTCACTCCACCATTTCCGACTGGTCTAGTATATTGAGATTCAGTGTGTTCCCACGCATCTAAGTGATATGCTTGAACCCAAGTTTCAAAACGTTCAGCCCATCCACTGTATTCCTCGATACTCATGAGCTTCGGCGGTTTTTGGGTTGTCCCTGTTTCATTTTCAAGCATCGTACTTTGAACTATAGTCATCGGACTAGCAAAGGCATTATAAAACTCATTCTCCATGTTTTGGTTTTCAAACATTTACAAAACAGTCAATTTCAAACGAAATACACTTCCAAGCGAAATGACTTTTGGTGCGAAATAACCCTGTTCAAACGAAATACTGATTTGGTGCGAAATACACTGGTTTCAAGCGAAATTAGTAATTTCGTACGAAATAGCTGAATTTTCAAGCGAAATTACGTGATTTCGTACGAAATAGGTAATTTCGTATGAAATGAAGTACCCTTTTCAAACAGAATGACAATCTGGTGCGAAATAAGGCTATTTCGTGCGAAATTAGAACCGTATTTCGTGTGAAATACTGTTGATGTCATCATCTCGAGCTGTTTTTGCCAAAATTGATCAGGTTCTAAGCTGATTTTAGGTCCAATTCTTTCAAGGCTTTGTTAAAACACAGTTTCGCATATAATGTGTGAAATTCAAAGCATTTTGACCGTGAAAACTTGTTAAATTTGAAAAAGAAGGTGTAGAAATCAGATTTTGCAGCTGAATTGGTATGAACTCTTCCTCCTGAACTCTGATACCACTTGTAGGATCGTTTCACCGACCAAACGAGTCGTTCAGAAGAGTTTTTACTCAATACAAGAGGCGGAAACAAACGTATCAAGGTAATTTAGCTTGTAATTCACTTTAAACTGTCTTTTGATTGATTTGACAAAGAATTACAGAGAATGGACACTTCGGCAACAGTTCGGCACTAAAACCGGAAAGTTGGAACTTCTCCAAACGAAATCAAAAGGCACCTATATATAGGGTTGGCTATTTCGCATGAACAGACTCACACGAAATCAGATTTCATTCGAAATCAGTAATTTTGTGCGAAATACCAAGAGTTTATTTCGTACGAAATAGCAATTTGCTATTTCGTGCGAAATACTCTATTCACCTATATTTGACATTTTTCTCGTACTACGTGCCCTGATCTATCTATACAAATACAAGACTCGATACAAGACGAAGTCGACAGACGTATGCACCAACAATATACCAATCAGCGATCTTCAGCGACGTCGTAAATGGAACCGGCCCGGACACTAGTTTTTCAGTTTCTGGGGTTGAGTATAGGCGCGGTTATTATCTTGCTGACAGAATATATCCGTCTTACTCTACAATTGTCAAGACTATTCCATACCCGGAGGACGAAAAAAGAAAAAAATTCTCCAAGCGGCAAGAAAATACATCGAACGTTGTTTTTGTGTTCTAGCAAATCATTGAAACTTTAAAGGATGGCTTGAGGTTATAATCTTTATCAAAAGCTTTTTTTTTCAACCATGATAAAGTTATCATTATGTTATTTATATTTAAAAATTTATTTATCAAAATATACTTCATAATAATCGACTTTTAAAATCATGCTAATATTATATAGAAAATGAATTAAATGAAAACCTAGACTTGAGAAAAAAGAAAAAAAATATGTGAAAATCATATTATATAATAAAAAATATTTATGTAATATATAGAGTAAATTACAAGTTTTGTCCTTTATGTTTGTCTCAAATTTCAGGCGTTGTCTTTTACCTTTAAATTTGACGAGTTTTGTCCTTAATGTTTCAAAATCCTGCACGTTATGTCCTTTAGTGCAAACCCAGTTAGAATTTTCTGTTAAGTTATGTCACATGCATTACACACGAGGGTAGAACAGTCATTTCACCACCACCTCCACCCTCATATCTTCTTCCCTATTCCACCACCCTTTAAGCCACCTACCACCACCATCATCTCTGCAAAAACAACTATAATAAATCAAATTCAACTTATATTAATCAAAACTCACAATAGGATATTCACAAAATTATCAAATAAACACAAACCCCAAGTCGCAGACTACATAATAATCAATGTTTTCTCACAGTAACTATCAAGGCTACAAGAACTAATCAAATCACACAAATCCTAAGCAGAAAACTTTACTTAAAGACGAAATGAACAAATCTGCAAATCGGTTTCACCAATTTTGTATAAAGATTCAAACTTGCAGAACTTTTGAGTGAAATTGTAACAATCAAGAATCAACGCTAATGCTGGACTATTGGGGGGAATTTTTGAGGATTTTGAAAAATTTTTAAATCAAGCGAAACAATGTGAGAATTTGAACACCTTAGATTAACCCCAAATGATGCACCGGCAACCCTTGATACCCTTTATTCTTGGTGAGAGTTGAAGCCACACATGTAAATAAATAATACTTGTCTTTGATGAGAGTGGTAACGGGTGGGGGTGCATTAGAACTTGTGCCTTGATACGGTTTGAGTCCTTAGTTGGATATGAATGCGAAAAGGATAAGGGCATTTAGGTAGCCTCGTCATTGGTGTGTGCGAGTGTGGGATTTGGGGGGTTGGACCTCATAAATTATATATATGAGCATGGTTGCGAGAGGGGCGGGGGTTTGGCCATTTAGTTGCCCAATTTTGTGTCTTAAGCCTATCATTTGTTACCCCTTAGCTAGTTACCTAAAAATTTACCCGACTTGACCCGGTCTTATAGTGTTAGTAGTTGTTTAGTAGTATGTAATCATATTTGATGTTATGTTGAATGTTTGCTTTAAGTATCTTAAAAAAAAAAAAAAAAAAAAAAGAGAAAGCAATGAAAAAGAAAAAGAAATGATGTTTAATTATCTTGTATATAGTAGTTAAGTTTGGCAGTTGTTTGTTTGTTTCTTGGTGTAATAAAAGACCGGGTTAAGTTTTCGCTACTTCATATATATTCCATTTCCTACCTATACACCTAGCCACGTTACAACCTTAAAACCCCTTTGATTTGCATTCATGTTTAGCACCTGTTAGGAGAATGACCGATTTAGGTACAAGCTTATAGTTGTGAACCACCCGTTTGCCTTTTTATGTGTCTAGCTTACAATTGCTAGTGTTTACTTGTTACCGAGAGGAGAGACATAGCGAGGGGTGCGTTATTTTGGGTGTTAAGAAGGGGTTGGTAAAAGGACTACATGTTTATGCTTGGTTTATGTTGATCGCTTGTTTTGAAAATGGTTTTGATGAGTTGCTTGGGACAAGCAACGGTTAAGTGTGGGGATGTGACGGGTGGTCCATAGGACAACCCTTAATGATGTTAAAAGACGAGTTTATCCCTCACTTGATCGTGTAATTATCTTGAATTAGATAACTACAGTTGCTTATGTTTCAGGTATGTTTCGGGAGCTAAAAATGGATAAAACGCTGCTTTGGAAGGATTGGAGTGGAACGGGTCGTGCATGGAAGGAAAGAATGAACAAAACCCAAGATTCAGGGGTCCACCGTAATTTACGGTGGCCACCGTAAATTACGGTGGCCCTGAAACATGCCTAATTCCCACCGTACCACAGGCTTGATCCACCGTAACAACTTGATGTCCATCGTAATTTACGGTGGTACCGTAAATTACGGTGGAGGCGACAGACAAATGCGTAACTGCTCATTAAAACGGTTTTTAGATGTGTCTTTTGGGATTATCTCATCATTGGACATTTCTCTGGAGTGCTAGGGCGAATTTTGGCTTTGGCAAGTGTTTGTGAACAATTTCTAACAATTCGGTTTGTCTTTCGATTCATATGAACTTCAATCTTGATGTTATGATGATCCACCAAATAATGTCTGGCTAAACTTTCGGTGATCATCTTAGGTGAAGGTTTCTTATGACTTTTGTGTGATGAATCTTTATTTCTAGAATAATAGACTTGGTATGTTTGCTATGTTTATTATGGTGCATGAATGTTTGATTGTAAATTGTTAATTGGTATTGCAATTCTAGTCTAAATCGTACGTTCTTGGTGTCGTTGACAATCGAGATATCACGGGAAGGGTTAGGGTTGGATATTGGTTAATTGATCATCGGGTAATAACCTCGCGTTTATATAATCCGAGTACTTCGTTTCCCTTTTATCACAACAAACGTTTATGCATGAGTTATGTCTATGTAACTCTTTCTAGTTGGATTTGTGCACAACTGTTCATGGAAACCGAAACCTGAGATGGTCATTTTCTCCTAATCTGTTAAACAACCAATTTTGATTTGCAATTAGTCAGTAATTTAGTTTTAAAACCAAACAAACCAAACTCTTGAATTTTTTTATTTCTGCAAATTAGTTTACTTGTAGTTAAGTTGCAAAGCTATAACATCAACACATTTTCCACATACTCCCTAAGTTCGATACCCATCTACCACTATCTATTAGTTGTTATTTGGATTAAATTTGCGTGTACTACGACAGCACGTCATCGGCCGAAGGTGATTTCCGTCGATGTTGGATGGCGGTACAAGGTGATTTCCGTCAAGACTGTTGCCACCCACCTGCAACACCTTCGTCGTCGCCCCACCCACCTGCAACCAAACCCACCACAACCACCCAGCCGCCACCAAAACACCACAACAAACCTTGTATATCCGAGTCTCCGACTAATACGAATTCAGTGGGATCCTCAATGTGGCGCCGTCGTCCACCCAGACTTCATCAGAGAAAATCTATGACTGCACAGTAACTGCCACCGAATTAGAGAGGGTAGTGGAAATGATTTAGGGTTTGGGTTCTTTATTTTGGGGTTTGGGTTTGGGTTTTTTATCATGTACAGAGAGGGGGAAATGATATAGGGTTTGGGTTGGGGAAAGATTAGAGAGGGTAGTGGGACAGACATATTTACCCTCATGTGGTATGCACATGATTCTATTTAACCAAACAAATAAACTGGGTTAGGTTCAAAGGACATACTGTGCAAAATTTTGAAACGTTAAGGACAAAACTCGTCAAATTTAAAGGTAAAGGACAACGCCTGAAATTTGAGACAAACATAAAGGACAAAACTTGTAATTTACTCTAATATATATATTACTAAAAGATATTAAATTTGTGGATAAATGTTACACATGTATAACAAAATGTCGTTTAAATGTTACACATTACAAATGTTACTATAACATTCGGTTACATATGTGTAACAATAGCCTACAATTTTTTTGCGTGTTGATGCGGGAATTGGTTGGTATCGCTTTTGTTCATTACGGTTGCGACACTACTTATAGCAACTAAAATATTATTGATACCGGTAATGGTGTTGTTCGGTCGGAATCGATGTAGTACCGATATTATTGGGACGGTATAAATTCGGTTCATCATGGTAACGTTATGGTACCGACACTAAAAGATATGACCAATTCGATTTTAAACATTTTTTTTATCAAAACATTAATAAATATAAGCACATCGCAACAATATAATAATAAAATAACGAAAAAGGTAAACGACGTCAATTTATAAAAGATATTAAAGTAAATGTGAGGTAAATTTGATAACATGTACATAACCACTTATAACCCAGTTTCGAAAAAAGTCTATATTTATACCTAGATAAAATTAGACACGTCATAACGGAGTACTCGAAATCTTAAAAATATCGTATTTAAAAAGTTATGAAATAAAATAAATATGTTTAATATTAATTATAATAATCAAATATTAATAGAAATAAAAGTTGAGGTAACAACAACAATAATAATTGGTTATTGTTGAAACTTCTTTGTTTAAAAGTATAAATAGTTCTATATTTATCTTATAAACTAGTGAGTTATTACCCGCGCTTCATGGCGGATTTAAAATGTAGATAAAAATAAGCAAATCGTGAATGTGACAATAAAAAAAACCATACGGTGACGGTCTTTTCAAAAATCACGAAAAAGTTATGTTGCTGTATACACAAGCCAAGTTATTCGAACAAAATTACACCAAAATGTATATAAAAATAAACACGAAGACCACACATTACATCGGATTGGTTTAATTGTAGATAAAAAACATGTCGCAATGGTATATTTACAGATGAGCTCCAGGCGGTTTAAAAAAACGAACGATTTTAAAAAACTTTAAAAACAACTGGTCGGTCTAAAAACAGCATTACGAAAATTCATGTCAAAACGTAGATAAAAATAACTCGCGTTCAACGTTGACTTAAAAACGATTAAACTAAATTGCATGGGAGTAAACAAAGATTAAACTAAAGTGTAGGGGAAAACTAAACCGACTAAATTGTAAGGGGTGTCAACCAAAAGTTACAATAAAGTAGAGCATGTAATTTTATTTTCCTTAAAGTTAAAGGGTTGTGAAAGAAAATTTGGCTAAAAAAAATACACTAAATGACAAAACTAGGAATATTGTAGCTAGTGTTTCTAGAATTGTTATATATATTGATAATATATCTAATATCTATTTCGTGAATCAGTAATATCAAATATTATTAATATATTCTAGAGACAAAATAACACAAAGCAACTTTTTGTATACCCAAGCTTGCACCTTGTACCTTTCAGTTTTAAAAAGCGGTATAATCAACTTTTTACTATAATTTTTTTTGTCAGAATCAACCCTTTGCACAAACTCCGTTTAATTTCTTGGTTAATTCACCTCACATGAAACGCATGTGAGGGTTATTTTAGTCGTTTTCCATTCGCAAACAAAGCAAAATAAATATAAAAACGTTATATGTAACGTTCTGTATTTTTTCATTCTTTTTCATTTCATCATGTAATTCGTATTTTCATGTCAATCCCTTGTAATTCGAGACTTACTCATAATGGAAATCGTATTTTATATTATTTTTGCCTAATTATACTTGCATAATACGTAAACAATAACAAATACAAATTTTTATCCAAAATCAAGCCATACATCGAGATTATATTTTCTTCGGAATGTTAATCATACGTGAATCATTATTACACATGCTTACATACACCTTAAAACCCTAAAAATATGCTTAACATTGAGTTTATAGCATAAAATAACCAACAAAACAACTCAAGGGACTAAAAATGTTTTTTGTAATTTTGACGGTCCATGCGGACCATATGGACCTTCTTGCGGTTCGTATGGAGTGTCTTTGCAACAGAAAATGCGAAATTGATTGATTTTTGAACCAATTCTTCCTCCTAACTCCCAACCAACTCATTTAAGACCTTATCCACTTAAACCTCTTATGAATACCAACCCCTAACACTTTTACCACTCCATAATAACTCTCCAACACTCTCATGATATCAAATTCTTCCTCTTTGGGCAGAAGATTAAAGGGCCAAAATAGTGAGTTTTAAGCCACTTTTCTTCTTTCTTTTCTTCGTATCCTTCCTTGGAACACCTCTAGGGGTATTACCACTTGTTTACCAAGGTAAACAAGCATGATAAACAACCATTTTGAGGTCCAAGTTAGGATTTTTCTTGATTCTTTTTAAAACTTTTCATACATGTTCAACTTTACTTTGTTTTTGGAACATTTTCACACCAAACCAAGTCACCAACAAACTTCCATGTTGAAGGACTTGTGTTAAGGTTTAATTCCAGAAACATGAGGCTCATATGCCTCCCTTTATGTGTTTGTAAACCTCTAAGTAACCCACAAACAATAATGTGAGTGATGCCATACCAAGTCTCCAACCACACAATGTTGAAAGCACTCATCTTGATTACACCTCACTTGGTTAATTAGCAAAATAGATAGGTTAATTATGCATTTCATCACTTATATTTATGACCATCCAAATCATCAACCATGTTGGTGATTCTATGCAATGGTGAATCCTTGAGGTTAATGGACTTATCCTACATCTAATGCTTAAGAATGCTTAACTATGGTTGACTATATACTTAATAATATATGTATATAATACTTACTCCAAAAACCAAACCATTATATCAATTAATCAATGGTTGAATGTGATATGGTAAGGTGGAGAATATATTAATCGTAGATTTCCTTGTTTTGGGCTTCTAATGAGTGTTTAACACTCATGAAAAACACAAACTAAAAATAGTGTCCAAATAAGGGCCTAAATGTAACGCCTCGCGTTTTGAAACTTACGATAATTAGAAAGATTGTTTACACTCCTATTTTTAGAAACTTATATCCGTATCATATTCGTATTACACTTCCGGTTTCGTAATTCGCAACCTTAATCATGATAAACTCAATCATTTTATTTAAATTATACTTCGATTAATCGTACTTATAATACATTTCAAATCATATACATCCTTAATACTCGTTCCCCGTTCTCGTAAGCACATGCCTAATTTACACGCGAACGATCGTTATTCGTATTTTATACATGTTATATACTTCGTTATACATTTACAACACCAAATCCACACTTCTAAACTTGTTAAATACTTAAATGTATTTTAGTTACACATATTCGTTATTTTCGTGAAAACATATTCTTCTTATAAACAAGCTATCGAATAAACATGTTTTATATACTTTATACATATAAATACTTAAGTTTATATTTACAATACCTAATCTACTTTTTATACTTATTGATACTTAGTTATGTGGTGATTATACATAAAATACCCTAAAAACATCAAACAAACAAACTACAGGGACCTTTATTGTCAAAAAAACAAAAGTGACTCGGTGATACCTGGCCGCGACACGCGCCCCACACCCATGTCACTGTCCGCGACCCGCGGACGAGGTCAATCCGCACAGCTTTAACCAGCTCGCTGGTTGGTCGATTTTTCATACCAAACTCCCAACTAATTGTCTTTATTACTCACCTAACTTACAATTAACACAAACCCTAACCTCCACACTATAAATACATGTCTTCCACACTATCTTAACCCTTTACACACCCTCATTTCAATCTAAAAACCTCACAATTCTTCCGAACTTTCAAGTGTTGGCAGATTGTACACTTGCTCAAAACAGTGAGTTTTGAGCACTTTTTCTCTACTTTTCTTCATGTTTCTTGTACTAATCTACTTGGATGACCTTCAAGGATGTTATCTAAGATTCACCAAGGTGTAATCACGAGATACATCACTTATATAAGGAACCAAAGTCAGATTTATTTTTCTGATTTATATAAACTTATTGTAACTTCATTTTCTTCAACTTTTCTTCATCATTTCTTCTTCCACAAGGCTTGGAACACCTCTAGAAATGTTTCCACAGGTTTACCATGGTAAACCAAGGTGGAACAACACCATTTTGAGGTCCAAACTTTCTGTTTTGGAAGAATACTTGTTATGCTCTCATAAAACTATGTTTTCTTGATGTTATCTTGTGCCTACTTGTTCTTGAACGTATCTAAGGTTATGAGACTTGTTAGAAATAAATTCTTATGAGTTTAAGATGTGCAAACATCTCTATACTTTCTGTTTTTGTTCAATGTTCATGTGCTTTTTGTTTCTTTGCTAAAACTTGGTGGAATCTTCAACCCACCAAGCTCACAACTTAGTCTGCAGTTGTGGGTTTGTGTTGAGGTGATTTCCATCAAGTTATGAGTTTAAAAACTCTTTATTTTCAGTTTATACATAGCATAAACCAATTGTTGAAAACAAGCATGATTCATCATCTTTCATATGATGAACTTGTGACTTGTGAAGTGTGAACCATGGGAGCTTGGGCTTTCCAATCTAGTTCCACTCCTTCACTTGTGAACTTGTGTATAAACACTCAAGTGACTTCCTAGTATCAAAGTAACATAGCCCCGCCTAGCCTCCGACATTTAGGATTACCTTTCCATGTCGTGTTGGTTCACCCGGGTTAGGATTTACTTGGTCACTTGAGCATGCATTAGTTAGTTTTTAATTCTTGTTATTCATGACCCTCCGAATCATCCTTGTGATGATTTGTGTAGTGGTGAATCATACAAAGAGGTTAAGCCTCCATGCTTGACTTACATGATAATCTATGATATGTATGATGGACTTAGTTTTAGGTTAATATTATAACTATACTATAAAACATATAAATATAAGCTTAACCGAATTCTTGATGATAATCAGATCATGATTATACGTCGCAAATATAAATTATATTATCTTTATCTTTATTCCTCGTTTGTGATTCTAATGGGCATGTTAGAACCCATGAAAACACTTTAAAAACTTAGTGTCCAAACGAGTGTCTAGACGGGATATACTTTGCATACATATACTTTTATACTTAATTCCGAATCCAAACATTCCATAAACTCCAAACACCGAACACATTCATTCTCCTATTCTCATTAACTCGTCAATACACGGATAATCGGAAGGCTTTGCAATATTGTGAGTATACTTGACCTTTTTACACTTTAATGCACTTTCGGGTGTAACATGTTTTAACTATCAAAATTCACAATACACATAATCAAACTTATTCAATCACTCAATCCGCCAAACATGCTATTTGTTATGCTTAGGTCGTTTATGCTAGAATACTTTCATGCACTCTATTTGTCTTTAACTTAGCTAGCCCACCTTAACAATTATAGCGCTATAGGAGTAGCACACCACCCGAGGGGGTATTGTTAAGTCAACATACGTTACGGTCTCGATTACTTTGGTGTCGAGGGATGCACATTATACTTTACGGTCTCGTTCACTTCGGTGACGAGGGATGCACATTATTCTCGTGGACACTCGGGTTTGGCCTATAGTTATGCATGCTAGCTTCAACTTTGCATATGAATTGCCATGTTGGATTTGAGACAACCTTTTATACTTATATGCTAGTATTCCAAAATTTGTATACTCGCCAATACTTTGTATTGAACTATACTTTAAAACATGTTGCAGGATTTTGATGATGATGATGCACGGAACTTAGTAGGATGCCTAGAAACGCATTTTAAACTTTAAATACTTGTTGTATTGTAATTCATTTGTTTCAACTTGTTGTATTCGATTTCAAACAATGTAATTTATTCTTTTAGCAATGAAATGAAATTTATTATTAAATACGTGTCACGGTTTAGTGTTATGAGTAATGAGCAATCTATTTCGTCTCACTCCGATGTTTCCGCCATTGGTTGGGGTGTGACACTAAAGCAAGATATGTTTTATGTAATTTCGTACTTGTAAATTTCGTTTATATTCCAACCTCCAAAAATTCATACTCATACATCTTTGTTTGCCTTTTAGGGTAACTTTGGTGATTTCATCCTTCAAACCGCTCACTCGCATTTTGTGGAAATTCTTTGCAAAACGTGAGTTCATACTTAACCTTTTTACGCTAAAAACACTATTTGGGTTGAAACATATATCCATATTAAATACACATACACCCACATACAAACAAATTTATGCAAACATTCGATCCTTAAACATGCTTATTTGTTATGCTAATTTGTTAACCTTGCAAGCCTCGCTTAACATGTATAACGCTATAGGATTGGCACACCGACCGTTTTGTGGGTCGTTGTTAAGTTATTTTTAATGGTCTTATTACTCCAATGATAAGGTTACACTAGTGCCAAACTTTGGATTGATATTTAGTCTTTGCATGCTATTATGATACAAAATTTAGTAAACTATAAAAATGTGGATTCGAGATTTATTCATACTTATGCTATGTAAACAAACTAGATGCTCACCAACATAATTTGTGTTTACGAATACTTTATACATGTTGTAGGAAATATTTGAGGATGATATCACAAGAAAAGACTTAAGGTGCATTTAGAAATGAAATTTGAATTTATATCTATTATTGCAAAATTTAGTGTTATGTTGTCTTTGAGCAATCTATTATGTCTAGCTTCGATGCTTCCGTCATCGGTTGGGGTGTGACATTATATATAAAAGTCTATCTTTATCTCTCTATCACCCGTCTCTCTTTCTTAACTTGTTTTCTACCACAACCACCGCTTTCCACCACCATCATCCATCATCTCTTTTCTCTTTCACAGACAGGACAAGAGTAAAAAAATATACCCCCCTCTCTCTCTCTCTCTCTGAACACCCACTCTTTTTTCCTACATCTGACGCCCACACCTACGCAACTGTCAAATCCACCAAAAGCGGAACCATCTAGCATCTTCGACCCCCCACCATCATTACCACCTCATATCTTTGTCCATCTCTCTTTTTAACATACTCACATGGTGGTTGAAGTAATGGTGTACGATGGGTGGTTTAGGAGTTATGGTTAATGTGTTTGAGTCAGAAAAGGTTGAAGGTTTATAGTGGTGGTCCAATTCTTGGGTTTAATTGGTGGGGAGAGGTTTTGAAAATCAAAGAGATGAGAGAAACTAGGGTTTGGGTTTGAGCGATGGTGAGGTTTGAGCTAGGGTTTCGCATATGGTGGTTTATAGGTTGATGGTGAATGGAGGCATAGGGTGTCAAGTTGAAGGTGGTGGTCGAGTGTTGGTGGTGGTTGCAAAGGGTGGGTTTTCAGCGGTGAAGTTTGGTGACAGGAGGGGTGCGTACGATGGTGGTTAGGGCTGGTTGTTGTGCAGATCGGAAGTGGGGATAGTGTTGGTTGTTTAGTTGGTGGTGAACGGTGGTGGAAAAGGTGATGTTTTGAGGTTTATTAAAAAACAAATACTTTTTTTTAAACAGGGATGGAAAAAGACCAAAATACCCTCACATGCATTGCATGTGAGGTGACTTAACCAATAAATTAAACGAAGGTTGTGCAATAGGTTGATTTTGGCAACAAAATGATAGTAGAAGGTTGATTATAACGCTTTTTAAACTGAAAGGTTAAGGTGAAAGTTTGGATATACATAAAGGTTGATTTGTGTAATTTTGTCTATTCTAATACTCCACGAAAACGAAAAAATGTAAAGACTATGTGTTGTGACGGAGGGGGGCTTTATCAGGACTCCAGGGGAAAACGCAGAGCCATGTAATCAATCATCATTAACCTTCTTTAAATAGTGGCCCCAGTTGTAGTTCCACACCCCTAGTCCCCCCCCCCCCCCCCCTTACGCTTCCCCATGTTCACCTTCTTCACTATCTTAGTTGCTCCATGCCCACGAGGTATGCCGGCTTTGAAGGTGTGCGGGGAGGACCTCCGCACAAGCCCCGTGATTTCGAGGGGCACGCGTTTTAAAAAAAAAATCCGATATGTATATGTTATTTTTTTTAAATAGTAAACACATACCAATTCCAATATAGACTCATTTACAAATACTTTTTTATGGTTTAGAATTTAGCCCACTTGGCATTATGTTTATTGAGCCAAATACTAATTTGATTATTATTCTTTATTTTTTATGGTTTAGAATTTAGTCAACTTGGCATTAGATTTATTGAGCCCAATACTAATTTGATTATTATTATTTTTTTGTACGGCCAACAAACTCAATCCCGAGCACTCTCGGAGCACCCACTGAACAAACGGAGTACTCCGAGAGTAACCCGAGTACACCATAATAAAACATTACGGAAGCAGGGGCGCATCTTTGTAGGGGTCGGGGGCGCCCGACCCCTAGAACTTTTCGCACAGTAGTGTCCGGTATGTAGTTTTCGTATAGAATTTTTTAGGTATATACGTTTTCGACCCCCCGGTTTTATAATTTTATTAGGTGTATACGTTTTCGACCCTCCGGTTGGAAATCTCAAGCTTCGCCACTGTACGGAAGGGCATATTTTTTCAAGCTCGAACAGGATACGTGAATTCTCGGAGATGGCTCTACCCCACAAGCCTACCCAAACCTCTGCCCCATGCCCCTTCTAACGCCCCTTCATGGTGGTGTTCACACCCCACGACCTAATGAGATGACATGGTTAATACCCTCAACCAAGCCCATGACACAGCCTAATTTGTGATTTGTCTAATAAATCATAATGTTACAAATCTATAATTTTAACTATAACATTTTTTAGCATTTAATCAATTAGTTGGGTGTAATAAAGGTTCTTTATGTTTTAAATTGATAACTTAAAATTTTAAATAATTAACCCATAAAAGTTCACAAATCATAAATAAAAGAAAAATTAGTTTTTGATGGTTGCATAATTACTTTTAAGATGTTAACATGTGTGGCCAATAAACTACAACACATGTATTACCAAAGAAATGGTCGAATCGCCGGATATTAGATCTCAGCTCATCGCCCACGAGCACTATAGATTTTAGCTCATCGCCCACAAGCACTTAATCTATAGCTTATAGCTCATCGCCCACAAGCACATGACCTGTGTAGCTCTTTTATCTAAACGAGTCATACACGGGTTAAAAAGTTATAGATAGGTTGATTATGTTTTTACTCAAACTGATACTATTTAATTAAAACGTCGTAACAGGCATGACATGTTTATTAAATAGGTCAAACCAGATAATAAACGCGATTAAGATTCAAATCGCGTTTGCACATAGCTAATAGACTTGAAACATTAGACAGAAACGATATCAAGGATCCACAAAACAATGACTATGGATGTTCCAACACAACACACATTAAGAGATGAAGGGTGTTAAACAATCAAACACCAACATCCGTTCTGCAACCTGTGTATGTTGAATAATTTTTTGAATAAATTTATTCATTTTTCATCACATACAAGTTATCATTCTTAGATAGGACGGTCCAATGAAAGATCTACAGAAAAAATAGAGCACAAAACCTGTTCAGCTTTGTGCAGCATTCATGTGTCCGTATTTCTGCATCACCTTCTTCGTCGCCAGTGCTGCAGCCTCGCTGGCACGAAGGGTACCACTCGCCATAATGGCAGCAAACTCTTTGCCAATCTCTTCTTGCACTTTGTTCCTTGCATCTCCAAGAGGATCAACCACCGGTTTCTCTTGTGATGTTCCAGCTGGCACAACTGCAGGTGGGACCACGTTTTCGGTTTTTGACTTCGCATCACCACTGGTCGCACTAGCATTCGCCTTGCTTCCTGATGACGTGTCAACCTTCTTTGATACTTGAGGAGTTGAAATAACCGAAGATGGCCTAAACTGTGGAGCTTGTGGGACCGCACCTGCCCGTAATGTGGTCTCCAGATTCTGTATCATAGGCACTGCAACACATAGCAAATAGGTCGAACCGTGTTATGTTTTATCTAGGGGGCGGCAATACTTGACATGACCTGAAACCCGACACGAAAAACAGGTTTGGGTCAACTAACACCACCCGTTTAAAAAAAAACAGGTCAGGTTTGGGTTGACCCGTATTATAAACATGTCGGGTTCGGGTTGACCCGTTAACCCGTTTAACTATTTAGGAAAAAAAAACTTTTATATTTTTGTTTTGTATTTTCCGTTTCTATTTTACATGGTTAGTCATAATAATATTAGTTTTGACACATTATATCATTTATCTGTCACTCCTACAACCCTCTTAAAACCCAAAAATACGGGTTGACCCTCAACTTGTATGACTCATTGACTCGTCTAAAAATACGGGTCAAATGGGTCGGGTTCAGGTTGACCCGAATTTACATGTGTGGGGTAAGGGTTGAGATCTTTGACCCGAATAATAATAGGGGTCGGGTTCGGGTTGAACATTTCAACCCACCAACCCATTAACCCGACATGATCGACACCCCTAGTTTTATCTGTAATGGGTCAAAACAGGCGCATATAAGAAACTTACTTATAAGGGCGCCCATTGGGCTGCTCATGACTTCATTAGGGAGGTTGAGGATGTGATCAGGTATGGAGGCACCCACCAAAAACTGTGCGACCTCATTGCTAAAATTATTGCAGTTGTGTGACATTAAACTGTAGGTTTCTTGCGTGTAGCGTGGGCTTATCTCCTGTAAATACATCTCAAACATATCTTTTGGGACATGTGTGACACCAAGATCAATCACTCGGAGTGGGGTTCCGTATGGTGCTGTTCCAGCTGGAATTTGTTGGATACCATTCCCGAAATAGTATTCGGTGCCGTATACCACCACACCTGTGTGCCTGTTTTGATTAGACACACCAGGAGAAAATTTTACAAACATTTTATATGTATATTATATCCAAATAAGCTGTTTTATATGTATGCTTAACAAAAAAAAACTAAAATCCTGCTATTTTATACCTATAAAATCCAGCTATTTATATTAAAGCAGAAAAAAAAAACTAGAAAAACCTAACATTCCGCTATTTGCCCGCTATGGAGGCGCCAAAATCAATAGGACACATGAGTGCTAGGTTACGCTATTTGCTATAGCGCTCACTATGAGCGCTATTAAGAACTACTGTCATGAGCGTTACCATATAGCTTCAATAGCCTTCCCCAGAAAGGACATGGAGAGCTGGCGAGCAAGGCCTCCGCTTAAATCATACGCATGCAAAGTCACCTTGTAGCCCTCCTGTTGATAGAATTTTAAAGTGGTTATTTAATATCCTAAATTATAAAAATAGACGCAAGCAGACAAAAGTGCGATACAAATGAAAGCTGTGAATTCATATATTCTCTTTAAAAGAGTTGTTTGTACCTCAGCCATCGTGCAAATTTAAAAACGGAAGTTGTGGATGCTAAAAATTTCTTAAGTGCAAGGTCTTCACTAAAATTATTGATAGCGAGCTCTGTTAGACAAAAGAGGAATGCATTAAGAAGACAAAAAGACAATGATTAAAAAAATAACTAAAAATTATGGTTCAAGAGATGTGAATCATACAGACATATAAGACTATTCAAGTGTTAACAATTCTATGCGACTAGTTATCTTTATTAAAGCTACAGCTGCTCTAATTATGTCCTGTAAGATACCATTGTAATCCCACAAATTATTATACGTTGAATACATGGAAACTTTTAAGTTCATGCCTATTTTTCTTATATGCAAACCCGGTATGAAACTTTTACTAGCATTATAAAACAATGCACTAAAAACCTTTTTCGCACTAAAGGTAAAGGTATCTTCAAAGAAAAAACATGAAAACTCAAACATGTATGTCCTATGGTGTTTATTTAGACCGCCCGTAGTGGGCGTTTTTTTTTAAATTGCCCAAAACGCCCCTTCGCCGCCCCCCTCGGCGTGATCGGGCGTTATTCGCGAAAAAATGGTTTGTGGCGTTGTTTGAAACACGCCGGTGGGGGGGGGGGGGGGGGGGGGGGGATTCTTGGCCAATCACATTTGAGCTTCCATTTTGTGGCCAATAAGATTTTTTAAATGTTTTTTTTTTATTTTATTTTATTACAAACATAATGCCCCACAATCCCCACATCCCCACTACACCCCTTTTGTAAAAAGGCCCAATAATGTCCCATTGCTGACTGGGCTGCTACATGACGCAAAACGCCCTAGGGTGGGGCATTATTCACCCCAACGACTACGCATGGTCTTAGTGGTGCTATGGTAACTATACTGTTTTCTTTTTCAATTTTCAACATGTATGCGTAAATACCGAATCATGCAAAATGTAAGTCCATGTTCCAAACGCACTCACTCGTCTTCTTAATGCTAAAACATCTCAAGAGAAGATCTCAAAGTGATGCTAGTCTAAAAAGAAATCACATTATCACTCCTGGTCTCCGAATTTAACAGAAACTAAAAGAGCATATAAAGCTATAGAAGACTTTGACTACATGCAAATCAATATGAAAAAGACCCAAAAAAATATCCACATATCACCAGATTATGTTTATGTGTCAAATACTTCACAAATCAGTTGCAACAGAATCATAGATCTTAAAAACTGATCAAAATTCCAAGATATGTCAAACAAATGAGCACATGAAACTATTCTACGGAAACAAATATGTTAACAAATCTATCACTTGTCTTAAAGGGGACTCTGAAACTAATTTGATACTTCACAAAAAAAAAAAAAAAAAAACATCCTCAAAAAAATTGCAAATATCACGCACATTGTTGTCAACAGCGAATAGCGGACGATAGCGACAACCTACCTATACGCTAGGTAGCGATAGCGATGAAATAGCGGATACACTAGAAGAAAATTTTAAAAATATTTTATAGAGTAAACTTCCGTTTTGCTCCCTATGGTTTGGTCACTTTAACGGTTTTGCCACAAACCTTTAAAAATAGTCATTTTCCTCCAATAGTTTGCTATGGTTTTTCCAGTTTGCTCCCCGCCTCTAACTCCATCCAAATTATCTGTTTTTCCATTTTGCTCCCGTGGAAAAACCATAGCAAACTATTGGAGGAAAATGACTGTTTTTAAAGGTTTGGGGCAAAACCGTTAAAGTGACCAAACCACATGGAGCAAAACAGAAGTTTACTCTGTTTTATATGTATACTTTACCAGAAAAAATAAAAGAAAATTAAAAAAAATTACAAAAATTTCAAAATAACCAACAGACAACTGTAAACCCTAACGAATTGCAAACTACATATACTAAAATTACACATTAAATTTATCACATAACAGTTACAATTGAAACACGAATCAAGATGACTGATCAAATTCCAATAATATAAGCAGAAAATTGACAAGAAGCATACAACAATCGAACGTATATCACAAAATTTGAGGGAAAAGTAACTAGAGATCCTAAATAATTTGGAGCATAAGTAGTAAGATCAATTAACGTATAGATTTGAAGGCGTTACAGAGAAATCGAGATTAAACATACAATAATCGAATGTAAATTATGATAATATAAGAGAGAAAGATATATGGTGGTGTTGTTCATACCAGAGATTCTGGAGTCAAAGAACAGGAAACCGTTGAGCGAATTAAAAACCCAGAAGGATGACTTTTTATAGATGGATGGAGTACAAGTAATTGGCCGGTGGATCTATCACATTCTAGAATCTACCAAATACACCTTCAAATTTAAATCTTTATTTTTTATTTAGGCCCAAACTATTGGTGTGTAGATAGCCACTCATAATCCCCACCTCTAGCCGAGTTGGTTGTTGGGCCGGTGTTCTCCATTAGAGACACCGGTTCGACTCCCGGCGTAAGGCGAAAAGGTGTGGGACGTCCCAATGATGGATCGTTTCCTACCGATGCAAGGTTCGATCTGGAGGGCAACCCGGTTTTACCCAGCTGTTACCCCAGCGAGTTTTCTCGTGTGGAGGCAGTATGGTTTCCGGGCGAAGGTCAGTCAGAGCGGCAGCCGGGGCCAAATAGAACATCGCGTCTGCGAATGCTGGGCTGACGGGTAACCGTCCTTGACGGGAACCCGGTGACCAATGGTCCATGTACATATTGAAAGTCACCCTTAAAAAAAAAAGATAGCCACACTCAAAAATATGTTTTTTTTTTCTATATGCACACACTTCAGTGTCGAGCTGTGGTCAAAACGCGGCGTTTTGGTCCGGTCAACCAGACAAAGACTGATGGGTCTGTTGACCGGACCAAAACGCCGAGCTTTGGCCGCGTTAACCAGACAAAAGACTGACACCCAGTCAGTCTTTTGTCTGGTTGACAGGACCAAAACGCGGCCAAAGCTCGGTGTTTTGGTCCGGTCAACAGACCCGTCAGACACCCGTCAGTCTTTGTCTGGTTAACCGGACCAAAACACCGCGCTTTAGCCACAGCTCGACACTGCAGGGTGTGCATATAGGACAAAAAATATGTTTTTGGTGTGCCAATAGGCAAATGGGTGTGTGAATAGGTATACCCTTTATTTGTATTCATGTATAATGATTTCCAAATCAAAATGCAAGTTCCTAAACAACCCATATGGGTCGTTTGCCCGATTTACCCATCGACCGTGTTTTGGTCAACTTTAGTCCCTCGTTTAACCACAAAGGACTTTCAATAGGTATTTGACCAAAATCGCTCGTCTATTTACAATCTTATTTATGCGTACCTGGCTCGGGTCGACGTTTTGACCCGTTTTAATACCTTGTCTCAATAATTTGCTAATTCATAGCATCGCTAATACACAAGCCGTTTTATCCTGCGAGCATAAGACTCGACAAACACTTATTAGTCCTTATATGTCAAATGGTATTAGCATTACCATTTGACCCGTTTGGTCCAAACGACCAAACATTTTACGCTTAGATATAAATGGTATTTATTTACCATTTCGTTAAGTAATTCATTTCGGATTCTTCACCATTTAGTTATGTCTCTTAAATCCGTTTCTTACACGTTTGACTCAACATGGCGTATGCCGCTTGGTGTCGTTTTATATTTCGACTTTTATCCATTTATACGTGACGAAATCACCGTTTTCTCTTTTTTTAATTCGTTTAGGCTCACTTATAAAGTAGCCATTCGAAAGCTTATTTTATTTATTTCATCAAATGACCAAATTACCATTTCGACCTTTTTACCATTTAACATGGTTTTCGTCTTTTGATATGTTCCGACCCGTATCTTTTCGTGTCGGAACCATATTTCGAATATAACCTTGGTTGTATTTATAACTTATAAATAAATACATATCCTACAAAAAGGGTGTAAGCTTTACTTACCTTGCATCTCGAATACGTTTTTCCTTTATGCTTGACTCGATTTAACCCGCTTTCTTCCCAAGCTTCCACCTAGCTCGTTAAGCGTCAAACTATCAACATCATTCACAAGGTGGTTAGATTAGTCATTATAACCACGACTATTTCACCTTACGTATTTTCTATGTCAAAACTACTATTCGACTCCGTCCATGGTTAGTTTAACTTTTCAAAAGTTAACTACCCTTAATTATATGATATGTGCATATAAGCTAAATCGACTTCATAATTAAAATTTGTATTACTCCACATCACACCTAATTAGTCGAACTAGGAAATTACGCGTTTGACTCATAATTTCAACATATGAACATTCACTTAGGCATTTTAACAAACACCTTGTGGGCATAATTTATAACATCAACAATCAAGTTTCATAACCAAGCTTTAACATTAATTAGGCAAGCTCACATCACTGAAAATAGTTTGTTTTTGGTGACATGTTTAACTTGTTTACAAGCCTTCAAAAATTATGATTTTTTTATGTGACGTACTTCTCGGAGGGTTAGGCCTTGTGTCAAAATTTCAAGACCTAACTCTTTACAAAAAATTCGTAAAAATTCATTTACTAAGCTGCAATCAGATTCGTCACTTCTGACTGCAACTTACGAAAAAAATCATTTAAAATTCCTCGTTTATCCGATTGACAAAATTCCAGTTGGAGATTTTTGGAATTACCTGAAGCTACCTACAATAAAAATTTGGGATCATAATTAAATTCTTAAATTGAGTTATGACATTCGTAATGGGCTGCAAATTCTGCCAGAAAACGTAGCCTGAACCTGCGATACCGAAAAATTCATAAACATTCAATTTTCGTCAAAAAAATGCAATTCCAGTGGAGTTTTAAAGATATTTCCTGGAATTACATTTTAGACTCAAGAAACACATGTTTTTGTCACGTTTTGTCCACGTTACAGCCAATACAAATCAGCTGTAAATTCTTATCAGAAGCTGTTTGAATTCAGCTTTCAATTAAAACATGTTAATGACATTATAACACTATTTTTTAGCAATCAAAACCCTAAAAACATCACATACACGAATTTAGCATCAACAAATCTGAATTTACTTGATGGAACTCAAATTACACTAGAATAACTATCAAAATCCTAGTGTTTAACATGTTTCTACAAAACCCACTTATCACCTTCAATGGTGATTATGATTTACAAGAATTAGGCATGATTTCAACACATAATTGTCTAGGGTTCACTCCTAGACACAATATTGTTCCTATTCCATCAATATAACACTCATGCATCAACAATTTTCGAGTTCTCTATGTTCATCCAGAAATTCAAAATAGAGATTTCCTATAAAATTCACATACCTTATGACCCCCTTACAGTGGAGATCACAAATCTAAGCTCGGATTTTGTATTGGGACTGAATTGAGCCTTCAATTTGTGAGATTTATGAGAGTTAGGGTTTGGTGAGGGTTTCTTGGTCGCCCCCTGTGATTTGTACGAACCAGACACACACTTAGGTGTGTGTTTGGTGTGTTATACTTTATTTTTAATTATTTAAGTTTCACACTTTACAACTTTGGTCCCCCATCTATTATCAGGTTTTTATTTTAAGTGTTTTAACCCACTAGTATGTCACTACAAGACTTCTTTCCTAACTAGGTTATTATTATACCTAGTTAACTTATTGGGTTCCGGGAGTTATAACCCGTCTTATTTAAGTCCCGCTAAGTCGGCCTGTCATAAGCTTTGTTTTTCTCAAAACGTTTATTCTCTTTTTATTTAATATTAGGTTTAATTATTTAAATCCTAATATTTACCGGGTTAATTTTACCACTAACGGTATTTTACCCGTTCATAAATATTAACGTGGTTTGATTACCAAACTTGTTTTCGGGGTGTTACAAGTCTACCCCCCTTAAAGAGGTTTCGTCCTCGAAACCTTATTTACATAGTTCATTGGTTTAACCAAACAAACCAAGTTTCATTTTCAAGGCACCTATTTCTTTCGGTCAAAAGTTTTCATTTATATTGACGCGTACGTCTTTCATGTGTAAGGCCTAGTGGGCCGTTACTTTCAGCTTGTATCCGTTATCTTTATTGATTATTTACTTTTGCCTTTCTAGATTTCATTTGACCTTGACCGTAGTCTAAGGCTTCATTTGTTTTCTTTCGAATTATCTTCCCGACTTTATGACTTCTAACATCATTTACACGTCAGTTTGTCCTACGCTTACCATTATCCGGTTCTTACCTGTATTTCTTTACAACCCGTTACCCGGGTTCTTTATCTTAATGTTTTTAACATTATTGTTTCGCTAATTTGCGTTTTTCCTATCTACATTCCTTTACGACCCATCACATAGGTTCATTAATATTTCGCGCTTCTATTATTCGGTTTGCGCCTATTTGTACCACCAATTTCTTATACTTTATTTGTCTCGTTTGACTTATTCGTGTGAGGTTTTATCACTTATGAACGTCAAACTTCGTTCTTTATTCGACCCGTTCAACTCTAAAATAGTTGAACATAGTTATCAAAATTTTTGTTTGCAAATTCTCAACGTCTTTTAGTCATGACTCATATTCCGAGTCTTTTGACTTTCTTTTTTGCGTTCCCGTATCTCGGTTTACACATTCACCCACAATCCTACCCGTCCATCGGGTATCTTTACCGAAGTCATCGTCAAGTAACCATTCTTATATGGTTTTAGTCATCATCTTAATTTATTTGATCGTCTTAGTGAAATCCATCGCTTTTATTTAGTCAAGTCTTTTATTCTTTTATTCTACCCCTTTGACTTGTCTGTGTGAATTTCATCACTTGTGACAGTCAAACTTTATCCCTTATGCCTTAGCATTCATATTAGTTGATTTGTATTTTCATTTACTTTAATCTTTGTTGTAACAACCCTCGGTAAAACCAACACCCTCATTATATTTTGTATACCCTATTATATCTTAAAATATCCTTATGTGTCTTATATTACACCCCTTATGTGAAAACCGAGCCCGAAATACATTATAGTTTATAAAAATAAAATAAAAACCTGAATTATGAGATGAGGCGGGCCGCGTAGGACCTCACCTCAATCTCACGCGGGCCGCGCGGACTCATAAAACGCGGATACACCAGATGCCGACACGTGTCGACATCGTGGCAAGTCTACAAGCTGACCCAACTAAGCTATTATGTTGACCGGTGTTGACGCGGGCCGCGTAAGGCTTAGCCTTACCTTACGCGGGCCGCCTGAGAGTCAATATCAGCAACTATATAAAGAAGGCCTCGGGTTTCAATTTCCGTCGCTCATTCTCAATTCTCAATCTCGAATTCTCTGTTATTAGGCATATTTTGCAAGTATTATACCCCCTAATTAGCGAGGTTCTGCTCCGTTGTAAGTATTATAACCCCAGTTTCATAATAGTTACGCTGCCCGATTGATTTAGGGTTCCGTAACAACTGTCATGGTTCTGCCCGACGTAGTTGTTGGAATGCCGTCTCGGGGAGGGTATCATTAATAATTTCAAAGGGTTATGATACTAACCAATGTACATTTGTATAAATTATAGATTATACCCAGGAAACCCTTACAAGAAGCCTAAGATAGCAAAGTGAGTAATCTCCTTTTTGTTAACAGTTTTTACAAAACCTTAATTATTTTACAATATGATTAAGCGGTGATTGAGTCTTTGTAGTCTTCAATTACTGCCGGTATGTTGGGGTTTTGTATACAAAATTTACTACACCGTGAGTAGTAAGTCGAGGATGACAGTACGTTACCATTGGGACAATGAGTTAGCCAATGTGTAATATGACCCACAAGTCAGTGGATTGATAGTACCAAATGGAGAATTGTGTAGACATAAACATTGTAATCGTCCTCGATACTGTTTTAATCAATAAAATGTTTCTTGATTAAACTGGGATTCACTCACCAGTATTTTCGACTGACAAATGTTTTTAAAACGCGTTTCAGGTAACCCAATGTGACAGCCAACTAGTAGAAAGCCAGCTGGAGAGCACTAAAGGCTTGGGAATAATGTGGCTATAAAAGTTACCTAATAAACGATGTTTTAAATTAAATAAGATAGGGTTTATCCCTATAAATGTATTGTAATAAGAAACTTGGATTTTGTCCATGTAATTATTAATATAAAATATGGTGGTTTTACTCTGATAAACATTTCCTAACTACGGTCCTGATGAAAATTCCGCTGCAAGATTAAATAACCTGATACCACCACAACTGAGATCGCGTCCGCCCGTTCCCGGGAATAAGGGATCGGGGGTTGCGACAGAAGGTGGTATCAGAGCCTAGCCACTGGTCTAAGCCAAAGAAGTGTTCTGCTGATACTTGAAATTTTAAAATTTGTGTTAGGAAATAAATGACGGAAATACGTGTATAACTGTAATTATTTGTTATGTGTTATTTGACTATTTGTTAGTTTTCAGTATGAGTGATCAAGGACCATCAGACGTGAATCGTCAGTTAGCTGATTCACCTAGGAGTGAAGGTACATCATCACAGCCTGCCCTTTCAGGGTATTCTGCTGATCAGGATGAGGGAATATTTTCCTTTAGAGCTCAATCTGAAGAGCCATTTCCTAATAAGAAACGAGGACGGTTCAGTAAAGAAGCTTTTGCTCGTAGGAAGAGAATGCGAAAATTGCAACAGCAAAGGGCTTTAGCAGCCATTAAGCGAGAAACAGATGCCCATACTCAGGATATGCTTAATAGAAGCCTAGCTAATTTCCATATCCTAGCTACAACTGCTGCTGACCCAAGTCTGGAACAATTAGTAGCCCCACAACCACAAAACCCAGAACAACCCATGGAGATAGAAAATCAGGAAAACCAAGTGGAGATGCACGACTTTAATCCAGAAGAAATCCCTAGGGTGCCTGCACCGAATCCCCTAGACCCGAATTACGACCCCTGGTGGGACAACAATAGGGACTTTGTGCAACGTTACCCTATTCAGGACTATCCACCCATACAGAACATAGAAGCTTACCCAGGTATGGACCCTTTAGATCCCTATTACCATGATAACTATATTAGGGAGATATTAGAGGATCCTTACTAATTTCAGGAACTGTCACCCCCATATCAGGAAACCGCACCTCAGCTTCCAAACCCAGTCCGAGAAGCTGCACCCCCAATGAGTGCAGAAAACGTGCAAGAACTTAGGACTTTTGGGGAGGAAATTTTAGAAAGCAGTGAGAGAATGCGTCAAGTGGGAGAACGTCTCGTATGGAAATACGATGAACGTAATATGGATTTTTGGATAAATCCATATCCGTGAATGAGATGCAGGAAATGGTAGTAGTAATAAAAATATATATATATATATATTAAAATATGTGTGTACGGATGTATAGTACTATTAGTGTAATTTTCTTTCTATTGGTATTGTAATCTTTATTTATGTACTAGTGTGTAATAGACGCATAGTATATGAACATAGAGTACAAGTCGCAATGATCGACGGTTTTGGTTAAATTGCGTGTTATGTGATTTACTATATTACCTATTATTTGTGATATTAATACGGGGTAAATGTTTAAAATTCAGATGGCCGACGAAGAAAATCAAGGAAATCTGAATAACGATAATCAGAGTAACATTAACGTGGTTAATGAAAACCCAAGCATTAATAACAATGGAAATCAGATGGATAATAGTGCTATCCAACATACAGTGGCACAAGGAATTATAGACGCAATGCCATTTATTCTTCAAACGGTTCAAGAAGCGAATAATAAAAATAAACATAGCAGTAAGCGACCAATTGAACCAGAACATAGCGTGAACAATGGACCTATACTTCAAATGCCCATTCCCAAAAGAAGAAGAACTGTGCCTTACGGTTGTTCATACAAAGAATTCTGGTCCTGTAAACCAATAGAATTCTCGGGCAATGAAGAACCTATTGCAGCTCTACGCTGGATAGAAAAGACTGAGGCTGTTCTGAAAATAAGTAAATGTGCGGAAGAGGACAACATAATGTTTGCTTCCAATTTATTTAAAAATGCAGCCTTAGAATGGTGGAACACTATCCTTCAATCTAGAGGAAGTGATAGGATTTATAGTATGGATTGGGAAGAATTTAGGAATATGGTAGAAAGGAAATTCTGCCCTCCAAATGAAAAGGAGCAGACAGCAAACAAATTCCTAAACCTTAGGATGACTGGTGTAGATAGTAAGGGGTACACGAAGTTATTCTTTGAATATGCTAGAATAGTACCAACTCTTGCTTCAGCGGAACCAGTGTTAATTTCCCGTTATATTTGGGGATTAATTGGAGAGATTAGACATGTAGTCAAGGCAGCTAGACCTCAAACTATAGAAGAAACTGTAGAACTAGCCAATACCTTGACTGATGAGTTAATCCGTACTAGAGAAGAAGACGAGAGGAGAAACCTAACCCAAAGGCTTACTCAAGAATTTCGTTCTGGAAATTTCAATCGTAGGAATATGGGTTCTACCTCTGCACCATACTGCAAAGTTTGCAAGAAAAAGCACTCGGGAAAATGCTCAAATCTCTGCAATTACTGCAAGATGCCAGGACACAAGGAAGAAAATTGCAAGAGGAAATCCAGTAATGGATTATGCTACAACTGTGGAGAAAAAGGTCATATCAGGCTAAACTGTCCAAAATTGGCCCCAGCTGCAAACAACAAGAATACTAAAAATGCTAGAGCATTTGTTCTTACTGCAGATGAAGCCAAGATGATCCCAAACGTTATAGCTGGTACGTTTTTAGTTAATGATATATTTGCTAAAGTATTATTTGACTCTGGTGCAAACCAAAGTTTTATTAATACTTTGTTTTGCAAAATTCTAACTCAGTCATTAACTAAACTACCACAAGAATGTCTAGTAGAAACAGCCAATGGAGAAACTGTTAGGATTTCTGAAATCTTGCAGGGAGTAAGAATAGAAATTTTAAATCAGAAATTTATTGCAAATCTTTATCCCATGAATCTGGCAGGATTCGATGTTTTTCTAGGAATGGATTGGTTAATAGCCAATATAGCCAATATTTTGTGTGATCAAAAGTTAATTCAAATAAATTCACAAAAAGGTAAAACGATCACAATTAAAGGAGATAAGCCGTTTAGATCCACTAAATTAATTTCTGTGATGAAAACTGCAAGTTGTATAAGAAAAGGTTCTATAGTGTATTTGATTTCTATAATCACTAACACTAAAGGAAAAGAACTAAAAGATATTCCAGTAGTATCTCAGTTTTCAGATGTCTTTCCAGAAGAATTACCAGGACTACCTCCAGACAAAGAAGTTGAATTCAGAATTCACCTGCTACCAAAAACATCACCAATTGCCAAAGCACCTTATCGATTGGCACCTGCAGAAATGCAAGAATTAAAGAAACAATTAGATGAATTATTAGAAAAAGGATTCATACAGCCAAGTTCATCGCCATGGGGAGCGCCGATACTGTTCGTTAAAAAGAAAGACGGATCGATGCGTATGTGCATTGACTACCGTGAATTAAACAAAGTTACGATTAAGAATCGGTACCCATTACCAAGAATCGATGATCTGTTTGATCAACTACAAGGAGCTCGATTTTTCTCTAAAATCGATTTAAGGTCAGGATATCATCAATTAAAGGTACAGGAAGAGGACATTCCTAAGACCGCATTTAGAACAAGGTATGGTCATTATGAATTTACTGTCATGCCATTTGGTTTAACCAATGCCCCAGCTGCATTTATGGACATGATGAACCGAATATGTAAGCCATATTTGGATAAATTCATAATTGTATTTATAGATGATATTCTAATTTATTCTAAGAATAAAGAAGATCATGCAAGGCATTTGCAAACACTTTTAAGTCTATTAAGAAAAGAAAAACTTTATGCTAAGTTTTCTAAGTGCGAATTTTGGTTAGAACAGGTACAATTCCTTGGACACTTAGTCAATCATGAAGGAATTCATGTAGATCCAACAAAAATCGAGGCAATTACTAAATGGAAAACCCCTGAGTCACCAACTGAGGTTAGAAGTTTCTTAGGATTGGCTGGTTATTATAGAAGATTTATTCAAGATTTTTCTAGAATAGCCATTCCTTTAACTAAGTTAACCTGTAAATCTGTTAAGTTTGAATGGGGAGTAAAACAAGAAGAAGCCTTTAGAATTCTTAAGCAAAGATTGACCCATACACCTATATTAGCATTACCAGAAGGAACTGAAGACTTTATAGTCTACTGTGATGCTTCTAAATTAGGTTATGGATGTGTATTAATGCAACGTCAGAAAGTTATAGCTTACGCATCTAGACAACTTAAAAGTCATGAAGATAATTATTCAACCCATGATTTAGAGTTAGGAGCTATAATTTTTGCTCTTAAGATTTGGAGACATTACCTTTATGGTAGTAACTTTACCATATTCACTGATCATAAGAGTTTAAGGTATATCTTCAAGCAAAAGGAGTTGAATATGAGGCAAAGACGCTGGATGGAATTTCTTAGTGATTATGATTGTGATATCCAGTATCATGAAGGAAAAGCAGATGTAGTGGCAGATGCTTTAAGCCGAAAGTATCATGAAAAGCCAAGAAAAGTACGTTCTCTTAAATTAAATCTGCAAGTAGATTTAAATAATCAAATAAGAGAAGCACAAGAGTCAGTAATCAAGGAAGATACTGAAAAGTTAAAAGGTATGTTAAAAGAATTAAAACAAGGAACAGATGGAATTTAGAGATTCCATGAAAAGAGAATGTGAATACCTAAATTAGGAAATTTACGCCATCGTATATTAGAAGAAGCTCATAAGTCCAAATATACGATGCATCCAGGAAGTGACAAAATGTACCAGGATTTAAGGAAAAATTTCTGGTGGATAGGAATGAAAAAGGATATAGCAGCTTATGTTTCTAAATGTTTAACTTGTTCACAAGTTAAAGCTGAACATCAGAAACCTTCAGGTTTGTTACAGCAATTAGAAATGCCAGTTTGGAAATGGGAATTAATAACCATGGATTTTGTTACTAAATTACCTAAAACTAAGAAAGGAAATGATACAATCTGGGTGATTGTAGATAGACTAACCAAGTCAGCTCATTTCTTACCAATGAAGGAAACAATTAGTATGGAACAATTATCTAAATTGTATGTAAATGAAATTGTTTCTTTACATGGCATTCCTTTATCAATTGTTTCTGATAGAGATAGTCGATTTACCTCTCATTTTTGGTCAAGTTTCCAAAAGGCAATGGGAACTAAGTTAAAACTGAGCACAGCTTATCATCCTCAAACAGATGGACAAAGTGAAAGAACAATTCAGACAATGGAGGATATGCTTAGAGCTTGTGTAATTGACTTCGGAGGTAATTGGGACGATCACTTACCTTTAATAGAATTTTCTTATAATAATAGTTATCACACAAGTATCAATGCTGCACCATTTGAAGCACTTTATGGAAGAAAGTGTCGAACCCCAGTCTGTTGGGCAGAAATTGGGGAAAAGCAACTATCTGGACCTGAGATAGTGCAAGAAATAACTGACAAGATTATTCAAGTTAAGGAACGACTGAAAGCAGCACGTGATCGACAAAAGAGTTATGCCAATAACCGACGCAAACCATTGGAGTTTCAGGTAGGAGATAAAGTATTGTTGAAAGTCTCTCCTTGGAAAGGAGTGGTAAGATTCATCAAAAGAGGAAAGCTAAGTCCCAGGTATGTTGGACCCTTCAAGATTATTAGAAAAATAGGACCTGTAGCCTATCAGCTACAACTGACAGAGGAAATGGCAGGAATACATGATGTGTTTCATGTATTAAATCTTAAAAAGTGTTTAGCTGATGAATCATTGATAGTACCTCTTAAGGATATAGAGGTAAATAAACAACTCAAGTTTATAGAGAAGCCTCTACAAATTGAAGACAGAAAAGTCAAGAATCTAAAACACAAAAGACTAGTTCTAGTCAAAGTGAAGTGGGACTCCAAAAGAGGACCTGAGTATACATGGGAGCTCGAGTCAGAAATGCAAAAGAAATATCCGCATTTATTTCAATAGATCTCGAGGACGAGCTCTAAAACAAGGTGGGGAGAATGTAACAACCCTCGGTAAAACCAACACCCTCATTATATTTTGTATACCCTATTATATCTTAAAATATCCTTATGTGTCTTATATTACACCCCTTATGTGAAAACCGAGCCCGAAATACATTATAGTTTATAAAAATAAAATAAAAACCTGAATTATGAGATGAGGCGGGTCGCGTAGGACCTCACCTCAATCTCACGCGGGCCGCGCAGACTCATAAAACGCGGATACACCAGATGCCGACACGTGTCGACATCGTGGCAAGTCTACAAGCTGACCCAGCTAAGCTATTATGTTGACCGGTGTTGACGCGGGCCGCGTAAGGCTTAGCCTTACCTTACGCGGGCCGCCTGAGAGTCAATATCAGCAACTATATAAAGAAGGCCTCGGGTTTCAATTTTCGTCGCTCATTCTCAATTCTCAATCTCGAATTCTCTGTTATTAGGCATATTTTGCAAGTATTATACCCCCTAATTAGCGAAGTTCTGCTCCGTTGTAAGTATTATAACCCTAGTTTCATAATAGTTACGCTGCCCGATTGATTTAGGGTTCCGTAACAACTGTCATGGTTCTGCCCGACGTAGTTGTTGGAATGCCGTCTCGGGGAGGGTATCATTAATAATTTCAAAGGGTTATGATACTAACCAATGTACATTTGTATAAATTATAGATTATACCCAGGAAACCCTTACAAGAAGCCTAAGATAGCAAAGTGAGTAATCTCCTTTTTGTTAACAGTTTTTACAAAACCTTAATTATTTTACAATATGATTAAGCGGTGATTGAGTCTTTGTAGTCTTCAATTACTGCCGGTATGTTGGGGTTTTGTATACAAAATTTACTACACCGTGAGTAGTAAGTCGAGGATGACAGTACGTTACCATTGGGACAATGAGTTAGCCAATGTGTAATATGACCCACAAGTCAGTGGATTGATAGTACCAAATGGAGAATTGTGTAGACATAAACATTGTAATCGTCCTCGATACTGTTTTAATCAATAAAATGTTTCTTGATTAAACTGGGATTCACTCACCAGTATTTTCGACTGACAAATGTTTTTAAAACGCGTTTCAGGTAACCCAATGTGACAGCCAACTAGTAGAAAGCCAGCTGGAGAGCACTAAAGGCTTGGGAATAATGTGGCTATAAAAGTTACCTAATAAACGATGTTTTAAATTAAATAAGATAGGGTTTATCCCTATAAATGTATTGTAATAAGAAACTTGGATTTTGTCCATGTAATTATTAATATAAAATATGGTGGTTTTACTCTGATAAACATTTCCTAACTACGGTCCTGATGAAAATTCCGCTGCAAGATTAAATAACCTGATACCACCACAACTGAGATCGCGTCCGCCCGTTCCCGGGAATAAGGGATCGGGGGTTGCGACAGAAGGTGGTATCAGAGCCTAGCCACTGGTCTAAGCCAAAGAAGTGTTCTGCTGATACTTGAAATTTTAAAATTTGTGTTAGGAAATAAATGACGGAAATACGTGTATAACTGTAATTATTTGTTATGTGTTATTTGACTATTTGTTAGTTTTCAGTATGAGTGATCAAGGACCATCAGACGTGAATCGTCAGTTAGCTGATTCACCTAGGAGTGAAGGTACATCATCACAGCCTGCCCTTTCAGGGTATTCTGCTGATCAGGATGAGATAATATTTGCCTTTAGAGCTCAATCTGAAGAGCCATTTCCTAATAAGAAACGAGGATGGTTCAGTAAAGAAGCTTTTGCTCGTAGGAAGAGAATGCGAAAATTGCAACAGCAAAGGGCTTTAGCAGCCATTAAGCGAGAAACAGATGCCCATACTCAGGATATGCTTAATAGAAGCCTAGCTAATTTCCATATCCTAGCTACAACTGCTGCTGACCCAAGTCTGGAACAATTAGTAGCCCCACAACCACAAAACCCAGAACAACCCATGGAGATAGAAAATCAGGAAAACCAAGTGGAGATGCACGACTTTAATCCAGAAGAAATCACTAGGGTGCCTGCACCGAATCCCCTAGACCCGAATTACGACCCCTGGTGGGACAACAATAGGGACTTTGTGCAACGTTACCCTATTCAGGACTATCCACCCATACAGAACATAGAAGCTTACCCAAGTATGGACCCTTTAGATCCCTATTACCATGATAACTATATTAGGGAGATATTAGAGGATCCTTACCAATTTCAGGAACTGTCACCCCCATATCAGGAAACCGCACCTCAGCTTCCAAACCCAGTCCGAGAACCTGCACCCCCAATGAGTGCAGAAAACGTGCAAGAACTTAGGACTTTTGGGGAGGAAATTTTAGAAAGCAGTGAGAGAATGCGTCAAGTGGGAGAACGTCTCGTATGGAAATACGATGAACGTAATATGGATTTTTGGATAAATCCATATCCGTGAATGAGATGCAGGAAATGGTAGTAGTAATAAAAAAAAAAATATATATATATATATATATATTAAAATATGTGTGTACGGATGCATAGTACTATTAGTGTAATTTTCTTTCTATTGGTATTGTAATCTTTATTTCTGTACTAGTGTGTAATAGACGCATAGTATATGAACATAGAGTACAAGTCGCAATGATCGACGGTTTTGGTTAAATTGCGTGTTATGTGATTTACTATATTACCTATTATTTGTGATATTAATACGGGGTAAATGTTTAAAATTCAGTTGGCCGACGAAGAAAATCAAGGAAATCTGAATAACGATAATCAGAGTAACATTAACGTGGTTAATGAAAACCCAAGCATCAATAACAATGGAAATCAGATGGATAATAGTGCTATCCAACATATAGTGGCACAAGGAATTATAGACGCAATGCCATTTATTCTTCAAACGGTTCAAGAAGCGAATAATAAAAATAAACATAGCAGTAAGCGACCAATTGAACCAGAACATAGCGTGAACAATGGACCTATACTTCAAATGCCCATTCCCAAAAGAAGAAGAACCGTGCCTTACGGTTGTTCATACAAAGAATTCTGGTCCTGTAAACCAATAGAATTCTCGGGCAATGAAGAACCTATTGCAGCTCTACGCTGGATAGAAAAGACTGAGGCTGTTCTGAAAATAAGTAAATATGCGGAAGAGAACAAGATAATGTTTGCTTCCAATTTATTTAAAAATGCAGCCTTAGAATGGTGGAACACTATCCTTCAATCTAGAGGAAGTGATAGGATTTATAGTATGGATTGGGAAGAATTTAGGAATATGGTAGAAAGGAAATTCTGCCCTCCAAATGAAAAGGAGCAGATAGCAAACAAATTCCTAAACCTTAGGATGACTGGTGTAGATAGTAAGGGGTACACGAAGTTATTCTTTGAATATGCTAGAATAGTACCAACTCTTGCTTCACCGGAACCAGTGTTAATTTCCCGTTATATTTGGGGATTAATTGGAGAGATTAGACATGTAGTCAAGTTATTCCTTGATGAGTATGCTCTGCTCGTCATACCTCGGACAGTTTCACCGTCATGTCCGTCACTTGTTACACTCTCGCCATCTTCAGGTGCGAGTATCCTTCAACTAAACATTTACAAAAGTTAGTAATTTCGACATTAATAAACTCCCGTATTGTAATACAAGGCTTTTCACTATACGTGTCAACGCACGTAATTTCATCATCTATATCAATCATTTTAATTGGAGTAACGTGTATTACACGATAACCCTATGTGTTGTTTACAACACTTTAGCATGCTAAACCATTAACATACATGTACTTACCGGCTTTGTGATCAAGCCTCGAACCGAACACACTTTATTCTTTTAACCTTGAGCTCTGATTACCAACTTGTAACACCCTTGTTATTATTTTAAAGGTTTTCGTATATATAACGAAAATAAACATGTAATTACGATTAAGGATCCTTAGAAAATACGAGTAATTTAAAACTTTTACAACTTAAAAGTTTACAACATAATATAAATAAGTTCGTCGTTTAAAATGACAACGAAACGCCGTGCGGAAGCTTGTATCTTTAACGTGTTCGGTTCTTTGTTGAACTTGATCATCCTCCGGTACTAGGATTTTACCTGCAACTCATAAAACATGAGTTAGATTAGTCATACGCAGATTAAAACGTATTTAAATGGGTTCGCAATGCATAACAGATTAAACAAACGATTTTCGCGCAACTGCCACCCCGTCGCGTCGTGCGGCGGCCTAAGGCCCACCCTGTCGCTCGGCTCGACGCCTCCCTTTTTCCAGAATGTTGCAGCTAGTTGCTGCATTTGCCCAGCTCCGATTTTCGATCGGAATTCTAACTTTAAAGTTTCATAACTTTTGATCAAGATGTCCGTTTTACGCGATTCTTTTTCCTACTCGTCCGCAATTTAATTTTCCGTCATATGGAGTTATAACCCTACACCCGAGCTTATAAAATATGGGATTTTAAGCTCTCGGCATGAAATCGAATTACTAAGAGTTTTGACCCGTTTAGGGGATTTAAGCTATCTAGTCTAAACTAACTCTTTTCTTTTCACACTTCGTTATTCCACACCTAAAATATATGCTTATATTCCACCACGACTACTTTTGTGGTATTTTTAGCATACCTAACTTATTAACCCAAATTTACCCTTCGGTTAGTCATTTTACGCAACCGACCCATTTTAGGCATTTAATCCACGAATGTTTATGCCTATAATTTGTATTCATGTATAATGATTTCCAAATCAAAATGCAAGTTCCTAAACAACCCATATGGGTCGTTTGCCCGATTTACCCATCGATCGCGTTTTGGTCAACTTTAGTCCCTCGTTTAACGACAAAGGACTTTCAATAGGTATTTGACCAAAATCGCTCGTCTATTTACAATCTTATTTATGTGTACCTGGCTCGGGTCGACGTTTTGACCCGTTTTAATACCTTGTCTCAATAATTTGCTAATTCATAGCATCGCTAATACACAAGCCATTTTATCCTGCGAGCATAAGACTCGACAAACACTTATTAGTCCTTATATGTCAAATGGTATTAGCATTACCATTTGACCCGTTTGGTCCAAACGACCAAACATTTTACGCTTATATATAAATGGTATTTATTTACCATTTCGTTAAGTAATTCATTTCGGATTCTTCACCATTTAGTTATGTCTCTTAAATCCGTTTCTTACACGTTTGACTCAACATGGCGTATGCCGCTTGGTGTCGTTTTATATTTCGACTTTTATCCATTTATACGTGACGAAATCACCGTTTTCTCTTTTTTTAATTCGTTTAGGCTCACTTATAAAGTAGCCATTCGAAAGCTTATTTTATTTATTTCATCAAATGACCAAATTACCATTTCGACCTTTTTACCATTTAACATGGTTTTCGTCTTTTGATATGTTCCGACCCGTATCTTTTCGTGTCGGAACCATATTTCGAATATAACCTTGGTTGTATTTATAACTTATAAATAAATACATATCCTACAAAAAGGGTGTAAGCTTTACTTACCTTGCATCTCAAATACGTTTTTCCTTTATGCTTGACTCGATTTGACCCGCTTTCTCCCCAAGCTTCCACGTAGCTCGTTAAGCGTCAAACTATCATCATCATTCACAAGGTGGTTAGATTAGTCATTATAACCACGACTATTCCACCTTACGTATTTTCTATGTCAAAACTACTATTCGACTCCGTCCATGGTTAGTTTAACTTTTCAAAAGTTAACTACCCTTAATTATATGATATGTGCATATAAGCTAAATCGACTTCATAATTAAAATTTGTATTACCCCACATCACACGTAATTAGTTGAACTAGGAAATTACGCGTTTGACTCATAATTTCAACATATGAACATTCACTTAGGCATTTTAACAAACACCTTGTGGGCATAATTTATAACATCAACAATCAAGTTTCATAACTAATTGTTTAGCCAAGCTTTAACATTAATTAGGCAAGTTCACATCACTGGAAATAGGCTGTTTTTTGTGACCTGTTTAACCTGTTTACAAGCCTTCAAAAATTATGATTTTTTATGTGACGTGCCTCTCGGAGGGTTAGGCCTTGTGTTAAAATTTCAAGACCTAACTCTTTACCAAAAATTCGTAAAAATTCATTTACTAAGCTGCAATCAGATTCGTCACTTCTGACTGCAGCTTACGAAAAAAATCATTTAAAATTCCTCGTTTATCCGATTGACGAAATTCCAGTTGGAGATTTTTGGAATTCCCTGAAGCTACCTACAGTAAAAAATTGAGATCATAATTCAATTCTTAAATTGAGTTATCACATTCGTAATGGGTTGCAAATTTGAGATCATAATTCAATCTAAGCTCGGATTTCGTATTGGGACTGAATTGAGCCTTCAATTTTTGATATTTATGAGAATTAGGGTTTGGTGAGGGTTTCTTGGTCGCCCCCTGTGATCTGTACGAACCAGACACACACTTAGGTGTGTGTTTGGTGTTTTATATTTTTTTTAATTTTAATTAAGTTTCACACTTTACAACTTTGGTCCCCCATCTATTATCAGGTTTTTATTTTAAGTGTTTTAACCCACTAGTATGTCACTACAAGACTTCTCTTCTAACTAGGTTATTATTATTCCTAGTTAACTTATTGGGTTCCGGGAGTTATAACCCGTCTTATTTAAGTCCCGCTAAGTCGGCCTGTCATAAGCTTTGTTTTTCTCAAAACTTTTATTCTCTTTTTATTTAATATTAGGTTTAATTATTTAAATCCTAATATTTACCGGGTTAATTTTACCACTAACGGTATTTTACCCGTTCATAAATATTAACGTGGTTTGATTACCAAACCTGTTTTCGGGGTGTTACAAGTATACCCCCTTAAAGAGGTTTCGTCATCGAAACCTTACTTACATAGTTCATTGGTTTAATCACACAAACCAAGTTTCATTTTCAAGGCACCCGTTTCTTTCGGTCAAAAGTTTTCATTTATATTGACGCGTACGTCTTTCATGTGTAAGGCCTCGTGGGCCGTTACTTTCTGCTTGTATCCGTTATCTTTATTGATTATTTACTTTTGCCTTTTTAGATTTCATTTGACATTGACCGTAGTCTAAGGCCTCATTTGTTTTCTTTCGAATTATCTTCCCGACTTTATGACTTCTAACGTCATTTACACGTCAGTTTGTCATACGCTTACCATTATCCGGTTCTAACCTGTATTTCTTTGCAACCCGTTACCCGGGTTCTTTATCTTAATGTTTTTAACATTCTTGTTTCGCTAGTTTGCGTTTTTCCTATCTACATTCCTTTACGACCCATCACATGGGTTCATTAATATTTCGCGCTTCTATTATTCGGTTTGCGCCTATTTGTACCACCAATTTCTTATACTTTATTTGTATTGTTTGACTTATTCGTGTGAGGTTTTATCACTTATGAACGTCAAACTTCGTTCTTTATTCGACCCGTTCAACTCTAAAATAGTTGAACATAGTTATCAAAATTTCTGTTTGCAAATTCTCACTGTCTTTTAGTCATGACTCATATTCCGAGTCTTTTGACTTTCTTTTTCGCGTTCACGTATCTCGGTTTACGCATTCACCCACAATCCTACCCGTCCATCGGGTATCTTTACCGAAGTCATCGTCAAGTAACCATTCTTATATGGTTTTAGACATCATCTTAATTTATTTGATCGTCTTAGCGAAATCCATCGCTTTTATTTAGTCAAGTCTTTTATTCTTTTATTCTACCCCTTTGACTTGTCTGTGTGAATTTCATCACTTATGACAGTCAAACTTTATCCCTTATGCCTTAGCATTCATATTAGTTGGTTTGTATTTTCATTTACTTTAATCTTTGTCCCTTCTTTCGGGCTCGTTATTCTAACGTAATACGCTCCCTGTCGTCCGACTTGCGTTTACGTTTACTATCAAACCTCTTACTTGTTTGACTCATTTGGGTACCATTTAAGTTAGTCCCATTCACCCCGTCCTTACTACATCGGACGTAAATGTGTTCGCTACAAGAAGTTCATGGTATCATATGCCACTACTTACTTGGCCAGAGTAAGCGATCAACACATGATACACATGACCTTTTTGTAGTTTTCACATCACACCCCATGTAAGTAACGCCCCTATTTATTTCATATCTCTGATTTTATTTTATTAAAACTTTATTTAATTGCAAAACAACAATCATTAGTTTTACTAGTTTTACTTTTGTACATATAAAATGTTTTTTTTCTTTTCTATTGAACTATTATATAATCACATTCGTTAATGTGATTGCTACTTTTCTCAATAGCATTATATTGAGAGTTACACACTTGGATAATTACTTACGTCCAAGTTTTTATATAATTTAATCATGTTATTTTTTTGTTATCTATACTATATATAAAAGCATATTAGAAGGACTTCTTAAGGTCATTGTAATTTCCTTAAAACACCCCTGAAGCATAATGTACAAGTCTTTTAAGCATCATAAAACATCACTTTCCACTTATACCCTTCTACTAAAAAACACGGGATACATTAGGGTTTCACCATTTCAAAACATTTCAAAATTGCCCGCTTCCCTGCTCCTCTCTCTCTCTCTCTCTCTCTCTGGCGATTCCAGATCTGGATCTAGGGTTTTCCTCCATGAAAATTTCACCAGATCTATGAAGATTCTGACCTCTCTGTTCTGATTTAGGGTATTTTTGGTGTTATTGCTACCTTCGTCAAGGGTAAGTGACGCCGTGTTTTGATTTTGAACACTATTTCTCATTCATTCAATGGATTTCACTTACATTTGTTTGTGTTGTGACATGGATCGTCTTTCTTTTGTAGGTCATGGTTTAAGGAATGTGTCACGTTTCTTCAGAGATTCCAGTCACTTGGATAATTACTTACATCCAAGTTTTTATATAATTTAATCATGTTATTTTTTTGTTATTCGTTATTGTGAATAACACTTCTTTCTACTTATTTACTCTTGGAAACTTCATCCTGAATAGATATCCTATTCAGGTTTTCTAAGTTTTATCCTATATATGCAACCGTCATTCTCTAATTGTTTGTTGCATATTACTATTTGTGCGATAATTTAAAACGTGCACCTGGTAATGCTTGCCCTAACGGGCCTTCCATGCCTTTATCCTTGTTCGCGATCATTACGCGATTTAGATCCTTGATGAGTATGCTCTGCTCGTCATACCTCGCGATCATTACATGTATATGAAGAAGTTTTTATATTACCAGTGTGTCTGGAAGCCCCTTGTATCTATCCTTAAACTCTTGTTCAGCTGCTGAATTGTCAATCAGCTCAATTTTGCCGGTTTTCAAGTGGAAGCACAAGACATAGAAGTGGTCACCTTGAAGTACCGGAATAAACACCAAGTCAACTGAATCAAGTTTTTTTACCTCATATTTCAATATTATGTCTTCTAAATTTGAGGTAAATACGTTTAGACGTTGGTTGTCCGTGTAAGTCTCCTCATTGTACATGATATCTGGTTGTATGTTATGTAATTAAAATCAAGGTTAAGTAATGTATTACAAGGTATTTGTACATGCGAATATAGTACATGCAAAATAATGTGTGAAAATTTTTCACATGTGAAATGTATATATACTGTATGCGAAATTACAATAGTATGCGAAATGTTGTTTTTGTTTTCATACGAAAACTATCTACTATTCTACATGCGATTTAAATATAATTAGTATGCGAAATCATTGAATATGAATTTTCTGTTTTAATTTCAAATGCCAAAATGTTTAGAAAAACATACCATCATTGTGCTAAACAAGAAGAGTCTGTATGGTGATGATTTTCTATCCCTCTTATTCTCTTCAAGGTTGAGAACATCCACAAATGCATATATTCCGTTTGATGCTACGTACTGGCCCCTGTAGAAGCTTTCAAAGATACCTTTGAATGTGTAAACCCAAGTTTTTTATCGGTAAAATATATCCCTGCCAGGAAAAAAAATAAATAATTAAATATTTTGAGTGTATATATGTAGATGTTTGTTAGTTGATATAATTGTTTTACTTACTCTATGTCTGCAAATATAGAAAATGTGTATCGGATCACACTCAATTCTTGATTCAAGATTGCTTCGTGCATGTTTACCACTCTGTTGCAGAAAGGGGAACAAAATGCTTCTCCAAGGTCTGCACATCTTTTCTCCATTTCGAATTTTGGCGGCTTCTATTGTCTTATAAAGGAGTTCATTTAACCCCTTTGGTACAACTTGTTTTGGAGCTTGATTTGGTTTTGAGTTTTTTCTCCCCCTACCTGTTTTTTTTTTCCTTTTTTTTCTTCCATGTTGGGTCCCAGGCTCAAAAGCGACTCAACTGATTGCAATTCCTCAGCCGTCACCCGAGGACATTCCACTTCTGGTTCCTTTGGAACTTCGATATCTGAATCGGTTTGTTGAGGATCCTTCTATGTAGTTTCTCCTAAAGAAACTGCTTCCACTTCTGGCTCCTTTTCTTGAACTTTTTCTTAAATCTTTTGTGTAGATTCGGCTAAGTTCACTGTTTCTTCCATACCAGTTTCATTTTCACCACTTTCTGCAGCTAGAGTAAGTTAAAAAAATATAATATTTTGTTCTTTTATTTTTTTTAATATAAAGTGTTTTTTTACCTTTGACAGGTGGTTTGTAAGCGTATGCACCCGTTTTGACAGTTTGAATGTTTGCAATAAGGGTGTCTGTCACTCCTCCATCATCTTTATTTGTCAATCCTTCATCATCTGGCTGCAGTACCCCTATAGATACAAATTATTGAATTTTACTACATCAGAATCAAAATCGCATGCATTGCATGTGAAATCAATGTCAAGTATATGCATGAAATCGCATTTGTATTTTTAAGGTATCGCATGTGTATAGGAAATTCAATGTTTACACAAAATCGCATGTGTTAATTTGAAATCGCATGTTTACCTTCTGATTCCATTTGTTCCAAAACATTGGATATTACTTGTTGAGCTTCTTTATTCTGTCTATTTTGTTCGTTTGTAGTATCTTCATGATGAACGTCAAAAGATGCATTTTGAGGCTGTTGATGAACATCAGAGGCTGCATTTTCAGGCTCTTTAACCGAATCAGGCGGCACACAAATGGGATTATTCCGAAGCGTCTCATCCCACTGCTTACAGGCCTCCATAATCTCCGGATCCCAAAAACACTTGGTTTTTGCTTCTGAAACTAAGTTGTTCATCCCTTGAACAACTTGAACCATTTCAATGTATTTTTTGACATTGGCTTTCATTTTCTCAACAGGTTCTGTAATATTTTTCGAGTTAAAATACTATCAATCTAGATGTTAAAAATAAATGTATTAAGTGAAATTAATATTTTTTGGGGCTTACCTTTTTGTTGATGTTCGAAGCCTCTCGATTTAGTTGATGGGTTGAATCGTCGACTACCGTTGGTGAGAGTGGAGCATGAGTGTTGCAATAGTCCATCATTTTCTGTGTCTGTGTCCCAACTCCCATCACAAGGTTCAACTGATACATGTCCTGGAGGTCAAAACTGAAATCCATCATATCATCAATGTTCTCGTTATCGTTAGGGCCATCTTCAGTTTCTACGTTTTCTACTGTACGTGTCGTCCTTCTTCTGTAGGTTTTTGTGGTGTCAATGGGTCGTATTGTATACTCCTCCGTTGAACGACCCTCTTCTTTTTCATTTTCACTCTCATTTGCTGTCCACAAAGGTCCGTTATCTGAAATATGCTCCTCGACTTTATCAATCTCCGTAGATGTGATATAACGAATAACTGGTATCTCCACGACTTTCTCGAATAGTTGAAGCCTCTTGTTGTACTCATGCGTGTATATAAGCTGTATAAATATAAAAGGGAGTTGATATTTACGTAAAATGTGTATTTATTTTATATTTAAAGTCATCATCATATTCTATTTCTACAAAATTGCATGCTGTCAGATAAAACCCGTATGGAATCGCATGTATTATTTAACCATTTACCAAAACCACTAATCTTATATAACAAAACTAACTAGTTTTGTAAATATGTTATCAAATGTAGTAAAGCATACCGTAAGAAAGGCAACAGGTCCCACGAACTGTATTTTAAAGTTCTTCCAGCCCGCTCGTGTACGACGCAAAGTGTCCAGTAGATATGAGCACCAATCTCGGTGCGATATGTCCTCAACAGCCTCTACACCAAGCAAACATCTATCATTTGCAATTGTGGCCTTTGTAATCTCCGCAAAAAAACGTCATCCAGTATACCAGGAAATTTATTCTAAACAGGCTCCCCCCATCTCTTTGATTATCTATTGAAGTTGCAATTAAGCCATGGGTAATTCTCGTGTTTTCCCCCCATTGACTGATGAATGTATCCATAACAGTATTTCCTGGTTCTTTAGTTTTTTCAATTTTCTCCACCTTTTTAACTTTTCTTTTATCGACTATTATTTCAACTGGCTTTGACCCATTTGGTATTCCAAATACCTCATAAACTGTGTCCGATGTAATTTTTATTTGGTGTTTACCTACGTTTAGCGTATCGAACATCTCGTCAAAGTTTCTGGCTAGCCAATATGCCAAACGTGTCGAAATATGGTTGATGTTCATATCTAGAATAGCCCCAAATCCCATATTCTTCACCTCATCAATCTGTTTTTTTGAAAAAATTTTCACAGTATCCATATACGAGTTAGGTTGACATCTCAACTGTATTGCTTCGTTGCTGTACTCGAAGAAAGCCCTAGGTTTTGTTCTAGGTGGTTCCGGCTGGCTTGGTTTTTTCCCCTGTTCCACCTTTTTTGAAGGTTTTTTTTTTGTATTTTTGATCTCTTGTCATCTTTCTTCTTTTTTGGCAGTGGCTCAACAAAGTCATCATCCTCAGAACTTTCTTCCATAACCCTTCTTTTTCTATTTTTGTTCACTTTTTCAATATTGATATGGGATCTTCAAAGTCATCATCAGACTCTATTTCTACAAAATCGCATGCTATTAGGCAAAAACCTTATAAAATCACATGTATTTTTTAACCATTTACCTAAACTCATTAATCTGATAAAATCGCATGAATAAGATATGAATTCGCATGTATTAGTTAAGGATTACCAAAACTACCTAATCTTATAAATCGCATGCTTCAGACAAAAAAACATTTATAAATTCGCATGTAGTATTTAATCAAATACCAAAACTAACTAATCATATAAAATCGCATGGATGATTTTATAAATTCGCATGCATAAGCTAAACATTACCAAAACTACATAATAATATAAAATCGCATTTGTCATACAAAACCCTCTATAATATCACACATGTATCAGCTAACCACTACCAAACCTAGATAATCATACAAAACCTAATAAAAAACCATACCAGACATAAACCCTAACAAAATCATAGTTAACAACAATACGCAATCTTATAAAACTATAGGTTTCAGACAAAAACCTTATTAAACATGCAAAATCGCATATGTCATTCAAAGCCACTGTAAACCCCATTATAAAATCGCATATGTCATTCGATACCTGGATTCATCTTCTTTGCCTGTGGTCTGTCGTTGTTGGCCTTGCTCCGTTTCTCAAAACTCATCAATCTTCGTTGAATCGCACTGGTAAGTAGAACAGAACTTGGGGGAAGAAGAATGCAATGTTTTGAATTTGGTTTTACGGTATGATTGTGAGTTTTGTTTGCTGATTATCAGGGCTTTTGATTTCGTAATGGACGATTTTAACCTTGGCGGTTTCATATATATATATATATATATATATTTTAATTTGATTAATTTAATAGTCAAGCACGGGGTTTAAATGAGATGATCTGACGGTTGTCGTTATAGCGTACGTAATGTACGATTAGGCCTATTGTATGATAACCGACCTCTATATATATATATATAGGGGATGGTTCAAATGAAAACCACTTTTATTGTGAAAACTCGAAAACTAACAAAAAAAAGCCTAAAAAACACACAAATTTTTTTTTATAAAAATCGTAGGTTTTTTATATAAATTTTTTTTTTCAAAAAAAAAAAATCCTTTGCAGTACACATGTGTAATAATACCTAGGGGACACATGTCCCTGTCTAGAGCCTTAAAATCTCATTTTCCCGCCATTTTTCTAATCTCTTGATTTCCCTGATGTGAAACCCGACACGGGGTCCGAATAACTAATACGGGTCAATATTGTTCCTTCCATATATAAAGCAACAACCCGCTTCCACATTCTTCATCTTCTCCCATACGATTTATCGATTAGGGTTTTTTTTTGTTGTTCGATTGGATTGTAAACATCATCTTCATAATATCTGCTCTGCGTTCTTCTGTGCCGACCATCATTCCTCTTCAAAATAATTCTCAAATCAAGGTTAGATCACAGATAATTTCAATTATACATCAAGTTTTTGTCATTATTTAACATTCAATCTACGTTTTAGTAGTTTATTGATTTGATTTCGTTCGTATCTGTTGTTTATATAGGTTTTTAAGATGCAATCGTCTCCCTTCAATCCAATTCTTTTCATCTTCTTTTCTTTTCTCAAATTCAAAAACCTAATCATCCACTTTCAAAATTCCACGCCACATTCAAGGAGATTTTAAGATTTGATTTGTCAGAAGATGCATTATTAGGCTGTATGTTTCATATAGTTCTTATTTTACTTGAAATATTAGGTTTAATTTTATCTAGATTGCTTTTGTTCTGTGGCTCAATTTTTAGATTAGGTTTTTTTTAAATTCTGATATTATTTTACTTCAAAAATTTGTAAATATTTATTATAATAATCTTCACAAATAATTGTTGTAATAGTGTGATGTGCCTATTTTTTGTTTATAATTATCAGATTAAGCCGAATCTTGACAAGGAGCTAAACCCAGTGGTTGGAATTATGAACTTAATGAAGGTATGGATGTCTTGATTGTGTTTTAGTCTTTTATAAGCCCCTTTGTGTGTGTGTATAGAAAAATAAGTAAAATGCTTAATTTAAGTTTAAATTTTGAATTAAAAATCACAAATTCGTATACGATTCAAGATTTGATTACTAGTTTTGAAATTTTGAAAACCGAATTCGAACCTGAAATTCGAAGTCGATTCGGATCAAATTTTGAGTTATTCAGGAATACAGAACACAGTGCAGAAAAACTAAAGTTTGATTGTGTTTTGATCTCAATCTTTCAGGGAGTGTTTCAAAACGTAACTTGGAGAACTCGGCAAGACACTGTAGATCTTATTTGTTTTATTTGTCATGTTATTAGTCTTTTGCAAGACTTCATCAAATCAGTTTGGCCGGCCTTGCCAAACATTTAATTCGGTTATAGATACATATATATTCGGTTAAAACCAGAATTCTTAACAATCGTTGCTGTTATCGCAGTTAAAAAAGATGTGTAAAGAAGGTGCATACTGGGGTAAGTGTTCATAATACACCACTCTGATGTAGTTCTTTTGATTCAAACGTAAAATTAATATCATCCCACCTTGACAGGAACTATAACTGGAGTATATGTTGGAATGGAGTATGGCGTTGAGCGAGTGCGTGGCGTCAGAGATTGGGTAAATATTAACAGTTTTATGACACCCGTTTTGTAATGCTTGCACAGGTCCACTGGTGGAAATGCTTGGATTATGGTTGAGGAAGACTCCATCACTTCATATGTTCAGTACTGTTGTGATGGTTGTTCCACTGTCCCTATACTCAGGCGTAGATGGTATTGTACAGTCTACCCTGATTTCGATTTATGTGAAGCATGCTATGAAATGCTTGATGCTGACCGACTTCCTCCGCCTCATTACTGAGACCATCTTTTGTCAGCAATTCCAATTGAAATCGAAACATATAGTGGAGAGGGAAATGAAATGCAGTTCTCTACTGATGATTTGTGTGATCGATGTTGCTGACTTTTGCATCTGATGCTGGCATGCAGACGTCTGCTCCTACAATTCATGTATTGGAAACCAATGAATCCAAAGAGTTTCTAGCTTCAGTCACTAACCCTGTTACGATTTCTGCATCAAAAGGGTTGTGACTTCTTTAATTCTTTTGGAGTTCCTTAAACAACTAAAAGTATGGATGGAGACTACGTCTGGTGTTCTGGCTATACCATTTATGCAGCTCTTCTACAGGCTATCTTCTGCAGCAGGTGGACCTTTTGTTGGCTCAAGGCTTGAAAGTCTGGATCTGGAGAAACTAATAAAATTGTTTTTAGATGAAATTTCAATTAACAAACCTTTTGCAGCCAATATTCGTTCTTCTTTCGGGAAAGTCACAATCTTGGTATTTATGTTCTTCATATTAATGCTGCAAAACTGGCACCAAGAAGACAGTCACATCACTTGCAAAAATCAACTGATTGTTCACATTTTATCACAGGGTCTCTAGACAAGTCTGCACAGGTATTTTTTTTTCATTTCGTATGGTTTTCATAGTCATTAAAACAACATTCTTATTGCCCCATTTTCTTCAAAATTATTAGCTATGGGACAACAGAACATTGACATTGATCAAGACATATGTTACTGAACGTCCAGTCAACGCTGTTGCAATGTCCCCGCTTCTTAACCACGTAAGTTTGATAATTTACTTTCAATAAAGTTCATTTTATATAATATTTTTTTTTTATAATTTTGTGGTCAAACTTATGCCAGGGTATTTTGAACTTACATAAACTAATTAGATGAGTTTCCAGAAGATTGTAGTCATTAAGAAATAAGATAAAGATTATGTCTCTGCTTTTCAGGTGGTGCTTGGGGGTGGCCAGGATGCATCTGCTGTTACCACAGCCGATCATCGTGCGGGAAAGTTTGAAGCCAAATTTTATGACAAGGTAAACAATATCTTTTGTCAAGTTTTGATTTTTTATATCTGTCTATATATAATACCAGTAAGTTAATGGTGTATGTAAAATCACTCAGGTTCTGTAAGAAGAGATTGGAGGCGTGAAAGGACATTTCGGGCCAATTAATGCTTTGGCATTCAACCCGGATGGAAAAAGGTACACTTTTCATCTCTGTTTATATCGAAATCGAGCTTCACTAATGGATCATTTAGTTGATATTTGTGTTTTAGGGTTTATGTTCGATTTAGTAGTGATTTTTGTTTTTTAATGTATTATTTTTGTTTTTTTAATGTATTATAGTTTCTTAAGTGGAGGCAATATTGTGAAGTGATATGTTATTTTTATTAGAACCTAAATTATTGCAAATAGTTATTTTTTCGCTGGTAACATGGTGGTTTTGAGTTTGTTTATTGAGAACAATAAATTTGTTGTTTAATTTTGAAGTTATGATCAATTCATTGAGTTTATAGAGTTGTTGATTAAGATTATGTGAACAAACCGGCTGGCAGCTTGGTTTACTTGGGGTTTTCTTTTTTCAAATGCTTTGTTTCGCAATATTGAGTGTCGTAGTTGAGGTGCTATAAGTTTGTAAGCCTACTGATGTTCACATCTTTATCATATTCTGGTTGTATAGCGTTTTCTAAAATTTTCTAAGCATGCAGTCAGAAGTACTTTGTCTCTCATGTGGGATTAAAAAGTTGAAAATTAGAAGACAATTTAAAATTAACGTGGAATTAGTTTTCTTAGGGGTTATTGAATTAGGATTTTAATCATTTCCTAAATCATTTTGTTTCTTTTGATGATAATACTCTCACCATATTTCTAATTTGCTGTAAACACCAGTAAAGTTTGAAGTTGATAGTGATTTTAAGTAGTACCCAGTTGCTTTTTTGGGGTTTCAAGAAACCTGATTCGATTACTTATTCGAAGTTGTTGTTTTGGGGTTTCAAGAAATCTGATTTGATTCCTTATTCTACCATGATTTATGCTTATGTATGTGTTCAAGATTCTAAGAGGGCGTTTTATTATCATAAACAAATGGTGAAAAGTGGGCAAGTGCCTAATGCCAAATCTTATCACAAGTTAAGGGCGACTTTGGATGTGAAAGCTGCCTTGGAGAACATGAAATGCGGTGATAGTTGTGGTGCTTTTGGATGTGTTCAAGTTTAGGAGGAGGGGTCTATCGGTCGTAACACAACGTAGTGACATGGTTACCAAAGAGGGTAATCAAGAGGGGAGGGGATAGCAACGATGGCAGCAGATGATGGTTAGCGCTTGAATTCATTGTCATTTAATATTTAGCTAAGTAATGGAACGTTTTTCGATTATCTTCATTCAAAAGGTTTGTTCTTCTTTTTTTATTGAAATACTTCCATGATTTCCTCTTATTTACTCTAATCTTTTGTGTTTCGGGTCTTTTCATGTAACCATTGCTAGGGTTTCATTTCACACCATCACTGAGGCGTCGGTTGCGCAAAGTGACAATAGAGCTCTGCAACAATTTCGATGAGATTTCGGTTAGTAATCAGATGTGTGTGGTGGTGACGTGTTGTTGTTTCCAACTTTCCAAATGTTTCGCACGGTGACGACGAGTTTCCGTTCAGCGAGGTGAGCCTCTAGTCACAGTGAGTATCATCACTTTCTTTTTCGATCAACTTTTTCGTCTCACTTTCAAGCCCTAGCTTATCCATCTCTCACACTTTGTTACTCAATCCAACAATAAACAACACGTTTTATCTCTAATTCTCTATGTATTTAATTCATCACATGAGTTTCTTCTTATCTAACTTGATCTACTTCTACTTTCAGATATATATTTTTTTTCAATTTCTTTGCATTGGTTTAGCTTTGTGTTTGATCAAAGTAGCTCTTCAAGTTTCAAAAGATTGTACAAGGTATACAATTAGTTTCCTATGTACACATGCCTTAATTTTAGGATATGTGCCTAATTGTAAGATCCATACTAATCAATTTGTAACTTTGAATGATAAACAACGCTGGTGATAATTTGTATTTGGTGTAAATCCTTTGATTATTCACTCTTTTTTTTTAATTACAGGTGGTTGCCACTACCGAAAAAGTGACTTGTGATAGTGGTCCTGGTGAGTTTTGTGGCAATTGAAACCTTTGCTTTCCTTGCGATATGATCATCATTAGATTTAGATTAGCACTTTATTTAGGAGAGATACATACAATGCTTTCATCACTAAATATGAACACAAATAAATGCAATGCCCTTTATTTTTTTTAAAGCAATGCCATTTATTTGCTTGCCCATGCATGCCGTCTTCTTAACTCACTTTATTTATATCTTTGTTTCATGTTTTTTTTAATTGTAGATTCTTGGTGGTATATGGGCAGATTAAAGGCGTGTTTTGGTTAATTTTGATTCAGGTTGTATCTTGGTTATTGGTATACGAATATCTATGAAGGCTGTGATGAATGTGTACATCGAATTTGGATTAGGGTGAAGCTAAAACCTTGGCTTGGCAAATTTGGAGGACGACAAGTGCTCACTTGCAACCCCCATTGTAGCCATGGTTGGCTCACCCTGTACACACTCTGAGCCGTATAATTTTGTACTGATTTGTTATATATAAAATGTTTTCTGTACATGATAAATGTATATATTTTCCTACAACATTTTCTGGCAATGATGATGAACTCTGAGCCTGGATTGTGAAAAAAATACAGCATGAACAAAGACTCCATATGATTAGATGAGTTTAATGGTTGTAGATGATGTTTAGAACCTATGCGAGGTTTTTATGTTTAACTTTTTTAAAACTTTAGGTTGTGAGGTAAATGTATTGTGCGAGGTTTTATGTTTTTGTTCTATGTAGCACCGATTACAGAGACACCCTACACAAAGGCGGCACCCCTTCGTGGATTCCGTTTGTCTTCTACACGCGGATTCTCTTAAGTCTGACCTGTTTTTTTGAGTATATGTCAGTTGGTGTTTCTATTTGAAGTTTGGACTTTGGATTATGTTTTATTTGGTACTGTTTAGGGTTGTTTATCTTGTGGATAAATGATAATTGTTCTTTTTTTTGGCTATTGATGTTGAATTTACTCAGTGGCGAAACGTACGATGCTGTAACGCAGGAGGATCAGATGGGGATGGGGTTTGGACCGGGTTCAGTAGGTTGTTATTTATTTATTTATTTACGATATATTTAATATTTATGCTAATTTAGAACTAACATGATTTTATATTGCACTTTTTATAACAACTGCTCGAGGATCTGCTGTCGGACCATTTCTGTACCCTTCGGATTCCACCGTGGTTGCATTATTTATGGGTTCTTTTTTAAAGGCTTTCTCTGATTGTTTGTGAGTATACATTTAATACATTATTCATGGTGATATTGATTCTTCTTAACAAAACTTTGGATTCGTTCTTATTTGGTTGCATCTTAGATGGTTTGAGTAATGGCAAAATAATGTGGCATGCCATCATCTTCATCATATACAACCCAAACCTGGTTTTCACCAAATGATCTTTTCATTTCAAAATCAAGAAAATCAGGATCTGGTACACTCATTAGTGTCGCTTTTGCTTCTGCCGCATCAGGATCCATGTCAGAAGTGGATATAGTATCTATTAATGGCGTTTTTACTTCTTTAACCTTTCAACCCTCATTGAAGCCATGGTGGGCTCACCCCTTTACGCACTCTGAGCCGTATTTGGATGAACGTGCAATTGTTGGAATGGAAATAAATGTTTAACCTTCCTTTCACATACACTGGTGTGCATTTGATTTGTGTCATCAAAGATTTTAGTCTTAATTTCTGTTGAGTGGATTATCAGTAAGATTTTTAGGCAACTTGCAATCAGCGCTCTGAGAATTACCTAAACATACCTAACGCTGAGAATTACCCAAACAGACCTAAATCGTGTGATGTATTTATGTAAACGACTTAAGAAAGGTTTAAATTGGTTGGTGGGTTATAAATGAGTTAAAAGGGTTGGTGAATTGACCTTATAATATAATATTTTTATTTGTTATTCAAGTTTTAAACGTGTTAAAGAGTTGCCATTATATATAGTTTTTTTCACTTTATTTGATCATAAATTGTACCTTATTTTTCTTGCAGATGTATGAAAAATAATGGGCAGACGCAGTAGTTGTGCTATATCTTCTTGCACATCATATGGTCATTGGTGAGGGTATTGGTGTACCAATGTATGTCTGATTTAGAGGTTTCAGTTGTTTGTATATCATGTTATGATAAAAGTATGAAATTTAGTTTTGCAGTGTCTTATTTAGTATGATACTAAGTTATTTTGTTCCAAAATAACTAGATAGCAGAGTAGATGAGGTATGTACATCTTGGTGTTTAATAAGGAACAACCTGGATTTAGAATCAAGTTGATGTATTGGAAGTTTTGAACCATAACTGTTTGCAAATTCTATAATATTGTTTTTTTTTAAATTTAATACGCCATTCATTTTAATTGTCATCAGATTTCATGTCACAAGAAGGGTTATTATGGTTATAATATATTAAATTGTAAGTTTGTGGTGGTGAGATAAGTGTACTGCAACCAGAAACTATAGGGTCTTCGAACTGACTTTTGTTATGCTTTATTGACGTAGACGGTTGTAGTTGTACAATACAAGTTAGTTTATTATATGTTTAATGTTCTTAATGTTTTATCGGCATTTGTTTTTTTTTTTGTTTAGACATTCACGGTCTTTATGATCATGCATACAGATTCTTTATGATCAACAACGTATTTTGTTTTTAAAAGTAACAAATATATCATTTTTCAACACCGCGAAATTCGCGGGTATTATCACTAGTATATATATATATATATATATATATGTATGGTGGGAGTTGGCTACAAAGTCCACTTTTCCTACAAAGTGTAGGAAGTGTTATAAAAGTGACATGTGGCATTTAGGGTTTTTATATTAAAGGGCATAAAAGTAATTCAATAATTAATTCTATTTTTGGAAGATACATCTTTTAAACAATAAAATGCTATTTTTATGGAAACTATATATCTATTAACTATTCAAAATCGGCAGTTACATCCTTCATATACACGATTGATTCATCCGAAGTTCGAAACGTAAAACACATTAATTTTCTTGACGTTGTGTTTTATCAGTTGATGGTTTTCTTCGCATTGTGTTATATCAATTTTCACAATTAAACACGCCTCTCACACATTTTGAAACATAAAACATATTCATTATTTCTTGACGTCGTGTCTTATTAGTTTTTTGGCTTCTTTACATTGTGTTATATCAGTACGCCCCTCACAGATAAAACACACCAGTATCTAAAATAAACAACATAAAACACACCAGTCTGACTCGATATAGACACCAGTGCCTGAAATACACAATATAAAACACACTTGTGTCTGATTCGATTAGACACAATATAAAACACACCAGTGTATGATCCCATGATGAACAACTTGAACGAGGAATCATTAATCTTGTTTTTTTAAGTATAGAAGATGGTAAGTGTCACACCCCAACCAATGGCGGAATCATCGGAGTGGGACGAGTTCGAGATTGCAAGAGACTTTATAACACTATTTGTGACAATATTTAAATCAACCATTTTCATTTCATATTCAAATTGTCAAACATTACAAGGAAAATTCAAATAACATCATGTTCATAACATAACAATAACAAAATTGATACAATACTTTAAACCTAAACGTCTAAGTGAGTATCTAGGCATTATTGCTAATCCGTTTCATAGCATCATCAATCCTCAACCTGTAACATGTTTAAAATAAAGTTCAATGCAAAAGCAAATGCGAGTATACAAGTTTAAGAATAAGTATAAGTATAAGTTTAAAAGTTTAAAATGAATCCACATGGCAACTTAGTTTATACAAGATCATCATACAAGGCATGCAATATTTCTAGTCAACCCTCTGTTTACGCAAAAAGATATAATTCAACATGACCTCTCGTTCACGGGTGGTGCGTTACTCCTATAGCGCTATACATGTTAAATGGAGACTCGTATAAAGCTAATGACTATTGTATCACATAAGAATCACCCAAGTATAAGCAGCAAGTATCACAACATAGCATTCATGTATTTGGATTGTTTTGTGCATGCATAAAGATTAAAGTTTAAGTGTAGTTTAATAATTTAATATGTTACACCCCAAAAGTGGTAACATAAAAAGGGGGTTTCGAGTATACTCACGGTTTTGCAAGCTTTCCACTTGTGAATTCGCGAGTGAGCTGTTGTGGGAGGTTGGAACACCAAGTCCTTCTACACGAAGAAAAAAAGGCGTATGAGTATTGGATGATAATGGTAGATTAAAGATTCGGGAGTTAAAAATTATGAACATAATCATATGAAAGTAATCATCTTTTAACATATATGATGTTGTAGATGATGTAACTTTAGCATTTGAAAAATAACCATTATGTCATCATCAAAGCTTGGTTACTAGTAAATTATATATACTATATAGTGGATAATATAATAGCAAGAATATCATGTATGTCAAGCATGAGGTAAGAGGATGAATCCTCCATTTAGGAACCTCTTAAGTGTCATAGATATCATGTAGGAGGTAGGAAGAATAAGTCTTCCATTTAGGTACCTCTGGATGTTCACCACTAAACTTGATGTTATGAACATTCAAGGAGGGTCATGAACTTACAAGTAATAATACAATATGAACAACTAATCTATGAGAAAACATCAAGCAATGTGTGGATTTTCAAGTAGGATAGCCCAAGCTAATCCTAAATCACACATTCATCAAGCTTTTAGGCTTGAACATCACTTGTGGGTTAAACCCTTGAACAAAACAGAAAGTTTGTGAGGTTTGCACCTCTGAATTAACATGTCTCAACCTGTTTTTAAGCCCAACTAACCATAGAAGTGGTTATAAGCATAAGGACATAGGTTTGAGATGAGTTTCCTCCAGTTTAATCAAGTTTATCAATGTTTGAATCAAGAACAAAAAAATCAGCCAACTTTGGAGCCCTTTTGGCGACGTTCTAGGGCCTGGTTTTCAAGGAAAAACCTATGAAAACGTAGCTAAGGTTAATCCAAGGAAGTAGGAAAAAGAACCGAGTGAATCGGATAAGAACTAAGTGAGTTATGCTCACTTTAGTGAAGTTGTATCAATCTGCTCGAACTCTGATTAAGAGCTGCGATTTGGAGTGATTGAGAGTGTTTAGAGAGTGCAAAGAAAGTGAAAAATGCTTGGATAGCACTTGGATTTTATTGGGGAAGGTTGTGGTTGGGTTAGGTGAGTAATTAAGACAAGAAACACACTTTGGAAACAACAAAACCAACAAAATAAGCCAATCCCGTAAGATGGAAAGGGCTGGTCGTGGATTGCAGTCCGTGGCAGGGCGCGAAGGACCAGGCCTAATCTGTCGCGGATAGCCAGGGGCCATCAGACGGGATTTTGTTTGATTTATTACATTTCAGCCCCCTAACTTCCATAATTTGATGTTTCAAGTTGTTTTAAGGGTAAATTATGATATTTAGGCATACAATAAGGATCAATCATGTATCATGAACATAAGACAAGTATAATTAAGCGTATGAACATCGTATTTAAATATCGTATTTGCTCAAAAGACGTATTATGAATAAGTTTCACGTATTTGCAAGTTTGGCACATAGTTTCCAAGAATTATGAATATGTATCAATTCTTTTACAAAATTAAATGTATGAGCATGTATAAAGTATGTATAACATAAATTTAAAGGAATACGAGTTTTATTTATGATCCAAGTCTCGGATTTTACAACGATTACAATGAAAGGACGATTACAAGAACACAAGACTTCCAAAAATAGAAATACAAACAAGACCTTCTAATTATGGAAAGTACGAAAGAGCAAGGCGTTACAGTCTCCCCTCCTTTAGGAAATTTCGTCCCGAATGTTTAGGAAGAAGTAACGAAAAGATGTAGATGCTTCGTCTTCATGTCACTCTTGAGTTCCCAAGTGAATTCAGTGCCACGTTTACCTTCCCATCGAACCTTGACGATAGGAATTTTATTGCACCTCAATATCTTGACTCCTTGGTCCATGATTTCGACGGGGTTTTCCACAAAATGCAAGGTCTCATTGACTTGGAGGTCCTAGAGTGGGACTTGAAGTCCTTCGTCAGCTAGACACTTCTTTAAGTTGGACACGTGGAAGACATGATGTACATTGTTGAGTTCTTCAGGCAGGTCCAGTTTATACGCAACCTTGCCAATCCTTTCGAGGATCTTGAAAGGACTAACGTTGCGAGGTTCGAGTTTCCCTTTCTTGCCAAATCGAACCACGCCCTTCCATGGGGATACCTTGAGAAGTACTAAGTCACCTGTCTCGAATTCCAAGGGTTTGCGACACTTGTCGGTGTAACTCTTTTGTCGGCTTTTGGCTTTCAGTAAGTTGTCTCAAACCTGTAAAATCTTGTCTGTTGCTTCTTGTATAAGCTCGTGACCAGTGAATTGAGATTCACCAACCTCGTGCCAACAAATAGGCGAACGACACTTGTGACCATACAATGCTTCAAAAGGTGCCATTTGAATACTAGCATGATAACTGTTGTTGTACGAGAATTCGATCAAAGGCAAGTGTGAATCCCAGTTGCCACCAAAATCTATTACGCAGAACGAAGCATATCCTCTAAAGTTTGGATAGTACGCTCGGTTTGACCGTCTGATTGAGGGTGAAAAGCGGTGCTAAGGTTAAGGACAGTACCCATAGCAGATTGAAAAGTTCGCCAAAGACGAGACGTAAAATGAGCATCACGATCGGAAATGATGTCAATGGGGATACCATGACGACAGATGATCTCATCAGTGTAGATTCTAGCTAATTTCTCGACTTTGAAATCTTCACGAATGGGAAGAAAATGAGCTGATTTGGTCAATCGATCGACGATCACCCAAATACTATCGTGACCAGAAGAAGTACGAGGGAGCTTAGTGATAAAATCCATAGCGATGCTCTCCCATTTCCAGATAGGAATCTATGGTTGTTCGAGTAAGCCAGAGGGACGCTGATGCTCAGCTTTTACCTTCGAACAAGTGAGACATTTTGCAACGTAGGAAGCGATATCCCTCTTCATTCCAGGCCACCAATAGGACGTACGCATATCGTGGTACATCTTATCAGCACCAGGGTGAACAGAGTATCTCAGTTTGTGTGCCTCCTTCATTAGAAAGTCTCAAAGGTTTTCACGATTTGGAATCAAGATACGATTGCGATAGTACAAGATACCATCGGATTTAGACACGAGATCTTCTTCAACAGTGCCTCGTATCTCGACAAAGAGACTACCTTCATTAATAGAGGCATATTGGGCTTCACGGATGCGGCTTTGAAGATCGTACACGAGTTGGAGACAACGAATACTCTTTACATGAGTTTTACGACTAAGAGCGCCGGCTACTACATTCGCTTTACCTGGATGGTAGCGAATTTCGCAGTCGTAGTCGTTTAATAACTCCACCCAACGGCGTTGACGCATGTTCAGTTCTTTTTGATCGAAGATATGTTGAAGGCTCTTATGGTCGGTGAAGACCACACACTTAGTACCATAAAGGTAGTGTCGCCAAATCTTCAACGCAAAAACAACTGCGCCAAGTTCAAGGTCGTGAGTAGTGTAGTTTTTCTCATGTATTTTGAGTTGCCTCGACGCGTAAGCGATAACCTTGTCTCGTTGCATAAGGACACAACCAAGTCCAAGGTTTGAAGCATCGCATTACACGACGTAGTCGTCGTTACCATCAGGAAGCGCGAGAATAGGAGCATTACAAATCATGTCCTTAAGAGTTTGAAAAGATTCCTCTTGTTCGGGACCCCAAACAAAAGGTTTCTCTTTTCGAGTCAAGGAGGTCAAAGGAACGGCGATTTTCGAAAAGTTGGAGATAAAACGACGATAATAACTAGCAAGTCCTAGGAAAGAACGAATTTCAGACGGAGACTTTGGTGCAATCTAATTCTTCACAGCTTCGATTTTAGCGGGATCAACGTGAATACCAAGTCCGTTGACTGTATGACCAAGGAATTGAACCTCTTTTAACCAAAATTCGCACTTGGAGAATTTGGCGTATAAACGTTCAGTACGAAGGAGCTGAAGGATAAGACGCAAGTGTCGCTCATGATCTCATTGAGTCTTGGAGTAGCTAAGAATATCGTCGATGAAGACGATCACGAAACGGTCCAAGTACGCTTTGCACATGCGGTTCATCAAATCCATGAAAACAGCAGGTGCATTGGTCAAACCAAAGGGCATGACCACGAACTCGTAATGACCATAACGCGTTCGAAAGGAGGTCTTAGGTATATCTTCTTTGAGGACTCGAAGTTGATGATACCCAGAATGAAGATCGATCTTTGAAAAGCAGGTCGCACCTTGCAATTGATCGAAGAGATCGTCAATACGAGGAAGGGGGTATCGGTTTTTGACAGTAAGCTTGTTGAGCTCACGATAGTCAATACACATTCGGAATGACCCATCTTTCTTTTTTACGAACAAAATAGGAGCGCCCCAAGGAGAAGTACTAGGGCGTATAAAGCCTTTATCAAGAAGCTCATGAAGTTGGCTCGAGAGCTCTTGCATCTCAAAGGGAGCTAAATGGTAGGGAGACTTAGCGACAGGTGTAGCGCCAGGCACTAAATCGATGCGAAAGTCAACAGAACGAGCAGGAGGCGGACCAGGAAGATCGTCGGGAAACACATCGGGAAAATCACGTACGACGGGAACGTCGCTTATGCTTGGGCATTTGTCCTTCTTTTCCACAATGTGGGCGAGAAAGGCGAAGGTGCCCTTGCGCAAGCACTTGTTTGCTTGACTACACGACATAAGCTTGAGACGTTGAGAAGGTTTCTCGCCATACATGTGTAGAGAATCACCGTTTGGAAGGGGAAGGCGGATAAACTTTTCAGAACAAACAACTTCAGCATGAACGCGCCTAAGCCAGTCCATGCCTACTATGATGTCAAAGCTACCCATTTGCATAGGTATAAGATTGATTGAGAAAGTGTGATTGTTAAGAATTAAGGAACACTGGGAAAGGACGAAATCGACATCAACGGATTTACCATCAGCGACTTCGACAGCGAAAGATCTTGGCAACTTAGAGCGTTTACACTTAAGCAAAGGTTCGAATTCTAACGACACAAAACTTTTATCGGCGCTAGTATCAAATAAACACGAAGCATAAACATGGTTCACAAGAAACGTACCAGTAATGACGTCGTTCGCATTTTGAGCCTGAGCGGTAGTGATGACAAATGCTCGGCCTCGAGCTTGCTGTTGAGGCTACTGTTGTGGTTGTTGTTGCTGTTGTTGTTGTTGTGGTTGATTACTCTGAGGACACACGTTGGCGAGATGATTAAGATCGCCACACTTGAAGCATGCTCGCACAGGAGCAGCTTGGGGTTGAACCTGGTTAAGAGCAGGGTTTGCAACGATAGCTTGAGGTTGGATGTTTTGGGGTTGAGGGATGTTGCAGCATCGGACGGCAAAATGCCCAAACCTATGCCAGCTGGCGCATTTGCGGCATGGTGCATTGGTTGGATGATGGTACAAACTGGTAGCACACTTGGGATGAGATCCAGTGTAGGCTCGTTTTGGTAGTTCGGTGTTTGCGGGGGTAACGTCGGCTACTGCATGTAAGGGTTGAGGGTTTGGCGGAGTGACGACCGCACAATTTTCGCTTTAAGCCTTCCGCTTCTTGCCTCGATTTTTCTTGGATGGTCGAGAAGGTGAGGGTTCAACAACGGTGGTATCAGTTGTGGCTTGGTGCGCACTCTTCGTTGCAACCTTGTCGTAGGTTCCATGAAGTACACAATTGTTGTTAAGTTCAGTGGCTATACGAAAGGCATCCTCTATGGCTTTGGGGCAAGCAGAGGCAACATGGTTAACCAATGAAGGTGCAAGACAACGAATGAACTTGGCTATGGTTTTGGGGACGGAGTCGACCTGTCCAGGGCAGAGGACACTAAGCTTCTTGAAGCGCATAATCAGACCATCCATGTCGCTCCCCTTCTGTGTTAGGTTCCAAAATTCGTTCTCCAACTTTTGGAGCTCGTGAGGAGGACAAAAGTGGTCCTTCATAAGCTGTTTAAGCTCGTCCCAAAGTAAGGCATGTGCAACATCGTTTCCCCTCTTGTTGCGTTCGGTGGTCCACCATTCGAGTGCCCTCGAACGGAAAACTCCTGTTGCATTTAAGGTTCGTAGGTCATTAGGGCATCCACTTTGCAGGAAGGTAAGCTCGATCGTGTCGAACCAATTCATCATGGCGGTGGCGCCATCTTTGCCTGTAAACTCCAGAGGTTTACAAGCCATAAATTGATTGAATTGGAACGTCGGCTTGGGTTTTTCTGCCTTCGAATCGACAAAGCCATGCAGTGAATCGGTGTTTGGCTGAATCCTGCTGACAATGTCGGGTATGACCTTAGCCATTTGCTTGGCCATGAATTTCATAGAATCCCTTTTTGACATGGAATCGGATTTGGCATTGGCATTGGTGGTTGAACCCTTCTTCGACTTGGTCCTCTTTGGCACGGTGTTGGACGACATCTAAGGATCGAAAGAGAAGGAAAAGGATGAGACTTGAACATAAATTCAAAATAAGTGTGCAAGTATGAGCATGTAAGCATGATGTATCACGTCTAAGTTCACATAATTAGCATGAATTTGGTAAATATTCAACAAGTATAAACACGTATGAATGCGTAAAAGAGTATAAATTTAATTTGTTCACGAGAATTATTATTGTTTTTGATTGCGCGAGACGTGCGAATTATGTAACGGTTTTGAAATGAACGAGGTAACAAGTATAAAAATCACATATAAATTGAATCACATAAAAGAGAGGCTCATAAAACATAGGATTGTTTCGGGTAGAGAAACGTCGACTATTCCAAAGTGAATCGAAAGTCCTTTCAAATTAGAGAAACGTGCTTTGGCCTATAGGTAAGATACTCCCGTCGAGAAGCGATTAACTGTATCTTACCCTTCCAGTTACTACACGTCTCTAATCGATTGAAACAATCGAAACTTTGGCGAGATTGAAAATCAAGGAATGAGACTTAATCGACAAGATGCGGGTTTTACCCCTAACTTGACGATTTCGTACCCTAATGTGGTTGGTACTCGTCGGGTCAAAATATAATTTCAACATTTTGACGAGGGTCCACTAGAGTTTGAATTGGAAATTTACCATTAAGATGTGGATTTCACTCCTAGCTTAATGGCGAAATTTCGTGCAAAATAGAATGAGCGGAATGAGAGTCGTTCACCAAATTGTGGGTTTCACGCCTATTTTAGTAAACTCGCCACTTTTGTATAAAGAGTGTCTTCAAGTCTTCAAGTGTATTATGTAAAATTTCTTAGGGAAGACATTATGTAAATATTAAGACCAAAAAGAAGAGAAAGAAGCAAAGTAGGAAGAATAACATTTTAAGCAAGAATCAAGAAATGTCAAAAATATTGTTCCTACTATAGACTAGGTCGAACATGACAATTCTACCTAATTCCCTATAGTTATGGCTCTGATACCAATCTGTCACACCCCAACCAATGGCGGAATCATCGGAGAAGGACGAGTTCGAGATTGCAAGAGACTTCATAACACTATTTGTGACAATATTTAAATCAACCATTTTCATTTCATATTCAAATTGTCAAACATTACAAGGAAAATTCAAATAACATCATGTTCATAACATAACAATAACAAAATTGATACAACACTTTAAACCTAAACGTCTAAGTGAGTATCTAGGCATCATTGCTAATCCGTTTCATAGCATCATCAATCCTCAACCTGTAACATGTTCAAAATAAAGTTCAATGCAAAAGCAAAGGCGAGTATACAAGTTTAAGAATAAGTATAAGTATAAGTTTAAAAGTTTAAAATGAATCCACATGGCAACTTAGTTTATACAAGATCATCATACAAGGCATGCAATATTTCTAGTCAACCCTCTGTTTACGCAAAAAGATATAATTCAGCATGACCTCTCGTTCACGGGTGGTGCGTTACTCCTATAGAGCTATACATGTTAAATGGAGGCTCGTATAAAGCTAATGACTATTGTATCACATAAGAATCACCCAAGTATAAGCAGCAAGTATCACAACATAACATTCATGTATTTGGATTGTTTTGTGCATGCATAAAGATTAAAGTTTAAGTGTAGTTTAATAATTTAATATGTTACACCCCAAAAGTGGTAACATAAAAAGGGGGTTTCGAGTATACTCACGGTTTTGCAAGCTTTCCACTTGTGAATTCGCGAGTGAGCTGTTGTGGGAGGTTGGAACACCAAGTCCTTCTACACGAAGAAAAAAAGGCGTATGAGTATTGGATGATAATGGTAGATTAAAGATTCGGGAGTTAAAAAGTATGAACAGAATCATATGAAAGTAATCATCTTTTAACATATATGATGTTGTAGATGATGTAACTTTAGCATTTGACAAATAACCATTATGTCATCATCAAAGCTTGGTTACTAGTAAATTATATATAGTATATAGTGGATAATATAATAGCAAGAATATCATGTATGTCAAGCATGAGGTAAGAGTATGAATCCTCCATTTAGGAACCTCTTAAGTGTCTTAGATATCATGTAGGAGGTAGGAAGAATAAGTCTTCCATTTAGGAACCTCCATTTAGGAACCTCTGGATGTTCACCGCTACACTTGATGTTATGAACATTCAAGGAGGGTCATGAACTTACAAGTAATAATACAATATGAACAACTAATCTATGAGAAAACATCAACCAATGTGTGGATTTTCAAGTAGGATAGCCCAAGCTAATCCTAAATCACACATTCATCAAGCTTTTAGGCTTGAACATCACTTGTGGGTTAAACCCTTGAACAAAACAGAAAGTTTGTGAGGTTTGCACCTCTGAATTTACATGTCTCAACCTGTTTTTAAGCCTAACTAACCATAGAAGTGGTTATAAGCATAAGGACATAGGTTTGAGATGAGTTTCCTCTAGTTTAATCAAGTTTATCAATGTTTCAATCAAGAACAAAAAAATCAGCCAACTTTGGAGCCCTTTTGGCGACGTTCCAGGGCCTGGTTTTCCAGGAAAAACCTATGAAAACGTAGCTAAGGTTAATCCAAGGAAGTAGGAAAAAGAATCGAGTGAATCGGATAAGAACTAAGTGAGTTATGTTCACTTTAGTGAAGTAGTATAAATCTGCTCGAACTCTGATTAACAGCTGCGATTTGGAGTGATTGAGAGTGTTTAGAGAGTGCAAAGAAAGTGAAAAATGCTTGGATAACACTTAGATTTTATAGGGGAAGGTTGTGGTTGGGTTAGGTGAGTAATTAAGACAAGAAACACACTTTGGAAGCAACAAAACCAACAAAATAAGCCAATCCCGTAAGATGGAAAGGGCTGGTCGCGGATTGCAGTCCGTGGCGGGGCGCGAAGGACCAGGCCTAATTCGTCGCGGGTAGCCAGGGGCCATCAGACGGGATTTTGTTTGATTTATTACATTTCAGCCCCCTAACTTCCATAATTTGATGTTTCAAGTTGTTTTAAGGGTAAATTATGATATTTAGGCATACAATAAGAATCAATCATGTATCATGAACATAAAACAAGTATAATTAAGAGTATGAACATCGTATTTAAAAATCGTATTTGATCAAAAGACGTATTATGAATAAGTTTCACGTATTTGCAAGTTTGGCACATAGTTTCCAAGAATTATGAATATGTATCAATTGTTTTACAAAATTAAATGTATGAGCATGTATAAAGTATGTATAACATAAATTTAAAGGAATACGAGTTTTATTTATGATCCAAGTCTCGGATTTTGCAACGATTACAATGAAAGGATGATTACAAGAACACAAGACTTCCAAAAATAGAAATACAAACAAGACCTTCTAATTATGGAAAGTACGAAAGAGCAGGGCGTTACAGTCTCCCCTCCTTTAGGAAATTTCGTCCCGAAAGTTTAGGAAGAAGTAACGAAAAGATGTAGATGCTTCGTCTTCATGTCACTCTTGAGTTCCTAAGTGAATTTAGTGCCACGTTTACCTTCCCATCGAACCTTGACGATAGGAATTTTATTGCGCCTCAATATCTTGACTCCTTGGTCCATGATTTCGACGGGGTTTTCCACAAAATGCAAGGTCTCATTGACTTGGAGGTCCTAGAGTGGGACTTGAAGTCCTTCGTCAGCTAGACACTTCTTTAAGTTGGACACGTGGAAGACAGGATGTACATTGTTGAGTTCTTCAGGCAGGTCCAATCTATACGCAACCTTGCCAATCCTTTCGAGGATCTTGAAAGGACTAACGTTGCGAGGTGCGAGTTTCCCTTTCTTACAAAATCGAACCACGCCCTTCCATGGGGATACCTTGAGAAGTACTAAGTCACCTGCCTCGAATTCCAAGGGTTTGCGACACTTGTCGGCGTAACTCTTTTGTCCCCTTCATCGCTAACCTCTCCAACTTTTCCGTATTACGCGTTTTACCTGTAAAACCACAAACACTCGTAGTTAACATATTCAAGGCGTGCAATCACGTAAAACGCATTAAAACACGAAATAAAATACACTTTAAGGCACGGGTTTCACACTCTCCATCACATCCCCACACTTATCATTGATTATACTCAAGCAACCATTACAAACATTACTCACCTTATTAACAAGTCACCATTAAATCCCTTACCGAATTAGCAATTCAAAATCCCAAGTCATACCCGTCCCATAGACTAACACAATCAAGATTGATAACCTGACAAGTGATACGCATTTAAAACAACTTAAGATTTGCCTAACTAAAACTAACATGCTTATGATACTACACACATGCCACACGCCCCTCACAATGATCACTCCTCTCAGTTTTATCAAGACTAGCATGTAATGTGCTAGTATGTAATTCACTCAAAACCAAATATGCTACCTTGCAATCATAAGCTTGTATGACAATCATACCTCCACTGAATCAAGTTACGTAACACATATCAAAGGACTTTTGGGTTTTGGGTTAAGGGTAAAGGTAGGGAATTATTTTTGGCTTTTTATGTTTATTGGCGAACACAAACGAATAACGAACCATGACAACTTTATTCACAATAATTACTAACACTTTGGGTGATTTTCGACCCATTTATTTAACACGAACATACAATGATTTTTGTTTTTCTTTTTCTTTCTTTTCTTTTTTTCAACAAACATCTAACACATAATTGTCATTCATGGTTGGTAATCAAACGGGTCAAACAAGGTGTGACAAACGAAAGGTGAAAGGCTCAACATGGTTCACTAAGGTAAGATGGATAAATAATCAACATATGAAACAATGAAGGGATCCTAATGCCTTTATCATCTATGTGCATACGCTACATCATAGTCTCGGCATGTATCAAACCACACAAGTTCTAACACAAAGCAACATATGGCCTACACTCAACAATTGAACATTATTGCAAATTCAATTATCACTAAGTAGGCTCAAATATCTCACCGAACAAAAGGGATATAGGTTGCCGACACGTAGCATGTGTAATTCCTAAAGCATGTTACCCCTAGTTAGGCATCTCTTCTCAACTATTCTCTATAACTTGTCAGAAATACTCTCATGAAACTTAAAGGGACAACCATGACTAGAGATCTAGATTAGCTTAATATCAGTAGGAACCCTTTAGCGATTGAAAATGCTGGTTTTCATGTAGTTAAAGCATTCTCAAGACAAAAAATTTCAAAATTTTTCAATTTTAGCCAAATTTCAACTCTTTAAGCATTTAAGATCATCAATCCTACCAACCCTCTCTCAAGTTACCGCATCCCCACACTTGGAATACATTGTCCCCAATGTATGGTGCAATTTATAATCTAAACTCGAGAGATACCACCCACAAACCATGAACGGCTAACAACCTAGACAACACAACACAAAGAAACCACTCCCAACACAATGACTCACACCACCAAATGCTCAAATAAAAATAAAGTAATGGATAGAGAGACACATGAACCTGATCATTCAATCAGCAAGTGTCTGTGGCGGTGCGGCTGCTATGATCGAACAGGGACTTAAACTCCTCTTGGATTCTCTGATATCTCATTGGGGATGTTGCCAAACATCCCCACACTTGAATCATTGCATCCGTGAGGATTACACGTAGTAACCTGACAAAATACAAACACAACACCAAAACAAAACCAAACAAAGTACACTACTCTACATCCTCGGGCTGCCTCTCGAGAGCGCTAAGTTTAAAGGTCTTCAGCCAGACCGTACCTGATATGCGCTATGGTGGTCTTAATGCACACTTATCTAATGTATTTCCAATGAATGCCCAAAAATTTACATGCCATCTCCATAAGCTCATCGGTATAATTGGCATGTTTAGAAAGCACCTGCGGGTTTTGCTGATCCACTTCACGAGATATATACCGATGTCTTGTAGCTTCGCCCTTTTCATCTTCTTCCTCGAACCCTCTTCCCCACACTTGTTAATTGGAATGATTGATATGGGAAGAGGTTCGGTACACACATTCATCTCATCAGACTGCTCTGCCTCATTATCCTCACACACCATCTGATCCACCAGGGACTCTTCATCACATAAAGGATTCATTGGTGTGGTATTATCCTCCACAACCTCCTCCTCCATGTGAGAATAATCTCTAATATCATCAGGTAATAGTGAGAGACGCTCTTCTATTTCTATCTTCATTTTTAACTTCTGACACTTGGAAACTAGATAGCTGATTCGATCTTCATCGGAAAGGTTAGGTGCTGATAAATACTGCTCGAGTTTGGACAAAATCACTTCCAACATAGCAAGCTTTTTCTCCTCCTCGGTCTGATAAGTATAGACACCCTCGGGCTCAGAATATTCCTCGGGATGATATTATCGGTATCCCTGATACGGTCTTGAGATGTGTGACACCTGTGTCACTTCAACCATCAAACAAATTCCAAACCAATGAAATATTGTATTTCATACTTGGGATTTGTAAAAATATTTGTATCGTTTGCACATATCAACTCTTGTTCGATTTTAAGCTTTAAATCGCTTTCTGGAGGGTTATACGCACTCTGATGCGTAAATATAACCAGTTTAATCCAACGAACACTCCGGAATAGTGAAATAGGCTTAACATACCTTAAATAACCTTTACATAACTTAGAAATAAGTTTTAAAGGCTTTGGTATGGCAAAAACAAGTTAATTCGCTTACAGGGACTAAACTTGACAAACTGCGAAAGTATGCCAATTTGAACTGTAACAGACATTCTGGAACATGACCATAATTTAAACACACCTTAAATATCCTTTATATAGCTTAGAAATAGGCTTTGAGGGGTTCGGTGTGCTAAAATAAACTTTTGGGTCATTCAGGGACTAAAAGTGTCAAAAAGTGCACAAGTTTGCATTTTCGCGCATAACTTACGTTCTGAATACATCCGGACATCCAAAAATTTATGTAAGCACTAAAATATTTTATTTTAGTGTTTGGCATGAGAAAAATCCATTCGTCACGCCATTTGGATCGTTTTTCGCGCTTATGCGCATTCCGTCGTAATTAACCGAACAACACAATTGTACGGCCAAAGGAACCGACATCCGAGATATTTTTGAGCACATTTTAAGTTCCCTATACTTTAACTTCATTTTAGAACTTTGAAATGGGGTTAACGGGGCTTAAACGTGTCAAAAATGCATCAAATAGCAAGTTTGGAGCTTCAGGGGCCTGTTCTGCCATTTTTGAAAGTTTCAGACCTGCAAGGTCCGTAAGCAGGGGTCAGATGCAAAAACTTGTTTTTAACAACCTGTTTCCAGCCCTTAAACCCTCCAAAGGCCAAGGCCACTTGTCAATAACTGATGGTGGGAGCAAAATGAGTTACCACAACATTCCGACAAGTGTACGGGCGAGATCAAGGCACGTTATCCAAGAAACGATCCTAACGGTGAACCAAAATCTATAAATACCCATCCATCCCCATTGCAAAACCCACAAGAATCTGATTTGAGAAGCTCTAAGTTGAAACCATTGTTTCATACCTGAGCTACTTGAATCAAGATTAGCATTCGGGGACCCTTTGTAAGTATTCCTTCGTTCTTTTTTTGCTTTTCGAGTCTGAAAGTCAAACTTTGTTTGACTTTCTGCATTGACCAGTTTATGGTCAATGCGAAGTTCTTTTGAACTTCATAACGTGAGCGTGATCACGATGGTTATAGTCCCTAGTGACTATACCTACTGATTACCACGTTATCTAGGCTCAGTGACGAGTCGTAGTTTCGGCCAAAATGCGTGTTATTGCGTATTTTGTAACCAAACTACTCTTGGGTATCAAAACCGTTTGTTTTGATACCAAACCTTTTTTCTAAACTTAGTTAAGCATGTTTTAGCATGCTTAGCTCGTCACTTTTAGTTTAGTGCTTATATAGGGTCGTAAGGTAAGCGATCTAAACAATCGCTTATACTTTCGAACCCGACCCATTTGGTCGATCATTAGGATCCGACCAAATACCTTAGGGGACCATAGTATATAGGGAATAACCTTCCGAGGTTATACCTTATGGTCGCTTCGTTTAAGTAGTTGTATGATAGGTAGTATATATGCCTTAGGTAAATTACCAAAATGCCCTTTTTACGCCAAAATTCATTTTAAGCATATGTAACATAACTTTTGGTATCTAAACTGATTTAGTAACAATATTAAACATGTTAAGGCATATTTTACTTGTCATAGGACTAGTTAGGCGGTCCGAACGCGTTTCACGCGAACGACGCGTTAAAGTAGCATAAGCTACCTAAACGGGTCGTAATGGGTCGTAAGCACTTAGGTTAGGTTTCATTTAGTATGTAGGCTTTGTTAAACCATATGACACGAGTCTCCATACTCGTTTGGTTTACGAACCCTCATTCTATCTAAATCCTCCGGTTTAGGTCCGGTTTATTAACATAGTTACCCATATTAGGTGCCGTTTGATATCCGTGATCTCTAGCATTGTTTGGTTGTTACTCAAGGACTACTAAGCAAACTCAAGTGAGTACATAGTTCCCCTATTTTACTGTTTTCCAAACTGTTTTGGGGTGAAGCATGTGTACCTATGTGTTATTTTCATGATTTCAAAGTATAATTGATTATACATGTTATTACTTATCATTTGACAAACTAAATGACTATCTATGGTTTAAACACTGATTTCTCAAAGAACATAAAATAAAATGTTGAATTGTACTCATTTTATGTTCACCAGACCGATTGGTAGTATGATATAGCGCTATAGGATTTGACACCCCATTCCTGTTGTCATGGAATGTCTGAAACCAAATTGTTTCTCCATCCAAATAGGGATTTCCTTTGTGGTATCCCTATAGTCTCAAAGGTGTATTTTGATACACTAGGTCTGAATGAATTCTTAAATCACATTATTTTTGTATATTTAGTTATACTCCCAAAAGTATAGTTTGATATGCTCCCATGTGTGATATTGTACAAAACCAACATGTATTTTGTTAATCATCCAAAGCATATTTTGATATGTTATTTACAAAACCAAAACATAGTTTAATATGTTATTTATCACATCCAAAGCATATTTTGATATGCTATTTATAAAACCAAAACATAGTTTAATATGTTATTTATAAATCCGAAGTATACTTGTAATATACTACTTAAAACTATTATTTTAAACAACGAAGGTATATTTAATGTACTATCTATCTATCGATTGGGTTTTGGTTAGTGTTTAGATAACGGGACGGGTGTAATGTGATGAAAACATGGTAGATACGCCGCTGGTACTTCTTATATATAAGTGTTTTCATTGCATTACATACCGTGGCGTTATTTAGTACACTTGGGTTAACGATATTGGAACTGAAATATACTTTAATATATTACTCATTCGATTCTCTTAAAACCCAAAGTATATTTTCAAATATACTATAAGCCTTTTTTTATCAAAATATTGTTTTACAAGCAACTTATCTTATACAAACTCATTTCACATGGTTATTCATTTAACCTTACATTTATTTATACATATCATCTGATCTTATTGTTTTTCAAACGATTTATAAAACAAATCAATTTACAAGGTTCATGACTAAACTTTATTAAACATTTTCTTAAACTTACAAGTCATGAATCCTATTTTCACAAAACTTATGTATCTCACAGGCATTTTTATGCTGACGTACCTATTTTTACACATGTTTCAGGTACTGCTTTGCAATGATTGTTGATACATGCTACATTTAGGATGGACTCGTGCCTTAGCAACTTTAAAACTTGGAAGATCATAGTTGTACTTATTTGATTGTATTAAAACAATGAGTTCATTTATTCAATAAAACAGAATTTATTTATTCCATGGTTATGAAACAATGATTCTGTTACAACACTCCCCGACGTTTCCGCCACGTCTAGTTGCTTTACGTGGTCGGGGTGTGACAAGATGTACGCATCCATCATTTTTTATTCCAATACTTTGGATTTTCCAAATACACCGCGCACACATCATAATCATAAGTATGATCACGACCGCAACAGAAACATTGTCCATCCGTCCTTGGCTCATAATAAGCATCCTCGTCCCGATCCCATCCTTCAGAGTAATAACCATCCTCCACCGTTGTATTAGAATCATAGAGATATGGTGGAGGGGAAGGATTCTCATAGCAAGGCACTAGTGGTTCTTCCAAATTCGCTTTTTCCCGTCTAAATCGGGCCTCGTGGCAACCGATACATGGGTGAAGTGGTTCTCCGCACAACTTGCATGTACAAGAGCCGCAAAATATAGTAAGATCTGTCATCCTGCACAAACACAACTCAACTACCCACGTAAATCACGAACAAAAAAGGTAAAAAATAAAAATAAAACAAAATAAAAACAAAAATTCTTTTAGGGTTTTTTTTATTAGAAAGCTAACTAAAACAAGAAAACTAAACTAAGCGCACTAACTCCCCGGCAACGGCGCCATTTTGATGACTGTCGAATGGGTCATGCAAAAACCTAATTAACCTTGGTAGCTAGGGTAAGCAGGGTATCAATCCAGGGGAGTATGTGGTCAGTTAAGTTTTCTATTTAATTAACTAAAAAAAACTAAAATAAACTGAAAGTAAAAACTGAACGGTTTAAATAATTATAGAAAAAAAAACTAAACTAAACGGCTGAAACAATAATAAAACAAAGCAACTCCCTCCAGATTTCAAGTTCTAGATTTGACACGTTCTGAGTTAATTAATTTAACAGAACCACATAGACTTAGTTCTGTTAACGTTTATTTACCAGTTGTGATAATTAAGGACCATTTTCCCAGACTGACCTAACAGCGTGGGGTTATCTCAAAATTACCAACTACACGTTACCAATCCACCTACCCCTCTAATATAAGCCAATTACTAGAACTCTCGGCCATTGAAAGATAAAGCAAGTGAATATAAAATAACGCAAGTCTGTTACAACCGGTTCATAAATTAGTTAACTAGCAATTAATTATATCAAGTCTACCCTCTTTATGTCACACCCAACCCGCTCAAAGTTTGTCATCAACCGAACACGTTGTAAAGAAGGAACTCAAAATATAAACAAATCATGTGTCAACCGAATCAATCAAGTTAAATATCTGTCACATAAATAACATAGATTGAAAGTATAATAAACTCAGACATAAAAAACCTACAAAACCGTCCACCGGGAGGAAGCCACGAAGAGCCTAGCCGCTTATGGTTGTCATCCCCAAAAGTTGCGTATGCGAACTCAAATCCTCTCGGTCGTCCCCAAAAAGATATCCTCCCAAAAACTCCTCTTTTATGTTCCTAGAAGTCTACGTATGGGCTGCATCCAATTCTTCTCACATGTGCGGCCCACTATGGCTGCTTTTATGTTCCTCTAAGTCCAAGAGTGTGTTGATGTAATATTGGGCCCCTATCTCTCCATCCAAGAAGTCAAAAAGCCTGCACACCTCTCTTTGTCCAACTGTATGCGTGTATTTGTGTATGTATTGAGGATCAATGATGTGATGATGATTATTTTAATTAATATTAATACTCCCTTCAATGTCCAACATGTCAGCGCCAAAACAAACCCAGCCCACATGTTGCCGTCCAAGTCTCTTCCTGATGGGTTTCGAAATTTTGTGAGAATAATAAAAATCATCATGGTGCCTTCTCACGTGATGTTTTTTTCCTATTTCCAAACCAAAGTCTTGTTCTTTTATTCTCAAAAAGTCTAACCACCAAATATTGTCTGCGTATATGTGTATATATCACAATTATATTTTTCTTCAAACACTTAATGGTGGCCCCCCTTTGTGCACGTGAGTTTCCTTCCAATTTTAGGTAATATTTTCCAATGATGTCCAATCATATGCACCTTTTTTCCCTTAACCGTAGCCTTCGGATTTTGAATCGTAGGTGTAACACCTCGTAAAATCATGACCAATGTAATAAAGACACGTGTCATGAACTTTAAACGTGTAAGGAATTAATCTGAAGGGACTAAGATTGTCAAACAATGTAAATATGTTAGTAAAAGGATCCAAAGTGTCAACATGCCATTCTTGTGCCTCTGAGTGACCTCACACGACGTTCGTATTCTTTGATGAATAATTTATCGAACATTGGAAGTCGTTTGTGCTTAAAATAAGGATTTTACGAAACATAGGGGTTAAAAGTGTCAACATGTTGAAAGTAACCTCTGAGTGACCTTTTAACGACCCCAAAAACATTGTAATAATTGTATATTTCGCTTCCAAGAATATTGGATATTAATTTTGTGGAGTTTCGAAGAAAACAAGACTTTTCGGGTGATCGTACAACTAACCGGGAGCTTAACGGAGTTAGTTTATGACCTAAGGTCCTTAAAAGTTAACTATGGGGGTCCTAAATGCAATAAATGGAAGTAAAATAAAGTTTAAATGGACCAGGGACTGAAATTGTGGTCTAAATTAGGGGTTATGCTCAATACGTAAATTGAAGCCTTTTATTAATTAAACGACATTTTTGGCATAAAACCTATTTAAACCCAAATTTTGACACCAAACCTTTTACCCACTGATGTAATATAATATTTAGGGATTTTTGGAAATTTTTATGAAATTTTAAACTGGTCATAACATAGGGTTCTTGCATTGACTCGGTAATTGACAGTTATGCCCTTTTTCCTAATAAAATGAGTTTTACACATCCTTTACATACCAAACCTTTTTCTACTGATTTTATATATTAAATAAGTTATTTTAAACAGTAGAGGCTGGTCAAAATCCCAGATTTTCTTAATCAACCCGAATACCGTCAAATACCGACTTTTATGCGATTTAGGCGCATAGTATGGTTTAAAGCCATATTTAGCACCTAAGGCTTGTTACCTACTGATGTTATGAATAAATTTTTATACCTTAACAGTAAGTAAAAGTTTTGAACTCAGATTTCCAAATTTGACCCTTAAAGCATATGTGAAATGACCAAAATGCCCCTACGATGCATAGTTTGGTTATAAATGATAAATTTCACATATATATGATATCTTACTGATATAACAACATAAAATAAATATTTTCACAGAATGTTTTAGACCAGAAACTCAGATTATTATTTAACCTCTTTTATAAACATTAAAATGACCAAAATACCCCTATGGGGCATAGATTGGTTTTAAATTCGTTTTGGGCATAATGGAAGGTATCCTACTGATATCACAACATATTTAAAGCATATTAACTTGTGGAACCTGTTCATGACTCATTTGGTTACCTGTTGTGCATATACGCGTTCGGAACAGTTTATGTAACTAGTTTGCATAAATTAACCGAAACGGGTCAAACCTTATCATTTTTACTTCAAAATCCAAAATGTGTTTAGTTTACCCATATTATACAAGTCTTCATACTTGTCGGGTCTAAATCACATTCTAATCCGGTCTTCGCTTAATCTTGCTTTTTGAACCGTAAACCTTTCATTAAAACTAACCGGTCTAAGTTAAGACTTAAATAAGACCCGTTAGGAATCTAATAGGTTATTAAAACCTTCATTCCAGATTTAGGAGCCCAGTAAAAGATAATTGCACTTGCTGATTGTTATACGGCTGGGATAAATTTGTATATTTTGCTCATGTAAATACTTTTAACTTATTTTCCCTTATACGGGCTTGGGGTACGGTATTTAATAATACCGCTTGGTCGGGTATTGAATCTTTAATCGAATAATGGTTAAAACATTGAGATAACCCGTTTAATCTATTTTGTTTGTTTTAAGCCTTAGGGGGTTAATGACCGTGTCCTGGATATCCTCGGCTCATTCATTGAAATGGTCACGACTTAAGCACGGGGTGTAGGCATACACCTGCCAGTGCGTATGTAAAAAGATATAACCACACGTGAGGGTAACTCCCTGTGGGACTATATTAGTAGTGTGTCTATTAATCTTTAACCCGGTACTTCTAACCCGGGCTACTGAACGTATGACAAACATATAATTATTTTACAAGATTATTTTTAAAATAATTATCCCAAGTTATAAAAGAATATTTGTGCCTTGTGCACTTAAATCAATTTTCTTAAACATTTTCAAAATGAGTCGGTTAATTGTATTTACCAGTGTAAACTGACGTATTTTCCAAAAAGGTTAAGTGCAGGTACTATGCGAAATGGGCTGGCTACTCCTAGTATCGAATAAAGAGTCTTGCAAGCTTTTGATGCTTAAATCTGTTGAACAATATTTCTTTTTATATTAGATCCGCCTATGGATCATTTTACATTCCGTTGTAATATTTTATGTTACTTTCAACTCGGTTTGTAATATCATTACTTTTAGACTTTCGCTGTGCATTAAACTGTGATTATTGACCATGATGATATCAACTACGTCATGATACTCCCCACCGGGCCCACCGGTAATACGTGGAAATATCGTGGTGTGACAGGTTGGTATCAGAGCCAACATTGAGTGAATTAAACACTAGCCTTTTTTGTTTAATCTCAATGACACAGTTGCACATTCCTTGACTTCCAAGTCTTGGCAAAGGACTTATGACTAATCCTGGTCTTTATTTTGTCCTTTATTGTTTTCCTTGTTGTTTTCCTTTTTTTTGACAGGATCAAAGAAAATGCCGCCAAGATTCAGAGGAAGAGGTGGACGAGGCAATGCGCCAATCACTGCTCCAAACGACCGCGAAGCCGGGCCTTCCCACCGGCGGACACCTTCAGCAGCTTATAGCTCCAGCCCTCAAGAAGACTGGAGAACATATCTGGAACCCGTGAGGCGTTCTGTCTCACTTAGCTCGTCGCCCAATGATTCTCACCACTCCTACTTGCTGTTGCAGCGGTCAAGTTCACACCGGGCCTTTCAGGACCCGACCCCTTCCTTACTTTCAGAGCTGGTTCAACCCGGCAAATCAGATTGAAGAACCAATGGGCCATATCCCATTGGGACCAGAAGACCATTTTCCTGAAGCTCGGGAAATGGAGATGGATGACGACCCCGATCCTGAGATGCCACCAACTCGGACGCCCACGCATCCCATAGAGATTTCTGACGGATCATCATTTCATGGTTCGCCATACCGGGGCCCAGACAGTTTTGCCGAAAGGTGGGCCACATACCACTGGGAGTTCACTCCCCCTTTCAACCCACCTCAACAGCAGCAGCAGGATCCCTCTGAGGATTCGCGTTTCCAAGCGGTTACGCCACCGCCACCGCCGCCACCAGTGCAACAACTGCCTCCAGACCCACCGAGGCGAAGAAGAAGAGGTGCACGGATGTCCGTGCGAGGAGGGGATTTCCATTTCAGCACCCCTCAGCACTCCAGTGGCAGCCACTACCCGCCACAGTATGAAGACCCGCAACTGGGTGGGCCTTCAAACCCAGTTTCTGAGGTGGACTCTACGCCAGTCGCACCACCACCACCACCACATATGGGTTATGATAACCCAATTCCTTCATACGCCGGTACAGCGGCGTATAACCCTTTTGAGCAGCCAGCTTATCGTGGCTACAACTACTACAATGCCCCGACCGTCGACCCATACCTCGAGGCGGCCAACTACAATGCTCTCCATCCAGAAGGGCCTTACGCAGCTTCGTACCAGTCTGGGTACCAAGCATATGGGTATCAATACCCGTCACCTCCTCAACCTCCACTACAGCAGCCACCGCAGCCACCACTGATCCAGCCACCGCAGCAGCAGGAGATTCTTCAGAGGTTGAGCCAGGTGGAACAAGAGGTTCAAGAGGAGCGTAGAAGCCACCAGGGATTTCTTAAGGGTTTGGCAATGTAACAACCCTCACCAAAACTATTATTTATTATTATATTTGGTTCAAAAGGAAACCCTAATTAAGAAACCCAAGTGATCCTGCATAAACCCTAAAATTTTCAGAACAATCGGAATCAGGATCAGGGCACCTAAAACTCAAAGGGGGTAAAACCCTAGTTGATAATATCTAAACAGTTTTACGTGTATAACAAAAATTCATGCAACACCTACTCAGCTAAGCTACCTGGACACGAGGCTACCCTATGGTAGTAGGGTGTCCCTCGCACCACGCGAGAGGTCCTCGCGCCATGCGAGGGCGCGGTTTTTCAAGTATAAGTAGTAGGCTATGGCACTTGCAATTGTTCGTTCGTTCGACGTTAAAACTCAAAATGTACACTGAGATATTGTAGGAACAGTCCTAAAACAGACACGATCACGAATCGCTGCCGCAAAACAGGGTAATAACTCGATCGCTGCTACGATTCAATGTCCGGTCGATTAAACTATCCAATGGATGTTTAAGTGTTGCCCACATTAGGGTTATGATTTGTCATTCGTCGTGAATTCGATGGATGTTTAAGTATCGCACTTTGTCATTCGTTGTGAAGGTTTTAATCTCGTGAGTTATCGTAAATGCTGTATTAGTTACTAACCTAGTTCGTGTGCATGTTGTTTAAATTTAGGTTAAAAAGGCTAATCAGTAGGCTAAGCTCTGTCCAATTAAACTTGCAATGTGAGTAATTCTCTTTTTATCAATTGTTTTACAATACCTCAAATTATTTTCAAATGTTATAATTACAGGGAGTAAGTCGTGGTTATCTTAATCACTGGCTATTGGGGTATTGTGCACATTACTAATTTTCACTGGTTAGGCTAATAAATCCTAACAGTGATCGTCACTACTTGGGTGACAGGACCCAATAGTGATATGACCATCGTCACGCAATGTGACACAGCGCCAGATAAAAATAAGATAAAAGCCATTGTAATCGCTCTTATGCTGTAGTTGATAACTATGTGTCATTTTATCAAATTGAGTGACTCGCCAGCATTTCCCCGCTGATAAAATATTTTTAAAACATGTTTCAGGCGACCTGCTGTAAATCAAGGAAACGTGCTACGGAGCACTAACAAGCTTGAAGATGTGGCTCAGTTAAAACTGAATAAACATGTTTTAATAAATTAGGGAATTTCCTAGTTAAATTACTCTGTTGTAAATTATGGGATTTATCCCAATTTATGGAAATAAAATAATTGGGCATTTTGAGTTTTAAAAGATCCTGTAACACCCTGTGTTTTCACGAGTGAAAGTCAAAGTCAAAGTCAAGGTCAAAGTCAAAGTCAACGACCGATTTCGCGCGACAGGACTCTTAGAATTGTTTGTATGATATTTAGATTATGTGGAGTAAATGTTGTACATTGCAATAATCGAATCATGCTAACCGTATTTCAAAACGACCTACGACTGCGAACGATAGGAAGTAACAATGCGATAAAGTTAATCAAGCTATGCTAATCAAATCGACATCAAATCGTAACTCGAGCTATGTATTTTACTTGTCATTATACGTGTGTGTGTGCCTTACGTGTTACCTGTGCATGCTTATTTTGTGTTATTTTACGTTGTGATAGTCAAGCGAACTCAATCGAACCCGAAGTCTAACTCGAATATAAACGAACTCGAACCCGAATCCTGAGTCGAACCAGATAAGAAGTAGTTGGGACTGAAAGTAATTTGATTAGGAAACCATTTCGAATCGCTCGCAAATCGAAACCGAATCAACATCACACCGAACCCACCAAAGGAGGTGGCATCCGCACGGATGGCCAATCCGCACGGATTGCCAATCCGCACGGATTGCCAATCCGCACGGATGACCAGTCCGCGCGGATAACCTACCCGGGTGCGTGCCATGCGCACGGCTCACCCTTTCCCTTTTTGGCATTCTATAAATACACGGGTCATTCTCCACTTTTTCCACTTTTGGCAAGTGACGTCCGAACCACACGCATTCTTCACCTTTTCTCATATTTCTCTCAATCCAGGTAAGATCTTGCACTAATTCTTATACATTTTTAATCACTACACAATTCTACACATTTCTATCTTTCGAATCTTCCATTTTAACCAAGAAATCATCCGGATTTGAGGTATTCTCGGGTGACGTCATCGGGAAGTTCATAAGGACTTCAAGCTTGACCTCATTCCACCAAGGATATCTCAGATCTAAAACGATTTCTACAAGTCTTTACAATAATTTCACCTAGATCTAAACTTTTCTAAGGATAAAAGAGTTGGAAGAAATAAACCTTAGTTCTCTCCTTCTTTTACCCTTAAAACCGGTACGAATCTGATCAGTCCTAGTGTTCTACTCGTCAATAGTGATGCCCTAGTTCTAGATCTGGAGTTCCACTCATAGACAACTGATTTCGGGGTTAACTGGGATGACCGTTCTGAGTCGCCGACAGGCCGAGTTAGGGTGGTTCCTGACCGGTCTAGTCACGCGGGTAAGAACACAACTCCAAGTGGTTGCCACGTAATCAGAACGTCTCGATAAACGACAACAGAAACCAAGTGTAGACGAACGGAACAACCAGACCAGTTGTCCGCACGGGCAAGCTGTCCGCACGTATAGCCGTACGCACGTATAGGTCGTACGCACGGGTTGTCACCCGCACGGACCACACTTGGGACCCACTTTCCAAACGAGGTTTGAGTATCAACGAACGAGCAATCCGGACGGACGACCTCTGAATGGATTACTCTTCGGATCATGAGATACTAAGGCCTTAAAATGAAAATCAAACAATTTTCATCCGCACGGCCAAGCCGTACGCACGGACAGGCTATCCGGACGGATTGTCTCTGCCCGCGCGTACAGGCTGCCCGCTCGGACTGCCATACGCACGGACTGCCGTCCGCGCGACCGGCTTGAAAGATAGAAACACTTATGTGTTTTCTAAATGCTACAACGAGAACTCCAAAGCACAAGCCATCATACACAAACACATCTTAGGAAGAAACAATCCACTTGAACATTTATCCACACAAGCCATCTAATCGTACGGATAAGTCGTCCGCACGTACAACTAGTCCGCACGGGTTACCACCCGCACGGACAGTCACACGCACGGATAACCTATCCGAATGGAACACCATCCGCACGCATCACCATCCGCACGGATAGGTCATGCGCACGGATGACTTCTACTCACGGATAACTGATCCGCACGATCAGTCATCCTACCCACTCTCACTTGTACTGATTACGCGTCACTTATCGTTACGTTATCGAATCTATTCAGGCTAAACGTACTCGCTGTAAAGCGCTCCCTTCAATCCATATCGCTGTGAGTATACTCGAACCCTTTTTGCTTTTAGCACTTTTGGGTGTTACATACGTTACAACTATTCAAACTACAACTATCACACTACTCAAGCTATTTTAACGCTTAACCATTAATGCATGTTATACGTGGCTTATGAATGCTTGTTTGTTATGATTACACATGGAATGATGTCTACCTGCCTTAGCAACGATAGTACTATAGTTTGGACTCAGCACCCGTTCACACGGGGGTTGTTAAGGATCTTTCACTTGCATGGATTACAGTGGTAATCATGTATTGCGAACTGCCTCGGGCAGTCAACCCGCAGTCATTGGTATCGATGGATCTATGTCGATAACTAACGTGCTTCATTTCTCTATGTGTACGTGCTGGTTATGCGTAAACGAATTCGAACTCTATATGCTATTATCAAACTTGTATGCTCACCTTTACATTTTATGTATTGACATTATTTTAACGTATGTGACAGGTGCTTAGGACGCATATGTGGTAGGAGTTGGAGACTAGAATAAAGCTTTAGAGCCCAACAAATAGTTGTCTGTAGATGACTTATTAGGGGTCTCTAGAAGCAGATAAACACTTGCTACTATTTAAATCTGAGTTGTCGGAACAGAGTATTTGTTTTGATGTTGTCTGTAATAACTTGTTTAACTATTTATGTTACGGTATGGGACGTAATGTTTAATTAAATGGTAATGATAGTTGTTGTGGAAACTTCTGGACAATCTGTTTCGCTCAGTGCCGCGCCCCGATGATTCCGCCATCGGTTGGGGTGTGACAGATTGGTATCAGAGCCATAACTATAGGGAATTAGGCAAGACTCGACCTAGTCCGGGTCGAAGTCTTAGAGACCTAGACTATAGTTAAGAACCAACAGACCAACTCACGCGTATGCGTAAACTCGTTGCTATCACTCACTCTTTTCTATCATTGCACTCGAAATTTTCAAGTTGTGAACAGGTAATAAGGTCGAGAATAGGTGTGAAAACCGAAAACTCTCGACTAAAGTTGCCTAATCATCTTGCGTTTTAGCTACAAACGAGGAGAATCATACCAAATCAGGAGTGAAATCCATATTTTGATGAATAATCTCCTCAAAATTTTTATCAAAAATGAGGGCGGAAGTTGCAAGATAGGGGTGAAACCCTAACCTTGACGACTCGTCCCGCTTTTACACAAAACTCCACCAAAGTTCGATGGACTCCAACGGTCTAAAAACACAACCTAACCAAAGGGAATTGCGCCAACGCCCGAGAAACGAGGCAAAGGCATAGCCCCGAAGGTCGTTGTGCAGGATCCTTGCGAATAGTCGAGCTACTTTGGTTAGTCGAAGTCTATTAGCCGCAGACAATCCACCTTCGATTTATCGATTTTTATGAAAATTTTATGAATTTTCTGTACGTTTTAAGGTACTATTGGTTTCAACCCAACACTATTGCTTTTGCTAAAACACAAAACCCACACAACTCATCGCCAGCGAATCGACAATAGAGGCAGTCAAATGGTTTGTATGCTCGTAGGTGCTTATAGTAACGAAGCATACGTGTTTCTTGCTGTTACGTTTATGTGATTTGGAATGTTGTGATTATGTGCTCTATGTGACTATGTGATTTTGTGCAACTCTGTGACTTTGTGACTATATGCGTTTACATGGTACGTGTTACTGAGCTTTAGTAATAGTAGACGTGTGAGGTGAGATTCGAATACATGTGTTGAGTTCCATGGCGATGTCTATTGCAGACAATGTCGTCTGGATCCCGCCACTCACTCACTCGCCAGGAAAAGAGGGACAGACGCCTTGCTTCCATCGTCGCGAAAGCTGTAGCAAAGGCTGTGAGCGATGTCTGCGAGAATGCCCGCAAATCATCCGAGGAATCGAGGACTGAGGGTCCTAGAACTGCCGCGAGACCTTTCAGTTTCAAACAATTCAAGTCATGTGGGCCGAAAGAATTCACAGGCGAAGGAGGTCCTACTGCTCTATTCCACTGGTTTGACTCTATCGAGGTTACTCTGCGACAAAGTGGTTGCCCTGATGACCTTCGAACTCTGAACGCTACCGGCGTCTTTCAGTCCCGTGCTTTGGACTGGTGGATGGCCGAGAGGAACAAGAGAGGGAATGATGCAGCTTACGGGTTGTCGTGGGATGAGCTCAAAGAAGTCATGCTAGAGGAATTCTGCCCTCCTCACGAGCGTCAAAAGCTTGAAGATGAATTTTGGCACATACATCAGAAGTAGGGATGAGATTTTTTACCGAAATACCGGTACCGTACCGGTACCTTACCGGTACCGTACCGATACCGTACCGTACCGGTCATAAACGGTACCGATATCGGTAATAGATTTTTCGAATTTTGGTATCGGTATTTAACGGTATCGGTACCGTTATTTTTCGGTAAATACCGGTATTAATACCGAATTTAATAAGGAATTCCAATGGATTTTTAGGTTGGGCTAGAAAGAGTCGACATTTACAATATATTGTACTAATACATAATAAAACCTAAACCTAAAATCCTTTATCACTCTACAGGAGACTCTGATATCAATCGAGAATCCATATTCCATAATCCAAATCAATCTTTTCTTTGTGGTGTTCAAACATATCTGGTTGAACAAAAAAATGTCTGTTAATAGTCACCATATTTGGTTGAATTAATTTAATCCACAAGTTGTTATGGATTTTACGAATATTGATATTATATACATCAATTATAAAACCAAGTTTCAGAAACCTTATAGAAAATGGCGTATGTAATAGTCACCATATACATCGATTTTATTTATTTAATCCATATTCGGTTGGATTAAATTAATCCACAAGTTCACCATACGTTGCCAATGATATTCTGGTTGGATTAAAGTATAACTTTTATGTTTTCCATTTAGATTTATATTCCACTAAAGTAATTCTTTAAAGTTGTTTATGGCATCTTCATCATCGTTAAAAGTCGAAGACATGTATGTTTTTCTTTTGAGTTTTTACTACATGCATTTGTCTAGTTTTCTCACTACACATTACTCCAATTCAATTATTAATGGATGGATGGATTTACATGATATTTTTGTAGGTAAAACAATGGAAAACACCAAAGCGGTACCAATGCGGTAAAATACCGAAATACTGGTACCGATACCGGTACCGTACCGTTACCGAACTGAGAAATTCGGTACGGTATTCAGTATCCACTTTTCCTCAGTTTCGGTAACGGTATTTTCGGTATCGGTATCGGTACGGTACCGGTATGATACCGATCTCATCCCTAATCAGAAGGATGGAGACAATGCTGGTCTCACTGCTCGCTTCAAACAACTCAGCATTATCTGTCCCGATCAGGTCAAGACTCCCGATATGACCATCAAGAAGTACATTCGAGCTTTTCCCGACTGCGTTGCTGATTTCGTGCAAGCGGCTAAGACTACCACGATCGAAGAGACCTATCTGCTGGCCGCTGAGATCAATGACAAAAGGGTTAAGGCTGGGGTGTGGGATAAGACCTCCAAGCATCTGCATCAAGCCACTACTACTGCACCGACTACTGAACCCACCTCGTCAAGCAACAAGAGAAAGAACAGCTCCACCAACAAGAACTGTGCGATTACTGCTGCACCGATCCAAGCTGTACCTGCTCAACAGCGTCAAGTAGTGGCGCCTGTGGCCAATGCACCGCCTGCAAAGCGTGCATATACTGGACCACATCCACTCTGCCCTACTTGCACCTATCATCACCCGACTGCTATTCAATGCCGCTTCTGTGCTCATTGCAACGTCTACGGCCACTTTACTGCCAACTGCCGTATACGACAAGCTCCTGCGAATCAAGCTCTACTCGCTGCCCCACAGGGTCAACAAGCTCCTCCGGCACCCGCAGTCAAAGCCAGAACATGCTTCACGTGTGGCGACCCGAACCATTTCGCCAACATGTGCCCGAACAGGGTGGGGAAACAAGAACCTCAGCAGCAACCACAGCAGCAGCAACAGGCAGCACGCGCCAGAACTTTCAATCTCAATGTGCGTCAAGCCCAGGCCGACAACAACGTGGTCAATGGTACGTTCCTTGTGAATGGTATTTATGCTTCATGTTTGTTTGATACTGGAGCCGATAATTGCTTTGTGTCACTCGAATTTGAGAAACTCCTTAGTCGTAAGCGCTCCCGACTCTCCTCTGCATTCGATGTTGAAGTCGCTACCGGAAGAACCGACGCTGTAAACTCTGTTATACGTGATTGCACTCTCGAGCTCAACAATCACATCTTCTCAATCGATCTCATTCCTATGCAACTAGGAAGCTTTGATGTCATAGTAGGCATGGACTTTCTACGCGAAAACCATGCCGAAGTTGTGTGCTTCGACAAAATGATTCGTTTCTCGCTCGCAACCGGTGATTCATTGTGTGTTTATGGTGATACAACTTCGAAAGGTCTCAAGCTTATGTCATGCCTACAAGCTAGCAAGTATCTCCGTAAGGAATACATGGCTTTCCTGGCTCATGTCGTAGCAGCGGAGAAGGAAAAGAAAGAGAAGAAGGAAGTGAAAGACGTTCCTGTGGTTCGAGAATTTCCTCAAGTGTTTCCAGAGGATCTTCCTGGACTACCTCCGAAGCGTGATATTGATTTTCGCATTGATCTCATTCCTGGAGCCAATCCTATCGCCAGAGCTCCTTATCGACTCGCGCCGTCCGAGATGCGCGAACTCTCAACCCAACTCCAGGAATTGCTTGAAAAAGGCTTCATTTGCCCGAGCACCTCTCCTTGGGGCGCACCAGTCCTTTTCGTCAAAAAGAAGGATGGGTCGTTCCGGATGTGCATCGACTACCGGGAATTGAATAAGTTGACCATCAAGAACCGTTATCCTCTGCCTCGAATCGACGATTTGTTTGATCAGCTACAAGGCGCTACGTGCTTCTCAAAGATCGATCTGCGTTCAGGATATCATCAGCTGCGTATACAGGAGGAAGATATACCCAAAACCGCGTTTCGCACTCGATACGGCCATTACGAATTCGTTGTCATGCCTTTTGGCCTAACCAATGCACCAGCAGTTTTCATAGATCTGATGAATCGAGTGTGTAAACCGTATCTTGACCGCTTCGTCATCATGTTCATCGACGATGTCTTGATCTATTCCAAAACGAGAGCCGAACACGCGCAGCACCTACGTTTGGTTCTCGAGTTACTCCAGGGGAACCAACTCTATGCCAAATTCTCCAAGTGTGAGTTTTGGTTGGGGGAGGTTCAGTTTCTGGGTCACATCGTGAATAGTCAGGGTATTCATGTCGATCCTGCGAAGATTGAAGCTGTTAAGAGCTGGGTTACGCCTAAGAACCCGACTGAAGTCCGCTCCTTTCTTGGACTAGCGGGCTATTATCGACGATTTATCGAAGGATTCTCGAAGATTGCAGTACCACTCACTTCTCTCAATCATAAGGACCAGCCTTTTGTCTGGGGAACCAAACAAGAGTCTGCCTTTCGAACCCTCAAATACATGCTCTGCAATGCTCCTGTTCTCACACTACCCGACGGAAACGATAATTTCATTGTCTACTGTGATGCTTCCAACCTTGGTCTCGGTTGTGTCTTAATGCAATGAGACAAGGTTATAGCTTACGCATCTCGTCAGCTCAAAATCCACGAGAAGAACTATACAACCCACGATCTCGAGCTAGGCGCAGTTGTTTTCGCATTAAAGATTTAGCGACACTACCTGTATGGTACCAAGTGTACGATCTTCACCGATCATAAGAGCCTACAGCACATCTTTAATCAGAGGGAACTGAATATGCGTCAACGCCGATGGGTAGAACTTCTCAACGATTACGACTGTGAGATTCGTTATCACCCAGGCAAAGCAAATGTTGTTGCCGACGCACTTAGCAGACGGAGCTATCTGCTCAGCACTCGGAATGTTCAAGCCCAGCACAACCTCGAAGCTCTCATTCGCGATGCCCAACATGCATGTTTCAACGAACGCACCTTGAAGAAAGAAAGAATCTACCACGATGGAGCCCAGCTTGTGAGCAAATCAAATGGGATATTCCACTTCTTAGACCGAATTTGGATTCCCAAGCGAACCGACCTGCGACAGATTATCATGGATGAAGCCCACAAATCCCGATACTCTATTCATCCTGGTGCTGACAAAATGTACCATGACCTTCGCTATAGGTACTGGTGGCCGGGTATGAAACGGGATATCGCTCTCTACGTCGGAAAATGCCTAACCTGTGCTAGGGTCAAGGCTGAACATCAAAGGCCCTCTGGCTTGCTCGAACAACCTCCAATCCCCATGTGGAAGTGGGAGAGTATAGCTATGGATTTCGTAACCAAGCTTCCAACCACGTCATCAGGACACGACAGCATTTGGGTTGTTGTTGACCGTTTGACTAAATCAGCCCATTTTCTGCCAATACGAGAAGACTACAAGGTAGAACGATTAGCCCGAATCTACACCGACGAGATTATTTGTCGACATGGCACGCCTCGTGACATCATCTCTGATCGTGATGCTCGGTTCACTTCACGATTGTGGGAAACGTTTCAAACGGCACTCGGTACAACGCTTAATCTAAGTACTGCGTTCCACCCACAAACCGACGGTCAGACTGAAAGAACGATTCGTACACTTGAAGACATGCTCCGTTCGTGTGTCCTAGACTTCGGAGGTAATTGGGATAGACACCTTCGGTTAGTCGAATTCTCATACAACAACAGCTACCAGGCTAGCATCCAGATGGCACCTTTCGAGGCCTTATACGGAAGAAGATGTCGATCGCCTATTGTGTGGCACGAGATCGGTCACTCGCAACTAACCGGTCCGGAGCTGCTGCAAGAGACGACAGACAAAATTTTCCAAATTCGAGACAATCTAGCGAAAGCTCGGGATAGACAGAAAGTTCTCGCCGATAAAAAGCGCAAGCACCGTGAGTATGGCGTTGGTGACTACGTACTCCTAAAGGTATCACCTTGGAAGGGTGTAGTCCGATTCGGCAAAAAGGGAAAACTCGCGCCTCGATATGTGGGACCTTTCAAGATTCTGGAAAGGATCGGAAAAGTCGCCTACAGACTCGAATTACCGGAGGAACTTAGCAATGTCCATCCGACTTTCCACGTGTCGAACCTCCGAAAGTGCATCTACGACCCCGACTTACATGTTCCTCTAGACGATCTACAAGTGAACGAAACATTACACTTCGTGGAAAAGCGAGTCGAGATCATGGATCGCAAAACCAAAGAACTCAGGCGCTCACGCATTCCTATTGTGAAAGTCCGGTGGGAAGGCAAGCGAGGCGCGGAGTTCACTTGGGAACTCGAAAGCGACATGAAGGCCAAGTACCCGCAGTTGTTTAATTAGAGAGATAACCTTAGAGAAAGAAAGTCTAGAAAGAGAAAGTCTCTCACGTAATTTCCGGAGCTTGTAATCGTCAGATCATCAAGTGAATCGCATTAAATTGTACGTTTTTGTGTGTTCGATCACGATCATGTACGGATTCCACACGTCGTACGAGTCAGATCGCAATCGAGACGAATTCAAACCAGAACCTACAATAATCAAGGTTGTGAAAGAAAAAGAAAAAGGTTTTGAAAATGAAAAATTAAAAATTGACAAAGGATTTCTTTCAAACGACCTTGAATTGAAATCTAAAACTGCATAGACTTTTAGATTAAATGCTTTCGCATATCATATCCGAAAATTATCAATTTTTAACCATAAAATCTTGATTAATTTGACGATTTTCAATGATCCAAACGAAGGACTCTCACACGTGATTCACGAACTAGTTACAGCTCTCAGCTTTATTTCGGGACGAAATTTCCTAAACAAGGGGAGGCTGTAACACCCGTGTTTTCACGAGTGAAAGTCAAAGTCAAGGTCAAAGTCAACGACCGATTTCGCGCGACAGGACTCATAGAATTGTTTGTATGATATTTAGATTATGTGGAGTAAATGTTGTACATTGCAATAATCGAATCATGCTAACCGTATTTCAAAACGACCTACGACTGCGAACGATAGGAAGTAACAATGCGATAAAGTTAATCAAGCTATGCTAATCAAATCGACATCAAATCGTAACTCGAGCTATGTATTTTACTTGTCATTATACGTGTGTGTGTGCCTTACGTGTTACCTGTGCATGCTTATTTTGTGTTATTTTACGTTGTGATAGTCAAGCGAACTCAATCGAACCCGAAGTCTAACTCGAATATAAACGAACTCGAACCCGAATCCCGAGTCGAACCAGATAAGAAGTAGTTGGGACTGAAAGTAATTTGATTAGGAAACCATTTCGAATCGCTCGCAAATCGAAACCGAATCAACATCACACCGAACCCACCAAAGGAGGTGGCATCCGCACGGATGGCCAATCCGCACGGATTGCCAATCCGCACGGATGACCAGTCCGCGCGGATAACCTACCCGGGTGCGTGCCATGCGCACGGCTCACCCTTTCCCTTTTTGGCATTCTATAAATACACGGGTCATTCTCCACTTTTTCCACTTTTGGCAAGTGACGTCCGAACCACACGCATTCTTCACCTTTTCTCAGATTTCTCTCAATCCAGGTAAGATCTTGCACTAATTCTTGTACATTTTTAATCACTACACAATTCTACACATTTCTATCTTTCGAATCTTCCATTTTAACCAAGAAATCATCCGGATTTGAGGTATTCTCGGGTGACGTCATCGGGAAGTTCATAAGGACTTCAAGCTTGACCTCATTCCACCAAGGATATCTCAGATCTAAAACGATTTCTACAAGTCTTTACAATAATTTCACCTAGATCTAAACTTTTCTAAGGATAAAAGAGTTGGAAGAAATAAACCTTAGTTCTCTCCTTCTTTTACCCTTAAAACCGGTACGAATCCGATCAGTCCTAGTGTTCTACTCGTCAATAGTGATGCCCTAGTTCTAGATCTGGAGTTCCACTCATAGACAACTGATTTCGGGGTTAACCGGGATGACCGTTCTGAGTCGCCGACAGGCCGAGTTAGGGTGGTTCCTGACCGGTCTAGTCACGCGGGTAAGAACACAACTCCAAGTGGTTGCCACGTAATCAGAACGTCTCGATAAACGACAACAGAAACCAAGTGTAGACGAACGGAACAACCAGACCAGTTGTCCGCACGGGCAAGCTGTCCGCACGTATAGCCGTACGCACGTATAGGTCGTACGCACGGGTTGTCACCCGCACGGACTACACTTGGGACCCACTTTCCAAACGAGGTTTGAGTATCAACGAACGAGCAATCCGGACGGACGACCTCTGAATGGATTACTCTTCGGATCATGAGATACTAAGGCCTTAAAATGAAAATCAAACAATTTTCATCCGCACGGCCAAGCCGTACGCACGGACAGGCTATCCGGACGGATTGTCTCTGCCCGCGCGCACAGGCTGCCCGCTCGGACTGCCATACGCACGGACTGCCGTCCGCGCGACCGGCTTGAAAGATAGAAACACTTATGTGTTTTCTAAATGCTACAACGAGAACTCCAAAGCACAAGCCATCATACACAAACACATCTTAGGAAGAAACAATCCACTTGAACATTTATCCACACAAGCCATCTAATCGTACGGATAAGTCGTCCGCACGTACAACTAGTCCGCACGGGTTACCACCCGCACGGACAGTCACACGCACGGATAACCTATCCGAATGGAACACCATCCGCACGCATCACCATCCGCACGGATAGGTCATGCGCACGGATGACTTCTACTCACGGATAACTGATCCGCACGATCAGTCATCCTACCCACTCTCACTTGTACTGATTACGCGTCACTTATCGTTACGTTATCGAATCTATTCAGGCTAAACGTACTCGCTGTAAAGCGCTCCCTTCAATCCATATCGCTGTGAGTATACTCGAACCCTTTTTGCTTTTAGCACTTTTGGGTGTTACATACGTTACAACTATTCAAACTACAACTATCACACTACTCAAGCTATTTTAACGCTTAACCATTAATGCATGTTATACGTGGCTTATGAATGCTTGTTTGTTATGATTACACATGGAATGATGTCTACCTGCCTTAGCAACGATAGTACTATAGTTTGGACTCAGCACCCGTTCACACGGGGGTTGTTAAGGATCTTTCACTTGCATGGATTACAGTGGTAATCATGTATTGCGAACTGCCTCGGGCAGTCAACCCGCAGTCATTGGTATCGATGGATCTATGTCGATAACTAACGTGCTTCATTTCTCTATGTGTACGTGCTGGTTATGCGTAAACGAATTCGAACTCTATATGCTATTATCAAACTTGTATGCTCACCTTTACATTTTATGTATTGACATTATTTTAACGTATGTGACAGGTGCTTAGGACGCATATGTGGTAGGAGTTGGAGACTAGAATAAAGCTTTAGAGCCCAACAAATAGTTGTCTGTAGATGACTTATTAGGGGTCTCTAGAAGCAGATAAACACTTGCTACTATTTAAATCTGAGTTGTCGGAACAGAGTATTTGTTTTGATGTTGTCTGTAATAACTTGTTTAACTATTTATGTTACGGTATGGGACGTAATGTTTAATTAAATGGTAATGATAGTTGTTGTGGAAACTTCTGGACAATCTGTTTCGCTCAGTGCCGCGCCCCGATGATTCCGCCATCGGTTGGGGTGTGACAGATTGGTATCAGAGCCATAACTATAGGGAATTAGGCAAGACTCGACCTAGTCCGGGTCGAAGTCTTAGAGACCTAGACTATAGTTAAGAACCAACAGACCAACTCACGCGTATGCGTAAACTCGTTGCTATCACTCACTCTTTTCTATCATTGCACTCGAAATTTTCAAGTTGTGAACATGTAATAAGGTCGAGAATAGGTGTGAAAACCGAAAACTCTCGACTAAAGTTGCCTAATCATCTTGCGTTTTAGCTACAAACGAGGAGAATCATACCAAATCAGGAGTGAAATCCATATTTTGATGAATAATCTCCTCAAAATTTTTATCAAAAACGAGGGCGGAAGTTGCAAGATAGGGGTGAAACCCTAACCTTGACGACTCGTCCCGCTTTTACACCAAACTCCACCAAAGTTCGATGGACTCCAACGGTCTAAAAACATAACCTAACCAAAGGGAATTGCGCCAACGCCCGAGAAACGAGGCAAAGGCATAGTCCCGAAGGTCGTTGTGCAGGATCCTTGCGAATAGTCGAGCTACTATGGTTAGTCGAAGTCTATTAGCCGCAGACAATCCACCTTCGATTTATCGATTTTTATGAAAATTTTGTGAATTTTCTGTACGTTTTAAGGTACTATTGGTTTCAAGCCAACACTATTGCTTTTGCTAAAACACAAAACCCACACAACTCATCGCCAGCGAATCGACAATAGAGGCAGTCAAATGGTTTGTATGCTCGTAGGTGCTTATAGTAACGAAGCATACGTGTTTCTTGCTGTTACGTTTATGTGATTTGGAATGTTGTGATTATGTGCTCTATGTGACTATGTGATTTTGTGCAACTCTGTGACTTTGTGACTATATGCGTTTACATGGTACGTGTTACTGAGCTTTAGTAATAGTAGACGTGTGAGGTGAGATTCGAATACATGTGTTGAGTTCCATGGCGATGTCTATTGCAGACAATGTCGTCTGGATCCCGCCACTCACTCACTCGCCAGGAAAAGAGGGACAGACGCCTTGCTTCCATCGTCGCGAAAGCTGTAGCAAAGGCTGTGAGCGATGTCTGCGATAAATAAATAAATAAATTACAATAAACCATAGTATGTTTTAATTATCAGATGTCCTTTGTATTAAACTAGTCACACGGTATGCAATAATACTTGAAGATTATCTATGAAATTTTGTTATCAAATTTTAAACTTAATATTTTTACATATATGTTAAATAGCATGAATGAATTATCTGGAGCCCTAGAGAATCTCAACCTCTACCCTGTGAACATAGAAGTTTCTAAAGAATTTACTGGTTACTTTGTTGATGTGGAAAAACCTATAGAAATTCAAGCTCCACCTCTGGAAAAAGCAAAACCTAAGAAAAGAAGAAGATTCGTAAGCTGGAGACGTGTACGCAGAAGGAAACCAGCAACTAGGAGAATTCCTAAGATCGAGAATCCCATGGATAAAGGAAAAGGGATAGAAATTGAGGAAGATTCAAGGCAAGCAGGGATAGAAATTGGAGAAAGCTCTAAGCCAACCAAGGACATGACATTGCATGAAGAATTAGATTTCATACTAGCAAGCTGTGATACCCTTAGACCTATCAATAACAACCTTTACCCTTATCCTGCTGAAAATCAAATCCCAATAAACCTAGAACCGGCCATCCCAGAACCTTTGATTCACACTCAACCCCTAGGGCAAATGGATGAGTGGTGGACGAACGACTGGCAGTTTCAAAACCTCATCAACAGTCCCTATACCTTTTTCCCTCAATTCGACCCAGAACCTATACCAAATCCACCGATGAGTAACGAGAACTTAGCTGAACTCCGCCATTTTGACGAAGAGTTGATGGATGCAGGGAATAGGATCCGGGAGATTGGAGGACAAATCTCCTGGAAATATGATGAGAGGGAACATCGTTTTTAAATATGCCGACTGACAAGGGAAAAAGGGGATTATAAAACTATGTTTGTATAATAATAATAATAATAATAAAAACCAGTATGTGTAAGATAAACAATAAAACGGTTGTAAAATAACAGTATGTGCGAAAGCATATTATAATATATAAATATAGAAGTTGAGAAATTGACAATTTTGGATGTATATTTGTTTATGTGATTATGTGCAATTAAATTGTTATATTTGGTTGTTTCTTATTTATACTAATTATTTATATAAAATTTATTACCAGATGGCAAACGCTGGTAATGAACAAGTTAACGAGGGTAATCAATCAGAACACAACAGTGAGGATCAATTTTTAAATAGGCAAGATATCGAAAATATCGTTGCTCAGGGAATAGCCAATGCTATTCCAGCAATCCTTGCTGCTTCTCGAAATCCAATCGAACCTCAACAAATTGTTCCTAGTAAACGAACTCAGGAAGATAATTTCAGTAATAGTGTAAATGGAGGCGACAATCATATTAATAACAACAACAATGGGATGCAAGCTCCGCTCCTTAAGAAAATGAAAGCTGCAACGCCTGGTTGCACTTACAAGGAATTTCTTGCCTGTAAACCTGCTGAATTTGCAGGCAACGAAGGAGCAACTGCTGCACTGCGTTGGTTAGAGAAAACCGAAGCAGTAATTACAATAAGTAAATGTGCCGAGGAAGACAAAGTCATGTACGCGTCACATCTTTTCAAAGAAGGGGCGCTAGAATGGTGGAACACAGTATTACAATCCAAAGGAAGGACGGTGGCCTATGCCATGAACTGGGAAGAATTTAAGAGTCTTGTAGAAAGAAAATTTTGTCCCGAGTATGAAAAGGAACAAATGCCGAATAAATTCCTAAACTATCGGATGGTGGATGTAGACTGTCGAGGGTATACTTCGACATTCTTCGAATATGCGAGAGTAGTACCAACCCTGGCTTCGCCAGAGCCGGTGCTTATTTCCCGTTATATTTGGGGATTAATTGGCGAAATCCGTGACATTGTCAAAGCTGCGAGACCACGCACTATTGATGATGCTGTGGAATTAGCTAACATCCTCACTGACTGACTGGTACGTACACGAGAAGAAACCAGGAAAAAGGAAGTAGCCCAAAAGATTACCCAAGGATTCCGTATGGGTAACCGTAACAATTTCAAAAGAAGAGGGACTGGGCAATCTTCCACTGGTCCATTTTGCAATACTTGTAAAAGGAAGCATTCTGGAAGATGCAAAGGATATTGCAATTTTTGAAAAATTCCAAGGCATCAAGATGAAGACTGCAGAAAGAAGAAATTCACAGTTTGCTATAACTGTGGAGAAACTGGACATATTAGGCCAGACTGCCCTAAATTAGCTAAACCAGCTGATAATAAGGCCAAACATGCAGAAGGAACTACCAAGAAGAACGTAAGAGCCTTTCAACTAACGACTCAGGAAGCAGAGCTAATCCCGGATGTGATAGCTGGTGCGTTCCTAGTTCACAACGTTTATGCAAAAGTATTATTTGACTCTGGTGCAAACCAAAGTTTTATCAATACTTCATTCTGCCAAGCACTTAATTTACCCTTAACCCAACTTAGGCAGATTTTTACAGTCGAAACGGCAGACGGAAATTTTGTTAACATAGATAAGGTTTTGCAAGAAGGAAAGATAGAACTTTCAGGTCATAAATTTTCTGCAAACCTGTTACCTATGAAATTAGCCGGATTAGATGTGGTGTTAGGAATGGATTGGTTAGTAGCCAACCATGCTCGAATTCTTTGTGATAAGAATTCCATAGAAATTCATACACCCACCGGAGAATTAGTAGTGATTACAGGAGATAAGCCACGGAAACCAATGAAGTTCATTTCAGTAATGAAAATTGCTAATTATGAACGAAAGCAAGGATTAGTGTATATGATTTCAGTAATCATTAACACTAAAGGAAAAGAACTTAAGGAAATTCCGGTAGTATCAGAATACTCGGATGTATTCCCAGAAGAACTACCTGGATTACCACCTGATAGGGAGGTAGAATTTAGAATTCATCTAATTCCTGGAACTACACCGATAGCTAAGGCACCTTATCGGTTAGCACCCACTGAAATGCTAGAATTGAAAAAGCAATTAGATGAATTACTAAGCAAAGGATTTATACAACCTAGTTCATCCCCTTGGGGAGCGCCAGTGTTGTTTGTAAAGAAAAAGGATGGTTCGATGCGAATGTGTATCGATTATAGAGAATTGAATAAGGTTACACTTAAGAATCGATACCCATTACCTAGGATTGATGATCTCTTTGATCAACTCCAGGGAGCTAGATACTTTTCTAAGATAGATTTACGCTCCGGATATCATCAATTAAAGGTACAAGAAGAAGACATACCTAAAACTGCTTTCAGAACTAGGTATGGTCATTACGAGTTTACAGTCATGCCCTTCGGATTAACAAATGCACCTGCAGCATTTATAGACATGATGAATAGGATCTGTAAACCGTATTTGGATAAATTTGTAATTGTCTTCATTGGCGATATACTTATTTATTCCAAAATCAGGACGAGCATTGTCAGCACTTGCATGCACTCTTAACTTTGTTAAGAAAGGAAAAGTTGTACGCCAAATTCTCGAAGTGTGAATTCTGGCTACAAGAAGTGCAATTCTTAGGACATATGGTAAATCACGAAGGTATTCACGTAGATCCTGCTAAGATAGAAGCAATTACTAAATGGAAGGTTCCACAATCAGCAATGGAAATTAGAAGTTTTATAGGTTTAGCTGGATATTATAGACAGTTTATTAAGGATTTTTCTAAGATAGCCGTACCCTTAACTAAGCTAACCTGTAAATCAGTTAAGTTTGAATGGGGAACTAAACAAGAAGAAGCCTTTAGGATTTTGAAGCAAAAGTTAACAAATGCTCCAATTCTAGCTTTACCAGAAGGAACAGAAGATTTTGAAGTCTATTGTGATGCTTCAAAGCTAGGATTAGGATGTGTGTTAATGCAATGCAAGAAGGTAATTGCGTATGCATCAAGGCAATTGAAAAAGCACGAGGAAAATTATACAACTCATGACTTAGAGTTAGGAGCCATAATTTTTGCCCTTAAAATTTGGAGACATTATCTGTATGGAAGTAAGTTTACTGTCTATACAGATCATAAAAGTTTAAGATATATCTTTGGGCAAAAAGAATTAAACATGAGGCAAAGAAGATGGATGGAAATCTTAAGTGACTATGATATTCAATATCACGAAGGAAAGGCAAATGTAGTTGCAGATGCCCTAAGTCGTAAGTATCATGAGAAACAACGACGGGTTCGTGCTCTTAGATTAAATCTACAGTTAGATTTAATGGAGCAACTGAAAAGCATTCAAGAAACAGCAATCAATGATGAGGCTGAAGGAATGAAAGGAAGAATAAAAGAATTAGAACAGGGAAATGATGGAATTTGGAGATTCCATATGAAACGAATTTGGGTACCTAAGCAGGGAGAATTAAGGAATCAAATTTTGGAAGAAGCTCATAAATCTAGGTATACCATGCATCCTGGTAACAACAAAATGTACCAAGATTTAAGAAATAACTTCTGGTGGATAGGTATGAAAAAGGATATAGCTAGATATGTTTCTAAGTGTCTGACTTGTTCACAAGTTAAGGCAGAACACCAGAAACCATCAGGTTTACTTCAACAATTAGAAATGCCTGTATGGAAATGGGAACTTATAACAATGGATTTTGTTACTAAGTTACCCAAAACCAGAAAAGGTAATGATGCGATTTGGGTAATTGTGGATCGATTAACCAAATCAGCTCATTTTCTACCCAAGAAAGAAACCTTTAGCATGGAAAGATTGGCAAAGCTGTATGTGGATGAAATAGTATCCTTACATGAAGTTCCACTCTCCATTGTATCGGATAGAGATAGTCGTTTTACTTCTCATTTCTGGAAAAGTTTCCAGGAAGCAATGGGAACCCGACTAAAATTAAGCACTGCATATCATCCTCAAACAGATGGACAGAGTGAAAGGACAATCCAAACTCTGGAAGACATGCTTAGGGCATGTGTGATAGATTTTGGTGGAAATTGGGACAACCATTTACCTTTAATTGAATTCTCCTATAACAATAGTTATCATTCAAGTATTGAAGCTGCCCCATTCGAAGCACTATATGGACGAAAGTGCAGAACTCCAGTATGTTGGGCAGAAATAGGAGAAAGTCAATTATCAGGTCCTGAGATTGTACAAGAAACTACTGACAAGATCACGCAAATCAAGGAACGACTGAAAACGGCTCGAGATCGCCAGAAAAGTTATGCGGATAATCGACGTAAGCCACTTGAATTTCAAGTTGGAGACAAAGTACTTTTGAAAGTATCTCCTTGGAAAGGAATAGTTCGGTTTGGTAAGAAAGGAAAACTAAGTCCAAGATACGTAGGACCATTTTCAGTGATCCAACGTATAGGATTGGTTGCTTATCGTTTACAACTACCAGAAGAGTTAGCTGGAGTACATGATGTGTTTCATGTATCCAATCTCAAGAAATGTCTATCTGACGAATCTTTGGTAGTACCTCTCCAAGATATAGAGGTAAATGATAAATTGAAGTTTGTTGAAAAACCACTTCAAATCGAAGATCGAAAGATCAAGTTTCTCAAGCACAAAATATTGGTGCTAGTCAAAGTCAAGTGGGATTCGAAGAAAGGATCTGAATACACTTGGGAGCTGGAATCAGAAATGAAGCGAAAGTATCCCTACTTGTTTCAATAAATCTCGAGGACGAGATTTTTTATTTAAGGTGGGGAGGATGTAACAACTCTCACCAAAACTATTATTTATTATTATATTTGGTTCAAAAGGAAACCCTAATTAAGAAACCCAAGTGATCCTGCATAAACCCTAAAATTTTCAGAACAATCGGAATCAGGATCAGGGCCCCTAAAACTCAAGGGGGGTAAAACCCTAGTTGATAATATCTAAACAGTTTTACGTGTATAACGAAAATTCATGCAACACCAACTCAGCTAAGCTACCTGGACACGAGGCTACCCTATGGTAGTAGGGTGTCCCTCGCGCCACACGAGAGGTCCTCGCGCCACGCGAGGGCGCGGTTTTTCAAGTATAAGTAGTAGGCTGTGGCACTTGCAATTGTTCGTTCGTTCGACGTTAAAACTCAAAATGTACACTGAGATATTGTAGGAACAGTCCTAAAACACATACGATCACGAATCGCTGCCGCAAAACAGGGTAATAGCTCGATCGCTGCTACGATTCAATGTCCGATCGATTAAACTATCCAATGGATGTTTAAGTGCTGCCCACATTAGGGTTATGCTTTGTCATTCGTCGTGAATTCGATGGATGTTTAAGTATCGCACTTTGTCGTTCGTTGTGAAGGTTTTAATCTCGTGAGTTATCGTAAATGCTGTATTAGTTACTAACCCAGTTCGTGTGCATGTTGTTTAAATTTAGGTTAAAAAGGCTAATCAGTAGGCTAAGCTCTGTCCAATTAAACTTGCAATGTGAGTCATTCTCTTTTTATCAATTGTTTTACAATACCTCAAATTATTTTCAAATGTTATAATTACAGGGAGTAAGTCGTGGTTATCTTAATCACTGGCTAGTGGGGTATTGTGCACATTACTAATTTTCACCGGTTAGGCTAATAAATCCTAACAGTGATCGTCACTACTTGGGTGACAGGACCCAATAGTGATATGACCATCGTCACGCAATGTGACACGGCGCCATATAAAAATAAGATAAAAGCCATTGTAATCGCTCTTATGCTGTAGTTGATAACTATGTGTCATTTTATCAAATTGAGTGACTCGCCAGCATTTCCCCGCTGATAAAATATTTTTAAAACATGTTTCAGGCGACCTGCTGTAAATCAAGGAAACGTGCTACGGAGCACTAACAAGCTTGAAGAGGTGGCTCAGTTAAAAATGAATAAACATGTTTTAATAAATCAGGGAATTTCCTAGTCAAATTCCTCTGTTGTAAATTATGGGATTTATCCCAATTTATGGAAATAAAATAATTGGGCATTTTGAGTTTTAAAAGATCCTGTTAAAAATCTTCCGCTGTCGCATCATCGATACCACGGGTTCCTGTCCCGCGGCTCCTGACCGGGTCAAACCGGGGCTGGGGCCGTGACAGGCAAATCTGCTCAAGGGAATGAAAAAGGGGGACTTTTGAAATTCCCTATTTATTTGTTTTGTAATTTTTAAATTTTAATCAAGTCCCTGCGTGGACATTTATTTATGTATTCAGTCCCTGCGAGGACTTGTATTTTCCTTTCGTCCCTATGTGGACAAGTTATTTAAAAGTCCCGTTTAGGGCATCTATGTACTTCATTTAAAATTTATTGGAATGTTTTATTTAAATTTCGTTTGTCATCATATGCATGAATATAATATATGAAATAAATTAAAATATCATTCCTTTTTGAAATTTGATCTTCCAATATATATTAAAAGGAATATTAAAGGGTATAACCTAGCCTACGTATCATTATAGACCTGGCCATGATGGTAAAACCTATTTAAAAAGATTCAAATCCTTGTTGACATCTGAAAACATGTTAGCACTCCTGGCAGATGTGATTCGGTAAAGTCACACATGTCATCCTTATATTGGGATCTTACAACCCCTTATCTAGCCTAATGATCTTGAAATCATGGGTTCAAATTAGGGATGAGATCGGTACGATACCGGTACCGTACCGGTACCGATACCGTAAATACCGTTACCGAAATTGAGGAAATATGGATACCGATTACCGTACCGTATTTATAGATTCGGTACCGGTATCGGTATCGGTACCGGTATTTCGGTACTTTACCACATTGGTACCGCTTTAGTGTCATCCGTTGTTTTACCTAAAAAAATATTATGTGCAACCCATCCATCCATTATTAACTGAACTAGAGTAATATATAGAGCAATGTGAAAAAAGGTAAACATATTAAACATCCATGGGTTCGACTTGTACCCAATTCCGAGTCACCATCAAGTTTAACAAAAGGGGTTTCTTCAACAATAGCGTCGTCTCCTTACACAACCAAACACAAAGATATTAAAAATCTAAAAATAAGAAAAGATATATTGATAATTTATAACCAAATCACTAAAAAATTAACTTACTTCAATGGATTCCATTCTTTTTACCGATGATTATTAAATTCGGTATTAATAAATACCGGTACCGATACCGTTTTTTACCGATACCGAATTTCGAAAAATCTATTACCGATACCGGTACCGTTTATGATCGGTACGGTACCGGTATGGTACCGGTACGGTACCGGTATTTCGGTAAAAAATCTCATCCCTAGTTCAAATCATCAATTAAGATGATCATATATTACAAACATCCATTAGTGATGAAGTGTCTACGGGCTACACTTATTGTCCTATAAGACAAAAGACAGTTGTAGTCTACGACTCCCTGTCAATAAAGGGTAATGAACTATGTTCAAACCTTAATGCCTCGATTCTCTAAAATCATGGCTTATAACTTAAAATTGTCCTTGTGACTAGGCCTTTTGTGCCACTTTAATATCTTTAATGACTTATAATAAAGGATGATTAATATCCTGAATAGTATAATTAACAAATTAACCAATATGGTTTTATAGTACCATGGTTAATAAATCATTTAAAATGATGATTCCATAATAACCTTTATATAAAATATTGTCAATTGTTTTGTAGCAATCAAGCTACATGGCTGATTCAGAAGAAGTCAACAGTCACCCTCGAGAGAATAATGATACCACCAGGATTAATGTAGCTGGGGCAGACTTGCAAGCATTAATAGATAATGCTGTTACTCGAGCTCTAGACAGACAATTCAAGGAATCCAGTGGTACTCGTAGCAAGACCCTATCTGTAGCTCACGCAAAACCACCCTCCACGACTCATGTATCTCATAAGGACGAAACTCATCATTCGTCAAATCAAAGGAGTGTCCCGTCTAAGAATATTGTGCTCAATAAAGAGCCACGTGTTAAGGCATGTTCTTACAAGTATTTTGTCTCCTGCAAGCCCATGGATTTCACAGGGGAGAAAGGAGCCATTGATTGCATGACGTGGCTAGATGAGATGGACATAGTGGTTGATATCAGTGGTTGTGCTGATAAGGATATTGTGAAGTTTGTGTCACAATCGTTCAAAGGTGAAGCTCTAGCTTGGTGGAGGTCGCTAATCCAAGCTACATGTAACACCTCGAAAATTTACGTCCTATGATGTGTTGACACGTGTCATAGGTTTGAACGTGTGAAAGAATGTTCTTGAAGGACTAAAGTTGACAAACAATGAAACTATGTAAATATAAGGGTTCAAAATGTCAACAATGAATAAATATACTTTACAATAACCCTACATGATGTTTATAACCTTAAACGAATGGATCATGGATCATACGAAGCGAATAGTGAAAGAAAGTGAGAGATTACAAACTACAGGGGTTAAATGTGTCAACATGTTAAGATATACCTCTGAGTGACCTTTTAGCAAACCCGAAGCCTTGTAACGATTAATTATACTCACTAGAATGCACCATAAAAATTTCACCAAGTTTCGTTACCGTATGAGAAAGTTATGATAAAATTCGTGTGTGAGGGTTAGAATCGACAACATTGAAAATTAGGACTTTTCGGGTGATCACAAAGTTACCCGAGGACTTAACAAAGATTGTATAAGTATTAAAGCCCCCATATGTCAAAATTGAAGCCTCATAATGCAAGAATTGTAGTGAAAACGACCTTTCGGGGGACCAGGGACCAAAATGCAATTAAAAGAAAGTTTGTAACTTGATCAGAAGGGCCATGCGGCCCGCCTAAGATATACCAAGATCTAAAGCGGGCCGCCTGCGACTGCCAGATGCAGAAAAAACCCACAGGTGGCTGTATCAGCCTTGTAACCGACTTAAACTTCAAGATTTCGATTCTATGGGCTGCCTAAAGTGGTTTATAGCTTATAGAGGACATATGTACTGATCCTTGAACATTGGTAGACCCATTTGGCATCCATCTAATAAGATCAAAGTTCTTATAAAAGTCACATGTTACAACATACAAACATATTTCAACTTCTGGACATTTTTGAGGAGCTCAATAACTGATACAAGACTTTCTAATCATCCATTAGACTTATGTAAGTATCCTTGACCCTTCTAAATTAAGTTATGCTTAGTTTATAGCCTAGAAGTCAAACCGTCGTAACTACGGTTTGACTTATCGATAAAACACAATCGGTCCAAAGTTTTGTCGAAATAAAAGTTGTTATAAGTTGGTATTTATATGGGTAATAAACCCCTAAAAGGGCACTCATTGATTCCTAATCTAACTAGGTCGTTTGTCGAGTCAAACGTTATCCGAAAAAGTCAACAGAATCATTAAACGCGTAATTAGCGATACAGAAGGCGTGTAATCTGTTTTATCATGCATATAACTTGAAAATAAGTATAAAAACTTGTCTAAGCTAGTTTGATTCGACAACTTTCTGTTTTGAACCGATTCGGAACCGAAAGACGCAAAAGTTTGACTTTTGCTTTGACTTCAGTTCTGACCCGGTTTTGATAGGTTTAGACATGCCTTAAAGTTCCATTAGGACCTAGTTACATGTGTGTATAACCCTCTGCGTTTATACCACTTAAATCCTTAAGTGTCCGACGTTTCCGTTAAATGCTTAAATATGGACCATAATGCCCTTATGACCATACAACGAGAATTTTGGAAATGTGAAAGTACAATAATCTTAGTTGTTGATTACTAAACATGTCTGTAAATTTTTACATCAGTTGGACATATAGATTAGGAGTTATGCTCAATGACGTATTTGAACGCTTCTTAGTGATTAAACGGCGTCATTAGCGTAAAGCCTATCTAAACCCAATCTTTGACACCAAAACTTTTACCCACTGATGTAATATAATATTTTGTGATTTTTTGAAGATTTTTAATTATTTTTAAACTGATCATAAGCTAGGATTAGTGCCTTGATTCGGTAAATACCGAATATGCCCTTTTTGGCCATAAAATGAGTTTTACAAATCCTTTTAATGCCAATCCAATTGCTACTGATTTTAAATAATAAATGAAGTGTTTTGAACCTGGTTAACTGAGTAGAAAACTCATAATCCTATTTTAACCTGTACGTCGCTTAAACCGGCGTTATACGCATATTAAACGCATAGTTAGGGTTTAAAACTAGTTTGGCATATAAGACTTATAACCAATTGTTATAACCTGTTATAATAAGCTATTTTACTGATTTATTCAGACCCAGATCACAGAAGATAAATTGATCCCTTTTATAATCTTTAAAATGACCAAAATACCCCTACGGGGCTTAATATGAGATTAAACTCGTTTTGGGCATAATGGAAGATATCCTACTGATATCACAACATAATTAAGGCATATTAACTTAGGAAACCTGTTTAGGACTCTTATGGTTACCCGTTACGCTTCATACGCATTCGGTTCGGTTTATGTAACTAGTTTACATAAATTAGCCGAAACGGGTCAAACCTTATCGGTTTTGTCTCAAAATCCAGAATGTGTATAATATACCCATATTAAGCAAGTCTTCAAACTTGTCGGGTCTAAATCACATTCTATCCGGTCTTCGCTTAATCGTGCGTACGAACCGTATCTTTAAAACTAACAGGTCTAAGCTTAAGCTTAATTAAAGACCCGTTAGGATTCTAATAGGTTGTTATAAACCTTCGTTCCAGAATAGGAGTCCGGTAAAAGATACTTGCACTCGCTAATTTTGATTTATACTTGCTCAGGTAAATACTTTTAACTTATTTTCCCTATACGGGCTTGGGGTACGGTATATAAAATACCGCTTGGTCGGGCATTCGACCTTAATCGTTTTGGGGATTAAGTATTATCGAGATGACCGTTTAAATTGTTTTGTTTGCTTAAAGCCTTTGGAGGGTTAATGACCATGTCCCGGATATCCCTGGCATCATTTTACGAAATGGCCACGACCTTAGCACACAGGTGTAGGCGTACACCTGTCAGTGTCTCATGTACATAATGTGGTGTGTTTATTGATCTTTAACCCGGCACGAACCGGGCTACTGAACGCATAAGAAACATGTAAATCTTTTACGAGTATTATATATTAAATAATTATCCCAAGTTATAAAATATTATTTGTGCCTTGTGCCTTAAATGCATTTTCTTAAACTCTTTTCAAAATGAGTCGGTTGATTGTATTTACCAGTGTAAACTGACATATTTTCTCAAAAAGGTTAAGTGCAGGTACTACGCGTAATAGGCTGGCTTTTCTCCTAGCATCCTCAATAAGTCTCGCAAGCTTGGATGTCATAGACTGTTGAACACTGTTTCCTTTTATTTTGATCTACCTGTGGATTTATATTCGACTACTTGTGATACTTAATATTACAATATTGTTTGGTTGAAATGAATCTATACTTTGCTTCCGCTGTGCATTTAAATATTGTGTTGTTTGACTAATATGTTGCCAACCACGTCACGATACTCCCCCACCGGTGACACGTGGAAATCGGGGTGTGACACTACAGGAAAGATCCCACTTTACAACATGTCTTGGGATCAGTTTGTGACGTTGATCAAAGGGAATTTTTGTCCTCAACATGAAGTTGAGAAAATTGAGACTGACTTCCTAACCTTGGTCATGAAGAATTTAGACTGTCAGGCATACCTTACCAGTTTCAATACCATGTCTCGATTGGTTCCATACTTGGTCACACCGGAACCAAAACATATAGCTCGTTTTATTGGAGGTTTAGCTCCGGAAATTAAGGCAAGTGTGAAAGCATCAAGACCTACTACCTTTAGGTCAGTGGTTGATTTGTCGTTATCTCTTACTCTCGATGCGGTCAGGCAGAGATCGCTTAAGAATTCTGATGAAGGAAAGAGGAAACGTGAGGAGGAAAACTCACGCCGTTCTGATAAGAAACATAAAGGGAACTTTGATCATAAGAAGGGTTCTGGGTTTAAAAAGGATAATCAGCAATCGGGTGAAAAACCCAAGTGTAAAACTTGCAAGAAGCATCATCTAGGGAAATGCAGATACGAATCAAAATCCCAATCGCAGCCCAGAGCTTGTGGGATCTGCAAATCGAGTGAGCATAAAACGTTGGATTGCAAGAAGATAAAGGATGCGACTTGTTACAACTATAACGAGAAGGGGCATATCAAGTCCAACTGCCCATAGTATGCAAAGAAACCTGAAGAAGGTAAGAAGACCAATGCTCGGGTCTTCCAAATGAATGCACGAGAGGCCATTCAGGATGACAACATGATAACAGGTACCTTTCTTATCAATGACGTTTATGCTAGAGTATTGTTTGATTCGGGTGCAGACAAGTCTTTCATAGACAATAAGTTTTATAAATTGTTAAATCTGCCTGTTAAGACTCTAAGCATAAAGTATGAAGTAGAATTGGCCGATGGTACTATAGAGACTGTCTCAACAGTTCTAGATGGATGTTTTATATCCATTAGGAATCATTCTTTTCCGCTGTCCTTGCTTCTGTTGAAATTGGCAGGATTCGACATAGTAATAGGCATGGATTGGTTATCTCCTAACCAAGCTCAAATTGTATGTGATAAGAAGCAAGTAGTTATCAAGACTCCTTATGGTGAGCCACTTACGATTCAAGGAGATACTCAGTATGGATTGCCTAAGCAAGTGTCTATGCTTAAGGCATCGAGGTGTATGAAGAAAGGTTGTGTCATTTATATGGCACAGGTTACCATTGATGAGCCAAAGCCCAAGATTGAAGACATCCCCATTATTTCTGAATATCCAGACGTTTTTCCTGAAGAACTACCTGGTTTACCTACAGATAGACAAGTGGAATTTAGAATCGACATTATTCCTGGAGCAGCACCAATTGCAAGAGCACCTTATCGATTGGCACCGACTGAGATGAAAGAATTAAGGACTCAGTTGGACGATTTGTTAGCAAAAGGTTTTATTCGACCTAGTTCATCCCCTTGGGGAGCACCGATCCTTTTTGTGAAGAAAAAGGATGGATCGATGTGTCTATGCATCGATTATCGCGAGTTAAACAAGGTTACAATCAAGAATAGATATCCATTGCCCAGGATCGACGACCTGTTCGATCAACTGCAAGGGGCAAGTTATTTCTCCAAGATTGACTTAAGGTCAGGATATCACCAGTTAAAGGTCAGAGACGAAGACGAAGACGTACACAAGACTGCATTCCAAACACGCTACGGCCACTATGAGTTCTTAGTGATGCCTTTTGGGCTCACTAATGCACCTGCAGCGTTCATGGATCTCATGAATCGCGTTTGCAAGCCGTATTTGGACAAGTTTGTCATTGTCTTTATTGATGACATACTTATATACTCAAGGAATCAAGACGATCATGAAAAGCATCTTCGAGGTATTCTTAAACTTCTTCAGCAAGAGAAGCTCTACGCCAAGTTTTCAAAATGTAAGTTCTGGCTCTGAGAAGTTCAATTTCTTGGACACCTAGTGAGTGAGCGTGGTATCCAGGTGGATCCCGCCAAGATTGAAGCAATTATGAATTGGCAAGAGCTTAAGACTCCTACAGAGATACGCAGCTTCTTGGGTCTAGCAGGATACTACAGGCGTTTCATTGAAAATTTTTCAAGGATTGCTGCACCTTTAACTTCGTTGACCCGCAAGAATGTCAAGTTTGACTGGGGTCCCAAGCAGCAAGAATCCTTTGATATTCTTAAGCAGAAATTAAGCAATGCTCCTGTATTGACATTGCCAGAAGGAATTGAAGAGTTTGTTGTGTATTGTGACGCATCGCACACTGGCATGGGATGTGTGCTTATACAGAAAGGCAAGGTGATTGCTTATGCCTCACGTCAGTTAAACGTGCAGGAGAAGAATTATACCACCCACGATTTGGAGTTGGGTGCCGTTGTATTTGCACTAAATCTTTGGAGGCATTATCTATATGGAACCAAGTGTGTGATCTATTCTGATCATAAGAGCCTTCAACATCTGTTTAATCAGAAGGACCTTAATATGAGACAGCGTCGTTGGATGGAGACACTGAACGATTATGATTGTGAAATCCGATATCATCCAGGCAAAGCAAATGTAGTTGGTGATGCCTTGAGCAGGAAGGAAAGAGTTAAGCCCATTAGAATCAATGCCAAGAGCATTGAATTAAAGAATAGCTTGAATGAAAGGTTGTTAGCCGCTCAAAAGGAAGCTGTATTGGACATAAACTATCCAAATGAGAAGTTAGGCGTAACTGCTGAACAATTGTCGTATGGCAAGGATGGAATCCTAAGATTGAATGGTAGAATATGGGTTCCAATTTATGGAGGGCTTAGAGATGTGATTCTCCAAGAAGCCCATAGTTCTAAATATTCAGTTCATCCTGGCAGTGATAAGATGTACCAGGATTTAAAGGCAAATTATTGGTGGATAGGTTTGAAGAAATCTATAGCCACCTATGTGGCTAAATGTCTGACATGCTCACAAGTTAAAGCAGAGCACCAGAAGCCGTCAGGTTTGCTACAACAGCCTGAACTTCCCACATGGAAATGGGAAATGGTAACCGTGGATTTTATCACTAAGTTACCAAGGACAAAGCACGGAAATGATACTATTTGGGTTATAGTCGATAGGCTGACTAAGTCAGCTCACTTCTTGCCGATTAAAGAAACCCACAGCTCTGACAAGTTAGTTCAGCTGTACGTGGATAAGATTTTATCTCTCCACGGAGTGCCAGTATCTATTATCTCTGATAGGGATACAAGATATACGTCGCATTTTTGGAAAAGCTTTCAGCAATCTTTAGGCACTCGATTAAATTTTAGCACTGCTTATCATCCTCAGACGGATGGGCAAAGCGAGCGCACAATTCAAACGCTTGAGGATATGTTACGAGCTTGTGTTATTGATTTGGGTGGAAGTTGGGATGACCATCTTCCTTTGATTAAATTTTCGTACAATAATAGCTATCATTCAAGTATTCAAGCAGCACCTTTCGAAGCCTTGTACGGAAGAAAGGGTAGAATGCCAGTTTGTTGGGTGGAAGTTGGAGATGTCCAACTATCAGGACCTGATATAGTCCTGGAGACGACGGACAAGATTGTGTAGATCCGTGATCGTCTCAAAGCTGCCAGGGATAGGCAGAAAAGTTACGCAGATAAAAGGCATAAACCTCTGAAATTTGAGGTAGGAGATAAAGTGTTACTCAAAGTGTCACCCTGGAAAGGAGTGATGCGTTTTGGCAAGAAGGGCAAACTGAGCCCAAGATACATAGGACCATTCGAGATTATTGAATGTATCGGAACTGTAGCTTACAAGCTAAACTTGCCAGAAGAGCTCAGTGGAATCCATAATGTGTTCCACATCTGCAATTTGAAGAAATGTCTAGCCGATGAATCGCTAGCAATGTCACATAAGGACGTACAAATAGATAAGAGCTTGAAGTTTGTTGAAAAACCTTTGTCGATTGAGGATCGACAGGCTAAGAAGCTTCGAAGAAAGCATGTGCCAATTGTGAAGGTAAAATGGGATGCTCGTAGAGGCCCCGAATACACGTGGGAGGTTGAGTCCACAATGAAACAGAAGTACCCTCATTTATTTCAGTAAATCTCGACGTCGAAATTTCTTTTAAGGGGGCGAGGATGTAACACCTCGTAAAATCACGACCAATGTAATAAAGACACGTGTCATGAACTTTAAACGTGTAAGGAATTAATCTGAAGGGACTAAGATTGTCAAACAATGTAAATATGTTAGTAAAAGGATCCAAAGTGTCAACATGCCATTCTTGTGCCTCTGAGTGACCTCACACGACGTTCGTATTCTTTGATGAATAATTTATCGAACATTGGAAGTCGTTTGTGCTTAAAATAAGGATTTTACGAAACATAGGGGTTAAAAGTGTCAACATGTTGAAAGTAACCTCTGAGTGACCTTTTAACGACCCCAAAAACTTTGTAATAATTGTATATTTTGCTTCCAAGAATATTGGATATTAATTTTGTGGAGTTTCGAAGAAAACAAGACTTTTTGGGTGATCGTACAACTAACCGGGAGCTTAACGGAGTTAGTTTATGACCTAAGGTCCTTAAAAGTTAACTATGGGGGTCCTAAATGCAATAAATGGAAGTAAACTAAAGTTTAAATGGACCAGGGACTGAAATTGCAAAGTTGGCAAACTGTTTACCAGAAATTGCCCTTTACGCGGGCCGCGTAAACCTTAGGCCAAGTCTTACGCGGGCCGCGTAAGAGTGCCAGTGACAGCAGACCTGCACAGTTGCAGGTTTAATCAGTTCCACCGCCTTTGCATGCCTCAAATCGATACCAGGGACTGAGCCAACAGATTTTCATGCAATAGGGACACCTGGAATCATCAGGGATCAATTGTAGGGGCATGTGGATCAATCTTGGAGCTTTATAAATCATATATAAAGGCCCTTTGTTTGCTAGTTCATTTGCACATTCTCAAAATTTATTTACAATTCACTCTTGGGAGCCTCCTGGAACTCAAGGAAGTTTTCTAAAGCTCCATACTCGTGCTAAGGACCCTAGTAAGTGTTCTTAGCCTCTTAAGTTCAAGTTTTCTTAGTTTAATGACCAAAAGTCAAAGCCGTCGTAATTAAGCTTTGACTTAGTGATTAATCACTAATGGTCCAGCCATTATTCAAATTGAAAGTGGCTATGAGTTGGTAATTATGTAGGTATTAAACCCTTAAAAGGGCACCTTCTGATTTCCACTCTAACTTGGTCAATTGTCGGGTCAAAGTTATTAATAAAAAGTCAACAGAATCTATTTTTGCAAATAAATCCATAACTGATAATGTAGAAGTTATGGAACATGTTTAAACACTAAAATAACTTGGTAAATAATATAAGAACATGTTTAGGCATGTTCAACCCGACAATTCTGAGTTTAGACTCGGTTCGCAACCGAAAGTTACAAAAGTAGACTTTTGCTTCGACTTTCAGTTCTGACCCGAATTAGCTTAGTTTAGATATGCCTTAGGGTTCCTTTAGGACCATGTTATAGGTTAGTATAACCCTCTGAGGTTATACAACTTGGTTCCATAGAAATCCTAGTTCATTGCATGTTTCCGTTAAATGCTTAAAAGTTGACCATTATGCCCTTTTGGTATTAAAACGAGATTTTTGAAAATGTGAGAGGAAAAAAACCTTTATTACTGATTTATAAACATGTCCTAAAAACTTGACATCAGTTTGTGGTCTAAATTAGGGGTTATGCTCAATATCGTAAATTGAAGCCTTTTATTAATTAAACGACATTTTTGGCATAAAACCTATTTAAACCCAAATTTTGACACCAAAAATTTTACCCACTGATGTAATATAATATTTAGGGATTTTTGGAAATTTTTATGAAATTTTAAACTGATCATAACATAGGGTTCTTGCATTGACTCGGTAATTGACGGTTATGCCCTTTTTGCTAATAAAATGAGTTTTACACATCCTTTACATACCAAACCTTTTTCTACTGATTTTATATATTAAATAAGTTATTTTAAACAGTAGAGGCTGATCAAAATCTCAGATTTTCTTAATCAACCCGAATACCGTCAAATACCGACTTTTATGCGATTTAGGCGCATAGTATGGTTTAAAACCATATTTAGCACCTAAGGCTTGTTACCTACTGATGTTATGAACAAATTTTTATACCTTAACAGTAAGTAAAAGTTTTGAACTCAGATTTCCAAATTTCACCCTTAAAGCATATGTGAAATGACCAAAATGCCCCTACGGTGCATAGTTTGGTTATAAATGATAAATTTCACATATATATGATATCTTACTGCTATAACAACATAAAATAAATATTTTCACAGAATGTTTTAGACCAGAAACTCAGATTATTATTTAACCTCTTTTATAAACATTAAAATGACCAAAATACCCCTACGGGGCATAGATTGGTTTTAAATTCGTTTTGGGCATAATGGAAGTATCCTATTGATATCACAACATATTTAAAGCATATAAACTTGTGGAACATCTTCATGACTCATTTGGTTACCCGTTGTGCATATACGCGTTCGGAACGGTTTATGTAACTAGTTTGCATAAATTAACCGAAACGGGTCAAACCTTATCATTTTTACTTCAAAATCCAGAATGTGTTTAGTTTACCCATATTATACAAGTCTTCATACTTTTCGGGTCTAAATCACATTCTAATCCGGTCTTCGCTTAATCTTGCGTTTTGAACCGTAAACCTTTCATTAAAACTAACCGGTCTAAGTTAAGACTTAAATAAGACCCGTTAGGAATCTAATAGGTTATTAAAACCTTCATTCCAGATTTAGGAGCCCAGTAAAAGATAATCGCACTTGCTGATTGTTATACGGCTGAGATAAATTTGTATATCTTGCTCAGGTAAATACTTTTAACTTATTTTCCTTTATACGGGCTTGGGGTACGGTATTTAATAATACCGCTTGGTCGGGTATTGAATCTTTAATCGAATAATGGTTAAAACATTGAGATAACCCATTTAATCTGTTTTGTTTGTTTTAAGCCTTTGGGGGATTAATGACCGTGTCCTGGATATCATCGGCTCATTCATTGAAATGGCCACGACTTAAGCACGGGGTGTAGGCATACACCTGCCAGTGCATATGTAAAAAGATATAACCACACGTGAGGGTAACTCCCTGTGGGACTATATTAGTGGTGTGTCTATTAATCTTTAACCCGGTACTTCTAACCCGGGCTACTGAACGTATGACAAACATATAATTCTTTTACAAGATTATTTTTAAAATAATTATCCCAAGTTATAAAAGAATATTTGTGCCTTGTGCACTTAAATCAATTTTCTTAAACATTTTCAAAATGAGTCGGTTAATTGTATTTACCAGTGTAAACTGACGTATTTTCCAAAAAGGTTAAGTGCATGTACTATGCGAAATGGGCTGGTTACTCCTAGTATCGAATAAAGAGTCTTGCAAGCTTTTGATGCTTAAATATGTTGAACAGTATTTCTTTTTATATTAGATCCGCATGTTGATCATTTTACATTCCGTTGTAATATTTTATGTTACTTTCAACTCGGTTTGTAATATCATTACTTTTAGACTTCCACTGTGCATTAAACTGTGATTATTGACCATGATGATATCAACTACGTCACGATACTCCCCACCGGCCCACCGGTAATATGTGGAAATATCGGGGTGTGACAGTAGGTTACGTTTTTAACCTACTGGCCAATTGTTTGAGGGATATGTACGAACCGTAAGCTATGCCATTGTTTCCGTAACCTACGATCCCAACATTCTGTTTCTTTGGCTTTGCATGCATTTCAACTATAAATAATTGAGCACAAGCCCTGACTTTGGTATTTTTTGTTTCTTTCACATTCAAGCTACATTTTGACTCGTAACGGCTCCCGAATAATATAAGGTGTCTCGACTATCATCCTTGATAGTTCCGCTTCATCGCTAACCTCTCCAGCTTTGCCGTATTACGGGTTTACCTGTAAAACCACAAACACTCGTAGTTAACATATTCAAGGCGTGCAATCACGTAAAACACATTAAAACACGTAATAAAATACACTTTAAGGCACAGGTTTCGCACTCTCCATCAGCATACCGTAAGAAAGGCAACATGTCCAACGTACAATATTTTTGTGTTTTTCCAGCCCTTTCTTGTACGACGTAACGTGTCCAGTAGATATGAGCACCAATCTAGATGCGGTATATCTTCAACAACCTCTACCCCAAGCAAACATCTATCATTTGCAGTTGTAGCTTTTGTAATCTCTGCAAAAAATGCCATCTAGTACACTAGGAAATTTATTCTAAACATGCTTCCTCCCTCTCTTTGATTTCCCATTGCTATTTTTGGGTAAAGGGTTGCCCAGATGAATATTATAAAATCATATAGAAAAATACAAGTGAAGGGTAAAACAACACCCAACACTTCATATACACGACATACCGCGTATATGTAGAAACAAGCAAAACGCACAGCCAACCCCCTATGGGATTTCCCATTGCTGTTGCAATTAAGCTATGAGTAATTCTCTCGTTGTTTTCCCATTGACCGATGAATTTACCTATAATACTCTCTCCACTTTTGGGTTTTTTACTCTTTTTAATTTTTTCAACCTTTCTAACTTTTCTTTTATCGACAACTATAACAACTGGCTTAGGTCTTTTTGGTATTCCAAATACCTCATAAATTGTATCCGATATAATTTTGATTTGATGTTTACCTATGTTTAGCTTATCGAACTCCTCGTCAAAGTTTCTCGCTAGCCAAAATCCTAAACGTGTCGAAATATGGTTGATATTCATATCTAGAATAGACCCAACGCCCATATTTTTCACCCATCAACTTGTTCTTTTGAAGAAATTTCGAACAGTTTCCATGTATGGTGTAGGTTGACATCTCAACAGTAATGCCTCGTTGCGGTATTCAAATAAAGGCCTAGGTTCTGTTCTAGGTGGTTCAGGCTGGCTTGCTTTTTTTCCCTTTTCGATTATATTTGAAGGTTTATTTTTTTGTATTTTAGATTTCTTGGCCTGTTTTAGTTTCTCACCCTCTTTCAGTTTCTTCTTTTTTAGTACAGGCTGAACGAAGTCATCATCATCAGAACTTTCTTCTACAATCCTTCTTTTCTTGTTGTTGTTCACGTTCCTCAATGTGGATATAGGCATTTCAAAGTCATCATCATCCTCAATTTTTACAAAATCGCATGTTACACAAATAAGACTTCTCATATTATAAGAATCACACTAATTTGTAAACATCTATTCCGCATGTTATAAAAAACCACTCTAATAGGATCACATGTATTTCGCATGTTATAAAACCATCTATTTCGCATGTTATATCTAATGTATTAACAGAATTCGCATAGTAGAATAACCTATAAATAACTCTTACATCTATCTCGCATATAGTGTAAAACCCTGTTTTTAGAACACAATTACATGCGATGTATAATCAGAATCCGCATATTAGAATAATCCAAACATAATTCTTACATCTATTTCGCATATTACAGGAATCATAAGCAAGACATAACCTAGGTTCACATGTATTTCGCACATTGTTTGTCAAACCCTACTGAAAACCCCCTAATCATACCAAAACGCATGTATCACAGTTAACCATTACCAAACCCCCCCTAATCTTATAAAATTGCATGTATCAGACAAAACACTTACCAAACAAAGCTAATCATACAAAATCGCATATGTCATACAAAACCCTTGTCAAAACCCATTATAAAATCGCATATATAAGCAATAACCTAGATTCATCTTCTTTGATTGTGGTCTATCGTTGTTGGTCTTGCTCCGTTGCTCCCAACTCATTAACCCTCGTTGAATCGCACCGGTAAAGTCGAACGGAAGTTGGGGAACAAAGCGTACATATTGTACAATAAAGGCCTTTGTACAATAACTGGCCTATATATATATATATATAACACAGAAATTTGATCTTGATGATTATAAATATGGAAAAAAACTTTCAAAACGGGTCGGATTTTGAATGTCTGTTTTGGCGGACGTTACAAGTATAACGTTACCATTTATGTTAAAAGACCTTTATGCCCCCTAGGGACTGAAAGTGCAACTCGAAAAAGAGGCTCTTGTTTTATACCCTCCAGGGACCAAAAATGTAACTATGAAAATTATTCTTCTTTATAACTCTTTGCATATCACAACCAGATTCATCACCATCTATTAATTTCCCCAAATCTCATTACTGTAATATTCCTACTGATGACGGGGGTAGCTCAAGACTAAATAAAATGATTAAATATGTAAACGCTCAAAAGGTTAAACGGTTCAACGGTTGAAAAGTTGTGAGTTGGGAAAAGCAATGTAGAAACAGTAGCCGGTCACATCTGAAGATCGCTTCACCAACCCACAGCCGCAAAAGCAAAGCAGGTCTGCCAATGCACACTATTATCCGGGGGTCAAAAGCCTTCAACCCCCGAAAGGGGAAACCCTCCACTGCAAGCGAGGTTACTAGTCCAATCCATTCCACTTCGGGAGATGCCTTCTCTTATAAAATGACACTTCATTTACTTCAGACATCATCTCCTGACCAGCTCTGATTCTCTAATCTCTGGTCATTCACATCGAATACTTGTTTCATACAAGTCATTCCCTTTCACATCCAACACACACATTCCCTTTGCTTCCACTTCCGAATCTGAATACAATTCAGAGAAGGATCCATAGCAAAGAACAACAATAAACTAGTAAACCTCCTTCCACGTCTCGCAAACGTGGGGGGACCCCACGACCTGCGTTAGGCAAGGTTGAACCCTTCAACCGTTCTGCCTAGCCAGTCCAGCTACCACCGTTGGTCTTGTGTTTGTTGTATCAACAAGTTGGCGCCCACCATGGGGCTACGCCACTATTTCTTCTCAAAAAAGACCTAGTAGTGTAGCTCTCTTCACTTAAAACCACCATGTCTGAAAGTGGATCCCCGGGAGAAGTAAATCAGATCCCAAACACTTCTACTCCGGGTAGTAGTCAAGCTCATTTGGCTATACCAACTTCCTTCTCAACTCCGGGGAGTACACCCGAGTTCCTCACCTTCAACACACCAACTCCGTCTAGATCAGGAGCTCCTTCCCCCAATGTCGGTGTCTCTGACACCCCGACACGTGTTGAACTTACCCCCGAGGGGGTTGCCAACAATTTCCTGGAGTTGAGGTCTCTCCTCAACCAGCACGTGGTTTGAGAAAGGGAAAAGGGGGTGAGAATCCGTCTAGATTATGACGAGCCAGAACCAACGTTGTCTCCTGGACCACCTCCCCCTCCTTTTACAACCAGGAATGAGGCTGGTCCCAGTGATCCTCCCAACCATCACCCTTACTTGTCCACAATGACAAACCCTACGGTGCACCCTATCTTCTCTTCCCAACCAATTACTAGTGGTGCTCCTTTGGGACATGAGCTTACTCTTGACCAGCTCCTACGGTCCCCAGTAACAAGCTTTCCAGCATCCTCAACAACTACATGGGAACAAGCTCTGTCAGTGCTTCCTTTGGCACGAAGTGCTGCTATGAGCACTCCCCTCGGAATGAACTGCTCAGTCGCTCCAGGAAGCCTTCAAGGCTTCAACCCCATTCCCGGCATGATGACCCAGATGATGGCCAACTTCCCGTGGCAACACTTCATCAATCAAGTGCTTGCCACTCAGGGAAACAACGGCAATAGCAGTAATGTGGATGCAAGGACTGAAGAAGACTTGGCTAAACCATACAAGCCAAGTAACCTTTCATGCTTTTCAAGGCAGATAGCCGATTATGATTTCCAGTCAAAGATCAAAATGCCAACCCACATCAGGACATATGATGGGACTGAAGATCCTGAGGACCATCTTCAGATCTTCACCGGTGCAGCCCGGATAGAGAAATGGTCCAACGCTGAGTGTTGCCTAATGTTCATGCAAACTCTTGTTGGATCCACCAGGATCTGGTTCAACGATTTACCTGCTCAAAGCGTTCGAAGCTTTGACGATCTCAGCAGGGGTTTCTTGGCCAATTTCTCCCAACATAGGCGATATGTCAAAGACGCAATAGTGATCTTTCAGATAAAACAACGTGATGATGAAAGTCTCCGTGCTTTCATTGAACGATACAAGAAGGAAGGTCTGACTTATGTAGGGGCTGATGAGAAAATGAGGGTGGCTGGCTTTATGAATGCCATCACCTCTAAGTACCTTACAAGGGATTTCAACAAATCTCTACCCAAGACCTTAGAAGAAGCTCTTGAAAGGGCTGAAGCCCACATCCGGGGAGAGGAGGCAGTAGACATTAAGGAACAAAGAAAAAGAGGGCCCAGCTGGAGAAGCAACAGTCCGGCCAGAAAAAGAGGGAACTTCAACTCCTACGACAGACGGTCAAAAGGTTCAGAACCTCGAAGGTCTGAAGGTCGGAACCTTTCAAGCAGATAAAAAGGCATAAGTTTCACACCCCTCACAAAGACCCCTCAAGAAATCCTTGCAACAGAAGAAGTTAAACAAAACTTTCGGCCTCCTAGACCTCTCCCCAAAAGCAGGAAAAACGAAAACTCCACCCAATACTGCGAGTTTCATGAAGAAAAAGGTCACCACACCAATGATTGCTTCCAACTCAAGAAAAGAATAGAAGAAGCTGTTAAGTCCGGAGAACTCGCTCATTTGGTAAAGGGAGTCCGGGACAAAATGGCTGAAGGAAAGGGTAAGGAAGTCAATATGGTAGATTTCGATGGAAAGGTCCCTCACAAGAGGCAGAGGTTGGAAGCTTGGGAGCTTCAGTGTATCTATTTCCCCCCTACGGAGAATAACCCTCTCCCCAGCCCTCTTGTGGTAGAAGCTACCGTGGGAACGTTGCAAACATGCAAGGCATACATAGACACGGGGGCAGCCACTAAAATCATGTTCGAAAAATTCTTCAACCAATTGAGCAATGAAGAACGTTCAAGGCTTCAACCCTCTGGGACCTCCATAAAAGGTATCGCTGACATACCCCTCAATCCTTTAGGGCAACTGACACTTAATGTTCGTTTCGGTGAAGGTTTAAAAGAAAGAACCCAACCACTCACCTTTGTGGTTATCAACATCCCCTCAAGCTATGATGTGATCATCGGAAGACCAGGACAATGTGCATTTTACATGGCGGTGTCTGTTGGCCATGGCACAGTCAAATTTCCCACCGAAAGAGGCATAGCAACCCTTCAACCCTCTCAGGAAGCCTACATGGTTGAAGGTGAAAGTTCAAACAATGAAGAAGACAGGCAAAGGTTGGTCATAAACCCTAAATACCCTGAACAAAGAATAAGAGTCAACCCAGACCTTTCTCAAGAGACCCTTTCATACCTTGAAAAATTGCTAACACACTACAGCGATGTATTCGCTTGGTGTCCTGAAGATATGACCGGGATCCCCCGGGACATTGCCGAGCATGAGTTGAGAATACCACCAGAGGTCAAGCCTGTGGTCCAGAAGAAAAGAAGCTTGGCACCAGAGAGAAGTCTGGCAGCCTGCCAAGAGGTTGAAAAGCTTGTGTCAGCCGGCATTCTCCGAGAAGTCAAGTACCAGTCATGGGTTGCAAACCCGGTTATGGTCAAGAAACCAGACAACTCTTGGAGAATGTGCATAGACTTCAAGGATCTTAATAAAGCTTGTCCTAAGGACTGCTATCCACTACCAGAAATTGATCTCAAAGTTGACTCCCTCACCGGATACTCGTTCAAATGCTTTCTTGATGCATACAAAGGTTATCACCAAATCCTCATGAAGGAAGAAGATGAGGAAAAAACAGCCTTTCACACGGACAAAGGGATCTTCTGCTATCAAAAGATGCCTTTCGGCCTCAAAAATGCAGGAGCAACCTATCAACGGCTCGTTGACAAAGCTTTCGAAAGCCAAATTGGCAAAAACATGGAGGCATATGTCGATGATTTGGTTATTAAAAGCAAGACGGAATATCAAATGCTCGATGATATTCAAGAAACTTTCAAGAACCTCCGAAAGGTTAACATGAAGCTTAATCCAGAAAAGTGTTCATTTGGATTCGAGGAAGGAAAATTCTTGGGCCACATTGTTGGAAAACAAAGCATCAGAGCCAACCCTAACAAAGTGAAAGCCGTCCTTGAAACCAAGCCACCAAAGACCAAAAAGGAGGTTGAAAGCTTGAACGGGAAGCTTGCAGCCTTGAAGCGTTTTACCTCAAAGTTAGCCGAAAGATCTCTGCCCTTCTACAAAACGCTCAAGAATTGCTCAGATAAGAAAGATTTCAAATGGACTGAAGAAGCTGAAGAAGCTTTCAACCAGATGAAGCAACATCTTGCTTCCCTACCAGACATTGCGGCACCAAAAACCGGGGAGTTAATATCGGTGTACCTCTCAATCACGGACGAGGCCATCAGTGCAGTCCTCACCATTGAGCGAGACAAGGCCCAGGTACCCGTTTATTTTTTCAGCAAAACTTTAAAATTAGCTGAAACAAGATACCCTCCCCTTGAAAAGCTTGCCCTAGCCTTAGTTCAAACAGCTAGAAGGCTTCGAAGGTATTTCCAAGCACACCCCATACAAGTGGTCACCGACCAACCTATTAAGAGTGTGCTTGAAAAACCTGAAAACTCGGGCCGATTAGCCAAATGGGCCATAGAACTAGGTGAACATAACATCACCTATGTCCCAAGGAAAGCTATCAAGGCTCAAGTCTTGGCCGATTTCATTGTGGAAGTCCCAAACCAAAAAGCCACTGAAGTAAACACTGCCACCACTGAACCTTCCAACCCTGAAGCCTGGAAGCTTTTTACCGACGGGGCTTCAAGCGTTGAAGGGTCAGGGGCTGGATTAATTTTGATCAACCCAAAAGGTTTGGAATTCACATATGCTCTTCGTTTTGATTTCCAGACCACCAATAACGAGGCTGAATACGAAGCACTAATAGCCGGCCTAAGGCTGGCTAAAGAAATGAAGGTTGAAAAGCTTGAAGTGTTCACGGATTCGTTGCTGGTCTCAAGTCAAGTCAATGACAGCTACATAGCTAAAGAGCCCAACATGAAAAAATACAGAGAAAAATCCAAGGAACTAATGAGTACCTTCCAAGCATGCAACATCAAACAGATCCCAAGATCTTAAAACAAGAAGGCCGATGCCCTAAGTAAGCTTGCATCCCTCACTTTTGCCCATCTCACCAAGAAGGTACTGGTAGAAGTGTTGAAGGCCCCATCCATTGATGAATTGGAGGTTCAAGACGTAGTTTCCGAAGAAGAACCAAACTGGATGACTCCCATAAGAAAGTTCCTTAAAAATGGTGAATTACCCAATGATCAAGTGGAAGCTAAAAGGGTTGAAATCAAGGCAAGGCAATACATACTACAAGGAGAAACCCTTTACAAAAAGGGTTACCTTGCTCCCCTGCTAAGATGTGTCGGTCCTGAGCAAAGTAAGTACTTGATCAAGGAAATTCATGAGGGTGTGTGTGGAGCTCACTTTGGAGCTAGGTCGGTAGTTACAAAGCTCATGAACCTCGGATATTTCTGGCCCTCAATGCATCGTGACACAACCGAAGAATTGAAGAAATGTGATGCCTGCCAGATCCACGCGCCAGTCCCAAAAAGTCCCAAACATGATTTAGTCCCAATAACCTCTGCTTGGCCATTCCATAAGTGGGGAATGGACATTGTTGGCCCATTTCCCCCAAGCAAAGCGGGAGTGAAATTCCTATTGGTGGCAGTAGACTATTTCACCAAGTGGCCCGAGGTCAAGCCACTCGCCAAGATCACAGGAAAGCAAGTCATTGACTTTGTCTGGGAAAACATCATTTGCCGCTATGGATTGCCAGGAGTACTTGTCACTGATAACGGAAGGCAATTTGCCGAGAAGCCTTTCAGCGTCTGGTGCAAAGAATACAAAATCGATCAGGTTTTCAGCTCAGTGGCTTATCCGCAATCAAACGGGCAGGTTGAGAGAACAAATAGAAGCATAGTGGAAGGCATAAAGACAAGATTGGGAAGGTACGAAAGCAACTGGCTTGAAGAATTGCCTAGTGTCCTATGGGCAATTAGAACAACAGAAAAAACAAGCCATAAGAAAACACCTTACAGCTTGGTATTTGGATCTGAAGCTGTGATCCCTGCCGAAATAGGAGTTGTAACCCAAAGAACTGTCAACATGGATCCCGAAACAAACCAAAAAGAGACCATGTTGAATTTACAACTCCTAGAGGAAGCAAGAGATCAAGCCGCAATTCAAGAAGCCAAATACAAGCAACAAATGGAAGCTTACTACAACAAAAAAGTCAAAAACGAACGTTTCAAGCCAGGAGACCTAGTCCTCAGAAACAACGAAGCCAGCAAGAAAGAAAATCAAGGAATGCTTGGCCCAAAATGGGAGGGCCCATACACCATCCTTGAAGCACACAAAGGTGGATCCTACAAGCTGGCTGATTCAGAAGGCAAAAAGCTTCCAAGACATTGGAACGGCAAAACCCTTAAAAGGTTCCATGTTTAAACGGAAAGTTTGGTTTGTATCAAAATGTATTTCAAGCAGGATTATGAATACCTTTTGTAAAAAGCAAGTATTGCTTTAATGAATGAAGTTGTTTTTATCAAACTTGTCTTTCTATCCCAAAATCAGGTTGAGAACCTAGCAAAAAACTCCATGGCAAGGGCCATGTAAGGGGATGAGCTCCCAGGCCACATCGCTCAATAGGTTCAAGGGTTGAATGAGCCTATATAAGGGGTGAGTTCCTAAATCAATACAACTCCATGAGACTTGTTAAGAAAAAACAAAATTGTCTCATAGACGGGTATAAGCAGCCTACACCAAATGCTCCATAAGCTTTAGAAATATAGTTTACAAAAAGGCTAAACAACCGAAAGAAATAATTAAAAGGATAGGTGCCATCTCTTCTTGTTAAAAATACCAAGGCTAAGTGTCTGTAGCACTGAACCCTTTTAGGTATAAAAAACATAAGGGCAGCACAAACTCGACAAAGACAAAGTTACAAAAGAACAAAGCAAATCCAAAAAGAACAAAGTCAATTGGACAAAAATCACAAAGGTACAAACCAAACCAGGACGCAAAACCAATAAGTCTTCAAGGCTTCAAGCCACCCGGACAATACCCCGAAACCTTAAAGGCTTCAACCTATTGACAGATAGCCAAAAGGCTTAGATGGTTAAAAACCAAACGGACAGCCTTGACCAAAGAAGCACAAGCATAAAACCATAATAAAAGAAAAGTAGTTAAAACATAACATCATATAAAAGAAAGCCCAAAAAAGACTTTCACACATAAGTTAGAAGCAAGTCCTAGTAACTTGCAACCTTAAACTATTGTTCCAGCAGCCACAAAGGCCTTAAAACACAACCAACAGGAACCTTAAGGGTTCCTAATAACCTAATATTGTTCAAGTCAACATTACAAAACATAAATTGTTTCAGTGCTAAGAAAGCTACGAATCAAGCATCAACAGATTTGGAAACTCCAGAACCTTCGCCCTTGGCCTTCTTTGTTTTCTTCAACTTTTTAGTCTTCACACCTCCATCACCACCAACCGCCGAAGCCTCCAAGCTTGCATCCTTAGGAACATCCGGCTGACCTGAAAGGGTATCGTCACTATCACCTGAATAAGACCTCTTCCTTGAAAGAGATCCCAGGACTTCAGCACAGACCTTCTCATTCAAGCCCTCCGGCTTCAAACCTTGCAACACAGCAAGAGGCTTACCGAAGCAACCAGAAACTTGATGGATGTAAGGATAAGTCAGCTTCTCCATTTGCTCAACAGAGCCTTTAAAAACATCAGAAGCCTCGGGCCGAAACAGAGGTGACTTCTCCAAAGGATGACCGGACTCATGGAGCTTATAACCTGCAATAAGACCTTGGTGTTTTCCTAAATTGAGTAGCTTAGTATAAACATCACCAAGGGCAGAGTTAAACTCTTTGGAGTGCAGCAGATAGGTAACCACTTGATGGAAACCCTGCTCAATGAGCCATTGGTTATCCACAGTAGCCTGAGCAACTGAAGCTTTCAACCTCTCCTTCTCCTTACCAAAAGCTTGTTGCTGAACAAACAAAGCTTCCCGGTCAGCCCTAAGTTTCAACCTATCAGCCTCAAAGCACTTTTTCAAATCACCCATCTCAATCTCATGCATCCTTTCCAAGTCACTAACCTTCTTGTCCCACGCCGCTTCCTTCTCGGCAAAACCAGCTATCTCCTTTTTCATCCCAGCCAAGGAGGATTTCATTTTTCCTTCTTCTTGGAAAATTCTTCATACTCCTGCATCCTTTGCCGAAAACGGGCAATGCCTTGAGGAAGCATGGCAGCAAGGTTGCAAGTACTCAAAATCATACGGGACAACATCAGGTCATCATCCATGCCAGCAATAGTCTCGTGCACTGAGGGAGGAGCAATGTGACTCAGAACATCCTCACAAACAGCAGCATCTTTGAAACTGTCATCATTCTTCACCGACCAAGAAGGCACATAAATCCCTTCCGGATCCAACCCTTCAATGTCCCTGCCCGAAGATTCCTGAACAGGAGTGGCAACAACCTTCTTGCTGGAAACCTTTTTACCATGAACAACCAATTCCTTATCCTTCTCAGCACCTGCTTCAACACCTTGATCCTCCGAAACTTCAATGTCATCACTCAAATCCACCGGTTCAGTAGAAGTGGATTGAGGACCAGCCTTCAACAACCGACGAGAAGATCGACGAGTTGAAGACTTGGGAACATTGGTTTTAGAAAAACCCTTGGCAGTAGCGGCACTAACGTAACCTGAGCCCTCAAACCTTTGATCAGCAGTTCTAACCACAACATTCTCACCAGGAACAGATGGAGCATCCTCAAAAACAACATCAGAAGTATCGTCGCTCTTAATAAAATCCAAAGCAGACATGACTGAAAAAAGCAAACAACATATAAGTCATAAGTTAAGAAAAGCATAAAGAAGGCAAAAAAGGAAAATGCATACCCATGCCACTCCTCATAAGAACCGGATCCCGATCAACATTCCCCCAAATTTTACTAACCCCTAACAGAACTAGTAAGTGCTCAGGAAAGGGACGAACCCTAGAAGGGCACTCCCGGATGGCATTAAGAAAAACATCATTCAAATCAGACTCGGAAGGTTTCGGATCATTGAGGACGGCATCCAGTTTCCTCCACACCATTTTAAATGGGAGAATAGCATCGGAAACCCAGAAAAAGCGGTCCTTCCAAGCCCCAAGGGTAGTAACCATCGACGAAATAAGGCAGGTATCAACCTTGGATATTTCGAAAGTAAACCAATCGCCATTCTTAGCCAAGCGAAAAAACCGACGAAATAGTAAAAGAGAAGGATCATACCCAAGAGCACGACATAAAACCTCAAAATGCAAAACCCTAGCCATCCCCTTTGGATGAACTTGCCCAAAAGAAACCCTATAATACTCCAACAAGTTCAAAACAAAAAACGAAAAGGGATATCGAAGGTTTGAGAACTCAAAATGACTACAATAAAGGGCAATCAAACCAGAAGGCGGTTTATCAACAGGAACATCACAAGCAGGGGCAGTGGGGTTAAACTTCCTATCAATACCATATTCCATACAAAATAAATCTATCTCCTCTTGTGTTAACCGGGAAAAAGATTTTGCTAAGTCCTTACGAGCACCCATTTTTTGAACGGAAAATGAAGAATGCAAGACGAAAAGGAAACCGGAACTAACCTTAGAGAAGGAGAGAAAATGGTAGAAACTTGGAAAAGATTATGAAACAAATGGATAAGTTTGGAAATATAAAATAAATATAAGCCTACAATAGAGGTAATAATGGCAAAACAGTAACTCCTGCGAAAACCGCCACCCTATCAACTGCCATACATCAATCAAATCAACTGTCAGTTATTTGAATTTCAAATTCAAAACATTAACTGCCTTCAACCTTTCAAGCCTTCAAGCAACGAACCCTCGAAACCTTCAGGCAATAAAATACGTACATAAAAGTCAGAAGTCTTTGAGCTCATCACCCAAAAACCTCTGACTTGGGGGGCTGATGACGGGGGTAGCTCAAGACTAAATAAAATGATTAAATATGTAAACGCTCAAAAGGTTAAACGGTTCAACGGTTGAAAAGCTGTGAGTTGGGAAAAGCAATGTAGAAACAGTAGCCGGTCACATCTGAAGATCGCTTCACCAACCCACAGCCGCAAAAGCAAAGCAGGTCTGCCAATGCACACTATTATCCGGGGGTCAAAAGCCTTCAACCCCCGAAAGGGGAAATCCTCCACTGCAAGCGAGGTTACTAGTCCAATCCATTCCACTTCGGGAGATGCCTTCTCTTATAAAATGACACTTCATTTACTTCAGACATCATCTCCTGACCAGCTCTGATTCTCTAATCTCTGGTCATTCACATCGAATACTTGTTTCACACAAGTCATTCCCTTTCTGTCACACCCCGACTTTCCACGTGTCACCGGTGGGCCCGGTGGGGGAGTATCGTGACGTGGTTGGCAACATAATAGTCAAACAACACAATATATATGAATGCACAGCGGAAGCAAAAGATATTTATTATTACATTCCGAATATGAAGTAATATTCAGTATTACAACGGAAGTAAAGGATCCACAGGCAGATCTTAAAACATATCATTTGTTCAACAGACTTTAGACGCCTAGAACTTGCAAGATTCCTTAATAGCGCCCTGAGCTTCCAGCCAATTACGTTCAGTACCTGTCACTTAACCCTTTTGGAAAATACGTCAGTTTTCACTGGTAAATACACTCAACCGACTCATTTGAAAAGAGTTTAAGAAAATTGATTTAGATGCACTAGGCACAAAACCTTTTGACACTTTGATTAAAATGCTCAGAGGCAAAATTAATCTTTTATAACTTGGGAAAATTATTTGTATATAATCTTGTATACAGTTTTACTTATTTGTCGTCTATTAGGGCCGGTTTGTAGGGCCGGACTAGATTAACAGACACGCCACAGGTATAATGCCCACGGGCTATCATCCTCTAAGTGGATTACCAGTTCCGGTATAATGCCCACAAGGATGATACCTCGGAGTGGATTACCAGTTTTTACATAATGCAGCTGTCAGGTGTATGCCTACACCCCGTGCTTAAGTCGTGGCCATTTCTTCGAATGATGCCAAGGATATCCGGGACATGGTCATTAACCCCCAAAGGCCATACACCAAATAATGATAAAATAATACATATTAAACAGGTTATGTAAGTACCTCAATCACAATCCGATTTAAATGACTACATACACCCGACCAAGCGGTACTTTTATAGTACCGTATCCCAAGCCCGTATAGGGAAAATAAGTTAAGAGTATTTACCTGAGCTAGCAATGCAACTTACACTCAGCCGTATATCTTAATCAGCAAGCACAAGTACTTCTACTGGGGCTCTCAATCTGGAACGAAGGTTTTGTTAACCTATTAGATTCCTAACGGGTCTTATTTAAGTCGTAACTTAGACCGGTTAGTTTTAAGGAAGGTACGGTTCTTACGCACGATTAAGCGAAGACCGGAATAGTAGGTGATTTAGACCCAACAAGTTTGGAGACTTGTATAATATGGGTAAACTAAACACATTCTGGATTTTGAGATAGAACAGATAAGGTTTGACCCGTTTCGGCTAATTTATGCAAACTAGTTACATAAACCGAACCGAACGCGCCAGAGGCGTAACGGGTAACCATATGGGTCCTAAATAGGTTTCCTAAGTTAATTATGCTTCCAATACGTTGTGACATCAGTAGGATGTCTTTCATTATGCCCCGAACTAATTTAAACACAAACTATGCCCCGTAGGGGTAGTTTGGTCATTTTAAAGGTTGTAAAAGAGTTTAAATGTTTAACTGAGTTACAAGTCTGATGTAAACAGCAAACATACTCAATTTGATGAGTTATAACAGTAGGGTAAAGTATATATGTGAAATATATCATTTATAACCAAACTATGCACCGAAGGGCATTTTGGTAATTTCACATAAGCCGAAAAGCTCAAAAACGAAGTCTGAGTTAATCAACCTTTGCTTACTGTTAAAATATTATAATTTGCCTCTTATATCAGTAGGTATCAACCCGGGTATGTCCAATATGATTTTAAAACGTACTATGCGCTAAAAACGCTAAATAAGGCGATTAAAGGCCATTACCGGGTTCGATACTTAAATCTGATATTTTTATATTTCCAGAAGATTTAAAATAATTTATTTATCATAACCATTCAGTAGCAAAAGGTTTGGAGTCGTTTAGATATGTAAAACTCATTTTATGGCCCGTAAGGGCAAAACCGACAATTACCGAATTAAGCCTACGACTATGAGTTATGCTCAGCCTAAAATTATTTAAAAATCTTTAAAAATCCCAAAATAATATATCACATCAGTGGGTAAAAGATTTGATACCAAAAAGTATGTTTAACGAGGCTATACGCTAATTACGCCATTTTATTAACATAAAGCATTAGTTTTGCGATTATGAGCATAACTCTTAATCTACAAGTCAAACTGATGTCAAACTTTGCATACAAGTTTATATATCGGTAATTAAGGTTTCTACACTTTTACAATTTCATAAATCACGTTCTAAGGTAATAAGGGCATAATGGTCAACATATGAGCAATTATCGGAAACGCGTAAACGAATGGGTTAATCAATGAACCAACCACAGAGGGTTATGCTAACATGTAGCCTGGTCCTAAGGAAACCCTAAGGCATTTCCAAAACATACTAAAGCGGGTCAGAACTGAAGTCAAAGCAAAAGTCAAAGCTTTGCGACTTTCGGTTCCGAATCGGTTCACAATGGAAAGTTGTCGAATCAAACAAGCTTAGACAAGTTCTTATGCTTATTATCAAGTTATATTAAGTTTAAAACAGGTTACACACCTCTCGGATCGTTAATTGTGCATTAAATCACATTTTGTATTTCTGTTGACTTTTTCGGTCAACGTTTGACCCGACAAACGACCTAGTTAGGTCTGGAATTGGTACTTGCCCTTATAAGGGTTTAATACCCATATAATTACCTATCTAACGGTACTTTTAATTCGTGATAACACTGAGCTATCGTTAACTAATCCCGAAGTCAACCCGTAGTTACGTCGGTTTGACTTTTAAGCTAATTACTAAGCTATAATTAATTTAGAAAGGTTAGGCAACTTACCAAGTGATTAATGGTTGCTTAGGAAGGCCCTTGATCTGCTTGTAAGCTCCTCCAATGATCAGATTGCTTGAAAATGGTGTGAGGAAAGGTTGTGAGTTGAAGGCCCTTTATATAGTGGGTTTAGACACCATAAGGTGTTGACAACAAAGCCTAGCACCCTTCCACAATTGTTTGACACATGCCCTAGTGTTCTAGGGGTGTTTTAGGGGCCAAGTGAAGGGGCAAGATCGATTATTGTGGGTTGCAAGTGAGATGGCAGACAAAAGATCAAGGAAGTTAAAGTTCTGTCCAGATCAAGCAGTCGCGTAGCGCGACGCCTCCATGCCTCATGCTCGCGCTACGCGAGCATGTCCAGCTCAGCCAAACATTTCTTGTTAATTGCTGTTTGATCCTTGGCTCTTCAATTCTTGTATAGACACTTGTTTATTGCATTTTGAGCCCTCGTAATTGATCTATAAGGGCCTCAAGACATATACCCATTTTGTTAAGTCCCCGGTTAACTTAATTGTTACCCGAAAAGGCCTAACTTTCAACGTTGACGCTTTAACCCCTCTCACACGAATTCGATCATAACTTTCTCATACGTTAACGAAACTTTACGAAATTTAAATCGTGCATTCTAGTGAGCATAATTAACATTTACAAGGCTTCGGGTTTGTCAAAAGGCCACTCAGAGGTATATCTTTAAACATGTTGACACATTTAACCCCTGTAGTTTGTAATCTCTCACTTTTAGCTTCGTATGATCCATGATTTATTCGTTTGAAGGTATGAGCATCGTGTAGGGTTAATGTACATTATATTTATTCATAGTTGACACTTAGAATATGTATTTCCACATACTTTCCATGTTTGTCAACTTTAGTCCTTCTATAATATTTCCTTCACACGTTTAAACATCTGACACGTGTCTACACGTTATGGGACGTGAATTTTCGAGGTGTTACATCCTCACCCCCTTAAAATAAATCTCGACCCGAGATTTACTGAAATAAGTAAGGGTACTTTTCTTTCATCGTGGATTCAACCTCCCACGTGAATTCGGGACCTCTACGGGCATCCCATTTGACCTTTACAATAGGTACATGCTTCCTTCGAAGCTTCTTTACCTGTCGATCTTCAATCGACAAAGGTTTTTCCACTAACTTTAAGCACTCATCTATATGCACATCTGTATGGGTATAACCAGTGATTCCTCAGCGAAACACTTCTTCAGATTGCAGATGTGGAACACTTTGTGAATTCCACTGAGCTCTCCAGGTAAGTTTAGCTTATAGGCAACTGAACCGACACGTTCGATAACCTCGAAAGGCCCTATGTATCTCGGGCTTAGCTTGCCTTTCTTACCAAAACGCATCACTCCTTTCCAGGGTGATATCTATTGTTGAATCTTATCCTTTAATAAGAATTTAGGAGGTTTGCTATTTTCATAATCCTTAATTTTCTGCCGAATACTGGCATCTTACCGATGATTATGAATTTGCGTGATCTTATTGATTGTCTATAATGAAATTTTCAGATCTTAATGTTTGGACTTACCAATTATTGTCCTATCAATGAACGTTTATCATTCCATCTATTCAAGGTTTTCAAGGGAGTAGCCTTGATACTTATATATCAAATATTATAGAGAAGCTTATCTTAAGGTGAGATGGCTATTCCAACCAGTACTTAACTAATATTAAGGAATAGCTAATCCTTGTCGTTAGTCGAACAATTCGACGATCCTGGTTAGCTGATGGCAAATTCTTAATCGTTGCCTAATTAGGATTGCGGTAATGTATGCATAAGCAAAATAAACCGTCTTTCTTATCTAACAATATCAAACTCTCGGAGTATCGAGTTAGGCTATATGAACCTATGTCTTAACACCTACTTACTCAAGGTTTCGTTTATTCCATAAACAATATGGAGTTTTCACAATACTCCAGCCCATGGCGGGCTACAACTCGTAATTCTACCTGCCGTCCAGGAGATAAGCAGGGACAACCTTTTGAGAAGATAATTAGGATACAAGGAGGCTACAGAGATTTTCCATATCTCAAGCTCCAGTTCATCCATCATTGTCCGTGTCAAATGAGTGACACCTTTATGTTATAAGTCCTCGAATTCCTTACTCGGGAACATTTACTTGAAAAAAGAAAAAAAATTTCCATTTTTGGATATCTTCTTTGAATACTACTAGTCGACTTTAGTACAATATGATCATTGGGATATCTTAGGGTTCCATGTATTAAACCTCCATGCTGATCAGACATGGAAATAATCTATGGGACACACTAGGATACGACAATCCTCATATGACACTTTTATCAAACATAGTTTGTCATTCGCAGGCGATAGAAAACAATGAGAAAAATAATTAAAATAACATATGTTGTCGTACTCTATGCGAAGAAAGAGTGGTCTAAGATTTTCGGAAGGATTCCTTGCCGATCTATAAGAATCGGTTACTATGGTTTCCTTGGTAGTTTATACCTTGTGAATGATAATAAAAACTTTGCTAAGTTTATTGTTCACGAAGGTTTATTATTGCCTGTATTAAAAACAGGATACTTAGCAGAAATTAATATTGATAAATGATAAGGAAGTTTATTGTACAAGTGCTTATATCTAATTAGAATGGGAATTTTCACAAACTAGGCACCTAGCTCAGTTGGCTAGGCGCGCGAAAGGGTGCGGCCGGCCTAGACCCAGGTTCGATTCCGGGGACGGCCAGTTCCACCATTTTTTTTTAATCGTACGGATACGTGTAATTACGAGGGTTGTCTCATAAGGAGTCTTGATAATTAATTGCTCCTTATCACCCACAATATGGGCTTGATTTTTAAGACAACCAATCGATTTTTATCACTATATTGAGTCCTTAAGTATGCAACCAAAAGTTTGCTATAAGGATATTAGAAAAGTGATTTCTAATAGATATTAATATCAATATAGGATTTGTTGGAGCATTTTCGACGTAACATCGTCACTTTCTACCGGGCATTAAATGACCGGAGTCTTAATCAGGTGGAGACAACAGTTCTCAACCTTTATCATTCATAATGTATTTATATGTGCCAGTATCAAATAAGTTTCTACATAAACTGCTTGATAAGGAAAGGTACATATTATACTATTATTATTCTGCACCATCTCTTGGGCGTTCATCCTGACAACTCGTGCGTTTGTTCTCCTGGCCTACTCGGGCTTCCTCGCGTACTTAGGGCAGTTGGTCTTTATGTGCCCCTTCTCGTTGCAGTTGTAGCATGTAGCATCTTTAATCTTCCCGCAATCAACAGCCTTGTGCTCCCTAGACTTGCATATCCCACATGCAGGTGGTCCTGATTTAGAATTGGACTCCATTCTGCATTTTCCAAAGTGGCGTTTTTGGCAAGTCGAGCACCTTGGCTTTTCCTCTGTCCGCTGACCATTCTTTCCAGACCCAGACCTCTCTGAGTCAGTGTTTCCCTTGTGTTTCTTCTCTGATCCTCGTGAGTTATCATCCTCACGCTTCTTCTTACTTTCTTCATATTTCTTTAGCGATCTTAGCCTGACCGCATCTAAAGTAAGGGACAGAGAGAGGTCAGCTACTGACCTAAATGTAGTAGGTCTTGAAGCCTTAACACTGGCTTTGATTTCTGGGGGTAAACCCCCAATGAAGCGTGCAATTCGTTTGGGCTCTGGTGTTACAAGGTAAGGAACCAGTCTGGACAGGGTATTAAAACTGGTGAGGTAAGCTTGACAATCTAAGTTTGTCATTATCAAAGATAAGAAATCTGACTCAATCCCCTCAACCTCGTGTTGAGGGCAGTAATTCTCCTTAATGAGAATAACAAACTGTTCCCATGACATGCTGTAGAGCGGAATCTTCCCAGCAGCTTGAATGAGAGACTTCCACCATGCCAGTGCCTCTTCTTTGAACGATTGGGATACGTACTTCACGACATCCCTTTCAGCGCAACCGCTGATATCGACAACTGTGTCCATTTCATCCAACCAAATCATACAATCAACCGCCCCTTTTTCCCCAGTAAAATCTCGGGGCTTGCAGGAAACAAAGTACTTATAGTTACAGGATTTGGCATGCGGTTCATTATCGAACACTATCCTCTTGGATGGAACACTGTGTTCATTAGATGAATGTCGATTGTCATCTTTCTTTAACTCATCTTTCTTTGAGGGCGGCTTGTTATCAGGCTCTGGAGGAGTTTTAGGGATGGATTTAGGGTGGGGTACAGATGAGGCTTTACTATATGTCTCACTATACTCCTGGAATTGCTCCTTCACAGCTTTAGATACAGCTGAGTCAATCAATGTACGAAGTTCTCCTCTGGTTATATTAATCCTTTCATCATCGCGATTTTCCAGAGGGTGACTATTCCCTTCTTCCGACCCCGCCATGTAGTTTTAATTGCTACATAAAAATTAAACAAGGACAAGGTTTTTACGGAAGTTTAAACAGTTTTATCTTTTTGAACGATTTATTAACCATGTTTTTAATACACATATTGGTTAATTTTGATAAATATATAATTATTCAGGATATTTATTATACTCCTAAATTATAAGTTAATAATAGCACAAAAGGCCTAGTCACTTAGACAAGTTTAATTTATAGGCCTTGATTTTATAGAATCGAGGCTTCAAGGTTTGAATCAAAGTTCATTACCTTTTTCTTGACAGGGAGTTGTAGGCTACCACTGTCTTTAGCCCCAGAGGACGTTAGTCATAGCCCGTGGGCACTTCATCCATAAAGGATGATTATATAAATAAGGGAATTTAGTATATCCCAAAATGACTTATGTGATTTTATCATATCACATTTTGTCGAGCATGTTAATATGCTTTCATATTTTTAATAAGGATTTGAATCTCTTGAATAGGTTCTACCATCTTGGCCTTGTATGCCGTGATATTTAGGCTAGGTTTTACCTTTTAGATTCTTTTTAATAATTAACGCAGAGCAATCCTAAATTGAACTGTTAACAAGGATCTGAATTTAATTATGGAACTACCATCTTGGCCCTGTCTTAATGTGACACATGGCTAGGTTTTGTCCTTTTTTAAATTTTGCCATTTTATTATAATGGTAGATCTTATAATATAGGAATGATACTTTAAATGTAATCGTTCCTTTTAAAAATTAACAAGTATATGGTTGCCCTAAACGGGACTTCTATAGCAATTGACTTGCCCATGCAAGGGCTAATCAGAAAAATAACAAAGGAACCAAATAAGGTAAAATGAAAAAAATTTGGATCTTTCCTATGTTCTTGTCTAGACTCAAGAATGTGCAATTGTGTAACTGAGATTAAACACAAAAGACTAGTGTTTAATTCACTCAGTGTTGGCTCTGATACCAACCTGTCACACCCCGACTTTCCACGTGTCACCGGTGGGCCCGGTGGGGGAGTATCGTGACGTGGTTGGCAACATAATAGTCAAACAACACAATATATATGAATGCACAGCGGAAGCAAAAGATATTTATTATTACATTCCGAATATGAAGTAATATTCAGTATTACAACGGAAGTAAAGGATCCACAGGCAGATCTTAAAACATATCATTTGTTCAACAGACTTTAGACGCCTAGAACTTGCAAGATTCCTTAATAGCGCCCTGAGCTTCCAGCCAATTACGTTCAGTACCTGTCACTTAACCCTTTTGGAAAATACGTCAGTTTTCACTGGTAAATACACTCAACCGACTCATTTGAAAAGAGTTTAAGAAAATTGATTTAGATGCACTAGGCACAAAACCTTTTGACACTTTGATTAAAATGCTCAGAGGCAAAATTAATCTTTTATAACTTGGGAAAATTATTTGTATATAATCTTGTATACAGTTTTACTTATTTGTCGTCTATTAGGGCCGGTTTGTAGGGCCGGACTAGATTAACAGACACGCCACAGGTATAATGCCCACGGGCTATCATCCTCTAAGTGGATTACCAGTTCCGGTATAATGCCCACAAGGATGATACCTCGGAGTGGATTACCAGTTTTTACATAATGCAGCTGTCAGGTGTATGCCTACACCCCGTGCTTAAGTCGTGGCCATTTCTTCGAATGATGCCAAGGATATCCGGGACATGGTCATTAACCCCCAAAGGCCATACACCAAATAATGATAAAATAATACATATTAAACAGGTTATGTAAGTACCTCAATCACAATCCGATTTAAATGACTACATACACCCGACCAAGCGGTACTTTTATAGTACCGTATCCCAAGCCCGTATAGGGAAAATAAGTTAAGAGTATTTACCTGAGCTAGCAATGCAACTTACACTCAGCCGTATATCTTAATCAGCAAGCACAAGTACTTCTACTGGGGCTCTCAATCTGGAACGAAGGTTTTGTTAACCTATTAGATTCCTAACGGGTCTTATTTAAGTCGTAACTTAGACCGGTTAGTTTTAAGGAAGGTACGGTTCTTACGCACGATTAAGCGAAGACCGGAATAGTAGGTGATTTGGACCCAACAAGTTTGGAGACTTGTATAATATGGGTAAACTAAACACATTCTGGATTTTGAGATAGAACAGATAAGGTTTGACCCGTTTCGGCTAATTTATGCAAACTAGTTACATAAACCGAACCGAACGCGCCAGAGGCGTAACGGGTAACCATATGGGTCCTAAACAGGTTTCCTAAGTTAATTATGCTTCCAATACGTTGTGACATCAGTAGGATGTCTTTCATTATGCCCCGAACTAATTTAAACACAAACTATGCCCCGTAGGGGTAGTTTGGTCATTTTAAAGGTTGTAAAAGAGTTTAAATGTTTAACTGAGTTACAAGTCTGATGTAAACAGCAAACATACTCAATTTGATGAGTTATAACAGTAGGGTAAAGTATATATGTGAAATATATCATTTATAACCAAACTATGCACCGAAGGGCATTTTGGTAATTTCACATAAGCCGAAAAGCTCAAAAACGAAGTCTGAGTTAATCAACCTTTGCTTACTGTTAAAATATTATAATTTGCCTCTTATATCAGTAGGTATCAACCCGGGTATGTCCAATATGATTTTAAAACGTACTATGCGCTAAAAACGCTAAATAAGGCGATTAAAGGCCATTACCGGGTTCGATACTTAAATCTGATATTTTTATATTTCCAGAAGGTTTAAAATAATTTATTTATCATAACCATTCAGTAGCAAAAGGTTTGGAGTCGTTTAGATATGTAAAACTCATTTTATGGCCCGTAAGGGCAAAACCGACAATTACCGAATTAAGCCTACGACTATGAGTTATGCTCAGCCTAAAATTATTTAAAAATCTTTAAAAATCCCAAAATAATATATCACATCAGTGGGTAAAAGATTTGATACCAAAAAGTATGTTTAACGAGGCTATACGCTAATTACGCCATTTTATTAACATAAAGCATTAGTTTTGCGATTATGAGCATAACTCTTAATCTGCAAGTCAAACTGATGTCAAACTTTGCATACAAGTTTATATATCGGTAATTAAGGTTTCTACACTTTTACAATTTCATAAATCACGTTCTAAGGTAATAAGGGCATAATGGTCAACATATGAGCAATTATCGGAAACGCGTAAACGAATGGGTTAATCAATGAACCAACCACAGAGGGTTATGCTAACATGTAGCCTGGTCCTAAGGAAACCCTAAGGCATTTCCAAAACATACTAAAGCGGGTCAGAACTGAAGTCAAAGCAAAAGTCAAAGCTTTGCGACTTTCGGTTCCGAATCGGTTCACAATGGAAAGTTGTCGAATCAAACAAGCTTAGACAAGTTCTTATGCTTATTATCAAGTTATATTAAGTTTAAAACAGGTTACACACCTCTCGGATCGTTAAGTGTGCATTAAATCACATTTTGTATTTCTGTTGACTTTTTCGGTCAACGTTTGACCCGACAAACGACCTAGTTAGGTCTGGAATTGGTACTTGCCCTTATAAGGGTTTAATACCCATATAATTACCTATCTAACGGTACTTTTAATTCGTGATAACACTGAGCTATCGTTAACTAATCCCGAAGTCAAACCGTAGTTACGTCGGTTTGACTTTTAAGCTAATTACTAAGCTATAATTAATTTAGAAAGGTTAGGCAACTTACCAAGTGATTAATGGTTGCTTAGGAAGGCCCTTGATCTGCTTGTAAGCTCCTCCAATGATCAGATTGCTTGAAAATGGTGTGAGGAAAGGTTGTGAGTTGAAGGCCCTTTATATAGTGGGTTTAGACACCATAAGGTGTTGACAACAAAGCCTAGCACCCTTCCACAATTGTTTGACACATGCCCTAGTGTTCTAGGGGTGTTTTAGGGGCCAAGTGAAGGGGCAAGATCGATTATTGTGGGTTGCAAGTGAGATGGCAGACAAAAGATCAAGGAAGTTAAAGTTCTGTCCAGATCAAGCAGTCGCGTAGCGCGACGCCTCCATGCCTCATGCTCGCGCTACGCGAGCATGTCCAGCTCAGCCAAACATTTCTTGTTAATTGCTGTTTGATCCTTGGCTCTTCAATTCTTGTATAGACACTTGTTTATTGCATTTTGAGCCCTCGTAATTGATCTATAAGGGCCTCAAGACATATACCCATTTTGTTAAGTCCCTGGTTAACTTAATTGTTACCCGAAAAGGCCTAACTTTCAACGTTGACGCTTTAACCCCTCTCACACGAATTCGATCATAACTTTCTCATACGTTAACGAAACTTTACGAAATTTAAATCGTGCATTCTAGTGAGCATAATTAACATTTACAAGGCTTCGGGTTTGTCAAAAGGCCACTCAGAGGTATATCTTTAAACATGTTGACACATTTAACCCCTGTAGTTTGTAATCTCTCACTTTTAGCTTCGTATGATCCATGATTTATTCGTTTGAAGGTATGAGCATCGTGTAGGGTTAATGTACATTATATTTATTCATAGTTGACACTTAGAATACGTATTTCCACATACTTTCCATGTTTGTCAACTTTAGTCCTTCTATAATATTTCCTTCACACGTTTAAACATCTGACACGTGTCTACACGTTATGGGACGTGAATTTTCGAGGTGTTACACTTTCACATCCAACACACACATTCCCTTTGCTTCCACTTCCGAATCTGAATACAATTCAGAGAAGGATCCATAGCAAAGAACAACAATAAACTAGTAAACCTCCTTCCACGTCTCGCAAACGTGGGGGGACCCCACGACCTGCGTTAGGCAAGGTTGAACCCTTCAACCGTTCTGCCTAGCCAGTCCAGCTACCACCGTTGGTCTTGTGTTTGTTGTATCAACACCTACAAACTGAGCTTTTTTGTTGTTGTTTGATTCCATTTACAACTTTTTGCCTTTCGTAATCAATGAAATGGAACAGCTCGGCACATTCATTTGAAAATTAGAAGCCACGGGTACTCCACTTTCCCCCATAAGGGTTGTGAGAATGAACCTGAGGCTGAGCCTATTCATGTGGAAAAGATTTTTTCCAATGGGGATATTTATAATACTGAAATAGAGAACAAAACAAAACTATAATTAATTAAGAGAAATTCATGAATATGAGGAACAAAAAGTCCCGAACCGAAACAAAAACCGACGGTTCGTTTTTCGGGTAACCATTTTCAATAACCGAAAAACCGAACCGATAAGTTGCAATAGTAGGCCTAGTCCATATATTTTTATGTTTAAATTTAGGTTGTTTAACCCATACTAGTAGAAAATATCAATTTTATTTTTGAATGATGAGTATTTAATAAAAACGTTAACAAGTTTATTTAGAATTGAAATAATTTATTTATTGCCTACAACAAACAACAAAAGTTAATATAAAGATTAAATAATCTTCAAAGTATTATAACTTATAAGAGAAAAAAGTCTTAATAAAAACTTTAGAGAAACATAAAAATAGATTAGAATGTTAAGTTTATCTGAACAATATCAATTTAGAAAGTTAAATATAACTTAAATGTAAACATATAAGGGGAGGAGGGGTGGTCACTAGTGATACAATTCTATCACTACCAAGCACCAATCAACTCATGCCATGTCATCACCCAATATTCTATCACTAGTGATAGAAATGTAGTGGGGGTGGTATCACTAGTGATGGAATTCTATCACTCCCAAATTTTTTTAATTTTCATTTTAAAATTAGAAATTAACAATAAAACACTAAAATTATAAATTTCAATTAAATTATAAATTTCAAACAGAATGAAGGTTCGTAATGAGAGTTCCAAAAATATATTAAAACATGCTACTTCAAATGAGGGTTCGTCAAACAGAATGAAGGTTCGTCGAAGAAGGGTTCGTCGTAAACAATAAGGGTTCATCGTAATTGAGGGTGTTCGTCGAAGAAGGGTTCGTTGAATATAACGCGTGATTGATTCAACGCGTTTTAAATATAACGTGTGACCACAAGGGAGGCGGCGGTGTTCGTGGTTTTATAACGCGTGGCCGGGCGTCCATCACGGACCGCCCCGCCTGGCCTAAGAAAGAATATTAAATTTTAAATTATATTTTTTATTTTTTTAATCTTACATAATTTTGTTTCAAAAACCGAAAAACCGAACCGATGTAAAAACCGAAACCGAACGGTTTTCGAAACCAAAAATCAACATTTCGATTTCGGTTTTGGTTTTGGTTTTGCCCAAAAACCAAACCGAACCAAACCGTACACACCTTTAGGTTACGCATGCAAGCACAAGAGGAGAAATTAAACCTTGTTGAGTTGGAAAAGTCAAAGTTATGATAGTTGGACAATTGGCTAACTAGTTTTCTTAGTCCTCATACAGCCTTTATGACCTATTTAGATAACACGTCAGTGGTGTTAGTTTATCAGGATTTTTAAGATAAAGTTTTTAAACTCACTAGTTAAATCTACCATGTTATACGGCCCGTATCGCTATTTCCTCCCGTATTGCCCTTTCGACACAAGTCAATTCCCTGTCTAGATAACATGTCAGTGGTGTTAGTTTATCATGATTTTTAAGATGAAGTTTTGAAACTCACTAGTTAAATCTACCATGTAATACAGGGCGTATCACTAATTCTACTGTTGAATAATTTCTATTACTCCATAAGGTCAAAAACAATTTCCACCAACTTTTGCTCTGATACACAACTCAAACCCTAGTTAAAATCTAAAACAAACCTCCGCAAAATCAAGCTGAAATCCTGGATAGTGCTGAGATTCGGATCTGATCTCGATATCTGCGTACTCGTCAACAACTTTTTTGCATAGTATCATCAACAAACTGGTCATACGAAACAATTTGGTGACGAACAAACCCTGATTCTTCGAAATATGAACTGATAACTGGCCAAACATCCTTTTCGATTATATGTTCTTCATCCTCATCGCTGTATTGTTGATCGTAATCGTCTTCCATGTTCATGAGTGACCTAATCTCCGATAAAACCCTAAAATCCAATGTGTGGAGTGGATACCTGTTCGTTGATGAAGAAACGATATGTTCAAAGTTGGAGGCGAAAGCATGTTTGCGTGGAGATAGATAAATGATCTGACATCGTTAGAAGAAACTATGGAATTGACGGATTGTTACAATATGCTTATGACAATGAAGCTTTCTGAAAAGAAAGATTCATGGTCGTGGCACGGTACAGGTTCCGAATTTTCAGTGGCGAATGTTAAAGCTTGGATTACAACTTCGGATAACACAGTCCCGGCGGCGCTTTTTGATTGGTGTAAATGGTTGTCTCTGAAATGTAATGTGTTCATGTGGAGGGCGTTGCTAGAAAGGCTTCCAACGAAAGTAGCTTTGATCAAGAGGAACATTCAAGTGGAGAATAACAAGTGTGCTTTATGTGATGTCGAAGACGAGACTGCAGAGCACATTCTAACAGGCTGTATATTCTCGAGTGCAATTTGGTAGGCGATATCTTCATGGTGTAGGTTACCGGTCATCTTCGCGTTTGGTGTTAAAGATCTCATAGAAATTTACAAGCAAATGTGGCTCAACTCAGCGAAAAAAAGATATGGTTCAAGGTTTGATGATAATAGGGTGTTGGAGAATATGGAAGGCTTGAAATGATTGCATCTTTAATGATAGGAAAACAAATACATTGGAGTTGCGGATGTGAAGACTTATGGTTATTTGTGATATAAACATAGACATAAAAATAGAACGTGTACTTGGGAAGAATGGTGTAAATGTGATATTATGTAATGGTTTTGTTGGGTTGCTTGATCTCCGTCTTGGGGATCGAGTGTGTCTCTTTTTTTAATGAAGTTAAAGTTTGAAAAAACAAAGCTAGTTTTCTAAAAGTTTCCAAACTTTATACTAAAATGCTTTCTAAGCTAAAGAACTTTAGTTTGATGAATGAATTTTAAATTAGTGTTAAACGTCATAAGCCAACGAGTTGAAAAGTAATAAAAGTGTGATTTTTAATTTGGAACACATATAAGGCATGTATGTAAGTGTAAGGATATTGTGACCAAAAAAAAAACAATATGCATGATACCATGAACTCTACTATTTACTTTATTGTTAGCACATTTTTCATAAGTAAATACGGTGACTGAATTAACTTTCTTTGTATATATTTGGTTTTATTAGATAAAAGTTGATCCTACTTGAAGTAGAGTTTTAATGTGTTAACTTTGTCCTAAAAAATCAATTTAAATTTTAGTGGCACGACCTTGTAAGTTTATTCATGTACCCGTGTCCTATCTTTTCATTAAGAACAACTAAGTATGCATGTCTACATGGGTTGCAGTTACATACTTGTGTGCTATTATTTTCTATAAAATTTATGTATATTTATAGGGATGAGAAATTTACTTCGAATATCAGTACTGTACCAATACTGGTACCAACCGAACAAATATGGTATGGTATTCGGTTGTGTTTTAGCTTAATCTCAGCAACGATACCATGTGGTACGGTACCAGTTTGAGACTTTTAACAGTACAATATCATACTAGTACCAACAAAAAAATATACTCAGTAATGGTACCATATGGTACGGTACCACTTTGATACTTTTAACACTACAATATCATGCTAGTACCAACAAAAAATATTCACTACCGTATTCGATTTTAATTTTAGCAAACCTTTTGTGTTGATACTATACGGTATGTTATCGGTTCGGTACGATACCAATATCAATACCATTCTCATCCATATTTATTCACATAATGTTAAACAACCATGCAGTTGGTTTCACCTAGCGGTGTATTTCCTAATTTTCAGCATACATCTATATTATATTATAATGCATTTGGGAAGGATATATTAAGATACGAAAAGTTAAGGTTTTTTATTTTTTATTTTAATGTTTAGTGTAACTTTAAAATGAGGTAAATTAGTGTATCAAACATTAATTACACTTCAATAATTTATCTTAATTACACTTTAATTCTTTCATTTTTAATTTATAGCTAACTAATTTGTAGTTACATTTTTGCTCCCTTATTTTAAACCAACTACACCACAATTGTTTAAATAATAATAACATTTTCATACGTCAATATTTAAAAAAAATTATGAAATGAGCATTTTATTCTCTTTAATTTAATTTGATTTAATATTGTTATAGTTTTTTTTAATTAAAAAACTTGATATGTTAAATGATTGACAGTATTTAGTGGTGAGCAATAACCGAACCATTAACTGAAACTGAACCGAAATCAACCAATAATTGAATTAACAGAAAACCAAATTAACAAAAAAATGTTTATCAGGTTTTTTATACCCTTGAAAAACCAAAATTAACCGAACTGAACCATTTGCATTTTCATATTTCTAGTTTTTATAAATCAATTACATGTTATTTCATGTTATATTATTCATTTCATGTATTTATACATCCATTTGATTTATTTCTAAGAAAAAAATTTAACCCGAGTTTTGTTTGATTATTAACCGAACCAAAAACCAACAATCTAAATGAATAAACCAAACCAAGTAACCAATAATCAATTGCTTTAAATATAGATTAACCGATGACTTCGATTGAGGCTAATAACCGAAATGAACCATGTACATCTTTGGCAATGTCTGTGTTCCCTATCGCATCGCACGAGCAACCTTTTACTTTTCCAAATGATTTAGGTAAATTGAAGGAATGCTAAATTCAAGATTAACGTTATGAAGACGTAAGTCACGTATTTAAATATTAATTATGTATTTGATGAAACAGTGGTTAACCGAGAGGTTAGTCCATGAGTCTCGTCGAGTAGGGTTAATCTCTTCTTTTCTCGATCAATGGCCGGGTCATCCTCTAATCCGTCTCCTGCACAAGGAAACACACCGTGACTCGTAACAAGGAGGATGAGGTGGGGGTTGCTCCTTGTTACCACTCTCCGGCGTGAGAATAAGTATTTGCTTGTGAGCAAAGTAAGTATTTAAGTAGCATGTGTGAGAGAGCAGATTAGCATTACCTCAAATCTGGTTCGAGATGGGTATTTATAGCCGAAGAATGAAGGAATAGGGCCCGGAGGGCCGCTAGATGGGCCTAGGGCCTGACTGACAATGCATAGCCTTTTGTAGGTGTGTCAGGAGCGCATGTCACGAGGGCGTTCGACGCATGGAGAGGTGCTGCCACGTCCTGCTGTGGTTGTCAGTCTGTCTACCAGCTTTATGCATATGGGTTGGGCAGCTGACCGCTGTCAATGCCCGGGCATACCACTTGCTGGTTTTGGTCACTGAAGTCAAAGTGCCAATTCCACTTGTATGACAATAGGATGCGGTTTTGGGTCGCATCACTGTGTGCGGTAATCTGGGTACAAACTTTCCTAATGCTGCTACATGCGTGCCCGCGCATGTCCGCAACCCTGAAAGGTGTGTGACTGAAAGTGAGGTGATTACCCGCAGCACTTGTATGTTGACGAAAACATCCATTTTCATACACAAGGTGAGTCTTCTCATCTTTCCCCGAGTGGGAAAGCAAACCGGGTTCACGCGTACCCGCACAAACGTAGGTGAGTCCATGTCGGTGGGGGTAATGAGCCGGGTGATGGTCACTCGCGGCCAAACCTGGTACGAGATCTAAAAACCATATCCCTTCAGTATTGTAAGTTACGAGTTTGTCGTTATGTGTAACATACGTACAAAGCCTCAACGGAAAAATATAAGAAATGCATAGATAAAAAAACTGATAAACAGATTCTATTTGTTCTATTATAATTAAATTAACATTTAAGTCTAGATATATTTACTTAATCATGTTGCTTGCTTATTTTTACCGTCGTTTAGATTAAAGCTTACATATCTATATTAACCCTTTAATACAAAAGGTAACAAATAAAATATTTTTTTATTTACCTTATTATAGTTAAAGCTAACTTTTAACTCTAGACATATTTAATTAACCGTGTTGATTACTTATTTTTACCATCGTTTAGATTAAAGTCTGCATCATCTATGATAATTCATCGATATATCATAAACAAGTACATCCTCGTCCTCACCAGCAACCTCCAACGACCCTGCCGCGAAGCACGGACGCCAGTTCTAGTTATTAAAGAATAGAGAAGTGTTTATGTTATAAGATGGTTGATAGAAAATCAAATTGGTCAACTGATACAAAACATTAATTACAAAGGAAAAATGTTTATAAGATTTTTAATCACATAAGATGAGACAAAATGTTTTTATGAAGAAGATTACTATGTCCAAAGGGAAAACTGATTTATCAATGCAAACAACATCTAATACAACACCATCACGAAATACCAACTATGGTTTGTTTAATTTATCACAATAGAAAAAAGATAAACTTTTTTTTTGCCATTTTCATCCAAAATGTTAATTTGCTTTATTTCATCTGTCAAATATTTAGATGAAAATGACAAAAAAATCCCAAATTTCAAGGACAATTTTGGCAAAAAAGTTAGACGTTTGGATGAAAATTGCAAAAAAATCCCAAAAGTGAAGGGCAATATGGTACAAAAAAGTTGTTTTGGGTAAAACTGGCAAACATACCCAAACCTTAGGGACGATTTTGGCAATTTACTCCTCTATATATGATGTTAGAGTTGTGGTAGGAAATGTTGGGGAATTTTGTATACCAATGATAATCAGAGAGACGTGTAATCACTCTCATATCAAGTTACTTATGCGGTTCACCCGAATAATTCAATCGGATACAACTTTGAATTCGAGAAATTAAACAATATTTGTATTGATAATTCGTAATTAAACTAGGGTGTGACCAAGAACAGTCAATTCGAATTTAGGAATATTATGCAGATAAACTGCCACTAAACAGTTATTAATTTATATTAAATTGCTTCAAAACTGCCTTTATAAAGTTTATCAAAAAAATATGATGAATTTATATAAAAAACTATTTTTTCTAAGGCATTTCAAATATAACAATTTAATTAAAATAAAATTGACCCCAGCGAGGGGCTCTGCTCCTTGGATCCTGCCAGGGGCTACCGCCCCTTGGAACCCCTATTCGGAGCTTCACCCGAACACTTGGAATTAAAACAATTTGAACAAACGTGCACTCCCGCACCTCCTAACTTGTTCGATGCATATTATAACTTCCTTTGGTCTAACTTGTTCGATGCATATTATAGTTTCTTTTGGTCACCAACTTAATTCCGATTATCCTAATAGGAAATGAGGAGGTAAGTCAAGTGTATCCATGAAGAACCATATGAAGTGCATCAAGGCGTTATCAAATTCCTCTTAATAAAGTTTACATATCTAATTAACAATTAAATTTTCTCTGCCCCTTGGACCCCGCCAGGGGCTGCCGCCTCTGGGACCCTGCTATTAGGGGTGTTGCCTCTGGACCCCCGCCAAGATCGTAAAACGCAATGACTAAATCAAAAACCCATATCATAAAAATAAAATTAAAGAATTTCTTACATGGATCGAAGTCGGTTTCTTCAACGATTGATGAAATTTGAATGATAGAAACACTTATCAGCGATCGAATCGAACGGATCGAGTGATTATCTTCAAAATCACAGGAAAAAACGAGATTTTGTATGAAATTAAACTGAGTTTTCTTCAAAAAAAAAAAGCTGAAGAACACGTTGATCGGGTGTTTGATTCAATGATTGGTGACGAAAATCACACAATAATGTAGTGATTATTGAGATAGAAAGTGAAGAAATGGTTGAAGATGGTGGGTTTTGAAAATGATGGGTTTTAAAGTTACTGAGGAGAAGAAGAAAGAAGGAGGGATACAATTGACTAAAATACCCTTACTCTTTATTTTAAATTTTACCACATATCATTATCCTATTACTTCTTATTCTTCTTAGGCAAAATAAACTTCTTATTTAATACTCACCCTTAAATTACTATATTAAACACAATATAATATCATTTAAAACATGAATACACTTTGAGCTGGCAACCTTTATTTCCACTATGAATAATATACTCTCAATTACAACCCAACACTCGTTACACATCTTACACGTCTTCCCACTTTGATCCCACTCACCCTCACAAACACCAACCTTACTGTCTAACCCTGGCCCATTGCTTACATCAACTCTTTAAGACTCTAGTCAAGCTTTATGTACTCCACCGAACCTCCCTCCAAACCTATTAATATCATATCCGAACCTCTCCTTATGCCCAAAAAGGAATTTTTTAATTACAAATATAGAAAGTTTAATTCATTAAGTTTGCTATTCTTTATTTTTTTAATATATTTAGATGTTATATATACCAACACTTTATTTAAAGTAAGTGTTATAAACAATTAACAATGTATAATAAGGGTTATGATATAATAGAAAGTTTTTTTTTGCTAAGAACGCTAGAAAGTAATCTTAACCATCAATTGATTTAATCAATTGCTAATATTAAATGAGTGAAATTTAAGATCAAAAAAGAGGCGTGTGTGTTTGTGTAAGGGCATTGTAGTCAATCCAGGACAATAGTTTCTCTCTCCTCCAATTCCCCCCCATTTTTAAACGTTAATAATTTTTTCATACGACGTTATTTTTTTATAAAAATTGCACCTAAAAAACGAGCGTTTTTTATCTTTAAAACGAGTAAACTATTACTATATTTTCGATTTTTTTTTCAAAAACTCAGTTGCGTAAAACCCAATGGAAAAAAACTCAGTTGCGTAAAACTCAATGAAAAAAAAAGGTAAAAAGAATTACTTTTTTCTAAAACGCAATGCACCAAAAACACAAAAAAATGTCTTATTTGTAAAATGCAATGGCCAGAAAACACAAAGAAATGTCTTATTTGTAAAACGCAATAGCCTAAAAACACAAAAGAAAGTGTACTTTCTAAAACGCAATAGACTGAAAACACATAAAAATGTGTTTTACCTAAAACGCAATGCACAAAAAACACAAAGAAATGTCTTATTTCTAAAACGTAATGGCTAGAAAACACAAAAGAAAGTGTACTTTCTAAAACGCAATGGACTGAAAACACATAAAAATGTGTTTTACCTAAAACACAATGCACCAAAAACACAAAAACATGTCTTATTTCTAAAACGCAATTGCCAGAAAACATTTAAAAATGTTTTTTTTTCTATAACGCAATGGACTGAAAACACATAAAAATGTGTTATTACCTAAAACGCAATGCACAAAAAACACAAAAACATGTCTTATTTCTAAAACGCAATGGTCAGAAAACACTTAAAAATGTCTTTTTTTTTCCAAAACGCAATGGACTGAAAACACATAAAAATGTGTTTTACCTAAAACGCAATAGACTAAAAAACTTCAAAAATGTGTTTTTTTTTTTTCTAAAACGCAATGGCCATAAAACACATAAAAATGTTTTATTTCTAAAATGCAATGGCCTAAAAACACAAAAGAAAGTGTTCTCTCTAAAACGCAATGGATTGAAAACACATAAAAATGTGTTTTACCTAAAACGCAATGACTAAAAACACTTCAAAAACTGTCTACGAAATTGCCGCCACTTGGACCCTGCTCCCAGGGGCGCTGCCCCGGACCTCCGCCAAGATCGTAAAACGCAATGACTCAATTCAAAAACCCAGATCGTAAAAATGCAATTCAAAAAATTCTTACATAGATCAAAGCCAATTTCTTCAGATTTCTTCACCGATTGACGAAATTTGAATGTTAGAAACACTTATCAGCGACCGAATCGAGTGATTCGCTTCAAAATCATAGGGAAAAAATGAGATATTGTATGAAATTAAACTGCGTTTCTTCAAAGAAGTTGAAGAGCACGTTGATTTGGTGTTTGAATCATTGATTGGTGACGAGAATCGCACTATAATGTAGTGATTATTGAAATAGAAAGTGAAGAAAAGGTTGAAGATGGTGAGTTTTGAAGTTACAAAGAGGAAGAAGGGAGAAGATTGGGTAACATTGACTAAAATACCCTTCTTCTTTATTTTAAATTTTGTCACATGTCATAATTCTATTGTTTTCTATCATTCCTAGTTAGAATAAACTTTCTATTTGATTCTCACCCTGTATAATAATATACTTTACTTAATTTTTAAGTTTATGTATTGTGTATAACTGTTTCTATAGTTTATAGTTTATATGCTTACAATACAATAAAAAGCATAATTTATGTCTTTTTTACAATATGTATAAGAACATGTATTATGTAAGGTATATTAGGGCTGACAATTTCAGACACAGGCACGAAAACATGACACGAAATGACACAATGTTAACAGGTTCGTGTTTGACTCTTAACATGCTTTGTGTCTTAAACAGGTCGACACGATAATACCTGTTAATTTTCGTGTTGTGTTGTGTTTACCTATTTCGTGTTCGTGTCTTAACAAGTCGTGTTTGACGTGATATGCCAACCTTAGACTCCACATACCACCTCTCGAGGGCGACAGTGGCGGAGCTTGACCAAAAGTTGCGGAGGGGCGGAAAGTCATGGGACCAAAAATGTTTTTCCTATCGCTATGTTTTGGGTTATATGTTCGGGTCGGGTCAAACAATAATAACTCCAAATAAAACTACATAATCTTCATTCATTCAAATGAGACGCTCTTACTCATAAAAAATGCTATATATTGTTTAACAAAAATAAAGACCAAATATCTATAATAATGCGAGATAAATGTTAACTAACTGGATGAAGAATTACAACTCAGCCCAACGATCTTTAAGATAAATGGTAAGTACATTTAAGATAAAAAAGAACCCTCAACTTTGATTTATATAAAAAATAGTAACAAACTTTACTTAAAGTTTAGCCCGTTCACATTTTTTTAACTCAATACGAAAATATGTATAAATATTTTTGATAATAAACTTGGTATGGGCAGGGGAATTTTAGGCAAAATAATTGGCGGGGGCAGACATATATAATTTTAATTTTTTTTGACGAAAAAACGGAAATATTACACTTATAACCGAAACATTCGGGGGGGGGGGGGGGGGAGGGGGAGGGGGTGCACCCCCCGGTCCCTTAAAAGCTACACCACTGGAGGGCGAGTTTGTGTATTAATAGGTTATGTTTGTGTCTTAACAGGTTATGTTTGTGTCTTAACATGTCGTATGATACGCTTGTAAGTTTTTTTTTTGTCTTAACAGGTCGTGTTCGTATAACCTTTTTATTATCAGGTTCGTGTTTGGAAAAACTGACACGTTAAGATTTTGTGTTGTGTTGTGTTCGTGACTTATCTTTTTCGTGTCTTAACAGGTCGTGTCTGACACAATATGCCAGCCCTAAGTTATATATCTTTAGCATTACAAAAATTAAAATTGTATTTGAGTCATATATAATAAAAGGGTTAATGGATTTAAACACCCCCAACTATTGCCATTTGGCCGATGGCACTCTCAACTTTTACTTTGTCTCAGACCACTCTCAACTTAACACATTGTTTGTCATGGCACCCCCTCGTTAAATAAACACTAACCTGGTTAGGAAAATTAGCCTACGTGTCATTTTAATCTGATGTGGCATATATGACGTGGCCACTTTTTGATGAAGTGGCTTGTTTCAGATTAGGTGTCATGCTAATGTGGCCCTTATCTCTCTACATCTCTTCCCCACCTCCCTCTCTCCACCAACTTCCACCAAAAACCATCACCGCCCACCACCGAAACCCCCTGCCACCATTAACCACCATCATCATTTACACCAACCGCCATTTAACTTCACCATTTACCACCACCCACCAACGCCCTACCTGCCACCATCCTCCCACCACTGCCCCACTTGCAAATCTGCAACAAGTTGCAACAACCCACCACCCACCATTGCATTTGAAAAACCCTATCTCAAACAACACGCACACCATACATTACCTGCCATCACTTTCTATTTCCTGATTATAAACTTATACACATAGACAAGACACAAATTTGAGTTTCTTGGAGAACCTTATCAAGATCTACAACAATCATAACCTACAACTATTTGCATAATCTGCACAATCTCACAATCAGGCAAAACACTCAAAACAAGCACCCCTCTCTCGTGTCTGATAGTCGGCGACCGGAGCCGATTACCGGCCGACTGCCATCCTCCGATGTAACCCCCACACAACACCCCTGCTCTCTCTCTCTCTCGTTCTCGTTCTGTATCCAACCTAACAGCAACCAAAAGTGTGTCGAACCAACACCACCGCCGCCGCAACGGCGGTTGTTCGCCGTCGAGAATTCGTCAGGGGGGGGTATCGTCTGGCCGGAAACACCACCGGCATCAACGCCGGTTCCGGGTGTGGGATGAGGTTCGGAAGCTGGAATCGATCTGGAAGGAAACGGTGTCGTTTGGTGGTGGATTGTGAGGTGTAAACCCTAGGGTGAAATCCATATAATTTTGAGGAAACAAAGTTTGTTTACCTAACAAGAACAAAAGTAAGAATAAAGGGCGGAGAATTGGGTGCTGGAATGAAGAAAGTGAGCGGTGGTTTTGGTTTCCATTAACAGGGAGTGATAGGAAGCCCTAATTTTGGAGAACAATTGAAGCCACATCAGAAAGATAAGGAGGCTCTTTGACCAGTCGTAGCAAATATTGTGTGTGTATACAGTGCCACATCAGCATGTGTGTATATTGGATCCATCAGCATGCCACATCAACAAATATTGGCCACATCAGCAAAAAGAACTAACCTAGTTAGTGTTTATTTAACGACGGGGTGATACAACAACCCAAGTGTTAAGTTGAGAGTGGTCTGAGACAAAGTGAAAGTTGAGAGTGCCATCGGCCAAATGACAATAGTTGGGGGTGTTTAAATCCATTAACCCATAATAAAACTAGGTACAAGCAGAAATTAAATTAGTTCTAACGGTTTAAAAATCATTTAAAAAGTAATAACATATCATCATTATCATTTTATCTTAAAAAATTAAATATCATCATTATCATGTTGGATGAGTTAATTTATATAACGTTCTTAATTTAATAATGAAGTTCATTTGTAGCTGATCCAGTAGATATCGAAACTAAAAACACATAAGATTTGTTTTTTAAGTTATGAGACCCATATCTAATGGATACTAACGCTTAACAGACCAAATTATGTGATATACAAGCCAAAGATAGTTTGCCAAAACAGTAAGAGTTGAACTCTATCACATGGTAGCCCGGTTTTTAACTCAATAGGTTTTTCTCAGTTTTCTTCATTTATATCGTAAAAACGTGTGAATCGTTGATTTAAGTAATCTACGTATTTATTTAGATAGCCAACTTGATTCCCTGGAACCTTACAAATTTAGATATATCCTAAAAATAGGAATATTGGATTTTAATAATTCTAACTATTCGTCGTTGGCCGTCAATAGTCCCAACTTCAAAAATAACAACTGGCAGTCCCAACTATTGACATATTGGCCCCCAATGGACCCTGACTAATAGTACTCTAACGCCGTTAGTCTCTTGTCGCCGGAAAACCGTTTTTGGTCGGAAAACTCATATTTGGCCGGGAAACTCAACATTTTCGTCCCAAACATCTTTGTAACCTTATTACGGACCCTTATAAACCATTTTCTAGTAAAAGCCCCAATTAAGTCACCAGAAAACTTCTTTTTCGTTGGAAAACTTCTTTGTGGCCGAAAAACTCAACATTTTCGTCCCAAACCTCTTTGTATCTTTAGATCGGACCTTTAGAAACCTTTTTCTGGCCAAAAACTGTTTTCCGGCGACCGGAAACTAACGGCGTTAGGGTTCTGTTAGTCAGAGTCCAATGTTGGCCAATATGTCAATAGTTGGGACTGCCAGTGGTTATTTTTTAAGTGAAGACTGTTGGCGGCCAACGATTAATAGTTGAGATTATTAAAATCCAATATTCCTAAAAAATATAAAAAAAGTTTTGATATAATTTTCATTTATTCACCTTTTTGCTTTATGACAATTTCTACACCTATCTTCTAATGACACATTATAATTATAATTATAAATATAAATATAAATATCTATATGAAAATCCTAAAAGTATATCTGACAGTAGAACATCTCATTCTCATAATTATTATTCTTGTAATGTTATTATTTATTATTATTAGAGTAAATTATGCTCGTGTCCTTTATTTATTACATAAATTATGAAACGTGACCTTTAAAAATAATAATTACAAATTATGTTTAAAAATACCAAGTTGTGTAACATTTTATGTCGTTTTAAACTAACCGAGTTACTTATCTTAGTTAGGTTAAATCAAGGTAAAGACAATATTGTCCTTTCACATACCACAAAGTACATAAAGTGTAATATACCCAGTTAGTTATCATTGAGAACACAAAGTGCAATTTACTCTTAAAAGCATTTTTATCTTTTAGTTAAAATTAAAAGTAAAAAAACTAAAAGTTTAATTATTAATTATTGATTCATATATGTATTTGTTTTATATAAACACTTGTAAAAACTAAGTCGTATTCGATTTATTTTAGTTAATTGTTTATAAAAAATTCCTAAATTTTAAATAACTAATTGAATTAATTATTTTTAGTATTAAACCTAATCAAATTATTATTTAATTATTTATAGTAATTAGAGTCATATTTTATAAATAAATATTTAAAAAATATGACTCAAATTAATATTTACCTTTTTCTTCATGACAAAGTTTACACACTTTAACTTATATTTTCTAACAATTCCCCACCTATATCTATTTGAAAAACATACAATAAAAATATCATTCTCACAATTATTATTTTGTAATAAATGTTATTTAATATTTAATAATTATTATTATTATGACATGAACTACGCTACATAAAATACCTAACCGAACCTTCGCTTTCCAACCAAACCTGAGGTCCGGGTTCCGTCGTCCTCGACCTTTTTACATTTTCTTCTCATTTTAAAGCCACTTTCTCAGGTCGATTCATGTCTCGTTATTTTCTATAATACTATTTAACAACAACAACTAACCCTAACCTTCATCAATTTTCTGCTCAATTCTTCATCTTCTTCACTTGATCGCACCGGTTTTCTTCAATTGCACGCAATCGTATTGCCGATTCAACTTCAATTTCACTTCAATTGCGTTTTTACGGAGTTTGAAGAAATTTGAGTTGAAATTCACGAGTTAGGTATCGTAATTCGGAAGTATTTCGATGTTTCTAGTAGCAGAGTGTACGGAATTTCGTAAGTTTTTGTTTATAAGTTGAGTATTACTGTCTTTGTTATTCGTTTTCGTTGAATTTTGCTAACTTGCGCCGTGTTTGTTGCTTGTTTTCGTTTGGCTTGCAATGCAGGATTTGATGAATATATATATGGAATTGATTATGATTATGTTTTTGTTGACATTTTGATTGTAATTTAGATTTGATTGATAATACTATATATAATTAATTAATTATGATTTTGTTTATGAATTTGTAGAGATTATTAAAAGGAAGAACGTTGATTCAGCTTTATAAACTGGAGTTTTGATTCGATTATGGCGCAGAATTGGGAAGCTGATAAGATGTATGCCTCGTTTAGGTTTTGTGTTTTTGTTATTTATTTTATGCTGTCACTCATACATGAAGTTTTGCTAGTGATTTTGGTTATTAAACCCTATGAACTTGTTTTGTTGATCAGGACATTGTATATTTTTAACATCATTAGACTAAATTCTAGTTCATATATAGCTTAGTTTCGCGATCTTAACTTCGTTGAATTCGGAAGCTTTTACTTAGTTTATGTTCTTTTTGACTGTTCAAGGGATATGTTATTATCTCCATTTTTCCCCATCGTACGATTGGATTGTTTCCGATTTTGTAACTTTAGACTAGTAGTTTTCTGATGCAGGAGCGTATTTCACGTTTGAATTTTAAATGTCATTATTTAGTATTTATCTTTTATTATTTGTTAAATCCCTTGGGTTTTTAAATACTATAAGTTGGGTTGAGTTGAAAACGTTTTAGTAGTTGATTGTTTATGAATATTGTTTATCAATAAACCTTTGAGGTTTTCGTTAGCTTTTTGAATCTGAGTAACCTGGCCATTTGATTGTGTCAATTCACATTAGATTCTTTTGTAGGTCCAAGTGTTTGGCTTTTAGTTGTGTTTTAGATGTTAGTGTATCTGCCAATTTTGTCCCAACAACCAGTGATATCTTATCGATTCTGAATTTGAGAACCAATCATTCGTTTGGAACGTCGAATTTAGGCTATCTAGCTTCTTTTGGGTTGGGGAGCATTATTACTATCGTAATTGCGACACGGATCATATATCATATGTTAGAACACATTGCACACATGCTTCAATAGCATTTTTGTCGAAATGTGATCAAAAGCTTAACAATAACCTTCATGAACACCCATTCTGAATTATTTGAAAACAAATATCGTTTGTTCATGTCACTACTAGAAAACCTGATATGTTTCCTACGCCATTTTCCGTCGGGAATGCGCAGGAAACAGTCGTTTCCGACGGATTTCCCAAGTGTATGATAGAAATGTACTATATTTGGGATAAAAAGTTATTGATTTTGTCAATATATGGTAATTTTTGTTTGATTTAGCTTTTACCGTATTCCTTTTTGCTAGGCTGGATGTTTACATCCATGATTATTTGTTGAAACGGAAGATGCACACATCTGCAAAAGCTTTCATGACTGAAGGAAAGGTTGCTACCGATCCTGTAGGTATGTTGTTCTCATTGCTAAATATGTGCATCCGATATAGATCTACGTTATGCCAAATCTGTTCGATAGTCTCCGAAATTGGTTTATTCTTTATATACATGATGCATGCAATGTAAAATATATCATATTAGTTGCGTGTTAATTTCACAGCTATCGACGCTCCTGGTGGATTTCTGTTGGAATGGTGGTCTGTCTTCTGGGATATATTTATTGCAAGGACAAACGATAAACATTCTGAGGCTGCTGCATCATATATAGGGGTCTCTCTCTCTATCTCTGTTATTTTTTGTTGGTTTTAACTAGGGGTGAGCCGAAAACCGAACTGTAACCGAAATAACTGAAAAAACCGACAAAACCGAACCGGAACAAAAACCGACGGTTCGGTTTTCGGATTTTTAATAACCGAAAATTTCGGCTCGGTTTTCAGATAACCATTTTCAATAACCGAAAAAACTGAACCGAACCGATAAGTTAAAAGAGTATGCCCAATCCATATATTTTTATATTTAAGTTTAAGTTGTTTTAGTGTTTAACCCATGCTCGTATAAATTATTAATTTTATTCTTGAATGTTTAGTATTTATAATAAAAACATTAACGTGTTTATCTATAATTGAAATGATATATCTATTGCCTACAAGAAATAACAAAATTTTATATAAAAATTAAATGATCTTCAAAGTGTTATAAAAGAAAATGTCGTATTAAAAACTTTGGAGAAACATAAAAATAGATTAGAAGGTTAGGTTTATGTGAACAATATTAATTAAAAAGGTTAAACATAATAACTTTATTGTAAACATCTAAGAAATGTTCTTAAATTTTGGATTATACTTCTCATTTTTGAATCTTACGTAATTCTGTTCCAAAAAACCGAAACCGAACGGTTTTCAAAAAGTGAAAACCTAACATTTCTGTTACGGTTTTACCAGAAAACCGAACCGAACCGAACCGTGCACACTGTAGTTTTAACTTTTACATTGTCACTACTCACTTGTGAGTTATTACCCCTAATATGATTTTAATTTTTGTTCTTTTTTTCTTTTCTTTTTGAAATCAATGCCAGACGCAACAAATGAAAGCGAAAGAGCATCAACAACAGATGCAAATGCAGCAGATGCATTTAATGCAGCAAAGAAACGCTCACTTACAAAGGAGGGATCCTAATCATCTGCCACTTGGCGGCAATGTAAACGCTATGAATACCGACGGAATGATGGGAAAGCCATCTGTTAGTACAATAGGTGTGAAAATGCAAGATGAACCCATGAAACAGTCTCAATCTATGGTTTCAGAGACCCTTTTAAAGTCAACCGCTAATCATCAAGGGTATATCAACAGCCATCTGTTAGTTTACCTGCATAGGATGATTGGATCTTCATGTTTCTGTTTTTTTTTTGTTGTTGATTCAGCCTGTTGATACCTGGAAATACTCCAAATGCGTCTTCAACTCTACCGCAAATTCAAGGGAGGCCTCAGTTGAATACGGTATATGTCTTATGTATTCTGAATCCTCCTTTATACGTTTTGCTTATTCTATATGTTCTGTTTTTTTTGGCTCATGAGCTTCTACAAATCATAGGAAATTAAACAAGAAGTTAACATGGATAACACACAGAAATCGTTGCCTACAAATCCTTCATCGATTTATGGACAGGCAATTTTGCAGTCAAAGTCTGGACTTGGTGGTGGTGGTAAATTTTCTGCACACACATAAAATTACTGCAAGTTAATTAGTTATTCACATCTATCCGGATGTATGGTTCTGGGAAATCTTATAAATAGATGCGGCAATTTTCATCCATTTAGTTATGAATAGGTTGATTCGGGTTGTGTTTTTAGCTTGAACGGGTTGGAAGTCTCCCAAAAATTAATGTTAGTTCATATGACCCCCCAAAATCAGTTATTTAAAGATTTATAATATTATTGTCGAGTAAAATGTCATTTTCGTCCCTGAGGTTTGGCCACTTTTGCGACTTTCGTCTGAAGGTTTGTTTTTTCGTATCTGGATCCAAAAGGTTTGAAATCTTGCGATTTTCATCCGACTCGTTAACTCCATCCATTTTTTAACGTTTAATGAGGGGCATTTCTGTCTTTTAGACATTTTTACTAAAATAAAAAAACACTATAAGAATCAAGATCCACCTATGTTGACTTTCTCCCCACCCAAACCCTTTAATCATCACAAAAAAATGTCTAAAAAGACGAAAATACCCCTGACTCAACATTAAAAAATGGATGGAGTTAACGGGTTGGATGAAAACGGCAAGATTTCAAACCTTTTGGATCCAGATGCGAAGAACCAAACCTTTGGATGAAAGGCACAAAACTCGCCAAACCTCAGGGGCGAAAATGGCATTTTACTCTTTATAATATTATTGTAATAACATTTTTTTGTTGTAATAATTATGAACACATTCATCATTTATAATTTAAATATATATTGGACAAAAAGTGTTAGCAGGTCAATCCAACCCCGAACTTTTCGCTCAGTAGTGTTATGTGTGTACGTTTCGTATAGAATTTTTTAGGCATATACGTTTTCGACCCCCCGGTTTTATAAATTTTTTTTACATATATAGAATTTTTAGGTCCGGTGACTTTCGACCCCCCGGTGGAAATTTTCAAGCTTCACCACTGACTGGCACATCTCAACCTTGCTAAAAAATGACTGGTTTCAACCCAGACCTGTTTTGACTTTTGACCTGTTAAGACATTTATTCTGATTGTTATTTCTTAATTTCGGATGAATGATTGTGAACAAACAACAATCAACAGCATAAAAACTCAACTCTTTATTATATGATATTAATGGATTTTTATTTTTATTATCTCCATCCCCATCATTTCAGGATTGAATCAAGGTGTTACTGCTCTTCCATTAAAGGGTTGGCCTCTAACTGTAAGACAACATGGTTTTTGTTTCTTCTGTATTATGTTTTAATTTGATTTTCAGGTATTTTGATGATTGGTGTAAATGTGCTTCACAGGGTATCGACAATTTACGGCCCAATATGGGTTTGCAAGTACAAAAGCCCAATATGCAGAATCAAAATCAGTTCTATTTGGCATCACAGCAGCAACATGCCTTGACACAAGCCCAGGCCCAAGGTAATCTAGGAGCTTCACCAAATTATGGGCTTGTTGGATTACCTAGAGGCAATCTAAGTATGAAAGATGGTCAAACCACAAGAAATGATGGATCCCCTGGTCAAATGAATTCACCCCAGGTTAAGATTTTCTATTTATGATCTATATTATATATACATACAAAGAGAAGTTACGTCTACAACATAGTTATTAAAGGATTTAGGCGCACCCAAGGCGCATAGGCCTCGCCTGGGGCCTAGGCGCAAGGTGCAAAAAAAGCGTGGGCCTTAGAAAAAAAGCGCACATAAAAAAAATTTAAAATATTTTTGTATAATAGAAAATTAAAGCTATTCTTCAAATAAAATACTTTTGGTATAAATTCGAGTTACTTTACGTTTTGACACCGCCGCAACACAATCATAAATGAACATGCTTCAGTTAGTGCTGTGTTGATAATAAATAAAGATGGATATTTTATATAACAGACAAAGATGCCTCAAATGCAACAATCAACGTCTCAACAGCAGGACCAGCTGCAGCAACAGGTTATGCTTATAGATAAATCCTAATTGCAAATTGATAAAGTCTGATTTTATTTTTTATATTTTTTGATGTTTTATATATTTTTTTTTCAAGCAGACTAACAGAAAAAGAAAACAACATTCTTCTTCTGGGCCCGCCAATAGTAACGGCACCGGGAATACAGCTGGTCCATCACCAAGCTCCCCAGCATCAACATATACACCCGGTGATGGAGTAACCACCGCCAGCAGTCTGCAGCATGTGAACAGTGTACCAAAAAGCATGATGATGTATGGTTCAGAGGGGACTGGTGGGCTTGCGTCGTCAACTAACCAGCTGGTATGGTTGTCAAATGGGGTTGGGTTGATTCGCCAACACTTATTTGTCCATTTTTACCTTCTTAATATATAAAGAATATGCCAATTATATTTAGAAAAAAGGGCAAATATCATAAAAAAACACTATACTTTTTTGTTTTTTCTAACAAAAGTCACTCCACAATTTTTTGTATATAGAAAACACTATACTTGTTTTTTCTCGCAAAAGTCACTCAACAATTTTTTACATATAAAAGTCATTCCACATGTCAATTTGGAACAAAATTGTGATTTTTTTTGTTGTAAATTTTAAATAACCTGCAATAAAGTTTTTCTTTAATAAATTCCATCTTTGCCCCACATATTACAATTTTTTTTTGTTTTAAATTTTAAATAACCTTCAATAAAGTTTTTCTTTAATAAATTCCATCTTTGCACCAAATATTACAAAACCATTGCACATCATTGAAGTCAACTTTTATTTACAATATTCAACTTTTTAACTCATAGCCGAATAAGGTGTAAATGATTTAAAACAGGATACACTTACATATAATATTTAAACTTAAAACTTTTAAATTCAGAAAATATTGATTAGTGTAAAAACCATAGTTAGTTATATTGATCTGTTTGATTTACGAAGGTCAAAACAAATCAATTTCATCTTCAAATTTTAGATAAATATTTATATGTTCTAACAGTATAATTTACAACTGGTGTAAGAAAATAAAGAATGTTAACGTAGAATTTGGAACTTAGCGCGTGTCTGCACACGTGTTTTTTTTTTGTGTCATACGTAATACGTTGCTTATATATTTTTTTATTCTTAAAAAATGATTCAAAATGCTGAAATTGTTGAGTGACTTCTCTGGAAAAAAACAGGCAGTACAATGTTTTTTATTTTTTATGTGCAAAAAAATGTTCAGTGACTTTTGCGAGAAAAAAACACAAAGTATAGTGTTTTTTATGTGCAAAAAATTGTACTTGTAGAGTGACTTTTATGAGAAAACAACTGAAAGTATTATGTTTTTTTTATGATATATGCCCTTAGAAAAACACAATGTTTACAATGAATCAATGATAATCTGAATCATTGAAAAACAACCATTTAGGATGACATTGAGCATTTTGGGGACGTTACTCTGGATGATAATGTGGAATCTTTTCTGCAACAAGAAGGAGGAAACGAAAGAGAACTTTATGGTACTATGAAGCAGACGCGTACGGAGCACAAGACAGAGACTTCTAAAGGTATTAACTAATCTCATCTGATTTACAAATTGAAATTTCTAATCATGCCCGGTTATAACTAATATGTTTTATAACAGGTTTTTCTTTTGCGGAAGTTGGTTGTATACGCACCGGAAAGAAAGTCTTGTGCTGTCATTTTTCTTCCGATGGGAAGCTGCTTGCTAGTGCTGGCCATGACAAAAAGGTAAACTGCAATATAATGTGTGTGTGTGTGTATATATATGACATTAAGTGAAGTTTAATTATTAGTTGCTATTTACAGGCAGTTTTGTGGAATATGGATACCTTACAAACGGAGAGCACACCCGAAGAACATCAATATTTAATTACTGATATTCGGTTCAGACCAAATTCAACTCAGTTTGGAACTGCGTCTCTTGATCAATCTGTACGAATATGGGATGCAGCTAATGTAAGATATCTTTCTTTATACGAATATGGAACATTAACTGAATCAACGCAATCATAACTGAAATGGGTTGAAATTGCCACATCAGTTTCGATGGTTTTACTAATGGGTTACGTTCTCTGTTTCAGCCAAGCTATTGTCTGCATGCACATACTACACACACTTCACATGTGATGTCACTAGATTTTCATCCCAAGAAGACGGATCTCTTTTGCTTCTGTGATGATGAAAATGAAATTCGCTACTGGAATATCAACCCCTTCCAGTGCACTCGTGTTTCTAAGGTTGGTCACACATATCTATATCTATTTTGAACTGTAAATTTTCCCATATGAGGTTTTTTATTGAAGCACATTTATGTTTCTGAGTGTAGCAGGGTGGTAGTGCACAAGTAAGATTCCAGCCCGTAAGCGGACAATTACTGGCAGCTGCATCAGATAAAATTGTATCCATCTTTGATGTTGAGAGTGATAGACAAACTCATTCCTTTCAGGTATATGTTCCAAGTTAAATATTATGCATGGTTTTATGTATATATGCCCCAGTCTAGGGCCGCAAACGAACCGAACAAACACGAACAAGACCTTGTTTGTGTTCACTTGTTAAGAAAATATATTTGTTCACGAACACTTACCACACTTACCGAACAATATTTAATGTTCGTGATCGTTTGTTGAGGAACTAAACGTGTTCGTGTTCGTTTGTTAATTTTTGGCAATGAACGCAAACGAACGTTCATAAACACAAACTAATGTTCATGACCACAAATGGAAACAAACGAACACAAACAAGCGTTCATGAACGTAATATATAATACACTGATACTTATTAAATATTTTATTTTATCGGAATTTTGAAGTACTTGAATAAAATATAAAACTAAAAACACTAATGAACTATTGAACACAAACGAACATAAATGCACGGACATGGCCTCTGTTCATGTTTGTTCATTTAACTAAACGAACGGAATTTCTTGGTCGTGTTCATTCGTTTAATAAAGGAACGAACACAAACGAACTTCCAGCCGAACTGTTCGCCGAACGTTCGTTTCATTTGCAGCCCTATGTCCCACTTACTTGTGAATGAGTCAATTTTGGTTGTGTTTAATGGGTCAGATGGGTCAAAATCAGAACGTAGCTATAACTAGAACCGGTCAAACGGTCTATCTTAAATGTGCACAATCGTCTAACTCAAATTAAGTAAAAAATTTTGGATTATTATTCCATAAATATTGTTTCCTTCAATTAAAAATTAGCACTTTAAAAAATCTAAAAAATGGTGACAAAGTTGTTTTTGGGTTAATCCTTCCTGGCACATCTTGTTGCTTCTAGTTTTACATTTCGAGGATATATTAAATTTTAATACAAAATTTGACCCTTTACTGGGTTCTCAGGAGCATATGGGAAATGTTAATTACTTATGTTGGAACTCGAATGGGGATTATTTGGCTTCGGTAAGCAAAGACAGTGTGAGAGTGTGGTCAGTCGGGTCCGGAGAGTGCATTCATGAGCTCAGTTCCAACGGAAACCAGTTCTATTCTTGTGTTTTCCATCCAAGTTATCCTGCTCTTTTGGTCATCGGTGGAATGCGCGTAAGTAGTTTTCTTACACCTTTGACTGCATAGGGATTACCAACATTAAACCATCCACCTTCTCACTCATTTAGATGATTCTCATGTGTAATTAGGAGTAAATAACATGTTATTAAATTGAGTTCTTAACTGGACTTTTTATTTTCCCCCCTGAAGTAATATGAAACACTAACCATCGTTTTTTTTTCTTCTTTCTGGTAATTCTTTGAATGTGTGACGACTAGTCTTTGGAGCTATGGAACATGGCTGAAAACAAGAGCATGACGGTTGCAGCTCATGACGACATAATTGCTGCTTTGGCACAGTCTTCTGTTACAGGAATGGTTGCCTCAGCGAGCCACGACAGTTCTATTAAGTTATGGAAGTAATCATATATAATATATATGATATACCATAACATGAAGGTATGAAATATTAAGCCTTATAAGATAGATATGGTTATACGAGTGTAGCTGATCGATATTATCGACTACAATATATATATATATATATATATATGGTCTTGGCGTCAAAGTTGTTAGGAGTAGATTTTGTCTCCAGTCAAATGTACTTGTCACCGTGATCTACCGAGTTAACTCATGATCAGGTTATAATATTTGATAGTTTTTGTTTTTCGCTGGATACATGGTGTTTATGTTTTACTTTAAAGTGCGACCCTTTTAGTTTTTACTAACACGACCCTTTTTATTCACGGAATATTGTGGGATAATGATTATAAAAGAGTTGCAATGCAAAGTTAATGAAGCATAAATAAATAAATAAAAGAAGCATGATATGGATCAGAATCGTGTTTATTGCCACTTAACAATAACTCTAGCAACGTCAAAATTCCTTAGCAAAAGCTCATTCAAAATCTCGGTTATTGCTAATAATTGGTATTTCAGCAACAACTTGATTACTTTTTGATTGTATAAGTTGTTGCTGATGCACACTTGCTAATGATGCACATTTAGGGGCTGTTTGGTAACTTTTGCGCAAGTAAGTGCTGAGTCAGTAAGAGGTCTGACCGAGTAAGTGATTCTGAACCTGGGGTGAGCAAAATAACCGTCATAACCGATAACCGAACCACTATTAACCGACATAACCGATGGTTATGAAACTTTGCATAACCAACTAATCGGTTATGGTTACGGTTATGAAGCTTTGGTTAACCGATATAACCGAAACCGAACCAAACATGTAAATATAAGTCTATATAATGGCTTAATGTTTTGCATTAACAATGTAGATATTTTTTACTAAGATAAAATTATGTAAGTAACAAAATGATCTTGATGTAGATACCCTTTTTTATTTTTTAACAAAGAACAAAGATATTATAATCGTAATTTTTTTTGCTTTTTGTTTTTTAATTAAAGGGAATCCTACATCGGTAGTTTAACAAAAAAATATAGTCTTGGTTATTTTATAAAAAAAGACCCAAGCTAAGTTCTAACAGTGCAAGCCCTAATAACGCCCCTATTTATTTCAAATTTTTCTTGGTTAATTAACCGAAAATAACCGAAATTGAACCATCACGGATTATACGTAACCGATGTTTGGTTGTGGTTAAGAAAATGTCCTAACCGAAGTTAGCGGTTATGGTTATGGTTAATGGTAAAAACCGAATCATACACACCCCTACTGAACCAATAAGAGTACGACATGTGGTGGTTGGTGGGGGAGGAAGTGGTGGTGGGTCGAGCAGGTGTTGCGTGAGTGGTCGGGTGAGGGTTATGAACACGGGTGAAGGGACAAAGTGGGGAAATTTTTTATGTAACATCAGTTTGAAACTTAAAGGTAAGAGGCTTTATGCCTGGTGTCCCGGTGAAACAAACACACTTAATGCTGACTTATTCAGAGGTAGCCTCTTAATGATGTCATTAAAAGGCTTCCAAAGAGCCCTCTTACTACTTTTTTTTTGAAAGGCTAACTTCATTCACAAGGCATGACCTAAAACTCGGGTAGCCGAAGACACTACACAAAGCAACTTACATCAATTAGTTATACCAATCCTGCAAGCTAACACCTCTATATTTAGATCTATTCTTAAACCAAAGAAAACTAAGCGCTATTATGTTTATCATGATCTCTTCAACCTTCACATCTTTATTAGCAAACCTTTTGTTGTTCCTTGCAATCCATATACACCAACATGCCACTATCACAATACCTTGAATCGTCATCTTCTTTGCCTCGCTGCTACCTACATCCTCATAGAAACTCAAAATATCCTTAATGGAGAAGGTGTAAAGCGGACCCATCCTACGCCACGATTCGATACTTTGCCAAAACACAAGTGCGAATAGACAACCAGTGAAAAGATGAAGCACCGATTCGACCCCAATGTCACAGAATACACACATCTGATCCGTCATTTGGATATTTCTTTTAACCAGAGCATCCACAGGCGGTATACAGTTCATCACAGCTTTCCAAACGAAAATAGTACATTTTTGGGCACTCATTTACACCAATTCAACACGAAAATCTGACTCATATCCATACCCGAAACCAACACTCCTTTAACTGACTTGACCAAAAAATACCGCTAGGGTCGCCCATCAACTTCCATCTATCTCTACCATCAGACAAAGAAACCACATCTATCAAAGACATAAGAGCCCGGTGGCCTAGACCACTGACATAAACCCAAAAATTTCTGATCCGCATAATTAAATCGCTGATTGACGAAACACCCTTTATCCACCTCTAACTGATACAAATGGGAACAGTGGCGGACCCATAAATTTTTTCCTAGGGTGCGGAATATTTTTAATATTTTAGGCCTCTAGCTATATAAAAAAATTCGGTTTATAGCGGGTCGGGTCATGTAGAATAAAAGATCATCAAACTAAAATTTAAATATTCATCAAAAGCACGTCAAAGTGTTAAATGTCATTACAAACATATTTAAAATTGGGCCCTACGGGTTTTCATTTTTTTAAATATATCCAAAACATCATCTAGAGTGACTTTCCTAAGCAAATCTTCCTCAATATAACATATACAACTATCACTTAAATTCTCTGTCCCTTTCATCTTGAGAAATCGTTCTATAAGATCCCTACTCATGGTTCCTTTCACAGATAAATCGCTCCATAAGTCCATAAAACAACACTAAACACTTAAACAAATAAACAATCATCAACCATAGTCTATAATTTTCAATTTTAAGTTTCAAACATTCAAGCCCTAGTTTTAAATGTTGATTACTTGTTCTAATCATTTAAACAAACAAAACTTTAAATAAAACAACCAAATCATTAACTAAAAGTCTAGAACAGCAAAAACTTTTTTAATCAAGAGACAAAATTATAAAATTTTAATCAAGGACTCCAAATATATATATTTTTTTACATTTGTATCAATCAGTTTACCTTAGTGACATTTAATTTGAGTTTTTTTTTTTTTTTTCTAGGATCATTTCAAATAGAAATGATATAGAATACATTTATAATTAATATCCAGATCTTTAAGCAAACTAATAATTTAATAAGATAAAAAGGTAAAAAATAATGAATTGAGTAATAGTAAAAAAAGTTATTGAGAAGGTAAAGGATCACGTGCCATTCTACAACAAGAATTTTGAGTGAGTATGTAAAATTACAAAATTGCCCCTATTCTAAACAAGGTCTTCTTCTCCAACATTTTGCCCCACCTGTAACTAATCCAGTGAACACCATTTTTACCATCTTTTCTTTTAGTTCAAACACATTTTACTTCCACTATTCTTTCATTATCAATTTCATGGGGGTGTGGAGGCAAATTTTTATGGGGTGCAGAGTCAAAATTGAATCGTATAATCGTATATATACTTATAAAACCAAAAGTTTATGGGGTGCACCCGCCCACCCACCCACGGATCCAAGTGGGTCCGCCCCTGATTGGGAAACATTGCCAAGGGGACGATGTCGCATTGGAACCCAAAAAATCATAGTAGTCTCGAACAAGTATGTACTTCATACCTTCTAATTTGTACCGATGTTTATCATGATTCCACTTTGGTCTTACGTAAATTTAATTAAATCAAAATGATTTGATTACACTAAACTCATTAACATGTATCTCCTATGGGCTATGGTATAAAGGTCAACACTCTTTGAGATAACAACGGGAGTTTCTATATATGTGTTTTAAGTTGTTTGAACCTATACAAGGTTCTACGTTTCAAAGCAATTTAATGCTTTAACTAGAATTGAGACCCGCCGCAATGCGACGGAGATTCTTTAGTTATAACTAAGTCGATTTAGGACCCACACGTTATGTTAAACCTGTCAAATGGGGGAAAAATAGACGATGTAAAAACGTTTACCCACACACGTAAGTTGCGTCGTGTTAACTCGCAAAAATTTAGAACGAAACGTAAAAACGTTAAACCAAAGACGCACGTTGCGATGTGTTAAGTCACAAAATTTAGAACCAAGCATAAAACCAAAAATTTGCGGAAAATGAAAAGTATAAAGGAACAAAGTTGAAAGTAAAAGAAGTTGCAAGGATAGATTGCAAAAGATGAAAAGTTTTGGGTTAAAAGTTAAAAAAAAAAACAAATAGTTTTGGGTTAAAAATAATTTATGAAATACTTTTTGGTGAAAAGTAAAAAAATCATTTTCTTCTGAAAACCTCCAAAGCCAAAGTCACGACAACCATATGCATAACCATTTTTTCTTTAGGAAACCCCCAAAGCACACCCCGCGTTGTCACGGGCCGTAAAACGGTGTCAAATAGTACTAATGTCACACAATCGTCATCGACCACCAACACTGACTCGACCTAGAATCTGCGAGTTGCGACGAACCTGTCAAATATGAAAAAATAGAGGTAAAAAAACGTTGAACCACACATGCACGTTGCGCCGTGTTAACTTGCAAAATTTGAAACAAGACATAAAAAAGTTGAACCACACTCGTACGTTGCGTTGTATTAAGTCGAAAAATTTAGAACTATACGTAAAACAAAAATTTGCCAAAGATGAAAAGTATAAGTGACAAAAGTTGTGAAGTTAAATTGCAAATAATGAAAAGTTTTTGGTTAAAGTTAAAAAAACAAATTATGTAAGGTTAAAATTGCAAAAGCTAAAAACCTTTGTGTTAAAAGTAAAAAATCAAGTTTAGTTTTGGGTTAAAATAAAAAAAAAAAACAAATTATGTAGGGTTAAAAAGGAGAAGTGACGTACACAAATGTAATTTTACATGGCGTCCAACTTTAGAAGCAATGTGTACAACTAATGAAAGCCTATTTTATAAGGGTAAAATTGTAAAGAGTACACATTTTAAGACACCTGAAAGGGTATAACAGTAATTTAGGTCCCACTTCATAAACACGCACAAAAAAAACTTTCCTCAACTGCCCTCAAGAAACCTAATAGTCATCCGGTGATTGAAACGGAACCATCAAGGCAAGAGCAGAAGATTGAAGGATCGAAAGGTGGACCGTGAAATTGAAGATGATGATTCAATTCTCTCCTCATCCAGCAATATTTAACATCAAATCCATGCTTCAATTCTGTACTTCTTTGCTACTTCAGTTCCCTGTTACCAGGTTATCCGGAATCCCCCTATGTCAGGTGCGAATTATGTCCTCTTTTTCTGTCAATTGCTACTCTGTCTGTGATTTCCGGAGTTAGGGTCAGTAAGAATTTGTGACCGTATCAGTAAAACACATGAGAAACGGGTCTGTTTGGATCTGACCCAAATATGTTGGATTAAGTCCTAAAACTTTGTTGTAAATAATTCAAACGAATAAATAATTCAAACGAATTCGGCAAATAAAATCGAGTTTGTTATGAAAACCTTCAGGAATTTAAAGCCGGTGGTGGCTGCTAGATATGTTAAATCTATTTGTTATTTCGTATGGTTTTACTTTGGTAATTCATCCTTGTGTGCTTGCTTTTTCTTTCTTATGCTACACATAATATATTAAAAAGTACAAGTATAAATTACAAATATGGTGTGAACCTAACATGAGATTCGTAGGTTATGTTTAGTGCAAGACTATATAATGATCTCATGGCTCGATTGAATATAGGCAAAATGCCCACCGACTTGACTCAACTGTGTGATTTTTTTTAATTTGTAGTTTTAATGGAACTTACAAAATCATCAAAATGTGGAAGATCTATGCACCTCCAGGGATATAGGTTGAAGCAGTATGTGCAGTTGCAGCATACAAACTACGCTGTCCTGTAAGAACATATGTAAATAAAAAAACCATGTGATACTGGCCGGACTTTATTGCTAATTACCGATTTGTTTATTATTTGTAGCTAATAATATGTAGATTGGTTATCATGGTTATACAGGTAGCTTGATTTAAACGTGGTAAGTGCGTTAATCCTGTTCGAATTCAGCTTCCGTCTTTTTTTAAAAATCCTTTTGAAGGTCACCTGTCCAACGAAATCCAGTGTTTTATCTGGTCTCATTGGTGATATTTTTCTTGACGCTCATCAACGATTAACAGGTGGGCAGTTAGAGAAGGTGTGTTGGTCCACAATTAACCGGACTTTCAAGAAGATGGATGAGATGGCGGCTGCGCTGCGTAACGTTATGGAGCTGATGACGTAAGCAGCCATTTAAACCAGTGTAAATCAAACTTGCATGTCGAATAAATGTTGGCTTGTCAATTTCTTTGAATTTTTTTTTTCACAGAGGTCTTAGTTAGATGTTAATCTACGTTTGCACAAAATTTGGTTGAAAAACTCACACGGGAAGTAAGAGTTCTCGCAGTTCTGACAACTCGGAGGAGTTCTCATCTTAACTTATTTTTGTGTGTGTGTATATATATATAGAGAGAGTTATGTATTTTGACACTTTTCCTTATACTGAGTTTTCTTGTAACTTATGTTTGTAATTCACAGTTCAATACGTTATATGCAAGTATTTCTGCTGCTGAACTGAGGGAATCTGTTTCAGCTTTGACAAAACGGTTAGCAGAGACGGCTCAAGAGACGTTTGTTGACTTTGAAGAAGCCGTTGAAAAGGACGCTACAAAAACCGCTGTTCTTGATGGAACTGTCCATCCGTTAACAAGTTATGTTATCAATTACGTCAAGTTCTTATTCGAGTAAGTTCTCATTCATCATTCTTGACATATATATAACTAAAGTTTACGGTAAAATTTGATTTTTTAAGCTTTGTTTATAATGTAGTTACAAGTCAACATTCAAGGAAAGGGCAATGTATGCCTTCCAAACCAAGGTATAGATTGTAAGGTAGATATCAAGTAGTCTTTGTCGCCTAAAGTTGGTCCTGTTGTGTACTGGATGTTCAGAGATCAACGGTTGAGAGACAACTGGGCTTTGATTCACGCTGTTGATCAAGTTAACAGGCTCAATGTGCCTGTTGTGGTTGCGCTTAATTTGTTCGATCAGTTTCTTGGTGCAAAAGCTCGTCAGTTGGGGTTTATACTTAGGGGGTTGCAGCAGATGAATCATGAGATTGAAGAGACGCTTCATGTACCTTTTTTCTTGTTTCAGGTGAGTAATGCATTGGTTTATTTTTTAATTAACTTGATTATTACTATTGGCCATGGGATTACTGGTTTATCAGGGGTGTTAAACGGGTCATGTTCGTGGGTTGACGAGCTTGGGTGGTTTTTTGGTGTTCTTGAGTTCAATTAAAAGAGGGGTATGTAAGTGCAGGACCTTTGTTTGAGTTTGATCTTAATGGCTTTAATAGCCTTGATGATTCAAATGATGAATTTTCGTTGGATATGGTTGCTAGAGAAATGAGGATGAAGAACAAACAAATAATACAGATAATACAAGTAGTTTGAATGGGTCACAGTTAATAGCCGCGGCAGAGTTAATCGGTCACAATTAAAACTGTTGTAAAACTGGTTGTTTTAGTGATTAATGGGTCACAATTAACAGCCACAACAGTGAATCGCTGCAACAGTGGCTGCAGTGAATGGGTGGTAACAGTAGGTTGTTATAATGGGTTGTAATAGTAAGCCTTTTGAGTTTGTTTTAATGTTTTAAGGCAGCAGCGTGTTGCTGCCGTAACGACGCAGCGCGTGGCTGCCCAGACGTCGCAACGGGCATGGCTTCAAGCAAACGCAGCAACGCGGCTGCAGCTAAAACGCAGCGGCGCGACTGCCGCTAAAACGCAACGGCGCGACTGCCGTAACGCCGTAGCGCGCGGCGTGCAAATAAAGCCCCGAGCCCAACAAATCGCCCTAAGTGCGCCTCGCGCCTTTAATAACTATGTAGTGTATTATTGAGCATGGTGCACTCACGTGCCTGCAGAGTTTGTTGACCAATAACCACCAAAAACATCAAGAAAGAAGCCTGCCGGATGATCTCTGACATCACGGCTGGAAACCAACAACAAAGGTAACAGTACAAATCTTGCATTTTTATCTTTTCATACTTTTTACCATTTTATCAACGATATAGCAATTTTTAAACAATGTTTTTTTTTTTTTCATATCAATCTGTAATCGAAGCTGGGTTAATCGCTTTCCTGGTTCATCTCCTCCAGACTGCTAAATTTGATATAAAAAAAATAAGTTGCATGGGCTATTGCAAATGCCACTTCTGGCGGCACTAATGAACAGATCAAGTAACTTAGTTTTTACATCCTTTATAAACTCAAGATCCTACATGTGAGTAACGGGTTAAAATGTGTTCGTGTTGAAACATGTTGGGTTGGCTTGATCCTCTTTAACGATTTTTAGTGTGTTTTTAAAACTTTCTATATTGATTTATGGGTTGTAGGCCTTTAGTGAATCAGGGGTGTGTTAATCCATTGTGTGATCTTCTTGTATGTCTGGATCCAAGGATTGTGATAGTGAGTTTAGAAGGGCTTGAGAACAGCTTACAGGTGGTTGAAGCTGAGAAATACTTGGGTAACGGCTGAAAGGAATCACAAAGGTATGCCCGGTTGAGTCAAAGTTCAAGTCTGGTCAGGTAAGGTAGTAGTTGGGGTCAAGGTCCGTTTAGGTCAAAGTCAAGTGTAGTCGGGTCAAGGGCATATAAATGACAGTCCAGGTACAATAAAGGAAGTACGGAACGGGCTCAGAGTTTGGGGTGGCCAATTGTTTGGTTTTTTATTTTTGATTTTTTTTACCTCAAGTCGTTGAATGTTTTTGGAACAATGTTGGGGATATGAATGAACATTGTGTACGGGTTGTTTGTTTTGGTATTAAAGTGGCGAGTGTATGTTCATATAATGTTCAATCTACTACAATTCATGTTTGAAATGTTATATTACTAACTAAATACAGTTTTTTAATATTGTGATTAAGTTGACTTTATAGGTTTAAGGCCCACAAGCCTATTCACTCTATACTATTATGCTATTTTACTTACTTTCATATAGTTACAAATAAGATAACGAGCTTTCCCCTAATTCTTTATGGAATATTGCATGCAGTTATCTTTAAATAAGTTTGCATGGAATGATGCTACCGGCCATCTAATCCATTTGAGACATATTACAATTCTACCGGTTTATAAAGTTGTCAAGGTATCTCAGTTACAAACATCATTTTTATTTTTATTGGCTGTGACTTATTTTTTATTATAATTATGCACTTTATATTCGCTTCTTTGAAAACTTGCCAGCCTCTAATTAGAGGTTTATAACTCAGTTGTTGTAAAGGATGAAAATGTTGGTACTTGACTTTCTTTTCATTTTCTAGGAATTTACAAAAAAAAAAAAAAAAAAAAAAAATAAATTAATGCTTTATTATACAAAAAATGGGATCATTACTACACTAATGTAGAGCTTTGAATATTTACGATTTAGGAGGTATACGTTAAAAGTTAATTTTGAGAACCCTTTTGACTTGTTTCCCTTTTACTTAAATCTTTTCATATGACCCATTTGATATAACGCGCCAAATTGATCTATTCATATGTAAGGGCTACATTAATTACGTTTTCAAACTTTCAGGTATAAATTTCAAAGTTCCAAAAAACTTGACCCGATCTCTAGTGTGGGTGTGGGTGAATATGAGAATGGCACAAGTGTTGTAAGTTGCGAAAGCATTTTGGTGTTATTATGAGGCGACAAAAAGGACGTACCCGCCGCAACGCGCGGGCATTCCCACTAGTTTATATAGGAACAATAATAATAATATGCTATCAGACGTAAATCAAATGGTTTGTTAAAAGCGGTTACAAAAATTGGCCCATTATAACTACAGTTGGAAAAATTGGGAGTGCGGGCTCGAAAATTTTGGCCCATCAACCATGTCAAGGAATTACCTCCAAAACTCTTCCTTTTCCTAACGCTCAATACAAGTATACAATATTGTTTTGTTATTTTGAAAAAAAGTAATTTAAGTTCTCGTGTGTTACACGGTATAAAGAAAATACTTCTTATAATTGGAATTACATTCCATGATCTTAAAAGACAACAGTTATGGGCCATGCAATATCACATGTCCACATAAGAGATGCGTCCTTCGAGTTAGTTTTCGATGAACACGTCCTTACGGAGCTGCGTGAAAAGACATACATTTCCGGTTTCGGTATGATCTTATGAAAGATCTACCCTACCTTAAGAAGTTAAGACTCAGAATAAATTTTTTTATGTTTTTATTATTTTTTATATATAACTAACGACATATATTAACTTGTTAAGTAAACATGTAATTTGATTTAAGGTTTAAAAGAAAAAAAGATTGAAAGGAAATTGATTAGTAATTTAGAAACACGATGTGTGCTAATCTTTTGTGATCATCCCCGGGTGTATGGTTGTAAGCGTTCTAGGTTTTGACATTTGTTTTAGTTTTGATTCATGACTAATTGCGTTTGAACATTTGAAGTTTATATTAATTATCTTACATTATTGAATCCATGAATTGTCGAGTGAGTTATGAAATTTGAATTTTTGAAATGAATATGTGCAATTATGCTTTAATATAGATAAATGTTTACATGTACTAGGTAACGAAGTGCATTTTTGTCCGTTCTTTGTAACGTTGATAGCTATCGGCACCTAAACCTTGTAACACTAAATCCTTTAATAACCAAGTGTGATTAAATTGATTCTAAAACATGTAGGAACCCTAAGCCTTGCAATTTCAAACCCGGGTGTGATTGTTTTCCTATATTATTGTTTTCAAACAAATTAAAAATAGTTACTTTACCAAACATTTCAAAAGACAAAATTTAATCATAGCAACCTTCATAATTATTTTGTACATTTTTTTGTAAATAGTTTAGACAATCAAACAACTAGTGTGATACTGACTACATGCTCTTCGTGGATATGATACATGTCTTACCCTAGCTACCAGGTTAATTAGGTTTTTGACTGATCGGGACAACCCGATCTGTCATAGGGCTATTTTCAGTGGTTAGCAATGATTCCAAGGGGCAGACTAGCACATCGGTTTCACTGCTAAGTTGGTTACAACACACTTTGAGTATACGCTATATCAGGTGAGTTTTAGGGCCCTTATTTTATACATGTTTTATCAAATGCTTTGGGGAAATCATGTTTTGTCACATACGCACATCGGAAAATCCCTGCAAGCACAAGTGATCAACCATTTGGCTGGTGAATATTGTAAATAGTACTATGCATGGTCGGATGCTACACGATAGTACTATGCAGTTGCACATATTCGTGCATTGTTACAAGCTTTGTTGTGTTAGCTGTCTGTTTGTTTGCCTACATAAGGCTGTGTACTTCTCCGGTTAATGTATTCAGTTCTGCAGTATTCCCAGTTAATAAAGATTAAAGCTTTAGCCTTTTGATTTATTTGGTGTGTTATTTACTGCTCTTATACCATCACAGACTTCTTAAATCATTCTATCAAAAAAAATATATAACTATTGAAACACTGTTATGTTCATACATGATGCCAGTCGTAGGGCAGTGACACTAACTATAAAAAAATATATAACTGTTTTATGTGTAATCCGCTCAACTCTAGAAAAACGTTGTACCTTTTAATCTTTTCAACTACGTAATTTTGTCATCTCTAGTTCAAGAAACAAGACAAATGCACAAATGTATCGATTAGGGATGTTTTATTTATTTATTAATTATTCTCATATAAAGCGAAACGAAATACCAAGTGTTATCATCAAATCCTCGAGACACGGACATTATATTTAACATATAAGTTAAACATTAATTCTTGTAGAATTCCATGATCCAAAATGCAGAGTCCCCGCAAATGATTTCCATGGAAGTGAATCCAGCTTCTATGGCCAAGACGTTGTATTCTTTTGCAAGTCGCTCTTTGCCTCCAGGGTGGGCAATCAACATTATCATATCAGCATCAATGGCGGTCTTAGAAACTTCATCACTATAGCTAATATCGCTTTCAGGGTCAGGAATTATTGCCTCCACCACCACCACCTTACCGTCCTTTGGTAATGCCGCCCAACAATTCTTTAGAAGCTTGAGGCAATAACCATCACCCCAGTCATGAAGTATCCACTATAAGAAAGAAAAAATCAAAACAATTATTCAACAAAACGGTTGTTGTATAAACAAATATTATGTTAAAAAAGTTGATGAACCAACCTTCATGAAAATTACATCTCCTTTAGGAACACTTTGGAACATATCTCCTCCGACATGCTCCACACCTAGTCAAGAACATCAAGCAATTATCATTAGATTAGATTCTTGGTCCATATCTGGTTTGGTCGGTTTTAGATCGAAACAATTTGCTTTTCATAGTTTGGTGGTTTAACGGTTCAGTCAAGTTTGAAACTTGGAGCAGATCGTTTAATTATTTATAAATTTTTTTCACTTCTGAAGTATGTAAACCATCTTTATAATTTTACTAGTTATCACACTAACTAATCGTTTCAACCCACTCAAGCTCGCCAGTTTGATTTGTCATTTCTCGAAAATTGTTATCAGCGGTCTATGAAAAGGAATATATATACCTGGGTAAGGAGGTGCATCCTTAATAACATGGGGTAGGTCAAAGTTGATCCCCTTAATATTAGGGTACTTGGAAACAATAAGCTCAAGGTTAGCACCTAAACCACCACCTACATCAATCAGTTCTTTGACCCCTTCAAAACCCTTGTACTTTTCAAGAATCATCTTCATCACTATTCTTGTTCTGTCATGCATGCACTTGTTGAAGACCTCATTGAATCTATTGTCTTTAGCAGCATACTCAAATGCATCCACCCCATGAGCCTTGTTAAATGGGACCCCTCCTTCAATAACTGCATCTTTCAGATGGTACCTGGCCAGACAAAATAGTATGTATGGTGTCATAAATTCGATGGTTCAAAGTTTTGGTTTATTTCCTTATGATCACAAAGGACCGATTACAATGAATAAATAGCCAAGAAAAATCCTACAATCAAGGAACAAAATAAGGAAGGGAGAACAATAACGAAACGATAAAAAGGAAATAACAAGAGATAGGATCAATTCTCAATACCCCCCCCCCCCCCCCCTCAAGTTGGAGAATGTATGTTACAAATGCCCAACTTGTTAATCAAGAATTGCAACTGCTTCGATCCAAGGCCTTTCGTTAAGAGATCTGCTAACTGCATGGAAGTGGAAATGGTCAATGGTTCAATATCATGAGACTCCACCCGTTCGCGAACAAAAAAGCAATCCATTGCAACATGTTTAGTGCGCTCATGGAAGACCGGGTTATCTACAATGTGATGGGCAGCCTGGTTATTACAAAATAAAGGTGTGGGCTGCTGAGGAGGAAAACCGAGCTCAGTCAAGAGCCATCGAACCCACAAGATTTCGCTAACAGTCTGTTGGTGCATACATCTGTCGACTTCGTCTTATATCGAGTCTTGGTTTCGTTGCAGATCTGATCAAGTATGATGTCATCATATTTAATGATGACATCATAGAGATGACATCATCATTGCAACATGCACACATGAGACAAAACAAAAGTTATTTCATTTGAGTTTCGTTTGAACGTGTAACTTGTATGTCCGTTTGAATCTGACATGTGATGTTCAAACGGAATCACATGTACTATATATAGGCTTGTTGTTGTCTCATTTGTAACGGAATTAGAAATCGATACCGAGGTGCTGCCGGTATTTTTTGTGTCTGTAATCGCTGTTAATTCAATATACAAGAAGATTAAAGTGATATTCAAGCTGTTTCGAGTCTATACGTCTGTTTTCGCCTTTCGTATAGATACGAACTCTTCCGAACGACTCATTCAGGTCGCGATTCGATCCTACACAGTCGAACCCATAGAGCGATATTCAGCTTCAGCAGATGATCGGGAAAGAACCGATTGTTTCTTCGTCTTCCAAGAGACAGGAGCACCACCCAAGAGGAGAACATAACCCGTTCGAGACCATCGAGTGTAGGGGCACCCAAGCCAATCGGGGTCACAATAAGCAGTAATGGTACAATCACCCTGTTTTGGTAACAAAATACCTTGACCTGGTGAACCCTTTAAGTAGCGAAGGACATGGTGGACCGCATCTAAGTGGGCTTGACGAGGGTTGAATACAAACTGACTTAGAATGTTGACCGCATATGTAATGTCAGGTCTTGTAGCTTGAAGATATAACAATCGACCAATAATTCGTCGGTAATGGCCCGCGTCAATTTGAGGATGCTCCTTTGCTTGATCGAGTTTAAGGTTTTGTTCAATAGGAAATTGACTGGGTTTGCAACCCTGTAGGCCACTGTCGTGAAGGATATCTAGAATATACTTTCGTTGGTTTAAGATAAGACCCTCTTTGGTCTGAGCAACCTCAGTGCCAAGGAAATATTTGAGAGTGCCAAGATCTTTGATGCTGAATTGGTCATTAAGCTCTGTTTTGGTAGCTTGCATTCGGTCTATGTTGTTGCCAACCATGACGACATCATCGACATAGATAAGAATAGCAATGAAAGTTGTGCCACGCCTTTGAATGAAAAGAGAGTGGCCAGCCTTTGAAGGTTGAAAACCAATATTAACCAGCACAACGGAAAAATTTGTGATACCAATTTCTTGACGCCTGTTTTAACCCATATAGGGACTTACGCAAACGACAAACCCTAGTATCTCTTTCCTTGACAAAACCTTGAGGTATCTTCATGTAGACCTCCTCATCAAGGTCACCATGGAGAAAGGCATTATTGACGTCAAGTTGGTGTATAGCCCAATTTTGTTTCACGGCAAGGGCAAGAAGAATTTGAACGGTAACAAGCTTGGCAACCGGGGCAAAGGTAGCATGATAATCAGCACCTTCCATTTGAGTGAATCCCTTTGCAACAAGGCGAGTTTTATAACGTTCGACGTTTGGCTTGTATTTGATTTTATATATCCACTTGGAATCAATCGCACGCTTGCCTTCAGGTAATTCTTCAAGAGTCCATCTGCCATTCCTTTTAAGAGCTTGAATTCCTTGCTTCATTGCTTCTTTCCACCTGTCACTTTTAATTGCTTGATGGAAAATTTTTGGCTCATCATTGGCGTCAATGGCCGCTAGGAAAGCTTTGTGAGAATTGGAGAATTCTTTGTAGGAAACAAAGTTAGTTTAGGATATACCTGTGAGGAATCTTGATTGGGGGTGGTGCAAGTATGGTTAACCAAAGGGGGAAGACGAACTTCATAATCGTTGAGATGCTTTGGTTGTGATCGAGTTCTTTTAGCACGAGTGGATGTTTCAGACATTGTGGTAACAGGTGGATCCGACAAAGGATCAATGGGATGAAGTTGGGTTTCGGGTTGAGAAGTGATGTTAATGGGTTGCGGAACATGTTGGGCTTTGGCCTCATGGTTGTTAAAGGCAACATCTTGTGGTGGTCCAGATTCATCAATGGGCTCATTAGTTTGAGTTGGGCCGTGATGTTTACGTGTTATCATGGACCTCAAACAAACCACTTTCATCAGGATTAACTTGGTGATCCTTGAAAGGGAAGTGAGTTTCATGGAATCTGACATCCCTAGAAATTACAATTTTCTTGCTTTCTATATCCAATATTTTATAACCCTTGGTCCCTGGTGGATAACATAAAAACACCCCAGGTCTCCCCCTTTTTTCGAATTTACCTCCCCCAGTATCAGTGTTTCGAAAATATGCCAAGCATCCAAAAAGTTTCATGACATCATAACCAGGCTTTTGGTTGAAAACAAGTTCATATGTGATTTGGTTTTGGATGGCTTGAGAGGGTAACCTATTGATTATATAAACGACCGTTAAGACACATTCGCCCCAAAAACGCTTGGGAAGGTTAGCTTCGAATCGAAGGGCATGAACGGTCTCAAGGATGTGTTTGTGTTTTCTCTCAACAACACCATTCTACTGTGGAGTGTGGGGACACGTAGTTTCATGCAAAATTCCCATGTCACCATAGAATTTAAGCATGCCATTAGAAGTGAATTCGCCCCCATTGTCACTTCTAATCCACTTAATGGTTTTCCCAAATTGGGTTTTAATCATGTTGCAGAAATTACAAAGACAAGTTGAGGCCTCATGCTTAAATTTTAACAAAAAAACCCAAACAGATCGACTAAAATCATCAACAACCGTTAAAAAATATCTTGCACCGGAAAAGGAAGGAATACGATACTTTTCCAAAGCATCACAATGCAATAATTCAAAGCACTCCTTTGTTTTTATTTCACTGTTTTCATAAGGAAGTCTAGTGTGTTTGGCTTTGGAAAATGAATCACAAAATTTATTAAGCGAAGAATTTTGAACAAAATCTAAAAAAATGAGTGTTTCACCAGAAGTCTGCCCTAATCTATCTTCTATGCCAAATATCAACGGATGTCATCAAAGCTTTCCTCTTGACTTCAAACGCCCCCATTCGGTATAGACCATCTTTGCACTCACCCGCACCAATCAAGCTACTCGATTGGAGTTTTTGCATGACACAAAAATCAGGAAAGAAGGTTATGGCAGCTTGTAAATCCTGACTCAGCCTCAGGCGGCTGACTAATAAAAGATTGCAAGTGAAATAAGTTATATGAAGAACTCCTTTTATTTTAGTCCCTCATGGTAGCATACATTCGCCATTTCCTTTGACGGGTATGGGTTGTCCATTTGGGAACACAACCGGCTTCTAATTAAGGCTTTTGACATTATTTTCCAAAAATTCAATGTTGTGGATAATGTGTTCTGTAGAACCAGAATCAATTACCCACTCATCAATTTCTTTTGCTTTACTTGCCATGCAAGCCATGCGTTTGTGTCTCCACTTGTGGTCTTACCATTTTCTGCAAAAAAATTCAGGAAGGTGTTATATTGATCTTTAGTCAAACCTGGTACAGGGCCTTCGGTACTGTCAACACATGCTGCCTTCGGTTTTGCTTCATCACATCTCTTATTTCCCGACCACCGTTCCGGGTACCCAACAAGCTTGAAACAACCATCACGGTTGTGCCCATTCCTCCTGCAATGGGTCCGATGCTCAGCAATGTTTGTACATTTATCAGCAAGGCCGGTCCGTTTGTCTTCTTTTGGAGCGGGTTGCTTATCACGTTTAGAACCCGGATTATTGTCACGTTTTGAAGGTATGAAGGCCATGAAAGCGGCTGATTCAGTGGGCGTGACCTTGTCAGCGGAAATGGCCTTATGTTTTTCATCTTTAGAGACAAGTCAATACGCATTACAAAGAGTAGGTGTGGGAGACATGGCAAGGATTTGGGTCCTGATAACAGAAAAATTGGTATAAAGTCCCATAAGGAACTCATAGAGTCGTTCCTTATCTCTGACATCGATCATCTTCTTCACTAAGCCATAGTTGCAGCCGAGGCATGTGCATTGTGGGATGGAAAGAGCCGACTGCATCTCATCCCATATGCCTCGAAGCTTTGTGTAATAGGCTAAAATAGAGGTTCCGTTTTATTGCGTGTTGTTTAGCGTTTGCTTCAACTCGTATACCCTAGTGGTGCTTTCTTTTCTGAACCGTTCGGCAAGATCAGTCCTTATCTTAGTGGCAGTAGTTGCGTATTTCACACTGTTTCTAAATTCTCTTTCCATAGCCGTCATGAGGCAACCTTTCACCATGGTGACACAACGCATCCAGGCCATGCAGTCGGGTTCGTTTTTCTATGGTTTCTTGATGGTTCCATCAATGAAACCAACCTTATTTTTGGCGAATAAGGAGTTTAGCATCTCCTGAGCCCAATCCGAATAGTTGCTGCCGGTGAGGACATCATTTAGATGCATTTGTTTTGGGTTATCTGAGGGATGGATGTATAGAGGAGATGTGGTGGAATCATTGTTCGGAGTCTTGTTGGCGACACCGGAACTATCGTCGCCGGCCATGAGTAGAGGCGGATTATGATGGGTGTATTATGTTAGGGTTTGCTCTGATACCATCATAAAATGGTTCAAAGTTTTGGTTTATTTCCTGATGAACACAAAGGACCGATTACAATGAATAAATAGCCAAGAAAATGCCTACAATCAAGGAACAAAATAAGGAAGGGAGAACAATAAGGAAACGATAAAAAGGAAATAACAAGAGATATGATCAATTCTCAATATGGTGATTATTTTAAACCAGACTAAGTTGTGCTTGATTAGTACCGACTTTCTTCAAACTGAGAATGTCTTTCTTGAGGGGAAATTGGGTTAATTTCAAAAGTATTCATTGATAAAGGGTTAAATAAGTAACATATTTATAAAAATTGTAACATCCCAAAATTAGGGTATGTTCAACTACTTCTCTATGAAGGATTATATTTGTATAATGAATTGATTATTTAATAGGAATAACTTATTCCAAAACTTTGTTAAAGAAAATCTATACGGATTAACTTTGTTTGCCAAGTTAATTACAACTGTAGCGAATTTTCTAACACCAAAGACATGGTGGAAACTTTGAATTTTAATCGGGAATAATAGAATAAAACTGGTTTGTTGTGGTTTAAAATTTATAGCTTATTTAATGTGGAAGGGTTCCAAGGGAACATTGCGGTGGTTAACTGGTTTGCTTCACGACAAAAATGTTATGAGTTCAAATTCTGTATTTGTGTACTTGTCTCCAAAATGATCGAATAAAGTGAGTTCAAAACCCATGACATCTTTCTCCCTTTTTCTATGGTCGATGAAGACATGAGGAACAAGGGGAGTAGAAGAGTGGCTATCAAATGAATTTGGGCATAAATGAGATCGTATTTAATGAGTTCTTAAATTGCATATTGAAGCTTGATCAAGATTAGGTGTTAAGGCAGGTAAAGGTTACCTCTATAACCTTAATTGGGTATAATGATCAATGTAGTGAAATAAGGATGAAAATCAGAAAAGTTTTTATATCGTAACTTATAATTTCTAGGAAAATTGGATTTAAGTAATACCTTTTGGCCGACAACGGTCTCAAATAACGAAATGTTTTGGGACAGTACCAACTTTTAATACGAAGAAAAATGAACGAAACTAAGGAGCTAGGAAGTTAGGCTAAAGAGTGACGGAGAGAAGTTTAGTGTGCCACAAGGATGATTGACTGTAATTTATTGATGGTTGTGCCTAGGGTTACAGAAGCACCTGAAGAACAAATATTTATACAAACTCGAGGGTCTATGAATGAGGTAATAATTATATAAAATGCTATAATTGTGGATACTATCCTAGTATAGAAAAAAGTTCAAATTGTAATATATGCTTTCAGGAAATATGTTGCATTTGTATAAATAATTACATAATATAGACATAGGTGCCACATCAAAAACTATATATACAAGTACTAACATAAATATAGAAAGATTAAATACGTTAGAATTAGCAATTGAATTACACAGTCTAAAGTTAAAAGATATGTTCTTCTCCACATATGAGGGTATGGTTCATTTAAGAACCACTCTTATTGTAACACCCAAAAAATACTAGAAATTATAAACTATTAATGTTATATATATATATATATATATATATATATATTGGTCATAATCAAAGAATAATGTGACTAGGATTAACTAACCTAGTTAATTTAAATGTTGTAGTCAATAAAGAAAATTTGACTAAGTTAAACCCCTTTTATAAATATGAAATTAGAGGGACTAAGATTGCCAAGTCTGAAAGTTGAATTACTAATAGGAAAATTTGACACAAAACACACTCTTGGTGTGTGTTCTGGTTGATGCATTCACAGAGCCAAAAGGGGTTCCTCCTTTGAACCCTACAATCATAAAAATTCAATCAAATTCACGAAGGAAATCAAGTTTAAATCGAAACCAAGCTGAATTTAGTGATCACTCAAGTTAGAGGATCACAAGGTATGTCAAATTTCATCTTTTGGTGATATCTTAAATTCTTGGTGAACACTCATAATTGAAATTCTTGCTTGAATGTTGAATGATTGAGTGAAGTTATGTTGAATCAATGTCTAGGATCAAACCCTAGTTGAAAATTTTATGAATTAGGATTGTAAAATAGAAATTTGATAATCACCCTTACATGTTTTAAGTAGGTATTATAACCATGCGATGAACACATAAATTCCAATGTTGAAATAGTGTAAAACCGATGTTATGATGCAAGTCTTGATGTCATTTATGAATGCTAGGCATAAGGGCTTGATTTTTATAATTGAAACTTGGTTAAAAGTTAATTATGAACTAGATGGAATATGTATAAAAATCATGCCTGCAAGGTGTTTGTTAAAATGCCTAAACGCATGCTAATATGTCAAAAATTTCGAATGAAACGTGTAACTGAATAATATGGTGAACTACGTGTAATATGAAATGACATGAGTTCAAAACACGATGTTGGTTGAACTCTATAGGCAAGGTGGTTGAATCGTCAAGCGGTCAAGTTAGAGCGGACGCGCGCTTGAAGGATAAGCTTTGAAAGTTACGCGACTTGTAGTTTCGTTACAACATATATAGATAAGCTTAGTCGTAGATACGTTTGATGATGACATAGTGAAAATAGTCGTGTTTGGATTGTCAATGAAGTGATGGAATTCACTCGACAACCAAACGGGTCAAATAGAATAATTTAACCAAATTAACGGTTTAAAGTGACTTGAACGCCACCACAGAAACTGGTGTATTGATGCGTAAGCCAAGTTTTGGATACGCTAAAATTGCTTGACGAACCTTGGATTGGGTCAAAATTTAGAAGATTGATTTAATTGAATTTTGATAGAAAACTTATGCTTGAATCGGATATATCGAGCATGTCATAAAAGTGTACGCAAGCAATGTAATGGAAGCGATAACGCTAGCCTCTAATAAGCCCGAAATGAGTGAATATGGCATAAATAAATCATAGGTATAAAATATATGATATGGTGTTTAAAAAAAATGAAACGGGTCAAACAATCGCATAAGGGATTTATAAGCCGTTAGCTTATAAACCAAGTTTGTTGCGAACCAATGTGATATACGTAAAGGTAAATGAATTACGGTCACGTAGTAACAAGAATCACATAAATCGGATAAGTAAACTAAAAGTTATGATAGTTCTAAGTTGAAATATTGTTTGAAAACATAGGTGGGCAAAAATGCAGTATCAAAATGACAAACCATGTAGATATCAACCTGAAAGTGGACCAAATTGGCTGCAAACGAAATTTTCCAGCCATCATGAACTAGGCGCCACCATAGCTTACGGCTGCTACTGTAAGCTACGGTAGGCACTGAAAACAAGTGTCCACCGTAGGGCAGATGCTTATCACCATAGCAATTTTATCACCACCGTAAGCTACGGTGGCCACCTTAGCTTACGGCGGGCGCCCTTGATGTTTGCATATGTAAATTGTTTTAATGTGTTTCAAGACCTTCATAACTAACGTTTATGTTGCTTTTTGATTTAGGATGAATGTCATAGGCCGCCGAATGAAGATCAAGCGCTAAATTCAAGAACCGAACTTGTTTTGTTTCGATAATATGAATTATGTAAACTCTTAATGGTTGTGTTTTGAATGTTTAAAATGTATGTGAACATGGTGATACAAAAGTTTTTGTAAAATGCCATTTTCGCCTTGAACTACTATTTATAACGGTGAAATGTTTATAAAACTAGTATGGTTCTTACACTTATTGCGAGAACCATAAGAACCAATGTGAACACAACAAAAGAAAACCCACTCCACCACCACCCAAAACCTAAACTCCCACCACCAACCAAAAACCTAAACCCCAATCCCCCCCCCCCCCCCCCCAAAAAAAAAAATACTATACCTCACAAAAAAACCGTAAAAAACCTACCCCCCAAGCTAAATGCTAAATACTAAACCCCACAACTGAATGCTATTTTTTTAAATTAAAAATCGATACTTTTCGTCCAAAAAAAATTAAAAAATATTTTTTGGGGATGAAAAGTAGCGTTTTTTTTAATTTTTGTGTTTTTAATTTTTTTAGAAATTTTTTGTTGTGTTCACATTGATTCTCGCGGTTATTGTAATAAAGGGTGGTTCATAACGGATCCTTGTCTTATCCTACATATATATCTGGGAAGGTTCATTTGAAAAGAAATTACAAATTAAGAATAAAAAGAATAAAGGGTAAAAAGGTAATTTGAACAAATTATTTAATGAGTCTATCCTTTATCTATGTTATCCAAATTAATGAACCCTAATTATTTAATGAGTTATCCTATAAAATAGTTTTGCACCTTACACAATAAAAACAATCATGCACATGATCCTACATATTCAACGTCTCCTACACCATAAAGACAACGTTTCCTACACCATAAAGACAATGTTTTGGTGTAAGGTACAAAATGTGTAGGATCTGAACACTTTAAAATAATTATGTCACTCATAATAAAATATGTATAGGACACAACACTGTTAAATAGTTTTGTCACTTCTAATAAAATTTGTGTATTAATAGTGGTGAAGGAGGAAATTATCGTGACATTAATAAGATTTGAGTACCTCTTTATAATATTTATTAATATTCTATATCAAAATGTGTATCCCACCCTTATTAGTTAAAACATTAATTAAAAGTAGAAAAAAAATTATATCTTGATTCACAATCATTGATAAAAAATATAGAGCCTAGATTAATTTATTTTTCTTCTTACAAGAAAATTCTTCTCAAATGAACTTCCTCATATATCTTATTATATAATAAAAGAAACCAACTTAGGGACACTTGTCATCATATTAGGCAATCTCTTATAGATAATTATTATTTTAGTTTAATCTCTTCTAATTGATTATAGATAACCCTCCTACTAAATATTATTTAATTTAATATCTTGTATTATAGATAACCATCCTACTAAATATTATTAGTTTAATTTCTTATGAATAGTTATTATTTAGTTTAATCTCTTTCTCATTTATAATATTACTTATTTGAATTAATTGTTTTTGAACGTTTTGTTTAGTTTGGTATCAAATAAATTTTACGAAACTTAAAATAAAATTAACTAATATTATTTATCATTTATACATTTACGGAGTTTTAAATAAAGGGTTAAATTTATTGAGAATTCGTTAACAAATTATGCAACAACAGAATAATCTATACTTATCACGAAAACCAAACTTTATATTAATATATTAAATATTTTTATTTTCAATATACAAAATTACATTTACTCGACCCATGTAACACATGAGGTTTTTTAAGATATAAATTTTTATTATTTGATATATAAAATTAGATTTATTCAGTTCGTACAATATACGGGGTTTTTTAAGGATGTACATTTCTTATTATTTAGTACAGAAAATTCCATTTATTCAAACCGTGTAATGCGCTTATTTTTAAAGATGTAATTTTTTTATTGTTTGTTATATAAAATTACACTTATTCAACCCGTGTAATACACGTGATTTTAAAGACATAACTTTTTTATTTGTTATATAAAATTACATTTATTCAACCTGTACAATATGGTTATTGTAGATATAACTTTTTATATTTTAATATATAAAATTATATTTATTCAACCCGTACAATAAATGAAGTTTTAAAGATATATTATTTTACTAGATTATAACCCCGTGTATTACACGGGTTGAATAAATAAATTTTATATAATAAATAATATATCTTTAAAAACCTTTTTTATTGCACGGGTTGAATAAATATAATTTTATATATTAAATAATAAAATGTTGTATCTATAAGAACCATATGTATTGTACGGGTTGAATAAATGTAATTTTATATACCAAATAATAAAAAATGTTATATCTTTAAAACAACGTGTATTACACGGGTTAAATAAATGTAGTATTGTTTACCAAATAATAAAAAAGTTATATTTTAAAAAACCCTCGTGTATTACTCGGGTTGAATAAATATGATTTTATATACCAAATAATAAGAAAAATATATATAAAAACCTAATGGATATACTCGGTACGTGATAGATATGGTGATTGCGGAGATGAATATTGAAAAGAAGATACAGTGACCATACATGTTATTCAAGAAGCAAATAAGCAGTCATTTAAGTGATAAAATATAAATTATATTTAAAAAACTCATAATAAATCTAATTTTATATATAAAGTAATATTGAAAGTTATATACAATTTGTTTAAAAATTATGTAATAAAATTGATATAATAATTTTTAATAATGAAAAAAATAAATAATATATTAATACAAAGTTTGGTTTTGATGATAAATAATTTGGTTCGGTTTTATCTTTAGCATTATATATGCTATGGTAAAAGTTTAGAGTTTATTAGAGAAAATTACATAATCGAAAAAATTAAGAGTAAATTTGTATATTATAAATAAAAAAATGACAAGTATACATTAAATTTAAACTAAATAATAGTTATCTATAATTAAGTAGAAAATATGAGTTAAGTGCCATTTACGTCATGTCCCTATAGTTTGTTCATTTTTGCCATTTCAGGTTAAATTTCAAAATTGCACCATTTTCCTCCCTGACATTTTGAAAACGTGTCATTTCAGTCCAAAAAAATAACAACATTTAAAAAATTCAGTTAGCCTAGGGGTAAAATTCGTTTGTTTCTAAGCAGCTGGTCACGGGTTTGATCCCGGCCAAGCTGCAATTTTGACTGTGGTTACCCCTAAGCTACCTGAATTTTTAACTGTGGTTATTTTTTTGGACTGAAATAGCACGTTTCCAAAATGTTAGGGAGGAAAACGGTGCAATTTTAAAATTTGGTCTGAAATATCAAAAGTGAACAAACCACAGGGACGTAAATGACACTTAACTCAGAAAAGATTAAATAAAATAATATTTAGTAGGAGAGTTATCTATAATTAATTAGAAGAGATTAAACTAAATGCTAATTATCCATAAGATTAAACTAAATAATATTTAGTAGGAGAGTTATCTATAATTAATTACAAAAAATTAAACTAAATAATAAGAAAATTAATAGATACATAGCCTAATATGATGACAAGTGTTCCAAATATGGTTTCTTTTATTATATAGTATAGATAGATTATTTAGTATATAAAATTTATTTATTCAACCCCATGTAATACACGGGGTTATAACCTAGTATATATATATATATAAAAGAAGTGAATATAGATAACTAACCAACAATTAACAAGTACTTTATCGTTGATAAAGAGAAGGGATGAAGCATGCGACGTCCCATCTTGCCTTCGGGCATAGTTATAGGACAAGGCTGTCATGCCATATAAGTTCTTAGAATCTCCATGTTCATCCTTTACTACGGTTGATGTGACAACCGAGTGGCTGGCGAGAAACCGAAGAATTCGTTCAATTAACACCGGGGTCTCCTGGGTTTTTCTAGGAAGACTAGAAGCAAGATCAAAAGAAGAGAAGTTGCCACCAGGAGTCTTTGCCATGATCTCAAAGAGATCGAGTTCTATGGCAGTTTTAATGACCATAGGAAGAAGTATTCCCACGGTTATTTGATTCACTCTTAGTAGCTCTTGCTCTTCTTCAGACATCTTGTAAGAGTCCATGATTGAACCAAATGATATAGTGAGCCTTAGACCTTAGTTTGTTTTGAGTGGTATTATATATATAGAGAGAGTATATGCGTGTAGACAAACCACTCAAAACATTATGTTATTGTTATTGAACAACTGATAATATTGGATTATACATTATTATTAAGCTACAATATTCATACTCATCCTGTGAAAAAAGTTCAAGTCTAAACAATATTAAAAATAAACACGTCGCAAAAGCAAACATGTTTATAAAATATCATATCTTAAAGGTTGTAAGACGAAAAAAAACTGTAAAAAACAAAACCTTTGTAAGGCTTAGATCAAGTTGAAACAACCTATACCGATTATGACATCGATTTGTTACGTCACGTTACGTTAACCGCAGCTTATGATGTGTTGGCGGTAATTCCCGACTCATTACAAGTCGGTGATGTGAAAGGTAACAAAGGAGTTCATGTCACAAGTCGGTGAACTTGAGGGATCAATGTTGACAAGTTGGTCATAATTGGTTAAGTTTCCTAATTACATTATAATTATATTTGGTAATGTCTTGGTCACCAAGTTAAGGTTATTTGGTAATGTCTTGGTCACCAAGTTAGGGGTAACCTATATAAACCAAGGTAGTGTTAGACATTATTAAGTGTCAAGAGAAAATAAACCGAGTTATGGTTTTATGAGTTATTGTAATCAAGTTTTTTGAGATATATTTTCTGGGTTAAAATAAAAGTTCTTGAAGAGTTATTCCATTCATTCTTATTCTTGTTCTAGTGTTTGATTATTCGATTGGGACTTGATGATGTCCCAAAAATACTCTTCTTTGAATACAACTCCATTTTCAACATAGCTCGATCCATATTTAGTTTTTTAAATAACATTAACAAATGCAATTAAGTTATTAAAGAAAAAATCAAGTTAAATAAAAATTAAATGATTAAAGATGTATGTTATTATTATTATTAAAAGCATAATAAGTGGAGTTGAAACTTTCAAATACAAAAATTAAAATAGCTGTTCATGGTCCAAGAGTTTTAATATATACGAGGACATGCATGTTGTGGCGGGACCGTTAACCTAACAAGAAATAAACGTGAAAGCGTTGAACTATGCACGCACGTTGCGGCGTATTTACTCGCCATATTTAGATCAACACATAAAACATCATTGTATAAAAGAATAACTAAGTCACACACACACATATAGGTTGAATTATAAGTAATATATATAAACACTCATATATACATATATTACAAAAACGAAATTTTAAAAAGTCGTATTTAACATCAACAGAAAGCCATAAAAATGAATACTGATTAAGGTACCGTTGTTACAAAAGTTGTATGACATATAAAGTTGTGTTTACATCGATCGAAAATCATATAAACAAACACCGCTAACGATTGCGATAACACCTATACCAGTTCTGATAACACTGATGTTGTTTGATCACCATAGTTATATTTTGAATACAAGTTCGTTTTCAATAAAATTTATATCAAAGACAAGTAGACAAATAAATTTATATGCTTAAAGTGAAAAGAAAAACCTTGGTGGCCAAATTAGAAAAACCAAAACATTATGAAAAACATTGATTTTCCAAATTAAGAAAATCAAAGCTTCACTATTCTTTCAAGTAAAACCAAATAAAACATTATGAACAACCTTGATGGACATGTCCAAATTAGGAAAAACCAAACCTTATTACTATTTTTAAAGTGAAAATAAAACCTTGGTAGGGATATCGGTATCGAATTTCTCAAACCAACTCGATTTTCGGTATCTATTCGATACCGGCATTTAGTGTTTTCGGTACGGGTCTGGTACGGTACCAGTCCGGCCCAGTAGTGGTTCTGTACCGGCATTTACCGGTTTTTACCTTCAAATACCGGTCCGTACCGGTATCGTATCGTACCGTACCAGGTATTTTCGATACGGGTACCATTTTTTGAGATTTTCAGTACAAGTTGATACCGAGCTCATCCCTAAACCTTGATGACCAAATTATAAAAAACCAAAACTTTATCTAAAACCTTGGTGACGAAGTTAAGTAAAAATATTTACTAAAAAGTTGGTGGCGAAATTAAAAAAAAAGAAAAATTTATTAATCCTAAAAATTACTTTTTTAAATAATAGTTACATAGTAATAATTTCCCCTCTCCTGTAATTAGATGATGGGTCCAAGTGTCACCAATTCCTCATCCATAATCATGAAGTATTTAATTTGAAATTATTGGTGATTGTGGATTGAAACTAGCTGTGTAACGGCTTCAGATGAATTATTATAAACTAACAGTTAAAAACAGAGGTGTTAGACCATAAGTAATGGGCATTATAGGGACATGAAGTGGTTTGATAATGCCCCTAACACCACCCCTGTGGGCTTTATAGGGGCATGAAGATGAAGGGGCATTTCTAATATAATGCCAAATGAGGAAAACAAAATTGGAAAGTGATAATGGAATGATGGCATTAACCATTACACAATTTTTTAAGGGGCATTATACTGTTGATGTGGCGAAAAATGCCCCATATGAGTCATTAACCATTACGCATGGTCTTAGGTTGATAGGGAGAGACTCGGGAGAAAACCCTCTATTTTGAGAAAACCTTGGAAACCCATCACAAGGCCTACAATTGGCCATGTCATTGATTGGAGATGACAAAACGGAGGGTATTTTGGTCTTTTTACATTGCTCTTTCTCTCTCCTCCTGACATGTTATACCAGCTCCTCTTTCTTCTTTATACCAATACCCAATGTCAGTACACATTTCTCTCTCACACATATCTCTCACACACACTTCACATTCATATCCAGATCTGTACACCCCTCTCTCTTCCTTAATCTGATTAGTTTCTCTCTCTCTTCATCAAATCTCTCTCTCATCGTTATCTTTTTTCCCACCACACCACCATCACCACCGCACTACCACCATCATAACCACCGCACCACCATCAGTATTGTACCTCCGACACCACCGTAAACACCTCCAACCCTGTTGCACAACCCCACCACCGTTGCACCTTTACCACCGTCGGCCGACCCCCGCTGCACAACCCCCACCACTGCCCCTCCACCACCGCCATCCCCTAACCGCAACCCATATATTCAGATGTGGAACTGAATATATTCAACCCAAATGGCTATACTTTATTCCTTGAAGAACCATGTGGGTCCGTCACATCCTTAAAATGGCACCAGAATGTTGCCATCATCAACTACTACTCAAAGGTCACCGATGTCGACGAGCTCTTGAGATCGTATCAATCTGAACCCGAATGTTCTCCATCCAAAGAATATATTTGGGGGAATGATCTCCATCCGAATGTTGAACTCATATCAACTACAAAGGTTTAATTGTTTGTTTTTTTTATTTAAAATTTGTTTGGATTAATTTTGGGGGTTTTTTTTATGTGCGAGGGTAATATTGTTAGATGATTGAAATTTTGAGCTTGGGGACTGTGTGAATGTTTGAGTCATAGATAAATGCTTTTGGATGCGTTGGGAAAGTTTATTATGTTAAGATTATGATATGTAAATTGTAAATTGCTCATTTATTTATTATTTATGATCTGTAAATGGTTGGGCTGGTGGTGGAAGCTGTAGTGGTGGTGGTGGAGGAGAGAGAGAGAAATGATCTTTAGAGAGAAAAATGGTAGGTGGGGTGGGTGAGTTTTATTTATGTTTATTTATTTTAGTATTTAGGTTAAATGATCAAAATACCCTCATATGGGGTCTATTTGTTCAGATTTAACAATGAAAATTAACTAAGTTAGGGTTAAAGGGCATAACTTGTAAGGTTTGCAAACAACTGGGGATAGTCATTTTTTATTGAAGGAACAAATACGGCCTTACCGAAACAAAAGTGCTCTTTTTTCCTTTTGTTATATTCGAAGCCCGCACGTGTTATATATCATTCGAACGGAAAGCTTAACACATGTTAGGCCTGCAAAACCTATCAGGTTACATCAGAGTGTTATCCTACAGCATGAACCTCTAACATGTGTTATAAAGGAGCGCATAAATGTAACTTTTTGGAAATTTCAAGTACATAAATGGCCTGTTTCATATTATACCTTACATGCTTGAATAGTTTGAATCGTTCAATTTCATTTTACCCATTTCACCTTTTTTTCTTTTCAGCCGATTATAGAATATGGGTTTTGAAACACGAACACCAAGTATAATAGTTAATAGTTATGTCTGGTTAACGACTTAACGGTTATCTTATCTTTTTGTTATTAGGATGGTGATGGATACAAGGGAAACAAGATCCAATTCTCGGGACCGTTGGTTTCGTCAAACGTGGATCAGATGCTTAAGGATCATGACCATGTTTATGTTACAGCACAACACAACTAACACGTGTTATAGTTTGAACTTCAGGACATGCATGTGTTACATGTGACATGAAACCCATGTACAACGTAACACGTGTTAGTGCTATGTATTTTTGTTTAGTAGTAATATGTAATGTGAGACTCTTCTTGTTTTCTCTAGTACACGATGTTAAAACGGTCTAGACTTAACACATTTTCTGTTGGAGGCGCCCGTATTTGTACCTCTACTGTTACAGTTACTATTGAAGTTTATGCATCCATTCTGGAAGTCTTAACACATGTTATAATAGATGCTTAACACACGTTATATCAGGTTTACTCTGTTGTTATTAAGTTACTATTGGAGTTTATTCATCAATTATGGAAGTCTTTACACACCTTATAATAGATGCTTAACACACGTTATACATTTCAGTCGCTTAACAGATGTTACAGTATGTATATACACATCATGGTGTTTTGGAAACCAATAGCTTATACATGACACCATGTTAGGTTAAACCAAGATTATAACAGAGGGTTAACACATTTTATCCCAGGTATACGGTGTTACGATATTAACTTGTATGTTCCATATTAACTTGTTCACGTGTTACGATCAGTATATGCACATCATAGTGTTTTGCAAACCACTTTCATATACATGAATACAAGTCGGGTTACAACAAGATTATAATGGATGCTTAACACATGTTATCATATGTATACAAGTGGGGTTACAACATTACGATATTAACTAAACTCACCATTAAACCCATCGCCTCCGTCAACTGTTTTCACCCTTATCACATGTTAAGCAACTACATGTTCCAAACAGACAATATATACACATCATACACATCATGGTGTTTTGTAAACCACTAGCTTATACATGAATACATGTCAGGTTACAAAAAGATTATAACAGAGGCTTAACACATGTTATAAATCCCAAAATGTGCACAACAAATGACCCGTTTCATATTATATATTCCAAAATTACCGGTACATGAGTTACCATGAATGGCTCGTTTCATATTACACGTTACATACTAACTTGTACATTTATTACTTGTACAAGTGTTATGCTCAGTATCCACATTATCGGATATTTTAAATATCAACAAAAATAAATAGTTATTACTTGTTTTTTTTTAAATTAACAAAGGTTAACACACGTTATATGTCATTCCAACGGGGCCATAACACATGTTATACATGAACACATGTCAGGTTACATCATGGTGTTCTGTTACAGCACGAACCACTAACACATGTTATAAATGAACTAGAGTTCTTTCCCAAAAAAATGTGACTTCTTCATGGTCCCCGCATTAACGTCGCCTACATCCATCCAGCTTGTCAATTGAATATCTTTATGGGTCTGTTTCTGTAAATCAAGCAACCCATTCGGTGATGTAGACATTCTTTCGATGTCTCTAGCAAAGCAACTTCTTCTGTAAACCAAAAAATGGACGAAATTAACTTGTATTCAAAAACCTACTGCCATATATATTATTGTTAAATACCATTCAACATTATCCTGTATATACAAATACCTACTGTATGAATTAGGAGGAAAGTTTGATGGCTGGAATTTTGAAACATAATTAATATAAACAACCTATCATCAGTTTATGAAAATCAAAGTTCCTTAAACTAAATTTGCATTAGAGAAAACCTTTTAAATCAATTGAAAGTTTCTTATTTTAAAATTTGCAGGTTCGTTAATTTTAATTTACATAAAAGAAATCCCTTTTACCACACAAATGTAACATAAAAGAAATCCCTTCGCCTACCACCTTCAAACTTCTTCTCTCTCACACAATTGTATGTGTGTTCTTGGTGTTTATAGATGAACATGATGAAGATTGTTGTTTCTCTCTCTATTCTCTCTCTAAAACAACAAATTCATCTCTCTAAAAACCTTCATCTTACCGTCATTATCTCTCTAAAACAATAATCTTCAAATGAAGATCTGACCATCTTTAGAGTTTTTGAAATGATTTTCAGACCACATGATGCTGAAATTATCTTTAAATGAAGATTTTGGTTCAGCGGAATAGCTGGTTGTAGCCATTGCCAAATACACAAGCATGCACCAGATCACCATTGAAGGATCACCATTGAAGACCATGAAGCTTTTCTTTTTCACATGATGAAGAAAGAGGAGAGAGATAATAGTGTTTTGAAAGATCTGACTAGAAGAAAGAGTAGAGAGATGATGATACTAGTACTACACAAGTGGGGTTTGTCATTTCTAATGCCAAAAAGTCTTTTTGTTCTACCAGAAATGCCCTTCTTTGATTATATTTAAATCTAATATACACACAAAATAGGAGAGCCATAGATCTTCTTGGATGAAAGACAATCAATGGATGAGAATGGTTTTCAGGGTTTTCTAAAAAAGATGGGGTTTTCCATGTAACCCAACCCTAGGTTGATATATATAATATTGCACCGTGTCAGTTGAGTTAACTCCTAATATTTATTGTTGCGGGAAAAAGGTTGTTTATGGTAAACCTTGAAACAAGATGGTTATCAGTCGTGTTCATGGCCAAACTTTTTGGAGTAAAGTATACGAATACGATACGATAATCTGTGTTGTCGATTAAAATTTTGGATTTGGTTTCTAGATTTTTAAAAGTACACAAATGATCTTTGTGGTTTACACTTTGTAACTCAGTTAGTCCTAAACTTTTGCCAAAAGTACATGGATGGTCCCTATGGTTTGCACTTTGTAACACATTTAGTCCCTAACTTGGACCTGCTGAAACCTTTAGATTTGTTAGTGGGGGGATTAAGTGCGTTACAAAATGCAAACCACTGGGACGGACCGTTTACGTTTAAAAAGATAGGGACTAAATCCAAAATTTTGGTTAACCACTTGGTTGTGGAAAAGTAAATGGTCAATCGGCTTATAAAGGCTCGGACCAGGTTAGTCGGTCTGGTTTGCAGTTTAGACGAAAGGCCAACCGTCAAAATTGGACAGACGGGCAATGCTTAGAAAAATTATTTTCAAATACCTTTTAGTAGGGTTGTCAAGATTATCTTTGTGTGTGATTAATTGTGTAATTTATCTTTTATCTTTATGAGGTGTCAAGTTTCTTATAAAGAATATCAGGATTCAAACAATTTTAAAGTAGAAAATCTTATTTTACATGAAAAATTATATATCCTTTATATTTCATGATAATAAATGCAAGATCTAGCATATACTATTGTGTGTAGTGTGCGTAGCATTTCACATAGTTAAGGTTATACGTTATGGTTTATTTTTTAACTGCTACGTAAAAAATGACTATCACATTTCTGTCACACCAATAATCACTTTCACTCACTTTTTTTCATTGCATCCTATTTTTATTTCACAACTTTTTTACACCCATTAAAATAATATAAAAATCTAAAAAAAAAGAAAGAATGCATTTGATTGGTTGATTCTTGATGGGCATGAGGCCCACCAACGCCTCTTCCCCTTTTACAAGCGTTACCCAGCCCACGCCCCACACCCTTTAACCTTCGTTCAATCATTCACGCCCCAATTGGCGGCGTTTAAGGCCTGTTAACGCCCAACAAAAAATCCACATCAAGCTTATAATCCTTTCTAACATTAATGAAAAGAAAAGAAAAGCGTTAGTAAGGTTTGGTTTTGTTAGGTCCGAGTTTACAAGGTTTGTGATTATAAAACAGTTAAGACCAAAACAATATTGAATTGTACAGAAAAAGATAAATAATCACAAACGAGAAGTCCTCATCAACAATTGTTTTTTTATTAATAATCCAAATGATTACATATGTTTTACAAAATATTGACTCTACATACTACCCCTCAGCCGATGTAGTATGTTGGAATTGCAATGAAGTAGGACACTTTAAGAATCAGTGTTCGAAACAGAAGAAATAAACAAACTCTGAAGGAAGCCACAGTGATGATGATGCATTAGTATGTAGTGAGGAGAGTAGCGTGGATTCCTGGGTCATGGATTCTGGTGCTTTATTTCACGCTACCCACAACAGTGAAGCACTGCGGAATCTGAAAGAAGGTGAATTTGGAAAGGTAAAATTGGCGAATGATGAGTGATATGCACCAAATGCAACATATACATTATATCAAATAAGGTATAAAATCAACCCTTTTATATACTAACGTTGGAAAATGCGTTTCTTTGTATACTTTTAATTTTCAGGATTAAAAGAACTTAAATGTACAAAAGGAACAAATTAACAACAAAACCAACATAAATACAAAAGAAGAAAAGTTAATACATCATACCGACCATCCGAGCTTCACCCCAAGACAAAAAACAACAAATCAGAAGACAAGCACGGGGCCCTGCCACCAAGGCATGGGCCCCCCGTGCCTCTATTATGCAGAAAACAATTTTGTTTCTAGACCTGTCACACGGGGTCGTGTCTCTTAGGCACGCCCTGTGCCCACCTTCTAAAAATATTTTCATTACGGACACTTTTTACACGAGGCCGTGTCTACTTAGCACCCCCCATGTCTGCCTTTTGAAAATTTTCACAGAAATCACGTTACTGGCACTTTTACACGGGGCTGTGCCCACCTAGCACGCCCCCCTTGTCCAGTACCTATTTTTTGAAAAAAAAATTGTTGTTTTTAACCCACATTTACACATTTAATCAAATTTAACCCATTTTGGGCACATTAAGGGCAATGTGTAATTTAAGTATGGAAGAGAACTTGAATTGTTTGTCCTAAAACGTGCCTTATACAAAACTCTACTTGGAACCGCTAAAACACCCCAAATCTTTTCAAAATATTTTTTTATTATTTTGTCTTGTTTTTAGTTTAAGTTAGAAAACCAAGTTCTAAAAAATTTTGTTTTTATAACTTTACAACCGATAGCCCGTGATAAAAAAGAACAATATAAGAAAAAATTATAAAAAGGCATGACAGTCTTTTTAAAATTTGATTGTATATATATATATATAGGGGAAGGTTCAAATGAAAACCACTAGTTAACGCGAAAACTCGAAAACTAACTAAAAAAAAGCCTAAAAAACACACAAATTTTTTTTTTTTTTTTTTGCAAACCAAATTTCGCAGGTTTTTTTTATATAAAAAAAAAAAATTTCAAAAAAAAAAAAAAAATTTTTTTTTTGTGTAGTGCACGTATGTGTACTACACATGTGTATTATTACACATGTGCACTACACACATTTTTTTTTTTTTTGAAAAAAAGTTTTTTTTATATATAAAAACCAGCGATTTTTATTAAAAAAATTGAAAAAAAAAAAAAATTTTTTTTTGTGTGTTTTTTAGGCTTTTTTTAGTTAGTTTTCGAGTTTTCGCGTTAAAAGTGGTTTTCATTTGAACCATTCCATATATATATATATATATATATATATATATTCACACTTTTTACCTTATTCCCACAATTTTGAGTTTTGAACCTTTAACGAGAATTCAATATCATATCTTTACTAAATGCACACTTTTCATTTCTTGTGTGATACCCCTTATTGTTCTTACAAGCCTAGAACTTGACAAGACAATACATTCCTGGTCCTCACCGACTAATCAAAGTAAATAAATGATTGAGGTATTAGGACTATAAACTCTTTTTCGTTTCAACCTTATTTTCTCTTTTTATCTCCCCAAAACAAAAATTCCTTTAGTCAACCCTTTTGAGCCTAAAACCTTTCATTTCAAAACCCGCAAAATACTAAACCTTTTATTTTAGTAAAATTTGGTTCTTTTGAAATGTATAAAATATGCGAGTTAGCTATCTCTTGAATATTATTCTATCAAAAAAAATCATTAGTTGCTTGAAATAAAAAAAGCAAATTTATTGTTTATAAGTCTTTGGTTTATATCTAAGTCACAAATAAACGATTTTTCAAAAAGGAAACCGACATTTTATGCCTTTAGCCACTTTCCAAATAAAAATCCCTACCCCTAGCCAAAACCAACTATTTTTAAAGTCCTCTTGATATTTACAAAGAATATGTCAAAAAGGAGGAGGTTTGATTACTTGTCAAGCATATGGTAGGAGTAAGTTTCATACCGGGATGGAGCGATTCACTTATACATCTTTGGCCGAGTGTTGAGTGATCACCTGTGAGGTGTATGGATTTGTATATAGATTAATGAATTTTTAAAAGGGCATGTTATGCCTAAAAATATTTATTTTTCTTAAAAAGAGTTCTAAATAAATCATTTTGAATAGGATTGTAAATGAAATAAAAACAAGAATAAAAAGAACTTGGATTCCCAACACTCTAAAACAAGACCCAAAAAACTTCTTCTCTACCTATTGCATTTGGGTGTGTAAGCAATATTAAAGAATTTTGCATGAGGACAAGAAAAGATTCAAGTGTGGGGGTATTTGATATGCACCAAATGCAACATATAAATTATATCAAATAAAGTATCAAATATGTACTAATGTTGGAAAAATGCGTTTCTTTGTATACTTTTGATTTTCAGGATTAAAAGAGCTTAAATGTACAAAAATAACAAATTAACAACACAAACCAACATAAATACAAAAGAAAAAAAGTTGATACATCATACCGACCCTTCGAGCTTCACCCCAAGACCAAAAAACAACAAATCAGAAGACAAGCACGGGGCCATGCCACCACGGCATGGGGTCGTGCCCCACTCCAGATTCCAAGAAGGAAAAGACAAACAGAAGTAGACAAGAGACACGGGCCGTGGTCAATTCCTAGATATGCAAAATCTTCAATAGTACAACAAGTACAAGGCCATGGGACCGTGCCGTTGACACATGGGGCCGTGTGAGCATACGGACTGACACAACTCATTAAATGAAGACAGAGAAGAAGGAGACACAAGGTCGTGCCCTGCAGGCACAGGTCCGTGTAAAAGTCTATTTCCAGCTATAAATAAGGGTGCTTGGTTCAATTGCCACCACTCCACCACCACAATACCACCATCATCCACCACATTCCTCCATCATCCATCTTTAGATTGTGTAGTAGTCTCGGGATCCAAGATTGATCATAAGAGTTTTTATCAAAAAGGCCATGCTTGGCTAATCTCTTACATCACTTTGTGAAGATAAGTCTTTTATGTATTACTTTTGATTTCCAAGCTTTGGTTAACTTTTTAATTGGGTATGTATTAATGACTTTAATAACTAGTTTTTTATATTGAAAGTGAACTTTATTCTATCATATCTTCATGTTTTGTTGATTCACTCATTCGTTTCTTTACGGTCTATATAAAGCGCATTCATTGCTTGGAAAGGGGCTAGAAGAGTGGTTTGGGTAAAGTTCTTGCCTCGCTCAGTGTATAGATCCTGCGAGGACTTGATTCAAGCTTATTTGGACTTCCTTTGAGGCAGATAGCATCAAATCCGGGGAAGTAAAAACGGCTTGAATCCCTAATAAATAAACTACTATTAAAACTTTAAACCAGCCTTGCGGGACTGTATCCATGCTGACCAGGCCAATATGGCCGAGGGTAGCGTTGCCTCCAAAAGAGGGACATGCCACATTTTGCATTAATAACTTACTTAATTATCTTCCAATATTCCGGCCTTACGGGACTGTATCCTTGCTGACTCAGACCAATATGGCCGAGGGTAGCGTTGCCTCCAAAAGAGGGACATGCTACTATAACTTAAATAATCTCTTACAAAATCCAAAGTGCGAAAATCATCAAAGGATATGTAAAAGATGAGTCAGAACCAATTGATTCTATCTTGTCTATGTGTTTCTTTTATTATTTTAGTTTCTTTCTTTAATTTTAATTACAAAAAAAAACCTTTTCTCAAAATTTGGTTAGATTAGACGTTGGCGATATTCCAGTATTAAAAGCTCTTGTGTCCTTGGACAACTTCGGTATCTTACCATCACTATACTATGTCAGCGATGGATGAACTTGCTCTGGCGTGTTGTGGAGAGTAATAGTGTTATATCCTGTTTTATAAATTTAAAGCTTGATAAACGAGTAAAAGTGCTTAAATATATATTAAAAATATCACACTCGCACCACGTCAATGAGGTACTTGATGTTACGGGCATGGGTGACATTATTTTAAAGACTTCAGTCGGTCGTGGACTTTAAAAGATGTCAGAGTTATTCCAGGTTTGAAGAGGTTGTTGATTTTAGTCAGTCAGTTGGATGATCAGGAATATGAAGTTAAGTTCGGGAATGGACAGTGGAAGGATGTCATAGGGAATAAGCTCATGGCTCGTGGAAAGAAAAGAGGCTCATTATACATGGTCAGTATACCATCAGATGGAAGTGACGTTCCAGTTCTGAAGAAAAATAAAGTCGAGTTCACAGAATCTCGCGGACAAAAGAGGGTTTTCTTTGCAAGAGAGAAACTTAGAGTCACAGGGAAGATTCAGGATGAACAAGCTTGGAAGGTCAAACCAGTTTGGGGACATCATGACAGTGAGTGCACAAGGCGTGTTTCAGTTACAGTTTCAGGGCGATAGTGGGTTAAAAAAACCATAATTCCAGATGGAAAAGTCTCTCCAGAGAATCTCTTGCTAGTTATTGGAGAGTGTGTGTTCTAAAGATTTCTCAGGATTTGGCAGTTCGTTTAAGTGGGAGCTGGTAGGGACATAGAATGAGTTATATGTTGTGATTGATGAGTTGAGGCTTAGTGGGAGCTTCAAGATGTACAATGTGGCTTCAGGTTAATTGTTAAGAAGGCTGCTGCAAGTAGGTGGTAAAGGAAGATTACAAGATGTACATATGTTGAAGACTATTGGGCATTGTTTAAGCCTCCAAGTGGGATATTGTTGGGCAAATTGGTGTGGAGGCCCGATCAAGGGAGGGCGGTCGGCCCTAGCTTTGGGTCGGCCCACACGTCTTTATTTGGTAGTTAAATTAGGGTTTTAATTTAGCTGGCCCTAGTTATCTCTATGTGGGCTTGGGCCTAACTTGGGGATCAAGTTTACTAACCCTAGATTAGTCTCTTTATATTGATATCATTGTACTTGTAATTCCTTGAGCACCTGAATAATAAGGAAACCCTAGTTGCAGCACAGTGGACGTAGTTCAGCTGACCGAACCACTTTAAATCTTCTTGTCATTTACTGCTTTCGTATGTGTATGTTCAGTTTCGTGTGTGTGTTCAATCCTAACGATCCTAACAATCTTGTATATGATCTCTTGGGCAAACATGAAAAGCTTATGTCTCTACTGCTTCTTCAGCACCATAAGTAACACCCCAAAGCCCTGTTGCCAAACCACCTGTTATGTCCACATAAAACAATACCTTGATGGGCTGATAATCAGTTGGTTCATATTTGTTCCTGGTAGTTGCGGTTAGGTCTTTATGATTAGAAAAATTCCTAGGCGATGGAGGTCCACGTAGGTGCAATGGGGATCCACATAGATCTTTGTTCCCAGCATATATTGATGGATTGAGGAGGGTCTGCAATTTATTTCCTGTTGGAATTCATCCTGATAAGTTGTTTTTTTTTTTGACAAATTCAAATGGTTCAAAAAGGTCAAAGATGCCATGCTTGGAGGGAACATCCCACCCAACTCGTTTCCGGATAAATTGAGAGAATTAACGCTGTCATGTTTCCTATGTTGTATGGAATCTCTCCACTAAGATGATTGTTGGACAAATTGAGACCCACCAATGTAACAAGTGAAGTTAGCTCTCTAGGAATTTCTCCGATAGGCTTATTACTTGAAAGGTCCATGTTAATGACAAACTACAGTGTTTTCGTATATGTAAGAGGAACACCATTCAGTACCTGAATCAAATACTCATCAGATTCTTGAGGTCCAAAAGGATCAAGAGGTTTAGTTATGGCAAACAAATTTCCTAAACATTGAGGGATGGTTCCTCTTAAGTTGGTGTGCGCAACATCCAAAATTTGAAGGTACGTATTTGTGCACAGAGATAGAGGAATTCCTTTAGTGAAGTTATGTTTGTGTAACCTAAAAATCACCAATGATGTAAGACTTTCTCCTATCCATTATGGTAATTTTCCGCAAAATCCATTATCACCCAAGTCTAAGATGCCCAACTCACTTAATGTCCATAATTCTCAAGGAACTTCACCACGAAACTTATTTTTATTCAAGTTTAACAATCCTAGTGACGAAATGTTCCCTAAAAAAATTGGAATGGTGCCACACGAGCGCATTTGAGCTTAACATCGTGACTAACAAATTTTTAAGATTCTTAAAACTATTGGGAATTTTTCTAGTTAACCTATTTTTAGAAAGATTAAGATATTACAAATCTGTCCTCTTGCACAATGACCTTGGAATTGACTCATTGAAAATATTATTGTGCATAAATAATGCTCGAAGCTCATCCCCATGATAGGTTCCCCTAATAGGAAGGTTGCTCAAAGGTCCACTGAGGTTGTTGTGAGAGAGATTTATCTAAGGAATGATTGACATATTTCTCAACCATGTGGGTAGAGGTCCAGAAATGGCTGCTCTAGATAACCCTAAACTATGAAGTTTCCTCTGATTTCGAAGCCACTGTGGAAATTTGTTTTGCAAGAACTGAGATCAACCTTGATTAATTGAAATGGAGGTAGCCACTCACGTGAAATATTGAATGTCAACTTACTGTTAGAAGCTGCATTCAAGTATTTCAGCATTGAAAGGTTAGCAAAAATGGGCTTAAAAAACTACTCCCTCCAAAGAATTGTTAGAGACATCAAGAAGATGGAGTTTAGAAAGTTGCCCAACTGAAACTGGAATAGTCCCACTTAAGAAATTTGAAGACGTTGAAAATGATTGTAACAAAACAAGTCTTCCTAGAGTTTGAGGGATGCGGGTTGAGAGATTGAACCCTTAACTGATTGTTATTTAGAAACAAATGTGTTAAAGTTGCCAATCTTCCAAGTTGAGAGATTGAACCGTTCAGTTAATTATAAGAAAGGTCATGACTCTTTAGACTAGCAAGGTTTCCAATGCTTAGAGGAATAATACCATGAAATTCTGCATTAGAGAGATTGAGGTGAATCAACTGTTTCAAGGATCCAATGAACTCGGGGATCCTGCTTCCTTGAAAATTAATTTTACTCAAGTCCAAGTATTTTAAATGCCTCAGTTCTCCTAAAGAAGTGCTCACCTCATTACCATATAAGCGGTCACCATCAATAGGATAACCTCCAGGATAAAAAAAGACTTTCAACATTTCCAGTGACACCATCGCACAAGACTCCAACCCAGTTGCAACAATCATTACCAACCCATGATGACAAGATTTCCTATTCATCATTAAGACTGTGGTTGAACTTGAGAAGGGCTAATCGCTCATGCTCATGTAAGATTAAATATATTATAATATGATATTTAATCTTGTAGCCATATAATCATTTATATTATATAGATCAAAATATATTAAAACCTATTTTATAATTAGTTGGTAATTGTTGATGGACCATATTACCCTTATTAACTAATTATGTTTCCTCTTGAGTGTATATATAAGGAGATAACTAGAGAGCTAAAGGGTTAGACAATTATCATAACATCATAATCATCAAAATCGTCCCAACCATCTCTCTCTCCACAACCGAATTCAAACCCTAGAGTTCGGCTATCACCATCATAATTTTACACCCTAAGGAGGAACCAGATCATCCTGACAAATATGTCAAACTCAATGTCTGCATCTCTGACTAGATTCTCTGCTGGCCTGTCTGCTATCACAGGTATTTCTTTATGTTTTCCACATGTTTAAACAGAACAGAACAACATGTGGTATCAGAGCATATGTTGATAAATCAGTTCTGTTTTCGTATCCATTATTCTGGGATTAAAATCTGGAAAACAGAATTTTGAAAACCTAATAATAATCCGAAATCACATAACTTAAAATTCGGATCTAATGTTTTAATGGTTAATCAATATTCCGAAATCAAATGGGTAAAGTTACTGTTCGAAATCATTATAATGAACTAAAAATCCTAGATTTCGGATTCTAGATTTAAGTTTATATTTTAGGGTTCATCACATGTTCTTATAAAATTCAAAAAACTCTTATATTTTGGAATGAAATTCGGATTATTGGGTGTTTTTCCTGGTTTTAACATGTTTTTATCATATAAAATTTTCGAAATCTGTTATAATCATTAATGGATATTATTTTCGAAATAATTAGATAAATCTAATCAACATCAAAGCAGGAAACTTAATCCAATAATCCCTAAAAATTTGGATTTCCAAACTTATCACAACTAACAACTATTGATAAGATGATTTCGAGCCTTGGAGAACAAGTTTTTGAGATCCATAAGCGATTTCGAGATAAACATAGAACTCTAAATCTCATTAAAACTACAAATCTTATTATTTTTGAAATAAAGATTCGGACTAAGATTCGTACTCGAAATCTCATTAAAATTTAGAGATTAAAAGGCTACTTGAAATCTCACTCGAAATCTCAAGTGAAGTCAAGATTTCATAATTAAGTATAGATCTCACTCAAAATCTCAAATGAACTTGAGATTCCATAACAAAGTCGAAATCTCTCGAAAGCTAACATGTTCTCGAAATCTCATTACTTTATTAGGCTGTTAATGTGAACTAATAGGTGGTTTGCTATTAAATACTTGGTTTGGTAAATACTTAATTAATCAGAATTAGATAATTTTTCACAAACCAAAATAGCTTAACTTGAATGAGCTTCTGATGTATCACTTCTACCCAAAGGTGATTTGATACATCTATTTATTGTTCAAGTATCATAGAAGCTATGTTAATTATGCATTACAAACGTGAATGTCTTATTTCTGGCCAAAGCTTCTTTAATTCATTCATGTCTAGCATACTTAAAAAGTGCATGACTAAGGTGATTGTCTCATTTCTGGCCAAAGCTGATTTGTCACAATTACTTTGCACACATACTTAGATGATTACACTTCTGCCCAAAGGTGATTTGTCTTCATTTAAGTAGAAATTTTAACTTAGTCTATTATTTTGATGTTAGTTATAGACAATATCACAACTTCATAATCAAAATGGTCATTATTTATGCCTGCCTTAGTATAACATGCCCTTAGATCATATTAAGACTTCTTTCTTGGTATCGTAATTCACTTATTTTACTTCCACTCTCAGCACCCAGTTGCGGGATTCCGCCATTGACTGGTGATAACTTTGCTGCCTGGAAGGAATCTCTCATGCTTACTCTTGCTTTGCTGGACTTTGATTATGCTTTAAAGGAGAATAAGCCAGCAGAGCTTACTCCTCAAAGTACTGCTGTTGAGCAGATGACTCATGAAAAATGGACTAGGTGTAACTGCATGTCTCTCATGTATATGAAGCAGTCCATAAGTAATGCGATTAGAGGAGCCATTCCTGATTCTGATGACGCTAAAGCCTACTTGGCTTCCGTGGAGGAGCAGTTCAAGGGAATGTCTAAAGCACATGCTAGTACTTTAATCCTCACTCTAGTGACTACTAAGTATGATGAGAGGAGCGGCATTCGCAAACACATCATGATGATGAACGACATGGCCCATAAGCTGAAGGGATTAGACATGTAGATCAGTGATGGTTTTCTTGTTCACTTCATCATAACTTCGCTTCCTTCATCCTATGAAGAACTCAAGATCAATTACAACACTCAGAAGGACAAATGAACGATGAGTGAGCTGATCGTTATGTACGTGTATGAGGAAGAGCGTATGAAGATGGATCGCACTACTGATGTTGCAAACTTCACCACCTCCAACTCTAAGAAGAGTAAGAACAATTATCCAATAAGGGATGCTTCTAAGGTCCAAAGGCCCAATCCTAATACAAGCGCACCTTCCAGCTCTAAGAACTCCTTAGGCAAACCATAATGCAAGTTCTGTAAAAAGACAGGACATAAGCAGAAGGAATGCCCTGACTTTAAAGAGTGGCTGGCTAAGAAAGGTAACTATTTTTTCATGTTACTTGAGTCCTATAATTTAAATGTTCCTGCTAATTCTTGGTGGTTTGATTCTGGTTCTATGGTTCATGTAACCAATTCTACTCAGGGATTCCTTTCAATCCGGAAGCTGGGAAGAAACCAAAGAACACTTAAAGTTGGGGATGATTGGGAATTAGAAGTGAAGGCCATATGAACATTACAATTATTTATGAAAACTGGTTTATGCATTAAAGTTTATGATACCTTATATGTTCCTAAGGTAACTCGAAACCTTGTATCAGGACCAAAGTTAGACATAGACGATTTTGTTGTTTCCCATGGTCATCGCAAACTCTCTATTCTCTATGATTCTGTTGTTTATGGTACTAGCATTTTGGATGGTGGTCTCTATAGATTAGAACTAGATGATGATTTTTCCAAATCTTTATTGTCATATAATATTAATGAATCACTCACAAAGATGAAACAGAAACAGGACTTAGAGACTTCATCCATGTTGTGGCATCAACGTTTAGGCCACATCCCAAGAGAACAATTAAATCGTCTCGTAAAGGATAAAGACTTACCTCCTCTCGATTTCACTGATTTTGGAACATGTGTCAAATGTCTTAAAGGTAAAATGACATTAGCGAATAAGAAAGGTGCCACTATGAGCTCTAATTTATTAGAACTCATTCACAAAAACATTAGTGGCCCCTACCAAATCGTTGGCATAACTGGAAATACTTCATTTATCACTTTCATTGATGATTATTCTCGTTACATGCACTTGTATCTCATTAAGGAAAAATCTGAATCTCTTACAACTTTTAAAGATTATAAAGCTGAAGTTGAAAAACAACTAGATCGTCAAATTAAAGTTATGAGATCAGATAGAGGCGGTGAATATTATGGAAGATATACTGATATGGGTCAAGCTCCTAGTCCATTTTATGAGTTTTGTAAGAGCCAGGGGATTGTAAACCAATATACCATTCCTGGTACACCACAGCAGAACGGTGTCGCTGAACGTAGAAACCGTACCCTTATGAACATGGTGCACAGTATGTTAGCCAATACTAATTTACCATTATTCCTCTAGACTGAAGCGTTAAAAGCAGTTCTTCATATACTCAATAGATTTCCTTCTAAGTCTGTCCTTAAAACTTCTTATGAACTTTGGACATGAAGGAAACCGAGTCTTAAATATATGAAAGTATGGGGCTGCATTGCTGAAGCAAAACTTTATAATCCTTTCCTAAGGAAACTTGACCCTAAAATAGTTACCTGTTACTTTATCGGGTATCCTGATCACTCAAAGGTTATCGTTTCTATTGTCCTTCCCATGTCACCCATATTGTTAAAACCAAGCGTGCTGCGTTCCTAGAGGATTTCAAGGTCAGTGGGAGCAGTACCAAACCTTACGAAGAATTGCAAGAAGTACAAGACGTGGGGGGGGGGGGGAGACTCGTCGCTTACCATTACTCCATTTACTCCTCTTGTACCCAATGCAACAACTGCACCTGAAGCTACTGCACCAAATCTACCTCCACAATCAGAACCCATTATACCTCATTTTGAAGGCACATCAAATGCTCAAAACCAAGACAATGCTGAACCTGATAATCAACTCAGGAGGTCATCTTGGCCCAGAAGGCCTACTAATTGGGATGATTATGTTACCTACCTGACTGAAATGGATGCCGAAAAGCTCAATGATCTTATCTCTTATAATGAAGCCATTAGCAGTGATCAGTCTTCCAAATGAAATAAAGCAATGATTGATGAGCTTGAATCCATGAAGAAAAATAACATTTGAGATTTTGTAGAATTAACCAACGGTTTCAAACCCGTAGGATGTAAATGGGTATTCAAAAGAAAACTGGATCCAAATGGGAATGTTGAATGCTACAAAGCGAGATTGGTTGCAAAGGGCTACACTCAGAAAGAGGGAATTGATTATCAAGAGACGTTTCCCCTGTCTCATGTAAAGATTCATTAAGGATCGTTATGGCCCTAGTAGCTCATTTTGATTTAGAGTTGCATCAGATGGACGCCAAAACCGTTTTCTTTAATGGAGACTTAGACAAAGATGTTTACATGAAACAACCTGAAGGCTTTAAACCTGAAGGTCAGGAGCATCTAGTCTGTAAGTTGAAGAAATCCATTTATGGGTTAAAACAAGCATCACGCCAATGGTATCTCAAGTTTGATGAAGTCATGAAGAAACAAGGTTTTATAAAGAATCAAGTGGATCAATGCACCTACCTCAAGATGAGTGGGAGCAACTTTACTATACTTGTCCTTTACATAGATGATATTCTATTGGCAAGTAATAGTTTAGACATGTTGCATGAGTCAAAGCGGTTACTCTTGCATAACTTCGACATGAAGGATCTCAGAGAAGCTTCTTACGTCATTGGCATCGAAATTCACCGAGATAGACCCAAAGGGATCTTAGGATTGTCTCAAAAGGCTTACATAGATCGTGTCCTTACATGTTACAACATGCAACAGCGCAAACCCTCAGTCGCTCCAGTAATTAAGGGAGATGTTTTCGGTTCATTCCAATGTCCGACAACAGTGGTTGAAAAGGAGCAAATGAGCAAGATACCTTAAGCGTCAGTAGTCAGGAGCCTGATGTATGCTCAAGTCTGTACTCGCCTAGATATCGCTTATATTGCTGGAATGCTAGGCCGTTATCAGTCTAATCCTGGCCTAGATCACTGGAAAATAGCTAAGAAAGTACTTCGATATCTGCAAGGAATGAAAGACTATAAACTGACTTATAGAAGAAGTGATCATTTATAAGTGGTAGGATATTCTGATTCTGACTTTTCCAAATGCAAAGATGACAAGAAATCCAACTCGGGCTATATATTTATGTTAGCAGGTGGACCTATCTCATGGAAGAGTCATAAAAAACAGTTAACCACAATTTCCACTATGATGGTAGATACATTGCTGTTTATAATGCAACCTGTCATGGAATGTTGCTTAGGAATCTGATCACTGGAATCAAAATCATTAATTCTATTTCTAGACCATTGAAGCTTTATTGTGATAACTCAGCTGCCGTTAGTTTCTCGAAAAGTAACAGTTCGAGTGGAGCTGGTTATATCTTGATACAAAGTATTTGTTCGTACGTGAACGAGTTGAGGAAAATAATCTTTGTATTGAGTATATTTGTATTAAAGACATGCTTGCGGATCTAATGACTAAAGGTCCCCCACCTAAAGTTTTCGAAGAACATGTTTCGAATATGGAATTTACTAAAGACCTAATTTAATAGCATATTGTACTTATGTTTTAATTAATGAAATTTCCTCAGTTTGATTTTGTATGTCACACGTTCTGCCGGTATAATGATATATAGACAAATATGAATACAAATCAAACGCTAAAGGGCTTATGCGTATTTTGATCATAACTGTTAGGTTTTGAATTGAGGTTGTTGTATGACTAATGGGGGTCCTAGGTCGCATAATGATTCAACGGCTGTATTTCTCTGCTACGGTTCTTGGTTTATAGCTAAAATGAGTGTTAACTCCTGATCAGGAATATCTAATACTCATGATAAATGATTATTCGGCTAAGTGGGAGAATGTAAGATTAAATATATTATAATATGATATTTAATCTTGTAGCCATATAATCATTTATATTATATAGATCAAAATATATTAAAAGCTATTATATAATTAGTTGGTAATTGTTGATGGACCATATTACCCTTATTAACTAATTAGGTTTCCTTTTGGGTGTTGTTGATACAACAAATGCAAGACCAACGGTGGTAGCTGGACTGGCTAGGCAGAATGGTTGAAGGGTTCAACCTTGCCTAACGCAGGTCGTGGGGTCCCCCCACGTTTGCGAGACGTGGAAGGAGGTTTACTAGTTTATTGTTGTTCTTTGCTATGGATCCTCCTCTGAATTGTACTCAGATTCGGAAGTGGAAGCAAAGGGAATGTGTGTGTTGGATGTGAAAGGGAATGACTTGTGTGAAACAAGCATTCGATGTGAATGACCAGAGATTAGAGAATCAGTGCTGGTCAGGAGATGTTTTTCTGAGGTAAATGAAGTGTCAATATATAAGGGAAGACATCTCCCGAAGTGGAATGTGTTAGACTAGTAACCTTGCTTGCAGTTGAGGGTTTCCCCTTTCGGGGGTTGAAGGCTTTTGTCCCCCGGATAATAGTGTGTATTGTGCAGACCTGCTTTGCTTTTGCGGCTATGGGTTGGTGAAGCGATCTCCAGATGTGACCGGCCACTGTTTCCGCATTGCTTTTCCCAACTCACAGCTTTTCAACCGTTGAACCGTTTAACCTTTTGAGCGTTTACATATTTAATCATTTTATTTAGTCTTGAGCTACCCCCGTCATCAGCCCCCCAAGTCAGAGGCTTTTGGGTGATAAGCTCAAAGACTTCTGACTTTTATGTACGTATTTTATTGCCTGAAGGTTTCGAGGGTTCGTTGCTTGAAAACTTGAAAGGTTGACGGCAGTTAATGTTTTGAATTTGAATTTTAAATAACTGACAATTGATTTGATTGATGGATGGCAGTTGATAGGGTGGCGGTTTTTGCAGGAGTTACTGTTTTGCCATTATTACCCCTATTGTAGGCTTATACTTATTTTATATTTCCAAACTTATCCATTTGTTTCATAATTTTTTGAAGTGTCTCGCCATTTTCTCCTTCTTCTAAGGTTAGTTCCGGTTTCTTTACATCTTGCATTCTTCATTTTCTGTTTTCAAAAAATGGGTGCTCGTAAGGACTTAGCAAGATCTTTTTCCCGGTTAACACAAGAGGAGGTAGATTTATTTTGTATGGAATATGGTATTGATAGGAAGTTTAACCCCACTGCCCCTGCTTGTGATGTTCCCGTTGATAAACCACCTTCTGGTTCGATTGCCCTTTATTGTAGTCATTTTGAGTTCTCAAACCTTCGTTATCCCTTTTCGTTTTTTGTTTTGAACTTGTTGGAGTATTATCGGGTTTCTTTTGGGCAAGTTCATCCAAAGGGGATGGCTAGGGTTTTGCATTTTGAGGTTTTGTGTCGTGCTCTTGGGTATGATCCTTCCCTTTTACTCTTTCGCCGGTTTTTTCGCTTGGCTAAGAATGGCGATTGGTTTACTTTTGAAACAACCAAAGTTGATACCTGCCTTATTTCGTCGATGGTTACTACGCTTGGGGCTTGGAAAGACCGCTTTTTCTGGGTTTCCGATACTGTTCTCCCCTTTAAAATGGTGTGGAGGAATCCGGATGCTGTTCTCAATGATCCGGAACCTTTCGAGTCTGAATTGAATGCTGTTTTTCTCAATGCCATCCGGGGGTGCCCTTTGAGGGTTCGTCCCTTTCCTGAACACTTACTAGTTCTATTAGGGGTTAGTAAAATTTGGGGGAATGTTGATCGGGATCCAGTTCTTATGAGGAGTGGAATGGGTATGCATTTTCCTTTTTTGTCCTCTTTATGTTTTTCTTAACCTATGACTTATGTGTTGTTGTTTTTTGCAGTCATGTCTGCTTTGGATTTTATTAAGAGTGACGACACTTCTGATGTTGTTTTTGAGGATGCTCCGTCTGTTCCTGGTGAGAATGTTGTGGTTAGAACTGCTGATCAAAGGTTTGAGGGCTCAGGTTATGTTAGTGCTGCTACTGCCAAGGGTTTTTCTAAGTCTAATGCTCCTAAATCTTCAACCCGCCGATCTTCTCGTCAGTTTTTGAAAGCTGGTCCTCAATCCACTTCTGCTGAACCAGTGGACTTGAGTGATGATATTGAAGTTTCGGAAGATCAAGGTGTTGAAGCAGGTGCTGAGAAGGATAAGGAATTGGTTGTCCATGGTAAAAAGGTTTCAGGCAAGAAGGTTGTTGCCACTCCTGTTCAGGAGTCTTCGAGCAGGGACGTTGAAGGGTTGGATCCGGAAGGGATTTATGTGCCTACTTGGTCGGTGAAGAATGATGACAGTTTCAAAGATGCTGCTGTTTGTGAGGATGTTCTGAGTCACATTGCTCCTCCCTCAGTGCACGAGACTATTGCTGGAATGGATGATGACCTGATGCTGTCCCGTATGATTTTGAGTACTTGCAACCTTGCTGCCATGCTTCCTCAAGGCATTGCCCGTTTTCGTCAAAGAATGCACGAATATGAAGAATTCTCCAAGAAGAAGGATAAAATGAAATCCTCCATGGCTGGGATGAAGAAGGAGATAGCTGGTTTTGCCGAGAAGGAAACAGCATGGGAGAAGAAGGTTAGTGATTTGAAAAAGATGCAAGAGATTGAGATGGGTGATTTGAAAAAGAGCTTCGAGGCTGATAGGTTGAAACTTAGGGCTGACCGGGAAGCTTTGTTTGTTCAGCAACAGGCTTTTGGTAAGGAGAAAGAGAGGTTGAAGGCTTCAGTTGCTCAGGCTACTGGGGATAACCAATGGCTCATTGAGCAGGGTTTCCATCAAGTGGTTACCTATCTGCTGCACTCCAAAGAGTTTAATTCTGCCCTTGGCGATGTTTATACTAAGCTGCTCAATTTAGGAAAACACCAAGGTCTTATTGCAGGTTATAAGCTCCATGAGTCCGGTCATCCTTTGGAGAAGTCACCTCTGTTTCGGCCCGAGGCTTCTGATGTTTTTAAATGCTCCGTTGAGCAAATGGAGAAGCTGACTTATCCTTACATCCATCAAGTTTCTGGTTGCTTTGGTAAGCCTCTTGCTGTGTTGCAGGGTTTGAAGCCGGAGGGCTTAAATGAGAAGGTCTGTGCTGAAATCCTGGGATCTCTTTCAAGGAAGAGGTCTTATTCGGGTGATAGTGACGATACCCTTTCAGGTCAGCCGGATGTTCCCAAGGATGTGAGTTTGGAGGCTTCGGCTGTTGGTGGTGATGGAGGTGTGAAGACTAAAAAGTTGAAGAAAATGAAGAAGGCCAAGGGCGAAGGTTCTGGAGTTTCCAAATCTGTTGATGCTTGATTCGTAGCTTTCTTAGCACTGAAAACAGTTTATGTTTTGTAATGTTAACTTGAACTATATTAGGTTATTAGGAACCCTTAAGGTTCCTGTTGGTTATGTTTTAAGGCCTTTGTGGCCGCTGGAACAGTAGTTTAAGCTTGCAAGTTATTAGGACTTGCTCTAACTTATGTTTGAAAGTCTTTTTGGGGCTTTCTTTTATATGATGTTATGTTTTAGCTATTTTCCATTTATTATGGTTTTATGCTTGTGCCTTTTTGGTCAAGGTAGTTCATTTGGCTTTTAACCGTCCAAGCCTTTTGGCTGTCTGTTAATAGGTTGAAGCCTTTAAGGTTTCGAGGTATTGCCCGGGTGGCTTGAAGCCTTGAAGGCTTCTTGGTTTTGCGTCCTGGCTTGGTTTGTACCTTTGTGATTTTTGTCCCATTGACTTTGTTCTTTTTTGGATTTGCTTTGTTCTTTTGTAACTTTGTCTTTGTCGAGTTTGTGCTGCCCTTATGTTTTTTATACCTAAAAGGGTCCAGTGCTGCAGACACTTAGCCTTGGCATTTTTAACAAGAAGAGATGGCACCTATCCTTTTAATTATTTCTTTTGGTTTTTTAGCCTTTTTGTAGACTATATTTCTAAGGCTTAGGGAGCATTTGGTGTAGGCTGCTTATACCCGTCTATGAGACAATTTTATTTTTCTTAACAAGTCTTATGGAGTTGTATTGAGTTAGGAACTCACCCCTTATATAGGCTCATTCAACCCTTGAACCTATTGAGCGATGTGGCCTGGGAGCTCATCCCCTTACATGGCCCTTGCCATGGAGTTTTTTGCTAGGTTCTCAACCTGATTTTGGGATATAAAGACAAGTTTGATAAAAACAACTTCATTCATTAAAGCAATACTTGCTTTTTACAAAAGGTATTCATAATCCTGCTTGAAATACATTTTGATACAAACCAAACTTTCCGTTTAAACATGGAACCTTTTCAGTGTTTTGCCGTTCCAATGCCTTGGAAGCCTTTTGCCTTCTGAATCAGCCAGCTTGTAGGATCCACCTTTGTTTGCTTCAAGTATGGTGTATGGGCCCTTCCATTTTGGGCCAAGTTTTCCTTGATTTTCTTTCTTGCTGGCTTCGTTGTTTCTGAGGACCAGGTCCCCTGGCTTGAAACGTTCGTTTTTGACTTTTTTGTTGTAGTAAGCTTCCATTTGTTGCTTGTATTTGGCTTCTTGAATTGCGGCTTGATCTCTTGCTTCCTCTAGGAGTTGTAAATTCAACATGGTCTTTTTTTGGTTTGTTTCGGGATCCATGTTGACAATTCTTTGGGTTACAACTCCTATTTCGGCAGGGATCACAGCTTCGGATCCAAATACCAAGCTGTAAGGTGTTTTCTTATGGCTTGTTTTTTCTGTTGTTCTAATTGCCCATAGGACACTAGGCAATTCTTCAAGCCAGTTGCTTTCGTATCTTCCCAATCTTGTCTTTATGCCTTCCACTATGCTTCTATTTGTTCTCTTAACCTGCCCGTTTGATTGCGGATAAGCCACTGAGCTGAAAACCTGATCGATTTTGTATTCTTTGCACCAAACGCTGAAAGGCTTCTCAGCAAATTGCCTTCTGTTGTCGGTGACAAGTACTCCTGGCAATCCATAACGGCAAATGATGTTTTCCCAGACAAAGTCAATGACTTGCTTTCCTGTGATCTTGGCAAGTGGCTTGACCTCGGGCCACTTGGTGAAATAGTCTACCGCCACCAGTAGGAATTTCACTCCCCCTTTGCTTGGGGGAAATGGACCAACAATGTCCATTCCCCACTTATGGAATGGCCAAGCCGAGGTTATTGGGACTAACTCATGCTTGGGACTTTTTGGGATTGGTGCATGGATCTGGCAGGCATCACATTTCTTCAATTCTTCAGCTGTGTCGCGATGCATTGAAGGCCAGAAATATCCGAGGTTCATGAGCTTTGCAACTACCGACCTAGCTCCAAAGTGAGCTCCGCATACACCTTCATGAATTTCCTTGATCAAATATTTACTTTGCTCGGGACCGACACATCTTAGCAAGGGAGCAAGGTAACCCTTTTTGTAAAGGGTTTCTCCTTGTAGTATGTATTGCCTTGCCTTGAATTCAACCCTTTTGGCTTCCACTTGATCATTGGGTAATTCACCATTTTTGAGGAACTTTCTTATGGGAGTCATCCAGTTTGGTTCTTCTTCGGTAACCACATCTTGAACCTCCAATTCATTAATGGATGGGGCCTTCAACACTTCTACCAGTACCTTCTTGGTGAGGTGGGCAAAAGTGAGAGATGCAAGCTTACTTAGGGCATCAGCCTTTTTGTTTTGAGATCTGGGGATCTGTTTGATGTTGCATGCTTGGAAGGTACTCATCAGTTCCTTGGATTTTTCTCTATATTTTTTCATGTTGGGCTCTTTAGCTATGTAGCTGTCATTCACTTGGCTTGAGACCAGCAACGAATCCGTGAATACTTCAAGCTTTTCAACCTTCATTTCTTTGGCCAGCCTTAGGCCGGCTATTAGTGCTTCGTATTCAGCCTCGTTATTGGTGGTCTGAAAATCAAAACGAAGAGCATATGTGAATTCCAAACCTTTTGGGTTGATCAAAATTAATCCAGCCCCTGACCCTTCAACGCTTGAAGCCCCGTCGGTAAAAAGCTTCCAGGCTTCAGGGTTGGAAGGTTCAGTGGTGGCAGTGTTTACTTCAGTGACTGTTTGGTTTGGGACTTCTACAATGAAATCGGCCAAGACTTGAGCCTTGATAGCTTTCCTTGGGACATAGGTGATGTTATGTTCACCTAGTTCTATGGCTCATTTGGCTAATCGCCCCGAGTTTTCAGGTTTTTCAAGCACACTCTTAATAGGTTGGTCGGTGACCACTTGTATGGGGTGTGCTTGGAAATACCTTCGAAGCCTTCTAGCTGTTTGAACTAAGGCTAAGGCAAGTTTTTCAAGGGGAGGGTATTTCGTTTCAGCTAATTTTAAAGTTTTGCTGAAAAAATAAACGGGTACCTGGGCCTTGTCTCGCTCAATGGTGAGGACTGCACTGATGGCCTCGTCCGTGATTGCGAGGTACACCGATATTAACTCCCCGGTTTTTGGTGTCGCAATGTCTGGTAGGGAAGCTAGATGTTGCTTCATCTGGTTAAAAGCTTCTTCAGCTTCTTCAGTCCATTTGAAATCCTTCTTATCTGAGCAGTTTTTGAGCGTTTTGTAGAAGGGCAGAGATCTTTCGGCCAACTTCGAGGTAAAACGCTTCAAGGCTGCAAGCTTCCCGTTCAAGCTTTCAACCTCCTTCTTGGTCTTTGGTGGCTTGGTTTCAAGGACTGCTTTCACCTTGTTTGGGTTGGCTCTGATACTTTGCTTTCCAACAATGTGACCCAAGAATTTTCCTTCCTCAAATCCAAACGAACATTTTTCAGGATTGAGCTTCATGTTGACTTTTCTAAGGTTCTTGAAAGTTTCTTGGATGTCATTGAGCATTTGATACTCCGTCTTGCTTTTGATCACCAAGTCGTCGACATATGCCTCCATGTTTTTACCGATTTGGCCTGCAAAGGCTTTGTCAACGAGTCGTTGGTAGGTTGCTCCGGCATTTTTGAGACCAAAAGGCATCTTTTGATAACAAAAGATCCATCTGTCCGTATGAAAGGCTGTTTTTTCCTCATCTTCTTCCTTCATGAGGATTTGGTGATAACCTTTGTATGCATCAAGAAAGCATTTGAACGAGTATCCGGTGAGGGAGTCAACTTTGAGATCAATTTCTGGTAGTGGATAGCAATCCTTAGGACAAGCTTTATTAAGATCCTTAAAGTCTATGCACATCCTCCAAGAGTTGTCTGGTTTCTTGACCATGACCGGGTTTGCAACCCATGACTGGTACTTGACTTCTCGGAGGATGCCGGGTGACACAAGCTTTTCAACCTCTTGGCAGGCTGCCAGACTTCTCTCTGGTGCCAAGCTTCTTTTCTTCTGGACCACAGGCTTGACCTCTGGTGGTATTCTCAACTCATGCTCGGCAATGTCCCGGGGGATCTCGGTCATATCTTCAGGACACCAAGCGAATACATCGCTGTAGTGTGTTAGCAATTTTTCAAGGTATGAAAGGGTCTCTTGAGAAAGGTCTGGGTTGACCCTTATTCTTTGTTCAGGATATTTAGGGTTTATGACCAACCTTTGCCTGTCTTCTTCACTGTTTGAACTTTCACCTTCAACCATGTAGGCTTCCTGAGAGGGTTGAAGGGTTGCTATGCCCCTTTCGGTGGGAAATTTGACTGTGCCATGGCCAACAGACACGGCCATGTAAAATGCACACTGTCCTGGTCTTCCGATGATCACATCATAGCTTGAGGGGATGTTGATAACCACAAAGGTGAGTGGTTGGGTTCTTTCTTTTAAACCTTCACTGAAACGAACATTGAGTGTCAGTTGCCCTAAAGGCTTGAGGGGTATGTCAGCGATACCTTTTATGGAGGTTCCAGAGGGTTGAAGCCTTGAACGTTCTTCATTGCTCAATCGGTTGAAGAATTTTTCGAACATGATTTCAGTGGCTGCCCCCGTGTCTATGTATGCCTTGCATGTTTGCAACTTTCCCACGGTAGCTTCTACCACGAGAGGGCTAGAGAGAGGGTCATTCTCCGTAGGGGGGAAACAGACACACTGAAGCTCCCAAGCTTCCAACTTCTGCCTCTTGTGAGGAACCTTTCCATCGAAATCTACCATATTGACCTCCTTACCCTTTCCTTCAGCCATTTTGTCCCGGACTCCCTTTACCAAATGAGCGAGTTCTCCGGACTTAACAGCTTCTTCTATTCTTTTCTTGAGTTGGAAGCAATCATTGGTGTGGTGACCTTTTTCTTCATGAAACTCGCAGTATTGGGTGGAGTTCTCGTTTTTCCTGCTTTTGGGGAGAGGTCTAGGAGGCCGAAAGCTTTGTTTAACTTCTTCTGTTGCAAGGATTTCTTGAGGGGTCTTTGTGAGGGGTGTGAAACTTATGCCTTTTTCCCTGCTTGAAAGGTTCCGACCTTCAGACCTTCGAGGGTCTGAACCCTTTGACCGTCGGTCATAGGAGTTGAAGTTTCCTCTTTTTCTGGCTGGACTGTTGCTTCTCCAGCCGGACCCTCTTTTTCTTTGTTCCTTAATGTCTACTGCCTCCTCTCCCCGGATGTGAGCTTCAGCCCTCTCAAGAGCTTCTTCTAAGGTCTTGGGTAGAGATTTGTAGAAATCCCTTGTAAGGTACTTAGAGGTGATGGCATTCATGAAGCCAGCCACCCTCATTTTCTCATCGGCCCCTACATAAGTCAGACCTTCCTTCTTGTATCGTTCAATGAAAGCACGGAGACTTTCATCATCACGTTGTTTTATCTGAAAGATCACTGTTGCGTCTTTGACATATCGTCTTTGTTGGGAGAAATTGGCCAGGAAACCCTTGCAGAGATCGTCAAAGCTTCGAACGCTTTGAGCAGGTAAATCGTTGAACCAGATCCTGGCGGATCCAACAAGAGTTTGCATGAACATTAGGCAACACTCAGCATTGGACCATTTCTCTATCTGAGCTGCACCGGTGAAGATCTGAAGGTGGTCCTCAGGATCTTCAGTCCCATCATATGTTCTGATGTGGGTTGGCATTTTGATCTTTGACTGGAAATCATAATCGGCTATCTGTCTTGAAAAGCATGAGAGGTTACTTGGCTTGTATGGTTTAGCCAAGTCTTCCCCAGTCCTTGCATCCACATTACTGCTATTGCCGTTGTTTCCCTGAGCGGCAAGCACTTGATTGATGAAGTGTTGCCATGGGAAGTTGGCCATCATCTGGGTCATCAGGTTGGGCATGGGGTTGAAGCCTTGAAGGCTTCCCGGGCCAGCGGAGCAGTTTATCCCGAGGGGAGTACTCATAACAGCACTTCGTGCTAAAGGAAGTACGGACAAAGCTTGCTCCCATGTGGTTGTGGTAGATGCTGGATAGCTTGTTACTGGGGATTGTAGGAGCTGGTCAAGAGTTAGCTCGTGTCCCAAAGGAGCACCACTAGTAACTGGTTGGGAAGAGAAGATAGGGTGCACCGTAGGATTTGTCATAGTGGATAGATAAGGGTGAGGGTTTGAAAGATTACTGGGACCAGCCTCACTTCTCGTTGCAAAAAGAGGAGGAGGTGGCCCAGGAGACAATGTTGGCTCAGGTTCGTCATAGTCTAAACGAATCCTCACTCCCTTTTCTCTTTCTTTACTCACATGCTGGTTGAGAAGGGACCTTAGCACAAGGAAATTGTTGGCAACCCCTTCAGGGGTGAGTTCAACACATGATGGGGCTTCGGAGACACCGATATTGGGAGATGGAACTCCAGATCTGGACGGAGTTGCCCGGAGTTGAGAAAGAAGTTGGTATAGCCACGTGAGCTTGGCTACTACCCGGAGTAGAAGCGTTTGGGATCTGATTTACTTCTTCCGGGGATCCATTTTCAGACATGGTGATTTTAAGTGAATAGAGCTACACTACTAGGTCTTTTGGAGAAGAAATAGCGGCGTAGCCCCACGGTGGGCGCCAACTTGTTGATACAACAAATGCAAGACCAACGGTGGTAGCTGGACTGGCTAGGCAGAATGGTTGAAGGGTTCAACCTTGCCTAACGCAGGTCGTGGGGTCCCCCCACGTTTGCGAGACGTGGAAGAAGGTTTACTAGTTTATTGTTGTTCTTTGCTATGGATCCTCCTCTGAATTGTACTCAGATTCGGAAGTGGAAGCAAAGGGAATGTGTGTGTTGGATGTGAAAGGGAATGACTTGTGTGAAACAAGCATTCGATGTGAATGACCAGAGATTAGAGAATCAGTGCTGGTCAGGAGATGTTTTTCTGAGGTAAATGAAGTGTCAATTTATAAGGGAAGACATCTCCCGAAGTGGAATGTGTTAGACTAGTAACCTTGCTTGCAGTGGAGGGTTTCCCCTTTCGGGGGTTGAAGGCTTTTGTCCCCCGGATAATAGTGTGTATTGTGCAGACCTGCTTTGCTTTTGCGGCTGCGGGTTGGTGAAGCGATCCGGCCACTGTTTCCGCATTGCTTTTCCCAACTCACAGCTTTTCAACCGTTGAACCGTTTAACCTTTTGAGCGTTTACATATTTAATCATCTTATTTAGTCTTGAGCTACCCCCGTCATCAGGTGTATATATAAGGAGATAACTAGAGAGCTAAAGGGTTAGACAATTATCATAACATCATAATCATCAAAATCGTCCCTACCATCTCTCTCTCCACAACCGAATTCAAACCCTAGAGTTCGGCTCTCACCATCATAATCTTACACCCTAAGGAGGAACCATATCATCCTAACAAGTATGTCAAACTCAATGGCTGCATCTCTGACTGGATTCTCTGTTGGTCTGTCTGTTGTCACAGGTATTTCTTTATGTTTTCCACATGTTTAAACAGAACTGATCAACTGCTTAAAGCAAGCCACCATGGTATTTCGAATACCCAAACACGTACGTGTGGTTGCAACCATAAAAATAGTTAGAAAAATGAAATGGAGCCCCAAACCCCACTCTTTCCACATTATATAATCCCACAAACCGGATCAATAAGCTATTAAAAATGTAAAGATTGATTTTTATGATGAAGTGATGGGTTCTTGATTTTTATAAAACTAGTTCATTTATAGATCTAGAAATGTATAGAAACTTATTGCATGAAAGGCTTGGAATTTAATACGGAAATTTGTATCCACAACACGTAACCTTGGTGTCCTACTCTCTTTTATCCTTTTCTTCTCACGACTTTGAAGAAGTCCACATAGTCCCTTGGAAACTTCCATTTATAAAAAAAAATTGAATTGATAATGGATGCAAAGCTTTACAAACAAGAACTGGTGTGAAAATTTCATAGATAATAAATTTAAAATTTTCTTTTATACTTCTTAAATTAAGTACTTTCTTAAAGCGGCCTTAATATTCACCAAAAAGATTTATGAAAACAAAGTCCGATATTATTATTTATAAATTAAATTAGATGTTTAAATTGTTTATTAACTATCATAGATCTAATTCATTTAAATAAGTAACTTTTGGCAACATTCTCTATTCACATTAATTCATCTAAATAAGTGACTTTTTGCAACATTCTTCTATTCACATTAATTCATCTGACTAAGTGACTTTTGGCAACATGCACTGTTCTATTCACATGGCTTACACTAGTCGATACTTATAACAATTTCAAAGCTTATTACACTTACCAATTAACCAAAGGTAGTATTGTTATTGTTATTGTGGCATGCCGGATGATTTGGAGGATCTGTAACATGGTACTTCTCTCTGGTAAAAAGGTGGTGATCCAGGAATTGTCGGGTGACATTAAGGCAATCAGCTATTTGTGGATAAAAAACGGAACACGACCTAAGACTTTGGAGTGGAAAAAATGGTTCCGAATTGAGTTTGAGTATGTCTCTATGTAATCTAGACATGTATACATAGGTGTTTAAAATTCAAAAATAAGTTGTCACACCCCGATGTATCAACACATCGCCCGGTGGGCCCGGATGGGGAGTATCGTGACGAGACTGATAACAAGATACACATACACAGATAGTACAATGGAAGTCTTGGATTTAAAATATTATTATAAACATGAAATGTCTGAGTGTTCAAAATAATAATACAGACAACTTGTAATAAAGATCCATAGGCGAATCGAAAATGTTCAAAAATTGAGATAAGAGACTACCCGGCTATATGTAAATGAATTGCAAATTCCTCTTCTAGCATTACCAGGCAACTTCCAGCCTATTTACTTATCCTTGCAACCTGTAACTTAGTCTCTTGAAAATACCTCAGCTTACACTAGTAAACACAAATAACTGACACATTTTGAAAATATTTAAAAAATGTTTTAAGTGAACAAGTTTCATGATTTTCATAAATAACCTGGGACAATTCAAAATGATCTTGTATACAGTTTTACATGCCTGTCAAATGCATGCATGCTTGCATATCGAAATAGAATTAGAATTATGGGTATATATATCGAAATAGGATTCAATTATAGTTATACATATCGAAATAGATTCAAGTGTATAATTGATCATGTATCGATATAGGCTTTTTCGAAATAGCCTATATCAATGTATGGTATATGTATTTCGCTGCTCCTTTATCTATTTTGATGTATTTCGATGTGCAAAACTCTATTTCGATGTAAGTCTCTGGTATGGTCTATAAATACCAGTAGACATCTCTGTTTTAGATTAGAGAGCTTGTAAAAGCTAAAGAGAGAGAGAAAGAGAGAGAGAGAGTTGTCGGTTTGCTTTGTATAAGTCAAATCTTGTACTGAAACTCTGTCGAAATCAATACATGGAACCGTTAATCGTTGATATCCTTGCGTATTGTTCATTCTCTCACTCGGTTTGTGTCGTAGCTTGGATTCTGCACTCACTACGACATCTGAAACTAGAAATCATCGTAGTCCAACGATCCGTATCGGCACCTACAGAATTCAATATTATAAATTAAATTTACATGTTTAAATTTACATATATTCATAAATAAATAAAATTTACACATTTGTATGTTTGCTATTTACACATGTGTATAGTTATTAAAGTTGTATTTACACATGTGTAAAAATAGTATCAAGAGTGATTTTGAGAGGAGAAATGAATTACTTAAAAGATAATTTTTTTATAATGTTGTATTTTAAGTATAACTAGATTTACCACCCGCCGCAATGCGGCGGAGGCGTAAAACCATGCCGAATAGCACCAGTGCCACATCACTGCCAGCGACAACCAATACTAAAGTTACGGTGTGTTAACGTGAAGAAATTAGACTGCAATGTAGAACATAGAAAATAATAATTAAGTCTATTTAGGACCCCGCGTGTTGTAACGAACTTACCAAACCAGGAAAAAATAGACGACGTAAAAACGTTGAACCACACACGCACGTTGAGTTGTGTTAACTCGCAAAATCTAGTACGAAGCATAAAACGAAATGTTAAAACGTTGAACCAGACACACGTTATGCTGTGTTAACTCGCAAAATTTAAATCGAAAAATTTGTGAAATATGAAAAGTGTGAGGACCAAAGCTAAAAGTACAAAAGTTGTGAGTTTAAATTGCAAGAGATGAAAACTTTTGGTGTTATAAGTAGAAAAACAAATATTTGTGGGTTAAAAGTGAAACATCAATTTTTTCCTGAAACCTCCCAAAGCATGAGGTACATATCTCTATGCACACAAACGTTGCTAATTTATACTTTGTTAATGAGGTTTGTATTAAAAAAATTATTTCTATTGATTTTTTCATTAGTTCTCACGGTTCTCGCAATATTTAGCGTTCTCAAGATAACTCTCCCATATATATCTACGGATGGGTTAAAATGAGAACCACATTGAGTTGTGAGAACTAGGCTATCCAAAAGGTTTTTCCAAAATTTTTTATTCTCAGAAGTCATAAAAAGATTTACAAGAGGTGTAAAAAATATTCATATTCGTACAAAATTTACACCAGCCCGTAAAAAAAACTTGGATCAGTCAAAACTACCGACTCGGCAATTTTTATTACTTTTTTTACAGATGTTTTTATAATATTTTCATCTACGTTTGTGAAATTTTTTTTGGCCCAACTCGAGCGAGAAGAAAAAGTTCTCACGGTTCTCGTAACTCGTGGTGGTTCTCATTTGAACCGAGCCATATATATATATATATAGAGAGAGAGAGAGAGTAAAATCAACTTTTCAAAATAATAATAATAATAATAAATAGGTTTATTGATTTAGACCACCATAAAAACCCTTATAGTGGGTGTAAATGCTAATGTATTATAAAAAGGCTAAAAACACAACTTGAATTTTTTTTTACAGTTGTGTTTGTAACATTCAGCAAAACTCGCACGGAAAGTCGGACCTCTCTAAGTTCTCACAACTCGGAAGGGGGGGGGGGGGTTCTCTAGATCCGAACCCTATATATATAGGTACGGAATCATGAGAAAACAGTGAAAACGGTGAAAAGTGTGAGAACGGATCCTGGCCGGCCATGTGGTATAGCGCTCTAAATTTTGTGCAGGGGTATGATTGTCATTGTCCACGTCCCGCTAAATAATGACGTTATGATTCCGTTCCAAAAAAAAAAATTAAATAGAAATGGCGTTTTCATCGTTATGCTAGTTTTACATGGCGTTTTTTTAAAGTATTTTTTTCGAATGGTGTTTATGTTTGAATGGCGTTCTATTGATATCCAACAGATATGGCGTTTTTGTGTTTTTTTACTTGTTTTAATTTATTTTTTAACCCTTTTTTTAATGTTGTTTATGTTTAAATGGTTACTATTTGTTAATTATTCAAATTTTGGCGTTTTCATTGATTTGCACAAATATTATCGAAAATCACACAACGAAACATGTAGATGCAATAATCTAAAAAGCAAAACACATTAGTTAACATTAAAATTATACAATCCATGGCGTTAAAGCTAATCTACATAATCTCCCATCCTTTGTTTTATTCTCTTGTCCGCTGTTTCATACATTTCACGTATTTCCCCCCCTGAAGCCAAGAATTTTCTTACAGATTTTGTCAATCGTGTTCTGGTTTCATTTTCGCTATGAAGCAGGATTTTTACAATGTATTTCATCCTCAGTTCATTTAGCTGTACCTGCTGTAGTTGATTTGGGGTATCTTCTTTTGCCAAACCACTTCTCCAACCAGCTATATCCCCCATGTATGTTTCCATATGCCTCATTGCAAAAACCCCACAGTCGACCACGTTAGACGTTGTCCTCCAATCCATCTTTTGTCTGACAATCTCCGCCTACTTCATGATCTTATGCTTTGGGTGTTTTTTAAGACGCAAGTAGTTTGCAAAAGCACCGTGCTGCAGTTTCACATTTTTTGCATATATTAGATTGGCGTTTTGTCAACATAGTTCCTATATACAAAGTTTTTAATATACTTACCAACTTTCCCACCCATCCATCATACTTGTCTTTAATGCTGAGGTCATCCCCTGCACCGCTGTTATCCAATACATCAACTCTTTCGTGTTTTATGTTGAAGCAGACAACATAGAAATGTCTTGCCCATATTATTGGCATGAAGACCAGTTTATAATCTTTGATGTTTTTCTCTTTCTGGTCTCCTTTGAAACGGGCATTTTTCAGAACAGTTTCCATGTTTCTGTTGAATTCTTTGTATCGTAAATTTGCTTTCGTTGTTTCATCGTATGCCGGAGTATTCTGTAATATTGAGTACCACATTTTAAACAACAAAACAATGTCCTAATATAATTTCATCAATTAAATATAGCAAAAGAGATACCAACATTATTTCTGTGCAAAATAACCTTGAAGGTGAATCTGGAGCCTTGTATCTTTCTTCATAGTTCAGGATATGTGCCCAACATAGAATAATGCCGACGTGTGCATGAAATCCTGGTTTCATGCTTTCTCAAATCACCCTCATGAGTGTAAACTGTCCCCCATCTTCAACACGACAGTCCTAAACATCATTTGGCGTTTTAGTTATACAAACTCATTCTTTTATAAGAGATGGCGTTTTGAGCGTTTTTACATGCATATTCAAGTAAACATGATAAATGGAAAGTTTGGTGTTTTATTTGAGAGAAGTTTACATACTCATAATCACTGCATCCAGTGAAGATGTATGTGGCAACGTTGGTTTCATGGGCCCTCCTTGGTTCATGTATAACCACTTGCCTCCTTACATAAGGTGAAAAACATGCCCTGCTCATTTTTTATCTCTCTTCTCCTTTTCACCTATAGTCTTTTTGTTTATATTTTCATGTTCTTCATCATCTTGATCAGCTTCTTCATCACCAGGCAGCTCTTCAGGGTTTAAAATTGTATTTTCTTGCATCAACTTTGTGATGTCTGGAGTTTTATCCTCATCACTCTTCTCCTGCACATCTGACCTGTTTGGCTTTTTTGGTGGTGATGTGTTGATGGCGTTTTCATCTTGGGGTTTGGGTGTGTCTTCCTCTTTAAAAGTTTGCAAGAGGTTATTCCCAGCTGTAGATGGTGGATTTTCACATGGCATTTTATCAAACACTTCACCTTGTTGGTCAACACTTTTGTTCACCATCTCCCCTTTAGTTTTTTTCTAGTTCAGTGATGAACGCCTGACTGTATTGTGTTTCTGTTAGGGGGATGTTTGGTGTCTTATCAAATACATGCATTTTTGGGGTCTCTTCAGCAGGTTGCAGATTTTTTTATTGCTTTAATCACTTCATCCACCATCTTTTAATTATCTAGACCTTCTTTTATATCAATTATTTGTTTTAGATCTTATCCAGGCAGCTCCAAAACCTCAGCAATATTCCTTTTAGTTATTTTTCCCTACTGTATCTGTAAATGTGATATTCAAGTGTCTTGAAATCACAAGTACATCTCTCAATATCGTTTTTGTTTATATCTTCATCTGATAATATAGTATCCTCATCATCATCATATATGGGGGCTGTTGTAGTTGGTGAGGGTTTGGCGTTTTGTTCGCCGGCCATATCCCTTTCTCTTTCTACTCCCGTATCCCTTTCTCCTTCTCCTTCTCCTTCTCCATCCCCTTCCTCTTCTCCTTTTCCTTCTCCTTCCCCTTTTCCTTCTCATTCTCCTTCTCCTTCATTTTCAACTTCATTGCCGTTTTCATCAACTGTTCCACTTCAATGGCGTTTTCTCTTCCAGCCATCTCCTTCTCCCCTCCTCCTTCATTTTCACCTCCTCCTTCTCCTTCTCCTTCCTTTTCAACTTCATTGGCGTTTTCATCAACTGTTTCCACTTCAATGGAGTTTTCTATTCCAGCCATCTCCTTCTCCCATTCTTCTTCATTTTCACCTCCTAGTACCACCTCATTTTCAACCTCACCTTCATTTTTACCGTTTTCTCTTTCAGCTGGCACTTCCTTGGCATTTTCATCAACAAATTTTGAGATGTTCTCCAACAATGTTAGACATTGTGAGTATTTAATGTGTACTAGGAGGCTGTTTGGATATTCAGTCTTTGACTGTTTTAACAATGTGCTCATTTTATTGTAATAGTCTTCTAATTCTTTGTATGTCCCATCCAATTTATCAGCCATTTCCTGTTAAATAAAAAAAAGGATTTTATTAATCATGGTTTTCTGTGGTTTTTATTAAATATACTATTTGAACAATATACCTCTTTAGTTTTATTGTTTTGTTCTTCTTCATCAGCAAAAATGTTGTCATACTGTGTTACTCCTCTGACCAGAGCATGGTTCCCTGATGCAGAAACTTCAAACATCATTTCCTGGCTTTCTCTATCCTCATTCACCATCCTTTGAAGCGAAGCCTCTTCATCCTTATTATCTTCATTCTCATTCTCATTCTCATTCTCATCATTGATGTGCATGGTGTTTTGCACAACAGGGTGGAGCCCAACATAATCATAATGATCATCATGATCAAAACCATCATCATCATCATCATCATCATCATCATCCTTATCAACATGGTCATCAACATTGTCAACATCATCTTCATCTTCATTCCCAACATCATCACTATCAGCTTCTTCATCAACAACAACCTGCATTTTTTTTTGTTTTTTTGGGTGTGCCTTCCTTAGCCTTTCTAACAATTTTCCTTTTTTACTTCATTGCCAACAAGGCGTTTTTCCATTGCACCCTCAAACAAGTCAAGAGTATCTGTTGTAACCCACTCAATTGGGTATCCTTCTTTTCGGTCCCATTTTTCCTATTACAAGCATCGTTCACCAAGACAAGCTGTAACAAAATAGATTTTCAAATGATAAATGTTTTTGGTGTTTTAATGACATATAAATGATATATGTTATATAGGGAAATTTTATTCTTACCGCAAGTATGATCAACGGCCCTGTGTAATGCTTTGTTGGAGACCATGCAGTTTTGGTGTGTTGCAAGCATTGGATGGTATAACCACACCAGTTCATTTGAACGTTTGGTTTAACGTTGTGCAAGAACTGTTTGTTGACGACTGCATTATCACTTGCATGCCCCATTATAGTGAAGAATGCTATAAGGAAATTTAGGCAGAAGTTTCTCCCGAAGCCATGCAACACATGCAAAATGTCATCAAAGTAGAGCTTCACACTTGGTCTGTTAACCCAGTCAAACCCGTCGAACTGTGTTGTCCACTCAGCCACCACCTGGTCTTTAGTTGGTGGTCTTTTTTTCATGTGTACGGGCACCCTTCCATTCGGTATACCCGTTAAAGAGTTTATTAATTTTTCATTCATATGTATGGTATGGTTGCCAACGTTTAGGGTGTTTGTCTTTTTTTTAATTTTCAACCAACCAGTACCCAAGATTGTCGGTACAGTGTCTATTTTCAACGTTAGTGTAGCACCAAACCCCATTTGCTCTACTGCCTATCTTTGATTTTGGTTTAGATTTATAAACCAACCAGTCACGTTTGTAGGTTTTACTCTTGACAAAACCCTAGCCCCACTGAACTCATGATATGGTTCTTCCTCAACCTTAACATTCTGACTTAATGCCTTCCTCTTATTGGCATTTTGGGCCTTGCCAGTGTGCACATTTATTCTCAATCTCAACCTTTCTTCGCCTAGAAAAAATGATTTCATGGTGTTTTATTTTATGGCGTTAAATAACATAAATGATACATGTTTTTCATAAGTCAATCACAGATGATACATGTTGAATAAGACAAAAACATATGACACATGGTGTTTTATAACACAAATCATACATGTTTTGGCATTTAGTAACAAAGCTATCAAACGATACATGTTTTAGCGTTTTAGTAACACACGAATGATATATGTTTTTAAATAAGACAATCACAGATGATTCATGGCGTTTAATAACACAAATTATATATGTAAAATTTCGTTCTCATACATTTTAACATTGTTAAACAAACGATACAAATTTTGGCATTTTGGTAACAAAGTATCAAAGTGTATTACAACATCATGAAAAGTAACAATCTGTACCATGTTCTCTTGTTTTCTTCTTTCGTTGCTCGTTGGGTTTTTGGCGTTTTGGAGCAGATGATCCTTCCCCTTCCACACTCATAGAAACTGCAAAGTTATTGTTAAAATTATATCGCCAAAAGCAGCATAAACTAGTACAATGTAAATCCAAGTTAACTCACTATGTTTTTTGCCTCTAGATCTGGTTTGATCTTTCGACGCCATAGTATTTTTTGTTTCGCGTTTTCTAGGTTTTTCGCTTTTTACGTTGGTTTTGGGGAGGTTTCTCTGGGAAGTATATATGTTTCGGTCACGTTTTGTAGATGAACATTTACCTTTTTGCCCTTTTTGAAGCGCACCCACTTTAAAAAGTTTATGTTATTTACGCAAACGCCACCGCGCCATCTTATCCATAGATTGTTTTGATCTGACGATCCATAATCATTCTCACTTTTCCCACACTTACCCCCATTTTCTATAAATCCTGACCCTAATATATATATATATATATATATATATATATATATATGACCGACTTACTTATGAATGGGTTAATTTGGTTGTGTTTAATAGGTTAGATGGGCCAAATCAGAATGTGGCTATAACTAGAACAGGTCAAACGTTCTTATCTTAAATGTGCACAATCATCAACTCAAATTAATTCAAAAATCTTGGATTATTGTTCCATAAATATTGTTTCCTTAAATTGACAACAAACAGATGAACTGTAAATCCCAAAACTACACAATCAGATATCAACACCAAACAAGTAGCGGAATTACAAGCAAGATGTCGAAGATTGAAAGAAGATGTATTGATTCACGAACAAAAACGAGCACACGAACTAGGATCGTCTGGTACTCTTCAACGATTACAAGCACAAAGTTTCTTAGAGAATCAACAACCAAAACTAGATTAGGAATCTCCTATTTATACTTGCATAGGCAGTCCTATTACATTGGGCCAAGCCCATACCCCATTAACTACAAAACAACCTACCAAGCGTAGACAAAATATACAACCCAACCCACATATAGTAACCCAAGACAGACGCAAACCTATACTGGATTATGCCCTTACAATATCCCCTAGGTTTGTGTCATCTTGGCGGCTTGATCTTCACTTGCGATTTGTCTAGTCTTCTAGTTGTACACTCTATATGCAGTTTTGTTTTCATGTGTAGCTTTTCCAGCATATCCAATGAAATAGCATTCATCTCCCCTAGTATCAAACTCTTGAATGGATTCCAGGTGCAAAAGAGTACATGGGCAACCGAAAGCTCTAAAGTTCCCAACAGAGGGTTTCTCGCCGAACATCACTTCATGAGGCATCTTCATGCGTGCTTTTCTTATAATAACTATGTTTTGAACAAAGCACGCAGTATTAATAGCCTCCTCCCAAAAGAAAACTGGGAGCTTAGAATCACACAGCATCATGCGAGCCGCTTCAATTGGGGTTCTATTCCTTCTTTCGGTAACTCCGTTTTGCTGAGGAGTTCTAGCAGCACTGTATTGTATAGCAATTCCTCTTTCAGCACAGAAGAAATTCAATTAAGTCTTGAATTCGGTTCCATTGTCGCTTCGAATTCCCTTCACTTTCTTGCCTGTCTGATTTTTCATGAAGATTATAAATCTTTTGATTAGTTCTGCAGTCTCACTCTTGTTAACTAAGAAGAAAACCCAAGTAAATCGTGAGTAATCATCAGTAATTACTAGACAGTAAGACTTTCCAGACAGACTGGGCACATTCACAGGACCAAAAAGATCCATGTGAAGAAGCTGTATCACACTGTTAATAGTGTTGACAGTTTTGGAAAAATGAGGGTTTCAATGTTGTTTACCCTTAGCACAAGAAACACATTTTTCAAAAGTAATAAAATCTTTCATTGGTAGACCCCTTACCAACCCCAATTTTGCAAGACGGTTTAGATTTTTGATGTTTGAATGCCCTAAATGACGATGCCACAACATAGCATTGTGTTCAGAGATTTTAGTAAACAAACAGGCAATGCTTTTGGCTGGTGGTTTGTTCATGTCGACGACATAAGCATTGCCCTTTCGATCAGACTTCAGTAATATCCATTCAACAGGAATGACTATTCCTGGTTTCAGAATGAGGCAGTGTTTGTCAGTGAAGTGAGTTGAGTAACCGTTGTCACATATTTGAGAGACACTTAGCAGGCTATGCTTTAACTCATGAACGTAGTTGACTTCTTTGAAACAGAGATCACCATTTTTTATTGTGCCTCACTGTGTGATCTTTCCTTTCTCTCCTCCCGCAAAAGCAACATATCCACCATTGAAATCTTCAAGATCAGTTAGTTGGGATAAGTCACTAGTCATATGCCTGGAACAACCACTGTCAATGACCCAGAGTCGAATGGCAGCCCTCCATAGCCGTTCCTGCACAGTATGCAGGATTAATTAGATTTTGGTACCCAAGCCATAGTAGCAGTGGGCACACCCTATTCATTAACATATGTGACTTGCATCTAACTCAGATTTTCTTTAGAGCAGATAGGTCTATTATTGATGCACGATGATTTGGGAGAGACATCTGGAACATGACCTTTTGTTTTACAAACTTGCTTAGGCCTTTCCAATTTCTTGGATACCTTGGGCAAAACAGGTTTAGAGTTCGGAATGTGACTTTTGTTTTTCAGTTTCATTTGTTTAGCTTTGTTCCAATCTTCATCAGAAGGCTTCACCTTGGAATTCAACTTCTTAACAAGTTTAGAGTTTTGAGTCTTCCCTTGTTTTGAAGGTTTAAGATTCCCTTTTGGAGCCTTCTGATGCTCTCCTTCTTTGAATTTATCAGGACGATGCTGACAATTTCTTGCAATGTGTCCAGCAATTCCACATGTGTAACATATTTGTCATTTCACACGTGACTTAGCTTGAAATCCATCTGTCTTTGCAGAACTTGAGGACTTGTGTGGTTCCTGAGAAACAGGCGAAGCAGATTTACTTTGATTTTTAGAAACATAATTACTTTTAGTTAGATTTGTCAATAATGATTTTGGTGGAACATATTTTGTTTCACCTTCCTTTTTAGTTTGTTTTACCAATAGATTTTTAGATTGATTAGCTTTATTAGGTAGAACAGCTGAATTCAAATCCATGCAAATAGAACCAAAATAAATGTCAGAACAACTATCGCTCTTAAACACAGAGCCCACACAATCCAAAGCATTAGAAGAAATTGAAATATTGTTTGATTTTTCAGAAATTAAAGTATTATTTTTCTGAATTTTATTTCTCAAAGCAACTAAATCAACATCATCCTCATCATCATCATCCACCCAATCTTCAATAACTACTTGGTCTGCATTTGAAGCAACAGGGTTAGTAAAATTTATTTTTCACAAACGGTGTCACACGATGCAACAGTATTGCTTTCAGTTTCTAGTGACACCGTTGATTCAGAAGTATCAGAATTTTCTTCATTTGAAAGTTCAGCAGGGGCTTCTGTGGTCTTTTCACCATTTGACTCAACAGAAGCTCCTGATGTTGATTCTGATTCTTCGTTGATCAATTCTGATTCAACTGTTTCAGATGATTCGTTGCTGGATTCTACTGAATTAACTGACTCTGAGTTTTCACAGTCAGCATTTTTTGAGGAATCACACGTTGAATCAAATGAAACGGATGATTCAGTAATTTCATCATACTCGATTTCAGTCTGAGGTGACTCAGCTTCTTCAGGTGATTCATCGTTGGACTCGACTGAATCAACCATTTATGATTTCTCACAAGTAGTTGTCTCAAAAGAGTCACATGTTGAATCACACAAAGAAGCTGATTCACTATGTTTGCTATTTTCAAACCCTTTCATAAACTCAGCCAAGCCTTTCATCATGGCAAATTCAATGTTGTCTAGTTTTACTCAGCCAAGCCTTTCATCATGTGAATTTTGTGAAAAACATGACTCTACATTTTCCAATACTTGAAAATGTTTATCAATATTTACGTTATTCTCGAAATTCAGGGTTTCGGTGTGGTCTTTCAGGTTTAACAAACGTTTTCTGATAGGCATGTTTCTCCAAAATAATTTCAGTTTTATTAGGCCTTGTTTTTTTTTTCTAGATTTTGTAGGTTCGACCTTTTTGTCCCCTGGTTTCCCATATTCCATTTTGGGCAGATTATCTATCTTCTCTTCAGTCATGGGAATTGAGGAGTATTGTGATTGTATGGCGGAGGTATGTATACAAATCCCAATCCTTTGTTACTCACTTCCTTTTTGCTGTATTTTAACTGTTGATTAATCATTTTCTCGACTTTCTCACTAGACACATCAAATTTTTTAAAATTAAACTCCGTGTTTTCAAACGTTGATTTTAAATTATGAAGTTCAACAGTTATTTTTTCAGACAATTCTTTGAAGTGGAGATATCTACATTGTGCCTCACTCAGATCGTTATGCAACTTACATATATCACGCTTTTGTGCCTCCACCATATCCTTGTATCCATCTATTTTCTTTTTAGTTTCATAATCTTTAGATTTTGAAAATTTAAGTTGCATAACGAGCGAGTCTGCCTGCTCTTTAAACCCCTTAAGTTTCTCCCTACATGCAGGAGTACAACAAATATTATCTACACATACCTCAGCTTCAGAAGGAGTGTAGTCATTCATCTGAGCCATGAGGGCTTGATAGATCACTCCCTCAATGATTTCAGTGGTTGATTCAATGTTTTCTTTCACCTGTGCCACAAGAGCTTGATTTGATTGATAAAGGGTGTCTAGAGTAATATGTAGATCATTCATTTGTTGTGTCCAATTGAAGCCCCGTCCTTCTTGGACTACCAAAGCACTTCCAGGGTTTGCAACAGGTTCTGATGAGCTTGCATGGTTCCTGGCAAGCGAGTTTGAGTGGGAGCCTTGAACAGGACGTGAAACAGCCATATTTGAGGTGGACACAACATTTGGACTTGGTCTGGCAGCTGAACTGACAGTAAGAGTAACATTTTGATCAGATCTCTCCCTTCGTGGTTGTCTGCATTCACGAGCAAAGTGCCCAGGTTCGTGTCAATTGTGGCACCTGAGCTTTGACTTGTTCCAACCAAGTTCGTGATCAGTTGTATCCCATTTGTTTCTACCAGTTCTCTTCACAAAATTTTTAGCCCTAAACACCACCATGGCTATCTGCCAAGTAATGTCCATTTCTTCGATATCATCAGGATGAACTTCATGTAGTTCAGTTGAAGCGATGTTATTTGCCATCTTCCCAGTGATAAAAGCGTGATAACAGTTCATGACCCCTATCATGAAAACCATATGCTCCTCAAATTCCTTAGAAACAACAATAAGAGAAGACCAGTTGGTTGCTGCGAAAGAAGTAGAAGTAGCAGGATGAGCTTAAGCGGATGCAGGTGTAGATTGAGGTGCAGGCTAAGGTGCAGATTGAGCTGGGTTCACTTGTTGAACTGGAGCAAGTAAGTAACTAGACTGGCCAACGTAGGTGCCAAGATTTGAGGGAAACAGAACGGTAGAAGGTGCATTTATAGAGTTCCTCACTAAAGAGGGAAACATTTGAAACGAACCAACTCCTTGTTGAGAGACCAGTGCAGTGTTTGTCAACATACCTGCGTTGTTGTAGCTGGCAGTGTGGTTGTAGAGCCTTTACTTATCATCCATCTCATAGGATTTAAGCAGTGATATCAATTCTGCAAGAGTTATTCTGGTCAAATCCCTGGTTCTCTTAATAAGGGTGACGTTTGTATCCCAGCTTCTTGGAAAGGCATTGAGCAAGTTCTTGTTGATGACAGAGTTTTGCAACACTATGTCATGTGTTTTTATATCACTAATCAAGGCGACAAACCTTTGAATATGATTTTCTAGTGTTTCTCCTCGATAGTGATTGAACAAATTAAACTTTTGTGTGAGCATCTCCCGTTTTCTTTCCTTCATCTCCTCATTTCCTTCATACATGGCTAAGAGTGATTCCCATAATTCTTTGGCAGAAACAGTATCCCGAACTCCAACATCGATTTCTGGTGCCAGTGCAGAGTGCAGCATTGCAAGAGCTTTGCCGTCAATGTCAAGTTTCTCATGATCCTCTTCAGTGTATTGTGACTCAGGCTTAGGTGTAGTGGTTCCTTGAGTATCGTCCACCACTTAGATGATCACAATTGTCCCGTTGCAGATGGACCTCCAAGCTTTTGGATCCTTGATTCTCTATACTGGATAAATCTAAACATCCATTCTGAAAAGGATCCCCCCCCAATATCAGCCTGGGAATCCTATTGTTGGTTCCAATAATGTTATCTAGATCCTGATTAATAACAACTTTTTTCACTTAGTGCCAATTGGTTAGTTTGATCCATTTCTGAAAAGCAATTAAACATATAAGTAACAGAAAATTTAATGATTAAAGCAATTTATTAATGGCCTTTATTGTTAGAACTCAATTCAAATTACAGTTCAGAAAGGTCCAAAAATGATAAACATGTTGGATTCTGTATGCCCAAGACACATATTAAATTGATGTGGCTAGTACGTTATGATCCAAGTCGAGTCATACCCAAATACAAGCTAGACAAACACTTATAATATTTAGAAATCGGTCTTCTAAATAATTACACTTGACAAACTAATAAATTATATGGATAATTTATTTTGAGGGAATATTTTATTTTGTTATTTAATGGGTTAAATAACATAATAAAAGTATTATAAGTCTTATAACATGTGATGTTATAATTTTATAAAAGTTATAAAATTATATATAAGACTTAAAATTGTTTAAAAGAAAATTTGTTTTTTTTAAATAAAAAGGTGGGCCACCCCTTCCCCTCTTCCCAAGACCATTTTTTTTGTCCAATTAGATGGCATGCATTTTGCATGGCTAGTTGAATTTTCATTGGGCAATTGGGAGGCAATCTCTCTCTCACTTGTTTTAAGATAATTTTGTATGAAAAATTATGAATGAATGAACTTGAAATTTTTAGAGAATGCTCTCTAAAAATCGGCCAAACATGAGGGAGGTCCTAGAGTTTTCAAGTTAGATTTTTCAAGTGCAAGAACTCCTTTTTATCCTCTCAATTTTCGGCCAAGAGTTGGTTTCAAGATAGTGATTTTTCAAGTGAGTTCATGAGTGTAAAATCCTAGCTAAAAACAAAGTGTTTGTTGGAAGTCTTGGGGTATACAAGCTTGAGGTCTTCTACACTTGAAGACAACCGTTCAAGAAGCATCATCTTCTTCATATCCTTTACTACTTGGAAGCTAGTATTCTTGAAACACTTTATGACTGTGTTTTATTTTTGATAGCAAGCATGTTCGTATATGGATCCAGGATTGGGTTTTTATATATAAAATGGGTTTTATATCAAGATAGCAACATGTTTTAAATATCTTTTCCTCTGCGTTTTTATTTTATTTGGATAAAATTACTTTGATAAACATGTGAAAAACCCAACAATGGTATCAGAGCCGCTTATATGAGTGCATGCTTCATATGATTTAAAATTTTTGGGTTTTCGGGTATGCAGAAACCCTATGGCCGAAAGTTTTGAACTTGGTTCTCCTTTTGTTTTTCAAGATATTATGTCATTTGGATGATTTGTTTGTTTGGACAAAAACCCACTTTTTCGGTTTTTTCATTCTTCGCCAAAAAGTAGGTTGTAAAAAGGAAACCATTTTTGCTTCTTGAATTTTATATATATGTGGATATATATTTTGGTGTTCATAACCTAGCCATGACCTTGTGTTTGAATATGTTGAACATTTGTGTTTGTGATTTGTATTTAATTATTTTAATGGGTTCTAATAATTATTTTTTTGTTCATCCATTTGTAAAGTTATGTAATTTATTTATTTTCATTTGGTATGTAAAATAAATAGATTAGGTGCATTTTTTATTTTACTAGAAAAATGTATTAGGATATTTTTTTTTGTAAAAGAAGATGCACACAAAAATGCGGTTTTGGTTCTGGCTAATTTCGGGCCTAAAGGACTTCATATTTCTTAACGAGATTTTAGCCCGATAAACAAAACACATTTTTGAAGTCCAAAGGAGTTTGGAGCTGAATATAAAAGACATTTGGAAGCCCAAAGAAAGTGAAGAAATCACAACACAAGAAGAAGACTTGAAGCATTTGGATGTGGGATCAAGTGGGAGTTCAACGACACATTATTTGTGTCAATATTCACCCTTGAGGAAGGACCTTTTGACACACTTGTTTTGGCTAACAAGTGTGGTCAAAATAGTTGGCTATGGTTATGCACCTATTGATATGTGTGTTGTGCTTGTGGTGTTGCTTATTTATATTGTTTTGATGATATTTGGATATGCATGCTTAACAAACTAATAATTAACAACAAGCTTAAAATTGGTTCTTAAAAAAATAATTAAAGTGATTAATAAAAGGTTTTTATTAAAAGTTAATGATTTTATAATAAAATGCGTTTTATTAAAAAGAACCTTGAAAAATTTGTTTTCACAAAAGTACCAAGGATTTGAATGCATGCAAATGTATGGTACATAATATTTTCTAAACTAGAATTTTGAAATATTAAAAACCCCTTTTGTAAAATAAGTCAAACACCATCCTTTTATACAACACTCGAATCACTTGGGAACTCTTATTGTGGGATAAAGGTCACCTAACCACATTTGAGGGAACTTGTATATCTGAGGTGGGTTTACCATGTTTGTGGGATAAAGTTCACCTAACCACTTATGTGTATAAACTCACACGTGTGTGTAAGTTGGACGACTTGATTTGGAAACCATGAACTTAGGGTCACCGAAGCATGGCGAACAAAAGGTGTTGATGGGATTAAACATGCCAACTAAACTTGATGTTTAACCGATCCCATATGGCTAGAAGTTGCAAAGGGTTGCAATTGTCAAACGTTGACTACCTTGTTAATTTAAATAAAGGGATAAAGGTCACCTAACCAATATTTAAATGTAACGTTGGATTCTAGATTTTAATTATTAATTGTCTCTAAGACATAAAAGGGTATTAATGATTAAAATATAATAATATCGAAAATACTAAAATTGAACCTTGTTAAATTTTGTAGATGGCCGCTAACAATATTACCCAAACCGTCCGTAACCTATTACTAAAAACAATCCTTGAAAAAGATCATCTCAACCATAACAACTTCATTGATTGGTATCGAAACTTAAGAATCGTTCTCAAGTAAGAGAAGATATCCTATGTGTTGGACGATCCTAATCCCGATGAACCTCTTATGGAAGATGAGGATGCCTATAACGATTGGATTAAGTATACCAAGGATACTATGCAAGCCTCTTACCTCATGTTAGGAACTATGATTCCCGAGATTCAAAAGGATTTTGAACATCATACGCATGCGACATGATTAACCAATTGTAGGAAATGTTCCTAAGGGTAGAACGCTTCGAAACGGTTCGAGCGCTTCATGCATGTTGAATGGAGGAAACCTAATCGATATCATCTTATATCTTTAAGATAAAAGCCACATTGATCGCCTCGAAAGGTTCAATATGGGTAAAAGGGCTTTATCTGTTCTAATGATTAATGAGGGTGGCAACAAGAAATGGCATCACCCTGACTCTAAGGCAAGTGTTGCAAAGGAAAGGGGCACTTCAAAGGGAAAAGGAAAAGAAAGGCTAAAGCGGAACCACCGAAACCAAAAGTAAAGAAGGCAAAGGTTGCCACGAACGATCCATACTTTGAATATGATGAGATAGGGCATTTGAAAAGGAATTGTCCAACCTATCTCAAAGAGTTGAAAAACAAGAGGGATGCGGGGCAAACCTCAGGTACAATCTTTATGATACATATTGACCTTAATGTTATTTCTTCAAACACGTGGGTATTAGATACCGGATGTGGAACTCATTTTTGCAATTTGTTGCAAAGGGTTCAAAAGAAATAAGCATTAAAAGAAAGGAGACTATATTTTGAAACTTCCAAATGGTTTGAAAATCGTTTTGAAAATGTTTTGTATGCTCCTAGTTTGACTAGGAACATTATTTCAGTTTCCCTTTTGAGACAATATGGTTTTAATTTAAAGTTTGTAAACATTGACATTTATACTTCGATGATTGACATGTTTTACTTTAAAGCTATGCTTTCAAATGGTATTTATGAACTGGTTCATGATAATACATCATTTGATAGTTCAATGTACCAAGCAATCACCAAGAGATTCAAAATGGATTTGAGTGAGACCTTCTTTGGCATTATCACCTTGGTCATATAAACAAAAGTCGCATGTAAACACTTCGAAAGAATGGTCTTTTAGAAACAAATGAAGTTGGTTCATTTGATACATGTGAATCTTGTTAACAAGGTAAAAATGACCAAGAAACCCTTTAGTGGTACCAACTAAAGGCCAAAAGATTTATTAGGTATCATACATTCGGATGTATGTGGTCCTTTTAAACCAATGACTAGGAATGGTGAAAGATACTTCATTACTTTTACCAACGACTATAGTCGCTATGGTTATGTGTACTTGTTACGACACAAAGATGAAATTTTGAAACATTCAAAATCTTCAAAGTGAAGTACAAAATCAACTCAATTAAAGATCTTTGTTCCGATAGAGGAGGAATCGAACTCTATTTGGATATGGTTTGATATATGATGACTAGGAGCGCATTATCTCTATCATTTTGGGGTTACGCTTTGCTCTCCGCAGCCCGTATGGCCCCAACCAAGAAAGTGGATAAGACACCTTTTGGAATATGGCATGGAAGGGCACCATCATTATCATATTTGAAGGTATAGGGTTGTAAAGCTTATGTGAAGCAAAACACCCCAAACAAATTGGAAGTATGATCCACTAAGTGTATCTTTGTAGGACATCCTAAAGATGATATAGGATATTATTTCTATGATCCAATAGAGCAAAAGGTATTTGTTGCTCAAAAGGCTAAGTTCTTGGAAGCTAAGTTCCTTATGGAAGGAACTAGTGGAACAGTGGAACTTGAAGAGGATCAAGAACCACAAGCCGATACACGTTTGGTTGATACTAGCACTCAACAAGAGGTTGCTGAAAAACGATCAAGTGGTTGATCAGCATACACAAAACGTTTGCAGATCTGGTAGAATTAGTAGTCCACCTGAAAGATATGGATTTTTCAGGGATGGATGCTAGGTGGTAGATTCGGGTGAACCTACCACATACCATGATCCAATGTCAAAATCTAATTGTGACAAATGGCTTGAAGCCATGAACGTAGACATGCAATCCATGTATGACAACCAAGTATGGGAATTGGTTGTGCCACCTCTTAATTCCAAAGTAGTTGGAAGTAAGTGGGTTTTCAAGAAGAAAATGGATATGCATGGTAACTTGGATACTCATAAAGCGAGACTTGTAGCAAAAGTTTCACTCAAACTCAAGGGGTTGATTATGATGAGACCTTCTCGCCCATGGCGATGCTAAAGTCAATTAGGATATTATTTGCCATACCTGCATAATATGATTATGAGATTTGGCAAATGGATGTCAAAACGACTTCCCTTAATAGATATCTTGAGGAAGATGTGTATATGGTTCAGCCTGAAAGTTTTGTCGATCCAAAACATCCTAACAAAGTACGCAAGTTAAAGATACCAATCTATGGATTGAAACAAGCATCTAGAAGATTGAATCCCCGTTTTGATGAAGAGATTAGGGAATATGGATTCATAAAAAACGGCAATGAAGCTTGTGTGTATAAGAAGGCTAGTGGGAGCATCATCACTTCCTTAGTAATGTATGTCGATGATGTGTGCAAAATGCAACATATAAATTACATCAATTGTGGCATAAAACTAACCCTTTTTAGTACTAATGTTGGAAAAAGTGTGCTTTTGTCTTCCTTTTGTATTTTCAGGATTAAATGAGCTCAAATTAACAAAAGGAGCAAAAAGACAGCAAAATCTAACATAAATACAAGAAAAGGAACAAACGTGACATGCCCGACCCCACGACAGCATCTTCCCAAGCAAAACAAGAAGACTGAACACGCCCCGTGCTCAGCCAGCACGGGGGCGTGCCCAAGTGTCAGCAGAAAAGACAAAGTGGTAAAAGCTTCTATTGCCCACCACGGGGCCGTGCTCAGCGGACATGGGGCCGTGGTCAACTATAAGATTCGCACAATCTAGGCAAATCTTCATAGTACAAAGATTCTTCTGCACACGGGGTCGTGCTCAGCGGACACGGGGGCGTGGTCAACTAATAAAGACAAGCTGCATTAAATGAAGAAAGAGAGGATGTGGACACGGGGCCGTGCCCACTGGACACGGGGCCGTGCCCGAGCTTCTGTTTAGCCTATAAATAGGAGTGCTTGGCTCAATCTTAAACCATCCCTTGGCACACCACCTCTCTCACACTTCACCCACCACCCACCACCACCATAACACCATCATCCACCACCATCATCCATTGTCCATCATAGAGTGTGTGAGTCGTCTCGTGATCCAAGATTGATCATAAGAGTTCTTGACAATCAAGGCCATGTTTGCCTAAGTCTCTTACATCACTTGGTGAAGACAAGTGTCTAGTGTAATACTTTTTATTTCTAATCTTTTCGCACTTTTTACTTGGTTTTTTATTAATGACTTTATTAACTAGTTTCTTATGTTGAAGGTGATTCTTCCTTATCGTTTGTCCGTGGTGTCTTGACATTATTTTACTGTCTATATAAAATAAAAGATTTTCACCATTCATATCTCCACGGTCTATATGGAGGTATGTTGGCTACCTGGTCGGGGGTTAAGGGAACGGTTTGGTAAGAGTCTTGCCATTGTTCAGCGTTTAGAGGTCCTGCAATGGACCTGGGTCAAATTTAGTAGGATCTCCTTCAATACTTAACGGTATTGGATGACGGGGGTTCAAACTCTTTGATCCCCTCATAAGTTAACTACTATTAATATTATAACCCGGCTACTTAGGACTATATCCCTGCTGACTCAGACTACTTAGTCGAGGGTAACGTCACCTCCAAAAGAGGGGCCTACCATAATTTGCATTAATAACTTAATTAATTATCTTTCAATAATCCGACCCTTTAGGATTGTATCCTTGCTGACTCAAACTACTGGGTTGAGGGTAACGTCACCTTTAAAAGAGGGGCCTACTACAATAACTAAGATAATCTCTTAAATAAGTGCAAAAGTGCAGAAATAATCAAAGGTTACACTATACACGAGTCGGAACCAAGTGATTCATCTTGTCTATCTGTTTTTCTTTTATTTTTATTTTTCAGCATTTTAGTTAGCTTTTATTTTTCTTAGCTTAAAACATTTTTCTAATCTTTTTGATTTGATTAGACGTTGAGGATAAACCGGTACTAAAAGCTCTTGTGTCCTTGGACGACCTCGGTATCTTACCAACACTATACTACGCTCACGATGGGTGCACTTGCCCATATGTGTGTTTAGTGTTAGTAAATATCGTGTTTTATAAATTTAAAACTTGGCTAAAAAGTGTTAAAGGGCTTAAAATATACACCTAATATATATAACACTTCACACGCATCAAGTTTTTGGCGCCGCTGCCGGGGACACAAGGATTTTAAGAAAGTTAGGAATCAACGGCCTAATCTTTTTTCTTATTTTTCATTTTCTTTAGGATTTTTCTTAATTTTTCAGCTTCTGCAGAACTCAGCACGGGCCGTGCCCGCTGAACACGCCCCGTGCCCAATCATTGGAACTGGCAATCTTGTTTTAAGTCAGACAGTAAGCTGAACACGGGGCCATGCCCACTCAACACGCCCCCGTGCCCAAGTTTCAGTTACTGAAAACAGAACCGTAAGATCCCGACGGTTGGTAATTTCTGACACAAACATGAGTGATACTGATGCTTTTTACTTTCGGCACTCTTATGGTACTACGTGGTGTCAATTATGTGGTGGTAACCATAAGGAATTAGAATGTTATTTTCTAAATTATAAGCCCCACTATATAGACCCATCGTTTCCTAGTATCCTTAAGAGGGGCGAAAGTAAAAATAATCCCTATCTCTCCCTTGAATGCTCCCAACCGGATTTTCTAGGAGAAATGCTTCTCGATGAATTATTTCAATTAGAAGATCTAATTCTTAATTGGTTAAAATAACTTAGGAAATATTTCAATAATCTTTTCCAAGACAATAACCAAGAAGAAGGGTTGGAAACGCATTCAAACAACTTCGTTATTTCCAACGATACTTCTAACTCTAGTGAGGACTTGAGCGACAGTCGTCCTTGTGTCGATTGTGCCGTGATGAACTCCCCATCAACTTCGTTTGATGCATACATAGACCTGAGCGATTCGACATACACCTTCTTTAACGAGAGCCCGGAAAAGGGTTGGACTTGTCCACCTACATATAGCATAGGAATCACCCTCACCGACAACCTCTTGCGTTCTCGTCTTAGTCTAGAGCAATTAAGGTATCTTAGGCACTTTGGGGTTGTTCCATCCAGTAAGGAACCGCCCGATCCGAAAAAGTTCCTTGAAAATAGACAAAACTTCATAACCAGCCTTCCGATACGAGGCCGTGCCCAGGTCAACACGCCCCCGTGTCTACCGAAAGATTCCCTTCTGACTTTTGTTAGAATACGAACAAAACGTGTCAGGATCTTGCCTGCACACGGGGCCGTGTCCAGCCGACACGGGGCCGTGTCCAGCATGCTGTCTTTTTCTATAAATGCAGCCAAGAATCCTGTACATTTGGACCATCCAGTGAAAGAGATTTGAAAGGATTTTCTAACTTACCATCCTAGGTATGTTCTTAAAGAAGGTTCTAACAACCATCTTGTCTTTTCCACTTTTATCCATTACCTTCTTCTTCACCTTTCTTGCAACAACACCTCCATTGAAGCTTGATTTCAAGCTTCATTGTGATGATTGTTGAGTTTTTGCTCAAGGAATCTTGTTAAAAATAAGTTACACAACATTGGTTTAAGTTATTTTTGTTCAAAAATGCTTCATAAGTGGAGAAAATAATTTGAAACTCCAAGACTCCTTGTTCTAAAAAAACTGCAGAAAGTTGAACACGGGGCCGTTCTCATTGAGCACGGGGCCGTGTCCGTGGTACTGTTTCATTAAAACAAACTATTTTTGGTTTGTTTTCGTAGAATGTCTAGCCAAAACAGTGGAACCTCTTCTGCGCACTCAAGGAACAGTCGAAGGGAAAGGAGGCCATCGATTGAAGCAACTCTCGTAAGAAACGTGATGGCGCTACGTGAAGCCCTTGACGAGATGACTTCGGTAGAGGAGGTCCTCATAGACCGTATAAATTATCTCTCGGTGGGGTTGGAAAACAGTTTTCAAGAAATAAACCTCTTGCACCAGAGGTTAAACATTCTTGTAACACCTCCCATGGAACCAATCCTCCTTCAAGAGGATTGGAACCTAGCACTTGGAATCCACAATCCTACCGGTTGGGATGACATTCCGGCAAAACCTCCTCTTGAAGAACTCCAAGAAATCCCGGTGGAAGTTGCACCTCCTCAAACCAATGCTAATGAGCCCGCTTTTCTTCTCCCTAGAGAGATCGAAGAATGGCTCGCCGACGTATGAGGAACCCATACCCGGAAAGAGAAGTTGTCAAAGCCACATTTAACCGAAAGATTTACCTTTTCGGAAATTTTGCTAATAGAATAAGGCTAGAACTTCTTGGTTTAGATTTCTTGTGTTTCTTTGACCTAACTATCTAGTATTTTAATTTTTAGGACTAATATGTAATTCTCTCTATGACTTAATGAATGATGGTTTTAGTTAATTTGGTGTTTGGGTGGTGTTGAAATGAATAAAACACACTTGAGATGGCAAATGATACAAGGGAAACTTGAACCAGTACCCTATGCAGGAAAACAGGACCATCCGACAAAATTCTTCGTTTACAGTAAGCTTGGCACGGGCCGTGTCCACCCAACACGGCCCCGTGCTGCACAGTCTGCAGAAAAGACCCAGTTCAGGTAACTGGACACGGGCCATGTTCACCCAACACGCCCCCGTGTCCAGGCTTCTGTTTCTCTTAATTTAATTTTGTTACTGACACTTGAACACGGGGCCGTGCCCGGACAACACGGGGCCGTGTCCAGTGCCCAGTAACATAATTTTTTGCTTAAATCACACCTTTTACACATTCAATCAACCTAAAAATTTGTTTTTGGGACACATTGAGGACAATGTGTAATTTAAGTGTGGGGGGGGGGGGGGATGCTAAAACCTTGAATCTTGCAAGTCCTAAATACAAGCCTTACACAAAACTCTATTGGAACCGCTAATCACCCCAAATTTTTTCAAAAATTTTCAATTTTTTTTTACATGTCTAGGTTTAACTTGGGAATTTCAAGTTCTAAAAAGGTTATATTTTTACAAATTTACAACCGATAGCGTTGTGATAAAAAGAACCAACATAAGAAAATTATGAAAAGGCATGACAAACTTAGTTAAAATTTGATTATATATACTTGATCACATAAAAACCCATTCCCACAAAAGTGATTTTTGAGCCTTTATTGAGCATACAATTACATATCATTAGACTAAATGCTCATTTTTCGTTTCTTGTGTGAATAGCCGCTTGGTTCTTACGACTCTAGAACTTGCCATGACGATACATTCCCGGTCCTTACCAACTTAAACCCGAGTAAGTAAATGATGGAGGCATTAGGACTACCATTTTTTTATTTCTACACCATTATTTTTTTTACCACCTACCCAAAATCCCCCTAGTTAGCCCCTTTGAGCCTAAACCTTTTCATTTCATAACCCAAACCAAACACCCTTTTACCCACCAAAACCTTTTTCATTTTTAACCCTTTGTTTTAGTAACTAGCTCGGTTTTTCGTATGACTTTTCAAAAAAAAAAAAAAAAGAGAAAAAAAATGTGTTGATGATGAAGCAAAAGAAAATAAACAAACAAGTTCATCAAAAATAACTTTGCTTGAATAATAGCTTCATCAAAATAAAAGTTACAAAAAAAAGTCTTACGAAAACCGACGCTTGTGACGCTTTTCACCCTTTTTCTACTAACCACTAACCCAACCACCTACCTTTAACCCAAGCCTAAACCTTCACCCAAAAAGTCCTCTTGATATTTACAAAGGTATATAAGTTAAAAAGGAGGAGGATTGATTGCTTGGCAAGCCTATGGTAGGAGAAAGTTCCATGCCGCTCTCGAGTGATCCACAAAAATACATTTTTGGCCGAGTGTTGAGTGATCCCCGTGAGGTATGTGAACTTGTATATAAATAGAATTTTAAAGAAGCATGTTATGCCCTAATAAGTAATTTATCTTATGAAACGTTTTAAATAAATCATGACGAATAGGATTGTAAATAAATAAAAATAAAACTAAATAAAGAATCTTGGAAATCCCGACACTCTATGACAAGCCTAAAAACCTTCTTCTCTACCCATTCCATTTGGGAGTGTAAAGCCACATTATAAAGAGTTTTTCTTGAGGACAAGCAAAGATTCAAGTGTGGGGGTATTTGATGTGTGCAAAATGCAACATATAAATTACATCAATTGTGGCATAAAACTAACCCTTTTTTAGTACTAATATTGGAAAAAGTGTGCTTTTGTCTTCCTTTTGTATTTTCCGGATTAAATGAGCTCAAATTAACAAAAGGAGCAAAAAGACAGCAAAATCTAACATAAATACAAGAAAAGGAACAAACGTGACATGCCCAACCCCACGACAGCATCTTCCCAAGCAAAACAAGAAGACAGAAGACTGAACACGCCCCGTGCTCAGCCAGCACGGGGGCGTGCCCAGGTGTCAGCAGAAAATACAAAGTGGTAGAAGCTGCTATTGCCCACCACGGGGCCGTGCTCAGCGGACACGGGGCCGTGGTCAACTATAAGATTCGCACAATCTAGGCAAATCTTCATAGTACAAAGATTCTTCTGCACACGGGGTCGTGCTCAGCGGACACGGGGGCGTGGACAACTAATAAAGACAAGCTGCATTAAATGAAGAAAGAGAGGATGTGGACACGGGGCCGTGCCCGAGCTTCTGTTCAGCCTATAAATAGGAGTGTTTGGCTCAAGCTTAAACCATCCCTTGGCACACCACCTCTCTCACACTTCACCCACCACCCACCTCCACCATAACACCATCATCCACCACCATCATCCATTGTCCATCATAGAGTGTGTGAGTCGTCTCGGGATCCAAGATTGATCGTAAGAGTTCTTGACAATCAAGGCCATGTTTGCCTAAGTCTCTTACATCACTTGGTGAAGACAAGTGTCTAGTGTAATACTTTTTATTTCTAATCTTTTCGCACTTTTTACTTGGTTTTGTATTAATGACTTTAATAACTAGTTTCTTATGTTGAAGGCGATTCTTCCTTATCGTTTGTCCGTGGCGTCTTGACATTATTTTACTGTCTATATAAAATAAAAGATTTTCACCATTCATATCTCCACGGTCTATATGTAGGTATGTTGGCTACCTGGTCGGGGGTTAAGGGAACGGTTTGGAAAGAGTCTTGCCATTGTTCAGCGTTTAGAGGTCCTGCAATGGACCTGGGTCAAATTTAGTAGGATCTCCTTCAATACTTAACGGTATTGGATGGCGGGGGTCCAAACTCTTTGATCCCCTCATAAGTTAACTACTATTAATACTATAACCCGGCTATTTAGGACTGTATCCCTGCTGACTCAGACTACTTAGTCGAGGGTAACGTCACCTCCAAAAGAGGGGCCTACCATAATTTGCATTAATAACTTAATTAATTATCTTTCAATAATCCGACCCTTTAGGATTGTATCCTTGCTGACTCAAACTACTGGGTTGAGGGTAACATCACCTTCAAAAGAGGGGCCTACTACAATAACTAAGATAATCTATTAAATAAGTGCAAAAGTGCGGAAATAATCAAAGGTTACACTATACACGAGTCGGAACCAAGTGATTCATCTTGTCTATCTGTTTTTCTTTTATTTTTATTTTTCAGCATTTTAGTTAGCTTTTATTTTTCTTAGCTTAAAACATTTTTCTAAACTTTTTGATTTGATTAGACGTTGAGGATAAACCGGTACTAAAAGCTCTTGTGTCCTTGGACGACCTCGGTATCTTACCTACACTATACTACGCTCACGATGGGTGCACTTGCCCATATGTGTGTTTAGTGTTAGTAAATATCGTGTTTTATAAATTTAAAACTTGGCTAAAAAGTGTTAAAGGGCTTAAAATATACACCTAATATATATAACACTTCACACGCATCAGTCGATGACATTCTACTATTTGGAAATGATATTCCAACTATGGAAGGTGTAAAAACCTAGCTTGGAAGTTGTTTTTCCATTAAGGATCTTGGAGAAGCCGCCTATATTTTGGGAGTAAAGATCTATAAGGATAGGTCAAGGTGCTTGATAGGTTTAAACTAAAGTGCATACATTGACAAAGTCTTGAATAGGTTCAAGATGGAGAACTCTAAGAAAGGTTTGGTACCTATTCAAGAGGGGACAATATTGAGTGCGTCTCAATGTCCAAGCTCAAAGGATGAGCAAGAAAGAATGAAAGGAATCCCATATGCGTCTGCTATTAGCTCCATTATGTATGTAATGATATGCACTAGACCGGACATGCCATGCGCTTTAAGCATGATGAGAAGATACCAGCGAAATCCAAGTAACGGTCAATGGATGACTGTTAAAAGTATATTGAAATACCTTAGAAGGACTAAGGATATATTTCTAATATATGGATCTGGTGAAGAAGAACTCGTTGTAAAGGGTTACAGGGATGCGAGTTTCGGAATTCGTTGTAAAGGGTTACATGGATACGAGTTTCCAAACTGATCGACATGGTTCTCGATCACAATCAGGGTAGCATTGTCCACTACAGAATCAGAATACATCGCCGCTTCATTGATTGAAATGATTCATGTGGATCTGCCACTTGAATTATTGGCTATCTAGGGGTAGTCCTTACCATTTAGAACCCCTTGAGATCTTTTTGATAACGATGGTGTGATTGCTCAAATCAAGGAACCTCGTGCACATCAAAAGACTAGACACATTGAGCGGAGTTTCAACTACCTAAGGGATGTAGTTGAAAAAGGAAAGATATGTGTTCACAAAGTTCACACTGATCAAAATATTGCGGATCCACTCACGAAGCTCTTTGAACGGGCAAAGCATGAAGGGTCATACTTGTGCCTTAGGACTTCGATATTCTAGTGATTGGATTTGATCTATTTTGTATTTGGATATTGGAACAATTATCATTTTAACTCTCTCTCATGGTATGTTGAGTTATGTTCCATTTTAGCATGTTTAAATCCATGAATAAGTTACTTATTCTAAATGTCCGTAGTCGATCATACTTGTGGGAACAAATATGAATGTAAGATTATTATGAACTTGGATTGGTGGATATTCATTAGGTATGAATATAGAGCAAAGTGTTGCTGCCAAAGTTCATAGATATTTGTGGGATACAAATATTCGGCTGACTCGCTCTCGAATATTACTACATGGAATCATTCGTGATTAATCATAAGTAAATTTGAGTAAAGGAGAATATCATAGTATCCCCTGAACTGAGATACATATTGGGTCTTGATATTCACCAAATATTATACCTTGACCTAGTTTTTCGCTGTCTGTAATAAGGCAGTACATGAGACTAAACTCAGGTGCGGTACAAGGTGATTGTGAGAGACGTATGTTGTCAAGAAGGAATTTGTTCCTCTTATTCGTTGAGAGTAAGATGTCTAAGGCCTGCTAAAGTTAAATCAACAGAGAATGATCACACTATGTCTCTGGATTTGACATGACATCTGTAACGAAAGGATAAATGACAGATTCACCTAAATCATGTTCAAGTAAGGGACTTGAAGTTAGGTGGTCTTTACTACTTGCATCAATCTTCTATGTATCTTGTGCAAGTGGGAGATTGTTGGATTCTGTATGCCCAAGACACATATTAAATTGATGTGGCTAGTACGTTATGATCCAAGTCGAGTCATACCCAAATACAAGCTAGACAAACACTTATAATATTTATTTATGATATGATCATACAAATAAATATTAACACTTATAATATTTAGAAATCGGTCTTCTAAATAATTGCACTTGACAAACTAATAAATTATATGGATAATTTATTTTGAGAGAATATTTTATATTGTTATTTAATGGGTTAAATAACATAATAAAAGTAGTATAAGTCTAATAACATGTGATGTTATAATTTTATAAAAGTTATAAAATTATATATAAGACTTAAAATTGTTTAAAAGAAATTTTGATTTTTTTTAAATAAAAAAGTGGGCCGCCCCCTTCCCCTCTTCCCAAGACCATTTTTTTTTGTCCAATTAGATGGCATGCATTTTGCATGGCTAGTTGAATTTTCATTGGGCAATTGGGAGGCAATCTCTCTTTCACTTGTTTTAAGATAATTTTGTATGACAAAATTATGAATGAATGAACTTGAAATATTTAGAGAATGCTCTATAAAATCGGCCAAACATGAGGGAGGTCCTAGAGTTTTCAAGTTAGATTTTCCAAGTGCAAGAACTCCTTTTTATCCTCTCAATTTTCAGCTAAGAGTTGGTTCCAAGAGAGGGATTTTTCAAGTGAGTTCATGAAAAATCCTAGCTAAAAATCAAAGTGTTTGTTGGAAGGGTTGGGGTATACAAGCTTGAGGTCTTCTACACTTGAAGGCAACCGTTCAAGAAGCATCATCTTCTTCATATCCTTTACTCCTTGGAAGGTAGTATTCTTGAAACACTCTATGATTATGTTTTATTTTTGATAGCATGCATGTTCGTATATTGATCCGGGATTGGGTTTTTACATATAAAATGGGTTTTATATCAAGATAACAACATGTTTTAAATATCTCTTCCGCTGCGTTTTTATTTTATTTGGATAAAATTACTTTGATAAACATGTGAAAAACCCAACAAAACAGTCCAACACTTGTCAAATTTAGGCCGCACAAGATAAGGTTCCAAGTAGGAATTCGCACAGTCCAACTGTTAGGTCGCACACTTCAATCGCATAATTGAAGATTGTCAAAAATCAGTCGCACAATTGAAAAAGGTTCAAGTACAAGTCGCACAGTTCAAATATGAACTCGCACACTTTCAAGTGAACCTAACTAGTTGCACACTTGAAAAGGTTCAAGTACAAGTCGCACAGTTCATGTAACTGAACTCGCACACTTTCAAATGAACCTTAACAGTTTCATAGTCCAATTAGTCGCACAGTTCTAAAATCTGGTTTGCACACTCGAATTCAAGTCCAAAGTCGCACAGTTCACTAAGTCGTACAGTCCAAAATCTTAACCACACAATCCAAACTCTTCCAGCTGCATAGTTCAAGGTCAACAGTTGACCACACACTCAGATTCAAATCGCACACTTGGATCTGAACCACACACTTGATTAAGATTTGGGCCCGATTCCTTAAAAGCCTAAGCTAAGTGTCCAGAACTTTTCTAATGTCGCACACTTCCACCGCACAATAATTTTTGGAAATTTTATCACAATATTTATCAACTAAGATCCCGAAAAATCTGGAGACTAAATCTTCAATTTTGTTTGAAAATTATCTGCAAAAACTTTCCAAAATACCTGCAAACACAACCAATCTTGCACACCCACGGATTAAACCCAAGTTTATTAAAAATTTTTGATGAATTCTTATGATCTTCGAAACACAAACCCAGAAATTTAAAATTTTTAAGAACACTTTTGACTGAAAATATGAACTTTTAGGTTTTCCAATTTCACAAGACTAAGTTTTTTAATATCAAAAATCCATTTTCAAATCCCAATTTTGACATAAAAAACAGCTTGTTTCACGAAAAATTTTCACCAATACAAAACAAAATTGAGTCTAACCACTGTGTTTTGTTTCACAATATATCGATCTGATTTTGAAAAAACCAAAAACCAACTTTCAGATTCTGTGTTTGAGCCTTAACTTGGGTCAATTTTAAGAGATAATTACCAGTTTTTCAAGAAGAAAAATCTGCAACTCACACACTCTAAACCCAAAGAAACAGTCGACAAGAAGAAAAATATACATCTGACTAAATCAAAACGAAAAACAGACCTTTTTTTGTCAGTTATGACCACCGAACAGCAGCAAGAACATCTTCAATCTTCAAGATATCCGATCCAACCAAGCCTTCGCAAGACAACGTAGGCTCTGATACCAATTGTAAGTCCCAAAACTACACAATCGGATATCAAACACCAAAAAAGTAGCGAAATTACAAGCAAGATGTCGAAGATTGAAAGATGATGTATTGATTCACGAACAAAAATGAGCACTTAATCTTGGATTGAAAGATGATGTATTGATTCACGAACAAAAATGAGCACTTAATCTTGGATCGTCTGCTACTCTTCAATGATTAAAAGCACAAAGTTTCTTAGAGAATCAACAACCAAAACTAGATTAGGAACCTCTTATTTATACTTGCATAGCAATCCCTATTACATTGAGCCAAGCCAAGCCTATACCCCATTAACTACAAAACAACCTACCAAGCCTAGACAAAATATCGAACCCAACCCACATATAGTAACCCAAGATAGACGCAAACCTATACAAGATTATGCCCTTACATGAACACTTTAAAAAATCTAAAAAATGGTGAAAAAGGTGTTTTCGGGTTAACCCTTTGTTAAAAATAAAGTATCCAGGTGCATTACTGATGCGTGTCGAGTGCGATATATTTTTATGTATATTTTAAGCCCTTTTTAACACTTTAGTCAAGTTTTAAATTTATAAACACGATATTTTACTAACACTAAATACACATATGGGCAAGTGCACCCATCGTGAGCGTAGTATAGCGTTGGTAAGATACAGAGGTCGTCCAAGGACACAAGAGCTTTTAATACCAGTTTATCCTCAAAGTCTAATCTAATCAAAAATTTTAGAAAAGGTTTTTAAACATGAAAATAAAAACTAAAAATGCTGAAAAATAAAAATAAAAACAGATAGACAAGATGAATCACTTGGATCCGACTCGCCTTTAGTGTAACCTTTGATGATTTCCGCACTTTTGCACTTTTAAGAGATTATCTTAGTTATAGTATTAGGCCCCTCTTTTGAAGGTGACGTTACCCTCAACCCAGTAGTTTGAGTCAGCAAGGATACAATCCTAAAGGGTTGGAATATTGGAAGATAATTAATTAAGTTATTAATGCGTAATGTGGTAGGCCCCTCTTTTGAAGGTGACGTTACCCTTGGCTAAGTGGTTTGAGTCAGCAGGGATACAATCCCAAGTAGCCGGGTTAATGTATTAATAGTAGTTTACATATGAGGGGATCAAGCCATTCGCACCACCGCCATCCAATACCAGTGGGTATTGAAGGAGGTCCTAGTAAGCTTGACCCAGGTCCTTGCAGGATCTATACACTGAACAAGGCAAGAACCTTACCAAACCATTCCCTTAACCCCCCGACCAGGTAGCCAACATATCTCTATATAGACCGTAGAGATATGAATGGTGTAAATCTTTTATTTTATATAGACAGTAAAATAACGCCAAGACACCACGGACAAACGATAAGGAAAACTTCAACATAAGAAACTAGTTATTAAAGTCATTAATACAAAACCAAATAAAAAGTGTGAAAAGATTAAAAATCAAAAGTATTACACTAAATGCTTGTCTTCACCAAGTGATGTAAGAGACTTAGGCAAACATGGCCTTTGATTGTCAAGAACTCTTACTATCAATCTTGTATCCGAGACTACTACACACACTCTAGGTGGATGATGGATGATGGTGGTGGATGTGGGTGTTGTGATGGTGGTGGAGTGTGGGTGAAGTGGGAAAGAGGTGGTTTGCCAAGGGATGCCGTTGAAGTGAACCAAGCACCTCTATTTATATGTCACAACCCCCGCCCCCTATCTGTCCCGGGAACGGGCGGCCGCAAGAATCAATATTAGTGGTATCGGTGTTTATCAATTTCGCAGCGGAAATTTCATCAGGATCGTAGTTAGGAAATATTTTATCAGAGTAAAACACCACATTTTATATAAATAAGTGCTTTGGGATAAAACCCAAGTTTTCAATACACACATTTTCATAGGGATAAACCTTATTTTATTGAATAAAACATCTTCTTTTATTTAGGTAACTTTTATAGCCACTTTTCCAAGCCTTCAGTGCTGTCCAGCTGACTTCTAGTTGGCTTTCACATTTTGTTACCTGAAACGCGTTTAAAAACATTTTGTCAGTGGGAAATACTAGGGAGTGAATCCCAGTTTAATCAAGAAGAGTTTTATCTTTTCACAGTATTGAGAGCGATTACAATGTTTATATCTACACAATTACTCATTCAGTATTGTCAATCCTGACTGGTGGGTCATATTACCCATTGGCTAACTCTTTGTCTAATGGTAACGTGTTCCACATTTTGTATACAAAACCCCAACATACCGGCAGTAATTGAAGAATTACAAAGACTCAATCACTGCTAATTGTAATTTAAAATAAATAAAGGTTTTGTAAAAACAGTTGCAAAAAGGAGATTACTCACATTGCTGTCTTAGGTTTTCTTTAAGAGTTTCCTAGTGATTATCTATAATTTACACAAATGCACACGTGTTAGTATAATAACCCAATATTTACATTGGTAATACCCTCCCCGAGACGGCATTCCAACGACTACGTCGGGCAGAACCACGGCTGCCGTTACGGAACCCTGGATCAATCGGGCAGCGTATCTAATACGTAACCGGAGTTATAATACTTACAACGGGGTAGAACTTCGTTATTTAGGGGGGTATTATGCCTGAGAATAATGTCTACTATATAGAAATTTGAGAGAGAATTGAAAGAAATAAGCGACGAAAACTGAAGGCTGAGGGCCTTCTTATATAGGGCTGTTCGTCGACCCTGTCGCGCCCCGCGAAGCATGTAGCCAAGGGCTACGCGGCCTGCGTGGGTGGCTAGGGTAGGCCCTAGCCTTGCTGAGTTGATATGTAGCTTCGACACGAGTCCGACACGTGGCGGCACCGGGTTTATCCTGGTGGCCCATCTGTCGCGGCCCGCGTAAGAGAAGGAGGGGTCCTTCGCGGCCCGCCACAACCTTTAAAAATTTGATTTTTAATTTAATTTTAATGATATAAAATATTTTGGGCTCGGTTTTTCACATATGGGGTGTATTTTAGGACATATAGTGACATTTTAAATATTTAGGGGTGTTAGAAAAAAATTTAGGAGGGTTGTTATATCCTCCCCACCTTGTTTTAGAGCTCGTCCTCGAGGTCTACTGGAATAGGTGCGGGTATTTCCTTTGCATTTCTGATTCAAGCTCCCATGTGTATTCTGGTCCTCTATTGGAATCCCATTTTACTTTGACCAGAACTAATCTTTTATGCTTGAGGTTCTTAACTTTCCTGTCTTCAATCCGTAGAGGTCTTTCTACAAATTTTAACTATTCATTTACCTCTATATCCTTAAGAGGCACTATCAATGATTCATCAACTAAGCATTTCTTGAGATTAGATACATGAAATACATCATGTATTCCTGCCATTTCCTCTGGCAGTTGTAGCTGATAGGCTACAGGTCCTATTCTTCTAATAATCTCAAAAGGTCCAACATACCTGGGGCTTAACTTCCCTCTTTTGATGAATCTTACCACTCCTTTCCAAGGAGAGACTTTCAATAACACTTTGTCACCTACCTGATATTCCAACGGCTTTCACCTGTTATCAACATAACTCTTTTGGCGATCACCTGCTGCTTTCAATCGTTCCTTGACTTGAATGATCTTGTCTGTTGTTTCTTGCACTATCTCAGGTCCAGATAGTTGCATTTCTCCAATTTCTGCCCAACAGACTGGGGTTCGTCACTTTCGTCCATAAAGTGCTTCGAATGGTGAAGCATTTATACTTGTGTGGTAACTGTTATTGTAAGAAAATTCTATCAATGGTAAGTGATTGTCCCAATTACCTCCGAAATCAATTACACAAGCTCTAAGCATGTCCTCCATTGTTTGAATTGCCCTTTCGCATTGTCCGTCTGTTTGAGGATGATAAGCGGTGCTTAGATTTAACTTGGTTCCTATTTCCTTTTGGAAACTTGTCCAAAAATGAGAGGTAAAAACGACTATCTCTATCAGAAACAATTGATAAAGGAATTCCATGTAATGAAACTATTTCGTTTACATATAACTTAGCTAATTGTTCCATACTGAAAGTTTCCTTCATTGGTAGGAAATGAGCTGGCTTAGTTAGCCTGTCTACAATCACCCAGATTGTATCATTACCTTTTCTTGTTTTGGGTAATTTAGTAACAAAATCCATTGTTATCAATTCCCATTTCCACACCGGCATTTCTAATGTTGCAGCAAACCTGAGGGTTTCTGGTGTTCAGCTTTAACTTGTGAACAGGTTAAACACTTGGCAACATAAGATGCTATATCCTTTTTCATTCCTATCCACCAAAAATTCTTTCTTAAATCCTGATACATCTTATCTTTTTCGGGATGCATCGTATACTTAGACTTATGGGCTTCTTCTAATATACGGTGGCGTAGGTTTCCTAATTTAGGTATCAACATCCTTTTCTTATGGAATCTCCAAATTCCATCTGTTCCTTGTTCTAATTCTTTAATCATTCCTTTTAATTTTTTATTATCATCCTTGATTACTGATTCTTGTACCTTTTTAATATGTCCATTTAAATCTACCTGTAGATTTAATTTAAGAGAACGTACTCTTTTTGGCTTTTCGTGATACTTTCGACTTAAAGCATCGGCTACTACGTTAGCCTTTCCTGCATGATACTAGATATTACAATCGTAATCACTAAGTATCTCCATCCAGCGTCTTTGCATCATATCCAACTCCTTTTGCCCGAAAACATACCTTAAACTCTTATGATCTGTGAAAATGGTAAACTTACTACCATAAAGGTAATGTCTCCAATCTTAAGAGCAAAAATTATGGCTCCTAATTCTAAATCATGGGTTGAATAATTCTCTTCATGATTCTTAAGTTGCCTAGATGCGTAAGCTATAACCTTTTGGCGTTGATCAACACACATCCATGACCTAACTTAGAAGCGTCACAATAGACTACAAATTCTTCAGTTCCTTCTGGTAACGCTAATATGGGTGTGTTGGTTAATCTTTGCTTAAGAATTCTAAAGGCTTCTTCCTGTTTTAGTCCCCATTCAAACTTAATGGATTTACAGGTTAGCTTAGTTAAGGGAATGGCTATTCTAGAAAAATTCGAATAAATCTTCTATAATAACCGGCCAATCCTAAGAAACTTCTAACCTCAGTTGGTGATTCAGGGGTTTTCCATTTGGTAATTGCCTCGATCTTGGTGGGATCTACATGAATTCCTTCATGATTGACTAAATATCTAAGAAACTGTACCTGTTCTAACCAAAACTCGCACTTTGAAAACTTTCTTTTCTTTTCTTAATAGACTTAGAAGTGCGTGAAAATGCTTTGCATGTTCTTCTTTACTCTTATAGTAAATGAGAATATCATCTATAAAGTGTTGTAAGAATCGCTAGGCGCTAGTCGAGTGGTGGGGTACCGACTAGCGATTAATCGGGATTAGTAGGAATTAATCGGATTGAGATTTTTATTTGTAATTTTTAGTTATACATATACACACACCTTTTTATATGTAGTTTTTTTAAAGTAGGCATGTTTTAACCACTCATTGACCAGTTTTTTTAAGTAATTGGATGGAATTTATAAGGTTTGATCGAAATTTATCTAACGTTTGGCCAAAATTTGGCAGGAATGGGACCGCCATTGACCGCCTATCAATTAATCGGCCATTAATCGGTGAACCTCCGATTAGTGATTAATCGGAGACTAGTCGGGATTTTTACAACCATGGGCTTACATATTCGGTTCATCATGTCCATAAATGCGGCTGGGGCATTGGTTAAACTAAATGGAATGACAGTAAATTCATAATGGCCATACCTGGTTCTAAATGCGGTTTTAGGAATGTCCTCTTCCTGTACCTTTAATTGATGATATCCTGAGCGTAAATCGATTTTTGAGAAAAATCGAGCTCCTTGCAACTGGTCGAACAGATCATCGATTCTTGGTAGTGGGTATCAATTTTTAATCGTGACCTTGTTCAATTCACGGTAGTCAATGCACATACGCATTGATCCGTCCTTTTTGACGAATAGGATCGGTGCTCCCCAAGGTGATGAACTTGGCTGTATGAATCCTTTCTCCAACAATTCGTCTAATTGTTTCTTCAGTTCCAGCATTTCTGCGGGTGCCAAACGGTAAGGTGCTTTGGCAATCGGTGCTGTCCCTGGTAGCAGGTGGATTCTAAATTCAACTTCCCTGTCTGGCGGTAGTCCTGGTAATTCTTCTAGAAACACATCTGGAAACTGAGATACTACTGGAATATCTTTTAATTCTTTTTCTTTAGTGTTAGTGATTATAGAAATCAAATACACTAATGATCCTTTTCTTATATAACTTGATGTTTTCATCACAGAGATGAATTTTGTGGATCTAGAGGGTTTATCTCCTTTAATTGTGATCTTTTCACCCCTTGGTGAATTTACTTGGATTGACTTTTGATCACATAAAATACTGGCTTTATTGGCTATTAACCAATCCATTCCTAACACAACATCAAATCCTGCCAGATTCATTGGATAAAGGTTTGTGATAAACTTTTGATTTAAAATTTCTATTCTTGCTCCCTGCAAGATTTCAGAAATCTTAATGGTTTCCCCATTTGCTGTCTCTACTAGACATTCTTGTGGAAGTTTAGTTAATGATTGATTAAGAAGTTTGCAAAATGAAGTATTAATAAAACTTTGGTTCGCACCAGAGTCAAATAATACTTTAGCAAAAATATCATTAACTAAAAATGTACCGGCTATCACATCCAGAATCATCTTGGCTTCTTCTGCAGTCAGAACAAATGCTCTAGCATTTTTGGTATTCTTGTTGTTCATGGCTGGAGCTAGTTTCGGACAGTTTGGCTTGATGTGACCTTGTTCTCCACAGTTGTAGCATATCCTGTTGTTAGGTTTCTTCCTGCAGTCTTCTTCCTTGTGTCCAGATATTTTGCAGAAGTTGCAATATATGGAGCATCTTCCAGAATGCTTTCTTTTGCAATACTTGCAATAAGGTGCTGAGGTAGAACCTACATTTTCCCCACGGTTGGAATTTCCAGAGCGAAATTCTTGGCTAAGCCTTTGAGCTAGGTTTCTCCTTTGATCCTCTTCTCGTGTGCGCACTAACTCATCTGTCAAGGTGTTTGCTAACTCTACAACTTCTTCTATGGTTTGAGGTCTAGCTGCCTTGACTACATGTCTAATCTCACTGATTAATCCCCAGATGTAACAGGAGATTAATACTGGTTCTGGTGATGCAAGGGTTGGCACTATTCTAGCATATTCAAAGAATAACGTAGTGTACCCCTTACTATCTACTCCAGTCATTCTAAGGTTTAGGAACTTATTGGCAGAATTTCCTTTCCACCATGTTCTTAAATTCCTCCCATTCCATATTGTAAATTCTGTCACTTCCCCTAGATTAGAGGATAGTGTTTCACCATTCTAATGCTGAGTTTTTAAATAAATTAGAGGCAAACATTATCTTATTCTCTTCTGCACATTTGCTTATTTATAAGACTTCCTCAGTCTTTTCTATCCAGCGTAGAGCTGCAACGGCCCCTTCATAGCCCGAGAATTCAATTGGTTTACAAGACCAGAATTCTTTATAAGAACAACCATAAGGCATGGTTCTTCTTCTTTTGGGAATGGGCGCTTGAAGTATAGGTCCATTGTTTACGCTGTTTTCTGGTTCAGTGGGTCGTTTACTATCACCGTTACTTTTATTATCATCTTCCCTAACTGTTTGAATAATATATGGCATCGCATCTATTATTCCTTGTGCCACTATGTGTTGGATGGCACTGTTATCCACTTGGTTTCCATTATTATCATTGTTCGGGTTATCGTTATTCTGGTTTTCCGGGTTATTATCCGGATTCTCTTGATTCACTTGGTCGGCCATCTGAATTTTAAACATTTACCACGTATTAATTTCGCAAGATAATATCTTAATATAATTAATCACATAACACGCATATTGATAAAAAAACATCGAGCATTGCGACTTACTCTTTTATATATATAATATGCATCTAATACAAACTGAAACTAGAATTTAAAATTACAATACTAATAGGCATCACTAACCACAAAGTGGTCTATACTACGATAAATATATTATATATATATATATATATATATTCAAACATACACACATATTATATATATTATTATATTATTATTATTATTATTATTATTATTATTATTATTATTATTATTATTATTATTACTACTACTTCCATCATCACCTTCACTGATATGGGTTCATCCAGAACTCCATATTAAGCTCGTCATACTTCTAGACGAGTCGTTCTCCTACCTGCCTGATCCTCTCGCTACTTTCTAAAACCTCTTCTCCGAAGGTTCGAAGTTCTTGCACATTCTCTGCACTCATTGAGGGTGCAGGTGCTGGGACTGGGTTTGGAAACTGGGGCATGGGTTCCTGGTACGGGTATGGATTCTCTAAGATTTCCCTGATGTACTAATCGCTATCATAGTAGGGATCTAGAGGGTCCAAACCTGGGTAAGCTGCTAGATTTGGCATAGGTGTGTCTTCTGGTATTGGGTAGCGTTGCTGGTAATCCCTATGGTCATCTAACCACGGGTCGTAGTCTGGATTAAAATCATGCATTTGAATTTGATTTTCTGGGTTGTTCTCGATTTCCATTGGCTGTGTGGGGAATAGTGGTAATGGTTGGGGTGCTACGAGTTGCTCCAGGTTTGGGTCAGCAGCTGTGGTTGCTAGGATATGAAAATTTGCTAAACTCCTATTAAGCATATCCTGGGTGTGAGCATCTGTTTCTCTCTTAATGGCTGCTAAAGCTCGCTGGTTTTGCAACTTTTTCATCCTCTTCCTACGTTCATGTGCTCCCCTACTGAACCATCCTCTCTTTTTAGGAGGGAATGGCTCTTCAGACTGAGCCTTAAACACGAATATCCCATCTTCATTGTCAGCTGAATACCCTGAGAGGGCAGGTTGTGAAGAGGTGCCTTCGCTCCTAGGTGAGCTGGACAACTGACGGTAGGCGTCGGAAGGTCCTTGGTCGCTCATACTGTAAACTAACAATTAGTCAAATAACACACAATAATAAAATACAGATATGCACGTATTTCCATAATTTATTTCCTAACATTTTGAATAATATCTTGGTGTCAGCAGAACACTTCTGTGGCTGAATCAGTGGCTTAGCTCTGATACCACCTTCTGTCACAACCCCGCCCCCTATCTGTCCCGGGAACGGGCGGTCGCGAGAATCAGTATTGGTGGTATCGGTGTTTATCAATTTGGCAGCGGAAATTTCATCAGGACCGTAGTTAGGAAATATTTTATCAGAGTAAAACACCACATTTTATATAAATAAGTGCTTTGGGATAAAACCCAAGTTTTCAATACACACATTTTCATAGGGATAAACCCTATTTTATTGAATAAAACATCTTCTTTTATTTAGTTAACTTTTATAGCCACTTTTCCAAGCCTTCAGTGCTGTCCAGCTGTCTAGTTGGCTTACACATTTTGTTACCTGAAACGCTTTTAAAACCATTTTGTCAGTGGGAAATACTGGTGAGTGAATCCCAGTTTAATCAAGAAGAGTTTTATCTTTTCACAGTATTGAGAGCGATTACAATGTTTATATCTACACAATTACTCATTCAGTATTGTCAATCCTGACTGATGGGTCATATTACCCATTGGCTAACTCTTTGTCCAATGGTAAAGTGTTCCACATTTTGTATACAAAACCCCAACATACCGGCAGTAATTGAAGAATTACAAAGACTCAATCACTGCTAATTGTAATTTAAAATAAATAAAGGTTTTGTAAAAACAGTTGCAAAAAGGAGATTACTCACATTGTTGTCTTAGGTTTTCTTTAAGAGTTTCCTGGTGATTATCTATAATTTACACAAATGCACACGTGTTAGTATAATAACCCAATATTTACATTAGTAATACCCTCCCCGAGACGGCATTCCAACGACTACGTCAGGCAGAACCACGACAATCGTTATGAAACCCTAGATCAATCGGGCAGCGTATCTAATACGTAACCGGGGTTATAATACTTACAAGGGGGCAGAACTTCGTTATTTAGGGGGGGTATTATGCCCGAGAATAATGTCTACTATATAGAAATTTGAGAGAGAATTAAAAGAAATTAGCGACGAAAACTGAAGGAAGAGGGCCTTCTTATATAAGGCTGTTCGTCGACCCTGTCGTGCCCCGCGAAGCATGTAGCCAAGGGCTACGCAGCCCGCGAGGGTGGCTAGGGTAGGCCCTAGCCTTGCTGAGTTGACACGTAGCTTCGACACGAGTCCGACACGTGGCGGCACCAGGTTTCTCCTGGTTGCCCATATGTCGCGGCTCGCGTAAGAGAAGGAGGGGTCCTTCGCGGCCCGCCACAACCTTTAAAATTTTGATTCTCAATTTAATTTTAATGATATAAAATATTTTGGTCTCGGTTTTTCACATACGAGGTGTATTTTATGACATATAGTGACATTTTAAATATTTAGCGGTGTCGGAAATTTTTTTTAGGAGGGTTGCTATATTATAGCCTGCACAGAAGCCCGGACACGGCCCCGTGTCCATTGGGCACGACCCCGTGTCCATCCTCTTTCTCTTTCTTCATTAATTGCAATTTGTTTGCATTAGCTCCACACGCCCCCGTGTCCGCTGGGCATGGCCCCGTGTGCAGAAGCGAAACTGTACTATTAAGATTTGCTTAGATTCTACGAATCTTAGCGTTGACCACGACCCCGCGTTGAGCTGGGCACGCCCCCGTGTCGGGAATAGAAGTTTTTATAGCTTTGTACTTTCTGCAGACAACTGGCCACGCCCCCGTGTCCGCTGGGCACGGGGCCGTGGTCATCCTTCTATTTTCATGTTTTTGCATGGGAAGATGCTGTTGAGGGGTCGGGCATGCCACGTTTGTTCCTTTTCTTGTATTTATGTTAGGTTTTGCTGCATATTTGTTCCTTTTGTTCAATTAAGTTCTTTTAGTCCTGAAAATACAAAAGGAAGACAAAAGCACACTTTTTCCAACATTAGTACTAAAAAGGGTTAGTTTTATGCCTCAACTGATGTATTTTATATGTTGCATTTTACACACATCAAATACCCCCACACTTGAATCTTTGTTTGTTCTCAAGCAAAACTCTTCATAATTTGGCTTACACTCCCAAATGGAATGGGTAGAAGAGAAGTTTTGGGCTTGTCTTGAGTGTCGGAAATCCAAGATCTTTATTGGGTTTTATTTTTATGTTACTTACAATCCTATTCATTATGATTTATTTAGAACATTTCATTAGAGAAATTACTTATTTGGGCATAACATGCCTCTTTAAAATTCTATTTATATACAAGTTCACATACCTCACGGGAGATCAATCAACACTCGGCCGAAGATGTATTTTTGTGAAACACTCAAGACCGGCATGGAAGTTACTTCTACCATATGCTTGCCAAGCAATCAATCCTCCTCCTTTATAACTATACACCTTTGTAAATATCAAGAGGACTTGGGGAAGGGTTAGGCTTGGGTTAAAGTTAGGTGGTTTTGGGTTAGTGCTTAGTAAAAAGGGCGAAAAGCGTAAAAAGCGTCGGTCGTCGTAAAACATTTTATTTTTGTGACTTTTATTTAAACGAATCATTTTCAAACAAAGTTTCTTTTGAGGAACTTGTTTGTTTATTGCTAAACTTCATTTTTTTTAAGGAATGTCACATGAAAACCGAGCTTTTTACTAAAATAAAGGGTTTAAAAATAAAAAGGGTTTTGGTGGGTAAAGGGTGTTTGTTTTGTGGGTTTAGAAATGAAAAGGTTTAGGCTCAAAGAGGTTAACTAGGGGGATTTTGGGTAGGTGGTAAAAAAAGAGAAAAATAATGGTGTTGAAAAGAAAAAAGGTTAGTCCTAATGCCTCCATCATTTACTTACTTGGGTTTAAGTTGGTAAGGACCGAGAATGTATTGTCATGGCAAGTTCTAGAGTCGTAAGAAACCAAGCGGCTATTCACACAAGAAACGAAAAATGAGCATTTAATTTAAAGATGTATGCTTTTATGCTCAATAAAGCCTCAAAACTCACTTTTTGTGGGGATGGGTTTATAACGTGATCAAGTATATATAATCAAATTTTAACTAGATTTGTCATACCTTTTCATATTGTTCTTATGTTGATTCTTTTTATCATTACGCTATTGGTTGTAAATTTGTAAAAATATAACCTTTTTAGAGCTTGCTATTCCCAAATTAAACCAAGACAATTAAAAAAAAATAAAAAGTTTTTTTTTTTGAAACAATTTGGGGTGATTAGCGGTTCCAATAGAGTTTTGTGTAAGGCTTGTTATTAGGACTTGCAAAATTCAAGGTTTTAGCATCCTCCCCACACTTAAATTACACATTGTCCTCAATGTGTCCCAAAAATAAGTTTTTAGGTTGATTGAATGTGTAAAAAGGTGTTAAAAACAAAATTTTTATGTTACTGGGCGTCTGGACACGGGCCCGTGTTGGTCCGGGCATGGCCCCGTGTTCAGATTGCCAGTATCATAATTAACAGAAGGCTGAGCACGGGGGCGTGTTCAGTGAACGCCGCCACGTGTCCAGTTAGCTGAACTGGGCATTTTCTGCAGAGCTTTGGGTACGGGGCGTGTGGGCTGAGCACGGCCCCGTGCTGAACTTGCTGTAATGAAGAAAAGTTGTCGGGAGGCTCTGTTTTTGTGCATGGGGTGTGGGTTCAAGTTTCCCTTAGTAAGCTCCATCAATCCGAGTGTGTTTTATTCTTGAAAATTAAAACTAAACTAGAAAGCATAAAAGTTAATCTTAACTAAAATTAAGGATAGTTCTGCGGAATGCCTCCGTGGTGCGCCACGTTTATAAGGGTCCTTGGCTAGACCCAAAGTCAGTCATATGTTACCCAAGTGGGATGTTTTGCATCCCATATTGCACTGTCGGAGAGCATCATCCAAACTTGAGTCTATGACTTTCATGTAGTTGACCTGGTCGTCGTCTTCTACTCTTTTCCCAACTCCAAATTCCATTTCCTTGTCCCCAACCGTCAATGTGAATGTCCCACCATTCATAACCATCATTGCGTGGGCGGTGGCTAGGAATGGTCTTCCTAAGATAAGCGGTACCTCGGTATCTTCCTCCATATATAGTATAACAAAGTCAGTCGGGAAGACAAAGTCTCCGACTTTTACCAATAGATTTTCGGCGACACCTTGTGGATATTTAATGGACCTATCGGAGAGTTGTATGCTCATATTTGTAGGGCTTATTTTCCCTAGTCCGAGTCCGTCGAACATTAATGCGGGCATGAGGTTGATGCTAGCCCGAAGATCGGCTAGTGCGTTGCGTATGGGCGATCCCCCAATTGAACAAGGGATGGTGAAGCTTCCGGGATCGATCTTCTTTTGTGGGAATTTGTTGAGTAGCAAGGCGGAGCATTCTTCGCCTAAATTAACTAATTGCAATGATTCCATTTTCCTTTTGTGAGTGCAAAAGTCTCTCATAAATTTTGAATATTTAGGCATTTGAGTGAGGACTTCTACAAATGGAATATTGACATGCAATTGTTTTAGTAAGTTTATGAATTTTGCGAATTTCTCATCGGTCTTTTGGCGAAGTAACCGTCCGGGGTAGGGTATCAGAGGATTCTTGGTAGGCTCTTGATTTGGTGGAGTAGTCGTCTCTTTTTGGGAGTGTCGATGATGCTGCGGTTTGGTTAGACGGGCACTTTTCAGGTGGAGGTAGCGGAGCCTCCTCGGGTCCTACGGTACGGTTTCTCAATGTGATGAGATGTACTTGCGCCTTTAGCCTAGTTTCGGTATTGCTGGGTAACGCACCTTGTGGTCTTTCGGAGAAATTTTGAGCTAGTTGATTTAGTTGTTTTTCAATGTTTTGAATACTAGCTTGTTGATTTCTAAAGTTCGATTCCATTTGTTGAAATCGATCCGAGTTTTTCTATTCGGTGTCGGAGATGAGGCGTGAGATAGTATCTTCAAACGTCTCTCGTCCCCCTTGTTGTTGTTGAGATAAATTTTGTGACTCGTTTCTGGGTTGTTGAAAGTTTGTTCGTTGGTTTTGGTTTTGTTGGTTACTACTATTGCCGGGTTCTCTCCAACCAAGGTTACGGTGTTTACGCCATCCTTGGTTGTAGGTACCCGTCGGGGGACCTAACGGCCTAGGTCTATTATCAATGTAGTTTACCGTTTCAATTTGATTATCCATTTCTTTCATACAACTCCAATTTTCATGTGGTCCACCACACCCTTCACAAGCCATAACCGAGGCCGTTTTAGCCATTTCCAACTTTTTGATTTTTGAAGAGAGGGCCTCGATTTGGGCTTGTAACGAGGTGCTTTCGTCAACCTTATGGGCGCCCGGGGCAATAGATTTTGTGCCACGGGGGTGTGGCACTGAAAATTGGTTTGAGCAATTTCCTCAATTTGATTATAAATTTCAATTGGGCGACGATTACCTAGAAGTCCCCCGGAGTTAGAGTCAAGTGTCTATCTTGTGTGTGGCAACAACCCATTATAGAAAGTAGATACTTGTTGCCATACTGCAAGATCATGATGGGGACACTTTCTTAGTAGCTCCTTGAACCTTTCCCAAGTTTCATATAAAGATTCCCCGTCCTCTTGTGAGTATGTATTAATTTCAGTCATTAATTTAGCCGTTTTTGAAGGAGGGAAATATTTATACAAAAACTTTTGGGCTAGTTCATCCCAGGTGTTTACCGACCCAACTGGGAAGGTGTTAAGCCAAGCCTTAGCTCGGTCTTTTAGCGAAAATGGGAACATTCGGAGGCGGATGGCGTCATTTGATGCTCCGTTATCCGAAAAGTATCACATATTTCCAAAAAGTTGGTAATATGTAAATGAGGATCTTCGTCCGCAAGCCCATGGAAAGTTGCGGAGTTTTGGAGCATTTAAATCAAGTGCTGCCGAAGTTCGAAGTTGATGGCATCGACATTCGGTGCATTGATAGGGGCACCGAGATTACCTACTATGGGCCATAGGTAATCCATTAGGGTACGTTAATCCGCTATTAGAAGTGGGTCCCCCAAAACTTTCTCTTGGTTTTCAGCTTTAAGTCTTTTTCTTAGAAAGCATTCGGGTTTGTCTAGAGGTTCTTTTATGTCTTTAATGGAACTGGAGCTCATGCACTGCGTAGGAAGTTCAGGTGCGGCGCCTGGGTTCCAAGTCCTGCAATAAAAACAAAAAATATCGTTCGTCAGAGGTTTCACCACGGCCCGTGTTCAGCTGAACACGGCCCTCTGCTCAGAGTTACAGTAATTATTTTCCGGATCCCTGTTACTGGGGAGTTCAACACGGCCCCGTGCTTCACCAACACGGTGTCACGACCCCCGACCCCACCCTGGACGGAATCGGGAGCCGCGAACCAGTTCAGTGGTGCCGGTGGTTATTTAGAAAAGTAGTGCAGCGGAAATTTCATCAGGACCGTGAGTTAGGAAAAATATCAGAGTTTAGAAAGCACCGGATTTTATTTACTAAATAGATGGGATAAAACCATGTTTTGAAAGGTAGCTTTAATATGGGATAAACCCGAATACATAAAACAACTTTTCTTAATTTAATTTAATTTAATTGATAAATTAAGCCACTTCTGTAAGCCTTTTTGGTTCCGTATCATCACTCTTATTCCAATCTACTGTAATTACCTGAAACGCGTTTTAAAAAGATATGGTCAGCAGGAAATACTGGTGAGTTCATTCAGTTTGTACAAAAAGACACGTTGTTATAGATTACAGCATAAGAGCGATTACAATGGTTACTATCTTATTTTTATCTGGCACCGTCTCACACCCTGGTGACGATGGTCATACCACTATTGGGTCCTTTCACCCAAGTAGTGATGATTATCACTGTTAGGTTGGTGAACCTAACCGTGAGAAATTAGTAATGTGCACAATACCCCACTTGCCAGTGATTCAAGATAACCAAGACTTAATCCCTGTAACTATAACTTTTGAAAATAATTTGAGTATTGTAAAACATTGTTGATAAAAAGAGAATGACTCACCTTGTTAGCATATAGTCTTTGATTAAACAAACCTCCTGATTCTATGCCTTTTGATAACTAAGCATCTACTTTATAGTTCTGAATCTTCTGATGATTAGTTATCTTGTTTGATTGTAAGTGTTAGGTGCAGAGTTTTCTGGTAGTTAAACAGAGTGGAATACGTATTAGTGTTAAACCCAATCAAACCTAACGATGGTCACGAGATCAGAACCTTAATGAAATTCACGAAGTATAGTCTTATTTAGACAGCACTTTGGCATTCGTTTCAGAACGAAATTCACAAAGTATAGTCTTATTTAGACAGCACTTTGGCATTCGTTAGTTGGTTCCCGAATCGATCGGACAGAATATCGCATCGGTGATTATTGGTTAGAACACCAACGTATAGAAAGAAGAATAGAAGGAATGAGCAAAGAAAAATGAATCCTAAGCTTCCTATTTATAGTTAGGAACTATTAAATTTCTAGGAAATTTCATATAGCTTTTCTAGGAAGTTACCTATACATTTTCTAGGAAGCTTCCTACCCATATATATATATATCTTCTTATACCTTCCTTGCATCTTCCTTTGATATTATCTATCTCATATATATTTATTTTCATGTATATCTATTTAGGTGTTTAATTTACTTACTTAATTAATCTTACTTAGCTTAATTAATCTCGCTTAGCTTAATTAATCTCGCTTAGCTGATTAATTAATCATACTTAACTTAATTAATCATACTTAACTGTTTAATTAATCTTACTTAGCTGATTAAGTTTAACTTATCTATTAAGGTTTCTTAACCGTTAAGTTATCTTAACTACTAAGTTTACTTAACCACTAAGTTTTCTAGCTTAGTAGTTCCCTGGTTACAAGTTCTAATTTCTAGCTACAATGGAACTCGTATTAGTGTATTACTCAATTCAACATTAACGATAATCACGAGATCAAAACTCACAATGAATGACAAAGTATAGCCGTATACAGGCAGCACTTAAACATCCGTTGGATCAGTTTTAATCAATCGGATATAGTATCGTGTCCGTGATTAGAGTTATTACCCTGATAACGAGCAGAGTTTCGGGTTTTAGAGTATAATACCCGAGTTATTACTTTGCTATAATAGAAGCTAAAAGAAGAAAAGAATTGAGAAACTTTCAACTGAACTCGAACTCCTTATTTATAGGGCTGGAAATGGGGCGTGTCGCGGCCCGCGTAAACTTGAAGGAACATCTACGCGGCCCGCGAGGAAGTCTATGTCAGCTGAGTCATCAGAGGTTTCGACACGTGTCATGCCACGTGGCCTTGATCGTTATCCGGTAGTTTGCATTGTTGTCGCGGCCCGCGTAAGCTTGGCTTAACTCTTACGCGGCCTGCGAGCGAACCAAAAATCTTGTTTTTCATGATTTCTCCAAGCACGAAGGTATTTCGAGTCCGTTTTTCAAACTCGGGGTGTATTTAGGAGCGTTTAGGGTTACCTTAAGGGTCCTAGGAGAGTCGTTACATCCTCCCCACCTTGTTTTAAATATCGTCCTCGAGATTTGGGCTATGATATCTCTTGTAGAGTTATGTCACGTCTTAGTCAATGAGAATAGTTTTAAGATGAATACGTGTTTTAAAATAAATAGGGCTCAATGGTTCAACCGAATTAGTTCAAGAAGTCGATGTCAAATGAATGAGATGAAATGATATAGTTTCCAAGGTGATTAGGTTTAAGTCAAAAAGATACATGATCAATAGATGTGAATGTTTACAAGTTGTGAATGAATTTTAGAAACAATAGATTTCACTGTCAACAGAAAACTTACTTTGATTGTCAACTGAGGAAGTCTCAGAATCAACAAGCTCGAATGAAATAGAAGTACGAAAATGATTTGTCAACTATTGAATTATGATATGAGAAAAATCAATGGGTTGACATTTATCGAATTACAAGGACATACAATAGAGTTTAGTGTATCATTGTCTTAACACATAGTTGTATTAAGACCACTTTCAAGGATGAGTTAAGCGAAAGGTATATATAGATTAGCTCAAGCTACAAGTCTATACCGACGCCACAAGGTGTCGTGGTGATCGAAATAATAATAGCGGTGACTGGACGAGTTCACCGTGTTTTAAATCAAATGAAGTAAGTCCGAATGTTTGTTTTAAAAAAAAATCTAGTAGGATTTTCGATTGAAATTGAAACAATTGAATAATGTTTTTCGATTGAAGATGATAAAGCAATAAATATCACGAAAGGCTCGATTGATGCTATAAGAACCATTAAGAGATACACTGAAATATGACATGAATTTGTGTGTCATTATCTTAGCACACTATTGTGTTAAGATTGCTTTTATAGGATAAACCAACAAAGCGGATTCAATATAAATAAATAATTAAATCCGTATATGATGTGTGCAAACGAGATTAGCGCAAGCTTCAATTTTGTGAAAACATCACCACAAGGTGATCGTGATCAAAGAAACGATTTGATGAAGTCGAAGACCAAACAAGCCTGTTATGGTTCAAAGTAATTGAAGGGCTCGTTGGGATTAATTCGAATATGATGACCTTAATCTGTCATACGGGACCTTGAATTGAATACGTATTGTGAGCAAGTTCAAACAATGGAACTTGGTTTAAACACAACGAGTTCATGTATCAATAAGAAAGTTCTGACATGGTCACAACAAAAACCATGTATACCATTCAAAAGAAAATCGAGTTTTTCAAGAAATTCATCGATTCGATATCAAAGAGTCATCGTTTTGCAAAAAACGCAGTTTACAATGCAAAGATCAAGTGTAGCGGAGCGATATTTGAGTTTTAATAAAACAACAAATTGGAATGAAGCCCTCCCATGGTCTTCATAATTCAAACTAACCACATGCGCAACAAACAGTGCATGTGTGGATTTACCAAGAAATGAAACAACCAATTAAATATTCGCGATTATGAAAGAAATCCTCATGAAGACCATTAGGAGAGTAGAAATGCAAAAGTCTATTTACTATGTGCAGAGGTCTGAAAAAAAGAATTTAAGAATTTTGTCTGGAAATTTTGTGTGATAACCGTTGTTAAGTGACATTACCAGGGAATGTCGAATAAAATGAAATAGGGGGATTGTAAAGGTATGTGACTTCTTTTGCAGCGTCAAGAATTGGATTAGACAATGCACCGATTGTTGTGAAATCTTGTTCTATCGTACCTCAGCAAGATTCATGTTGTTTGTAGGATCACGTGGCCAAGTGCTGCTTTTTTTTATTAGTAGTTCTTCCACTGACGGGATTCGCATTGGTGTCGTCGTGCGCAATTATATTTTCCAAAGGTCTTGCCTTGAAAGTCGTGTGTGAAATACTTCGACGGCTGTGGATGTATAATTTAAGTTTCATGTGTTTTCTTGTGCACTAGTACAACTTTACACGCTTCTTACTTGCGTTAATAGTTTATGGTAACGCATTGGAAATTCTTATACTTTTGATGGCGTCCCAACTTAAAGGGTTTCCATTGTTTATATTGTCGCACGAGTTACGAGGTAGATGATCAAACGAAATAATGTCTGATATCGGAATTATAGATATATGCAAGAGATTCCTGATAAAGAAATCTAGAATTATTATTGACACTTATGTTCGTGATTTATTTTAAATTGTCAATCGTTATGGCTTTTGGAATTCCTTATAGATATACATATCTATATAATCATACATACCATTCATAAGGTCAATGTATTTAACATAATGATTTTTCCAAAAACAAGTCAGACATCAGGTCATGGTACTATTTAGGGAATTTTGTCACTTGTTTGACATATTATACTCCTTCTTACCCGGTTCTAGCCGGAGAGGTAACCTCATCTTGCCCGGTTCTCGTCGGAGAGGTAATTATTATGTTTCCCATAAATAGTATCTTTTCAAGATTTTAAAAATGCCTCTTTTATTAAGGCTTTCATCCCGAATCAAGGAAATTTGTATTCCCATAACATATCTTATTCTAGACCAAGTAGTATCAATAAACAAGAATTAACAGCAATTAAGTGTTATTGCTTATTTATCATACTTTGCAATGTTCTAATCATTATTCTTACGGCATACCAATATCTATCACATTATACTTATACAACTAATTAGCTCATCTTGAAGCTCATATTAAGACATCTTTCTTAAGTTCAAGTCTAAATACTATCCTGAGTGCTACCAGAAAACATCAAGTTCCTAACTCTTTGTTTAAACTTAGGTATTTTATTACAACACCTAATTGCTTAAACAAGTGGCTCTGATACCACTTCTGTCACGACCCCCGACCCCACCCTGGACGGAATCGGGAGCCGCGAACCAGTTCAGTGGTACCGGTGGTTATTTAGAAAAGTAGTGCAGCGGAAATTTCATCAGGACCGTGAGTTAGGAAAAATAACAGAGTTTAGAAAACACCGGATTTTATTTACTAAATAGATGGGATAAAACCATGTTTTGAAAGGTAGCTTTAATATGGGATAAACCCGAATACATAAAACAACTTTTCTTAATTTAATTTAATTGATGAATTAAGCCACTTCTGTAAGCCTTTTTGGTGCCGTATCATCACTCTTATTCCAATCTACAGTAATTACCTGAAACGCGTTTTAAAAAGATTTGGTCAGCAGGAAATACTGGTGAGTTCATTCAGTTTGTACAAAAAGACACGTTGTTATAGATTACAGCATAAGAGCGATTACAATGGCTACTATCTTATTTTTATCTGGCGCCTTGTCACACCCTGGTGACAATGGTCATACCACTATTGGGTCCTTTCACCCAAGTAGTGATGATTATCACTGTTAGGTTGGTGAACCTAATCGTGAGAAATTAGTAATGTGCACAATACCCCACTTGCCAGTGATTCAAGATAACCAAGACTTAATCCCTGTAACTATAACTTTTGAAAATAATTTGAGTATTGTAAAACATTGTTGATAAAAAGAGAATGACTCACCTTGTTAGCATATAGTCTTTGATTAAACAAGCCTCCTAATTCTGTGCTTTCTGATAACTAAGCATCTACTTTATAGTTCTGAATCTTCTGATGATTAGTTATCTTGTTTGATTGTAAGTGTAGGGTGCAGAGTTTTCTGGTAGTTAAACAGAGTGGAATACGTATTAGTGTTAAACCCAATCAAACCTAACGATGGTCACGAGATCAAAACCTTAACGAAATTCACAAAGTATAGTCTTATTTACACAACACTTTGGCATTCGTTAGTTGGTTCCCGAATCGATCGGACAAAATATCGCATCGGTGTTTATTGGTTAGAACACCAACGTATAGAGAGAAGAATAGAAGGAATGAGCAAAGAAAAATGAATCCTAAGCTTCCTATTTATAGCTAGGAACTATGAAATTTCTAGGAAATTTCATATGGCTTTTCTAGGAAGTTACCTATACATTTTCTAAGAAGCTTCCTACCCATATATATATCTTCTTATACCTTCCTTGCACCTTCCTTTAATATTATCTATCTCATATATATTTATTTTCATCTATATCTATTTAGGTGTGTAATTTACTTACTTAATTAATCTCGCTTAGCTTAATTTATCTCGCTTAGCTGATTAATTAATCATACTTAACTTAATTAATCATACTTAACTGATTAATTAATCTTACATAGCTGATTAAGTTTAACTTATCTATTAAGGTTTCTTAACCGCTAAGTTATCTTAACTACTAAGTTTACTTAACCACTAAGTTTTATAGCTTTGTAGTTCCCTGGTTACAAGTTCTAATTTCTAGCTACAATGGAACTCGTATTAGTGTATTACTCAATTCAACTTAAACGATAATCACGAGATCAAAACTCACAACGAATGACAAAGTATAGCCGTATACAGGCAGCACTTAAACATCCGTTGGATCAGTTTCAATCAATCGGATGAAGTACTGTGTCCGTGATTAGAGTTATTACCCTGATAACGAGCAGAGTTTCGGGTTTTAGAGTATAATACCCGAGTTATTACTTTGCTATAATTCAAGCTAGAAGAAGAAAATAATTGAGCGACTTTCAACTGAACTTGAACTCCTTATTTATAGGGCTGGAAATGGGGCGTGTCGCGGCCCGCGTAAACTTGAAGGAACATCTACGCAGCCCGCGAGGAAGTCTAGGTCGGCTGAGTCATTAGAGGTTTCGACACGTGTCATGCCACATGGCCTTGATTGTTATCCGGTAGTTTGCATTGCTTTAGCGGCCCGCGTAAGCTTGGCTTAACTCTTACGCGGCCCGCGAGCGAAACAAAAATCTTGTTTTTCTTGATTTCTCCAAGCACGAAGGTATTTCGGGTCCGTTTCTCACACTCGGGGTGTATTTAGGAGCGTTTAGGGTTACCTTAAGGGTCCTAGGAGAGTCGTTACACACGGCCCCGTGCTGCACTCTCTGTAACTTGGAAAATAAAAACTGTCAGTAACGATGCTGGGCACGGCCCGTCTCCGACCAGGCACGGCACCGTGCTGAGCTCTGCAGAAGCTGAAAAATTGAGAAAAAAATCCTAAAAAACAGAAAAATAAGAAAAAACGATTAGGCCGTTGATTCCTAACTTTCTTAAAATCCTTGTGTCCACGGCAACGGCGCTAAAAACTTGATGCTGTCGAGTGTGATATATTTTTATGTATATTTTAAGCCCTTTTTTAACACTTTAGTCAAGTTTTAAATTTATAAAACACGATATTTTACTAACACTAAACACACATATGGGCAAGTGCACCCATCGTGAGCGTAGTATAGCGTTGGTAAGATACTGATGTCGTCCAAGGACACAAGAGCTTTTAATACCGGTTTATCCTCAACGTCTAATCAAATCAAAATTTTTAGAAAAGGTTTTTAAACATAAATATAAAAACTAAAAATGCTGAAAAATAAAAATAAAAACAGATAGACAAGATGAATCACTTGGATCCGACTCGCCTTTAGTGTAACCTTTGATGATTTCCGCACTTTTGCACTTTTTAAGAGATTATCTTAGTTATAGTAGTAGGCCCCTCTTTTGAAGGTGACGTTACCCTCAACCCAGTAGTTTGAGTCAGCAAGGATACAATCCTAAAGGGTTGGAATACTGGAGGATAATTAATTAAGTTATTAATGCGTAATGTGGTAGGCCCCTCTTTTGAAGGTGATGTTACCCTCGGCTAAGTGGTTTGAATCAGTAGGGATACAATCCCAAGTAGCCAGGTTAATGTATTAATAGTAGTTTACATATGAGGGGATCAAGCCATTTGCACCCCCGCCATCCAATACCAGTGGGTATTGAAGGAGGTCCTAGTAAGCTTGACCCAGGTCCTTGTAGGATCTATACACTGAACAAGGCAAGAACCTTACCAAACCATTCCCTTAACCCCCGACCAGGTAGCCAACATATCTCTATATAGACCGTAGAGATATGAGTGGTGTAAATCTTTTATTTTATATAGACTGTAAAATAACTCCAAGACACCACGAATAAATGATAAGGAAGTTTCACCTTCAACATAAGAAACTAGTTATTAAAGTCATTAATACAAAACCAAATAAAAAGTGCGAAAAGATTAAAAATCAAAAGTATTACACTAAATGCTTGTCTTCACCAAGTGATGTAAGAGACTTAGGCAAACATGGCCTTTGATTGTCAAGAACTCTTACAATCAATCTTGGATCCGAGACTACTACACACACTCTAGGTGGATGATGGATGATGGTGGTGGATGTGGGTGTTGTGATGGTGGTGGAGTGTGGGTGAAATGGGGGAGAGGTGATTTGCCAAGGGATGCCTTTGAAGTGAACTAAGCACCTCTATTTATAGCCTGCACAGAAGCCCGGACACGGCCCCGTGTCCATCCTCTTTCTCTTTCTTCATTAATTGCAATTTGTCTGCATTAGCTCCACACGCCCCCGTGTCTGCTGGGCACGGCCCCATGTGCAGAAGCGTATCTGTACTATCAAGATTTGCTTGGATTCTGCGAATCTTAGCGTTAACCACGGCCCCGTGTTGAGCTGGGCACGCCCCCATGTCGGGAATAGAAGCTTCTATAGCTTTGTCCTTTCAGCAGACAACTGGCCACTCCCCCGTGTCCGCTGGGCATGGGGCCATGGTCAGCCTTCTGTTTTCTTGTTTTTGCTTGGGAAGATGCTGTTGAGGGGTCGTGCATGCCATGTTTGTTCCTTTTCTTGTATTTATGTTAGGTTTTGCTGCATATTTGTTCCTTTTGTTCAATTAAGCTCTTTTAGTCCTGAAAATACAAAAGGAAGACAAAAGCACACTTTTTCCAACATTAGTACTAAAAAAGGGGTTAGTTTTATGCCTCAATTGATGTATTTTATATGTTGCATTTTACACATATCAAATACCCCCACACTTGAATCTTTGCTTGTCCTCAAGCAAAACTCTTTATAATGTGGCTTACACTCCCAAATGGAATGGGTAGAAGAGAAGTTTTGGGATTGTCTTGAGTGTCGGGAATCCAAGATCTTTATTGGGTTTTATTTTTATGTTACTTGCAATCCTATTCATTATGATTTATTTAGAACATTTCATAAGAGAAATTACTTATTTGGGCATAACATGCCTCTTTAAAATTCTATTTATATACAAGTTCACATACCTCATGGGAGATCACTCAACACTCGGCTGAAGATGTATTTTTGTGAAACACTTGAGACCGGCATGGAACTTACTTCTACCATATATGCTTGCCAAGCAATCAATCCTCCACCTTTATAACTATACACCTTTGTAAATATCAAGAGGACTTGGGGAAGGGTTAGGCTTGGGTTAAAGGTAGGTGGTTTTGGGTTAGTGGTTAGTAAAAAGGGCGAAAAGCATAAAAAGCGTCGATCGTCGTAAAACATTTTATTTTTGTGATTTTTATTTAAACGAAGCATTTTGAAACAAAGTTTCTTTTGAGGAACTTGTTTGTTTATTGCCAAACTTCATTTTTTTTTAAAGGAATGTCATATGAAAACCGAGCTTTTTACTAAAATAAAGGGTTTAAAAATAAAAAGGGTTTTGGTGGGTAAAGGGTGTTTGTTTTGTGGGTTTAGAAATGAAAAGGTTTAGGCTCAAAGAGGTTAACTAGGAGGATTTTGGGTAGGTGGTAAAAAAAGAGAAAAATAATGGTGTTGAAAAAAAAATCGTTAGTCCTAATGCCTCCATCATTTACTTACTTGGGTTTAAGTTGGTAAGGACTTGGAATGTATTGTCCTGGCAAGTTCTAGAGTCGTAAGAAACCAAGCGGCTATTCACACAAGAAACGAAAATTGAGCATTTAATTTAAAGATGTATGCTTTTATGCTCAATAAAAACTCAAAACTCACTTTTTGTGGGGATGGGTTTATAATGTGATCAAGTATATATAATCAAATTTTAACTAGATTTGTCATGCTTTTTCATATTTTTCTTATATTGGATCTTTTTATCACGACGCTATCGGTTGTAAATTTGTAAAAATATAACCTTTTTAGAGCTTGCTATTCCCAAATTAAAACAAGACAAGTAAAAAAAATGAAATTTTTTTTTTTGAAAAAAATTGGGGTGATTAGTGGTTCCAATAGAGTTTTGTGTAAGGATTGTTATTAGGACTTGCAAAATTTAAGGTTTTAACATCCCCCCCCCCCCCACACTTAAATTACACATTGTCCTCAATGTGTCCCAAAAATAAGTTTTTAGGTTGATTGAATGTGTAAAAAGGTGTTAAAAACAAAATTTTTATGTTACTGGGCGTCTGGACACGGGCCCGTGTTGGTCCGGGCATGGCCCCGTGTTCAGATTGCAAGTATCATAATTAACAGAAGGCTGGGCATGGGGGCGTGTTCAGTGAACGCGACCCCGTGTCCAGTTACCTGCACTGAGCATTTTCTGCAGAGCTTTGGGTACGAGGCGTGTGGGCTGATCACGGCCCCGTGCTGAACTTGCTGTAATGAAGAAAAGTTGTCGGGTGGCTCTGTTTTTATGCATGGGTTGTGGGTTCAAGTTTCCCTTAGTAACCTCCATCATTCCGAGTGTGTTTTATTCCTGAAAATTAAAACTAAACTAGAAAGCATAAAAGTTAATCTTAACTAAAATTAAGGATAGTTCCGCGGAATCCCTCCGTGGTGCGCCACGTTTATAAGGGTCCTTGGCTAGACCCAAAGTCAGTCATATGTTACCCAAGTGGGATGTTTTGCATCCCATGTTGCACCGTCGGAGAGCATCATCCAAATTTGAGTCTATGACTTTCATGTAGTTGACCGGGTCGTCGTCTTCTACTCGTTTCCCAACTCCAAATTCCATTTCCTTGTCCCCAACCCTCAATGTTAATGTCCCACCATTCATATCCACCATTGCGTGGGCGGTGGCTAGGAATGGTCTTCCAAAGATAAGCGGTACCTCGGTATCTTCCTCCATATCTAGTATAACAAAGTCGGTCGGGAAGACAAAGTCTCCGACTTTTACCAATAGATTTTTGGCGACACCTTGTGGATATTTAATGGACCTATCGGAGAGTTGTATGCTCATCTTTGTAGGGCTTATTTTCCTTAGTCCGATTCGGTCGAACATTGATGCGGGCATGAGGTTGATGCTAGCCCGAAGATCGGCTAGTGCGTTGCGTATGGGCGATCCCCCAATTGAACAAGGGATGGTGAAGCTTCCGAGATCGATCTTCTTTTGTGGGAGTTTGTTGAGTAGCAAGGCGGAGCATTCTTCGCCTAAATTAACTAATTGCAATGATTCAATTTTCCTTTTGTGAGTGAGAAAGTCTCTTATAAATTTTGAATATTTAGGCATTTGAGTGAGGACTTCTACAAATGGAATATTGACATGCAATTGTTTTAGTAAGTTTATGAATTTTGCGAATTGCTCATCGGTCTTTTGGCGAAGTAACCGTCCGGGGAAGGGTATCAGAGGATTCTTGGTAGGCTCTTGATTTGGAGGAGTAGTCGGCTCTTTTTGGGGGTGTCGGTGAAGCTGCGGTTTGGTTAGACGGGCTCTTTTCAGGTGGAGGTAGCGGAGCCTCCTCGGGTCCTACGATACGGTTTCTCAATGTGATGAGATGTATTTGCGCCTTTGGGTTAGTTTCGGTATTGCTGGGTAACGCGCCTTGTGGTCTTTTGGAGAAATTTTGAGCTAGTTGATTTAGTTGTTTTTCAATGTTTTGAATACTAGCTTGTTGATTTCTAAAGTTCGATTCCATTTGTTGAAATCGATCCGAGTTTTTCTTTTCGGTGTCAGAGATGAGGCGTGAGATAGTATCTTCAAACGTCTCTCGTCCCCCTTGTTGTTGTTGAGATAAGTTTTGTGACTCGTTTCTTGGTTGTTGAAAGTTTGTTCGTTGGTTTTGGTTTTGTTGGTTACTACTATTGTCGGGTTCTCTCCAACCAAGGTTAGGGTGGTTACGCCATCCTTGGTTGTAGGTACCCGTCGGGGGACCTGACGGCCTAGGTCTATTATCAATGTAGTTTACCGTTTCAGTTTGATTATCCATTTCTTTCATACAACTCCAATTTTCATGTGGTCCACCACACCCTTCACAAGCCATAACCGAGGCCGTTTTAGCCATTTCCAACTTTTTGATTTTTGAAGAGAGGGCCTCGATTTGGGCTTGTAATGATGTGCTTTCGTCAACCTTATGGGCGCCCGGGGCAATAGATTTTGTGCCACGGGGGGTGTGCCACTGAAAATTGGTTTGAGCAATTTCCTCAATTTGATTATAAATTTCATTTGGGCGACGATTACCTAGAAGTCTCCCGGAGCTAGAGTCAAGTGTCTGTCTTGTGTGTGGCAACAACCCATTATAGAAAGTGGATACTTGTTGCCATACTGCAAGACCATGATGGGGACACTTTCTTAGTAGCTCCTTGAACCTTTCCCAAGTTTCATATAAAGATTCCCCATCCTCTTGTGAGTATGTATTAATTTCAGTCATTAATTTAGTCGTTTTTGAAGGAGGGAAATACTTATACAAAAACTTTTGGGCTAGTTCATCCCAAGTGTTTACCGATCCAACTGGGAGGGTGTTAATCCAAGCCTTAGCTCGGTCTTTTAGCGAAAATGGGAACATTCGGAGGCGGATGGCGTCATTTGATGCTCCGTTGATCCGAAAAGTATCACATATTTCTAAAAAGTTGGTAATATGTAAATGGGGATCTTCGTCCGCAAGCTCATTGAAAGTTGCGGAGTTTTGGAGTATTTGAATCAAGTGCTGCCGAAGTTCGAAGTTGTTGGCATCGACATTCGGTGCATTGATAGCGGCATCGAGATTACTGACTGTGGGCCGTAGGTAATCCATTAGGGTACATTAATCTGCCATTAGAAGTGGGTCCCCCGAAACTTTCTCTTGGTTTTTAGCTTTAAGTCTTTTTCTTAGAAAGCGTTCGGGTTCGTCTAGAGGTTCTTTTATGTCTTTAATGGAACTGGATCTCATGCACTGCGTAGGAAGTTCAGGTGCGGCGCCTGGGTTCCAAGTCCTGCAATAAAAACAAAAAAGATCGTTGGTCAGAGGTTTCACCACGGCCCCGTGTTCAGCTGAACACTGCCCTCTGGTCAGAGTTACAATAATTATTTTCCGGATCCTTGTTACTGGGGAGTTCAACACGGCCCCGTGCTGCACCAACATGGCCACGTGCTGCACTCTCTATAACTCAGAAAATAAAAACTGCCAGTAACGATGCTGGGCACGGCCTGTGTCCGACCAGGCACGACCTCGTGCTGAGCTCTGCAGAAGCTGAAAAATTAAGAAAAAATCCTAAAAAAAACAGAAACAAAAGAAAAAAACGATTGGGCCGTTGATTCCTAACTTTCTTAAAATCCTTATGTCCACGGCAACGGCGCCAAAAACTTAATGCCGTCGAGTGCGATATATTTTTATGTATATTTTAAGCCCTTTTTAAAACTTTAGTCAAGTTTTAAATTTATAAAACACGATATTTTACTAACACTAAATACACATATGGGCAAGTGCTCCCATCATGAGCGTAGTATAGCGTTGGTAAGATACCGATGTCGTCCAAGGACACAAGAGCTTTTAATACCGGTTTATCCTCAACGTCTAATCAAATCAAAATTTTTAGAAAAGGTTTTTAAACATGAATATAAAAACTAAAAATGCTGAAAAATAAAAAATAAAAACAGATAGACAAGATGAATCACTTGGATCCGACTCGCCTTTAGTGTAACCTTTGATGATTTCTTCACTTTTGCACTTTTTAAGAGATTATCTTAGTTATAGTAGTATGCCCCTCTTTTGAAGGTGACGTTACCCTCAACCCAGTAGTTTGAGTCAGCAAGGATACAATCCTAAAGGGTTGGAATATTGGAGGATAATTAATTAAGTTATTAATGCGTAATGTGGTAGGCCCTCTTTTGAAGGTGACGTTACCCTCGGCTAAGTGGTTTGAGTTAGCAGGGATACAATCCCAAGTATCCGGGTTAATGTATTAATAGTAGTTTACGTATGAGGGGATCAAGCCATTCGCACACCCGCCATCCAATACCAGTGGGTATTGAAGGAGGTTCTAGTTAGCTTGACCCAGGTCCTTGCAGGATCTATACACTGAACAAGGCAAGAACCTTACCAAACCATTCCCTTAACCCCCGACCAGGTATCCAACATATCTCTATATAGACCGTAAAGATATAAATGGTGTAAATCTTTTATTTTATATAGACAGTAAAATAACTCTAAGACACCACGGACAAATGATAAGAAAGTTTCACCTTCAACATAAGAAACTAGTTATTAAAGTCATTAGTACAAAACCAAATAAAAAGTGCGAAAGATTAAAAATCAAAAGTATTACACTAAATGCTTGTCTTCACCAAGTGATGTAAAAGACTTAGGAAAACATGGCCTTTGATTTTCAAGAACTGTTTCTATCAATCTTGGATCCCGAGACTACTACACACACTCTAGGTGGATGATGGATGATGGTGGTGGATGTAGGTGTTGTGATGGTGGTGGAGTGTGGGTGAAGTGGGAGAGACGTTGTAGGATCGTGAGATGATCGAAACGAGTCTATCAGAAGAGTTCTCGGTCTAATCAGAGGCGGAATTCATTGATTAGACTTTGTAACAACTTGATTCACTCTTAATTGTCTTGTTTTATTAATTTGACACGATTACAGATCAGTAGACACTTCGGCATCACTTCGGTACCGGAATCATGAACGTTACAAATGAACTAGCACATCAGGTATATATAGGTGAGGGTGTTTCGTACGAAATAGACAACAGGTATTTCGTGCGAAATAGCCAATTGCTATTTCCTACGAAATAGCACAAGTTGATTTCGTGTGAAACCAACTTTCAACCCTAAAACCCTGTTTTCTCGTACAACATGCCCTGATCTAACATTTCTATTACAAGACTCGATACAAGATAAAGTCGACAGACATATGCACTAACAGACTCCCCCTCGGATGTTGACGAAGTCTTCGGTGTCGAGTCTTCACAATATTCAGCCTTTATCAGTCTTTGGGCTTTTCAAAATATCTGACAGTGTAATCATCCTCAATCTTTAACACTTCTGAATCTCAATCTATCTCTTTACATTCTCTTGATCAGATTCAGGATCAAACACTGGCTCTTGCGACTTTTTTTGCTAACTGACTCCCCCTTAAGTTGTGCTGGGATCACAGTCTGGCTTTCACAAATTATAGAATCGTAACCTGGCTCTCTCATAGCCATAATCTGCACATTCTCTACCTCAAAGTAAATATCACAAATTTAAAATTTTACAACTTTAAACTTTCTGCTTACCACTTGTATAATTAATTTTCAAAACATCATTTTGTCATAATATGACATTTCACAAATTCTCTTAACCACGTGTATATCACACATTCAAATTTGGTTTCAACTGAATGAACCATTTAATCATTTAAAAAAACATTTTTCATTTCAACAGACTCTACCTACCCTGTTGTTCATCATGTTTAGCACTTGCAATTTTGAAACTCAGCTTTTCAACATCAGTTGTCGATAATCTTTTTGGATTTTTCAAAAATTTATGCTAAAACACACTGAAAATCTTTTTGGATTTTTGTTTTTAAAGAAATGCAGTAAAGAAATATTTACAAACAATATTTTTGTGAGTTTGTGTAAGAGGATCATATCAGTCTACGAGACACATCACCAACACCGTTAAGCTTTAAACATTTTAAGTTTTAAACAATTCACTTAGATTGTCAGTATACTGATCCACTTAAATTTTCACACAAAGTTCAACTGTTTCGAGATACGAGATTAATATTTTAGAGACTTAAACTTATTCACGTGTCCCACCTCAGAATAAACTCCCGTATCCAGATCCCAATATTCAGTCTTACAGGTGAGTATACCTAGATGATATCTGTAAAGGGTTAAATGCGAGGGCCATGAGAGCTCAGGCTATTGCTTCCGCAAAATCAGAGAGATGATGGCTTCGACTTTAGGTGTGTTCCCTTTAGAGAATCTTTTCTTCAACAGCACATGATTAGCATTTTGCAATGTTTCATCATTTTTTATGCTGAGGGTGGTGCTATATTTTAAGCAAGCGAAAAGTATTATACGGGGACTAGGCCATTGCTTCCGCAAAATCAGAAGTGCCGGGATAATACCCCAGATATCACTGAGTATAAAGACCTAGTATCTCAGAAAGAGGGATCTTTCAAACAAGATTTCGGGGGTTACCCATATATCCGAGAGATGTTCCCCACGATATAAGTAAGTTTGAAATTTAGGTTTATATCTCGACACAATCTACTAAATGTGTAAAAACCTACTGGCATATCACCAGTGAGACCGTTTATCACATTTGACATTCCAATTATTTAGCATGCTGTGATAGTCCACTGATGTACTATCGTTTCCTCTTTTATACCACAAAACTCATTTTTGATTTTATCATGTTTTTGACTTTTTCAAATTTTCTAATGTTTTTGTATTTTCTGAAATTTCTTACTCCCCTTAAAATTCAAAATCATTTAAAGGAAATTTGAAAACAAACTATACAAGATAAAGTGACAACTGATTTTCAAGCTTCAATTCGCCATCCACTTGGCATAAACAATCAGAACTCCCCCTGACAACAAACTATTTTCCCATTATGATTTCAAAACACTCAAGTTTGTTTTAATCAAAAATGGTTTTTCCGGAAAATAAGTTTTGTTGATTTTACTTGTAAACACGGGGTTATCATCACTTTGTTTTCCAATTACTTTGTATGAAAGTTAAATCAAGTTCAACTTAATGACCTTGATCAATCATTTGTAAGTGAAAACCTTCTTCAATCACTTGTAGGTTCACTTATCAACCAAAACCACTTGTAAAATTGGAATATAACAATTTCAAGAAAACTACCACTTATAGGTTTATCAATCAAACATTTTCAAGAATGATGCCGATTCCTACTTCACGATTACCAACTTGGAAGCTCCGGCAAGTCAAAATTTTAATTTGAAAAACCTGTCACCCAAGCCTGACCAGCCTTGGGTGATTTTGACTCACATCTATCCCACCATCTTTTTGATTGCTAAAATTCTTTTGCACCCTTCACTTTTCCATCAACCATCTTTCCGAAAATATGTTTAACTTTTCCATTAAACACTCTTTCAGCATCAAATTCTTTCTTACCAACAAAGAATTGATTTGAAATCTCAATCTTTCCAACTTTCAACTTCAAATTTTCCTTTGATAATGGCGGAAATTTTTCATCATTCATCTCTGGAATGGAATTCTTTTCACTTTTCTCAACAAATGACTCCTCTGATTTTATGGAATCAGATTCATTGTCAGAACTACTTTCTGATTTAACAACCCATCTTTGTTTGTTCTGTAGGATCGTTCTGTGACCCAAATGAGTCTATCAGAAGAGTACTCGGTCTAATCAGAGGCGGAATTCATTGATTAGACTTTGTAACAGCTTGAAATACTTCTAATTGTCTTGTATTAATGATTTAACACGTTTACAAATCAGTAGACACGTCGACAACACTTCGGTACCGGAAACATGAGCGTTACAAATGAGATGGCAGCACCTCTATATATAGGTGTTGTAATTTCGCACGGAAATGGCAAATTCTATTTCGTGCGAAATAGCTATTGCTAATTTTGTACGAAATAACTACTTGATATTTCGTGCGAAATTACCTTCTAACACACAAAACCTATATTTCTCGTACAACGTGCCCTGATCTAACAATTCTAGTATAAGACTCGATACAGGACGAAGTCGACAGACGTAATGCACCAACAGACTCCCCCTCGGATGTTGACGAGTCTTCAGTGTCGAGTCTTCACAATCTTCAGTCTTGAACAGTCTTTGGGCTCTTTTCAAAATATCTGACAGAGTAAGCATCCTCCATCCTCTCTTCTTTTCGACTCTAGGATCTCGACCTGGTTTTTTCTCACTCTAATTTTCTTCACATTCTCTTGATCAGATTCATGATCAACTTCTGGCTCTATCATCTACAGACTCCTCTCAACTAGCAGACTCCCCCTTAAGTTGTGCTAAGATCGTAGTCTGGCTTATCGTGACCTGGCTCTCACTCTGCTCAGGAATAAACACAACTATCCTGCACAAATTTCTAATCACACAATAAATTTCACAAATTTAAAATTTGACAAATTTATACTCTGTTTACCACTTGATGAATCCAACGTCAATTATTGATATAACAATTTTAATTTCTGAAGACCACATGTAGGCAAAACTTTTCTAAACACACTCTCCCAAACCTATTCGTCATGTTTAGCACTCGGAATTTTGAAAATCAACTTTTCAATCATCAATTGTCTAAAATCTTTTTTAATTTTTCAAAATTTATGCTAAAACACCCCGAAAATCTTTTTGGATTTTTTATATAAAAGAAATACAGTAAAGAAATATATACAAACTATATTTTTGTGAGTTTGTGTAAGAGGATCATATCAGTTTTTGAGACAAATCACCAACACCGTTAACCTTTAAACATTTTCAGTTCTAAGTGATTCACTTAGATTGTCAGTATCCTGATCCACTTAAATTTTCACACAAAGTTCAACTGTTTCGAGATACGAGATTAATGTTTTAAGCACATAAACTTATTCGCGTGTCCCACCTCTAGAATATACTCCTGTATCCAGATCCCAATATTCAGTCTTACAGGTGAGTATACCACAGATGATATCTGTAAAGGGTTAAAATGCGAGGGCCATGAGAGCTCAGGCTATTGCTTCCGCAAAATCAGAGAGATGATGGCTTCGACTTTTGGTGTGTTCCCTTTAGAGAATCTTTTCTTCAACATCACATTATTAGCATTTTGCAATGTTTCATCATTTTTTGTACTGAGGGTGGTGCTATATTTCAAGCAAGCGAAAAGTATTATACGGGGACTAGGCCATTGCTTCCGCAAAATCAGAAGTCCCGGAATAATACCCCAGATATCACTGAGTATAAAGACCTAGTATCTCAGAAAGAGGGACCTTTGAAACAAGATTTCGGGGGTTACCCATATATCCGAGAGGTGTTCCCCACGATACAAGCAAGTTTGAAATTTAGGTTTATATCTCGACACAATCTACTAAATGTGCAACAACCTACTGGCATATCATCAGTGAGACCGTTTATCACATTTTGACTTTCCAATTCTTTAGCATGCTGTGATAGTTCACTGATGTACTATCATGTTTTTGCCTTTTTCAAATTTTCAAATGTTTTTGGATTTTCTGAAATTCTTACTCCCCTTAAAATTCAAAATCATTTAAAGGAAATTTGAAAACAAACTGTACAAAGTAAAGTGACAACTGATTTTCAAGCTTCAAATCGCCATCCACTTGGCATAAACAATCAGAACTTCCCCTTACAACAAACTATTTTCCCATTATGATTTCAAAACACTTAAGTTTGTTTTAATCAAAAATAGTTTTTCCGGAAAATAAGTTTCGTTGATTTTATCACTTTGTAAAATCGGGGTTATCATCACTTTGTTTTCCAAACATTTTATATGAAATTTAAATCAAGTTCAACTTAATGACCTTGATCAACCACTTGTAAGTGAAAACCTTCTTCAACCACTTGTAGGTTCACTTATCAACCAAAACCACTTGTAAAATTTGAAATATAACAATTTCAAGAAAACTACCACTTGTAGGTTTACCAAACGATCATTTTCAAGAATGATGCCGATTCCTGCTCCACTCTTACCAACCTGGAAGCTCCGGCAAGTCAGAATTTTAGTTAGAAAAAGCATTCACCCAAGCCTGACCAGCCTTGGGTGATTTTGATTCAACTCCATCCCAACCTCCTTTTGATGTGTAAAATTCTTTTGCACTCTTCACCTTCCCATCTACCATCTTTCCAAATATATGTTTGACTTTTCCATTGAAAGCCTTTTCAGCATCAAATTCTTCTTTACCAGAGAAGAATTGACCTGAAATCTCAAACCTACCTTTTGATTTCAGATTTTCCTTTGACAACTTTGGAAAGTTTTCATCGTTCAAATCAGGAACGGAATTCTCATTCTTTTTCTCAACAAATGACTCCTCTGATTTTATGAAATCAGATTCATTGTCAGAACTACTTTCAGATTTAACAACCCATTTCTGTTTGTTTAAATCAACTTTTCTTTTGTAAAAATGCTTCGAACTTTCACCAGTTTCGAAAATCGAATTAGTTTTCTCAACTAATTGTTTCTTTTCATCAACATGTTTCTTAATCATTTCAGAGTTATAAGAAACTCCCTGTTTTGTATTGTTGGACTGCTGGCAATTCCAAGCAATGTGTCCAATTTGGTGACATTTGAAACATCTTCTTCTGTCAACTCTTTGCTCAGTTCTCATCATCATATTCTTTTTCTTCTCAGCAAGAAACTCTTGATTTGACTGTCTCCAGAAAGATTTCTTCTGCTCTCTTCTTCAGAACTTCCTCCTGCAACAAATTTTGTTTTTGATTTATAATTTTTCTCATTTTTATAATTTTCTAAAGAACTAAAACCAAGACCTTTCTTTTTGAAATTACCATTATGGTTTGGTTTCTTTTGAAAACCTGAACCAGAACTGTAACCCTTTTTCTTGTTCAATCTCTGTTGAACTCTTGAAGTGTACTTTTTAGGTTGTTCATGAAGATTTAAATCTTTTATTTCAGAAATATTAATTTCCGTTAATTTAAAAACCTGTTTGATCATTTCAGATTTGACACTTCTTATTGGAAATTCCTCATCAGAATATAATTTGTCTGAATCATTCAAAGTATATGCCACTTTGATCGGTTCATCATTCAAATTAGATTTTGATAACATGAATTCTTTATTATAAACCCGTTTAACCAGTGAACTCGGACACTTTTCTGACGAACTCAAACTTTCAGACTTAGACTCCAACTTTGACTCTTCATCCATATCCAACACCTGATCGACCACTTTCTTTAACAACTCAGACTCATGATCAGTGTCAGACGCTGTGAATGTGACATCAATATTGTCTGGTAACTCATCAATGATTTCAGACTTTAACTTGATGTTGAGAGCATTTTTTAATTGTTCCTCATTTGGCTTTCTGGGAGAATAACTTTCATAGATCGGGGGCGGACACTTATTATACTTAGCACTTTGTTTCTTACCAGCATCAGTTTCTTCTTTCTTTTGTTCTTGAAAAGCTTCAAGACCTGCAACACTAGGATAAACTCGATCAATCAAATAATCACAAGTTGTATAACTCAACAACAATCTTTTGATTCTTTCACTCTCAATTTTTTCGAGTTCCAAATCCTGCTTTAGCTTTGCCCAGTCTTCAATATACTCATTGATAACCTTCTGCTTTAACATTAATGTAGAACTCATCTTTGTCATAGCAACCTCAATTTCTGAATTTGTCTTTTTCAGACCATTTACTGTTCTGTTCAGCACGTCATAAGATTCCTTCACATACTTTACATCAGACAACAAATTTTCTTTCAGCTTTTCTAATTCAACGATCTTCTTATCCTTCTCATCACAATATTTGCAAGATTCTAAACATTTCTGACAAGGTTTAATGACCTCAACTATCTTTTCAACCTCGACAACCTTCTAAACTTCAACAATTTTTTCAACTTCGACTATTTTTTCGACTTCAACAATTTTCTCTACTACTTTCTCACACTCTTCATTTTCAACTTTCTTTGTTGAAATTTCTGCAACTTCAGCTTTCTCAGCTTCTAGTTTTTCTTTTTCTTCAGCAATTCTTTTTATCTCTAATTCTCTCTTCAGACGAGTAGCTCTTTTTTCTTTCAACACTTCAATTTTATCTGCAAAAAACAAATTAAAACTAAATGAGTCTAAACTTTTTCTTGCATTATTAATGTACTCTTCCTCGTCATCAGTATCATCATCACTTTCTGATGATCTAAAAATCTTTGTTCTTTTGACTTCTTGTTCTTCTAAGATTCTAGCAACAAGTCCTGAACCCGGTGGAATGTATTTATCCCAGCTAAATCCCTCTGCAACCTTTTCATCATCTTGGTCAATTATACCATAACAAGCTCTTTTCTCTTCAATGGTACATGCATGTGCAGTTTGTGGTTGTTGAGCAATTTGATGAAAATTGATTTTTGATAATAATTGTTTTTTCCAGACTGATCTTGTCTTCCATTTGCTTCTTTGTTTTTGCACTCACGCTTAAAATGACCTTTTTCTTTGCAACGAAAACAAGTGACCTTTGATTTGTCAAACCCTATTGGAGATGCACTCATTTCTTGAAAATCATCTCTTCCGGTGACTTGTGTAAATTTTTCTGCTCTTCTAACTGCACTGGCTAGACACCACTTGATGTCCATCAATTCAAGTTTCTCCGCATCAATTTGGACATAATCCTCTTTGGTAAGCATCGGATTTCCAATTCTGCCAGCAATCAAACTTTCATATGATTCCAACATAGCAACGAGTGATGCCATGTGTTGCTTAGCTATTTCCGGAGAAAGATTTTGACCATTTTGAATGTTCAAGGTAACATTACACTGCAGATTTGTAGAATTCTTTTGTTGAGGACTTGGTGTTGTAAAATTTGGATCAAAGTTTTAATATGAAGACGAAGATCCACCACTTTGAGTCACAGTACTTCCCTTTATTTCAGAAGAACTATCAGCACTGAAACCAGTTTGAATCTTTGGGCTTGGAGTAACTTCAAATTTGCTTCCTCTGTAGTATAAACTCACATCTTGTTGAACATTTGGATTAGACATGATAGTAGTTTTTTGGATATCCAACTCATGCACTTCAATCTTCTGAATAAACTGTGCCAGATTCATATTTTCAGATTTTCTCATGTGTTTTAGGATCAACAAATAAGTTCCCCATTTCTGGTGTGATAATGCATCAGCTAGTTTATCAACCCATTCATCGTCGTCTTTCTTTATTTCCAATCTTCCCATTTCCAAAACCAAATGACAATATCTATCAATGGTCTTTTTTGTTGTTTAACCTTCTAAGGCTACAAACATATCAAATGATTTCTTCAGTAAAGCCTTTTTGTTCTTGATCATATCTGCACTTCCTTTAAACTTTTGAATCAATGCAGTCCAAATTGATCGAGCAGTACCCTCATGTTGGAGTAAAATAAAAATATCGTCTTTAACTGCTTGTTGAAGAATATTAATCATCATCTTTTCACTTGTATACTTCAATTTTTCAATCTCTGAAAAGTCACAAAAAGCCTTTTCAAGCCCACGTTCATTTTTCGGTTTCTCGTAATCTTTCTCTAAAGAACACCATGCGTCAAACTTATAAGCTTGCACCCAGTTTTCAAATCGATTTTGCCATCCTCTAAAATCTTCGATGTACATAAGCTTTGGCGGTTTTTGATAAGTTCCCATCTCATTCTCACTGTACAGAGTTTCAGCAGCTGTAACAGGAGCAACTGGTGTAGCAAACGCATTGTAGAATTCCTCTTCTATGATTCAGTAATCTGTATCACAAAGTCAACAAAGTTCAAACAACAATGAAGGTTCACACGAAATATGAGTTCAAATGAAAACACTTGGTGCGAAATTATCAGATTTAAACGAAATCAGCTTTCAAACGAAAACACCACTTTGGTGCGAAATAACTGATTTCGTGTGAAATAGCACACTTTCAAACGAAATATGTAATTTCGTGCGAAATTGTCAAACGGAATGCCGATTTGGTGCGAAATTATCTAATTTCGTGTGGAATTCACAAACGAAATTACACTCTGATGCGAAATTATCTATTTCGAGCGAAATTAGGTAATTTCGTGTGAAATCAAGCAGATAATTCCGTACGAAATAGTGCTGACGTCACTTAATCCGAAACCATTTTCAAGCGAAATTATCAATTTTACCACTTTTAGATCGAATTAAGGTCCAATTCTTTCAAGGATTCGTTAAAATACTGTTTCGCTTGATATATTTGAAGTTCAATCTATTTTGACCGTAAAATTCTGTTTAATTTGAAAAAGAAGGTGTAGAAGTCAGATTTTCAAGCTGAATTGGTAAGAACTCTTTCTCCAGAGCTCTGATACCACATGTAGGATCGTTCTGTGACCCAAATGAGTCTATCAGAAGAGTTCTCGATCTAATCAGAGGCGGAATTCATTGATTAGACTTTGTAACAACTTGAAATACTTCTAATTGTCTTGTATTAATGATTTAACACGTTTACAGATCAGTACACACGTCGGCAGCACTTCGGTACCGGAAACATGAGCGTTACAAATGAGATGGCAGCACCTCTATATATAGGTGTTGTAATTTCGCACGGAAATGGCAAATGCTATTTCGTGCGAAATAGCTATTGCTAATTTCATACGAAATAACTACTTCCTATTTCATGCGAAATTACCTTCTAACACACAAAACCTATATTTCTCGTACAACGTGCCCTGATCTAACAATTCTAGTATAAGACTCGATACAAGACGAAGTCGACAGACGTAATGCACCAACATGTTCAAATCAACTTTTCTTTTGTAAAAACGTTTTGAACTTTCATCAGTTTCAAAAGTTAAATTTTTGAACACTTTGAATTTTTCTGAGTTAGAAGTAACTCCCTGTTTTGTATTGTTAGACATTTGGAAATTCCAAGCAACGTGTCCAACTTTTTGGCATTTGAAACACGTTCTTCTTTCAACTCTCTTCTCAGATTCTTTCACCAGATTCTTCTTCTTTTCAGCGAAAAATTCTTGATTTGACTTTTTCCTGAACAGTTTATCTTTCTCTTCCTCTGAACTTGTACCTGAAACAAATTTAGTTTTTGATTTATAAATTTTCTCATTTTTATAATTTTCTGGGAGTATAAAACCTAAACCTTTCCTTTTGAAATTACTGTTATGGTTTGGTTTCTTTTGAAAACCTGAACCAGAACTGTAACCTTTTTTTCTTGTTCAATCTTTGTTGAACTCTTGAAGTGTACTTTTTAGGTTTTTCATTAAGATTTAAATCTTTTATTTCAGAAATATTAATTTCCGTTAATTTGAAAACCTTTTTGATCATTTCAGTTTTGACACTTCTTATTGGAAATTCCTTATCAGAATATAATTTGTCTGAATCATTCAAAGTATATGCCACTTTGATTGGTCCGTCATTCAAATTAGATTTTGATAACAGGAATTCTTTATTGTAAACCCTTTTAACCAGTGAACTCGGACTCTTTTCTGATGAACTCGAACTTTCAGATTTAGACTCCGACTTTGACTCTTCATCCATATCCAACACCTGATCGACCACTTTCTTTAATAACTCAGACTCATGATCAGTGTCAGACACTGTGAATGTGACATCAATGTTTTCTGGTAACTCATCAATGGTTTCAGACATTAACTTTATGTTGAGTGCCTTATTTAATCGTTCCTCATTAGGCTTTCTGGGAGAATAACTATTCCAAATCGGAGGCGGACACTTGTTATACTTAACACTTTGTTTCTTACCAGTATCCGTATCTTCTGTCTTTTTATCTTGAAACGCTTCAAGACCTGCAATAGTAGGATAAACTCGATCAATCAAATAATTACAAGTTGTATAACTCAACAGTAATCGTTTGATTCTTTCACTTTCAATCTTTTCGAGTTCCAAATCCTGCTTTAGTTTTGCACAGTCTTCAATATACTCATTGATGACCTTCTGTTTTGTCATTAATGTTGAGCTCATCATTGTCATTGCAGCGTTAACTTCTGAATTTGTCTTTTTCAGACCATCAAATGTTCTGTTCAACACGCCATAAGATTCCTTCACGTACTTCACATCTAACAATAAATTTTCTTTCGTCTTTTCTAATTCAGTGATCTTCTTATCCTTCTCATCACAATCTTTGCAAGATTCCAAACATTTTAGACAAGGTTTCATGATTTCAACAATCTTTTCTATCTCGACCACTTTCTCAACTTCTACGATTTTCTCTACCACCTTCTCAACAAGGTTTCATGATTTCAACAATCTTTTCTATCTCGAAAACTTTCTCAACTTCTACGATTTTCTCTACCACCTTCTCAATCATTGGTTCTTCATCAAATTCTACTTTTATTTCACATTCTTCATCTTCAACTTTCTCTGTTGAATTTTCTTCAACTTCTGCTGTTTCAGCTTCCAATTTTGCCTTTTCTTCAGCAATTTTTCTTGCTTCCAACTCTCTCTTCAATCTGGCAGCCTTCTTCTTATTCAGCATCTCAACCTTATCTGCAAAGAACAAAATAAAACTATCAAGATCCAAACCTTTTCTAGCTTTATTAAGATATTCTTCTTCATCATCGGTATCTGCATCACTTCCTAATTCTGGAAAAAATGGTGTTCTTTTCGGACTAGATTTGATTTCTTCTTCTTCTTCTTCTTCCAAAACTCTAGCAACAAGACCTGAACCGGGTGGAATGTATTTGTCCCAGCTAAAACCCTCTGCTACTTTTTCATCATCTTGATGAATAAGATATGCTTTCTTTTCTCCGTCTTTAATAACACGAGATGATGATGGTTGTTGATCAATTTGATGAAAAATTGATTTTTGATAATAATCATTCTTTTCTTGTCTTCCGGTTGCTTCTTTATTTTTGCATTCTCGTTTAAAATGTCCTCTTTCTTTGCAACGAAAACAAGTGACCTTTGATTTATCAAACCCTATTGGAGATGCACTCATTTCACAAAAATCATCTCTACCGGTGATTTGTTTGAATTTTTCTGCTCTTCTAACAGCACTGGCCAAACACCATTTGATATCCATCAACTCAAGTTCTACAGCATCAATCTGGTCATAATCTTCTTTGGTGAGCATTGGATTTCCAATTCGTCCAGCAACTAAACTTTCATATGACTCTAACATAGCAACAAGTGATGTCATGTGTTGCTTAGCTATTTCTGGAGAAAGATTTTGACCATTTTGAATTTTCAATGTAACATTGCATTGCAGATTCGTTGAATTCTGTCGTTGAGGACTTGGTGTTGTATAATTTGGATCAAAGCTTGAATACAAAGACGAATGTCCACCACTCTGAGTTACAGTACTACCCTTCGTTTCAGAAGAACTATCAGCACTGAAAGCAGTCTCAATTTTTGGACTCTGAATAGTCCCAAATTTGTTTCCTCTGTAGTATAAACTGACATCTTGTTGAGCATTTGGATTATTCATGATAACCGTTTTCTGATTATCCAATTCATGTTCTTCAATTTTCTGAATAAACTTCACCAAGTTCATACTTTCAGATTTTCTCATGTGTTTTAAGATCAGCAAATATGTTCCCCATTTAGTTTGAGGTAACGCATCGGCTAGTTTATCAACCCATTCATCGTCGTCTTTCTTTATTTCCAAACTTCCCATTTCCAAAACCAGATGACAATATCTGTCAATAGTAGCTTTTGTTGTTTCTCCTTCAAATGCAACAAACATATCAAATGATTTCTTTAGTAAAGCCTTTTTGTTCTTGATCATATCTGCACTTCCTTTAAACTTTTGAATTAATGCCAGCCAAATTGATCTAGCAGTGTCTTCATGTTGAAGCAAAACAAAGATGTCTTCTTTTACCACTTGTTGAAGAATGCTAATCATCATCTTTTCGCTTGTGTATTTCAATTTTTCAACATCTGAATAGTCACTAAACGCTTTTTCAAGCCCACGTTCATTTTTTGGTTTCACATAATACACCTCTAATTCACACCATGTGTCAAACTTATAGGCTTGTACCCAGTTTTCAAACCTATTTTTCCATCCTCTAACGTCTTCAATGTACATGAGCTTTGGCGGTTTTTGATAAGTTCCCGTCTCATTCTCAATGTAAAGAGTTTCAGCAGCTGTAACTGGAGCAACTGGTGTAGCAAACGCATTGTAAAATTCTTCTTCCATGATTCAATAATCTGTATCACAAAATTACAAAGTTCAAACAATGAAATTTCACACGAAATAACACACTGATACGAAATCAGTTTGGTGCGAAATAGCTTTTCAAACGAAATAGTTCACACGAAATAGATGTTGATTTCGTACGAAATGACACTCAAAAGTTTGATTTCATGCGAAATAGATTCCACAGAGGTGGTTTCGTACGAAATGAGATTCTAAAACTTGATTTCGTGCGAAATGATATGACAACTTCACAAGAAATAGCCTATTTCGCGCGGAATGCTGCTGACGTCACCATTATTGATCTGATTTTTTGTTAAATTGACCAAGTTTTTGTCCGATTTTAAGTCTGATACTTTCAAGGCTTTGTTAAAACTATGTTTCGCACTTAATATGTGAAATTCAATCCATTTTAACCGTGAAATTCTGTTTAATTTTGAAAAGAAGGTGTAGAAGTCAGATTTTCAGCTGAAATGGTAAGAACTCTTCCTCCTGAGCTCTGATACCACTTGTAGGATCGTGAGACGATCGAAACGAGTCTATCAGAAGAGTTCCCGGTCTAATCAGAGGCGGAATTCATTGATTAGACTTTGTAATAGCTTGATTCACTCTTAATTGTCTTGTTTTATTAATTTGACATGATTATAGATCAGTAGACACTTCGGCAGCACTTCGGTACCGGAATCATGAACGTTACAAATGAACAAGCACATCAGGTATATATAGGTGAGGGTGTTTCGTACGAAATAGACAACAGGTATTTCGTGCGAAATAGCCAATTTCTATTTCATACGAAATAACACAAGTTGATTTCGTGCGAAACCAACTTTCAACCCTAAAACCCTGTTTTCTCGTACAACATGCCCTGATCTCACATTTCTATTACAAGACTCGATACAAGACGAAGTCGACAGACGCATGCACCAACAGAAGTGGTTTGCCAAGGGATGCCTTTGAAGTGAACCAAGCACCTCTATTTATAGCCTGCACAGAAGCCCGGACACGGCCCCGTGTCCATCCTCCTTCTCTTTCTTCATTAATTGCAGTTTGTCTGCATTAACTCCACACACCCCCGTGTCCGCTGGGCACGGCCCCGTGTGCAGAAGCGTATCTGTACTATCAAGATTTGCTTGGATTCTGTGAATCTTAGCGTTGACCACGGCCCCGTGTTGAGCTGGGCACGCCCCCATGTCAGGAATAGAAGCTTCTATAGCTTTGTCATTTCTACAGACAACTGGCCACGCCCCCGTGTCCGTTGGGCACGTGGCCGTGGTCAGCCTTCTGTTTTCTTGTTTTTGCTTGGGAAGATGCTGTTGAGGGGTCGGGCATGCCATGTTTGTTCCTTTTCTTGTATTTATGTTAGGTTTTGCTGCATATTTGTTTCTTTTGTTCAATTAAGCTCTTTTAGTCCTGAAAATACAAAAGGAAGACAAAAGCACACTTTTTCCAACATTAGTACTAAAACAGGGTTGGTTTTATTCCTCAATTGATGTATTTTATATGTTGCATTTTACACACATCAATTACCAAATTGCCAAATTATTATCAAGTTGAATTTGTTATGTGTTAGTTTTAATTATTTTGTTTGTTTGCTGTTTGAGGTAATAACGGGCTGATTAACAACTTGTTACGCTAGGCTTATTTGTGGACTTGTAGCTGCTTAAAGACTTGTTGAGTTGGGCTTAAGGCATTGCAGAAGATGTGTGATAGGCTTTTAGGGCATCTATATAAAGGCTTCTGATGATGTAGCTGTGGCTCGGCATCGAGTATCTTTGTTTAATTATTATTCAGCTCATTATCACTTTAGACGTTTCTTTCTCTAAAATTAGGGGTTCTCTCACTATTGTTCAGCTTCTTTCTAAAGATTTGAGCATCATTTGCTCATTTATCATTTAGTTTGAGTATTAGTGTAAATAAATCATTATGTAGGTGATCTAGTAGCTTAGTTGTGAGGTATTTGTTGAGAGTTTTGTATTTGAATAGATTCACTCTTGTAATTCGTTTGTGTCTTGATTGATTTTATTAAAGATACCATAATTTTGACATGGTATCAGAGCCCTTAGGGCCTGATCTCTGTGTGTTCTTCCGTTGTTTGGTTGTTCTTCAGTTCAGTTCTCTGTTTGAGTTTTAGAAGTTTTATCCTGTGAAGGTCGCTTGGTTGTTGCTGCAAAGATATACTTGTAACCCTAAGTGAAGGTTGAGTCAAGATTGTTTGGATCTAAAGTGTTTTCCGATAAGATTGAGTATTCATCAGATCTGGGGGATTATCTTGAAATTGTGGATTTTCTTGCATTGAAGTACGGATAATCCTAGATTAGGGTTTTGCCAGAGCTGTTCAAGATATTCAAATTTCTATACAGATCTGGTTGTTTTGATCTTAAACAACATCTGTTTATTTGTCACACCCTGGCTTTGCGGAAGCGTGGTTAATTTGGTGTGACTTCTTAATACCATAGCTTAACCATAACAAAGCTATATGAAATAAAACCATGCAAGATCATCCATTTAATTAAGTTTTAAAACCAAATACAACCACATTGTCTTAACGGAAACACATCCTAACGACATAAACATTGTTCAATAAACATAGCATAACATAAAGATAGTTTAAGGACTGTGACTTGTCCAGGAAAGAGTCACATTCCCCAAACCCGGATGACCTCGTAACTAGTGGCCTCATATTGCTCCTACCCACTCACATGATCTAAGTAGTAAACCTCCTTACGCTAACCATACCATGTATAAAGTACTTGTAATCGAAGTAACATGTATTTCACCCCCGCAGTTAAGAAAACTGAAAACAGTTAGAGAAAAGGGGGACATGAACTCACCGTGGTGCGTCTCTACCAAGTATGCCTCCAAATCAATCAGCTGTGTGACGACCTACACGTACTAATTCTATTAGACGGACGGCCGTGCCTTAGCTTTATGGTTTAAGTTTCTGGGAAATAGTTAGGCAACTATTTCGTATTTACATTCTGTATATACTTGGTAGTCATTTTTCCTTCCCAAGGATGGGGGATTTAATACACGTGTGTTCGTAAAATTTCGAAATATATTATTAAGTCTCACTTAAACTATATTTTATTTCCAACTTCAAAATATAAATATTCTTCCCAAAAATATTATACTTAGTAATATTATTTTTACCCTAAAAATAATATTTGCGTAGTTCACAAAATAATCATAAACACTTATACAAGTGATGTTGTGAAAAATATATACTAAATATATATACGTATCATGTTTTATTTTGTGAAATCCCACCTCCGGTATTTTGTAAATAAGTCGTGGCGAAATCTATAATTTGAAAACAAGTCAAAATGTATTTCTAACACTTATAGTGAAAATATTTCTAAGTGTTAGGCTTTTGGAAAAATTTCGCCAGAGTTTCCTCTGTAACTGGAGGTGGCCACGCTTTCAAGCGTATCATTTTCTTTTACAAACCAACCAACAATTTTCTCAATCAACAATAAGCATTATTCAAACCATCAAACTAGTCAAAATAGATGTAAATCGCAAAAATACATGAACTTGCGGTTTTTCCAAAATATGTAGTATCTTTCCATTATTTTTGGTGGATCTTTTGTATAAATCAATCCGGTTTCGTAATAAACCCGTTTCAAAGGAATTCCATCTTTACAACTTCTCATCAATTTTTACCAAGTTAGTTATTTCGTCAAAACTTTGTGTTACACAAGTGTTTACACACTTGTGTGTTTACTAAAATCATTCTTGTTTATGAAAGATCCGTCTTTAAAAGTATGTTTTCTCTTGACACGTGGTCCTTTAAAAATACCACTTGTAGATTCGTAGATCTACTAGTTTTAAACACTATTTCACAAGTAAAATCATTTTTACACAAGTTCATGATTCGTGTGTGGTAGAGTTTCATCCTTTAACCCTTGTTACTTCCAAAACAACCTTATGTCATGATCCAAGATCATGACCAACCCGGGTTAAACGATGATCCGAGCTACCACAACATAGATCGGGTCCAAATAACTATACAAATCAAATACTACAAGTTTTACACAACGTATGAGCTTTTAACCATCACTTTTAGTGTTTTTAGTAGACTTTTATGTATCATTTTGCATGTTTACGAGTTTTAACCGTTACAATTCATATTACCCACTTTAAAATAGTTCGAGAAGGTGATTTAAGCAACTTACTACTAGCTCGAGGCTAGGGAAGAATCCAAGCAAAAAATGCGTGGATAAAAGCAATGTAGTGAGGTCCTTCACCTTCCGATTGCACCAAGGTTCCTTATACGCGATCCTTATCACTTGTATGAGCTTGGAATGTGAAGATCAAAACTCGAAAATGGTGGGTGGTAGAGGGGGTGTTCGGCCGAGAGTTGTAGAGAGGGAGAGAGTGCTTGAGTGTTGAGTTGTGAGATGGATGTTATGTTGTGTTAATGATCTAACTTATAGACAATTAGTGTGAGTATTAACCAAAGGATCATGTGTATTCTAGATACTAAACACAAGATTATAATAATCAAATAAAGGACAAGGTATGTCCCCCTCTTGGGGAAGGTTTGGTTAAGGGGGGGGGGGGTAGTAGTTCGATTCCAACTAGTAGTTAGGTATATTAGTTAGGTTAATCTTGTTAAGTTAAGTGATTAACCCGGTTACTAGTGTGTAGTGTGTTATGACGGGTGTTAGGGTATTCAGGGACCCTAACTGGCTCAGAAAAAGGTAAATAATGAAAATGACAATATTTTCATGTTCCGGGTATAGTCCGATTGTTTGGTTGGATAGTAATCCGTTAATGTGCTTAAACAAGCTTTAAAGTGTCGTTAATACCCTTTTTAGTGACACAACTTATTTCTGACACTTTGGAAAGTGTCTAGTAATATTTTCCTCATGTTTTGGCACTTTATTAGTTAGCTAAAAGCTGAATTATTAAGTAAAGTGCTGAATTTTGTGCTTAGAGCACGTTTTAGGCACATCCAGTCATTGTAACTTATTCCTAGAGACGCAGTTCTACAACCCTTGTATCCCTACACTCACCACTAGTGTAGTAAAATATTTCTGGCTCATACAGGCCTTAGGGGCAGTGTCTGCCTGATGCTGGCTTTATCAGCATGTTCAATAGGTTATCCGTTTATAGTGCTACTGTGCTTTTGTGCATCATGTTTGTCACTAAGGTTCAGCATGTAAATAATGTAGTGACGGTAAGTAAAGTATGATGCAAGTAAGTACATGTATCAGTATTCAAGTAGCAGTTTATTCACAAGTTCAAGCAAGCACAGTAATTAAGCAGTAATTAATTATTAATTAAGTCGTACGGATACCTGGTTTAGCGAGGGTTGTCACATTCTCCCCCCGTTAGAAAAATTTCGTCCCGAAATTTTAAGTTCTGCTTGTAGATGCAGGGTTCTTAGGAAATAGGTGGGGGTATTTCTCTTTCATCCGGTCCTCACATTCCCAGGTGTATTCAGGACCATGTCTCGCATTCCAACGAACTTTGACGAGCTTGACACTGCTCCGGCGGGTCTTGTTTACTTTCCAATGCCTAACCTCAATCGGTTCTTCAACGAAATGGAGCGTGTCGTCAACATGGATCTCGTCGATAGGAATGGCAATGGTATCTTGAGTTGGAATTTTCTTCAGGTTGGATACATGAAATGTATCGTGAACTAAATGGAGTTCAGCAGGTAAGTCCAGCTTGTATGCTACTAGCCCTATTCTTTCCAAAATTCTGAAAGGACCAATGTAGCGAGGATTTAACTTCCCACGCTTTCCGAAGCGTGCCTCCCCTTTCCAGGGTGAAACTTTTAATAAAACCATTTCTCCCACTTGAAATTCCAAGTGTTTCCGGTTTGGATCTGCATAGGCTTTCTGTCTGTGGCGAGCTGCTTCGATGCGTTTTAGAATCTGCGCAATCTTGTCCGTCGTCTCTTGGACGATTTCGGGACCAGCAAGCTGCCTATCACCTGCGTCAGCCCAGCATAGGGGTGATCGGCACTTGCGTCCGTAAAGGGCTTCAAATGGCGCGACACCAATACTGGTGTGGTAGCTGTTGTTGTATGAAAATTCGACCAAAGGCAAATGCTTATCCCATCTACCGCCCAAATCCATAACACACGCTCTCAGCATGTCTTCCAAGGTCTGTATCGTTCGCTCGCTTTGCCCGTCGGTTTGCGGATGAAACGCAGTGCTCAGATTTAATTGTGAGCCAAAAGCTTCTTGGAAGGATTGCCATATCCTTGACACAAACCTTCCGTCTCTATCAGAGATGATCGAGAGAGGCACTCCATGACGTGCGACGATCTCTCTCATGTATATTTCGGCCAACTTGCTCGTATTATCCTTCTCTTTGATAGGTAAAAAGTGTGCTGACTTCGTTAGGCGGTCAACTATCACCCAGATAGTGTCATGACCTCTTGGCGTTCTTGGCAACTTTGTAACAAAATCCATTGAGATTTGTTCCCATTTCCACTTGGGAATCTCAGGTTGTTGCAGAAGTCCTGAAGGCTTCTGGTATTCCACTTTAACCTTAGCGCATGTTAAACATTTGCTCACATAAACAGCAACATCGCCTTTCAACCTAGGCCACCAATAATAATCTTTGAGATCCTGGTACATCTTATCCGCTCCAGGGTGGATAGAGTACCGCGACTTGTGAGCTTCATCGAAAATAACCTTCCTTAAACTTCCAAACCAAGGAACCCAAATCCTTTTCTCAAAACATAACGTTCCTTCCTCGTTTGGTACCAGTAGCTTCTCCATCCCACGGAGATATTCTTCTTCAAGGTTTCCTTCCTTGAGAGCTTCTTTCTGCGCGGCACGAATGCGCAAGGAAAGATCGGTTCGGATAATCATTTCTAAAGCCCTAACCCTTATGGGCTTGATCCTCTCCTTTCGAATTAGGGCATCGGCGACCACATTCGCCTTCCCTGGATGATACTTTATCTCGCAATCGTAATCGTTCAGCAACTCAACCCATCGTCTCTGCCTCATATTCAGCTCCTTCTGGTTGAATATGTGTTGTAGGCTCTTGTGATCTGTAAAGATTGTACATTTCGTACCATAAAGGTAGTGTCTCCAGATCTTTAATGCAAATACCACTGCGCCTAGCTCCAAATCATGTGTGGTATAGTTCTTTTCGTGCACTTTCAATTGACGCGATGCGTAAGCAATAACCTTCTGGCGTTGCATCAACATGCAACCCAATCCTTGACGCGAAGCGTCGCAGTATACCACAAAATCATCTGTACCTTCCGGTAGTGCTAAGATTGGCGCATTGCAGAGCTTATCCTTCAATATCTGGAACGTTTCCTCCTGTTTGATTTCCCAATCAAACTTCTTATCTTTCTGCGTGAGGAGCGTCAATGGTTGAGCGATCTTCGAAAAATCCTCAATGAACCTTCGATAGTAGCCAGCCAAACCCAAGAATTGTCGAATCTCGGTTGGCGTCTTTGGCGTTTCCCAATTCTTAATCGCTTCGATCTTGGTTGGATCCACATGGATTCCATCTCCATTTACCACGTGCCCAAGGAATTGGACTTAACGTAGCCAAAATTCGCACTTGGAGAATTTGGCATACAGCTGTTCTTTCTTCAGCAGCTCCAAAATAGCTCTTAGATGCTGTTCGTGTTCAGCCTTTGTCCTTGAATAAATCAAGATATCATCGATGAACACTATCACGAACTTATCCAAGTACGGCTTGCAAACTCTATTCATCAAATCCATAAAGACTGCAAGTGCGTTTGTCAAACCAAACGGCATAACAAGGAACTCGTAGTGTCCATAACGAGTTCTGAAGGCTGTCTTCGGGATACTCTCCTCTTGTATTCTTAACTGATGGTATCCAGATCGAAAATCGATCTTTGAATAAAAGCTTGAACCTTGCAGTTGGTCAAACAGATCATCAATTCTTGGCAGAGGATATATATTCTTGATCGTCAGCTTGTTCAGCTCCCGGTAGTCGATGCACATACGAAAACTACCGTCCTTCTTCTTGACAAACAGGACCGGAGCTCCACAAGGCGAGAAGCTTGGTCGGAATAATCCCTTGTCTAACAACTCTTGAAGTTGTGTCGACAGTTCCTGCATCTCAGACGGAGCAAGTCTGTAAGGTGCCTTAGCCACAGGCGCGGCGCCTGGAACTAAGTCAATGCGGAACTCTACTTGTCTCTGAGGTGGCAGTCCAGGTAAGTCCTCTGGGAAGATTTCTGGATACTCCCTCACGACAGGGATGTCTTCTATTCTTGGCTCAACAGCCTTCTTATCCACAATGTGTGCCAGGAAGGCAACACATCCCTTTTGCAAAAACTTTCGCGCTTTCAGGCAGCTGATAATTCTTAACGACGTATCACGCTCCTCCCCGTGAACCATAATTGTTTCGCCATCTTCGGTTGGGATACGAACGACCTTTTCGTGACAAACTATCTCCTCCTTGTTGCCTGATAACCAATCCATTCCTACCACCACGTCGAAGCTTCCCAACTGGACTGGTAGTAGATCCAAAGCAAACTCACGTTCTCCCAATTCGATCACACAGCCTCTGATAACTTCATTGGCTTCTACTAACTTCCCATTGGCCAATTTGATTGAGTACGGAATATCTAACTTATTAGCGGCTAAACCAAGCATATTCTTAAATTCTAACGACACGAAGCTATAATCGGCGCCAGTATCAAATAAAACGGATGCATAGCGTTGGTTTACAGGGAACGTACCAGTGACAACATTTGGATCCTGGCGCGCTTCCCTTGCTTCAATGTGGAACACTCTTCCACGGGCTTGGTTCAACTCTGGGTAGTTCCTCTTAAAATGCCCAATATCACCACAGTTAAAGCATCCAAGTCTTTGCCCGTTTCCACCTCCATTTCCAGCTTTGTTGTTGTTTTGGTTCGCATTACCAGCCTGATTCGCATTGTTGCCTCGATTCCCGTTTCTTCCCTTGTTTACTTGTGGGCGATTTCCATTACCACCACGATTATTATTTCTATTCCCAAATCCTCCTTGGCCTCCCCGGCCAGCACTAGCCCAACAAGAATCCTTCAAGTGGCCCGACTTTCCACATGCTTCGCATACTTTCACACTACAATGGCCAGTATGGTGGCGTTGACAGGTATTACACTTGGGCTGGGTGCCCAGATATCCTTTTCCTTTCTTTCCACTACCAGCTGTAACCTGAGCTGGCGTGCCTGATCCTCCTTTCTTAACCGCCACACTGGCGCCCTGCTTGAAGTTTGAGAACTTCCGTTTGTTACCTCCTGATGACTCGACGTGAGTCTCTTTCTTCTTAGGCTCAGCATCATCAAACTTGTTCAGGCGAATGGCCTCCTCTGTGAGAGCCACGCTCAAATCAATTGCCTCAGAAATTGTCGCAGGCTTGGATGAGGTCACCATGCTTATGATTTGAGGAGCTAATCCCCAAATGAAATGTTCAATCCGCTTGAACTCCGGAGTGACCATGTAGGGTACCACATGCGATAAGTCATGGAACCTTTGAACGTATTCTACGATCTTTGGACCTTCCATTTTCAAATGCCAGAACTCGGTTTCCAATCTTTGGATTTCCGCGCGAGAGCAGTACTTTTTGCGCATAAGTTCCTTCAGTTCGGTCCAGGTTAGCGCGTAGGCAGCAACTTCACCAAGTGTCTGTACTTGCAAATTCCACCAAGAGAGGGCTCCATCCAAGAATAGCCCTGAGATATAGGTGACTTGCTGATCTAGTGCGCATTTGCTCATGCGAAGAACAGATTCAGTTTTCTCAGCCCAACGAACAAAGGCGACAACACCTCCAGTGCCATCAAAGTTAACCGGTTTGCAGTCTAGAAACTGCTTGTAGGTGCACCCTGCACATACATTGCAACACGTGAACATCATTAGCATCTTTGCTATAGATATCCAATTAGGTCATGGTATGTCTAAATGTCTTAGTATTACCATGAGGTGGATTATTGTTGCCATTGTTGTTTGAGCTGCTTCCACTGGGTCCTCCTTGCAAAGCGGCGTATTGTGCGATGGCAGCAGCAATGACTTGTTGGAGTTCTGCCTCATTGGTAGGCATGCGTGTCTCACGTCTCGGCGGCATTTTCTAAAAGATGGTTTACGTTGGTCAGGCCATAGTAAAGATCCCGTGTTATAATACGTAAGTCAGGTCATAATGTAGCGTACGTATATAATGATAGTAATAGTACATAACATCTCATGTTATAATCATATCAATCACACAACATCCCATGTTACAAACATCAATCACACAACATCCCATGTCATAGAATATAAATAATCAAATCAAGCATCAAGTATGATGAGAATACTGCGATTGCCATATATCGAGACCACATAGTAAGCGTACAAGTACATCACAGCGTCATACAACATCAGTCGACTAAGGGCTACATCCCCCTAGTCCAAAATCTATATCAAATCAGTGTCAATACATCAAATACATGTCAACAAAAGTCAGAATCATAATGTAGTCTCCAAAAATGTTGTGCAGTCAAAAGCAATCGCCGTCTTCTCACCACCGTCTACCCATACGGTACTGAAGAGCTCTACTCGGATGGCGGTGGAGGAGGGGGAAAGTGAGTGTAAAACAAGCGACGCAAATGGATCCAGTCCTCCTCCATGGCTCTCTGGGTACGCAAGAAAGAAGCAACCTGCTGCTCTAGGGCAAAAAGGCGTGCAGCATAGTCTGGTGGTAAAGGTCGAGAGGGCTGCAAAGGAGAGTGGGTCTGACCCTGGCACTGACACGGCGGCGGCTGGGCTCTCTCAAGCTCCTGAATACGCTGCGTGTGTGCCTCGTGATGGGTGACAAAAGACATCAGAACGTCCTCAATAGTATACCCCATGTGGAAAGAATGGTAGGGGTCAGTCGGTGGCATGGCAGAAGGTGACGCCCAGAGAAACGGCTCACTGGTGGGATCAAAAGGTGCCACATGAAATGGAGAAACAGGGGGAAAAGTAGCAGACGGTGGTATAGCAGGGATAGATACTGGTACATGTCCAAAAGGGTGAGCCGAAGAACCTTCTCCAGGTCGTGCTGGAGGTGTAAACCGAGGAAATGAAAAGGAGGTATCAATGTGACGGGTATCAGTGATCTGAGGGGGAATAAGTGGGACCTCGTCATCAGCAGGAATCCACCCACACTGGGCGTGCTCGTCTCGTGGGTCCACCTGTGCCTCAAAAAGTGCACGATCAAAGTGAACTGGCATAGGATCATGGTGAGGTGCAACAAGAGGGTCAACTGGTGCATCAGCAATAAGTGGGGGATCAACATGATCAGCAGCAATGACATGATCGTCCTCCAATAATGGAGCATCCACAGGGTGATCATCAATAGGCAGGTCAGCAATGACATGCTCAATAAACATGCCAGCATGAGCAGGGTCATGCTCAAGCACTGGGTCAGGAGCAGGGTCTAGTGGCTGCTCGGGCTCATCAAAGGCCATCTCAAAATCAAACTCGGGATCGATGGGGTCAACTGGGTCGACTGGATCCTCCATAGGCTGATCCATGGGTATAAACTCTATATCCTCATCCGGGTCGAATCCTGGGGGAAAGACAGGATCGGAATCCTCCACATCATCGTGGTCGAAAGCAAAACTAGGAATAGGGGCAACAGAGGATTCCTGGTCGGGATCTGATCCATGAGAAAAGTGCTGCGCACTCCGAGTATGTGAAGGTGCGGAGGCCACAGACTCGAAAGAGTCTGGGACCGGAGAGTGAGCAGGTGACTCCTCAGCGGGAGCATCTGCGATCAACAAAAGATCTCCAGCAGCAAGAAGGGCCTCGCCCTGAACCTCATCCTCTAAGGGCTCGTCATCAAACAGATCGACGTCGCCATCATCGTCGGCGTCGAGAAGCAAATCGTAAGCAGGATATGAAGCAAGCGGTATGGGAGCAGGGATCTCCACTAACGGTAGGTCCCCGGCCAAAGGGCCATCAACGAGCTCATCAGCACCATCAGGTAAAGCAAAGGGCTGAAAATCATCCTCGTCGGTGCTAGTAACGTCGGATGTGTGGACCTCGTGCTCTGAAGGCTCCAGGTCATCTGATACTATAGGTCTAGGTCATGTGGTGTCTGAGTCACCTGTGCCAGAGGTGTCCATAGTGTCTGTAACATAAACACAAACATGCACAAACAGTCAATCATACAATCAAATAATCACATAAGTCACCAAGTAAGCATTCAAATAATTCTCCTAGTCCCACTAGCCTCCCAGCCTCTCAGACTGCTCTTCCTAGTCCCACTAGCCAATTCTCCTAGTCCCACTAGCCAACTCTCCTAGTCCCACTAGCTAACTCTCCTAGTCCCACTAGCCAATTCTCCTAGTCCCACTAGCCAACTACCTCGATCTCTCAGATCGAGCCTCGGCCTCCGAGGCCGAGCCTCAGCCTTCAAGACTGAGCCTAAAAACAATGAATAAAATGTGCTCAACATTTGTTTATAAAAAGTTTTGGATCTGGACTTAAATGGTATGCAGTAAAAGTGTTTTCGTGAGAGCCCTAGTGATCATAGTCTAGACTCGAGAAGGAATCCTAGTTCGCTATGATCAGAGCTCTGATACCAAGCTGTCACACCCTGGCTTTGCGGAAGCGTGGTTAATTTGGTGTGACTTCTTAATACCATAGCTTAACCATAACAAAGCTATATGAAATAAAACCATGCAAGATCATCCATTTAATTAAGTTTTAAAACCAAATACAACCACATTGTCTTAACGGAAACACATCCTAACGACATAAACATTGTTCAATAAACATAGCATAACATAAAGATAGTTTAAGGACTGTGACTTGTCCAGGAAAGAGTCACATTCCCTAAACCCAGATGACCTCGTAACTAGTGCAGCGGGGATACGTGTCATACCGCGCCAGATCCTTTAATTTCCTGAAATACATGTAAGTTGAAAAATCAACAATAATGTTGAGCGAGTTCATGTGTAAGTGAGTAAGTAAACCTTTGTGAGTATAAAAATAGTCTTGGTATGTAGCAAATAAGGGAATTGAGATCACCAATGGTTTGCAAGGCCACTGATATATGTGAAGTGCAAGTAGGGAGACTCAAACCTAGCAGATTTCGCCACGGCATTTGTATGTGGACAAAGTCACCCCGAGGTCCGTTTCTAGTTTGGCCTGGGGCTGGGCTCGGTACACCCAGATAGATCTACCGCTCCTGTCCCTCGGTCCTGCCATGAGGACTAATGGCCTCATATTGCTCCTACCCACTCACATGATCTAAGTAGTAAACCTCCTTACGCTAACCATACCATGTATAAAGTACTTGTAATCGAAGTAACATGTATTTCACCCCCGCAGTTAAGAAAACTGAAAACAGTTAGAGAGAAGGGGGACATGAACTCACCATGGTGCGTCTCTACCAAGTATGCCTCCAAATCAATCAGCTGTGTGACGACCTACACGTACTAATTCTATTAGACGGACGGCCGTGCCTTAGCTTTATGGTTTAAGTTTCTGGGAAATAGTTAGGCAACTATTTCGTGTTTACATTCTGTATATACTTGGTAGTCATTTTTCCTTCCCAAGGATGGGGGATTTAATACATGTGTGTTCGTAAAATTTCGAAATATATTATTAAGTCTCACTTAAACTATATTTTATTTCCAACTTCAAAATATAAATATTCTTCCCAAAAATATTATACTTAGTAATATTATTTTTACCCTAAAAATAATATTTGCGTAGTTCACAAAATAATCATAAACACTTATACAAGTGATGTTGTGAAAAATATATACTAAATATATATACGTATCATGTTTTATTTTGTGAAATCCCACCTCCGGTATTTTGTAAATAAGTCGTGGCGAAATCTATAATTTGAAAACAAGTCAAAATGTATTTCTAACACTTATAGTGAAAATATTTCTAAGTGTTAGGCTTTTGGAAAAATTTCGCCATAGTTTCCTCTGTAACTGGAGGTGGCCACGCTTTCAAGCGTATCATTTTCTTTTACAAACCAACCAACAGTTTTCTCAATCAACAATAAGCATTATTCAAACCATCAAACTAGTCAAAATAGATGTAAATCGCAAAAATACATGAACTTGCGGTTTTTCCAAAATATGTAGTATCTTTCCATTATTTTTAGTGGATCTTTTGTATAAATCAATCCGGTTTCGTAATAATCCCGTTTCAAAGGAATTCCATCTTTACAACTTCTCATCAATTTTACCAAGTTAGTTATTTCGTCAAAACTTTGTGTTACACAAGTGTTTACACACTTGTGTGTTTACTAAAATCATTCTTGTTTATGAAAGATCCGTCTTTAAAAGTATGTTTTCTCTTGACACGTGGTCCTTTGAAAATACCACTTGTAGATTCGTAGATCTACTAGTTTTAAACACTATTTCACAAGTAAAATCGTTTTTACACAAGTTCATGATTCGTGTGTGGTAGAGTTTCATCCTTTAACCCTTGTTACTTCCAAAACAACCTTATGTCATGATCCAAGATCATGACCAACCCGGGTTAAACGATGATCCGAGCTACCACAACATAGATCGGGTCCAAATAACTATACAAATCAAATACTACAAGTTTTACACAACGTATGAGCTTTTAACCATCACTTTTAGTGTTTTTAGTAGACTTTTATGTATCATTTTGCATGTTTACGAGTTTTAACCGTTACAATTCATATTACCCACTTTAAAATAGTTCGAGAAGGTGATTTAAGCAACTTACTACTAGCTCGAGGCTAGGGAAGAATCCAAGCGAAAAATGCGTGGATAAAAGCAATGTAGTGAGGTCCTTCACCTTCCGATTGCACCAAGGTTCCTTATACGCGATCCTTATCACTTGTATGAGCTTGGAATGTGAAAATCAAAACTCGAAAATGGTGGGTGGTAGAGGGGGTGTTCGGCCGAGAGTTGTAGAGAGGGAGAGAGTGCTTGAGTGTTGAGTTGTGAGATGGATGTTATGTTGTGTTAATGATCTAACTTATAGACAATTAGTGTGAGTATTAACCAAAGGATCATGTGCATTCTAGATACTAAACACAAGATTATAATAATCAAATAAAGGACAAGGTATGTCCCCCTCTTGGGGACGGTTTGGTTAAGGGGGGGGGGGGGGGTACTAGTTCGATTCCAACTAGTAGTTAGGTATATTAGTTAGGTTAATCTAGTTAAGTTAAGTGATTAACCCGGTTACTAGTGTGTAGTGTGTTATGACGGGTGTTAGGGTATTCAGGGACCTTAACTGGCTCAGAAAAAGGTAAATAATGAAAATGACAATATTTTCATGTTCCGGGTATAGTCCGGTTGTTTGGTTGGATAGTAATCCGTTAATGTGCTTAAACAAGCTTTAGAGTGTCGTTAATACCCTTTTTAGTGACACAACTTATTTCTGACATTTTGGAAAGTGTCTAGTAATATTTTCTTCATGTTTTGGCACTTTATTAGTTAGCTAAAAGCTGAATTATTAAGTAAAGTGCTGAATTTTGTGCTTAGAGCACGTTTTAGGCACATCCAGTCATTGTAACTTATTCCTAGAGACGCAGTTCTACAACCCTTGTATCCCTACACTCACCACTAGTGTAGTAAAATATTTCTGGCTCATACAGGCCTTAGGGGCAGTGTCTGCCTGATGCTGGCTTTATCAGCATGTTCAATAGGTTATCCGTTTATAGTGCTACTGTGCTTTTATGCATCATGTTTGTCACTAAGGTTCAGCATGTAAATAATGTAGTGACGGTAAGTAAAGTATGATGCAAGTAAGTACATGTATCAGTATTCAAGTAGCAGTTTATTCACAAGTTCAAGCAAGCACAGTAATTAAGCAGTAATTAATTATTAATTAAGTCGTACGGATACCTGGTTTAGCGAGGGTTGTCACATTATTTAAGGTCCCTATTGTTCTTCCGTTGATTGTTGTGTTCGTGATACGTTAGGTTTTTCATTCCAAACCCTAGATCTCATACGAAGGTAATTTTGTTTGCATTGATAGATGATATTATTGGGACTGAATCTGAATAATCTGGTATCTTCTTTCAAAGTAATTATGAACATAAGTTGTAATCCTAAAATAGTGTTTCGTAGTGTTGTTACAACTTTGTTTGTGTTCTTGGAACCCTAAGTGGTACAAGAGAGATTTTTGTACATCCGACTTCTGATGTTGCCAAGGAGACAGTGAAATCTTCTCTTAAAGGCAAGTTATCGGCTTTTAGGGTTTACAAATATAGAGTTGGTTCAGATGACAGAAGTACAACTTTTAGGATTAAGGGTACGAAATTCACTTGAAAGTTTGGTTCATCATTCTCCCTCAAGAAGCCAGTGAAAAGCTTACCTTTGGTGTCTGTTCCGAAGAATTCTAGTATACTATTCTGTCAAGAACTTGTAAACCATAAGTGAATGATACATCTTGTACTTTGGAACCCTAACTTGGGCGCTTTTGAGGTCAGATTGTTTGATACCTGATCTTTTTCTTGCTGTACCATGAATTATTCTTGTTAGGCATTGTTTGATCGGGTTAGAAAGACCTATATTGTATACAGGGAGAGCCACACCCGGTTTTTCTGTGTGCATTCATTCAATCTTATAATTTAACGTTTATCTTATTTAACAATATTTTTGTTATCCTTATTATTATTTATTATAAATTCTCTCAATTTTAATTTTAATATTATTTAATCTAATTTAAACTCTAATAAACCATTCCAACAAATGGGACATGGTAATTCCTCATGCTACCTAAATATAATATTAATTAAATTCCATTGTATATTTTAAATACTTTATGGATAACTAACTAAAAATATTATATGGATAACTGCAATTAATATATTTTGCTACAAGTAACTTCTATTTTGTTTAATCGTTATTATGTTTAACTACAATTAACATATGACAATTTTTCATTCTATTTTGTTATAATTAGCAAATATTATTTTTTAAACGATTAACAAATAAATAAATATATTCTACTATGATTAAATATATTCAACAATATAGACAACGATTACACATAATAAAATATAGTTATGTTTTTTATATTAATGCATATATTTTAGATTTATAATGTTTTGGATATCTTTAATAAACTTAATATATTAATATATTGTACAATAATTAACTAATATATTATTAAAATGTAACAACTTTGAGTTTTTTTTTTAATTTTGACTTTGTGTGTTTGATTTTAGATACTTAAAACTTTATTGTTAATTCAAATATGTGTAGATTCTCTGATTTATTGAATGAAAATTATTTCATTACTCTGTTACCTCATTGGCGATGTAAAAATAATTAAAAGTTTCCTAAAAAAATTATTACAGCGATGATCACTTTACAAGTGGGTTGTATATTAATTAATATGAGTAAAACATTAAAAGCTTGTGGAATGACTATCATGTACGTCTACTTGTCTTATTTACAAATAAACTATTTTTATTATTCAACTCGTGTATACACAGGAGTATAACCTAGTATATAATACACGTATAAATTCAATAATTTGAAATCAATCTATAAATTTAATTTATGTCCTAAAATAGGCAAATAGCCATCCAAGCCCAACTTTAATATTTTATAAAACTAGGGTCATTCCCTAGTCGCGCATTGTGTGATTTACATATACTACTACCGCCCAAGGTAAGTAGAAGGTTCCTTTTGGGTAGATGGAACTACATTGGTTGGCCCATCTTTTTCAGTAACCGTAAAACCAAACTGAGCAATATCATTGTACCTATAGAATTTATAAACATGTCTATATACATATAAGTCAGCAACTTACAAGAACCAGCACAAGTATCAGTTGAGAAGAAAATAAATTTACCTGATAGTGCTTAATATGAAGCTTAATATGTACAAAGGGTAAAGCATATTAACCCCTATATTAATTTGCAAGTAGTTGATGTTTGCTTTTACTATTCAACTTGGTATAAATAGCTTTCATACCACTATTTGATGCAATGTTAAAAAAGTATTTGAGTTATTTGTTGTTTTTTATTTTTATGGTTAGTTTTTTTTTTACTTTTAGCCCCAACACTTTTACATCTTTTACAATTTATGATGCAGTTTCGCGTGCAATCAACTGACTCAAGAACAATTGATTAAACAAAGACTGATAAACGAACCAAAGGTTCAAAAAACACAGTTCTTATTATTGAATAATCAACCAAAAACTCCTTAAAACATAAACCCTAGATCCTAATTTATAATGAATAAAAAAGAGATAAACTAGGAAATTGAAATCCCCACAAAATAGGCAACTAAATAAAAAGACTAAAATTCAAATAATAAAATATTAATATTGTTTGTGCTTGTATCCGGATGCTCATGCATCATACTCCCCATCTTCGAAAAAACTCGTCCTCGAGTTTTGTCTTTGAACCATAGCCACCCCGATCAAAAGGAACATCAACACGATTTTTCTGCACAATTATCATGACCCGCCTAAAAAGCTCAATTTCACGGATTGTCTCATCCGACTCCAGATTTTTACCGCCGGGGTCTAACAGGATATTGAACCGTTTACTGTCCTCTATCGCATTGTCCTTCAATAATTCTGCTCCAACTCTCATTATTGGTGTTGCATTTGCTAAATATGGCATAGCCTTATTTGCTAAAATAATTTCATTGGAATTAAATGGCCAACTTGGTAAATTATCATGCATTGGTGGAATCTTAGGTGTAGTCTCTGCCATCTCAATATGCTCTTCAAAAGTGATATCTAAATCATGAAGTACACCAACAATTAACATAGATTTTAACCCCACGTGAGTTCCATGTAATTTATCCACCAAAAATTCACCAATTCCATGCTTATCCAATATATTATTTAATTGAACATTCGGTGAATAATGCTCTGTAATTGAAGAGTTATCATCCTCACAAATATCTTCTTTTTGAATTTTAGAGTGGATAGTGGCTTTTAAATTTATCGAGGAAAACTTTGAACTCACCACAATAGTCGGATTTTTTGTTGGCCTTGGTAGAACTGGATCAGAATGTAGGTATTCTCCGATCATTGTAGCACTACCGTCAGCCACCGTACCACTAACCAAAGCCAATGTGCCACATTCATTATCGTTCAAAAATTCCGCAATATTACTTACAGACACCTTTGCATCTTCTGTCATCTCCTTCGGTAAGAACCTTCTGTCCAAATCCATGATTTCCTTTGGACCACATCTATCAAACCCCCACCAATTCCCATCGACTTTCGGTGAGATTTTCCGGTCATCCAAAGAAAACACATAATCAACTTCCTTTAGAAAACCCGTTACTTCTGGCATGAAAGAACGGATTACCTTTGATTGTGATTGAGATCCACCACTAGCCGTCGGACCATCTATCACCACCACAGAACCACCAGAAGCTATCACATCACCTCCGTTTTCTACCGCTTTAACACCATCAACATTACGACCTTTGGAACCAGATTCATCATCCGGTAAGTTCCGATCACCACCGGTAACCCAAGAATACCATTCCTCATCCACGTATTCATCAATCATAGATAGTGTCGCCATTGGTAGGATGCTCCTCATCCCCGACGTGTCACACCCCGACCGCGTTAAAACAACAAAACCGCGGCGGAAACGTCGGGGAGTGTCGTGGCAGAATTATCGTTTCATAACCATGGATACAAAAGTGTTTCGTTTTATTGATAATATTAAACATTAACATTGTCTTAACACAAACAAACAAGTTACATATCGACTAATATTGTTATTATGTCACTAAGGCCTCGTCCAAATCCTATGTGACTCATGCATCCTAGTAATCATCATCAAGCATCAACACCTGAAACATATGTGAAAACAAAGTCAGCAAAGAAATGCTGGCGAGTACATAGGTTTTATAGGAGTGTCGGATTCATGGCTAGTTTAAATGTTGCAATACTTTGTTAAAAACCTTATTTTGAAAAGAGTATAATATTGCAACTTAATTAAGTAACTCAAATCGAGCGGGTTATAGTTTATAAAACCTCGTAGCCATGATTCCTAACCCAAAAACATTTGTTTTAGTAAAGCAAATTGTAAAACATCTGGTATTAGATCGTTAATAAAACTCGTATGGTTTATATCATTTCAAAAACCTCGTTTGTGTGACATCATTCCAAAATCGTTTACCCAAGTGAACTAAATAACGCGACGGTATGTAATATGTTGAAAACACTTATATATAAGAAGTACCAGCGGCGTATCTACCATGTTTTCACCACATTACACCCGTCCCGTTATCTAAACACTTAACCAAAAACCAATCGTTTATCCAACTCGTTTAATCTCGTATGAATCGTTCCCAAATCCTTAATTCGTTTAAATCGTTTAAATCATCCTCGTTTTAAGTGTGAAAACTATTTGTGGTCGCCTCGCTAACAACATTAAAACCTTCGTGACTCGACTATCTCGCTCTCGCATTAATAAACCACCAAAGGGTAAACTAACATTCAGATTCAGTCATTACCCACCTGACCCACACATAACCATAGGTGCAGTATGATAATGGGATTTGTCAGATCCTATGGTACCATAACCTAATACTGGTCGGTTCGGCCAAAACTAATGGATATTATTCGTTATGTAAATACAACCAACAAGTTTGTTTACTATATCGAAATCGTTATTGATTTAATATAAACCATTTTAATCGTTTTTGAAACCAATGTTATAATATCGAAAATCGTTTTGAAACCCATCGTTAAAACCTTCAAAACATTTAGCACATATGAATCACCCCAAAACAATTGAAAACAGTAAAATAGGGGAACTATGTACTCACTTGGAGTGCAAAGTATCCTCAATCAATAGAACTTCAACAAACTCGAGCAAACCAGAGAAATCAAACAGCACCTAGTAATCGAATCACTAGTCAAACAATAGACGACTAAATCGGAAGATCGGACAGAATGAGGTCTTGTAAACCAAATGAGTGTTGGAACTCATGTGATATGGTTTAACAAAGCCTACATCCTAAAAAAGAACCTAACCTAAGTGCTTTCGACCCGTTGCGACCCATTAAGGTAGCTTACGCTACTTTAACGCGTCGTGCGCGCAAAAGCGCATTCGAGACGTCTAACTAGTCCAATGACAAGTGTTATATGCCTAAACATGTTTAAATATGTTGCATAATCAGTTACGTGACAAAAGTTTGTGTTACATATGCTTAATTACCAATTATGCATGAAAAGGGCATTTTGGTCATTTACCTAAGGCATATAGACTACTTATCATACAACTAATTAAACCTAAGTGACCATAAGGTATAACCTCGGAAGGTTATTCCCTAAGCAACTATGGTCACTAAACATGTTTGGTCGGATCCTAATGATCGACCAAACGGGTCGTGTTCGAAAGTCTAAGCGGGTGTTTAGTCCGCTTGACTTACGACTCTACACAAGCACTAAACTAAAAGTGACGAGCTAAACATGCTAGAACATGTTTAGTTAAGTTAGAAAACAGGTTTTGATATCAAAACAAACGGTTTTGATACCCTAGAGTAGTTTGGTTACAAAATACGCATAAACACGCATTTTGGCCGAAACTACGACTCGTCACTACGCCTAGTCAACGTGGTAATCAGTAGGTATAGTCACAAGGGACTATAACCATCGTGATTACGCTCACGTTGCAAAGTTCAACAGAACTTTGTGTTGACCATTGACTGGTCAAAGCTGAAAGTCAAACTTGTTGACTTTCATGCTTGGAATACAAGAACAAGCAAGAAGAGGACTTACAAAGGGTCCAAGAGGGTGTTTTGATTCAAAAGTACTCAGGTATGAGGTGTTAAAACCTCAACTTAGAGCAGAGATTGAATCAAGGTGTGAAAAACCCAAATGAGGGAGCTTGCTATTTATAGTAAGTTAGGATCAATAGGATGATTCCAAGTGGTTTCAGGGAGTGATCTTGGCCATACATTTGGGTTAATGGTATTAGAATACAATGGGAGTCGAAAACCAGCTCCAGGTATTGCAAATATTACATTAAAACCCCTGAATTTAGCCCAGATTGCTGTTTTTGAACTTTCTTTCTGGCAAGGCCACGTGGCCCGCGTAAGATGTGGCTTGGGCTTACGCGCCCCACTTTGACCATCTTTGGCAGATTGTCAAAACAGGTCCCTGCACTTCAGAATCATGCATTTCGGCTCATTTTTGACATGTTTAAGCCCCGTTAACCCCATTTCAAACTCTAAAATGAAGTTAAAGTGTAGGGAACTTAAAACATGCTCAAAAATATCTTGGATGTCGGCTCGTTTGGTCGTACGGTTGCGTTGTTCGGTTAATTACGATGGAAGTCGTAACGAACGCAAAAACGATCCAAATTATGCGACGAATGGAATTTTATCAAGCCAATCACTAAAATAAAATACTTTAATGATTACATAAATTTTTGGATGTCCGGATATATTCCGAACGTAAGATATGAGCGAAAATGCAAACTTGTGCACTTTTTGACGCATTTAGTCCCTGAATGACCAATAAAGTTTATTTTAGCATACCGAACCCCTCAAAGCCTATTTCTAAGCTATGTAAAGGATATTTAGGGTATGTTTAACTTATGATCAAGTTCCGGAGGGTTCGTTACTATACAAATCAGTATAGTTTTGCAGTTTGACACAAATAATCCCTGCGATCGAACAAGGTTGATTTCAACACACCAAACCATTCAAAACTTATTTCTAAGTTATGTGGAGGTTATTTAAGGTATTTTAAGCCTATGTCACTATTCCGGAGTGTTTTTCGCGTTATATTGACTGCGTTTACGCACCAGTTTGCGTATAACCTTCCAGAAATCGATTTAAAGCTTGAAATTGGAATCGAATCTAATTGAAAATTCACCAAACACAAATACACACATAATAACATCAAAACACATATACTAACACCAAATCACATTATTTTATTAATACTCATCATTGTTTTACATCGAACATCGATTACAGAGTACAGTTGTCACAGTCTCCCCTACTTCAGGAAATTTCGTCCCGAAATTTTATTTTGAGGAAGCTTGTGAAAAAAAATGCGGATATTTTGACTTCCTTTGGTCCTCACGTTCCCAAGTAAACTCTGGGCCACGTTTGGACTCCCAACGAACTTTAACCAAATGAATCCGTTTGTTCTTCAACTGTTTGAAAGTACGGTCCACGATCTCCACTGGTTTCTCGACAAAGTGCATCGTTTCATCAATTCGGATCTCGTCGAGAGGAATGTGAAGATCAGCGTCAGCTAAACACTTTCGCAAATTGGACACGTGAAAAGTCGGGTGAATATTTCCAAGCTCTGGAGGTAGCTCTAGTCGATAGGCAACCTTCCCAATTCTTTCCACAATCTTAAATGGTCCCACATATCGAGGTGCAAGTTTTCCTTTCCTTCCAAATCTCACCACCCCCTTCCAAGGTGACACCTTGAGTAGGACACGGTCTCCGACTTGAAATTCTAAAGGCTTGCGTTATAAATCCGCATAACTCTTTTGACGGCATCTAGCTGTCACAAGATTATCGCGAATTTTCTTGATTTTGTCTGTTGTTTCCAGAACGAGCTCAGGTCTAGTAAGCTGAGCTTCACCGGTCTCGTTCCAACAGACAGGTGAACGACATTTTCGACCGTAGAGAGCTTTGAATGGTGCCATTTTAATGCTAGCATGATAACTATTGTTGTAAGAGAACTCGATCAATGGCAGATGAGAATCCCAATTACCACCAAAGTCGATCACGCATGCTCTAAGCATATCCTCCAAAGTTTGAATCGTCCTTTCAGATTGACCATCTGTTTGGGGATGATAAGCAGTGCTTAGATTCAGTTGGGTTCCCAAAGCAGATTGCATGGTCTTCCAGAAATGAGATGAAAATCGAGCATCACGATCAGAAATGATATCCAAAGGAACACCATGTCGAGATACTATCTCATCAACATAAATCTTTGCAAGCTTATCAGCAGATAGATCCTCACGAATCGGAATAAAATGAGCTGATTTCATTAATCAATCGATAACAACCCAAATAGCATCATGACCCTTAGACGTACGCGGTAACTTAGTGATGAGATCCATCGCAATGTTCTCCCACTTCCAAACCGGTATCTCTGGTTGTACAAGCAAACCAGAAGGTCGTTGATGTTCAGCCTTGACTTTGAGACAAGTTAGGCATTTTGATACATACAAGGCAACATCCTTCTTCATACCAAGCCACCAGTACTGAGTACGAAGATCCTTGTACATTTTATCAGCACCAGGATGGATAGAATATCGAGACTTGTGAGATTCGTCCATCACTAGGGTGCGAAGATCATCTTGTTTCGGAACCCACAAACGATCCTTGAAGTAGAGTAAACCATCGTCTTTCCTTTCGAGCTTAAGCTCAAGTTGAAGCGGTAGCTCATTTTTCAATAAACGCTTGATCACACAGGATCGTTGAGTTTGAAGGACACGAGATTGGATGTCGGATAAAGCTTGGACAGAGTGAAGCTTGACTTGCTCTTTTCGACTAAGCGCATCGGCTACGACATTCGCCTTACCAGGATGGTAGCGAATCTCGCAATCGTAATCGTTTAAGAGTTCAACCCAACGTCGTTGCCTCATGTTCAGCTCCTTCTGACTAAGAATATGCTGGAGAATTTTGTGGTCTGTGAAAACCACACACTTCGTTCCATAGAGGTAGTGTCTCCAGATTTTGAGCGCGAAAACCATAGCTCCTAACTCAAGATCATGAGTCGTATAGTTCTTTTCGTGAACTTTCAATTGTCTAGATGCATATGCTATAACCTTACCTCGTTGCATGAGGGCGCAACCAAGGCCTGAGTTGGACGCATCGCAATAGACAACGAAATCATCGCTTCCCTCGGGCAGAGATAGAACAGGAGCATTACATACCTTCTGCTTCAGCGTTTGGGATGCTTCTTCTTGCTTGGGTCCCCACTCAAAAGGCTTATTCTTCTTAGTCAAAGCAGTGAATGGAACCGCAATCTTCGAGAAATTAGAAGTGAATCGACGATAATAACCAGCAAGACCAAGAAAAGATCGAATCTCTGTAGGTGTCGTCGGCGTACTCCAATCCTTAATAGCGACAATCTTGGATGGATCCACATGAATACCCTGCTCGTTGACTATATGACCCAGAAACTGAACTTCTTTAAGCCAGAATTCACACTTGGAGAATTTAGCGAAAAAATGTTCCTTCTTAAGGAGTTCCAACGTTAAGCGAAGGTGTTGCTCGTGATCGGCTCGAGCCTTCGAATAAATGAGAATATCGTCGATGAACACAATAATGAACTTGTCTAAATAAGGTTTACAGACCCTATTCATTAAGTCCATAAATATGGCTGGGGCATTCGTCAAACCAAAAGGCATGACAGTGAACTCGTAATGCCCATATCTCGTGCGGAAAGCAGTTTTGGGAATATCTTCTTCGAGAACACGAAGTTGATGATACCCAGAACGCAGATCGATCTTAGAAAAACACGAAGCACCTTGCAGCTGGTCAAAGAGATTATCAATTCGAGGTAGGGGATATCGATTCTTGATGGTAAGCTTATTAAGCTCATGATAATCGATACACATTCGAAAAGACCCATCTTTCTTTTTCATGAAGAGGACAGGAGCTCCCCAAGGTGAATAACTCGGACGGATGAATCCTTTATCAGATAACTCTTGAAGCTGTTTTGATAACTCTTGCATCTCAGACGGTGCAAGACGATAAGGTGCTTTCGCAATCGGGTTGGCATTGGGTACAAGGTCAATGTGAAATTCGACTTGACGAACTGGAGGCAAACCAGACAGTTCATCAGGAAACACCTCTGGATAATCCCGAACAATCGGAATATCCTGAATACTCTTGCTCTTGCCTTTCTCCTCGGTGACATGTGCTAGAAAAGCAATATATCCTTTTCTCAAATACCTCTGAGCTTCCATACACAACATAAGCTTCAGTCCACCTGAAGTTTTCTCGCCACGAACTTCTAGAATTTCGCCAGAAGACAAAGGAATACGAACAATCTTATCGAAGCAAACCACCTCAGCGTGGTGTTTGGTTAACCAATCCATTCCAATGATAACGTCGAAGCTCCCAAGTTGCATCGGTTTGAGGTCAATAGGAAAAAGATGGTTATCAAGGTTCAACTGACAACCACGAATAACAGAATCGAGAACAAGAGGTTTACCAGTAGCAACTTCGATAGATAAGGGTTTCCTCAATTTAGTTCTAGGTATCACAAGCAAAGGTTCAAAAGATAACGAAACAAAACTTCTATCGGCACCAGAATCAAAGAGAATAGATGCAGGTCGATTATTAACAAGAAACGTACCATTCACCACCTCGTTGTCAGACCTCGCTTCGTTTGCATTCAAATTGTATGCTCGCCCTCGAGCAGGATTCACATTGGCGTTGACGTTCGCATTCGGGTTCGCATTGGCATTCGCGTTTGCATTCGCCAGCCTCGGACAGTTGTTGCGGAAGTGACCAAACTCTCCACAATTGAAACATGAACCTGGTGGGAATCTAGCAGCATTCCCTTGTACCGGAGCTTGAACCTGGGCAACCTGATTTTGTCCTCAACGACAAACATTGGCCAAATGCCCAAGTTTACCACACGTCGTGCACTGCTTACAAGCTTGCTGTGCAACATGATGACCGTTGCAGCCAGCACAATGAGGTGCGGTACCAGCATACGCCTTCTTCACAGGAGGTTGAGCCGGTGGGTTCTGATCAGTCTGTGCCGTAACAGCAAAATTCTGGGCACCCTTTCGCTTCCTCGATTTCTTCGACGACTCACCTTCTATACCCTTACCCTTTTTCTTGTCCTTCCCAGAATCAATCGCCTTCTTTTTATCACCCTTGCGGGTGAGTTTACCCTTCCTGACTTGAGTCTCAGTCAGGGTAGCAGCCAACTCGATCGCTTGACGAAAGGTAGTAGGATTAACACCGGTCACAATATCCAGCATAGAATCGGGTAGACCATCGATATATCTCTCGATTGCTTTCTCTGGTGGGGTAACCATGGTGGGACACAATAGACTGAGTTCCTCAAAACGATTCGTGTACGCACGGTGCTCAGCCCCATCTTGCTTTAAATCGTCAAACTCTCGTTCCAAAGCTCGAACCTCGTGACGGGGACAAAACTCTTTCATCATGAGAGCTCGAAGCTCTTCCCATGTTTGTGCCAGCGCCACTTCGGCACCCCTATCGCGCATAATACCATTCCACCAGGTAAGCGCTCGCTTCTCAAACACGCTCGAAGCAAATTCAACCTTACGCGCATTTGGACACTGCACATGCCTGAATGTGCTCTCGATACTCTTAAACCACTGCAGGAGCGCAGTTGCTCCTTGCGACCCAGAAAACTTTAGAGGCTTAGCAGAATTGAAATTCTTGAAATTACACTGTGCATTATTGTTGTTATTATTGTTTTTGTTGTATATCTCATGGACTTGGGTCACACACCGGGAAGCACAGCAGCCACTTGCTGAGAGAACAGGGCTGCGATTTCTTCAATAGTAAAAGATTGTGCTTCACGTCGAGGAGGCATGGTCTAACAAGGAGATATGAGAAACGAGTGAGGTTGATAATTAGGAAAAGCAAAAGAGGTATCGACAAAACACAAGGAAGGCGATCATTTGTTCGTTACCTCGAACAAACAAACGACACGCAATGACTAATCAAAGTAAATGGGTCAATATAATGTATCGCCGAAGACATGCTCGCCTATAAGTGAACACTCACCCCAAGAGTTCCCAGGTAAGAGTGACTGGTCCGATTATGTGGATTTGTACGAACACTCTAGCCTTAGACAGAAAACTCAGGGTACAGGCATTCACTCTTCTAGTTTGCACGTGTTCACATTATTTAGACCCAAACTCTGACGAGATTTTGAAAACTTAAAGGGTTCAAAACCGTATAACAAAGGGTTCAAAACCTAGTAATCAATCATCCTAGAACAGATCATTAGTTTTCAAAGCAGATTCGAAAATTGTGTTCTCGTTGTGGTTATCACCTAAGGGTAGGTGACAGTTTTGTTTTAAAAATCTAAACGCAAAATTTCTTTGCGTTAGGGTCCTAAGAGTTATAGTCTAGGCCAAAGCATTACTAATAACCTAATTCCCTATAACCATTGGCTCTGATACCAACTCTTCTGTCACACCCTGGTCGCGTTAAAACAACAAAACCGCGGCGGAAACGTCGGGGAGTGTCGTGGCAGAATTATCGTTTCCTAACCATGGATACAAAAGTGTTTCGTTTTATTGATAATATTAAACATCAACATTGTCTTAACACAAACAAACAAGTTACATGTCGACTAATATTGTTATTATGTCACTAAGGCCTCGTCCAGATCCTATGTGACTCATGCATCCTAGTAATCATCATCAAGCATCAACACCTGAAACATATGTGAAAACAAAGTCAGCAAAGAAATGTTGGCGAGTACATAGGTTTTATAGGAGTGTCGGATTCATGGCTAGTTTAAATGTTGCAATACTTTGTTAAAAACCTTGTTTTGAAAAGAGTATAATATTGCAACTTAATTAACTAACTCAAATCGAGCGGGTTATAGTTTATAAAACCTCCTAGCCATGATTCCTAACCCAAAAACATTTGTTTTAGTAAAGCAAATTGTAAAACATCTCGTATTAGATCGTTAATAAAACTCGTTAATAAAACTCGTATGGTTTATATCATTTCGAAAACCTCGTTTGTGTGACATCGTTCCAAAATCGTTTACCCAAGTGAACTAAATAACGCCACGGTATGTAATATGTTGAAAACACTTATATATAAGAAGAACCAGCGGCGTATCTACCTGTTTTCACCACATTACACCTGTCCCGTTATCTAAACACTTAACCAAAAACCAATCGTTTATCCAACTCGTTTAATCTCGTATGAATCGTTCCCAAATCGTTAATTCGTTTAAATCGTTTAAATCATCCTCGTTTTAAGTGTGAAAACTATTTGTGGTCGCCTCGCTAATAACATTCAAACCTTCGTGACTCGACTATCTCGCTCTCGCATTAATAAACCACCGAAGGGTAAATTAACATTCAGATTCAGTCATTACCCACCTGACCCACACATAACCATGGGTGCAGTATGATAATGGGATTTGTCAGATCCTATGGTACCATAACCCAATACTGGTCGGTTCGGCCAAAACTAATGGATATTATTCGTTATGTAAATACAACCAACAAGTTTGTTTACTATATCGAAATCATTATTGATTTAATATAAACCATTTTAATCATTTTTGAAACCATTGTTATAATATCGAAAATCGTTTTGAAAACCATCGTTAAAACCTTGAAAACATTTAGCACATATGAATCACCCCAAAACAATTGAAAACAGTAAAATAGGGGAACTATGTACTCACTTGGAGTGCAAAGTATCCTCAATCAATAGAACTTCAACAAACTCGAGCAAACCAGAGAAATCAAACAGCACCTAGTAATCGAATCACTAGTCAAACAATAGACGCCTAAATCGGAAGATCGGACAGAATGAGGTCTTGTAAACCAAATGAGTGTTGGAACTCATGTGATATGGTTTAACAAAGCCTACATCCTAAATCGAAACCTAACCTAAGTGCTTTCGACCCGTTGCGACCCATTTAGGTAGCTTACGCTACTTTAACGCGTCGTGCGCGCAAAAGCGCATTCGAGACGTCTAACTAGTCCTATGACAAGTGTTATATGCCTAAACATGTTTAAATATGTTGCATAATCAGTTACGTGACAAAATTTTATGTTACATATTCTTAATTACCAATTATGCATGAAAATGGCATTTTGGCCATTTACCTAAGGCATATAGACTACTTATCATACAACTAATTAAACCTAAGTGACCATAAGGTATAACCTCGGAAGGTTATTCCCTAAGCAACTATGGTCACTAAACATGTTTGGTCGGATCCTAATGATCGACCAAACGGGTCGTGTTCGAAAGTCTAAGCGGGTGTTTAGTCCGCTTGACTTACGACTCTACACAAGCACTATACTAAAAGTGACGAGCTAAACATGCTAGAACATGTTTAGTTAAGTTAGAAAACAGGTTTTGATATCAAAACAAACGGTTTTGATACCCTAGAGTAGTTTGGTTACAAAATACGCATAAACACGCATTTTGGCCGAAACTACGACTCGTCACTACGCCTAGTCAACGTGGTAATCAGTAGGTATAGTCACAAGGGACTATAACCATCGTGATTACGCTCACGTTGCAAAGTTCAACAGAACTTTGTATTGACCATTGACTGGTCAAAGCTGAAAGTCAAATTTGTTGACTTTCATGCTTGGAATACAAGAACAAGCAAGAAGAGGACTTATAAAGGGTCCAAGAGGGTGTTTTGATTCAAAATTACTCAGGTATGAGGTGTTAAAACCTCAACTTAGAGCAGAGATTGAATCAAGGTGTGAAAAACCCAAATGAGTAAGTTAGGATCAATAGGATGATTCCAAGTGGTTTGAGGGAGTGATCTTGGCCATACATTTGGGTTAATGGTATAAGAATACAATGGGAGTCGAAAACCAGCTCCAGGTATTGCAAATTTTACTTTAAAACCCCTGAATTTAGCCCAGATTGTTGTTTCTGAACTTTCTATCTGGCAAGGCGACGTGGCCTACGTAAGATGTGGCTTGGGCTTACGCGCCCCGCCTGGACCATCTTTGGCAGATTGTCAAAACAGGTCCCTGCACTTCAGAATCATGCATTTCGGCTCATTTTTGACACGTTTAAGCCCCGTTAACCCCATTTCAAGGCTCTAAAATGAAGTTAAAGTATAGGGAACTTAAAACATGCTCAAATATATCTCGGATGTCGGCTCGTTTGGTCGTACAGTTGCGTTGTTCGGTTAATTACGACGGAAGTCGTAACGAACGCAAAAACGATCCAAATTAAGCGACGAATGGAATTTTATCAAGCCAATCACTAAACTAAAATATTTTAATGATTACATAAATTTTTGGATGTCCGGAGATATTCAGAACGTAAGATATGCGCGAAAATGCAAATTATGCACTTTTTGACGGTTTTAGTCCCTGAATGACCAATAAAGTTTGTTTTAGCATACCGAACCCCTCAAAGCCTATTTCTAAGCTATGTAAAGGATATTTAGGGTATGTTTAACTTATGATCAAGTTCCGGAGGGTTCGTTACTATACAAATCAGTATAGTTTTCCAGTTTGACACAAATAGTCCCTACGATCGAACAAGGTTGATTTCAACACACCAAACCATTCAAAACTTATTTCTAAGTTATGTGGAGGTTATTTAAGGTATGTTAAGCCTATGTCACTATTCCGGAGTGTTTGTCGCGTTATACTGACTGCGTTTACGCACCAGTTTGCGTATAACCTTCCAGAAAGCGATTTAAAGCTTGAAATTGGAGTCGAATCTAATTGAAAATTCACCAAACACAAATACACACATAATAACATCAAAACACATATAGTAACACCAAATCACATTGTTTTATTAATACTCATCATTGTTTTACATCGAACATCGATTACAGAGTACAGTTGTCACACGACGAATCCTTCCGGTTCCGTTTCCTCCCATGTCGACGGTGCCTCAAGATCGTGGATCCGTTGATTGAGTCGTTGGATCTCGTGTTGTAACTCGAGGTCTCGAACTCGTCGACGGAGTCTTCTGATCTCAAAATCCCATGGATCAACACCAACTCTTCCACTGCCTCGGTCGGCGATTCTGCGGGTAAGATATCGGTCTTCTCCATGAGCACGTGAGTCGGGACCATCTTTGTCGTTGCCTCGGTCGGCGATTCTACGAAAACAAGAGTAATCACTATCACGTAGAGCCATTTGAAAACCAAAGCTCTGATACCAACTGATGCAGTTTCGCGTGCAATCAAATGGCTCAAGAACAATTGATTAAACAAAGACTGATAAACGAACCAAAGGTTCAAAGAACACAGTTCTTATTATTGAATAATCAACCAAAAACTCCTTAAAACATAAACCCTAGGTCCTAATTTATAATGAATAAAAAAGAGATAAACTAGGAAATTGAAATCCCCACAAAATAGGCAACTAAATAAAAAGACTAAAATTCAAATAATAAAATATTAATATTGTTTGTGCTTGTATCCGGATGCTCATGCATCAATTTACCTCAAATATTTTTTCACTTTTAACTTTGATATATTTCATCTTCTACAACTTTGATCTAAATTTTGCAACTTAAAATCCCACAACATGTGTGTGGTTCAACGTTTTTATGCCTAATTATCTCCGCTTAACGGCCCCGTCGCAACGCACGGGTCCTGGATCAACTTATTTTTTTTTTATGTTTTACGTTCCACGTGAGCAGATCAACGTTTTTACGTCTACTTTTTGTTCGATTTTATTTTTCCCGTTTTTTATACAAGCTTTTCCGGTGTTGGTGATCACTGAAGGTGGTGTGACATTAGTGCTACTTGACATGGTTTTACGCCTCCGCCGTAACGTGGGGGGCTTAATACTAGTTTTTATTCATGTACAACGCACCATATAATTTAATTTTATTAAATGAATGTAGTTTTTCTTAAAGGCATCAACATTTTAATCTAGACATTCTCCTTCGGGGTTTAACCATATGTTTTGTTGAGCCATCGACATTTTTAATATATGGTCCCTCAAAAGATTATCTACAGACCAGTGTTTTTGGCCCCTCCTATACACAAATCAAAAGTCTTTATTTATGGTACAAATTTGATTTTCAATTCAAAACACGTGAAGTCTTTATTTATGGTAGAAATTTGATTTTTAATTCAAAACACGTAATGTTTATTATTCATGTTATTTCTTCTTAACGTGGTTGCTTTCAATCAAAAGTCTTTATTTATGGTACAAATTTGATTTTTAATTCAAAACACATGATATTTATTATTCGTGTTATCTCTTCTTAACGTGATTGCTTTCAGTTTTCAAGGTTTTCTTCAACCCCTTCCCTTTATTATTCGTGTTATCTCTTCTTAAATAACCATCCACGTTGTTTGAAATTTGTGATCTACAAGTGACAATTTTATTTTAACAATATAAAATTGCAATCTTATTCTTACTTGATGACTAAAGAATTTAATGGCAGTTGCCGGCTAAAGACAAGTTTTTTTTTATAAGTATAAGAGTAAATTACGTTTTTGGCCCCTTTGATTATATCACTTTTACTATATTAGCCCAAAATAAGAATTTTTAACATATCTGCCCCCATGGTCTCTATAACTAACCATTTTGGCCCCTAAGTGTAACTCCATCCCTAACCCTGGTTAATTATTTGTCACATGCAAAGGTATTTTTGTAATTTCTCCTCCCCTTTAAATCTAATTTCTATTTACCCGGATTTCAAGAACACTCATCATTTGCATGAACTTGAACAAAATAAAAAAAACCCAAAAGTTTCAGATCAGTTTTAGATCTTCATGAACTTGAACAAATCAAAAAAACAATAATTAAATCAACAGTTCAGTTCCAAATCTTCATGAACTTGAACAAATAAAAAAAAAAAACCCAAATTCAAGAACAAGAACCCATCATCTGCACATCATCATCTTCAAACCCTGATCTTCAAGAACAACCATCATATTCAAGAACACTTCAAACCCAGATCTTCAAGGACATGACCACCTTCAACCATCATCATCATCCCCTAACCAAAACCCAAATTCAATAACAAGAACAAATCAACAGTTCGAATCATAATACATTTCAACAACGATATCTCTTGCAGATACAAAAACTTCGATTAACATGAAATCATTCTTCAAGAATGCATTTTAACCAAATTCCTCAAAACCTCAACACAAGCATTCAATTCCAGAATCAAACATTAACAGATCAGTGTTTGTGTTCGAATGAAACCCACCAAATCCGATTCGAATCAAACATTAACAGACCTGGGTGATTCAGATTCGTTAAACCACCACCATACACCTCCAAATCCGATTCGAATCATTGCACATTCAGATTCGTTAAACCACTACCATACACCCCTAAATCCGATTCGAATCATTGCACATTCAGATTCGAATCAGTGATTAAGAAAAGAGCAACTTCCCTGTTTTGGTGGGTTGTAGAATCGGACAGTAAAAACGTTTCTGATGTTGGAATCGGACAAGAATCGGATGCTGAAAAAGAATAGCCTTCACCAAAGTCTGATAAGACGCATACACGGGAAGTTACTCCGACTCCTGAGCAGCTAGCTTCTTTGAATCTTGCAGAAGGGCAAGATACAATAACGTTCGAATCAGGGGTGAAAATGGAGATAAGGTGTGTGTTGTAGAAAAAATAGGGAAGTTGGGGCTAGGGTTTTGAGAAAGTGAAAAGGGGAAGGAAAAAGATGATGAGTGTTCTTGAAATCTGGGTAAATAGAAATTAGATTTAAAGAGGAGGAGAAATTACAAAAATACCCTTGCATGTGATAAATAATTAACCAGGGTTAGGGGTGAAGTTAGACTTAGGGCCCAAAATGGTTAGTTATAGAGACCATGGGGGTAGATATGTTAAAAATTCTTATTTTGGACTAATAGAGTAAAAGTGATATAACCACAGGGACCAAAAACGTAATTTACTCTAAGTATAAAAAATAATTGTATCAATGGTTAAATTTAGCTACATATATAAAATGAATAAAGCAATATATGATCACATGAGCGGGTGAGGAAAACGTTTTAGGGACGGGGCATATGCCATGGTGGTGGTGTGTTGGGTGAATTAATCATATCTCACGTTTTTAGGTGTTAAACTCGGTATCTTCAACCAATGAGGTAGTGGTAGAGTGGTTGGGAAAAAAACCTGGTGTTCCTTGTGACCCAGGTTTGACTCTCACTCTCTCCGTTATTTTCTGCGGTATCTAGGTGAAGGGCGAATACAGGTTGCGTCGGTTCGTCTTGGATGGGAGGCGAAGTTTTACGGATTATTCCATTGTCGTGCCTTCAGGCGGGTGGAGGCCGGGTTTCCGCGCATCTGGGAGAGCAAAGGAGCTGGCGGCGGTTGAGTAGTCGACCTTGGCCACAACACCCGGTGTCACGTTGGTTGGCACGTCGTTCCTTGCCATTCAAAAAAAAAGTAGGTATCGGTTCAGTTTGGTGCTCTATATTATAGACACTTGGTATAACAATTGAAAGAGATATTTGCTTAAAAAATATATGTTTATTGATTTAAGATAATGATAGTGATGTTAGGTCATATTAATAGTTTTTTAAATTGGGTTGTAAATAATTGTGTTTCCTATTTGGGTTTTAACAAAACATTAAGTTAATACGTTATAAATCTCTAAAAAAAGGAAAATTGGAAAATAATAATCCCACCATTGTGAAATTGGCCAATAATAATCCCAAGTCAGGAATTAGCCAATAATAATCCCACCTTGTCCATTTTTGGAAAATAATAATCCACAGTCACTAAACGACAAAAGTGTCACGTCAGCATTTGGAGTATTATTTTCCAAAAATGGACGAGGTGGGATTATTATTGGCTAATTCCTGACTTGGGATTATTATTGGCCAATTTCACAATGGTGGGATTATTATTTTCCAATTTGCCTAAAAAAATTAATGATTTGAACACGAGTTTACGAACGACTATAAATTTATAATCCTATTCATCCTTTTAGATAAATTATATGTTTACTTATAGAATGAACTAGAAATGCAACCCTCCACGATGCGGCGGGGGCTAGATTTAAAGCTATATTCGGCCAGTTGTCGTTAAGTCACATTGATTTAGTTAAATGCACAGGCTAGACCCAAAAGTTTGTGGCTTGGTTTAATATGTGTGTTATGGTCGCAACTTATCATCACCGCCACCGCCTTCAATTTACAAAATCATAAGAAAAGAAAGCAATTTGAGAAAAAAAAAAAACAAATGCAGTTCCGTGGGTAGTGGAAGTTTCTTTATATTCCTATATAAAGGTGTGCGATTGATCTTGGCCGTACAAATTAGACGGTTAATTGTGAGGTTTAATCCTAACCAGAATAACCTGGTGGTTATGGCCAGTATTTGAAGGTTTTTTAGGTGTAGCAGTTTCGTGATGTGAAGTTTTATCGCCACATTGTGTTAATGTCATTGTGTTTTTATTAGACAATGAGGTTTTGTAGATGTTACTGTTTGATATATGTAAAATTGTACTATACTATAGCATTGTGTTTTTGTATAAACATTGTGTTTTTATATGACATGATATACTTTTTATTTGTATTTTTTTACAACATATAATGTCGTCGACTCCCTCCATTATAATTTTAATTAGGATAAGTATTAGCAGTTTATTATTCAGGTTAAACCATTTTTGTTGTTGTCGATCGTGTTCTCCAACAAAACTGATAACATCAACTGTTGTATTAATGGTTAATAAAACTTTTCTTTCTTGATAAATAAATAACCTCCCTCAACCCCCACTAACTCCCATTTTATGGTGATAGCAACACCTACGTTAATCTGGGCCGTCCGATCATGGCGGTTATTTATGAGATTAAATCTCATCCACAATAACCCCCAAAAATTGACAGTTTTTTAGAGTGTAGTAGTTATAAAGTTACCTAAAATTACTCCCCACGTTGCCCACTCTCCCGTTTAATTAATTATACATCCGCAATAAAATATAGGCAACATAAAATTCGTTAATAAATACAATTATTCATTTTTTAATGCATCATCTGGGGAGAATAAAAAAAAAAGTTAAACTAATTTACCTCTAAAAATCATTTATTTGAATTAAACATGTAACAAAGTAATATATAAAATGATCAGAGTGCATGCAATCAAGAATCACAACCAATCAACAACTTGATGGATACAAAAGTTGATAATAGGGTAGAGTGTTTTCCGGTGCTAGATCAGTAAACAACACCCAATAACACCACCACACCATGGCGTAGTTAAGAATTGGAAGTGGGATGAGCTGATTGAAATCGACAATTTTGTTCAAGATTCGTAAGATAATGATATGCTTATTAAAAAGAATTAATCAATGCTTTTGTTTCACTCCATGGTAGGCTACCATATGATCGTGCTTGAAGACTTTTGTTTTTTGTTTCGTTAGGTTTTTAGGTTATTTAGTTATGTAGTTTTTTTTATGTATGATGATGGTTAGATGGTGAAATGGTTTGTAATCATTTCAGACTTACTCTGGTCGTCATAGTTTTATTTTAATGGATTCTTATGTTTGTTGTCAAAAGTTAGTTTGTTATGATATTGAATTCCAATGTGTTTTTTTTTGTAAAATTTTGAATACATTACATTGTGGTAATGCTATTAAGTTGAGTTGGAGTTTTTTTATATGTATATTTTCCCTTCATTTAAACACACATGAGTGGTTTAACATTTAGGTTACAGTGTTTAGTAGTTATTGACCATGTTCTCCTACAAACATGCTAGGTTAAACTGGCTGATATATAAATACCCCCCCCCCCCCCATCCTCATCCACACACACATGACACTAGGGAAAAGGTATTTTATGGTATACATTGTGTTAATAAAATTGTCATTTATATTCAGAACTGAACATGTTCTCCTACAAACATGGTAATTGTGTTTTTTGTTACAATCGTTTGTGTTGTATCAAGGAAAATGTATTTTTATGGTATAGAATCTGTTTTTTTTATTTTGTGTAACATTGTGTTAATAAAGTTGTCATTTATATTTAGAACTGATGATGTTCTCCTACAAACATGCAAAGTTCAACCGGGTGATTCATAAATAACCCCCCCCCCCTAATAAATATAATCTACGTTTGTTTGTCATTGATAGTTTTTTTTATTTTTAATACTTTTGTAAACATGTAACATTGGTAGATCTTATTTATCTTCATTTAATGGTGTTAGCAATTCCTAAGTTAATCAATTTACAAATAATTAATTAAATATTTTAAATTATGCGAATTAGATGTAACATTTTAAATTAGTATGTATGACAATTCAAGAACAGTCGTAGTTACTAATCGAAATCAAATCAAAAGTCAACATTATCTAAAATATAGACATGGTTATTGATGTTCTTAATAGTTAGATAAGTAGTCATCGTGATATCAAAATATACAGTGAGTTTGGATGGTGTTAATCATATGTACCCGGACAGCGGACGGGTAAACTATTAGTTTATAAATGATGTGTGGCTTTATATATTAGAAGGCACCATTTCATAAATTTCATTCAAAGTTACCTTCAACACCGTCTCTAGGATGGGTTATACCCATTGTTTAACCACCGTGTCGATAAGAAAATATAGACATGCATATTAGAATTCAACCACTTTCCATTACATTTGTAACAACCCGAAAACACAAATCATTATAATACAATTATGTAGTGAATAAATAAGAAACATAAACTAACTAGGAATGATATTAACCTAGTTAGATGATGACTTATGAGAAATTAGAGAGCTAAAACAGAATAAAAACGAAAGTTGAGGGACCAAAGGTGTTTAAATGTAAACTAATAATAATAAACAAGAAAATTAAAATCACAACACAATTGTTTTGTGTTGCTGAGATCGACCAGGAGACAGGGGCGAACCCAAGCTCCCCTTCAAACCCTAGACTCTCTTAAATCTTACAAATTGAAGGTCAAGATCTGTCCCAAATCGAAATTAGAGCATGGATTAGTGATCCCCATTGCAAGGAGATCACAAGGTATGTAAAATTTGATGAAAACTCTCTACTCGAAATTCTCATGAATTTAGAGAATCTAAAATCTAATGATGCATGTGTGATTTGTAGATGAAATAGGAACATTAGAATGTCTAGGAGTAAACCCTAGACAAGTGCAAGTTGAAATCATGCTAAATTCTAGTGAAATCCATGGCCACCATTATTGATGATATGTGGGTTAGATGGAACTTGATGAACACTAGGGTTTTGAAGGTCATTCTAGTGTAATATGATTCATAGAAAACTGATTTCTGAAAAATGTGATGTTTGATTCTATATGTGTTAACTCGATTGATGTTAATTTTGGCCATGTGACAAGCCATGAACTTGAAAATAAAAGATATAAAATTCTGCACTTTAAGTGTTCGTAAAAATGCCTCAAAGAGGGCCCAAAACTGAAATTTAAAGTTAAAAACGCATAATTGTGATGTTTTGACAAACTATGCGATACGTGATTGAAAAGAGTTCTAAACACGTTATGATTGAACTCTATAGGAAAAGATACCGGAACGTCGAGTGGACAAGTCGGTGGCGATTTGCGTTTGAAGGGCGTGCACTAAAGGTATGTAACTTGATTCGTTACATTGGGTAAACTTTGATAATTGCATAATTATAATGAATTGTGGAATAAAGGTTGTCTTATCTTAAAGCGATAATGTTCGCTATATTGATTAATAAGACCAGGATTGGTTACAACTTGTTGGTAGTCATCATAAAGGAGGATTCCGTAGATGAGCCAAATGGGTCGAATAATTGATTAATGCGTGGCGATTGCTTCGTGTTATAGTAAATTGGTCTTTTGTTATTGTTGATAAACTACATATTTGAATACGAGAATTTAACATGTTGGTTTGTAAGAATGAGAAATCCGAGAGTTTGGTTTGGGTTTGATAATCAAATCAGTCAAAAAAATAAACTTGCAGGGACTACCGTAAGTTACGGTATTCACCGTAACTTACAGTAGAGATCAAATGCTTTACGGTGGATCTCCACTGATTTACGGTAGACCAGAATCATCAAGTGACTACCGTAACTTACGGTAAACACCGTAAGTTACGGTAGAGTCCATAAATTCTTGTAAATTTTTGCATATTATAACTAATCGAATCCGTTTTTATCGTAGTTTCGATTATGTAATATTTCTAAGAACTCTAACACTAATTGTTGTTAAAAATCTCCGGTTTTCAGGTTTGCAAGTAGGTGGACGATGATCAAGCATGTTTTGAAGTACCGAACACGAACTTTTGAAGCTTCCGCTTAAATTAACTTTGTTTGGACAATGTTTATGATGTAATCGATTTACTAATTATGTTTTGAATGTTTAAATTAGTTAGAAGTTAATTAGTATGTGATCCTTTTAAAACTTCAATTTTGTACTTACTTTGAAGTAAGGTACCGTTTTATATATAATCTCGCATATTTACATTAAATCCTTATAAAATTAAGATGGGTGTTACAAGTTGGTAATCAGAGCTTAAGGTTGTCAACAAAGTGTTCGGTTCAAGCTTGATCGATCGTCCGGTAAGAATTAATTTATTATTTTAGTAGATCCTATCTTATGTAAGAAATGAGATACGAATTAATGTGCATGGGAAGGGTGTGTTAACACACTCAAACCCGGAAAGTGCACAAAATGTGAACGGTAAAAGCAAGTTACGGACTTGGCTAAACCGAAGCAAATAAAGCTATGTTGTAAATGAAATGTTTAATGTTTAATGTAAACATTTCAGTTTCAAGATGCCGAAAGGAAACGATAATGATCCGGTGCCGACAAGCACCGAACAAATGAAAGAGATAATTGCTGAAGAAGTAGGAAAGGCAATCGAAGGTAGTCTATCCGGGTTTATAGACAAAATTCAAAGCACGGTATTGTCACTTGTCGAAGAGCGAGTCAAAAGGTTGGAGGATAGTGTCAACCTTATGAAGGAGAAATCGGGATAACGTAAAGGGTGTTCATACAAAGAATTTATGGCGTGTAAACCGCCAATCTACAACGGGGAGGTTGACCCAATAATTTGCCAAAGATGGTTGGGCGACATTGAAGGGGTGTTTGAAAGGACCCATTGTGATGAAAGTGACTTTGTTGCTTACGGAACAGGCCAGTTGAGAGGTCGAGCCAAAGATTGGTGGGACAACAAAAAGAATGAAATAGGAGCCGAAGCGGCGAGAACCATGACATGGGAAGAGTTTAAGACGTCGTTTCTTAAACATCATAGCCCCAAGGCGGTCATTAATAAAATCAAGGAAGAGTTCATGCAACTTAGGCACAAGGGCGAGACCATAGACAATATTACGGCGATGTTTATGGATAAAATGAAGTTTAGTAGTGAATTGGTGACGAACGTAGAACAGAAAATATACTACTACTATAACATGTTGAGCGCTGAATATAGGGAGTTTATGACTCCTTCAAAATACGAGACCCTTACCGAGATCATAAACGTTGCTCGGGAACGGGAAATCGAGTTGAAGAAACAAGTTGAAAGGGGTGAGCGAAGGGCTCATGATGTAAATCCAAGCCCTACAAAGAAAGCTCGAACTGGAGAATCGGGAAAGAAGGTGGATGCTAAAGGTGGGTCGCCAAGTTGTAAAGTGTGCGGGAAAGGACACAAGGGAGAATGTCGGTTCAAAGACAAACCATGCCCCATATGTAGTAAGACGGGGCACACGGCATCGCTATGCCCGGGTAAAGTCTCAGTTTGTTACAAATGTTATCAACCCGGCCACAAAAAGTCCGAATGCCTGGACTTAGTTGGAAAGAGAGACGTTAAAGAATCTCCAGCAGAAGCTCCTAAGGCGAAGGCTAGATCCTTCCAACTTACCGCGGCTGAAGCAAAAACGGAACCCGATGTGGTCTCAGGTATATTCACTATTAAATCAATTCCAGCACGTGTATTGTTTGATACGGGTGCGAATAAATCCTTCATTTCGCATGGATTTATTCGACATCCTTCATTTGTATTGACGAAATTATATGTGCCCTTAGAAGTTGAAATAGGGGACAACAAAAGTTTTATAGTTTGTGATGTTTGTCGAGGCTTGTCACACCCCGATATTTCCACGTATTACCGGTGTGCCCGGTGGGGAATATCGTGACGTAGTTGATATCATCATAGTTAAACAACACAATTTTAAATGCACAGCGGAAGCAAAAGATAAATATATTACAAACCGATATAAAGTAATATCCAAATATTACAAACGGAATGAAAAAGATCCACAGGCGGATCATAAATAAAGGAAACATAGTTCATCAGATTTAAATGCATCCAAGCTTGCGAGACTCTTATTGATGCTAAGGAGAGGCCAGCCTATTACGAGTAGTACCTGCACTTAACCTTTTTGGGAAAATACATCAGTTTACACTGGTAAATACAATTAACTGACTCATTTTGAAATGGTTTAATAAAATTGATTTGAATGCACGTGGCACAAAACATTTTATAACTCGGGATAATTATTTGAATATAATACTTGTAAAAGAATTACATGTTCCTTATGCGTTCAGTAGCCCGATCCCTAGACCGGGTTAAAGATCAATAGACATGCCACATTATTTATTTAGGCACTGACGGGTGTACGCCTACACCCTGTGCTTAGGAAATCATAGCTAGGTTATACCTTTTAAGATTTTCTTTTAAAATGTATACTGGCAGAAAAGGAAATCATCCTAAATTTAATTAAAATATAACTATGGCACAAAAGGCCAAGTCACAAGGACAACTTAAATTTATAAGCCATGATTTTTGTAGAATCAAGGTATTTAGGCTTGAACGTTGTTCATTGCCTTTTCTTGACAGGGAGTTGTAGGCTACGACTGTCTTTTGGCTTATGTGACAATGGGTATAGCCCGTAGGCATTATATTCCTAATGGAAGTTTAATTCTTCAAAATAGGAAAGGATTTCGGGAGAATCCATTATAAGGATGATTTGTGCGATTTTTATCGAATCATATTTTGCCAGGAATGTTAACATGTTTGCGGATGTTAACAATGATTTGAATCTTTTGAATAGGTTTTTACCATCTTGACCTTGTCTGAAATGACATGTGGCTAGGTTTACCTTTAAGATTCTTTTTAATATTTAATGCAGAACAATCCTAAATTGAGACGTTAATAAGGATCTGAATTTAATTGAGGAACTGCCATCTTGGCCCTGTTCTTAAAATGACACATGGGCTAGGTCTTGTTCTTTTTAGATTTTGCCATTTTATTATAATGGTAGATCTTATAAAAGGAATGTTAATATTTCATATTTTATGTTCATATGCAATGATAAATAAATTTAGATAAAACATTCCAATAATTCTTAAAGGAGGTACAGAATTGCCCTAAATGGGACTTGAAAGGAAAGATGTTGTCCATGAAGGGACTGAAAGATAAGTATGCCCTTATAAGGACTTACTAAGGAAACGAACTTCAGCAAAAGGAGTTTCTTCTTCATTTTACTTCTGAATGTCTTCTCCTTGGTTGTACGTTAATCCTAGTCGCAACACGAAGCTCGGCCTTTCCAAGGCTTCAAATGGGGAGAATTTCCATTACGGCTTCTTTGCTTGGCGACATATTAAAATATATAGAATTTAAAGCAATAATCCTCCGAAAGGAGACGAGAGTATTCCTATGTTAAGTCTAGACTCAGAAGGTCAAAGAATGTGCTATTGTGTCATTGAGATTAAACACAAAAGGCTAGTGTTTAATTCACTCAATGTTGGCTCTGATACCAACCTGTCACACCCCGATATTTCCACGTATTACCAGTGGGCCCGGTGGGGAGTATCGTGACGTAGTTGATATCATCATAGTCAAACAACACAATTTTAAATGCACAGCGGAAGCAAAAGATAAATATATTACAAACCAATATAAAGTAATATCCAAATATTACAAACGGAATGTAAAAGATCCACAGGCGGATCATATATAAAGGAAACATAGTTCATCAGATTTAAATGCATCCAAGCTTACGAGACTCTTATTGATGCTAAGGAGAGGCCAGCCTATTACGAGTAGTACCTGCACTTAACCTTTTTGGGAAAATACGTTAGTTTACACTGGTAAATACAATTAACTGACTCATTTTGAAATGGTTTAATAAAATTGATTTGAATGCATGTGGCACAAAACATTTTATAACTCGGGATAATTATTTGAATATAATACTTGTAAAAGAATTACATGTTCCTTATGCGTTCAGTAGCCCGATCCGTAGACCGGGTTAAAGATCAATAGACACGCCACATTATTTATTTAGGCACTGACGGGTGTACGCCTACACCCTGTGCTTAGGTCGTGGCCATTTCGTAAAATGATGCCAAGGATATCCGGGACATGGTCATTAACCCCCCAAAGGCTTTAAGCAAACAAAACATTTCAAAACGGAGCATATCAATGGTTTAACCTCTATTCGATTAAAGATTCAATGCCCGACCAAGCGGTATTTTATATAACGTACCCCAAGCCCGTATAAGGGAAAATAAGTTAAAAGTATTTACCTGAGCAAATTTATACAATTTATCCCAGCCGTATACCACCAAGCAAGTACAGATAGCTTTTACTGGGCTCCTAAATCTTGAACGAAGGTTTTTAATAACCTTTTAGATTCCTAACGGGTCTTAATTAAGCATATGCTTAGACCGGTTATTTTCAAAAGAGGATACGGTTCGAAACGCATGATTAAGCGAGAACCGGATTAGAATGAGGTTTAGACCTGAAAAGCTTGTACACTTGTGTAACAAGGGTAACTTAAACACATTCTGGATTTTGAGATGAAAACGATATGGTTTGACCCGTTTCGGCTAAATTATGCAAACTAGTTACATAAGCCGATCCGAACGCGAAAAGTGCGTAACGGGTAACCATATGAGTCATATACAATTTTCCTAAGTTAATATGCCTTAAATATGTTGTGATATCAGTAGGATACCTTCCATTATGCTCAAAACGAATTTAAAACCAATTTATGCCCCGTAGGGGTATTTTGGTCATTTAAAAGGTTATAAAAGAGTTTAAATATTAAACTGAGTTACAGGTCTGATGTAATCAGTAAAAATACTTAATTTAATAAGTTATAACAGCAGGGTAAAACACATACGTGAAATTTATCATTTAAAACCAAACTATGCACCTTAGGGGCATTTTGGTAATTTCACTTAAAAAGGTCAAAACTGGAAATCTGAGTTTAAAACTTTTACTTACTGTTAATATATAAGGATTTACTGAAAATATCAGTAGGTGTCAAACCTTATATGTTTAAAATAGTTTTAGTACATACTATGCGTTAAAAACGCTTAAAAAGGCGATTTGGAGCCATTTCCGGGTTTTCAAAGGAAAGCTGATATTTTTATTATTCCAGAAGGCTCAAAATATTTTATTTATCATATTAGATCAGTAGAAAAAGGTTTGGGGTCAAAAGGATTTGTAAAACTCATTTTATAGCCCAAAATGGCAAAACCGGCAATTACCGAATCAAGCTTAGAACTCTAAGTTATGCTCAGCCTAAAAATAAATAAAAATCTTCAAAAATGCTAATATATTATTTTATATCAGTGGGTAAAAACTTTGGTATTAAAAATTGGGTTTAGATAGGCTATATGCTAGATTACGCCGTTTAATTAATAAAAGGCTTTTCATTTACGCTAATGAGCATAACTCCTAATCTAGACCTCAAACTGATGTCAAATTTTAGGGACAAGTATATAAATCAGTAATAAAGATTATTGTCCTCTCACATTTTCAAATTTCTTGTTTTAGGGTCAAAAGGGCATAACGGTCAACATTTAAGCATATAACGGAAACATGTAATTGAATAGGATAACTAAGGATCTAAGTTGTATAACCTCAGAGGGTTACACTAACCTATAACATGATCCTAAAGGAATCCTAAGGCATATCTAAACTAAGCTAAATTGGGTCAGAACTGAAAGTCAAAGCAAAAGTCTACTTTTGCGACTTTCGGTTCCGAACAGATCCTAAACTTGAAATTGTCGGGTTGAACATGCTTAGGCATGTTCTTATACTAATTACCAAGTTATACAAGTGTTAAAACAGGTCTCATAGTTTTTACATTGCTAATTATGAATTTATTTTCAAAATAACTTTCTGTTGACTTTTTATAATTATGTTTGACCCGACATTTGACCAAGTTAGGTTACTAATCAGTAGGTGCCTTCTTAGGGGTTTATTACCTACATAATTACCAACTTATAGCTACTCCTAATTAGACTAATTACTGGACCGTTAGTGATTAATCACTAAGTCAATCCTTAATTACGATAAGGTTGACTGTAGGTCATTAGACTAATCAAAACTAAGATTAGGAGGTTAAGGACACTTACAAATGGTCCTTGGTACTGAAATGAACTCCAAAGAAGTTCCACAAACTCAGGTTTCCTCCAGAAATGAGAAGGTAGCAAGATGAGATGAAATGAGCCAACTTTTCAAAGGAAACCCACCTCCTATTTATAGTTTTTGGATGATCATAGGATGATGACAAGTGTTAGGATGGATTTGGGAGATGTTTACAGGTGTAATACCAGGTTTCCAAACCATCAAAGGCCCCTAGATTCGAATGTGTGAGACAAGGAAGCAAAACCAAAGCTGGTTTTCAGTTTTATGTTACTGGGCAAGACTTACAGACCGTAAGGGTCCAGCCATATGGTCCGTAAGGACCAGGCCAGCACACAACAACTTTCATTTGTTGACAGCTTTGGCCCCTGCACTTCCAAATGCCATTTCCAACACTTCCAAGGCCCGTTAAACCATTTTTAAGGCTCTATAATGATGCCTAAGCATGGGGAATATGAAACATGCTCAAAAACATGTCGGATGTCGGTTCGTTTGGTCGTATGGTCACGTTGTTCGGTTAATTACGACAAAACACGGACGGACGTGAAAAACGAACCAATTTACGCGACGAATGGAATTTTATCAAGCCAATCACTAAAATAAAATATTTTAGTGCTTACATAAAGTTTTGGGTGTCCGGGTATATTCAGAATGTGAGATATGCGTGAAAGTGCAAACTTGTGCACTTTTTGACAATTTTAGTCCCTGCATGACCTTAAAGTTTATTTTTGCGTACCAAACACCTCTAAGCCTATATCTAAGCTATATAAAGGATAAATAGGGTATGTTTAACTCATGGTCATATTCCGTAAGGTCCGATACCCTAAGAATCGACATACTTTTGCAGTTTGACACAAATAGTCCTTTAATCGCGCAAAGTAGCGCGAAGTGTTGTTTAATGATCTCCAAGCCTTCCGTGGCCCTTATTAATCATTCCCAAGCATATACTTAAATATTACTACACTCCCGTTCGCTTAAATGGTCACCGAAAGGCGTAGATTCAAAAGTTGACGCTTTAGGTCCCTCTATTACGCAAACTTGCGCATCTCATCATTTAATAGCATTGAAGCCTCATCTAATCCATATTAAGTATTCTTGAAAGTATTATTAAACATCACGATGCTTCGGGTTCGCTAAAAGGTCATTCAGAGGTGCAATTAAACATATTGACATTTTTAGTCCCTCTAACTTGCAGAGTTGCGCGTAACTTTACTTATAGGCATAAAAACCTTAGTCGGCCAATAATTTTCATTCCCGAGAGTATAATCAAATACCATGAAGTTCCCGGTTTGTCAAAAGGTCATTCAGAGGTAAGAATTAACAAGTTGACGTTTTTAACCCTTCATTGCGCAAACTTTTAATAAATTCCGCAAACGGCTACACTTGATCGACAAGTGGCTCATTTGTGAATATAAATATTGTGAGAGGTTATTTAGAAACTTATTTTTAGGTATGCTAACACTTCCATTCCTTTAATAATCAAAGTTTTCAATTTTTCAAAAAATTAGTCCCTTAAATTCAATGTTTGACTTCATTAGGGTTTATTACACGTGTCAATACATCATTGGACATGATTTTACGAGGTGTTACAAGGCTGCAAATTAAGCATCGACGATGAAGAATACTTGATAGACCTAATCCCGATGTCAATGGGGGAATTTCAAGTAGTCGTTAGGATGGATTGGCTATCTCAGCACCACGCAAAGGTCGTGTGTTTTTGTAAGGAGATAAAGCTAACATCTTCGAGCGGGAGACACGTCACTATCTATGGCGAAAAAGGAGGTAACCCCATAATATGCTCGATGTTGAAAGCTCACAAGCTTATGAAGCAAGGATGCAAGGCGTTTATGATATACGCGAATGAGCCCAATAAGGAATCACTGAAGATTGAAAACGTACCGGTAGTACGGGATTACGAAGATGTGTTTCTGGAAGATTTACCAGGGATACCGCCAGAACGGGAAGCAGAGTTCGGAATCGAATTGATTCCGGGCGCAAAACTCGTAGCTAAAGCACCGTACCGACTCGCGCCATCGGAATTACAAGAGTTAATATCCCAGATTCAAGACCTGCTTGACAAAGGATTCATAAGGCCGAGTGTGTCTCCTTGGGGTGCACCGATCTGTTCATGAAAAAGAAAGACGGAAGCATGCGCATGTGTATCGATTACCGTGAGTTAAACAAACTCACGGTAAAGAACCGATACCCGCTTCCGAGGATAGATGATCTATTCGACCAATTACAAGGTGCAAATTGGTTTTCAAAAATTGACCTTAGATCGGGGTATCACCAACTAAAGGTCAAAGAGGAAGATGTGCCGAAGACGGCTTTCCGCACGCGATACGAACATTACGAGTTCCTCGTGATGTCATTTGGGCTAACAAATGCACCCGTGGCTTTCATGGACCTCATGAACCGGGTTTGCAAGCCAATGCTGGATAAATCTATCATCGTGTTCATAGATGATATTTTAGTGTATTCGAAAAGTGAAGCGGAGCATGCACACCACTTACAAGAGGTGTTAGAGACACTTAGACGAGAAAGGTTGTACGCGAAGTTTTCTAAGTGTGCCTTTTGGTTACGAGAGGTGCAAATTCTCGGCCATATCATAAGTGCCGGTGGAGTATTGGTGGATCCGTCAAAGATCAAGGCTGTGTCGAAATGGAATTCCCCGAAGAACCCTTCGGAAATTAGAAGCTTCTTAGGGCTTGCGGGATACTATAGGAGATTCATTCAAGATTTGTCCAAGATTGCGTCGCCACTAACAAAGTTAACTCGGAAGGAGGAAAAGTTCATTTGGGGTGTTGAACAAGAAAGGGCGTTTCACACGCTAAAAGAGAAATTAACTCAAGCTGCGGTATTAACGTTGCCGGACGGAGTCGAGGACTTGGTAGTTTATTCGGACGCCTCACTTTTGGGGCTTGGATATGTTTTGATGCAACGGGGCAAAGTCATAGCTTATGCCTCGAGGCAATTGAAAATACATGAAAAGAAATATCCAACGCATGATCTCGAATTAGCTACGGTGGTGTTTCCGTTAAAAATATGGAGGCACTATTTGTATGGGGTAAAGTGCACTATATTCACCGATCACAAGAGCCTAAAATACTTCTTCGATCAGAAGGAGTTAAACATGCGACAGAGGCGATGGTTAGAAACGGTGAAGGATTTCGACTGTGAAATACACTACCATCCTGGAAAAGCAAATGTGGTGGCGGATGCTCTGAGCAGAAAAGCGGACTATGTCCCAATACGAGTAAGATCGATGCAGCTCGTGCTGACCTCGGGTATACTTGAACGTATCCGAGAAGCGCAAGTAGAAGCAGTGAAAGAGGAGAATTGGAAGAAGGAGAGAATAATCGGCCAGTTAAAATATTTGTCGGATGGAAAGAACGGGTTGAAGACTCGATCTGGAAGAATATGGGTTCCAAATACTTGTGGGGTGAAAATGCTTCTACTTGATGAAGCTCATAAATCCCGATATTCTATTCATCCGGGTGCGACCAAGATGTACAATGATCTGAAACAAAACTATTGGTGGCCTGGAATGAAGAGGGATGTGGTGAAATATGTAGAGAAGTGCTTGACTTGTTTACAAGTCAAGGCGGAACACCAGAAACCTTATGGGAAATTGCAACCATTGGAGATTCCGGTTTGGAAATGGGAACATATCACTATGGACCTATTGACCAAACTACCTAAAACGATCCGGGGATTCGACGCCATATGGGTGATTGTGGATAGATTGACAAAGAGTGCACACTTCATTCCTATACGCGAAACTTATACGTCGGAAAAAATGTCCGAGGTGTATACAAACGAAATAGTGGCACGTCATGGAGTACCGGTATCTATTGTATCGGATAGAGATACCCGGTTTACTTCAAATTTCTGGCGAGATTTCCAAGAGCAAATGGGAACCAAATTGTTCATTAGCACCGCGTACCATCCTCAGACGGATGGACAAAGTGAAAGAACAATACAAACGTTGGAAGACATGCTACGGGCATGTATCATCGACTTCGGTGGAAGTTGGGATGTTTATCTACCTTTGGCCGAATTTTCGTATAACAATAGTTATCATTCGAGTATCGGCATGGCACCTTACGAGATGCTATACGGTAGAAAATGCAGAACCCCGGTGTGTTGGGGTGAAGTGGGTCCGCGTGAATTGGAAAATAAAGATATAGTTCAGGTCACTAATGAGAAAATTGAAGTGGTGCGAGTCCATTTGAAAGCAGCCCAAGATAGGGAAAAGTCTTACGTCGATAAAAGACGAAGACCGATTGAATTTCAGATAGGCGACATGGTTATGTTAAAGGTTTCTCCATGGAACGGCGTTATCAGATTCAGAAAAAGAGGGAAACTAAGCCCGAGGTTTATGGGGCCATTTAAAATCATCGAACGGGTTGGTAAGGTAGCCTATCGCCTCGAGCTACCGAAAGAGTTGAGTGGAATACATGGCATGTTTCATGTATCACAGCTACAAAATGGTCTAGCGGAGGAAACAGCTTACATCCATTACGACGATATCGAGGTGGATGATCGCTTGAATTATATTGTAAAGCCCATAGAAATTTTAGATCGAAAGGTTAAGCACTTGCGAAATAAATAAATCGATCAAGTCAAGATCAAGTGGGAGCATAGGAAAGGTTCGGACACTACATGGGAGTCCGAAGAAGAGATGCGACGTCTCTACCCTACACTATTCGGTACGTACTCTGGTTTCGGGGATGAAACCCTTTTAAGGGGGGTGGACTTATAACACCCCGAAAACACAAATCATTATAATATGATTATGTAGTGAATAAATAAGAAACATAAACTAACTAGGAATGATATTAACCTAGTTAGATGATGACTTATGAGAAATTAGAGAGCTAAAACAGAATAAAAATGAAAGTTGAGGGACCAAAGGTGTTTAAATGTAAACTAATAATAATAAACAAGAAAATTAAAATCACAACACAATTGTTTTGTGTTGCTGAGATCGACCAGGAGACAGGGGCGAACCCAAGCTCCCCTTCAAACCCTAGACTCTCTTAAATCTTACAAATTGAAGGTCAAGATCTGTCCCAAATCGAAATTAGAGCATTGATTAGTGATCCCCATTGCAAGGAGATCACAAGGTATGTAAAATTTGATGAAAACTCTCTACTCGAAATTCTCATGAATTTAGAGAATCTAAAATCTGATGATGCATGTGTGATTTGTAGATGAAATAGGAACATTAGAATGTCTAGGAGTAAACCCTAGACAAGTGCATGTTGAAATCATGCTAAATTCTAGTGAAATCCATGGCCACCATTATTGATTATATGTGGGTTAGATGGAACTTGATGAACACTAGGGTTTTGAAGGCCATTATAGTGTAATATGATTCATAGAAAACTGATTTCTGAAAAATGTGATGTTTGATTCTATATGTGTTAACTCGATTGATGTTAATTTTGTCCATGTGACAAGCCATGAACTTGAAAATAAAAGATATAAAATTCTGCACTTTAAGTGTTCGTAAAAATGCCTCAAAGAGGGCCCGAAACTGAAATTTAAAGTTAAAAACGCATAATTGTGATGTTTTGACAAACTATGCGATACGTGAGTGAAAAGAGTTCTAAACACGTTATGATTGAACTCTATAGGAAAAGATACCCGAACGTCGAGTTGACAAGTCGGTGGCGATTTGCGTTTGAAGGGCGTGCACTAAAGGATGTAACTTGATTCGTTACATTGGGTAAACTTTGATAATTGCATAATTATAATGAATTGTGGAATAAAGGTTGTCTTATCTTAAAGCGATAATGTTCGCTATATTGATTAATAAGACCAGGATTGGTTACAACTTGTTGGTAGTCATCATAATCGAGGATTCCGTAGATGAGCCAAATGGGACGAATAATTGATTAATGCGTGGCGAATGCTTCGTGTTATAGTAATTTGGTCTTTTGTTATTGTTGATAAACTACATATTTGAATACGAGAATTTAACATGTTGGTTTGAAGAATGAGAAATCCGAGAGTTTGGTTTGGGTTTGATAACCAAATCAGTAAAAAAAAAGTAAACTTGCAGGGACAACCGTAGGTTACGGTATTCACCGTAACTTACGGTAGAGATCAAATGCTTTACGGTGGATCTCTACTGATTTACGGTAGAAAAGAATCATCAAGTGACTATCGTAACTTACGGTAGACACCGTAAGTTACGGTAGAGTCCAGAAATTCTTGTAAATTTTTGCATATTATAACTAATCGAATCCGTTTTGATCGTAGTTTCGATTATGTAATATTTCTAAGAACTCTAACACTAATTGTTGTTAAAAATCTAAAGTTTTCAGGTTTGCAAGTAGGTGGACAATGATCAAGCGTGTTTTGATGAACCGAACACGAATTTTTGAGGCTTCTGCTTAAATTAACTTTGTTTGGACAATGTTTATGATGTAATCGATTTACTAATTATGTTTTGAATGTTTAAATTAGTTAGAAGTTTATTAGTATGTGATCCTTTTAAAACTTCGATTTTGTACTTACTTTGAAGTAAGGTACCGTTTTATATATAATCTCGCATATTTACATTAAATCCTTATAAAATTAAGACGGGTGTTACAACATTGCAGTTATTATAATCATCATCCAGAAAACGGTTATTGGCCACCACTTTCCATTCCATCCTCTTTGCGTCTCCCGCCAATCTAACCATGATGTAGCCGCTCGACTACGAGTGAGACACCCACCATGATCGTAAATGGTTTCAACAACAACCGATGTCGGTGTAAACTCGATCGACGCCCCTTCTCCGTCATGATCCATGACACGACTGAAAGAAGTAACAGACGCACCCTTTGAAAAGGTAACAGCCCCACCGTCTGTTTTTTTTTCAAACAAAACGACGCGCCACCATGCAATGTATATAACCTCCATACAAATCATCCCATCCGGGTAAATGAAAAGGCATACAAAGTAAATTCACCATACACCCAATTCATATTGATATGATGTACCGAATGGAAGAAACAACACAAGAGCAACAAATCCTAGACGGTGATGAAACCCAACGAAGAAAACGACGAAGAACGGTTATCAACGGAAAACATGTCCGCTGGCCGCAAACCACCGCCACCTACTCGATCCAACATCGGACACTTCCGTCAACTAACCGACGCCATCGTTAAAATGGAAATATCAATATAAACTTCTTAAGTAAGACGTCACGTATTGGAACAACCAACAACAATGTAAACGATATATGCTTCTATTCTCAAACCCTACGGGTGGTAATAAAAACCGACAAGAACAATTAAAAGCCATCGTGACTTAATTTAATAACCAAACCGACGCACCGCTCACGTATCTCCTGCAACCATCGTTCCCCTATCGTTTGCCTCCCTTTAACTCCCTATATAACCTCTGAAGCCACCAAAAATCTACAGCCATGGCGGTTACCATTTTCTGGCCATGGTGGTTACGGAGAAATGGAGAGAGATCGACGGGGCCAACAATCGTGGCGGTGATGGTTGATGAAGACTTTAGGATTTACAAAATTGAACGACGGTGGTCGCGGTGAATCGTTGACGGTGCTGTGATGGTTGTGGTTCGGCGTTGATGCTGTTGAGGGGGTAGCGACGGTTTGATGGTGGTGATGTGGTGGCTGCAGCTATGTGGTTGTGGTGGCGTTTCTTGGTTCCATTATGTGTGTTGAGTGTGTAGAAGAAACTGTCAAATTTGTTCTTTTGAATGTATTTGGGTTGTACAGATTTGGTGTGGTGGTATTTGAATTGTGTTTGACTGTTTGGTACTTCGCCGCCCACAGTTTTAACATCTCCCCAAACTTTATACAGAGTGTATATACATCTGTTATAAACGAAACACCATCATTAGATAACCCAATTATATAGTTTTTTAGATGAATGTATGATTATTTCATAATTTTATTGTGTTGGTTTACATTAGAATTAATTAAAGGAAAATTGGTAATTAATAAACCAACCTTTCACCAGTTGGTAAAGAATAATCCTACCTATAGAATTGGTAAATAATAATACTACCTTTCAATATGTTGGTACTCAATGGACCTCCGTTAGTTTTTTTTAACTGAAGTTAGTTTTTAACTTTTATTTATTACACAAACAGTCCCTGTAGTTATAAAAAAATCATAAAAATCCTAAAAAATCAAAAAAATTCTAAAAAATCATAAAAAGAAATAAAAAAAATCTTAAAAAATAAAAAAAAATTATAAAAAATCAAAAAAATTCTAAAAATTCTAAAAAATAAAAAAAATCATAAAAATTCTAAAAAATAAAAAAAAATCGATTTATAAAATTAACGTGTTTCCCTTTACGGAAATGTTATGAAAAACGGGCAGAGTTTTCTCTGTTTTTGGACGACCCCGACAACACAAGTTGTCGATATAATATTCAAAACGCAACAATCAATGAAGCAAAATATCTATACGATTTATACAAAACTAAAATGAAATTTAAACAAACAAACCCAAATCAGATTCTGATTGAACCGACTTCGTGAGTGGCTCGAAACCGAACACAATCTCGAACCGAATCAACTCAAAATGAGCATGAATCTGAACTGGAACCGGGATTCGATCTAAGCCGATGTCGGCGCCGTGACCCGAACAAGAACAAATCCGTCGCCGCCGTAGACGACGGCGCCACTGCCGTCGTCATTCTCCGTCGTCTCTTTCTCTCCCCGCGTCTCTTTCCCTCTCCTTGCTTCCCTGGCCAGCCGTCGCTCACCACCACTGCCGCCGCTATCAACGGCTCCGCCGCCGGAGAGTATCAGGAAGACGATGAGAGGAGGGGGTGGGTGATGGTTTAGGATGAAGAGAATGAGGGTTGCTGGATGTGTGTGGGTGAGTCGCGGCTGAAAACAACCACCACCGTCGGTGGTCAAATTGTAGAAGAAAGAGGGGGTGGGGTGTTTGGCTGAGGATGTTGTGGTTCATCTTGTGAAGATGAAGTCTTTTTTTTTAAATGAATGAAGATGAAGCCTGTACTCCATTTTTTAAGATATTTTTTTTTATGATTTTTATGATTTTTAAAAATTTTTTTTTTTTTTTTAGAATTTTTATGATTTTTTTTATTTTTCAGAATTTTTTTGATTTTTTAGAATTTTTTTGATTTTTTTGATTTTTTATAATTTTTTTGATTTTTTAAGATTTTTTTAGAATTTTTATGATTTTTTACAATTTTTTTGATTTTTTAGGATTTTTATGATTTTTTTATAACTACAGGGACTGTTTGTGTAATAAATAAAACTTAAAACTAGTAACTTATAACTACAGGGACTGTTTGTGTAATAAATAAAAGTTAAAAACTAACTTCAGTTAAAAAAAAACTAACGGAGGTCCATTGAGTACCAACATATTGAAAGGTAGTATTATTATTTACCAATTCTGTAGGTAGGATTATTCTTTACCAACTGGTGAAATGTTGGTTTATTAATTACCAATTTTCCTTAATTAAAAGATTTTTAATAAGGAATAATATTTCGAAATTGAATTGAAAGTTGAAACATTAGATAACCAAACAATAACCTTTTGTTTGATATAATGTGACAATTTTATTGTTTTGGTCGAGGTTAAATAATCTTTAAGTATTTGTAATGTCTAAAAGTATACACTCAAATATATATTAGATTTGTTTTATACAATTAACTTATTAGTAAAACTATTAATGCTGAACCGATCGGGTTTACATTTTCAGCAATAATATGTTCAAAGTTAACAATCTTATATTCCTTCTGAATGACAAACTTAAAACATGGTAGATACCTGAATCAATTAGCGGCCACCACTTCACTAATTGCCTATCTTCCAACTAGCCAAACCTTCGTCTTTACAACGAGTTTTGGTTTACCAAATACAATGTTTACCTTAAAATGCCCAAACCATAACATCTCTCCTCATAATAAATGGTCAAACTAATTATTGATCTTCAAAGAGAAAAATAAAAAAAAGTTGTTTTTTGTTATATATTATACTAGAATATTTCTAGGAGATAGATGAATATTTGTTGTGCATGTTTAAATATTTTTATCGTTTATGTATAAAAAAAATCAAAACCGCATTTATTTTTATGGTTCTCAATGGATTGATTTAATTTTTTTCGACATTTGGGTTTTCTATGTTGAAGCGAGTGTCCGGGTCATAACGAACCAATGTTATCCTTACGAATTAGTTATTCTTTTCAACATGTTAACTTTTAATTTGTGTTTGGTTTATCGGTACCGCCGCAACGCGCGGGTTGACGTCAACTCGTTGAAACCAAAGAGTAATATTTTAATCACTTTACAATCGGTTCAAGCATATGTCTTTCCATGAAATGTCAATTTCTTCTTCTTGAATCGTGAATACCATGTTTAACATTCTTTTCATTTTGAATCTGCATTTACAAAGGGATTTTGGACCCGCAGCAACGCGCGGATTAGCGTTAACTCGTTCTCAAACAAATTGTTATGCTTAAAAAACCTATATTAGAAGACTTCTGTAATTGATCAGATTGTGAATCTTAAACAAAAAATGCACCACATGCAATATATGCAAACTACTTCCTATTAGTTTTTGTAATGACATGGAATGGCAAACTATATAACCTGAAGTGATATAGTTTGTTTCCTGTCAAAGTGTATATGAAAAAAATGATTGTTTTAGATTGTTTTGTGGTCTTCTTTAATGAAAAATGATTGTTTTAGATTGATTTGTGGTCTTCTTTAGCATCACTAGGGAACTTAAATTGATTTCCAAATTACAACCAGCAATCCATCATAATCCATCATGAAGACACTTCGCTTCTACATCACAACTCAAACCCATCAAAACAAGCATACTTATCAACATCCCGCCGCAACGCACGGGTTGACGTTAACTCGTTACTCGTTTATATGTATAAATCAGCAACATGCATTTTGATACAATTAAACTTTCAAATTACATAACGTCGACATGATTATCAATGTAAGATTAATACGCACATCGGCACATGTCTTCGAACATACAAATATAAAAAATATTCAACGTATCTATAAAAGATAATTTATTTACATGAATGAAAACATTGACTATATACATCAAAACAACATTATGGATGCACGTAACATCCAGATATAAGAAATATTCAACGTATCCATAAAAGATTATTAATTTACATAAATGAAAACATTGACTATATAAATCAAAAAAAGTATTATGGATGCACGTAACATTTAACACAGTCCTTAACAATATAATTTTAAAATTTAATATATTTATTAAAAAAAAATAAAAAAAGCTATGACCTTGCAAAAGAAAAAAAAAGTAAGAATAAATGGTTAATTTTTCAACGTTTTGTTGCTTTAGTTTTTTACTTTGTTGTAACATATGTATCAAGAGTTTTTTAAAAAAAAAGAAAATAGATTTTTTACTTTTAATGTAAAGGTTTTATCTTTTACATTTAAACCCATTTGACTTTTTTACTTTTAACTCAAAGTTTTTCATCTTTTAAAATTTAACCCAAACATATTTTTATTTTAACTGTGTACCCCCATACTTTTCATCTTTCACAACTTTTTCGTTTTACGTTTCGTTAACACTTTGTTGCTCTATGTTGTTGTAATATATGTATTGGGTGGTTTTTTTTTTAAATTGCATTTTCACTTTTAAGCTAAAGGTTTTTATCTTTTACATTTTAACCTCTTTGACATTTTACTTTTAACCCATTCCGTTTCATCTTTTGCAATTTAACCCTAACTTGTTTTTTATTTTCAACTTTGTACCCCCATACCTTTCATCTTTCGCAAGTTTTTTGTTTTACGTTTTGTTATAAATTTTGTGAATTAACACTCTGCAACGTGCAGTAGGGTTCAACATTTTTTCGTCAGATTTTTTTCCGTTTGACAGGCCAGTCGCAACACATCTATTTTTCTCCGTTTGACAAGTTCGTCGCAACGCGCGGGTCCTAAATCGACTTAGTTATTCTTATCTACGTTTTACGTTTACGTCTAATTTCTTCGCATTAACACGCCGCAACGAGCGTGCGTGATTCAACAATTTTTACGTCTGTTTTTCATTCGGTGTTATTTTTTATGTTTTTATTATTTTATTTGTGCGAGCTCTTCTGTTGTTGGTGGTCGCTGGCAGTGATGTGACATTAGTGATACTTGGCACGATTTTACGAACATAGTTAACCTATTAAGCTTTTTACTAATAATTTGTTTTGAGTTTACTACTATATCTCCTTTACTTAAGAAAACTATTTTTTACATGCATATTTTTATGTACGTGTTGGTAGAAATTCGATTTTCTCTACTTTTCGACATAAATGTTTTCTGGAAACGAGTCAGGTTTAATATATTACGTTTTCTTTAAAAAAATCAATTTTACATGCATATTCTTATGTACGTTTCGGTTTAAATTCGAGTTAGTGTATGTTTCGATGTAAACTTTTTTGGGAAACGAGTCAGGTCAAATATAATATGTTTTGGTGATTATTTTATGAATATTTTGTAAATTTTGTTTCGATCCGAGTGAAATCAAATTGTGGTTTCTTTTTTCCCCTTTTTTAAAAACTCTATTTAATCTCTTTTGAGTATACGTGTTAGCTTTTTTGTTATACCCGTTACGTTTTCTATATATGACTCGGGTCACATATAATACGATATGATTGTATGGTATAAATTTGATATATTTTATGTTTTGATCCAATCGCAATGCTTATATATGTTACGTTGAGTTCAATCAGATACGCCGAAACACGTATTTTATATGATTAACGCATCACATAACGTTTAGTCTAAAACATTCGATGCTTGCGATGTACCCGCGCCACAACGCGTACGGGTCTTATTACTAGTTTCACAATATAATAACCAAATCTTTCACTTATTCTACTAAAATTATTCAATTTTTTTCTCTCCTAAAATACACTTAACTTTACATTTATTGTTCCAATCTTAGAGAAATAGCACATCAATAGGTTATTACTTGATGATGTGTCTAAGTAACTTTTTCTTAATTTCTAATACTTGTTTGGATTCAAATAAACTAGTAAGAATCCCCCGCGCTTCGCGGCGGGAGTTCGATTGGTACCAGTTCGTTTCATAACGGTGCTGACACTCGCTATAGTAACTAAAAAGAAAAACCTTACATTGATCGAAAACAATAAAAACGAATATCAATACTGATACCGATGTTGTCAAGTTGATATCGGTTCAGTTTGTTTGCATTTTATATTTTTTTTCTCAACATTGCGATATAAATTTTATTGAAAACGGATAATATGTCGTTGTAGTACCAAACCGAAGCGAAACCAATTGAATATCATTTGTATCAGTACCGGTATATATTTTTATTGTTTTTGCTTTTGATAAACTAACATTGTATTGCTACCATACCGAATCGAACAAAACATCGGTTCAGAGTCAAAGTCAAAGGAAGAAAAGATTGCTAATTCGATCTGTCATTCCTTGCTTAATTATTACTTGTACTCTCGAATCTCGTTAATCGATACTTAGAATTCGAGTTACAGGAACAATGGCCAAACCAACCACCCAAGAATGGAATCGTCGAGCGAAAACACTTGGCAACCTCCTGCAAGCAGCTTTTCTTACCACTATTCTACTAAAATTATTCAATATTTTTCTCTCCTAAAATACACTTAACTTTACATTTGTTGTTCCAATCTTAGAGAAATAGCACATCAATAGGTTATTACTTGATGATGTGTCTAAGTAACTTTTTCTTAAACGCATAATTGTGATGTTTTGACAAACTATGCGATACGTGAGTGAAAAGAGTTCTAAACACGTTATGATTGAACTCTATAGGAAAAGATACCGGAACGTCGAGTGGACAAGTCGGTGGCGATTTGCGTTTGAAGGGCGTGCACTAAAGATATGTAACTTGATTCGTTACATTGGGTAAACTTTGATAATTGCATAATTATAATGAATTGTGGAATAAAGGTTGTCTTATCTTAAAGCGATAATGTTCGCTATATTGATTAATAAGACCAGGATTGGTTATAACTTGTTGATAGTCATCATAATGGAGGATTCCGTAGATGAGCCAAATGGGTCGAATAATTGATTAATGTGTGGCGAATGCTTCGTGTTATAGTAAATTGGTCTTTTGTTATTGTTGATAAACTACATATTTGAATACGAGAATTTAACATGTTGGTTTGTAAGAATGAGAAATCCGAGAGTTTGGTTTGGGTTTGATAATCAAATCAGTCAAAAAAATAAACTTGCAGGGACTACCGTAAGTTACGGTATTCACCGTAACTTACGGTAGAGATCAAATGCTTTACGGTGGATCTCTACTGATTTACGGTAGACCAGAATCATCAAGTGACTACCGTAACTTACGGTAGACACCGTAAGTTACGGTAGAGTCTAGAAATTCTTGTAAATTTTTGCATATTATAACTAATCGAATCCGTTTTGATCGTAGTTTCGATTATGTAATATTTCTAAGAACTCTAACACTAATTGTTGTTAAAAATCTACAGTTTTCAGGTTTGCAAGTAGGTGGACGATGATAAGCATGTTTTGAAGAACCGAACACGAACTTTTGAAGCTTACGCTTAAATTAACTTTGTTTGGACAATGTTTATGATGTAATCGATTTACTAATTATGTTTTGAATGTTTAAATTAGTTAGAAGTTAATTAGTATGTGATCCTTTTAAAACTTCGATTTTGTACTTACTTTGAAGTAAGGTACCGTTTTATATATAATCTCGCATATTTACATTAAATCCTTATAAAATTAAGACGGGTGTTACAACATTGCAGTTATTATAATCATCATCCAGAAAACGGTTATTGGCCACCACTTTCCATTCCATCCTCTTTGCGTCTCCCGCCTATCTAACCATGATGTAGCCGCTCGACGACAAGTGAGACACCCACCGTGATCGTAAATGGTTTCAACAACAACCGATGTTGGTGTAAACTCGATCGACGCCCCTTCTCCGTCATGATCCATGACACGACTGAAAGAAGTAACAGACGCACCCTTTGAAAAGGTAACAGCCCCACCGTCTGTTTTTTTTTAAAACAAAACGACGCGCCACCATGCAATGTATATAACCTCCATACAAATCATCCCATCCGGGTAAATGAAAAGGCATACAAAGTAAATTCACCATACACCCAATTCATATTGATATGATGTACCGAATGGAAGAAACAACACAAGAGCAACAAATCCTAGACGGTGATGAAACCCAACGAAGAAAACGACGAAGAAACGGTTATCAACGGAAAACATGTCCGCTGGCCACAAACCACCGCCACCTACTCGATCCAACATCGAACACTTCCGTCAACTAACCGACGCCATCGTTAAAATGGAAATATAAACTTCTTAAGTAAGACGTCACGTATTGGAACAACCAACAACAATGTAAACGATATATGCTTCTATTCTCAAACCCTACGGGTGGTAATAAAAACCGACAAGCACATTTAAAAGCCATCGTGACTTAATTTAATAACCAAACCGACGCACCGCTCACGTATCTCCTGCAACCATCGTTCCCCTATCGTTTGCCTCCCTTTAACTCCCTATATAACCTCTAAAGCCACCAAAAATCTACAGCCATGGCGGTTACCATTTTCTGGCCATGGTGGTTACGGAGAAATGGAGAGAGATCGTCGGGGCCAACAATTGTGGCGGTGATGGTTGATGAAGACTTTAGGATTTACAAAATTGAACGACGGTGGTCGCGGTGAATCGTTGACGGTGCTGTGATGGTTGTGGTTCGGCGTTGATGCTGTTGAGGGGGTAGCGACGGTTTGATGGTGGTGATGTGGTGGCTGCAGCTATGTGGTTGTGGTGGCGTTTCTTGGTTCCATTATGTGTGTTGAGTGTGTAGAAGAAACTGTCAAATTTGTTCTTTTGAATGTATTTGGGTTGTACAGATTTGGTGTGGTGGTATTTGAATTGTGTTTGACTGTTTGGTACTTCGCCGCCCACAGTTTTTACATCTCCCCAAACTTTATACAGAGTGTATATACATCTGTTATAACGAAACACCATCATTAGATAACCCAATTATATAGTTTTTTAGATGAATGTATGATTATTTCATAATTTTATTGTGTTGGTTTACATTAGAATTAATTAAAAGATTTTTAATAAGGAATAATATTTCGAAATTGAATTGAAAGTTGAAACATTAGATAACCAAACAATAACCTTTTGTTTGATATAATGTGACAATTTTATTGTTTTGGTCGAGGTTAAATAATCTTTAAGTATTTGTAATGTCTAAAAGTATACACTCAAATATATATTAGATTTGTTTTATACAATTAACTTATTAGTAAAACTATTAATGCTGAACCGATCGCGTTTACATTTTCAGCAATAATATGTTCAAAGTTAAAACATGGTAGATACCTTATATTCCTTCTGAATGACAAACTTAAAACATGGTAGATACCTGAATCAATTAGCGGCCACCACTTCACTAATTGCCTATCTTCCAACTAGCCAAACCTTCGTCTTTACGTCTTTACAACGAGCTTTGGTTTACCAAATACAATCTTTACCTTAAAATGCCCAAACCATAACATCTCTCCTCATAATAAAAGGTCAAACTAATTATTGATTTTCAAAGAGAAAAATATAAAAGTTGTTTTTTGTTATATATTATGCTAGAATATTTGTAGGAGATAGATGAATATTTGTTGTGCATGTTTAAATATTTTTATCGTTTATGTATAAAAAAAATCAAAACCGCATTTATTTTTATGGTTCTCAATGGATTGATTTAATTTTTTTCGACATTTGGGTTTTCTATGTTGAAGCGAGTGTCCGGGTCATAAACGAACCAATGTTATCCTTTCGAATTAGTTATTCTTTTCAACATGTTAACTTTTAATTTGTGTTTGGTTTATCGGTACCGCCGCAACGCGCGGGTTGACGTCAACTCGTTGAAACCAAAGAGTAATATTTTAATCACTTTACAATCGGTTCAAGCATATGTCTTTCCATAAATATCAATTTCTTCTTCTTGAATCGTGAATACCATGTTTAACGTTCTTTTCATTTTGAATATGCATATACAAAGGGATTTTGGACCCGCAGCAACGCGCGGGTTAGCGTTAACTCGTTCCCAAACAAATTGTTATGCTTAAAAAACCTATATTAGAAGACTTCTGTAATTGATCAGATTGTGAATCTTAAACAAAAAATGCACCACATGCAATATATGCAAACTACTTCCTATTAGTTTTTGTAATGACATGGAATGGCAAACTATATAACCTGAAGTGATATAGTTTGTTTCCTGTCAAAGTGTATATGAAAAAATGATTGTTTTAGATTGATTTGTGGCCTTCTTTAATGAAAAATGATTGTTTTAGATTGACTTGTGGTCTTCTTTAGCATCACTAAGGAACTTAAATTGATTTCCAAATTACAACCAGCAATCCATCATAATCCATCATGAAGACACTTCGCTTCTACATCACAACTCAAACCCATCAAAACAAGCATACTTATCAACTTCCCGCCGCAACGCACGGGTTGACGTTAACTCGTTACTCGTTTATATGTATAAATCAGCAACATGAATTTTGATACAATTAAACTTTCAAATTACATAACGTCGACATGATTATCAATGTAAGATTAATACGCACATTGGCACATGTCTTCGAACATACAAATATAAAAAATATTCAACGTATCTATAAGAGATAATTTATTTACATGAATGAAAACATTGACTATATACATCAAAACAACATTATGGATGCACGTAACATCCAGATATAAGAAATATTCAACGTATCCATAAAAGATTATTAATTTACATAAATGAAAACATTGACTATATAAATCAAAAAAAGTATTATGGATGCACGTAACATTTAACACAGTCTTTAACAATATATTTATTAAAAAAATAAAAAAAGCTATGACCTTGCAAAAGAAAAAAAAAAGTAAGAATAAATGGTTAATTTTTCAACGTTTTGTTGCTTTAGTTTTTTACTTTGTTGTAACATATGTGTCAGGAGTTTAAAAAAAAAAATAGATTTTTTACTTTTAATGTAAAGGTTTTATCTTTTACATTTAAACCCATTTGACTTTTTTAATTTTAACTCAAAGTTTTTCATCTTTTAAAATTTAACCCAAACATATTTTTATTTTCAACTGTGTACCCCCATACTTTTCATCTTTCGCAACTTTTTCGTTTTACGTTTGGTTAACACTTTGTTGCTCTATGTTGTTGTAATATATGTATTGGGTGGTTTTTTTTTTAAATTGCATTTTCACTTTTAAGCTAAAGGTTTTTATCTTTTACATTTTAACCTCTTTGACTTTTTACTTTTAGCCCATTCCTTTTAATCTTTTGCAATTTAACCCTAACTTGTTTTTTTTTTTTTCAACTTTGTATCCCCATACCTTTCATCTTTCGCAAGTTTTTTGTTTTACGTTTTGTTATAAATTTTGTGAATTAACACTCCGCAACGTGCAGTAGGGTTCAACATTTTTTCGTCAGTTTTTTTCCGTTTGACAGGCCAGTCGCAACAGGTCTATTTTTCTCCGTTTGACAAGTTCGTCGCAACGCGCGGGTCCTAAATCGACTTAGTTATTCTTATCTACGTTTTACGTTTACGTCTAATTTCTTCGCATTAACACGCCGCAACGAGCGTGCGTGATTCAACAATTTTTACGTCTGTTTTTCATTCGGTGTTATTTTTTATGTTTTTATTATTTTATTTGTGCGAGCTATTCTGTTGTTGGTGGTCGCTGGCAGTGATGTGACATTAGTGGTACTTGGCACGATTTTACGAACATAGTTAACCTATTAAGCTTTTTACTAATAATTTGTTTCGAGTTTACTACTATATCTCCTTTACTTAAGAAAACTATTTTTTACATGCATATTTTTATGTACGTGTTGGTAGAAATTCGATTTTCTCTACTTTTCGACATAAATGTTTTCTGGAAACGAGTCAGGTTTAATATATTACGTTTTCTTTAAAAAAATCAATTTTACATGCATATTCTTATGTACGTTTCGGTTTAAATTCGAGTTAGTGTTTGTTTCGATGTAAACTTTTTTGGGAAACGAGTCAGGTCAAATATAATATGTTTTCGTGATTATTTTATGAATATTTTGTAAATTTTGTTTCGATCCGAGTGAAATCAAATTGTGGTTTCTTTTTTCCCCTTTTTTTAAAAACTCTATTTAATCTCTTTTGAGTATACGTGTTAGCTTTTTTGTTATACCCGTTACGTTTTCTATATATGACTCGGGTAACATATAATACGATATGATTGTATGGTATAAATTTGATATATTTTGTGTTTTGATCCAATTGCAATGCTTATATATGTTACGTTGAGTTCAATCAGATACGCCGAAACACGTATTTTATGTGATTAACGCATCACATAACGTTTAGTCTAAAACATTCGATGCTTGCGATGTACCCGCTCCACAACGCGTGCGGGTCTTATTACTAGTTTCACAATATAATAACCAAATCTTTCACTTATTCTACTAAAATTATTCAATTTTTTTCTCTCCTAAAATACACTTAACTTTACATTTGTTGTTCCAATCTTAGAGAAATAGCACATCAATAGGTTATTACTTGATGATGTGTCTAAGTAACTTTTTCTTAATTTCTAATACTTGTTTGGATTCAAATAAACTAGTAAGAATCCCCCGCGCTTCGCGGCGGGAGTTCGATTGGTACCGGTTCGTTTCATAATGGTGCTGACACTCGCTATAGTAACTAAAAAGAAAAACCTTACATTGATCGAAAACAATAAAAACGAATATCAATACTGATACCGATGTTGTCAAGTTGATATCGGTTCAGTTTGTTTGCATTTTATATTTTTTTTCTCAACATTGCGATATAAATTTTATTGAAAATGGATAATATGTCGTTGTAGTACCAAAACCCAAGCGAAACCAATTGAATATCATTTGTATCGGTACCGGTATACATTTTTATTGTTTTTTCTTTTGATAAACTAACATTGTATTGCTACCATATCGAATCGAACAGAACATCGGTTCGGAGTCAAAGTCAAAGGAAGAAAAGATTGCTAATTCGATATGTCATTCCTTGCTTAATTATTACTTGTACTCTCGAATCTCGTTAATCGATACTTAGAATTCGAGTTACAGGAACAATGGCCAAACCAACCACCCAAGAATGGAATCGTCGAGCGAAAACACTTGGCAACCTCCTGCAAGCAGCTTTTCTTACCACTATTCTACTAAAATTATTCAATATTTTTCTCTCCTAAAATACACTTAACTTTACATTTGTTGTTCCAATCTTAGAGAAATAGCACATCAATAGGTTATTACTTGATGATGTGTCTAAGTAACTTTTTCTTAATTTCTAATACTTGTTTGGATTCAAATAAACTAGTAAGAATCCCCAGCGCTTTGCAACGGGAGTTCGATTGGTACCGGTTCGTTTCATAACGGTGCTGACACTCGCTATAGTAACTAAAAAGGAAAACCTTACATTGATCGAAAACAATAAAAACGAATATCAATACCGATGCCGATGTTGTCCAGTTGATATCGGTTCAGTTTGTTTGCATTTTATATTTTTTTCTCAACATTGCGATATAAATTTTATTGAAAACGGATAATATGTCGTTGTAGTACCAAACCGAAGCGAAACCAATTTAATATCATTTGTATCGGTACCAGTATATATTTTTATTGTTTTTACTTTCGATAAACTAACACTGTATTGCTACCATACCGAATCGAACAAAACATTGGTTCAGTTTGTTTACATTTTATGTTTTTTTCTCAACATTACGATATAAATGTTATTGAAAACAGATAATATGTTATTGTAGTAACAAACCGAAGTGAAACCAATTGAATATCATTTGTATCGGTACCAATATATATTTTTATTGTTTTTACTTTCGATAAACTAACAGCGCATTACTACCATACCGAATACCGAATCGAACAGAACATCGGTACCATTATGTATTCATATTTGTGGTGTCTTGTTTAATAACATATACCTTGCCGCTACCATAGTGAAACGAACTTAAACCATACGAACAACATCGATTTGGGTACCGAAGTTTATTTTTATTGTTTTTTTTCTTTTGATAAACAGACACCGTATAACTATCGTACTGTACCAAACAACATTGTTACCGGTACTTGTGTTAATTTTTGTGGTTTTCGATTTCAAAACTGTTTCAATTATACAACTCTGTCTACGCCGCTAGATGAATATCGGTATCGGTACGTGACCATTTGAACTGATCGATATCATTTAAACAACATTGGTGCATGTACTTTTGTTTTTATTGCTTTCGGTCAATGTAAAACACTTGTTGATTTCTATGTATCGTACCGATACAGTAACAAGCCGGACCGATACCGATCCATTGCCCACGGTAACATGCAGTCACAACGCGCATGCAAATAACTTGAAATGTTAAAAAATAAATAAACATAAATACGGATTTAGATTTTTTTTTAAGTTTAAGGAATTCAATTTATTAGTAAAAGATCAAATTGAATATTAAATAAACTCCTATTAAAAAAATAAAAGGTAAATACTTAAAAAGTATTAACTACTACTTATTTCTAAAAAAACAAATTAAATAATAAATAAAATACTATTAACAATAAAGTCAAAAATTATGAGTTACATAGGACTTTATATTAAATACTTAAAAAGAATCTAAGTGTTATTTATTTCTAAAAAAACAAATTAAATAATAAATAAAATACTTTTAAAAATAAAATCAAAAATTATAAGTTACTATTCATGAGGACTTGATATTATATCAAATTATTAAAAATTTAAACAGCTAAACACGTATAGTATATATAGTATAGGGGTAAAATAAATTAATTAATTATAATAATTATTCATTATTATAATATAATATACAAATACAACATATATAATAATAATAATAATAATAATAACAAATTAATAAAATATGATCACTGTTCATGGACACTTCAAATTAATATAGATAATAATAATAGAGATGTGTTTTTTTTAATTTACAAATAGTATTTTTTATTTCTTTCAATGCTGAAAATAGTAATTTGTATTATTTAAATTCAAAATAATTATAATAGTTAGTCTTTAAATATAAAATAATAGCCATATATTATGCTTTAAGTTAAAAAGGTAAGATTAAAAAAGTTAAAACGAAATTAAAAAAAAACAATAAAGTATACGGCATTTAAAAAAAGACCAACAACATTTATTTATTTATATATACTATCTTAAACGAGAAAGTCGGTGTATTTTCTTATTTATATACTATTTTAAAGGACGGTGGATTTTTAAGTGGCTTCCCCCAAAGTTTCAAAAAATGCACTTTAGCCCCTTGCCTTATTTCACTCATCATACAACCCTTTAACTTTTGATAATTAGAAATTTAACCCCTATATTATTAATCCATTTAACAATCATCTCAAAAGTTTATCACATTTACATAAACGATCCCTCTATTTTCCACCCACCATACACCCCTCAACATTTGAAAATTATAGGTTTAACCCCTACATTATGTCTTTATTTTACAATCCCTCAACTTTTAAAAACTGCAATTTTTATCTAACCCCCTCAACTTTGGAAAATTGCAATATTTATATAACCCAAACTAATCTCTACATATTTAACTACATTTTCTTCTACTAATTTCCATCATAAATGTAAAGGACCAATAACACCCCTACAATTTCAAGCATTTACATTTTTTACCCTCAAACTTTTTATATGAAACATTATTAACCCTTATTTTTAAATAAGTTACACATTCACTTCTAACTTTTGATAATTGGCAACTTTCACCCTCCAACATTTCTACTTAATAACTTGATACCTCCTTTTGTTTAAATTACTTTTACGAGTTACACCGCAACGTTTGAGACATACTCTTTTTTATTTATGTCTAATGATGTTCACTCCAACCTTTTCTACATATAAACTTGACCCCTCCTTTTATTTAAAATACTTTTACGACTTTACACCGCAACGTGTGACACATTATTATATTTTTTTTATCTATGCCTTGCTACTTCAATATCTAAGTGACTTTTTATGAATTTTGTAAGACCCGTTTGATATTAACACGATTATAACATTAAAATACGCATTTTAATACTAAAAATGCGACTTTACAAAAACCTTGTCATGCCAACTTTCTTACATGTTTAAAAACATTCAAAAACTTAATTAAAGTGTTTACATATTTCACTTTTTACAAAACCAAAATAAGAACAACGCGAAAGCTTCTTTTAGTTGTGTGTTCGATTCACGTTCGTTGCTTGATCTTCATCCGGTTGCTTACAACATTTACCTAAATTCAAAACCATCTTAAAAGTTAGTTTTGATAGCTTAAATACAAGTTTAAACAAGTTCTATGGATCAAACAACAAAATAAAAACAAATTGCCAGGTTTTACAGCTCTCGCGGGCCGCGAGAGCTTAGTTGTTCTCGGTCGCGGGCCGCGACGCTTCGTTGCGTGGCGCGCCAGTGAACAGGTGCTCCCTCGCGTGGCGCGGGGAGACCCTTTTCCAGCTGGTTCGTATCTGAGACCTGCATATCTGCCCAGCTATGGTTTTAATCAAAATTCAAACTTCCAAGTGTCATAACTTTTTATCTACTTATCCGATTTGCGGGATTCTTTTTCCAATGCGACCGTAATTAAATTACGGATCCGTTTATCACCTTTATTCGCATCGAAATCCAGTTTATAAGCTAAATGCTTATAAATCCCTTTTTACAGTTATTCGACCCATTTAGTTTTAAGTTACACTACATGTTTGTCATCAATAATTGTTTCTAAACATTTTTACCCATTCCCGGGCTTATCAAACATTAGCGTTTTGCTTCCATCACATGGTTTGTGCATGCAATAGCGTCATGATTGTTGTCGATGATACAAGCATGCACATTTAAGCAATTTCGACAAGTCATGTTTCTAAACTTTTTACCCAATTCCAAGGGTTCATTAAATCAAATTTGGCGTGTCCGTTTCTCGGTTTACGCACTCATAATACCAATTCATTGTGTGACATTCAAGTCGCTTCAAACACTACCGTTTTAAAACATCGTTTTGACCCGTTTGGTTGTCGAGTGAAAGCCACTACTTCAATGACATACCAAATTTATTCTAACCATTATTTTGACCCGTTTGGTTATCGAGTGAGCTTGGTCACTTCAATGACATACTAAACTCATATATTACACTACAACACCATTAACATAACTACGACCAATGTTTATGTATAATGTAACGAAACTATATGTTACGTACCTTCAAAGCTTTTCCTTCAAGCGTGCGTCCGCTCAGGCTTGTGCGCTCGAAGATTCAATCACATTGCCTATAGAGTTCAACCAACGACATGTTTAGAACTCTTATCACATCATATTTTGAATAATTCACCATATAATTCGATTATGTGTTTTACTCTAAATTTCAACAAATTTGCTTTCGTTTAGGCATTTTAACAAACACCTTGTGGGCATAATTTTATAAAATCTACAATCAAGTTCATGACTAATTATTTAGCCAAGATTAAACATCTTTCACAAGTTCATATGTCTAGTTTGCATAACAACACCTAGACTTACTTCATGGAATTCGAATAACACCAAATTGATGACTATAATTCTAGTGTTCATCATCTTCCTACAAAACTCATTTAGCACTTATGTAGATAATTATAAATTTCATAATTTACATCATCAATTCATCAAGTTTCTCAACTATAGTTCGTTCCTAAACATGGATTCAACATAGTATTATTCATACATTCAATATTTTAGCAATAATTTCGTTTTAAGGTGTTCACTAAGAATTCTAGATGAAACCAAATGATGAAATTTGACATACCTTGTGATCCCTTCACTTGGGTGATCATTAAATTCAGCTTGGTTTTCGATTTAAATTTGATTTGTCTCTCGAATTTGGTTGATTTGTGCAATCTAGGGTTCAAGTAGAAGAGCCTTCTTTGGCTCTTGTGAAACTCATGATCAGAACACACACATAAGTGTGTGTTTTGGTGTTTTGATTTTTATTTATTAAACCATTTTCCTCATTTACTCTTTTAGTCCCTTAACTTTTCTAGAGTTATAAAAAGGATTATTAACCAAGTTTTCTTTATTGTTTTAAGGCACATATTTAACTATGTTGATTTTTCCTAGTTATTTTATCCTTAGTTGTGACCAACATATTCAACATGGTTATTTATATAATTTCTTATATTTTCGGGGTGTTACAATTTTACACCACTATCTAAATTATTTTTATGACTTTACACTGCAATGCCCGAGATATACTCTTTTTTTATCTATGTCTAATAACGTTAATGTCACGAGCGTAACGTGTCTAACAAAGAAAAAACACGTAACGATACCAGTGTGCACTACACGTTAATGTCATCAACATTACGGGTGTAACGAAGTCACAAATGCAATGTGGCTGTCGGAACGCGCGACACAGGTCAAAATTCTAGTACTATATTAAAGGAGAAAGTCGGTGGATTTTCCACCGACTTCCCCAAAGTTTCACAAAAATGCACTTTAGCCCCTTGCCTTATTTCACTCACCATACAACCCTTCAACTTATGAAAATTATAATTTTAACCCCTATATTATTAATTCATTTTACAATTATGTCAAAAGTTCTTGGCATTTAAAAAACCCGTTCCTCCTTTCCACCCACCATACAACTCCACAACTTTTGAAAATTGCAATTTTAACCTCTACACAATTTCTTTATTTTACAACCCCTCAACTTTTGAAAATTGCAATTTTTATCTAACCCAAACTGATCCCTACATAGGATGTTCATCGAATCAAATAACGAATTTGCTTGAATTCGTATTTGATTCAAATTCGATTAAAAACCGACCAATTCGATGGGGAATGGTAGTGTAGTGAATGGGGAATGTGGGTTAGGGGTTGGGCAACATCGCTATGGTCGATTGGTGATGGTTGCGTCGTTGTCTCAATATGTTAAGTTATGGTTGAGGCTGATGCAAATAAGTTACGTTAGAATTGATATATTGAAGATAGGTTTAAGTTATAGGTTATATGGGCCTGATAATGGGCTATTTTAAGACTTAGAATAGGTTTATAGACTAATTTATACTATAGCCCAAATTAAAGTTATATGTGTGTATTATATAGACTAAAATAAATAAAATAAATATATACTTTAAATCCGAATTCCCAATCGAATTTAAAATTATAAATTTGTATTCGATTTACTGGACTTGAATTGAATCAAATTCGAATTCGAATTCTTTATAATCGAAATGAATTCTTGATAACTGAATCGAATTGCGTCAAATTTCGAATTTTTCGAATCTTAATAGAATTTTCAACATCCCTATCCCTACGTATTTAACTAAATTTTCATTCGCTAATTTTCTTTAAGAAAAACTAATTTGTCGTTGTGTTTAAGTAAAAAAACTATTCTTACGTGCGTATGTTTATTCATGTTTCGGTATAACTTCGGTATGATCTACGTTTTGACGTATACTATTCTTATTAAGTAAGTTAGATCAAATATAATACGTTGTTGTGGTTATTTTATGTACATTTTCAGTCGTTCTACGTTTCGCCGTTAATTTAGTTCTTAAACGAATGGGGTCAAAAATAATATGTTATCATTCGACGGTATAAATTCGAGCTACTCTACATTTCGACTATGCCACAGCGCGCTGCAGGTAAAATTTCAACCCTTGATGTGAATATGTCTTTTGAGTACACGTTTCAGTTTTCTCTTTATACACGTTTTATGCTTTTTTGTGTGTTTCTTATGTATGAGTCTATAGATATAAATACGTTATGATTCTACTGTATAAATTCGATTACTTTACATTTTGATCCAACCGGAGTTAAATCGGATAAGTCAAAACGCATGTTTTCACATGGTGTATGTATTGATGCGTGGTCGAAAACTAGTGTGTAATTTGTATTTAAGTTGATGCTTTTGCATGCCTTTTGGTTCGAATGGCCTACTTTGATTAGAATTGTGTTTTGAATGTCCAACGGAGTTTAAGGAGCTATTCGGGAGCTTTACGGAGTATTGGGACGGAAAATGGATCAACCGGACATGCAAAACAACAAAATATGAAAAACAGGTTTTAGAGAGGTAGTCGGCGACGCCCTCCAGAAAGTCCCGTCGGGTGATTTTGTCGTAGGCAGCCTATTAAGCCGTCAGAAATATCTGACCAACCACAGGCCGCCACCGACACTCTTCTGGGTCGTCGCTGACACCCTCACGTGATACGATGACGGGTTATATCATTGGTTTTGGGTATTTTGAAAGGAGTTATGCATTTTCTTGAGTTATAACATCATCTTGGAGCGAAGAACACCCCAACCTTCACCATTCTTCCAGATCAATCCATCCAATCAACCTAAATCATCCATAACCCTAATCCACCACCATCATCATCATCCCATCTTCAATATATTCTCCACCACCATCAACCATAAACCCTAATCATCATCCATTTCCACCTTCAAAGCTTCAAGATGTTTGTGTTCAAGTTTCATTCATCTGGTGATCACGTTTCGTTCGTCATGGGCGGCTAATCCTCTCGGGTTTCACCCAGTGTAGGTTTTTGTAAGATTCTAGGGTTTAAACATTATTTTTGAGATTTGATTTGTGACAAGTTGTTTTATGTTTTTGAAACCTTTGATAATTGTCTTGCATTTGTATCGAATTCGTGAATTGTCGAGTGAATATTAAATTTTAGTTTGCAAAATGTTTATGTGCAATTATGCCTTGTCTTAGGTTAGGATTTACATGTTCTTGGTAAAGAAGTGCATTGCGGTCCGTCGTCTATGACGTTGATAGCTCTTGGCACCTAAGCCACGCGATACTAAATCCATTAATCATATATGCAATTGAGTTATATCTGTAAGACCCTTACTAATATTTAACGATTTTCATATTATTTTCGTGTAAAAATGTGCATTTATGAATACACATACATATGAAAATACGGATTTATTTAAAACTTTTCTCAATAAAGATAATACAACATGATATGTATAAGTTTTTCATTTACAATGACGGCGAAACAATATGCGGAAGCTTGTATCTTGATCGTGTTCAGTTCTTCATTGAGCTTGATCTGCATCCGAGAACTGTTGACATTCACCTATGATCAAACCCAACTTAAAAGTTAGTTTTGATAATTAAATAATAAGTTTAAACAAGTCATCTGGGTCAAACAAACAAAATATAACAATTTTCCAGCATTGGATGCTCCCGCGGGCCGCGAGAGTTCGCAGGTGGTTTGTCGTGGGCCGCGACAAGGGTCGCGTGACGAGACAGTCCATCCCTTTTGTTATCGTGTCGCGCGACAGCCCAATTTCTACAGAAAGTTTCGTTTCTTGATTCTGCATTTGTGTCACACCCCAATATTTCCATGTATTACCGGTGGGCCCGGTGGAGAGTATCGCGACGCAGTTGATATCATCATAGTCAATTTATCACAGTTCAATGCACAGCGGAAGTCTAAAAGTAATAATATTATAAACCGAATGAAAATATCATAAGTATTACAAACGGAATGAAAGATGGATCCACAGGCGGATCAAACAAAGGAGTTATTTGTTCAACATATTCTAAAGTGACAAAGCTTGCAAGACTTTTTATTTATTCACTCAGGATTAGCCAGCCTATTTCGCATAGTACCTGCACTTAACCTTTTGGAAAATACGTCAGTTTACACTGGTAAATACAATTAACCGACTCTTTTTGAAAAGTGTTTATAAAAATTGATTTAAATGCACAAGGCACAAATATTCTTTTATAACTTGGGATAATTATTTAAAAATAATCTTGTAAAAGAATTATATGTTTATTATACGTTCAGTAGCCCGGGTTGAAAACCGGGTTAAAGATTAATAGACACACCACATAATATATCCCACGGCGAGTTATTCTCGAACAGGCGGGTACATTATTTTACATACGCACCGGCAGGTGTATGCCTACACCCCGTGCTTAAGTCGTGGCCATTTCAATTGAATGAGCCGAGGATATCCAGGACATGGTCATTAGCCCCCCAAAGGCTTAAAACAAACAAAACAGATTAAACGGGTTATCTCAATGATTTAACCTTCATATGATTAAAAATTCAATACCCGACCAAGCGGTATTTTATATACCGTACCCCAAGCCCGTATAAGGGAAAATAAGTTAAAAGTATTTACCTGAGCAAATTTTTACAAATTTATCCCAGCCGTATACAATCAGCAAGTGCAAATATCTTTTACTGGGCTCCTAGATCTGGAGCGAAGGTTTATATACCCTATTAGATTCCTAACGAGTCTTACTTAAGTTTTAAACTTAGATTGGTTAGTTTTATAGACAGGTTTACGGTTCAAAACGCAAGATTAAGCGAAGACCGGATTAGAATGTGATTTAGACCCGACAAGTATGAAGACTTGTATAATATGGGTAAACTAAACACATTCTGGATTTTGAAGCAAAAATGATAAGGTTTGACCCGTTTCGGTCAATTTATGCAAACTAGTCACATAAACCGTACCGAACGTGAAAAATGCATAACGGGTAACCAAATGAGTCATATACAGGTTTCACAAGTTAATATGCCTTAAATATGTTGTAATATCAATAGGAAACCTTCCATTATGCCCAAAATGGATTTAAAATCAATTTAAGCCCCGCAGAGGTATTTTGGTCATTTTAAAGATTATAAAAGAGATTAAATATTAATCTGAGGTTCTGGTCTAAAATGATCAGTAAAAATCTTTATTTTTGTAAGTCATATCAGTAGGGTATCGCATATATGTGAACTTTATCATTTATAACCAAACTATGCACCGTAGGGGCATTTTGGTCATTTCACATAAGCTTTAAAGGTCAAATTTGGAAATATGAGTTCAAAACTTTTACTTACTGTTAAAGTATAAAAATTTACTTAAAACATCAGTAGGTATTGAGTCTTATGTGCCAAAAATAGTTTTAACCCATACTATGCGTTTATAACGCGTAACAAGTCAGTTTTAGGCGATTTTCGGGTTATATAAGGAAAGCTAAGAGTTTTATCAGTCCAGAAGGCTTAAAATATTTTATTTATCATATAAAATCAGTAGCAAAAGATTTGGTATCAAAATGTTATGTAAAACTTATTTTATACTAAATCAAAGCAATAACCCTACGTTATGATCAGTTTAAAAATTAATAAAAATCTTCAAAAATCCCAAAATATTATATTACATCAGTGGATAAAAGGTTTGGTGTCAAAATTTGGGTTTAAATGGGTTCTATGCCAAAAATGCCGTTTAATTAATAAAAAGGCTTCAATTTACGATATTGAGCATAATTCCTAATTTAGACCTTAAACTGGTGTCAAATTTTTAGGACAAGTTTATAAATCAGTAATAAAGGTTTTTGTCCTCTCACATTTTCAAAAATCTCGTTTTAATGTCAAAAGGGCATAATGGTCAACATTTAAGCAATTAACGGAAACATGCAAACGAATCGGATAAACAAGGAACCATGTAGTATAACCTCAGAGGGTTTTACTAACTTAGAATATGGTCCTAGGGTAACCTTAAGGCATATCTAAAAGAGGCAAAATCGGGTCACAACTGAAAGTCAAAGCAAAAGTCTTCTTTTGCGACTTTCGGTTCCGAACCGAGCCTAAACTCAGAATTGTCGGGTTGAACATGCTTAGACAAGTTCTTACATTATTTACCAAGTTATTTTAATATTAAAACATGTTCCATAACCTCTACATTATCAGTTTTGAGTTTATTTGCAAAAATAGCTTTCTGTTGACTTTTTAATATTAAGTTTGACCCGACTATTGACCAAGTTAGAGTGATAATCAGGGGGTGCCCTTTTAAGGACTTATTACCCACATAATTACCAACTCATAGCCACTTTCAATTCTAATAATGGTTGGATCATTAGTGATTAATCACTAAGTCAAAGCTTAATTACGACGGCTTTGACTTTTGGTCATTAGACTAATAAATCTTGAACTAGAGAGGCTAAGAAGGCTTACAAAGGCTCTTAGCATGAATTAGGAGCCGAGGGAAACTTGCTTGAAGTCCAGAGAACTCCATAGAGTGAGTTTTGAATAAATTTTGTGAGTGAGCAATTGAACTGGCAAACAAGATAGCCTTATATAGGACTTTAAACTTCACAAGATCCTTCCACATAACTCTACAACTGATCTCTGATGAATTCCAGGTGTCCCTGCAGCTGTGCAGTGTTTTCTTCATCTGGCAGTTCTACGCGGCTCGCGTAAGAACTGTCTTGATGTGTACGCGGCCCGCGCCAAGGCTATCTCCCGTCACCAATCTTTCAGATATTGCAACTTTGGTCCCTGGTCCCTCTAAACTTGTTTTAACTTGCGTTTATTGCACTTTTAACCCCCAAACTTGACTTTTAAGGGTCTTGAGTCTTTAAGCTTTTAACAATAAGCCTTCAGTTAGTTACGAGGTCACCCAGATGGTCTTGAAATACAATATTCACGCATTTAACCCTTATTACTTGTAATTAACACTTTGATTATTCATATGCGTCGAAACTCCATGAATTAATATCCAATATTCTTGCAGACAAAAATATAATTGTTACAATGTTTTTGGGCTCGTTAAAAGGCCACTCAGAGGTTACTTTCAACATGTTGACACTTTTAACCCCTATGTTTCATAAGATCCTTATTTTAAGCACAAACGACTTTCCATGTTCGATAAATTATTCGTTAAAGAATAAGAACGTCGTGTGAGGTCAATCAGAGGCACAAGATAAGCATGTTGACACTTTGGATCCCTTTATTCACATATTTACATTGTTTGACAATTTTAGTCCCTCGGAAATAATTCTTTACATGTTTAAAGTTCATGACACGTGTCTTCATTATATTGGTCGTGATTTTTAGAGGTGTTACATCCTCACCCCCTTAAAAGAAATCTCGACCTCGAGATTTACTGAAATAAATGAGGGTACTTCTGTTTCATTGTGGACTCAATCTCCCACGTATACTCGGGACCTCTACGTGCATCCCATTTAACCTTCACAATTGGTACGTGCTTCCTCCGAAGCTTCTTAACCTGTCGATCCTCAATCGACAAAGGTTTTTCAACAAACTTTAAGCTCTCATCTATATGCACATCCTTATGTGACATGGCAAGCGATTCATCAGCTAGACACTTCTTCAGATTGCAGATGTGGAACACATTATGAATTCCACTGAGTTCTTCAGGCAGGTTTAACTTGTAAGCCGCTGTTCTGACACATTCGATGATCTCGAATGGTCCTATGTATCTTGGGCTTAACTTGCCTTTCTTGCCAAAACGCATTACCCCCTTCCAGGGTGATACCTTAAGCAACACTCTGTCACCTACCTCGAATTTAAGAGGTTTACGCCTTTTATCTGCGTAGCTTTTCTGCCTATCCCTGGCAGCTCTAAGACGATCACGTATCTGGACAATCTTATCTGTCGTCTCCAGGACTATATCAGGTCCTATTAGTTGGACATCTCCAACTTCTGCCCAACAAACTGGCTTCCTGTACTTTCTTCCATACAAAGCTTCAAAAGGTGCAGCTTGAATACTCGAGTGATAGCTATTATTGTACGAAAATTCAATCAATGGAAGATGATCATCCCAACTCCCACCTAAATCAATAACACAAGCTCGTAGCATATCTTCCAGCGTTTGAATTGTACGCTCACTTTAACCATTTGTCTGAGGATGATACGCAGTGCTGAAGTTTAATCGAGTGCCTAGGGATTGCTGAAAGCTTTTCCAAAAATGTGATGTATATCTTGTATCCCTATCAGAGATGATAGACACTGGCACTCCGTGAAGAGATACAATCTCGTCCACGTATAGCTGAGCTAACTTATCTGAGCTGTGTGTTTCCTTAATAGGTAAGAAGTGGGCTGACTTAGTCAGTCTATCTACTATAACCCAAATAGTATCACTTCCTCGCTTTATTTTTGGTAACTTAGTGATAAAATCCATAGTTACCATTTCCTACTTCCAGGTGGAAAGCTCAGGCTGTTGTAGCAATCATGATGGCTTCTGGTGTTCGGCTTTAACTTGAGCACACGTCAGACATTTGGCCACATAAGTGGCTATAGATTTCTTCAAACCTATCCACCAGTAATTTTCCTTTAAATCCTGATACATCTTATCACTTCCAGGATGAACAGAATACTTGGAACTATGGGCTTCTTGAAGGATAACGTCCTGAAGTCCTCCATAGATTGGAACCCATATTCGTCCATTTAATCTTAGGATTCCATCCTTGCCATATGATAACTGTTCAGCACTGACTCCCAGCTTTTCATTCGGATAGTTAGCTTCTAATACAACTTCCTTCTGAGCGGCTAACAATCTTTCATTCAAGCTGTTCTTCAATTCAATGCTCTTGGCATTGATTTTAATGGGCTTAACCCTTTCCTTTCTACTCAACGCATCGGCGACTACATTCGCCTTGCCTGGATGATATCGGATTTCACAATCATAATCATTCAGTGTCTCCATCCATCGACGCTGTCTCATGTTCATGTCCTTCTGGTTAAACAGATGTTGAAGGCTCTTGTGATCCGAATAGATCACACATTTGGTACCATATAAATAATGCCTCCATAGTTTTAGTGCAAACACAACGGCACCCAATTCCAAATCGTGGGTGCTGTAATTCTTTTCGTGCACTTTTAATTTTCGGGAACCATAGGCAATAACTTTGCCTTTTTGCATAAGCACACATCCCATGCCTGTGTGTGATGCGTCACAATAAACCACAAATTCTTCAATACCTTCAGGCAATGTTAACACAGGTGCATTGCTTAACTTCTGTTTAAGAATATCAAAGGATTCTTGTTGATTAGGACCCCAATCAAACTTGATATTCTTGCGAGTTAATGAAGTTAGGGGTGCTGCAATCCTTGAGAAATTTTCAATAAAACGCCTATAATATCCTGCCAGACCTAAGAAGCTACGAATCTCTGTGGATGTTTTCGGCTCTTGCCAATTCATGATAGCTTCAATCTTAGAGGGATCCACCTGGATACCACGCTCGCTAACCACATGTCCAAGAAATTGGACTTCACGAAAGCCAAAACTCACATTTTGAAAACTTGGCGTAGAGCTTCTCTTGCTGAAGAAGTTTAAGAATACATCGAAGGTGTTTTTCATGGTCAGCCTGATTCTTTGAATAAATAAGAATGTCATCAATGAAGACGATGACAAACTTGTCCAAGTAGGGCTTGCAAACGCGATTCATGAGATCCATGAACGCTGCTGGTGCATTAGTGAGCCCAAAAGGCATCACTAAGAACTCGTAGTGACCATAACGAGTTCTGAATGCAGTCTTATGCACATCTTCATCTCTAACCTTCAGTTGATGGTAACCTGACCTCAAATCAATCTTGGAGAAGTAGCTTGCTCCTTGCAGTTGATGGAACAGATCGTCGATCCTGGGCAATGGATATTTGTTCTTGATTGTAACCTTGTTTAGCTCTCGATAATCAATGCATAAACGCATTGATCCATCCTTTTTCTTCACAAATAGAATCGGTGCTCCCCAAGGAGACGAGCTAGGTCGAATAAAACCTTTGGCCAACAAATCATCCAGTTGAGTTCTCAACCCTTTCATCTCAGTTGGTTCTAACCTGTAAGGTGCTCTTGCAACAGGCGCTGCTCAAGGAATAATGTCAATTCTAAACTACACTTGCCTATCTGGAGGTAAACCAGGTAGTTCTTCAGGGAATACGCCTGGATATTCAGAAATGACAGGGATGTCTTCAATCTTGGGCTTTGGTTCATCATAGTTACTTGTTCCATATAAATGACGCAACCCTTCTTCAAACACCTCGAAGCCTTAAGCATAGATACTTGCTTAGGCAATCCATACTGAGTATCTCCTTGTATGGTAAGTGGCTCGCCATACGGAGTCTTGATAACCACTTGTTTCTTGTCACAAACGATCTGGGCTTGATTATGAGATAACCAATCCATGCCAATCACTATGTCGAAACCAGCTAGTTTCAGAGGAAGCAAAGATAACGGAAAATAGTGGTTCCTAATGGATATAAAACATCCATCTAACTGTAAGACCTTTAAAAACATTGGACAATTTACTTGAAACATATATCACGTTATAAGTATCTTTTACCAAATATCCACAAAACGATAATTTACATGGATTTTAAATATTTCCAACAAAACTACTTCTACTTATTACACCTAAGTTTCGTTTCAAAAGGACTATTATAATTGCGGAAGCTTTGACATTTGTGTGTTCGATTCTTTCAGGTACTTGATCATCATCCGCAATTCGCTACCATCACCTATAATCCAGAAAATTTTCAAAACATTAGTCATTGTTGTTCATAATGTGAATTAACAAGTCCTAAAGTCAAAACACATAAAAGAACAACATTTTTTTTCCAGCTCCGTGTCTCTGTCGCGGGGCTCGACAGACGAAGGGCTAGCCTCTGCGGGCCGCGAGGGCTCTAGTTTAACCTCTTTCTAAAGAATGTTCACCCATCAGTAGGAATGTTCATTAAATAGTAGTAGTGTTCACTGAATAGTAGGGGTTTTCACTGAATAGTAGGAGTTTTCACTGTACAGTAGGAATGTTCACTGTACAGTAGGAGTGTTCACTGAACAGTAGGGGTTTCCAAATTATTCGACCCGTTCGTGATTTTATCAAACAAACATGTTTATTTGATCCTAATTTCTCATGAACCTCATAATTTCTATATTGTCTATCATATTAGGTTCATTTCACAAGTTTGAATACCTATTTAAACCCATTTTCATTCATATGCTTATTTTGACCCGTTAAGGGTATTTAAGCATATTTTAGGCGCGAACTGCTTTCATTCGTTTCTAGCGTTATATTTCTACATTTCTTATTAAGTGATCTTCCACCACAACTATATTTGTGGTGGATTTAATGTGGTGATCTATATAATCCGAGTTTTTCTCCTTGGATTGTTATTTTACGGCAAAGACTCATATAGAGTCATTTGATCAAATATTTACATCTTTTGCTTCTTAAACTTATTCTAAGTATCTATATAATCATAAAATTCGTTTCCAAACAACCTTTAAAGGTTGTTTGTTCAAATTAGCAAACATGGGCGTTTTGGTCCTTTTTAGTCTTTCATTTACGATGAGGTCTTTTGAGAACACGTTTGATCCATAATTCTTCTTTTGAGTTATGATCTTGTTCGAAAAGTCATTATGCTTTACCCATTAAAGTAACCCATTGTCTATCTAAAACTTCATTTAATACTCATTGAACCTTACGTTCTAAATGAATAATTACTTTATTACTCATACCTGGCTCGGGTCAATGTATTGACCCGCTTTAATGCCTTGCTATAATGATTGCTAAAATAATAGCGATGCTATTATTATTTCAACATTTATTCCTGAAATCATATAACTCGACAATAATCATTAGTCGATATTATCAAAAGGTGGTATCTTCACCTTTTTGACCCGTTTGGTCTAAATGACCGATTATATTAGCGAGATGACATGTATTTCCATCTCGACTAGATGACTCGCTCCGGTTTACATCGTGCGGTCATTCTACTTACAATTCATTTCTTAACACTTTTTGGCCTATTATGGTTTACGTCATAAGTGTCTTTCAAAACCTAACGGTTATGGTTAACGCATGACCCGATTACCGTTTTACCTTTTATGTTTGTTTTGGTTTACCTTATAAGGTAACCATTAAAAGTTCAATATTCATTCGTCATTGCATGACTAAATATCCGTATTAGTCCTTTTTAACCATTAAACATGGTTTATTATCATCTTTGGTTATCTTGTTCCGTACGACTACATGTCAGAACATTATATCATGATTGTTCACTTGTTCTATTCGTAGTTAATATGATAAGAGAATATTCTATGATTTATGAGCATTGTAAGATATACTTACTTTGCATCCGAGTTATGCTTTTCTTTCATTACTTGATTCGTCTGACCCGCTTCCTTCCCAAGCCTTAACCTAGCTTGTCAGGCGTCAAACTATCATTGAAATTTGTAAGATGGTTAGATTAGTAATAATCATTTACGACTATACCATCCTATCATTCGTATGTCAAATCCATCATTCGATCATATCATTGGCCAGTTTGACCTTTTAAAAGTCAACTGCCTATACATAAATAATCTCACGAGGTAACTCAATTACTCGTTAAATTACTTGGTTAGTCATCCGATAAGCATCATTCCTATGTTATCGTTATAATCACCTATTAACCAAGTTCTCGTAAATCATAATTTACCGAATTAATACACAATGATATTTAACATCATTGATCATGAACATTTCATCAATTTCCATCATATCCTACAAAACTTATTTTATAGTAGATATGATTATATACTCAAACTCACGATTTTTTAAGTATTTCATCATTACTATCTAACATGATGATTCTAAACATCATTATATCATCAAATTCATCATATGATTAATACCCACTTAACCTAGTGTGGTAAATCATCCAATCCTTCAATTCATAGCATGTTATGTATGATTTTCACTTAGGGTTTTGTTCCTAAGCAATTATTTATCACTAATTTAGCCATAGCTTCTCTAATCCATGCCTAATTCACGATTAGGATGATTATCCAATTTTTACAACTTCACGAATCATCAAGATTTTACATACCTTATGATCCTCTTGTTCGGGTGATCGTTAATTCACGTTCGGTTGTGAATTTGGGCTTCCTTTGGCCCTTCAATCTGATGGATTTGTGAAGATTAGGGTTTTGGCTCCATGGGGAGCTTCTCTGTTCGATCTCCAACACAAACTGTGTGTGTGTGTGTGTGTGTGTGTTGGTTTAGATATTTTTATAAGATAACCTTCAAGTTATCCTTATTTAACCCCTCGTGTTTGGTTCGTTTATTAAGTAGGCCACAACCTACTTATTTTAATAACGATATTACCCCTTATTAACTAGGTTAAACATTCCTAGTTAACTTAGTGGGTTCAAGGAATTTATGACTCAGTTTATTTTAAGTCCCGTTAACTCGGGCCTTTTATAAACATTAATTTATCAAAAGCATTTATACTATTTTTATTTAATATTAGGTTTATTTATTTAAAATCCTAATATTTACCGGGTTAATTTTACCACTGATGGTACTTACCTGTCTTTTAGCATTAATGGGGTTTGATTACCAAACCCGTTTTCGGGATGTTACAAGTCTACCCCCCTTAAAGAGGTTTCGTCCCTAAAACCTTCCTTACATAGTTTATTGAGTTTTAAACCCAATGCACTTAAACTGAGTAACCTTCTAAGCATTACTCATACTTTATAGCTTTATTCTTTTATCGTGTTTTTGCTCGATTTGACTTCCCGACACTTCACTTGTGTCGTCTACATTTACCACTTGGTAATATGAATTATAAATTATATTTATTCTACGCTAATTATCATAATGAAGAGCGTATTAAACAAATTCTTAATTTGAATTTTGACCTTAATCGGTCTCACTAATTAGACTTATTAGTCCAGTTATCTTATACATGTCCTTCGGGATACAATGTGATTTTATTTCACATTACATTTCTGATCCGTCATCGCGTCACGTCACATCATGTCTAAGTTTATAACAACGGTTTATAATCGAAAATACTCTTTTCAAATGTATTGTCTTGTACTTATTGGTATCAAGACATGTATCTTTAATATTTACTATTTAAATTCCTATCAGAATTCAAGTTTATAAAAACATTATTTCTTACTAAAACTGAAGTTTTAGTTTCACGTTTTATCTTTAATTTATGTCAAGCAATTTTGATGACTTGGCATTTATTTCCATACAGTCCTTGGTTTATGCGGGGATTCTCAACTCGTTCCCCCGCTTTGTATAAGTAACCCATAGATTCTTTCACTTAGCCTCGTGGGCTTCTTTAGATTTTCACCTTGTTAAGACAAGGTCCTTAAAATTCATTCCATTTTATTGATGACTCCTAGGGTCATTTTGGCCCTGTAGACCTTTACTCTTTTTATAACCCGTAGGTTATGATAATCCTGTAGATCATTCTTTTTATGTTTGAAAATCATTTGTTTTCGTATTTGAATGTCGTTAAATCTGACTGTAGTTCGTGACTGCAATCGTTTTATTATTCCATACGGCATCACTTTGTATTCAACCCTTTTGGATTGTTCATGTGAAATCCATCACTCGTGAACAGTTAAACTTTGTTTTTCGTTTAACCCGTTCAACCACTAAATAATTAGACATATTAATCAAAATTTCTAAGTGCGATATTTTGTCATATTTCAGTCATAACTCATAACCCGAGTACTTTAACTTTTAATCCGCGTTCACGTCTCTCGGTGTACGCATGTGTTTAAATCTTTACCCATCAACCGGGTATTTTACTGAATTCATCATTAATGCATCCTTTTTGGTATACATTGTAACTTCATTTTGATGTGTTTGGTTGTCTTAGCGAGATCCATCCTTGACGGTCTTATAAATTCTGAATGATGCTCATCATCATCCTTCCTTTTTACTATAACCAAAGTCAGCGACTTCAATTGTCTTTTCTGTGTGGGCAATGCCTTTGTTTCTATGACCCTACGGGTCATTTATACTTTGGCTTTACAATGCCCCTTTTCCTTAGTCGTGGCTCTTTCGTACAAGATGACTTATGTCACGAATTTCCTTGGGTCATTTATTCTAGGCGCGCCATACTTTGTTTTTATGGTTTCCTCGAAAGCCATTTATACAAGTATGCCCATACGGTTTCTTGACCCCAAGGTTCTTTAACTCATTCATTTGTCTAAACCTTACCACATCGGACATAAATATGCTCATTATAAGAAGCTCATGGTATCATATGTTCACTACTTACTTGTCCAGAGTAAGCGATCAACACATGGTACGCACGACCTTATTACAATTACCATATCACGCCCCATGTAAGTAACTCTTTCATTTATTTTATTTGGTAAAACTTTATTTGATTGTCAATTAACAATTATTGGTTTTACCCGTTTTATCTCTGAACATTTAAAATGTCCTTTTTTATCATTTATACAATCACATTCGTTGATGTGATCTTTACCTTCCTCAACAGGATTTGTATTGAGATTTCTTACTTGGATGATTACCCTCGTCCAAGTTTATATTTAAAATAAATGCAGTTATTATCTTATTATTCACAACTGTGAATAATACGTAGCTCTACTGAGTTTCTCTTGGAAACGTCATCCTGGATAGATAACCTATCCAGGTTCCCAAGTTTCATATTCTATATGCAACTACCTTTTACTGTGTATTTGTTGCATATTACTGTTTGTACTATCAGTTTAAGACGTGTACCTTATCAATACTTGCCCTGATAAACTTTCCTTATCGTTCGATCTCTATTCAAGATCATTTCTTGATTTATGTCTTTGGCGAGTATAATTTACTCGTCATTCTTCAAACCTTATCTTCATCATATGAATAGATCCTTAGACTCTCGTCATCTTCAAATGCGAGGGTCCTTCAACTTTAAACGTTTACACATATTAGTAACATCAATATCAATAAATGCCCGTATTATAATACAAGGCTTCTACTATACATGTCAACACACGTAACTTCATTAACTATATCCATCATTTAATTGGGATAACGTATATTACGCAATATCCCTATGTGTTGTTTACAACACTTTAACATGCTAAACCGTTAATGTATTTGATAGCTTACCGGATTTTGCGATCAAGTCTCGAACCGAACACACTTTGTCTTAACGAGGCTCTGATTACCAACTTGTAAGACCTTTAAAAACATTGGATAATTTACTTGAAACATATATCACGTTATAAGTATCTTTTATCAAATATCCACAAAATGATAAGTTACATGGATTTTAAATATTTCAAACAAAACTACTTCTACTTATTACACATAAGTTTCATTTTAAAGGGACTATTATAATTGCGGAAGCTTTGACATTTGTGTGTTCGATTCTTTCAGGTACTTGATCATCATCCGCAATTCGCTACCATCACCTATAATCCAGAAAATTTTCAAAACATTAGTCATTGATGTTCATAATGTGAATTAACAAGTCCTAAAGTCAAAACACATAAAAGAACATTTTTTTTCCAGCTCTATGTCTCTGTCGCGGGGCTCGACAGACGAAGGGCTAGCCTCCGCGGGCCGCGAGAGCTCTAGTTTAACCCCTTTCTAAAGAATGTTCACCCATCAGTAGGAATGTTCATTAAATAGTAGTAGTGTTCACCGAATAGTTGGGGTTTTCACTGAATAGTAGGAGTTTTCACTGTACAGTAGGAGTGTTCACTGTACAGTATGAGTGTTCACTGAACAGTAGGGGTTTTCCAAATTGTTCGACCCGTTCGTGATTTTATCAAACAAACATGTTTATTTGATCCTAATTTCTCATGAACCTTATAATTTCAATATTGTCTATCATATTAGGTTCATTTCACAGGTTTGAATACCTATTTAAACCCATTTTCGTTCATATGCTTATTTTGACCTGTTAAGGGTATTTAAGCATATTTTAGGCACGAACTGCTTTCATTCGTTTCTAGCGTTATATTTCTACATTTCTTATTAAGTGATCTTCCACCACAACTATATTTGTGGTGGATTTAATGTGGTGATCTATATAATCCGAGTTTTTCTCCTTGGATTGTTATTTTACGGCAAAGACTCATATAGAGTCATTTGATCAAATATTTACATCTTTCGCTTCTTATACTTATTCTAAGTATCTATAAAATCATAAAACTCGTTTCCAAACAACCTTTAAAGGTTGTTTGTTCAAATTAGCTAACAAGGGCGTTTTGGTCCTTTTTAGTCTTTCATTTACGATGAGGTCTTTTGAGAACATGTTTGATCCATAATTCTTCTTTTGAGTTATGATCTTGTTCGAAAAGTCATTATGCTTTTCGAAACGCCATGACTATCATTTAAAACATTTGGTTTACCCATTAAAGTAACCCATTGTCTATCTAAGACTTCATTTAATACTCATTGAACCTTACGTTCTAAATGAATAATTACTCTATTACTCATACTTGGCTCGGGTCAATGTATTGACCCGCTTTAATTCCTTGCTATAATGATCGCTAAAATAATAGCGATGCTATTATTATTTCAACATTTATTCCTTAAATCATATAACTCGACAATAATCATTAGTCGATATTATCAAAAGGTGGTATCTTCACCTTTTTGACTCGTTTGGTCTAAATGACCGATTATATTAGCGAGATGACATGTATTTCCATCTCGACTAGATGACTCGCTCCGGTTTACATTGTGCGGTCATTCTACTTACAATTCATTTCTTAACACTTTTTGGCCTATTATGGGTTACGTCATAAGTATCTTTCCAAAACTAACGGTTATGGTCAACGCATTGACCGTATTACCCTTTTACCCTTTATGTTTGTTTTGGTTTACCTTATAAGGTAACCATTAAAAGTTCTATATTCATTCGTCATTGCATGACTAAATATCCGTATTAGTCCTTTTTAACCATTAAACATGGTTTATTATCATCTTTGGTTATCTTGTTCCGTACGACTACATGTCGGAACATTATATCATGATTGTTCACTTGTTCTATTCGTAGTTAATATGATAAGAGAATATTCTATGATTTATGAGTATTGTAAGATATACTTACTTTGCATCCGAGTTATGCTTTTCTTTCATTACTTGATTCGTCTGACCCGCTTCCTTCCCAAGCCTTCACCTAGCTTGTCAGGCGTCAAACTATCATTGAAATTTGTAAGATGGTTAGATTAGTCATAATCATTTACGACTATACCATCCTATCATTCGTATGTCAAATCCATTATTCGATCATATCATTGGTCAGTTTGACCTTATAAAAGTCAACTGCCTATACATAAATAATCTCACGAGGTAACTCAATTACTCGTTAAATTACTTGGTTAGTCATCCGATAAGCATCATTCCTATGTTATCGTTATAATCACCTATTAACCAAGTTCTCATAAATCATAATTTACTGAATTAATACACAATGATATTTAACATCATTGAACATGAACATTTCGTCAATTTCCATCATATCCTACAAAACTTATTTTATAGTAGATATGATTATATACTCAAACTCACGGTTATTCAAGTATTTCATCATTACTATTTAACATGATGATTCTAAACATCATTATATCATCAAATTCATCATATGATTAATACCCACTAAACCTAGTGTGGTAAATCATCCAATCCTTCAATTCATAGCATGTTATATTTGATTTTCACTTAGGGTTTTGTTCCTAAGCAAGTATATATCACTAATTTTGCCATAGCTTCTCTAATCCATGCCTAATTCACGATTAGGATGATTATCTAATTTTTACAACTTCACGAATCATCAAGATTTTACATACCTTATGATCCTCTTGTTCGGGTGATCGTTAATTCACGTTCGGTTGTGAATTTGGACTTCGTTTGGCCATTCAATCTGATGGATTTGTGAAGATTAGGGTTTTGGCTCCATGGGGAGCTTCCCTGTTCGATCTCCAACACACACACTGTGTGTGTGTGTGTTTGGTTTAGATATTTTTATAAGATAACCTTCAAGTTATCCTTATTTAACCCCTCGTGTTTGGTTCATTTATTAAGTAGGCCACAACCTACTTATTTTAATAACGATATTACCCCTTATTAACTAGGATAAACATTCCTAGTTAACTTAGTGGGTTCAAGGAATTTATGACTCAGTTTATTTTAAGTCCCGTTAACTCGGGCCTTTTATAAACATTAATTTATCAAAAGCATTTATACTATTTTTATTTATTATTAGGTTTATTTATTTAAAATCCTAATATTTACCGGGTAAATTTTACCACTAATGGTACTTACCCGTCTTTTAGCATTAATGGGGTTTGATTACCAAACCCGTTTTCGGGATGTTACACTAACACAGTTGAAGCAGTTTCTATGGTACCATCGGCCAATTCTACTTCATATTTTATGCTTAGGGTTTTAACAGCCAGATTTAATAACTTACAAAATTTATTATCCACAAATGACTTATCTACACCCGAATCAAATAATACCCTTGCATAAACATCGTTGATAAGAAAGGTACCTGTTATCACGTTGTCATTCTGAATTGCTTCTTGAGCATTCATTTGAAAGACCCGAGCATTGGTCTTTTTACCTTCTTCAAGTTTCTTGGCATACTTTGGGCAGTTAGACTTGATATGCCCCTTCTCGTTACAGTTGTAACAAGTCGCATCCTTTATCTTCTTACAATCCAACGTCTTATGCTCACTAGATTTATAGATCCCACAAGCCCTAGGCTGCGATTGGGATTTTGATTCATACCTGCACTTTCCCAGATGACGCTTCTTGCAGGTCTTGCATTTGGGCTTCTCACCCGACTGTTGGTCATCCTTTCTAAATCCCGAACCCTTATTGTAATCTGAGTTCCCTTTTCGTTTCTTTTCAGAACGGCGTGAGTTCTCATCCTCACGTTTCCTTTTCCCCTCATCAGAATTCCTAAGCGATCTCTGCCTGACCGCATCGAGGGTAAGAGATAATGACAAATCAGCTGCTGACCTAAAGGTAGTAGGTCGAGATGCTTTCACACTTGCTTTGATCTCCGGGGCTAAACCTCCGATGAAACGGGCTATACGTTTTGGTTCCGGTGTCACCAAATAAGGAACCAATCGAGACATGGTTTTAAAACTCATGAGATATGCCTGACAATCTAAGTTCTTCATAACCAATGTCAAAAAGTCGGTCTCAATCTTCTCAACTTCATGTTGAGGGCATAAATTCTCTTTGATCAAAGCAACAAACTGAGCCCATGTTAAGTTGTGCAACGGAATCTTTCCAGTAGCTTGGACTAAGGACCTCCACCAAGCTAGAGCTTCTCCCTTGAACGATTGTGAAACATACTTCACAATATCTTGCTCTGCGCATCCACTAATATCAACCACTGTATCCATCTCATCTAGCCATGTCATGCAATCAATGGCTCCTTTTTCCCCAGTGAAATCCTTGGGCTTGCAGGAGATGAAATACTTATATGAACATGTCTTTACACGTGGCTCTTGATTGAATATAATCTTCTTAGACGGAACACTATGCTGATTTGATGAGTGTTGGGCATCATCCTTCTTCGACGTATGAGTTTTTGATGGTGGTTTACTATGAGCCATAGAATGAGTCTTAGGGTGTGATTTAGAATGAGGTACATATAAGGTATTGCTCCGAGTACCACTTGATTCGTTAAACTGCCTATCCATGGCTTTGGTAACAGCATTATCAATCAATGCTTGAAGTTCCGCACCAGTTATGTTGATTCTGGTAGTATCATTATTCTCTATAGGGTGACTGTTGACTTCTTCAGATTCTGCCATGTAGCTTGATTGCTACATAAAATGATGACAATGATTTATTTAGAGATCTATAACAGAATTGTCATCTTGATAATTTATTAACCATGGTATTAATAAACCATATTGGTTAATTTATTAAGTATTTTCATTCAGGATTTTTCGTTATAATTATCCTTAGTTATAATTCATTAAAATATTATAATGGCATAAAAGGCCTAGTCACAAGGACAAATTTAAATTATAAGCCATGATCTTATAGGATCGAGGCATTAAGGTTTGAACATAGTTCATTACCTCTTCTTGACAAGAAGTCGTAGACTACAACTGTCTTTAGTCTCAAAGGACATTGAATATGGCCCGTAGGCACTTCATCACTAATGGATGATTACATAGAATAGAGAAAAGAATTGGAAGAATCCAATATAAGGATGGCTTGTGTGATTTTATCGAATCACATTTGCCAGGAGTGTTAACATGTTTTCAGATGTTAACAAGGATTTGAATCTTAGTAAGGAACTACCATCATGGCCCTGTCTTAAAATGACACATGGGCTAGATTTTGCCTTTAAGATTTTGTTTAATATATACTGACAGATTTTTACAAAAGGGATGATATTTTTATTTATTTCATATTTTATATTCATGCATATAACGACAGAAATGAAATTTAAACTTAAAACATTCCACTAAAATTAAAAAGGAGTACATATTTGCCCTAAACGGGACTTTAATCAGAAATAAACTTGCCCTCATAGTGGCTAAACTGAAAATACAAGTCCTCGCAGGGACTAAGTACATAAATAGATGTCCTCACAGGGACTTAATTGAAAATTAAAATACAAAACAACAAACAAACAAGGAATTCAAAAATCCCTCTTGCTCTTCCCCTTGATTAAATCAGCCAAACCCTTGAGTAGACCTCGACGGCTCCTACGCTCCCTTTGAACATCCCGCTCCACCTGATTCAGCCTTTAAAGAATCGCTGGCTGCTGCGGTGGTTGGACGAGTGGCGGCTGCGGCTGCTGCTGCGGCTGAGGCTGGAGAGGTGGTGGGTATTGATACCCATAACAGTCTGGTAGGAAGCTCCATAGGGCCCTTCAGGATGAAGAGCATTGTAGTTTGCCGCTACAAGATATGGGTCAACATCAGGGGCGTTGTAGTAATTATAGCCAGAATGGCCTGGCTGCTCAAAAGGGTTATACGCCGCTGCACCGGCGTATGAAGGAATTGGGTTATCAAAACCCATATGTGGTGGTGAGGCTGGTGCGACTGGCGCAGAGTCCACCTCAGAAACTGGGTTTGAAGGCCCTCCCATCTGCGGGTCTTCATACAATGGTGGGTAGTGACTGCCACTGGAGGGTTGAGGGGTGCTGAAACAGAATCCCCCTCGCACGGACATCCGTGCTCCTGATCTTCTCCGCCTCGGTGGCTCCGGAGGCGGCTGCTGCTCTGGCGGCGGTGGTGGCGGTGAAGTAACCGCCTGGAATCGTGAATCCTTGGAGGGATCCTGCTACTGAGGTGCTGGGTTAAAAGGGGGAGTGAACTCCCAAGGGTACGATGCAAACCTTGCTTCATAGCTGTCTGGGCCTCGATATGGCGAACCGTGAAAGGACGACCAGTCGGAAATCTCGATGGGATGCGTCGGCATCCCACTCGGTGGCATCTCCGGATCCGGGTCATCATCCATATCCATAGCTTGGTCACCGAAGAAATGATCTTCTGGTCCCAATGGGTTAAAACCCACTGGTTCTTGCACCTGATTTGCCGGATGGAACCGGCTCTAAAAATACGGGGTCGGGTCCTCAAAGGCACGGTGTGAACCCGACCGCTGCAACGGCAGGTAGGAGTGGCGAGAATGTTCGGACTCGTTGCCTTGATGGAGCCCGAAGGAGTCATGGTACGAAGGTGAGGAGCTTAGCGAGATAGAACGCCTCGCAGGCTCTAAGTATGTCCTCCAGTCTTCTTGGGGACTAGTGCTCATCGTCACTGAAGGAGTTCGCCGGTGTGACGGCCCGGCTTCATGGTCATGGCTGGTGAAGATTGGGGCTTTACCGCCTCTTTCTCGTCCTCTAATACGCGGTGGCATCTTCAGTTCCTGTCAACACAAACAAAAGAAACACAAAGGAAAACAATAAAGGATAAAATAAAAGATTAGGATTAGTCCTAAGTCGTTTGCCTAGACTCGGAAGCCAAGGAATGTGCAACTGTGTCACTCAATGTTGGCTCTGATACCAACCTGTCACACCCCAATATTTCCACGTATTACCGGTGGGCCCGGTGGGGAGTATCGTGACGCAGTTGATATCATCATAGTCAATTTATCACAGTTCAATGCACAGCGGAAGTCTAAAAGTAATAATATTACAAACCGAATGAAAGTATCATAAGTATTACAAACGGAATGAAAGATGGATCCACAGGTGGATCAAACAAATGAGTTATTTGTTCAACAGATTCTAAAGTGACAAAGCTTGCAAGACTTTTTATTTATTCACTCAGGAGTAGCCAGCCTATTTCGCATAGTACCTGCACTTAACCTGTTGGAAAATACATCAGTTTACACTGGTAAATACAATTAACCGACTCTTTTTGAAAAGTGTTTATAAAAATTGATTTAAATGCACAAGTCACAAATATTCTTTTATAACTTGGGATAATTATTTAAAAATAATCTTGTAAAAGAATTATAAGTTTATTATACGTTCAGTAACCCGGGTTGAAAACCAGGTTAAAGATTAATAGACACACCACATAATATATCCCACGGCGAGTTATTCTCGAACAGGCGGGTACATTATTTTACATACGCACCGGCAGGTGTATGCCTACACCCCGTGCTTAAGTCGTGGCCATTTCAATTGAATGAGCCGAGGATATCCAGGACATGGTCATTAACCCCCCAAAGGCTTAAAACAAACAAAACAGATTAAACGGGTTATCTCAAAGATTTAACCTTCATAAGATTAAAAATTCAATACCCGACCAAGCGGTATTTTATATACCGTACCCCAAGCCCGTATAAGGGAAAATAAGTTAAAAGTATTTACCTGAGCAAATTTTTACAAATTTATCCCAGCCGTATACAATCAGCAAGTGCAAATATCTTTTACTGGGCTCCTAGATCTGGAACTAAGGTTTATATACCCTATTAAATTCCTAACGGGTCTTACTTAAGTTTTAAACTTAGACCGGTTAGTTTTATAGAAAGGCTTACGGTTCAAAACGCAAGATTAAGCGAAGACCGGATTAGAATGTGATTTAGACCTGACAAATATGAAGACTTGTATAATATGGGTAAACTAAACACATTCTGGATTTTGAAGCAAAAATGATAAGGTTTGATCCATTTCGGTCAATTTATGCAAACTAGTCACATAAACCATACCGAACGTGAAAAATGCAACACGGGTAACCAAATGAGTCATATACAGGTTTCACAAGTTAATATGCCTTAAATATGTTGTAATATCAGTAGGATACCTACCATTATGCCCAAAATGGATTTAAAATCAATTTAAGCCCCGCAGGGGTATTTTGGAAATCCGAGTTCAAAACTTTAACTTACTATTAAATTATAAAAATTTACTTAAAACATCAGCAGGTATTGAGTCTTATGTGCCAAAAATAGTTTTAACCCATACTATGCGTTTATAACGCATAAAAAGTCGGTTTTAGGCGATTTTCGGGTTATATAAGGAAAGCTGAGATTTTTATCAGTTCAGAAGGCTTAAAATATTTTATTTATCATATAAAATCAGTAGCAAAATATTTGGTATCAAAATGTTATGTAAAACTCATTTTATTGGTAAAAAGGGTATAACCGTCAATTACCGAATCAAAGCAATAACCATATGTTATGATCAGTTTAAAAATTAATAAAAATCTTCAAAAACCCCAAAATATTATATTACATCAGTAGGTAAAAGGTTTGGTGTCAAAATTTGGGTTTAAATGGGTTCTATGCCAAACATGCCGTTTAATTAATAAAAAGGCTCCAATTTACGATATTGAGCATAATTCCTAATTTAGACCTCAAACTGATGTCAAATTTTTAGGACAAGTTTATAAATTAGTAATAAATGTTTTTGTCCTCTCACATTTTCAAAAAACTCGTTTTAATGTCAAAAGGGCATAATGGTCAACATTTAAGCAATTAACGGAAACATGCAAACGAATCGGATAAACAAGGAACCATGTAGTATAACCTCAGAGGGTTTTAATAACTTATAATATGGTCCTAGGGGAACCTTAAGGCATATCTAAAACAAGCTAAATCGGGTCAGAACTGAAAGTCAAAGCAAAAGTCTTCTTTTGCGACTTTTGGTTCCGAACCGAGCCTAAACTCAAAATTGTCGGGTTGAACATGCTTAGACATGTTCTTACATTATTTATCAAGTTATTTTAATGTTAAAACATGTTCCATAACCTCTACATTATCAGTTTTGAGTTTATTTGCAAAAATAGCTTTCTGTTGACTTTTTAATATTAAGTTTGACCCGACAATTGACCAAGTTAGAGTGATAATCAGGGGGTGCCCTTTTAAGGACTTATTACCCACATAATTACCAACTTATAGCCACTTTCAATTCGAATAATGGCTGGACCATTAGTGATTAATCACTAAGTCAAAGCTTAATTACGACGGCTTTGACTTTTGGTCATTAGACTAATAAATCTTGAACTAGAGAGGCTAAGGGAAACTTGCTTGAAGTCCAGAGAGCTCCAGAGAGTAAGTTTTTTTCACACCCCAAATTTCCACGTATAACCGGTGGGCCCGGTGGGGAGTATCGTGACGTAGTTGATATCATCATAGTCAAACACCACAAATTATAAATGCACAGCGGAAGCAAAAGATTGATTCATTCCAACTAAATAGATTGTAATATTAAGTATCACAAAGTAGTTGAAACAGATCCACAGGCGGATCAAAATAAAAAGGAAAACTGTTCAATAGACTTCGACATCTAGAGCTTGCGAGACTTGATTATTGATGCCTGGAGTAGCCAGCCTATTTCGTATAGTACCTGTACTTGGCCTTTTTGGAAAATACGTTAGTTTACACTGGTAAATACAACTTAACTGTCTTATTTTGAAAAGAGTTTGAAAATTGATTTGGATGCACTTCCGCAAAAATATCTTTTATAACTTGGGACAATTATTTAAAATAATCTTGTATACAGTTTTACTTATTTGTCGTCCATTAGGGCCGGTTTGTAGGGCCGGTCTAGATTAACAGACACGTCATAGGTATAATGCCCACAAGGATTATTTCCTTTAAGTGGATTACCAGTTTTTACATAATGCATCTGTCAGGTGTACGCCTACACCCCGTGCTTAGGTCGTGGCCATTTCTTTGAATGATGCCAAGGATATCTGGGACATGGTCATTTAACCCCCAAAGGCCATACACCAAATAATACAGAATAAAACGAGTTATGTAAATACATTAATCACAATCCGATTTAAATGACTACATACCCGACCAAGCGGTATTATTATAATACCGTATCCCAAGCCCGTATAGGGAAAATAAGTTAAGAGTATTTACCTGAGCAATGTATAAATCAAAAACAACGAGTGCATGTAGCTTTTACTGGGCTCCTAATCTGGAACGAAGGTTTTAATAACCTATTAGAATCCTAACGGGTCCTTAAGTAAGCCTAGACTTAGACCGGTTAGTTTTCAAAAGGAATACACGGTTCAAACGCATGATAAAGCGAAGACCGGTTTAGAATGTGGTTTTGACCCAACAAGCATGTGTGCTTGTTTAATATGGGTAACTTAAACACATTCTGGATTTTGAGACAAAAACGATATGGTTTGACCCGTTTCGGCTAATATGTGTAAACTAGTTACATAGGCCGATCCGAACGCGAAAAGTGCGTAACGGGTAACTATAAGGGTCATATACAGGTTTCCTAAGTTAATATGCTTTGAATACGTTGTGACATCAGTAAGATATCTTCTATTTTGCCCGAAACGGATTTAAACACAAATTACGCCCCATAGGGGTATTTTGGTCATTTTAAAGGTTATAAAAGAGTTTAAATATAAATCTGAGTTTCGGGTCTGATGTAATCAGTAAAAATACTTAATTTACTAAGTTATATCAGTAGGGTATAACCTATATGTGAAATTTATCATTTCTAACCATACTATGCACCGAAGGGGCGTTTTGGTAATTTCACTTAAGCCTGAAAGGTCAAAACTGGAAACCTGAGTTTAAAACTTTTGCTTACTGTTAAAATATAAAAATTTAATGAAAATATCAATAGGCATCAACCATTATATTTTTGAAATAGTTTTAGTACATACTATGCGTTAAAAACGCTTAAAAAGGCGATTTTAAGCTATTTCCGGGTTTTATAAGAAAAGCTGATATTTTTATTATTCCAAAAGGCTTAAAATACCTTATTTATCATATTGGATCTGTAGAAAAATGTTTGGTATCAAAAGGATTTTGTAAAACTCATTTTATAGCCTAAAAGGGCAAAACCGACAATTACCGGATCAAGCTTAGAACTCTATGTTATGTTTAGCCTAAAAATAAATAAAAATCTCCAAAAGTCCCAAAATATTATTTTATATCAGTGGGTAAAAAGTTTGGTGTTAAAAATCGGGTTTAGATAGGCTATATGCTAATTACACCGTTTGATTACTAAAAAGCTTCTAATTACGCTAATGAGCATAACTCTTAGTCTAGACCTCAAACTGATGTCAAATTTTAGGTACAAGTTTATAAATCAGTAACTAAGGTTTCTACTCTTTTACATTTTCAAAATTCATGTTTTAAGGTCATATGGGCATAATAGTCAACATTTAGGCATTTAACGAAAATATGCGTATGAGTCGGATAACTAATGAACCAAGTTGTATAATCATAGAGGGTTATACTTAAATGAAACCTGGTCCTAATATGGCTCTAAGGAATTTCTAAAACATGCTACAATGGGTCAGAACTGAAAGTCAAAGCAAAAGTCAAATTATGCGACTTTCGGTTTCGAACTGAGCATAAACTGAAAATTGTCGGGTTGAACATGTTTAGACATGTTCTTACATTAATTACCAAGTTATATTAATGATAAAACAGGTTGCATAGCTTCTACATTGCTAATTATGCATTAATTTGATATTAAGCTTCCTGTTGACTTTTTAATATCAAGTTTGACCCGACAATTGACCTAGTTAGAGTGGGAATCAGAGGTTACCCTTTTAAGGGTTTATTACCCACATAATTACCAACTCATAGGTATTTTTAATTTGAGATTTGACTGGACAATTATTGATTAATCTCGAAGTCAAACCTTAATTACGACGGTTTGACTTTTAGCTAAGTAACTAAGCGAAACTGAATTAGGAAGGATTAACAAGAGTCCTAAAAATGATTAGGGATCCTAAGAAAGTTTGTTGCTGATCAGAGGAGCTCCAGAAGTAAGCTTGAAGTGAGTTGCAAATGAACAAAGAAATGTTGCAACAAGAGGCCTTCTTATATAGTAACTTTGATGTCACAAGAGCACTCTAACTAAGTCTATAAATGTTGCAAGATGTTCCCAGGTGTTCCTATGATGCCAAAAACCAGTTGCCAAGCCCCTGAATTCGAATACCACTCATATAAGACGGTGCAACAGGCTGAATAGGCATCTGTCCATTTTTTGCTGCCAGTGACGGTCTTACGGACCGTAAGAAATAACCCTTGCGGACCGTAAGCACCTCTTACGGACCGTAAGATTTTGGCTTTGTGGTCCGTAACCGACCTTCATCTGAAATGCCCAGTTACCGGCCTTACGGACCGTAAGCCCTTGACTTTGCGGTCCGTATTCGCTTCTTAATTATTATCTTTGTTCAGCTCTGCCACCTTACGGACCGTAAGGTGGTCTCATTGCGGTCCGTATCCGTTCATCAGAAGACAAAAACTTGCAAACTTTGAGGTCTCGACCATGCAACTTTGGAATTTCCGAATCACCTGCTTCCTTTACAGTGTAGGGACCATGTAACCCGACTTTTGCATGGTATTGCCATGCACTTACACATCTTGGAATCTTGTGGAGAGTCTTGTCATGCATTTGAATAAAATTTAATTCTCTTGAACAAGAAATTTAACTACAAACTTTGTTGTAACATTATTTAGATACCCAATATTTATAACTGAATTTATTCATTATAGGAATAACCGGTTCTAAATAGATTAGATGTTTATCATATTGATTAGGGTCTTGGGATTTATAATTTGGTCGCTCAGAGGTGTTTAATAACATGTCGACACTTTTTAAATCCAACCATACATCTTCTAATTGTACCCGGGTTCCTGACACGTTTATCTTACATGACACGTGTCTTTATTCTATTGGGTATGATTTTACGAGGTGTTACATCCTCACCCCCTTAAAAGAAATCTCGACCTCGAGATTTACTGGAACAAATGAGGGTACTTTTCTTTCATTACGGATTCTACCTCCCATGTGTATTCGGTTCCCCTACGGGCATCCCATTTAACCTTGACAATAGGTACATGCTTCCTCCGAAGCTTTTTAACCCGTCGATCCTCAATCGACAAAGGCTTTTCCACAAATTTCTAGCTCTCATCTATGTGCACATCTGTATGTGGTATGACTAGCGATTCATCTGCTGGACATTTCTTCAGATTGCAGATGTGGAATACATTGTGAATACCACTGAGCTCTTCGGGCAAGTTCAACTTATAAGCCACTGACCCAACACATTCGATAATCTCGAATGGTCCTATATACCTCGAGCTTAACTTACCCTTTTTACCAAATCGCATCACTCCCTTCCAGGGTGACACTTTAAGCAAAACTTTATCACCCACTTCAAACTTGAGAGGTTTTCGCCTTTTGTTAGCATAACTTTTCTGCCTATCCCTGGCAGCTTTCAGGCGGTCACGAATCTGGACAATCTTGTCCGTCGTTTCAAAGACTATGTCAGGTCCTGATAACTGAGTTTCCCCTACTTCTGCCCAACAAATAGGCGTTCTGCATTTCCTACCATATAATGCCTCAAAAGGCACAGCCTGAATGCTTGTATGGTAGCTATTATTATAGGAGAACTCGATCAATGGCAGGTGGCTATCCCAACTACCACCTAAATCAATCACACATGCATGAAGCATGTCTTCCAAAGTTTGGATGGTACGCTCACTCTGCCCGTCCGTCTGAGGATGGTAAGCCGTACTAAAATTTAAGCGCGTGCCCAAAGACTGCTGGAAACTTTTCCAGAAATGTGACGTGTATCTAGTATCTCTGTCAGAGATAATTGACATTGGTACGCCATGCAGAGATACAATTTTATCTACATACAATTGGGCTAACATGTCGGAGCTATAAGTCTCCTTAATGGGTAGGAAATGTGCTGACTTAGTCAGTCTATCCACTATCACCCATATAGTATCATTTCCTTTCTTCGTCTTTGGCAACTTGGTGTTGAAATCCATTGTCACCATCTCCCACTTCCATTTGGGAAGCTCAGGCTGTTGTAGCAAACCTGATGGCTTTTGGTGTTCAGCTTTGACTTGCGCGCACGTCAAACATTTAGCTACATAGGCAGCTATAGACTTTTTCAAGCCTATCCACCAATAGTTTGCCTTCAGATCCTGATACATCTTATCAGCTCCAGGATGAATGGAATACTTGGAACTGTGGGCTTCCTCGAGGATAACATCCCGAAGTCCTCCATAAACTGGAACCCATATTCGTCCATTTAATCTCAGGATTCCGTCCTTGCCATAGGATAACTGTTCTTCAGTTACTCCTAGCTTTTCATCAGGATAGTTAGCTTCCAATACAGCTTCCTTCTGCGCAGCTAACAACCTTTCATTCAAACTATTCTTTATCTCAATGCTCTTAGCATTGATTCTTATAGGCTTCACTCTTTCCTTCATGCTTAAGGCATCGGCAACCACATTTGCCTTGCCGGGATGATATCTTATCTCACAGTCATAATCAGTCAAAGTTTCCATCCACCGTCGCTGCCTCATGTTTAAGTCCTTCTGATTAAACAAATGTTGGAGGATTTTGTGATCATAATAGATCACACACTTAGTTCCATACAAATAATGCCTCTACAGTTTTAGTGCAAATACAACAACACCCAATTCCAAGTCATGGGTGGTGTAATTCTTCTCATGCACCTTTAACTGACGTGAAGCATAGGCAATGACTTTGCCTTTCTGCATAAGCACACATCCCATACCGGGGTGTGATGCATCACAATATACTATAAATTCTTCAATTCCATCAGGCAACGTCAATACAGGAGCGTTGCTCAACTTTTGCTTCAGAATATCAAAAGATTCTTGCTGCTTAGGCCCCCAGTCAAACTTGTTATTCTTGCGGGTGAGTAGAGTTAGGGGTGCTGCAATTCTTGAGAAGTTTTCAATAAATCGCCTATAGTATCCTGCCAGTCCTAGAAAGATGCGAATCTCTGTAGGCGTCTTTGGCTCTTGCCAGTTCATAATAGCTTCAACCTTAGCGGGATCCATTTGGATACCACGCTCACTAACCACATGTCCAAGGAATTGGACTTCTCGAAGCCAAAATTAACACTTTGAAAATTTGGCATAGAGTTTTTCTTGTTGAAGTAGCTTAAGAATGCAACGGAGATGTTTCTCATGGTCAGATTGGCTTTTCGAGTAAATGAGAATGTCGTCGATGAAGACGATGACAAATTTATCCAAGTAAGACTTGCAGACGCGATTCATGAGATCCATGAACGCGGCAGGTGCATTAGTGAGCCCGAAAGGCATCACTAGGAACTCGTAATGACCATAACGAGTCCTAAATGCAGTCTTGTGTACATCTTCATCTTTAACCTTCAATTGATGATAGTCTGACCTCAAATCGATCTTCGAGAAGTAGCTTGCCCCTTGTAATTGATCGAACAGATCGTCGATCCTGGGCAATGGATACCTATTCTTGATAGTGACCTTAATAAGCTCACGGTAATCGATGCACAGACGCATCGATCCATCCTTTTTCTTGACAAATAGGATTGGCGCTCCCCAAGGAGACGAACTAGGTCTAATAAAAACTTTGGCTAGCAAATCATCTAACTGTGTCCTTAATTCCTTCATCTCTGTTGGTGCCAATCTGTAAGGCGCTCTTGCGACTGGTGCTGCTCCGGGGATGATGTCAATTCTGAATTCTACTTGCCTATCTGGGGGTAAACCAGGTAGTTCTTCAGGAAAAACTTCAGGGTACTCAGAAATGACGGGAATATCTTCGATCTTGGGTTTCTGCTCATCAATAGTTACTTGTGCCATATAAATGACACAACCCTTTTTCAAACATCTTGATGCCTTGAGCATAGACACTTACTTAGGCAGTCCATACTAGGTATCTCCCTGAATGGTAATTGGCTCACCAGACGGAGTCTTGATCACCACTTGGTTCTTATTGCACACTATCTGGGCTTGGTTACGAGATAACCAATCCATGCCTATGACTATGTCAAAACCGGCTAACTTCAAAGGAAGTAGGGACAATGGAAAAGAGTGGTTCCTAATGGATATGAAACATCCATCTAATATGGTTGACGCAGTTTCTAAGGTACCATCAGCTAATTCCACCTCGTATTTCACTCTTAGGGTTTTAACAGGTAAATTCAGCAAATTACAGAACTTATTATCTACAAATGACTTATCAGCTCCTAAATCAAATAGCACTCTTTCATAAACATCATTTATGAGGAAGGTACCTGTGATCACATTGTCGTCCTGGACGGCTTCTCGTGCATCCATTCTGAAGACCCTTGCATTGGTCTTCTTGACCTCTTCCGGTTTCTTGGCGTATTTAGGGCAATTTGTTTTAATGTGCCCTTTCTCATTGCAGTTGTAGCATGTGGCATCTTTAATCTTCTTGCAATCAACAGTCTTGTGCTCTTTGGACTTGCATAACCCACATGCAGATGGTCCTGACTTAGACTTGGACTCAAGTCTGCATTTTCCAAAGTGGCGTTTTTGGCAAGTTTTGCACTTTGGCTTTTCCTCAGCTTGTTGGCTACCCTTGTTGGATCCAGACTTCTTTCTGAAGTCAGTGTTACCTTTATGCTTCTTTTCAGATCTTCGTGAGTTATCATCCTCACGCTTTCTCTTGCCTTCTTCCGAATTCCTGAGCGATCTTAGCTTGACCGCGTCCAAGGCGAGAGACAGAGATAGATCAGCTGTTGATCTAAAAGTAGCAGGTCTCGATGCCTTAACACTAGCCTTAATTTCTAGGGCTAGACCCCCAATGAAGCGAGCAATCCTTTTGGGTTCCGGGGTTACGAGGTACGGAACTAGCCTAGACAGGGTATTGAAACTGGTAAGGTAAGCTTGACAATCTAAATTCTTCATCACCAACAATAAGATATCTGATTCAATTCTTTCAACCTCATGCTGCGGGCAATAGTTCTCCTTAATGAGAGCAACGAACTGATCCCATGACAAATTGTAGAGCGGGATCTTCCCAGCAGCTTGAATGAGAGACTTCCACCATGCTAGTGCCTCTCCTTTGAACGATTGGGATACATACTTCACTACATCCTTCTCAACACAACCGCTGATGTCAACTAATGTGTCCATTTCATCTAACCACGTCATACAATCAATTATCCCTTTCTCCCCACTGAAATCCCGGAGTTTGCAGGAAACAAAGTACTTATAGGTACAGGACTTGGTACGTGGTTTATCATCAAACACTATCCTTTTAGATGGAACACTGTGTTGATTAGATGAATGTCAATCATCATCTTTCTTTGGCTCATCTTTCTTAGAGGGTGGCTTGCTGTGAGCCTCCGAATGAGTCTTAGGCTTGGAATGTGGTGCGGATAGGGTCCTACTTCGAGTCCCGCTAGATTCATTATACTGCCGCTCTATAGCTTTTGTAACAACATTATCTACTAATGCTTGCAGCTCCGCACCGGTCACATGTATCTTAGTATTTTCATGGTTTTCTACCGGATGTCTGTTTCCCTCTTCTGACCTAGTCATGTAGCTTTAATTGCTACATAAAAGAAAATAAGGGCAAGGTTTATTTAGAAACCTAAACAGTACTATCGTTCTTGATGATTTATTAACCATGGTTTTAATAGCCATTTTAGTTAATTTGTTAAATATATAATTATTCAGGATCTTTATCATAATCCTAAATTATAAATTAATAATAGCACAAAAAGGCCTAGTCACGTGGACAAGTTTAATTTACAAGCCTAGATTTTATGGAATCGAGGCATTAAGGTTTGAATCCAAGTTCATTACCTTTTCTTGACAGGGAGTTGTAGGCTACCACTGTCCTTAGTCCCAGAGGACGTTAATTATAGCTCATGGGCACTTCATCCTTAAGGGATGATTATTTTAAATAAGGGAAATTTAGAATATCCCAATTTAAGAATGGCTTATGTGATTTTATCGAATCACATTTTGCCAAGAGTGTTAACATGTTTTCGGATGTTAACAAGGATTGGAATCTTTTGAATAGGTTTTACCATCTTGGCCATGTTTGCAACGACATAAAGGCTAGGTTTAGCTTTAAGATTCTTTTTAATATATAACGCAGAACAATCCTAAATTGAGAGGTTAATATGGATCTGAACCTAATTATGGAACTACCATCTTGGCCCTGTCTTAAGATGACACGTGGCTAGGTCTGCTCCCTTTTTAGATTTTGCCATTTTATTATAATGGTAGATCTTTTAGTAGGAATGTTATTTTATTTATTTCACATTTTATGTTTATGCACATAATTAATAAAATGAAAATCTAAACTAACCATTCCAATAAAAATTTAACAAGTACAATTTTGCCCTAAACGGGACTTCTACTGAAATAACATCCCCACGCAGGGGCTTAAACAAATAAACATATCCACGCAGGGGTCAACAGAAAACATGCCCACGCAGGGGCAGAATACAAAAAGACATACCCTCGCAGGGGTTAAACAAAAAGGCATGCCCACGCAGGGGCTGGATTAAAAATATGGAAAATACAACCAACAATTTAAAGGATTCAATGGTGCTTCTTGTTCTTTCCTTTTATTAAACTTGTCAGTCCCTTAAAGAAGCCTTGTCGTTCCCTGCGATCTCTGTGAACTTCCCGCTCAACTTGATCCAACCTTTGGAGAATTTCCTCCCGTTCTGGCGGGGAAAACCGAGGTATCTGTGGCTGCGGCTGCGGCTGATGTGGCGGTCGAAGAGGCGGCTGTTGTTGGTATCCATAAGCTGGGTATCCAACTCCCCAGGGACCTCCGTAAAGCCCCTCGGGGTTAAGAGCATTGTAGTTCCATGCTGCCAAATATGGGTCGACCTCAGCATAATTGAAGCTAGTGTGAGCCGGCTGCTCAAAGGGATTATACGTCGGTGAGCCAGCGTATTTAGGAATTGGGTTACCAAAACCCAACGGTGGTGACGCGACAGGCGTGGAGTTCACTTCCGGGATGGGGTTTGAAGGTCCCCCCATCTGCTGGTCTTCTTGGAGTGGCGGGTAGTGGCTGCCACTCGATGGTTGCGGGGTGCTGATATACCTTTTTGGCTCAGGAGGCTGTTGCTGAGGTGGTGGTGGTGGCGAGGTAACTGCCACAAAGCGTGAATCCTCAGAAGGATCCTTCTGCTGCTGCTGCTGCTGATAAGGCGATGAATGGTGAGAGGGTGTAAAGTACCACTCATACTGGTTGAACCTCGTTTGGTAGTTGTCTGGACCATGGTAAGGTGATCTATGAAAAGATGACCCATCAGAAATTTTGATGGGATGTGTGGGGGTACCGGTCGGAGGTTCAGTAGGGTCTGTGTCCTCATCCATATCCATGGCATGATCTCCAGAAAAGTGATCTTCCGGTCCCAATGGGTTAACACCCACTGGTTCTTCGAGGTAGTTTTCCGGGTTGAACCGGCTTCGGAAGATATGTGACGGGTTATCAAAGGAGTGACGGGAGTTGGACCTCTAGAGAGGGATAAATGAAGGCTGTGGGTTTTCGGGCTCATTTTCTGAATGGGGTCCAAAAGAGTGAAGGTAAGACGGTGACGAGCTTAACGAGACTAACCGCCTCGCTGGCTGTAGATGTGTCCTCCAGTCCCCCTGGGGACTTGTGCTTATGGTAATGGGTGGAGTTCGCCTTTGGGATGGCCCGGCCTCATGGTCGTGGCCTGCTACCGGTCCCTTTCCTTTTCCCCTAAAGAATCTTGGCGGCATATTTAAACCTGTCAACATAAACACAGATAACAACAAGGAAAAATATAAAAGACAAAAATAAAACAAAATCAGGATTTGTCCTATGTTCTTTGTCTAGACTCGAAAAATTGAGGAATACGCAACTGTGTAACTGAGATTAAACACAAAAGGCTAGTGTTTAATTCACTCAGTGTTGGCTCTGATACCAACCTGTCACACCCCGAATTTCCACGTATTACCGGTGGACCCGGTGGGGAGTATCTTGACGTAGTTGATATCATCATAGTCAAACAACACAAATTATAAATGCACAGCGGGAGAAAAAGATTGATTCATTCCAACTAAATAGATTGTAATATTAAGTATCACAAAGTAGTTGAAACAGATCCACAGGCGGATCAGAATAAAAAGGAAAACTGTTCAACAGACTTCGACATCTAGAGCTTGTGAGACTTGATTATTGATGCCTGGAGTACCCAGCCTATTTCGTATAGTACCTGCACTTAGCCTTTTTGGAAAATACGTCAGTTTACACTGGTAAATACAACTTAACTGACTCATTTTGAATAGAGTTTGAAAATTGATTTGGATGCACTTCGGCAAAAATATCTTTTATAACTTGGGACAATTATTTAAAATAATCTTGTATACAGTTTTACTTATTGTCGTCCATTAGGGCCGGTTTGTAGGGCCGGTCTAGATTAACTGTCCCGCCACAGGTATAATGCCCACAAGGATTATTTCCTTTAAGTGGATTACCAGTTTTTACATAATGCATCTGTCAGGTGTACGCCTACACCCCGTGCTTAGGTCGTGGCCATTTCTTTGAATGATGCCAAGGATATCCGGGACATGGTCATTTAACCCCCAAAGACTATACACCAAATAATACAGAATAAAACGAGTTATGTAAATACATTAATCACAATCTGATTTAAATGGCTACATACCCGACCAAGCGGTATTATTATAATACCGTATCCCAAGCCCGTATAGGGAAAATAAGTTAAGAGTATTTACCTGAGCAATGTATAAATCAAAAACAGCGAGTGCACATAGCTTTTACTGGGCTCCTAATCTGGAACGAAAGTTTTAATAACCTATTAGAATCCTAACGGGTCCTTAAGTAAGCCTAGACTTAGACCAGTTAGTTTTCAAGAGGAATACACGGTTCAAACGCATGATAAAGCGAATACGGGTTTAAAATGTGGTTTTGACCCAAAAATCTTGTGTGCTTGTTTAATATGGGTAACTTAAACACATTCTAGATTTTGAGACAAAAACGATATGGTTTGACCCGTTTCGGCTAATATGTGCAAACTAGTCATAAGTCGATCCGAACGCGAAAAGTGCGTAACGGGTAACTATAAGAGTCATATACAGGTTTCCTAAGTTAATATGCTTTGAAAATTTTGTGACATCAGTAAGATATCTTCTATTATGCCCGAAACAGATTTAAACACAAATTAGGCCCATAGGGGTATTTTGGTCATTTTAAAGGTTATAAAAGAGTTTAAATATAAATCTGAGTTTCGGGTCTGATGTAATCAGTAAAAATACTTAATTTACTATGTTATATCAGTAGGGTATAACCTATATGTGAAATTTATCATTTCTAACCATACTATGCACCGAAGGGGCGTTTTGGTAATTTCACTTAAGCCTAAAAGGTCAAAACTGGAAACCTGAGTTCAAAACTTTTTCTTACTTTTAAAATATAAAAATTTACTGAAAATATCAATAGGCATCAACCCTTATATGTTTGAAATAGTTTTAGTACATACTATGCGTTAAAAACGCTTAAAAAGGCGATTTTAAGCTATTTCCGGGTTTTATAAGAAAAGCTGATATTTTTATTATTCCAGAAGGCTTAAAATACTTTATTTATCATATTGGATCTGTAGAAAAATGTTTGGTATCAAAAGGATTTGTAAAACTCATTTTATAGCCTAAAAGGGCAAAACCGACAATTACCGGATCAAGCTTAGAACTCTATATTATGCTTAGCCTAAAAATAAATAAAAATCTCCAAAAATCCAAAAATATTATTTTATATCAGTGGGTAAAAATTTTGGTATTAAAAATCGGGTTTAGATGTATATGCTAATTACACCGTTTGATTACTAAAAAACTTCTAATTACGCTATTGAGCATAACTCTTAGTCTAGACCTCAAAATGATGTCAAATTTTAGGTACAAGTTTATAAATCAGTAACTAAGGTTTCTACTCATTTACATTTTCAAAATTCATGTTTTAAGGTCATATGGGCATAATAGTCAACATTTAGGCATTTAACGGAAATATGCATATGAGTCGGATAACTAATGAACCAAGTTGTATAATCACAGAGGGTTATAATTACATGAAACCTGGTCCTAATATGGCTCTAAGGCATTTCTAAAACATGCTACATTGGGTCAGAACTGAAAGTCAAAGCAAAAGTCAAATTATGCGACTTTCGGTTCCGAACCGAGCATAAACTGAAAATTGTCGGGTTGAACATGTTTAGACATGTTCTTACATTAATTACCAAGTTATATTAATGATAAAACAGGTTGCATAGCTTCTACATTGCTAATTATGCATTAATTTGATATTAAGCTTCCTGTTGACTTTTTAATATCAAGTTTGACCCGACAATTGACCTAGTTAGAGTGGGAATCAGAGGTTACCCTTTTAAGGGTTTATTACCCACATAATTACCAACTCATAGGTATTTTTAATTCGAGATTTGACTTGACAATTATTAATTAATCTCGAAGTCAAACCTTAATTACGATGGTTTGACTTTTAGCTAAGTAACTAAGCTAAACTGAATTAGGAAGGATTAAGGACACTTACAAGAGTCCTAAGAATGATTAGGGATCCTAAGAAAGTTTGTTGCTGGTCAGAGGAGTTCCAGAAGTAAGCTTGAAGTGAGTTGCAAATGAACAAAGAAATGTTGCAACAAGAGGCCTTCTTATATAGTAACTTTGATGTCACAAGATCACTCCAACTAAGTCTATAAATGTTGCAAGATGTTCCCAGGTGTCCCTATGATGCCAAAAACCAGTTGCCAAGCCCCTGATTTGAATACCACTCATATAAGGCGGTGCAACAGGCTGAACAGGCATCTGTCCATTTTCTGCTGCCAGCGACGGTCTTACGGACCGTAAGAAATAACCCTTGCGGACCGTAAGCACCTCTTACGGACCGTAAGATTTTGGCTTTGCGGTCCGTAACCGACCTTCATCTGAAATGCCCAGTTACCGGCCTTACGGACCGTAAGCCCTTGACTTTGCGGTCCGTATTCGCTTCTTAATTATTATCTTTGTTCAGCTCCGCCACCTTACAGACCGTAAGGTGGTCTCTTTGTGGTCCGTATCCATTCATCAGAAGACAAAAAATTGCAAACTTTGAGGTCTTGACCATGCAACTTTGGAATTTCTGAATCACCTGCTTCCTTTACAGTGTAGGGACCATGTAACCCGACTTTTGCATGGTTTTGCCATGCACTTACACATCTTGGAATCTTGTGGAGAGTCTTGTCATGCATTTGAATAAAATTTAATTCTCTTGAACAAGAATTTTAACTACAAACTTTGTTGTAACATTATTTAGATACCCAAATCTTTATAACTAAATTTATTCATTATAGGAATAACCGGTTCTAAATAGATCAGATGTTTATCATATTGATTTGGGTCTTGGGATTTATAATTTGGTCGCTCAGAGGTGTTTAATAACATGTCGACACTTTTTAAATCCTACCATACATCTTCTAATTTGACTCGGGTTCCTGACACGTTTATCTTACATGACACGTGTCTTTATTCTATTGGGTATGATTTTACGAGGTGTTACAGTTTTGAATAAATTTTGTGAGTGAACAATTGAACTAGCAAACAAGATGGCCTTATATAGGACTTTAAACTTCACAAGATCCTTCCACATAACTCTACAACTGATCTCTGATGAATTCCAGGTGTCCCTGCAGCTGTGCAGTGTTTTCTGCATTTGGCAGGTCTTGATGTGTACGTGGCCCGCGCCAAGGCTATCTCCGGTCACCAATCTTTCAGATATTGCAACTTTGGTCCCTTGTCCCTCTAAACTTGTTTTAACTTGCGTTTATTGCACTTTTAACCCTCAAACTGGACTTTTAAGGGTCTTGAGCCTTTAAACTTTTAACAATAAGCCTTCGGTTAGTTACGAGGTCACCCGAATGGTCTTGAAATGCAATATTCACGCATTTAACCCTTATTACTTGTAATTAACACTTTGATTATTCATATGCGTCGAAACTCCATGAATTAATATCTAATATTCTTGCGGGCAAAAATATAATCGTTACAATGTTTTTGGGCTCGTTAAAAGGCCACTCAGAGGTTACTTTCAACATGTTAACACTTTTAACCCCTATGTTTCATAAGATCCTTATTTTAAGCACAAACGACTTTCCATGTTCGATAAATTTTTCGTTAAAGAATACGAACGTCGTGTGAGGTCAATCAGAGGCACAAGATAGGCATGTTGACACTTTGGATCCCTTTATTCACATATTTACATTGTTTGACAAATTTTAGTCCCTCGAAAATAATTCCTTACATGTTTAAAGTTCATGACAGGTGTCTTCATTATATTGGTCGTGATTTTTCGAGGTGTTACAATTTGCCCAGCTATGGTAACTCAAACTTGTTATGCACTAAAACGTGCATAACTTCCAAACTACACATCCGTTTTACACGATTCTTTTTCCTATATGATCGTAATTTGATTCTCCATCACATGGAGTTAAAATCCGACATCCAGATAAACGATTTTCTAGATTTTAAGCCCTCGGCTTTCTATTTAATTTCTACACATTTGACCCGTTTGTGTTTAAAAGTCACAAACTTGTTTCTAATTAATCATAAATCATACCCCAATGTATTTGACACAAAAATCTTTATCTCGGATTCACAACTTCTGTAAATTATGCGACCAATATCCAAGTTTTGCGTATAATTTGTTTTGACCCGTTTAGAGGATCTTTTATGCATTAATCATCAAACTCGCTCTTCCCTTTTCGCACTTCGCATTTCCATATTTAAATAACTACTTATATTCCACCACAACTATTTTTGTGGTGGATTTAACATATTAAACCCATCAAGGGCGTTTTGGTCATCTTTAGTCCCTCATTTTACGATGAAGGACTTTCACCAATTGTTTAAACAAAATCTTGCTATAAGCTATAAACTTTTTTATGCGTACCTGGCTCGGGTCAACATATAGACCCATTTTATACCTTGTTTATAATAACCGCTACTTCAAAGCGACGCCATTATCCAATTTCTGTTCACTCCTGTGAACATATGACTTGACAATCAAATGTTAGTCGATATTATCAAATGGCGTTATCACCACCATTTGACACGTTTGGCCTATATGACCAAACATTTACATACATAACAAAACATGGTTTTTAATTACCAATTCACACATCCGACCCATTTCGGATTTTACCATTAGATCCCTTTTCTTACGTATTTAACCCATCTTGGCTTACGCCATGGGTATCCTTATAACCTCAACTTACATTTAGTCCACACGAGACTAAATTACCATTTTACCATTTTTCCCTTTACTAGTTACGTTATAAGGTATCCTTAAAGAAAACTTATTAATTCTTAGTCGCTCCATGACTAAATTCCCATTTTGCCCCCTTTTCCATTAACCATGGTTTTTCATAATTTTATATATTCCGATCCGTATCATTTCGTGTCGGAACCATATTTCGGATATAGCTTTTGTCGTATTTACAATCTATGAATAAATACATGTCTTACAAAAAGGGTGAAAGCTTATACTTACCTCGCATCCAAGCCACCCTTTTCTCTTCATACTTGAATCGTTTGACCTGCTTCCTCCACAAGCTTCCATCTAGCTTGTTAAGCTTCAAACTATCATCATAATTCGTAAGAAGGTTAGATTAGTCATTATCAATCACGAATATTCCACCTTATGTATTTTCTATAAAAATTAACATTCGATCTTATTAATGATCAGTTTTACTTTCGAAAGTCAACTGTCCTTTTTTAATGTATGAAATGCACAATTGAGTTCAACGAACTCACTTAGGCATTTCTACGACTATCGATAGGCGCTATTTTTAGGCCACTAATATAACCACATTCATCAACATAGTTTACATACATCATATAATCATCTAATTACATAAAACTTATACTTTCATTACGCGAAATCTTACGGGTTCCATTTATGAGTGAAACCCGTTTCATCATGTTATTAGGCATTCATCCGGTTACCTAATCAAGTCAAGTTCTACATTCAAACTAGTAGATATCATGATTTCAAACATCACATTCATGAATTAAATCACCAATTTCATTTCAACATTCAAAACCCATTTCGAATCATGTATGATCAAGTACTCAAACTTGTAAATCGTTTAAGTATCTCGCTTCAACTATCAATTATGATGATTTCAAGAACAAGTATATCATCATCTTCACTATTTAGTCAAAAACCCACTTCCTAGTTTACTTGTTAATCACTTACAAGTAACTTTACATCAAGTTCTTCATAATTTCATCATAACTAACGAAATTAAACATACATAAACATTCAATTTCAACTTTAGATCATAATCCAACATTCTATTTGCAAGTAAACCTACTTGTCTCAATTTTCAAGTTTAGGTAAATTGGAAAATAATAATCCTATCTTTCTGAAATTGGCCGATAATAATCCCAAGTCAGTTACTAGCCAATAATAATCCGATCTCGTCCAATTTTTTTGTAAAATAGTCTGCCGTTAAAATAAGCTTAACGGAATTAAGTGTTTTCCCGAATTATAAACCGATGTTTTAGGGCTTTTGATTAGAACGAGGATACGAGTATTTTGAGGTAAGTCTTACATCAAAAGTTAAACACCCGAATTGAAGCACAATTTTCGTGGGTTGGGGCAGTATTTTGAAGTAAGTTTTACATTAATCGACTTGTATCCTCGTTCTGATCAAAAGCCCTAAAACATCGGTTTGTAATTCGGAAAAAAACTTAACTTCGTTAAGTTATTTTAACGGCGGACTATTTTACAAAAAAATTGGATGAGGTCAGATTATTATTGGCTAATAACTGACTTGGGATTATTATTATCGGCCAATTTCAGAAAGATGGGATTATTATTTTCCAATTTGCTTCAACTTTAACCAATCTAGGTTTTATGACATACCTTATGATCCCCATGACTAGGTGATCGTTTTTATGTGTTCATGCATTGATTTAGGGCTTGAATCGAGCTTCAATTTGATGATTTTGTACAAGCTAGGGTTTGAGCTCCATGAGAGCTTCTCCTGGTCATCTCCACACACGCACACACACTCTTATGTGTGTGTGTGTTGCGTTATGTTTTTTTTATAATACCATTTTCAAGTTATCCAAATTTGGTCCCTAAAGTTTAGATTTTGTTTAAACCCCCTTATAATACTTACTAGAAATTAACCAATTCTCATAACTAGGTTTAAATGTTCCTAGTTAACTTAGTGGGTTCGGGAAAGTCATAACCCGTTTTATTTCTAGTCCCATTGACTCGGGCTTCTTATAAACTTTATTTCCTAAAAAGCACTCGTTTACTTTTTTATTTAATATTAGTTTTATTTATTTAAATCCTAATATTCACCGGGTTAATTTTTACCACTAACGGTACTTTACCCGTCCTTTAGTACCAACATGGTTTGATTACCAAACCCGTTTTCGGGGTGTTACAATATCTAAAATGTGTAGAAACCCTAGGTCTTCAATTACCGAACCGGGTGTGAACCTTGTTCCAAATTATTGTTTTAACCAAGTAATCAAGTTTTCGTGCAATCGAATGTATTCAAGTTTTAGTAGTTGATATTTGTAACGTACTCGCGCCGTAACGCCCACGGGTCTAATTACTAGTTCTCCTTAAAACATAAATCAAACCAAAAACTAACCACTATTTTCACAATATCCTTCATCACAATAAAATAAAGTAAAATAAAGCAACACTTTTGGTATGATAGTTGATTTGTTATTTGCATTTGGCTTTCTTCCATTCTCTAAAACTCCTTGGTTATACACATTCTTGATTTCACATTCTTGATTTATTGATGAACAACTTGTAATTTCTTTCAAGGCCCCTTTTCTTACGTACATTGCCATCTGATAAATAAAATTTTGTTTAGTATCAAAACCATGGTCGCAAAAGTCGCTAGGCACTCCCTAATCGGATTTGAAAGTACTGGGAAATACTCGCCCTAGGCGGAGATTACTCAGGGAGTAATCAGCCTAGGTGAACAGTACTAAAGTCTCAGTAGGCTAGCTTGTAGCGACTACTACTCGAGGAGTACTTGGATCATAGGCGGGACTTTTACAACCATGATCAAAACTAACAAAAATCACTAATATGTACATAATTCATGGACATTATGATGGAAGATATATTTTAAAACATAGTATCAAACAAATAAAACAATTATCAGAAACAGATACAAGTTGAATAAAAGGAGTCGGACTAGACAAGTTGACTCTAAGATTTCTCATTTATATATAACTAGAATTGATGCAGCCGTTGTAGCGGCTAGAATGAAACCAGGGAAAAGCATAAAAAAACCACAAATTTAAATGACTCATGTGAAGTTAGACGTAAACAAACTCGAACTTATACATGTATTAGTCGAGAGGGTCAAAGAGATATTCTATAGACTTTTTAGAAAGTCGGGAGGGGGGGGGGCAACTTTGAAACTTGAGAGGAAGTGGAAATCCTATTCACAACCAAACGAAGTTTGAATGTGAAAACCAAAAAGATCATTGGTGCTATCCGGTTGGTTAAAAAACAACGTTACGAAAAGTTTGAATGCGCCTAGCGACTTTTGCGACTGTAGCCAGATTAAAACTGAAAAACGTAAAAATACCACAAATTTATAAAAACCGGTTGGTTAAAAAACAACGTTACAAATGGCTTCGTCGAAATGTAGATAAAAATAACTCACGTAACAGAAAATTCATCAAAAATTCAAAATGATAACCTTATTAAAGATAAACTTTAGTGATTGTAATGTAAATCAATTAAAGAAAAAGGAAGAAATAACAAACCTAAAGATGAGGTATGCAAATAAAAATTATCGACTAAAAATGGGTTTAGCTAAGAGAATTTTGTGGTCAAATTAAAAAAGATAGAACTTTGGGGTCAACACAAAAAAGTTACAAAACTAATTGTGGTTAATGAGCTGGTCTATTATATATATAATAATAAGAACACCGTCGGCTCAAAGTACGGACTAGACAAGCTGACAAACATTTCTCCGGTGCGCTTATGGGGAAGGGGCACCTATGTCACACCCTCAAATTACCACCTAGGGAGTGTCCCTGTTAGGCGTGTGACTACTAGTAATGAGCCACCAATTACGTTGAATCACAAGTTTAAAATAAAGTTCCATCGTTTAATAATAATGAAATCCCAAACGTAAGTCATTCAAAACCATAAGTTCAGCGGAAGCGTTAACGTAACATAATGTAAATACTTTCCAAACAACCATAGTAAATAAATGTTTGATAATTAAACCCATCAATGCAACCATGACCACTCACGCCCTCCAGCCAGCAAGTTCCTGTTCCCAAGTACCTAACGACCTGCGAGCATGTAACAAGTGTATCAGACAAAGCTGGCGAGTTCACAGTTTTAGAAAACGTTTGTTACCAGTTGTATGTAAAACAGTTCAATAACCACTGCAAGTAATATTGTTAATATCTCAATTCCGAACAAGACGGCTCCTGAAATACATGACTGCCCTTCCCACGTACTCCTATCTAGTACTGGGCCCCGACTGGGTCATTATTTCACATCCGTCCTATCTAGGAGCGGTGTGAGGGTGCCAAACCTAAGTAGCGTTACCAACTAATACCCGTTACCCTCCAGGTAACATAATAAGGGACTTACAAAAATGATAGGTGAGAATATTAACCAATATACCCGTTTTTACCCAAACCACTGACTGTCCCCAACCACTGGGACGCATGCTCGAATGTAGTGAACTCACCTGAGGTTTGCTCGGTAAGACCAGTTACTTGATCACACTTAGTTAGTTTAAGCCTATGATGTTCACACGTATACAATAATCAGTTTGCATCCAAGTTGATCACGTTGTCACGCACGAAAACTACCATAAAGCATATACAATGTATTATAGGTTCCTTTACTACACAACAGTTAACTATCTAACACAGTCATATTCACCGTTAATATACACATCCATAATGGGCTCGACTTCAAATCACAACCCAACCTATTATGCGATAGCCACAGCCCAACAAGTGTTCGGTCCAAGTGCAAGTGTGTATAAGTAACCCATCGAAGCCCCAAATGTATCGGACCCAACCCAAAAATGACCAGCTACCCCCCCCCCCCCCCACGGCCCAACTCAGACAAGTAGCCCAGTAACTCCAAAATTAGTTTATAATTTATCTTTGGTTTTCTTTTGTGTACTAAAATTACATTATGCTTGCTACCCAAACCCAAACCCAAACCCAAACCCAAACCCAAACCCAAGAAAAGAGCCGCCATTTTCACAGCCCTCCATTTCCCAATCCAACACATCATTTCATCATTTATTATTGCACATGATATGTTTATTGACAATGCTATGTAAATATGCTTGATCAGATTTCATATGGCCACATAACTTCAATTACATTGGACCAATAGTACCACTAATATAACAATTCCCTAGAATTTTTATGTGATAACCATTATTTCTTTTATCAACAATCAACAATCATCAGAACCATCACATCCATCAATACAACACAACATCGACTAACCTTTATTACAGTTAACATCATTCACCTCTCTTCTAGCATTTTTTGTGTGTGTACAGGATCTTTATCATATGTGTGACCCAAAACAATTTAAATACTAAGGTGATACTCAACACGTCTCAAAACATACCAACACCCCTACTAATCGGTTATCATACCACTGTATTCTTAACCCATATCGCACACAAAGATCATATCATCACATAACCATTTTAGTTACACACCGATTAACATACCAAAATCTTATAGTTATCAGGTTTTAACATCAATAATCAGTACCAACATTTAACGGACCATCAAGAGTTCTAACCTAGTGAACAGCTTGCAACAAAACATAATACCCATACATATGATTAGTATATTCAGCATATAACCAACAACAACTAAACATTCACTACCACACAAACATGTAATTTAATAAGTGAGTATTACTAACTGGGAGTCTGATTAATCAAGATGTAAACACGAACAGGGCAGGGGGGGGGGGGTCTTGCTACTTCCGTCGATGACCTTTTTGAGAACAATAGGGTTTGCAAAAACGGTTGTGTGCTCTTAAAATTATTGTACGTAACTAATAGATAGAAAAGGTGGGCTCAGTTTGGGCTTGTGGTAACATAAGGGCCATATACACTATTAAATGAGCATAAGGTGACCGGCCCAAGTTCCTATTATGATCTGATATATGTACGACTTCAAAAGGGTTGTGTAACTTTATCTCATGCACTCACATAAACAATTAAGTAGGAAATCAAGTATGTTCACTAAAATCACACAATGAATACACGTAACAGTACCAGTTTAAAGATCATGGAATTAGGTAACAATAATCACGAAAGCATAAAAGTTTGGGTTGTCACATCATCCCCAACTTGAAAGAAATTTCGTCCCGAAATTTGACGAGTAATCCAAAACAACAAGATGTTAACTCAGGATGACTGTGAATTTTCCGCGGGTACCACATCATCCCTAACTTGAAAGGGAATTTCGTCCCGAAATTCGCCAATGACATCAAAAGTTGATACAACCGCTTGAACAACTGAGGATACTAGAGCTCATTTCGATCATTGCGTTCCCACGTGAACTCTGGTCCACGTCTTGAGTTCCACCGAACTCTCACGATTGGAATTCGACTATGCTAATGAATCTTAACGTCATGGTCCATGATTTCAGTAGATTCTTCAACCACTGCAACTGGTCATTAACCTCAGACTCTAATAAGGGTATCGCAAAGCTTTTCATCGGACAAACACTCCTTTAGATTCGAGGCATAAATGACATCGTGATCGTCACCCGATTCGTCAGGTAACTCGAGTTTGTGAGCCATGTCACCGATTTGTACCCAGAAATCCAAATGTCCCAACGTATCGTAAACTAAGCTTGCCACGTTGTCCATGGTGTACTGCACCCTCCCAGGGTGAGACTTTCGATTATGATGCGTTCGCCTACAGTGAACTCCCAGTGTTTCCTAAACTTATCAGCTTTCCTGACGGTTACGCGTTGCCGCCAAACGATTTCCGATCTAAACAATCTTCCCAAGAGCTTCGAGGACCATTATCTAACAAGGAGGTTAGCATTACTGTCCATGCACTGCCTCAAACAAAGCTGTCTAAATACTAAAACGATGACTGCTGCAGTAGAACTCAACCAAAGGTAAACGTCCTTCTAACTCTTACTAAAGTCAATCACACATGCTCGCAACATGTCCTCGGGTGTCAGGATGGTTCGTTTACTCACACTGCTTGCCCCACGGTGATAAGCAATGCTCATGTCCAGACGTGAGTCGAGGGTGTTGTGTTTTGCTGGTCGTAAATCAGGTATAGTTCAAAATCGAAGGTATCAGGGGTTGGCACCCCGTGCCTAAAAGCCGCCTCTCACAGAGGAATATTCACAAGCTGTGTCGACTCGTCAGTGTCCTTGATTGCGATAAAGTGTGCTAGTTACGCGAGACAATCAACGATCACCTAGGTGATATTGTTTCCGTTCTGAGTTTTTGGTAAACCAGTGACAAACTCCATGGCCGTCTGTTCCAACCTCCAAATAGGGGTCTCTGATTACTGACACGAACCAGAAGGTTTCTAATGTTCCACCTTGACTTTCGCACAAGTCAAACGTCATTCACATACATAGCTAGGTGGGCCTTCATGCCCGATCACCAGTGTAAGATTCATAGATCCTAATATCTCTCATCAAGACTCAGACGACGAAAATATCGAGGTCGGTGTGCTTTGCTCAACACGAGTTCCCTACAGTTTCCATATAACAAGGTCCACATTCATTCCATGAGGTAGCGCATATCGTCCGACCTACCAAAGGTTGCTTCTCCATGCCCCGCATGGGTCCGACTTGAAGGCTCGCTTCTTTCAGTTCTGCAGTTTGAACAAGCGAGTCTGATCAGGTAGGTTAGAGTCGATAGTGAGTCGCAAAGATCGTGCACATTCGAGTTTCACAGTCATAATCATTCAGTAGTTCCATCCAGCGATGCCATTACCTAATTTAGCTCTTTCGAAGCCAGAGTACACGGGAGGCCCTTGTGATCGGTCTAAATAACGCATCTGGCATCGTCCAAGTAATGCCTCCATCTAAAATCCCAAGACCACGGTTTTCACCGCCGGTTGTGTGTCGTGCAGTTCCTCTTTGTAACTCCACCACGTAAGTCATCACTCTCTCGCGTTGCGTCGACGTGTAACTGGGACTCTGATTCGAACCATAATGATATACCACTGAATCACCCGCACCCTCGGTTAGGGACGGTGCTTCAGCGCATTGCAGAGTTGGGATTCGAAAGCTGAAAGGACATCCTCCTGTCCTGCCTTTCACGAACACAACACCCGGCTGTGGTAAAGAGATTTAAGTTGCGCGACCTCCGAAAATCCTGCGATTAATCTGCGATAGCATCAAGCGTGACCAAGAAATTGCTGTATCCTCAAACGAGTCTTAGCGAGATTCACGTGCATTCCCACTTTGTTGATTATATGACCCAAAAAGGTTACCTCTCGAATTCAAAAGTTACATTTATTAAGACTTCGCGCGGTGTGGATCCTCCCTCAGGAGCTCTCAAATAAGATACAAAGCTGTCCATGATGCTCTTTTCTCCTGAAAAGGATTCAAAACGTCACCCAATAGCATGGTCGGTTCACATGGCCCATAAAGCTGCTGGTGTGATAATTACTCCAATGGTCAGGGAATACAAAGTCGTATGGCCGAATTCCGTCTGATAACCCGCTTTAAGAACGTTCTCCCCTTGGACTTCCATCTGATAATAGTTCGCCCGTAAATCAATTCTCGAATGAAAGCTCGTCCCTTGCAACTAGTCGACAGGTTGTCACTACATGGTCGAGGCAAACGGTTCTCAACTGCCGCGTTGATGAGTTCTCGATAATCAGTATCCACACAAAAAGTCATATCCTCACAGATGTAACTGGGGCTTCCCAAAGCGGAAACTAGGTCCGACAAAACTCTTGTCCAACAGTTCTCGTAGTAGCTTATATACGAGTATTCGGAGCTGCCTCTGGCGTGAGATCAACTGGGATTCCTCGAATGGTACACTGAGATGAGTCACCACAATTAGTGGATCCTCAATCCTATTTTCCTTAGCCTTATCATCAGAAACGGTTGCTAATATAGCGGGGTCATTCCTCCGTACACGCTTCTGGGCCTTTATAGCCAAATTGGCGCTAACCCTTGCACCAGTCTAACGCTTTAGAACAAATAACAATTCATCACACAAAATTTTCTCCCCACTGGGTACATTCGCGTGAGTTCTGGATAATCAGTCCACACTAACTACTGCATTGTAGCCATCAAGGATAGTAGAAAGAAGATCGGTGTCGAATACCTGTCCCACAAGGTAGAGTTTGCATCCCAACTAACATATGCGGTTTCATCTGACTTTCCATCAGCCGATTCTACAGCAGGTTCGGTTTCAAAAAGCATCAGGGTTAAGCAAAACAGTGACGAAGCGATTAGTTACTAAGAACGTGTAGGCCACCATGTTGCTATAATCCTGACGTCGCCCATGCCAATCCTAAATGTCCTTCACGAGTACCATATCCAGTGTTATTGCTACTACTACTAGAATTCCCGAAACTGTCATTGCTCCTTGGGTTGTTGGCGTCTTGCCTTAACATCGGCCATTCCCTGTTGAAGCCACCATCATTTCTATACCGAAGGTCATGATTTGCGAGTACCTTGCTGTCATCGTGACTGTTGCTTCTAATGCTGTTGCTCGAAATGGAGTCCTGCGATCTTTCACCAACAATGTCCATCTCTTCACATTCCGTGCCACGTTCCAAGGCGCTGCTCATTGTGCTGGCAGTTACACATTCCACATCATGGTCAATTGTCATCGTTTATGTCCCGATTGATTCGTAAAAGTCGACTCCCATAAGTTGTTGTCTAGGGTTAAAGATTCAATTGGAGTCAAATTGCCGATGTTCGTTGCTGGAAATCGAGTTCGTCCAAATACTGAGGTCGGTAAAGTACTACACCCATCCTCTTGCCCATCAATGTTGCAAGTTGTTTGAGTAATACGTGGTATGTTGCGAGAGTGTTGCAGAAGTGATCACACTTCGAAGCCTAAGACGTCAAAACATAGAGTTCTAGCAAACGAAGAGAAGCGAGAAAGGTATAGACCTACTCAAGTACGTTCATGCAAGCACCTAACATTCTACACGTCTCGCTAGGCGTTCAGATGTATGCTCAAGTAATACTCGATAGTATCAAGATTTGTTGGGGCTCAGAAAGGAGTGAAAAGATCATGTTCAAGTAAGAGACAATCACTGTTATGACTCCTATAGACTGTTGTGTTTCACATCAATCAAATAACGGAACGGAACCCCCTTTTTTTTCACTTGTTAAGCCTCACTGGGACTCGCATGCACCCCACATTGTTATTATGTGTGCACCCACAATAACACTGTGATTTGCATGCTCATCTCAGTTCCTCTTAACTCATGTCAAATGGTTCCTCCAACTCGAGTGGCAATCAAAGAGCATCACGTAACGTGAGTCATGAATGTTTAGGGAAATACCACCCTATCTAACACATAACAGAGGCAGGTGATACATGAATTCATACTATTGTGCTAGACGTGCAATCTCATGCAATATCATATGTAAGTGTTCACTAGTTATGCAGTACAATAAGTATACGAGAGACGAACCTTGCAGTCTGGAGCTGAGTGTCATGGTCGTATTCAGAACTTGTTCGGTTATAGTCTGGTTTTATAAAAACATTTTTAAACCAAGTTCACTATAACCAGTGGCTCTGATACCAAACTGTCACACCCTCAAATTACCACCTAGGGAGTGTCCCTGTTAGGCGTGTGACTACTAGTAATGAGCCACCAATTACGTTGAATCACAAGTTTAGAATAAAGTTCCATGGTTTAATAATAATGAAATCCCAAACGTAAGTCATTCAAAACCATAAGTTCAGCGGAAGCGTTAACGTAACATAATGTAAATACTTTCCAAACATCCATAGTAAATAAATGTTTGATAATTAAACCCATCAATGCAACCATGACCACTCACGCCCTCCAGCCAGCAAGTTCCTATTCCCAAGTACCTAACGACCTGCGAGCATGTAACAAGTGTATCAGACAAAGCTGGCGAGTTCACAGTTTTAGAAAACGTTTGTTACCAGTTGTATGTAAAACAGTTCAATAACCACTGCAAGTAATATTGTTAATATCTCAATTCCGAACAAGACGACTCCTGAAATACATGACTGCCCTTCCCACGTACTCCTATCTAGTACTGGGCCCCGACTGGGTCATTAGTTCACATCCGTCCTATCTAGGAGCAGTGTGAGGGTGCCAAACCTAAGTAGCGCTACCAACTAATACCCGTTACCCTCCAGGTAACATAATAAGGGACTTACAAAAATGATAGGTGAGAATATTAACCAATATACCCGTTTTTACCCAAACCACTGACTGTCCCCCAACCACTGGGACGCATGCTCGAATGTAGTGAACTCACCTGAGGTTTGCTCGGTAAGACCAGTTACTTGATCACACTTAGTTAGTTTAAGCCTATGATGTTCACACGTATACAATAATCAGTTTGCATCCAAGTTGATCACGTTGTCACGCACGAAAACTACCATAAAGCATATACAATGTATTATAGGTTCCTTTACTACACATTAGTTAACTATCTAACACAGTCATATTCACCGTTAATATACACATCCATAATGGGCTCGACTTCAAATCACAACCCAACCTATTATGCGATAGCCACAGCCCAACAAGTGTTCGGTCCAAGTGCAAGTGTGTATAAGTAACCCATCGAAGCCCCAAATGTATCGGACCCAACCCAAAAATGACCAGCTACCCCCCCCCCCCCCCCCCCCCCCCACGGCCCAACTCAGACAAGTAGCCCAGTAACTCCAAAATTAGTTTATAATTTATCTTTGGTTTTCTTTTATGTACTAAAATTACATTATGCTTGCTACCCAAACCCAAACCCAAACCCAAGAAAATAGCCGCCATTTTCACAGCCCTCCATTTCCCAATCCAACACATCATTTCATCATTTATTATTGCACATGATATGTTTATTGACAATGCTATGTAAATATGCTTGATCAGATTTCATATGGCCACATAACTTCAATTACATTGGACCAATAGTACCACTAATATAACAATTCCCTAGAATTTTTATGTGATAACCATTATTTCTTTTATCAACAATCAACAATCGTCAGAACCATCACATCCATCAATACAACACAACATCGACTAACCTGTATTACAGTTAACATCATTCACCTCTCTTCTAGCATTTTTTGTGTGTGTACAGGATCTTTATCATATGTGTGACCCAAAACAATTTAAATACTAAGGTGATACTCAACACGTCTCAAAACATACCAACACCCCTACTAATCGGTTATCATACCACTGTATTCTTAACCCATATCGCACACAAAGATCATATCATCACATAACCATTTTAGTTACACACCGATTAACAGACCAAAATCTTATAGTTATCAGGTTTTAACATCAATAATCAGTACCAACATTTAACGGACCATCAAGAGTTCTAACCTAGTGAACAGCTTGCAACAAAACATAATACCCATACATATGATTAGTATATTCAGCATATAACCAACAACAACTAAACATTCACTACCACACAAACATGTAATTTAATAAGTGAGTATTACTAACCGGGAGTCTGATTAATCAAGATGTAAACACGAACAGGGCAGGGGGGGTCTTGCTACTGCCGTCGATGACCTTTTTGAGAACAATAGGGTTTGCAAAAACGGTTGTGTGCTCTTAAAATTATTGTACGTAACTAATAGATAGAAAAGGTGGGCTCAGTTTGGGCTTGTGGTAACATAAGGGCCATATACACTATTAAATGAGCATAAGGTGACCGGCCCAAGTTCCTATTATGATCTGATATATGTACGACTTCAAAAGGGTTGTGTAACTTTATCTCATACACTCACATAAACAATTAAGTAGGAAATCAAGTATGTTCACTAAAATCACACAATGAATACACGTAACAGTACCAGTTTAAAGATCATGGAATTAGGTAACAATAATCACGAAAGCATAAAAGTTTTGGTTGTCACAACCTATGTGTACAATCCTTGCCTTCACCAATCAACCGGCACCATGTTAAACTTTTTACAAAGTACCCTTGCATTACAAAACACTGGCGGCGTCCTACCCTTGTGCTATGAAGTACCCTTGGACCATAGATCTCACTATTTTACCCCACCCAACAATCACACATATACCATTCAAGAGATAGACCCTACCCTCAAACCCCTTCTCTCCTAACCCTAACGGGTAGATGTACTCATGGAACGTACCCTTACCCCTTACTCTTGGGGGGTGGCGGCGGTGTAGTAAGGGTTGGAACCCTTGCACCTTTATCCTTGAGGTGCCCTGGCCTCCCTTACGTCGAAAACTTATTAGTCATAATCAAGTAATGTTGCAAATTGGACAAAAATAAAGCGGCATTTATTGTGTTGCCACAAAGTTGTAGTTTTTCTACAGTCACCACACTCATTATATATATTTTATGTATATTTTTAGCCCCCATTTTACACTTTAGTCAAGTTTTAAATTTATAAAACACGATATTTTACCTACACCAAACACACATATGGGCAAGTGCACCCATCATGAGCGTAGTATAGTGTTGGTAAGATACCGAGGTCGTCCAAGGACACAAGAGCTTTTAATACCGGTTTATCCTCGACGTCTAATCAAATCAAAAATTTAGAAAAAGGTTTTAAACTAGAAAATAAAAACTAAAATGCTGAAATATAAAAATAAAAACAGATAGACAAGATGAATCACTTGGATCCGACTCGCATTTAGTGTAACCTTTGATTATTTTCGCACTTTTTCACTTTTCAAGAAATTATCTCTGATATAGTAGTAGGCCCCTCTTTTGAAGGTGACGTTACCCTCAACCCAGTAGTTTGAGTCAGCAAGGATACAATCCTAAAGGGTTGAATTATTGAAAGATAATTAATTAAGTTATTAATTCATAATGTGGTAGGCCCCTCTTTTGAAGGTGACGTTACCCTCGGCTAAGTAGTTTGAGACAGCAGGGATACAATCCTAAATAGCCGGGTTAAAGTTTTAATAGTAGTTTACATATGAGGGGGTCAAGGAGTTCGGACCCCCGCCATCCAATACCAGTGGGTATTGAAAGAGGTCCTACTAAAGTTGACCCAGGTCCTTGCAGGATCTATACACTGAACAAGGCAAGACTCTTACCAAACCATTCCCTTAACCCCCGACCTGGTAGCCAACATATCTCCATATAGACCGGGGAGATATGAATGGTGAAAATCTTTTATTTTATATAGACAGTAAAATAATGCCAAGACACCACGGACAAATGATAAGGAGGATTCACCTTCAACATAAGAAACTAGTTATTAAAGTCATTAATACATAACCAAATAAAAAGTCCGAAAAGAATAAAAATAAAAAGTATTACACTAAACACTTGTCTTCACCAAGTGATATAAGAGACTTAGGCAAACATGGCCTTTGATTGTCAAGAACTCTTCCGATCAATCTTGGATCCCGAGACTACTCACAGACTCTATGATGGATGATGGATGATGGTGGTGGATGTGGGTTGTGATGGTGGTGGTGGGTGGATGAAGTGTGAGAGAGGTGGTTTGCCAAGGGATGGTTTGTAATTGAGCCAAGCACCCCAATTTATTGCTGCACAGAAGCCCGGACACGGCCCCGTGTCCATTGGGCACGGCCCCGTGTCCACCCGTCTTCTCTTTCTTCATTAAATGCAGTTTGTCTGCATTAGTTGACCACGCCCCCGTGTCCGCTGGGCACAACCCCGTGTGCAGAAGCGTATCTGTACTATCAAGATTTGCCTAGATTCTGAGAATCTTTGCGTTGACCACAGCCCCGTGTCTGCTGGGCACGCCCCCGTGGTGGGTAGCTTTGTCTTTTCTGCATACACTTGGCCACGCCCCCGTTCTCATTGAGCACGGGGAGTGTTCAACCTTCTGTTCTCTCGTTCTTGCTTGGGGAGATGCTGTCGAGGGGTCAGGCATGCCACATTTATTCCTTTTCTTGTATTTATGTTAGATTTGGCTGCATTTTTGCTTCTTTTGTCCATTTGAGCTCATTTAATCCTGAAAATACAAAAGGAAGACAAAAACATACTTTTTCCAACATTAGTACTAAAAAAATGTTAGTTTTATGCCACATTTGATGTAATTTATATGTTGCATTTTGTTCACTTCAAATACCTCCACACTTGAATCTTTGCTTGTCCTCGCAAAATCTTTATAATGTGGCTTTACACTCCCAAATGGAATGGGTAGAAGAGAAGGTTTTTGGGCTTTTCATAGAGTGTCGGGATTCCAAGATTCTTTATTAGGTTTTATTTTTATATTATCTACAATCCTATTCGTCATGATTTATTAAAACATTACATAAGATAAATTACTTATTAGGGCATAACATGCCTCTTTAAAATTCCATTTATATACAAGTTCACATACCTCACGAGGGATCACTCAACACTCGGCCGAAGATGTATTTTTGTGAAACACTCGAGAGCGGCATGGAACTTACTTCTACCACAAGCTTGCCAAGCAATCAATCCTCCTCCTTTTTAACTATACACCTTTGTAAATATCAAGAGGACTTTTGGAGGAAGGGTTAGGCTTGGGTTAAAGGTAGGTGGTTTGGTTAGTGGTTAGTAGAAAAGGGCGAAAGGCGTAAAAAGCGTCGATTTTCGTAGAACTTTTTGTTTTTGTGACTTTTTATTCAAACGAAGCATTTTCAAACAAAGTTTCTTTTGAGTAACTTGTTTGTTTATTACTAGACTTCATTTTTTTTATAAGGAATGTCACATGAAGACCGAGTTTTTTTTTTTGATAAGGAAGTCAGAAGAAAACCGAGCTTTGTTACTAAAATAAAGGGTTGAAAATAAAAAAAAAGGGGTTTTGGTGGGTAAAAAGGGCGTTTGTTTTGGGTTAAGAAATGAAAAGGTTTAGGCTCAAAGGGGTTAACTAGGGGGATTTTGGGTAGGTGGTAAAAAAAAATGGTGTAGAAATAAAAAGGGTTAATCCTAATGCCTCCATCATTTACTTACTCGGGTTTAAGTTGGTAAGGATCGGGAATGTATCATCATGGCAAGTTCTAGAGTCGTAAGAACCAAGTGGCTATTCACACAAGAAACGAAAAAGAGTAAACTTCCGTTTTGCTCCCTGTGGTTTGGTCACTTTAACGGTTTTGCCCCAAACCTTTAAAAATAGCCATTTTACTCCCTGATGTTATGGTTTTGTAGCCAGTTTGCTCCCTGTGGGGAGCAAAATGGAAAAACAAACAATTTGGATGGAGTTAGAGGCGGGGAGCAAACTGGCAAAAAAACCAAAACATCAGGGAGTAAAATGGCTATTTTTAAAGGTTTGGAGCAAAACCGTTAAAGTGACCAAACCACAGGGAGCAAAACGGAAGTTTACTCAACGAAAAATGAGCATTTAGTTTAAAGATGTGTATTTGTATGCTCAATAAAGGCTCAAAACTCACTTTTTGTGGGAATGGGTTTTTATGTGATCAAGTATATATAATCAAATTTTAACTAGATTTGTCATGCCTTTTCATAATTTTCTTATGTTGGTTCTTTTTATCACGACGCTATCGGTTGTAAATTTGTAAAAATATCACCTTTTTAGAACTTGTAATTCCCAAATTAAACCAAGACAAGTAAAAAAATGAAAAGATTTTGAAAAAATTTGGGGTGATTAGCGGTTCCAATAGAGTTTTGTGTAAGGCTTGTAATTAGGACTTGCAAAATTCAAGGTTTTAGCATCCCCCCACACTTAAATTACACATTGTCCTCAATGTGTCCGAAAAATTAGTTTTTAGGTTGATTGAATGTGTAAAAGTGTGTTTAAAAACAATTTTTTATGTTACTGGGCGTCTGGACACGGGCCCGTGGTATCCGGGCACAGCCCCGTGTTCAGGTTGCCAGTAACATAAATTATTAAAAAGAAACAGACGCCTGGGCACGGGGGCGTGTTCAGCGAACATGCCCCGTGTTCAGTTACCTGAACTAGGCGATCCTCTGCAGATGGTTCAGCACGAGGCCGTGTTGGCTGGACACGGCCCGTGCCGAACTTGCTGTAATGAAGAAATTTTTTTTGTAGCAGGCTCTGTTTTTGTGCATGGGGTGCTGGTTTAAGTTTCCCTTGGTATCCTTCACCATCCCGAGTGTGTTTTATCCATTACAACATCATCCAAGCACTAATTTAATTAAACCATCATTTCATTAAAACTAACACATTACATAGGTCCTAAAAATTTAAAAACAAAGCAGAAAAATAAAAACTAAAAGTCCTAAGATAGATAGGTCAAGTGATAGATAAAATCATCCAAGGGAGTTTTACTTTTACGATAGGAATCAAAATTTTGGAAATGGCTTTCCGGTCTTTAAAGGCTTTGTAGAACTCCAAACCGAGGGGTATTCCCTAGATGTTGTTAAAGCCATTCTTCTATCTCTCTTGGGAGGAAGAAGGCGGGCTCCTTTTCCTCAACACCTTACGGAGGGGAAGTGACACCAACCGGAACCCCTTGTAGTATGTCTCGAGGGGGCTCAGGGTGTATGGTGTACCATTCGGCCGGCATGATGACTTCCAGTACCACATTCCATGCCCTTTGGGTGATAATCGGTACCAAAGGAGGAGAAGCGAGAATGTTCAACCATTGGTGCAAAAGGTTGACCTCTCGAAGATATCCCTCTAGTCCCACCGTTAAATGATTGATACGATCGTCCAATGCTTCTTCCACTCCCGTCATCTCATCAGTGGCCTCTCTTAAAGCGTAGACGTAGTTTACAAGAGAATCTTCAACCGTTGATAACCTTCTCCCTTGTCGGTTGTTCCTGGAGTGCGATGAAGATGTTCCGCTAGTTCTGCTCACCATTCTAAGAAAACAGACCGAAAAGAGTTCAATTTTATTGGAACAGTACCTCGGACACGGCCCCGTGTTCAGATGTCTGCAGATTTTTGGAACAAGGAATCTTGGAGTTTTAAATTATTTTCATGATTTTTAAAGCAATTTTAAGCATAAATAACTTAAAACACTGTTGTAGAACTTATTTTTAACAAGATTCCTTGAGGAAAAATCTAACAAACATCACCATAAAGCTTGGAATCATGGTGATTTCAAGCTCTAATGGAGGTATTAAGGAAAAATTGAAGAAGAAGGCAAAGGATAAAAGTGGGAAAGAAAAGATGGTTGTTGAGAACCATCTTTAGAATATACCTAGGATGGTATGTGTGAAGATCCCATCAAAATCTTTGTCTTTGGAGTGGTCCAAATGTGCAGGAATCCTGGCTGCATTTATAGAAAACAACAGCATGCTGCACACGGCCCCGTGTCGGCTGGACACGGCCCCGTGTGCAGGCAAGATCTGACACATTTTGTCCGTATTCTGACAAAAATTCAGACGAGAATCTTTTGGTGAACACGTGGGCGTGCTGACCTGGACACGGCCCCGTGTCTAAAGGCTGTTTATGAAGTTTCGTCTATTTCTAAGGAATTTATCCGGATCGGGCGGTTCCTTACTGGACGAAACAACCCTGAAGTGCCTGAGATACCTTAATTGCTCAAGATTTAGACGAGAACGCAAGAGGTTTTCGGTGAGGGTGATTCCTATGCTAAATGTAGGTGGACAAGTCCAACCCTTTCCCGGGCTCTCGTTAAAGAAGGTGTATGCCGAATCGCTCAGGTCTATGTATGCATCGAACGAAGTCGATGGGGAGTCCTTCAAGGCACAATCGGCACAGGGACGACTATCGCTCAAGTCTTCGCCTGAGCTAGAGGTGATATCGGGAGCAACGAAGTTGTTTTGATTCGAATGCGTTCCCAATAATTCTTCTTGGGTATTATCTTGAGTTGAATTAATGAAATCCATCTTAAGTTCTTTTACCCAATTAAGAATTAGATCTTCCAATTGAAATAGTTCATCAAGAAGCATTTCTCATAGAAGATTCGATTGAGAGCATTCGAGGGAGAGATAGGGATTATTTTTACTTTCGCCCCTCTTAAGGCTACAGGAAAACAATGGGTCTATATAGTGGGGCTTATAATTTAGAAAATAACATTCTAAATCTTTATGATTGCCACCACATATTTGACACCACGTACCATAATAGGGCCGATAGTAAAAAAAATTAGTATCACTCATGGTTGTGTCAGATATTACCAACCGTCGGGATCTTACGGTTCTGTTTTCAGTAGCTGAAACTTGGGCACGGGGCGTGTTGAGCAGGCACGGCCCCGTGTTCAGCTACTGTCTGACTTAAAACAGGATTGCCTGTTCCAAAGATTGGGCACGGGGCGTGTTCAGCGGGCACGACCCGTGCTGAGTTCTGCAGAAGCTGAAAATCTAAGAAAAATCCAAAAAAAACAGAAAAATAAGAAAAAAACAATTAGGCCGTTGATTCCTAACTTTCTTAAAATCCTTGTGTCCCCGGCAACGGCGCCAAAAACTTGATGTGCGATCGCTGGTATATATTTTTATGTATATTTTTAGCCCTTTTTACACTTTAGTCAAGTTTTAAATTTATAAAACACGATAGTTTACTAACACCAAACACACATATGGGCAAGTGAACCCCCGTGTCCACTGGGCACGACCCCGTGTGCAGAAGCGTATCTGTACTCTCAAGATTTGCCTAGATTCTGAGAATCTTTGCGTTGACCACGGCCCCGTGTCCGCTGGGCACTCCCCCGTGGTGGGTGATAGAAGCTTCTATAGCTTTGTCTTTTCTGCATACACTTGGCCACGCCCCCGTTCTCATTGAGCACGGGGCGTGTTCAGCCTTCTGTTCTCTCGTTCTTGCTTGGGGAGATGCTGTCGAGGGGTCAGGCATGCCACATTTATTCCTTTTCTTGTATTTATGTTAGATTTGGCTGCATTTTTGCTTCTTTTGCCCATTGAGCTCATTTAATCCTGAAAATACAAAAGGAAGACAAAAACATACTTTTTCCAACATTAGTACTAAAAAAGGGTTAGTTTTATGCCACATTTGATGTAATTTATATGTTGCATTTTGTGGACATCATATATATATATATATAGAGAGAGAGAAACGGGACCGGGAGAAAACACTCAAAAGTGTGAGAACGCATCCTGTCCCAACACGTGTCCCGCGGCATAGAGAAGGGCAGAGGGGCTTTTTTGTCTTTTCATTCTTCTTTTATTTTCACAACGCGGTATAATATTTTCTGGCGTCTAAGTTTTTTTTGGCGTTAATTGTATTTATTAAACTTTTTGGCGTTGAATTAATTGTTTTTATGTCACATATATAATTTTTTGACGTTATATCGTTTTCTGGTTGTTTTTTTTTTTTGGTTTTTGTGGCGTTTTGTATAATAATTCACTACGAGTCACTAATATTTTCTTAAGATTACAATAAGACCAATTTTTTTTTGGCGTTTAATACCCTTTAAAAGGTTTTTTGCTTGCAGTTGTTCTCCTAGTTTTCATACTACTAGCGTTTTGGTGTTTCTAGTTTTTGGCATTTTATATAATAATGTATTTTATTTATAGAGAATTAGATAACAAAACAACATATAACTTGATATCAAAACAATATAAAATGAAAACAAAAATAAAAAAAAATGGTAATCTAATTTCTCTTCCGAATCTTCACTGTCATCAGCCTCTATCTTCTTGAATTTGTTTTGGCGTTTTGAACTTTTTTTAATACTTTAGCTGGATGCCAACTTTCCTACATAAACCCCGTCTTTTTCAGAAGAAGCTGCTTAGTGGCATCCTGTGTTTTGGTGTAATATTCTTGTTTGGTGGCATGTCATTGAAGATCAACTCTTGCTTGATGCTATTTGTAATAATGGTGTCCAAAATAGCATTTTACACTTGTGTTGATCCCTTTATTCCATGCCGATATTCATCAAGAACAAAGATCACATGATGGCATATCACTGTCATCAGTCTCTTTTTCTTGAATATTTGTCCATCTCATTCAGCAAAATATTATTGAGATAACCCCCGCAGAAGAAGAATCTATTTCAGTGAAAGCTTTGCCATCTGTGGCGTTTTAAAGTGAGTGGGTTCTAGAGGATATGGCGACTTTGTCTTTTCTGGTTGTGATTAATTTTCATTGTGTATAGACCCCTCTCTTATTGGAGTTTTCTGGCGCGTAGTTTAGGCGGGACTTTTTATTGTAATAAATGATAGTAATAAAGTAATTGTCTTTTCAGTTACAGTTTTTGTATTTACTGTGTTGATCAGTTTTTATCAGTTTTATAGGTTATAGACGTCCCATCTTCTAACTTTGGCGTTTTTTTTAAATGGCGTTATGCAGACCAACATGACAAAATACAATAACGGAGTAAATAAAATATTAAGCAGGAAAAATATTTTTTGTTATTTTTGGCGTTTTGTTAGGGTTAACCATTTTTAGTATTTTTTTTTTGGCGTTTTGCTAATAAAGATAGAAATATATCGTTTAATTATCTTAAAAAAAGAAGATTACATAGAAGAAAAAAAAAAGAGGAAAAAAATCAAAATCCTTCGTCAGAAGGTACTTTATCTGAATAATATCCATCACTAGCGTCATCTTCTTCCTCCTCGGAGTCTTCATCTGGATCTTCATCCATGTCATCACATTCACCTTCATCAGCTTCTTGTTCCTGAAGATTCTGAAGCCTCCACCTGAACATGTCTTGCATTAACTCCAATTTTGAGTTTATTTATGTGTTGGTACAAGTGGCGTTATGCAATTCTTCCATGAAACCCAGTCGCTGCTTTGTCATAATGTTCTCTAGCCAGTAGACTTCCTGCTCTCCGCTGTGGTATGTAACCGTCACCATGTCTGTTTCATCATCAAAATGCCATGATGTCATGATAGGGTATGGCTTCACATCTCCTTTGATTGGTCCAAATTTGCTGGATAATGCTTTCATAAGCATATGCGTTTCATGGCATTCGTTGTCTAGAGCGATGCCAATGGATAAGATTTGCTTCTGTATCTTTTATTCCATCTTCTGAATTGCCCTGACCTTCTTAACATACACTCTCCTTCTGTTGTCAAAATGGAGGACGTATCGCCTGATTCCCAGAGTGTATCTCCACGAAACGATTGTTGCCATTTTTGGCGTTTTGGTTAAGTTGGCGTTTTTGGTTAACGATTTTTTTTTTCAGAAAATGGATAGATTGAAGTGATTATGGAAGCTATGTTTTACCTTTGTTTATATAATAATGTTTTTGGCGCGTAATTTAGGAGGAAATTTCTTCTAATAAATGTTAATAACTGAATTTCAGTTATTTTTGTGTTGTTTCATCTTCCTGTAATATTCAACGCGTTTTATTACTAATTTTTAGCGTTTTGATTTTAATGGCGTTTTATTTTTTTGGCAAATTGGATTTAAATAATCCCAACTTGCTCAATTTGGCCGATAATAATCCCAACTCAGTTATTGGCCGATAATAATCTAAACTGGTCCATTTTTGGCCGATAATAGTCCGCCGTTAAAAATAGCTTAACGGAGTTAAGCTTTTTTCCGAATTACAAACCGATGTTTTATGGATTTTGATCAGAACGAGGATACGATTCGATTTTTGTAAAACTTACCTCGAAACGGTGCTTCAAACGACTTGATTTTTGTTAATTGGAAGTTTAAACACCCGAATTGAAGCACCGTTTTCATTGTTGGGGTTGATTTTTGTTAATTGGAAGTTTAAACACCCGAATTGAAGCACCGTTTTCATTGTTGGGGTAGCGTTTCGAGGTAAGTTTTACAAAAATCGAATCGTATCCTCGTTCTGATCAAAATCCATAAAACATCGGTGTGTAATTCGGAAAAAAGCTTAACTCCGTTAAGTTATTTTTAACGGCGGACTATTATCGGCCAAAAGTGGACCAGTTCGGATTATTATCGGCCAATAATTGAGTTGGGATTATTATCGGCCAAATTGAGCAAGTTGGGATTATTTAAATATAAGTTGCCTATTTTGTTGTATGGCGTTTTATCATTTGATGGCGTTTTGAATATGAGCGGTAAAAGACCATTTTACCCTTAATGAAGCGCGTCCCACATAATAAAATTGATGTTATTTACGAAAACGCCACCGCGCAATCTAGTCCATGGATTGTTTTGATCGGACGATCCATAAGCGTTCTCACCGTTCTCACACTTTACACCGTTTTCTCTAAATCCCGACCCTATATATATATATATATATATATATATATATATATATATATATGGTCAGGATTTAGAGAAAACGGGGGAAACTGAGAGAACGGTTATGGATCGTCATATTAAAACAATCCATAGACTAGATTGCGCGGTGACATTTTCGTAAATAACATCAATTTTATTATGTGGGACGCGCTTCATTACGGGTAAAAGGGTCTTTTGCTGCTCAAATTCAAAACGCCAACAAAATGATAACACGCCATTCAAAAAAATAAAACGCCATTATATACGAAACGCCAAAAATTAGTAAAAAAACGCGTTGGAGATTACATGAATAGGAAACAACACAGTAACTAAAATTCTGTTATTAACATTTATTATAAGAAATTCCCTCCTAAATTACGCGCCAAAAACATCATTATATAAGCGACGTAAAACATCGCTTCCATAATCACTTCAATCTATCATTTCTGCAAAAACATCTTTAACCAAAAATGCCAATTTAACCTAAACGCCAAAAATGGCAACCATCGTTTGGTGGAGATACACTCTGGCATTCCGGCTATTCGTCCTGCGTTTTGAAAACAAAAGGAGGGTGTATGTTAGGACGATCAAGGCAATTTTGAAGATGGAAGAAGAGGTACAGAGGGGTATCCAATCTCTTGGCATTGCTCTGGATAACGAATGCCATGAAACACATATGCTTATGAAAGCATTAACAAGGAAATTTGGACCAATCAAAGCAGATGTAAAGCCGGACCCTATCATGACATCATGGCGTTTTGATGATAAAACAGACATGGTGACCGTTATATACGACAGTGGAGAGCATGAAGACTACTGGCTTGAAAACATCATGACAAAGCAGGGGATTGGGTTCATGGAAGAATTGCATAACGCCACTTGTTTGAACACAGAAATGGACTCAAAAATGGCGTTAATGCAAAACATGTTCAAATGGAGGCTTCAGAATCAGAATCTTCAGGAAGAAGTAGCCGATGAAAGTGAAGGTGATGACATGGATGAAGGTCTAGATGAAAACTCCGAGGAAAGATGACGCAAGTGATGGATACTCCTCGGATAAAGTACCTTCTGATGAAGACTTTTAATTTTTTTTTCTTCTGTGTAATCTTCTTTTTTTAAGATAATTAAATAATATATTTCTCTATTTATTTGCAAAACGCCAAAAAAAATACTACAAAAATTTATTGCTTACAAAACTCCAAATATAACAAAAAATATTTTTCCTGCTTAATATTTTCTCCGTTATTGTATTTTGTCATCTTGTCTGCATAACGCCATTTAAAAAAAGCCAAACTTGGAAGATGGGACGTCTATGAGCCTAGAAACTGATAAAGCTGAACAAAACAGTAAATACACACAGTAACTGATAAGACGGTTAATTTAGTACTATCATTTATTATAATAAAAATCCCGCCTAAACTATGCGCTAAAAAACTCCTATAAGAGAGGGGTCTATGCACAATGAATTGATCACACCCAGAAAAAACAAACGCCATGTTCTCTAGAAACCACTCACTTTTGAAACGCCAAAAAGTTAGTTAAAATAACCACATATGGCAAAGCTTTCACTGAAAGGATTCTTCTCTGATGGGGTTATCTCTATAATCTTTTGCTGAATGAGATGGACAATTATTCAAGAAAAAAAGACTGATGACAGTGATATGTCATCATGTGAGCTTTGTTCTTGATGAATATATGCATGGCATGAAGGGATCAACACAAATGTAAAATGAAATTTTGGACTCCATTATTATAAATAGCATTTAAGCAAGAGTTGATCTTTAATGACATGCCACCAAACGAGAATATCACACCAAAAACAGGATACCACTAACAAGCTTCGTCTAAAAAAACCGGCGTTATGTAGGAAAGTTGGCATCTAGCTAAGGTATTCAAAGGTTCAAAACGCCAAAACAAATTCAAGATTAAGAGGCTGATGACAGTGAAGATTCAGATGAGAAATTAGATTACCATTTTTATTTTTTTTCTTTTTCATTTTATATTGTGTTGTTATCAAATTTTCTGTTTTTTTTGTTATCTAATTCTCTACAAATAAAATACATTATTATATAAAACGCCAAAAACTACAAACACCAAAACGCTAGCAGTATGAAAACTGTGAGAACAGGTGCTGGCAAAGCACCTTGTTGTTGGGATTGAACCCTATCAGAGGAACAGATAATGTAAAGCCAAAACTGGATCAAAGCAGTGGATCCAGAATAAGCAGACGTTTATAGTTGGTTCATGCAAATCTCTCCCCTTGAAAGTAGTTTCATATCTGCTGACCTCCTATCTGCTGATCATACTAAGTGCTGACCTACAACTGCTGCTTTATATCTACTGGCCAAAGTCAAAGACTGATGGAAGACCAAAGCTCTGTTGACTCTATCTACTGCCTTGGGTCAAGTACTGCTGATCCGGACAAGCACTGCTGGGTTCACAGCAGTGGAAGGATGCAGCAGCAGTTTAAGTGTCTTTTATGTAATGTAATGTAATAACAGTAGTTTGGTACATCAGTGTTTATAGATCAGTAGTTAGTGTTTGTTAGGAGGTTAGATGTCACTTTCATGGTGACGTCAGCTAAGATGCTCAGTGGTTTGCAAGTGCCTATAAATAGTTCAGTACTTTGTACTGTTCTATTAGCTCTTTTGATCAATCGTCTTCTTTGCACGAACAAACTACTGAGCTCTGGCTGAGGGGGAGTTTGCATTCTTACATCAATCATTGTAATCGTTGTTGAAACAAATTCAATCATTCGGTTCTTTGTGAAAAGATGTTTGATAAAAGTATTACTCTCGTTTGATTGTATGCAAAGTTTGCTTTCATCTTATTTCCGCTGCACAACTCTTTCATGTCCATCTTAATTACAAACGTAAAATACAATCAAAAAGAAACTCAGATCCAACAATTGGTATCAGAGCTTGGACAGTCAAATTTGATTTAACAATCATTTTGACGTAAATAGTTCAGCTCATAATAGTTGATACTGATCGTTTGTTCGTTCGTTGAAAAACAGAGCAAGGATAAATCACCATTAAAGTTGATTTCTCAGTGTCTGTAAAACAACAAGAATGACGTCACAATCTCAGGATGATAAAAACAACATCGGCTCACTTTTTAAACCACCTATGCTTAAAAGAAATGAGTACAACATCTGGCAGAGGAGGATGGGTCACATCCTCGCTCAACAAAGCACAGGTTGTTGGAGGTCTGTCACCTTTGGTCCTCATGTTCCTTCAGTGCCTAGCGCTGAAGATGCTAAAAAGTTCATTCCAAAACCAGTTGAAAATTACACCGAAACTGATTTTCAAAAGATCGAACTAGATGCTAAAGCGTTTAGCATCATAGCATCAGCGCTGCCCAATGAAATATATGCTGGACTGTTACACTGTAACAGTGCCAAAGAATTGTGGGACGCACTTAAGGAACAGTTTGGAGGTACTGAAGAAGTCATAGAAAACAATAGGGAAATCCTGAACCAACAGTACGAAACGTTTTGTCATGTTAGAGGTGAATCACTGACTCAACAATTTGAGCGGTTTAGTTGTCTCATCAGTGAACTGAGGCTTGTTAATACCACTTTTACAAACTCAACTCAAAACAGCAGGTTCCTCAGGTCACTGCCCGAAAAATGGGACACTATAGCCTTTGTCACCAGAAATTCACCTGAGTTCAAGGATCTGACCTTGACCCAACTCCATGGTCGACTCCTGACCTACGAAAGGGAGTTGAACCAGAAAAGGAAGTTACAAGAGTCAGGAAAAGCCGTTGATGATTATACATTTGGTAACACTGCTCTTTTGGGTCAAGAAGAATCTGGGAGCAGTGGTAAGGACCAGGGTTATGACCATTTCATTGACATAACTGCTGGAGCTAACTTTAACAACCCTGATCCTCACTCTGCAAGTTATGCATTCACTGCAAACGAAAACCAGATGTCAGATAATTTAAGCTTTGAACTAAATGATTTGCAACATTTTGACCCCACTGATTTAGAGGAAATGGACATCCTGCACCAACTGGCTTTGCTAAGTGTTAGAACTAGCAAGTTCTACAAAAGAACAAGGAGAAAATTCCCAGGTTTGCATGGGAATCTAAGGGTTGGGTTGGATAAATCGAAAATCAAGTGCTACAAGTGTAATAGGTTGGGACATTTTGCTAGGGAATGTAGGAGTCAAAATACTGGTCCCATAATTACTCATCCTAGCTCAAATCCTAGACCTCAAAACCAAAACACTGTGCATTACGCCCAATATGCCCCAGCAGCACAAGTGAACACTGCTCACTATGCTGCTGCCCCTGTGCCAGTACATTATGTCCAAACTACTGTTCCACAAATCCAATATGTTCAAACCCCTGTTCCACAGGTACAAGTGCAACCTGTTGCACCTCAAACCACTGCTCCAGCAGCAACACAACCAGATCAACAAAGCTTTTTCACTCAAGGGTTTGTTGACTGGAGCAGTATGCCTAATGATCTTTGTGATGAAAATTTTGCACTCTATGCTTCTAATGATTCTTCACATGATGAGTTTTGTTTGATGGCACTAGAGTCAATACAGGAGGGGGTTGAAGCAGAGGAGGAACAGCAGTACTCTGAAACAGTGGAAGAGGTGATTGAAGCAGTGATTACTGCTGTGGCTGATGAAGTACTGTTGGAAGAAAGTTCAGGTACTCTGATTGAACCAATGATAGATCCATGGTCCATAGAGGACAAAGAAGAAGAGAAAGAAGAAAAGGCTGGTGAAAAGAAGGTAAGAGCTGATGATGATAAAGATCATCAATGTGATTGTGCAATGATGGCAGCTGCCAAGGTATCTCCTCAAGTTCTTGAAAAACTGTGTTCAGACAATTGCATAATTGCTTTTGCTAACATCAAAGAGGTGAATGAAAACCTTCGGGATAAAATCTTAACTGATGAGGTCAAATTTGAAAGCTCTTTAAAAGAACTTAAAAACAAATTGACTGAAAAAGAAAAAGAAATCAGTTGTTTAAAAGAAGAGCAAAGTATAACCAAAACCCAACTTCAAACTATGGTAGAAAAATACCAAGTTTGCAAAAAGGAGTTGGAGTCTGCCCAGATTACTTGTGAAAGATGGGTGGAATCCTGCAAAGGATATGAGGTTATGCTTGAAAAACAGAGAAAAAGCAATGTGAAGTTTGGGGTTGGGTATAGAAAATATGATGATGAAAACACTGCTTTTGAAAACTCTGTTCAAACCACTGATGAAGCTACTGTGCTTATCCCCACAAACAAGAATGGCCAAGAAGTGAAAATCACTGACAAACTTGGCAACAAAATCACACTTAACAGACCAATGGGCTCCTCCACTTTCAAGGAGCTTGAAGATCATCAGTTTAAACCAAAATGGTCTGATGAGTGTGATATTCTTGAAAATTTCAAGCCAATGGACTTTACATCAATTGATGGTGTTAAAGCTCCAAAAGCTAAAGTCATACCTCTCAAAGATATCCCAGCAGTGGTTAAAACCTCTGCTGCAAAGGAATCTGAAAAGAGAAAGAAGAAAGAAAAAATTGATAACTTGTTTTGTGAATTCTGTGAGAAAAGGAATCATCTAACAAAAGACTGTTTCCACTTAAAAGCTTATGATCTAAACAAAACAAGTGTCATTGTTTCAGCAGAAAGCTGCATTGTTTGTGGGAAAACAAACCACAAAACTCAAGCATGTGTGTACCTCAAAAACTTTGATGTGAAAAAGAATGAGTACATGGCTAAAACATCCTTGAGTCCACCATCATCCTCATCATCTGTCAAATTCACCAAGAAACAACCACTGTTTGTGCCAGTACAAACAGCTGTCACAAAACAGCTGAACCAAACATTTGTCAAAAGAGATGTTCAGGTTACTGATGCACCCCCTGCCAATCAGTTCAAAAAGGGCAGAGAAAAACAGTCTTATCAAAGGATTCCACACGTTTATGAGGCCTACAAAAGGCCCTCTAAACCCAAAGTGAACAGGCATCCTTTTGGTTACCAGCAGATGATAGGTCAGGACCCACAACAGTGGTTAGAGAAACACTGTCCTAAAACAGTTCAAACCCCTGACCTAACCACTGTCCATCATCTTGCATCCATTCCAGACACTGTTGAGACCCCATCCAAAGCCTTGTTGGCTTTGGAGACCTTAATGAACTAATCTCTTTACTTCATGTGCAGGGAGCTTCTGCATGCTTTGATAGTCTTTGGTATGTAGATAGTGGAGGCTCCAGGCACATGACAGGATGTAAAGCCCTCCTCAAAGACTTTAAAATCCATGGTGGGGGTGATATATCCTTTGGGAATAATAGTAAAGGGAAGGTTCTGGGGTCTGGTACAGTGCAATCTGGAAATGTAAAGTTTGAAAATGTCAATCTAATAGACAATCTAAAATTCAACCTTCTGAGTGTGTCCCAAATGAGTGACAAGGGATTTGGGTCATTCTTCACAAAAGACTGTTGTAGGATTGTTGGACCAGAAATGGTCAAAAAGATTGAAGCAATAATTAAATCTGGTCATACTAAACTTGTTGCTCAAAGAAGTGGCAATGTTTATGTTGTTGACATGTCAAAAGAGTGTCCCAGAGCTGATGCCTGTCTGTTCTCAGCTGCCTCTAACAAAGAGACAGAACTTTGGCACAGAAGGCTGGGACACACAAATCTTAAGACAATCACAGAAATTTCAAAAAATGGTTTGGTGAGAGGCCTACCACAAAAATTGTTTTCATGTCCTGAACATTGCATTTCCTGTTTAAAAGGAAAACAGCATAAAAGTTCTTATAAGTCCATTGAAGAGTCCAAAACAACCCAGTGTCTGCAAATGCTACACATGGATTTGTTTGGCCCAGTTCAAGTCATGAGCCTTAAAAAGAAAAGATATTGTTTGGTTATTGTTGATGACTTTTCTAGGTTCACATGGACTTTCTTCTTGCACTCAAAAGATGAAACTGCAGGCATTTTGCAAGACTTTGTAATACAGGTTGAAAAGCAATTTGACCTTCCAGTAAAAAGCTTCAGGAGTGACAATGGCACAGAATTCAAAAATAGGGAGTTGGATGCCTTCTGTGTGAAGAAAGGGATTGTAAGGCAGTACAGCATCCCAAGAACACCAGAGCAGAATGGGGTAGTGGAAAGGAAGAACAGAACTCTGATTGAGGCTGCCAGAACCATGCTTGCAGATTCAGGTTTGCCTTTAACTTTCTGGGCAGAGGCAGTAAACACTGCTTGCTATGTTCAGAACAGAGTTTTAATAAACCCCAGGCACAAAAAGACTGCCTATGAAATTCTGTATAAAATTAAACCACTGATCTCATATTTCAAAGTGTTTGGCTGCCCATGCTTTATTTTGAATTTAAAAGATTCCATTTCAAAATTTGCAGCCAAAATTGATTGTGGTTATCATCTTGGATACTCAACCACTGCCAAGGCCTACAAAGTGTTTAATACACGGACCAAGGCAGTGGAGGAGACTTTGAATGTTAAGTTCAATGAACTTTCATCAATGAAAATCCCAGCAAATCCTGCAGATCTGTTTGATCTTGAAAAATTCACTTTTGAAAATACTTCTGTCAAGACTAACAGTGCAGGTCCATCAGAGGATACAACACCAGACTATGGGTATGAAATCATCATCCCTCAAAGGTCTGCCACAAAGGGAAAAGCATCAGCTGTTCAAAACAGTTGTCAAAGCTCTACCACTGCTACCTCAACAATTGTTGACCAAAGTAGCCCATCAACCACTGCTTCCACATCCTCAAACACTGCTGACAAAAGTCCTCAAACAGTGGATAAAAGCCAGCAGTTGTCCACCTCATTACCTCCTATTCCACCACCTTTTGAAACCACTGCTGGATCATCAAAGTCCCCAGCAGTGGTTAGCTCAGATGATACACATTTGCAGCCTTCACCAACCAATGCCATCATACCATACCAAGGAGACTTAATCTTCTTGCGATCTCATCCACCTGATCAAATCATTGGCAACATAAATGAAGGGGTGCTCACAAGAAGCCAAACCCAAAACATTTGTCTTTTTGCTGGTTTTCTATCACTCCATCAGCCAGTCAAGTACCAAGAGGCACTGAAAGACAACAGCTGGGTAGAAGCTATGCAAGAGGAGCTCCAACAGTTTAAAAGACAACAAGTATGGGAGCTTGTACCACTGCCAGAAGAGGTTAGTCCCATTGGCACAAAGTGGGTCTTCAAGAACAAAACTGATGAAAGGGGTATTGTTGTCAAGAATAAAGCCAGGCTTGTGGTTCAAGGTTACAGACAGGAAGAGGGGATTGATTATGATGAAACATTTGCCCCTGTTGCAAGATTAGAAGCAATAAGACTGTTCCTGGCCTTTGCTGTCAACCACAATATGAAGGTGTTTCAAATGGATATCAAAAGTGCTTTCCTCTATGGTACAATTCAAGAAGAGGTGTATGTTTGTCAACCTCCAGGTTTTGAGGATCCATTTTAAAATCAGTTTCTGGATTTTGGTATCACTGCCTTAAAGACACCACTCATGTTGGACAGTCAGGCAGCAGAAAATATCATCAAAAATCCAGTTTCCCACTCAACCACCAAACATATCGACATCAGACATCACTTTGTGAGGGACTGCTATGAAAAAGGTTTGATTTCTCTGCATCATGTCCCAACTAAAGACCAGCTGGCTGATGTGCTCACAAAAGCACTTGATACAGCCACTTTTGAAAGTCTGGTCTCTAGGATTGGGATGCTGAACATGGAATAACAAGCAACATCTTGTTTTTCTATGAATAAAAGCAACACAATGTTTTCAGAAAATCAAAAATCCATCCTTAAAAATAGTTAAAAATGAAATTTTCTTTTCATTAAGTCCTTAAAAGTCTGCCACTAACCACTGATTGTTCAAAAGTCTGCTATACTTCAAAAGTCTGTCCACTGCTGAAAGTCAACCCCTGCTCTCTCATTATTTTGATAAACTCTGTTGTTCAAAAGCAGTGTCTTATCCACTGATATGCTATCCACTGATAGTAAAAATCATCCACTGCTTTCATACCACTGCCTTCATCAGTCACTTTCAACAAAAGTACTGTCCTTCACTTTCAACAGGGGTTGTCACGTGGACAGTACATATTGGTCAGACCTTTTGTAACGGCTGCCACCTCAGCATTCACTTTCTTCCCTATATAATCCCCCACTCACCACCAACACAGGGTTTTACTGTCGAATTGAATTCTTAAAAATTCTCTTCTCAAAGCAGTTTTTCTTCACATTTCTTCACAAATTTCTTCGATCATTCATCCTCAAAATGACAAAATCAAAGAAATCTTCAAAACCCTCATCCAAATCTTCATCGCAAACAGCCTCTCAAAAGGCAATCTCCACTGAAATTCCACACAAACCATCTCACAATCTCCTGGGTATTCTCACAAAACCAGGAACCACAAAAGATTTCGATTCCATCATTGATCTCATGGCAAAATCAAAGTACAAAACTTTGATTACTGCCGATGCACCAATCTATTTGGCGACCCAAAGGGAGTTCTGGAAAAATGCAACCCTTGAAAAACAAGGTGACACTGCAACCACCATAAACTCTTTTATAAAGGGTAAAGCTGTCCAAATCACGCCACAATCCATTTCAGAGGTCTTTCAACTCGGTGATCAGGAAGGTAAAATTTCTTTCACTAAAAACGAGTTAAAAATTGACTTCATTGAGCGAGGGTATGAAGCCACAATGACGAAGAAAATAACCTTAGAAAAAGGTTATTTTCCTTCTGCAACCAGATTTTTATTTCATACCCTCCTACTATGTGTGTCAAATAAAACCACTTCTTTTAATGAAATCCCTTTAAAGATTCAAAATCTGGGATATGCTATTCTTCAAGGAGAAAATTTTAACTATTCTCGGGAAATTTTTAAAGATTTGGTTAATAATGTTGAATCAAAATCATTCTTACTGTTTCCAAGGTTTTTAAGTTACTATTTTTCAAAGAAATTCAGTAAGGATGATTTAACTATAATAAATCAGGGTGCTCCTACTCAAATAAACAGTTTATCTACTGAAACTTTTTCAAGGATGTTAGCACCCTGCAAAACACAAGCAGAGGTGCCTGAGCAGATTTTAGTAGTTACATCTGCTCCTCAGGTATCTGCTGCTGAGCCCACTGCTCAAGGTGATCAGAGCAGCAGCACAACTGCTTTGAAACCCACACCTACAATCACCAACAAGCCAACAAAAAGAAAAACACAAAAACCCCCCAAAACCCTCAAAAAGGCATCTCTGGAGGATGAGATACCAGAGCTTCTGCCAGTGACAACACAAAAGTCACAAGAAACCACTGCTGCTTCTTCCTCACAGCAGTTGGTACAAATATCTCCACCCATAACAAAAACTCCTCCTGTTTCTTCACAAAAAGAACAGGTTGTACAAATAGGGTCTCCATATCATGATGCTCTGGAAACACTCGTTTCTATCATCCACAGTCCAATGCCCGGGACACATCCTACTTCTACACCAACCATCACATCCACATTTCCCTCACCAATAAAACCACTGTTGGATGCAATTGATTTGAACCAGGCATTATCCAGTCCTTCTCAATCACCTATTAATGAGAATATACCTCAACAACTGACTGGGTCTGATGTATCAATCTTTGCTAACCCACCAACACAACCTGAGGAGGTTACACCCCTTGAGTTACAAGTAACTCTTGGTGGTAATCCAAGTGAAGCAGCCACTACAACTGTTACACCCACTGGGTTACATTTGGACAGTGGTTACATTTATAAGACTTCCTTGGAGGCAATTCCTTTTATAGCACCTCTGTCAACCACCAGTGGATTTATTTATCCTACTGGCAACATCAAAAGGTTGTCAAGTGTTGAAGGAAGAAGACCCCAGTACCAAGAAAAAGGGGCATCAGTGGTTAATGTTTGGAGTATATTCCCTACATCTACCACTGATAAAACCACTGCTAGTGGGAAATCAGATGATCCCATTAACTTGGGTGATGGTTTAAAGTACCAGAAATTGACGGATCGTATTGCAAAGCTTGATAACTCTGTTGCAGAACTCAAAGATATGCTACAACAGGTGTTACAAGTTCAGAAGGTACAAACAACTGCTGTTCCACCTCAAGCACATGCTCCACAAAGGACACCTGCTACAAATGAGCTCTGGAATCTATTTCAATCTTTTCTCCAACAACAAGCACAATTAGCAGATCAGCAACATGAAAAACATGTCCAACAGCTGAGAAATGCAATGGAGTCAAGATTCAAGAACACTCAGGCTGACTTAAAGGCTCTCAAAACTCAGATCTTGCACACCACTGGCACTGCTCCTCCAAACATACGTTTCATTTATGACCTCCCAGAAGATAATGCCAAAAAGGGGGAGAAAATTAAGGAGTGGAAAAGGAAGGGTATAGAAGATGGTCTTTATCTTGAACCAGAGAATTCAAACATGACCAAAAGGATCCCTTTGCCAGATGGTAGCAAAGAAGATTGATGTAACAACAAATGCACTAGCAGAAGCAATTGCAAGTGTAAAAAAAGATAGAGAGGCCAAAAGGAAAGCCAGGGTGGACAGAATGGATCATCCAGATCAGGGTACTTCTGGGTCAAGGGATCATGAAAATCCTGTTGAGGAAAAGAAGAAGCCTACTAGAAAAGTAAGGCAACCCAAATCCATTCCAACCAGACGTTCAAAGTCTGCTCAAAAACCACCGTACAAAACAGCTGATGCAGCAGGAGTTACAAAAACCACTGCTTGCCAAACAGTTGTTCCATCAACACACACCACTTCAACACACACAACATCTACTGCTCTACCATCACCACCACCAAAAACAACACCTGCTGACACACAGCAGAAGACAGCAGATGTTATAACATCTGTTGTTATGACAGCAGTGGTTGAAACACCAGTTGTTTCAACAACTGTTAGTCATTCACAATCCACTGCCACTACATCTACAACCACTGTTCCATTCAAAACATCATCAGTCTCTCCTAAACCAAAAAGGAGAAGGCTAATTTTAAAAGATGATGACACACCTCCATCACCAACATCTTCAAAATCTTTAGCTCTTGTCACAATACCAAAACCTGTTCCTCTCTCTTCAGTTCCAATGTACAAGCCCTTACCTCCTGCAGGTGTTCAATTTCCTCTTGAACTAGCAGCTGTTAGAGATGAAATAAAATCCTTCTACTATGAGGATGACCCTGCCAAAAGGAGGTTGCCATCAATAAAAGGATATCCTTGGCCTAAAAATATTGATGAATACTTGGAAATCAAAGCCAAGCAAGCAGAGGATATTTCAAAAAGAAACACACAAGGGAAGTCTGACAAAGAAATTTCAAGAAATTATCAATATTTGCTCACACAAGTCAGATCCCTAGAGCAATTTGCAAAAAATGTTAGTCAACAAATTTCTGAAAGAGCAGCTGAATCTCTGAAGAAAGACTACATTGAAAGCATCATGGCTCACAAAAGGTACAAAGGAGAGAGATATATGTACAAAGAGTGGACTGTTCCTGAGCTTGAAGATGAAGCTGCAAGAATTCAAGACATGATAAAAAGGAAGGTCACTCACACTCCTCCTAACTGGGCAAAATTTAGAAAGAATGTACCTGACAAACAGGAAGAGCTGAAGAGGATGAAAGAGGAATTGGTAGCAGCTGATTATGGTAACAAAAGACAAGTTGCTAGATGGAAAGAAGATATGGTCAGGGCTACTTACAAAAAGTTGGAACAATTAAGAAAGAAAGATCCCACAGTTCCTCAAAAGCCTGACTATCCTGAAGCAGCAGTTTCAAAAAGACCTTCAAAGCTGCAAATCAGGAGATCCACAGCTTCAGTTGGTGCTACCATCTACAAAAGAAGGCCACACAAACAACTGATTGCTGAAACCATCAAAGAGTTAATGGAAGGTGAAGACCTTGGAAAAGAGGGTATAAAGAAAATGATTATGGAAACTCTTGGTTTGGATCAAACTGCAAGTACTGCTCAGCCAGTCATGAATAGGCCAGCCTCTCCAAATACTTCTGCAAATAAACATCTCCCAAGAAACCCACCAGGCTCAAAAATACAAAAGTGGGAAACTGACAAACAGACCTGCGTATTGACTTTGCTCAGGTCTGGTGGAGGAGTGGAGAAAATATCAAGGGAACAAGCTCTTGGCCTGAGTCTTGAAGATTTGCAGGATCTCCTTGATCTTCCACTCAGCAGGGATGATGAAGATACAGATGCCCTAGACTTTGAATTACAATTCAAAGGTCAGATAAGGGAGCTGTTGATGAGGCAATAAATGTTTCCACAAATAATGAAGAGTTTTGGCATTATCTGTTCCAGGGGGAGATTGTTGGGATTGAACCCTATCAGAGGAACAGATAATGTAAAGCCAAAACTGGATCAAAGCAGTGGATCCAGAATAAGCAGACGTTTACAGTTGGTTCATGCAAATCTCTCCCCTTGAAAGTAGTTTCATATCTGCTAACCTCCTATCTGCTGATCATACTAAGTGCTGACCTACAACTGCTGCTTTATATCTACTGGCCAAAGTCAAAGACTGATGGAAGACCAAAGCTCTGTTGACTCTATCTACTGCCTTGGGTCAAGTACTGCTGATCCGGACAAGCACTGCTGGGTTCACAGCAGTGGAAGGATGCAGCAGCAGTTTAAGTGTCTTTTATGTAATGTAATGTAATAACAGTAGTTTGGTACATCAGTGTTTATAGATCAGTAGTTAGTGTTTGTTAGGAGGTTAGATGTCACTTTCATGGTGACGTCAGCTAAGATGCTCAGTGGTTTGCAAGTGCCTATAAATAGTTCAGTACTTTGTACTCTTCTATTAGCTCTTTTGATCAATCGTCTTCTTTGCACGAACAAACTACTGAGCTCTGGCTGAGGGGGAGTTTGCATTCTTACATCAATCATTGTAATCGTTGTTGAAACAAATTCAATCATTCGGTTCTTTGTGAAAAGATGTTTGATAAAAGTATTACTCTCGTTTGATTGTATGCAAAGTTTGCTTTCATCTTATTTCCGCTGCACAACTCTTTCATTTCCATCTTAATTACAAACGTAAAATACAATCAAAAAGAAACTCAGATCCAACACTTGTCAATGTATTAAACGCCAAAAAAATTGACTAAACGCCATAAAAAACATTTGGTCTTATTGTAATCTTATGAAAATATTAATGACTTGTAGTGAAAATATAACGCTATAACGCCAAAAAAGTTATCTATGTGACACAAAAACAATTAATTAAACGCCAAAAATTTAATGAATACAATTAACGCCAAAATAATCTTAGACCCAACATAAATTGGGAAAATAAAAGAAGATTGAAAAGACAAAAAAAACCCTCATGCCCAGATCATATCTCGCGCCACGTGTTGGGCCAGGATGCGTTCTCACCGTTCTCACACTTTTGGGCATTTTCTCATGATCCTGTACCTATGTGTGTGTGTATATATATATATATATACAGGGTCGGGATTTAGAGAAAACGGTAAAAAGTGTGAGAACGGTGAGAATGCTTATGGATCGTCCGATCAAAACAATCTATGGACTAGATTGGCGCGGTGGCGTTTTCGTAAATAACATCAATTTTATTACGTGGACGCGCCTCATTAAGGGTAAAAAGGTCTTTACACTTCTATACCAAAACACCATACTAATGAATAAAATGCCATTACGGACCAAAACACATCCCTATATAAACAAAACCATCCCAGACATAAAAACACACCCCCCAGAACCTGAAACGCCGTATTTTCTACTATATACCATTCATCTTACAAATGCCAAAATCCCCAAAACATAAAACACAACTACTCAAAAAACGCCTTATTTTCTACTATATACCATTCATCTTAGAAAACGCCAAAACACACAAACATTAAAAGATTCCAAAAAATCGACGGTTCTTTCAGATACACTATTTCCTCAGTAAAACGCCAAAAATGCCAAATATCATTTTTTGTATATTCAAATATTGTTCTACGCCAAAGTTTCGGATAATGCATTCTTCCCTGAGGTGATGTGACTCAAATAACATTTTGCTGCATGAGATGGACAAATCATAAACAAAAAGAAGCTGGTGTCAGACTTATATCATTTTTTGTGTTTTGTTATTGATGAATATTATAATGGCATGAAAAGACGAATGAAACTGATGAGTTGTTTGAAGATACATATTCAAACAAAAAACTCATGTCATTTTGTCTTTCCAAACGGCCACAAAAACACAAGCATGGCTAAGCCAAACCACCAGCGAACATGATTCAAAGAAGAAAGAGACGATGACAGTGAAGATTTGGAAGATAAATTGTTTCTATTTTTATTTTTATTTTTATTTTCTTTTTCTGTTGTTTGTTATGTATTTTTGAACTTAGAATAAAAAAAATACATTATATTAATAAAACGCCAACCAGTCATAATGCATGTGAAACGCCATAATGCAGTAAAAACGCCAAAAACTCCCAAACTATAATGAAAGTAGTTTGCAGAAGTATTAATAAAAGCTAAAAATGAAAAAAAAAAACGCCAAAAACTACTTAAAGCCATTAAAAAACGCCAAACTTGGGAGATGGAAAGTCTATGACCCTAAAAACTCATAATAAAGCTGAACAAAAATACAGTAAAAATATAGAGTAACTGAAAAGATGGTTACTTTATTAATATCATTTATTATAAAACAAAATCCCGCCTAAACTACGCGCCAAAAACATCCTATAAGAGAGACGTCTTTGCACAATCAACTGATCACAAAACCAAAAACGAACGCCATATTTCCTAGAAACCATTCACTTTAAAAACGCCAAAAAAAAATAATTAAGAAAGCCACAGATGCAGAACCTCGATTCTTCTATATTGAGTATTGATCTGAATGAAGTTTCACTGAATGGATTCTTCTCTGAGTTGGGTATCTCTATAATCTTTTGCTGAATGAGATTGACAAATATTCAAGAAAAAGAAACTGATGACACTGATATGACATCTTGTCACTTTGTTCTTGATGGATATATTGATGGCATGAAGGGATCAACACATTAGAGCAGGCGTTGGTCTTCAACATGTCATCAAACAAGTATATATCCACCAACCATAAAGGATGCCACAAAAAATAAGCATCTTCTAAAGACGGGCATTATGTAGGAAAATAAGGATCTACATAAGGTATTCAAAAACAGGTTCAAAACGCCAATAAAGTTAAAGTAGAAGAGGCTGATGACAGTGAAGATTTGGATGAGAAATAAGATTATGATTTTTATTTTTTTTTTCATTTTCTATTGTTTGTTATCTAATTCTATGTTGTTTATTATCTAATTCTCTACTAATTTAAAATAACTGAGTATAAAACGCCAAAAACTACAAACACCAAAACGCCTGATTGTGTGAAAAACTGTGAGAACGAATGCTAACAAAGCATGCTGTTGCTATATAAAACGCCAAAAAACGCAAAAAAAGTATTACTATTACTGGAAAAATCAACACTAATTGACAGATGAAAATTGAAAGAAACAGTAATTGCTAAAACAGTAAAATGAAGAGACGGTATCATTATTGTCAAACATTTATTTATATTAAAAGCCACTACATGGAAAATTGAAATTTATTTATCTTTTCAAAACTCCATAATTGACTGTCACATTATAGGCATGTATCCTACATGGCAAAACACTTGATATAATAAAATAAAAAAAATAAAGGCCTGCATCCTGATCTAAAAAACAATAAAAACGCTAAAACAATACCTAAAACGCCAAAATATTTACTATGATCCTGATCTAAAAACAATAAAAACGCCGGGTATTTTGGAAAGATGAAGGGACACGCGTTTAAAAAAAGAAATATGAAAGGACAAAAAAGCTCCTCCGCCCTTCTCTAAGCCGCGTAACACGTGTTGGGCCAGGATGCGTTCTCACCATTCTCACACTTTTGAGCGTTTTCTCCCGAACCCGTTTCTATATATAAATATATATATATATACATATATAGGGGATGGTTCAAATGAAAACCACTTTTAACGCGAAAACTCGAAAATTAACTAAAAAGGTCTAAAAAACACACCGATTTTTTTTTACAATTTATTTAAAAATCACTAGTTTTTGTATATAAAAAAAATTTCAAAAAAAAAAAAATATATTTGTAGTACACATACACATGTGTACTATCACACATGTGTAGTACAATTTTTTTTTTGAAAATTTTTTTATATACCTAAAATAGCGAAAATTGGAATAAAAAATTTTTGTATGTTTTTTAGGCTTTTTTAATTAGTTTTCAAGTTTTCGCGTTAACTAGTGGTTTTCATTTGAAACTTTCCCTATATATATAGTTAACGAAAGGCGATAAATAGTAACTTTATTTTTATAATAATATATAGCTTTTTGTTATTTTTTTATTTAATATATATAACACTTTATTATTATATTTACTTTTAATATTATATTTTTATTTTTTACTTTTTTAAAACCATATATTACCTTTACCACCTTTTTAATAATTCTTTTTTTCTTTTTTTAGAACATATGTTAATTTATCAATTAATTTGATACTTTTTATGATTCACGTTTATAACTTTTTTCTAAAACTTAAGTACGTAGTTATGCTTGATTTTTTCGTTGACATTCCGTTATAAGTTTTGTTAAAAACGAAGTTGAACTCGAAATAAAGTATTTATTTGATATTATAGGACCGTACCATGATAAACTAAATCGTTCTAATGGTCTGACTTTCTAAATAACATGCTTTATTTTCAAATCATGATTGTTTTATATGATCATTTGCTTGGTTTCTCCGCAATGCGCGACTCCAAGTATATATAGTTAAGGAATGACGATGAATAGTAACTTTATTTTTAAAACAATAGATAGCTTATTATTATTTTTTATTTAATATATTATATTATAATATAATGGTTTATTATTATATTTACTTTTAATAAAATATTTTTATTTTTTTTCATTTTTAAAACTATATATTTCCTTTACCATTTTTTAAAATTTCTTTTTTTCTTTTCTTAGAACATATATTAATTTATCAAATAATTTGATATTTTTTTTAAAATTTAAGTTTATAACTTTTTTATAAAAACTTAAGTGCGTAGTTGTGCTTGATTTTTTTCACTCGACATTGCGTTATAAATTTTCTTAAAAATGAAATTGTACTCAAAATAATGTATTTATTTGGTATCATAAAACAGTACACTGATAAACTAAACTGTTCTAATGGTTTGTCTTTCTAAACAACATGGTTTATTTTCAAATCACGTTTGTTTTACGTTATCATTTGCTTGGTTTCGCCGCAACACGCGACTTGAAAAAAAGGTAATGACATTTGTATTTATTTTTTATATGAATCTTAACTATTTTAATGTTTTTTTGCTTTTGTAATAACTCTCTAATTGTTATCGTATTGGGTTTTTATATCCGGTTCTTTAATATTATACTTTTACTGCATGTTTTGTTATTTTTGCGGTTTTGTTATATTTAACTCTAGATTTCTGTTTTGTTAATATTCTGTAAACTCGTTAATCAAAATAAGGTAATATTGCAAATTGAAGAAAGATAAAGTGGTATTTAATGTGTTGACACAAACTTGTAATTTTTCTACAGCCACCACAAAGATAATGACACTAGTTTTTATGTTTTATATTAATTTTAAATATTCTAATGTTGTTTTGTTATTTTTTATAACTCTCTATTTGTTATCGTATTGGTTTTTTTTCATTTCCGTTTCTTTAATTTAGTTTTACTCTTCCTTGCCTTGACCAATCAACCGACACCATGTTAAACTTTTTACAAAGTACTCTTACATTACAAAGCACTGGCGACGCCTTACCCATACGCTACAAACTACCAAACCATAGACCTCACTATTTTACCTCATCCACCAATCATACACACACCATTCAAGATATGACCCTACCCTCAAACCCCTTCTCACCAAACCCTCACAGGTAGATGTACTCATGCAACTTACCCTTACCCCTTACTCTTGGGGGTGGCGGCGGTGTTCTAGCAAGGGTTGGAACCCATGCACCTCTATCCGTGAGGTGTCCCGGCGTCACTTGTGTCGGAAACTCATTAGTCAAAATCAAGTAATATTGCGAATTGGAAAAAAATGAAGCGATATTTATTATGTTGCCACAACTTTACTAATTTTTCACGGCCACTACAAACATAATGACATTAATTTTTACGTTTCATATGACTTTAACTATTTTAGCCTTATTTTATTTTGTTTTGTTATGTTATATTTTTGTTATAACTCTCTATTTGTGATCGTATTGGTTATTTTTTATTTCCGTTTCTTTAATATTATAGTTTTACTCTTCGTTTTGTTATTTTTGCGGTTTTGTTATGCTTAACTCTAGACTTTGGTTTTGTTAAAATTCCGCAAGCTCATTAGTCAAAATGAAGTAATATTGAGAATTAGACAAAGATAAAATGGTATTTAATGTGTTGACACAAAGTTTGTAATTTCTACAACCACCATAAACATAATGACATTAGTTTTTACGTTTTATATTAATTTTAGATATTCTAATCTTATTTTGTTTTGTTTTGTTAGTTTTTTTTATAACTCTCTGCTTGTTATGGTATTGATTTTTTATTTCCGTTTCTTTAATATTATAGTTATACTCTTCATTTTGTTATTTTTGTGGTTTTGTTATGTTTAACTCTAGGTTTCCATTTTGTTAACATTATATTTTTTCGGGCAGTACTGTAATAAACGGAACAGGATACCGATCAAATTCCCAACGGGTCCTCACAGCAACGCGCTTGCCGTATGTTCTTAGGACTAGTGTCTGGTGCTTAGGGGAAAGGGGCACCTATGTGTATTATCCTTGCCTTGACCAATCAACCGGCACCATGTTAAACTTTTTACAAAGTACTCTTGCATTACAAAACACTAGGACGCACTACCTTGCGCTACAAAGTACTCTTGTGTCGCAACCCCCGACCCCAACCCCGAGAGGCGTGCGACCGCGGCACGCAGAGCGGGTGGTATCGGGGTTTATTAATTTGGCAGCGAAAATTTACATCAGGACCGTAGTTAGGAAATAGTTTATCAGAGTAAAACACCACATTTTATAAATAATAAATACATGAGAAAACCCAAGTTTTCATTATAATATGTTTATAGGGATAAACCTTAATTTATTGAAATAAAAACTTCTTTCTTGTTTATGTAACTTTTATAGCCACTTTTTCAAGCCTTCAGTGCTTTTTAGCTGGCTTCTATTTGGCTTTCACATTTTGTTAACAGAAACGCGTTTTAAAAAGTTTTACCAGCAAGAAATACTGGCGAGTGCATCCCAGTTTAATCAAAACAAGATTTTATATCTTTACAGTATTGAGGGCGATTACAATGTTTCTATCTACCAAATTTCCACCCACGGTACTGTCAATCCTGACTCGTGGTCGTGTTACTATTCACAGTATTAGTAACAAGTAATGTATACAAAACCCTAACATACCGACAGTAATTGTAGAATACATAGACTCAATCACTGCTATTATAATTTAAAATAACTGAGGTTTTGTTAAAACAGTTTGTTATAAAAAGAGAATGACTCACTTTGCTATTTTAAATAATACTGCTTTCTGGTGACTTCCTGGTTATAATCTATTAAAATTAAACAATGTACACGTGTTAGTAAGATAACCCAATTTACATTAGCTATATCCCCAAGACAGAACTCCAACGACTGAGTCAGGCAGAGCCTCGACATGTGTTACGGAGCTCTAGATCAATCGGGCCGAGTGACTAATACGTAACCGGGGGTTATAATACTTACAACGAGGCAGAGCTTCATGTTTTAGGAGTATTATTCCCGGGAGTTTTAGCTTTTATATTAGAGAGAGAAAGAAATTTGTGAGCGACTGAAACTGAGCTCGAACTCCCCATTTATAGGCTGGAAACATGGCGGCTAGCGGCCCGCGACGGCTGCTTCTATATCTCTCGCGGCCCGCGAGTGAGCTAGGGTAGGCCCTAACCCTGTTGAGTCAACCCCCTAGCTTCAACACGGGTTGGACACATGGTGCAACGTGGTCCGGCATGGTGTCACTTGGTCGCGGCCCGCGACTCCTTGGGCTTTCTGGGTCGCGCCCCGCGAGCGACTTATAATTTTTGTTTTATTTGATTTTTAATAATATAAAGGTATTTTAAGCTTGTTTTTCATGTACGGAGTGTGTTTTAGGACATGTAGGGGTATTTCAAAGGGTTTTAGGAGAGTTTTTATATCCTCCCCACCTTGTTTTAGATCTCTTCCTTGAGGTTTACTGGAACATGTGTGGATATTTCCTTTGCATCTCCGACTCAAGCTCCCTCGTGTATTCTGGTCCTCTGGTGGAGTCTCATAATATATATATATAGGGTAAGGATTTTGAGAAAATGGGGGAAAGTGTGACAACGGTTATGGATCGTCATATCAAAACAATCCATAGACTAGATTGCGCGTTGGCGTTTTCGTAAATAACATCAATTTTATTATGTGGGACGTGCTTCATTAAAGGTAAAAGTGTCTTTTGCCGCTCAAATTCAAAACGCCAACAAAATGATAACACGCCATTCAAAAAAATAAAACGTCATTATATACAAAACGCCAAAAATTAGTGATAAAACGCGTTGGAGATTACATGAAGAGAAAACAACATAGTAACTGAAATTCAGTTATTAACATTTATTAGAAGAAATTCCCTCCTAAATTACGCGCCAAAAACATCATTATATAAACGACGTAAAACATCGCTTCCATAATCACTTCAATCTATCATTTCTGCAAAAACATCTTTAAACAAAACGCCAATTTAACCGAAACGAAAAAAATAGCAACCATCGTTTGGTGGATATACACTCTGGCAATCCGGTGATTCGTCCTGCGTTTTGACAACAAAAGGAGGGTGTATGTTAGGACGATCAAGGCAATTTTGAAGATGGAAGAAGAGGTATAGAGGGGTATCCAATCTCTTGGCATCGCTCTTGATAACGAATGCCATGAAACACATATGCTTATGAAAGCATTAACAAGGAAATTTGGAACAATCAAAGCAGATGTAAAGCCGGACCCTGTCATGACATCATGGCGTTTTGATGATGAAACAGACATGGTGACATTTATATACGATAGTGGAGAGCAGGAAGACTACTGGCTTGAAAACATCATGACAAAGCAGGGGATTGGGTTCATGGAAGAATTGCATAACGCCACTTGTTTGAACACAGAAATGGACTTAAAAATGGCGTTAATGCAAAACATGTTCAAATGGAGGCTTCATAATCATCAGGAACAAGAAGCCGATGAAAGTGAAGGTGATGACATAGATGAAGGTCTAGATGAAGACTCCGAGGAAAGATGACGCAAGTGATTGATACTTCTCGGATAAAGTACCTTCTGATGAAGACTTTTAATTTTTTTTCTTCTGTGTAATCTTTTTTTTAAGATAATTAAATAATATATTTCTCTATTTATTTGCAAAACGCCAAAAAAATACTACAAAAAGTTATTGCTTACAAAACGCCAAATATAACAAAAAAATATTTTTCCTGCTTAATATTTTCTCCGTTATTGTATTTTGTCATCTTGGTCTGCATAACGCCATTTAAAAAAATGCCAAACTTGGAAGATGGGACGTCTATCAGCCTAGAAACTGATAAAGCTAAACAAAACAGTAAATACACACAGTAACTAAAAAGACGGTTACTTTAGTACTATCATTTATTATAATAAAAAATCCCCCCTAAACTACGCGCCAAAAAACTCCTATAAGAGAGGGGTCTATGCACAATGAATTAATCACACCCAGAAAAAAAAACGCCATGTTCTCTAGAAACCACTCACTTTAAAACGCCAAAAAGTTAGTTAAAATAACCACAGATGGCAAAGCTTTCACTGAAAGGATTCTTCTCTGATGGGGTTATCTCTATAATCTTTTGCTGAATGAGATGGACAAATATTCAAGAAAAAGAGACAGATCACAGTGATATGTCATCATGTGAGCTTTGTTCTTGATGAATATATGCATGGCATGAAGGGATCAACAGAAGTGTAAAATGCAATTTTGGACTCCATTATTATAAATAGCATTCAAGGAAGAGTTGATCTTTAATGACATGCCACCAAACGAGAATTTCACACCAAAAAACAGGATAATACTAACAAGCTTCGTCTAAAAAGACGGGCGTTATGTAGGAAAGTTGGCATCTAGCTAAGGTATTCAAAGGTTCAAAAAGCCAAAACAAATTCAAGATGAAGAGGTTGATGACAGTGAAGATTCGGATGAGAAATTAGATTACCATTTTTATTTTTTTTCTTTTTCATTTTATATTGTTTTGTTATCAAATTATCCGTTTTTCTGTTATCTAATTCTCTACAAATAAAATACATTATTATATAAAACGCAAAAAACTACAAACACCAAAACGCTAGCAGTATGAAAACTGTGAGAACAGGTGCTGGCAAAGCACCTTGTCAATGTAATAAACGCCAAAAAAAAAAATTGAATAAACGCCATAAAAACATTTGGTCTTATTGTAATCTAATGAAAATATTAATAACTCATAGTAAATTATTATACAACGCCACAAAACGCCAAAAAAATTGACCAATAAACGCTATAACGCCAAAAAATTATCTATGTGACACAAAAACAATTAATTAAACGCCAAAAATTTAATGAATACAATTAATGCCAAAATAATCTTAGACGCAACATAAATTGTGAAAATAAAAGAAATTTGAAAAGGCAAAAAAAAAACCCCTCACGCCCTAATCATATCCCGCGCCACGTGTTGGGCCAAGATGCGTTCTCACCGTTCTCACACTTTTGGGCATTTTCTCCTCAGCCCGTAGCTATGTATATATATACACATATATAGGGGATGGTTCAAATGAAAACCACTTTTAACGCGAGAACTCAAAAACTAACTAAAAAAGCCTAAAAACACACCATTTTTTTTTTTGCAATTTTTATTAAAATCGCTAGTTTTTGTATATAAAAAAACTTTTTTCAAAAAAAAAAAAAAATTTGTAGTACACATGTGTACTATTAGACATGTGCACTACAATTTTTTATATACCTAAAATAGTGAAAATTGGTATGAAAAAAAAACTTTGTATGTTTTTTAGGCTTTTTTAGTTAGTTTTCGAGTTTTCGCGTTAAGTAATGGTTTTCATTTGAACCTTCCCCTATATATATAGTTAACGAAGGGCGATAAATAGTAACGTTATTTTTATAATAATATATAGCTCTTTATTATTTTTTTATTTAATATATATAACACTTTATTATTATATTTACTTTTAATAATATATTTTTATTTTTTACTTTTTTAAAACCATATATTTCCTTTACCACTTTTTTAATAATTCTTTTTTTTCTTTTTTAGGACATGTTTTAATTTATCGATTAATTTGATACTTTTTAATGATTTGCGTTTATAACTTTTTTCTAAAACTTAAGTACGTAGTTATGCTTGATTTTTTCGCTAACATTCCGTCATAAGTTTTGTTAAAAACGAAGTTGTACTCGAAATAAAGTATTTATTTGATATTATAAGACGGTACGATGATAAACTAAATCGTTTTAATGGTCTGGCTTTCTAAACAACATGCTTTATTTTCAAATCATGATTGTTTTGTATGATCATTTGCTTGGTTTCGCCGCAATGCGCAACTTCAAGTATATATAGTTAACGAAGGACGATGAATAGTAACTTTAGTTTTAAAACAATATATAGCTTATTATTATTTTTTTATTTAATATATTATGTTATAATATAATGGTTTATTATTGTATTCACTTTTAATAACATATTTTTATTTTTTTCTATTTTTAAAACCATATACTTCCTTTACCATTTTTTAAAATTTATTTTTTTCTTTTCTTAGAACATATATTAATTTATCAAATAATTTGATACTTTTTAAAAAATTAAAGTCTATAATTTTTTCCTAAAAACTTAAGTACGTAGTTGTGCTTGATTTTTTTTCACTCGACATTCCGTTATAAATTTTGTTAAAAATGAAGTTGTACTCAAAATAAAGTATTTATTTGGTATCATAAAACATTACAATGATAAACTAAACCGTTCTAATGGTTTAGCTTTCTAAACAACATGGTTTATTTTCAAATCACGTTTGTTTTAGGGTATCATTTGCTTGGTTTCGCCGCAACACGCGACTTCAAAAAAAACAAGTAATGACATTTGTATTTATTTTTTATATGAATCTTAACTATTTTAATGTTGTTTTGCTTTTGTAATAACTCTCTAATTGTTATCGTATTGGGTTTTTATATCCGGTTCTTTAATATTATAGTTTTACTGTCCGTTTTGTTATTTTTGCGGTTTTGTTATATTTAACTCTAGATTTCTGTTTTGTTAATATTCTATAAACTCGTTAATCAAAATAAGGTAATATTGCAAATTGAAGAAAGATAAAGTGGTATTTAATGTGTTGACACAAACTTGTAATTTTTCTACTGCCACCACAAAGATAATGACATTAGTTTTTATGTTTAATATTAATTTTAAATATTCTAATGTTATTTTGTTTTGTTTTGTTATTTTTTATAACTCTCTATTTGTTATGGTATTGGTTTTTTCATTTCCGTTTCTTTAATTTAGTTTTACTCTTCCTTGCCTTGACCAATCAACTGGCATCATGTTAAACTTTTTACAAAGTACTCTTACATTACAAAGCATTGGCGACGGCTTACCCTTACGCTACAAAGTACCGAACCATAGACCTCACTATTTTACCTCATCCACCAATCATACACACACCATTCAAGAGATTACCCTACCCTCAAACCCCTTCTCACCAAACCCTCACAGGTAGATGTACTCATGCAACTTACCCTTGCCTCTTACTCTTGGGGGTGGCGGCGATGTTCTAGCAAGGGTTGGAACCCATGCACCTCTATCCGTGAGGTGTCCCGGCCTCCCTTGCGTCGGAAACTCATTAGTCAAAATCAAGTAATATTACGAATTGGACAAAAATAAAGCGATATTTATTATGTTGCCACAAATTTAGTAATTTTTCACAGCCACCACAAACATTATGACATTAATTTTTATGTTTCATATGACTTTAACTATTTTAACCTTATTTTATTTTATTTTGTTTTGTTATGTTATATTTTTGTTATAACTCTCTATTTGTGATCGTATTGGTTTTTTTATTTCCGTTTCTTAAATATTATAGTTTTACTCTTGGTTTTGTTATTTTTGCTGTTTTGTTAGGCTTAACTCCAGATTTTCGTTTTGTTAAAATTCCGAAAGCTCATCAGTCAAAATGAAGTAATATTGCGAATTAGACAAAGATAAAATGGTATTTAATGTGTTGACACAAAGTTTGTAATTTCTGCAGCCACCGTAAACCTAACCTATTGACATTAGTTTTTATGTTTTATATTAATTTTAGATATTCTAATGTTATTTTGTTTTGTTAGTTTTCTTTTAACTCTGTTTGTTATCGTATTGATTTTTTATTTCTGTTTCTTTAATATTATAGTTTTACTCTTCATTTTGTTATTTTTGCGATTTTGTTATATTTAACTCTAGGTTTCCGTTTTGTTAACATTATATTTTTTCTGACAGTACTGTAATAAACGGAACAGGATACCGATCAAATTCCCAATGGGTCCTCACAGCAACGCGCTTGCCGTATGTTCCTAGGAGTAGTGTCCGGTGCTTAGGGGAAAGGGGCACCTATGTGTATTATCCTTGCCTTGACCAATCAACCGGCACTATGTTAAACTTTTTACAAAGTACTCTTGCATTACAAGACACTAGGACGCACTACCTTGCGCTACAATGTACTCTTGTGTCGCAACCCCCGACCCCTACCCCGGGAGGCGGGCGGCCGCGGCACGCAGAGCGGGTGGTATCGGTGTTTATTAATTTGGCAGCGGAAATTTATATCAGGACCGTAATTAGGAAATAGTTTATCAGAGTAAAACACCACATTTTATAAGTAATAAATACATGGGAAAACCCCAAGTTTCCATTATAATATGTTTATAGGGATAAACCTTAATTTATTGAAATAAATACTTCTTTCTTGTTAAGGTAACTTTTATAGCCACTTTTCCAAGCCTTCAGTGCTCTCCAGCTGGCTTCTATTTGGCTTTCACATTTTGTTACCTGAACCACCTTTTAAAAAGTTTTATGAAATACTGGCGAGTGCATCCCAGTTTTATCAAAACAAGATTTTATATCTTTACAGTATTGTGGGCGATTACAATGTTTCTATCTACCAAATTACCACCCACGGTACTGTCAATCCTGAGTTGTGGTCATGTTACTATTCACTGTATTAGTAACAAGTAATGTGTACAAAACCTAACATACCCACAGTAACTGTAGAATACACAGACTCAATCACTGCTATTATAATTTAAAACAATTAAGGTTTTGTTAAAACAGTTTATTATAAAAAGAGAATGACTCACTTTGCTATTTTAGATAATACTGCTTTTTGGTGACTTCCTGGTTATAATCTATTAAAATTAATGTGCACACGTGTTAGTAAGATAACCCAATTTATATTAGCTATATCCCCGAGACAGAACTCCAACGACTGAGTCAGCCAGAGCCTCGACATGCGTTATGGAGCTCTAGATCAATCGGGCAGAGTAACTAATACGTAACCGGGGGTTATAATACATACAACGAGGCAGAGCTTCGCTTTTTAGGGGTATTATTCCCGAGAGTTTTAACTTTAATATTAGAGAGAGAAAGAAATTTGTGAGCGACTGAAACTGAGCTCGAGCTCGCCATTTATAGGCTCCAAACATGGAGGCTCGCGGCCCACGACGGCTGCTTCTATATCTCTCGTGGCCCGCGAGAGAACTAGGGTAGGCCCTAGCCCTGTTGAGTCAACCCCCTAACTTCAACACACGTCGGACACGTGGCGCAACGTGGTCCGGCCTGGTGTCACTTGGTCGTGGCCCGCGACTCCTTGGGCTTTTTGGGTCGCGCCCCGCGAGCGACTTATAATTTTTTTTATTTTATTTGTATTAATATAAAGGTATTTTAAGCTGGTTTTTCGTATACAGAGTGTGTTTTAGGACATGTTGGGGTATTTTAAGGGTTTTAGGAGAGTTGTTATATCATCCCCACCTTGTTTTAGATCTTGTCCTCGAGGTCTACTGGAACAGGTGTGGATATTTCCTTTGCATCTCTGACTCGAGCTCCCACGTGTATTCTGGTCCTCTCTTGGAGTCCCATTTCACTTTGACCAGAACTAATCTCTTGTGTTTGATATTCTTGATATTTCTATCTTCAATCTGTAGCAGTTTCTCTACAAATTTAAGTTTCTCATTTACCTCTATGTCCTTAAGAGGTACCTTCAATGTTTCATCTGTTAAGCACTTCTTGAGATTACATATATGAAATCCATCGTGTATTCCGGCCATTTCCTCTGGCAGTTGTAGCTGGTAAGCTACTGATCCTATTATTTTTATAATCTCAAAAGGTCCAACATATCTGGGGCTTAGCTTTCCCCTTTTGACAAATCTGACCACTCCTTTCCATGGAGAAACTCTTAATAATACCATATCTCCTACCTGAAATTCCAAAGGTTTTCGTCTGTTATCTGCATAACTCTTTTGACGATCCCGTGCTGTTTTGAGTCTTTCCTTGACTTGAATAATCTTGTCCGTTGTTTCTTGTACTATCTCTGGTCCAGACAGTTATTTTTTTTTCAATTTCTGCCCAACAGACTGGAGTTCGGCAATTCCGTCCATAGAGTGCTTCAAATGGTGCAACATTGATACTGGTATGATAGCTGTTATTGTAGGAAAATCTATTAATGGTAAATGATCATCCCAATTTCCTCTGAAATCAATTACACAAGCTCTAAGCATATCCTCCATTGTCTGAATTGTCCTTTTGCTTTGTCCGTCCGTTTGAGGATGATAGGCTGTGCTTAGTTTTAACTTGGTTCCCATTGCTTTCTAGAAACTAGTCCAAAAATGAGAAGTAAAACGGCTATCTCTATCAGAAACAATAGACAAAGGAATTCCGTGTAATGAAACTATTTCGTTTACATACAACTTAGCTAATTGTTCCATACTAAAAGTTTCCTTCATAGGTAAGAAATGAGCAAACTTGGTTAATCTATCTACAATCGTCCAGATTGCATCATTACCTTTTCGTGTCTTGGGTAATTTAGTAACAAAGTCCATTGTTATCAATTCCCATTTCCATATTGGCATTTTGAGTTGCTGCAATAAACCTGAAGGTTTCTGATGTTTAGCTTTAACCCGTGAACAGGTTAGGAACTTAGCAACATATGTTGCTATATCCTTTTACATTCCTATCCACCAGAAATTCCTCCTTAAGTCTTGATACATTTTATCGTTACGAGGATGTATCATATACTTAGACTTATGGGTTTCTTTTAAAATTTGGTGACGTAGGTTTCCTTGTTTGGGTATCCAGATTCTTTTCTTATGGAATTTCCTAATTCCATCTGTTCCTTGTTCTAATTCCTTAATCAATGCTTTTATTTTTTCAGTATCGTCCTTGATTACTGTTTCTTGTATTTCCCTAATTTGCTCATTTAAATCTATCTACAGATTTAATTTGAGAGAATGTACTCGCTTTGACTTTTCATGATACTTTCGTCTTAAAGCATCAGCTACTACATTAGCCTTTCCTGCATGATACTAGATATTACAATCATAATCACTAAAAATTTCCATCCAGCGTCTCTGTCTCATATTTAACTCCTTTTGCCCAAAAACATATCTTAGACTCTTATGATGGGTGAGAATAGTAAACTTGCTTCCGTAAAGATAGTGTCTCCAAATTTTGAGGGCAAAAATTATAGCTCCTAACTCTAGATCATGGGTTGTATAATTCTCTTCATGATTCTTAAGTTGTCTAGAGGCATAAGCTATAACCTTTTGACGCTGCATCAACACATATCCATAACTGATACGTGGTTGAAAACCGGTGTTCGTTATTGCGTAACTTTGTGTTTTTACATAAGTTTCAATCTTGAATGGCCTACTTTTAATAAGATTTGTGTTATGCAGGTTTAATAAAGTTTAAGGAGCTTTTCGGGAGCTTTACGAGTCATCGGGTCAAAAACCGGAGCACCGGGACGCGTTATGGATCAACCGGAAGTGCGAATCGAAGAAATCGGAAAAGTGGGTTGGAGAGCCCGTCGCCGACGGGTACCAGGTCGTCGGCGACGGCCTCTAGAACTGCCCGTCGGCCACAAGTGTGCGTATCCAGTCATTTAAGCCGTCGGAGAAATAAGCACTTTTGGGAACCCGTCGGCGACGGGGTTATGCCCGTCGGCGACGGGCAACAGAATGCTGGAACGGGAATTTTTGGTTGTTGGGTTATGTGAACGATTTCTATTGGTGGAGAGACATGAAATTCGGGAGTTACACATTGTTTTGAGTTTTGAACTTGATCTGGGAGCCAAAGGAAATCACCATTCATCATCCAATTCCATCATCTTCATCTTTACAACCCGAAATCATCATCAAGAATCATCACCATCATCACAATTAATCCATCATCCACAAACCCTAACCCTTCCACCAACATCATCTTTCACCAAACCTCATCATTCACCATTCTCAAGACTTCAAGATGACTCCATCCGCATTCCAAGCATCCGGTGATCAAGTTGCATCAACCATGAGCGGCTAATCATCTCGGTTTCACCCCGGTGTAGGTAGTTGTTGATTTTAGTGTTTCGAATTGTTCTTGTTTCATCTTAGTGACAATTTGTATTTGGTTTTTGAAACTCTTGATAATAGTATTACATTTGTTGCGAATTCGTGAATTGTCGAGCGATGTTAAAAGTTATGACTTTGCGAAACGGTGATATGTAATTGTGCATTATCATTGTTAGGATTTACTTGTGTTGATTACAAAGTGCATTTTTTGTCCGTTCTTCAGGGCGTTGATAGCTAGTAGCACCTAAGTCACGGTACACTAAATCCGTTAATCGAATGCATTTGAGTTGAAACTAAAACTTGTAGAAACCCTAGGTTAACAATTACCGAAACCGGGCGTGATTCCTTTTTATTATTATTGTTCTAGTAACCATTTTCTTGTAATCGTTAATCATTAGTTGTTTATCAATTTAATCAATTCAATTAGTCTAAACTCATATCTCTTAATTAAACAAAAATACAAAAACATTCTAGTAAGCTTCATAAATTGTGACAATTGTTTTAATTCATTCGAATCCACACACAAACCACATACTCTTCGTGGTTCGACCCCTTACTACCACTAACACATTGTTAAGGGTAATTTGGGCTTATAAATATTATCTTTGACCGGAGCGTGACACTCCGATCAAATTTTGGCGCCGTTGCCGGGGAGTGCGTGCGCTTTGTGTTTGGATTATTTTTTGAAGTTTCGTGATTACCTGTTTAAGTTGTTTAGTTTCTTTTTGCACTTTGTCTTTTTCCTTGTTACGCGGGTGTGTTACTTGTGCAGGTTACAGGTAGTGTATGCATACGCGAAACTCCGGGAGGACTTCACCGTTAGTCTACGAACCGGAAATTGAAAGAGTAGCAAGAAGAAACCTAGCAAGCCGGTTAGAAGCAACACTTGCTTCTAATCAAACCAACCAAACACCACAACATACACCATCCATTGAAACCGATTCAATGGCGAACCAAAACTCAAACCAAAACCTTAACTCGAACCAATTCCAATACCGAAGCAACTTCAATCCCGCTCCAAATATGCAACCTATACCACCCGAGCGACCGGGTGGTAATAACAACAATACCGGACCACCTACACCACCTTTCCAAAACCAAAATCCCAACAACAATCAAAGAACACCTCAACAACAAAACCTTCATAGACACAATTCCCTACCCATCAACCTAGATGACCGGAATGTCAATTCCGACCGTCGGGGAAATCGTGATCGCGGCAATCCCGCAAATGAAGACCCATTCTTCAACATCGATGACTTGAGGAATGCAATCCCCGATGATGAACCATATAGTGTTCCCGGTTATCAATCGCCGGAACATGTGAGTGTTCATACGGAAAATTCGGACGACGGGGGATACTATGCTGATAGAGCTAACGATGATGAAGATTGGGGTTACGTGAATAGGGGAAATGTCTACAACGCTAGAAGGTATGATGATGAGGAATTTGGATACCAACATGCCAATTACGTTGGGGATGATGAATATGGTTACGAAGGTGGAAGAAATGATGGTTATGGGAACAACCGTCAACCACGAAACAATGACCAACGGAACCGGAATAATGGGTTTTATAACAACAACAACAATGCAAGCCCTAACCGGATTCCTCGTTTCGTGGGAGGTGGTAACCCTAGGGATAATAGAAGAGAGGATCGAAGAGATGATCGAAGAGGTGAAAGACGGGATAATAGAAGACCGGGTGATCAAGAAGTTAATGGTCCACATCGTCGTCAACGACCTCCATGGGGAGTGAATGATCGTTTCAGGCCGGTTGTCACCGAGAATGATTCACCAATCGTTTGTGAGAGGAGGATGTTTGATTGTAAACCACATTACATCAACATATTTCCTCATTTTAATGGAAGATCTAATGACGAACCGTACACACATTTGACAGAGTTTTCTTCCATTTGCGGCACTATCGGGGGGCACAACTTTGCACTAGATGAGGTTAAACTTCGTTTGTTCCAATTCTCATTGAAAGACAAAGTGAAGCAATGGTTCCTTACACTCCCGGCCAATAGCATCCGCACATGGGGAGAAATGCAACAAGCTTTTTTAGATGAATATTATTCTATGGCGAAGACCGATGATGCTCGTGATGAAATTAGGTCTTCTCGCCAATTATCGGGCGAGCCGTTGCATGAAGCCTTTACAAGATTTAAAGAAATGATGAGAAGATGCCCACATCATCAAATCGAGAAGTGGGAATTGGTTAAGTGTTTTGTACGGGGTTTAGATGACAACACATGGAACCGACTTGAATCAACGAGTAACGGGACTCTTTTGAGCAACCATGAAGACGATGATTGGGAATTCTTGGAACGGATGAGTAAACGTTCAAAAGAGAAAGAGTCAGCCGATCGATCCAAGAAACATCCTATTTCCCGTTCACTTCCCGATCTTGACTCTAAAGATCGGATTTCCACCTTAGAGCGGGAAATGGCTCGAATGAAGAAAAAAGAAGTAAATGCGGTTCAATTCGAGGTATGTGAAGATTGTGGTGATATTGGACATAGAGCGGAACAATGTCCAACGGGGTCGAGTGGCTACACTGAAGAAGTCAACCAAGTGTATGGAGATAGGAAGCAATATGACATGAACTCCAACACTTACCATCCGGGGTTGAGAAATCACCCTAATTTCCGGTACGGTAACGCTGCGAATCAAATGAACCCGAACTTTCAATCGGGTAATCAATGTGGATCATCGTACAACAACCGTCAAAGTGGTAACCAAGGGGGTTATCAACGTAATTTCAATCAAGGTTACCAAGGTAGAGACAATAATTATCAAAGTGGGTACCAAAGGAATTACAATAATCAAGGCGGTAATGGAAGCGGGTCGAACAATCAAACCGGTGGCGATGATTTGAGTGCCAAAATGGATGCTTTGTTGAACATGCAAAAAGAATCTCAAAAGACAAACGAGATTAGGGATAAAGCACATGAGGCATTGGCAAAGCAAGTGGGCCAACTTGCGGAAGAAATGGCTCAAATGAGAGGAAGCACGGGAAGACTCCCAAGTGACACCGCGGTGAACCCTAAGCATCAAGGGTCAAACTCAAGGAACACACGTGAGGTACCAATTAATAAAATTACTTTACGTAGTGGTCGAGTCGTTGATAATGGTGTCAAAACACCATCACCCCAGTTTGTTGAAGGGGTGGTGGAGGATGCTAGTGAAGATGAGAATGAGAATGGTCAAACGGGTCAAAAGAAAAATGACTTGAAAGAGAACAATGATACCCCCGTTGTGACCATCCCCGTCCCCAAGGCTAAGGAAAAGGGTGTGGAGGCTAATACCGCCCCTTATCCCGAAGCATTGAAGGGACCCGTGAAAAAAGTTGTAAACAAAAGAGGTCCACAACAAGAAGAGTTGTTGGAAATTTTTAAACAAGTAAAGATAAATTTACCTCTTTTGGATGCAATTAAACAAGTACCGTCGTATGCTTAGTACTTGAAAGATTTGTGTACCCAAAAACGCACTCACAAATTTCCAAAAAAATTAGATTTAACCGAAAATGTGAGTTCGATTCTTTCGGGTGCACTTCCACCTAAGCTCCAAGATCCGGGTGCGCCTATCATTTCAATTCAAGTAGGCGATTTTAAAATCAACCGGGCACTTCTAGATCTTGGTGCTAGTGTGAGCATTCTACCGGGTAGTTTGTATGACCAATACGAGTTTGGTCCACTTCAATCGTTAAACACCACCGTGGTGTTAGCCGATTTGACACCCAAACTACCCCGTGGAATTGTCTCGGATGTGATAGTAAAAATCGAGGATTTTTACTATCCGGTGGATTTTCTAGTACTTGATTATGTGGCCAAGGACCCAACCAAGCAACCTACGGTGATTTTGGGTCGACCGTTCTTAGCAACTGCAAATTCTCAAATTGATTGCAAAACGGGAACGGTTGACATGACATTTGGAAACCGAAGGTTGAGGTTGCATGTTTTTTCTGGACTTATGAACCCTCCAGTTGATGATGAATGCTATATGGCGGACGTCGTTGACACGTGTATACCTCTTTGCGACACAGTCGTAGATGGGGAAAACACAATGGAGGATTGTTATATGTTTGATAGGTCACAGGTGGAGATGGATAAGAGCATCGACGAGGAAGTAAAGAGTTTGGAGGTGCTGGCGGTTAGAGAGGGAAAACCGACATGGACGCACCAAGTTGAGAGTTTACCGGAGAGCATCGACACTAAGTTGAAGCCGTCATTAGTAGAGCCTCCGGAGGTTGAATTGAAAGCGTTGCCTAAGCATCTCAAATATGCTTATGTTGGTGAAGGCAACACGCTCCCTGTTATTATTGTATCAAACTTAACCGTGGAGCAAGAGGATAAATTGATGGGTGTTTTGGTCACTAATCGGGCGGCGATTGGATGGACCATTGCTGATTTGAAGGGTATTAGTCCCTGGTTGTGATGCACAAAATCATCACGGAAGAGAATGTGACCCCCGTTCGAGATGCACAACGGAGATTAAATCCGAACATGCGGGAGGTAGTGAAGAAGGAAGTGCTGAAATGGCTAGATGCGGGTATCAATTACCCGATCTCGGATAGCCAATGGGTGAGCCCAACACAGACGGTTCCCAAGAAAGCGGGCATACAAGTCGTCAAAAATGACGCAGGTGAAGAGGTAGCCACTCGGCCGGTAACCGGGTGGCGAATTTGTATTGATTATAGGAAGCTGAATACCGCAGCTTCCAAAGATCATTTCCCTTTACCGTTCATTGATCAAATAGTTGAGAAATTACGGGACACAAATTTTATTGTTTCTTAGATGGCTATTCTGGTTATAACCAAATCGCCATCCATCCGGAAGACCAAGCAAAGACCACGTTTACTTGTCCCTACGACACTTTCGCATTTAGGCGAATGCCGTTTGGATTATCTAACGCCCCCTCCACCTTCCAAAGGTGTATGATGAGTATCTTTTCAGATATGGTGGGGAAGTCTTTGGAAATCTTCATGGATGATTTCTCAATTTTTGGGTCATCTTTTGAGGCTTGTTTGGACCAACTAGATAAAGTATTAAGAAGGTGTGTCGAAACTAGTTTGGTCTTAAGTTGGGAAAAGAGCCATTTTATGGTTCAAGAGGGAATAGTGTTGGGACACGTGGTGTCAAGTCGTGGGATAGAGGTTGATCGTGCAAAGGTACAAGTCATATCTACTTTACCGTATCCCACGACTGTTAAAGGTGTTAGGTCATTTCTAGGTCATGCGGGTTTTTACCGGAGATTTATTAAGGGTTTTAGTGACATAACCAAGCCTTTATGTAATTTGCTGTTAAAAGACCAACCGTTTGATTTTAATGAAAATTGCCAAAATGCTTTTAACAATTTGAAAGAGAAGTTGGTTGAGGCCCCAATCTTGCAATCGCCAAATTGGTCTTTTCCTTTTGAAATTATGTGCGATGCGAGTGATTATGCGGTGGGGGCCGTGTTGGGACAACGGGTCGATAAGAAACCCGTTGCCATATACTACGCGAGTAAGACTCTTTCGGATGCACAATTGAATTACACTACTACCGAAAAAGAGCTACTTGCGGTGGTATATGCATTGGATAAATTTCGGGCATATATATGGGGTAGTAAAGTGATTATTTATTCTGATCACACTGCAGTTAGGTACCTCATGGAGAAGAAATATGCAAAACCGAGGTTAATCCGATGGGTGTTGTTGCTCCAAGAGTTCGATTTGGAGATACGGGACAAGAAGGGTACCGAGAATGTGGTAGCGGACCATTTGTCCCGGTTGATGGTTGATGAGGATCCTAAATAGTTAGAGATCAATGAGTCGTTTCCCGATGAGTATATTATGAAATTGGATAAGTTGCCTTGGTATGCTAACATTGTGAATTATCTTGTTACAGGTGACTTACCGGCACATTGGGATAGACGGAAGAGGCAACACTTCATGTCCCAAATCAAGTACTATCGGTTGGAAGAACCGCATTTGTGGAAGGAGTGTGCAGATCAAGTGATAAGAAGATGCATAGATGATGAAGAAATTCCAAGCGTGTTGCAGCATCTACATTCATTTGCGTGTTGTGGCCATTTTAGTGGCCACAAAACGGGTCATAAAGTGTTGAACAGTGGTCTTTATTGGCCAACTATCTTTAAAGACGCAAATGAATTTTCTAGAAATTGTGTAGAGTGCCAGAAATTAGGGGGTATTTCAAAAAGGGATGAGATGCCCATGCAACCAATCCTTGTAGTTGACATTTTTGACGTATGGGGAATTGATTTCATGGGCCCATTCCCCAATTCCTATGGCAATTTGTATATCTTGGTGGCCATTGACTATGTGTCAAAGTGGGTCGAAGCAATAGCCACCAAGACGAACGACCATTCCGTAGTGTGTAATTTTGTTCAAACCAATATTTTCTCAAGTTTTGGGATTCCTCGGGTCATCATAAGTGATGGAGGATCTCATTTTAAAAATTTTCGGTTTGGGAAACTTCTTAAACAGTTTGGTGTTGACCATAGGATTGCTACCCCCTATCACCCGCAAACAAGCGGGCAATTTGAGGTGTCAAATAGGCAAATCAAAGAGATTTTGCAAAAGACCGTGCGGGTGGACCGTAAGGAATGGTCAATTAAATTGAAAGATGCCTTATGGGCCTACCGTACGGCACATAAGACACCTATTGGCACTACACCTTACCGGTTAGTTTACGGTAAAAATTGTCATTTACCGGTTGAACTTGTGCACAAATCGTTATGGGCTATCAAAGAGGTTAATGTTCAATATGACGATGCAGGTAAGGAAAGGAAACTTAAGCTATGCGAGTTGGAGGAGCTACAGGAAATGGTATATGAATGCGCGTCCAACTACAAGGATGGAATGAAGAAAGCGCATGATGCCAAGTTGAGAAAGAAAGAGTTCGAGGTTGGCCAAAAGGTGTGGCTTTACAATTCGAAGCTCAAGTTCTTTCCTGGAAAGCTCCGGAGCAAATGGATGGGACCCTATGTGATCACCCGGGTCGGACAATTGGGTGATGTTACCATCGAGGACCCGAAGGACGGGGTACGACAAACGGTAAATGGTCATCGACTAAAACCGTTTCTCGACAGTAATGAGAAGATAGATGAAAACAAGGAATCGGTAAGCTTTGTGGCAAGCTTTCCGATTATGAGGTCGAATGAAAAGGACCGGTAACAATTGGTGTAAAGTTATGTATAATTATTTAATTGTTTGCGTATTTGGATGTTAATCGTTTCCGTTTCATACTAACCTTTCTTTATTGTGTGAAGTTTGGGCACTTCAAACGGGTCACGAAGATACCAGGTATGTTTTAAGACCTATTTGTGTGTATTAGGGACAATACATGACTTTTCGGGGGGTGGTAGGGCCGTTAACGGTTTCTGCGTTTTTAAAATTTAACTTAAAAAAAAATCACAAGAAGATTTTTAATAATTTATAGGAATTTTATTGTACATAGTCCCTTTATTAAAAGTTCATAAAAAATCCTCCTATTTTTTCAAAAAGAAAAAAAAAAATTTTTTTGATTGAAAAAGCACAAGCCGTCGGCGACGGGCTACCAAAATAGCCGTCGGCACACAATGCCCGTAACCAGACTTTTAAGCCGTCGCCCCACATCTTTATTCCCTTGCCCGTCGGCGACGGGGTGGGACCCGTCGGCGACGGGTTATCGTTTGGTCTCCGCTCCTGGGTCGTTTATACGAAATAAAATCGAACCAAACACTCTCTAAACCTATCAAAACACGACCAAACTCCATATACATCATACAATTCGAACCACAACACCCCAACATCATTCAACTTTCACCAAACTTCTGCTTCCTCTCTCCTAAATCACTTTTTCTCACTTCATCTTCTCCACAAACACTCCTAGAACCCTAAAACCTTTAAGCTCTCATAACTCTCTCAATTCTCCACCAAATCAACTGATTTTTGAGACCATCTTGAGTAATTTTTCGAGAGGAACAAAACCCCCAACACGGTTTTCATCAATTCTTGCTAGTTTGCAAGATTTATGGGCGTGTACTTTAGGGTTTTTGAAAGGGTGTTCATCAAGTTGCTTGCTTTCCATCTTTTCTTAGTTCCTCTTGTCTAACAACATCAAAGTGATGGCCGGTGGTAAAAGTCAAAAGACTACAGGGCAAGCTTCATCATCAGGAGTCGGTTCTTCTTCCGGGTTACTACCGAGGAAGTGGGAGCAATTAAGCTCCATCGCAGAGGGGGATGCAAGACTGTACAGACAAGATTGGGAGTGGGCAAAGTTTAGGGATATCAAAAGCGCCGAAGTTTGGGATGAGGAGAAGAGAAAACCCTTATCGGAATATCAAGACCGTAAGTTAGAGCCTAAGTTATGGAAGTGGAAGATGGTGAACAATGTGAACACCTCAATTCCGGAAAGGAGTTTATGTGAAAGAGTGGTGAATGTTGAAGAGCTCAAACAATTCGGAATAACACAAATGTTTGAACGTCAAGGTTGGGAAAGAGTGCTTGATTGGTGCGAAGATAACACTTCGCGGATATATTTGTCGGAGGTATGTGAATGGTTGTCGACACTGAGGTTTATGAATAAGGATAGCCCTCCCGCGGAATGGAAATTGGTCGGGAAAACAGGCCGGGGGTCAATGACGATGTCTTTCGAAACCATCAACCGCATTGCACGCTTTGATTCTTTGGGGGTGCAAGCATATGACTACCCAACCACACAACAATTTTTGGATAGTCATGCGAATAATGGTGATCCGGAGGAGATGACCGCGGTTGTTTTACCTTATCATGATGGGGGAGAGGCAAAGAAAAAGCACATGACGATTGAGGGAAAGATTCTCCAAGGGATTAATGTTGAGAACATTTTAGTGAGGTTTGGTGATCGTGGAAGTGTTAAAGCGGGTGACTGTAGGGTGGTGCATTCTTTGCTATATGGGACCCCGACATTGTCATGGAGACACATAGTGATGATGAATACGTGGTTTACTCGGGAGTCGTCCCAGAGGCGTTTTATTCCATACGCACGCCTCATTAGTGCCATGATTGTTCAACAAAATTGTTTACCTCCGGAATCACTATGGGTAACTAAACCGTTGGAGGAACTTAATAAGGCCTCCATGAAGAAGAACTGGAACATAGAAGTTAAACTCTCGGGGAACAAGTATGTTGTGACCGACAAGTTGGGTCATAAGTATGAGTTCCTTACTTCAGGGGCACCACCGGAATCGGAAGAAGATGAAGAGATGGGGGATGAAGAGGAGGAAGTTGAACCCTCCGGTCCACAAAGACCACGACAAAGATACATGAGGCCGCATAGAGAAATTAATGCAGATGTGGCGGGCTTTGTGACCACTAGACGGGTGCCCTCCTACAAAAATTTTGATCGGGGACAGCAAGAGATATATGACAATGTCTCTGCATGCATAGGTGAAGGTCGAGAGTATAACCGAAGGAGGGAAGCTTATGAGGGGGCACATGGACCTCAAATGCAGGAGTTTTGGGCAGTTCAAGCAGCCCATCGGGAGAGAATGGATAAGTTTATGGAAGAGCAACAACTGTTCCAAGCAATGCAGAGGTCACACATGGAACAGTTGGCGAAGAGGCAAGAGGATGAGGAAGTCCGGAGACGGGCATGGGAAGAAGATGAGGTTAGGCGCCAAACCGCACAAAGGGAGTTAGAACAACGCCGTTGGAGTGCTTTGGCTGTCTCTCATCAAATGGCGATTAACAACACCAAGATACTCCACGATCAGGAGCGCCATCAAAGAGACCTTCAAGCCGGTCTCCCGTACGCTGAACACTCGGGGTGGACTGATTACCCCAATCTTCCTCATCCACTAGGTCTATCCGATCCCACCCCTCATTGGCCCGAGGCAGTCGGTTCTAGCTTTATCCCGATTCCGTACCAACCGCCGCCTCAAGGGGAGCAGAGTCCCCTCGATAACTATAGGGAGATGTTCGAGTCCCTCACTGATTATCAATACCAGCCCAACCCGCCAGTGGATCCAAACGAGCGATATCAGCGGTAGAGGTATGGTATGTTTTTGTTGTTGTTGTATATTATTTTGTTCTCGTTATTTTTATTTCATGTTATTTATTTTCGCCTAGTTAAATTAACGTTGTGGGTGTGTTCCCTATATAACCCTCACGAGACCTCTCGTCCTCCCAAGCTATTGGGGGGTTTAAAAGGGCTTGTTGCATAAGCTAAATGCAACCGTGATTCCTACGAAAGTGAGTTAGGTTTATTGTTGTTGTAAATTATTGTCCACATAAATCGAAGTGAAATAACACATGGCTTGGTAATATGTTTCATAAAAAGGGTAGAACTAGGTAACTAACAAATTTGGATGGTTGTGAGAAGCATGCTTCTACACAAGGATTAGAATTTGTAGGTACAACATGTTCGCGGGACAACTGTTTTTATGAAGAGGCGAAGGAGATATGAGTATCAAGCGACAAAAATCAGGTGCATGTGTTTCCTTTTACTTTGATTCTTAGTTAGGAATAAGTGGATTGTACATTGTATTTTATTTTCCGGGGTGAGATTTTGGGAAGGTTAGATGTGTCACATCCCTTGTGCGTTTTAAAACTCTAGTTCTTGCACATTGAGGACAATGTTTACCTCAAGTGTGGGGATGGGGGAGTAGTAAAAGTTTTCGATTTTGACCCATTCATTTAAATTCTATACATTGAGGACAATGTTTACCTCAAGTGTGGGGATGGGGGGAAATTTCAAAAATTTTTCAAAATTTCTTGTCTCAAAAGCGATCTTAAAAGCACAAGTAACTAAGTCAACGAGGGATGTCACAACCCATTTGGTCTTTTGTCATGTTCAAGTTCAAATTAATAAGCATAACGGGTATTTAGCGGGTGGTTATTTGGGAATAATTCGCCTAAGGAACTAGCAATTTATGCATATCACATATCATACCCTTATACGTGAGGTTTGAGCCACTTTTATATCATAGATTTACATTTACATGTTTCTTTGTTTGAGTGGACCATTAGTCGCGTATTGTAGAACTTGCAACTTTTGATACGTTTGAGACTATAGACCGAATACAAGCACGAGAATGATTAAGGCATTAGGTAAACCTTTTCTCTTAAAACCATTTTTCTATCCTTACCCGAACAAATCCCCTAGTCACCCATTTTGAGCCTAAACCTTTTGTTTGACCACCCTATAGCCCATAGCCTTTAAACCTTTTTCTTGTAAACCCGTGTGATGGAAATTCGATTATAGTAGCAAAGTTTGTATAGTTGTATTTGTTTGTTTGCGAAAAAAAAAATCAGAAAATGTACGAAAAAGAATAGAAATACATTGAGAAAAGAACAAAAAAATTTATGTTTCTAGTTGTTGAATAAAAGGCTAAAGTTGTTGCCTTGTAGTTGATGTTTATAGTTTACTTTTGTGTAGAATAGTCTTTGGTAATAAAAATCGAATTTTCATCACCTTAGCCACTTGAAAATATCCTATTTCCTACCCTTCGCCTAGCCCCATTACAAGCCTTTCAAAGACCTTTTGACTTGTGCTTAGTATTCGTGTTCGGTAGTGGAGAATGATTGAGTTGCAAGCCTATGCGGGTACGTGTTCTAATCAGTTTTGAGCGATTCATTGTTGAAGTGCTAATACATTATACACGTTAGCCAATTTTAAGCCGAGTGGAGAGCACATTGTGAGGGATATGCATGAGTTGTTAGTTTTACGGGCGGGTTATTCTTGGATAAGCATTATTATATGTGATTATTCACTTTACTGGTAAATATGTGGAAAATGTAAAGAATGTGAACTTTTGTATGACAAATAGACCTTAACCTCTGTCTCGGGAATGGGATGTGTATTCGTTGTTCGACCTACGTGAAAGTGAAAAACAGATTTGCTTGAGGGCAAGCAAAAGACAAGTGTGGGGATGTGATACGTGGTTGAAAACCGGCGTTCGTTATTGCGTAACTTTGTGTTTTTACATAAGTTTCAATCTTGAATGGCCTACTTTTAATAAGATTTGTGTTATGCAGGTTTTATAAAGTTTAAGGAGCTTTTCGGGAGCTTTACGAGTCATCGGGTAAAAAACCGGAGCACCGGGACGCGTTATGGATCAACCGGAAGTGCGAATCGAAGAAATCGGAAAAGTGGGTTGGAGAGCCCGTCGCCGACAGGTACTAGGTCGTCGGCGACGGCCTCTAGAACTGCCCGTCGGCCACAAGTGTGCGTATCCAGTCATTTAAGCCGTCGGAGAAATAAGCACTTTTGGGAACCCGTCGGCGACGGGCAACAGAATGCTGGAACGGGAATTTTTGGTTGTTGGGTTATGTGAACGATTTCTATTGGTGGAGAGACATGAAATTCGGGAGTTACACATTGTTTTGAGTTTTGAACTTGATCTGGGAGCCAAAGGAAATCACCATTCATCATCCAATTCCATCATCTTCATCTTTATAACCCGAAATCATCATCAAGAATCATCACCATCATCACAATTAATCCATCATCCACAAACCCTAATGCTTCCACCAACATCATCTTTCACCAAACCTCATCATTCACCATTCTCAAGACTTCAAGATGACTCCATCCGCATTCCAAGCATCCGGTGATCAAGTTGCATCAACCATGAGCGGCTAATCATCTTGGTTTCACCCCGGTGTAGGTAGTTGTTGATTTTAGTGTTTCGAATTGTTCTTGTTTCATCTTAGTGACAATTTGTATTTGGTTTTTGAAACTCTTGATAATAGTATTACATTTGTTGCGAATTCGTGAATTGTCGAGCGATGTTAAAAGTTATGACTTTACGAAACGGTGATATGTAATTGTGCATTATCATTGTTAGCATTTACTTGTGTTGATTACAAAGTGCATTTTTTGTCTGTTCTTCGGGGCGTTGATAGTGATGTGCGATAAAGTGTTATATATATTAGGTGTATATTTTAAGCCCTTTTTAACACTTATTTTAGCCAAGTTTTAAATTTATAAAACACGATATTTCACTAACACTAAACACACATATGGGCAAGTGCACCCATCGTTGAGTGTAGTATAGCGTTGGTAAGATACCGAGGTCGTCCAAGGACACAAGAGCTTTTAGTACCGGTTTATCCTCAACGTCTAATCAAAATAAAAGTTTAGAAAAATGTTTAAAACTAGGAAAAATAAAAACTAACTAAAATGCTGAAAATAAAAATAAAAGAAAAACAGATAGACAAGATGAATCACTTGGTTCCGACTCGTATCTAGTATAACCTTTGATTATTTCCGCACTTTTGCACATAATTAAGAGATTATCTTAGTTATTGTAGTAGGCCCCTCTTTTGAAGGTGACGTTACCCTCACCCCAGTAGTTTGAGTCAGCAAGGATACAATCCTAAAAGGGTGGATTATTGGAAGATAATGAATTAAGTTATTAATGCAGTATTGTGGTAGGCCCCGCTTTTGGCGGTGACGTTACCCTCGGCTAAGTAGTCTGAGTCAGCAGGGATACAGTCCTAAGTAGCCGGGTTATAGTATTAATAGTAGTTAACTTATGAGGGGATCAAAGAGTTTGGACCCCCGCCATCCAATACCGTGAAGCATTGAAGGAGGTCCTACTAAATTTGACCCAGGTCCATTGCAGGACCTCTAAACGCTGAACAATGGCAAGACCTTTACCAAACCGTTCCCTTAACCCCCGACCAGGTAGCCAACATACCTCCATATAGACCGTGGAGATATGAATGGTGAAAATCCTTTATTTTATATAGACAGTAAAATAATGCCAAGACACCACGGACAAACGATAAGGAAAGATCACCTTCAACATAAGTAACTAGTTATTAAAGTCATTAATACAAAACCAAATAAAAACTACAAAAGATTAGAAATAAAAAGTATTATACTAGACACTTTGTCTTCACCAAGTGATGTAAGAGACTTAGGCAAACATGGCCTTGATTGTCAAGAACTCTTACGATCAATCTTGGATCCCGAGACGACTCACACACTCTACGATGGACAATGGATGATGGTGGTGGATGATGGTGTTGTGATGGTGGTGGGTGGTGGATGAGGTGTGAGAGAGGTGGTGTGCCAAGGGATGAGATGAAATGAATCCAAGCACTCCTATTTATAGGCTGAACAGAGAGCTGGGCACGGCCCCGTGTCCGCTGGACACGGCCCCGTGCCTGTCTGACACTCTCTCTCCTCATTAATTGTAATTCGCAATTACAATAAATGCGTCTGCTGTACTTTCGACACGCCCCCGTGTCCGCTGGGCACGGCCCCGTGGTGGGCAATAGAAGCTTCTATAGATTTGTCTTTTCTGCTGCTTCATGGGCACGGCCCCGTGCTGGCTGAGCACGGGGCGTGTTCAGTCTTCTGACTTCTCTAATTTGCTTTGGAAGGTGCCGTTGAGGGGTCGGGCAGTCCACTAATGTTCCTTTCCTTGTATTTATGTTGGATTTAGCTGTCTTTTTGCTTCTTTTGTGTTTTTGAGCTCATTTAATCCTGAAAATACAAAAGGAAGACAAAAACACTCTTTTTCCAATATTAGTACTTAAAAAGGGTTAGTTTTATGCCTTGTTTGATGTAATTTATATGTTGTATTTTGCACACATCAAATACCCCCACACTTGAACTGTTGCTTGTCCTCAAGCAAAACTCTTTAATATGTGGCTTACACTCCCAAATGGAATAGGTAGAAGAGAAGGTTTTGGGCTTGTCGTAGAGTGTCGGGATATCCAAGATCTTTTTGGGTTTTATTTTTATTTATTTACACTCCTATTCGTAATGATTTATTTAGAACTTTTCATAGGAGAAATTACTTATTTGGGCATAACATGCCTTTTTAAAATTCCATTTATATACAAGTTCACATACCTCACGGGAGAAATCACTCACACTCGGCCGAAGGTGTATTTTTAGTGAATCACTCGAGAGCGGCATGGAACTTATTCCTACCATAGGCTTACCAAGCAATCAATCCTCCTCCTTTTTAACTTTTATACCGTTGTAAATATCAAGAGGACTTTGTGGGTTAAGGGTTAGGCTTGGGTTAAAGGTAGGTGGTAGGGAAAGTGGTTAGTGGTTAGTAGAAAAAGGGCTAAAAGGCGTAACAAGTGTCGGTTTTCGTAAGTTTTTCTATTTTTGCAACTTTTTATTTTTGATGAAGCTTTTATTCAAACAAGGTTATTTTTTTTTTTTTGATAAACTTGTTTGTTTATTTTTTTTTTTGCTTCATCATCAACACAAATTTTTTTTTTTTTTTTTTTTTGATCATACGAAAAACCGAACTTGTTACTAAAACAGAGGGTTAAAAATGAAAAAGGTTTTGGTGGGTAAAAAGGGTTTTTGGTTTGGGTGATGAAATGAAAAGGTTTAGGCTCAAAGGGGCTAACTAGGGGGATTGTTGGGTAGGTGGTAAAAGAAAAATAATGGTGTAGAAATAAAAAGGGTTAGTCCTAATGCCTCCATCATTTACTTACTCGGGTTTAAGTTGATAAGGACTGGGAATGTATCGTCATGGCAAGTTCTAGAGTCGTAAGAACCAAGCGGCTATTCACACAAGAAACGAAAAATGAGCTTTTAGTCTAAAGATGTAAATTTGTATGCTCAATAAAGGCTCAAAACTCACTTTTGTGGAAATGCGTTTTTATGTGATCAAGTATATATAATCAAATTTTAACTAAGTTTGCAATGCCTTTTCATAATTTTCTTATGTTGGTTCTTTTTATCACTACGCTATTGGTTGTAAATTTGTAAAAATATAACCTTTTTGAGAACTTGAATTTCCCGAGTTAAACCTAGACAAGTAAAAAAAATTGAAATTTTTGAAAAAATTTGGGGTGATTAGCTGTTCCAATAGAGTTTTGTGTAAGGCTTGTATTTAGGACTTGCAAAATTCAAGGTTTTAGCATTCCCCCCCACACTTAAATTACACATTGTCCTCAATGTGTCCCAAAAATAAATTTTTAGGTTGATTAGATGTGTAAAATAGTGTTTAAAAGCAAAAATTTGTGTTACTGGTAGTCTGGGCACGGCCCCGTGTCCACTGGACACGACCCCGTGACGAACTGCCAGTAACAAGAACTTACAGAAGGTGGACACGGCCCCGTGTCCACTGGACACGGCCACGTGTCTGACAAAAATCTGCAGGACAGAAGCCAAACAGCAGGTCTGGGAGGTGAGCACGGGGGCGTGTTGGCTGGACACGTCCCCGTGTGGACAGTCTGAAAGCCTGAAAAACAGGTTTCTTCCTCCGGTTTTTCCATCCTGGCCCTATAAGTGCCGAGGCTTAGCACCCCATGCCTTGGTTTCTACCTTTTTCATCACTTAATACCACACCAAGCAACACAAACATCCTAATTTACCATAGTTAATTGTTTCAAGCATAAAGTAAAAGAAAAATAAAACGGAAAATAAAAGTGTTGCAAGGAAAGTAAATTGTTCAACTTCTGGCACGCAGGCCACCAATTGTTCGATAGATAAAGGGACTTAAACCTGTGGGCTCGCCATCAACCCGTTCCTGCTCCTCCAAACCCTCTACTCCATATCCTCATCGCTATCATCACCTCCATCCCCATGCCCCGCCATGTACTCCCGGATGCTGCCGATATCGTCTTGTATATCGTTGATGTTGCGTTCAATAGCTCCGACCCGGTGGTAAGTATTGTTGGCGAGGTTGTAGGCGTTCCTGGTACACATGAGGTTTTCCTGCATAAGATCATGTAAGCTTTGAAAATTAGGAAAACCGCCTCCTTGTGAGGAGGATTGACCCGGATCACCATGGGGTGGATACTGGTGGTGGGGAGGTGGAGCGTGAAGAACTAGGGCCTCCTGTGGGTTCCATGCATAGCCTTGCGTTCTTTGGAAACTCACTGTTCCGTCTTCCGCCTCATAAAGTAAGTTCATGGCTCGGCAAATGTGGTAGTCAACTCGTCCCGACCATGGGCTTCTTTCAAAGGACCTTGGAATTTGTGTGTAATGCTTGAAAAGACGGTACACCCATCCCCCGAAGAAGATAGGCGTTGGAGCGCGAGCAAGGCGGTTGAGATGCATGTTTCGTAATAGGAGATACGGAACATCGAGAGGCTTTTGGTTGTGGATACAGTGGAGGACAACCAAATCTTTCAACCCTACAACACCGCTACTGTCGTGACGTTGGTTTAGAGAGTAGGTGAGGATCCTGTGAATGTAGCGATAGAGCGGATCCCTTAGCTTCGTACTCTTGGTGCTGCGAGGGTCGTAGATTCCTTCACCGATTTGAGCCCATGCGGCTTGTCTTTCATTTCCATCCAAGTCTCGTAATCCCCCGGTATTCTCTTCGTTTCCCGATTCCTCTTCTTGGTATAGCCCTATTATGGCTCCAAACTGTGCCATGGAGATCGAGTACATTGTCCCTCCACACCGAAATACAACCCCTTCATTGTCGAATGGGTTACACCTTGAATTGAAGTTGAAGGTACTGTAGAACTCCATGGTGCATTGATGCACCGACCGAAGCCTAGTGTTTAATGCAACAGCTAGTGGTCCCGTAACGATGTTGTTGAATCGGTTCAGCTGGTTTACCAAGGTTAACAGGTCCGTGCAAGCTCTCCTGGGGTACTCCTCGGGTCTTGTTTGAAGAATCTCGTACCTTGCCCTTGCATCGAGCTCACTTGCATTGAACCTTGTGAACTTTGCCATCTGAAAGAATACACCAAAAATTTTACGAAACGATGAGATTTTTAAAGAAACTGCAAACAGCTAGCTGGACACGACCCCGTGTCCAGCGGACACGGCCCCGTGTCCAGAGGTCTGTTACTCAAAAACTTCATTTTTCGACCCGGTTTTGAAAACTTGAAAATTTTTGGTCCAATAGGTGCGGTTTCCCCCGAAAATAAAACCCTAAACACCGTTTTTCCCAAATTATCCCGTTTACCCTGTCAATTTTATCTTTTTCGGTTCAAGAACAAGGGTTTGGGGTTTTTGTAAGAAATCGGGTGAATCTTTGAACAATCTAAGTGTATTTACTTTCCTTAACACTAACCTAACTAAATGCAAACAGATTTAGGCAAAAATTTTAGGTTCGATCCGGATGAACATCAAGAACCCTAGATTTTTCCCCAAATTTGTGGTGTTTTAACTACATGCAAGTAACTAATCTAACTACTATGAGTGATAGAATCATACCTTGACGTTGTTAGATCGATAAGAAACGTTGAAATTTCGCGAAAAATCGCCTGGAACCAGAGCTTTTGTGGGGAAACGGGGCGTGTGGAATGAAGAAACTGTTTTGAAAAAGGGGTTTTATCCCGTCTGCAGTGCGAATACGGCCCAGTGTCCAGCGGACACGGCCTCGTGCCGAGCGTTTTTTTTTTAGTGCGCGTGTGAGTGCCCCTTTTTCCCATAAGCTATGGTTAGAAAACTTACCGCTTTATTTTGTCGTCTCAATCGTTCGTAACTTACCAGGCATGATGTTTTTATTCTTCCATTGTTTGAAGCGAGATCTCCTCTTCCTCATCCTCAATAAATCCTTGATAGAGTTTCAGCCGTTGGCCATTGACTTTAAATGGTGGCCCATTTTGAGATTTAATTTCTACTGCACCGTGTGGAAAAATGTGGGTGACGGAAAAAGGTCCTGACCACCTAGACTTTAATTTACCAGGAAACAATCGAAGTCGTGAATTAAACAAAAGAACTAGATCCCCTACCCGAAATTCATTAGGTTTAATATGTTTGTCATGCAAATTTTTCATTCTTTCCTTATAAATTTCAGAGTTTGAGTATGCATAATTCCTAAGCTCGTCTAATTCATTTATTTCACAAAATCGATTTTTACCAGCAAATTCTAGATCTAAGTTTACATTTTTGATTGCCCAGTAGGCTTTGTGTGCAATTTCTACTGGCAAATGACAACTTTTTCCATAAACTAGCTTATATGGGGTTGTACCTATTGTTGTTTTATAAGCAGTTCGAAAAGCCCATAAAGCATCGTCTAATTTATCAGCCCATTCCTTTTTATTTAACCCTACGGTTTTTTCGAGTATTCGTTTTAAACCTCTATTAGTCACTTCGGCTTGTCCGTTTGTTTGAGGGTGATATGCTGTCGAAACCCGGTGATAGACCCCATATCTTGTTAAAAAATTTTCAAGTTGATGGTTGCAAAAATGGGTACCTCTATCACTTATTAAAGCTTTAGGTGTGCCAAAACGAGAGAATAATTTTTTCAGAAATCTTACCACGACTCTTCCATCATTTGTTGGAAGTGCCTCGGCCTCGGCCCATTTAGACAAATAATCTACTGCCACAAGTATATATTTGTTTCCTTTCGATGGTGGGAAAGGTCCCATAAAGTCGAGTCCCCACACATCAAAAATTTCACAAACAAGAATGCCATTTTGTGGCATTTCGTTTTTGGAAGAAATATTACCTGTTCTTTGGCAAGCATCACATGTCTTTACAAGACTTTGAGCGTCTTTGTAAATGGTTGGCCAATAAAATCCTGAATCGAATACCTTTCGAGCGGTACTAGCAGCACCATGATGTCCTCCGTATGGACCTTCATGACAATGGCAGAGAATTCTTCGTGCTTCACTACCATGTACGCATCGTCTGACGAGTTGGTCGGCACACATTTTGAAAAGATATGGATCTTCCCAAAAGTAGTGTTTCACATTGGCAAAGAATTTTTTTCTTTGATGATGTGGCCATCCTTTAGCGACTATACCGCTAGCTAGGTAGTTAGCATAGTCGGCGTACCATGGTTCTTCCTTGTACTCCACCATTTCCAGGGACTCAGTTGGAAATTTTTCGTTGATTTGTTCGTCCCTGGTTGCCTCTAAAGCTGGGTCTTCAAAGCGTGAAAGATGATCTGCTGCGGTATTTTCTGCTCCTCTTTTGTCCTTGATTTCAATGTCAAATTCTTGGAGGAGTAGAATCCACCTAATCAAACGTGGTTTTGCGTCTTGCTTCTTGAAGAGATATCGAATGGCTGCATGGTCTGTATAGACTATAGTTTTAGAAAGAACAAGATAAGAACGAAATTTATCAAAAGCAAATACCACAGCTAGTAACTCTTTTTCAGTTGTTGTGTAATTTTCTTGTGCATCATTGAGTGTTTTACTAGCATAATAGATTGGGTGGAAATGCTTTTCTTTTCTCTGTCCCAAGACAGCTCCAACTGCAAAGTCACTAGCATCACACATGATTTCGAAAGGAAATTTCCAATCAGGCGCTATCATGATAGGTGCATTGACTAGCATTTCCTTTAGGGTTAGAAATGCTTGATTGCAATCCTTGTCAAATATGAAAGGAGCATCTTTTTCAAGTAATTTTGTTAGAGGCCTTGAGATATTTGAAAAGTCTTTGATAAACCGCCTATAAAATCCGGCATGCCCTAGGAAACTTCTGATAGCTCTTACGGAGGATGGAGGTGGTAATCTAGAAATGGTATCTATTTTGGCTCGATCCACCTCCATTCCTTCGCTTGAGATTTTGTGACCGAGTACTATTCCCTCCGTTACCATGAAATGACATTTTTCCCAATTAAGGGCGAGGTTAGTTTCCTCACATCGGGATAGCATTCGTTCAAGGTTATCGAGGCATTGGTCATATGAATCCCCAAAGATAGAAAAGTCGTCCATGAAGACTTCCATTGTCTTTTCTATCATGTCATGGAAAATGGCTACCATGCAACATTGGGATGTTGCTGGGGCATTACATAGACCAAACGGCATGCGTCGATAAGCAAAAGTTCCATAGGGACATGTGAAAGTTGTCTTTTCTTGGTCTTCGGGTGCTATCGGGATTTGAAAGTAACCTGAAAAACCATCCAAGAAACAGTAAAATTTATGACCGGATAATCTTTCTAACATTTGATCTATGAAGGGTAAAGGAAAATGATCCTTTCTTGTTGCTTTATTTAATCGTCTATAATCTATACATACTCTCCATCCTGTGACGGTTCTCGTTGGTATTAGTTCATTCTTTTCGTTAGTAATTACCGTCATACCTCCTTTCTTTGGAACTACTTGGACGGGACTCACCCAAGGACTATCGAAGATAGGATAGATAAGTCCGGCGTCAAGTAACTTGATGACTTCGTTTTTAACCACTTCTTGAACATTTGGATTTACTCGACGTTGTGGTTGTATGACCGATTTGTAGTCATCATTCATCAAAATTTTGTGTGTGCACATAGAAGGACTAATTCCTTTTATGTCCACAAGTTTCCAAGCTATTGCGTTTTTGTGTTTTTTCAAAAGATTAATCAATTTTTCTTTTTCTAAGTTATCTAATTTAGATGAAATAATTACAGGTAACTTACCATCTTTGTCTAGAAAAGCATATTCCAAACCTTTTGGAAGTTCTTTGAGCTCAAGTGGTGGGTCTTTAGGAGACTCCTTATTTGGTTGCTCGTTTCGATCAAGAACTTTAAAAGTTTGTTCTATGGCGACCTCTTCTTCAACAAAGTGGTCAATCTCTTCACTTGTATCGGGTGGTTCATCTTCATCTTCAATTAGGGGGTCATTATTCCCGAATGGATATTTCATTGATCGTTCGAGATCGACACTTCTTTTAAATGCCCCTAATTGAAGAGGTAGATTATTGAACTTCCGGTTTTTCAAAGCTTCGTGAGTTTTTACAAATGGTCGTCCCAACACTAGAGGAGCGTCATCGAGGATGACAAAGTCGGTTGGGATTACCATTTGATTTGTTTGAACCAAGACATCTTCAACTATACCGATTGATTTTATTACTTTCCGATTGGATAGAAAAATGGGTATTTGAAGTGGAGAAAAATCACTAATACTTAATTTTTCGAAAATGTAGTTAGGCATTATGTTAACACAAAGATCTTTATCGATTGTGACATTACTAATAAACGAATTTTGAAAGAAACATGGAACCGGTGTGATGTTAATTTCAAATGGGTCTTCTTTTATTAGCGAAGTTTGATCATTAGTTAACTTAACACTTACCGTTTCGTCAATTTTAGTGTTAGTGTTTAACTCTTTTAAAAACTTAGCATGAGTGGGTACTAAACAATGATTTTCAAAAGAAGGTGTCAAGAGATTAATTTCTTCAAAATTAGACTCTTCTTGGATTTTAACGTTGTCGGACTCACCTTTTTCGTTGTTTAACTCATGTGTCGGTTTTTCACTTAATTATTCTTCCATTTTTACATTTTTAGTTATCTCTTCCTTTTTTAATTCTTCTCTTGCGCGGGACTCCTCTTCCCTTACGCGAGCTTCTTTTATACATCGATCGATAACTCTAATGTGTTCTAATATCCTATCGGTCACTTCGGTTATAGAAAAAGAATCGTTATTTTCTAAGCTTGAATCCGGTTGTTCGACCCTTTGTTCCTCATAATACCCATATGAAGTTGATGGTTCACACCATTGTTCTTCATTGTAAGCATATGATGGATAAGGTTCGTAATTTTGTTCTTCATAATACTCATATGAGGTGGGTTGTTCACGCCATGGTTCCTCATAATAAGCATATGAAGGTGGTGGCTCATATCTTGGTTCCTCAAAGTGTGAGTAAGAAGGCTCATACCTTGGTTCATCAAAATATGAGTATGAGGGAGGAGGTTCATACCTTTGGTCTTCATAGGATGTGTATGAAGTTGATGGTTCGTACCTGGACTCCTCATAGTAGGTGTATGAATTGGATGGTTGATATGAGTGATTATTTTGAATCGAGCGTGCATTACGACAATTAGTGCAATAATTACCCCTATAATCATCCTCATCATAGGTGTAGTTGTAACCTCCTGAGTATTGATCCATAAGAATCACTCAGCAGACCACAACCGAGTCTCGAGATCAGAAAACAAAAATAAAAATGGAAACAGAGGCTGGACACGGCCCCGTGTTCAGTGAGCACGGCCCCGTGTTCAGGATCTGTATCTGGGCGTTTTTAATTAAATTTATTGATTTCGTTGAGCACGGGGCGTGTTCAGTGAGCACGGCCCGTGTTCAAGGTTCTGTTACTGGGCGTTTTTATGAAAATGTGCAGCACGGCCCCGTGTTCAGCGAACACGGCCCCGTGTACAGGCTACTGTAAATGCAAATCTAAACTAAAATGCAGAAAAATGTGCGCGCTTTTTTTTTAAAAAGGTTTTGAAAAACTGATTAGGCCGTCGATTTTAAGCTTTCTTAAAATCCTTGTGTCCCCGGCAGCGGCGCCAAAAACTTGATGTGCGATAAAGTGTTATATATATTAGGTGTATATTTTAAGCCCTTTTTAACACTTATTTTAGCCAAGTTTTAAATTTATAAAACACGATATTTCACTAACACTAAACACACATATGGGCAAGTGCACCCATCGTTGAGTGTAGTATAGCGTTGGTAAGATACCGAGGTCGTCCAAGGACACAAGAGCTTTTAGTACCGGTTTATCCTCAACGTCTAATCAAAATAAAAGTTTAGAAAAATGTTTAAAACTAGGAAAAATAAAAACTAACTAAAATGCTGAAAATAAAAATAAAAGAAAAACAGATAGACAAGATGAATCACTTGGTTCCGACTCGTATCTAGTATAACCTTTGATTATTTCCGCACTTTTGCACATAATTAAGAGATTATCTTAGTTATTGTAGTAGGCCCCTCTTTTGAAGGTGACGTTACCCTCACCCCAGTAGTTTGACTCAGCAAGGATACAATCCTAAAAGGGTGGATTATTGGAAGATAATGAATTAAGTTATTAATGCAGTATTGTGGTAGGCCCCGCTTTTGGCGGTGACGTTACCCTCGGCTAAGTAGTCTGAGTCAGCAGGGATACAGTCCTAAGTAGCCGGGTTATAGTATTAATAGTAGTTAACTTATGAGGGGATCAAAGAGTTTGGACCCCCGCCATCCAATACCGTGAAGCATTGAAGGAGGTCCTACTAAATTTGACCCAGGTCCATTGCAGGACCTCTAAACGCTGAACAATGGCAAGACCTTTACCAAACCGTTCCCTTAACCCCCGACCAGGTAGCCAACATACCTCCATATAGACCGTGGAGATATGAATGGTGAAAATCCTTTATTTTATATAGACAGTAAAATAATGCCAAGACACCACGGATAAACGATAAGGAAAGATCACCTTCAACATAAGTAACTAGTTATTAAAGTCATTAATACAAAACCAAATAAAAAGTGCAAAAGATTAGAAATAAAAAGTATTATACTAGACACTTTGTCTTCACCAAGTGATGTAAGAGACTTAGGCAAACATGGCCTTGATTGTCAAGAACTCTTACGATCAATCTTGGATCCCGAGACGACTCACACACTCTACGATGGACAATGGATGATGGTGGTGGATGATGGTGTTGTGATGGTGGTGGGTGGTGGATGAGGTGTGAGAGAGGTGGTGTGCCAAGGGATGAGATGAAATGAATCCAAGCACTCCTATTTATAGGCTGAACAGAGAGCTGGGCACGGCCCCGTGTCCGTTGGACACGACCCCGTGCCTGTCTGACACTCTCTCTCCTCATTAATTGTAATTCGCAATTACAATAAATGCGTCTGCTGTACTTTCGACACGCCCCCGTGTCCGCTGGGCACGGCCCCGTGGTGGGCAATAAAAGCTTCTATAGATTTGTCTTTTCTGCTGCTTCATGGGCACGGCCCCGTGCTGGCTGAGCACGGGGCGTGTTCAGTCTTCTGACTTCTCTAATTTGATTTGGAAGGTGCCGTTGAGGGGTCGGGCAGTCCACTAATGTTCCTTTCCTTGTATTTATGTTGGATTTAGCTGTCTTTTTGCTTCTTTTGTGTTTTTGAGCTCATTTAATCCTGAAAATACAAAAGGAAGACAAAAACACTCTTTTTCCAATATTAGTACTTAAAAAGGGTTAGTTTTATGCCTTGTTTGATGTAATTTATATGTTGCATTTTGCACACATCAATAGCTAGTAGCACCTAAGTCACGGTACACTAAATCCGTTAATCGAATGCATTTGAGTTGAAACTAAAACTTGTAGAAACCCTAGGTTAACAATTACCGAAACCGGGCGTGATTCCTTTTTATTATTATTGTTCTAGTAACCATTTTCTTGTAATCGTTAATCATTAGTTGTTTATCAATTTAATCAATTCAATTAGTCTAAACTCATATCTCTTAATTAAACAAAAATACAAAAACATTCTAGTAAGCTTCATAAATTGTGACAATTGTTTTAATTCATTCGAATCCACACACAAACCACATACTCTTCGTGGTTCGACCCCTTACTACCACTAACACATTGTTAAGGGTAATTTGGGCTTATAAATATTATCTTTGACCGGAACGCGACACTTCGATCAATAACCTAACTTGGATGCATCACAATGGGCTATAAAGTCTTCAGTTCCTTCCTTCTGGTAATACTAGTATGGGTTGTTTTAGAATCTTAAAAGCTTCCTCCTGTTTTGGTCCCCATTCAAACTTAATTGATTTGCAGGTCAACTTCGTTAAGGGAATAGCTATTCTAGAAAAATCTTGAATAAAACGTCTATAATAACATGCTAGTCCAAGAAAACTTCTCACATCCGTTGGTGATTCAGGGACTTTCCACTTAGTAATCGCCTCGAATTTTATGGGATCCACATGAATTCCTTCATGATTAACCAGGTGTCCAAGGAATTGTACTTCTTGTAACCAAAATTCGCATTTTGAAAATGTAGCGTAAAGCTTTTCTTTTCTCAGCAAATTTAAAAGTATAAACAAATGCTCTGCATGATCCTCTTTACTCTTAGAGTAAATAAGAATATCATCTATAAAGACAATTATGAATTTATCCGGATATGGCTTACATATTCTGTTCATCATGTCCATAACTACGGCTGGGGCATTGGTTAAACCAAATGGCATGACTGTAAATTCATAATGACCATACCTTGTTCTGAAAGCAGTTTTAGGAATGCCCTTTTCCTATACTTTCAGTTGATGATATCCTGAGCGTAAATCGATCTTAGAAAAAAATCGAGCTCCTTGCAGTTGATCGAACAAATCATCGATTGTCGGTAGTGGGTACTGATTTTTAATCCTAACCTTGTTCAATTCTCGATAATCAATGCACATACGCATTGATCCGTCCTTCTTCTTGACAAACAAGATTAGTGCTCCCCATGGCGATGAACTCGGCTGTATGAAACCTTTCTCCAGAAGTTCGCCCAATTGTTTTTTCAGTTATTGCATCTCTGCTGGTGCTAAACGATAAGGTGCCTTGACAATCGGTGATGTTCCTGGTATTAGGTGAATTCTAAATTCAACCTCTCTATCTAGCGGTAATCCAGGTAACTCTTTTGGAAAAACATCTTAGAATTCAGATACTACAGGAATATCTTTTAATTCTTTTCCTTTAGTGCTAATGATTATGGGAATCATATACACTAGTGATCCCTTCCTTGCATAACTTACTGTTTTCATTACAGAAATGAATTTTGTAGATCTAGTTGGCTTATCTCCTTTAATTGTAATCTTTTCACCCCTTGGTGAATTTACTTGTACCGACTTTTGATCACATAAAATACGGGCGTGATTGGCTACTAACTAGTCCATTCCTAATACAATATCAAATCCAACCAGATTCATTGTTTAAAGGTTAGCAATAAAATTATGGTTTAAAATTTCTATTCTTGCTCCTTGCAAGATTTCAGTAATCTTAATGGATTCTCCACTCGCTGTTTCTACCAAACATTCTTGTGGAAGTTTAGTTAATGGTTGATTGAGAAGTTTGCAGAACGAAGTATTATTAAAACTTTGGTTTGCACCAGAGTCAAATAATACTTTAGCAAAAATATCATTAACTAAAAACGTACCGGCAATTACATCCGGAATCATCTTAGCTTCTTTAGTTGTCAGAACAAATGCTCGGGCATTCTTGGTAGTTTTGTTGTTTGTTGCGGGAGCTAATTTCGAACAGTTCTGTTTGATGTGCCCCGTCTCTCAACAGTTGAAGCATAGCTTGTTGTTGGGTTTCCTCCTGCAGTCTTCTTCCTTGTGTCCAGACATTTTGCAGTATATTGAGCATTTTTCTGAATGCTTCTTCTTGCAGTAGTTACAGTAAGGTGCAGAAGTAGAACCTATATTTTTCCCAAGGTAGTTATTTCCATAACGAAATTCTAGGGTAAGTCTCTGGGCTATGTTCTTTCTCTGATTCTCTTCTTGCGTACGTACTAATTTATTAGTCAATGTATTGGCTAATTCTACTGGTTCTTCTATGGTTTGTGGTCTAGCTGCCTTGACTATGTGTCTGATTTCACTAATTAATCCCCAGATGTAACGGGACATTAATACTGGTTCGGGCGAGGCTAAGGTTGGCACTATCCTAGCATATTCGAAGAATATGGTAGTGTAACCTTTGCAGTCTATTCCAGTCATTTTACGATTTAAGAACTTATTAGCAATTTTTTCTTTTTCATGAGGAGGACAAAATTTCCTTTCAACTATGTCCTTAAAGTCAGTCTATTCCATATTATAAATTTTATCACTTCCTTTAGACTGGATAATAGTATTCCACCATTCTAAGGCTGCATTCTTAAAAAGATTAGAAGCAAACATAATCTTATCTTCATCTGCACATTTGCTTATTTTTAAAACTGCCTCTGTCTTTTCTATCCAACGTAAAGCTACAATGGCTCCTTCATTGCCAGAGAATTCTATTGGTTTGCAAGACCATAATTCTTTGTAAGAACATCCATATGCCATGGTTTTTCTTCTTTTTGGAATAGGTAATTGAAGTAGCGGTCCATTATTCACGCTGTGACTTGGTTGACTAGGTGGTCGTTTACTTCCACTTTTATTATTTTCAACTTCTTTAACATACTTGATAATATATGGCATAGCATCTATAATTCCTTGTGCTACTATATGTTGGATGACACTGTTATCTATTTGGTTTCCATTATTATCATTATTCTGGTTTTCCTGATTTTCTTCGTTGTCCATCTGGATTATAAACATTTATCAGGTATTAATATCACAGAATAGCATTTAATGCAAACAATCATACAAACAGATTGATCAAAATCGTCGAGCATTGCAACTTTTACTCTTTTCATATATATCTGTTACAATCTGAAACTGAAATGTAAACACACTACTAGTTATGCATCGATAGGTATTAGGTTATTTATTTTAGTTGATTTGATTTTTTTTAAACAACACGCATTTATATATCTATATTATTATTATTATTATTATTATTATGGGTTATTTCTCCGAAATTGCATCTCTCGCTCGTCGTATTTTCACATGAGCTTCTCTCCTATCTGTCTTATCCTCTCTCCTCCTTCTATTAATTCCTCACCATACGTGCAGAGTTCATGCACATTCTCATCACTTATGGGTGGTCGTGGTGCGGGTACTGGGTCAGGGTACTGAGGTATCGGTTCTCCATATGGGTACGGGTTGTTTAAAATCTCCTGAACATACTGATCATTATCCCAATATGGATCTAATGGGTTAAGGTTGGTATACTGTGCTATGGGATTTTGTATTGATTCCTCCTGTGGATAGAGTTCCCTATAATCCCTATGGTCATCTTCACATGGATCATATGCTAGAGGATTAGGTGGTGGGATTCTAGATATTTCGTCAGGGTCATGGGCTGGTATGGGAAATTGGTTTCCTGGGTTAGGTTCTATCTCCATTAGTTGGTTTGGAAATAGTGGCAATGGTTGTGGTTCGATTATCTGGTCAGGGTTTGGATATGCTGCAGTGGTGGCTAGTATATGAAAGTTTGCCAAACGTCTATTAACTACTTCTTGTGTCTGGGCATTGACTTCCCTATTGACTGCTGCTAAAGCTCTTTGCTGATGTAACTTTCTCATTCGCTTTCTCCTCTCGTGTGGTCCCCTACTAAACCATTCTCTCTTTTTCTAAGGGAATGGTTCCTCGGATTGTGCCTTAAATATGAAAATCCCATCTTTTGTATCAACAGAATACCCCGAAGGAGTAGGCTGTGACGAGGTTCCTTCACTTTTGGGAGAACTATCTAGATGACGGTAGGCGTCAGACGTACCTTGCTCACTCATACTGTAAACTAACAGATTGTCAAATAACAGAAAACAATAATATACCTATATACACATAATCACATAAATTATTTCCTAACATAATTGTTAAAATATTGGTGTCAGCAGAACATTTCTGTGGCTTAAATTAGTGGCTGTAGCTCTGATACCACCTTCTGTCACAATCCCCAACCCCTGTCCTGGGAGGCGGGCGGCCGTGGCACGCAGAGCGGGTGGTATCGGTGTTTATTAATTTGGCAGTGGAAATTTGCATCAGGACCGTAGTTAGGAAATAGTTTATCAGAGTAAAACACCACATTTCATAAATAATAAATACATGGGAAAAACCCAAGTTTCCATTATAATATGTTTATAGAGATAAACCCTAATTTATTGAAATAAAAACTTCTTTCTTGTTTAGGTAACTTTTATAGCCACTTTTCCAAGCCTTCAGTGCTCTCCAGCTGGCTTCTATTTGGCTTTCACATTTTGTTACCTAAAATGCGTTTTAAAAAGTTTTATCAGCAAGAAATACTGGCGATTGCATCCCAGTTTAATCAAAACAAGATTTTATATCTTTACAGTATTGAGGGCGATTACAATGTTTCTATCTACCAAATTATCACCCACGGTACTGTCAATCCTGACTTGTGGTCATGTTACTATCCACAGTATTAGTAACAAGTAATGTATACAAAACCCTAACATACCGACAATAATTGTAGAATACATAGACTCAATCACTGCTATTATAATTTAAAACAATTGAGGTTTTGTTAAACTAGTTTATTATAAAAAGAGAATGACTCACTTTGCTATTTTAGATAATACTACTTTCTGGTGACTTCCTGGTTATAATCTATTAAATTAAACAATGCACACGTGTTAGTAAGATAACCCAATTTACATTAGCTATATCCCCGAGACAAAATTCCAACGACTGAGTCAGGCAGAGCCTCGACATGCGTTATGGAGCTCTAGATCAATCGGGAAGAGTAACTAATATGTAACCGGGGGTTATAATACTTACAACGAGGCAGAGCTTCGCTTTTTAGGGGTATTATTCCCGAGGGTTTTAGCTTTAATATTAGAGAGAGAATGAAATTTGTGAGCGACTAAAACTGAGCTCGAACTCTCCATTTATAGGCTGGAAACATGGCGGCTCGCGGTGTCGCAACCCCCGATCCCTTATCTGTCCCGGGAACGGGTGGACGCGAACTCAGAATTTTGGTGGTATCAGTTTATTAATTTGGCAGCGGAAATTACATCAGGACCGTAGTTAGGAAATGTTTATCAGAGTAAAACCACCATAATTGATATTAATAATCACATGGGTAAAACCCAAGTTTCTTATTACAACATGTTTATAGGGATAAACCCTATTTTATTGAATTTAAAACATCGTCTTTTAGGTAACTTTTATAGCCACATTTTTCCCAAGCCGTTAGTGCTCTCCAGCTGGCTTTTTACTAATTGGCTGTCACATTGTGTTACCTGAAACACGTTTTAAAAACATTTGTCAGTGGAAACACTGGTGAGTGAATCCCAGTTTAATCAAGAAATATTTTATCAATTAACACGGTATTGAGAGCGATCACATTGTTTATTTCTACACAATTACTCATTCAGTACTGTCAATCCTGACTTGTGGGTTATATTACACATTGGCTAACTCTTCGTCCAATGGTAACGTGTTGTCGTCCCGACTTACTACTCACAGTGTAGTAAATTTTGTATACAAAACCCCAACATACTGGCAGTAATTGAAGAACTATAAAGACTCAATCACCGCTTAATCACATTGTAAAACATTTAAGGTTTTGTAAAATATTACAAAAGTTTAACAAAAAATCGGATAAACTCACATTGCTATTTTAGACTTCGCGTAAGGGTTTCCTGGGATTAATCTATAATTTACACAAATGTACATAGATTAGTATAATAACCCTTTGATTATATTAATGATACCCTCCCCGAGACGGTATTCCAACAACTACGTCGGGCAGAACCACGACAGTTGTTACGGAACCCTAAATCAATCGGGCAGCGTATCTAATACGAAACTGGGGTTATAATACTTACAACGGAGCAGAACCTCGCTAATTAGGGGGTATAATACCCGCTTAATAAAGCCTATATTCAGATTTGAGAGAAAGAAAAGAAAGATGGTCGAATTCTGATTGAAACCCGATGGCTCCTTTATATAGTGCTGATACCTGACTCTCTCGCGGCCCGCGTAAGAGTAGCCTAAGGGCTACGCGGCCCGCGTCTAAGCTAGTCAACGGACTAGCTTGTCCGAGTTATCAGGTAGGTCCGCCACGATGATGACACGTGTCGGCCTGGGTTGTTGCTGCGTTCTTGATCTCTCGTGGCCCGCGTAAGCTTAGGGGGTGGCTTACGCGGCCCGCCTAAACTAAAAAAACATATTTTTAATTTATTTTTAATGTTATACTGTATTTTGGGGTCGGTTTTCACATACGGGGTGTATTTAAAGACATATTGGGATATTTTAAAATATACTAGGGTGTCGGAAATATTTATAAGGGTGTTGGTTTACTTGAGGATTGTTACATTCTCCCTACCTTGTTTTAGAGCTCGTCCTCGAGATCTACTGGAATAAGTGCGGATATTTCCTTTGCATTTCTGATTCAAGCTCCCATGTGTACTCAGGTCCTCTTTTGGAGTCCCACTTCACTTTGACCAAAACTAATCTCTTGTGTTTGAGATTCTTAACTTTCCTATCTTCAATCTGTAGAGGCCTTTCTACAAATTTGAGTTGTTCATTTACCTCTATATCCTTAAGAGGTACTAATAACGACTCATCAGTTAAACACTTCTTGAGATTAGATATATGAAATACATCATGTATTCCTACCATTTCCTCTGGCAGTTGTTGCTGATAGGCTACAAGTCCTATTCTTCTAATAATCTCAAAAGGTCCAATATATCTGGGACTTAGCTTTCACCGTTTGATGAATCTTACTATTCCTTTCCAAGGAGAGAATTTCAACAATACTTTATCTCCTACTTAAAATTCCAATGGCTTGCGTCGGTTATCAGTATAACTCTTATGTCTATCACGTGCTACTTTCAGTTGTTCCTTGACTTGAATGATTTTGTCGGTTGTTTCTTGCACTATCTCAGGTCCAGATAGTTGCTTTTCCCCAATTTCTGCCCAACAGACTGGGGTTCGGCACTTTCGTCCATAAAGTGCTTCGAATGGTGCAGCATTGATACTTGTGTGATAGCTATTATTATAAGAAAATTCTATTAAAGGTAAGTGATCGTCCCAATTACCTCCATAATCAATTACACAAGCTCTAAACATGTCCTCCATTCTCTGAATTATCCTTTCACTTTGTCCATCCGTTTGAGGGTGATAAGCCGTGCTTAGACTTAACTTGGTTCCCATGGATTTTTGGAAACTTGACCAAAAATGAGAGGTAAAACGGCTATCCCTGTCAGAAACAATTGATAAAGGAATTCCATGCAATGAAACTATTTCATTTACATATAGTTTTGCTAGCTGTTCCATGCTGAAAGTTTCATTCATTGGTAGGAAATGAGCTAACTTGGTTAGCCTATCTACAATCACCCAGATTGTATCATTTCCTTTCTTTTTTTTGGGTAATTTAGTAACAAAATCCATTGTTATTAATTCCCATTTCCATACTGGCATTTCTAGCTGTTGTAGTAATCCTGAGGGTTTCTGGTGTTCAGCTTTGACTTGTGAACACGTTAAACATTTAGAAACATAGGCTGCTATGTCCTTTTTCATTCCTATCCACCAGAAATTCTTCCTTAAATCCTGGTACATTTTATCACTTCCTGGATGCATTGTATATTTAGAATTATGGGCTTCTTCTAATATACGATGACGTAGGTTTCCTAATTTAGGTATCCACATTCTATTTTCATGGAATCTCCAAATTCCATCTGTTCCTTGTTCTAATTCCTTAATCATACCTTTCAATTTTTCAATATCATCTTTGATTACTGATTTTTGTGCTTCTCTAATTTGCTCATTTAAATCTACTTGTAGATTTAATTTAATAGAACGTACCCTTTTTGGTTTTTCATGATACTTTCGACTTAAAGCATCTGCCACTACATTTGCCTTTCCTTCATGATACTGGATATCATAATCATAATCACTAAGCATCTCCATCCAGCTTCTTTGTCTCATATTCAACTCCTTTTGTTTGAAAACATACCTTAAACTCTTATGATCGGTGAATATGGTAAACTTATTACCATAAAGGTAATGTCTCCAAATCTTAAGAGCAAAAATTATAGCTCCTAACTCTAAATCATGGGTTGAATAATTCTCTTCATGATTCTTAAGTTGTCTAGATGCATAGGCTATAACCTTTTGTCGTTGCATTAATACACATCCATAACCTAATTTAGAGGCGTCACAATATACTACAAAGTCTTCAGTTCCTTCTGGTAATGCTAGTACGGGTGTATGGGTTAATCTTTACTTAAGGATTCTAAAGGCTTCTTCTTGTTTTGATCCCCATTCAAATTTAATGGATTTACAGGTTAACTTAGTTAAAGGAATGGCTATTCTAGAGAAATCTCGAATAAATCTTCTATAATAACCGGCCAATCCTAAGAAACTTCTAACCTTGGTTGGTGATTCAGGAGTTTTCCATTTAGTAATCGCCTCGATTTTTGTTGGATCCACATGAATTCCTTCATGATTGACTAGGTGTCCGAGAAACTGTACCTGTTCTAACTAAAATCCGCACTTTGAAAATTTAGCGTAAAGCTTTTCCTTTCTTAATAAACTTAAAAGTGCGTGCAAATGCTTTGCATGATCTTCCTTATTTTTAGAATAAATGAGAATATCATCTATGAAGACGATTATGAATTTATCCAAATATGGCTTACATATTCGGTTCATCATGTCCATAAATGCGGCTGGGGCATTGGTTAAACCAAATGGCATGACAGTATATTCATAATGACCATACCTTGTTCAAAAAGCGGTCTTAGGAATGTCCTCTTCCTGTACCTTTAATTGATGATATCCTGACCTTAGATCGATTTTAGAGAAAAATCGAGCTCCTTGCAGTTGATCAAACAGATCATCGATTCTTGGTAATGGGTACCGGTTCTTAATCGTGACCTTGTTTAATTCACGGTAGTCAATGCACATACGCATTGATCCATCCTTCTTTTTAACAAATAAAATCGGTGCTCCCCATGGCGACGAACTTGGCTGTATAAATCCTTTTTCTAGCAATTCATCTAATTGTTTCTTCACTTCTTGCATTTTTGCGGGTGCCAAACGTTTGGTGCTTTAGCAATTGGTGCTGTTCCTGGCAGTAGATGAATTCTGAATTCAACTTCTCGGTCTGGCGGTAGTCCTGGTAATTCTTCCGGAAATACATCTGAAAACTGGGACACCATTGGAATATCCTTTAAATCATTTCCTTTAATGTTAGTGATTACAGAAATCAAATACACTAATGATCATTTTCTTATGTAACTTCCTGTTTTCATCACAGAGATGAATTTAGTAGATTTTGAAGTTTTATATCCTTTAATCGTGTTCTTTTCACCTTTTGGTGATTTTACTTGTATCGACTTTTGATCACATAAAATACTGGCTTTATTGGCTATTAACCAATCTATTCCTAAAACGACATCGAATCCTGCCAGATTCATGGGGTAAAGATTTGCAATAAATTTCTGATTTAAAATTTCTATTCTTGCTCCCTGCAAGATTTCAGAAATCTTAATGGTTTCTCCATTAGCTGTCTCTACTAGACACTTTTGTGGAGTTTAGTTAATGATTGCTTAAGAAATTTGCAAAATGAAGTATTAATAAAACTTTGGTTTGCACCAGAGTCAAATAATACTTTAGCAAAAATATCATTAACTAAAAACGTACCAGTGATCACATCCGGGATCATCTTTGCTTCTTCTCCTGTTAGAACAAATGCTCTAGCATTTTTGGTATTCTTGTTGTTTGTAGCTGGAGCTAATTTCGGGCAATTAGGCTTGATATGACCTTGTTCTCCACAGTTGTAACATATCCTGTTATTAGCTTTCTTCCTGCAGTTTTCTTCCTTGTGTCCCGATATTTTGCAAAAGTTACAGTATATGGAGCATCTTCCTGAATGCTTTCTTTTGCAATTCTTACAGTAAGGTGTAGAGGTAGAACCTATATTTTTCCCACGATTAAAATTTCCAGAACGAAATTCTTGTGTGAGCTTCTGGGTTAGGTTCCTCCTTTGATCCTCTTCTCGGGTACGGACTAATTCATCTGTCAAGGTATTTGCCAGTTCTACAGCTTCTTCTATGGTTTGAGGTCTAGCTGCCTTGACTACATGTCTTATTTCCGCAATTAATCCCCAGATGTAACGGGAGATTAATACTAGCTCTGGTGATGCAAGGGTTAGCACTATTCTAGCATATTCGAAGAATAATTTAGTGTATCCCTTACTATCCACACCAGTCATCCTAAGGTTTAAGAACTTGTTTGCTATCTGTTCCTTTTCATTGGGTGGGCAGAATTTCCTTTCTACCTTGTCCTTAAATTCCTCCCATTCCATATTGTAAGTTCTATCACTTCCTCTTGATTGGAGGATAGTGTTCCACCATTCTAGTGCTGAATTCTTAAATAGATTAGAAGCAAACATTATCTTATCTTCTTCAGCACACTTGCTTATTCTTAAGACTGCCTCAGTCTTCTTTATCCAGCGTAGTGTTGCAATGGCCCCTTTATTGCCCGAGAATTCCATTGGTTTACAAGACCAGAATTCTTTATAAGAACAACCATAGGGCATGGTTCTTCTTCTTTTGGGAATGGGCACTTGAAGTATGGGTCCATTATTCACGCTGTTTTCTGGTTCGATTGGTCGCTTACTGCTATGCTTGCTTTTATTATTCGCTTCTTAAATCGTTTGAATAATAGATGGCATTGCATCTATGATTCCTTGTGCCACTATATGTTGAATGACACTATTATCCATTTGGTTTCCATTGTTATTGATGCTCGGATTCTCATTAACCACGTTAATGTTACTCTGGTTATCATTATTCAGAGTTCCTTGATTTCCTTCATCGGCCATCTGAATTTTAAACATTTACCATTCATTAATAGAATAATTGAATAGTTTAAATAACAATCCACATAATACACATATTGGTAAAAAACGTCGTGCATTGCGACTTTACTCTTTTCTATATAGTATGCGTCAAATACACACTAAAACAGGAATTAAAAATTACAATACCACTATGCCTCGTTAACCACAAAGTGGTCTATACTACAATAGATTTATTAGTATTACACATATATTTTATTTATTATTATTACCAACTTTACCATCTCCTTCATGGATATGGATTTCCCTCGAAGTCCATCTGGCGCTCATCGTATTTCCATACGAGTTGCTCTCTTACACACCTCATCCTCTCGCTACTTTCTATGATTTCCTCTCCAAAATTTCGGAGTTCTTGCAAATTCTCTGCACTCATTGGGGGTCCAGGTACTGGTATTGGCTCTGGGTACTGAGGTACTGGATTCTCCTGAGGGTATGGATTGTCCAAAATCTCCCAAATATATTCATCGTTGTCATAATAGGGATCTAGAGGGTCCAAACCTGGATATGCTGCTAAGTTCGGCAAGGTTTCTTCGTTTAAATGATAGCGTGGCACATAATCCCTAAGATCATCAAACCAGGGATCATAATTTAGATATAGAGGATTAGGGGCTGGTATCCAAGGTATTTCCTCAGGTTTAAATTCATGCATTTCTACCTCCATTGGTTGAGTGGGAATTAAAGGTAAGGGTTGTGGGGCTACTAGTTGTTCCAGACTTGGGTCAGCAGCAGTTGTAGCTAGGATATGGAAATTGTCTAGGATTCTATTAAGCATATCCTGTGTATGGGCATCTGACTCTCGCTTAGCCGCTGCTAGAACTCTTTGCTGTTGCAACTTTCGCATTCTTTTCCTACGTGCAAATGCTTCCTTACTGAACTATCCTCTCTTTTTATGAGGGAATGGCTCTTCCGACTGAGCTTTAAAGGCAAACATCCCTTCTTCCTGATCAGCAGAATACCCAGAGAGGGTAGGCTGTGAAGAGGTACCTTCACTCCTAGGTGAATCAGACAACTGACGACACATGTCTGAGGGTCCTTGATCACTCATACTGTAAACTAACAAATAGTCAAATAACACAAAACACATAATCACATAAATTATTTCCTAACACAAAATTTAAAATTTAAGTGTCAGCAGAACACTTCTTTGGCTTAGACCAGTGGCTAGGCTCTGATACCACATTCTGTCACAACCCCTGATCCCTTATCTGTCCCGAGAACGGGCGGACGCGAACTCATAATTTTGGTGGTATAAGTTTATTAATTTGACAGCGGAAATTACATCAGGACTGTAGTTAGCAAATGTTTATCAGAGTAAAACCACCATAATTGATATTAATAATCACATGGGTAAAACCCAAGTTTCTTATTACAACATGTTTATAGGGATAAACCCTATTTTATTGAATTTAAAACATCGTCTTTTAGGTAACTTTTATAGCCACATTTTTTCCAAGCCGTCAGTGCTCTCCAGCTGGCTTTTTACTAATTGGCTGTCACATTGTGTTACCGGAAACGCGTTTTAAAAACATTTGTCAGTGGAAATACTGGTGAGTGAATCCCAATTTAATCAAGAAATATTTTATCAATTAACACAGTATTGAGAGCGATCACATTGTTTATTTCTACACAATTACTCATTCAGTACTGTCAATCCTGACTTGTGGGTCATATTACACATTGGCTAACTCTTCGTCCAATGGTAACGTGTTGTCGTCCCGACTTACTACTCACAGTGTAGTAAATTTTGTATACAAAACCCCAACATACCGGCAGTAATTGAAGAACTACAAAGACTCAATCACCGCTTAATCACATTGTAAAACATTTAAGGTTTTGTAAAATATTACAAAAGTTTAACAAAAAATCGGATAAACTCACATTGTTATTTTAGACTTCGCGTAAGGGTTTCCTGGGATTAATCTATAATTTACACAAATGTACATAGATTAGTATAATAACCCTTTGATTATATTAATGATACCCTCCCCGAGACGGTATTCCAACAACTACGTCGGGCAGAACCACGACAGTTGTTACGGAACCCTAAATCAATCGGGCAGCGTATCTAATACGAAACTGGGGTTATAATACTTACAACGGAGCAGAACCTCGCTAATTAGGGGGTATAATACCCGCTTAATAAAACCTATATTCAGATTTGAGAGAAAGAAAAGAAAGATGGATGAATTCTGATTGAAACCCGATGGCTCCTTTATATAGTGCTGATACCTGGCTCTCTCGCGGCCCGCGTAAGAGTAGCCTAAGGGCTACGCGGCCCGCGTCAAAGCTAGTCAATGGACTAGCTTGTCCGGGTCATCAGGTAGGTCCGCCACGATGATGACACGTGTCGGCCTGGGGTGTTGCTGCGTTCTTGATCTCTCGCGGCCCGCGTAAGCTTAGGGGGTGGCTTACGCGGCTCGCCTAAACTAAAAAAAACAGATTTTTAATTTATTTTTAATGCTATACTGTATTTCGGTCTCGGTTTTCACATACGGGGTGTATTTAAAGACATATTGGGATATTTTAAAACATACTAGGGTGTCGGAAATATTTATAAGGGTGTCGGTTTACTTGAGGATTGTTACACGCGGCCTGCGACGGCTGCTTCTATATCTCTCGCGGCCCACGAGAGAACTAGGGTAGGCCCTAGCCATGTCGAATCAACCCCCTAGCTTCAACACGGGTTGGACACGTGGTGCAACGTGGTCCGACCTGGTGTCACTTGGTCGCGGCCTGCGACTCCCTTGGGCTTTCTGGGTCACGCCCCCCGAGCGACTTATAATTTTTGTTTTATTTGATTTTTATTAATATGAAGGTATTTTTAAGCTCATTTTTCGTATACGGAGTGTGTTTTAGGACATGTAGGGAGTATTTTAAAGGTTTTAGGAGAGTTGTTATATCTTGAACCATATACCTCAGTATTTTACCCCATCCACCAATTATGCACACACCATTCAAGAGATGGACCCTACCCTCAAACCCTTCTTTTCAAACCCTCACGGGTAGATGTACTCGTGGAACTTACCCTTGCCCCTTACCCTTGGGGGTGGTGGCAGTGTTCTAGCAAGGGTTGGAACCCTTGCACCTCTATCCGTGAGGTGCCCCGGCCTCCCTTGCGTCAGAAACTCATTAGTCAAAATCAAGTAATATTGCGAATTGGACAAAAATAAACCGGTATTTATTGTGTTGCCACAAATTTGTAGTTTTTCTACAGTCACCACACCCATAATGACATTAGTTTTTATCTTTTATATCAATTTTAACTATTTTAATGTTATTTTATTTTGTTTTTATTTTGTTTTGTTTTGTTATTTAATATTTTTGTTAAATCTCTCTATTTGTTATCGTATTGGTTTTTTATTTCTGTTTCTTTAATATTATAGTCTTACTCTTCGTTTTGTTAATTTTGCGGTTTTGTTATGTTTAACTCTAGATTTCCGTTTTGTTAACATTCTGCAAGCTCATTAGTCAAAATGAAGTAATATTGCGTATTGGACAAAGAAGTGATATTTAATTTGTTGACACAAAGTTGTAATTTTTCTACAGCCACCACAAACATAATGACAATAGTTTTTATGTTTTATATTAATTTTAAATAATCTAAGCGTTAATTTTTTTTGTTTTGTTATTTTTTTATAACTCTCTATTTGCTATCGTATTGGTTTTTATTTATGTTTCTTTAATATTATAGTTTTACTCTTCAAGTTGTTAGTTTTGGAGTAAAGTTCACTTTTTGTCCTTTATGTATTATCTGAATTTTGAAACGTGCCCTTTAAAAGTTTTAATTTCATTTTATGTCCTAAAAACACATGCTATATAACACTTTAAGTCGTTTACACCAAACTGAGTTAAATTACTCAGTTAGGTTTTATTTAAGGCAAGGACAAAAATGGTATTTCATAAATAAATGCATCAGATCCCCTTTCTCTCTCTAGCTGTGCATCACCCCCACCCATTCTCTCTCTCTAACTGTGCATCACCGCCACCACCACCGGCACCGGCCTCCTCCCCGTCGTCACATACCACTTAATCATACACTGCACCAAAAAAATTCCCTGTTTCAGCATTCTCACATTTAAACCCTTCCCAACACCATCCTTACTACTAACCCACTCTCTAAACACCCTCTTAAACAACCCCACAATATTGAAATCCGGCAACTTCAAATACAAATGCTCGACTACCCACGACACCATTCGACCCAATTCAAACACATCACACCCCATATTCTCACAAACACTAGTCAAAGGTAACAATTTGTTAGCTTTCCACATAACAACATAAACACTAGCCCCAACTAGCACATTAAACTAGTTTCCAGACCCGTATTCGTCTTTGGTTATTGTTTTAATCATAGTATTAACCTCATCAAACCTCTGTTCTAAATTAAGTCTTGATAGTATATCTGTTATGAAATTTTGGGCTAAATAAAGTTTGGTTTCATAGTAAGAATAGTCATACCTAGATCCTGATTTGCCTAATAGGACGTTTGTACTGACGAATCCGTCTGCGTTGAACGTTTGATGTTCGAAATTGTTGAAGTATTGTATGACGCCGCATGATGAGTACTCTAGGTTTCCGGTTACTAGGTCGACGATTAGGGTTTTGGAATTGCAGCTTTTGCAAGAACTCAGATTTAGGTGTCAATTTTGCGATTAAAGGGTACCCTGCTTCACCCCTTTGATCGAACCGACTACAGGGCCATAGGGTGGTTGTGATGCATAGTTAGAGAGAAAGAGAGGGTAGGTGGGGGTTGATGTGTGTAAAATGCAACCTATAAATTACATCAAATGAGGCATAAAACTAACCCTTTTTAGTACTAATGTTGGAAAAAGCGTGCTTTTTTGTCTTCCTTTTGAATTTAGAGGACCAAATGAGCTTAAACAAGCAAAAGAAACAAATATGCAGCAAAACCTAACATAAATACAAAGAAAAGGAATAAACGTGACATGCCCGACCCCTCGACAACATCCCCAAGAGCAAAAACAAGAAACAGAAGGCTGACCACAGCCCATGCCCATTAGACACGGGGGCGTGGTCAGGTGTCTGCAGAAGGACAAAGCTGTGGAAGCTTCTATGCCCACTAGGGGGTGTGCCCAGCTCAGCACGGAGCGTGGTCAATGCTAAGATTCGCAGAATCTTGCAAATCTTGGTAGTACAAATACGTTTCTGCACACGGGGCCGTGCCCGCTGGACATGGGCAGTGTTGAGCCCTATGCTGACAAAAGCAATTAATGAAGGAAGAGAAAAGGGATGGCCATGGGGGCGTGTCCGCTGGACACGGGGCCGTGGCCGGGCTTCTGTTCAGGCTATAAATAGGGTCTTGGTTCACTTCAAAGGTATCCCTTGGCAAACCACCTCTCTCCCACTTTTCCACCATTCCACCACCACTACAACACCCACATCCACCACCATCATCCATCATCCACCTTAGAGTGTGTGTAGTAGTCTCGGGATCCAAGATTGATAGTAAGAGTTCTTGTCAATCAAAGGCCATGTTTAGCTAAGTCTCTTACATCACTTGGTGAAGACAAGTCTTTAATGTATTACTTTTGATTTTTAATCTTTTCGCACTTTTTATTTGGTTTTGTATTAATGACTTTAATAACTAGTTTCTTATGTTGAAGGCGAAACTTCTTTATCATTTGTCTGTGGTGTCTCGGCATTACTTTACTGTCTATATAAAGTAAAAGATTTACACCATTCATATCTCTGCGGTCTATATAGAGATATGTTGGCTACTTGGTCGGGGGTTAAGGGAATGGTTTAGTAAGGTTCTTGCCTTGTTCAGTGTATAGATCCTGCAAGGACCTGGGTCAAGCATACTAGGACCTCCTTCAATACCCACTGGTATTGGATGGCAGAGGTGTGAATGACTTGATCCCCTCATATGTAAACTACTATTAATACATTAAACCGGCTACTTGGGATTGTATCCCTGCTGACTCAAACCACTTAGCCGAGCGTAACGTCACCTTCAAAAGAGGGGCCTACCACTTTTTGCATTAATAACTTAATTAATTATCTTTCAATATTCCGACGCTTTGGGATTGTATCCTTGCTGACTCAAACCACTGGGTTGAGGGTAACGTCACCTTCAAAAGAGGGGCCTACTACTATAACTAAGATAATCTCTTAAAAAGTGCAAAAGTGTGGAAATCATCAAAGGATACATTAAAGGCGAGTCGGATCCAAGTGACTCATCTTGTCTATCTGTTTTTATTTTATTTTTATTTCTTCATTTTTAGTTTATTTTTCATGCTTAAAACCTTTTACTTAAAAATTTTAGTTGGATTAGATGTTGAGGATAAACCGGTACTAAAAGCTCTTGTGTCCTTGGACGACCTCGGTATCTTACCAACGCTATACTACGCTCACGATGGGTGCACTTGCCCATATGTGTGTTTAGTGTTAGTAGAATATAGTGTTTTATAAATTAAAACTTGACTAATGTGTAACATGGGCTTAAAATATCAATAAAAACATATCACGCTTTACACACACCAAGTTTTTGGCGCCGTTGCCAGGGAAACAAGGATTTTAAGAAAGTTAGGAATCAACGGCCTAATCATTTTTTCTTATTTTTCTATTTTTTAAGATTTTTCTTAAATTTTCAGCGCCTGCAGACATCAGTACGGGGCCGTGCCCACTGAATAGGCCCCGTGCCCAATCTTTGTTGCTGGCAATCCTATTTTAAGTCAAACAGTAGTTGAACACGGGGTCGTGCCCACTGAACACGCCCCTGTGTCCGCCCTCCGGTTACTGAAAACAGAACCATAAGATCCCGACAGTTGGTAATTGCTGACAATACTATGAGCGATACTGATTATTTTTACTTTCGCTCCTCTTACGGTAAATGGTGTCAAATATGTGGTGGATCTCATGAAAATTTAGAATGTTACTTTCTAAATTACACTTCTCACTATTTAGACCCATCATTTCCATATAACCTTAAAATGGGTGAAAGTAAAAAAATCCCTATCTCTCCCTCGAATGCTCTCAACCATTTCTTTTATATGATATGATTCTCGAAGAATTATGTCAACTTGAAGAAATAGTTCTCAAATTGATAAAAGAACTTGAGATGGAAGCAAGCTATTCATCCCAAGATGACGATCAAGGAGAATTATTGAGGTCGTATTCGGACAAGATCGTCGATACCGAAAACACCTCTAACGCTTGTGAGGACATTAGCGATAGTCGTCCATGTGTCGATTGTGTCGTGAAGGACTCTCCATCAGTCTCCACTGATGCGCTCATAGACCTGAGCGATTCGATATATACCTTCTTTAACGAGTGCCCGGATAAGGGGAATAAAGGTTGGTTTCGCCCACCGGTATTTAGCTTAGGTTTTACCCTTTCCGATAACCTCTTGCGTTCGTGTTTGAATCAAGAGCAATTTAGGTACCTTAGGCACTTTGGTGTTGTTCCGTCCAGTAAGGAACCACCCGATCCGGACAGATTCCTTAAAATAAGATGAAACTTCATAAAGCCCTCTAGCCACGGGGCCGTGTCCAGGTCAACACTCCCCGTGCCCGCTTAAAAATTGACCACGGGGTCGTGTCCAGGCCAACACGCCCCGTGTTAAGAATACGGACAAAATGTGTCAGAGTCATGTCTGACTACGAGGCCGTGTCCAGCTGACATGGGGCCATGGTCAGTGTGCTGTCGTTTTCTATAAAGTCAGCATGATTCCTGCACATTTGGACCCATTCCAAAGACAAAGATATGCTAGGATTTTCACATATACCCTACAAGGTATATTCCAAAGAAGGTTCCCAACAACCATCTTGTCTTTACCACTTTTGTCTTTTGCTTTCTTCTCCAAAAAACTCCTCAAAACCTCCATTAAATCTTGAAAACCTCCATGTTTTCAAGCTTTATTGTGATATTTGCTAGGTTTTTAACAAGGGAATCTTATCAAAAATAAGTTTTATAACACTGTTTTAAGTTATTTTTGCTCAAAAATGTTTCAAAAGTCAGAAAAATAATTTAAAGCATTGAGATTCCTTATTTCAAAAATCTACAAAATGGTGGCCACGGGGCCGTGCTCAGCAAGCACGGGGCCGTGGTCGGAGTTACTGTTTCAATTTTTTGAACTTTTCATCTTGCTTTCTTAGAATGACAAGTCAGAACAGCGGAACATCTTCAGCTCATTTGAGGAACAGTCACAGAGAAAGGAGGCCATCGATTGAAGTAACCCTTGTGCGTTAAGTAATTGCGCTAAGCGAAGCATTCGATGAGATGACATCCGTGGAGGAGGTCCTGATTGACCATATCAACTATCTAACAGTGGGGATAGAGAATAGCTTCCATGAAATCAACCTTTTGCACCAAAGGTTGAATATTCTTGCAATGCCGCCTATGGAACCAATCTTTCCACAAAAAGATTGGAACTTGGCACAAGAACTTGTTAATCCCACCGGATGGGACGACATCCCCCCGGAAACTCCTCTAGACACCTTACAAGAGGTTCCGATTGAGGTCGCACCTCCTTCACATGAGGAAGACAATGAGCCCGCTTTCCTTCTCCCCCGGGAGATAGAGGAGTGGCTTAACGATGTGTGAAGGGCACTCTCCGGAAAGAAGTTCTAAAGGCCTTGTTCAAACCAAATAATTCAATTTTCGGGATTTCGTTGCTCTTATAATAAAAACATATAGGCTAGAACTTCTTTGTGGTTTAAAAATTTCTTGCATTCTAGGACCTGCTTATCTATCTTTTACTTTTCAATTTTTAGGAACTATGTATCTTGGCACTCTTTAAATGAATGATGGTTTAAATTATTGAATGAGGTTTGGATCATGTTAGGGTTGAATACACTCGAAAAAGTGGAGGTTACCAAGAGAACTTTAAAGCCACACCCCATGCACAAAAACAGAGCCTCCCGACAACTTTCCAGGATTACAGCAAGTTCAGCACGGGGTCGTGCTCAGCCCAACACGCCCCATGCCCAAGTCTCTGCAGAAAATTTCCTGGTTCAGGTAACTGGACACGGGGCCATGCTCACTGAACACGCCTCGTGCCTAGCCTTCTTTTTAATTTTGGTACTAGCGATCTGACCACGGCACTGTGCCCGGACCAACACGGGGTCGTGGCCAGACGCCCAGTAACACAAACTTTTGTTTTTCAGCACCTTTTTAAACATTCAATCAGCCTAAAAACATATTTTTAGGACACATTGAGGGAAATGTGTAATTTAAGTGTGTGGGGATGCTAAAACCTTGAATTTTGCAAGTCCTAATAACAAGCCTTACACAAAACACTATTGGAACCGCTAATCACCCCAAATGTTTTTCAAAATTTTCATTTTTACTTGTCTTGGATTAAGTTAGGAATAACAAGTTCTAAAAAGGTTATATTTTTACAAATTTACAACCGATAGCGTCGTGATAAAAAGAACCAACATAAGAAAATTATGTAACGGCATAACAAATCTAATTAAAATTTGATTATATATACTTGATCACATTATAAACTCATTCCCACAACAAGTGAGTTTTGAGCCTTTATTGAGCATACAAGCATATATCCTTAAAACTAAATGCTCATTTTTTGTTTCTTGTGTGAATAGCCGCTTGGTTCTTACGACTCTAGAACTTGCCACGACGATACATTCCCGGTCCTTACTAACTTAAACCCAAGTAAGTAAATGATGGAGGTATTAGGACTAACCCATTTTCCTTTCAACACCATTATTTTTCATTTTCTTTATCACCTACCCAAAAAAATACCCCTAGTTAACCCCTTTGAGCCTAAACCCTTTCATTTCTAAACCCACAAAACAAACACCCCTTTTACCCACCAAAACCCTTTTTCTTTTCAACCCTTTCTTTTAGTAAAAATCTCGGTTTTCTTGTGACGTTTCTCCAAATAAAAAAAATGATGAAAGCCTAGCAATAAACAAACAAGTTCCTCAAAGAAACTTTGTTTGAAGATGCTTAGCTTGAATAAAAGTCACAAAAACAAAAAAGTTTTACGACGACCGACGCTTTTTATGCCTTTATCCCTTTTTACTAACCACTAACCAAAACCACCTACCCTTAGCCCAAGCCTAACCCTTTCCCAAGTCCTCTTGATATTTACAAAGGTTTATAGTTAAAAAGGAGGAGGGATGATTGCTTGGCAAGCATACGGTAAGAGTAAGTTCCATACCGGTTTCGAGTGTTTCACAAAAATACATCTTCGGCTGAGTGTTGAGTGATCTCCCGTGAGGTATGTGAACTTGTATATAAATGGAATTTTAAAGAGGCATGTTATACCCGAATAAATAATTTCTCTTATGAAACATTCTAAATAAATCATAACGAATAGGATTGTAAATAGAAAAAAAAATAAAACCCAATAACGATCTTGGATTCCCGACACTCAAGACAAGTCCAAACCTTCTCTTCTACCCATTCCATTTGGGTGTGTAAGCAACAAAATAAAGAGTTTTGCTTGAGGACAAGCAAAGATTCAAGTGTGGGGGTATTTGATGTGTGTAAAATGCAACATATAACTTACATCAAATGAGGCATAAAATTAACCCTTTTTAGTACTAATGTTGGAAAAAGCGTGCTTTTTGTCTTCCTTTTGAATTTACAGGACCAAATGAGCTTAAACAAGCAAAAGGAACAAATATGCATCAAAAACTAACATAAATACAAAGAAAATGAATAAATGTGACATGCCCGACCCCTCGACAGCATCCCCAAGAGCAAAAACAAGAAACAGAAGGCTGACCATGGCCCGTGCCCACTAGACACGGGGGCGTGGTCAGGTGTCAGCAGAAAGGACTAAGTTGTGGAAGCTTCTACACCCACCACGGGGGCATGCCCAGCTCAGCACGGGGTATGGTCAACGCTAAGATTCGCAGAATCCTGCAAATCTTGGTAGTACAGATATGTTTCTGCACACGGGGCCGTGCCCACTGGACATGGGCCGTGTTGAGCGTTATGCTGACAAAAGCAATTAGTGAAGGAAGAGAAAAGGGATGGCCATGGGGGCGTGTCCATTGGACATGGGGCCGTGGCCGGGCTTCTGTTCAGGCTATAAAAGGGGTGCTTGTTTCACTTCAAAGGCATCCCTTGGCAAACCACCTTTCTCCCACTTTTCCACCATTCCACCACCACTACCACACCCACATTCACCACCATCATCCATCATCCACCTTAGATTGTGTGTAATTGTCTCGGGATCCAAGATTGATAGTAAGAGTTCTTGTCAATCAAAGGCCATGTTTGGCTAAGTCTCTTACACCACTTGGTGAAGACAAGTCTTTAATGTATTACTTTTGATTTTTAATCTTTTCGCACTTTTTATTTGGTTTTGTATTAATGACTTTAATAACTAGTTTCTTATGTTGAAGGCGAAACTTCTTTATCATTTGTCCGTGATGTCTTGGCATTACTTTAATGTCTATACAAAGTAAAATATTTACACCATTCATATCTCTACGGTTTATATAGAGATATGTTGGCTACCTGGTCAGGGGTTAAGGGAATGGTTTACTATGGTTCTTGCCTTGTTCAGTGTATAGATCCTGTAAGGACCTGGGTCAAGCTTACTAGGACCTCCTTCAATACCCACTGGTATTAGATGGCGGGGGTGCGAATGGCTTGATCCCCTCATATGTAAACTACTATTAATACATTAAACCGCTACTTGGGATTGTATCCCTGCTGACTCAAACCACTTAGCCGATGGTAACGTCACCTTCAAAAGAGGGGCCTACCACTTTTCGCATTAATAACTTAATTAATTATCTTTCAATATTCTAAACCTTTGGGATTGTATCTTTGCTGAATCAAACCACTAGGTTTAGTGTAACGTCACCTTCAAAAGAGGGGCCTACTACTATAACTAATATAATCTCTTAAAAAGCGCAAAAGTGCGGAAATTATCAAAGGATACATATAAGGTGAGTCAGATCCAAGTGATTCATCTTGTCTATCTATTTTTATTTTATTTTTATTTCTGCATTTTTAGTTTATTTTTCATGCTTAAAACCTTTTTTCTCAACAAATTTAGTTTGATTAGACGTTGAGGATAAACCGGTACTTAAAGCTCTTGTGTCCTTGGATGACCTCGGTATCTTACCAACGCTATACTACGCTCATGATGGGTGCACTTGCCCATGTCTGTGTTTAGTGTTAGTAGAATATCGTGTTTTATAAATTTAAAACTTGACTAATGTGTAAAATGGGCTTAAAATATCAATAAAAACATATCACGCTTTGAACACACCAGGGGTGATGCACAATTAGAGAGAGCAAAAGGATCTGATGCATTTATTTATGAAATACCATTTTTGCCCTTGCCTTAAATAAAACATAACTGAGTAATTTAACTCAGTTTGGTGTAAAGGACTTAAAGTGTTATATAACATGTGTTTTTAGGACATAAAATGAAACTAAAACTTTTAAAGGGCACATTTCAAAATTCAGATAATACATAAAGGACAAAATTTACTCTTAGTTTTGTGGTTTGTTATGTTTATCTCTAGGTTTCCGTTTTGTTAACATTATATTTTTCTAACAGTACTGTAATGAACGGAATAGGGTGCCAATAAATTTCCCAACGGGTCCTCACAACAACTCGTTCTATCTTTACAGACAATGCCTTTTAATGCCTTTGATTTTGGCAACAAAATTTTTTTGTGGTCATTTTTGACCCCTTGTATTTTTTCTATATTTTTTTGGTTAAAGTTTACATTCCCCTTAAGTTTCAAGGGTGTCCTTATGCCCCCATTTTCTAAATACTTTATATAGTATACTATGACCCCCTCAATTCTATTATATATTCGTGTTTACTTTCATGTTTTTTCCCTCCTTTGGTCATTTGTTGGTTGGCTACTTAGCCTTGTTTAACCCTCTCCCACCACATTTTAGTTGCACAGTTTTACAATCCCACAACGTGAGTGCTTAAGACTAGTTAGTAAGAAGACATTTTTGGTCACAAGAAAGAAATTTAGGATTTCACTAAAACTAGTAAAGCAAAGATGCATTAAAAAATAAAAAATAAAGTAATAAAATCGAGATTGATCTTTTCTTATGAAGACCACAAACACCCTGAAATCTACTCTTAAAATTCATGCATTGTGTACTTTGTAAAAATTGAACTACCACCAATTGAATAGATGGCGCCACTAGGCCATTAAGCCATTGGTACCAAGATTGATAAACCCAAACAAAAAGAATCAAAACACTATTTTTGAGAGAAAAGTAAGGTTATAATACCCCATTTTGGAACAAAGTTTAAATTACACAAGCAAAAAATGCATGAATTAATGAAATTTCTAGTGGGTCGTATTATTGGCATACTTTGGGAAATTAAATCGACACCTTCAATACGCATCGTATAGACCTATACGATGCGTATTAAGGTTGGTTCAAACTTTTAGGTCAATCAAAGGCTGACAACGTCCCCTTACAAAAAAAGTAATGCGCATCGTATAGGCCTATACGATGCATAATGAAGGTGTCGATTTAATTTTTTTAATTTTGCAAGGTAGCTTTCTGTCACGCGAACGAAGAAGCGGCACTTTGAACATTTGTTGGTCTTTAAACATCTAGGAAACATTATTTGAGAATACCCCTGAAATTATCGAAGCTGTAGAATGAGATCCTCCACTCTTGGGTTATCATCTTTCAACCCCATTTTCCCTAAATTTATCGATCTTGTTTTTCAACGGGGATGTAATGCAATGATTCCTCTCAATTGAATAGACAGACACTTGCTTCACAGGACTCACTTGAATCATCTCGGATGTAATAAAAGTACGTTTAGCATCCGTGCCTGCTTGAATTGCAGGAAGCAAAGGATAACGAAAATGAACATTGTATTTCTCACGAAAGTACTGAACAATCGAGATAATAGCTCCAGCTTCATCAGCTGCATTTGGAACAAGAAGTCCAACAATTCGTTCATTATCTGTTGTTGTCTTAACAATGTGAATGCACGCAATGAATTTAACAACTGTGACAACTTATTAAAAGTTGCTCAGGCTCACGGCAACCGAACTGGTAACAAACTAGTATTGCGGGTTACTGTTCTAGAAATTGAAGGAAAAGTACTCAAATACCGCCTTGGTGGTTGTTACGATATCCATTATCCCCTTGAGTCACAGATCCGACAATAGGGCCCACGAATTTGTGACTCCATAGGACTCACTTGAATCATCTCGGATGTAATAACAGTACGATTCGTGGATGTAAATTGCTGGGGTGTAACAGTACAATTTCAACAAATCTTTTCAATAATCAGTAAGCAAATACACAATGGTTCTCCAATTCCAGATCGGTAATGTAAGGAGAAGCGTTGAGATAACGGACATCCATCAAGCTCAAAAAGAAAAATTGTGTTTCACATAGCCACCATTCCCCACGATCACGGTTTGGATTTCCCATAGCCACCGTTCCCATAGTAAAAAATGGTTGCGGTTTGCAATTCCCGGTTGTACCACGAGTGGGCATAAGATCCGTGGGCCCTATTGTCAGATCTGTGACTCCATGGAAGATGTGATTAAGGTAAGCGTGCCATAAAGTTGCATCTTTTAGAGAGAGACCTTTAAGTACGAATCCTACAGCTGCATTTGGAACAAGAGGTCCACCAATTCTTTCATTATATGTTGTTGTCTCAACAATATGAATGCACGCAATGAATTTGACAACTGTGACAGCTTATTAAAAGTAGAAATCACCTCCAATCTTTTACTGGTCAAATCACACAATATAAAATTTAAACTTATCCTTATCTAACTAACGAGTCACACCAATTCGTTGAAACCACACAATCGTGTGTTGTAGTTTGGAAAGATGACCAAATAGAGATCTGAATAACAAATTGTGGAGAACTTGTCTGCGTTATCCTTCTTGATGATGATCCGATGATCTTCAAGAGAGAGAGGTTTAGAGTGATTTTTAGAATACGCTAAAATATGGAAAAATACACTAAAATACGCTAAACTACTCTAAAGTACGCTAAAATATGTCAACATACGCTAAAATACCCAAAAATATGCTAAAATACATGAAAAGATGCTAAAATACGCTGCAATATGTTAAAATACGTCATATTTCGATAAAATACGCTAAAATACGTCGAAATACGTTAAAAATATGCCGAAACACGCAAAAATAACCTAAAAATAGGTTAAAATAAGCTAAAATACGCCAGAATACGCTCAAATACGTCAAAATACTATAAAATACGCAACAGTATGTTAGAATACGTCAAACTAGGCAAAAATACGTCAAAATATGCAATTAATCATATTTCCACACACGTATACATATAACACGACACTATACAATACAAGTGGATTTCAAACAAAACTGTACGTAATCATATAATACGATATTCTCACGCAACCGAACGCCACCGAAACGTCACATGTTGAGGGTATACGTCATAAAATGACAAAATATGCGAAAGTTCGTCAAAAAACGACACGTATGCGCGTCAAACCGAGGAAAACACGATAATACAAATTTTCAAATTATGCCATATACGATCGTATAGGCCTATGTTGTATCGTATATCGGCTTAATACGCATAGTATAGGCCCACATTGTATAGGCCTATATGATGCGTATTAAACTTTAAATTTTCTCAAAAATACCGCTGAATTTATCAAAAAAAAAAACAAGGGTATTTCAGTAATGTCATCGATTAATATACATCGTATAGGCCTATACGATGCATATTAAACTATGAATTTCTCAAAACTACTCCTGAATTTATTGAAGCTGCAGAATGAGATCCTCCACTGTTGGGTTATCATCTTTCAACCCCATTTTCCCTAAATTTATCGATTCTGTTTTTCAACGGGGATGTAATGAAATGATTCCTCTCAATTGAATAGACAAACACTTGCTTCATAGGACTCACTTGAATCATCTCAGATGTAATAACAGTACGTTTAGCATCTGTGCCTGCTTGAATTGAAGGAAGCAAAGGATAACGAAGATGAACATTGTATTTATCATGAAAGTACTGAACAACCAAGATAACAGCTCCGGTTTCATCAGCTGCATTTGGAACAAGAAGTCCAACAATTCATTCATTATATGTTGTTGTCTCAACCATATGAATGCACACAACCATAACTATTGTCGATCAACGCACATTATGCATTTCAAATCAAGGATCCCATCATTACAACCCCTTGTTTGAAAATGGCCAGGAGAGTTGAAAAAACTGCAATTGGAATTGATCTTGGAACAACATACTCTTGTGTGGCAGCCTGGTTTGATAAGCATAATCGATTTCGGAGAACTTGTATAAGATCCATGGGCCCTATTGTCAGACCTGTGACTCCATGGAAGATGTGATTAAAGTAACTACCGAATCACACCAATTCGTTGAAACCACATATTCGTGTGTTGCAATTTGGAAAGATAACCGAATAGAGATCTGAATAAGTTTCTGGAATTGGAGAACCGTTGTTACCATATCCATTATCCCCTTGGTAGTTGTTACCATTGTTGAATAATTTCCGCCTTGGCAGTTATTACCAAAGTTATAATTCCCCTAATATCAAGCCCATCGTTTACCGTGGAATACATCCTTATTTCTTTAAATCGCACAAACAAGCATGCCTTGAACGAGTCTAGAACACTCGTAATCCTCAACCGGCTTTGAAAACGGACGAAATCTATGAAGAAACTGTTCGATTTCACGGTGAGTGGAGAAATTAGTGACGGAGAAACTGTTCGATTTCATGTGTCGTGCTCTTGGTGGGCATATGATCCGTGGGCCCTATTGTCAGATCTGTGACTCCATGGAAGATGTGATTTAGGTAAGTGTGCCGTAAAGTTGCATTTGATTTTTAAAACATTTCCCACTGACATAATATTTTAGAAATGGCGACAACTAGGAAAACGCCTCAAACCCACCAACGTCGTATCTCTCCGGCACCGTCAATGCAACTCTTCTACTCTCCGGCATAGACATGCATCAAGAAAGAAGCATATAAACTTCAAAAGTTAAACATATTTTATTAGCTATTATACTTGCAAGTTGCAAACAAGAATATGTGTTGACTTATTAATGTGTTACTCAACAAGCGTATCGTCGTTGTGGAGAACAACCTGGTTTAATAGCAACCTCTTGCTTAAACATGCCGCTTAAATTGGACGAAATCTATGAAGAAACTGATTCGATTTCACGGTGAGTGGAGAAATTAGCGACGGAGAAAACTTCGTCGTAGAAACTTTGAACAAGATAAGAAGGATGAGATATCGGCAGTTAGCTCGAAGAAGTTTCTCTCGATCATTCAACACGTGTAATCCAGAGGTAGGTCTCGGGTGGGCAAAAGATCCGTGGGCCCTATTGTCGGATTTGTGACTCCATGGAATATGTGATTAAGGTAAGCGTGCCGTAAAGTCGCATCTGATTTTTAAAACATTTCCCACTAACATAATATTTTACAAATTGGGAACCACATATTCGTGTGTAAAAGCATGGAAAGATGACTGAATAGAGATCTGAATATCGTGCTTTCCACCAAACATTTGGAGTGCTCAAACATACGCATTCCGTTCTCCATCTGAACTATGCATTCTCTCACAATGTCCATCAACTGAATTTTACCTTCTTGTAATGAATGGAACCGTGTTGACTTTTGTTGATATAGTGATATTATCAAGAGTCTGTATCAATAACTTACATATTCCCTTGGTAGTTGTTACCATATAACACATGATAAAAGCGCTTCTCTAGACAATCTGGGATTATGTTCCGTTTTAGGGTTTCTTCATCACCTATAACAATGTCGATAAACATCGATCGGAACACGCTGATTAAATCTCAGTTATGTCTCATTGCATTATGACAATTTTGGCAGGGGTGCTGGTCTTTTCTCCCGTTGTACAAACTTGAAGAATCTCACCACAACACATTGTAGACTGGTGGGCTTGAATGGTTTTAATATATTTCATCTTGGACTATCTAGTCTAACACTTGAAAATGGATATGATAGTGTCAAGATCTTTATCTATCATGTCATCGACCAACTGCTCGAAATCCCTTTTGTTTCCTAACACTTGAAAATGGATATGATCGTGTCCAGATCTTTATCTATCATGTCATTGACCAACTGCTCAAAATCCCTTTCGTTTCTCAGGTTCGCATTCGACACAACACACCAAAAAATAAACTTCAAAAATTCAATGCCTTGATATGCATCGTATAGGCCTATACGATGCGTATTAAGCCAGCCGCCAGACAACACCTGCACCTGTCAGTCTGCCAAGTCTTTTACTTTATTCAATACGCATCGTATAGGCCTATACAATGCGTATTGAATTGGAAAAGTGTGCGGATAGATGGGTTGGGTGTGCCAATAGAATCTCCGATTTCTAGTACAAACAGTTTATAAATAAAACGTACCCCATGTGGCTAAATGTTACACTAACTCTCATCATAAAATCGTAATACACATTATAAGAAATTTAATCTTCATTTTTCTCTAACATGATTGATTTCTCTTAATTTATAATAAAATCAATTGAATTATGAAGATAATATGTAAACAAACACATGGTCGTGTGTAAATGCCTTCTTTTACTAACTACCGGGACCGAGGCTCCGTCGTATTTGGACATCTTAGTCGTAAGTGTCCAAATCTTAAAACTGTTGATGTTGAGAAAAGAAAGTTTGATGTTGGGAAATAGAAATCTGAGGATGTGAAACAAACATCAACCAGGTTTGATTCAATACAAACTTGGAGGTACAACACAAAAAAGTTTGCTTCAAATCAAAGTTGGAAATCAAACCCGACTAGGTTTGATTCAAGGCAAACCTGGAATTCTCACACACCTAGATTTAGAACAACACAAAGTTGGAAAACAACGGTAGATGCAACAGAACCAAACCAGTTTTGGAAACCAAAAGTTGTTGTTCAAAATCAAAACATTCTAAATGAATCACGATTTTATAAAAGGAATGTTTCAAAAGGACAAACTTGGGTGGCAAAGAAACAAACGTCTGTGAGTGATAATCAAATTGAAGATGTGTGTGAGAAGAATGAACGAAACTATCCAGTTTTACCTGGAAAGATTCATGTTCAACTACCTGAGTCTAAATAGGCTTGGGTTGCATTGTTCAAATGATTGAATTATTTGTATGTGCAGGTGCTCTCAAAGATGGTTGAATGTCAGAAGAAACATCAGAGCAGCCTGGCACGAGGAGAGGAGGTTGCTGATCCCTGCAAGTGAAAATCAGGGACTTTGTTTGTTTCTGTACATAAATAAACCATATTAAAAACCCTAAAAATTGAAAAATTTTAAAAAACAAAAACATGTTTTTATTTTTTTCAAAAATGAAAAATAAAAAAAATTGTTTGTGTTTTTTAAATTTCTGTCAAAAAATAAAAAAAAATCAAAATATGTTGACTGAATATGCGAAACCCTCATGGCGGAACAAACATGATTATTTCACTATTTAAAATGGTTTTAACATTGTTAAAAATCATTGTGTTGTAAATCATGGGAGTACTTACTGCTTTACATGTTATATTTTCATCAAAACAGAGCATGAGATGCAGAAAGTTGATGGCGAGACAAAGCTATCTACATCGGTTATCAAATTTTCTTAAATGTTTTGAATTTTAGGGGGAGTAAGAATTTTTGAAAATACAAAAGCATTAGGAAATTATAAAAAGCCAAAAACAATAGAAAATTAAAATGAGTTTTTGTGTAAAAAGAGGAAATGATAGTACATCAGTAGACAATCATAGTACGCTAAAGAAATGGAATGTTAAATGTGATAAACGGTCTCACTGATGATATGCCAGTAGGTTTTTGCACGCTTAGTAGATTTTTTTCGAGATATAAACCAAAATATCAATACTTACTTATCTCGTGGGAAACATCTCTCGGATATATGGGTAACCCACGAAATCTTGTTTGAGAGATTGCTAGATTCTGAGATATTAGGTCTTTATACTGTTTGATATCTGGGGTATTATACCTGATCTTCTGATATTGCGGAAGCAATGGCCTAGATCTCGTATAATACTTTATGCGCTTAATGTTTACCCTCTGCATAAAAATTGAAAAATATCGAAAGATATAAATCAATTGCACTTGTAAAGAAAATCCCTAAGTAGGACACACCTAAAGTCGAGCCTTCATCTCTTTGACTGAACGATAGTTCATACCTGAGCTCTCAAGGTCTTGCACCAACCCAGAGTACAGATATCAATATAGTATATTCACCTGTAAGACTGAATCTAGGGAATTTGATACGAGAGTATATTATGAGGTGGGACACGCGAATAAGTTAAGTTCTTAAAACACTAAATCTCGTATCTCAAATCAGTTTGAACTTTGTGTGAAAATTTAAGTGGATCAGTATACTGACAATCTAATTGAATCGTTTAGAACTTAAAGTGTTTAAAGCTCAACGGTGCTAGTCATTTTTCATGAACCGATATGATCCTCTGATGCGAACTCAAACAAAAATATTGTCTGTAAATATTTCTTTACTGCTTTATATTTCAGAAAAATACAAAAAGGTTTTGATTCCACTTTATTTTCGACAACCGATGTCTGAGAAGCTGAGTTTCAAAATCTAAGTATGCTGATCAGTTTTTCTGAAAATAAACAAGTTCATTAATTTGTAACTTGAAGTTTTAAATTGAAAAAATGAAAAACAGTTTGAGAGATCTCCAAGGTCATTAATTTGAACTTGGAAGATTATTTGTGAAAATTTGGGAAGCTTAAACTGTCAAATTTTATAAAGTCATTTGATAGGTGTCACACCCCAACCGATGGCGGAATCCATAACAACTATTAGCGACAATATTTAATGCTTTCATTATCCCATACTAATAAACGAATATAATCACATAAGTTATCACAGATGTTGTGTTCTCTCGAACAATACAAATCCGACAACCTAGATTTTAGTTGAGTTTCTAGACTCCCTAGCTTGATTGAGATAGTCTACGATCTAACCTGCAACATACGTTAAAATAAAGTCAATACAAAAGTATTGGCGAGTATACAGGCTTGATATGTAATAGCATAATAGATTAAAAGTAGCTCCGAATTTCCTACATACATAAATGGGATACACGACATATATACTCATAAAACCGATACTACCAGCTAAGTCTTCCATGCTCGAATACGCGATGGTAAACTAGACCCCGTCGGGCACAATAGTACTATGCAAGTCATGGTTGGATGTCACGAGTATAAGTCCTAGCACATATGTAACTAGCATCATGTATAAATATGCACGTAAGTCATTCGCAAGTGATAAATAGTTTAAGCATTTGATGTGATTCGATTTGATAGCAACGTATGTTACACCTAAAAGTGCAAAAGTAAAAAAGGGTTCAAGTATACTCACAGTGCGTTTTCAGCAAGTAAACACAACTTGATTGGATTGATTGAGAGCGCGTCTGAGTTGTCTGAACAAGGAATGGTAGCGTAAGCGACGTGCGGTGCGTTAAACGGTAAAAAGTTGAATTATAGTTCTTAGTGGTAATACGGTCGGATGGCACACTGTCCAGTCGGAGGGCATGTTGTCCGGTCGGAGGGCATGCTGTCCGGTCGGATGGCATGCTGTCCGGTCGGATGGTATGTTAATTGACTAGTGGCTATCCGGTCGGATGGCAATCCGGTCGGATGGTCACTTGTTTGGATGATGTTTGTGTAGTGACTATCCGATCGGATGGCAATCCGGTCGGATGGTCACTCGTTTGAGATGATGAGTTGAAAGCTCCAAGTGTACTCCGATCGGACGGAAATCCGGTCGGACGACAATCCGTTCCAACGTCCTGATCGTCATGAACTTGATAGTTTTGAAAAAGAATAATGGTGATTTGACCGAGGTGGTGTGATATCGTACTAAACAACTGTATTTTCCCTCAAGTCCGACCTGTTCTAACGGCCGGGAACCACCCCGTTCTATCATATTTGGCCGTTCTTGACGGTTTCCCATGTTTAACCCGAAATCACATAACCCTTTGATTAGATAACATGGATTTGGACGAGATTTGTGTAAAAACATGTGGAAATTAGTCAGATCTGAGTTGTTCATGATGAAAATGAGGTCGCACTTTGAAGTTCATATGAACTCTTGATGACATCATCCTAGAACACCTCAAATTAGCAGATTTCACGGTTAAAATTGGATTTTTAAAAGATAGAAAGGTGTAGAATTGAGTGTAGATCATAGAAGTACAAGATTTAGGTCGGAAACTTACAAGAATCACGAGAAATCGAGAGAAAATGGTCCAAGAGCGTGATGGTCGAGTGAGAGCTGTCACATCACTGTTCAAGTGATGTGACACTGGCTATTTATAGGCAAAGGAGGAGAAAGGAGGTGGTGTGGTCCGACCGGATGGCTGTCCGACCGAAGTGTCATTCGGTCAAACACCTCCGACGAGCTGAGTTTTGGTATACCGTTTAGATCGTTAAGCGTTGCAATAGTTTGGTTACACATTTTCATACCCATACATATATGTATATTTATTATAATTTAATCACAAAAAGGTTGTATATACGTATCCTTATTTCGAATCCTGCGATAATCGAGTTACGCGTGATTGCGGGTGCGCTTTTGAGGTTGCGATGCGTTGTGCCACAATGACTGACGGGGTACTACTCGCTCGTATTGTCATCGTCATCACGACGACTGGAGCTATAGTACTCACTCGAGAGTCTTTGTTAGCGTTAATTGTTTGCGTTGCGACACATCACGGAGGGTAGAATAGGTCCTCACTCAAAGTCATCATGAGTGTTAGTATTTACGATGCGAGGTAGCGTTAAAATATGCGAATATATGCGATTATACTGCGAAATAGCGACGTATGCGATATAGTTACATTATGATCCGAATCTCTGGTGCTAGGCGTAATGAGTGTAGCGAGTGGTAACAATGCACGAAAGTGCGGGTTGTTACAGTCTCCCTTACTTTAGGAAATTTCGTCCCGAAATTAATCCAACAGGTAGACTTTTGAGAGTTGATCCCGTATAAGTAGCGATACAGCGAGTTAATTGACCGAGAGTTGACAAGCGAGAGCGTTTCGAGTAAGAGAGGTCGATTGCGATAGCGGAGAGCAACGTGATAACAAAAGTAGTATCCCACGAGTTAGCGTACCAAAAACAATTCGAGTTTCGAAGAGGTTACCAAATCATTGCAATTAGATATTGAAGAAAGGAAAACTTGAAATTTTTCTTATAACGTAGGATCAACTGAGTCGATGTTAACCCACGTTGCATGAAACGTGCACTAAAAAATTTGGAAAGAAAACTGTAGTTAAGAAAACTTTCCTATGACATGGGTTCAAGCTGAACTCGATGTTGAACCAACGTCTTAAAAAGGGTTTCGTTTTGATGTTGTAAAAGATTTAAGGAAAACTGGACTTATGAAACTTTTCTTGGACATGGAGTTAAGCTGATTCGATGTTACCTCCACGTTGTGAGAAAATTCCACTTGTCCACCGGTTTTAAATCAAAAATTTTATAAAATAAGTTTTAATAGTATAAAAGGTAGTTAATCATCGAGCCCCACTTGGCACCTTCCCACAAAAGTTTGTTAATATTTTTAAAACACTTATATATAGGAAGTACCAATGGCGTATCCACCATGTTTTGCCCATATTACTTCCGTTTCGTGAGGCGGTGTCAGGTGTGCCGATAGGACACAGATAGAATTGCGATAGATGATACACAATAAGCGAGTAATGCGATTCGATTTTGCCTTCATAACTTTACAATTTAATCAACGTTAAGCCCCACATGGCATCTGCCCACGAAAGTTTGCTAGTATGGCTGAATCACTTATACATATAGGAAGTACCAGCGATGTATTTACCGTTTTCCAACCATACCAGATCTGTTTCATGAATCAATGTCAGGTGTGCTCACGTAACACAGGTAGCGATAAACGAATTTTGCGATAAGCGGTGAGTGGTAGCGACAACCGACGAACGATAAGCGACGGTTGTTGCGTTGCGAGTGATGGAGATACGCGTGATATATGTGATTCGATTGGATTGATCAACACCACAAATTTACTAACATTAGACCCCACATGGCCTTTTTCCACAAAAGTCTGCTAATATGGCTAAAACACTTATATATAGGAAGTACCAGCGGCGTATCCACCATGTTTTAACCATATGAGTTTTGTCTCGTGAAGCGAGGTCACGTGTGCTAACTTAACACAGTGAACATAGATAACGGTAAGCGATAGCGTCGAGCGATAGTGCGAGCGATAGATTGATACACAACAAGCGATATAGCGATGCACACAATACGCGATAGCGATCCACCTAATAAGCGATAGAGTTTTTACATGATAAGCGATAGAGATTGCGAGATACACATAATAGTCGATAGCGATTGCGAGATAGATTTAAGCGATAATGCGATAGATTCCAACAAAACTGCGATTGAGTTGCGATGTGGACTTACGTCCAGTCTTGCGTCGCTGCAATTGCCCTGCGGGGTAGAATCACCAAGGTCTATCGATGAGGCGATTGCATTGTGTTCGCAGACTTACGAAAAGTCTCGCAGTGATGCGATTCAATTGTTACGCCTTGCGATTGAGTGTAGGGTGTCGAAAATAATCGTAATAGTATAGGTCTAAATAACGTTCAACTGCACATGGCACTTTCTTCGCGAACCATCGGTAGTATGATAAAGCATACCTTGCTTTACCCCTACTACTTGCATCCCGTGAATAGATGTCACACTTGTCGACATGGTTAAGACGCTTATATCTAGGAAGTACCAGCGGCGTATTCACCACGCTTGACCATGCTTTTAACGTTATGGCACCATTAGAATTTACTATGATTTCCATGCACTGACCCGAATAATCTCGTGTGCACCCGTGATTAGTCATTCCTTGCACATTTATCGTACCTTATTCAAAGAGTGTAATGAGGGTAAAACACATTATATCGTGATATAGTATATAGCTCGTGTGTGAATATAGACTAAGTGCGACGACTAGAGAGTGAAAGCGAAAACGAAGGCGAAAGTTAACGTTACACATAGTGGCAACATTAAGTAATAGAGTAGGTTCAACACTTAGAAATTAACGTCGAAAATCATATCATTACATCATTATCCTACGCTTGCTGGGTGTTTGGTGCTGAAGAATTTTACTGAAGCTGCTGTTGTTGTACTCAAATTGGTGGTACGATGCGGCAGTTTTGGGCGAAGTGACCGTAACAGTTGCAATTGTTGCAATAGCGACAGTTAGCTCCAACTTGGTGGTGAAAGGTACACGTGTAACACTGAGGGTGAATTCTAGTGTAGGCACGTTTTGGAAGTAGTGGAACTAATTGAAGAGGCTCTGGTTGAGGCAGTTCAGTGGTTGAAGGGTCTGGACTCGAGATCTTCCGTTTGCGGCTGGGATGAGCATCTTGCGGTGGTGCGTTGTCATCGGATGATTCGTCAGATGACTCGCCTGAAGAATTGTCGGTAGAGTCGTCTAAGGAATCGTTGGAAGATTCGTCAGAAGAATCGTCAGGAGAATCGTCAGAAGAATCATCAGAAGAATCGTCAGAAGAATTGATGACGATTGCTTGACGAGCCTGTTTGACAGGATTCTTGGAAAAGGACCCATCCAAGACTCGTGTGTCGTTGATTTCTGTAGCTAAACGGTAGGTTTCTTCAATGGTAGCAGGTCTCGCAGCTTCGGCAAAATCGCCCACACACTCAGGCAAGCCACGAATGTACTTCTGGATAGCCTTCACTGAGGTGTCAACTTGACTCGAGCAGATAATGCTAAGCTGTTTGAACCTTACTGTGTAGCCAACATTGTCACCTTTGATTTGCTTGATTCCCCAAAATTCGTTTTCTAGCTTCTGGATTTCGTGTGGAGGACAGTACTCTTCCTTCATGAGCTCTTTCAAGTCATTCCAGGAGAGAGCATAGGCTGCGTGAATCCCACGTTTGTTGCATTCGGCGGTCCACCAGTCGAGTACTCGGGATTGAAATACTCCGGTAGCGCAAGTGGTTTGAAAATGCTCGGGGCACCCACTCTGACGAAGGGTCACCTCAACAGAATCGAACCACTGGAGTAGCTGAGAGACACCTCCTTCACCTGTGAAGACCATTAGATCACAGGGTTTGAAGTGTTTGTAGAGAAAGCTAGATTGAGGCGCTTCTGTCTTAACGTCTTCCAAAGTTCGAGAGTTGCTAAGAGAGTGCACTTGAGTGACAATCTGAGGAATGACATTGGCAACTTCCCTGACCACAAGTGAAGCAATCCTCTTTTCGTTCCTTCGTTTGGCTCTTCTCCTGGCTGACATTCTCGAAGCAGAGTTGTTGGAAGGCATCTAGACAGAGAGTCTTGGAGTGAGATTCGATCATAATGATTTCAAGTTGTGCGATGCGATTAAGCGCGTTCAAAACTTGATGTGATAATATAATAGTAATGCGAAATCATATAGGAGCCACATAGGAGGCACGAAGTTCCTAAGTTCTCACACAATAATTTGTTTGTTTACACGTATATATGTATTTATATAGATGTAATTTATAATCACACATGTACATGTCGATTTAGAATATGTGAGGATGCGTTGAGGTGAGAAAGCGAGGGCGAAGGCGAGAGATTATGCATTAGTTTCGTTGCGAACATTCGGTTTTCGTTTTAGATTGCGATGGCTGTGCGAATTGTGCGTTTTGTGAAACAAGGAGCGAAAATTGATAAATCGAGGAATCGGTAAGGCGTAAAATAAATACATAAAGTGTAATTGAGTCCATTAAAGCGTAAAACTAGCGAATCATAGGCTTAGTAGAATATTCAGCGTGCCTCGGGTGTTTAGGCGTCGACTACCCAAGGTAGCTCGGTTATACCCAACCAGTTCGTGCACACGCGTTGACCTAGTTGACTATGCTTCCACTGGGCAGCAGTTCATAACATTCGTCCTCCTACCCATCATGCGGCTCGAGTCCTTGATATAGCCGAGTCCTTGGCGAGAGCTTTTCGAAAACCATTTAACGAGTGGAACAAATAATTAAGGTATGGGTGTCACCCCTGACTTAACAACTTTGCTCCTAGCTGTGGTTGTGCTCACCGAATAAATCCGGGAGTTCCACTAGGTTTTGAAATGGAGACTTTCGTTGAGATATGGATGTCACTCTTAGCTCAACGGAAAGTTCTCGTGCTAGAAAATGCGCTGAGTGAGCGATCTTGTCGAGAGTTCTTGGTTTTCACCCTCATCTCAACACAATCACTCGTTGATGTCATGCGCGTATTGTAAGTCGTGTGTATTATGTTAGCCTTAGGAAAGGCAAGTAGTATTTAAGTCTTAGGAAAGACTTTCCTTGTGCGAAGCTGTAGTATGCGGTGTTCACACAAAGATGTAGTTTTAGCGATGTTGGTGAATATTCGGTGACAACAGTTTAATAGTTTGATTATTTATTCTTTGGATATTTTGTAATGGGCTTAGCTTATTGCTTAGTGAGTTTATTGTTGTAATGGGCTTGGAAAATGGCCTAGCCTAGTAGGAAGCCCAGTTCACAAACATGTGGTATATAAACATGTTTTGTGATTAGGGTTTTGGTTGTTAGAGAATTCTAGAGAGAGAAAATCTAGAGAGAGAGAGTAATTTCGAAAGTTGTGAGAGTTAAGATCACTGAGATAGGCTGTGAGGTTGTGAGGTCTTGAATTGATTGTAAACTGCATGTTGGATAATCAATAGAAGACCAGTTTGATTGTGAAACTCTATTTTCTACTCGTTTCTGTAACAAATCTGATCTAGAGGATTCCGTACTCTAGGTTAGATATACAATTCTGTGAAAGATCCATACGAATCAAGGGGACCTACAATTGGTATCAGAGCTTTACAGGAACAACCACTGTCGAACATATCAACAGTCCTTCTTGGTCATCCTGCACACACTCAACAACTTAGTTAGACTTAACAACCCAAACCTGACCGGTTTTGGGTCGACCATATAAATCCGTATAAGATGCTTCTAACCAATATCCATCAAACCTTACTGGTGTCTTGGATGTTGTAATTGTTGTTGAACAAGATTTATAACTTCCACTAGGTCTTTGATCACGAGAGTTCCAATAAAATCTCGGATTTTCTGACCTTTGAAAATTATTATCATGATACCTTCTTCTACCATTATTATACCATGAATTTTGGAAAAAAATTGGATGTTGTTGAACATTTGAGTTACTAAGACCCCTCTGTTTGTTTCTTCTTTGAAAATTTCGATTACCAAAAGTATGGTATCGATTTTGATATCCAAAATTTCTATTTTGATTTGGAAACCGATTTGATTTACCATTAAAATGACTAAATTATGTAGAAAAACTTCTTGGTCTATCAAATCGTCTTGATGTTGAAGGTTTAGACTGAAATCTTGGTTGATTATATTGACAATGTGGTTGCACATTATTGTTTAAACCAACCCTATTCCCATCTTTAACCTCCTCAACTTTTCCCATATTCTTCTTCAAAGGACAACAACTCGCCACATGTCCTTTGGTGTGACATTTAAAACAAGATTTTGTCTTATAAATTCTCTTTTTCTTAAATCTCTTTTTAAAAGTTTTCTTCTTTTCCTCTTCAGTATCCTCATCCGATTTATGAGGTGTACTGCTAGACTCAACAGATTCTTTCAAAGTAACTGGACTATTTAGCAAGTCCACAGCTATCGGATCCACTACAGCTGGTGTAGTAGGCACAAAATCAATTAACTCATTTTCATCAGATAAAAAAGAGTAGTATTGATTTTTAGAAGATGAGGCTTTACTAAACCCCAAACCCTTTTTATCATTACTCTTTTTCAAACTTGCTTGAATTTGAGTCCTAACTAATGAAGATTTTCCAAACTTGTCTAACTTTCCTTTAAGTTCAAGAATTTGGTCTTGTGCAACGGCCAATTCCCTGCACTTATCAGAAAATTCATTAGTTTTATCTTTCACAGTTTCACGAGCCAAATCAATGACCTGTAACAGTTCATTGACTTTTCTTGTTAATCTGCTAATTTCCTGTTCATTTGACTCGAGTTTGTTTAAACAATTTGACTCTCGTTTAATCAAAAGAACATTTGACTCTTTCAGTTTTTCCAATGCAGCTAACAAAATTTTGTTTTGCTCCGATAGGCTGTTAACTTTACCCTGTAGTTCAGTGCAATTATGACACGTATGACTTACAGGTTCTGATGTTACCTTCACCTCTGTTGTAGGTTCATTCACACCATTCATGCACTTTGAAACTTCTGCAGCCTTCTTTTCAACATTCTCCTTCTTCTCTTCTTTCACAACATCTGCTTCTTTATCTAAAGCATGACCTCCTACACTCTGTCTTGATGAACTCTGATAACGTTTTTCTAAAGCTTCCCACAGCTCATAAGAAGTCCCATAGTGCTTGATGGTATGTTTAATTCCCCCAGGCAGGGACATCTTTATCACTGCTAAAGCTTTCTTCTCAGCTTCAACCACGAGTTTCTCAGATTCATCCATCATCTCATAAAAAATCACTTTAACTCTTCCTTCAATACAACGTGTAGGAGCAATGTATCCATCAATCATACAACACCACATTCTGAAATCCTCACTTTTCACAACCGATTTGAACTCCTCCTTCCAGACAGCATATTCTTTGATGTTTCTCAGCTTTGGCCAAATTTTAACAGACTCACCGACCTTGTCCATTTTGACCATCTTTAAACACGTTTTACCGTAACCGTACCGATGAAAACGTACAAAATTTTTCCGAAAACGGTTTTTACCAAATTATACCGTTAGAATCGTCTCGAAAAAACGAATTCAATGATATATAATGTCGAAAACCAAAATCGGGAATTTCCAGAGTTTTTTTTCTTTTTCTTTTTCTTTTGTTCCTAAAAATCCAACGAGTCCAACAGTGCAAACGGTTTCGGCAGATGAGCTAAGGATCAAATTCTATTCACAAAAATGTTAATTCCTCTATGCGTATCTAATTACTCCACAAAAATAAATACTCCACCTTTTAATTCCTCTAGCTAATTTTGCTGGCAAACCAAGTTAATTATGCTAGGTCACGCTAATTATGCAGGCAAACCAAGTTAAATATGCTGATAGAGTAATTATAAATATGCTGGTAGAGTAATTATAATTATGCTGGTTTTTAAATTCGCTGGAACAATTTCGCTGATCACTTAATTTCGCCGGTTAATTATGCTGACTTAATTTCACTGGTTCACCGGTTAGTTAATTTCGCTGGCAAATCAGGTCGCTATTACGACGACTTAATTTCGCCGATCACCGTAATAATGTAGCTGAGGACAATTACACGGTTACCAAAGTCGCCTTTGGATTTTTTTTTTAATTTCGCCGGTCACCGAGATATTAAGTCACTAATTCGCTGCTGATCAGTTACTTATGCTGGACCTATCTGCGAATTTATTAAATTCGCCAGTCATGAATAAGGAAATTCAATCTTTTTCAAATTCTGAAGATTTTATCTCCTCTCCAACACAATCCTGCAAAATCAGACAACCTAATCAGCAAAAAAATTTCGAAAATTATGAAGAACACGAAGAAACAGTCTTCGAATCTTCAAGTCTTTCAGCCAAAATTCCTCAAACAATCAACCAAAAACTGTCCTGAAAACCTGCAAATCAACAAAATCTTTCCAGAAATCCTGCAAAACACCAAACAAACAAAGCAGAATATCAAAACAACCAATAAATTTCGAAAATCTGTATCAAACCAACAAAAAATTCGAAACCCTAATTTTTTTTTAGGTTTTAAAAATTTTGAAATCTTCATGTTTCTGCCAAGAACAATTCTGAACCGAGCCTTCAAGAGCCTAATGCTCTGATACCAATTGTAGGTCCCCTAGTTCGTGCGAATCGTCATAGAATTGTATATCTAACCTAGAGTGCGGAATCCTCTAGATCATAATTGCACAGAAACGAGTAGAAAACAGAAATCACAATCAAACCGGTCTTCTATTGATTTATCCAAACTACAGTTTTACAATCAAATCAAGACCTCACAACCTCACAGCCTATCTCTGTGATCTTGGTAAACCCAAATTTCAAAATCTCTCACTCTCTCTCTACTTTCTCTCTCTAGAATTCTCTAACAACTCTTCTAAACTGAAACCCTAATTACAAAACATGTTTATATACCACATGTCTGTGAACTGGGCTTCCTACTGGGCTAGGCCATTTTCCAAGCCCATTACAACAATAAACTCACTAACCAATAAGCTAAGCCTATTACAAAATATCCAAAGACTAAATAATCAAACTATTAAGCTGTTGTCACCGAATATGCACCAACAGACTCCCCCTTGACAATAGCTTCATAGTGTAACTTTGTCTTCAAACATCTTGTGTTCTTTTGGTCTTTGGATAGCGTCAGCTACACAGCTTCTGACATCAACAGACTCCCTCTTGACAATAGCTTCATAAAATAACTTTGTCTTCAGTCTTCTTGCAATCTTCATGTAGTCTTGCACTGTCTTTGGTCTTGATAGTGGACCGGCCGACCCAACCCAAAGTCTTGCAAAATTCTGAAACTAAGCAAACTGAACCAAATCCTTCTAAGGCATCATCATCAAAACCTGAATCTAGTTCAAAGGCTTCAGATAAGAAGTCTTCGAAAAAGAGATCGTGCTTCAAATGTCACACTAAAGGACATGTAGCTAGCTGTTGTCCAAACAAAAAGAGTGAAGCACAAATGAGTGAGAGAAAGAGAGAGAAATCACCTGAGAAGAAAGGTGATAATGAGGAGAAAGTTGAAAATTCTCCAAAGAAATCTGCTCCTAAGCAACCAGAGGGTGTTGCTGTTGGTGTAGATAAGGCTGAAAAAGGAACTCCACAAGTTCCTCGTTTTCAAAGAAATCAACCAAGATTTCAGCCTAAATCTCCACCAGGCAGATATGAGAGACCTAGAAGCAGTTCACCAAGAATGAACAATTATAATTCTAATAATTTCAGAAGTCAAGGTCAATATCAAAATCGATACCAAAATGATGGTGGTCGAACTTTTTATAACAATGGCTTTAGAAATTACAACAATAATGCTTCTTGGAATCAAAATTCAAGGTACCAAAATCAAAATTTCCAAAGGTCAAATAGTCCAAACACATATAGGAACCCTCAGGACCAAAGACCTAGTGGAAATCAAAATCAAATTCCATCAACAGGTCTGAGATCCAAGAGTCCAGTTAGGAGTAATGGATATTGGATGGATGTTCAAGTAGTTGGTGAATTTGGACGACCCAAGACCATTAAGGCTTGGGTCCCCCAATCTAACTAATTTCTTGGTTGGTGTGTGCAGGAGCTGCTAAGGAGGATTATCAACTTATGGTATGTTGATAGTGGCTGCTTCAGGCACATGACGGGGGATGCGAGATTGTTAACTGAATTTGAAGATTATGATGGTGGAAATGTAAATTTTGCGGGTGCTAAAGGTGGTAGAATTACAGGACGAGGAAAAGTGACCAATGGGAAGATCACACTGGACAAAGTGAACTATGTGGAGCAGCTTAAACACAATCTGATGAGCGTGTCACAAGTCTGCGACAAGGGTCACTCGGTCCATTTTACCAAGAATGAAGCATTAGTGTTGAAACCAGGTTTGGTGATTCCGGACGATTGGATAGTGATGAGAGCGCCAAGGAGAAATGACACTTATATCATGGATATGGGTGCTAAGGATCCAACTGCTGTGGTGGCTTGTTTACTTTCAAAAGCATCTGAAGCTGAATCGATGTTGTGGCACAGACGCATGGCCCATATTCACTATCAAAAAATGAATTACCTTGTTAAAAATGACCTAGTGAAAGGGGTTCCAATGCTGAGGTTTCAAGTGGAAGATAAATGTCTTCCATGTCAAAAGGGAAAACAACATAAGAAACCTCACAAATCTAAAACAGTAAATTCCATAAATGGCCCTTATGAATTACTTCACATGGATTTATTCGGTCCAGTGAACGTGTGGAGCATAGGTGGAAAGTACTATTGTCTTGTTGTCACTTATGATTACTCACGTTATTCATGGGTTTTCTTTTTAGGTACAAAAGATGAGACAGCAGAGATGTTGATAGATCTTTTTACAAAATTGGAAAACGTCCATGATGCAAGGATCAAGAGGATAAGGAGTGATAATGGCACGGAGTTCAAGAATCCAATTATGGATCTCTACTGTCTTCGAAAGGGAATTGAACATCAATATTCTGCTCCTTATACACCTCAACAAAATGGAGTTGCTGAGAGGAAAAACAGGACGTTGATTGAAGCCGCTAGGACGATGCTTTCAGATTCAAAGCTACCAGTTCTTTTCTGGGGAGAAGCTGTGAATACAGCTTGCTACGTCCTAAACAAAGTTTTGACTGTTAAACGTTTTAATAAAACTTGTCATGAATTGATGTTTAACAAGAAACCAAACTTAGAAGGCTTTGAACCATTTGGATTACCCTGCACGATTGTGCGAAATAAAGATAAACAAAAATTCAGTGAGGTGGTTGACGATGTCTACTTTCTAGGTTACGTGCCTGTCACACCGAATAAAATGGTTTTTAATCTAAAAACTGGTAAAATTGAGGTTGTTTTTAATGTTGAAATTACTACATACAAACCTCAACAATCAACGAATGGACCTGCTATATTATATGATTATGAAAGCGTTTTTAAATCATATAATATTCCAGATTTTTCTGATGTAGATAATTCTCAGCTGATTCAGACAATAATTAGTGAAGATGATGAAGGTGAGTTCATGCCTAGATCGACTGTTGATATGCCAGATGCTCCTGAAACTTCCAAAGGTGCTGCTAATACTGATTCAAGCGATAGTGACTCTGAACCCATTCAGGGGGAGGAGTTCATTAATCCGTTTGCAGATCAGAACATTCAAGGGGAGGTTGGATCAAACCTGGGTGATAATCTTGAAGTTGATACCGTTTCTACTACACGAGCAAATAGAGATCATCCAGTTGACATGATACTTGGAGATCCTACTGCAGGTGTTCAGACAAGGAGAAGCATAGCAGCGAATTCTGGCTTATTTGTTTCGATTGAGAAGACTGGGATTGTGAACGAGTGCTTGTATAGTTGCTTTATTTCCCAAGAAGAGCTGAAGAACATTCATATGGCTCTTAAAGACAATTCATGGGTTGAAGTTATGCAAGAGGAATTGGCCCAGTTTGCTAAGTTGAAGGTTTGGAAGTTAGTTGACCTTCCTAAAGGTGAAAGAGAGATTGACACTAAATGTGTATTTAGGTGCAAGAAGGATGAAAGAGGAATTGTAACGCGCAACATGGCTCGATTAGTGGTAAAAGGTTTCAATCAGCAAGAAGGGATTAATTACAATGAAGTGTTTGCACCAGTGGCAAGGTTGGAAGCAATTCGTTTGTTCCTAGCTTTCGCTTCATTCAAGGGCTTTAAAGTTTACCAACTAGACGTGAAGAGTGCATTTCTTTACGGAAAAGTCCAAGAAGTGGTGTATGTCTCACAACCAGATGGGTTCGTTGATCCAGATTATCCAGATCGGGTGTACAAACTTGATAAGGCTTTGTATGTGTTACATCAAGCTCCCAGTGCGTGGTACGAGACACTGTCTACACATCTGATCAAGAATGGTTTTGAAAGAGGTCAGATTGACAATACACTGTTCATCAAGAGGAAGAAGGAAGATTTTCTACTGGTACATGTGTACGTGGATGACATCATCTTTGGGTCATCAGATGAAAACATGTGTAAAGAGTTCGAGCAGGTGAGGAAGAGTAAGTTCGAAATGAGCGCTATGGGTGAGTTGTCTTACTTTCTGGGATTACAAGTTGAACAGAAGGAGGATGGGATGTTTATTCATCAAACAAAGTATGTGTATGACATTTTGAGTCGGTTCAAAATGAATGATTGCTCTACTTTCAACACACCCGTTTGCGAAAATCACAATCTTGGCCCAGATCATGAAAGAACTGAAGACGTTGATCCAACTCAATACAAGGCAATGATTGGTTCTCTAATGTATTTGACTACTTCAAGACCCGACATCATGTTTGCCGTATGCTTGTGTGCCAGATATCAGGCAAATCCAAAAGAGTCACACATGAAAGCAGTGAAGCGGATTCTTCGTTACTTGAAGGGGAAACCTAAACTTGGGTTGTGGTATCCAGCTGATAGTGATATGAATTTTGTTGCTTACACTGACTCAGACTTTGGAGGATGCAAGTCGAACAGAAAGTATACAACAGGTGGTTGTCAGTTCTTGGGAGACAGGATTGTCTCTTGGAAATGAAAGAAGCAATCTTGTGTGTCTACCTCTACTTGTGAAGCTGAATATATTGCTGCGGGTAGCTGCTGCTCTCAGGTTCACTGGATACAACAGCAGATGCGCGATTACGGTTTGGATTTCACTCGTACTCCTATTATGATAGACAATAATGCCACGATTTCTATAACAAATAATCCCATGAAACACAGTCGCACAAAACATATTGACATACGTCATCATTTTATACGGGATTGTGCTGAAAAGAGACTAATTGAATTACATCGAGTCAACACACTAGATAACCTGGCAGATCTTTATACTAAAGCTTTTGACAGGGCTCGCTTTGAACATTTAGTCGAACTCAACGGGATGAGGAATTCATGATTAACTGTTTTTTCATAAGAATTTTTGTAAATAGTTTACTGCTTTTCTTAAAAATAAAAAATACAAAAACATTAAAAAATCAAAAACAAAAAAAAAATAGAAAATCAAAATTGAGTTATCACTGTGTGAAAAAGAAGAAATGATAGTACATCAGCAAGTTAGACTGCCACACTCAAACTGAATTAAATTGCTTAAGTGTGATAGCAGCTTCATCATACGATGTATCAGTAGGCAAAAAGCATGAAATAATCAACTTACCAATGTGATATAAACATAAATGAACTGAATATGAGTGGGGAACACATCAGTGGTGTATGGTTTAATGACCTTAAATCTTGCGTTGATAGATTGCCAAAATCTGAGGTTTTGGGTCTTTATACAGTTATTTCATCTGGGGATATAAGGGTTGTCCTTCTGCTGCATCCAGATACATGCTGACCTAGGCACAACCAGGATATCTTAAAAGAGCAAAAAATGCCAAATCCCATAAATGAAGAAGCTCTCCTAGAGAGTCATTCAAAATGTGCAAAATGCATAAATCGTACCAAAAATGGTATTTGTCTTAGCCCTCGTTAGATATTTTGGTCTCTTTGCTGTACGGAAGTACTGACCTGATCACCAATTATCTAAATGTTGAAAAACAAAACGGATGAATTCAGTATACTCACCTACTACGATGAATCTTTGTGCATACCTTGATCGCGGGGGTATATCCTGAAGTGGGACACACTAGTATATCAGTAATAATATTACCTTAACGTATCATACGGTAATGGAACTTGAAATGTTCATGCATTTTGTTTAAGTGGACAAGCATACTGGTAATCGTCTTGGACTGCTTTTCACGAAAAATTAAATAAAGAATTATCTAATAGTGTGAAAACAGTTTGATTGTGCTGATATAATCTTCTTACCAGTGATTCTCACAAAAAAAGAGTGTTTATTTGTTTTGTTATTTACTTGCTTTTAGAAAATATAAAAATCCAAAAAATAGTGTCTTTTTCTGTTTAAAATTCTTAATGTACGGAAAACTGTTATTCTTGGAGGAATTGTTACTGATAGGGGGAGACGGTGTTGGAAAGTGAGTTGAAAATTTTAAATCATGCGGGTTATAGGGTGTGTGTTTAAAAAGTTTTGCGTGTTGGTGTTAAGTTGAAAATGCTTAATCTGTGATACAGTTTAACTATCTCTTGAAAAATAATAATTTATTTAACTTTGTTGAAAAATTCTTATGGTTTCTCGAGATGTTTGTTTTATAGTATACAGGTTGAAGCAGTGTGTTGCTAAGAAGTTAAAGTGATGAGTTGCTGTGAAGAGGAGAGTTTGATTGGATGCATGGTAGAACCTCCTTTCTACATTGCAAACAAGTTGAAGAGTTTGAAGATTGTTATACAAATGCTGAACTGGAGTTTACTCAAACGCTAAAGTTTTTGAAGATTTGGTGATTGGATGCATCAGCTTAGGGGGAGTCTGTTGCTGACAGAAGCTATTGAAGCTGAAGCTATCCCAAGACCAAAGACAGTGCAAGACTACATGAAGATTGTAAGAAGACTGAAGACAAAGTTATTTTATGAAGCTATTGTCAAGGGGGAGTTTGTTGGTGCATATTTGTGACAACAGCTTAGATTTGGTCTTTGGATATATTGTAATTAGTTAAACGATAAACAGTTAGCGGGTTTAGCTTTGTATTAGTGAGATAATAGAGTTTGGGCTAAACAAAACCCAGTTTGGGTCTAGGGGGAACGAATTGGGCTTTGCCCATGTAGGAAACTCTAGCCCAAGTTGCAAACCTTGTGGTATATAAACAAGGTTATGCTTTAGGGTTTAGGTTAATCAGCCAAAACAGAGTTTGATAGAGAATTCGTGAGAGATACTTGTCTTGGACGAATTTGAGTGTGTGTTAGGGTTTGATTGATTGTAATACGTTTGTTTGATAATCAATAGAAACCCGGTTTGAAAGTGAATTTCTGTTCTTCTACTTGTTTCTGTGATATTCTGATCAAGAGGATTCCGAACTCTTGATTAAATTGACAATTCTGTGAAAGATCCATACATCAAGAGGACCTACAAGCTAGTTCGAATGGGAGCATAAAAGTAGGCCCGTACCACCCTGCTGGGTTCGCACGAAATCAGCCCGTTGGTACTTAGACTATAAACTAGGTCATTGCTAAGACTTCAACTCAGACTAGGTCGAACGTCTTACCTAATTCCCTATAGTTATGGCTCTGATACCAATCTGTCACACCCCAACCGATGGCGGAATCATCGGGGCGCGACACTAGGCGAATCAGATTACTCAGGAGAATCCATAACAACTATTAGCGACAATATTTAATGCGTTCATTATCCCATACTAATAAACAAATATAATCACATAAGTTATCACAGATGTTGTGTTCTCTCGAACAATACAAATCCGACAACCTAGATTTTAGTTGAGTTTCTAGACTCCCTAGCTTGATTGAGATAGTCTGCGATCTAACCTGCAACATACGGTAAAATAAAGTCAATACAAAAGTATTGGCGAGTATACAGGTTTGATATGTAATAGCATAATAGATTAAAAGCAGCTGCGAATTTCCTACATACATAAACGGGATACACGACATATATACTCATAAAACCGATACTACCAGCTAAGTCCTCGATGCTCGAATACGCGATGGCAAACTAGACCCCGTCGGGCATAATAGTACTATGCTAGTCATGGTTGGACGTCACGAGTATAAGTCCTAGCAAATATGTAACTAGCATCATGTATAAATATGCACGTAAGTCATTCGCAAGTGATAAATAGTTTAAGCATTTGATGTGATTCGATTTGATAGCAACGTATGTTACACCCAAAAGTGAAAAAGCAAAAAGGGTTCAAGTATACTCACAGTGCGTTTTCAGCAAGTAAACACAACTTGATTGGATTGATTGAGAGCGCGTCTGAGTTGTCTGAACATGGAATGGTAGCGTAAGCGACGTGCGGTGTGTTAAACGGTGAAAAGTTGAATTATAGTTCTTAGTGGTAATCCGGTCGGATGGCACGCTGTCCGGTCGGATGGCATGTTGTCCGGTCGGATGGCATGTTGTCCGATCGGATGGCATGCTGTCTGGTCGGATGGTATGTTAATTGACTAGTGGCTATCCGGTCGGATGGTCACTTGTTTGGATGATGTTTGTTTAGTAACTATTCGATCGGATGGCAATCCGGTCGGATGGTCACTCGTTTGAGATGATGAGTTGAAAGCTCCAAGTGCACTCCGATCGGACGGAAATCCGGTCGGACGGCAATCCGTTCCAACGTCCTAATTGTCATGAACTTGATAGTTTTGAAAAAGAATAATGGTGATTTGACCGAGGAGGTGTGATATCGTACTAAACAACTGTAATTTCCCTCAAGTCCGACCCGTTCTAACGGTCGGGAACCACCCCGTTCCATCAGATTTGGCCGTTCTTGATGGTTTCCCATGTTTAACCCGAAATCACATAACCCTTTGATTAGATAACATAGATTTGGACGAGATTTGTGTAAAAACATGTGGAAATTACTCAGATCTGAGCTGTTCATGATGAAAATGAGGTCGCACTTTGAAGTTCATATGAACTCTTGATGACATCATCCTAGAACACCTCAAATTAGCAGATTTCACGGTTAAAATTGGATTTTTAAAAGATAGAAAGGTGTAGAATTGAGTGTAGATCATAGAAGTTCAAGATTTAGGTCGGAAACTTACAAGAATCGCGAGAAATCGAAAGAACTGGTCGAGTGAGAGCTGTCACATCACTGTTCAAGTGATGTGACACGGGCTATTTATAGGCAAAGGAGGAGAAAGGAGGTGATGTGGTCCGACCGGATGGCTGTTCGACCGGATGGTTATCCGATCGGATGGCTATCCGACCGGATGGCTATCCGACCGGATGGCTGTCCCACCGAAGTGTCATTCGGTCAAACACCTCCGACGAGCTGAGTTTTGGCATACCGTTTCCATCGTTAAGTGTTGCGATAGTTTGGTTACACATTTTCATACCCATACATATATGTATATTTATTATAATTTAATCACAAAAAGGTAGTATATACGTATCCTTATTTCGAATCCTGTGATAATCGAGTTGCGCGTGATTGCAGGTGCGCTTTCGAGGTTGCGATGCGTTGTGCCACAATGACTGAGGGGTACTACTCGCTCGTATTGTCATCGTCGTCACGACGACTAGAGCTATAGTACTCACTCGAGAGTCTTTGTTAGCGTTAATTGTTTGCGTTGCGACACATCATGGCCATCGAGGAGGGTAGAATAGGTCCTCACTCAAAGTCATCGTGAGTGTTAGTATTTGCGATGCGATGTAGCATTAAAATATGCGAATATATGCGATTATACTGCGAAATAGCGACGTATGCGATATAGTTACATTATGATCCGAATCTATGGTGCTAGGCGTAACGAGTGTAGCGAGTGGTAACAATGCACGAAAGTGCGGGCTGTTACAATAGGGGAGTGGAGTCGGGAAATCCTGGATAAATTCATATTGTTACATTTGTGCAATAGAGCCAGGTTCTCGATCCAAAAGATATTTTAAGAGCTAGGTCATCATTCCTGGAAAAACCTAAAAAGCTTTCACTGTCACATATTTGAAATGCTCTAGATTTTATTTAGATTTAGGTTTTCAATCTTATATTGTCAAATTTCTTATAAATGTTTGAGATATTGCAGATCATAGTGCCAGATTACGATCCCGATAGCTGAGTCTAAGGGGGAGTCTGAAGATGAGCTCATCGCAAGGGGGAGCTTGTAACCGAAGAACCAGGTGTCGATCCTAAAGCACGGAAGCTTTACGAAAGGGGGAGCCTGAAGAAAGAGTCGATCGAAAGGGGGAGCTGATTCAGAACGCAGAATCTAGAAAAGTTTGAAGAGGGAGTCTGTGATTGCTAAAGATGTCAAAGCGTCGTAAAGACCCAGAAAAAGAGAGAAGACAAGATGCTACGAGATTGACTGCGGCAATATCCAAGGGGGAGTCTGTGAGTGCATGAATGTCTATCGCCTCCGTCAATCCGAATCATAGCAAGAAAAAGGAACAAAACTAGATTTTATATTGTAAAATTTAGGGAAAAGTCTAGTTTTTAATGAGGAGTGGCAAACTTGTAAATAAGGTGACTGTAACACCCCGAAAACAGGTTTGGTAATCAAACCACATTAATATTTATGAACGGGTAAAATACCGTTAGTGGTGAAATTAACCCGGTAAATATTTGGATTTAAATAAATAAACCTAATATTAAATTAAAAAGGGAATAAATGATTTAGAGGAAATAAAGTTTATAAGAGGCCCGAGTTAACGGGACTTAAAATAAAACGGGATTTAACTCCCCGAACCCATTAAGTTAACTAGGAATAATTAACCTAGTTAGTAATGAGTAATTAAGTGAAAACAAGAAATAAAATAAGAATTAATGAACCTTTTTATAAAATGGTTAGAACTATAGGGACTAAATGGGTTAAGTGTGGAAAGAGTTTTAATTAAAACAAAAATTAAAAACCAAAACACACACAAAGTGTGTTCTGGTCGACGATTGCACAGAGCCAAGAAAGGGTTCTTCTTTTGAACCCTAAATCATCAAAAATCAACCAAATTCATGGGGCAAATCAAGTCTAAATGGAAAACCAAGCTGAAATTAGTGATCACCAAGCCTAGGGGATCACAAGGTATGTCAAATTTCATTATTTGATTCCATCTCATATTCTTGATGAACTTATGAAATCGAAATTCGAGCTTGCATGATTGATGTTTAGGTGAAACAAGGATATACATGTCTAGGAACAAACCCTAGTTGAAAAAATTGATGAATTAAGATTGAAAAATAGGAATTTGATAACCACCCATATATGTGTAAGTGGATTTTTATATCATTGTGATGAGCACATGATTTAGTATGTTAAATTGCGAGAAAATTGATGTTATGATGCAAGATAGTGATATTGTTCATGAATATTAGACCAAGGGTTTTATTGTTGTGAATAAAACTTGGTTAAAAATTTATTTGGAGCTAAATTGATGAAAGTATGAAAATCATGCCCACAAGGTGTTTGATAAATTGCCTAAGTGAAAACATAAAGTTATGGAAGTAAGATAGAACTTGAAAAGAATCATATGCAATGATTCTTGACAAAATTGGATGATATAGATGCTTTAAAGTTGTAATTTAATAATTAGCCGGGTTGTTCACTATAGGCGACTCGAGCGAGAAGGCGGGTAATAAATCCGGGAGCGATACGCGGCAAAAAGAGAAGATCTAAGGTACGTGGCTTGTCATCCCATTACATTTATGTAGACAAGCTTAGTTTAAATATGTGTAACGTTGATATAGAGAAAATGGTTGTGTTTGGTATGTCATTGAAGTGATGGAATTCACTCGACAACCAAATGGGTCAAATTAATAGTTAAAATAAAAGTGATCAAAATAAAGACACCATTTGGTAAAAGTTAAAATGGGTCGAACAATTTAAGAATATTGTTTTTAAGTAATAAGAACCACGGCGTGAACCAGAATAGGTTTAAGGGGCATGATGGTATTAATCTACCATCATACGTTGACAAATAGTCATGTCGACTAAACGGGTCAAATGGTGTGTTAATACCATTTGACGATAATAACTGACGACTACTTGTTGAGTTTTTGTGATCACAGGAAATAACATGTGTTTGCAATGCTTTAACAAGAAAATTTAAAGCAAAAAAGTATGTATACGGGTCGATGCTATGACCCGAGGCAGGTACGCATATTTAGAATTTTTGTAGAAGTGATATTTTGGTCAATTACTAGCGAAAGTCCTTCGTTGTAAAATGAAGGACTAAAATTGACCAAAAAGCCCTTGATGGGTGAATTGGACAAACGACCCGTATGGGTTATTTAGGAACTTGTATGGTGATTATGGAATATAGGTAGATACTTTAGATATGGAATTGTGAGGTGTGAAAAGAAAAGAGGTAGTTTTAGACAAATTTTCTTAAATCCCCTTAACGGGTCAAAATATGACTATAAGCAAAAACGGGTCAATAATAAGTAGAAACCCGTGATTGGCACCTAATATGACAGACAGAGTTAGAATTAAAGGGTTCATGACGAATGGGGGGTCAAACATACTTGTTTGTCGATAAATACACAAACGGGTCAAAAGGTGTTTCATTTGAATTTCAATTCGAGAGCTTGAAATAAATAAAAAAATTGGCAATCCAGATGTCGGACTATAACTCCATGTAATGGAGAATCTAATTATGAAGGCGTAGGAAAAAGAATCGTGTATAACAGACATTTCGATCAAAAGTTATGAAGCTTTGAAGTTAGAATTTAGATTGAAATCGGAGCTGGGAAAATGCAGCAACAAGCTGCAACATTATGGAAAATTTAAGGCGTCGCGCCACGCGACAAGGAAGGCCCTAGGCCGTCGCCCGACGCGACGGGGTGCCCGATGCGCAAAAAAATTGTTATTTTAATCTTTTATGCATTGCGAACCCATTTAAATACGTTTTAAGCTACGTATGAATAATCTAGCTCATGTTTTATGAGTTGCAGGCAAAATTCTAGTACCGGAGGACGATCAAGTTCAACGAAGAACCGAACACATTCAAGATACAAGCTTCCGCACATTGTTAATCGTTATTTTAAACGACGAATTTAGTCACATTATGTGCTATACTTGAAAGTTGAAAAAAGTTTTAAATAAATCCGTATTTTCCAATGTAATTGTAATTATAATTACATGATTATATTCGTGATTAAAAACGAAATCTGCTTAAAAATAGTAAGGGTGTTACAGTGACATTCCTTATGCCTTTGCCTATAAATAGGAGGCTTAGGTTTGAGATTAAAGACTTTTGCCATTTGGCTTAGGTTTGAGATTAAAGACGTTTGCCATTTGTTACTTTTGGAGCTATAGAGTTTGAGAGAAGATCTTAGAGAGAGAAAACAGAAAGAAGGTGATTCACGATGCTTGTATCTTGTCATATTACCAATCGAATCATCAGTTTATTACAATCTTGTGCTCGGTCAACACACATGCATGGATTCCGCACGTCGTACGTGTCGTTTCGCAATCGTTCGGGAGTCAAAACCGATCCTACAGAATGAGGCAAAGAAAAGGGGTTTGCGTTTGACGTGTGGGTTATTGGGTGTGCGGTAATCGAATTGGCAACCAGTTCGAACTTTTGGCTAGAGATAAAGAACCGGATCTCCGCTTTATACTTAAATGGATATTCTAATGATAGACCATTGTTTCACAACTGGTGGAAACATATCTGGTGAATTATTGTTTGCTAAATTGGGTATAGAAAGGATTGTGAATGATTTGAGCAGATGATGATGATGATGATGATGATTGTTCTACAGTTGTTCCTACTAGACGCAAGAAACTCTCTGCTTCTGCTGTAAGATAAGATTTTATTTAATATTTTATTTAATAACATGTATAAGTAGCTTCAGTTAGTTTTTTTCCTTTCTTTCTCTCAAATGCAGAATTTTCATATTCAGTTGGTTAATCTCCGATTACAGATCTTTGTGCTTCACATAATTGTTCCAACATCATTGTTCCAACATCGTTGAAAGTATTTTTTTTTTTTTTTTTTTTTTTTGTAGTTCTGAATTTTAAATTTTGAACTGATATACTCTAATTCTCGCTTTATATTTCAGCCTAATCAGGGTTGTTTGAAATTCATACAATCGTCTGCGGGTTATTTTAGGTTTGTGGATTTTTTAAAGTGTTGATAATGTTGATAATTTTTATTTTACAGTGTTGATATATTTCAGCTTTGTTTTCTTCGAGCGACCAGTGGTAGAAGCATATGTGGAGCCAGAATGGTTTTAGAATATGTTAATATGGATATTGATAGTATTAAATTAAATACAAAGAAAGATTAAAAACTTAATATGAATTTATGTTTGTTTATATTAAATGTACACGTTTTTCCCTCCTAGATTATTAAATGTACAGTGAAATTAATCTGGGTTATGACTAAATGATGACTATGAATGATTTGAGCAAATGATGATGATGATTGTTCTATAGTTGTTCCTACTAAATGTAAGAAACTCTCTGCTTCTGCTGTAAGATAAGATTTTATTTAATAAGATATATAAGTAGCTTCAGTTTCTTTTTTTCCTGCCTTTTTTGTATTAAAAGATGCATAAAGTCTGAAATATTTATGTATAGAATGTATACATATAAAATGTATACACTTCTGCAGAATTTGATTATTTAAAGCAGCACTTTATCAAGCAAGTTGAGGATCAAGTATATGAGGATAGGGCTACTCTTCAAGAGCTGAAGAGGTGTTTTCAGTGGCGGAACCAGAAACTTTGATCTGGAGGGTCAATATATACATATATATACACACACATATATGCTAGTGTTTAATAATAATCATCATTGTTTTAATATATAAAAAAGTCAGTAAAAGCTAAAGGAATGATAAATTAAAAAAATCTTGACATTTTCTAAACTAAATGAAATAAATAAAGGGGAAATAATAAGTACTAAACATGAAATACACACAATTACTATTTATTTGTACTTTTATATCATTTTTAAAAGAAGGGAGCATAGTATAACTACTACGTTGACAAGTAGCTAGTAAATCTTAGGCTTTTTTATTACATGCTTTACGACAAAAACAACTTTCACCTTCTCCAATGTATCATCTTCTTCACTTTTCATTTCATCTGTAACTACGGCACCTCTTGGAATTATTCCGGTGATCGTTTTTTGCCCCTTTTTCTTTATTATTTTCCCTTCATTTATTTGTCAACTAAAAATCTAAGGGGCCAAGATGCAAAAAATTAGTAGTGTGACGGATTAAAGGTTACATGACCGGCCGACGACCGGAGGGTCAACGGACCCTCCGGACCCCCCTGTAGTTCCGCCGCTGGGTGTTTTGATGGACTGCATCTTGGTCTGTTCACGGGAGACCAGGTTTCCAGAAACTTGATGGCAATGCCTTCAACTTCCGTTCGTGACCTTTGTGCTGTCGGTAATATAGAGTGCGGTGATAGAGACGTGGAGTTCATGGCGATGCTCAAAGATATACATCGAGAGGTTCAGTACTCGATGGAGTTGAAGCTAAAATTTCAAAATTCTTGCTGTTAGATTCTTAAATTTCTTGGTGGTGGTGTTAGATTTTAAAGTTTCGTTGTTCAGTACTCGATGTAATTGTTGATCTTTTAATATCAAAAATGAATTTTAATCTTATTAATCTTTGTGGAGCATTTTATTTTTACTAATTTTAGCATGCATTAGTATTATTATATAGTTTTTAATATCATCTGAGTATTGCAGATCGATATTGATGTAGATGTGAATTTGTCTCTGAGTTTGATTTAGATTATGTCGCTGTTGAATTGTGCTTGAACAGTTTTTTGAAGAATTGTCTACAAATTACAAAGAATCAATTTCTGCCACTATATAGATCTGTCAAAGCTAAAGTTTGCCAAAAGAGAACATCTGCTCGAAATCATCGTCTGCTGATGATGAAAGCATAATAATGTCTTCAAAACATCAAAAGTCCATTCTTAAAAAATAGCTAAAAAGTCTGTTGAAAACAAGAGTTTTTGAAACCTCTGTGTGGCTAAAAAGTCATCCACTGCTGAAGGGTATTGTCTGTTCTCAGAAGTTTTGTTTAGTCTAACGACTGTTGACTTGCCACTGTTGCCAACATCTGTTGTTGCCAACAGAGGTTCCCAACATCTGTGTCCTGTGAAGTGGTAGAAGCATGTGTTTGCCATGTAGCGTATTCTTGGTGTTTAAATGAAGAGATTTTTATTATTATTTTTTTATGCCAGAGGTTTGAAATTTTATTATTTTTTAATTATTTGGTAAGTCAACCGTTTTTTGAAGAATTTCCTCCTCTCAATTACAAATACTCAACATCTGCTACTCTAAATGTCTGTCAAAGGTAAAGTCTGCCCAAAGAGAACATCTGTTTGAAGTGATCCTCTGCTGACGAAGACAAAGTCTAAAAAAGTTTGAAGAAGCAAAGGTCTGCTATGGGTCAACAGATCTTAAAGAACAACAGATGATATTCAATAGATGCTACTCAACAGATGTTTTCAATGTAATAGTGCTTAGGCTAATAGCAGATGTAGGGAGTTTGTTAGGCTATTAGATGTTTTGCATTAAAAGCTGGTATTTTTAAATATAATTTTACATGTTTATATTAAATGTACACGTTTTTTCCTGCTAGATTGTTTAATCTACAGTGAATTGAAATCTGACCTTTGGGCTGTAAGATATTTCATTATATAATATCATTGATTTAGATTATGTTGATGTTGAATTGTGCCTGAACAGATGTTTGGTAAGTCAATAGTTTTTTTTTTGAAGAATTTCCCCCTCTCAATTACAAATACTCAACATCTGCTACTCTAAATGTCTGTCAAAGGTAAAGTCTGCCCATAGAGAACATCTGTTTGAAGTGATCCTCTGCTGATGAAGACAAAGTCTGAAGAAAGTTTGAAGAAGCAAAGGTCTGCTATGGGTCAACAGATGTTAAAGAACAACATATGACATTCAATAGATGCTGCTCAACAGAGGTTTTCAATGTAATAGTGCTTAGGCTAATAGCAGACGTAGGGAGTTTGTTAGGCTATTAGATGTAATTGCAATCTTTATAAAAGCATGATGATGAAAGCATTCTTCTCATTGTGTCTGATTTAGATTTAGATTATGTGGATGTTGAATTGTGCCTGAACAGATGTTTCGTAAGTTAACAGATGTGAAAATTTTAAAAGAAAATTGTTGAAGTTTTGAAACGCGTCATATGGCAAATGATCATTTATAGTGTTGAAAATTATGGTAAATGAAGAGGTTAATTGTAATTATGATAACCTGTTTTTTTTTTAAGGTTTAAAATTTGTCCTTTGGGATTCTTGATATTTAATTTTATAGTTTTCCCAGGAAAACTTATTTTTGAAATGTTTTGCATTAAAAGCCGAACCATCATCGCATCATATTCTTTAACAGTAAGTTAGTCTCACCATCTACTCAATCATTACCGCCTTCATTGGGTATATAAAATAAATTTATTTATTTTCCTTACATTGGGAAACTGCTTTCATCATTACCGTCTTCATCCATCTACTCAATCATTTATGATTACAATCTCTTAGGCTTTCAAACACCCATTTGTTCACCACAAAATCAAGACATAAACCGAACCATCGTCGCATCATATTCTTTAACAGTAAGTTAGTCTCACTTGACATCTGTTAAAATGTCTCTTTTTATGATTCTCTTTTGATTTTACAATAAAATTATGAATCGTAAAGTTAATCAAGAATATTGATTAAAATTTTACTTCCACAACAATGCATTTAGTCTAATATGAAGATTCTTTGTTTAAAGGGTTATTGGATTTTAATACTCCTAAATTTCACCTGTTGGCCGATAATAATCCCAACTTTAAAAATTCCCTCCAATAATCCCAACTTGTAAAAATTTGGCCGCCATTGATCCTTTTCAAACATATAAGAATTTGGTCTCCTCAAGAGATTCAATTACACATAGAGACTCCTTAATTGATTTAAGTGCACCTATGTTAGAAAAAGAATCAATGGCGGCCAAACTTTTACAAGTTGGGATTATTGGAGAGAATTTTTAAAGTTGGGATTATTATCAGCCAATAGGTGAAACTTAGGATTATTAAAATCCAATAAACCTTGTTTAAATGTCATTGTAGTTACTCTATTCATCAAAATTATGATCGGTTTTGTAGTTACAAATATGATGTTTGTTTTTAAAATTTTTGGTATATTTATATATAGTAACATCCTTATTTCTTATTTATAAACATTTACATATAAAATTATATTTTATTTGTTATATTTTTTTTATTGTAGAATATACAGATCATAAAATGGAAAACATTGGGTTTCAAATGATCGTTGATGAAATTTCACAAGGCTCCCTGCAAAAGTTATTGGTTGTTTCTAATGTGTTTCCAAAAATTTTCATAGGGAACTGTCAAGTCATGCATTTGAGATGATGCATTCTTGCTGAATTGGAAATTCACTACAAAAGAAACTACTCTCTTTTAAAGACACGTCAATTGTCGTTGACAACACAGTAGGTGGGAATTTGGATGTCGTTACAAGCAAAACCATAAGTTTTCCTGACAATGTCCACCCTACCTTCTTACGTATTCAATCGTCATTTAATGGGTTGATGTTAGTTTGCAATGAACGGAATTGCTGTGAGCTGATCATGTGGAATCCAACAACCAGGCGCTATAAGTTTTTGTCCGATGACTACTTTAATAATAGTCACGATCGAAACTCTGATAGAAGTGGACTGTATTTTGATGAATCCAATGATCAGAAAGTGCTTCACATCAGATGTTACCGTAATGTGGTTATTGCTCGTGTTTACTCACGACGTCGTGAGTCATGGAGAACAATAAATTTCTTGAGCGTAAATAATTAGAGTTCAAGCAGTTATTCATGGTCTCCCGGAATTTATTCCTCCAGCAAAACCATATATTTAATGGTTTCAAATTATTGGTATCCACCAGCTGAGAGTAACATAGTTGCTTTCGATGTTTTTTCTGAGACTTTAAGAATACTACGTTTTCCCGAGAGTAGGCAAGTCAATCCTTGCCAAGGGCATTTTTTGACCATTGCAAAGAAGCTGCATTTAATTATCGTCGGAAACTCTGATGAGCTAACTGCTAATTTGCTCAAATTTGAAGAAGAAGGCTGGATCAAGGTGTTTGCTTTCAATAATCCTCGTGTAGTTGATTATGTAAATAGGCGCCAAAGGACCAATATAATTGAAAACAACAAGTGGCTGATGACAAGCATTTGGGGGGATATGGTTGAAGTTGATCTGAGCAATGAAGTTTTTAAATACCTCAAGCATTTGGGGGGATATGGTTGAAGTTGATCTGAGCAATGAAGTTTTTAAATACCTCTAACATGCTAACAACTTCAATGGTCCGAAAGGAGCATTATTTTTCGAGACTACTGTTTCGCCTATCGGTTAGAAATTATTATGTTGTATTATACTGAATGGTGTTTGGTTTTTCGAACTTTCTTTATTATATAGTATTTTTATACTAATTTTGTGAGGAAGCAAACAGCTTTAGAATGACTCACACCTACAATGAAAGGTTGGATTTAGACATATTTTATATAGTTAGCTCTGTTTGACACTTTCATATTTTATATAATTAGTTGTGTTAAAATTATTAACCATGTTTGTTATTTAAATTAATTAAATAAATATTTAGGGTTGAGAGTTTAAAAGCTTGTAATAGTGGCAAAGGTCTGTTTATGTTTTGAAACCTTTGTTTATTGTGAACAAATGTTTGAAAATAAAACCGTGGTTGATACATCTGTTGACTTTGGTCAACAGATGGATGAAAACAGATGTTTGAAACCACTGTTGGGTTAAAATAGAGTTTTGTGGAAAAAAACAATGGTTGAAACCACTGTTGGGTTAAAACGATAGTTTAAAACCATTGTTGGGTTAAAACAGTGTTTTGTGGAGAAAGAACAAGTTTGAAACCACTGTTGAGTTAAAACAGTATTTTGTGGAGAAAGAACATGCTTGAATGTAATTGTTATTTCGTTCACAAAGATTAATAAATCGTATATTTTTATATTTTTATACTCTAAAGTTTAAGTATTGACCGACTGAGTTATCTATTTATAACTATAACCATATTCACAATTTATATGTGTTATGCATGGTTTTCTAAAAGCCACCTGTGTTTGCACACGGGTCGTACTACTAGTACTAATAAAAGTATTCAAAAAATGTCATATAGCATTCTCTCCATTAAATTAGTAAAAACATTCTTAATATAATTTAATTAACATCTAATATTGTTTAGTATCAAATATCTAAAATATAATATATTATTAATATTAACTAATATAAAAAAAATATAAATGTTTATTAGAAATCGTATCATATTTCAAATGTTTATATCCATTATATTTCATTCTTTTTGTTTTCTGTATAATAAATTCATTTTTTTATCAATTAATATTTTTTATATATCATATTCTGTATAAACATCTATATATCTATCTTTACTATAAAAGAAGAAAATGTAGTGACATAAGAAAAGCTTAGTTGGCAGCCATAAAGCCTATCCAACAAGGCTTTTCTTATTTCATTTTTACATCATAAACCTTAATAATAAAAGACTTTAAAATTCAAAGCTGACTCACATTCAAATTCCAAAGGTCTGCCCACATATAAAAGGGCAAAGCTCTGCCCACATACAAAAGGGCAAAGCTCTGCCCGCATTCAAAATTCGAAACCTCTGTCACATTCAAAATTCAAAATTGGCTCCACATATATAAGATACATCATTTAGTCTCCACATTCAAAATTCAAACCACACCTCTCCCTCAAATCCAGAGCACCTCCACATCCAAGCTTCATCCCCACGAGCATCAACTATCCAGACCGTATCGACGCTTTCTTCTTTCGGATGATTATTATCCAGGTATCAATCGAATTTCAAGTTTCTTTGTATTTGATTTCTAAATATTTGGATTTTGGTTTATAGGGTTTCACTGATTTGGGAATGTGATGGAAGATGGTCTTCAACATCAACTATCCAGACCGTATCGACGCTTTCATCTTTCTCAAATCATCCAAATCTCCGATTCAAGTCTCTGATTTAGATGATTATTATCCAGGTATGAATCAAATTTCAAGTTTTTTTTTATTTGACTTCTAAATATTTGGATTTTGATTTATAGGGCTTCACTGATTTGGGTTTTATCTGTTCGATATTATTCTAAGCTTCAGATGTCGTACTCGAGGAGAGCACAGTACTCTCCTTCTCCTTTGCCACCACACAAACGATACATCGGTCTGTATCAAGGTCCAGGTCCAGATCGAGATCCAAGAGTCGGTAAGGTTTCCTTCATCAAAAAACACACTCGTAAACAATTAAACAAATATACACTAAAAAACACATTTGTAAAATCGCACATGAGCATGATTTTGTACGATGACTGATTTGAACAAGTTTGAAGTAAATGTAGTTCAGTGATTGAATAGACACAAATCATGTATCTGAACGCACCGATTGAGATGGTGATTGGAGTTGATGACCAATGTTTGAACGGAAATTGTGTGAAAGGGCTAAGCAGACGGTGAGGTTTTGCAGTTTACGGATGGAGGAGAGGGGAAAGGGGGATTTCAGTTTTTGCAGTCGCTCGTGAAATCCAGGTCTGTATTAAGGTCCAGGTCTAGATCGAGATTCAAGAGTCGGTAAGATTTCCTTTTAAATGTCACACAACTTGAACACCATTTATTCTTTTTAGTCTCTATAATTTAGGCTTAGTTTATTGGTAACCACAAATTGTCAACCTCTCACAACCAAGATACTTTTGCAAGACTTGTAGAAAGTATTGGATAAAAGGTGGGTCCCTTAGAAATGTTCCTGTTGATATTAGTTTATTTTTTAAGCTTGAAACTTGATAGCTCTGTTATAAACGTGTACATGTCACCTTATTTATTTTTGTACTTTTTGAGTTGATTGTGCTTTTGTTTATTTTTTATTATAAATGGCAGGTTGTAAAAGCTAAAAGTGATGTAAGCAATGGGGTATATAGGTGCTCATGGCATTAATGCACTGCATAAATACAAGTACAGTGGAGTTGATCACTCTTATGTTTCAAAATATGCATTACAACCTTTTTGAAGCTAAAAGTGCTATTGTAGACAAGGTAATATTTTATTGTTGGAATAAAGTGTTTCTTATTTGTAACACCCCGAAAACGGGTTTGGTAATCAAACCCCGTTAATACTAATACACGGGTAAAATATTGTTAGCGGTAAAGGTAACCCGGTAAATATTAGGATTTAAAATAAATAAACATAATATTTAATAAAACGTGAATAAATGGTTTTAAGGAAATAAAGTTTATAAGAAACCTAAATTAACGGGCTTAAAATAAACTGAGTCATAATTTCCCCGAACCCACTAAGTTTACTAGGAATATTTAACCTAGTTAATAACTGGGAATAGTGTTAGAAATAGTTAGGTTGTGGCCTACTTAATAACTAACCAAACATGAGGGACCAAACTAGGATATCTTGAAAAATGGTTTTAATAAAAAAAAAACAACACAACACACACTTTAAGTGTGCGTGCGTGCGTGGGGATGGCCAGGAGAAAGCTTCCATGGAGCTTTAGCCCTAAATTCAACAAAAGGATAAAATTGAAGGTCAAATCTAACCCAAATCAAATGCATGAACACGTATAAACGATCACCAAGTCGTGGGGATCATAAGGTATGTCACAAAACCTAGATTGGTTAAAGTTGAAATTCGAGACAAGTAGGTTACTTGCAAATAGATGGTTGGGTTATGATCCAAAATCGAAATTGAATGTATAAGCATGTTTAATTTTGTTAGTTATGATGAAATTATGAAGAACTTGAAGTAATATTACTTGTATGTGATTAACAAGTAAACTAGGAAGTGGGTTTTGATATAATAGTGAAGATGATGATAAGTTTATGTTTAAAATCATCATATTTGATAATAGAAACAAGGCACTCAAACAAATTACGCGATTTAGGTACTTGTTCATACATGATTGAAATGGGTTTTGAATGTCATGATGAAATTTGGTAGCTATGTTCATGTAGCTAAGTGTATGAGATCATGTTATCTACTAATTGATAGATAGAACTTGATTTTATTAAATGTTCGGATGAATGCTAGTGATAGGATGAAACGGGTTTTCGCTCGTATATGAGAGACCCTTAGTTCTTGCGAAACGAATGAATAAACTAGTTTTGATAATCGCTTGAGCTAGTTGAAGTGTTGAAAACACAATGGACTTAGTTAGAACTTTAGTTAAAACGGGGGCCTAAAAATAACGCCTACCGAGTAATTATTGGAATGCTTAAACTAGTTGTCGAACTTGAATGTGCATTTTATATGCTAATAGGCGTTTGACTTTTAGTAGTCAAACCGACCATTAATAAGATCGAATGATAATTTTGATAGAAAAATACGTAAGTTGGAAGAGTTATGATTGACAATGACTAAATTAACCATCTTATGAAATATGATGATAGTTTGACGCCTAACATGCTAGGTGGAAGCTTGTGGATGAAGCGGGTCAAACGGAGCGAGAACGGAAAGAAAAGTGTGGCATGGATGCAAGGTAAGTAAAGCTTACACTCTAATTATTTAATACATAATGATTTTATAGGTTATGAATGATAAGTCTTATTTAAATTATGATGTTCCGACACGACAAGTGCGGTCCGGAACAAAAGACAATGGTCATAAACATGTAAACGGATAAAAAGGAGCTAATATGGTTAAATAGTCATGAAATGACTAAAAGATAACGAGTTTTTAATAATTACCTTGTATGGTAAATCAATGCAAATAATAAGGGTAAAATAGTACTTTAGTCACTTGTTGACAATAACCGTTAGTTTGGGGGAAAGATACGCCATAGCGTGGGTTATAACGGGTCAAGGGAATCAATTGATGATTTACAAGTAAAACGACTATACGGTGCAAACCGAAGTTAGTTGTATGAATAAGATGGTAATAAATATCATCTCATAGAGTTTCATGGTTCTTTAGACCAAACGGGTCAAAAGGTGAAATTATCACCCTTTGACAATATCAACTAATGGTTTGTTGAGTTATATGATTATAGGAATAAATATCAGATGGATATGTACATCGCTATTTCTTAGCGGCTACTAAGGCAAGGTATCGAAACGGGTCAATATATTGATCCGAGTCAGGTATGTATAATGATTCAACTCATCATGTAGAGCTTGCGGTTCTATAAGAGTAGGCAAGGTTAAAATATAGATATTTGGTTACCTTTTAGGTAAACCGAATAAATTGAGTTATGATTATGGTGTTTTAGAAACATATTGGTTAAAAGGTCGGATTTTTTTGGATCAAACAACTATTTAAAAGGTCGGATTTTTTTGGGTCAAACAACTATTTAAAAGTCCTTCGCAATAAAAGAAGGATGAAGATTGACCAAAATGCCCTTGTAAGCTAATTCGAGCGAACCACCCTTAAAGGTGGGTCGGAAACAAGTTTTATGATTAAATAAATACGCGGAATAACTATAGAAAGTGAAGGATGTAGATTCTTGGGTCGAATGACTTTATATGAGTCTTTGACATAAAACGATAATCCGAGGGGTAAAACTAGGAACATATGGATATCCACATTAAATCGACCACACATATAGTTGTGGTGGAAGATTGCTTGATAAGAAATGTAGGAATATGATGCTAGAAATTAATGAAAGCGATTTTAAGCTTTAAAGTGCTTAAATACCCTTAATGGGTCAAAATAAGCACTTGAGCGTAAATGGGTTTTAATTAAGTAAGAAACCCGTGATTTATGATTAATATGATAAGATATATTGAAATTATGAATCTCGTGAGTTTATAGATCAAATAAACATGTTCGTTTGATAAAATCACGAACGGGTCAAAATTTGGTAAAAAGGGTAATAAGTCGAAGACTTAAAAGTCTGAAATTTTATTAATCCGGATGTTGGATTTTAACTCCATAAGATGGAGAATTAAATTACGAGCGCGTAGGAAAAAGAATCGGGTAAAACGGATTATAAACGAGAGAGTTATGCTCGTTTCCGTGAAATCGGGTTATGCTGGGAATATGCACCACCAGCAACAACTTTCTGCCAAAAATACCCCATGGCGCTGCGCGACGGCAGGCCCTCACCCCCGTCGCGCGACGCCACTAGCTCAGATCCGAGAATTTTGTTTTTTTTTTTTTTTTTTGATACTTTTGAGTATGGAACTTGTTTATTTTTTATTTTTAAAGAGTCAAAACTAATTATTTCCATGGTTTTGACCGTAGGTGAAGATGGACCTAACCCGGATGGTGATCAAGCTATTATCAAGAACCGAACGCACCAAATGAAGCTTCCGCATTTTGTCTATTCCGTTTTAGTAATATGTAAACACTTGAAACTATGTTTTAAAAATTAACTAGTAGCATAATGACTTGATTATTATGATCATGTAAGGTCTTAAATCATGAAAACTTTTGTAAACTCGTAAATTATTGTACTAAATGTAAGTTTTTGTATCACTAATCTCGTTATATTAAGTCGGGTCTTACATTATTTCACTCTACTATATGTATAACTGAAGAATGGGCAGCTTCCAAAAGTTTCCTTTAGTGTTTTAAACATTGATTTAGTGTTTTAAGTTAGGGTTTTTTAGTGTATTTTGTTAAATTCTGTTAATGATCCGTAGGTGGCTGCTTAAGTAGCTCTAAGCTGGGATCTTTAGATGACTCTTTATGATCGATGAGCTGTATATTTCATGATTCGTAGGTGGCTGCTTAAGTAGCTCTAAGCTGGCTCCAACAACCACTGACGACCAAATTTGTTCTTAATTTTGTGAGAATTTAGAAATTAGAAATTTGAAGTTGATTATGAGTGCAGGTGTGTTCAGATGTTTTGGTGTGAATTTTAATTAGTCAGAATTTAGAAAAATTGAAACCACTTTTTTGGGTTAAAACAGTGTTTGATCGTAATGGGCAGCTTCCAAAAGTTTCCTTTAGCGTTTTAAACATTGATTTAGTGTTTTAAGTTAGGGTTTTTTAATGTATTTTGTTAAATTATGTTAATGATTCATTGGTGGCTGCTTAAGTGGCTCTAAGCTGGGATCTTTAGATGAGTCTTTATGGCCGATTAGCTGTATATATTTCATGTATTTATTTAAGTCTTTATGGTTCCAGCAACCACTGATGACCAAATTTGTTCTTAATTTTGTGAGAATTTAGAAATTAGAAGTTGATTATGAGTGCAAGTGTGTTCGGATGTTTTGGTGTGAATTTTAATTAGTCAGAATTTAGAAAAATTGAAATCACTGTTTTGGGTTAAAACAGTGTTTTGAAACCACTTTTGGGTTAAAACAGTGTTTGAAACCACTGTTGAGTTAAAACAGTGTTTTGAAACCACTTTTGAAACCACTGTTGGGTCAACAGATGGATGAAAACAGATGTTTGAAACCACTGCTGGGTTAAAACAGTGTTTTGTGGAGAAAACAGTGGTTGAAACCACTGTTGGGTTAAAAAGGTGGTTTGAAACGAGTGTTGGGTTAAAACTAACAATTTTGTTAATTGCAGTGATTATTTGAACAATTTGAACAATTCAAATATACAGATGGTGATTAAACTAGATATTTACATGTTACTCAGTATGGTCACTATGGTCACTGATCTTAGACAATGCCTTTTCAAAATCTTTCACTCACACAGCTGCATCGGAGGAGGATGAGGTTCTGAAAAGAAACACTAATTGCGTTTACTTTCTTGCTTCACCCTTAACTTGCAAAAAGGTAACTTTTTTTTATTTAATTTCATGATATTGGTGGGCAGATTGTGTTTTTCCAAATATTGTTTTATTAGATGTTTGATGTTTTTGATTTGGGGATCTTGAAATTAGGTTTATTAATTTTTGGTTTGTGTTAGACTTGATGTATTATGCATGTTTGATAGGGCTCATAGACTATCTTGACAAAGGATTTAGAAGTAAGTTTGAATAAAGATTATAGTTTTATTAGTCTTTTTAGCAATGGATGACTGAGGACTAATAATCAGCTTTCAAATCCAAGTTTCAATAATGAATACAATCCTTCATTTGTATCTTATTCTGTGCATTTGACATAGCATGGCCGTCTTGTGACTTTAGCTATTCATGAAAAAAACAGTATCTTCATCCGCTAAGGATGAAGATTCTAATCAAGCAGAAGTGCATGAACCATTAGAATTGAATCCCAGCGAGGTTGTGATAACAAATGCTGAATCTGGATCTCCGGAGTCAAAATCGAAAACCGCAATAGGTAAAGAAGTCAAAGAAAACGGAAGCACTGTTAAAACCGATAGTGATTCACATAATTCCGCTTTGAGCATTCAGAAATCATTTAAACTTTGGAGGTAATCCTTATTTGATTACCGTTTTTATGTTTAATATTTTTCTTTTCGTCTAATATTGTTATTAAACATATTCAAAAGAGAACTTAATGTGTAGCATTATTACTCAACTGATTCATTAGATAAGACAAGCAACGACAAGAAAAAGACCAGATGTTACACCCCCAAAATACCACCTAGGGAATGTCCCTGTTAGGAGTGTGACGTACCAACAACGAGCCACTAACTACCTTGAACCCATACAAGTTTCAAAATAAAATCCTCAATTATTAATGAAAAATACCATTAACGAGTTTAAATGAAAACCAACATGTTCAGTGGAAGCAATTAGTAAACCAAAGTTAAATTATTCAAAACCAATGTATACTGTCGATAATCAATCACATGAATCCCTCCAGTCGAACCATGACCACTCCAGCTACTCCAGACAGCAAGTTCCAAATCCAAGACATCTAATGACCTGCGAGCATGCAACAAGTGTATCAGACAACGCTGGTGAGTTCACAGTTTTACGAAAACGTTGGTTACCAAGTGTTTAGTTTAATCCATTGAGTTTAAATCCAAAAGTAATGTTGATAATATCTCGATACTGAACTAGACGGCTCCTGATGTATGTTTTGCCCTTTCCCCAGTGCTCCTATCAAAGCACTGGGCCCGACTGGGTAATTAGTTCACAACCGTCCTCCCGGTACGGTGTGAGGGTGCCAAACCTAAGTAGCGCTACCAACTAATACCCCGCTACCACCGACGATAGCAAAAGATGGGACTTAAGAGATAGAGAGTGAGAATATTATCCAACATCCCAGTTTTACCCAAAAGATTTATCCCTCCCCGGGATACCCACTGACTGTCCCAAACCACCAGGACGCATGCTCAAAGTAGTGAACTCACCTTAGTTTTGCTCGGTAGGATTAATTACACGTTTCATACAATGATCAATCAAACCCTATCATATTACACATAACAATCAGTTCCACATGCTTGTAAATCACGCATCCCATGCACAATTAATTCACGTTCACATTGTTTGTATATCGCACATTTATTGCACTTGTAGCATGTAATTCAAGTCATACAATCAATCTATCAATACATCAGTAGGTAAGTCAAATTAGCAAGTCTCTTAAGCTTTGTGTGACCCCACGTAACGACCCAATCTATATTATATTGAAGGAGTTGGCTGGCCCATCTGGCCCAGCCCATTCGGTTGCATAGTTCAGTTTCCCAACAAAGTTTCGCGGCCCACAAGCTTATTAAATATGATTTGTTCATGTTTATAAGGTGTGTCTTATTTTAACATATGGCCCAAGCTTAATTAAATTATGTGATCCAATTAAATATGTTGTTTGGGCTGCCCATGTCTAAGCCCATCTAATGTACGTGAAACAATATGGCCCAACCGAGATATGATTGTGTGATACAAATTAATGCACTGCTTGTTTCAAATAGATATCCCCTTATGCTAAACTTAATTCATCGGTTCCCCTTATCTTCTATGTTATCATCGAACAGTAGTTACATAACAATCACATAACAATTATTCTAACAATTATCATAAACTTTAACATTTGCACCCAATATTCCATCGACTAACACAACATACTTCTTTATAATTCATGCAATAGTTAGATCAATTTACAACATCAATACAGCATATTCAGTCCATGAATGATATTAAAATAAGTTAGTCTATCTAAACAATCCGTACATACACCAATCGCACACATTGTGATTACCTTTATCCCGTACGTACATGTTAATTGAACTAGTCAATTTTAATACAATTTATAATAACCATCAAGATTTTCCCAATTGATTTACCCAGCATATTGTCTATCGAAACCATTTTTAACAAAAATCAAATAAACTTGCTAACCAAGATGTGGAGATTCGATGATGATACTAGCAAGCGTTAATAACAAAAATCAAGAATCATAACATGATATCATGCAACGCACATGGCAGCCAAACTCACAAGTCAAAGCATTTGAAATCTAATCCAATCACAAGTAACATGATATAATGCAACGCACATGGCAGCCGAACTCACAAGTCAACATATTTGAAATCTAAACCAATCACAAGTAAACTTACCAACCAAGATATGGAGATTGTGGGTGTGCAGCAGCCGAATTCGAAGGAGGAGCGAGAGAGAGATTAGGGTTTTTCTTTTGTGTAGTGCTTGCTAAATAATGAATATGTGAAACATATTCGTTGCGTAAATATGGGCAGGAAGCTATCGGGGCATGTTGGGCTTCTTTTTGGGCCGAGAAACATAACTCAATTAATAGAAGTTTTGGGCCAAGGGTGCATATCATTACTAGTGTGGGTACATTAGGCGACTAGAGCAGACGTTCAACTAATCTAGGAATATAACACGTTTAACAATTAACACACGACAACTCACAACTATGTAGTCATTGTGATTCGATGTCAATTAAACAAGTTTAACAAGTTTACGCAACAATGACATAGTGACGCCGTTTACTGGAGTATGAACAGTAGTGATACGAGTCAAATGTCACAAGATTGAACAATGCTAACCTTGGGAGTACGGATTATCACATCATCCCCAACTTGAAAGAAATTTCGTCCTGAAATTTGTCAAGTAATCCAAAACAACAAGACGTTATCTCAGGATGACTGTGGATTTTCCGCGGGTACCACATCATCCCCAACTTGAAAGAGAATTTAGTCCAGAAATTCGTCAATGATATCAGAAGTTGATACAACCGTTTGAACAACTGAGGATACTAGAGCTTACTCCGATCATTGCATTCCCACATGAGCTTCGATCCGCTTTTGAGTTCCAACAAGCTCTCACGATTGGAATTTGACTAGGTTAACGGACCTTAACTTCCTGATCCATGATTTCAATAGGTTCCTCGACAACTTCAACTTGTCGTTATCCTTAGGCGCTAGTAAGGGTATCACAAGTGTTTCATCGGATAAACGCCTCTTTAAATTCAAGACATAAATATCACTGCAAACGTCATCCAAGTCGTCAGTTAACTCGAGTTTGTGAGCCATGTCACCGATTCGTTCCAGAGATCCGAATGTCTCCACACATCGTAAACCAAGCTTCCCATGTTTTCTATAGCGCACCGCACCCTCCCAGGGCGAGACTTTCGATTAATACACGTTCGCCTACAGCGAACTCCCAGCGTTTCCTAAGTTTATCAGCTTTCCTCAAGGCCACGCGTTGCCACCAAATGATTTCCTATCCAAGCAATCTTCCCATGAGCTTCGAGTACAAGTCCTGGACCCCTGTTTAGGTTGTCACCCACCCTAATCCAACAAGGAGTTTAACGTTACTGCTCATGAAATGCCTCAAACAGAACTGTCTGAATACTAGAATGGTAACTGCTACGGTAGAGCTCAGCCAAAGGTATGTGTCCTTCCAATTTTTACTAAGTCAATCACACACATGCTCGCAGCATGTCTTCGAGTGTCAGGGGGGTTCACCGACTCTGTCCATTTGTCCTGTGGTGATAAGTAATGCTTATGCCTAGACGTGAGCCAAGAATGTTGTATAGTGCCTGTCATAAATCAGGTATAGATCAAAATCAGAGATAACAGGAGTTGGCACCTCGTGCCTAAAAGCCGCCTCTCTCAGAGGAATATTCACAAGCAGTGAAGACTCGCCAGTTTCTTTGATTGCAAGAGAGTGTACTGGTTACATGGGACAATCAATGATCACTCAGGTGATAATATTTCCGTTTCGAGTTGTAAATAGACCAGTGACAAAATCAATGGCAGTCTGTTCTCATTTCCATATATGTGTTTCTGGTAGCTGATACTTCACCTTGACTTTCTCACAAGTCAAGCATCATCCACATACATAGCTAGGTGGGCCTTCATGCCTGATCACCAGGGCAAGATTTATAAATCCTAATGTCTCTCATCAAAACCTAGAAGACTAGAATATCGAGGCCGGTGTGTTTTGCTCAACACAAATTCCTACAGTTGCCGTATAATGAGATCCACCTTCGTTCCATGAGATAGAGAATATTGGCCGACCTACCAAAGGTTACTTCTCCATGCCCCGCATGGGTTTAACTTACAAATCCTCTTCCTTTAGTTTTCCAGTTTGAACAGGGCGAGTCGGATCAGATAAGTTGGAGTCGATAGTGAGCTGCAAAGCTCGTGCACATTCAAGTTTCACAGTCGTAATCATCCAAAGTTCCATCCAGCGATGTCATTGCATGATTTAGCTCCCTCGAAACAACGGTATACGGGAGGCCCTTGTGATCGGTCTAGGTAATGCATTTGGTACCGTCCAAGTAATGCCTCCAAATCAAATCCAAAGACCATAGGTTCCACCCTAGGTTGTGAGTCGCGCAATTCTTCCTGTTAATCCACCGCGTAAGCTATCACTTCCTCGTGTTGCATCAGCGTGTAACTGGAACTCTGATTTGAACCATCATGGTATACCACTAGATCACTCGCACCCTCGGGCAAAGACGATGCTCAGAGCATTGCGGAGTTGGGATTCGAAATCTGAAAAGACTTCCTCTTGTTTTGTCTTCCACGGTCACAACACCCTACTGTGCTAAAGAGATTTAAGCTGTGTGATCTTCGAAAATCCTGTGATGAATCTACGATAGTGTCTTGCAAAACCAAGGACTTGCCGTATCCCCAAATGGGATCTTTGGTGTCGATCAATTTCTAACCGAGTGGATATTAGCGAGATCCACGTGTATTCCCACTTCGTTGGCTACGTGACCAAGAAAAAAAAATATGTACCTCTCGAATCCAGAAGTTACACTTAACAAGACTTCGCGCGTAGTGGCTTCTCCCTCGGGAGCTCTAAGATAAGATACAAATGCCGCCCATGGTGTTCCTTTCTCCTGGAGATGATTCAAAACGTCCTCAATAAATACGGTCGATTCATGTGATCCATAAAGCTGTTGGTGCGTTGATTAACCCAGAGGTCATGGAATACAAAGTCGCAATGGTCGTACCGCGTTCGATATGCCGTTTTAGGGACATTCTCCCTTGGACTTCCATCTGCTGATAGTTCGTTCGTTAGTCAACCCTCGAATAGGAGATTGACCCTCGCTGCCGGTCAACAGGTTGTCAATACATGGTCGAGGCAAACGGTTTCTGACTGAGGTTGTCAATACCTTGTTGAGTTCTCGATAATCTGTACACATGTCCAACGATAAGGCTTTACCTTCCTGAATATAGCTGGGAGCGAACAAAAATTATGTCTAATAAAACTCCTGTCCAACAGTTCCTGCAGATAGTCCTTGCAACCTTCCTGGTGCAAGACGGTATGTAGCACGGGTAATCAGGGCTGCCCCTATCGTGAGGTCAAACTGAGATTCTGCCTAACAGTGGTGGACGTAAGTCTGAAAGCTCCTTGGGTAGCACACTGAGGGGAATCACGAACAATTGGTGGATCCTCGATCCTCTTTTCCTTAGCCTCAACATCAGTAATGGTTGCTAACGTAGTAGGGTGATCGCTCCATAGACACTTCTGGGCCTTCATAGTTGAAATGACGCTAACCTTTGCACCACTCTGTTGCTTTAGAACAAATAACGATTCTCCACACAATTTTTTTTCCTCACAAGGTATGTCTACACGATTTCTGAATAACCAATCCACACTAACTACTGCATTGTAACCATCAGGGGTAGTAGAAGGAAGGCCGATGTTGAACACTTGTCCCACAAAGTCGAGTTTGCATCCCAACAAACCTATAAGGTTTCGATTGTCTTGCCCTTAGTCAATTCCACAATAGGTTCGGCTTCAAGAAGCGTCAGGGTTAAACAGAATAGAGACGAAGCGATTAGCTACTCATACTAGCTACCATGTTGCTGCTATGCCTTGCGTCGCTCACGCCAATCCTATATGCCCTTCCACAAGCACCACTACCAGTGTTGTTACGGTCACGTGGATTCCCAATACTGTCATCGTTCCCTTGGCTGTTGACATTTGACTTAATACCAGTCAATCCTTGTTGAGGTCACCTTCGTTTCCATACTGTAAGCTACGATCACGAGTACCTTGATGTTGCCGTGACTATTGCCTCTAATATTGTTGCTTGTAACGGTGTCCTGCGTCCTTTCACTAACAAGGTCCATCGTTTCACCTTCCGTGTCACGTCCTAAGGCACTACTCATGGTGCAGGCGGTTACACAGTCTGCTCTACAGTCAATCGTCATCGATTTTGTCCCGATTGGTTCGTAAGAGTCGACTCCCAAGAGTCGCTGGCTGGGGTTAAGGATTCAATTGGAGTCAAATCACTGTTGTTCGTTGCCGGTAACTAGGGTCGTTCAAATGCTGAAGTCGGTAAGGTACTACGTTTACCCTCTTGTCCATCCTTCTTGCAAGTTGACTGAGTAATACACGGTATATCGCGAGAGTGTTACAGAAGTGATCGCACTTCGGGATCTAAGGCGTCAACATGCTAAGTTCCAGCAAACAAAGATAAGTGAGGAAAGTATAGTCCAATCATTTGATGCTGAGCCATCCAACTCAGGGACGTTCGTACTAGCACCTAACATTCTACACAGTTCGCTAGGCGTTCAGATGTGTGATCAGGTGATACTCGATAGCATCGAGATTCGTAAGGATTCAGAAAGGGGTGAAAAGATCATGTTCGAGTAGGAGACAATCACTGCTATGACTCCTATAGACTGATGAGTTCTAACATAACATCAATTAACAGAGCGGAACCCCTCTCACACTCGTTAAGCCTCACTGGGACACACATGCACCCCACATTATTATTATGTGTGCACCCATAATAATAAGGCAATTTGCATGCTTATCTCAGTGCCTCTTAACTCGCGCTAAACGGTTCCCCGAATTCGAGCAATAAGACAGATGACACCACAACATAGATCATGAAAGTTCAAGAAGAGTCGCACTCTTAAAACACGTAACATGGGTTGGTAACAGAGAAGTTCATACTGCAGTGCTAAATGTGCATTCACGTGTGATGTTATTCATAAGCAAACACTTGATATACTATGCAATAGTAAACAAGAGACGAACCTTGCAATCTGGAGCCGAGTGTCATGGTCGATTTTGGATCTGTTCGGTTATAGTCTAGTTTTATAAAATTGTTTTAAAACCAAGTTCACTATAACTAGTGGCTCTGATACCAAACTGTCACACCCCCAAAATACCACCTAGGGAATGTCCCTGTTAGGCGTGTGACGTACCAACAACGAGCCACTAACTACCTTGAACCCATACAATTTCAAAATAAAATCCTCAATTATTAATGAAAAATACCATTAACGAGTTTAAATGAAAACCAACATGTTCAGCGGAAGCAATTAGTAAACCAAAGTTAAATTATTAAAAACCAATGTATACTGTCGATAATCAATCACATGAATCCCTCCAGTCGACCCATGACCACTCCAGCTACTCCAGACAGCAAGTTCAAAATCCATGACATCTAATGACCTGCGAGCATGCAACAAGTGTATCAGACAACGCTGGTGAGTTCACAGTTTTACGAAAACGTTGGTTACCAAGTGTTTAGTTTAATCCATTGAGTTTAAATCCAAAAGTAATGTTGATAATATCTCGATACTGAACAAGACGGCTCCTGATGTATGTTTTGCCCTTTCCCCAGTGCTCCTATCAAAGCACTGGGCCCGACTGGGTAATTAGTTCACAACCGTCCTCCCCGGTACGGTGTGATGGTGCCAAACCTAAGTAGCGCTACCAACTAATACCCCGCTACCACCGACGATAGCAAAAGATGGGACTTAAGAGATATAGAGTGAGAATATTATCCAACATCCCAGTTTTACCCAAAAGATTTATCCCTCCCCGGGATACCCACTGACTATCCCAAACCACCGGGACACATGCTCAAAGTAGTGAACTCACCGTAGTTTTGCTCGGTAGGATTAATTACACGTTTCACACAATGATCAATCAAACCCTATCATATTACACATAACAATCAGTTCCACATGATTGTAAATCACGCATCCCATGCACAATTAATTCACGTTCACATTGTTTGTATATCACACATTTATTGCACTTGTAGCATGTAATTCAAGTCATACAATCAATCTATCAATACATCAGTAGGTAAGTCAAATTAGCAAGTCTCTTAAGCTTTGTGTGACCCCACGTAACGACCCAATCTATATTATATTGAAGGAGTTGGCTGGCCCAGCCCATTCGGTTGCATAGTTCAGCTTATTAAATCTGATTTGTTCATGTTTGTAAGGTGTGTCTTATTTTAACATATGGCCCAAGCTTAATTAAATTATGTGATCGAATTAAATATGTTGTTTGGGCTGCCCATGTCTAAGCCCATCTGATGTACGTGAAACAATATGGCCCAACCGAGATATGATTGTGTGATACAAATTAATGCACTGCTTGTTTCAAATAGATATCCCCTTATGCTAAACTTAATTCATCGGTTCCCCTTATATTCTATGTTATCATCGAACAGTAATTACATAACAATTATCATAAACTTTAACATTTGCACCCAATATTCCATCGACTAACACAACATACTTCTTTATAATTCATGCAATAGTTAGATCAATTTACAACATCAATACAACATATTCAGTCCATGAATGATATTAAAATAAGTTAGTCTATCTAAACAATCCGTACATACACCAATCGCACACATTGTGATTACCTTTATCCCATACGTACATGTTAATTGAACTAGTCAATTCTAATACAATTTATAATAACCATCAAGATTTTCCCAATTGATTTACCCAACATGTTGTCTATCGAAACCATTTTTAACAAAAATCAAATAAACTTGCTAACCAAGATGTGGAGATTCGATGATGATACTAGCATGCATTAATAACAACAATCAAGAATCATAACATGATATCATGCAACGCACATGGCAGCCAAACTCACAAGTCAAAGCATTTGAAATCTAATCCAATCACAAGTAACATGATATAATGCAACGCACATGGCTGCCAAACTCACAAGTAAACATATTTGAAATCTAAACCAATCACAAGTAAGCTTACCAACCAAGATATGGAGATTGTGGGTGTGCAGCCGCCGAATTCGAAGGAGGAGCGAGAGAGAGATTAGGGTTTTTCTTTTGTGTAGTGCTTGCTAAATAATGAATATGTGAAACATATTCCTTGGGTAAATATGGGCAGGAAGCTATCGGGCCATGTTGGGCTTCTTTTTGGGCCGAGAAACATAACTCAATTAATAGAAGTTTTGGGCGAAGGGTGCATATCATTACTAGTGTGGGTACATTAGGTGACTAGAGCGGACGTTCAACTAATCTAGGTATTTAACACGTTTAACAATTAACACACGACAACTCACAACTATGTAGTCATAGTGATTCGATGTCAATTAAACAAGTTTAACAAGTTTACACGACAATGACATAGTGACGCCGTTTAGTGGAGTATGAACAGTAGTGATACGAGTCAAATGTCAGAAGATTGAACAATGCTAACCTTGGGAATACGGATTGTCACATCATCCCCAACTTGAAAGAAATTTCGTCCCGAAATTTGTTAAGTAATCCAAAACAAGAAGACGTTAACTCAGGATGACTGTGGATTTTCCGCGGGTACCACATCATCCCCAACTTGAAAGAGAATTTAGTCCCGAAATTCATCAATGATATCAGAAGTTGATACAACCGTTTGAACAACTGAGGATACTAGAGCTTACTCCGATCATTGCATTCCCACATGAGGTCCGATCCGCTTTTGAGTTCCAACAAGCTCTCACGATTGGAATTTGACTAGGTTAACGGACCTTAACTTCCTGATCCATGATTTCAATAGGTTCCTCGAGAACTGCAACTTGTCGTTATCCTTAGGCGCTAGTAAGGGTATCACAAGTGTTTCATCGGATAAGCGCCTCTTTAAATTCGAGACATAAATATCCCTGCAAACGTCATCCAAGTTGTCAGTTAACTCGAGTTTGTGAGCCATGTCACCGATTCGTTCCAGAGATCCGAATGTCTCCACGCATCGTAAACCAAGCTTGCCACGTTTTCTATAGCGCACCGCACCCTCCCAGGGCGAGACTTTCGATTAATACACGTTCGCCTACAGCGAACTCCCAGCGTTTCCTAAGTTTATCAGCTTTCCTCAAGGTCACGCGTTGCCGCCAAATGATTTCCAATCCAAGCAATCTTCCCTTGAGCTTCGAGTATAAGTCCTGGACCCCTATTTAGGTTGTCACCCACCCTAATCCAACAAGGAGTTTAACGTTACTGCTCATGCAATGCCTCAAACAGAACTGTCTGAATACTAGAATGGTAACTGCTACGGTAGCGCTCAGCCAAAGGTATGTGTCTTTCCAATTTATACTAAGTCAATCACACACATGCTCGCAGCATGTCTTCAAGTGTCAGGGGGGTTCGCTGACTCTGTCCATTTGTCCTGTGGTGATAAGTAATGCTTATGCCTAGACGTGAGCCAAGAATGTTGTGTAGTGCCTGCCATAAATCAGGTATAGATCAAAATCAGAGATAACAGGAGTTGGCACCTCGTGCCTAAAAGCCGCCTCTCTCAAAGGAATATTCACAAGCTGTGAAGACTCGCCAGTTTCTTTGATTGCAAGAGAGTGTACTGGTTACATGGGACAATCAATGGTCACTCAGGTGATAATATTTCCGTTTCGAGTTGTAAGTAGACCAGTGACAAAATCCATGGCAGTCTGTTCTCATTTCCATACATGTGTTTCTGGTAGCTGATACTTCACCTTGACTTTCTCACAAGTCAAGCATCATTCACATACATAGCTAGGTGGGCCTTCATACTCAATTAATTGAAGTTTTGGGCCAAAGGTGCATATCATTACTAGTGTGGGTACATTAGGCGACTAGAGCGGACATTTAACTAATCTAGGCATTTACCACGTTTAACAATTAACACACGAAAACTCACAACTATGTAGTCATAGTGATTCGATGTCAATTAAACAAGTTTAACAAGTTTACGCAGCAATAACATAGTGACGCCGTTTAGTGGAGTATGAATAGTAGTGATACGAGTCAAATGTCACAAGATTGAACAATGCTAACCTTGGGAATACGGATTGTCACAACAGATGTCTATACAAGCTTCAACTGGTGAATCTAAGTTATTCAAATACTAACCATGATTCTTTCGATCGAAAATATATTATATAGCAATGATACGTCTTCACAGAAGAGTGGGCAATCTCAAGTACAAACTATATCTGTAAGGGGATTTGGTACCGATGATGGCTTTGACGATGTATGTCTTACATATCATAATTCCACAAGTCTCTTAGTTATACATTCTGGTATTATTATTAAAAAAATGGTCTATTACGCAGGTTAAGAGTAGCCTTGAGGAGCACTTTAGGAAACATAGAGAGATTTCAAGGATGGCTATTCCTAAAGATTTTGAATTCGGTGCTCTTAAAGTGTATGTTTTTGGATATATAACATTAAATTTGTTTATTTTGATCTTTGTTCTAATAAATTGATGATGATGTTGGTGGTGTTCGCAAACAGATGGCGCAAATCGGTGAGTTAGTTGAACTCCCATTAAGGCATCTGCAGCTTTTCAAGTCTATCGGCGTTAAACGACCAAAGGGTATTCTTCTTTACGGGCCTCTCGGTTCTGGAAAGACTTTGATAGCCCGTGTTGTTTCTAACGAAACCAGTGCTTTATTTTTCTGCATTAATGGGCCAAAGATCTTGTCAAAAATGGTTGCTGTCGAAAATGTAGGTTCTGACCTGGGTTTGGTTGAGTTTTTAACTTACTACTTGAGAAGATGGCACAAGCTTATTGGTGAACATGGGTTAATATGAGAATCGTAAAAGGAGAGCTAAGGACAAAATCATGGAAATACAAGCACATATTTGCCTTGGACTTAGTGTGGCGTGCAGATTTAAAGAGCACAAATAATGGATGTCTTTTTTCACTTACAAGCACACATTTTAGTTTGGTCAGATAATTTGGAATGGGTCCAACTGGTAATCAATTATGGATTGGAAGCAACATATCAAAGGGAAGTTGCTAAAGTTGGAGGTTGATCATCGAAATACATCAAGTTATCAAGATATAATTGTACATTTTTCAAACCATATTGTTAATTAGAGTATTTGATTCATTTAAAATTGATGTGAAACAATTATATAAAGTTTAGTTGATTTTATGACTGAAATAGTGTGATTGTATTAAGTAAGAAATATATATACCTAAGTAATTTGGTGCGTTTTCATCCCAATTGTATATAATTATTAATAAATTGTTCGCCGCGAAACAACCGTCGGTAAAACCCACGTTCAAGTAGATCCTGACCGTAATAATTCAGGTGGTTACCTTCAAGATTTAATCTCATCCGTTCAAACCCAAAAAATTTGGCAGTTTGTTTTTTCAACGCAAGTTAAGTTTTGCTATGTTTTCTGCATGTTTCTCGCTACGTGGGTACGCTCCCTCAACCTTGTCGGTTCATCTTGGATAACTTCTACGTGGTAGTTAGCATACAAGATGTATATATATGCCCGTGCATGTTTTGCATTACATCCTTTTCAATAAAGCATATCACTGTAAGGTGGTTACATATCTTATGTGTTAATGATGTTTGTTATGTTTCGATAATAGTTTCTTATTTAGTTTGTTTGTTTTGCTTCAGTTATGATCGATGGATAATGCTGTGTATGATGAGGATTCAATTACGGGGAAAAATGTAAGTTGTTAATTTATATGGTATTGTGTTTATTTAACCATGTTTGTTCATTTGAATAATGATGCTTTGTTTTTCAGTTTGCTGGGTTGGACAACGTTGTGGAAATGAAGCAGCCAGCAGATATGATGTCTTCTAATATAGTTGGAAATGTAATATCATTTTGTTTTGTCAAGTATTGGGATTTACATAGCATTGTGTTTTTTAATATTATTTTTGTGTTTGTAGGAATCCTTTGTGTTATTATAGTAAAAAATCATTGACATTCTTTTTTTGTCAGGTTGTAGCTGACGAGTGTGTGGATGGTCATTTGCATCAATTTTCTTATTGCTCTAATGAGAATGTACATTTAGTAGCAAGTTTATGATGAAGTTTCTGTTATTATTTATGATATTGTGTGTTACTTAGAATTATTGTGTTATTTACAGCTATTGTGTTTTTTGTGATGGTTTTTTTTTTTTTTTTTTTTTTTTTTTTGTAATATACTATGACAACAGTGGTTGACAGTTGTTTTTTTTTCTTTTCCAGGTGGTGGCTGACAACATTTTTGTGGATGATCATTTTCAAACGTTGAGCAGGACATGTGATGAAGTTGGAAACGTGCGTAATAATTCTTGTAAAATATTTTATCATGTTGCTTATTTTTAAAAATCATTGTGTTTTTTTACAGATACTGTGTTTTTTGGTTTATTTTTGTAATATACTATGACAACAGTGATTAACAGTTTTTTTTTTTTGTTTTCTAGCTTGTGGCTGGCAACATTTTAGTGGATGATCATTTTCAAAAGTTGAGTAAGATATCTGATGAAACTGGAGATGTATGTAATAATTCTTTTATAACTGTAACGATAACATTGTTTTAGTTCAACATGGTAGTTTATTTGATTAATGAGTATATTGTTTTTCAGTTTGAAGAATTGTTTGGAGTACTTCCTGACTTGACTATGTCTTCAATCGGAGCTGCAAAGGTAAATCGTTTATGTTAAAGTATGTAAATTATTTTGTTAGTGATAGTTGGTGATGTTTATGCTGAATCTTATTATGTTTGCTTATATTTTGTTTTGTAAATTTCAGAACAAATCTAAAGGCTTTGACTTGGAGTTTGGTGCTTTGGTTGGATGTCCCGACAATTCTATAAAGCATGAGATGAACAAGGTTGGTTCCATATCTATATGTTTAGTTAATATTCTAGATGAGTGACTGACATATTATTCTCTAGCCTCGTAATTTCAGAAGAATTAATCAAAGGGTAAAGGCGCTGAAGAATTGGAAGTGGGATGAGGTGATTGAAATCGACAGTTTTGGCGAAGATTAGTTATGTTGTTTTTTATGTATGATGATGGTTATTGTATTTTGGTAATGATACTGTGTTGAGTTGGAGTTTTTTTATGTGTGTATTTTCCTTTCCCTTAAACATGCATGTTTTTCTTTGTTTGTAATATTTTCGTTATAATTTAAAGGGTAATTAATATTTTCGTTGATTCATGCATAGTAAGCCGTGTACCAGTTTAAGTTTCCCGTGTTTAATTAATGGTTTGTGTGTTTATAGTAATAACTGTATGTAAACGTGTGTCTCTTCAGTTTTTTGTATGATTGTATCGTTTCCCGGAGCAATTTTTACATCATGTAACCGTTGCTGCCATTAATAGTTCCGCGTTAGTGACCATAAGCCTTTTATATATATATGCAGACATTTCATGTATATCGTATCTCAAGTTATTTAAGTTTTTCATTGGCTTCATCAAGTAATCAAGGAGAAGATTTGAAGGAACTGTTTTATAAAGCAGTGATGGAAGAATTGGAAGCTGAGTTAGAGATTTCTAAAGATCTATGGAAATGCTTTCATTCTTTGAAGACTAGAGTTGGCTCTCGTGATGATGTAACTGAGACGTTGCGTTTATTGCCTCCAACTGCTGTTCGTGACCTGACACTTTTGAATAATGGTGAGAGTGGGAACAAAGATGTTCAGTTAATGGCACAGATGTTAGAAATATTTAGACAAGTTAATGAGTCGATGGAGTTGAAGCGTAGGTTTTTACTTTCCTTATAAGTAGTTTTGTTAAGTTTAGTCATAGGTGTTGTTATAGTGAAGTGGTTTGTATTCAATTATTAAGAGTTATTGGTGGTATTTTTATTTTAATGGAATGTTTTGATTTGTTTCTTGAAAGTTAGTCTGGGTGAATTGTGTTTTTTATTATGTCGTTTTTTTATTGTGGTTATTTAATCATATATTATTTCAAACATTTAATTTAATATCTTCAGTTTAATTTCTTCGAGCGATCATCTGGAGAATTGTAATTGATTTGGTTTATTTTGATGTTAAATTGTGCCTGAATATAGAGTTGCACACATGAAAAAAACACTATCTATATCATAAACATCTAACTTTGATAGATCTCATCTATCTTTATTTAATGGTGTTAGCAATTGCTATGTTAATCAATTTAAAAATAGTTACTTAAAAGTTTTAAATTGTGTGAATTATATTTAAGATGTGTTTTGCAAAGGATGTCATTTTTGCAAATATTTCATAATCACCATCACCAGATGTTGGACATGATATTATGGTTTCACAAGACAAAATCATTTACTTCATCTGAGCAGCAGTTGTTCAAAACAACTATTAAAGCTCACCCACTGATACAACAACAGTTGCAGACTAAATTAGCCTCAAAATCCTTACCATTACTTTCCAATCAGACATCACCCTGTGAAGGTTTGCTATGAAAAAGGTTTGATTTTTCTGACTCATATTCAAACTATGAATCTGCTGTAGATGTGCTAACCTAAACATTGGACATATTTACCCCTGAAAGGTTGATTACTAGGACTTATATGCCTTACATGGATAAACAAGCAAAACTTGTTTAAACATGCATTTTAGGCATCAAAATGTTTTCAGAAAATCAAAAATCCATCCTTATAAATAGTTAAAATGAAAATTTTTCATAAACCTTAAAAGTCTGACTTAACCACTGTTTTTTGTTCAAACATCTGTTCTACAAATTGATGTCCACTGCTGAAAGTCAACCCCTGTTCTCTCATTTTCTTGATAATCACTGTTGTTTAAATTCAGTGTTTTATCCACTGATAGCTAAAATCACCCACTGGCTTCATTTTGACCGTTGCAATATTTGCTTCATCAGTGGTTCCCTAAACAGCTGTCCTCCATTATTCATCCTTCCATCAGAGGTTGGCACGTGGTCAGTTCTTAGCCATCAGATCTTTGTAACCGCTGCCACGTCATCATTCACTTTTTCACTTTATAAAACCCTGCCCTAAACCCCCAAACAAGGTTTTCACTCGAATCGAATTCAAAATCACTTTTTCACTTTATAAAACCCTGCCCTAAACCCCCAAACAAGGTTTTCACTCGAATCGAATTCAAAATTCCTTTCTCAAAACAGTTTTCCCCCAAAATAAATTCTCCCACAACCTTCATCGTCTAAAGCAAATCTTTTTAACTCTTTTCAATCATGGTGAAAAAGGCCAGAAAATCTAAAGCAAAGCAGCCAGCCACGGTTGAGATTCCGTACAAATGGTCTCACAATTACTTGGGTATCTTTGAAAAACCCAGTGACACCAAAACCTTCGATTCCATCATCGACACATTATCATCCACAAAGTACAAAACTTTGCTCACTTGCAATGCAACCGTCTACATCGATACTCAACGAGAATTTTGGAAGAATGCCACTCTTGAGAAGGTGGACAAAAAGGTTGTTGCCATCAACTCCACAATAAAAGGTGTAAAAATCTCTATCACACCTCAAGCCATATCTGAAGTTTTTGAGCTCAACGATCTTGAAGGTAAAAATTCTTTTCCGAAAACAGAGTACCAAAGAGATTTTCTTGAAAGAGGGTATGGAGAAGAGATGAAAACAGATACTTTACAAAAGGGCAGTTTTCCATCTGCTACAAGGTTTTTATTTCATACCCTCCTTATATGTGTTTCTAACAAAACCACTGCCTTCAATGAAATCCCGTTGAATATACAATATCTGGGTTATGCTATACTTCAAGATGAAAATTTTAATTATTCCCAGGTAATCTTCGATAATTTGGTCAAAAATGTTGAGAAAAAGGCTTTTCTATTATTTCAAAGATTTTTGAGTTACTATTTTGATAAAAAAAAATTTCAAAAGATAATGCCCGTGTACTTATACAGGGTCCTCCTTTTCAAATAAACAGTTTAACTGCTGAAACATTCACAAGAATGTTAAAACCTACAAAAACACAAGCAGATGTGCCTAAGCAGATTTTAGCAGTTACCACTGCTCCTCAGGTATCTGCTGCTGAGCCCACTGCTCCAGGTGATGATAGTAGCACACCCACTGTTATGAAACCCACACCTGCCATTACAAAAAAGGCTAAAAAGAAATCATCCAAAAAGCCCCCCAAACCAAAATCAAAGGCAACTCTGGAAGATGAGATACCAGAGCAACTGCCAGTGACAGCACAAAAGTCACAAGAAATCACTGCTGCTACTTCCGCACAGCAGTTGGTCGAAATATCTCAACCCATGCCTCAAACTCCTCCTGCTTCTTCACAAAAAGAACAGGTTGTACACATCAGGACACCACAATATGATGCTCTAGAATCACTTGATTCTGTCATCCACAGCCCACTTCCCGGGCCAAATTTTCTTTCCACTCCTATCGTCACATCACAAATTCCACCATCCATAAAAGCCTTGTTGGATGCAGTTGATATTGCCTAAACACAAATCAGTTCTTCTCAAACACCTGTTAATGAGAACATACATCAACAAGTGACTGAGTCTGGTGTTTTTATCTCTGTTAACTCACCAACAACAAATGAGGAGGCTACACTGCTGGAATTGCCTGAAATTCCAGTCAGTAGTTCAGGTGGATCAACAGATCTACATTTGGCCAGTTGTTTCATCAATCAGACTCCCTTGAAGGCAATTCCTTCCATTGCACCTCTGATATCCACCAGTGAGTTTGCTATGACCATTGGTACCATCAAAAGGTTATCAAGTGTTGAAGGAAGAAGACCCCAGTACCAAGAACAAGGGGCATCATTGGGTGACTTTTGGAATTCGTTCCCTAAATCACACATTGATACAACTACTGCCAGTGGGGAATCAGATGATCCCATTAAGTTGGGTGATGATTTAAAATATCAGGAATTGACGGCTAGAATTGATAGTCATGATACATCTATTGCTGAAATAAAAGATATGATGCAACAGTTGTTGAAAGCTCAAAAGGTCCCAACCACTGCTACTCTAGCTCAAGCACCTGCACAACCTGCTCCTGCTGCAAATGAGTTATGGAACTTATTTCAACCACTGCTCCAACAACAAAGACAATTGGCTGAACAGCAGCATGAGATACATGTTCAAAAGCTGAGAAACATGATGGAGTCAATGTTTAAAGATACCCAAGCTGACATCAAGGCTATAAAAGCCCACATTCTAAACACCACTGGCACTGCTCCTCCCACTGTTCTCTTCATTGATAACCCACCACCAGATAATGCCAAAAAGGGGAGAAAATCAAGCAGTGGAAGAAGAAGGGAATTGAAGATGGTCTTTATATTGAACCAGAAAAATCAAGCATGACTAAAGACATTCCCTTTCCAGATGGTAGTAAAAAGATTGATGTTACCACAAATGCACTTGCTGAAGCAAAAGTAAGTGTAAAAAGGGATAGAAAGGCTAAGGATGAAGCCAGGTGGGAATAGGAGAAAAGAGCTTTTATGGAGCTGAATGTGCAAGGTCCTTTTGAACCAATGGATGATGAAAATCCTAAGGATAATAATAAGAAGCCCATTAGACAAGTAAGGAAACCCAAACACACACCATCCAGTCCCACAAAGCATGTCTCCAACCCACCTTCCAAAGGCTCCAAACATCAAACCTCCATGCAAACAGCTGTTGAATCACTTGCTGTATCAACAACTGTTGGTACTTCAGTGGTTTCAGCAGTTGTTAAACCAAAAACCACCACTTCAACACACACCAAAACCACTGCTATACCACCACTACCAGAAATCACTTCACCAACAAGGCTACCATCACCACCAAAAACAACTTCACCACCATCATCTCCTGCTAAAAAGGAGAAGACATCAGATGTTAAAACATCTGTTGTAATGATAACAGGGGTTGAAACATCAGTTGTTTCAACAACTGTTAGTCAACCACCTTCCAGTCCCACAAAGCATGTCTCCAAACCACCTTCTAAAGGCTCCAAACATCAAACCTCCACCCAAACAGCTGTTGAATCACCTGTTGTATCAACAACTGTTTGTACTTCAGTGGTTTCAGCAGTTGTTAAACCAAAAACCACCAATTCAACACACACCACTTCAACACACACCATAACCACAACCACTGCCATACCACCACTACCAGAAATCACTTCACCACCAAGGCTACCATCACCACCAAAAACAACTTCACCACCATCATCTCCTGCTAAATAGGAGAAGACATCAGATGTTAAAACATCTGTTGTAATGACAACAGGGGTTGAAACACCAGTTGTTTCAACAACTATTAGTCAACCACCTTCCACCACTCAAATCAATACTTCACAACCATCCAACACACCACCTGCCTCTCCTAAAGTAAAAAGGAGAAGGGTAATTTTACCTGATGATGATTCTCCATCATCACCACCTACATCTTCACAATCTCATGCACTTGTCAATATTCCAAATCCTGTTCCTCTCTCTTCAGCCCAAGTTCAACAACCAATCACTGTCATCACTCTTGCAGGTATCCAATATCCTCTAGAACTCGCAGCAGTCAGAGAAGAGATCAAATCCTTCTACTTTGAGGATGACCCTACTAAAAGGATGTTGCCATCAGTTGAAGGATATCCTAGGCCTAAAAATATTGAAGAATATTTGGAAGTTAAGGCTCAACAAGCAGAGGATATCTCTAAAAGAGATTCACAAGGAAAGTCTGGCAAAGAAATTCAAAGGTATTATCAATTTTTGTTTACACAAGTCACATCTTTAAAGCAGTTTGCAAAGAATGTATGTCGACAAATTTCAGAAAGAGCAGATGAATCCTTGAGAAAAGATTATATTGAAAACATTATAGCCCATAAGAAATACAAGGGAGAAAATACATGTACAAAGATTGGACCATTCCTGAGCTTAAAAGTGAAGCAGCCAAGATTCAAGAAATGATTAAAAACAAGGTCAAACACACTCCTCCTGATTGGGCAAAGTATAAGAAGAATGTACCTGAAAAGACATTGGAGCTGAAGAGAATGAAAGAGGAACTAATTGCTGCTGATTATGGTTCTAAAAATCAAGTGATGAGTTGGAAAGAAGACAAAGTCAGAACCACCTACAAAAGGTTGGAGGAACTAAGGAAGAAAGATCCAAGGGTTCCACAAAACCCTGACTATCCTGAAGTAGAGGTTTCAACAAGACCACCAAAGCTGCAAATCAAGAGATCCACTTCTCCAGCTGGTGCTGCCGTGTATAAAAGAAGACAACAACAACAGTTGGATGTTGAAACAATGGATGAATTAATGGAAGGAGATGACCTTGTAAAAGAGGGTATTAAGAAGATGATAGCAGAAACTCTTGGATTGAATCAACCTGCAAGCACTGCTCAGTCAGTCATTACCTAAGTACTGTTGAAGACACATGCCCTGCCCATTCAAGAACTGATCACCTTTGAAGAAAGCACTGATGCTCAACATCAGTGCTTAGACTACAACAGTGGAAAGTTGAAGCAATAGTTTACTTATATGTTTTGTATTCTACTTATAATTAGTAATTTGTAATCAATGGTTGTAATAGATGTAAGTGAAGTTGTCCTACAAACCTGATAACATGAATTGTGTTTTTTTCAATGGTTTGTGTTTTATCAACGAAATTGTATAATATAGTTTATATTGTGATTTTTTGGCTTTTGTGTAATATCCTTGGGAGATCTTGATAACATCAATTGTTTTTTTTTCTGTATATGTGACCTGCATGTTTATCATATATTACAACTCATGAATGTGTTTTAAAAAGCAGTTGTAGAAGAGTGAAAACTGTTAACATCAACAGTTGATTTTTATTACTTTTACTATAGATGTAGGTGAAATTGTTCTACAAACCTGATAATATGAATTGTGTTTTTTACAGTGATTTATGTTTTACTTACGAAATTATATATATATATTCTATCTTTTATGTTTACAGGTTGATGGTTGATGCGTGTGAAGTGTTATATATATTAGGTGTATATTTTAAGCCCCGTTAACACTTTTTAGCCAAGTTTAAAATTTATAAAACACGATATTTTACTAACACTAAACACACATATGGGCAAGTCCACCCATCGTGGGCGTAGTATAGCGTTGGTAAGATACCGAGGTCGTCCAAGGACACAAGAGCTTTTAGTACCGGTTTATCCTCAACGTCTAATCAGAATAAAAACTTTTAGAAAAATGTTTTAAACTAAGAAAAATAAAAACTAACTAAAATGCTGAAAAAAAAACAGATAGACAAGATGAATCACTTGGTTCCGACTCGTATCTAGTGTAACCTTTGATTATTTCCGCACTTTTGCACATATTTAAGAGATTATCTTAGTTATTGTAGTAGGCCCCTCTTTTGAAGGTGACGTTACCCTCACCCCAGTAGTTTGAGTCAGCAAGGATACAATCCTAAACGGGTGGATTATTGGAAGATAATTAATTAAGTTATTAATGCAATATTATGGTAGGCCCCGCTTTTGGCGGTGACGTTACCCTCGGCTAAGTAGTCTGAGTCAGCAGGGATACAGTCCTAAATAGCCAGGTTTTAGTATTAATAGTAGTTAACTTATGAGGGGATCAAAGAGTTTGGACCCCCGCCATCCAATACCGTGAAGCATTGAAGGAGGTCCTACTAAATTTGACCCAGGTCCATTGCAGGACCTCTAAACGCTGAACAATGGGAAGACCTTTACCAAACCGTTCCCTTAACCCCCGACCAGGTAGCCAACATACCTCCATATAGACCGTGGAGATATGAATGGTGAAAATCTTTTATTTTATATAGACAGTAAAATAATGCCAAGACACCACGGACAAACGATAAGGAAAGATCACCTTCAACATAAGTAACTAGTTATTAAAGTCATTAATACAAAACCAAATAAAAAGTGCAAAAGATTAGAAATAAAAAGTATTACACTAGACACTTTGTCTTCACCAAGTGATGTAAGAGACTTAGGCAAACATGGCCTTGATTGTCAAGAACTCTTACGATCAATCTTGGATCCCGAGACGACTCACACACTCTATGATGGACAATGGATGATGGTGGTGGATGATGGTGTTATGGTGGTGGTGGGTGGTGGGTGAAGTGTGAGAGAGGTGGTGTGCCAAGGGATGAGTTGAAATGAAACCAAGCACTCCTATTTATAGGCTGAACAGAAGGCTGGGCACGGCCCCGTGTCCGCTGGACACGCCCCCGTGCCTGTCTGACACTCTCTCTCTTCATTAATTGTAATTCGCAATTACAATTAATGCGCCTGCTGTACTTTCGCCACGCCCCCGTGTTCACTGGACATGGCCCGTGGTGGGCAATAGAAGCTTCTATAGGTTTGTCTTTTCTGCTGCTTCTTGGGCACGGCCCCGTGCTGGCTGAGCACGGGGCGTGTTCAGTCTTCTGCCTTCTCTATTTTGCTTGGGAAGATGCCGTTGAAGGGTCGGGCAGTCCACTTATGTTCCTTTTCTTGTATTTATGTTAGATTTAGCTGTCTTTTTGCTTCTTTTGTAAATTTGAGCTCATTTAATCCTGAAAATACAAAAGGAAGACAAAAACACTCTTTTTCCAACATTAGTACTTAAAAAGGGTTAGTTTTATGCCTCATTTGATGTAATTTATATGTTGCATTTTACACACATCAAATACCCCCACACTTGAACTTTTGCTTGTCCTCAAGCAAAACTCTTTAATATGTGGCTTACACTCCCAAATGGAATGGGTAGAAGAAAAGGTTTTGGGCTTGTCATAGAGTGTTGGGAATCCAAGATCTTTTTGGGTTTTATTTTTATCTATTTACAATCCTATTCGTTATGATTTGTTTAGAACGTTTCATAGGAGAAATTACTTATTTGGGCATAACATGCCTTTTTAAAATTCCATTTATACACAAGTTCACATACCTCACGGGAGAAATCACTCACACTCGGCCGAAGGTGTATTTTTAGTGAATCACTCGAGAGCGGCATGGAACTTATTCCTACCATAGGCTTGCCAAACAATCAATTCTCCTCCTTTTTAACTTTTATACCTTTGTAAATATCAAGAGGACTTTGTGGGTGAAGGGTTAGGCTTGGGTTAAAGGTAGGTGGTTGGGTTAGTGGTTAGTGGTTAGTAGAAAAAGGGTGAAAAAGCGTAACAAGTGTCGGTTTTCGTAGGACTTTCTATTTTTGTACTTTTTATTTTGATGAAGCTATTATTCAAACAAAGTTATTTTTGATGAACTTGTTTGTTTATTTTCTTTTGCTTCATCATCAACACTTTTTTTTTTGAACGATCATACGAAAAACCGAACTTGTTACTAAAACAAAGGGTTAAAAATGAAAAAGGTTTTGGTGGGTAAAAGGGTGTTTGGTTTGGGTTATGAAATGAAAAGGTTTAGGCTCAAAGGGGCTAACTAGGGGGATTTTGGGTAGGTGGTAAAAAAAAAAGAAAAATAATGGTGTAGAAGAAAAAAGGGTTAGTCCTAATGCCTCTATCATTTACTTACTCGGGTTTAAGTTGATAAGGACCGGGAATGTATCGTCATGGCAAGTTATAGAGTCGTAAGAACCAAGCGACTATTCACACAAGAAACGAAAAATGAGCATTTAGTCTAAAGATGTAAATTTGTATGCTCAATAAAGGCTCAAAACTCACTTTTGTGGGAATGGGTTTTTATGTGATCAAGTATATATAATCAAATTTTAATTAAGCTTGTCATGCCGTTTCATAATTTTCTTATGTTGGTTCTTGTTATCACGACGCTCTCGGTTGTAAATTTGTAAAAATATAACCTTATTAATCTTATGATTCCTAACTTAAACTTTAGACAAGTAAAAAAAATGAATTTTTTTTTTTAAATTTGGGGTGTTTAGCGGTTCCAATAGAGTTTTGTGTAAGGCTTGTTATTAGGACTTGCAAAATTTCAAGGTTTTAGCATCCCCCTACACTTAAATTACACATTGTCCTCAATGTGTCCCAAAAATAAAATTTTAGGTTGATTAGATGTGTAAAATGGTGTTAAAAGCAAAGATTTATGTTACTGGCAGTCTGGACACGGCCCCGTGGGGACCGGACACGGCCCCGTGTTCAGGTGCCAGTAACAAAAATTAAAGAAAAGAAACAGAAGCCTGGACACTGGGGCGTGTCTGGTGAATACGGCCCGTGTCCAGTTACCTGAACTGGGCATTTTTCTGCAGGGGGTTCAGCACGGGGCCGTGTTGGTTGGACACGGCCCGTGTTGAACCTTCTGTAATGGAGAGATTGATGCCGGGTTGCCTTGTTCTTGTGCATGAGGTCATTTTTCTCGTTCCCCTTTTTCATCCCTTACCACCATGAGTGTGTTTTATTCCTGAAAATTAAAACTAACTAGAAAACACAAAATTTATCTAAATTAAACTAAGGATAGTTCCGCGGAATGCCTCCGTGGTGCGCCACGTTTATAAGGGTCCTTGGCTAGACCCAAAGCCGGTCATATGTCACCCAAGTGGGATGTATTGCATCCCATGTTACACCGTCGGAGAGCGTCATCCAAGCTTGAGTCTATGACCTTCATGTAGTTGACCGGGTCTTCGTCCTCAATTCTTTTTCCACATTCAAACTTCACCTCCTTATCCCCAAACTTCAATGTTAACGTTTCGTCATTCATGTCTACCACCGCTTGAGCGGTGGCTAGAAATGGCCTCGCGAGGATGAGAGGGACATCGGTGTCTTCTTCCATGTCTAGGATGACAAAGTCGGTTGGGAAAACGAAGTTGTCAACATTTACCAATAGATTTTCAGCGACACCTTGTGGAAATTTGACGGATCTGTCGGCGAGTTGTATGCTCATCTTTGTAGGGCTTGTTGTTCCTAGGCCGAGTCGTTTGAACATCGATGTGGGCATGAGGTTAATGCTAGCCCCAAGATCGGCTAATGCATTATGAACGGGAGACTCCCCAATCGAGCAAGGAATTGTGAAGCTTCCGGGATCGATTTTCTTTTGTGGAAGTTTGTTGAGTACTAAGGCGGAGCATTCTTCGCCTAAGTTAACTAATTGCAAAGAATCAATTTTCCTTTTGTTTGTGAGGAAATCCCTCATAAATTTTGTGTATTTAGGCATTTGGGTTAGGACCTCGATAAAAGGAATATTAACATGCAATTGTTTTAGTAAATTTTCAAATTTTGCGAATTGCTCATCGGTCTTTTGACGATCTAACCTACCGGGGTACGGAATTGGGGGATTCTTGGTGTGCTCTTGAGTTGGTAGAGAAGCCTTTTCTGATGCAGGAGGAGTCACAGGTTGGCTAGATTGGCTTCTTTCATTTGGCAATGGAGCATCCTCGGGACCCACGGTTCGACTTCTTAATGTGATGAGATGTACTTGTGCTTTCGGGTTGGTCTCGGTATTGCTAGGTAACGCGCCTTGTGGTCTCTCGGAGAAATTTTGAGCTAGTTGATTTAATTGTTTTTCAACGTTTTGAATGCTAGCCTGTTGATTTCTAAAATTCGATTCCAATTGTTGAAATCGATTCGAGTTTTTCTTTTCAGTGTCAGAGATGAGGCGAGATACAGTATCTTCAAGCCTTTCTCTTCCACCTTGTTGTTGAGAGAAATTTTGTGGTTATTGAAAGTTAGTTCGTTGGTTTTGTTGGTTACTACTATTGCTGGGATCTCTCCAACCAAGATTTGGGTGGTTACGCCATCCTTGGTTGTAGGTACCCGTTGGAGGACCTGACGGCCTAGGTCTGTTATCAATGTAGTTTACTTTTTCTGTTTCTTCATCTAATTCTTTCATACAACTCCAATTTTCATGTGGCCCACCACACCCTTCACAAGCCATAACCGAGGCCGTTTTTATCATTTCTAGCTTTTTGATTTTTGAAGAGAGGGCCTCGATTTGGGCTTGTAAAGAAGTGCTTTCATCCACCTTATGGGCGCCCGCGACAATAGATCTATTGCCTCGGGGAGTGTGCCATTGAAAATTGGTTTGAGCAATTTCCTCGATTTGATTATATATTTCATTTGGGCGACGATTACCTAGAAGTCCCCCGGAGCTAGAATCAAGTGTTTGCCTTGTGTGTGGCAACAACCCATTGTAGAAAGTGGATACTTGTTGCCACACCGCAAGACCGTGATGAGGGCACTTTCTTAGTAGCTCCTTGAACCTTTCCCAAGTTTCATATAAGGATTCCCCATCTTCTTGTGAATATGTATTAATTTCAGTCATTAATTTAGCTGTTTTAGCAGGGGGGAAATACTTATATAGAAACTTTTGGGCTAGTTCATCCCAGGTGTTTACCGAGCCAACTGGGAGGGTGTTGAGCCAAGCTTTAGCTCGGTCTTTGAGTGAAAATGGAAACATTCGAAGGCGGATGGCGTCATTTGATGCTCCATTGATCCGAAAGGTATCGCATATTTCTAAGAAATTGGTAATATGCAGATGGGGATCCTCGTCCGCAAGCCCATGAAAGGTTGCGGAGTTTTGAAGCATTTGTATCAAATGCGTCCGAAGTTCGAAGTTATTGGCTTCGACATTTGGTGCATTGATAGCGGCGCCTAGATTACCTACGGTGGGCCATAGGTAATCCATGAGGGTACGTTGGTCCGCCATTGGAAGTGGGTCCCCGAAACTTTCTCTTGATTTTTAGCCTTAAGTCTTTTTCTGAGAAAGCGTTCGGGTTCGTCTAAAGGTTCTTTTATGTCTCTACTAGAAATGGAGCTCATGCACTACGTAGGAGGTTCGAATGTGGCGCCTGGGTTCCAAGTCCTGCAATAAAAACAGAAAAGAACGTTGGTCAGAATGTTCGCCACGACCCCGTGCTCAGTGAACACGGCCCGTGGTCAGAGGTACAGTAATTGTTTTCTGGATCCCAGTTACTGGGAGTTGGATACGACCCCGTGTTGCACCGACACGGCCCCGTGCTCAGCTCTTTGTAACTCAGAAAATAAAAACTGCCAGTGATGATGCTAGGCACGGCCCGTGTCTGACCAGGCACGCCCCGTGCTGAGTTCTGCAGAAACTGAAAAACTAAGAAAATCCTAAAAAATTAAAAAGAAAGATAAAAATATGATTAGGCTGTTGATTCCTAACTTTCTTAAAATCCTTGTGTCCCCGGCAACGGCGCCAAAAACTTGATGCGTGTGAAGTGTTATATATATTAGGTGTATATTTTAAGCCCCGTTAACACTTTTTAGCCGAGTTTTAAATTTATAAAACACAATATTTTACTAACACTAAACACACATATGGGCAAGTGCACCCATCGTGGGCGTAGTATAGCGTTGGTAAGATACCGAGGTCGTCCAAGGACACAAGAGCTTTTAGTACCGGTTTATCCTCAACGTCTAATCAAAATAAAAAGTTTTAGAAAAATGTTTTAAACTAAGAAAAATAAAAACTAACTAAAATGCTGAAAAAAAAAAACAGATAGACAAGATGAATCACTTGGTTCCGACTCGTATCTAGTGTAACCTTTGATTATTTCCGCACTTTTGCACATATTTAAGAGATTATCTTAGTTATTGTAGTAGGCCCCTCTTTTGAAGGTGACGTTACCCTCACCCCAGTAGTTTGAGTCAGCAAGGATACAATCCTAAAAGGGTGGATTATTGGAAGATAATTAATTAAGTTATTAATGCAATATTATGGTAGGCCCCGCTTTTGGCGGTGACGTTACCCTCGGCTAAGTAGTCTGAGTCAGCAGGGATACAGTCCTAAATAGCCAGGTTATAGTATTAATAGTAGTTAACTTATGAGGGGATCAAAGAGTTTGGACCCCCGTCATCCAATACCGTGAAGCATTGAAGGAGGTCCAACTAAATTTGACCCAGGTCCATCGCAGGACCTCTAAACGCTGAACAATGGCAAGACCTTTACCAAACAGTTCCCTTAACCCCCGACCAGGTAGCCAACATACCTCCATATAGACCGTGGAGATATGAATGGTGAAAATCTTTTATTTTATATAGACAGTAAAATAATGCCAAGACACCAAAGACAAACGATAAGGAAAGATCACCTTCAACATAAGTAACTAGTTATTAAAGTCATTAATACAAAACCAAATAAAAAGTGCAAAAGATTAGAAATAAAATCTATTACACTAGACACTTTGTCTTCACCAAGTGATGTAAGATACTTAGGCAAACATGGCCTTGATTGTCAAGAACTCTTACGATCAATCTTGGATCCCGAGACGACTCACACACTCTATGATGGACAATGGATGATGGTGTTATGGTGGTGGTGGGTGGTGGGTGAAGTGTGAGAGAGGTGGTGTGCCAAGGGATGAGTTGAAATGAAACCAAGCACTCCTTTTTATAGGCTGAACAGAAGGCTGGGCATGGCCCCGTGTCCACTGGACACGCCCCCGTGCCTGTCTGACACTCTCTCTCTTCATTAATTGTAATTCGCAATTACAATTAATGCGCCTGCTGTACTTTCGCCACGCCCCCGTGTTCACTGGACACGGCCCGTGGTGGGCAATAGAAGCTTCTATAGGTTTGTCTTTTCTGCTGCTTCTTGGGCACGGCCCCGTGCTGGCTGAGCACGGAGCGTGTTCAGTCTTCTGCCTTCTCTATTTTGCTTGGGAAGATGCCGTTGAAGGGTTGGGCAGTCCACTTATGTTCCTTTTCTTGTATTTATGTTAGATTTAGCTGTCTTTTTGCTTCTTTTGTGAATTTGAGCTCATTTAATCCTGAAAATACAAAAGGAAGACAAAAACACTCTTTTTCCAACATTAGTACTTAAAAAGGGTTAGTTTTATGCCTCATTTGATGTAATTTATATGTTGCATTTTACACACATCAATGGTACTGTGCGATTTCCAAACGAATTAAAAACTTTGGTGGATAAATTGTTTGCATTCAAGATTGAAGTCAGCGAGACTAACTTGACATATTGTGATGAAAAATACGAGATTCAAAGAATAACTGATTCAAAGAAATAGATTTCTTGAAGGGAGGTAATTTCGGTGGTCGGGGTTATTCATGGTCTTCCGGAATTTATTCTAGCAAAACCATATATTTCGTGTGTTCAAGAAGTTGGTATCCCGGCCCTTTGGAGAGGTATATCGTTGCTTTCGATGTTATTTCCGAAACTTTTAGAAGCCTTCGTTTTCCTGAAAGTTTGGAAGTTTCTCCTTGGCCAGGAGAATTTCTAAGCATTGCAAAGAAGCTCCATTTTATTGTTGTTGAAAGCTCTCCCGAGTCATCTGTTGGTTTGTACAAGTTGAAGATGAAGCCTTCATCAAGATGTTTCCTATCAATAATCTTCATATTATTGGTTATGTAGAAAGTTTCCGTTGCTCCAATATATTTCAAAACAACAAGTGGTTGATAGTAAACATTTCAAATTGTGCTGCTGTAGCTGACCTGAGCAATGAAGTTTTTAATTACCTTCAACATGTTGATTCCTACATTGTTGTGAAACGAGCAATATTTATCGAGACCACTGTTTCGCCGATCGATTAGTAATTATTATGCTATATTATAGGGAATGGTGGTCGTTTTTTCGAATTTTGTCTATTGTTTCAAGTAGTTCCGTATGTATAAGTGTATTAACAATTGTCTGCATGGATATTTAATTCTGATTGGTGTTATTTAATCATATATTATTTCGAACCTTTAATATTTTCAGTTTAATTTGTTTCACTATATATGTAGGTGAAGAAGTCTTACAAACCTGATATCATGAATTGTGTTTTTTCCAATGGTTTGTGTTTTACCAACGAATTTGTATTTTGATAGTATACATCGTTTATTTTTTGGCTTTTGTGTAGATTCTGATAACATCAATTGCTTTTTTTTGTATATGTATCATGTATTTTTATCATTTAGTACAACTCATGAATTTGTTTTACTATATATGTAGAATAGGCGGACCACTGTTTTGTTTAAACATCTGCTCTGTGAAAAGTTGTCCACTGCCATAACCACTGTTTTGTTCAAACATCTGCTCTGTGAAAAGTTGTCCACTGCTGAAAGTCAACCCCTGTTCTCTCATTTTCTTGGATATAACTGTTGTTCAAAATCAGTGTTTTCATCCACTGATATGCTATCCACTGATAGTTAAAATCACCCACTGTTTTCTTTATAACCGTTGCAACCACTGATATTGTTCAATCATGTTTGTTCATTTGAATAATTATACTTTGTTTTTCAGTTTGCTGGGTTTGACAGCGTTGTGGAAATGAAGCATGTGACACCTGAGCCAAACCCGCAGCAATTTTGATTTCTCACCTCACTCCTTTGTGTCTACTTGTCAAATTTCGGGACAAAATTTCTTTCAAGTTGGGGATGATGTGACAACTCGAACCCTTGAGGTTAGCAACGTTGAATACTGTGATCTTAACTCTTTATTATCTCTCTTCTTCGCGTTAATATTCTAATTTATGATAACTTCGTTAAGCTAATTATAGAATGACTTGGCTAGGTAACACATAATAACGTTGTTAGTGTTGGGCCACTAATCTAGGGCCGCACCTGTAGTCGATTACTAGACAACCTGAGCTTCAGACCAAGAACCAATCCACTCGAGACCCACCTTGTATTTTAGAATCGAGCAGCCATGTGCCTTGTAGCCCAACAGACCTCATGACCGGCCCACCTATTCACATTTAGTTACTACATTTTAATTGCAACTTGATAGCATTTGCATTTTATTTATAACTTCATAATTCCCAAGCATCACACAACTTCCCTCCCTGATTCCTCGATGGCTTAAATGGATTGGGCTTGAGCCCACTACTTCAGCCAATAACTTAAACCGCCCCAAACCATCATATGATATATGTACGTAACTTGTAGTTGGATTAAATAAAAACTCTAAACAATAGACAAACCCTACTTCTCTTGGTGATCAAGTCGGCAGACCTCAAGACCCCCCACTCGTGATATCCTATTCCGATTAATCAAAGATCTGGTTAGTAATTTTATAACATGTTAGTTATAATTTGATTATTTGTTATGCGCATACATGCTGATTGACAATATGAATTAATTGATGAAAGGTCCAATAGATGGTAAATAATGATTTTCATAATAGTAGTAAACCTTGAATCCATGTGCACACATATGTAAATGATGGATGTAAACGGTGGCCACGTTAGGTTTGGCACCCTCACACCGTGCCGAAAGGACGGGCGTGAACTAATTACCTTGACCACTTGACCAATGCCTAGATAGAGGCATTGGGGTTGGGCATTCACATCGTGTATATATAGGACCCCTTACATCTACTTGAGGTTGTTAGTTGAACTAATTACCTTGACCACTTAACCAATGCCTAGATAGAGGCATTGGGGTTGGGCATTCACATCGTGTATATATAAGACCCCTTACATCTACTCGAGGTTGTTAGTTGAACTAATTACCTTGACCACTTGACCAATGTCTAGATAGAGGCATTGGGGTTGGGCATTCACATCTAGTAGCCACATACGGTAATCGAGTTAATAACATCATCAAATCAAATTGTTAAACTGTTTTATACATGTATCTGGTAAACTAAACTCGTTAAACAAACTTTGAACTCACCAGCATAGTCTGACACACTTGTTTGCATGCTTGTAGGTCGTTAGATGTTTTGTATTGGAACTTGCTATCTGGAGTAGCTGGAGTGGTCATGGGTCGACTGGATGGATTTATGTTATTGATTTCTTGATGCAATACTTTGGTTTTGAAACTGTTTAATTTTGCTTCCGCTGAATACCTTGGTTTTCACTTAAACTTGTTGATGGTATTTTATTAATAATTAAGGATTTTATTTTGAAACTTGTACGCGTTCAATGTAATTAGTGGCTCGTTATTGGTATGTCGCACGCCTAACAGGGACGTTCCCTAGGTGGTATTTTGGGAGTGTGACAGTTTGGTATCAGAGCCACTGGTTATAGTGAACTTGGTTTTAAAACGTTTTTTATAAAACCAGACTATAACCGAACTGTTTTGACAACAAGAATACGACCATGACACTCAGCTCCAGATTGCAAGGTTCGTCTCTCGAATACTCATTGTACTGCGTAACTAGTGAGCACTTACATATGATATTGCATGTGATTGCACGTTTAACATGACAGTATGAATTTACGTATTACTTGCACGTGTGATATGACTGATAGGGTGGTATTTTCCCTAAACATTCATGACTCACGTGTTGTGATGATCTTTATTTGCTACTCGAGTTTGAGGAACCATTTGACATGAGTTAGGAGGAGTTGAGATGAGCATGCAAATCACAATATTATTGTGGGTGCACACACAATAATAATGTGGGGTGCATGTGAGTCCCAATAAGGCTTAACAAGTGAAGAAGGGGTTCCGCTCTGTTATTTAATCAGTGTGAAACGTAACAAATTTATAGGAATCATAACAGTGATTGTCTCCTACTCAAACGTGATTTTCACATTTCCTTCTGAAACCTTTCGAATCTCGATGTTATCGAGTATTACCTGAACACCCACCTGAACGCCTAGCGAACTGTGTAGAATGTTAGGTGCTTGTACGAACGTCCCCGAGTTGGATGTTGCAGCATCAATGATTGGTATGTACTCCTATCACTCCTCTTTGTTTGTGGGAACTCAATGTACTGACGACTTAGACCCCGAAGTGCGATCACTTCTGCAACACCTTAGAAACATACCGTGTATTACTCAGTCAACTTGCAAGGACGATGAATAAGAGGGTAAACGTAGTACTTTACCGACCCCAGTATTTGGACGACCCTGATTTCTGGCAGCGAACATCAACAATTTGACTACAATTGAATCCTTAACCCTAGTCAGCGGCTCATGGGAACCAACTCTTATGAATCAATCGGGGCATAAGTGAGGACAACTGATGGTAGTATGGAATGTGTGGCTGCCAGCACGATGAGTAACGCCTTAGGACGTAATGTGGAATGTGAAAAGATGGACCTTGTCGGTGAAGGATCATAGGGCTCCATTACAAGCAATGGCATTAGATGTAACAGTCACGACAACATCAAGATACTCGTAATCGTAACCAACAGTATGGAAATGGAGGTGCCAACAACATGGATTGGCCATGGTTAAATTAAGACGACAACAATCAAGGAAACGACGTTCGTACTGGAAATCCTCGTAACGATAACACACAACACTGAAAATGGTACCGACGGAAGGGCATTTAGGATTGGCGTGGGCGAAGCCAGGATTATAGCAACATGGTAGCTTGAATGGGAAGCTAAACGCTTCGTCTCTGTTCTATTTAACCCCGATGTTTCGTGAAACCGAACCTGTTGTGGAATCGGCTGATGACAAGACAAATGGAACCTCATATGTTTGTGGGATGCAAACTCGACCTCGTGGGACAAGTGTTCGACATCGACCTTCCTACTATTATCCTTAATGGTTTTGATGCAGTAGTTAGTGTGGATTGGTTATCCAAAGATCGCGTAGATAGACCCTGTAAGGAGAAGATTATGCATATCCTTCTCCTTAGTGGAGGATCGTTGTCTGTTCTAAAGCGTTTGAAGGGTGCAAGGGTTAGCGCCATTCCAGCTATGTAGGCCCAGAAGTGTCTACAGAAGGATTATTCCGCTATGTTGTCACTCGTTACAAATGTTAAGGCTAAGGAAAAGAGGATCGAGGATCCACCCATTGTTTGTGATTTCTCCCTATGTGCTACCAGAAGAACTATCATGTTTACCTTCACATCGTCAGGTGGAATATCAGATCGGTATCATGTCAGAGGCAACCATGATTACTCATACTCTTACCATCTTGCACCAGGAGGGTTGCAAGAGCTATCTAATCAACTACAGGAACCGTTGAACAAGAGTTTTGTTGAACCTAGTTTTTCGCTTTGGGAAGCCTAGTTATATCCGTGAAGATAAGCCCTTTCGTATGTGCATTGATTATCGAAAACTTAACAAGGCGACAGTTAAAGACCGCTTGCCTTGACATGTATTGCCAGTCTATTGACCAGTAGCGAGGGTCAAGCTCCCATTCGAGGATTGAATAACAAACGAGCTATTTTCAGAAGGAAGTCTAAGGGGAGAATGTTCCTACAATGGCATATCAAACGCAGCGTGGCCATTTCGACGTTGTATTCCACGACCTTTTGGGATAAACAACACACCAGCAGCCTTATGGATCACATGAATCGGCCGTCTTTATTGAGGACGTCTTGAATCATTCCCAGGAGAAAGGAACACCATGGGCGGCATTTGTATCCTATCTTGGAGCTCCCGTGGGAGGAGCCACTACACACGAAATCTCGTTAGAAGTAACTTCTGGATTCGAGAGGTACATACTTTTCTTGGTCACGTAGCCAACGAAGAGGGAATACACGTGGATCTCGCTAATATCCATTCTGTTAGAAACTGATCGACACCAAAGATCCCTTTGGGGGTACGAAAAACCCTTGGTTTCGCAAGATACTATCGCAGATTCATCGCAGGATTTTCAAAGATTGTGCAGCTCTAACCTCTTTAACACAGCAGTGTGCTGTGTATCCGTGGGAGACAGAACAGGAGAACGTCTCTTCTAGCTTTTGAAACTCAACACTACAATATATTGAGTATTTTCTTTACCCGAGGGTACGTGTGATCTAGTGGTATACTATGACGGTTCGAATCAGAGTTCCAGTTACACGCCGACGCAACACGAAGAAAGTAATGACCTACTCGGTGGATTTACAAGAAGATTTGCACGCGTCACAACCTACGGTGGAAGCTATGGACTTTGGATTTAAGCTGGAGGCATTACTTGGACGGTACCAAATGCACTACTTAGACCGATCACAAGGGCCTCCTGTGTACCTTTGTTCGGAAGAGCTAAACATGTAATAGCATTGCTGGATGGAACTTTTGAATGATTACGACGGTGAAACCTGAACGTGCACGAGCCTTGCAACTCACTATCGACTCTAACCTACATGATCAGACTCGCTCTGTTCAAAATGGAGAACTGAAGAAAGGGAATTTTCAAGTTGAACCCATGTGGGGCATAGAGAAGCAACCTTTGGTGGGTCGGAGGATATTCGCTACCTCATGGAACAGATGTGGATCTCATTATACGGCAACTGTAGGGAATTTATGTTGACCAAAGCACACCGGTCTCGATATTCTAGTCGTCTAGGTTTTGATGAGAGGTATTAGGATCAATAAATCTCGTACTGGTGATCGGGCATGAAGGCCCACCTGGCAATGTATGTGAATGATGTTTGACTTGTGGGAAAGTCAAGGCGGAGTATCAGTAACCAGAAACACCCATATGGAAATGAGAACAGACAGCCATGGATTCTGTCACTAGTCTACTTACAACTTGAAACAGAAACAATATCACCTGAGTGATCATTGATGGTCTCACGTTACCAGCACACTTTCTTGCAAACAAGGAAACTGACAAGTCTTCACAGCTGTGAATGTTCCTCTGAGAGAGGCGGCTTTTAGGAACGAGGTGCCAACTCCTGTTACCTCTGATTTTGAACTATAATTGATTTAGGACAGGCAATACACAACCCTTGACTCACGTTTATACATGAGCATCACCTATCACCGTAGGATAAATGATCTGAGTAAACGAACCATCCTGACACTCGAAGACATGCTGCGAGCATGTGTGTGACTGGCTTTAGCAAAAATTGGAAAGACACTTACTTTGGTTGAGTTCTACTGCAGCAGATACCATTCTGGTATTCAGACAGCTCTGTTGAGGCATCACATGAACGATAATTCGAATCTCCTTGTTGGATTAAGGCAAGTAGCAACCTAATCACAAGTCCAGGACTCATATTCGGAACCCTTGGGAAGATTGCTTGGATCGGAAATCGTTTGGCGGCAACGAGTGGCCGTCAGGAGAGCTGTTATGATTAGGAAACGCTGGAAGATCGCTGTAGGCGATCGTATCGTGTTGAAAGTCTCACCCTGGCAGGGTGTGGAATGCTTAGGAAGCATGGCGAGTTTAACTGACGTCACGATGGACCATTCAACAGTCTGGGAAGAATCGGTAGCGTAACCTAAAAACTCGAGTTGCCCGACGGATTGGGTAACGATCACGATGTCATTTATGTCTCGAACCTAAAGAAACGTCTGCTCGACGCGACACTTGCGATACCCTTCTCAAGGAACCTATTGTTAACACAGTCGAATTTCAATTCTGACCGTTCGTTGGAGCTCAAGACGTGGACCGGAGTTCACACGGAAACGCGAACGTTGGATAGAGCTTTAGTATTCTCAATTGTTCAAGCGGGTGAAACAACTTTTGATGTCATTGATGAATTTCGGGACGAAATTCCTCTTCAAGTTGGGGATGATGTGACACCTGAGCCAAACCCGCAGCAATTTTGATTTCTCGCCTCACTCCTTTGTGTCTACTTGTCAAATTTCGGGATGAAATTTCTTTCAAGTTGGGGATGATGTGACAACTCGAACCCTTGAGGTTAGCAACGTTGAATACTGTGATCTTAACTCTTTATTATCTCTCTTCTTCGCGTTAATATTCTAATTTATGATAACTTCGTTAAGCTAATTATAGAATGACTTGGCTAGGTAACACATAATAACGTTGTTAGTGTTGGGCCACTAATCTAGGGCCGCACCTGTAGTCGATTACTAGACAACCTGAGCTTTGGACCAAGAACCAATCCACTCGAGACCCACCTTGTATTTTAGAATCGAGCAGCCATGTGCCTTGTAGCCCAACAGACCTCATGACCGGCCCACCTATTCACATTTAGTTACTACATTTTAATTGCAACTTGATAGCATGTGCATTTTATTTATAACTTCATAATTCCCAAGCATCACACAACTTCCCTCCCTGATTCCTCGATGGCTTAAATGGATTGGGCTTGAGCCCATTACTTCAGCCAATAACTTAAACCGCCCCAAACCATCATATGATATATGTACGTAACTTGTAGTTGGATTAAATAAAAACTCTAAACAATAGACAAACCCTACTTCTCTTGGTGATCAAGTCGGCAGACCTCAAGACCCCCCACTCGTGATATCCTATTCCGATTAATCAAAGATCTGGTTAGTAATTTTATAACATGTTAGTTATAATTTGATTATTTGTTATGCGCATACATGCTGATTGACAATATGAATTAATTGATGAAAGGTCCAATAGATGGTAAATAATGATTTTCATAATAGTAGTAAACCTTGAATCCATGTGCACACATATGTAAATGATGGATGTAAACGGTGGCCACGTTATTTGTGATCCTGATCTCATAAATTCATGTGCACATGTAAGTAATGATGGCTCTTGTAAAATTGTGATTTAATCTAATTGACCCATGTGCACCTCCTGAATGTGTGTTGGAACTAATCAAGGAGGTTGAATCTTATCAATTGCTTTAATTAAGAAACTGTGGGGAGTGACACATGCAAGGCTGTTATCGAATGCTTGATAAGCATGGTGATTACGGTTGGGCTGGGGGAAACACAAGTTTCGGTTGGGCCTTGTCACAGAGCCCAGTCGAGACTAGTAATAATGGGCCACGAACCTGTTTAGTTATACATTATGTGAATAATGAAAAGATATATTTAGTAATACGAGGTTTTATGATGATAACCGACAGACATGTTTGTATGATAAACCGTTATGGCCCATAGGATAGGTGTGATGATTGTGTGTCACTATGTGTATGGGATGAAAGTTATGAATACGTGAGCATTGTTATGATACGTGAAACAATGAGTGTAAATACGTGTACGATCTGTGTTTATCAAATGTGTGGATAATTACATGTGAAACTGATTCCTAATGGTAATAATATTAGGACTTGATTGACCAACTGTGAACGTAAACGAATATCTAATTACACCGAGCAACCAAAGGTGAGTTCACTGCTCTTTTCCAAGCATGCATCCCGGGAAGGGATATCGGGTAACGTTCCAGGGAGGAATGCAGGTTAATGGGATGTTTGTTATTACTTAGTTTCTATTATGTAAGACCCCCTACATTTACCGATTGTTGCCGGGAAGGCAACGAGGTATTTAGTTGATAGCGCTATTAGGTTTGGCACCCTCACACCGTGCCGAAAGGACGGGCGTGAACTAATTACCTTGACCACTTGACCAATGCCTAGATAGAGGCATTGGGGTTGGGCATTCACATCGTGTATATATAGGACCCCTTACATCTACTTGAGGTTGTTAGTTGAACTAATTACCTTGACCACTTAACCAATGCCTAGATAGAGGCATTGGGGTTGGGCATTCACATCGTGTATATATAAGACCCCTTACATCTACTCGAGGTTGTTAGTTGAACTAATTACCTTGACCACTTGACCAATGTCTAGATAGAGGCATTGGGGTTGGGCATTCACATCTAGTAGCCACATACGGTAATCGAGTTAATAACATCATCAAATCAAATTGTTAAACTGTTTTATACATGTATCTGGTAAACTAAACTCGTTAACCAAACTTTGAACTCACCAGCGTAGTCTGACACACTTGTTTGTATGCTTGTAGGTCGTTAGATGTTTTGCATTGGAACTTGCTATCTGGAGTAGCTGGAGTGGTCATGGGTCGACTGGATGGATTTATGTTATTGATTTCTTGATGTAATACTTTGGTTTTGAAACTGTTTAATTTTGCTTCCGCTGAATACCTTGGTTTTCACTTAAACTTGTTGATGGTATTTTATTAATAATTAAGGATTTTATTTTGAAACTTGTACGCGTTCAATGTAATTAGTGGCTCGTTATTGGTATGTCGCACGCCTAACAGGGACGTTCCCTAGGTGGTATTTTGGGGGTGTGACAAAGCAGCCAGCAGATATGAAGTCTTCTAATATAGTTGGAAATGTATTATCATTTTGTTTTGTCAAATATTGGGATTTACATAGCATTATGTTTTTTACAATCGTTTTGTGTTTGTAGGTATCCTTTGTGTTATTATAGTAAAAAATCATTGACTTGCTCAAAAGACTTCTTTTATGCAGGACAGTCAAGTAGCTGAAATATATCATCAAAAATTTCAATATCCCATTTGATTCACCATCAATCACCATCAGATATCACTTTGTGAGGGACTGCTATAAAAAAGGTTTGAGTCTTATGTCTCATGGTTCAAACTAAAGGTCAACTAGAAGATGTGCTAACTTAAAACATTTTTCCTTGAAAAGTTGATCTTTAGGTTTGGATTGCTTAACGTACAATAATATTAAAATATTACAACTTCAAGTAGTTAGAGGTTGTTAAGTGTCGCATTCATGGTGACGTCAGCTTAGATGCTTCAGTGGTTTGGCGTGCTCTATAAATAGAACAGTTTGCACTGTTCTATTCAAGGAGTTTTCTCCTTCAATTCCATCATCTTGTACGATCAACCATGGAGCTCGAGCTGAGGGGGAGTTTTAGTATGTAAGCATGTATTGTAATCATTATGTTCTGCAATCATTCGACTTAATGAAAAGCATATGTTTACTAAAAACTATTTCTCCTTGATTGTGTTGTAAAGTTTGTTTCCATTTCCGCTGCATTTGATTCATCCATTACTTCTTTAATCTCAAATAAACACAATCATGATAGCCTCAGATCCTAACAAATTGATTGTGATTGCGATTCATTATTACATGCCAAAAAATATGAATAAAAAATATACATTTAATATTAAACCGACAAATACTAATGAATGAAACGAAAACACTATAATAAACCAACAAAACTTGAAAAGTACATAATACTTTAAACAAAATTTTAGTCCACAGCTTAAAGTCTTATATACAATAAAACATACAAACAAATAAACACTTATATGTGTTATTACTCATGTTCAAGATAACCTCTTTCGTGTTCATGTGAGCAAGAAGAGAGGAAGACACAAAGGATGTGTCAAACACAGTTTAGATGATACAGGTTCAGGTAATAAGAAGAAACCCTCTGTTGAAGATGCAACCAGTGATAGTGTTTTGGTGGAAAACATGGAGGGGTCGGTGACATTGTCGAGGGTTGTCAGAAAATGCTATCACTGGTTGCTTCTTCAATAGTGATAAGAAACTCTCTGTTTAAGAAGCATCCACGTAGCATTTTCTGACAACCCTCGACAATTTCACCGACCCATCCACGTTTTCCACCAAAACACTATCACTGGTTGCTTCTTCAACAGAGGATTTCTTCTTATTACCTAAACCTGTATCATCTGAACTGTGTTTGACACATCCTTTGTGTCTTCCTCTCTTCTTGCTCACATCCTTTGTGTCTTCCAGTCTTCTTGCTCACCTGAGATGTAAACGGAAAACATAGCATTTCTAGATTAACTTTACTCATAAGAATCAGATTTATATTGACACGAAATTAGCAACGGAAAATCAATACCTGAGATTGATAACGGATGTATCCTCGCAACATATCTTCTTGCTTTGTTTATGATTTGCTGTCATTAGGTACATTAATGATTAGATATTAGCTGTTCATACTTTCTTAAGTATAATTATAAGCTTATTATCGAATGAGACCATATTAATTTAAAATTTAACCTTATTGTATCCAAGAGGCAATCTTCGTATAGTCTGAAAGATAAGGCACCCTTGAACATGGGTCATCGGCCAACTCAAATACTAAAAAACAGATTATATCCCTGCATGAAATTTTTTTTTTGATAAATTTAGGGAAAATGGGTTTGAAAGATGATAACCCAACAGTGGAGGATCTCATTCTACAGCTCCGATAAATGCAGGGGTGTTCTCAAATAATGGTTCCTAGAACTTTGAAGACCGACAAATCAAGAAAAATGTCCACAGTGCTGCTTTTTTGGACATTTGTAGGTCTTCAAACATCTAGGAAGCATTATTTGAAAAACACCCCTGAATTTATCGAAATTGTAGAATGAGAACCTCAACTATTAGGTTATCATCTTTCAAGCACATTTTGCCAAAATTTAACAATTTTGTTTTTCATACCTCCCAAAGCCACCAATCCAACTCCAAAGAGATCGAGACAGCTTGAAGCAACAAACAGACCAAGAACATCTTCACGGATGGTAAAAGTACCTTAACTTCTGAGTGAACAACAATCGAGAATTGAGACAAAACGTCATACCAAGAAAGATAGAAGGATATCCAACTTCGTAGACTTGACGGAACTTACAGACTCGATAACAAAAGACCGTAACATACAATACAGAGACAAAATGTCATAGCAAGAAAGATAGAAGGATATCCAACTTCGTAGACTTGACGGAACTTATAGACTTGATAACAAAAGACCGTAACATACAATATAGACAAAACGTCATACCAAGAAAGAAATTGTGGATCTTTACTGACTGGTACACTTCGGAATGTAGCTGATAACCCCGTTTAGTGTAGCTCTTCGATTTTCCTTGAAATTCCAGAGCTCACTAATTACATATCTGTCACTAGGGTTATATTCATTCATATGCAATTGATCGTTCTGATCAATCACTTCCTTATGTGCACCGCACCATCTTCTAGGAGGTTGTCAAGTATTCTCGTCTTCGTAGTTGGTGTTTTGCGTATCTTTACATCTGCAGCCATTCTGTATAATAAAATCATCCATAGTAAGTCGGCTGATACATATATGAGGAACCCAATATGAGGAACCCAAAACACAGTTGAAACCCAGATTTCAACATTAACAGCAGAGACTTAATAACCAGAGAAAACCAAAAACCCAGTGTTAATAACCAGAGAAAACCAAAAACATCACAATCAAACTATATCACAAAAACCCAGTTTTAATCGATTGTATATTTTAAACATTTCAAACAAACTATAAAACAAAAACCCCATTTTAATAACCAGAGAAAACCAAAAACATAAAAAACAAACCTTCATAATAACCAAAATCCAAACTTCTATTTTGATACCCGAGACAAAAACCCACAAGAATCAAAGAAAACCTCTGTTTTGATACCCGAGACAAAAACCCACAAGAATCAAACAATATTTTCACACAAAACCTGAAACAAAACCTTCATAATAACCAAAACCTAAACCTCTGTTTTGATACCCGAGACAAAAACCCACAAGAATCAAACAATATTTTCACACAAAACCTGTTACATTCTAGTATATCAAAAACATAGTGTCGATCATGTTTTAGGTATGTGATTTTACCTTGGATTGTTATAACAACAAATGGTCGGTGAGGAGATTCAATGAAGATGAAGATGATGAAGATGAAGATGATGATCGGTGGAGATTACAGAAGATGAAGATGATGAAGACGAAGATGAAGATCGGTGTTGGGACTTGAGAGAAAAGATTTCAATGAGTTTCTTGAGAAGTGTGATCGTTCTCATCATTTGTATATGTTTATCATTAAGAGTTGAGGGTATAAAGGACATTTCACAATTGTCAAACAGTCAAAAATCAAATTGGTTGATAATTTTCAAAAATCAAATTTCATTAAGTAGAGGGACTAAACATGTATATTATGATAGTTATAATAGAAGGACTAAACACGTAAATCAGAAAAGTTAAGGGTTCAAAGCAAAAAATTCTTTTGACCAACCAGAAGTCGACACTGGCTATGTCGGATTAGCCCACCGACATAGCCTTTTAAATGTATATATAATTACTAAGTTATATCGTAATGTTTTGATAGCCTCTTTGCTCTTATTATGTTTGGGAATATTTCAAAAAAGATTTATACTATTTTGGGTATGTTTTTAAGAAAAATTAATAAGAAACTAGGATTTTGACCCGCCGCGCGTTGCGGCTGTGTCAAAAGTTAAAGTCACTCGTATTTATACTTTATATTTAACCCGACTCTTTACTGAAAAAAATTACGTCGCCATCGAATGAAAACGTATTATATTTGACCCAACTCGCTTTCCAATACAGTTTACGAACGTTCATAAAATAAGTATAAAACGTATTATTTTTTACCTGACTCACCTGAGAAAAAAGTTTATGTCAAAACGTGAATTTAAAATGACAGGTACGTTAAAACTGCGATACACAACACACTACGACGGCGGCACCTTAGTTGTTTATAGCGGACGACACATTATGTGATGCGCTGACCATATAAAACATGTGTTTGATGTATCCGATCAAACTGAGTGTAACCTATATAATCATTTGTGGTTACAACGTACAATGATGACAATAACGTTTGATGCACGCACGTGACATTACACTTTTTTACTTTGTTACACACGGTACCTTCGTGACATTAACGCCATTATATATATAGGGGATGGATCATGAGAAAACTAGTTTAAATGAGTAAACCAAAAAACTAACCAAAAAAACCTAAAAAAAACCTAAAAACATACCAAAATTTTTTTTTTACAATTTTTAATAAAAAAGTCGCTAGTTTTTATGCCTAGAAAAAAATTTTCAAAAAAAAAAAAAAAAAAAATTTTGGTTGTACTGCACATGTGCACTAATACATAAAGCTTAAACCACTTAACCCACCCCCCACCGACACCCCCCAAAAACCTAAACCCCCCACCCCCACCCTCCCACCAAAAGCCTAACCCCCCACCCCCCAAAAACCTAAACCCCCCCACCCCCCACCCTCCCGAAAACCTAAAACTAAACCCTAAGCATAAACCCAAAAAAAAACCTAAACCCCCCCCCCACCCCCACCCCCCAAAAACCTAAACCCCCCTCCCCCCACACCCAAAAACCTAATCCTAATCCTAAACCTCCAAAAAAACTAACCCTAAAAGCTAAACTAGACTCAAAAAGCTAATTTTAAGCATGTAATGCAATTGTAAACCCAAAAAAAACCTAACCCCCCCCCCCCCACCCCCACCCCCCAAAAACCTAATCCTAATCCTAAACCTCCAAAAAAACTAACCCTAAAAGCTAAACTAGACTCAAAAAGCTAATTTTAAGCATGCCATGCAATTGTAGTACATGTTATATTGCACATGTGCACTACTATAATAATAGTATTGAAAACAAGACGACACCATAAATCTTTTTTTATGTCATAAAAAATATGCTCGAATATACTTGAATGAAAGATACAAAAATTTGTGATCTTATGGTGCCATTTTTGTTTTAAAATGATAACATATGGAGAAATGGGAAATGTTTGAAAAGTTATATATTTTTTTTTCCAATTTTACCCCTCCTTCATTAAAAGTCCCCCCCCCCCCCCCCTCCTTCATTAAAAGGCTCCCCCCTCCTTTTTAGTGTTTTTTTGTTAGTTTTTTGGTTTTCTCATTTATATCTAGTTTTCTGATGATCCTCTCCCTATATATATATATATATATATATATATAATATGGCTCGATCATTGCGGTGTAAAGTTGTAACAATATTTTAGACAATCGTGTAAAGTCGTAAAAGAAATTTAGAAATTAACATGGTTATACATAGATAACCAAATAGTATAATAATGTGTGACGTTATGGTCTAAAGTCGTAAAACCAATTCAAATAAGATGAGACATCAAATTATTAAGTAGAAAAAGATAGCGGATCAAAGTTGTCAATTACCAAGAGTTAGAAGTGAATGTGTAACTTACTTAGTTTGAAAGTGTGAAGTGAAAAAATTAAAAGTATAAGAGATTAGAAATTAAAAGTATTAGAGTTAAAATTATAATATATGAAAATTGAAAAACCAGAAATCTTCAAGGGCTAAATGTGTATTTTTTGTAAATGTTCATGACTTAAAACACAAAAGGACTAAATAGGTACATTTGGTAAATGTTGAGGACTTAAAACACAAAGTCTCCACCGACTTTGTATCATGAATGTTTATCATTTAGTACAACTCATGAATGGGTGCTAAAAGGCAGTTGTAGAAAAGTGAAAACTGCTAACATCAACAGTTGTTTTATATATATGTAACGTGGGTAGTTAGTAGTTATTATATTAGTTGTATGTGTGTTAAATTCAGTTGTATACGTTTATTCAGAAGGTATATTAGACTTGGTACTATCCTTCCTTTGTATAATATTGTGTTATTATTTTAAATGAAATATTTAATATGTGTAATTTAAATATATGGTATGTACTAGCGGTTTATAATACAGGATTTTAGGTTAATAAGTTGTTGTAGTCTTTCTTGCATGTTCTCCTACAAAGATGGTAAGGTCAACTGTTGTGTTCATTTCAAAATGTTTGTAGACAGGTCAATATTTGCTAACATCAGTAGTTGTTTAAGATTGTGTTAATACAATGTTAAACGACTTTCATTATCAGTTTTTTTTTATATAAGTTACGTGGTTGGTTAGTTTTATTTTATCACCCGGCTGTATTCATTGTGTTTATTGTGTTTATTTTTAAACATTTACATATCAAATTGTCTCAATTGTATTTCATTTATTATATTTTATATTGTAGCCCCATAGATCATAAAATGGAAAAGCTTGGGTTTGCAATGATCGTCGATGAAATATTCACAAGGCTTCCTGCCAAAGCTATTGGTTGTTTTAAATGTGTTTGCAAAGATTTCCGTAAGGAACTGTCAACTCATTTTTTGAGATGATGCATTCTTGTCGAATTGGAAATTCTCTACATAAGAAATATCTCTCCTTGTCAAATATGTCAATTGTTGTTAACGACGTAATAGGTGGGAATTTGGATGTGGTTACAAGCAAACAGATCACTTTTCCTGGCAATGTTGACCCTAGATTCTTACGTATTCTAGCGTCGCTTAATGGGTTGTTGTTAGTGTCCTCTGAACTGAGTTGCTGTGAGCCGATCCTTTGGAATCCAACAACCAGGTGCCATAAGTTGTTGTCCGTGTCAGACTTTTGTCAGTGGTATGTTCGAAACAGTGATACAGGTGGAATGTATTTTGATGAAACCAATGATCTTAAAGTGCTTCACATTAAATATTTTTTTTGAATGTCGTTACTGCTCGTGTTTATTCACGACGTCGTGAGACGTGGAGAGAAATAGATTTCTTGAGGGGAGCTAATTTCGATGGTCGGGGTTATTCATGGTCTTCCGGAATTTATTCTGGCAAAACCATATATTTCGTGTGTTCAAAAAATTGGCATCCCTCTTTGGAGAGGTATATAGTTGCTTTCGATGTTATTTCCGAAACTTTTAGAAGCCTTCGTTTTCCTGAAAGTTTGGAAGTTACTCCTTGGCGAGGAGAATTTCTGAGCATTGCAAAGAAGCTCCATTTTATTGTTGTTGAAAGGTCTCCCGAGTTATCTGCTGGTTTGTACAAAGTTGAAGATGAAGCCTTCATCAAGATGTTTTCTATCAATAATCATCAAATTATTGGTTATGTAGAAATTTTCCATTGGTCCAATATATTTCAAAACAACAAGTGGTTGATAAAAAACATTTGGAGTGGTGCTGTTGAAGCTATCCTGAGCAATGAAGTTTTTAATTACCTCCAACATGTTGATTCCTACATTGGTGTGAAACGAGCATTATTTATCGAGACCACTGTTTCGCTGATCGATTAGAAATTATTATGCTATATTATAGGGAATGGTGGTTGTTTTTTCAAATTTTGTTTATTGTTTCAAGTAGTTCCGTATGTATAAGTGTATTAACAATTGTCTGCATGGATATTTAATTCCGATTGGTGTTATTTAATCATATATTATTTCGAACTCTTAATATTTTTGGTTTAATTTGTTTTACTATATATGTAGGTGAAGAAGTCCTACAAACCTGATATCATGAAATTTGTTTTTTCCAATGGTTTGTGTTTTACCAACGAAATTGTATTTTGATAGTATACATCGTGTATTTTTTGGCTTTTATGTAGATTCTGATAACATCAATTGCTTTTTTTTGTGTATATGTATCATGTATGTTTATCATTTAGTATAACTCATTCATGGATGCTAAAAGGCAGTTGTAGAAATATATGGTATGTTTATCATTTGGTACTATCCTTCTTTTGTATAATATTGTGTTATTATATTAAATGAAATCTTTAATATGTGTAATTTTAATATATGGTGTGTTCTAGAGGTTTATAATCCAGGATTTTAAGTTAATAAGTTGTTGTAGTCTTTCTTGCATGTTCTCCTACAAAGATGGAAAGGTAAACTGCTGTGTTCATTTCTTAATAAACCTCTCTTAACCGATTTTAACTCAATTTTGATGTAGAGGTAGTTAACTGGAATGGTTATTATTGTGTAATTTTTTAAGAAATTGTGTTATTTTATGAAGAGTGATATTTTCTCTTATTATTTGACAATGTATGTGTTAGAACTTTTGTATTCAGGTTTAACTATTCTTTTGTAGTTTTGTGTCTTATTTTATCTTATTGTATATCATTAAATGTTGTGTTTATAAAAGATTTTAGGTTAATAGGTTGTTGTAGTCTTTCTTGCATGTTCTCCTACAAAGATGGTAAGGTAAACTGCTGTGTTCATTTCAAAATGTTTGTAGAAAGGTCAATATTTGCTAACATCAGCAGTTGTTTAAGATTGTGTTAATACAATGTTAAATTGCTTTCATTAATAGTTTTTTTTATATAAGTTACGTGGTTGGTTAGTCTTATTTTATCACACGGTTGTGTATGAAAAGCGCTTGTATACATTGTGTTTATATATAAACATTTACATATCAAATTGTCTCAATTGTATTTCATTTATTATATTTTATATTTTATATTGTAGCCCCATAGATCATAAAATGGAAAAGCTTGGGTTTGCAATGATCGTCGATGAAATATTCACAAGGCTCCCTGCCAAAGCTATTGGTTGTTTGAAATGTGTTTGCAAAGATTTCCGTAAGGAACTGTCAACTCATTTTTTTGAGATGATGCATTCTTATCGAATTGGAAATTCACATAAGAAATATCTCTCCTTGCCAGATATGTCAATTGTTGTTGACGACGTAATTGGTGGGAATTTGGATGTGGTTACAAGCAAACAGATCACTTTTCCTGGCAATGTTGACCCTAGATTCTTACATATTCTAGCGTCGCTTAATGGGCTGTTGTTAGTGTCCTTTGAACCGAGATGCTGTGAGCTGATCCTTTGGAATCCAACAACCAGGTGCCATAAGTTGTTGTCCGTCTCAGACTTTTGTCAGTGGTATGTTCGAAACAGTGATACAGGTGGAATGTATTTTGATGAAACCAATGATCTTAAAGTGCTTCACATCAAATATTATTTATTGAATGTCGTTACTGCTCGTGTTTATTCACGACGTTGTGAGACGTGGAGAGAAATAGATTTCTTGAGGGGAGGTAATTTCGGTGGTCGGGGTTATTCAATGTCTTCCGGAATTTATTCTGGCAAAACCATATATTTCGTGTGTTCAAGAAGTTGGTATCCCGGCCCTTTGGAGAGGTATATAGTTGCTTTCGATGTTATTTCCGAAACTTTTAGAAGCCTTCGTTTTCCCGAAAGTTTGGAAGTTACTCCTTGGCCAGGACAATTTCTAAGCATTGCAAAGAAGCTCCATTTTATTGTTGTTGAAAGGTATCCCGAGTTATCTGTTGGTTTGTACAAAGTTGAAGATGAAGCTTTCATTAAGATGTTTTCTATCAATAATCTTCATATTATTAGTTATGAACAAAGTTTCCGTTGGTCCAATATATTTCAAAACAACAAGTGGTTGATAGTAAACATTTGGATTCGTCATGTTGAAGCTGACCTGAGCAATGAAGTTTTTAATTACCTTCAACATGTTGATTCCTACATTGGTGTGAATCGAGCATTATTTATCGAGACCCCTGTTTCGCTGATTGATTAGAAATTATTATGCTATATTATAGGGAATGGTGGTCGTTTTTTCAAATTTTGTTTATTGTTTCAAGTAGTTCCGTATGTATAAGTGTATTAACAATTGTATGCATGGATATTTATTTCCGATTGGTGTTATTTAATCATATATTAATTCGAACTTTTAATATATTCTGTTTAATTTATTTTACTATATATGTAGGTGAAGAAGTCCTACAAACCTAATATCATCAATTGCTTTTTTTTCCAATGGTTTGTGTTTTACCAACGAAATTGTATTTTGATAGTATACATCGTTTATTTTTTGGCTTTTGTGTATATTCTGATAACATCAATTGCTTTTTTTGTATATGTATCATGTATGTTTATCATTTAGTACAACTCATGAATGTGTGCTAAAAGGCAGTTGTAGAAATAGATGGTATGTTTATCATTTGGTACTATCCTTTTTTTGTATAATTTTGTGTTATTATATTAAATGAAATCTTTAATATGTGTAATTTTAATATATGGTATGTACTAGCGGTTTATAATTCAGGATTTTAGGTTAATAAGTTGTTGTAGTCTTTCTTGCATGTTCTCCTACAAAGATGGTAAGGTAAACTGCTGTGTTCATTTCTTAATAAACCTCTCTTAACTGATCCTAACTCAAATTTGATGTAGAGGTAGTTAACTGGAATGGTTATTATTGTGTAATATTTTAAGAAATTGTGTTATTTTATGAAGAGTGATATTTTCTCTTATTATATGACAATGTATGTATTAGAACTTTTGTATTCAGGTTTAACTATTCTTTTGTAGTTGTGTGTCTTATTTTATCTTATTGTATATCATTAAATGCTGTGTTTGATGTCTAATAAATATTTTGTGGCTGAGAAATTAATAAATTCCCCTATCGGATTATAAGCTAAGTATCCGGAGTGTTTATGATTGTGTGTTTATATAGTATTGTGTTTTTATTTTATATGGTATTATGATTGTGTTTTTTCTATATTATTGTTTTTTTTATTTTACATGCTATACTTTATGTATTATTTGCTTTACAACATGGTATGTATTAGCGGTTTACTACTTAGGTACTGTCGCCCATGTTCCTACAAATCTGGTGTCATCAACTGCTTTTTATAGTGTATAAATATCGTATTACTTGATATATTTGATAAACATATCATACTCGATTATGTCCAGTTTTATTCGCAAGGTTTGTTTAGTTCATATTCTTTCTGTTTTGAAAACAAGTGCATTGCATTATGTGATAATTGTCTGCATTGTTTTTGTATTACATACTGAGTTACTGACAGCAAAGTTGATGCATTATTGCTTTCTAATTCTATCCGGTTGCAGGTGGTTATGGATGATTTTCTAAAGAATGTTGTTTTTAGTAACATCGATGATGTGTGGGAAATTAGTGAGGTAATCATAGACCATTTCAAGTTTCGTATTTCGATATTTACATTAGATGTAAGTGGATATATTTATATTTTTTACAGCCACGATCTGTTATCATACTGGGTACCTTTAAGGAAATATCCAAGGAGGTTGGTTGGTTTTCTTTGAAGTGTCCTAATTGTTTAAATGAGGCTTGTACAAAAAACATGGGTTTAACTAAATCTGACGGAGGTTGTGATGAAGAGAAACATACGTTGTATGTGTGCACTAATGAATTTTGTCGAAAAAATGTTATTGATGAACCGGTTTTAAGGTATTGTTATTATTCTGTTGTTATTTACGTTGTTATTTTGACATTGTAATTTTTTCATCACTTACCTTATTTTGGTTTATGTAATCCGTTTGAATTCAAATTAAGTTGTTATGTTATCAATTAGATTGAAGGTTCGTGTTGAGGATAGCAGTGGTGATGTATCTCTTATTTTGTTTCATAATACGGCTAACCATGTTATCGAGAAGTTTGCAAAACAGTTGATTCAGGATAACACAATGGTAGTATGCATGTGTATGATTTATATTTAGTTTCTATTTCTCAAATTATATGTTTTTTGTAAGCTAACTTTTTGGTTATATATCCTGTCTTTTATGTTTTCAGGATGATGGTACTGTGCGATTTCCAAACGAATTAAAAACTTTGGTGGATAAATTGTTTGCATTCAAGATTGAAGTTTGCGAGACTAACTTGACATATTGTGATGCAGAATACGAGATTCAAATAATAACTGACGATGAATCAGTTGTTGATCTGGTTAAACAAATGTCTGGGATTAGTCAGGTACTATGAACTTTTAACTGAAGTATTATAGTTGTCTTTAGTTAATAAACTTTTTCAATCTTGGTTTAGAGCTGTATGGCTGATGATAAGAAGAATGGTACTCCAATTTCGCTTGTGATGAGTTGCGATGGTGATTCAATTGATAAAAAAACATGTTTAATGGTTTGTAAAGATACGACGTCTAAGCGTAAACTGCTTGATCTTTACAATTTGGATGTCATTTCGAACTCGAGCATCTGTGAAAGTACAAGTAATAATATTGTGGAGATCGTGAAAGATGTTGGTAAGAAAGAGATTAAGTTTACCCATTTTAATGAGTGAGATGTAGTTTCTTTTGTTTGTTGCATTTTAGAGCGATGGTTTTTATGTTTTGTGTTTGTTCAATGTTTTTTTTTTCTGGACATAAACTTTCTCTTTTGTTTTTTTTATTCACGTATGTTTTGATGTTGTTCAGCTTTCTTATATGTGAGTATCTGAAGTTCAGTTTACATATTGGTTGTTAATAATAATATGCTACATTAGTTAAGTGGTATATAGAAAAACTTATAAGAGGAACATAAATATAACCATCATTCATTGACAAAATTACACATAATAACAAAATTTGTCAATACATTAGATGTGGAATCATGTTGGTCGTTAAGTATGATATCAAAAAGCAAAAACATAAGGAAGATGTCCTACTATCATGGAAAGAAACCACATACCAACAGCTACATGCACATCAATCAAACTAATTTGCATTCAGTCTAAGAAGCCAGAAATTTAGTAAGAGCTTGCTTTCCTTGGTTGGTTTTTGCTGTGTATTGGCCAGCTAAGTTGTTTGCTTTATCAAGAAGATCCTCTGTCTCCCTTTCTTCATCAGACAGAAGCAATCCAGCAATGTACTGTTCATGTGAAGGTGGGTTGCTTATGATCTTCATTTTCATCTTCTTATTCTCCCGTAGTTGCTGTTGAAGTAGTCGTGTTATGTCAATCAAGCTGTCTCTGATCTCTCTTTCTGTGTCTTCATGTTGACCTTTGAATCCTTCATAGATATCCCTTTTAACTTGGGACAGTTCGGACCAACCTTTGGAGTTTGATGTATTCATTGTAGTTAGAACATAGAAGAGTTGAGTGAAGTTAGAGAGTCGTTGAAGAGGTTAGAAAAGGATGTAGTTAGGAGGTATTATATATAATAGGATTAACAACTTGTGTGAAAGAAGAGTAATGATTTCTTATTGGCATCCGAGCTAAGATGCAATGATGATTTATTGAAATGGTCTTTTCATTTGCAGTTGAGTCTTTTCAAGTAATTAATGTAAAGTGGTTTAGAAGAATATAAGATATAAATATATAAATTGTGTTTTTCCAATGTCGGTTATTTTTATAGTCTAGAGAACTTAAGTGATGATTAGTTACATGTTATATTTTAGTTGTGTATATATTCTAAATTATAGTTGTGTTTTTTTTTTCATATGCATTGTGTTATACGCAAGCCAATTGTTTGTTATGGTATGATGTTGTGTTTTTTCTTCTAATTTTTTTTTTGTTCTACTTCATTGTGTGTTTTATTGTGTGAGTTGAGTGAAGATAAACAAAGGTTGAAAAGATGATAAAAAAAGATGTAGTTAGGAGAAGTATTATGTATAATAGGATTTAAGATTGGGTGAAATGATTACTATTGAATTTACGTTGGACTAAGGGTTATATGCAATTATCGAGTATGAAATGGTCTTTTTCATTTACAGTTTAGTTGTTTGATAATACTCTATCTAAGGCGGTTTTTTTTTGTTAATATATTGTTGGTTTTTATATTCAAAACTTATTAAGTCAAGTGCTGTGTTTTTGATATGTGACGTGGTAGTTTAAGAGTTACTACAATAATTGAAGTCTTTTACTAAGTAGAGTTCCAGTTAAGGCAGTTTCTTACGCTTATTTGTGTATTTACTTTATGTATAATTTTATCTTTTTAATGTAGGTTATAGCATGGCAGACATTGGAATCGAAGTTGTTGTTTCTGAAATACTATCCAGACTCCCAGTTAAGGCAATCGGTCATTTCAAATGTGTTTGTAAACAATGGCGTGATGAGTTATCAAGTTGTCAATTTGCTGCTTTGCATTCTAGCCGGATTGGTAGTTCAAAATGTCGGAAACGAATCACCATGCAACCTCTATCAATATTTATTGATAGCATAGTGGATGGACGGGTAGACATTGGTGCAAGGAAAACTATTTGTTTCCCTGGTAAAAGTCGGCCTTTGTTGTTGCATATTATTTCTACTGTTGGTGGGCTTTTATTAGTTTGCAACGAAAGGCCTTCATATCAGATGATGCTTTGGAATCCAACTACTATGAGTTTCAAAATTTTGTTCGATGAGCACTCTGATCGTATATATGACTGGCAGTCGGATGCAGCTGGTATGATTGGCAATCGTTTATTCACGACGACTCGGCACTTGGAGAAATGTAGATTTTTTTATTGGGAAAAATATGCAGTGGGGTGTTATATTTGGTATGTTGGCTCTTTTGTGAACAATACCTTAAATTTCACTGTTAAACAAGTGAGGGTACGGGGTGACATTCATATAATTGGTTTTGATGTAATTACTGAATCGTTTAAGAGGTTTCCTTTTCCCCCCAGTTAATGGCCTGTATGTTTATGACGGACATTTTCTCACTGTTAACAATAAGCTTCATATGTTTGTTGTTGAAATCTGGCCTAATGTTAATGCGAGTCTTTTCAAATATCAAGATAATTTATGGTCTAAGGTGTCGTCTTTTCCAAATGTTGAAACATTCTCATTTGTGGAATGGTGTGGAGCATCGGATGTGGCAAACGGCAAATTGATTTTGCTCCCCAAATTTGGGAATATTGCTGAAGTATACATGAGTGTACAAGATTTTGAATACCTTCAACATGTTGATTCGTTTTGTTGGCTTAAAGGAGCATTAATTGGTCGTAAAGGAGCATTATTTTTAGAGACTGTTGATTCGGCTATTGGGTAGTACTATTATCTTGTATTTTTATTTGCTGTTATATTGTTAGCAATTCTGTTTATTGTGTTTATTATTTTAAAAAGTGTTTCATTTTTATTTAGTTTTATTTTTCTATTGTTATTGGGATCATTTTTGGGACTCCATTGTAGTATTAATTGTGGTTGGCTATTTTTATTTGTTTTGAATATGTATTACTTATCATTTGTTTGATGCTTTATGCAAAAGTAGAAACATTTGTAAACCAATATATATTTTTAAACCAACACACTTATAGACATGTTTACATATTAAACTACCATTGGCATCAAATGCAGTTTATTACTGCTATTGGGATATAGTAGTTGATATATGTTTGAGTGGTCTGTATTTTGTGGTGATTATTACAGTGGTCTATAGCAGATGCTATATGTTACGTTAACATGTTAGTTCATACAAAATTATTTATTTGTTCACAAGGACATATTCGGTTTGAAACAATATGATAAACAACAATGTAAGTAGAGCAACGATGATTATCATTGTGTACGGGTATTACCATTACAAAATACATTGTTTTTTGAAGTTTAGGGAAAGTGTTATAAGCCTTCATGATTAACGACGGTTAATTTAAACAAAAAAAACTACCACCAACCATACTGCATATTAGTTGTTGCAAAAAGAAGTCAAGTTGGTTCTGAATCTGCTTCTGGCTGGGTGAATTAATTTAACCTGCAAACGTTTGAAAGTAATATCATACCTTCATCTTCTAAGATCTTGAAAGTGCACTTATCTCCGTAAGATATATCATTCTCTGCCATAAATTCCAGCCATTCATTCACCAGATATTCCATTCATTCACCAGATATTCCTTTCGCGCTCTACGTGAATGAATTTTGACTCCCAGGTTATAACAACTTCCTTCTTGATTTTTTATTATCAAAGTGCGTGTCTGAGCAATTTTCTTCTTTTTAACAACTTCATCTGGGATGAACTGTTTTTCAAGTAGTATAATAAACAATGTTAGTTTATGGAATAGTTGGTTAGAATTCAATGCATATAAGTCAACTGTGATTATAGTTAAAAATTGTATCGGATATCTTACGAATTTCTCTGTGGCAGTCTTTTCAAATGTGTTGTTGTCTGCTGTAGATGATGGTGCTTTGTTGTGGCATCCTTGGTTATGCGTGTGCGCTTCTTTTTGTTCAACAGGTTCTTTTTTTGGGATTATAAATTCACTTCCATCAGGATGGAAAACAGTCATCGTCAGCTTTGGATTTTGAATTATGTCAAACACGAGAATGTAGCCGAATTTTAGATGGATGTCTTTTATAACATTCATCCATCCATCTGTCAAATAGTATCGTCTTCCTCTTTTCTCTATCTTTAATACCCATGTATGTCCTTCACTTGCAGATAGTTGTATTGACATGTTTGGGGGCTTATTTTTCATATTGTCTTTGAGAAAGTTTTTAGGGAGCCTCTGCAATAATTATATTAGACAGATGAGATGCAGTTATTTGTTATGTAAATTATAATACATTTGTGGTTTTAAGTTATTTTGGGAGTTCATGGTTGAGAGTGTACAATGTGTTTCTCCGTTTGTTTGGATATTGCATCGCAGAATGATGGTCCCAGTCGGCGTGAATCTTTAAAGACTTTGATTTTGTATTTGCATTCACTGTGAGCTTCAAATACTATCAAACAAACATCATCAAGCCCTAAATCATCAACAATATTTTTCCAGCCATCTGTAAAGTAGTATACTCTGTTTATTTTCCTGATGTTTACATCCCAATGATGCCCGTTATCTGCGTGTATACAAATTTTTCTTTTGTTTTGTAGTTCTTTGTCATGAAAGAACCCAATTGATGGAGGTAGTGGCTGAAAGATTTACGATATAAGTGTGTGAAAGATAAACAAAACCAGTAAGCAATTATTTATATTTAATTGTATTCTCAGAGGTTGTGTACCAGTCGAGAACGTGATGATCATTTTAACACTACGCAGAAAGATGGTGCCATTTGGAGACTGCAATTCCAAATGCACGCAAAGTCATGTCGTTTTATAAGATATATGTTGTAGTTGTTATAGTCAGCTAATAAAGTGTAATGCTATAAACTAATTTTTTTGATATATTATGTTGTGACAATTAAACAAGTGTTACTACTGTCAATGTGTTTTGCACTACTATGTTAAGCGCTACGGATGTCCTTATGCATTGTTACTTGGTATGTCATATATCACATCGTATTTTATCAAATCTTTAAACTTTATATCATTTTCAAGTCTATGAATATCCTTATTATTCGAAATGTTCAGCTCAGCAAATTCAAACTGTATGCAATAGTTATCTAAAGTTTGTTCCTTTTAGTTTGTGCCTATGTTATCAGTTATCAGTAAAAGTAATTCATCCATACATCCATGGTTAAGACATATCTTATCAGCTATCACTAATAGTAGTACAAACATACATCCATGGTTAAGGCTTGTATTGTTAAGGGTTCGTAAGTGCATACTTGATTCAATGGTAAGGGCATGACAGGTTTTAAAAAATACAAGAGTGTTAATGATGTATTAGAGATATATGTTCTTTAATGACGGATAAAAGTGGCTATAGTTTTTGACATTAAACATTGCATGTATAGGTCAAAAAACCAGTAAACACAAGGTTGTCATAAAAAAGAAAACCATATCATAAATCATTCTAGCAATAAAATCAACAAATATCGAAAACCTAATCTATCATAAAACACCCAACCACACATCCAAAATATGAGAATCAGAGTGCAATATACAAAAAAAAATCAGATCCCTATATCCAAAAAAAAATAAAAATAAACGAAAACCAAACCTAAATACGGAGCAAAATATCAAAAAAACTATAATTGGAGTAGAATCTTCACATATACGACAAAGATAATGAAATAAAATACATGAACTTCATACAATTGATACAAAATCTTACAAAAAAAAAAAACATATACGGTAACCATAGCTTCTTGGGGAAAAATCAACTGATGCAGATTGTGAAGATAATCCTCAATTAATCGATGAAGATAATTAGAAGTAAACCAAGATCATCATCCAAATCATAAAAATCTTGAAAGACAAACATATAAGGTAACCATACCTTCTCGGAGAAAAATCAAGTGATGAAGATTGTGGAGATAACCAGGTTTAAGAGAAGAAATGTTTCTCTTGTGTCGGAAATGAAGATTTGATCGATTGAAGATATGAGATATGCAGTGTAGATTTGGTGATGATCAAAGGTTTTTGTGGGGAAACGTGAAGAAGATGTGGGGATTGTGAGAGATGAACAAATATTTAGAAGACTTTTATAGGATCCGAAATAATGGGTCGGGTTTTTAGTCCGAATGATCCATTCCATGTTAAAAGATTAAGAAGGGAGTTTTGGAGCCAAAAACCATATTTGATGCCTTATTATTGAGTGCCACATCAGCCCAACTTATTTTCAAATATATGGTAGATATATATATATATATATATATATATAATATAAGATATAAGATAATATAATCCTTAATGAAATCTTTTGGGAATTTCCTGTATAAATTTTTAAAGTTATATTTGTTTTTAGTTAATTTTTATTTTCGGCCTTGTAGTTTGTTCAGTTATGCCAATTTAGACCAAACTTCAAGTTTTTATCATTTTTGTCCCTGTCATTCTTGAAAGATGCCAACTTTGTCCAAAAATTTAAGGTTGAATCAAATGATACAACTTTCAAGTTTGACCTGAACTGTAATAATTGGTCAAACTGTAATGACGATGAATAAAAGGGGTCTTGTAAATGTAACTGTTAAAATGAAGGAAATAAGCGGTACAAGTAGAGTTTTCTGAATGGGACTACTAAAAAGAGAAGTAAATAAATGATGGTGTGAGAGAGAGACGATGTAAATGGGGGAAAGTTTTGGTCTTATGAATACGTTGCAGGGATCTTAAATAGTGTTGGTTATTTAAAAAAAAATTTAAATTGGGTTAATTTTTTTTCTTTTCTTTATTGTTTAAAAATTATTAAATGGATGACATTATGGTTTGAAAATTTGAGATAATCATTTTGAAATTTGTGTCTTAGACGTGGTGAGTTTGACTTTGTCGCGCCAGCCTTTATCGCTATTTTTTAGATAAAAATGATGTTACATTAGATTGTTTTATCTATTTAATATTAAATTATCGTAATTTTGTACGTTGTTGTGCTTTTATAAATTGTTGATAATATATTCTTACTATGTTTTTGTTAATGGTTGTTGGTATATACTTACAACTAATATATAATATATAAAGTAAAAGATATACGTTAATTAAAATTATATAAATTAAATTGTAATAAAGTGGTAATTTAACAACAGTTATTTGTATTTATTCTGAACATGATATCATGTTAAATATAGCTAGATTCATATAACACAATGTTCTGATAGTGAGACTATGATCTACTATAGTAAGTATTTTATTTTAGATAGAATGGATTGTGTTTTAACGAAAGCTTTTGATTTTGATGGTATAACATTGTGTGTTTTCTTTTGTGTCTTTTGTTTTTGTTAATATAATTGTGTTTTTTATATTCAGACGCATCAAAACTTATTACATCAACAGCTGTATATTTTTTTATATGCGACACGGGAGTATAGTAGTTACGGGTAAATGAGCTTTTGCGCGTAAAACTTTTGATAATGAATAGAAATATTACATGTTAACAAGAGGTATAGTCTAGAACTATCTAAATCCCATGGGCTTTCAAAAATCGGATAACATGGGCCTTGAAAGCGTCAACCTTATTAGGTGCAACATAGGTTTCAAAGGAGATAAAAGAATAGGTCCATCTCACACTAATCATTGAGTGAGCATTGGGTTCATCTGGTTTAACATAAGAGGGAAAAATGGGCTGCCAGCTCATGCCAAACGACAGTCCAAATCCCTTTATGTAAGAATCTTTGTGTAACTAATAGATGAGGTGTTCTTTTATTTTTAGAAGATTAAATAAAACAAGATATACCTTATTAAAAGTAGTCTTTATATCCTCTCCAGTATGTATGATTTCTATCAATATGGTTACTTAGACTGGAGGGTATGGGGGCCGCCCTTGCCTCGGCGAGCCCCGGCGCCGGTCACCCACACCGTCCCCTGAGGATTGTCCTTGTTTCTCAGTCGCCTGAAGAGGTCATCGACGGGCCTCTTTTTCTCTCCTCTCTCTTTATTCTCTCTCCTCTCTCTCTCTAAAATCAAATCAGTTTATTTTTTCTTAAGTGTTTTTATAAATAGTGTGGGAGCCCATCCTCCACCCCCTTGGTCCATCCTGCTTAGGTCCATCCTCACTCCCGATGACGTGGCGTCCTACGTCAATATCTCATTCTTTTGAATAACAGGTATGATGTATATAAATTCTTTGGTTTTTGGTTCTAATTAGTGAATTATGTTTTGGTGATATTGTTAGTTATTGCTTATTTTTCGTGAGTACTTAGTATGTTGTATATAGGATGATGAATGAGAATAAGAATGAAGTTTCAATAAAAAAAAAATTTCTATATTAAAAAAAAATGAATATATATTTAAATAATTATGTTTTTTTTATGCATGTTATATTTGGGTTCGGTTTATTAAAAGGTACTATTTTTTGTAATAAGATTAAATATTCATTTAACTGGTATTCAGTGTGGGGGGGGGGGGGGGGCAAAAAGTAATTTCTTATTATTGTTTTGAGATTAACTGCATAATAGTCAAGAAAAGGGAAAACGATGAACATTTGGTTTTAACGGAAACTTAGGGCTTGAAGTTATACAATTTGCGATTGTGTTTGTTGCTTTGTGTCCTAATCTTAATCATTTGGAACTACATTTGCAATGGCGTCTACTGCAAACATTGACTTGCGATTTACAAGTAAGTTGTTGTCATGGTGTTGTTGATTGCTATTTTCATTGTGTTTTGATTTTATAAGTCTGTTGGTTAAATAGGTAAGAAATCGTCAAGAAATTTCAGTGAAGATGGAGTAGGTGATACTGTTAGAGCAAGTAAACGCCAAGAGGTTGAAGTGGAAATTGCAAAGAAACATATAAGTGGAAATAGAAAGAAGTCATTCTGTACAAGCAAAGTTAAGAGATTCGTAAGTAGAGGTAAATGCGTTTCATTTATTTTTGGTATGGTTTATATCTTATTTTTTATTTTTAATGTTTAAACAGAAGTTGTACAAGTATATTGTGTTTTTAGATTTGTGATTTTGTTTGGAATATTGTTTCTACAAGTCGGTTAGTTTTTGTATAACTATAATGTGTATGTAGACGTTTGTTTTTGTTGTATAAAGTTGTGTTATATCCATTTTTTGTTGTTAAAATCGAGTTATATCCACTATGTTTTTTATATTAATTATGCTTTTTTTTTTTAATATTGTGGTTTTGGAAATCATTGTGTTTGCATATGTTACTTGATTATTTGCAGTATCTTGGTGCATGTTGTGTTTTTTACATATGTGGTAAGCTATAAGATTGTGTTTTTGTATTGATATTGTATGTTGAATATTATGTGTTGTTTTACAACATTGTAATGTTATACTTCCTGATAGTATTTTGTTAAAATTGGCAGAATAAGTTGGAGAAATGTAATCAAACTCGGGAGTATCAAGTTTAAAATCATCAAATCAAGTATAGTTGTGCTTTCTGATTGTGATGACTAGATAATAATAAAAAACAGGTTGATAAATATAACACAATGTTTAAATTGTAACACTGTGATATATTAACAAGTCAATGTTGTATTGTATGTTGTAGTCATTAGATAATGTCAATAGTAGGATTAAATAACGTTTTACAATTAATATTTTTTATGTGTTTTGTTTCTAATAAAATGTGGAGAGACATGAAGGATCTTTGTTTGGTGCTGCTGTGAAACGAAAGAGTGAAGGTATGTTATACATCAATTTAAAATGATTAAATATAATATACATTTTTTTCCCTTCATAGTTTATTATTTTATTTGATATGCTGCTGCAGTTTTACAGGCAGGCTGTGGTGATGCTGATGATAATGATGATGTTGATTTTGTTAATCCTGCTGCATCAAAAGTAAAAAAACCAGGTATTTATTTAAACATGAAAATCTTAGTTGTAGTTTGTTTCTAAAATTCGTTAAGTTATATAATAGTTGATGATACCTTACCAAAGAAGAGACGTCGAAAGGACCAACCTGAGGAATCAAATCACCATGAATGTCAAATGTTTTTCCCATATACTGGTGAGAAGATTTTACCAAGATGTTCACCAAGCACTCTATATGATTGGATGTTAGAGTTTAATGACAAGCAAAAGAACGTTGTAAGATATATTGGTTTTGGTCCTATTCTAAATCTGAAGATTCAGCATGTTCCAACCAGCTTGGGACTTTGGTTGGCTAAGAACTATGATGATTCAACAACAATATTAAATCTTGGATCTTAGTCATTAAAGTTAAGTCCAGAATTGGTTCACAAGGTATTGGGAATTCCGAACGGATCAAGAATAATAACATAGAACAATAGGCCAAGCATAAAAAGTCATGTTGTTAAACTGTGGAGAAGTCAATTCCCAACAGGCTTCACCAGGCTTCTTATACAAGAAACACAAACTTATTTGGATAGGCGATGCAAGAGAGAACGCAATGATTGTGGAATGTTGTTTGTTCTTAACTTTTTGGTGTTGATGTTTGCACATATAGGCGAAGGAACGAAAAGTGGCACTGTTAACCAAAGATTTTTGCCATTAATAACAAAGGATGTTGACATAAAAGAACTGGGTTGGTGTGATTACATGCTAACTTTGTTAGACAGAGCGAGAAAAGGCTGGCACCCTGCTCAAGTTTTTAATGGGCCTCTGTTTTTGCTTGCGGTAAGATCATAAGTAAAATATTAATTTGTCATTTGTGGCATTTATCCAAACAAAACCGAGTGACAAATATTTGTTTTGTTTACACAGCTTATCTATGCAGATCATACAAGCAAGTTGCATGATGTACGTGTTAAGCGTAAAGGTTTGTTTGTTATAGAATATATTGAAGAGCGTACATTATCCAAACTGGAGGATATAAAGAATAAAGAACTGAAGTCTGAGAAAGGAAGAAAGAAAGGTACTTCAAAGTCTACAACAGGATTAAAGACCAAAAAATCAAATGAAAGCGAGGTGCGTCAATGTTCTTCAACTGGTGAACCCATGCATGAAAAGGTGGAACGGCAAGTCGATGTTGACGAGGGCAAAGACAATGATGGTGCTGGTGTTGAGGAGGATTTGATTCATGAAGATATACATGGAGAGGATGAAAGGCAAGTGGATGATGATGAGTGTAGAGACAATGATCGTTATACTCGAAATATACATTCGAATAGGCGGGATGAGAATGCAGATATTGGCATGGAATCAAACATTCCCGTGGCAGAAGAACGAACGGAGGAAGCAGAATCGGTAAGACACAAAAACATATAGTATTTCACTCTGAATATATGATATATGTATATATATATATATATATATATATATATATATATATAGTTTTTATCATCTTTTATTGTTCATATTGAAACAGGTTTTTGTCAGAAATTTGACTATAGAAATTGAAAAGGCAAAAGAGTCTTTGAAGAATGTAGAGACATTGCTGAATGAGGGGTTTATGTGCTATGCAGATAATCAAGTGATTAAAGAAGTTAAAGCTCAATTGGATCCGTTGATTTCATTTGCAAAAAATGCAGGTTTTATGAGCAGAGATCCAGATTCATCTCCAAAAGATGATAATGAAATACAGAGTAAGGGAGAAAAGAAGACTCAAAGTCAAGAGACGAAAACTGATTGTAATACGGGTGTAAACGTAAATTCAGTTGAAAACATGGAAAGTGTGCATTCAGATGAAAAGGATGAAGAAAATGTAGTTGATTCTACGAATGAGACATTGGTGCCAGCATCACCTTACATTAACCGGGTGGTGGAATTGAGTGAAAAGTTGACACTTGTAGAGAAAATTTATTCTAATTGGATTTTCTCTACCAGAGGATTTGAAATGTATGTGTTTTAACTTCTTTTCTTATAAAGTACTACGATTATAAGTTGATCGATGTTTTAACTCGTATTCATTGTAGGGAAGTTGTTTTTCAAATTGAAGGTCAGCCAGATTTAGGTCTAACAAGGATAGTGCTAGAAACACTAAGTCATGACGAGTATGTCCATTTTGCTGTTGTTAATGTGTGGGCCAGAATCTTAAATCACGAGGAGAAGTTTAAGGCTGATGACAAAATTAAGCGATTGTTTTGTACATATCAGATGCTGATAAGTAAATAACATAAGTGAATTGTTTATTTATTTATTTATTTTAGTAACATTATTATAACTGATACACAGGATGGTGGCACATATGATTCAAGCTATGAGATGATGCAAGCTGAATTTTTTGGAAATATGATTAAAGTTTTAAAAGAAGAACAAGTAGCATCGTTGAAAGAAGTTGATCTTTTATTCATACCTGTTTTGCAATCTGATCACTTCTACTTGGTATGCTTTCATATGAAAAGGTGCTAAATAGCTGTGATTGATAACAGCAGTCTATATGATGATAGATCTGACTTAAAATAGCGAGGCTGGCCAGAATATTTGGTACATTCCTTGACATTTAAAAAACACAATCATATGTAAAAGATAATTTTTTATATTTATTATCGTTATATTGCAGAGACATTTAGTAGCAGATTTTTTGTTAAATCAAGGTGTTGTGGGTGGACGTAAGATGCACAAAGCTCAGATAAGTCGACTAGAAATGTCGTGGAGAACCGTAGACAACAAAGTTGATTGTGGTATATTTTTAATGAGGCATATGGAGACATTCGAAGGGAGTTCTTTACGACGTTGGCGATGTGGGGTTGTGAAAGAAGTAGATTGTGGGCAGAAAGAACAATTAGATGAATTAAGATGCAAATATGCAACCAAAATATTGTTGCATTATATTAATGCTCGAAGGCAGTTTGTGTATAATGATAGTGAAGCTTACGTTGTGTTGGACGCAATTGAAAGGAATAGGTTGAAAGAGCAAGCACGAGGAATTCGTGTGGAGCGAATGAAACTGTATTGTCCTGTGTGATGTATTCCTGTTGCTTAAAACATTTGGATATTAGGTTGATTGTTTATATGTAGCTGTTGTTGTTTGAATATGGTCTGGTCAAATGAATGTTTAGGTTTAATGCTTATGTATGAATGTTATAAGCTCTATGTTGTTGTGAAAAGTGTAATGTCTATAAACAAAAACAATATTTTTATAAAAACAATAAAAACATTTTTTTTATACAAAGCACAACATCTGATAAGATTTGAATTTTCATTCATACAAATTACAATGTCATAATATGGTTGCATTTCAATTAATAAATTAATCTTTAGTTGTAAATCAACTAAAGTATTTTGTTTTAGATATAATGGATTGTGTTTTAACGAAAGCTGTTTATTTTATGGTATAACATTGTGTTTTTTTTTTCTTTTGTGTTTTTTTTGTTAATATACTTGTGTTTTTATATTCAAATGAATCAAAACTTATTGAGTAAACTTTCGTTTTGCTCCCCGCCTCTAACTCCATCCAAATTGTCTGTTTTTCCATTTTCCTTCCTGCAGGGAGCAAAATGGAAAAACCATAGCAAACTATTGGTTGAAAATGGCTATTTTTGAAGGTTTCGGGCAAAATCGTTAAAGTGGCCAAACCACAGGGAGCAAAACGGAAGTTTACTCAAACTTATTATATCAACTGTTGGATTTTTTTTATATGTGACACGGGAGTGTAGTAGTTATGGGTAAATGAGCCTTTGCTGGGAAAACTTTTGTTAATGAAGAGAAGTATTATATGTTGACAAGAGGTATACCCCTGATATATTTAACTCCTATGATTCCTGTAACATGCTTTGGGGTTGTAACACAAGTATTGCATAGAGTGCATGTGACAACTCGTATTTCAGAACCTACCCTTGTGTTTAATGTAATGTATGTGAACTTAGTGTGATTATCTGATTTATTGATTTAATGGAATGTTAGTTATGTTATTTGATTATGTGTGTAATGTATATATAATGTCATCGCACAACACAACCCAACCGCACAACACTTGGCCGATCGCACAAGCCTTTGGGCTTTGATACCACACAACTCTCGGCCCACTCCCCACTCGAAACCCATGGGCAGCCCATGATGGGTTCGGCCACTCTCTTTTATAACCAACACAAAACCTTGTTGAGGGTTTTGTTTCTCATTGTTGAAAATCACACATAACACACACCAAACCCTACTCCTTCTTCCTTCTCTCTCGAAGCCGACGGCAACAAAATCCCATCTCTCTCGAAGCTTTATCGTTCAGATTAACCCTCGTTCCATTCTTTAACCGGTTAGTGTATTACTTTTGATAACATGATACTTGATATTGTAATTGTTATAATCGTGAATGATGTGTGTGCTATAATAATCTTGCATGATGATCAAGGGTGCCTGTTAACATGACTCATTATGATGTTGAATGATAGGATCTAGTGTTCTTGATAATCGGCTCACATGTATGTTGAAAATGATCAATATAAGATTATCGGCTATTATGATTATATTCATGAAGTGTTGATGATGAATTATGTTAGGGTTCATAGGGATTGATTGCTATAAACCATGATTTGATTGATTAATGTAAGGGAAAGAAACTGTTAGAATTAGTTCTGCAAAATAGGAAACTGTTATTCTAATCAAGCGAATTAAATGGATTTAGCATAATTGATTCGCATGATTTTAGGGAATAAAATGTAACTGATTGATAGTTGAATTGATTGAATAATGGAAACAACTAGCATAAATTCCGGATAACAAAAACTAATCGCACAAGCTCCTTATTCGTACAAGAGCTAAACGCACAAACTTGCATGAACCACATGAAACCTGTTTCGTGTAAGGGATTGATCACACAAGATAGAGTACAATTAAACAAGGCACACAGTACAACTAGATTATGCATGATCGCACAAGATTTGTGGATCGCACAAGGCAGTGTCGATCGCACAAGTCTTGGGCCTTACACAGTGCTTGGATTTAATTAATGTTATTGGGCCGAATGGCCCAACCCAGTTACCCAACTTAATTGGATCGCATAAGTCGTTCGGATCACACAAGTCATCCGGACCACACAAGATCAACGTGTGTTTGTTTGGGCCGGTTATGGTGATCGCACAACCCATTGTTTGGGCCGGTTGGGCCGGCTATTCATATTGGGCTTTTTCATTAACTTTTTTGATATTGCTCTACGTGTATATCGTGTATACTATGTGTTCGTAACTAGCTATCTCTGTGTAAACATACGTGCATTACTTGAACCTAGACCTGACTAGTATGGTAACCATGTTAGCACGTGGTTGACCCCTAGCAGCTCGATTGACCTTTTGTTTACCTGCCGAGCTAACCTAAGGTGAGTTCACACTTTCTACAAGGCATGGGATTCCCAGGGGTTGGGAATGGGTTAAGGAATATGGATTCCTCGTCCTCCTTGGGTAGGATAGTACGGGTTAAGGAATGTAATTCCTCGTCCTCTTGGACAGTTTAAATTTCACTAGACCAAAATCTATATCATGAAGTCCCTCCTTTTTATATCGACTTAATCCCCGGGCCAATGGCGAGCGGGTCATTAGTTAGATAGCGCTATTTTGGTCTGACAAGGCTCACACCGTGCCGCAGAGGACGGGCATGAACTAATGGATCTGGGCACGTCAATGATGATAGACAGTGACGCTAAGGGCACATAAACATGACTAAAGTCAGTGGTCGATATGGTAACGAGTCTAGTAGTGTAAACATGGGGTAGCCCCCACGGCTGGATTGCTAGAGTAAATGGGATTAAACGAAACAGGTTTTCAACTATGGGGTAGCCCCCATGGCAAGGGTGCCAGTTAAAGGAAACTATGTTTTTGGAATAACTTAAACAAACACCCAACTGTGAACTCGCTCAACTTTGTTGTTGACTCACTACTACATGCTTTGCTGGTCACTAGGTTTAGCAGGAGCTTGCATGGAGAAGAGTCGTTGTGGAGCATGGACATTGAGTGTTCATGATGAACTTAAACACTATTAATTTATGATTTGGGTTTTGAACTGATTGCTTCCGCGGATAACTTAGACTTATTAAACTGTTTTTAGACACCAATTATGTTGTGTGGTTGAACTTTTAAATACTTTACTATATTATTCAATATGATTGGTGGCTTGATCCTTGTCAGTCACGCCTCCATGCGGTGATACTCCGCGTGTGGATTTTGGGGGTGTGACAAATTGGTATCAGAGCCATTGGTTATAGTGAACTTGGTTTTAAAAGGGGGAAAAGCTTTTTGGTAAAACCAGACTATAACCTGTACAGTGCTCAACGACCCACAATGACGCTTCGCTCCACGTGCAAGGCTCAACACAATAGGTGATATGATTTATGTTTATATTGCCTACTTGCTAGTTACATAGGACATTGCTCATGGTATGCTTAGTTAGTATAACAACTGTTGCTTAAACTTGGTGTGCTTACTCTCTTCTGTCACTCCACATTTACACACATGCGCGACACTTTTCTTACTTGTGGTTTTCTTCGATGTGAAGATCATGAGTTGACGTCTGAATTTAACTCAAGCCCAGCTGATGGCTCTAATCAATGAACGAGTTGCTGAGGCACTCGCAGTTGTCCCTGCAGGAGGTATAACCTGCCATTTCGACCCATCCTAGGATGTTTAGATCCTACTCTCACGAACCAACCCTCGTGCTTAATCTTGTCTTTTCTTTCTCGCGTGACAGGATAGCCTGCTCAGCCTCCCGTGTGTACGTTCAAGACCTTTATGGACTGTAGCCCTAGTACCTTCAGTGGTACAGAAGGAGCTGTAGGTCTCCTCCACTGGATTGAGAAGCTCGAATCTGTCTTCGAGATGTGTGAATGCCCTGAGGCTCGTAGGGTAAAGTTTGCTACTGGAACACTTGAAATTGCTGCGTTAACCTGGTGGAAAGCACAGGTCCAACTGCCAGGGCTGGCGGTTGCTAACGCCACCCCATGGAATGGTTTCAAAGAACTGATCAAAGAAGAGTACTGTAGTCGTGACGACATTCACAAGCTGGAGGTAGAGTTCTTCAACTTAAAGATGACGGGGTCAGAAATTGAAGCGTACACGAAAAGATCGAACGAGTTGGCTATCTTGTGTCCTACTATGGTAGACCCTCCCATCAAACGTATCGAACTGTACCTTAAGGGTTTGGTGCTAGAAATTCAAAGTCACGTGACCTCAGCTAATCTTGGCACCATTCATCAAATCATGAAGTTGGCTCATCGTCTCACTGATCAGGCGGTGGAGCAGAACAGGTTACCAAAGCGTATTAGTGCTACTACTTCTGATACTCCCAGCGACAACAAGCGTAAATGGGATGGAACTTCAAGCAAACGTTCAACTTCTGTTCAGTCCCAGTCTCAGCAGAGAAGGACTGACGACTACAAGAGCCCTAGTCAGCAATCACCTAGTAGCCAAAGTCAAGGTGGGTACAGGGGAATTCACCCCAAATGCAATCGCTGTAACCTACACCACAGCGGGCCATGCACCAGGAGTAACTGTCATCGGTGCAACAAGCCAGGCCACGCCGCAAAGGATTACAGAAGTTTACGCCCCGGGAATCAGAATCGTCAGCAACAACAAGCCCTACAGAATTAACGTCAGCAGCATCAGCAACAACAGGGCAACAACAAAGGGTGCTTTCAGTGTGGTGTTGAAGGCCACTTCAAGAGAGACTTCCCACAGCTAAACCGGAACCAGAACAACAACAACAATAATCAGGGGAATGGTAACAATGGGGGCAACAACGATGGCAATGGTGCCAGGGGGCGTGTATTCGTAATTGGCCAGGGTGAAGCGAGGAATGATCGCAATGTTGTGACGGGTAAGTTCCTACTGGACGACTTTTATGTTACTGTTTTATTTGATTCGGGTGCCGATACTAGCTACGTGTCCTTAAAAGTTAGTCAAATGCTTAAGCGTACCCCAACACTTTTGAACACCAAGCACACTGTAGAGCTAGCTAATGGTAAGAGTTTAGAGGCCACACACACGTAGTCAAGGGTTGTAATCTTGTTCTTGCTAATCAGACCTTCTATATCGACCTCATTCCTATCGTTCTGGGTAGTTTTGACGTTGTCATTGGGATGGATTGGTTATCCCAACACCAAGCAGAGATTCTTTGCAATGAGAAGATTGTCCGCATTCCTCGTTCAGGTGATGAACCTCTTATGATTCGTGGCGACAAGAGTGGTGCTGTCGTGAGCATCATCTCTTTCCTTAAGGCCCAGAAGTATTTGCGGAAGGGCCACACTGCTATTTTGGCTCTCGTTACTGATACCTCAATGAAGGAGAAGAAGATAGAAGATTTTCTGATTGTGCGCGACTTTCCTAAGGTATTTCCTGAGGAATTACCTGGTCTTCCGCCCCACCGTCAGGTTGAATTCCAAATTGAGCTAACACCTGGAGCAGCGCCCAGAGCTGTCTACGCAACTACAAGAGCTCTTGGATAAAGGTTTTATTCATCCTAGCTCTTCGCCCTGGGGAGCTCCAGTACTATTCGTGAAGAAGAAAGACGGTACCTTCAGAATGTGTAGTGACTATCGCGAACTCAACAAGGTGACTGTGAAGAATAGCTATCCTCTTCCACGCATTGATGACCTATTCGACCAGCTGCAGGGGTCGAGCTTCTATTCAAAGATTGATCTGAGATCGGGATACCACCAGTTGAGAGTCCGAGAAGAGGACGTCTCCAAAACAGCCTGTAAAACTCGCTATGGACACTATGAGTTTTTGGTCATGCCTTTTGGACTGACAAACGCACCTGTGGTCTTCATGGACCTTATGAACCGAGTGTGTAAACCATATCTGGATAAGTTCGTTATAGTTTTCATCGATGACATCCTGATCTATTCTAAGAGTCAGCAGGAACACGAGTAGCATCTACGACTTATTTTGGAACTCCTTCGAGCAGAGCAGTTGTATGCCAAGTTTTCGAAATGCGACTTCTGGCTTCGCGAAGTCCATTTCCTAGGCCATGTGGTAAACAAGGATGGGATTCATGTCGATCCATCCAAAGTCGACTCAATCAAGAACTGGCCTGCACCCCGTACACCAACATAAATCCGTCAATTCTTGGGTTTGGCGGGTTACTACAGAAGGTTTGTCAAGGATTTCTCCAAGATTGCGCAACCCCTCACTTCACTGACTCAGAAGGGTGTCACCTATCATTGGGGACATGCACAAGAGTCCGTCTTTCAGCACTTAAAGGATAGACTTTGTAGCGCACCTATCCTCTCATTGCGTGAAGGCACAGATGATTTTGTGGTTTATTGCGACTCTTCCATTCAAGGACTTGGTTGCGTGTTGATGCAACATGACAAGGTCATTGCCTACGCCTTGCGCCAACTTAAAGTTCACGAAAGGAACTACACAACACACAATCTGGAGCTGGGAGCTGTTGTTTTCGCACTCAAGATATGGAGACAGTACCTGTACGGTACCAGGTGCACCATTTACACCGATCACAGGAGTCTCGAGAATATCTTCAAGCAAAAGGAGTTAAACATGCGACAACGTCGATGGGTCGAGCTCTTGAATGATTACGAATGCGCGATCAAGTACCATCCGGGTAAAGCCAATGTTGTGGCACCTGAGGAAAATATGCAACAATCTTGATTTCCTCACTTCACTCCTCAGTGCTTACTTGCCAAATTTCGGGATGAAATTTCTTTCAAGTTGGGGATGATGTGACAACCTGAACTTCCGAGGTTAGTTTGTGATCTTGATTCCGCGCTATTGCTCTTTCATGTTCTTTGCTATGTTAAACCGGTTAAACGAAAGCATATTTGAGTATGTCATTGAACCTTTTATTGCCGATAAGATCTCGGGACGGGCCGCGCACACTATGGGCCGCAAACACGCTCTAGAAACTTGTGACCTAATCCGGCCCACACTAATGATCCGGCCCACATGACTTGGCCACTCATGCACCAGTAGCAAACATATGACCGGTCCATTGTGTTGAGTGTATGTGTTATTTTATTTGGCCCACTTGTGTATTAGTAAACAATTATGTGATCGGCCCACTTGTGAGTTGTTTGGTACTATAACTAAAAATACGTATATCCCACAAATTACAACACAAGAAAGCATCACATAATAAAACCCTACCCTCTCAACATATTGCGACGGCAGAACCTACCCCCCATTCTGATCAAAATAGCACAGTGATTCGCCAAGATTCTGGTTAGTGATTCTCATCTATTGATTTCTTTTATGTATGTAATAGTGAATAAGTAGATAGTATGGATCTTGATGTAACAGTAGTCAAAGGCCCATGTGGTCGATAAATTTGATAACAATAGAATTGAAATAGGTGGTTGATAATTTTGATAACCAAGTGGCGGCCCTTGTGGATTGTAACTTTGATCAAATCAATACCATGTGAACATATTAATTGTGTTGTCAGGGAAGTCATGGACATCAATATTATATGAGTTGAATGATGTGTTTGAGTCTAGGGATAAGTGTTTTGTTTGTATGTAGAATGTGTTATGTGCTGGCAAGTTAGAGGGTGTACCATGATGATTAATGAAAGGAATACACTGATTTGGGATGTGATTCTCTATTAGATAGGTTGGGTTGCATGAATAAAATCAATAAGTTAGGGCTGCTCATTCACGAATTATTAGTAACTAGGACATATGATTGATGTTTCTTAATCAATGCATGAAAGAAACTATTTACTGATTAATGAAAGTTGCCGGATAATATCATACGCTTCAGGATTTAATGATTATGCCATGTACTAATCTCAATCAACAGTGGGTTAAGAATACCGGAGATATGTGTAGCAATGACTAGTGGGCCGATGTTATTTTATGTGTATGGGTCTAGTAACTAGTTAACAGGAATGACAAATACATGCTTGTGTAGTGGGCCAAGTATCGACACAGTTGTTGGGCCGATGACTAGTGGACTGCATGGTCAAGGCTAGTTAGGCCGAGTAACACATAGTGTGTATATAGATTGTTAATGATTCATGTTCTAGGTAAGCAAGTCAATACATTATGCATGTATAGATTAGTAATCTGTGATAAATGGTATGGCATTATATCGGTGCTACTCGTAGAATATGGTGTGTTTGATGTGTATAATGACTCATGTGCTAGATTGACAACATTTAAATACGTAGTGGTAACACACGACTTCTAGCTGCTATGTGTTATATGATTGTGAAAGTGATCAAACTTGGATAACGAGCCTAATGTTAAACGGAATTATAATATAGGGCGTGGTCGGCTTGATTAGTTAAAACGAGAGAAACAATCTAACCGAGCAAAACCAAGGTGAGTTCACTACATTCGAGCATGCGTCCCAGTGGTTGGGGACAGTCAGTGGGTATTCCGTGGAGGGATAAGTGTTTCGGGTAAAAACGGGTATATTGGTTAATATTCTCACCTATCATTCTTGTAAGTCCCTTATATTGTTACCTGGAGGGTAACGGGTATTAGTTGGTAGCGCTACTTAGGTTTGGCACCCTCACACCGCTCCTAGAGAGGACGTATGTGAACTAATGACCCAGTCGGGCCCAGTACTGGATAGGAATACGTGGGAAAGGGCAGTCATGTACTTCAGCAGTCGTCTTGTTCGGAATTGAGATATTAACAATATTACTTGCATTTGTCAGTGAACTGTTTTACATACAATGGGTAACAAACGTTTTCTAAAACTGTGAACTCGCCAGCTTTGTCTGATACACTTGTTGCATGCTCGCAGGTCGTTAGGTATCTTGGATTTGTAAACTTGTTGTCTGGAGGAGCAGGAGTGGTCATGGGTCGCCTAAAGGGACTCATGTGATTATTTGTTTACTACTACACATTGGTTTTTTTGAATAATTTAACTATGGATTATTAGTTGCTTCCGCTGAACATATTGGTTTTCGTATAAACTTGTGATGGTATTTTATGAATGATTCGAAAACTTTATTTGAAACTGTGTGGGTTCAATGTAATTAGTGGCTCATTGTCAGTACGTCACACGCCTATCAGGGACACTCCCTAGGTGGTATTTTTGGGGGTGTGACAGTTTGGTATCAGAGCCACTGGTTATAGTGAACTTGGTTTTAAAAGTGTTTTTATAAAACCAGACTATAACCGAACGGTTCTAAATACGTGAAGACGACCATGACACTCAGCTCCAGATTGCAAGGTTCGTCCTTCTCACTTGTTGCATACATTACATGGCTAGTACCCATTTGTTTATGACGTAGCATACGGACACACATTTGTCACCATAGTATGGTTACATGAATTGCTTGCTTATATTATGATGCATTGGTAGTATGTCATAGTCTTGGGATTTTTGTTATATTATCGTTTTGATAACCTCTATTTGGCATTCGAGTTTGGGGAACCATTTGACTTGAGTTAGGAGGAACTGAGATGAGCATGCAAACCACAATATTATTGTGGGTGCACACATAATAATAATGTGGGGTGCATGTGAGTCCCAGTGAGGCTTAACAAGTAAAAAAAAGGGGTTTCGTTCCATTATTTGATTGTTGTGAAACACAACAGTCTATAGGAGTCAGCAGTGATTGTCTCTTACTTGAAGTGATCTTTTCACTTCCCTCTGAAACCTTTCGAATCTCGATGCTATCGAGAATTACCTGAACACCCATCTGAATGCCTAGCAAACTGTGTAGAATGCTAGGTGCTTGTACGAACGTCCCTGAGTGGATGTTGCAGCATCAATGATTAGTCTATACCCCCCACTCCTCTTTGTTGTTGGAACTCTATGTGTTGACGTCTTAGACTCCGAAGTGCGATCACTTCTACTACACTCCCGCCCATGTATTACTCAATCAATTTGCTAGATCGATGGACAAGAGGATAAGTGTAGTACTTTACCGACTTCAGTATTTGGACGACCCTGATTACCAACAACGAATATCAACAATTTGACGCCAATCGGATCTTTAACCCTAGTCAGCGACTTATGGAGTTAACTCTTACAAATCAATCTGGACATAAGCGATGACAACAGATTATAGTGTGGGATGTGTGACTACCAGCACGATGAGTAGCGCTTTAGGACGTGGCACGGAATGTGAATAGATGGACCCTGTTGGTGAAAGATTGTAGGGCTCCGTTTCAAGAAACGACATTAAAGGCAACAGTCACGGCGACATCAAAGTAACCATAATCGTGGCCTACCGTATGGAAACAAAGGTGACTTCGACAAGGATTGACTGGTACTAAGTCAAATGTCAACAACCAAGGGAACGATGACAGTATTGGGAATCCACGTGACCGTAACAACACTGGTAGTGGTGCTTGTGGAAGGGCATATAGGATTGGTGTGAGCGACGCCAGGCATAGCAGCAACATGGTAGCTAGTATGAGTAGCTAATCGCTTCGTCTCAGTTATGTTTAACCCTGACGCTTCTTGAAGTCGAACCTGTTGTGGAATTGACTGAGGGCAAGACAATCGAAACCGCATAGGTTTGTTGGGATGCAAACTCGACCTTGTGGGACAAGTATTCAACATCGACCTTCCTTCTACTACCCCTGATGGTTACAATGCAGTAGTTAGTGTGGATTGGTTATTCAGAAATCGCGCAGATATTCCTTGTGAGGATAAAATTTTGTGTGGAGGATTGTTATTTGTTCTAAAGCAACAGAGTGGTGCAAAGGTTAGCGCCATTTCAACTATGAAGGCCCAGAAGTGTCTACGGAGGGATCACCCCGCTACATTAGCAACCGTTACTGATGTTGAGGCTAAGGAAAAGAGGATCGAGGATCCACCAATTGTTCGTGATTCCCCTCAGTGTGCTACCCGAGGAGCTTTCAGACTTACTTCCACCAATGTTAGGCAGAATCTCAGTTTGACCTCACGACAGGGGCAGCGCTGATTACCCGTGCTACATTTCGTCTTGCACCAGGAGGGTTGCAAGGACTATCTACAGGAACTGTTGGACAGGAGTTTTGTTGGACATAGTTTTTGTTCGCTTTGGGGAGCCCCAGCTATATTCGGGAAGATAAAGCCTTTTCGTATATGTACTGATTATCCAGAACTCAGCAAGGTGACAATCAAGAACTGTTTGCCTCGACCATGTATTGACGGAAGACCAAGAGGAGAATGTTCCTGAAACGGCATATCGGACGCAATACGGCCATTGCGACTTGGTACACCATGACCGTGGAGTTAATCAACACACCCGCAGCTTTATGGATCACATGACTCGACCGTGTTTATTGATGATGTTTTGAATCATTTCCAGGAGAAAGGAACATATTGGGCGGCATATGTATCCTATTTTAGAGCTCCTGAAGGAGGAGCCACTCCGCGCGAAATCTTGCTAAAAGGTAACTTCTGGAATCGAGAGGTACATTTTGGTCGTATAAACGACGAAGTGGGAATGCACGTGGATCTCTCTAAGATCCATTTTGTTAGAAACTGGTCGACACCAAAGATCCCTTCGAGGATACAACAATTTCTTGGTCTCACTAGATACTATCGCAGATTCATCACAGGATTTTCCAAGATCGCGCAGCTCTAACCTCTTTAGCACAGCAGGGTGCTGTGTATTCGTAGGAGACAAAATAGGAGGACTTCTTTTCAGTTTTTGAATTTCAACTCTGCAATGCACTGAGCATCGCTTCTATCCGAATCAGAGTCTCAGTTACACACCGACGCAACACACAGAAAGTCATGATCTACTCGGTGGATTTACAGGAAGATTTGCACGCGTCGCAACCTACGGTGGAAGCCATGGTCTTTGGATTTAAGCTGGAGGCATTACTTGGACGGTACCGAATGCACTGCTTAGACCGATCACAAGGGCCTCCCGTGTACCTTTGTTTCGGAAGAGCAAAATAGGTAATAGCATCGCTGGATGGAACCTTGAATGCTTACGACTGTGAAACCTGAACGAGCACGAGCTTTACAGCTCACTATCGACTCTAACTTACCTGATCAGACTCGCTCTGTCCAAACTGAAGAAATGAAGGAAGAGGATTTTCAAGTTAAACCCATGCAGGGCATGGAGAATCAACCTTTGGCAGGTCGGACGATATTCGTTACCTCATGGAACAAGTGTAGATTTCTTTATATACGGCAACTGTAGGGAATTATGTTGACCAAAGCACACCGGACTCGATATTCTGGTCATCTGGGTTTAATGAGAGATATTAGGATCTATAAACCTTGTACTGGTGGTCAGGCATGAAGGCCCACCTGGCAATGTGTGTGAATGATGTTTGACTTGTGGGAAAGTCAAGATGGAGTATCAGCAACCAGAAGCATCGAAACGGAGATAATAACACCTGGATGATCGTTGTTTGTCTTACGCAACCCGCGCACTTTATTGCAATCAGGGACACTGACGAGTCTTCACAGCTGTGAATATTCTTCTAAGAGAGGCGGTTTTGACACGAGGTGCCAACTCCTGTTACCCCTGGTTTTTAACTACATCCGATTTATGACAGGCAATACGCAACACCCTCGACTCATGTCTAGACATGAACATTGCTTATCACCGTTGGACAAATGGTCAGAACAAATGAACCATCCTGACACTCGAAGACATGCTGCGAGCATGTGCGTGATTGACTTTAGTAAGAATAAAAGGACATTTACCTTGGGTTGCGTTCCACCATAGCGGTCACCATTCTAGTATTCAGACAGCTCTGTTTGAGGCATTGCATGGACAGTAACGCTAATCTCCTTGTTGAATGAAGGTGGGTGACAACCTAATCGCAGGTCCAGGACTTGTATTCGAAACTCTTGGGAAGAATGTTTGGATCGGAAATCGTTTGGCGGACGCCAGTGGCCGTCAGGAAAGTTGATAAGCTTAGGAAACACTGGGAGCTCGCTCTAGGCGATCGTATCATGTTGAAAATCTCGCCATGGAAAGGGGTTGTACGCTTCGGGAAGCGTGGCAGCTTAATCCACGTTACGTTGGGCCATTTAAAATTCTGGAGCGGATCGGTAAAGTCGCTTACAAGCTTGAGTTGCCCACGGAGTTGGGTAATGTTAACGACGTCTTCCATGTCTCACAGTTGAAGAAGTGTTTGTCTGATGAAACACTGATTATGCCATTTCAAGAACTGAAGATCGACGACAAGTTACAGTTTATCGAAGAGTCTATCGAGATCATGGACCGAGAGGTCAAAGTGCGTAAACATAGCCGTATTCTGATTATTAGAGTTTGTTAGAACTCAAGGCGTGGACCGGAGTTCACGTGGGAGCGTGAGGACCAGATGAAGCTTAAATATCCTCAACTCTTCCCTGAAGACAAGTCTAAATCTGGTAAAGCCGGCAAATTTCGGGACGAAATTCCTCTTCAAGTTGGCGATGATGTGGAACCTGAGGAAAATCCGCAACAATCTTGATTTCCTCACTTCACTCCTCAGTGCTTACTTGCCAAATTTCGGGACGAAATTTCTTTCAAGTTGGGGATGATGTGACAACCCGAACTTCCGAGGTTAGTTTGTGATCTTGATTCCACGCTATTTCTCTTTCATGTTCTTTGCTATGTTAAACCGGTTAAACGAAAGCATATTTGAGTGTGTCATTGAACCTTTTATTGCCGATAAGATCTCGGGATGGGCCGCGCACACTATGGGCCGCAAACACGCTCTAGAAACTTGTGACCTGATCCGGCCCACACTAATGATCCGGCCCACATGACTTGGCCACTCATGCACCAGTAGCAAACATATGACCGGTCCATTGTGTTGAGTGTATGTGTTATTTTATTTGGCCCACTTGTGTATTAGTAAACAATTATGTGATCGGCCCACTTGTGAGTTGTTTGGTACTATAACTAAAAATACTTATATCCCACAAATTACAACACAAGAAAGCATCACATAATAAAACCCTACCCTCTCAACATATTGCGACGGCAGAACCTACCCCCCCTTCTGATCAAAATAGCACAGTGATTCGCCAAGATTCTGGTTAGTGATGCTCATCTATTGATTTCTTTTATGTATGTAATAGTGAATAAGTAGATAGTATGGATCTTGATGTAACAGTAGTCAAAGGCCCATCTGGTCGATAAATTTGATAACAATAGAATTGAAATAGGTGGTTGATAATTTTGATAACCAAGTGGCGGCCCATGTGGATTGTAACTTTGATCAAATCAATACCATGTGAACATATTAATTGTGTTGTCAGGGAAGTCATGGACATCAATATTATATGATTTGAATGATGTGTTTGATTCTAGGGATAAGTGTTTTGTTTGTATGTTGAATGTATTATGTGCTGGCAAGTTAGAGGGTGTACCATGATGATTAATGAAAGGAATACACTGATTTGGGATGTGATTCTTTATTAGATAGGTTGGGTTGCATGAATAAAATCAATAAGTTAGGGCTGCTCATTCACGAATTATTAGTAACTAGGACATATGATTGATGTTTCTTAATCAATGCATGAAAGAAACTATTTACTGATTAATGAAAGTTGCCGGATAATATCATACGCTTCAGGATTTAATGATTATGCCATGTACTAATCTCAATCAACAGTGGGTTAAGAATACCGGAGATATGTGTAGCAATGACTAGTGGGCCGATGTTATTTTATGTGTATGGGTCTAGTAACTAGTTAACAGGAATGACAAATACATGCTTGTGTAGTGGGCCAAGTATCGACACAGTTGTTGGGCCGATGACTAGTGGACTGCATGGTCAAGGCTAGCTGGGCCGAGTAACACATAGTGTGTATATAGATTGTTAATGATTCATGTTCTAGGTAAGCAAGTCAATACATGATGCATGTATAGATTAGTAATCTGTGATAAATGGTATGGCATTATATCGGTGCTACTCGTAGAATATGGTGTGTTTGATGTGTATAATGACTCATGTGCTAGATTGACAACATTTAAATACGTAGTGGTAACACACGACTTCTAGCTGCTATGTGTTATATGATTGTGAAAGTGATCATACTTGGATAACGAGCCTAATGTTAAACGGAATTATAATATAGGGCGTGGTCGGCTTGATTAGTTAAAACGAGAGAAACAATCTAACCGAGCAAAACCAAGGTGAGTTCACTACATTCGAGCATGCGTCCCAGTGGTTGGGGACAGTCAGTGGGTATTCCGTGGAGGGATAAGTGTTTCGGGTAAAAACGGGTATATTGGTTAATATTCTCACCTATCATTCTTGTAAGTCCCTTATATTGTTACCTGGAGGGTAACGAGTATTAGTTGGTAGCGCTACTTAGGTTTGGCACCCTCACACCGCTCCTAGAGAGGACGTATGTAAACTAATGACCCAGTCGGGGCCAGTACTGGATAGGAATACGTGGGAAAGGGCAGTCATGTACTTCAAGAGCCGTCTTGTTTGGAATTGAGATATTAACAATATTACTTGCATTTGTCAGTGAACTGTTTTACATACAATGGGTAACAAACGTTTTCTAAAACTGTGAACTCGCCAGCTTTGTCTGATACACTTGTTGCATGCTCGCAGGTTGTTAGGTATCTTGGATTTGTAAACTTGCTATCTAGAGAAGCAGGAGTGGTCATGGGTCGCCTAAAGGGACTCATGTGATTTTTTGTTTACTACTACACATTGGTTTTTTTTTAATAATTTAACTATGGATTATTATTTGCTTCCGCTGAACATATTGGTTTTCGTATAAACTAGTGATGGTATTTTATGAATGATTCGAGAACTTTATTTAAAACTGTGTGGGTTCAATGTAATTAGTGGCTCATTGTCAGTACGTCACACGCCTATCAGGGACACTCCCTAGGTGGTATTTTTGGGGGTGTGACAAATGTGGTGGCCGACGCCTTCAGTCGAAAGGAAACAAAACCTAAGCGAGTACGCGCGTTACAACTTACCATCCAATCTAGTCTTCCTACTCAGATACGGGATGCTTAGCAAGAAGCTTTGAAAGCAGAGAACATCAGGGCGGAGTCCCTGCGAGGATCGATGAAACGGTTAGAACAAAAGGAAGACGGCGCATACTACGTAACAGGGCGCATTTGGGTCCCACTTTATGGAAACTTACGCGAACTTGTGATGGATGAAGCACACAAGTCTTGTTACTCAGTACATCCTGGTTCAGATAAGATGTACCACGATCTCAAAACTATGTATTGGTGGCCTAGCATGAAAGCCCACATAGCAACCTACGTCAGTAAATGTTTGACTTGTGCGAGAGTCAAAGTCGAGTACCAGAAACCATCAGGCCAACTTCAACAACCAGAGATACCAAAATGGAAATGGGAGCAAATTTCCATGGATTTCGTTACTGGTCTGCCTAGATCACAACGCGGAAATGACACCATTTGGGTGATAGTGGATCAATTAACCAAGTCTGCACACTTTTTGCCTATCAAAGAAACAGATAAGTTCTCTACTTTAGCAGACGTTTACTTGAAGGAAGTGGTTTCGAGGCACGGGGTGCCAACCTCCATTATCTCTGATCGTGATGCGCGTTTTACTTCTGAACTGTGGCAAGCAATGCACAAGTCTTTTGGCTCTCGATTAGATATGAGCATAGCATATCACCCGCAAACGGATGGGCAATCTGAACGCACCATCCAAACCCTTGAAGGCATGCTTAGGGCGTGTGTAATCGATTTTGGCAATGGCTGGGAAAAGCATCTCCCGTTAGTGGAGTTCTCGTATAATAACAATTACCACACCAGTATCCAGGCCGCTCCGTTTGAGGCATTGTACGGACGTAAATGCCGATCACCTCTTTGTTGGGCAGAGGTTGGTGATAGCCAGATCACTGGCCCAGAACTTGTGGTAGACACAACAGAAAGGATTGCTCAAATACGACAACGAATGGCGGCAGCTCATGACCGTTAGAAAAGCTACGCTGATAAGCGCAGGAAACCACTCGAGTTCCAGGTTGGGGATCGAGTGCTACTCAAAGTCTCACCTTGGAAAGGTGTTGTTCGTTTTGGCAAACGAGGCAAACTCAACCCGCGATACGTTGGACCATTCGACATCATAGAGAAAATAGGCAAGGTGGCCTACAAACTAAACTTGCCAGCAGAACTCAGTGGAGTTCACAACGTTTTCCACGTGTCGAATCTGAAGAAGTGTCTGTCAGATGAGACCCTCATAGTTCCTTTGAAGGAGCTCACTATCGACGATCAGCTACGATTCGTTGAGGAACCAGTAGAGATTACTGACCGAGATGTTAAGGTTCTCAAGCATACCAAAATACCTCTTGTTCGAGTTCGTTGGAACTCCCGTCGTGGCCCAGAGTTCACCTGGGAACGCGAAGACCAAATGAAGCACAGGTATCCCCAGTTATTCGAGAAAAGCGAAACCACTACTGAGGCTGAAGCTACTGCGGAATTTCGGGATGAAATTCCAAACCAACGGGGGAAGCATGTGACACCCCTGGAAAACCATGCAACTTAACTAGCTTCCTCAGTGAGTACGTGCTAAATTTCGGGACGAAATTTCTTTCAACTTGGGGATAATGTGACAACTCGTATTTCAGAACCTATCCTTGTGTTTAATGTAATGTATGTGAACATAGTGTGATTATCTGATTTATTGATTTAATGGAATGTTAGTTATGTTATTTGATTATGTGTGTAATGTATATATAATGTCATCGCACAACACAACACAACCCAACCGCACAACACTTGGCCGATCGCACAAGCCTTTGGGCTTTGATTCCACACAACTCTCGGCCCACTCCCCAATCGAAACCCATGGGCAGCCCATGATGGGTTCGGCCACTCTCTTTTATAACCAACACAAAACCTTGTTGATGGTTGTTTCTCATTGTTGCAAATCACACATAACACACACCAAACCCTACTCCCTCTTCCTTCTCTCTCGAAGCCGACGGCAACAACATCCCATCTCTCTCGAAGCTTTATCGTTCGGATTAACCCTCGTTCCATTCTTTAACTGGTTAGTGTATTACTTTTGATAACATGCTACTTGATATTGTAATTGTTATAATCGTGAATGATGTGTGTGCTATAATAATCTTGCATGATGATCTAGGGTGCCTGTTAACATGACTCATTATGATGTTGAATGATAGGATCTAGTGTTCTTGATAATCGGCTCACATGTATGTTGAAAATGATCAATATAAGATTATCGGCTATTATGATTATATTCATGAAGTGTTGATGATGAATTGTGTTAGGGTTCATAAGGATTGATTGCTATAAACCATGATTTGATCGATTAATGTAAGGGAAAGAAACTGTTAGAATTAGTTCTGCAAAATAGGAAACTGTTATTCTAATCAAGCGAATTAAATGGATTTAGCATAATTGATTCGCATGATTTTAGGGAATAAAATGTAACTGATTGATAGTTGAATTGATCGAATAATGGAAACAACTAGCATAAATTCCGGATAACAAAAACTAATCGCACAAGCTCCTTAATCGTACAAGAGCTAAACGCACAAGCTTGCATGAACCACAGGAAACCTGTTTCGTGTAAGGGATTGATCGCACAAGATAGAGTATAATTAAACAAGGCACACAGTACAACTAGATTATGCATGATCGCACAAGATTTGTGGATCGCACAAGGCAGTGTCGATCGCACAAGTCTTGGGCCTTACACAGTGCTTGGATTTAATTTATGTTATTGGGCCTAATGGCCCAACCCAGTCACACAACTTAATTGGATCGCACAAGTCATTCGGATCACAAAAGTCATCCGGACCGCACAAGATCAACGTGTGTTTGTTTGGGCCGGTTATGGTGATCGCACAACCCATTGTGGATCTCACAAGTGGTGCTGATCTCACAATAGGTTGGGCCGGCTATTCATATTGGGCTTTTTCGTTAACTTGTCTGATATTACTCTACGTGTATGTCGTGTATACTATGTGTTCGTAACTTGCTATCTCTGTGTAAACATACGTGCACTACTTGAACCTAGACCTGACTTGTATGGTAACCATGTTAGGATGTGGTTGACCCCTAGCAGCTCGATTGACCTTTCGTTTACCTGCCGAGCTAACCTAAGGTGAGTTCACACTTTCTACAAGGCATGGGATTCCCAGGGGTTGGGAATGGGTTAAGGAATATGGATTCCTCGTCCTCCTTGGGTAGGAGAGTACGGGTTAAGGAATGTAATTCCTCGTCCTCTTGGACATTTTAAATTTCACTAGACCAAAATCTCTATCATGAAGTCCCTCCTTTTTATATCGACTTAATCGCTGGGCCAATGGCGAGCGGGTCATTAGTCAGATAGCGCTATTTAGGTCTGACAAGCCTCACACCGTGCCGCAGAGGACGGGCATGAACTAATGGATCTGGGCACGTCAATGATGATAGACATTGACGCTAAGGGCACATAAACATGACTAAAGTCAGTGGTCGATATGGTAACGAGTCTAGTAGTGTAAACATGGGGTAGCCCCCACGGCTGGATTGCCAGAGTAAACGGGATTAAACGAAACACGTTTTCAACTATGGGGTAGCCCCCACGGCAAGGGTGCCAGTTAAAGGAAACTATGTTTTTGGAATAACTTAAACAAACACCCAACTGTGAACTCGCTAAACTTTGTTGTTGACTCGCTACTACATGCTTTGCAGGTCACTAGGTTTAGCAGGAGCTTGCATGGGGAAGAGTCGTTGTGGAGCATGGACATTGAGTGTTCATGATGAACTTAAACACTATTAATTTATGATTTGGGTTTTGAACTGATTGCTTCCGCTGATAACTTAGACTTATTAAACTGTTTTTGGACACCAATTATATTGTGTGGTTGAACTTTTAATTACTTTACTATATTATTCAATATGATTGGTGGCTTGATCCTGGTCAGTCACGCCTCCATGCGGTGATACTCCGTGTCACACCCCCAAATTCCCACCTAGGGTATGTCCCAATTAGGAGTGCGACAATCCAACAACGAGCCACTAATTATATCACACGCATTCAATTAAAAGAAAAAGTACTTGATTGTAAATAAAACACTGTCTGTAAGTTTAAATGAAAATCAAAGTAGTCAGCGGAAGCAGAGTAAATAGTTGGAAGCCCAAAGTAATGTATCAGAAATCAATAAGGTAAACTCGTCCAGTAAGACCATGCCCACTCCAACTTCTCCAGACAGCAAGTCCCAATGCACAACAGCTAACGACCTACAAGCATGCAAACAAGTGTGTCAGACTACGCTGGTGAGTTCAAAGTTTTGTTACCGAGTTTAGTTACCCGTCTCATGTGTAAAACAGTTTAACAAGATGATTTGTTGATTTGATGTCTCGTTGTTTTGATGATTTGATGTTGTTATTACTCGATTACCGAAATGGCTACAAGATATGAATGCCCAACCCCAATGCCTCTATCAAGGCATTGGTCAAGTGGTCGAGGTAATTAGCTCAACTAATAACCTCGAGAAGATGTAAGGGGTCTTACGTGATACAAGATGTGATTGCCCAACCCTAATGCCTCTATTAAGGCATTGGTCATGTTTTAAGGAAATTAGTTCACGCCCGTCCTCCTCGGACGGTGTGAGGGTGCCAAACCTAATAGCGCTATCAACTAATAACCTCGTTGCCTTTCAGCAACTGCCGGTAGATGTAAGGGGTCTTACGAGATAGATACTGAGTACAATAACAAACATCCCATTAAATACGCATTCCTCCTCGGAACATTACCCGTTATCCCTCCCAGGGATGCATGCTTGAGAAAAGAGCAGTGAACTCACCTTTGGTTTGCTCGGTTAGATTAAATGCTCGTTAAACAGTTGATTAATCAAATCCTATCGTGGTTATCAAAAGCAGTCAGTTTCACGAATTCTCACAGTACACATCCATTACACGTATTGCAAAAACAAGGATCAACATGTAATATCACATATGACATACCAGCTTTCTATTCATGGTACAGTACAATACATAATGTACCATTCAGCATTCGGTCCATTATAGATTTCATATTTTACAACTTTCACTAACAACACTACATAATGTACCATTCAGCATTCGGTCCATTATAATGGCAGCCCACCATCATGTAAAGCCCACAAATAACACATATAATTACTCACACATATTCAGTTAACACAGACTTGTAGGCCACTATCATGTTTCACGAGAATTATAAGTTGTTTGCAATTAGAATTTTATCATTCTTTCAATGCTTCATGTGACCTTACTTACCTTCTGACATTAATCCACTTAATATGATACATCACATGGCCTCATTAATAAGATCTCTACAACAATTACAAGTTATGATAGGACACAATCATTACACCTAGTCTTGTAAACACCAAAGATACAAGGCACATGGCCGCTATTTTCTTAACATATCACATGGTGGCATTATTGATCCATATTCACTATTAAATTAACTAACATATAATTCATCATCATTTTAAGTTCCTATCTTGTGCACATTAAGAGGTCACAACAGTCCCCTTATCCGATTAATATGTAACAACCGTTTCACATTACTACCTTATCATGCCACATATTGAAACGACTAAAGCATATCAATTTATTCCACAAACATAACACCAAGCATAACATGTATTCGATAACAGCTCTTTTCATGCACATAATCCATTGAAGTTTTATTCGGTAATGCTCGCAACAACGTTCTAAAGCAGTCTAGTCATGTGATCTAAGAAACGATCAAGTCATGCAATCATGAATAACCTCGATATGGGTTTTATATACGTGATTGAGGACTATAACATCATTAACAATCGACACAGCCAAGTCGTATACTCAACACAACTTAACATCACAGTTCATGCATATCAACAAGTAACCCTAATCCGCTTATAGTTCTACTCATCACATTTTCAACATATAAGTAAACACACAGCATGAAACGAGTAGGTGAAGATTACTAACCGATAATCTAATCAACCAAGATACAGCCGAAACAGGAGAGGGGAGCCTTGTTACTGCCGTCGCTTGGGGTGAGAAGTAGGGTTTTTAAATAATTTTGTTGTTTTCCCCTTTACAATCTACGTATACATATCTATATATGAAAAAGAGATTGGGTCGGTTGCACATGAATTGGGCCGAGACCCCATGTTAACGGCAAACAGTGATTGGGCCAGACCTATATCGTGGTTTAGAAGTGGTTATATTCCTAGTATGTGTTTTCGGGTCTGGATTATAACGTGTGTTACGAGAGCAGCCCAATTCAAACGACTAAACAATACACTTAACGGGTCCGTAATTCAAGCATACAATCAGATACTCGTTTCATGAATTACAACTCACACGTACACAAACATTTAATAAGTTGAACGTAAATACACAGGTTAACGTTTGTGAGATTTATGCGGTGCTAACCTGAATATTCGGGTTGTCACATCATCCCCAACTTGAAAGAAATTTCGTCCCGAAATTTGACAAGCAAGCACAAAAGAGTGAAGTGATGATCAGGATTGTTGCGGATTTTGCTCAGGTGTGACACCATCCCCAACATGAAGAGGAATTTCGTCCCGAAATTCGCCAGTTTCTTCAGGTTTAGACTTGTCATCAGGAAAAAATTGAGGATATTTAAGCTTCATCTGATCCTCACGTTCCCACGTGAACTCCGGTCCACGTCTTGAGTTCCAACGAACTTTGACAATCGGAATACGACTATGTTTACGCACCTTGACCTCCTGGTCCATGATCTCTATAGACTCTTCGACAAACCGCAACTTGTCGTTAACCTTAGATTCTAAAAGGTATCACAAGCGTTTCACCAGACAAATTCTGCTTTAGATTCGAGACGTATATAGTATTATGTGTGTGGCCCAACTTGTCGGGTAACTCGAATTTGTAGGTCGCGTTACCGACTCTTTCCAGAATTCTAAATAACTCAATGTAATGTAAGTTAAGCTTGCCACGCTTCCCAAGCGTATCACACCCTCCCAGGGCGAGATTTTCAACACGATACGATCGCCTACAGCGAACTCCCAGTATTTCCTAAGCTTATCAGCTTTTCCGACAGACATGCATTGCCGCCAAACGATTTCAGATCTGGTCAATCTTTCTAGGGGTTTTGAGTACAGGTCCTACACCTGTGATTAGGTTGTCACCCTACTCTAATCCAACAAGGAGTTTAACGTCACTGCTCATGTCATGTCTCAAACAGAGCTGTCTGAATACTAGAATGGTGACTGCTACGGTAGACCCCAGCCAAAGATATGTGTCCTTCCAATTTCACTAAGTCAATCCTGCACATGCTCACAGCATGTCTTCGTGTGCCAGGATGGTTCGTTACTCTGTCCGGTTGTCCTTCAGTGATAAGCAATGCCCATGTCTAGACGTGAGCCAAGCGTGTTGTGTATTGCCGGTCATAAATCAGGTATAGCTCAAAATCAAAAGTAACAGGAGTTGGCACCTCGTGCCTAAAAGCCGCCTCTCTCAGAGGAACATTCACAGCTGTGAAGACTCGTCAGTCCCCTTGATTGTAAGAGAGTGTGCTGGTAGCGTGAGACAATCAACGATCACCCAGGTGATATTGGTTTCGTTTCGAGTTGTAGAATCCATGGCAGTCTGTTCTCATTTCCATATGTATGTTTCTAGTTGCTTATTCATTCCCTTGACTTTCCCACAAGTCAAACATCATTCACATATATAGCTAGGTGGGCTTTCATGCCCGATCACTAGTGTATCGAGGTCGGTGTGCTCTGCTCAACACGAGTTCCCTACAGTTACCGTATAACGAGACCCACATTCATTCCATGAGGTAGCGCATATCGTCTGACCTGCCAAAGGTTGCTTCTCCATGCCTCGCATGAGTTTAACTTGAAAATTCTCTTTCTTCAGCTCTCCATTTTTTAACAGAGCGAGTCTGATCAAGTAGGTTGGAGTCGATAGTGAGTTACAAAGCTAGTACACGTTCAGGTTTCCCAGTGTAATCATTTAAAGGTTCCATCCGGCGATGCCGTCGCATGATTAGCTCTTTCGAACAGGGGTACACCGGAGGCCCTTGTGATCGGTCTAAGTAACGCATTCGGTACCGTCCAAGTAATGCCTCCAAGTAAGTCCAAAGACCATGGTTTCCATCGCAGGTTGTGATTCATGCAACTCCTCTTGTAATTTCACTACGTAAGCCATCACTTCCTCGTGTTGCATCGGCGTGTAACTGGGACTCTGATTCAAACCATCATGGTATGCCACTAAATCACCCATACCCTCGGGTAATGACGATGCTCAGAGCATTGCAGAGTTAGGATTCGAAAGCTGAAAAGACGTCCTCCTGCTTTGTCTTTCACGAACACAGCACCCTGCTGTGCTAAAGAGATTTAAGCTGTGCAACCTTCGGAAATCTTGCGGTTAAGCTGCGATAGTATCTAGTGAGACCAAGAAATTCCTCTATCCTCGAAGGGATCTTTGATGTTGATCAGTTTCTAGCAAAATGGATCTTAGCGAGACCCACGTGTATTCCCACTTAGTTGTTTATATGACTAAAAATGTGTACTTCCCGAATCCTGAAGTGACACTTAGGTAGACTTCGCACGTAGATGCTCCTCCCCTAGAAGCTCTACGATAAATACAAGTGCCGTTCATGGTGCTCCTTTCTCCTGGAAATGATTCAAGACGTCCTTAGTAAACACGGTCGATTCATGTGACCCGTAAAGCTGCTTGATGTGTTGTTTATCCCAAATGGTCATAGAATAATTCTTCCTGTGTCTCCTGGAAATGGCCGCATTGCATTCAATATGCCGTCTTAGGAACATCCTCCCCTTGGACTTCCATCAAGTGACAGTCTGATATTAAGTCGGTTTCCGAATAGAAGCTCGATCATTGCAGCGGGTCAAGCAGGTTGTCGATGCGAGATAGAGGGTGACGGTCTATGATTGCCACCTTGGGGTAGTCTGTACACGTACGAAAGGACTTGTCCTTCGATTCCACAATAGAGCTTGGGCTCCCTAGAACAAGGAGCTAGATCGCTAAAACTCCCACCCGGTAGTTCCTGAAGTTGACTAGACAGTTCTTGCAACCCTCCTGGTGCAAGACGGTATGTAGTACGAGTGATCAAGGCTGCTTCTGGCGTGAGGTTAAACTGAGATTATGCCTAACAGTTATGGAAGTAAGCCCGAAAGTTCCTTGGGTAACAAACTGAGAGGGATCACAAACAATTTGTGGATTCTCGATCCTCTTTTCCCTCAGCCCTATCATCAGTAGCGGTTGCTAACACAGCGGAGTAATTCCTCCGTAGACACTTATGGGTCTTCATTGCTGAAATGGCGCTAACCCTTGCACCCCTCTAACGCTTTAGAACAAACAAGGGTCCTCCGCTAGGGAGAAGGATACGCAAAACTACCTTCCTACAAAATATATATCTACGCGATATCTGATTATCCAATCCACCCTAACTACTGCATCAAAACCGTCAAGGGTAGTAAAAGGAAAGTCGATGTCGAACACTTGTCCTACAAGGTCGAGTTTGCACCCCAACGAACATATGAGGTTTCTATTGCCTTGCCATCAGCCGTTTTCACAACAGGTTTCGTTTCAATGGGTAACAGGGTTAAACAGGACAGAGGCGAAGCGATTAATTACCCTTACAAGCTACCATGTTGCTATTATGCCTGGCGTCGCCTACGCCAATCCTAAATGCTCCCCCACGAGCATCACTACCCGTTTTGTTACTGTTGCGAGAATTTCCAGTACTATCGTCATTTCCTTGGTTGTTGTCGTCTTAGTTTAACAACGGCCAATCCATGTCATTGGCACCTCCATTTCCATACTGTTGGTTACGAGTACGAGTATCTTGTTGTTGCCATGACTGTTGCTTCCAATGTCGTTGCTTGAAACGGAGCCCTACAATCTTTCACCATTAAAGTCCATCTTTTCGCATTCTGTGCCACGTCCTAAGGCGCTACTCATTGTGCTGGCAGTTACACATTCCACGCTATGAACAATTGTCATCGCTTATGCCTCGATTAATTCGTAATAGTTGATTCCCATAAGTTGCTGACAAGGTTTAAGGATCCAGTTAAAGCCAATCTGTTGATGTTCGTTGCTGGTAACTAGAGTCGTTCAAATGCTGAAGGCAGTAAAGTACTACGTTTACCCTCTTGTCCATCGTTCTTGCAAGTTGACTGAGTAATACACGGTATGTTGCGAGAGTGTTGCAGAAGTGACTGCACCTCAGAATTTAAGACGTCAATACGTTAAGTTCCAGCAAACGGAGAAAAGTGAGAAAGGTATAGACCAATCATTGTTGTTGCAACATCCAACTCAGGGATGTCCGTACAGGCACCTAACATTCTACACAGTTCCCTAGGCGTTCAGATGGGTGTTCAGGTAATACTTGATAGCATCGAGATTCGAAAGGATTCAAAGAGGAGTGAAAAGATTGCGTTCAAGTAGGAGACAATCACTGCTACGACTCCTATAGACTGTTGTATTTCACACCGATTAAATAACGGAGCAGAACCCCTTTTTCACTTGTTAAGCCTCACTGGGACTCGCATGCACCCCACATTATTATTATGTGTGCACCCACAATAATATTGTGATTTGCATGCTCATCTCAGCTCCTCCTAACTCATGTCAAATGGTTCCTCAAACTCGAGTAGCAAACAAAGAGCATCACGAAATTTAAGTCATGAATGTTTAGGGAAATACCGCCCTATCAGTCACATAACACATACAAGTAATACATGAATTCATACTGTTGTGCTAAACGTGCAATCACATGCAATATCATAGGTAAGTGTTCACTAGTTACGCAGTACAATGAGTATACGAGAGACAAACCTTGCAATCTGGAGCCGAGTGTCATGGTCGATTTTCGAAGTTGTTCGGTTATAGTCTGGTTTTATAAAAACGTTTTTAAAACCAAGTTCTCTATAACCAGTGGCTCTGATACCAAACTGTCACACCCCCAAATTCCCACCTAGGGTATGTCCCAATTAGGAGTGCGACAATCCAACAACGAGCCACTAATTATATCAAACGCATTCAATTAAAAGATAAAGTACTTGATTGTAAATAAAACACTGTCTGTAAGTTTAAATGAAAACCAAAGTAGTCAGCGGAAGCAGAGTAAATATTTGGAAACCCAAAGTAATGTATCAGAAATCAATAAGGTAAACTCGTCCAGTAAGACCATGCCCACTCCAACTTCTCCAGACAGCAAGTCCCAATGCACAACAGCTAACGACCTACAAGCATGCAAACAAGTGTGTCAGACTACGCTGGTGAGTTCAAAGTTTTGTTACCGAGTTTAGTTACCAGTCTCATGTGTAAAACAGTTTAACAAGATGATTTGTTGATTTGATGTCTCGTTGTTTTGATGATTTGATGTTGTTATTACTCGATTACCGAAATGGCTACAAGATATGAATGCCCAACCCCAATGCCTCTATCAAGGCATTGGTCAAGTGGTCGAGGTAATTAGCTCAACTAATAACCTCGAGAAGATGTAAGGGGTCTTACGTGATACAAGATGTGATTGCCCAACCCCAATGCCTCTATTAAGGCATTGGTCATGTTTTAAGGAAATTAGTTCACGCCCGTCCTCCTCGGACGGTGTGAGGGTGCCAAACCTAATAGCGCTATCAACTAATAACCTCGTTGCCTTTCAGCAACTGCCGGTAGATGTAAGGGGTCTTACGAGATAGATACTGAGTACAATAACAAACATCCCATTAAATACGCATTCCTCCTCGGAACGTTACCCGTTATCCCTCCCAGGGATGCATGCTTGAGAAAAGAGCAGTGAACTCACCTTTGGTTTGCTCGGTTAGATTAAATGCTCGTTAAACAGTTGATTAATCAAATCCTATCGTGGTTATCAAAAGCAGTCAGTTTCACGAATTCTCACAGTACACATCCATTACACGTATTGCAAAAACAAGGATCAACATGTAATATCACATATGACATACCAGCTTTCTATTCATGGTACAGTACAATACATAATGTACCATTCAGCATTCGGTCCATTATAGATTTCATATTTTACAACTTTCACTAACAACACTACATAATGTACCATTCAGCATTCGGTCCATTATAATGGCAGCCCACCATCATGTAAAGCCCACAAATAACACATATAATTACTCACACATATTCAGTTAACACAGACTTGTAGGCCACTATCATGTTTCACGAGAATTATAAGTTGTTTGCAATTAGAATTTTATCATTCTTTCAATGCTTCATGTGACCTTACTTACCTTCTGACATTAATCCACTTAATATGATACATCACATGGCCTCATTAATAAGATCTCTACAACAATTACAAGTTATGATAGGACACAATCATTACACCTAGTCTTGTAAACACCAAAGATACAAGGAACATGGCCGCTATTTTCTTAACATATCACATGGTGGCATTATTGATCCATATTCACTATTAAATGAACCAACATATAATTCATCATCATTTTAAGTTCCTATCTTGTGCACATTAAGAGGTCACAACAGTCCCCTTATCCGATTAATATGTAACAACCGTTTCACATTACTACCTTATCATGCCACATATTGAAACGACTAAAGCATATCAATTTATTCCACAAACATAACACCAAGCATAACATGTATTCGATAACAGCTCTTTTCATGCACATAATCCATTGAAGTTTTATTCGGTAATGCTCAAAACAACGTTCTAAAGCAGTCTAGTCATGTGATCTAAGAAACGATCAAGTCATGCAATCATGAATAACCTCGATATGGGTTTTATATACGTGATTTAGGACTATAACATCATTAACAATCGAAACAGCCAAGTCGTATACTCAACACAACTTAACATCACAGTTCATGCATATCAACAAGTAACCCTAACCCGCTTATAGTTCTACTCATCACATTTTCAACATATAAGTAAACACACAGCATGAAACGAGTAGGTGAAGATTACTAACCGATAATCTAATCAACCAAGATACAGCCGAAACAGGAGAGGGGAGCCTTGTTACTGCCGTCGCTTGGGGTGAGAAGTAGGGTTTTTAAATAATTTTGTTGTTTTCCCCTTTACAATCTACGTATACATATCTATATATGAAAAAGAGATTGGGTCGGTTGCACATGAATTGGGCCGAGACCCCATGTTAACGGCAAACAGTGATTGGGCCGGACCTATATCGTGGTTTAGAAGTGGTTATATTCCTAGTATGTGTTTTCGGGTCTGGATTATAACGTGTGTTACGAGAGTAGCCCAATTCAAACGACTAAACAATACACTTAACGGGTCCGTAATTCAAGCATACAATCAGATACTCGTTTCATGAATTACAACTCACACATACACAAACATTGAATAAGTTGAACGTAAATACACAGGTTAACGTTTGTGAGATTTATGCGGTGCTAACCTGAATATTCGGGTTGTCACACTCCGCGTGTGGATTTTGGGGGTGTGACAGTGCCGACTAAAGCTAATTGAACTAGGCACACGAGTAGGTGTGATTTTTTTTCCTATGAAGCTAACTTGTGGTCCACAACTTAAAACAAATGATAATTTATCTATAATTTTTAAATAAATTCTTTATGCTTCATCAGTGCTTTGACTTAACAGTTGTTTACAGGAGCAGCAGTGCTTTGACTTAACAGTTGTTTACAGGATCAGCAGTTGTTGAAAAGAGCAATTCTTTATAGGAAGTATCTACCCACTTCCCATTCTCCCATATTATTTGTACCAATTTGGGATGTAGCCTTATAATTTTGATTAGGATATCAATTGGCGGTTTGTTATATAACATGGTTGCGTCTCAATTAATAAATTAATCTTTAGTTGTAAATCAACTAAAGTATTTTGTTTTAGATATAATGGATTGTGTTTTAACGAAAGTTATTTGTTTTATGGTATAACATTGTGTTTTTTCTTTTGTGTTATTTTTTCTTTTGTGTTTTTTTGTTAATATACTTGTGGTTTTATGTTCAAACGAATCAAACTTATTGAGTAAACTTTCGTTTTGGTCCCCACCTCTAACTCCATCCAAATTGTTTGTTTTTCCATTTTCCTTCCCGCAGGGAGCAAAATGGAAAAACCATAGCAAACTATTGGTTGAAAATTGCTATTTTTGAAGGTTTTGGGCAAAATCGTTAAAGTGGCCAAACCACAGGGAGCAAAACGAAAGTTTACTCAAACTTATTATATCAACTGTTGTATTTTTTTATATGTGACATGGGAGTGTAGTAGTTATTGGTAAATGAGTCTTTGCCGGGAAAACTTTTGTAAATGAAGAGAAGTATTATATGTTGACAAGAGGTATACCCCTGATCTATTTAAGTCCTATGATTCCTGTAACATGCTTTGGGATTGTAACACAAGTATTGCATAGAGTGCCGACTAAAGCTAATTGATCTAGGCACACGAGTAGGTGTGGTTTTTTTTTTCTATGAAGTTAACTTGTGGTCCACAACCTAAAACAAATGATAATTTATCTATAATTTTTAGATAAATTCTTTATGCTTCATCAGTGCTTTGACTTAATAGTTGTGTACAGGATTAGCAATGCTTTGACTTAACAGTTGTTTACAGGATCAGAAGTTGTTGAGAAGAGCAATTCTTTATGGGAAGTAACTACCCACTTCCCATTCTCCCATATTATTTGTACCAATTTGGGATGTAGCCTTATAATTTTGATTAGGATATCAATTGGCGGTTTGTTATATAAGTTAAATTAAACTGTTCTTTATTTCCTTCGAAATCATGTTCTCCTATAAAACTGGAAATATCAACTGTTCCATTATCTTGATATGTGACGTGTGTATATAGTAGTTGCTACAATACTTGAACGTGTGTTAAAAACCGTTGTAGAATAACTTATATAATAGGAACATGTTAGTATAAAACTATTTAGGTTTGTGAATTTGTAGCAGAATTTTTAGATTTATCCTTCAAATATTGAGCAAGTGATGGAGAAAAATGCATCTACAAGAAGTAATAATCCTGTTCATTTAGGTGATGACCGGCATCAGTCGTTTATCAATCCTTTAAATCGTCAAGAACAGGTAATTTAGTAATATCATCAATAAATAAAGTTTATTTGTAATATTTTAATATTATTGTTTTGTTGTTTTGTTATTTTTATTTTGTTTTGATTACAGGCCGACAGTGGTAGTGTAGAGATAATTTCTGTTGGGCCATTTAGTCCTTATAAATCTCATCTTTCCCGTGAGTTCAGTGAGGAGGTGAAATATATTGAAGTTGTAATTTTTTAAATCTTAGTAAAATTTGTTATGTGATAGTTTCTAGCTCATAATGAAACAAGTTATTTCTCTTACCCAGATACGAAGGATTGAGAGGCAGCGCAAACGATCTAGAGACTTGCTATATTGGAATTGGGATGATGTTGTTTCGATCAGCAGCTCTCACGAATAAATTGAGTTTATTGATATGACTGTTGATGCTGATGTAGATGAGCTTATCGGTCAGTCTGGTTTTGACCAATTTTCTGATTCTAAAGATGAAGTTGATGATACCGCTGATTCACTAGAAAGTTACTATCGGAAACTTAAAGTTCCAAAAGTTTCAATTCACCGTCGTTCTCGTGTTGTGAAACTTTGAATTTATCGTTTTATTTTATGTATAAAATGTTGGTGTATAATTTTCTCTGTGTTGTTTTTGTTGCAAGTATTGAACTATGTTTTGGTGTTTTTTGTATGTTTTTTTTTCTTTTCGTATGTAGTTAGTAATATATAGTATGATGAATGACAATTTATGTGTTGGTTTTTGTTCTAATTATTTTATCATGTTTTGGTGATATTGTTAGTTGTTGCTTTTTTTTTGGAGTTCTTAGTATGTTATATATAGAGTGATGAATGAGAATAAGTATGAAGTTTCAGGAAATTGTATTTTCTATATTTAAAGAAATATAACTTTATATATAAATGATTATGCTTTTTTTTATGCTTCTTATATATGGGTTCGGTTTATTAGGTGGTTTTTTTTGTAATAAAACTAAACATTCGTTTGAGTGGTATTCAGTATGGGGGTGAAAAGGTAATTTGATATTAGTGTTTTTAAATTATCTGTATAATAACCAAAAAGAGGGAAAAGGATGACATTCAGTTTTACCTGAAAGTTAGGGCTCGAAGTTATAGAATTTGCGATTGTGTTTGTTGTTTTATGTACCAATCTTAATCATTTGGAAATACTTTTACAATGGCGCCCACTCCAAACATTGACTTGCGATTTACAAGTAAGTTGTTCTCATGGTGGTGTTGACTGCTATTTTCATTGTGTTTTGATTTCTATAAGTCTATTGGTTAATTAGGTAAAAAAAACTCAAGAAATTACACTGAAGATGAAGTAGGTGATACCGTTAGAGCAAGTAAAAGACAAGAGGTTGACGTGGAATCTGCAAAGGAACATATTAGAGGAAATAGAAAGAAATCATTTTGTACAAGCAAACTTAAAAGATTCGTAGGAAGAGGAGGTAATTGTGTTTCATATATTTTTGGTATGATTTATTTATCATTTTTAGTGTTAAAGAGAAGTTGTGCAAGTATATTGTGTTTTTAGATTTGTGATTTTGTTTCGAATAATGTTTCTACAAGCCGGTTAGTTTTCGTATAAATATGATGTGTATGCAGACATCTATTTTTGTTGTATAAATTTGTGTTATATCCATTTTTGTTGATTAAAATTTAGTTATATCCAGTATGTTTTTTATATTAATTGTGTTTTTTTTATATAATGGAATCAAGTGTAGTTGTGGTTTCTAATTCTGATGAATAGATAATAATAAAGAACAGGTTGATATATATAACACAATGTTTAAATAGAAAGGCTATGATATATTATAAAGTCAGTGAGGTATTGTACGTTGTAGTCATTAGATAACGTCAATAGTAGGATTAAATAACGTCATACAATCAATTTTTTTGGTGTGTAATTCAATTTAAGCATGTTTATTGTAATTCAGGTATATGTTTAAACATCGCTATAGTGTAATTCAATTTAAACAGCTATAGTTACAATTATTAAATATTTGATAAACATCGTTGTGATTTTACATATTCATAGTGTATAAAACATTGGTTTATGAGAGATGTATTTAGTCATGTATAACCTCCATCCACTAATTTCATGTTTTCCGAAATTTTTGTGACCTTAGGCAGTTTTCAGTTTTTTATTCAAGTAAATATAACTTACCTGTCCAATTGAGTTTAAATCAAATCTGTATTATAAATACATGTTCAAAGTTGTTTCAAATTCACACATTAGAAGAGAAAAGTCTGTCTTTGAGGTTGAATCTGAGAAGGTATGACTTTATATTTTTTTTTCTCTAATCTTCATGTACTCTATTATTTTATTACTTCCAATTTTTATTTTGTGCTATTCGTATATTAAAAAGTTTTGTATTCATTTTGTAGATGTCAAGTGATGAATTTATCATAAAGTCTCCGTTGAAAAACGTGTATGACCTTTGGCAAATCATGAAGGTTTGTTTAAATTTTTATAATTCAAAAAGTACAAAAAAAAATTTGTTGAACTCAATTATTTTCGTATTTTTCAATTTATACAGCCTCAATTTGTTATCATAATTGGTACTATTAAGGCTATAGATAAGGATTTTGGTTGGCACTATGTGGAGTGTCCTAAATGTTTAATGGAGGCGGGTACAGATCTTGTAAACTGCGTGGGTTTGGAGTCACATTATTTTCATGTGTGCTTCAACCGTGATTGTGATGAAAGTGTTATATATCCAGTTCCAAGGTAATATGAGCTTTTTCTATCAATTTTAATATTTATATGTTTTATAAAATAATCGATTTGTATATATGTGTTTTTATATTTAACTTAACTACATTCAAAATAAAAGTTCAAGTGGAAGATAATACTGATGATGTTCCACTAATATTATTTTATCCTCTGGTTGATGAAATCATTGAAAAAGTTGTTCTCAAGTCGGCTGTTCAATTGCTTAAAGAAAACTCATCATCTGTATGTATAAATAATCTTTACTTCTCCTATATTTTTTTCTCATTGTATTTAAATATTTTTTTATATTAATTTTATCATAAAATATTCTGATTCATAGGATGTTGAAGAAGTAATGTTTCCTGTTGATTTAGACAAGTTGATTGGAAAGATGTTTGCTTTTAAAATTGAGATAACAACTTATAATCTGGCTAATTTTGATGAAATGTATCTTGTCACAAACATGACTGATGATGAGTCAATTATTAATGAGCTCAAAGAAAAGATGAAGATTACTGAGGTATTTTTTATTTCAATACATGATTCGTATTTATACATTTATATTTACATCATATTTAATTCTATTATTATTTTCTTAATTTTCACATTTGTTTGAGGGAAACGATAAAGAATTTATCAAAAAAAAAGTCACATTTCAAGTGTTAAGATCGATGATGCTAATACCAGTTGTGATACCAATGAAATCAACAAACGTAAATTGGTTGACGTCTATAAGTCTTCAACTCCAAGTAATTTCAAGGATTTGGAGAAAGTTAGCAAGAAATAAACTTATCTCATATCTCTATTAATTTAAATCAGTTGTTATGATTTTTAGGTTTTTTCCAATGGGTATTTTGGATATTTCAGTTTGTTTGATTAAAATTTAGTTATATGCAGTATGTTTTTTATATGAATTGTGTTTTTTTTTATATGATGGATTCAAGTGTAGTTGTGGTTTCTGATTCTGATGAATAGATAATAATAATAATAATAATAATAATAAAGAACATGTTAATAAATATAACTCAATGTTTAATTAGAAAGACTATGATATATAAAAAAGTCAGTGATGTATTGTATGTTGTAGTCATTAGATAATGTCAGTAGTAGGATTAAATAACGTTATACAATCAATATTTTTGATGTGTAATTCAATTTAAACAGCGTTAATGTAATTCAGGTATATGTTTAAACATCTCTATAGTGTTATTAAACTTAAACAACTTTAGTTAGACTAATTAAATATTTGATAAAAAACGATGTGATTTTACATATTCATTGTGTATAAAACATCGGTTTATGAGAGATGTATTTACTTGTATATAACCTCCATCCACTAATTTTATGATTTCCGAAAATTTTGTGACCTCAGCCAGTTTACAGTTTCTTATTCAAGTAAATATATCTTACCTGTCCAATTGAGTTTAAATTAAAACTTTATTATAAATACATATTCAAAGTTGTTTCAAATTCACACATTAGAAGAGAAAAGTCACTCTTTGAGGTTGAATTTTTTGAATATTTCAGTTTGTTTGATTAAAACATCGGTTTATGAGAGTTGTATTTAGTCATGTATAACCTCGATCCACTAATTTCATGATTTCTGAAAATTTTGTGACCTTAGCCAATTTACAGTTTTTATATAACTTACCTGTCCAATTGAGTTTAAAACCGTTTAAATATTTATCTATATAGAGGTGTGTTCTATTACATTTTCGTTGTAGTTGTTTGAAGAACATGAACGTAGATGTTTATAAGTTAGTGGCAAATGGTGCCAAACCGGAAGAAATCATTGGCTGCCCTGTTTGCAATGTCATATCCCTTAATGAACAACAATATAGGCATCATGTAATTTCAAGGAAGCGTACTACAAAGGTATAAGTGTTTGAAATATTAATCATTTTGTGTTTTTACTTTGTAATTTTGTTGTTTACTCATTCGAGTGTTAATCCAACTGTTACAAGATTTATCGTATTGTTGTGTGGATTTTCATTGTGCTCTATGTGACATATATTGTACAAGTGCAAATCAGCTTTATGCTCATTGTAAAGGAAAGAAACATGCAAAGATGTTCCGGCTTACTGTAGGAGATATGCAAGTTGAATCTCATTCTGCGTTTGATGCTTCTAATGGTAATAATGTTTTGGGTTACGATGGAGATTGTGACGAGGGTGATCAACAACTGATGTCTGCACATGATAATCAAGTCAGTGTAGACAGTAGTGATATCGAAGCTGGAGATGTAGATAATGTTTGTGATGTAGATGTCACTGATGGCTGTGATGTTGATGGCGGTTTTTCTGTTTGTCCCGGTCATGTGTGTTATGCGTGTGACATATATTGTTCTTCACCCAATAAGGTGCCGTTTTGTGTTGAATGTTATAAATATATATAACTAAACACGTTGAGGAGGTGATTAGTAGTTTTGTCGTTTTGTTATATTTCAACTTTTGTAATGTTTGTTCTTATTTGTTTTGTCATGTTTCAATCGATTGCTTTGGTGCCTTAAAAAAACCAGCACAATCTATTTATTGCCCAGATTTAATATATAAAGTACCACATAATCTGTGTAGTAAAAGTTTGCACAACAATGTTGGCATTACCCAAAATGATATATATTAGATGTTTTTTAAATCAAGCTACGAAGCATCATAATAAAATATAATGTCCTATGAACCTACAACCAAACATTTTTAAATCTCATAAAACATAGGGTACAATACATATAAGTCCTCTGAATGTACAACCAAACATTTTCTAAACTCATAAAACATAAAATAAATAATAATAAAAATAAAGATAATAATAAAATATAATGTCCTATGAACTTACAACCAAACATTTTTTAAACTCATAAAACATAAGGTACAATACATATATGCAACCCTAAACTATAGGTGCAACTAACCATTGCAAAAAGACACCCTATAAGCATAAAGTACAAACAATGATTCATAACATTGTTTTAAATTAATAATATATAAATGTTTTGTTTATTTAGAGCAACCTTGATTTGGTATTGATTTGTTTCGACCTAGCCAAAGTGGACAATATGATGGTGTGGTTATTTTGGGCTGTTACAGATGGTATTAGTGCTAGGGATTGGACTGGTGTGCCATCGAGGATGTTGGGACCTGTAAGGAGTGTGATTTGTTACATCCCACATTGGTTGTGAAGGGGAATGAAGGCTTCCTTGTAAGGGTCTTGATACCTTCAACATCGTGACGCGTTTTAAATCAGTGAGGAGATGTTGGAACGTCTTGGCTAAAGCGGATAGTATCATGGTGTGGTTAGCCTGGGATGTTACAGCTATACATTATATTGTTATCAAAACTTGTCACTTGTCTCTTTGTAATAGTTTCTTACAGTTTTTTTCAATTCCTTTGTATTATAAGTCCACCGTTATTAGTAAAATGTAAGTTATTTGATTGCGTGTGGTAATGGTATGTTATAGTCGGCATATGAGTGGTACAAATCTTTTTTTATTGTGTCATCTATTTGAATACACGAGTAAAAAACACAATAGTGTGTAAAATATATTAGCTTTTTACTTGTTTTTTTTCAAAAACTGGGAGGGTTTGATATTCTTTTTAATTCATATTTCGAGACTTGTATTAAATAGCAGTTCCTTTTGTATAGTGTTATATTTCTTTGCTTTTATTGTGTTTTTTTGTTAGGGTTTTTATATCACTTTATTTTGTATAGAAATTTATATTTTATTATTTTTTTTCAATACATATTTTTATTTATCTTGCGTTTTTTTTTATATTTTTTATCATTAGGTTTTTGTTGTTGTGTCTTATGTAAGTTTAATAATATCATATCAGGTCATATTCAATATATATATATATATATATATATATATATTTTTATGTATATGATTATTAATATTTTTATTTAAGAATATGTGTGATTGTTAAATTAATGACATCACATTTCCTTGGTAAAAGGATGACTAGCCATAATGTGTTTTGTCTGCAGAAGTTATAGAGTGTACTTGATTACATTGAGAAGTTCAATATGTCTCTTCTTAGCAAATAACTTTGAAAATCCCAATTGCTATATTCAAGGCACAGTTATATTCTATTTAGAATTTCCCACTAACCTATATTTACGTGATTTTTCGGTACCCATATCTAAGAAATACTTTCTCAGTTATATTCATTTGTATGTTTATTTTTTCCGATATAGTTGAATTCAATTTATCAGAAAGATCCCCCAATATAGCAAACTTGAGTGGTGACATCAAGGCACTATCTTATTTGTGGGTGAAAACTAGGGCTGGACTCCCGGAGTTAAGTTGGGAGAATTGGAGAGGATTCAAGTTCACGGACTTCACCTTGTAATTCTTTAGTTCTGTTTTGTTTTCGTTTCAGTTTCTTTTATGAACTGTATGTCTTGACCTTCTTGATTAAGACCTTTTTTATGAAAATCGTTGTCACACCCCCAAAATCCACGTGCGGAATACCACCGCTTGGAGGCGTGACTGACCAGGATCCAGCCACCAATTATACTGAGCATTGGTCAATAGAAGAAGTGTTCACCAACCACATTAGTTAGTAAACATCATTGTTCGAAGTTTTAAAAGTTTAAGTTCAAATAACAGTTTAAGTAAACAGCGGAAGCATAAACCAAACAGTTCCAAAACAAAGTTCATAGTTCAAGATTATTTAAAACCCAACACATGGGTTAGACGACCACTACACATTCCCAAGCTGCAAGCTCCTGAGTCACTGGGTACCTGCAAAGCATGCAGTAGGGTATCAACAAAAATGTTGGCGAGTTCACGAGTTGTCCAGTTTTTAATTACCAAAAACTTGTTTCACCAGTTAATTTATCCGTTTATACATGCGATGGGGAGCTACCCCATAAGTAAGCGACTAAACGGTTTTTCCAATACCGAATACTTACTTAACCGTACGTTTCCGCAGTGCCCCGTTTGTCAATGTTCTATCATCATTGACGGTTTACCAGAGTACATTAGTTCACTCCCGTTCCCAGTAACAAGGGTCGGTGTGAGGCTGGTTACACCTAAATAGCGCTATTAACTAATAACCCGTTCGCCAGGCCCCGGCGACTAATCGGTATTAAATGGTAGGGACTTAAGTGATAGAGTTTCGTTTAGTGTTGCTTGTTGCATTACCGTATAAACAATAATTAACTAAGAGTCCCATTTAAGGGGAAGAAAGTAGGTTTGTATCCCTTACGCGGGGATAGCGTTGTTTAAGTTTCCGTTTCCCAAAACCACCGGGAACGCATGCTTTAATAGTTGTGAACTCACCTTGGGTTGCTCGGTAGACAGTTTACTTGGTCAAGTATGCTGGTCACCACGTCCTAACAAGGTTACCAGTATAGGTCAGGCTCGGATACAAGTAATCACGTATATCCTACACGTATCTAACACATAGTATGCATACAGTTTTGAGTTATTGGGCCTGCTCTAATAATGGCACAGTCAAACAGTAACAATTAACACGTAGTCCGGTCAAACAGTAATCATGCATGAACAGTCCATACACTTTGGCCCAATAACGGAGACCAGTAGCCCACTCGAGACAAGGTGGTCTCGAGTCGAGACTGAGAGGTCTCAAGTCGCAACCAAGTGGTCTCAGGTTGTAGCGGGGTGGTCTCGAGTCATGCAAGTACGAGTCGCAACCTCAGATGTCTCGGGTTCAGTCTCGAGTCGAGATCATGAGATCTCGAGTCGAGACCTTGCCGATTTCGAGTCTTGAAGCTTATCTCAAGTTGTTACTTAGTGGTCTCGAGTCCAATCACTTCGGTCTCGAGTTAAGGTTCGATGGTCTCGAGTCGAGACCGAAGGTTTCGACTCCAACATTTGTTGTTTCTAGAATGTCTGCACAGTTTGTACTATCCAATAGAATTTCCATTTCATGATCCTATGTACTTATCCAATGAAATTGCACAAACATGTTTTATTGTCTAATCCTTAATCAGATGGATCAAGCAAAGCATCTTTCAAATGTTCATAGCATATTCAAATATTCATATTAACATTCAAACTTGTTCATCATTTTAGGGTTTTCATCCTTCACCATCATGTTCATCCTACATAATCATGCATTCTACGGACAAGAATCATAACACATAAACTAGATATCAAGATCATCTTGTAAACCATCATCAATCAAAACAATTGTTCTATAACCTCTATCATAAATCGGATGATCATAAACAATCCTAACTATCATTCTTTTATCATTCAAGCTTATCTTAGCAAGACATTATCATACAAGAGTTCACACATGTCATCCATCATTTAATCATTCAAAGCAAGTCACATCATTATACACAAAAACACCTAGTGAGCATCTAGAAACACTAATCGGTTGATATATACTCATAACTTATCATTTGTTTTAACCAAATAACTACAAGGTACTAACCGGCTAGATGTTGAGGGTATGAAGAATCAATGAACCAACTTCCGAGTGGTGATCTCGAGTTTGATCCGAGAGTCTCCTTGTTGTTGCCGATTGATCCGAGAGGAAGGAGGGGAGGGGTGATGCTTGATTGCTAGGGTTTAAGGTTTTCTAGAGAGAGGGGGGAGTGAGGATGAAGTGAGAGAGAGTGTAAAGGAGAGTGTGTGAGGGTTTTTGGCTTATGTTTAGAGGGTGGTGCACCCTAAGTGGGTTTCCGAGTGGGCTAAGGGAGGTGCGGCTCAAACGGTCCATGTGACAACTCGAGTTTCCAAGATTTCCATCTTCGCATTAATTGCACGATTAATTGTTTAAGTTGTTTGTTTACACGACTTGTTTGTTTCACAACTGTACACGCTTGTAATATATTAAATCGTATTGCGGTTGGTATGTTTTATATGGTGGGTGTTAAGTGTGATATATATATATATATAATGTGATAATGATAATAATAATGCATGAGTAAAAAGGGTTGCAATCAAACCATCGTCCATGTCCCTACAATATTCATAAACGTATTCATGTTTTTTTAGGATTAATTGCGACCCAAACCCCCTGACCCAAAACTCTTTACCTTCGGCCCACACCCACTCCCTTAACCGCCTTTCACAACACAATGTACGTATAAGGGGCATGCAATTGTATATCCTCACCCCAAAAAAACAAACCCTAACCTGCAAGTTATCCGTCTCTCTCCCCTCCCCCCCTCTCTCTCACGCTACGGTTGACGGAGATCGAGTTCCGGGATCACCACGCAATCGGTTAGTATAACTCACTCCGTAGTTTTAATTAAGTTTACGTTGTTTCGGTTTCGGTTCGATCCCGACTTTAGGCTTTGCAAGAAAGTAGACTTGTACGTGAAGCTGTTGTTAGTTTTATGTGCAACGGTTCGATCTAGCTTTAGTTTTATGCGCATCGTGACATAATAAAGTTGATTTTAGGTATATATATATGCGCATGTGAACTGTTTTCAAGTTTAGTTGTGAACGATGTATGTGTTAGACTTATTACCAAAACTGTGAAGTAACGGTTACGTTGTGTGTATATGGTTAAGCATGTTCCTAGACTGGTTGTTTATAAGTGCGGAACACGTGACTGATTCGGACCGAATACGTAGGAACCTTGTGAATTGATAAGTGTGAATATGAAACCGATCTTTCTTGTAGTTTTGTGTCGATCATAGCTGTGAAGATATGTATGGTATATATATGCTATATATGTATGTAAGGATTGGCATGAACGTGATTGTATGAACGAGTATCGTTACGATTAACTGGTACTTGATGATTTGATTATACATGAAAACGTAATCGTAGATTTCTGCACATGAATGATGATATATATATGTGGGTGGGTGACTGTGATGATGATGCCATGGGTGCAAGGGTTACTAAATAAAGAGTTGCATAGGAAATTATGTATATGGGTTTTGTGAATCATGATAGATTAACTGTTAGTGGGTAGAGTGACATGAAACCTTTCAAATTTGGATTTGTATAAGGGATCGAAGTTTGCATGGGTTACTGTTATAAATTGTATTGGTGAATGCAAGTTGGTATGGGTACAGGAGGGTGCGAAATTTGGGTAGTAAATATAGATGTAGTAAATCATGAATTAAATGTTAGTTGGTGTGGTGGTGTACAATGTGTTAATTACAAGTTATTAGTATGATGTGATTAGTATGATATCTATATAATATACATTACTTCTGTGTATTTTCTTGCTTGCGTACTAGTTACTAGATACGTGTAGGATTCTTGTTTCCGTGTGAGCGCACACTAACTTTTAAAAGGTAATCATGTTAGGACGTGATTGACTTATCTTGACTCCTAAACCAATTTAAGAGACCAACCGAGCAAACCAAGGTGAGTTCACACACTTTCTACAAGGCATGGGATTCCCAGGGGTTGGGAATGGATAAAGGATTTGAACTGCAACTGCGTGATCTCCTGGTTTGGAACACGTACACACCCTCTTTATTGAAGGGTGACAACATGTGATAAGGAATTAATCGGAACCTGCGTAATCTCCTGGTTTGGGGATTTCGTACACACCCTCTTTATTGAAGGGTGACAACACGGATACTAGACCAAAACTCTCTATCATGAAGTCCCTCCTTTTATATCGACTTAATCGCCGGGCCAATGGCGAGCGGGTCATTAGTTAGATAGCGCAATTTAGGTTTAACAAGCCTCACACCGTGCCGTAGAGGACGGGCGTGAACTAATGGATCTGGGCACTAGTCAATGATGATAGACATTGACGTCAGGGCACCAACTTACTTTAGTCAGTGGTCGATATGGTAAACAGGTCTAGTGGTTAACATGGGGAAGCCCCCACCAACTATTGATATGTTTGGGAAACAGGGTAAACTGATTAACTTACAACTTACAAATGAATTCCTGGTTTTTTTTAAACAACTTAACAATGAACACCAACCGTGAACTCGCTCAACTTTGTTGTTGATTTGTTGTTACATGCCTTGCAGGTCGTTAGGTATCTATGGAGCTTGCACGAGCAAGAGGAGTTGTTGTGGGACATGGACCGTTGTGTGCCATGTTAACATTTAAACTTATTGAACTTACGTTTTGGTTTTACCTTTATTGCTTCCGCTGTTTAACTTGAACTTGGTTAACTTGTTTTTTAACACCAATTATATTGCGTGGTTGGATTTTATTTTTTTACATTGTTCATTATGATTGGTGGCTTGATCCTGGTCAGTCACGCCTCCAAGCGGCGATACTCCGCATGTGGGTTTTGGGGGTGTGACAGATTGGTATCAGAGCCATTGGTTATAGTGAACTTGGTTTTAAAAAGGGGAAAAGCTTTTTGATAAAACCAGACTATAACCTATACAGTGCTCAACGATCCACAACGACGCTTCGCTCCACGTGCAAGACTCCACACTATAGGTGATATGATTTATGTTTATATTGCCTACTTGCTAGTTACATAGAACTTTGCTCGTGATATGCTTAGATAGACGTAACAACTATTGTTTGAAAACACTTGTGTGCTTACTCTCTTCTGTCATCGCACTTTCGCGAACCTCTCTCACCCATGTTTCCTTTGATGTGACAGTACACATTTGTTTATGACGAAACACACGAACACACACTCGTCACTATAGCAAGATGGCATGGATTGCTTGCTCACCTTATAATGCGTTGATAGTATGCCATAGTCCTTAAGTTTTTGTGATCTTATTACATTGACGACCTCCATTTGACATCTGAGTTTGAGTAACCATTTGACATGAGTTAGGAGGAACTGAGATGAACATGCAAATCGCAATATTATTGTGGGTGCACACATAATAATAATGTGGGGTGCATGCGAGTCCCAGTGAGCCTTGACAACTGGAAAAGGGGTTCCGTTCCGTTATTTGACCGATGTGAAACATAACAAACCTATAGGGGTCATAGCAGTGATTGTCCCCCTACTCGAATGTGAACTTTTCATTCATCTCTGGATCCTTTCGAATCTCGATGCTATCGAGTATTACCCGAACACCCATCTGAACACCTAGCGAACCGTGTAGAATGTTAGGTGCTTATACGAACGTCCCTGAGTAGGATGTCGTAGCATCGAATGATCGATCGATACCTTTCTTTTTTTTTCCTCTTCGTTTGTTGGAACTCATGTATTGAAGCCTCAGATTCTGAAGTGCGATCACTTCTGCAACACTCCCGCAACATACTGAGTATTACTCGAACCACTTGCAACATCGATGGACAGGAGGATGAGCGTAGCACTTTACCGACCTCAGTACTTTGACGACCCTGATTACCGGCAATGAGCACCAGCGAATTGGCTTCAAACGAATCCTTAACCCTTGTCAGCAACTCATGGAGTCAACTCTTATGAATCAATCGGGGCATAAGTGAGGACAACTGATGGTAGTGTGGTATGCGTAACTGCCAGCACACTGAGTAACGCTTTAGAACGCGGTTCAGGATGCAAAAAGATGGACTATGATGGTGAAGAATCGTAGGGCATGTTTCAAGCAACGACATCGGGGTCAGCAGACACAACGACAACAAGGTGCTCGTAACCCTAGCTTCCAGTAAGGAAATAAAGGTGTCCACATCACGGATTGGCGGTGGTTAAGATAAGAGGACAACGAATGGCGGCGTCTCATGACCGTCAGAAAAGCTACGCTGTTAAGCGCAAGAAACCACTCGAGTTCCAAGTTGGGGGATCGAGTACTATCTAAAGTCTCACCTTGGGAAGGTGTACTTCGTTTTGGTATACGAGACGAAACTCAAACCGCGATATATTAAACCGTTCGAAATCATCGAGAAAATAAGCAAGGTGACCTACAAACTGAACCTACCGAATAAATCAGTAGAATTCACAACGTATTCCATGTGTTGAATCTGAAGAAATGTCTGTCAGATGAAACCCCCACAGTTCCTTTTAAGGAGCTCACCACCGACGATCAGTTGCGATTTGTCGAAGAACTAGTGGAAACCTTGGACCGGGAGGTCAAGATCATCAATGCATCAGGATACCTCTTGTTCGAGTTCGTTGGAACTCCCGTCGTGGCCCAGAGTTTACCTGGTAACGAGAAGACCAAATGAAACTCAAGTATCCCCAGCTGTCCGGGAACAGTGCAACCACTACTGAGGCTGAAGCTACTACTGAATTTCGGGACGAAATTCCAAATCAACGGGGGGATGATGTGACACCCCAGGAAAACCAGTAAACTACACAACACAACTAGTTTCCTCAGTAACCGCGTGCTAAATTTCGGGACGAAATTTCTTTCAAGTAGGGGATAATGTGACAACTCGAGTTTCCAAGATTTCCATCTTCGCATTAATTGCACGATTAATTGTTTAAGTTGTTTGTTTACACGACTTGTTTGTTTCACAACTGTACACGCTTGTAATATATTAAATCGTATTGCGGTTGGTATGTTTTATATGGTGGGTGTTAAGTGTGATATATATATATATAATGTGATAATGATAATAATAATAATAATGCATGAATAAAAATGGTTGCAATCAAACCATCGTCCATGTCCCTACAATATTCATAAACGTATTCATGTTTTTTTTTAGGATTAATTGCGGCCCAAACCCCCTGACCCAAAACTCTTTACCTTCGGCCCACACCCACTCCCTTAACCGCCTTTCACAACACAATGTACGTATAAGGGGCATGCAATTGTATATCCTCACCCCAAAAAACAAACCCTAACCTGCAAGTTATCCGTCTCTCTCCCCCCCCCTCTCTCTCACGCTACGGTTGACGGAGATCGAGTTCCGGGATCACCACGCAATCGGTTAGTATAACTCACTCCGTAGTTTTAATTAAGTTTACGTTGTTTCGGTTTTGGTTCGATCCCGACTTTAGGCTTTGCAAGAAAGTAGACTTATACGTGAAGCTGTTGTTAGTTTTATGTGCAACGGTTCGATCTAGCTTTAGTTTTATGCGCATCGTGACATAATAAAGTTGATTTTAGGTATATATATATGCGCATGTGAACTGTTTTCAAGTTTAGTTGTGAACGATGTATGTGTTAGACTTATTACCAAAACTGTGAAGTAACGGTTACGTTGTGTGTATATGGTTAAGCATGTTCCTAGACTGGTTGTTTATAAGTGAGGAACACGTGACTGATTCGGACCGAATACGTAGGAACCTTGTGAATTGATAAGTGTGAATATGAAACCGATCTTTCTTGTAGTTTTGTGTCGATCATAGCTGTGAAGATATGTATGGTATATATATGCTATATATGTATGTAAGGATTGGCATGAACGTGATTGTATGAACGAGTATCGTTACGATTAACTGGTACTTGATGATTTGATTATACATGAAAACGTAATCGTAGATTTCTGCACATGAATGATGATATATATATGTGGGTGGGTGACTGTGATGATGATGCCATGGGTGCAAGGGTTACTAAATAAAGAGTTGCATAGGAAATTATGTATATGGGTTTTGTGAATCATGATAGATTAACTGTTAGTGGGTAGAGTGACATGAAACCTTTCAAATTTGGATTTGTATAAGGGATCGAAGTTTGCATGGGTTACTGTTATAAATTGTATTGGTGAATGCAAGTTAGTATGGGTACAAGAGGGTGCGAAATTTGGGTAGTAAATATAGATGTAGTAAATCATGAATTAAATGTTAGTTGGTGTGGTGGTGTACAATGTGTTAATTACAAGTTATTAGTATGATGTGATTAGTATGATATCTATATAATATACATTACTTCTGTGTATTTTCTTGCTTGCGTACTAGTTACTAGATACGTGTAGGATTCTTGTTTCCGTGTGAGCGCACACTAACTTTTAAAAGGTAATCATGTTAGGACGTGATTGACTTATCTTGACTCCTAAACCAATTTAAGAGACCAACCGAGCAAACCAATGTGAGTTCACACACTTTCTACAAGGCATGGGATTCCCAGGGGTTGGGAATGGGTAAAGGATTTGAACTGCAACTGCGTGATCTCCTGGTTTGGAACACGTACACACCCTCTTTATTGAAGGGTGACAACATGTGATAAGGAATTAATCGGAACCTGCGTAATCTCCTGGTTTGGGGATTTCGTACACACCCTCTTTATTGAAGGGTGACAACACGGATACTAGACCAAAACTCTCTATCATGAAGTCCCTCCTTTTATATCGACTTAATCGCCGGGCCAATGGCGAGCGGGTCATTAGTTAGATAGCGCAATTTAGGTTTGACAAGCCTCACACCGTGCCGCAGAGGACAGGCGTGAACTAATGGATCTGGGCCCTAGTCAATGATAATAGACATTGACGTCAGGGCACCAACTTACTTTAGTCAGTGGTCGATATGGTAAACAGGTCTAGTGGTTAACATGGGGAAGCCCCCACCAACTATTGATATGTTTGGGAAACAGGGTAAACTGATTAACTTACAACTTACAAATGAATTCCTGGTTTTTTTTAAACAACTTAACAATGAACACCAACCGTGAACTCGCTCAACTTTGTTGTTGATTTGTTGTTACATGCCTTGCAGGTCGTTAGGTATCTATGGAGCTTGCACGAGCAAGAGGAGTCGTTGTGGGACATGGACCGTTGTGTGCCATGTTAACATTTAAACTTATTGAACTTACGTTTTGGTTTTACCTTTATTGCTTCCGCTGTTTAACTTGAACTTGGTTAACTTGTTTTTGAACACCAATTATATTGCATGGTTGGATTTTATTTATTTACATTGTTCAATATGATTGGTGGCTTGATCCTGGTCAGTCACGCGTCCAAGCGGCGATACTCCGCATGTGGGTTTTGGGGGTGTGACAGATTGGTATCAGAGCCATTGGTTATAGTGAACTTGGTTTTAAAAAGGGGAAAAGCTTTTTGATAAAACCAGACTATAACCTGTACAGTGCTCAACGATCCACAACGACGCTTCGCTCCACGTGCAAGACTCCACACTATAGGTGATATGATTTATGTTTATATTGCCTACTTGCTAGTTACATAGAACTTTGCTCGTGATATGCTTAGATAGACGTAACAACTATTGTTTGAAAACACTTGTGTGCTTACTCTCTTCTGTCATCGCACTTTCGCGAACCTCTCTCACCCATGTTTCCTTTGATGTGACAGTACACATTTGTTTATGACGAAACACACGAACACACACTCGTCACTATAGCAAGATGGAATGGATTGCTTGCTCACCTTATAATGCGTTGATAGTATGCCATAGTCCTTAAGTTTTTGTGATCTTATTACATTGACGACCTCCATTTGACATCTGAGTTTGAGTAACCATTTGACATGAGTTAGGAGGAACTGAGATGAACATGCAAATCGCAATATTATTGTGGGTGCACACATAATAATAATGTGGGGTGCATGCGAGTCCCAGTGAGCCTTGACAAGTGGAAAAGGGGTTCCGTTCCGTTATTTGACCGATGTGAAACATAACAAACCTATAGGGGTCATAGCAGTGATTGTCCCCCTACTCGAATGTGAACTTTTCATTCATCTCTGGATCCTTTCGAATCTCGATGCTATCGAGTATTACCTGAACACCCATCTGAACACCTAGCGAACCGTGTAGAATGTTAGGTGCTTATACGAACGTCCCTGAGTAGGATGTCGTAGCGTCGAATGATCGATCGATACCTTTCTTTTTTTTTCCTCTTCGTTTGTTGGAACTCATGTATTGAAGCCTCAGATTCTGAAGTGCGATCACTTCTGCAACACTCCCGCAACATACTGAGTATTACTCGAACCACTTGCAACATCGATGGACAGGAGGATGAGCGTAGCACTTTACCGACCTCAGTACTTTGACGACCCTGATTACCGGCAATGAGCACCAGCGAATTGGCTTCAAACGAATCCTTAACCCTTGTCAGCAACTCATGGAGTCAACTCTTATGAATCAATCGGGGCATAAGTGAGGACAACTGATGGTAGTGTGGTATGCGTAACTGCCAGCACAGTGAGTAATGCTTTAGAACGCGGTTCAGGATGCAAAAAGATGGACTATGATGGTGAAGAATCGTAGGGCATGTTTCAAGCAATGACATCGGGGTCAGCAGACACAACGACAACAAGGTGCTCGTAACCCTAGCTTCCAGTAAGGAAATAAAGGTGTCCACATCACGGATTGGCGGTGGTTAAGATAAGAGGACAACGAATGGCGGCGTCTCATGACCGTCAGAAAAGCTACGCTGTTAAGCGCAAGAAACCACTCGAGTTCCAAGTTGGGGGATCGAGTACTATCTAAAGTCTCACCTTGGGAAGGTGTACTTCGTTTTGGTATATGAGACGAAACTCAAACCGCGATATGTTAAACCGTTCGAAATCATCGAGAAAATAAGCAAGGTGACCTACAAACTGAACCTACCGAATAAATCAGTAGAATTCACAACGTATTCCATGTGTTGAATCTGAAGAAATGTCTGTCAGATGAAACCCCCACAGTTCCTTTTAAGGAGCTCACCACCGACGATCAGTTGCGATTTGTCGAAGAACTAGTGGAAACCTTGGACCAGGAGGTCAAGATCATCAACGCATCAGGATACCTCTTGTTCGAGTTCGTTGGAACTCCCGTCGTGGCCCAGAGTTTACCTGGTAACGAGAAGACCAAATGAAACTCAAGTATCCCCAGCTGTCCGGGAACAGTGCAACCACTACTAAGGCTGAAGCTACTACTGAATTTCGGGACGAAATTCCAAATCAATGGGGGATGATGTGACACCCCAGGAAAACCAATAAACTACACAACACAACTAGTTTCCTCAGTAACCGCGTGCTAAATTTCGGGACGAAATTTCTTTCAAGTAGGGGATAATGTGACAACTCGAGTTTCCAAGATTTCCATCTTCGCATTAATTGCACGATTAATTGTTTAAGTTGTTTGTTTACACGACTTGTTTGTTTCACAACTGTACACGCTTGTAATATATTAAATCGTATTGCGGTTGGTATGTTTTATATGGTGGGTGTTAAGTGTGATATATATATATATATAATGTGATAATGATAATAATAATAATGCATGAGTAAAAAGGGTTGCAATCAAACCATCGTCCATGTCCCTACAATATTCATAAACGTATTCATGTTTTTTTTTAGGATTAATTGCGGCCCAAACCCCCTGACCCAAAACTCTTTACCTTCGGCCCACACCCACTCCCTTAACCGCCTTTCACAACACAATGTACGTATAAGGGGCATGCAATTGTATATCCTCACCCCAAAAAACAAACCCTAACCTGCAAGTTATCCGTCTCTCTCCCCTCCCCCCCTCTCTCTCACGCTACGGTTGACGGAGATCGAGTTCCGGGATCACCACGCAATCGGTTAGTATAACTCACTCCGTAGTTTTAATTAAGTTTACGTTGTTTCGGTTTCGGTTCGATCCTGACTTTAGGCTTTGCAAGAAAGTAGACTTATACGTGAAGCTGTTGTTAGTTTTATGTGCAACGGTTCGATCTAGCTTTAGTTTTATGCGCATCGTGACATAATAAAGTTGATTTTAGGTATATATATATGCGCATGTGAACTGTTTTCAAGTTTAGTTGTGAACGATGTATGTGTTAGACTTATTACCAAAACTGTGAAGTAACGGTTACGTTTTGTGTATATGGTTAAGCATGTTCCTAGACTGGTTGTTTATAAGTGAGGAACACGTGACTGATTCGGACCGAATACGTAGGAACCTTGTGAATTGATAAGTGTGAATATGAAACCGATCTTTCTTGTAGTTTTGTGTCGATCATAGCTGTGAAGATATGTATGGTATATATATGCTATATATGTATGTAAGGATTGGCATGAACGTGATTGTATGAACGAGTATCGTTACGATTAACTGGTACTTGATGATTTGATTATACATGAAAACGTAATCGTAGATTTCTGCACATGAATGATGATATATATATGTGGGTGGGTGACTGTGATGATGATGCCATGGGTGCAAGGGTTACTAAATAAAGAGTTGCATAGGAAATTATGTATATGGGTTTTGTGAATCATGATAGATTAACTGTTAGTGGGTAGAGGGACATGAAACCTTTCAAATTTGGATTTGTATAAGGGATCGAAGTTTGCATGGGTTACTGTTATAAATTGTATTGGTGAATGCAAGTTAGTATGGGTACAGGAGGGTGCGAAATTTGGGTAGTAAATATAGATGTAGTAAATCATGAATTAAATGTTAGTTGGTGTGGTGGTGTACAATGTGTTAATTACAAGTTATTAGTATGATGTGATTAGTATGATATCTATATAATATACATTACTTCTGTGTATTTTCTTGCTTGCGTACTAGTTACTAGATACGTGTAGGATTCTTGTTTCCGTGTGAGCGCACACTAACTTTTAAAAGGTAATCATGTTAGGACGTGATTGACTTATCTTGACTCCTAAACCAATTTAAGAGACCAACCGAGCAAACCAATGTGAGTTCACACACTTTCTACAAGGCATGGGATTCCCAGGGGTTGGGAATGGGTAAAGGATTTGAACTGCAACTGCGTGATCTCCTGGTTTGGAACACGTACACACCCTCTTTATTGAAGGGTGGCAACATGTGATAAGGAATTAATCGGAACCTGCGTAATCTCCTGGTTTGGGGATTTCGTACACACCCTCTTTATTGAAGGGTGACAACACGGATACTAGACCAAAACTCTCTATCATGAAGTCCCTCCTTTTATATCGACTTAATCGCCGGGCCAATGGCGAGCGGGTCATTAGTTAGATAGCGCAATTTAGGTTTGACAAGCCTCACACCGTGCCGCAGAGGACGGGCGTGAACTAATGGATCTGGGCACTAGTCAATGATGATAGACATTGACGTCAGGGCACCAACTTACTTTAGTCAGTGGTCGATATGGTAAACAGGTCTAGTGGTTAACATGGGGAAGCCCCCACCAACTATTGATATGTTTGGGAAACAGGGTAAACTGATTAACTTACAACTTATAAATGAATTCCTGGTTTTTTTTAAACAACTTAACAATGAACACCAACCGTGAACTCGCTCAACTTTGTTGTTGATTTGTTGTTACATGCCTTGCAGGTCGTTAGGTATCTATGGAGCTTGCAAGAGCAAGAGGAGTCGTTGTGGGACATGGACCGTTGTGTGCCATGTTAACATTTAAACTTATTGAACTTACGTTTTGGTTTTACCTTTATTGCTTCCGCTGTTTAACTTGAACTTGTTTAACTTGTTTTTGAACACCAATTATATTGCGTGGTTGGATTTTATTTATTTACATTGTTCAATATGATTGGTGGCTTGATCCTGGTCAGTCACGCCTCCAAGCGGCGATACTCCGCATGTGGGTTTTGGGGGTGTGACAGCCCAACTGTTTACTGTTTACTCGAGACCGAGTGGTCTCGAGTCGTCGTCTTGGTGGTCTCGGCTCACCAATACTCTTATTCATATATATATACACAACTTATACATTATACGTACACATTATCGACACATAGCACATCAAGATAAATCACAACTTTCATTTAATATTATGTACACGCCAATTTAATACAAGATGGTTGCTCGGGAAAACCCAGAGTCTCACATTATCCCCAAGTTTTTAGAACTTTCGTCCCGAAAGTTAGGGCAGTCACTGTCAAGCTAGTATAAGTGAGAACGTTTCGATGGGGTGTCACATCATCCCCCGTTAGTTTGGAATTTTGTCCCGAAATTCGGTTGTAGCTTCAGTGCTGGGAGTTTCATTTGGGAACAACTGGGGATACTTGCGCTTCATCTGGTCTTCCCGCTCCCAGGTAAACTCTGGGCCACGGCGCGAGTTCCAACGAACTCGTACGAGAGGTATCTGGCTACGTTTGAGGGTTTTGATCTCTCGATCCGTGATCTCAATCGGTTCCTCAGTAAAGTGTAGCTGTTCGTCAATAGTGAGTTCCTTGAAAGGAATGATGAGTGTTTCATCTGACAGACACTTATTCAGATTAGACACATGAAAGACGTTGTATACATCACTCAGTTCCTCAGGCAGATTCAATCTGTAAGCGACCTTACCGATCTTTTCGGTAATTTCGAATGGTCCGACATATCGTGGATTAAGCTTGCCCCGTTTTCCAAAACGAACCACACCCTTCCAGGGTGAGACTTTAAGTAGAGCCCGGTCACCAACCTGGAACTCTAGCGGTTTCCTATCCTTATCTGCGTAACTCTTTTGACGGTCACGAGCTGCCGCCATGCGTTATCTGATCTGGGCAATCCTTTCCGTAGTGTCTACCACAAGTTCTGGACCTGTGATCTGGCTGTCACCAACTTCCGCCCAGCAAAGAGGCGATCGGCATTTACGACCGTACAATGCCTCAAAGGGTGTTGCCTGAATGCTGGTGTGGTAGCTGTTGTTGTAGGAGAATTCCACTAACGGTAGGTGCTTTTCCCAACCCTTGCCAAAATCGATCACACATGCCCTAACCATGTCTTCCAGGGTTTGGATGGTGCGTTCAGATTGCCCATCCGTTTGTGGGTGATAAGCGGTGCTCATGTCTTAACGTGAGCCAAAGGATTTGTGCATAGCTTGCCACAACTTAGAAGTAAAACGCGCGTCTCGATCGGAAATAATAGAGGTCGGCACTCCGTGCCTCGAAACCACTTCCTTTAAGTATACCTCTGCTAAGGTAGAGAACTTGTCTGTTTCTTTAATAGCCAAAAAGTGTGCAGACTTAGTTAATCGGTCCACTATCACCCAAATGGTGTCATTTCCGCGTTGAGACCTAGGCATGCCAGTAACAAAATCAATGGAAATTTGCTCCCATTTCCATTGCGGGATTTCTGGTTGTTGGAGTAGGCCCGATGGTTTCTGATACTCAGCCTTGATTCTCGCACAAGTCAAACATTTTCTGACATAGGTTGCTATGTGGGCTTTCATGCTAGGCCACCAGTATGTAGTCTTTAAGTCGTGGTACATCTTATCCGAACCAGGATGTACTGAGTAACGGGACTTATGGGCTTCATCCATCACAAGATCGCGCAAATTCCCATAAAGTGGGACCCATATACACCCGTTTACGTAGTAAGCACCATCTTCTCTTTGTTCTAGCCGTTTCCTTGATCCTCGCAGGGACTCAGCCCTAACGTTCTCGACTTTCAATGCTTCGACCTGAGCGTTTCGGATTTGCTTAGGGAGGTTCGAGTGGATGGTGAGCTGTAAGGCACGAACACGCTTAGGTTTGGTTTCCTTCCTGCTGAGGGCATCTGCCACCACATTAGCCTTGCCTGGATGATATTTAATTGCACACTCGTAGTCATTTAAGAGTTCGACCCATCGGCGTTGTCGCATATTCAACTCCTTTTGTTCAATTATGTGCTGGAGACTCTTGTGATCGGTGTAAATCGTGCACTTGGTACCGTACAAGTAATGTCTCCAAATCTTGAGCGCGAAGACCACAACTCCGAATTCTAAGTCATGTGTCGTGTAGTTCCGTTCGTGGATCTTGAGTTGTCGCGAAGCGTAAGCAATAACCTTCTCGCGTTGCATCAACACGCAACCAAGTCCTTGAATTGAAGCATCGCAGTAAACAACAAAGTCGTCGGTACCTTCAGGTAAGGAAAGAATAGGAGCACTACAGAGGTTCTTCTTTAGTTCCTGAAAGGCAGATTCCTGAGCATCACTCCATTTGTAAGCAACACCCTTCTGAGTGAGGGTCGTAAGTGGTTGAGCGATCTTAGAAAACCCCTTGATAAATCTTCGATAGTATCCTGCCAATCCCAAGAATTGGCGAACTTCGGTTGGAGTCTTAGGTATAGGCCAATTCTTAATGGATTCGATCTTAGCGGAGTCGACATGAATCCCATCCTGATTGACTATGTGCCCAAGGAAATGGACTTCTCTAAGCCAGAAATCACATTTCAAGAATTTGGCGTACAGTTGCTCATTGCGAAGGAGTTCGAGAATAAGACGCAGGTGTTGTTCATGCTCCTCTTGACTCTTCGAGTAAATTAGGATGTCGTCAATAAACACAATTACGAACTTGTCGAGGTAGGGTTTACACACTCGGTTCATGAGATCCATGAAGATCGCAGGTGCGTTGGTCATTCCGAAAGGCATAACAAGGAATTCGTAGTGACCATAGCAGGTTCTGAAAGCAGTCTTAGAGATGTCCTCATCGCGGACTCTCAGCTGGTGATAGCCCGATCGCAGATCGATCTTGGAATAATACCTGACGGTGAGGAGGGAGTCCAGGTAGTTCTTCAGGAAATACCTCAGGGTAGTCGCGTACAACTGGAAAATCTTCAATCCTGTTTTCCTTTTTCTGCATATCGGCAACAAGTGCTAAGATAGCGGTGTGCCCCTTTCGTAAACACTTCTGGGCTTTTAAGAATGAAATGATGCCTGTGACTTCTCCGCTTTCGTCGCCTTGGAAGATAAGGGGTTTTCCAGGAGGACGGGGAATACGAACAGCTTTCTCTTGGCAGAGGATTTCAGCTCGATGCTTGGATAACCAATCCATACCAATGACGACGTTGAAGCTTCCGAGAATGATGGGGAAGAGATCGATACGGAAGGTTTGACCAGACAATTCTAGTTTGCAGTTACGAATAACGTGTGAGGCCTCGAGGTTTCTTCCATTAGCTATTTCAATGATGTGCTTAGAGCTTAACGGCGTAAGAGTGGACTTAAGCTTCTTACTAATACGTAGGGATACATAACTAGCATCTGCTCCAGAATCAAATAATATGGAAACACAACGATCATTAAGTAGGAACTTACCCGCCACCACGTTGGGGTCGTTCCTTGCTTCAGCAGCCCCAATCACGAATGCCCTTGCATTGCTTCTAGCTCCCTGGTTGTTGTCGTTGTTTCCCGCACCTCGATTATTGTTGTTGCGATTCTGGTTCAGCTGAGGGCAATCCTTTCGCATGTGCCCTATTGCCCCACATTTGTAGCATTCACGGTTGTTTCTTTGTTGCTGCTGTTGCTGTGGTTGATGCTGATTCTGCCTAGCTGGGAACTGACTCCGGCAGTCTTTGGCTTCATGCCCCATTTTGTTGCATCGCAGGCACTGACCTTTGCTACACGCCCCATTGTGGTGTCGATTACACTTGGTACACTTGGGGTGGTTTCCTCGATAGCCACCCTATTCTTGAGTGCCCTTGTTGCTTTCAATCTTCCTTTGTTGAACTGAGGCCTGAGCGGGGTTAGCATCCTTACCCTGATTTCCATCCCACTTTCGTTTGTTATCGCCAGAGGTTCCAACAGTAGCATTTATCCTCTTGGGCAACTTGCCCTCCTCCACAGCCTGATCAGTGAGTTTGTGAGCAAGGCGAACCACTGGCTGAATGGTATGGAGGTTGGCTGAGGTCACATGGCTTCGGATCTCTGGGGCCAAACCTTTGATGTACAATTCGACCCTTCGATACATAGGTCGGGACATGTTTGGGCAAAGTGCAGCATAGTCGTTGGACTGCTTGGTGTAGGTCTCAATCTCTGATCCAACCATCTTAAGCTCATAGTATTCGTTTTCGAGTTTGTGAATGTCATCCCTGTGACAGTATTCTTCCTTGATCATGTCCTTGAAATCTTCCCACGCAGTAGCATTTGCAGTTTCCAAACCAAGCATCTGAATCTGTGCCTTCCACCATGAAAGCGCGTTTCCTTCAAGCGTACCAGTCGCAAACTTTACCCAGTTAGCAGGGGGACGCTCGCAGACAACAATGACAGCTTCGGCCTTTTCAATCCAGTGCAGAAGGCCGATGGCACCCTCAGTGCCGTTGAAGAGGAGAGGCTTGCAATCCATGAAGGTTTTGAAAGTACAAACACGTGGTTGCGCAGGCGCTTGCTGTCCTGTTGTGAGAAGCGAACGAATAGGCATAGAGGTGAAAAGACGATGCAGGGGTAGGATCTAAACATCCTAAAGTAACGAGTTTACCTCCAGGGTGAGCTGCGAAAGCTGCAGCCATCGTGTTGAGCAAGTTAGTGAACTGAGCCTGGGTCATGTTAACGTTTCCTCTTCCGCGTCCACTCATTGTCTTCATAGCCAGAAAACACAGTATGAGTGTGATGTCGTAACGTAGCGAGAAGGAGGTACAAGAGGGATACGTATCAATCTAATTAGGCACACTAGTATGTATAGTAGAGCAATCAACGTGAAGTAAATAAGCAAGTAAACACAAGTCCGAGCTATGAGGTCTAATATGTTTAGTCTTGCCCTTGGAGTGTAGTGTCGTCATGAGTCACGGGTTATAGTCTGGTTTTTCTCAAAAAGATTTTCTTTTTAAAACCAAGTTCACAATAACCAATGGCTCTGATACCAATCTGTCACACCTCCAAAATCCACGTGAGGAATACCACCACTTGGAGGCGTGACTGACCAGGATCCAGCCACCAGTTATACTGAGCATTGGTCAATAGAAGAAGTGTTCACCAACCACATTAGTTAGTAAACATCATAGTTCGAAGTTTTAAAAGTTTAAGTTCAAATAACAGTTTAAGTAAACAGCGGAAGCCTAAACCAAACAGTTTCAAAACAAAGTTCATAGTTCAAGATTATTTAAAACCCAACACAGGGGTTAGACGACCACTACACATTTCCATGCTGCAAGCTCCTGAGTCACTGGGTACCTGCAAAGCATGCAGTAGGGTATCAACAAAAATGTTGGCGAGTTCACGAGTTGTCCAGTTTTTAATTACCAAAAACTTGTTTCACCAGTTAATTTATCCGTTTATACATGCGATGGGGAGCTACCCCATAAGTTAGCGACTAAACAGTTTTTCCAATACCGAATATTTACTTAACCGTATGTTTCCGCAGTGCCCCATTTGTCAATGTTCTATCATCATTGACGGTTTGCCAGAGTACATTAGTTCACTCCCGTTCCCAGTAACAAGGGTCGGTGTGAGGCTGGTTACACCTAAATAGCGCTATTAACTAATAACCCGTTCGCCAGGCCCCGGCGACTAATCGGTATTAAATGGTAGGGACTTAAGTGATAGAGTTTCGTTTAGTGTTGCTTGTTGCATTACCGTATAAACAATAATTAACTAAGAGTCCCATTTAAGGGGAAGAAAGTAGGTTTGTATCCCTTACGCGGGGATAGCGTTGTTTAAGTTTCCGTTTCCCAAAACCACCGGGAATGCATGCTTTAATAGTTGTGAACTCACCTTGGGTTGCTCGGTAGACAGTTTACTTGGTCAAGTATGCTGGTCACCACATCCTAACATGGTTACCAGTATAGGTCAGGCTCGGATACAAGTAATCACGTAAATCCTACACGTATCTAACACATAGTATGCATACAGTTTTGAGTTATTGGGCCTGCTCTAATAATGGCACAGTCAAACAGTAACAATTAACACGTAGTCCGGTCAAACAGTAATCATGCATGAACAGTCCATACACTTTGGCCCAATAACGGAGACCAGTAGCCCACTCGAGACAAGGTGGTCTCGAGTCGAGACCGAGAGGTCTCGAGTCGCAACCAAGTGGTCTCGGGTTGTAGCGGGGTGGTCTCGAGTCATGCAAGTACGAGTCGCAACCTCAGATGTCTCGGGTTCAGTCTCGAGTCGAGATCATGAGATCTCGAGTCGAGACCTTGCCGATTTCGAGCCTTGAAGCTTATCTCAAGTTGTTACTTGGTGGTCTCGAGTCCAATCACTTCGGTCTCGAGTTAAGGTTCGATGGCCTCGAGTCGAGACCGAAGGTTTCGACTCCAACATTTGTTGTTTCTAGAATGTCTGCACAGTTTGTACTATCCAATAGAATTTCCATTTCATGATCCTATGTACTTATCCAATGAAATTGCACAAACCTGTTTTATTGTCTAATCCTTAATCAGATGGATCAAGCAAAGCATCTTTCAAATGTTCATAGCATATTCAAATATTCAAATTAACATTCAAACTTGTTCATCATTTTAGGGTTTTCATCCTTCACCATCATGTTCATCCTACATAATCTTGCATTCTACGGACAAGAATCATAACACATAAACAAGATATCAAGATCATCTTGTAAACCATCATCAATCAAAACATTTGTTCTATAACCTCTATCATAAATCGGATGATCATAAACAATCCTAACTATCATTCTTTTATCATTCAAGCTTATCTTAGCAAGACATTATCATACAAGAGTTCACACATGTCATCCATCATTTAATCATTCAAAGCAAGTCACATCATTATACACAAAAACACCTAGTGAGCATCTAGAAACACTAATCGGTTGATATATACTCGTAACTTATCATTTGTTTTAACCAAACAACTACAAGGTACTAACCGGCTAGATGTTGAGGGTATGAAGAATCAATGAACCAACTTCCGAGTGGTGATCTCGAGTTTGATCCGAGAGTCTCCTTGTTGTTGCCGATTGATCCGAGAGGAAGGAGGGGAGGGGTGATGCTTGATTGCTAGGGTTTAAGGTTTTCTAGAGAGAGAGAGGGAGTGAGGATGAAGTGAGAGAGAGTGTAAAGGAGAGTGTGTGAGGGTTTTTGGCTTATGTTTAGAGGGTGGTGCACCCTAAGTGGGTTTCCGAGTGGGCTAAGGGAGATGCGGCCCAAACGGCCCAACTGTTTACTGTTTACTCGAGACCGGGTGGTCTCGAGTCATGGTCTTGGTGGTCTCGGCTCACCAATACTCTTATTCATATATATATATACAACTTATACATTATACGTACACATTATCGACACATAGTACATCAAGATAAATCACAACTTTCATTTAATATTATGTACACGCCAATTCAATACAAGATGGTTGCTCGGGAAAACCCAGAGTGTCACAATCGCGTTCTTTCAAAGAAAAAATAGTTGATTTCATATTCCGGTTGTTGTTTTAAGGTGTGTAAGCATTGTTTTTTCATGCTTTTCCTTTGCAATTGTTAGCGAGTTTCTCAATCGAGTTTTACTTTTTTAAATTGGGGTTTTTCCTTTTTTTTCAAGTATTGTTATGTTGTTTAGTAATTTTACATGTTTATGTTCATAAATGTTAATTTATCGTATTTAAATGTACATTGTAGGAAAGTGTTACCATGCCGGATATTCCGATTGACTTATTTATGTTTGAGATATTGCCAAATGTTACTGCAAGAGACGTAGGCCGTTATAAGTTGGTGTGTAAAGAGTGGTGCTTTTTCTTGTCAACGGTATTCTTTGCTAGGCTTCATTGTCATAAGATGCCATCGTTAACCAAGATGCAATTTGTTTTAATAACAGGAGGCATACATCGTCTACTTCGTACACTTAGTTATGGTTCAACCAATATTTCTTTAACTGAAATTGTGAAAGTGCCTTTCAAAACTCGTGCAGAATATATGATGATCTTAGGTAGTTTGAATGGAATGCTATGTGTCTCTCTAAGTAACAGTTGTCAGTTGTTAATATGGAATCCTCTCACCAATGACTATAGGAACTTGTCAATTCCTAAGAAATATGGGTTTTTCAAAGTAAATTTTGATGTTGTTGGCTTTTATGTGGATTACTTGAAGGATCACAAGCTTTTACATGTTGTATTTAGGCGTAACAATCAGTTGGTTTACATTTACTCCATGGAAAGCCAATGTTGGAGGCAAATAAAGTTTGTTAAAGACTTTATTTTAGATGATGAGATCGTTCATTGGTGATGTGGGACTTTGTGTTGTGATGGATTATACTTCACTGTAGGTTCGTGTTGGGATTATAATGTGGCGTTAATTGTTTGCTTTGATGTGAATTTAGAGACATTTACTAAAGTTTCCTTTCCCTTTGATGAGTATGAAGTAAACTTTAGAGGGTCTTTGGTTAATGTTTCTGATGAACTTCATTTTTTTGTTCTTCATGGTGCATTTGATGTTTCTGTTGATTTGTGGAAGTTGAAAGGTGAAGAATGGATAAGGATTTTGTCTGTACCTGATATTGATTGTATTCCATTGCCTATAAAATGCTTTGTGAGGTACACTGGATCAAGTAAGAAGTGGTTGTTGATGACTGATTATGGGGATGTGTATGAATTTGATTTGGAGGTGCGGAAAGTTGTTAATTTCTTTCCTGTTATCAACTTTTATGCATTAAAAGGAGCAGTGTACACTGAGAGCCTTATGTCTCCAAATGTTTAAATCTACGATTTTAGCTAATTTATTTTGTTTTATTTTTGTATGTTTGTTATGTTTTTCATTTGTATTGTAATATACTTTGGTAATGTTAGAAGATATTTTATTTTTGTATGGTATTTTAGTTGCTTATGTTCTTTGTTATATATATGGTTATCAACTTCTTAGAGTAAGTTGTATGTTGTGTATTAAAAATTGTTGATTTCTTGTAATTAGATAAGTAGTATGATAATATGTGATGTGTAAATTTGGCAGTTAATTGTTCGAATAAATTTTAGTAGTTTACCCGTCCGCTGTCCGGGTTGGTTCTCTCATATCATTCACATAGCCTGATATTTCAAGAAAAGTTTCTAATCCTTCTTATTTTCGCGTTAGAGTTATTCTAGAAAATGACAATGTTTATCTTAGTTGTGATAACATTTCAGACTGTGAAGACAAATGACAATGTTTCCTTAATGTTTCCTGTACTTTTGTATTTTTTCGTTATTTTCATGAATATTTATATTATGTTCTCAAATGATACACTATAGATAATATATAGTTATATATAACACGGGGCAAGAAAATCGATATATCGAATTTAGTTATATTTGTTACACATTCCAAAAACAAAATTACGATACCATCGTAACGGGATGTGACTGTTAAAGTTCTACTTAAGAAAACCAAATTTGTCCATCTAGGATAACCATCAAAAGATAAAGCAATAAATCCTAAAAACATGGTCATAAAACATATTAACAAACTTCAAAATGTACTTTGTCACCTATCACACTTTTTTCTTCTACCAGCTCAAACCTCAATACTTTGTCCACAGACATCCCTGTTTTAGCAAGAATCTGATGCCAGTCCGTAACCATTACCAGATGGGTGTCATCAGCAGGTTGTCTATCATCTGTTCTGACACGTAGGGGTACAAGAAACTTCACATGACCAAACGACAAATTAGGTTAACACACCTAATGTTTGTAATTATAATTAGCATTTTAAGTTATGCATTCATTTGTGGTAGTTTCGTGTTTATTTATTGGTTTTTATTTATTGTGTTATTGTTTTATTGTGTTTTTTTTATTATTGGAGGGCTAAAATGAACTCTAAATGTGGGGCCTTTTCCAGTTTTTAACTTATATATGTTTTCAATACTTTATATTAAGAGAAAAATGCAATTTCCGTCCCTGTGGTATGTGTGAAACATCAACCTGAGCGCCTAAATTCATTTTTTGGTTTTTTGAGCCCCTGAGCTTATAAATTCATTACACTTTGAGTCCCTCCGTCACAATTCCGTCTGTTTGACTGTTTGAGCCAGGGGTAAGACCGTCTTTTTGGATTTCTTTCCCTTCAGTGCCTTTTTTGTTCTGTGGGGGAGAATTATTAATGTAATGTTTATTAAATGTTTAGAATTTGTCTTAAAATATTGTTTTATTCAATTATCCAAAAATAGTAAATTGTAAAAACCCCAAAATTTTGTATTAAGCCCTAAGTTAAACAGTTAAGCATCAAACATGGACAGAACATATCACTAAGTTAAACAGTTAAGCATGATTACAATTAAACACAACATAAATGCACACTTGGATTATGTTAAACATATAATACAGAGATAAAACGTCATACCAAGAAAGATAGAAGGATATCCAACTTGGTAGACTTGATGGAACTTACAGACTCGATAACAAAAGACCGTATCATACAATACAGAGACAAAACGTCATACCAAGAAAGAAATTGTGGATCTTTACTGACTGGTGCACTTCGGAATGTAGCTGATAACCCCCTTTAGTGTAGCTCTTCGATTTTCCTTGAAATTCCAGAGCTCGCTAATTACATATCTGCCACTGGGGTTATATTCATTCATATGCAATTGATCGTTCTGATCAATCACTTCCTTAGGTGCACCGCACCATCTTCTAGGAGATTGTCAAGTATTCTCGCTTTCGTAGGTGGTGTTTTGCGTATCTTTACATCCGCAGCCATTCTCTACAATAAAAACATCCATAGTAAGAAGGCTGATACAGTACTTTCATAATGCATATATGTATACATATATGAGGAGGAACCCAAAACAAAGTTGATCTCATATCAAGAAAACACATTCAAATGACCAATATGAGGAACCCAAAACACAGAGTCTTTAACCAACTTTATATGAGAAACAAAACAACAACCATACCCAGATTTCAACATGAACAGCAGAGACTTAAGAAACCCAGATTTCAACATGAACAGCAGAGATTTAATAAACCAAGCCCTGTTTTAATCGATTGTATATTTTAAACATTTCAAACAAACTATAAAACAAAAACAATTTTAGATTAACGCCAAAAACCAAAAACCCAGTCTTAATAAACAGAGAAAACCAAAACCATCACAAACAAACCTTCATAATAACCAAAACCCAAACCTCTGTGTTGATACCCGAGACAAAAACCCACAAGAATCAAACAAAACCTCTGTTTTGATACGCGAGACAAAAACCCTCAAGAATCAAACAATATTTTCACACAAAACCTGAAACAAACCTTTATAATAACCAAAACCCAAACCTCTGTTTTGATACCCGAGACAAAAACCCATAAGAATCAAACAATATTTTCACACAAAACCTGTTGCATTCTAGCATATCAAAAACATATACAGATAAGAAGTGTAAAAACATGAGTGGTGAAAATGAGATATCATCAAACATCATTAAACATCAAGTTACAGAGGGCTATACAAGCATCTAACAAGAACAGAGAGTAAACCATAGTGTCGATCATGTTTTAGGTATGTGATTTTACCTTGGATTGTTATAACAATAAATGGTCGGTGTGGAGATTCAATGAAGATGAAGATGATGAAGATGAAGATGAAGATGATGATCAGTGGAGATTCAATGAAGATGAAGATGAATATGATGATCGGTATTGGGAGTTGGGAGAAGAGATTTTCAGATCTTATTGAGAAGTGTGATCGGTGTTAGGGAATTATTAGATTTTCAGATCTTATTGAAGTGTGATCGGTGTTAGGGATTATATGTGTTTATCATTAAGGGTTAAGGGTATAAAGGACATTTCACTCAATAGTAGTTGTTTATCTTTAATGACTGAAATTTATTAAAATTGTTTAACTTTAGAAATGGAATCCTAGAAATCATTAATTGTTTTAACTTTAATGACTGAAATTCATTTTTGTTGAATAATATATCTCATTTTACCCCTTGATAAACCATACCAGTATCAAAATAAACAGTAAATAGTTGGGCTGAGCCACCCCTTGGTAAAAAATAATATATCTCATTTGTTGCTTGGATTCCAGGGATATTGGACACCATTAAGAGGCATGAAGATAATGCAATCACAATGGGAAACAGGAACAGGATTCTTGAAGAACAAGTAAAAAAAAATGGGTAAGGGGAACAGGATGTTGAAAGTTAGCCTAGGGTTTAGTTATTCTTGGTGTACTATGTTAAAATCAGCCACCACCTGGAAAATAAAAAAAACAACTGTCAACCACTGTTGTCATAGTATATTTCAAAAAAAAAACAAAAAACAAAAAAACGATCACAAAAAACACAATAGCTGTAAATAACACAATGATTTTAAGTAACACACAATATAATAAATAATAACAGAAACTTCATCGTAAACTTGCTTCTAAATGTACATTCTCATTAGAGCAATAAGAAAATTCATGCAAATGACCATCCACACACTCGTCAGCTACAACCTGACAAAAAAAGCATGTCAATGATTTTTTTACTATATTAACACAAAGGATTCCTACAAACAGAAAACGATTGTAAAAAACACAATGCTATGTAAATCCCAATACTTGACAAAACAAAATGATAATACATTTCCAACTATATTAGAAAACGTCATATCTGCTTGCTGCTTCAGTTCCACAACGTTGTCCAACCCAGGAAACTGAAAAACAAAGCATAATTATTCAAATGAACAAACATGATTCAACAATATCAGTGATTGCAACGGTTATAATGAAAACAGTGGGTGATTTTAACTATTAGTGGATGAAAACACTGTTTTTGAACAACAGTGATATCCAAGGAAATGAGAGAACAGGGGTTGACTTTCAGCAGTGGACAACTTTTCACAGAGCAGATGTTTGAACAAAACAGTGGTTATGGCAGTGGACAGCTTTTCACAGAGCATATGTTTGAGATAGTGTTTTTTTCATGTGTGCAAGTGCAACTCTATATTCAGGCACAATTTAACATCAAAATAAACCAAATCAAATACAATTCTCTGGATGGTCGCTCGAAGAAATTAAACTGAAGATATTAAATGTTTGAAATAATATATGATTAAATAACCACAATAAAAAAACGACCATAATAAAAAACACAATTCATCCAGACTAACTTTCAAGAAACAAAACAAAACATTCCATTAAAATAAAAATACCACCAATAACTCTTAATAATTGAATACAAACCACTTTACCATAACAACAACTATCACTAAACTTAACAAAACTACTTATAAGGAAAGTAAAAACCTACGCTTCAACTCCATTGACTCATTAACTTGTCTAAATATCTCTAACATCTGTGCCATTAACTGAACATCTTTGTTCCCACTCTCACCATTATTCAAAAGTGTTATGTATTGTTTATGGTATGTATTTGCAGTTAACTTAGTGGAATGTATGGGTTTTTGTAAGTTTGATAGTGTTGTATGTAAAGGCAGTATGACTAATACCTGATATTTTGAGTTGTTTGTGTGGTTACGTATAATATTGCGTTTTTATATGACATGATATAAATTTTGTTTTTTTGTTATTTTACCGGATAAAGTGTATTAGAAAGTTGGAGATATCATCTGCTATGTTGCCTTTTCTATATATTTATATAGAAGTTTTGCCGTTCAAAAAAAAAACAACTGCTATGTTAGTGGTTACTAATCCTTTTATTACGTGATTAGTTATTAAGCATTTCTCTCCCATTATCTCCAGTCTTTTTTGGGTTGACGTTTCTCTCTCACATCTTCCTATTTATATGACTATAGGGTAACATTTCAGTCAGAATTGTTCCAGGTCTTCGAGCAAATAAAAGTTGCTGTTTGTAAGTATCTTTTCTTCAATTTGTTACTTTGCCTTCTATTCTTCATAACTATGATTTACACTTTGATGTTAAAGTGAATTGGACTAACATGTGTTGATCTAATGTGAGCAGTTAATCAATATTTGTTATGTCGCAGTTGCTTGTAGAGATATTAATGTATGGTATTTTTACAAAACTTTCTGCAAGAGATATAGGTCGTTGCAAGTTGGTGTGCAAAAAATGGTTGTCTATCCTGTCCACACCAGAGTTTCCATTAATTCATTGTCGTAGTACGTCATCGTCAGCTACCAAGTGGGTGCTTGCGAAATTAGATCGTTGTGGTTCTCTTGAAAAATTGTTTTATGCATGCACGGGCTTTTGTGGTCCTAAAATGATGTCTGTTAAACCATTTAAAACCCGACCAGATGAATTGATGATATTAGGCAGTTTGGATGGAATGTTATATGTGTGCCTGGAAGAGACTTCTCAAATTTTAATTTGGAATCCTCTTACACAGGCAAGTACAACTTTGTCATCATGTGAATCACATGGTTTCTTCAAAAAAGATTCTGATTCTGCTGCTTTCTATGTGGATTCTGCAAATGAGTACAAGGTTTTACATGTTATAAGAAGACGTGGCACAGAGGTAGTTTATATTTATTCTACCCGACTACATTCCTGGAGGAAAATTACGGACATTATGTCTGTTAAGCATGGTGGAAAATGGTCATTAGGTACATTGTGTGGAGATGGTGTATATTTCATTGTTGATTCTTGTTCTAGTGATTGTGTGCAGTCAATATTACGTTTTGATGTTAACCTAGAGCAATTTTCAAGTGTTCCATTACCATGTGATTTTTATGGAGGAGGTTTTGATGGATCTTTGGTCAGTATTGTTGGGCAACTTCACATTTTTATGCGTTATAAATATGATATGTATTTAGTTGGTTTGTGTAAGTTGGGATATGAAGAATGGATTAACTTATAGGTTCTGCCTTGTATTGGTGTTGTTCCATCGAGTTTCCTCGGGTTTGTAGAGTATGTAGAGTCTACTGATGAAATGCTGTTGATGACTACTTGTGGGGATATTTATATGTTAGATATGAAAACTATGCAAGTTGGGTACTACTTTCCTTGGAAGTACATGACTTCCTTACAAGGGTCTGTCTATTTTGAGAGCCTTGTGTCTCAAAATTACTAAAGGTATCAAGCTTCTGTTCTTCTTTGTGTTTTGATGTATCATGTTTGTTTATAGTTTATGTTAATTTCTTTAGTATTTTAGTAATTTAATGTTAATATAGTGGTTTATTGTGTAAGGATCTTCTAATGTTCGATATTATGTTTTATTATTTGATATATGGATGATGTTTAATGTAGTATTATTTAATATATGAATGATGTTTAATGTAGTTTCTGGTTCGGGTAGTGTAACAAATTGTATACACATTTTGTGTTTTTAATTTGGCATTATATATACAGATTGATAAATGATCAAGTCAACTCTATTGTGGTTTGCAAGTTAAACCATTAAGAAAGCTACATCCAAAATTGTGACAACCCGAAATTTCAATCCGTTAACATAAAATCCGACAACTTTATTTGTTTCATGCAAGTTCATATAATGTTTGTTGAATGTAATGAATATCTTGGCTGACAACATCATTGAAATCGCATGCAATTCTTGGGCCGATCAATTTGAATTGATACATGAACTGTAATACGACAACAATTCTCACATGTGGTGATTTTAATTGGACCTCATATTGTTAGTGGGCTGTCATAAACTATTTATATTAAACTCCTATTGGACCATATTTTAATCCAATTGTGATATCTATCATCTCGGTCCAATCAATATTTAAAAGATCCTACATAATAATTGTGAGTAGAGTTTAGTTACAAACCCTAAACAAACCCTATTCTCCTCCATAATTCACGTACGGCAGAAGAGACCCCCCCCCCTCGTGAGATATCATCCTGTTAATTAAGATCTCGGTTAGTAAATAACATCTCGACTTCTTTATGCGTATGTTGTGTTGATTATTGGTATTGTTGTTTGTACACTTTGTTTAGATATAATAGCACTCATGAATATAAAAGTGATATGCGATTAGAATCTGTTGATTAAAGGACTAGATTGGTATTTGCATGAATAAGGAAAATAGTTGGCATGTGAGTCTATGATCCGGTGTTATATCTATAGGGTGATTTTATTGTGTGCATGAGTTTGATTAAGGGGGTAAAACATGAATGTCTATACTTAACTGTTGACATGAACAATTAATGGGGAATGGGTGATTGCTTGCTAGGGTCTCATGCAATAAATAAACCAAGATAGGGCTCGGTCATATGGTATTAGGTTCATAACAGTTAGCGATACTTGATGTTAAGAAGGATTGATAAATTGATAATATTAGATGTCACAACTGTTATTCGTCATGTAACCTAAATGATTGAGTTGTGTCAAATTAGTTGTGAAGTATGTTGCAAATCTTGATTTCTGTTTGTATAAACTCAAGGGCTAATTGAACAAGCAATCAGGTCACAGTATTCAATATACATTTATTGGGCCGAGTAGCATGATGGGTCACACAAACAAAAAGGTTACAATTTTTGTACCAAAATCAATTCACAGAAAGTAATGTTTATACATGATTGGGCCTTCATGTGTACTGGGCTACAATTTTAAGGCAGGCCGCACACCCGGATGAGCCTGGGGTGCTCTTGGGCCGGGTATTGGGCCGGGTGTTAGGCTGGGTTGGATAAGGGTCCCGAAATACAAAAATTCCGATCAGCCACATGATGTGTTGGGCCGGGTAGGGTATTTGGCTAAACATGACTTGTGGGTTGGGTGTTAGCTGTTGGGTTAAGCGTGACGGATTGGGCCAGCAATGCTTGGGTCGAATGGTTATATAAGCTCACATTAACAAATGATTATAATATGTATGGTGAACTAGGTCTTGTATGATATAATTTCCATGTGATCCAAGTGTCTAGTGCACATAATGGTTACTATGTATGATATGGTTAAGTGTGTTACGTGATCAACTATTACTTGTTACGTGATATTATGTGTATATATATATTTTATGTGGGTAACTTAAGATGAGATACGGGGCTAGATGTGAATACAAAACTGATTAGATTGATAACCATGATTAGGACGTGGTTGGTAGATCAACTGGGATTAAGTAAATTTCATTACCGAGCAATCCAAGGTGAGTTCACTGCTCTTTTCCAAGCATGCATCCCGGGGAGGGATATCGGGTAACGTTCCGGGGAGGAACGTCAGGTTAATGGGATGTTTGTTATTACACTCATTGTCTATCACATAAGACCCCTTACATCTACCGATAGTTGCCGGGGAGGCAACGAGGTTATTAGTTGATAGCGCTATTAGGTTTGGCACCCTCACACCGTACCGGGGAGGACGGGCGTGAACTAATTTCCTTAAAGCATGACCAATGTTTTGATAGAGACATTGGGGTTGGGCAAATACATCTTGTAGCCATTACGGTAATCGAGTTAATAACAACATCAAATCAAATTGTTAAACTGTTTCATACATATATCTGGTAACTAAACTCGTTAACAAAACTTTGAACTCACCAGCGTCGTCTGACACACTTGTTTGCATGCTTGTAGGTCGTTAGATTTCTTGCATTGGAACTTGCTGTCTGGAGTAGCAGGAGTGGTCATGGGTCGACTGGAAGGATTCATGTGATTGATTATTGATAGCATACATTGGTTTTGAACAATTTAACTTTGGTTTACTATTTGCTTCTGCTGAACATGTTGGTTTTCATTTAAACTTGTGATGGTATTTTTATTGATAATTGAGAACTTTATTTTGAAACTTGTATGGGTTCAATGTAATTAGTGGCTCGTTGTTTGTACGTCAAACGCCAAACAGGGACATTCCCTAGGTGGTATTTTGGGGGTGTGACAGTTTGGTATCAGAGCCACTGGTTATAGTGAACTTGGTTTTAAAAACGTTTTTATAAAACCAGACTATAACCGAACAAGTTCTGAATTCGACCATGACACTCAGCTCCAGACTGCACGGTTCGTCTCTTGTATACTCATTGTATTCCATAACTAGTGAACACTTACGTACGATATTGCATGTGATTGCACGTCTAGCACAACAGTATGAATTCATGTATTACTTGCATGTGTTATGTGTCTGATAGGGTGGTATTTCCCTAAACATTCGTGACTCACGTTTTGTGATGCTCTCTGTTTGCTACTCGAGTTTGAGGAACCATTTGACATGAGTTAGGAGGAGTTGAGATGAGCATGCAAATCACAATATTATTGTGGGTGCACACATAATAATAATGTGGGGTGCATGCGACTCCCAGTGAGGCTTAACAAGTGAAGAAGGGGTTACGCTATGTTATTTGATTGATGTGACACAACAGTCTATAGGAGTCATAGCAGTGATTGACTCTTACTTGAACATGAACTTTTCACTTCCCACTGAACCCTTACAAATCCCGATGTTATTAAATATTACCTGAACACCCATCAGAACGCCCAGCAAACTGTGTAGAATGTTTGGTGCTTGTACGAACGTCCCTGAGTTGGATGTTGTAGCGTCGAATGATTGGTTATTACCTTCCTCACTTATCTTCGTTTGTTGGAGCCTAACAAACAGACGTCCTAAATCCCGAAGTGCGATCACTTCTGCAACATCCTGAAAACATACTGTGTATTACTCAATCAACTTGTAAGAACGATGGACAAGGGAATGAGAGTAGTACTTTACCGACCTCAGTATTTGGACAACCCTGATTACCAATAACGGACATCAGCCATTTGACATCAACCGGATCTTTAACTCTAGCCAGCGGCTCATGGGAGCCGACTCTTACGAATCAATCGGGACATAAGCGATGGCAACTGATCCTGGTGTGGAATGTGTAACTGCCAGCACAAGGAGTAGCGCCTTAGGACGTGGCACGGAAATGTGACAAGATGGATCCTGTTGGTGAAAGATCGTAGGCCTCCGTTTCGAGCAACGACGTTAGAAGCAACAATCACGACGACAGCAAGATACTCGCAAATCATGACTTTCGGTATGTAAATGATGGTGGCTTCGACAGGGAATGGCCGATGTTAAGGCAAGACGCCAAAAACCAAGGAATAATGACAGTATTGGGAATTATGATTGGTGTGGCATTTATGATTGGTGTAGGCGACGCCAGACATAGTAGCAACATGGTAGCTTGGATGGGTAGCTATTCGCTTCGTCTCTGTTTTGTTTAACTCTGATGCATCTTGAAACCGAACCTGTCGTTGTAATCGGCTGATGGCTAGGCAACTGAAACCTCATATGTTCGTTGGGATGTAAACTCGACCTTGTGGGACAAGTGTTCGACAATCGACCGTCTTTCTGCTACCCTTGATAGTTTTGATACGGTAGTCAGTATGGATTGGTTATCCAGACATCACGCAGATATACCCTGTGAGGGGCAAGTTGTCATCTATCATAGAGTATTCGAGTGATGCAGAGGCTAGCATCAAATCAACAATGAAGGCCAGAAGTGTCCACGGAAGGATTACCCCGCTAGGTTAGCACTTGTTATTGATGTTAAGGCTAAGGAAAAGAGGATCGAGTGTGACACCTGTGTCACTTCAACCATCAAACAAATGCCAAACCAATGAAATATTGTATTTCATACTTGGGATTTGTAAAAATATGTGTATCATTTGCACATATCAACTCTTGTTCGATTTTAAGCTTTAAATCGCTTTCTGGAGGGTTATACGCGCTCTGATGCGTAAATATAACCAGTTTAATCCAAAGAACACTCCGGAATAGTGAAATAGGTTTAACATACCTTAAATAACCTTTACATAACTTATAAATAGGCTTTGATGGGTTCTGTGTGTTAAAATAAACTTTTGGGTCATTCAGGGACTAAAAGTGTCAAAAAGTGCACAAGTTTGCACTTTCGCGCATAACTTACGTTCTGAATACATCAGGACATCCAAAAATTTATGTAAGCACTAAAATATTTTATTTTAGTGTTTGGCATAAGAAAAATCCATTCGTCGCGCCATTTGGATCGTTTTTCGCGCTTGTGCGCATTCCGTCGTAATTAAGCGAACGTCGCGATCATACGGCCAAACGAACCGACATCCGAGATATTTTTGAGCATGTTTTGAGTTCCCTATACTTTAACTTCTTTTTAGAGCCTTGAAATGAGGTTAACGGGGTTCAAACGCATCGAAAATAGCTTAAACGGGCCGCAGGGACCATTTCTGCCATTTTTGAAACATTTCTGAATCAGGTGCATAGTGGCGTAGCGCGAGCCCCTAAGGCTATTACCGTCGCGCTACGCGACTGCCTAATCTGAACAGAAAAACCAGATTAACAACTGTTAAGTACTCACAACTCAATTGCAAATGGTATTCTGAATACTATGGGCTGATTTGGAGGTGCACATGGTATTGTAAAACCATGTGCCCAAGTGTAGGGGTGAGATCGAAGCACGAGAATCAAGAAACGATCTTAACGGTTCGGGAAATACTATAAATACCCACCTCCACCCTTCACTTTTCCTCACAAGAATCTGATCTAATGTGCTCTAAGTTGAAACCTTTGTTTCATACCTGAGCTATTTTGATCTAGATTAGCATTCGGGGACCCTTTGTAAGTGTTCCTTCGTTCTTTTATTGCTTTCCGAGTCCGAAAGTCAAACTTTGTTTGACTTTCTGCATTGACCAGTTTATGGTCAATGCGAAGTTCGTTTGAACTTCGCAACGTGAGCGTAATCACGATGGTTATAGTCCCTTGTGACTATGCCTACTGATTACCACATTGTCTAGGCTCAGTGACGAGCCGTAGTTTCGGTCAAAATGTGCATTCGTGCGTATTTTGTAACCAAACTACTCTTAGGTATCAAAACCGTTTGTTTTGATACCAAACTTGTTTTCAAACTTAGGTAAGCATGTTTTAACATGCTTAGCTCTTCACTTTTAGTTTTGTGCTTGTCTAGGGTCGTAAGGGTAAGCGATCTAATAAACCGCTTATACCTTCGAACCCGACCCATTTGGTCGATCATTAGGACCTGACCAAATACTTTAGGTGACCATAGTATATAGGGAATAACCTTTCGAGGTTATACCTTATGGTAACGACGTTTAAGTAGTTGTATGATAGGTAGTTTATATGCCGTAGGTAAATTACCAAAATACCCCTTTAATGCCAAAATTCATTTTAAACATATGTGACATAACTTTTGACATCTAAACTGATTTGGCGACAATATTAGACATGTTAAGGCATATATTACTTGTCATAGGACTAGGTAAGCGGTCCGAGCGCGTTTCACGCGAACGACGCGTTAAAGTAGCATAAGCTACCTAAACGGGTCGTAATGGGTCGTAAGCACTTAGGTTAAGTTTCATTTTAGTATGTAGACTTTGTTAAACCATATTACATGAGTTCCTACACTCATTTGGTTTACAAACCCTCATGCTACCCGATCCTCCGATTTAGGTCCGGTTTATTAACATAGTTACCTATATTAGGTGCCGTTTGATTCCGTGATCTCTAGCATTGCTTAGTGGTTATCTTAGGACTTCTGAGCAATCGCAGGTGAGTACATAGTTCCCCTCTTTTACTGTTTTCAAACTGTTTTGGGGTGAAGCATGTGTACCTATCTGTTATTTTCGTGTTTTCCAAAAGTGTAATTGATTATACATGTTAGTACTTATCTGTTGACAAACTGAGTGACTATCTATGGTTTAAACACTGATTTTTCAAATACTATAACATTAATTGTTGAATTGTACTTATTTTGTTCACCAGACTGGTTGTTAGTATGATATAGCGCTATAGGATTTGACACCCCATTCCTGTTGTCATGGAATGTCTGAAACCAATTTGTTTCTCCATCCAAATAGGGATTGCCTTTGTGGTATCCCTATAGTCTCAAAGGTGTATTTTGATGCACTAGGTCTGAATGAATTCTTAAATCACACTTTTAAAGTATAGTTTGATATACTCTCATGTGTGGTATTGTACAAAACCAACATATATTTTGTTAATCATCCAAAGCATATTTTGATATGTTATTTACAAAACCAAAACATAGTTTAATATGTTATTTATCACATCCAAAGCATATTTTGATATATTATTTATGAAAACAAAACATAGTTTAATATGTTACTTTCAAATCCAAAGTATACTTTTGATATGCTACTATAAGGTTATTCGTTTAACCTTACATTATTTTACAGAGCATAACTTTTGTTTACACATTACATGGTTTACATTTAGTTTGGGTTATACAATAATATTGGACTATTGGTTTAAACATGAACATTCTATATTGGTGGTTTGGTTTGAGTGAGTGACTTGAGTAACGAGGCGTATGTAATATGATACAAGCATGGTGGATACGCCGCTGGTACTTCCTATATATAAGTGTTTGTATGGTATTACATATCGTAGCGTTATTTGAATCATTCAATTTGGGCTTATACATTTTACACAAGTAACACGATTCTCTTACAAGACTTTGGTTTACAAACAATTTACTTTATACGACTCATTTTACTTGGTTATACATTTAACCATACATTATTCACTTATTTATACGTATCATCTGAACTTATTGTTTTTCAAGCGATTTACAAAACAAATCAATTTACAAGGATCATGACTGACTTTTGTTAAACAACATTTTCTAAACTTATAAGTCATGAATCTTATATTCACAAAACCTATGTATCTCACAGGCATTTTTATGCTGACGTACCTATTTTTACACATGTTTCAGGTACTGCTTTGTGAGGATTGATGATATATGCTACACTTAGGATGGACTCATGCCTTAGCAACATTAAAACTTAGAAGATCATAGTTGTACTTATTTGATTGTATTAAAACAATGAGTTTATTAATTCGAAAAAACAGAATTTATTTATTCCATGGTTATGAAACAATGATTCTGTTACAACACTCCCCGACGTTTCCGCCACGTCTTGTTGCTTTACGTGGTCGGGGAGCTTTTATTCGAAGATTGATTTACAGGCGAACTATCATCAGATGGAAGTCCAAGGGGAGAATGTTCCTGGAACGGCATATCAAACGTAATATGACCAGTGCGACTTTGTACACCATGATCACCGCGATAATCAACACGCCAGCAGCTTATGGACCCCAAGAATCGACCGTGTTTCTTGATGACGTCTCGGGTCATTTCCTGGAGGAAGGGACATCATGGACGATGTCTGTATCTTATCTTAGAACTCCTGAGGGAGGAGTCATTACGGGTGAAGACTTGTTAAATGTAACATCTAGATTCGAGAAATGCATTTGATCATGTAACCAACGAAGTGGGAATACGCGTGGAATGTGCTAGGATCCATTTTGTTAGAAACTGATTGACACCAAAGATTCCTTCAGGGGTACAACAATTTCCTGGTTTCGGTGGATGTTGTTGTAGATTCATCACAGGGTTTTCGAAGATCGCGCAGCTTAACTCCCTTGAGCACAGCAGGGTGCTGTGTTCGTGGGAAACAAAATAGGAATACCATGATGGTTCGGATCGGAGTCCCAGTTACGCGTCGATGCAACACATGAAGGTGATGACCCACGCGGTGGGTTTACAAGAAGAACTATAAGAATCACAACTTACGGCGGAAACCATGGTCTTTGGATTTGAGTTGGAGGCATGACTTGGACGGTACCAAAGGCGCTACTTAGACAGATCACAAGGGCCTCCCGTGTACCTTTGTTTCAGAAGAGCAAAATAGGTAATAGCATCGTTGGATGGAACCCTCAAGAGATTACGACTATGGACCTTAAACACGTATGAGCGTGTAGCTCACCATTGACTCTAACCTACCTAATCAGACTCGCTCAGTTCAAACTGGAGAACTGAAGGAAGAGGAGTTTCAAGTGAACCCATGCGGAGCATGGAGAAGCAACCTTTGGTAGGTCGGACGATAGGCGCTACCTCTTGGAACGAATGTGGATCTTATTATACGACAACTGTAGGGAACTCGTGGTGAACAAAGCACACCGACCTCGATATTCTAGTCGTCTGGATTTTGATAAGAGATATTAGGATCTATAGAATCTTGTACTGATGATCGGGAATGAAGGCCCACCTAGCTACGCATGTGAATGATGTTGACTTGTGGGAAAGTCAAGGTGGAATATCAGCAACCAGAAACACCCATATGGAAATGAGAACAGACTGCCATGGATTCTGTCACTAGTCTACTTACAACTCGAAACGGAAACAATACCACCTTGGTGATCGTTGATTTCCTCATATAACCGGTACACCCTCTTGCAATCAAGGAAACTGGCGAGTCTTCACAGCTTGTGGATATTCCTCTGAGAGAGGTGGCTATTTAGGCACGAGGTGCCAACTCCTGTATTTATGATTTTGATCTACACCTGATTTATGACAAGCATTACACAAGACTCTTGGCACACGTCTAGACATGAGCAATATTTATCACCTTAGAGCAATTGGTCAGAGTAAACTGTGACACCCCAGGAAAATCAGGAAAACAACGCAACTTAACTAGCTTCCTCAGTAACCACGCGCTAAATTTCGGGATGAAATTCTCTTAACAGGGGGAGAATGTGACAACCCTCAAAATCCCATGTATTCCGTACAAATTATTAAATGATAATTAAAGTACTTGATGACTGTGTGGAATTATTTAACTGCTCTCTGATTTCTGTGTTATATTCACATGTGCATGTTAACATACTAGTAGTATGCAGAAAACCTGACTAAATGGTCCTGAATATTTTTCTATATGTTAGGAATTTATTTCGTTACAAAATATATGCATAAGACGCCTTACGGAACAATTTAACAACTTAACGGAACAGTATCCGACCGAACAACCGGACATTACCCGGGACACCAAATATTTGTCAAACACATTGTTTATTTATTTTTGGCTAGTTATGGTCCCCGTTTACCATAACACCCGTTAAATATCAAATAACTAGTATATGTAAGTTATACTTGACAATTAACTAACCTTTGCAAACAAGACCCCCCCCCCCCCCCCATGTGTGAAATCAGTCAAGGGACCCACAAATCACCAACAAATATTCATACCATACTCTCTAGATTCATTCCCTTATTTAATTAGATAGATTGTTTGTGGTGATTTCCAAAATATATGAAGACATGTTATATGTATGGAATTCTAGATTCATCATCATTCCACCAAGATATCTCTCTCTCCTCACTACTCCCTCTCTCTTTCGGTCATTCCCCAAACCGAACCCACTCCCCACCATTTCATCATCTATCTCTTCCATATTCAAGTTCATTCCAAGCTTGAAGGTGAATCTATGGAGGTGGCAACTTGAAGGACTTTCTAAGAAGCTTGTTCTAGTCTTTTTCACCATCATATTCTCAATAGATTCTACCCTAGCTATAAGCTAGTAGTAAGCTCTTGTTTAACCCTTGATCATCTTACTTTTATGGCTAATACTTGTAGAATGATGTTTATTTCACAAGAACACTAAAAAGGGTTTAACCAAGAAGATGAAACATGATGTATTTGTGTTAGTATGAAGTTGTTTTGATATGTACTGAGTATTTGCTGATTTACTTGTTGATATTGATGTGTGATATTGTTACGATCACTAAATATGATTAACGGGATCAACCGAACACAAACTAGTAAGCTAAAGACTAAAAACAGAAAACTGTCCAAGCTTTACAGCCAACTTCAGTTGGCTGTAACAGGACCATAACTTAACGAAAAATGTATTTTCTGAAGCCTAGATTTATGTGTTATAAAATACGATTCTAATGGCACCGGAATCGTAATTTTTGGACTTCGTTTACTATTTTTAAAGAACCGATTCGTAACAGCAGCTTAGGCTGAGTTTTTACAGCAATAAATGAGTGTTGAATTTTCTGTTGTAACTTGTATTCTGTGTAGAATCGGACCATGAGATTTGTACAGTAGATGACAACCGATGCAATTGTAATTACCCCACTGGAATTTCGTAAATCGGACACTCGATGAATTTTTAATAAATTGTTCCGTGGACTGTGGTCAGAAATACATAAATCTGAGTTCAGTCCGGAATATGAATTTTTATAAAATATTGGTAATGAACCGGACCCCGATATTTTTACACAATAAAATATGGACCGTTTAAGACATCCTGTAAAAATTTGGGAATTTTTGGAATAATTTAACTATTTTATTAAAATGTCCGAAAACAGCCGGTTTTGAATATAAATGCTGAAAAGACATAAGTTGTGACTCGCGTGTCTAAATGTCGAGTATGCTATCTGTGAATGATCTAACATGTTATATATGTTATGTGCATTATCGTATGTTTGATTTTGAGTGGGGAATGGATGGGAAGTATATATGGGCATAAACTGTTAAAGTGATGCATGTTATGTGATAGATACGTGTAGGAACTTTTGTGTTCTATTTGAAGTCACTAATGAACTAAGTGGTAATCATACTAGGACGAGATTGACCGACCTTGACTGTTAGCTATATTTGAGAGTCAAACCGAGCAACCGAGGTGAGTTCACACTCCTAAGGCATGGGATTCCCGGTGGGTTGGGAATGGGATTGAATAACTACTCGTACTATCATTACTATTAAAATACTTTTCACCGTCCTCGGATTGAAGGGCACGTACGTAAAACCTACGTACACTCACACTCGCTACGGTCCTTGGATCAAGAAGGGCACGTACAAACACGACTAGTCGACACATGGGAAGCCCCCACCAATCTTTGCACACATGTTTGGGAAACCGCGATACGGCCAGTAATCATCGCACACATGTTTTGGAAACCGCGATCCGGCCACTAATCATCACACACATGTTTGGGAAACCGCGATACAGATAACTAAGATACTTGGTTTACGAAATAAACAAATGATTCATGAACACTATAACTAAACAACCAACTGTGAATTCACTCAACTTTGTTGTTGACTCGCTGTTACATGCCTTGCAGGTCGTTAGGTATCTACGGAGCTTGCATCGGAGTGGGAAGAGTCGTTGTGGGACATGGACAACTGTGTACCATGCTAAACATTTGAAACGTTTAAACTTATGATTTGGTTCTAAACTTTATGCTTCCGCTTGTAACTTAAACTATGTTTTGTTTAGACACCAATTGTATTGTGTTGGATTTTACAAACTACTTACATGCTTGTTCAATATGATTGGTGGCTCGATCCTGGTCACGTCACGCCTCCAAGCGGTGGAACTCCGCATGGTGGATTTTGGGGGTGTGACATAAACGAACCCCCCCCCCCCCCCCGACACTCGAAGACATGCTGCAAGCATGTGTGGGATAGACTTAGTGTAAGTTGGAAGGACGCATACTTATGGCTGAGTTCTACCATAACTGTTACCATTCTGGTATTCAGACAGCTTGTTTCAGGCATTACATGGATCCTAATGCCAATCTCCTCGTGGACTGCGGTGGATGACAACCTAATCACGGGTCCAGGTCTTGCACTCGAAAGTCTTGGAAGGACTATTTAAATTGGAAATCGTGTGGCAACAACGCATGATCGCCAGGAAACCTGATAATTTAGAAAACACTGGGAGTTCGCTGTAGGCGAACGTGTCATATTGGAAGTCTCACCCTGGGAGGGTGCGGTACGCCTTGGGAAGCGTGGTAAGCTTAACTTACGTTATGTTGGGCCATTCAGAATTCTGGAAACATGTTGGCAAGTGGCGTACAAGCTTGAATTACCTGTCGGGTTGAGTAACATGCATGATATCATTTATGTCTCGAATCTAAGCCAGTGTTCGTCCGATGAAATGCTTGTGATACCCTTGTTAGGGTCGAAGGTTAATAACAGGTTACAGTTGTTGAGGAATCTACTGAAATCATGGACCAAGGACGTCAAGATTCGTTAACATCACCGAACTTCAATCGTGAGAGGTCGTTGGAACTCAAGATGTGGACCGGAGTTCACGTGGGAACGCGATGAGCGGAGTAAGCTCTAGTATCCTCAGTTGTACAGACGGTTGTATCAACTACTGATATCATTGACAAATTTCAGGACGAAATTTCCTTTCAAGTTGGGGATGATGTGGTACCCGAGGAAAAATCCACGGTCATCCTGATCTGACACTTCGCCGCTCGTGGATTACTTATCAAATTTCGGGACGAAATTTCTTTGAAGTTGGGGATGATGTGACAACCCAAAATTTCAATCCATTAACATAAAATCCGACAACTTTAATTGTTTCATGCAAGTTCATATAATGTTTGTTGAATGTAATGAATATCTTGGCTGACAACATCATTGAAATCGCATGCAATTCTTGGGCCGATCAATTTGAATTGATACATGAACTGTAATACGACAACAATTCTCACATGTGGTGATTTTAATTGGACCTCATATTGTTAGTGGTGATTTTATTGTGTGCATGAGTTTGATTAAGGGGGTAAAACATGAATGTCTATACTTAACTGTTGACATGAACAATTAATGGGGAATGGGTGATTGCTTGCTATGGTCTCATGCAATAAATAAACCTAGATAGGGCTCGGTCATATGGTATTAGGTTCATAACAGTTAGCGATACTTGATGTTAAGAAGGATTGATAAATTGATAATATTAGATGTCACAACTATTATTCGTCATGTAACCTAAATGATTGAGTTATGTCAAATTAGTTGTGAAGTATGTTGCAAATCTTGATTTCTGTTTCTAAAAACTCAAGGGCTAATTGAACAAGCAATCAGGTCACAGTATTCAATATACATTTATTGGGCCGAGTAGCATGATGGGTCACACAAACAAAAAGGTTACAATTTTTGTACCAAAATCAATTCACAGAAAGTAATGTTTTATACATGATTGGGCCTTCATGTGTACTGGGCTACAATTTTAAGGCAGGCCGCACACCCGGATGAGCCTGGGGTGCTCTTGGGCCGGGTATTGGGCCGGGTGTTAGGCTAGGTTGGATAAGGGTCCCGAAATACAAAAATTCCGATCAGCCACATGATGTGTTGGGCCGGGTAGGGTATTTGGCTAAACATGACTTGTGGGTTGGGTGTTAGCTGTTGGGTTAAGCGTGACGGATTGGGCCAGCAATGCTTGGGCCGAATGGTTATATAAGCTCACATTAACAAATGGTTATAATATGTATGGTGAACTAGGTCTTGTATGATATAATTTCCATGTGATCCAAGTGTCTAGTGCATATAATGGTTACTATGTATGATATGGTTAAGTGTGTTACATGATCAACTATTACTTGTTACGTGATATTATGTGTATATATATATTTTATGTGGGTAACTTGTGATGAGATACGAGGCTAGATGTGAATACGAAACTGATTAGATTGATAACCATGATTAGGGCGTGGTTGGTAGATCAACTGGGATTAAGTAAATTTCATTACCGAGCAATCCAAGGTGAGTTCACTGCTCTTTTCCAAGCATGCATCCCGGGGAGGGATATCGGGTAACGTTCCGGGGAGGAACGTCAGGTTAATGGGATGTTTGTTATTACACTCATTGTCTATCACATAAGACCCCTTACATCTACCGATAGTTGCCGGGGAGGCAACGAGGTTATTAGTTGATAGCGCTATTAGGTTTGGCACCCTCACACCGTACCGGGGAGGACGGGCGTGAACTAATTTCCTTAAAGCATGACCAATGTTTTGATAGAGACATTGGGGTTGGGCAAACACATCTTGTAGCCATTACGGTAATCGAGTTAATAACAACATCAAATCAAATTGTTAAACTGTTTCATACATATATCTGGTAACTAAACTCGTTAACAAAACTTTGAACTCACCAGCGTCGTCTGACACACTTGTTTGCATGCTTGTAGGTCGTTAGATGTCTTGCATTGGAACTTGCTGTCTGGAGTAGCAGGAGTGGTCATGGGTCGACTGGAAGGATTCATGTGATTGATTATTGATAGCATACATTAGTTTTGAACAATTTAACTTTGGTTTACTATTTGCTTCCGCTGAACATGTTGGTTTTCATTTAAACTTGTGATGGTATTTTTATTAATACTTGAGAACTTTATTTTGAAACTTGTATGGGTTCAATGTAATTAGTGGCTCGTTGTTGGTACATCACACGCCTAACAGGGACATTCCCTAGGTGGTATTTTGGGGGTGTGACAAAAATGATCGTATCACTAACAACATTAATTGAAAATCCTAAAAGTTATAGTGATTTCATATTCAATTTTAAAATAACCAAAAGTTTTTTAAGTTCAAATTAGAAACATAAACTCAAAGTTATGATTAATTATCCAATTGTAACCCAAGCTTAAAGTTTATCATATTTTATTATAAGTTCAAATTAGAAACATAAACTCAAAGTTATGATTAATTATACAATTGTAACCCAAGCTTAAAATTTATCATATTTTATTAAATTCATTGAAACATTTCAAACAGCATGGGTCCATTTTTGTGTTTGTCACCGGAAGTCTTGCAATGTTTTTTTATTTTGGTTCCATGTTATTGAAAAAAGTCAATCTGAATTTAGAATTCATGTCATTGTTTTTGAAAACACATATAATACATAAAAAAGATACTACATTTAAAATATTCTAAAAATAATATTTCAGTTATTTAGTTGATTAATAAAAGACAAAACAACATCTTGAATTGTCTTATGGATAATGTTAATTGTGTTTTTTGCAACAGTTGTATGACAGGCATCCAGTGACTTGAGTCAAGATGAGATTAACTTAACTATTACATTAAATTGTATGCAGATATAAATATTTTTATCACTATACGTCGTTTGAACATAGCTTAAAATTTTGATGTGTTATTTTAAACTATTGATTATAGCTCATGTAGTGTCTCATTTATTCAATTTGTTAAAAAAAAAAAAAAAAGAAAAACAAAACGTGGTTGGTTAGTTGTCATCTTTTTTGACGAAATAAATGGTGTGGTGACATAATTTATGAATCTTCCACGTATTTTCAGTTAGCAGGGTATCCATGTTTTATGCTCAAGTTTGTTAGCAGTGCATATATATATATATATATGATTATATGTATGTATGTATGTATAAATATAATCGTAAAGGAATATTTGAATTCTTTAACCTCTGATTATATCATTCGTTTGTATAATTATATCTGGTTTCCGTCGTTTTAACTTTTAAATAAAAGATGGTCGATGAGGTAGTTTGGCAGTTACAGAGGGATGTCTTGTATATGACTGTTTTGAAGTTCGGTTTCAAACGTGTGGCTAACTTTATAGAAGATATGCGTAAAATAGTAGGTGATTTGTTGGAATTACCTGCTTGCGATGTTCGTGACATTGGTGTTCGTGCTTCTATCGATGTGATCAGGAAGGCAATTAATCATTTGGATCGTATTGTGTCCACTCTTGAAAGTGTGAAGTGTTGCATGGAAGTTAAGATTAATTATCTAGGGCGATTTTAGTACTCATGTTTGTTTTTTATTTTTCTATTTTTCTTATTTCTGTTTTTTTTTTCTTTTTTTTTGTAGGATAGTAATTTAGTTTGTATAAAAGCGGCTTTTGTTTCAGTTATTGTATTTCTTACAATTAAAGTTAGGCCATCTTTACAGAAAAGAGTGTTTGATTTATATAGTTTGGGTTGTGTTTGTGCTTTTTTTCCACTTAAACAAGTTTACATTGATAATCAGAATTCAGTAAAAAAAAGTAAGGTTTAATAAAAAACACAATGCCTTTATTAGAGCTTAATATTGTATAAAATATACATACAACTACAAATAGTATATAAGGACTATTGCAATAGGGTAACGTACTATTCCTAAGCATAGTGATTTCGTATAAGCACAATCTTTTCCATAATAAAACACAATGTAATCAACAACATAAATGGTATAGGAAAATGTTAGTATATATTATTACATTTCTATAAAAACACGTTTTGTTTAAAAAAACTTAAATTAGGTTAACACATCTAATGTTTGTAATTATAATTAGCATTTTAAGTTATCATTCCTTTGTGGTAGTTTCGTATTTACTTTGTTTTTGTATAAAATATATAATATTATCTAATTAAAGACAATTATAATTCCTACAATTATGGTGCATGTTCAAAAACTACCCACTATGTTGCCCCATTATTATTTGAACTTTGATAACTGTATTTAATAACCCAACTGTTGTCTTAATATTTTTTACTACAGTTCTTTAGTTTCACTTATCAATATGTTTTGAAAAGTTGTAGCTAGAAACGAAGTATCAAAGGAGCTACTATCTATTTAGCAATGTATGTGTGATTTTGTTTTTCATAGTGTGTATAGGTGTTTCATATTCATATTTAATTTCATTGCTTTCTTTTGTTGTTACTTGTATTTAATAGTTGGTTGCATGTCTTCTTATAGCTATGTTTGTTGCTATTGTGTTTTGTTAATTTAAATTATGTAGTATAAATAATAGATTAGGGTATAGCTTGACAATGGTGTATTTGTGATCGAGATGTTTGTTTTACCTGCATGAAACAGTGTTATGTTCTAAGTATGTATATAGATCCGATGGTATTTCTATATAATAGTCGTCTATTTTCTTGGAGTGATATCAAGTATGGATACGGTGTTTTGTGCTTATGTAATGATGGGTTGTGAGATGGTATTTTGGAGTGCATTATACGCAAAAGAAGTTTATAAAGTGATAACAGGAAGTTTACTACAAAATATTTTCAGATGTTGTTGGTTTATCTGCTGATTCTTCTAATAAATGTCAGAGCTTGCATATAGTGTCTAAGGCTGGTGCGCATTGGTTGTTTGGTATATTCCATCATATTATGTACGTATGGATTGGTAAGTATTGTGTAGAGCTTCCAGTATGTAATAGCTATCACTATGAGTAGTTGAGGTATTTAAGGACTAGATATGAAGAGGAAGAAGATGGAGAATAAAACATTGACATTATTCATCAAGCGGTATCAAATGAATGTTGTTTGTATACAGATCTTGGTGGTATGGATAGTGTTAATATTAACCATGGTATTGCAAGTGATTCTGAAATATTATTAACACTGTCTTCTTCATCTATGTCGACATTTCGATCTGATGAAACATCCCGTAATATTAGACGTCGTGGTCGTCCTCGATTACGAGATCGCCCTGCTGGTTCAAACATTGAAAATATGCCAGTTCAACGACGTTGTTATGGTACGTATTGTTATTTTTTTATGCCAAGTAATGTAAATGTGTTCATGTTTTTAGGACACATCTGATTGTATCTACGTGTATTGCAGTTGGCCCAAATTCAAATCAATTCAATGGAACTAATTCAATGAATAGTGATGCACCTTTTGTATCACATTCTTTAACTTCGGAGTTTGTTTCAGCATCATCGCCTTCTATGCACAACCGGAGGTCATCTTGTGCTGGTGTTTACCAAGATGAAAACTCATCAAGTATGGATTGTTCATTGATGACTGTTAGTTGTTTGAATGCCTCATTAAAATGATTAATATAACTTTCTCTTATATGATTGTTTTATTTTGTATAGGAGATGTATCATATTGGGATTGTGGAATTACAGAATATGTATGTCCTTATTGCAAAGCGATCTTGTGGTATGGTGAGAGAAGTACTAAATATCTTGCCCCGTCTAATCCAACTTTCTCTATTTGTTGTGGTAAAGGCAAGGTTGTTTTACCTTTACTTCGGCATGCTCCACAACCATTGCGACGGCTTTTACAGCCGAATGGTGAACCGCGATCTAAGGTGTTTAAAGAGAATATCAAGCTTCTAAATTCAATGTTTTCGTTTACTTCTACTGGCGGTAAAGTCTGTTCGGATGTTAATGATGGAGGTGGTCCCTATACATATGTGTTGAATGGACATAATCATCATAGGATTGGTACTTTGTTACCTCAGCATATTGATGGACGGCCAAGATTTGCACAACTATATATTTATGACACAGAAAATGAGGTTGACAATCGATTAAAAGCAGTGGAGAAGTGTATTCAGTCTGGGAATGATGATGCATGTATTCGAAGTTTAGTTAATGATTTAATTAAAATGCTTAATCGGCACAATCCATTAGTTCAGAGCTTTAGGATGGCCAAAGAAAGATTTACTCACTTTTCGCAGCAACCTGTTAGACTTAGACTGCTTGGTACACGAAGAAGGGATGCGAGACAGTTTAATTTGCCTACGGTCAATGAAGTTGCTGCATTGATTCCAGGTGATGGTAATCCTACAGATTGCCGTGATATTATTGTTGAAGACTGTGGTAGTACAAATGCGAAACGTATTTCTGAACTTCATCCCAGTTACATGTCGTTGCAATATCCATTACTTTTCCCGTATGGAGAAGATGGTTTTAATGTGGGCATTCCTCTAAGTAATATTAGTGCTGAAAGTAAAAGAAAAAATGTTTCATTGAGAGAATACTATTGTTTTCGGTTGATGGTTAGAATGGAAGAAGGTAGAACATTGCATAGTTCTGGCCTGTTATTTCTTACATTTGTTGTTGATGCATATACGCAAGTTCTTGAACATGACTTACAATGGTACAAGACTCATCAGACAACAATTCGTTCGGAGTTGTATAATGGGTTGCATGATCGTATATTAGAAGGTGAGACAAACTGTGATTCTGTAGGTCGATGTGTTGTGTTGCCAGCGTCCTTCACCGGGGGGCCTAGGCATATGATACAACAATATCAAGATGCGATGGCAATTTGTCGTTTAGCTGGTATTCCGGATCTTCTTATTACCATGACATGTAACCCAAAATGGCATGAAATTCAACGGCATTTGCAGGAAAACACAGTGGGTCACTTAGTATCTGAAAGGCCTGATATTGTTGCACGGGTATTTAAGATCAAACTTGATGAGCTCATGAAAGACATAAGGAAAAAGCATCATTTTGGTGTTCCTAAAGCGGGTAAGTTAAGTTAATTTTATTCTCAATGGTTGTATGTTAACATGTGATTAATGTGTTATTATGATATGTGTTAAAACATTGTGTTTTTTTTTTGTCTTTGCAGTTCTTTACACAATAGAATTTCAAAAACGTGGTCTGCCACATTCTTGTGTTTCTTCACCGGATGAAACTGATAGATTTATATCTGCTGAGCTGCCTTCTGAATCGGGTGACCCAATCGGTTATTTAAATGTTGGTACTCATATGATGCATGGTCCATGTGGTAACCTTAGACCTTCGAGTCCTTGTATGAATGATGGCAAATGTACTAAAGGATTTCCGAAGAGTTATTATGACGAAACTTTTATTAGAAATGATGGGTGGTCGTCGTATCGACGACGTAATAACTCACGTAAAGTTCGTGTTGGTCGGCAAGATATTATGCTAGATAATGGATATGTTGTTCCTTATAATCGTGCGTTGCTTATAAAGTATGGTTGCCATATCAATGTTTAATGGTGTAACCAAGGAATGTTGGTTAAATATCTTTTCAGCTATATTAACAAAGGTCAAGATCGTGCTACCGCAGTATTGGAAGGTCAAGGTGGGAGAACAACATTTACATCACTTTTAAATCATGAAAATGAAATTGAGCAGTACATGAACTGTAGGTATATTTCAGCATCAGAGGCGTGTTGGAAGATATTTGAGTTTGACATGCATTATCGTTCAGTGGCTGTTGAAAGACTCCCATTTCATGAAGAAGGGTGTAATAGAGTATATTTTAAGGATCATGAACAAATTTATGATGTTTTACAACGAACAACAGCTGCAATGTCAAAGTTTACTGAATAGATGGCTGCAAATGAAAGGTATGAGTTTGGCCAGAAATTGACGTATGCCGAATACCCAACTTTGTTTACATGGCATGAGAAGGAAAGAGTGTGGGAGCCCCGTAAAGGTTCATTTCAAACTATTGGACGTATATATTATGTAAGTCCTACGATGGGTGAAAAGTATTATCTTAGAATGCTATTAAATGTTGTGCGTGGTCTGAGAAGTTTTAAAGAGATTCGAACTGTTGACGGGGTGGAACATCCAACGTATATGTCCGCTTGTAAAGCATTAAGTCTTTTGGGTGATGATGTTGAATGGGTTGATGTTTTACGCCAGGCTTATCATTGGCAATTTGGGGATCGCCTTCATGAATTGTTTGTACAATTTTGTTATTTTGTACTGTTAGTTATCCTCGACAATTATTTTTTGATTGTTATAAATACCTATCAGAGGACATTCCTCATAAATATCGAACAATTTTGAAAAAAAAATCATTGAATTTCTCAGATGCTGAAATATTGAATTATACTATGAAAGGGATTGAACAAGTGTTGATTCAGAGTGGCCGGTCGTTGACTTCCTTTCCAACCTTACAGCAGATTGACCATACTTCGGAAGATAGATTTATCAACAGGTTGGTTCAATTTGAGAGAATGTATGATGCTAATGAGGAAAGGACACGTTTTATTAAGCAATACGCTGGGTTGAATAGTCAACAAAAGGAAGTGTTTGATAGTATATATTCTGTTGTTCAGGCTAGAAAAAGGAGGCGTATTTTTTGTGTTAGGTAGTGGAGGAACTGGGAAAACGTTCTTATGGACGACCCTTATAGCTCGTATTCGATCAAATAATGAGATAGTTTTGACTGTTGCGTCATCTGGTATTGCTTCCTTATTACTACCTGGTGGGCGTACAGCACATTCTCGGTTTCGCATCCTTATTGAAGTTGATAAGGACTCTTGTTGTGCCATCGATGTTGGTTCAGATTTGGCAAAGTTAATCAATTATGATTCACTTATTATTTGGAATGAAGCACCTCTACAACATCGCCATGTATTTGAAGCTGTTGATCGAACATTGAGGGATGTGTGTCGAGACAGCATGGCTGGTGCTGAGCATAAAGTATTTGGTGGAAAGGTTATCGCATTTGGTAGTGACTTTCGGCAGATACTTCCTGTTGTTCAGTTTGGTTCACGAAGTGAAATTGTTGCTTCAGCGATTAACAAGTCGCCGAATATATGGAGGTCATGTAAAGTGTTTTCTTTGACAACTAATATGCGTTTACGTGATCCAAGTATTTTTCATAGGGATCTTATTCAAATGCAGGAATTTAGTAAATGGCTTTTAGACATGGGAAGTGGTTGTCTTCCTTCAGTTTCTGTGGATGGATCAGATGATGCTTGATGTGTGTAAAATGCAACATATAAATTACATCAAATGAGGCATAAAACTAACCCTTTTTAAGTACTAATATTGGAAAAAGAGTGTTTTTGTCTTCCTTTTGTATTTTCAGGATTAAATGAGCTCAAAAACACAAAAGAAGCAAAAAGACAGCTAATTCCAACATAAATACAAGGAAAGGAACATTAGTGGACTGCCCGACCCCTCAACGGCACCTTCCAAAGCAAAATAGAGAAGTCAGAAGACTGAACACGCCCCGTGCTCAGCCAGCACGGGGCCGTGCCCAAGAAGCAGCAGAAAAGACAAACCTATAGAAGCTTCTATTGCCCACCACGGGCCGTGCCCAGCGGACACGGGGGCGTGTCGAAAGTACAGCAGGCGCATTTATTGTAATTGCGAATTACAATTAATGAGGAGAGAGAGTGTCAGACAGGCACGGGGTCGTGCCCAGTGGACACGGGGCCGTGCCCAGCTCTCTGTCCAGCCTATAAATAGGAGTGCTTGGATTCATTTCATCTCATCCCTTGGCACACCACCTCTCTCACACTTCATCCACCACCCACCACCATCACAACACCATCATCCACCACCATCATCCATTGTCCATCGTAGAGTGTGTGAGTCGTCTCGGGATCCAAGATTGATCGTAAGAGTTCTTGACAATCAAGGCCATGTTTGCCTAAGTCTCTTACATCACTTGGTGATGACAAAGTGTCAAATATAATACTTTTTATTTCTAATCTTTTGCACTTTTTATTTGGTTTTGTATTAATGACTTTAATAACTAGTTACTTATGTTGAAGGTGATCTTTCCTTATCGTTTGTCCGTGGTGTCTTGGCATTATTTTACTGTCTATATAAAATAAAGGATTTTCACCATTCATATCTCCACGGTCTATATGGAGGTATGTTGGCTACCTGGTCGGGGGTTAAGGGAACGGTTTGGTAAAGGTCTTGCCATTGTTCAGCGTTTAGAGGTCCTGCAATGGACCTGGGTCAAATTTAGTAGGACCTCCTTCAATACTTCACGGTATTGGATGGCGGGGGTCCAAACTCTTTGATCCCCTCATAAGTTAACTACTATTAATACTATAACCCGGCTATTTAGGACTGTATCCCTGCTGACTCAGACTACTTAGCCGAGGGTAACGTCACCGCCAAAAGCGGGGCCTACCATAATACTGCATTAATAACTTAATTTATTATCTTCCAATAATCCACCCTTTTAGGATTGTATCCTTGCTGACTCAAACTACTGGGGTGAGGGTAACGTCACCTTCAAAAGAGGGGCCTACTACAATAACTAAGATAATCTCTTAATTATGTGCAAAAGTGCGGAAATAATCAAAGGTTATACTAGATACAAGTCGGAACCAAGTGATTCATCTTGTCTATCTGTTTTTATTTTATTTTTATTTTCAGCATTTTAGTTAGTTTTTATTTTTCTTAGCTTAAAACATTTTTCTAAACTTTTTATTTTGATTAGACGTTGAGGATAAACCGGTACTAAAAGCTCTTGTGTCCTTGGACGACCTCGGTATCTTACCAACGCTATACTACACTCAACGATGGGTGCACTTGCCCATATGTGTGTTTAGTGTTAGTGAAATATCGTGTTTTATAAATTTAAAACTTGGCTAAAATAAGTGTTAAAAAGGGCTTAAAATATACACCTAATATATACGACACTTCGCACGCATCAAGTTTTTGGCGCCGCTGCCGGGGACACAAGGATTTTAAGAAAGCTTAAAATCGACGGCCTAATCAGTTTTTCAAAACCTTTTTAAAACGCGCGCACTTTTTTCTGCATTTTAGTTTAGATTTGCATTTACAATAACCTGTACACGGGGTCGTGTTCACTGAACACGGGGCCGTGTCCAACATTTTCATAAAAACACCCAGTAACAGAAACTTGAACATGGGCCGTGCTCACTGAACACGCCCCGTGCTCAACGAAATCAGTAAATTTAATTAAAACGCCTAGATACAGATTCTGAACACGGGGCCGTGCTCACTGAACACGGGGCCGTGTCCAGCTTCTGTTTCCGTTTTTGTTTTTGTTTTCTGATCTCGAGACTCGGTTGTGGTCTGCTGAGTGATTCTTATGGATCAATACTCAGGAGGTTACAACTACACCTATGATGAGGATGATTATAGGGGTAATTATTGCACTAATTGTCGTAATGCACGCTCGATTCAAAATAATCACTCATATCAACCATCCAATTCATACACCTACTATGAGGAGCCCAGGTACGAGCCGTCAACTTCATATACATCCTATGAAGACCAAAGGTATGAACCTCCTCCCTCATACTCATATTTTGATGAACTAATGTATGAGCCTTCTTACTCATACTTTGAGGAACCAAGATATGAGCAACCACCTTCATATGCTTATTATGAGGAACCATGGCGTGAACAACCCACCTCATATGAGTATTATGAAGAACAAAATTATGAACCTTATCCATCATATGCTTACAATGAAGAACAATGGTGCGAACCATCGACTTCATATGAGTATTATGAGGAACAAAGGGTCGAACAACCGGATTCAAGCTTAGAAAATAATGATTCCTTTTCTATAACCGAAGTGACCGATAGGATTTTAGAACACATTAGAGTTATCGGTCGATGTATAAAAGAAGCTCGCGCAAGGGAAGAGGAGTCCCGCGCAAGAGAAGAATTAAAAAAAAAAAGAGATAACTGAAAATGTAAAAATGGAAGAACAAATAAGTGAAAAACCGACACATGAGTTAAACAACGAAAAAGGTGAGTCCGACAACGTTAAAATCCAAGAAGAGTCTAATTTTGAAGAAATTAATCTCTTGACACCTTCTTTCGAAAATCATTGTTTAGTACCCACTCATGCTAAGTTTTTAAAAGAGTTAAACACTAACACTAAAATTGACGAAACGGTAAGTGTTAAGTTAACTAATGATCAAACTTTACTAATAAAAGAAGACCCATTTGAAATGAACATTACACCGGTTCCATGTTTCTTTCAAAATTCGTTTATTAGTAATGTCACAATCGATAAAGATCTTTGTGTTAACATAATGCCTAACTACATTTTCGAAAAATTAAGTATTAGTGATTTTTCTCCACTTCAAATACCCATTTTTCTATCCAATCGGAAAGTAATAAAATCAATCGGTATAGTTGAAGATGTCTTGGTTCAAACAAATCAAATGGTAATCCCAACCGACTTCGTCATCCTCGATGACGCTCCTCTAGTGTTGGGACGACCATTTGTAAAAACTCACGAAGCTTTGAAAAACCGGAAGTTCAATAATCTACCTCTTCAATTAGGGGCATTTAAAAGAAGTGTCGATCTCGAACGATCAATGAAATATCCATTCGGCAATAATGACCCCCTAATTGAAGATGAAGATGAACCACCCGATACAAGTGAAGAGATTGACCACTTTGTTGAAGAAGAGGTCGCCATAGAACAAACTTTTAAAGTTCTTGATCGAAACGAGCAACCAAATAAGGAGTCTCCTAAAGACCCACCACTTGAGCTCAAAGAACTTCCAAAAGGTTTGGAATATGCTTTTCTAGATAAAGATGGTAAGTTACCTGTAATTATTTCGTCCAAATTAGATAACTTAGAAAAAGAAAAATTAATTAATCTTTTGAAAAAACACAAAAATGCAATAGCTTGGAAACTTGTTGACATAAAAGGAATTAGTCCTTCTATGTGCACACACAAAATTTTGATGAATGATGACTACAAATCGGTCATACAACCACAACGTCGAGTAAATCCAAATGTTCAAGAAGTGGTTAAAAACGAAGTCATCAAACTACTTGACGCCGGACTTATCTATCCTATCTCCGATAGTCCTTGGGTGAGTCCCGTCCAAGTAGTTCCAAAGAAAGGAGGTATGACGGTAATAACTAACGAAAAGAATGAACTAATACCAACGAGAACCGTCATAGGATGGAGAGTATGTATAGATTATAGACGATTAAATGAAGCAACAAGAAAGGATCATTTTCCTTTACCCTTCATTGATCAAATGTTAGAAAGATTATCCGGTCATAAATTTTACTGTTTCTTGGATGTTTTTTCAGGTTACTTTCAAATCCCGATAGCACCCGAAGACCAAGAAAAGACAACTTTCACATGTCCCTATGGAACTTTTGCTTATCGACGCATGCAGTTTGGTCTATGTAATGCCCCAGCAACATTCCAACGTTGCATGGTAGCCATTTTCCATGACATGATAGAAAAGACAATGGAAGTCTTCATGGACGACTTTTCTATCTTTGGGGATTCATATGACCAATGCCTCGATAACCTTGAACGAATGCTATCCCGATGTGAGGAAACTAACCTCGCCCTTAATTGGGAAAAATGTCATTTCATGGTAACGGAGGGAATAGTACTCGGTCACAAGATCTCAAGCGAAGGAATGGAGGTGGATCGAGCCAAAATAGATACCATTTCTAGATTACCACCTCCATCCTCCGTACGAGCTATCAGAAGTTTCCTAGGGCATGCCGGATTTTATAGGCGATTTATCAAAGACTTTTCCAAAATCTCAAGGCCTCTAACGAAGTTACTTGAAAAAGATGCTCCTTTCATCTTTGACAAGGATTGCAATCAAGCATTTCTAACCCTAAAGGAAATGCTAGTCAATGCACCTATCATGATAGCGCCTGATTGGAAATTTCCTTTCGAAATCATGTGTGATGCCAGTGACTTTGCAGTTGGAGCTGTCTTGGGACAGAGAAAAGAAAAGCATTTCCACCCAATCTATTATGCTAGTAAAACACTCAATGATGCACAAGAAAATTACACAACAACTGAAAAAGAGTTACTAGCTGTGGTATTTGCTTTTGATAAATTTCGTTCTTATCTTGTTCTTTCTAAAACTATAGTCTATACAGACCATGCAGCCATTCGATATCTCTTCAAGAAGCAAGACGCAAAACCACGTTTGATTAGGTGGATTCTACTCCTCCAAGAATTTGACATTGAAATCAAGGACAAAAGAGGAGCAGAAAATACCGCAGCAGATCATCTTTCACGCCTAGAAGACCCAGCTTTAGAGGCAACCAGGGATGAGCAAATCAACGAAAAATTTCCAACTGAGTCCCTGGAAATGGTGGAATACAAGGAAGAACCATGGTACGCCGACTATGCTAACTACCTAGCTAGCGGTATAGTCGCTAAAGGATGGCCACATCATCAAAGAAAAAAATTCTTTGCTAATGTGAAACACTACTTTTGGGAAGATCCATATCTTTTCAAAATGTGTGCTGACCAACTCGTCCGACGATGCGTACATGGTGGTGAAGCACGAAGAATTCTCCGCCATTGTCATGAAGGTCCATACGGAGGACATCATGGTGCTGCCAGTACCGCACGAAAGGTATTCGATTCAGGATTTTATTGGCCCACCATTTACAAAGACGCCCAAAGTCTTGTCAAGACATGTGATGCTTGCCAAAGAACAGGTAATATTTCTTCCAAAAACGAAATGCCACAAAATGGCATTCTTGTTTGTGAAATATTTGATGTGTGGGGACTCGACTTTATGGGACCTTTCCCACCATCGAAAGGAAACAAATATATACTTGTGGCAGTAGATTACTTGTCTAAATGGGCCGAGGCCGAGGCACTTCTAACAAATGATGGAAGAGTCGTGGTAAGATTTCTGAAAAAATTATTCTCTCGGTTTGGCACACCTAAAGCTTTAATAAGTGATAGAGGCACCCATTTTTGCAACCATCAACTTGAAAAATTTTTAACAAGATATGGGGTCTATCACCGGGTTTCGACAGCATATCACCCTCAAACAAACGGACAAGCCGAAGTGACTAATAGAGGTTTAAAACGAATACTCGAAAAAACCGTAGGGTTAAATAAAAAGGAATGGGCTGATAAATTAGACGATGCTTTATGGGCTTTTCGAACTGCTTATAAAACAACAATAGGTACAACCCCATATAAGCTAGTTTATGGAAAAAGTTGTCATTTGCCAGTAGAAATTGCACACAAAGCCTACTGGGCAATCAAAAATGTAAACTTAGATCTAGAATTTGCTGGTAAAAATCGATTTTGTCAAATAAATGAATTAGACGAGCTTAGGAATTATGCATACTCAAACTCTGAAATTTATAAGGAAAGAATGAAAAATTTGCATGACAAACATATTAAACCTAATGAATTTCGGGTAGGAGATTTAGTTCTTTTGTTTAATTCACAACTTCGATTGTTTCCTGGTAAATTAAAGTCTAGGTGGTCAGGACCTTTTTCCGTCACCCACATTTTTCCACACGGTGCAGTGGAAATTAAATCTCGAAATGGGCCACCATTTAAAGTCAATGGTCAACGGCTGAAACTCTATCAAGGATTCATTGAGGATGAGGAAGAAGAAATCTCGCTTCAAACCGTGGAAGAATAAAAACATCATGCCTGGTAAGTTACGAACGATTGAGACGACAAAATAAAGCGGTAAGTTTTCTAACCATAGCTTATGGGAAAAAGGGGCACTCACACGCGCACTAAAAAAAAAAAACCTCGGCACGAGGCCGTGTTCGCGCTGCAGACGGGATAAAACCCCTTTTTCAAAACAGTTTCTTCATTCCACACGCCCTGTTTCCCATAAAAGCTCTGGTTCCAGGCGATTTTTCGCGAAATTTAGATGTCTCCTATCGATCTAACAACGTCAAGGTATGATTCTATCACTCTTAGTAGTTAGATTAGTTACTTGCATGTAGTTAAAACACCAAAAATTTGGGGAAAAATCTAGGGTTCTTGAAGTTCATCCGGATCAAACCTCAAATTTTTGTTTAGATCTGTTTGCATTTAGTTAGATTAGTGTTAAGGAAAGTAAATACACTTAGATTGTTCAAAGATGCACCCGATTTCTTACAAAAACCCCAAACCCTTGTTCTTGAACCGAAAAAGATAAAATTGATGGGGTAAACGGGATATTTTGGGAAAAACGGTGTTTAGGGTTTCATTTTCGGGGGAAACCACACCTATTGGACCAAAAATCTTCAAGTTTTCGAAACCGGGTCGAAAAATGAAGTTTTTGAGTAACAGACCTCTGGACACGGGGCCGTGTCCGCTGGACACGGGGTCGTGTCCAGCCCGCTGTTTGCAGTTTTGTCCGAAAACATTTCTGTTTCGTGCTAACTTTTGGTGTATTCTTGCAGATGGCCAGGAAGTTTACAAGATTCAACGCCAATGAGTTAGACGCAAGAGCTCGATACGAGCTTCTTCAAACAAGGCCGGAGGAACACCCGAGGCAGGCATGCACAGAACTGCTAACCATGGTAAATCAAATTGACCGTTTCAACAACATTGTCACGGGACCACTTAGAGTCGCACTAACAACCCGACTCCGTTTCGTCCATGAATGCACCTTGGAATTCTACAGCACCTTTGCATTCACTTCAAGGTGCGACCCGTTCGATAATGACGGGGTGTCATTCCGGTGTGGCGGGACAAGGTATTCGATCTCCATGGCACAATTCGGGTCGATTATCGGGTTGTATGCGGAAGAGGATGCGGGAAACGAAGAAAACACAGGGGGATTGAGAGAGATTGAAGACAACGAGCGCCAAGCCATGTGGGCTCAGATTGGGGAAGGGTTCTACAATCCGAGCAGCACTAAGAGTACCAAGCTGAGGGATCCGCTATACAGATACATTCATAGGCTCCTCGGCTACTCTCTTAGCCAAAGACATGACAGTGGTGGCGTCATTGGGTTAAGAGATTTGCTTGTCCTCCATTGCATTCACAACCGCAGGCCGCTCGATGTTTCATTCCTCATGCTCCGAAACATGCATCACAACCGCCTTGCTAGTGCACCGACTCCTATTTTCTTTGGGGGATGGGTGTACCGTCTCTTCAAGCACTTCGCCCACATTCCGAGGTCATTTGAGAGGAGCCCATGGTCGGGAACGGTGGATATTCACATATGCCGCTCAATGAACCTAATTTATGAGGCAGAAGACGGGACGGTAACCTTTCAAAGGATGCAAGGTCATGCATGGAACCCGCAGGAAGCGCTTGTCCTCCCAGCTCCGCAACATCATCAGTACCACTACCAACCCCACGGTGATCCGGGCCAATCATCCTCCGCGGGAAGTGGTTTTCCTAATTTTCAAAGTTTGCATGATTTGTTGCAGGAAAACCTCATGTGTACTCGGAACACCTATAACATGGCGAGCAACACCTACCACCGGGTCGGAGCTATTGAGAGAAACCTATCCGAGATACAAGACGATGTCGGATACATACGAGACCACATTGCACGCCATGGAGGGGATGATGACGATGATGATGATGATGATGCTATGGAGTAGGCGGGAGGAGCATAGGAGGAAGCGGTTGATTGATGACTCCCCAGGTTAACCCTTTGCAATCTTGAACAATTGATGGCTTGCGTGCCAAGTGTTAGACAATTTACTTCTCCTAACTTTTTCCTGCATTTTATTTTTCTTTTTTCTTTTACTTTATGCTTGGAACAATTGACTATGGTAATTTAGGATGTTTGTGTTGCTTGGTGTGGTATTAAGTGATGAAACAGGTACAAACCGAGGCTTGGAATGCTAAGCCTCAGCACTTATAGGGCCAGGATGGAAAAACCGGAGGAAGAAACCTGTTTTTCAGGCTTTCAGACTGTCCACACGGGGACGTGTCCAGCCAACACGCCCCCGTGCTCACCTCCCAGACCTGCTGTTTGGCTACTGTCTTGCAGATTTTTGTCAGACACGTGGCCGTGTCTAGTGGACACGTGGCCGTGTCCAGTGGACACGGGGCCGTGTTCACCTTCTGTAAGTTCTCGTTACTGGCAGTTCGCCACGGGGTCGTGTCCAGTGGACACGGGGCCGTGTCCAGACTACCAGTAACATAAACCTTTGCTTTCTAACACCATTTTACACATCTAATCAACCTAAAAATTTATTTTTGGGACACATTGAGGACAATGTGTAATTTAAGTGTGGGGGGGATACTAAAACCTTGAATTTTGCAAGTCCTAAATACAAGCCTTACACAAAACTCTATTGGAACCGCTAATCACCCCAATTTTTTTCAAAAATTTCTTTTTTTTTTTCTTACTTGTCTAGGTTTAATTCGGGAAATTCAAGTTCTCAAAAAGGTTATATTTTTACAAATTTACAACCGATAGCGTAGTGATAAAAAGAACCAACATAAGAAAATTATGAAAAGGCATGGCAAACTTAGTTAAAATTTGATTATATATACTTGATCACATAAAAACCCATTCCCACAAAAAAAAAGTGAGTTTTGAGCCTTTATTGAGCACAATTACATTTCATTAAAACTAAATGCTCATCTTTCGTTTCTTGTGTGAATAGCCGCTTGGTTCTTACGACTCTAGAACTTGCCATGACGATACATTCCCGGTCCTTATCAACTTAAACCCGAGTAAGTAAATGATGGAGGCATTAGGACTAACCCTTTTTTTTTTTTATTTCTACACCATTATTTTTCTTTTTCTTTTACCACCTACCCAAAAATCCCCCTAGTTAGCCCCTTTGAACCTAAACCTTTTCATTTCATCACCCAAACCAAAAACCCTTTTACCCACCAAAACCTTTTTCATTTTTAACCCTTTGTTTTAGTAACAAGTTCGGTTTTTCGTAAAAAAAAAAAAAAAAATTGTTGATGATGAAGCAAAAAGAAAATAAACAAACAAGTTCATCAAAAATAACTTTGTTTGAATAAAAGCTTCATCAAAATAAAAATAGAAAGTCTTACGAAAACCGACACTTGTTACGCTTTTCGCCATTTTTCTACTAACCACTAACCACTATCCCAACCACCTACCTTTAACCCAAGCCTAACCCTTAACCCATAAAGTCCTCTTGATATTTACAACGGTATAAAAGTTAAAAAGGAGGAGGATTGATTGCTTGGCAAGCCTATGGTAGGAATAAGTTCCATGCCGCTCTCGAGTGATTCACTAAAAATACACCTTCGGCCGAGTGTGAGTGATTTCTCCCGTGAGGTATGTGAACTTGTATATAAATGGAATTTTAAAAAGGCATGTTATGCCCAAATAAATAATTTCTCCTATGAAAATTTCTAAATAAATCATTACGAATAGGAGTGTAAATAAATAAAAATAAAACCCAAAAAGGTCTTGGATATCCCGACACTCTACGACAAGCCCAAAACCTTTTCTTCTACCTATTCCATTTGGGAGTGTAAGCCACATATTAAAGAGTTTTGCTTGAGGACAAGCAAAAGTTCAAGTGTGGAGGTATTTGATGTGTGTAAAATGCAACATATAAATTACATCAAATGAGGCATAAAACTAACCCTTTTTAAGTACTAATATTGGAAAAAGAGTGTTTTTGTCTTCCTTTTGTATTTTCAGGATTAAATGAGCTCAAAAACGCAAAAGAAGCAAAAAGACAGCTAATTCCAACATAAATACAAGGAAAGGAACATTAGTGGACTGCCCGACCCCTCAACGGCACCTTCCAAAGCAAAATAGAGAAGTCAGAAGACTGAATACGCCCCGTGCTCAGCCAGCACGGGGTCGTGCCCAAGAAGCAGCAGAAAAGACAAACCTATAGAAGCTTCTATTGCCCACCACGGGCCGTGCCCAACGGACACGGGGGCGTGTCGAAAGTACAGCAGGCGCATTTATTGTAATTGCGAATTACAATTAATGAGGAGAGAGAGTGTCAGACAGGCACGGGGCCGTGCCCAGCGGACACGGGGCCGTGCCCAGCTCTCTGTTCAGCCTATAAATAGGAGTGCTTGGATTCATTTCATCTCATCCCTTGGCACACCACCTCTCTCACACTTCATCCACCACCCACCACCATCACAACACCATCATCCATTGTCCATCGTAGAGTGTGTGAGTCGTCTCGGGATCCAAGATTGATCGTAAGAGTTCTTGACAATCAAGGCTATGTTTGCCTAAGTCTCTTACATCACTTGGTGATGACAAAGTGTCTAATATAATACTTTTTATTTCTAATCTTTTGCACTTTTTATTTGGTTTTGTATTAATGACTTTAATAACTAGTTATTTATGTTGAAGGTGATCTTTCCTTATCGTTTGTCCGTGGTGTCTTGGCATTATTTTACTGTCTATATAAAATAAAGGATTTTCACCATTCATATCTCCACGGTCTATATGGAGGTATGTTGGCTACCTGGTCGGGGGTTAAGGGAACGGTTTGGTAAAGGTCTTGCCATTGTTCAGCGTTTAGAGGTCCTGCAATGGACCTGGGTCAAATTTAGTAGGACCTCCTTCAATACTTCACGGTATTGGATGGCGGGGGTCCAAACTCTTTGATCCCCTCATAAGTTAACTACTATTAATACTATAACCCGGCTATTTAGGACTGTATCCATGCTGACTCAGACTACTTAGCCGAGGGTAACGTCACCGCCAAAAGCGGGGCCTGCCATAATACTGCATTAATAATTTAATTCATTATCTTCCAATAATCCACCCTTTTAGGATTGTATCCTTGCTGACTCAAACTACTGGGGTGAGGGTAACGCCACCTTCAAAAGAGGGGCCTACTACAATAACTAAGATAATCTCTTAATTATTTGCAAAAGTGCGGAAATAATCAAAGGTTATACTAGATACGAGTCGGAACCAAGTGATTCATCTTGTCTATCTGTTTTTATTTTATTTTTATTTTCAGCATTTTAGTTAGTTTTTATTTTTCTTAGCTTAAAATATTTTTCTAAACTTTTTATTTTGATTAGACGTTGAGGATAAACCGGTACTAAAAGCTCTTGTGTCCTTGGACGACCTCGGTATCTTACCAACGCTATACTACACTCAACGATAGGTGCACTTGCCCATATGTGTGTTTAGTGTTAGTGAAATATCGTGTTTTATAAATTTAAAACTTGACTAAAATAAGTGTTAAAAAGGGCTTAAAATATACACCTAATATATACGACACTTCGCACGCATCAATGCTACCTGGATTCGTATACCAAGAGATATGTTAATTTCTGTAACTGATAAACATCTTGAGTCCGTTGTGTTAAATATGTTCCCTAATATTATGAACAGATTTAATGATGTCGATTACTTGAAGGAACGTTGCATTCTTTGTCCGACTAATGATGAAGTTGATAGAATTAACCAACATGTTCTTGAGAAGATACCAGGTGAAATGTATACATTGTTTAGTGTTGATGAGATATGTGCGAGTACACAAAATGTTGAAGAATTGCGTGCTATGTATGCTCCTGAGTTTCTTAACAGTTTGAAATTTTCTGGACTTCCGAATCATGTACTACATCTCAAGGTTGGTGCACCTGTTATTTTGTTGCATAACCTAAACATGCAACGTGGCTTGTGTAATGGGACGCGGTTGGTTGTAAGTCAAATAAGTCGTCGTGTTCTTGAATGTACGATTATTACAGGCCCACATGTTGGAGAGAAAGTATTCATTGGTAGAATTGATATGACTCCAAGTAATTCGTCTTGGCCTTTTGAATTTAAGCGACGACATTTTCCTATAAAAGTTTGTTTTGCTATGACTATTAACAAAAGTCAAGGCCAAACTTTTAATAATGTTTGTGTTTACTTAGTAAAGCCCGTGTTCTCCCATGGACAGTTATATGTTGCTGCATCTCGTGTAACATCTCGTGCTGGACTAAAGTTCTATGTGGATAATAAAGAAAAATGTCCTAACAATATGACTAAAAATGTTGTGTACAAGGAAGTTTTTTATAATTTGCCATTATCGCCAGCTGATAGTATTGTGTAATTGGTGTTGTCAAACTAGGTTGTTCAAAGGTAACATGTTTTCTTTGTGGAGTATTATTAGCCTTGTGTGTATATATATGGGTCTATATGTGTAGTCTTTGTTTATAGTGTTATGGATTATATGTGTGATGTTGATTGCAGTCTTATATATATTTGCAGCTTATTACTTTATAAAATGAATCGTGCAAGTATTTCGGATTTACGTGCTTATTTTACCAACAACTGGCAAGTTGATATGTTGGTCTCGCGTGCTTGGACATCGTTCAACCCTAAAACAAATCGTATCCTTTCGTTTGACATGATTCTATCTGATGCACAAGTAAGTATTTCTTTGTAATGCAATATTGTTTAGTTTTTGATTTTACATTGGTAATTATCTAATCTTAAAATGTATATGTTTTTTCAGGGTTCATCCATTCATGCAAAGATTCCATCTAACTTGCTGAGGTTATTTCAGAATGCGTTTAAAGAGGGATGTGTTTACAGGATTCGTAAGTTTGTTGTTCATAAGTATAGTACCATGTATCGTCCATTGCGGTGCGATATTTTCATTCAGTTCTTGTATTCAACAAGTATTACTACTTGTCCGACGCATCCGTCTGTCTTCAGACGATATGTGTTTGATTTTCTTCCATTCAATCTGTTAGCCGATCGTGTTAACGATGACAAATATCTTACAGGTATGTATGCATTTTATTCTGTTAGTTTTTTATTCTTCAAGTTTTCTAATGTTATATATATATATGTGTGTGTGTGTGTGTGTGTGTGTGTGTAGATGTTATTGGCGTTCTTAGGGATTGGGGCTCTGTTCAGTATCAATTGGAATTTGTTTCATCTTCCAATCCTGGTGTACGAAACATTGTTATCTCTGACACCAAGTATGTTAGTGTTGTCTATATTAATTCTTTCGTCTATATTTTTTATTTTTACTATCTCATTCTTAAATATATATAATTCAGTGATATGAAGGTGAATGTTTCATTATGGGGACACTTGGTGAATCAGTTTAGCGATGGTTATATTCGAAGAATTGCAAAAAATACAGTTGTTATTATTTTGTCATCTTGCAAAGTTCGATCTTACAAGGGTATGGTGTTATGTATAGGATATGTTGCATTGTTAAATGATTATTTATAACTTATGTTTAAATGTTTGTATTGAATTAGGTTCTACATGTTTAATGACAACTGTGGCGACTCAAATTTACTTGAATATTTCTATACCTGAAATTGATGCCTACAGTATTATGTAATTATGTGATTTGGCATGTTTTATTAGATGCATTATTATTTTATATTTTATATACGTTGTATTTTTTGTTTTCAGTGAGTCTCCTTAAATTACTATCAATGAAGACAATGCAGCCACCTTTCAAATTACGAGTATTGCAAACATATACAGCCTTCTTACAGCAGGAGATGTGGCTGAGGTATTGTATTGCTAATACACCCAAATAAATTATTTTTTGTTAGTTTTTGACTTTTAATCATTAGTTTTTGACTTTAAATCATGTACAGGGAACAATTTTCAACATTGATGCAAACATAAGTGGTGTGGAAATGCATAGTGATTGGAAATATGTTAAGTGTAACAAATGTCGTAAGAAGGTGTCAATGGTTGACGGTTACTATTTGTGTTGGAACTGTGAAGAAGATGTTGTCAATCCACATTATGTGTAAGTTTTTTTAATATTTTATTTGTTGTTTGTTTTTCGTTTTATTAATCGTTTCTGTTTTGCAGATACAAATTGGAACTTTGTGTTACTAATGGTACTAATGATGAGATGACATGTGTTGTTTTTAATGAAGCTGCAGTATCTCTACTTAAAATATATGCTGATGAGTTAGTTAATAAGTCTTTGTCAGAGGTTTATTTTACATTTCCTTTTACAATTATTAGTTGTTGAATTTTTTGCATGATTAGTATATATTAGTTTGTTCAGTTGTGTTGATAGCTTATTATGTTTTTTGTAGGGTGTTGATGATCCAAATTGGATAGAATCGTATTTGAATGAAAATTTATGTTTTCGAAGGGTTATTTTTGTTATTAAGATCGATCCCTATAATTTAGCGCCTAAATTTTCCAACCGTTTTACTGTTTCTAAATACCTCGGAGATGATATCAATGCGCTTATACAGCCTAGGTCTATATCTACAACTGCTGACACTGCCAATCCTCCATCAGCTGGTGCTCGTCAAATTGATGAGGAAACCGAAATGTGTGCAAAGATCAAAGATGTTGAATGGGAGATGGCTGATGAAGTATTTAGCTCATTAGTTGATAATGTTGTTACACCGTCAAAGCAATCATCGGTAACTCTTTATGTTTTTTTGTTTTTTATTTTCAATATGTATTTGTGGTTTGGTTTTTTGTGAGTTTCAAAGTTTTAATTGTTTTCACAACTGTATTAACTTTGTAATATAGGTTACTGTTACTATTATTTTAATATTACTTAATATGGTTAATTAGAGTTAGTTTAATTATTGGTTTGTTTTCTTAGGTTATTGTTGGTAATGGGCGAGATGCTAGCCTTACCCAAAGTGTTGTACAGGTAAATGATTTGTTTTATTTGGGTTTAAGTGACTTTACCTTGGTAAGTTGGTTTGTTTGATAATAGTAACATTACTTCGTAGATGATATCAATGTGCTTATACAGCGTAGGTCTATATCTACATCTGTTGACGTTGCCACTCCTCCATCAGCTGGTGTTCTTCAAATTGATGAAGAAACTAAAATGTGTGCGAAGATCAAAGATGTTGAATGGGAGATGGCTGATGAAGTGTTTAGCTCAGTAGTTGATAATTCTGTTACACCGTCAACGCAGTCATCGGTAACTCTTTATGTATTTTGTTTTTTATTTTCAATATGTTTTTGTGGTTTGGTTTTTTGTGAGTTTCAAACTTTTAATTATTTTCATGACTTTATTAACTTTGTAATATAAGTTACTGTTACTGTTATTTGATTAATGGTTCGTATGTTACGTTTAGATTAATGGAGATAACAAGACAGCTGGCAACCATTTGCAATCTGAAGTAGAGGTTAAGTGTATTTTCTTTAAACTTTATAGTATTAGTTACCTGGAAATTGATTTTGATGTTATATATAGGTTATTATTGATACGGAGGTAAATGATTGCCTTACCAAAGCGAGACTTCAGGTAAATGATTCTTTTATTTGGATGTGTATTATTATGTACTTTGAATGTAATATTGGTTGTTTTGTTATGGCAGGATATTGGTAATGATAAGAAGCATGATGACAGTTTTGGTCAATCTACGATGGAGGTGAATAAATTGGTTTATTTTTATGTTATTATGTTGGTTATTTTTTTATGTACTTTGAATGTAATATTGGTTGTTTTGTTATGGCAGGATATTGGTAATGATAAGAAGCATGATGACAGTGTTGGTCAATCTGTAATGAAGGTGAATAAATTATTTTATTTTTATGTTATTACGTTGGTTATTTTTTTAGTGTAACATGTTGGTTTGTTGCATTTAGGGTATTGTTGGTACTGAGCAATATGAGGGCTCTGCCAGACAAATCAATAAAGAGGTAATTGGTTTTTTGTATATCGTTTTAATAATTTAGAAATTATAGAAGTGTTTCATGTTGTCTATGTTTCATGTAGGGTGCTGTTCAATATGATCAAATGATTGATTCTAACAAAAGTCATATAGGAGTGCAAGATGTTGTCAACAATATGTCTAATTCAACGGTTGGTGGTTCTATGGTTGTTAAACAAATTGGAGGGAACTACAAGAAGAGACTTAGGAATAATTCGGAGAAGGTGAAACGCGTTAAGAAGTAGTTCATTTCCGTCGTTTTCTGTTCACATTCCATAAACGGTTTATGCTTATGTTTTTTTTTATTTTAATGCAGTTAGTATGTTTGTGTGTTCAAGTAATTTGTTAACTTTATGTTTGTACCTTGTAATGCCGTTTTCGTGATTGCGAAATGTTTTGTTTTCTTTGTTTTTTTTTGTATTTATTTTCAAAGCTTTTGACTGGTGTATTTTGTGTGACTATTATTTGTATTAGGCTGTTATTAATGTTCATAGATGTCAATTTGTGTGTAGATAATAGTTAATTACTTTTTAATAGAGAAATTTATATTAGATTAATATTTAACAAATATAACATATAACAAAAATGCAGTATTTATGGTAATGTTTCCCAAAACCACATTGTTATTATTAACACAATGGCAATAACACAATGGTATACGTTAAATACAATTCTTTTGTAATATCAACAGGAATTTGTAAATTAACAAATACGTTTCATCTACTGTCTAATATTTATTGATATTTTACACGTAAAATAATCAACCTAAATATTGTAGAGCAATCTTACACAAGTAATGTAAGAAAATAAACGTTTATTAACTATAGATGTGTTAATACTTTACAATCAGATAGTATACATACTTCTATATGTTACTTGATCATGTGTTTTGTAATATGTTACTTTATGTAATACATCTAAATTCTAAGCAAAACAAATAAATTTTTTGGTAAAATGGTAAAATAGAGTCATTAGGTAAATTTGTTATAAGACAGTGTCAATATCTAAATATGTTATTACATTAAGTAGATAGGATACACTTGTAGAAGGTCAAATACATGAGCGATCAAACAAATTAAAAGTAATCATGAAACGTTTCTAATAGTTCTTCATTATAGTAACCCTTTCGTTCTTCGTCTTCATGTACTCCGACAAGGTATCCTTGAGTTCTTCTAATGAAACTGCTATGTTTTTCTTTATCTGTAACTGTTTATCCAGATATTGTATAATCTTTATTTGATCTTCGTTCTGTAGCCCATTCGAAACATACTGCAGAATGTTGTAGTTCATGTCAGTATTGTTTCTCTCTACATCTGCAATGGCGGTGTTATGCATTCTCTGTAGTGTTCGTAAGATTTCTGAATCCTTTTGATCCTCTACAAAGTGTGCAGTGGTTATAATTTTCTTGGCCTCTGTTGTGTCTCCGAAATGGTAGTGTGATCCAGGCATGATTGTAGTTGTGTTGAATGTAGAGATGTTTCGAGTTAGTGATAGAAGATAGGTGATGTGTTATGGACTTATGGGTTAGTTTATTTTATAGGTGGTCAAGGGTAGGGAATTGAATAGGCGGTAAAGCGATTGGATTATTCCGTTAAAAAAAAGCGATTGGATTATTATGTTATAATTACAAAGGTTATTAATATTTTTCGTTGATTCATGCGTAATAAAGAGTGTATCAGTTTAAGTTTCCCGTGTTAACTGAATGGGTTTGTGTGTGTAGTAATAACTGTGTGTAAACGTGTGTCTCTTCAGTTATTCGCATCGTTTCCCCAAGCAGTTTCTACATTATGTAATCGTTCCTACCATTAACCGTTTAGTGTACCCAGATCCCGGTTTATCTAAGTTTACTAACTTCTTTTAAATTGTTTCATGATTTATAAAAAAAAACCATTGTGTTTTTGTCATTGTGTTTTTATGTCATTATTTTTGTGTATGTGTGTGTGTCATATATTACATGTGCAACTTCACCTTTTAAAAACATCAATCCTTTACAAGTCATTCATTTCACCAAACACTTGACATCTTCAATGAAAAATGATTCTTTGAAAAGGTCAATCCTGAAACATTTGCCTTCTTGCTGGCTTTCTACCATCTCATCAACAAGTCATGCACCTTGGGGTACTAAAAAGACAGAAAGTTGGGTAGATGTCTTGTAAGAGGGGCTTCTGCAGTTCAGTGACAACAAGTTTGAAAAACTTGTGCCACACTCAAAGAACATAGCATATGCTAGGAGCATGGTTGTCAAGACTTATCATACACAAACAAGTACAGATACCAAGAGTGTGAAAAGCTTACATCATGGGGATATCAATTCCTAGGCAATAAGCTTAGTGTTTTGACCATACATATGCAGCAGATGTTTTCTCAACCACTGATTGAAGAATATTATGATGCTGCTGTTGTTGCTGTAAAGTCCAACTGATAGACAAGTAGCTGAAATATATCATCAAAGATTCAATATCTCATTGATTCACCATCAGACATCACTGTTTTTGTTCAAACATCTATTCTGTTAATACTGTCCACTGCTAAAAGTCAACCATTCTCCTCTCATTTCCTTGGTAATCACTGTTGTTCAAAATCAGTGTTTTAACCCACTGATGGTTGTCCACTGATAGCTTAGAATCACCCATTGTTTCTAGTATAACCGTTTGCAACCACTGATCTTGCTTCATCAGTGGTTTCATAAATCAACTGTCTTCCATTATTCATTCCTTCACCAAGGGTTGGCACGTTGACTTTTGTAATCGTTGCCACATCAGCATTCACTTTTTCCCTTTATAAAACCTTGATCAAAATCCCCCCAAACAGGGTTTTTAATGAGAAACATGTGTTTACGAAAACTATTTTCCCTTAGACTGTGTTTACAAAGTTTGATTCCACTTCCGCTGCATTTAATCTCATTTTACTTTCGTTCATTTCTTCAACTATGACAAACAAGCTCAATCATAATAAACTCAGATCCTAACAAAAATAAAAGTAAATGTGAAGTCTCTGTGTTGTGTGTAACCATATATGTTATACAATTGTGTTTTTTGTCATTGTGTTTTTTTATTTTGGTACTTTTTAAGTAGTTTGTATGTTATGTATACCATTCTTTTTAAGTAGATTTGTGTTACTTATCATAAACGGACTGTACGGATCAAATTATCATGGCAATCTGAATTTAAATATTAAAAAAAACCAACGCATTGTACTACAAACATAAAAAAAGGGGGATCAAAAAGTAAATGTAAGATATATGTTTTTCGGGTTTTCAATATAAACTGAAACTCTATTGCTGTAACATTTCTGCTTGCTGGAGTTTCGTAACCAATAGCCTCGAATTAGTTTCACCACATGTTTAGTTATGGTTTTGTATTTAGTTGTTTGTTGTTATCATTGTGTTATATACATAGTATTATGTTTGTGGTTGTTTTTGTGGTTGATATTTTTTTGTATATGGAGAATCAATATTCGAAATTAATGTGTTATTTTAATTGTTCTATTATGTTTATAATATGTTTGGTGTGTAATATTTTATGCCAGTAAATATAATCAACGTTTGTTTGTCATCGGTAGTTCTTTCAACATTTTGAAAACATCTAACTTTCATATATCTTATCTAACTTCATCTAATGGTGTTATTAATTTCTACGTTTATCAATTTACAAATAACTGATTCCTTTTAAATTGTGCCAGTTAGATGTAAGATTTTAATTTACTATGTTTGACAATTCGATGTATGACAATACAAGAATAGTTGTAGTTTCTAATTGCAATCGCATAAAAAAGTCATTATTATCTTAAATATGGAGACACGTTTTTTATGGAGTCACTTATTGATGTTCTATATAGTTGTATAAGAAGTCATTATGATATTAAAATATGCGGTGCATTTGGATGATGGAAATATTACCAATAAGACTTCTAATGTTGTATACAGGAAATCACAACTAAATTTATAACTAAATATGAACTTCGACTACTGTTTACAAATTATAATTCTAAACAAAATATGTCATCCATGCCCTAATATAGTAATAATTGTCATCAAGGTTAGGCTACCAACCAACCAAAAAAACACAATAAGCTGTTCCAACATGTCCCACCAAAAACCATCAAACGATGACGACAAAAGGCATTAGTTTATATACGCAGACATCTGCATCATTAGCAGATAACGTTAACTGCTAAGCTTGGCTGACTGCATCCACATGCGTCAACATGAGGAGGTTTCCTAATTTTACATAAGTTAAATGCATATTGTCGCCCGCGCTAATATCATTTTCCTTTATGAAACTTGGCCACCCTTCAATCGCATACCTAAATCCATTTCCATCCTTCTGTCGCTTAACTATCTTCACAACTGTTTTCCCATCCATGTTTCTGACATTCATTTGATGCACCTTCTTTGTTAGCCTTGCTCTGTTTACAACTTGTACAGGTAATCGCTGCATTGATGTTAGAGTTAACAAGTATATTAGCCGTGTTGGATATAATTGTCAGCAGCAACAAATATCAATTGTTAATTTTTGAATAAACATAATTTAGTATCTATTAACTATTATAGTTATTCTATGAAGGTTATAAGTGAAGTTATACTTTATTGTTTAGAAAAAAAACAATTGTTTTAAGGTTTTTTGTTGCAAACCAAGTTCATTTGTTATGTGTTTAACTGGTAATTCTATACGTATAAATAGCCTCATGAATGGTGTTGTAAATTGTTCTCATTAAATAACAGAAATGACATACCATTCGATAATTTGCTTTCCTGTTGAATTGATACGCATCACTTTCTTGATCATAATTTTGATGTGCAACACATTTTTCATCTTCATTGCTTACCTTCAACGCCATCTGACTTCTTTTCCTGTTTTTGTTAACCTTATCATTTCAAACATGCATTTCCTTTCAATATATATATATATATATATAGTTTATATGTTAATGTACAAGAAATATTTATTGGAATATTTTCTTAACTTATGCTTAACTTATGCTTAACTTACCAAACGATCTCGTGTTTGTCGTCCAGTTGCTGACACGGTAGAATGATCATAAGTTGTACAGCATATCAGTTGTTTAGGTTCTTCAGATGTAGAATCGGATGCAATCTGTTTACCTTTCTTTTTAACCTGTTATTACAGCCCGTAACATTAAAGCAAATTAAACTACAATCGTCAACTAAGTATGTATAATAATATAAACAAATAACTTATCCGTTATTATGTTTCAAAGACTTATATCTTCTTTTGTCTGGTTGTTATTTCCTTCACTTACAAAACTCTTTCTTTCAGACTTCAACTTTTCTTTTTCAACATTTTTCTTATTCACTTCATGTTTCTCATCATTCATCTGCATCCAAGATTTTTAAAATTCATTAACTTCTGAGGATTAATATATTGTATTGTAAAAATATGTAAACTCATTACCCCAGTAATGAATTGGTCGATTGAGTCTTCTTGATCAGTGAAGATCTGTTATACGATAACATCTGTAAATAAGTCGTATTGACTAGCAAACCATTTTAACTTACTTTAAATTACTTACAGAGTTGAAGTGTTTATAGTATGTGTGTTTAGGTATTTCAACAACTGAGTTGTCTTTAGTTGTCTCCTTCTTTCTAAAAACAACCTCAACTTCGCTACGATAAAGTGTCAAGTCAAACGATTTGCTGTCTGTTTTCATCAACATCAGTATATCACCGTATTCTATGTCAATATATTCAAACATCTCCGGACACCCTTTAGCAAAAACGTAGCATGCATTTATTTTTTCGGTCTCAACTTTCCAACACTGACCTGCTGCGTATATGTTATAAGAATCTTTTACTGGCCAGTAACAGTAAAATTTGTTCACATAAGCTTCTGGAATGACCTGAAAGGTTGTGTAATATTTTATAAACATATATTCATTTATTCCATTTGCTGACAAGTATAACAAAAAACAAATTCCTACTAACATATAACTATACTTACTATGATCTTTAAATCTCCGTAACGGTTGACTGTCAAGAACGATTCATCACAAATGTTTTGTATGAAACAATGTATTTGTAGACATTTTTCTTTGATTATCCTCAAAACCAATAAGGTGTTCTTTGTCAATTTAAGACCTTTTACAATACTTATCCATCCGTCAGTGACAACACTTTCACCTCTTACACTTCTCAGCCATGCGGTACAGCTTATTCCGCTTTCATGATTTATCGTTACCTTTGTCCAGTTCCAGTAATCTCCTCCCACAAGCTTTACAAACTCAATTGGTAATGCCTGTAGTTACATTTACTAATTTCAGTTTACGTAATGAAGTTTACACTTACTTATTGAAGGCATTACAGCATACCAGTTTCAATGATTTAGGGTCTTGTAATAGAGACAGGCAGGACGTAATCATTTTTGTATACCTGTGATATATAACATTTAATATTAACTGTCAGTATTAATACACAATGTGTTAAAATGTAATCTTATGTCATGAGAATATTATTCCTAATTCATAATATGCAATAGATCTCTTCTGTATACCGTTTCAATATATCAGTAAACATATATATATATATATATATATTCGTAAAATATCTCTTTTTGCGTAATCGCACATGGGTTAGGTTATTTTGGAGCAACTTATATCTTATTGACTTATAAAATTTAATAAGTTGTGTTTATAGTGTTTGGGTTAGCTTATTTAAGTTATTTTTGTGTGTTGAGAAGTTGTTTTTGATAAGTTAGTATTTGTAACTCCTCTCTTATGACTTATATAAGTTAATAAGTACTTTTAGAGAAGGAACCCCAAAAATAAAAAAATTTATAACGGATGACATATATGTTTTCATCCGTGTGTGTTTGGGATTCCTTCTTAAAAATGTCTTATTAACTTATATAAGTGACAAGTGAGAAGTTAGAAATTCTGACTTCTCAAAAATGGCTTGTCAACACACAAAACCCTTTAAAATATGCTAACCTAAACACTCAAAAAACAACTTATTAACTTTTATAAGTCAATAAGTCATAAGTTGCTCCAAAATAAGCTAACCCAAACACCCCCATTCTTTGATTGCAACTTTTTCATATATTATTATCACATTATACTGTGAACATTAGTTCGACAATGTCCATAACATGCAATACATAAGATATATATCAACTATACATAACATATGAGAGGTTGAAGATGATTGAAACCTAAAATCAGATTTGACGTCTACAAACAAGTTATTCGTTGCAGTAACCATCATATGTCGCTGATTAAGTATCTAACAGAGGTTTAGAAATCTAATAGAAATTAAACCGTTAAGATTTACAATCGGAAGTTACCTTTTTGTCGATCAAATCTTCGGCGGCGATGATCTTCAAGGAAATATGAAATGCCGATGATAATGAAGTTGTTTTGATTGTAATTGATATGATGTTGATTGCGTATCTTTTTTTATCTTTTATATTTTATTGTTTGTTTAATTAAATAAAGAAATAGTTGAATATTGGTGGTATGGATAGTGTTAATATTAGCCATGGTATTGCAACCGATTCTATATATTGTGTTATTGCGTCTGATTATTGTGTTTTGCAACTAGGTGGGTTTTCTATACATTATGTTATGTGTTCTTGTCATTGTGTTTACTTTGTATGCAATGGATATTAATTTTATTAAATTAAATATAAAGAAAGATTAAAGAGTGAAATATGTATAAAATATTATACGCTACAATTAAAACTTCCAAAGATTTCAACGACTCTCGCCTTCTTCCACGCGATTTTATTCTTTCTTTTGTTTTGCAGATCGGCCAGGATGTCACAGATTTTCTGATCATGTTTCAACAGTTGTGTGATAAACTCTTCTGCGTTGTTCTTAAAATCTGATGGGGGAGAGTGGAGGACTTCATCAAGGTATCCGATGCTGCTCCAGGTTCGCTTGTAATTGTTATCACTGATGATGCCGACTTTTCTGTTTAGTTCTTCATATGCTCCCTTTTCTTCGAGCGACCATAGAGAGAATTGTAATTGATTTAGTTTATGTTGATCTAACTTTGATAGATCTCGTCTATCTTTGTTTAATGTTGTTAGCAATTGCTATGTTAATCAATTTGACCATAGAGAGAATTGTAATTGATTTAGTTTATGTTGATCTAACTTTGATATATCTCGTCTATCTTTATTTAATGTTGTTAGCAATTGCTATGTTAATCAATTTAAAAATAGTTACTTAAAAATTTTAAATTTTGTGAATTAGATGTAAGATTTTAAGTTAGTACGTATGACAATTCGATGTATAAGAATATAAGAACAGTTGTAGTTACTAATCGCAATCGAATAAAAAGTCATTATTATCTTAAATATAGACATGGTTATTGATGTTCTTAATAGTTGGATAACAAGTCATTGTGTTTGTTACAATGGTTTGTGTTTTGCCAACGAAACTGTATATTATAGTATATATTGTGTTTTTTTGGCTTTTGTGTAATATCCTTGGGAGATCCTGATAACATCAATTGCTTTTTTTTTGTATATGTATTCTGCATGTTTATGATTTATTGTATATTATAGTATACATTGTGTTTTTTTGGCCTTTTTGTAATATATTTGTGAGATCTTGATAACATTATCTGTTTTGTTTTTTTTTGTAGATGTATCCTGTATGTTTATCATTTATTACAAGTCATTATTGTCTTAATGTAGACACTGTTATTGATATTCTTAAATAATATTCTCATGACATAAATATAATCTACGTTTGGTTGTGTTGATAGTTTTTTTTAATACTTTTGTAAACATGTAACATTGATAGATCTCATTTATCTTCATTTAATGGTGTTAGCAATTCCTACGTTAATCAATTACAAATAATTAACTAAATATTTTAAATTGTGCGAATTAGATGTAAGATTTTAAATTAGTATGTATGACAATTCAAGAAGAGTTGTAGTTATTAATCGAAATCAAATTAAAAGTCAACATTATTTTAAATATAGACATAGTTATTGTTGTTCTTAATAGTTAGATAAGTAGTCATCGTGATATTAAAATATACAGTGAGTTTGGATGATGTTAATCATATATACCCGGACAGCAGTGAGTTTGGATGATGTTAATCATATATACCCGAACAGCGGACGGGTAAACTACTAGTTTAAAAGTGTTGGAAACCCAAAAATCCTCGATTTAATTTCTCAGATATATACATTAATATGTCATTTTGTTTTTATTTATTTTATTTATACATTAATATGCATCAAGAGATGTTTCAATGTCTACATCATCTAAAGGCCACCCGTGTTTGCACACGGGTCTTACCGCTAGTACGATATAATAAAAGAAACCTATGAGAGGTCACGTGTCGAATTACTATGCATCCTCATAACTATTTTCCAGCCCTTTTTTTCTCTAATTTAGTTGATATCCTTTAGGTTTAAATATAATTTATATATTTCCTAACTGATAAGTGATAAACAATAATTATAGATAAGTTTTATTTTTTATTTCACCTATTCTTTAGGTCTAATTATTATTTATATATTTTTCTAATTGATTAGTGACAAGCCATAATTATAGATATCTTTATATATTTTCTAACTAAATTCATTTTATTACTTTACAAATTTCATAATGTTATTAAAATTCTTAAGGTTATGTTTATCTTTTATATTCGTACTAAAGAAAATTCAATTCATTCATGATTTTATTATTATTATTATTATTACCTACGTGGTAAATGTATTATTAGTATTATGTAGTTCTAAAATCAGGATGTTACACAAATGAAACTATATAAAAGATAATCGGCTTATAAGCTAACGCTATCATGAAGTGTGATAAATGTGTTCTTAGAAATTGTCTACCAAACCGCATAAAATATTGTTGTTGTTGTAGTTATCAATTTGCATCATATGCTATAATTTGCATCATATGTTAACTATATTTATTTTTTCAACCCATGTAATACACGGGGTTGTAACCTAGTTATATAATAAAATCTTCTTCAATTCATATTCTATATAAACATTATATGATAAAATCATCTTCAATATCAATGACATTTGTTAGGCCCTAAAGTGTGAGACTGACGCATCAAATTAACACAACGGGTTATGGTTACGAACTGGGTTTTACCGGGTTAGTTAGTATTAGGTTGTAGACCTTTATAGGTCACTTAGGCCAAGCTTTAGGCCATGTGGGCCAAGCAGGCCCAAGGGAAGCCCATGTAGGGAAGTGGGCTTGAGTTAGTATATAAACAAGTTTTTAACTTGTTTTTAGGTTTGAACCTCATTGTTACAAAAGTTCTAAAAAGCTAGAGAGAGGCGATTGTGGTGTAGGAACTTGTACCAGACGGTTTTGCTAGTTGATAGTAAAAGAATCGTGTGCAAGTTTGAAAGTAATTCGGTATCGTGTTCTTCGTATTTTCAGTTTTTCGTGTTTATCTTGAATCACCAATTGATTGGATTCCGCACAATCTATTGGTTGTTTGATATCATTGAAAGATCCGGTTTACGGGACTTACAAGTGGTATCAGAGCCTTTAGAACCTATTTCTAGGCTCGTTTTGATATCAAATATTCAAGATTCTCATTATTTTTGGGTTGGTGTTCTTCGCGTTCTTCGTATTCTTCGTGGTGTTCATCCGAATTTTATTGAAAATTCTTTTATTTTGGTGTTTTGATCTTTTGAAAAGGTGTTAACAGATTGGTCAATTTTTAAACTTTACAAAATTTTCGGAATACCAACTGTTTCTTATTTGGTATATTTAAAAAGATTTGATAAAATCAAATATTGATTTGAAAAGTTCCATTATTTTCGAAATTTCATATTCTGTTTTGCTTCACATCGTTTCGAGTCCCCAAAATCTCGGGAGAAATTCATTTCCAAAAGCAGGGTTGGAGTTCTCGAGTCATCTCTCAACGTTCTCGAGTCACGGTCTCGACTCTTCATCACCCTCATACGGTCTCGAGTCTTCTCCTTCACAACACCAAGATCTCGAGTCATCATCATCCTCGGTCTCGACTCTTAATTTTTCATAGTCTCGAGTCGCAACCGAGATCTCGAGTCATCATCCATATCTTCCTGGTCTCGAGTCATCATCTTCCTGGTCTCGAGTCATCGTTTTCCACGGTCTCGACTCAACAACCTTCACAAAGGTCTCGACTCACTTTCACGGTCTCGACTCAACAAGAGGTTGTCAGCTCCAAAAGTTTACACAGATCTCGAGTTGCAAGCTTCTCCGTCTCGAGTTGCAACCTCACTTTCGCTAATCAACCAAATCCAGTCAAAACCACAGTCTCTAGTCATAACTCATCACGGTTCCGACTCCATCTACTGACCAGTTTGATCATCATCTTCTTGTCTGATAACTGTCGCCGGAAACCTGCAACACCTTCGCTTCGAATCATCATCACTGCTTGATAATCTCCATTCATCACTGGTCATCTTCTCATCTGTTATCACCGCCACTTCCATCATCACCGTCGACTGCCGTCCTCCACCGACATCATCCCTCCATCACCATCGGCAATCATATTTCATCTTCATCATCGTTCACTTCACCACCATCTTCACCATTCCGACGTTATCTACAACGCATCATCTACATGATAAAAGATACTAAGTGATATAAACATAACGAACTATGTACCCTATTATAAGCAAAATCAGAAGGTTACATCAAAGGATAACTACCATTCCAAGCCGATGAAGGTATCATCACCTAAGGCAATGAAGAATGTGAATCCCAAGGTTAAACCATCTGATGGGGATTGGAATGCTGCTAAAAACAAACGCAAGGCTGTTCAAGAACTAAAACATTTTTCTAAAACTAACAAGCCTGAATCAGCTAAAGTTGCTCAACCGAAGGCAACAAACACGTTTGTTAAACCGAAACAGATTTGGAAACCCAAATCCAAAGCAGCAATGTCTCAAATCCTTGAAACGAAAGGGGACTTGTGTTTGAAGGAAATGTCTTACTTTGATGCTTCAGGTAAACCCAGGACCATAATGGCCTGGGTACCCATGTCTTACTAATCTCCTTACCTTTCAGGAACAATCAAGGAGGAGCTTTTGACAATCTCTGGAATGTTGATAGCGGTTGTTCCAGAGATAAAAACGGGTAACATTTCACTGTTGCAAAAAGTTCAATTTTTTTTTACAGATGATATGTTTCCTTTGGAGGAGATAACAGAAGTAAGAAATGATCAGCAAAAGGTACCTTTTAAATTCAGTACTTTGCTTTGAATATTGATTAGTCTTCAATCTGATGACAGAACGGTTAAAAAAATATGTTCTTTTCTCTTTCTTAGTTCATTATTTTGTATATATAGTGTCCTTTCTCTAGTAAATGGTAAATTTGCGCAAAAATACAAGATTTATGCACAAATTTAGGGGGGGAGAGGAACATATAGATAGATATAGAGTTTGCTGTAAATATTATTGTTTTAGGGGGAGAAAATGAGAAAAATCCAAAAACATTTGAAAAATGAAAAAAGCCAAAAAGAGAAATTGCATGATATGGGAAGTGAAATAAATGTTCGTGTTAAAGGGTTTGACTAACACATGTAAGGTGCCATAGCTGAAAAGACTAGGATCTACTGCGATATGTCGATAGGCTTGACGCTCATCATGATAAAAGATACTAAGTGATATAAACATAACGAACTATGTACCATGTGGGTAACATACCAACGGCGTATGATTTTATGGTCTTAAATCTTGCGTTGATAGATAGCCAACATCTGAGGTTTCGGGTCTTTATATTGTTGAATCATCCGGGGATATCTTGGCTGTCCTTCTGTTCAGAACTAAAATAGTATATGACCCCAGGAAAGAAAGTCACATGGAATTAGTTCATTTCTATTTGAATGTCTGTATGTTGTCCCGATACACACAATTTTGATCTGATTCTGAAATCTTCTCTGAAAAAAGTCGTGTACCTCCTCTGCTGCATCCAGATATATGCTGACCTGGAGGTGCTAGGCAACGACAGCTTCTGCTGCATCCAGATACATGCTGACCTAGCTGTACGTTGTCGCGCTATAGATCTAATACACCCAAAAGAGGCCCTCAAGTGCCCAAAAGAAACCCAAGAAACCTATATCAAACTGAGAAAAACTCATTTGATCTGTATATTATACCATCTCTGCAAAAGATCTATTATGTTCTCTTCTCAACTTATTCCAGTTAAGATTTCAGAAATCTGGATTGGACTTGTGAAATATGTGGTAGGGAAGATACTTGCATGATAGAGTGTGCTGTTTATATTTCCAGGATTTGATTAGTATTTATTTGGGTGTTCATTGTTAAGAAATCAAAACATGATAAAACAGATTATATGCAGACCTAGACTCAGTCAGGATATCTTAAAGGATGACATCAGTATACTCACCTGCTACGATGAATCGTTGTGCTTACCATGATCGCGGGGGTATGCCTTGGAATGGGACACACGGGTATAATAGTATAATATTACCTTAAGCATATCACGAAGTTGAAAAATTGAAAGTTGAGCGTTAAAGTTTAAGTGGACAAACATATTGACAATCGCATAGACCAGTTTGATTAGGCTCGTACTGAAAAGTGTTCCTTAGTATGCCTGAGAACGAATTTTGATCCCATTGCAATTGTAATTGTATATTATGGTAGTTGTTTATATTTTGAGTTTTTTATTTGTTTTTAATTCTTAAAATTAAAAAATTTGAAAAAATTCAAAAAATACAAAAATAGTGTTTTGGTTTTCTTAAAATTAAAAATGTAACCGTTCTTGAAGATTTGACTGATCATCAAAAGTTGAAAGAATTTAAATTATGAAATCCGAGTATAAGTACTTGGATGTACCTGGTGTTCATATGGTACTCTCCCTGTTGCATAAGAAATGTTTGCAAATGAGTTTGTGAGCATGTGCAGAACTTGATTTCAATCAAGAACAGGGGTTGATGAAGACTGAGATGCTGTTAGTTGCTGAAGAAGTCTGAAGCAGCACAACAACAAGATGTACCTGAGTCAGAAGAACCGGATACGAAACGCCGTCTGAAAATGAAAGTACATTTGAAGAAGTACCAGTGAACCTGCTTGAAAGACAAAGATTGAAGAAGAAAAGATTTGTTGAGAATCCTCCTCTCACATTCTTTTTGACAAAGATTTTCAAGCAAAGCTGATCGAGATCCTGATATGAAGCTAACCACAAGAGCTGAAGAAAGAGACCCAGTGCTGAGAGTTCAGAAGTCAAGAACTTCCACAACATCTGCAGCATAGAGACAACCATAGACTTCGTTGAAGACGTTGCTGAATTCATGGTATGAAGACAATTTGATGGCATCAGTCTAGGGGGAGATTGTTAGGCCCTAAAGTGTGAGACTGACGCATCAAATTAACACAACGGGTTATGGTTACGAACTGGGTTTTACCGGGTTAGTTAGTATTAGGTTGTAGACCTTTATAGGTCCCTTGGGCCAAGCTTTAGGCCATGTGGGCCAAGCAGGCCCAAGGGAAGCCCATGTAGGGAAGTGGGCTTGAGTTAGTATATAAACAAGTTTTTAACTTGTTTTTAGGTTTGAACCTCATTGTTACAAAAGTTCTAAAAAGCTAGAGAGAGGCGATTGTGGTGTAGGAACTTGTACCAGACGGTTTTGCTAGTTGATAGTAATAGAATCGTGTGCAAGTTTGAAAGTAATTCGGTATCGTGTTCTTCGTATTTTCAGTTTTTCGTGTTTATCTTGAATCACCAATTGATTGGATTCCGCACAATCTATTGGTTGTTTGATATCATTGAAAGATCCGGTTTACGGGACTTACAACATTAACATCATTTTAAATATTATTCAAGAATAATCATTATTTAATTTTTTTTTTTTTTTTTGCTCGGGTGTTACAACTATATCACCACAAAAAAAAAATTGTTCTCAAAATTACTAAATACAAAAATAACTTACAGGTATGTGAATAATGGAGACACAAAACCTAAGTTAATAGCGACCGATACATAGTTCAAAATATCATAAATTTATAATGGATGAATATGAACACTATTCATAACAATAACTTAACTTGTACATGTATCCTAACTCGACATTTACTCATTACCTCACATGTTTTGTTTTAGAAAAAAAAAAACGAACACGAAAGAGCTTGAGCCATGATACCGTAATTGTAACACCCTAACGTGGCTAAGGCTCATATTTTTTGTTGGCATATTTCACCTCACCATTTTTTCCAGTCTAAAATTTCTTCGTAACCCTAAATAAAGAAATATTTTATAAAGTAATAAATAACTAATCATATTTTAACATTTGTAATTTTCTTTTACCAATTTGTGATGTAGTAAAGTAACCATTAATTATGAAATTATTTTATTCGGCATATATAAATCATTAACTTAGAACATATTTTTTTATAATAATTAATTATTGATTAAATTCGTATAAAAATTATTAATAAGAATAAAAAAATTATTTTCAATTACTTTAAGTAAAAATTATATTTAAAAGGTACAGAATAATAAAAATACTGTAATTTATAAACAATATTATATGTAATCTAATACGTACTTTCACTCATATAAAGAAAAATATATTTATGTATTATATATTTTTAAGGATTCGACCTGTTTAATGCACATACTATTATGGTATTTCAGTGTTACTAATTAACATTGACTAGTTTTTGTGATAGATTCAAGTTGCTTGTATGAATTGTCATATGGTGATAAAAATATGTCATTTAAGCCTTGGGGTATACTTTAATCTTTTTTAACTCCACCTAAGTGTCACATCACCTATTTTTCCTCATTTCACTCTGCCTCACTTCAAGAAAATAATTTAATCTTGTTAACTTCATCTAACTTGGTTTTTTTATGGTTTTTAGTTTGAAAAAGAAAAGAATAATTGATTAAATCTCTTAACATCCGGTTAACATGTTAACACATAACCTTTTTAACTCCCCTTAACACAATGAGGGAGTGATATGCAATACCAGTTAACATGTTATGTCATTGTTAACACCCAATATGTTAGAGTACACCCCGTGCTCTTATATGAAGTTTTTTTACGAATTATATAACTATATCGTTTTTATTGTACAACACCGTGTAATACACGGGTCTATAACCTAGTTAATATATATAAAGATAAACATAACAACCTCATTAAAAATATTAACAGGAACTTTATAAATATTACAAGTCTACTTAATTAGATTTGTGTCGGCCAGTTCTCTTTTTCCATATCTCATACCGAACTAACCGATCTGCTTATAACTCGGTCTATCAAAACTAAAAGAGAAAATAAGAAAACTATCGTACCATTGGGGTGGTTGTACATGACAAAGGTAAAACCTTTAAAAGCTGTGTTTGGAAGGTAGAAAGGTCTTGAATTTAAGTCCCAGACGACACGACATAGATTAAAAGAAATTTGCCATTAAAAAATATGAGAAGGATTGTGAAAGGGTATGCTCCTAAATTATGTGCCGACCATACGAGTCAGCCTCAGATCGCACGCGAGACCATACCCAAATTAAGCCAAATTGATAACTTCCCCAACCTCGCGCCGGCTAAATAGATGTGTTCCAAGTCGCGTGTGAGGTAAGACCAAGACAAGATCAGGTTTGGCACTTAACTCCTTAGATAAAAGACCTGTATTCCTTGACCTTGCGTCGACTACACAAATTATACATGGGGTCGCCAGAGGTAAGAAGCGCAAGTAAACATCGGACAAGTGCAAAAGGTACAAGTGGCAGAGAAGTGGAGCAATAAGCGTCCAACAGGTTATACCCAATCGTGCTGCACGATGGACAATCATACATGAGACAAAAAGGTACACAAGGACGTATACGTGGCACCAATCAGCGTGTGCCGACCACTGCTCCACGATCTCCGCTTAGCTGCTGATGACAGACCAGACAACAAGAACAATCGTCAAAACACGTGGGTCAATTTTTCATGCGCCAGCTACCCTCTCACCTGGAATCACTAATGGTTGTGGCAGATGGGACATAATGGATATTCCTTATTATCATCTATATGCCCAAGCCCCATCAGCCCATCTACTTCACAAACCACCTCGGCTATAAATAGGGAACTACACCTCCAGGTTTAAGGATCGCTCTCTAGCTCTGTCACTTAATACACACACTATTATCCTCAAAAGCATTTACTTATTCTCACGTCGGAGGGTGGTTATAAGGAGAACCCCTTATTCTCCTCCTTGTAACGAGCTTACGACGTGTTGATTGTTTCGCATGATCTTCATAGCTATTTAGACGAGAAGGAAAGAAGATTAACCTTGTTTGACGAGACACTAACCACAAACTCATCACTAGATTAATTCGGTGTTTCTTCAGATTGTGAAACTAGAGGCGGATTCAGGGGGTGTTTGGCCTAGCTTTTATTTTTTTGGCTTATGCTTATATTTTAAAGTAGCTTATAACTTATTTTCTATCATTTGATAAGCTCTTTTTAAGTGTTTGGATTAGCTCATAGCTTATTTTCTATCATTTGCCCTTATACAAATAAGTTTTTTCAAATAAGCTAAAAAACCATCTTCAAATAAGCTTATTCAAATTAGCTTATTCAAATTAGCTTATATAAGCTAATAAGCATAAGCTTAAAAAACTAAACCAAACACCGAATTAAACTTATTTTATAAAAAAAAAAAAAAAGACTAAAAAAGCTATAAGCTTTGTTAAAAAAGCTAGGCCAAACACTCCCTCAGTATGTAAAGAGGATGAGGGGGCATATATAAAGAATTGAGGAGGAAAACTGGACACATTTGAAGTATTGGGGGGCACTTTGTCCTACAAACGGGTCCCATTTGGAGCATTATGAAATGCCTTGCATAAAAAGGTTAAAAAAAAAACGAAACAGTAGTTCAACCTACATAGCTTAATAATAAAAAGATGGTTTGACATATAACAAACATCTATAACTTTGATTTTTTGTAAATTAAAAACATCTATTATATCTAGTGAAATATGGATTTGTGTTATATTCTTTAGTGTTTTTTTTTACTTGACCCGACCTATGTTGATATACCCATATTTTGGCCCTATCAAAAATTTATGTATTCGTCATTGTGTGAAACACAACTAATAAAAGTTTCGGAAAGTTTCGCCCGTTCTAATCGAACCACAAACATTCCTAATATATTTGGACAGTTGAGGGTAGTCTTATTTGATACGGTGCTATATTACATATCAACCTAACACATCCTGTCACATGTTAGTAAGTAGGACTCAAATGTCATTTAGTCATAACTTGTGAGGGGGTGTTTTTGTAATTCTGTAAACATGAGGGTTATAATTAGAATTAGTTGGTTAGTCGATAGGAGAGCTCGTTATATACTCTTTGAGTTAGTTGTAATAATCATCTCGATAATGAATTGAATCTCGTTTCCCTCTTACGATTCTCTTGCAATTTCTTAGGTAACACCTTCTTTTATGGGTAGTTTAAAATAATTCATTTGGCCAGTGGCGGATCCAGTAATTTTTTCCAAGGGGTTCACTTTTGTAAGTGTTCCAATATCATATGTCTAAACATAAAAAAATACGGGTCGGTTTGACGGTTCGGGTCGGGTAAGTTCATCGCATAATAAAAATATGATACAATAATGGAAAAAAACATAGAGGACGAATGAAAGATATCTCGGTAGAAAATTGGAACAATTTGGGTGTAACCGTAATTCAAAATTAGGCGATGTATGATTAAAACATGTAATGACTTTCTAGCTCTTAACAAATTCGTATTTCACGAAAGCAATAAAATCGACCCTCTTTTATGTTATATAAAAGTTATTGATCCAACCTAGCATGTTTACTTTAAGTTTGCACTAACAATCCTTTTCCAGAAACCATCTATCCGAATTTGACACATTAACAAAATTTAGAAACAAAGACCAAGACCATTGATTCTAATTAATCTCAGCAACTTCCAAACACCTTATCCAAATCAGACACAAAAAAAAAAAAATTCAAAACAAAGCCCTTACAAGACTCAAACTCAATACCTTAAGTTTAAAAGGTGCGCACTGAACCATTTTACCATCTATTGCTTTGCTTATAAGGTTCCCCTATAAAATATTAAAGGGTTACTTCAGAAGTTTCTATATAACTTAATACTATAAATTACGAAATGAACGGGTTCCTGAGAACCCCTAATTAGCTCTAGATCCGCCCCTACATTTGGCCCGTTAATTACACAGCTAGTTTCAGTTCACATCCACATCTACAAATACTTTAAAAATATTTTCTAAATAAAATACTTCATCATTGTAGGTGAGGAGTTGGTGAGGTGAGACTTGGCCCATATTCTAACAAATGGAATAATATATCCTCTAATGAAATACAGGAGAGAAAATATATCATTAAAATAGTTTTTGACCTCTTCTCAAAACTCAAAAGTCATCCAACAAGTAGGTTCAATAACAAAATGTTTTGAGTGGTATATATAATACCATCCATAACAAATTAAGGTACAACAATTAACAAACATCATTTGGTTCAATCATGGACTCTTACAATATGTCCGAAGAAGAGGAAGGGCTACTCAAAGTGAATCAAATAATCGGGGGAATGGTTCTTCCTATGGTCATAAAAACCGCTATCGAACTCGATCTCTTTGAGACCATGGCGAAGACTCCTGGGGGCCGCTTCTCTTGTTTTGATCTCGCTTCTAGTGTCACTAGACAAACCCACGAAACGCCGGTGTTAATTGAGCGGATTCTTCGGTTTCTCGCTGGCCACTCGATTCTCACATCAACCGTGGTAAAGGATGAACATGGAGATTCTAAGAACATGTATGGCATGACAACGGTGTCGAATTATTATGTTCGAAAACAAGATGGAACGTCTCATGCTTCAACACTTCTCCTTATCCACGATAAAGTATTTGTTGATTGTTGGTTAGTTATCTATATTTACATCTTATTTCTAGCTTTCTTACATGTTGAATCTTGGACAAGATGACATGAGATTCTAGTAATATGTCACACTTGTTTTCATTTATAAATAGTTAATGGCGTTAATATGATTTAATAGAGTTAACCTATTACCATAGCAATATGGTTTTAGTTATAGATAACTTTATTTTAATGGTCAAACATCTTTGGTAAATTTGTCAGGGACAAAACAAAAACATTTTATTAATTGATAGCAAATGAGTGAAGCCACTCTCATTTGTTAAAACTCGAATCGAGTGACTTTAAACGAGTTCACACTAGTACAAAATAACTTTTTTTGGTGCTGTATTTTATGCTTTATTTTATGTTGTACTATAGAGTACCAACAAATATATCACCAAGTAACGGGATTTGTTCGTGTCATTAAATCTCCAAACACACCACCAAAAAATTAATGATGAAACACAAGTTCCACCACCATTAAATCTTCAAACACACCACAAAAAAAAAAAAAAAAAAAAAAAAAAAACCAAGTCCTTGTACCATTAAATCTTTAAACACACCACCAAAAAATTAATATAGAACTAACACGTGTCAAATAATAACAAATCTACATAGCACCAAAAAAACAAATAGTCATAGCACCAAAAAATAAGACAAGAAAAAAAATATAAATTTTTAATATTTTTGCAAAATTGCAGAATTTTTAGTAATATTTCCCAATATAATTCCAATTACACACAAATGCACATGCTATGCTCACGACAAAAGTTAACTAGTATTAAACAACCCAACAACCCGCTCAAGTATACGGAATTACAAAAGTATGAAACACAAACTAATGCTTACAAGATCAAAACATCTTTTCAATAAATCCCGACATTAAATCTACCACTAAATTCTCAATTTGAGATTCTTCAAAATACCCTTCTTCATTCCAAAGCTAAAAACAAATAAATACAAAAGTTAGATTTCAAATATATATAACTTAATGCAATAAACAAAGTTTATGAATATTTACGAAAACTCACTCGGTTAACCAAATCATGTTGTATAGAGTCGATAAACTCTTTCATATGTTTGATTACCATATACCCACATTCCCAACCGCCTTTCTTTTGTTTGCACTACATCATATTCACAATGAATTACTTTTACTAGACTATTTTAAACAAATAAATTATTCACATACCTGTGCCATGTGCCACTTAAAATTAATCCCAAAAACTTCTTCAATGATCTTGACAAGCTTGTATTTTATGGGTCTTCCCTTCATTTATAGAATCAACAATATAGCCGAATTTGAAGTCCGGGCAAACAATTATAAGCAACCAATGTTTACTACAAAAATAAAAAATATAGAACATATTAAGTACGTATTTTATGCATATGTGTATGTATGGTGAGGAATTTATATTACTGGGCTAAGTGTTGGTGCAGTTTTGTGTCTGTAGCTTGTTCTTATTACTATGTAATCTGTACAGTCTGTGTTTATGGTCTGTATAGTTTTGGTCGAGTCGGCCAAGTCAAGATATCCTCCTATCTTGACTTAGCGCGACGTTTCTTTTGTTAGTTATGTAAAACAGTTGCTGTGTGCAACTGTTAGTTGTGTTTGTTTTGGTCTTGCTGATATGTTTCTGTAAGTTGTTCTCTGCATATAGGTCCCCACAAAGAATCCAATATTCTTCGTGGGATTACATCTTGACGAACAATGGATTGTAAAGATTGTTCACCATGAAGATTGATTGTTCGTGGTAAATTGGTTGTTCGTCGGTGATTGGCCACGAAGACTCCTAGTCTTCTTGGGCTTGTTGATTTTTCGTGGCCCAGTAACCTTCTTCGTAGGGTTACTGGGTATTGGGCCTATATAAGGAGTCACTTGTTTCACATTTCAGTCAAGAGAGTCCCTTTGAAGTTGTAAACACTGTGTGTATGTGTGTACTGATTCTGTTCACTTAATCAAAGCCTGTGAATCTTTGGTTACTTTGTGTTTGCTTTATTTTGCTTTGGTTTGCATAACTACGTGGATTCCGCACTCGTTGTTGTGTTAACAAACAGGGAAGTATGTTATCTTGATCCTCCAAGTGGACCTACAAGTGGTATCAGAGCTTTGGCTCTCTTCCTTGTTTAAAACCAAGCAAAACCTTGTGTTTGGGCAAGTTGTGAAGTTTCTAGAAGTTGTTTTTTAGTTTGAAAATAAGAAAATCGGATTTTTCAGAAAAAAAAAAGTGTTTAAAACTTAGTTAAAACTTGTTGTTTGAAGATAATTTTTACAAAAACCCAGTTAAAACACATGGAGACATGTTAGGACTTGGTTTTTCTTGAAATTTCTTTCAAAATTTGAGTTCGTCAAACTTTTCGGCAAGTCGTTTAACCGGAAAGTCACCGGAATTTGGTTGGTAAGGATAAGATTCAAAAGATTTTATGGAAAAAGCAAGATTTCAAATGTTTGTTTTGATCTAAGTTAGGATACCCAGCTACCACCTTTCTTAAAATCAGAAAAAGAAAGTTACTATAAACAGGAGAATCTCACCAACCTTTTTCACGAACAATCTTTGTTAACGAAGAGTCTATTTCACGAACAGTAACTTGACGAATAATTGGCTGGACAAAGATTCAATCTTCGTTTGTGACAAGTGTCACGAAGATTCACATTCTTCGTGGTCTGATAGTTAACGAAGAATCAAGTCTTCGTGGTTCCTGGTTGATTCAACGAAGAGTCATTCTTCGTTGGATTTGACTAAAGGCCATTCTTCGTTGGACCATTGTTCATGGAGTAGTCCCTTGTGATTTTCACAGAGAGTGTATAACTTTGTCACAATTTACAAATTTGTTTTTTAACTTAAATTGTCTTTTATAAAACTTCAAAATGAGTTCAAAGCCTTGGAGTTGGAGTGAGAACTCAAGTACACCACAAGATCCTTCACAATGGGTCAAAGGATTGATTCCCAAAAAGGAAATTACTGAACATCAATGGGCATGTGTCGTAAATCAAAACACGAGCATTCAAAATCTTCTCATAAGCGAGAGTGAAACGGGAAGCCACAATCGTCCACCAAAATTGAATCACATGAACGATTATCCATCAAGGAAAAATCGATTTCATACATACGTTTTAGGGCAAAACACCGAATTATGGACATGCTTTATCACACCGTACAATGTAGCTCTCGAAGAAGCATGTTCTAATGCACAAGCTTTGGCGGGATTGAGCGAAAATGATAAAAAGGCTTACGATCTTGAGAAGAAAGCATTTGTTATCCTTACGCAAACACTTCATAAGGGTATTTATCATCAATTTGCGTATTGTACAAGTACAAAGAACTTGTGGGACATCTTGGAAGCTAGAGAAGAAAGAAATGCTGCAACGAGAAAGATTCGTCATGATTTGTTAAAGAAGGAGTTCGAAGGATTTCGGTTCATGGAAAATGAAGCACTCTACGAGATGGCTACTCGGTTCTATCACTTGCTTAGTGAGATGCATTCATACAAGGTTTTTGCTACACAGCAAGAAATGGTCATGCGTCTTGCTGATGCTTTGCCACCCAAGTAGAGTCAGTTCATTCACTTGCTGAAGCATACTGGTGTTTTAGACACGATTAGCATTTATGAATTCGTTCAAAAGCTCGAGAACAAGGATGAAGAAGAAATTCGAAAGGCTAAACGACTTCCAGTTCCACAAAATCCCGAGATATACTTTGGAGGCCTTAATATGGGAGTTAGTATCAATCAACAGCAACCGAAGCTTCAGACCACATTTCTATCAAGTGCAAATCCTTATGGTCAACCAGGTCAATCGTCTAGCGCTCTTACAGATCCTTATGGGAGACCGTTTGATCCAAGTGCCTATCTACCACCACCCAAACCAGCACAACCCCCTAGTCCTCCCACAGATCCTTATGGAAGCCCATTCGATCCGAACGCCTATCTTCCTTTTTCACAAGCTGCTCCTCAACAACCCCAACAACAACCCTCTCCATTCACACAAACTACTCTACAACAACTGTTGGTCCCAGTTTGGACTTAAAAACTTCTTTTCACGTAATATGGCAAGTGATTTCAATAGATGTGAAAATCGTGTATGGAAATGAAAATCAGACTTCCAAGAAACAAGACCTATAGAATTTTCAAGTTTATATCACTTTGAAACAAAATGGTTTACAAGGTGATTGTGAGATTATTATCTATTACAAAACGAATACTTGTGAATTCTGAGGTGAAAGGACAATGGAGTTTGTAGTATGTATTGAATGCTAGGCTTAACTCATTGTTCTCTGCTTGATGAGCCTTCTATTTATAGACGGCTTTGATACATGAATAAACATTTGTTTATTCATGTTTATGTCCTCCAAAAAGTAGCTTCTTGACATATTCATTGAATCCAACAATCAAGTTTCCTTTGTCATCATGATATCCAATAATGTCAACTTTCTTCGGTTAGTGTGGCAGGATAGAACTGATTTTTAGACAAGTGGGGTTTCATCAGAATTTCTGATGATTAGAATCGCCAGAAACTGATGATGATCCATCAGAAAAGACCTTCTCTGATAATCTTCTTTCAGTACTTGATCAGCTTTTGATTCTTTGAAGTAGATGTTGTTCTTTTCAGTTGCCCTATCCGGTGTTCCTTTTGTTGGTTTAATCTTCAGGGCTTTTATCTTCTTCATGGATCAAGCGAAATCTGATTTTCTTCAATACTTACAAATAAAGTTTCCTAACAGTTTCCCCCTAAGTATTGTAAGAAATGAACTACCTCATGAACAGAAAAATTTCCAAACATTAGAAACTTTGAAATTTGCAAATCAAACAAGTTGCTACTATTCTGAAAAACAAATTACATGATGAAACAAAATTTAAAACAAACATGTTCTTCAAAATAGCTTTGACCTCTTTAGTACATCTCCATCCTTCAATTTCTTTTTGTAAGAAACGTACTTGTTGCAGATATCATACATGTATTTGTACCAGCCTCTTGCTTGAATCCATTCTTCAATCATTTGTTCAATTTCCTTTCTTTGATTTTCTTTGTTCATTCCTGTCTTCTGAAGTTTTTCTTGTCTCTTGTTCATACCTTTCATAATAAACTTCAGAATCTGATTTGAGTATTTGCAGATATCAACACTTCTGAACAGAGCCTTGTTCTTCTCAAAATCTCTGAAGACTACACTATAGTTATGTCTGTCATTTATCATTGGTAGTCCAATGATGTCTCCAGATCTTGCATCTTCTATCAGCTCTGAGGGAATGCTTGTGTCTGGTGCACTGAGATAGACCATTTTGTTGTGAACATAATCATAATTAATGCATAAATCAAAGTCAGAAAAAGCCACTCTTTCAAACAGCTTTATTCCAGCATTTGATATGCTCTTCAATGCTCTTCTGATTTCTTTTGTGTTTTTCCTTTCCTTTTCATAATGATCCTTCATGAACAGAATGTCCAAAGGATGCAATCTCTCGGCAATGTCTTCATCAGTCACTTTCTCTTCTTCACTATTTTCTTTGAGAAGTGTGTACCTGTTCTGCAGATAAGTTCCTCCAACACCATCAGTTCCAATTTCTACTTCATCCACTTTCATGATTCTTTTTACTGGATTCTTACTGGCGTAGTGAATGCTGCTTGGACCTCCTTCTAGTCTTTCTGCTCTTATAGCCAATCTGTATGGAGTTGGTGGCTTCTCTGGTACATCTTCATTTGACCAATAGTACTTCACCAGATTGTATTCAGGGAATATAATTATATCCCTGCCAATCTCTATAATCATGACATATTGAGTTTCAGAGATTTTTCTTTTGACAATCTGCGGTTTTCTTGAATCAGCTTCTTGTTCCCATTCATTCATTGTTTGCAGATTCATCAATTTACTTATGGCAGTGTCATCAGAAGAAGTTGGTTTTGGAACAGTTTGAGAAGTTATAAGTTTCAAATTTGTGATAACTTGAGGTTTGGAAGTTGCTAACCTTTTCAGCATTTCACCTTTTGAATCATTTGGAGGTGGGCCCATTACAGTGGTTCCAGCTTCAGTGATTGGTGTATCAGATGATTGTTGTGGAGTTGACTTTGGAATTTCTTGGTGAGATCCTTCAACAGGAACTACTTTCATGATTTCTTTGGGATCCACTTTAGCCAATCTGGCAATGTTGAAGTGCATTTTCTTCATCAGATGTTGCACTTCTCCTACCAGATTTGAGTTGCTGGCTATGCTTTTCTGAACTTTTGTAAATTCAGTTTGAGCTTTTTTCCTGCATGGCAGCCCATTCTTTTATCAGCTTCTCAACGGCATCTGTGATACTGTTTGCTTTCCCTTAGAATGGTGACTTCCTCCAAGACCTTGTTTGCACTGCTTGATTGTCTTGATTCCACAACATTTGTAACTTGTGTCTTGATCTTTTCTATTTCTGTGAAAATCTTCTGTATTTTTGATGCAGAGATGCTGGTTTCTGGTGCCTTTTCCTTCAGCTTTTACAGAGACTTTAGTGCTTCAGTGTTTCTTTCAGTTTGTCCCTTAATGACCTCCACTGATTCTGATAAAGTTTTAATATCTGCCCTTTGACCTTGTATCTCTGTCAGCAACAAATCAAACTTTTCTTCCACTGGACTCTTTTTGCAGGCTTTGACAACATTTTCTAGGACAGTTTCCAAATTTTCTTGTGTCATGGGTGTTTCAGGGATATTTGGAACAACAGATGTTCCCTCTAACATTCCAGCTGTAAACACATTTGCAGCTGTTTTGGAAATGATAGGGTCACTTTTGGTTTTACCAGATTTTGGTGCAACCTTAAGTGTACCAGAATCATTTCCACCAGAGGTGAAAAACACATTTTCATCCTGGATTTCCTTATGTCCTTGAATCATATCAGTTAATGATTCCCTATAAGTTGTTGAGCCAAACAGATTACCTTTTACCAGATTTCCTTGATCAGTTTCCTGATCTCTATCTATTGAGATCTCAACCTCTTCCTCATTTTCTGATTCAGAGTTGAGATGAATGGAACTAGTAACCTCCTCATTAACATCAGTGTTTCTATATTCTAACTTGTAAGAAACATTAATTGAACCTTCTGAGTTTGTTCCTTTTGAAGATGTATCAACTAAAACTGTGTTTAAAAGAGATGTACCAGCAACCCGAGACTCATCATGATGTATAACTTTAGTAGCTTCATTTGTTGTTCCAGCAAAGTGAGTTTCTTCATAATGTTGGTCTTCAGCCTCTTCATGAGTTCCTCCAGCAATATGAGATTCTTCATAGTGTTGATGTTCTGTTTCTTGATGAATTTCAAACTCTAAATGAGTTCCAGCTTCAGGAATCTGATGGCTTTCAGCATGTTAAGTTTTTGTCTTGTTTTCTGGTGAGTTGGTAATCATCAGAATTTCTTCTCCTCCTATGGGCTCAGTTTCTGATGTCCAAGACTTCTTAACTTCTTCTTCTTCTAGTGATGAAGAGCAGTTAAAAACTTATTTGCTAGGTTCTTTTGTTGGAGTATCTGATTTGGCAAGAAGTTCTTCATGTTATAGTCTGTATTGTGAGTTTGGTGCAATGAGGCACATCATGCTTTCTGGTAACTCAGGGACATCTATGTCTGATTCCCATCCATGAGTGGCACTCCAGGCTTTCATGGTATTTGAACTCCATACATCTTCTAAAATTGGAATTTATGTTTCTTTCAGCAAACGTTTCAGAAATAAAAATTGAAATGAACCTTGGGTATGGAAGATGTGAGGTTATTCTTCCATTTCTGGTAAGGATTGATCTTTTGAGTAGATTGAAGATTTCTGTCCCATAATCAAGTTTGAACCCTGTAATGAGTCCATACATGATTGACAGAATAGCTTGACTGACTTGATCAGCTCCTCCTATCTTTAATGTGAGGCATTTGTTTAATACTTTCATCATCACTTGCCAGAAGGCTGGCATTTCATTTCTTCTTACTGCTCCAATTTTGTTGATTTTCTTGTTCTTGTAACCAAGCTCAATGATAAAGCTTATCAAATCTTCTCTGCTTGGTGCTTCAATGTAGTTTTCAAAAACTGGAAGTTCAAGCCATTCTTTTACCCTTGCAGGAGTTAATGTTACTGAAACATTTCCCCACACATGAGCAGAGACTTGATTTTCTCCATCTTCACTGAAAGTGTGTACAAATTGCTGTAGTAGCTTTTCTGGTACTTCTCGTCCCTTTGTTAAAGCACTTGAGATTGGACATTTTGTGAGGTATTTTATCAAAAGTTGACATCTTTCATCATATTCCGAATGCTCTGTATTCATCAGCAGGTTATTTTCTTTCATTGGCAAGAATTTTGTGTCTTTAACAAAAGGTGCATCATGTTGAACAATTGGGATGTTGAGGTTTACTTCTGCCATTACTAGATTTTGTGAGTTAGGGTTTGAGATTTGGGAATTTTGGATTTTGAGTGAAAACAGGGGATATCGAAGTATGAGGTTTTGTGAGGAAGAAGGTGAGTGATTTGTGAATTTCTGCTATGGTTGAGTTTTATAATGAGGGTTTTAGCAGAAACATAAGGGTTTATAGAGTTGAGGAGACATGGAGCGTGCCATGTAATGGTAGTTAAAAGATCATTAATTATCTTTATTATCGTTAGATCGTGTGATGTGAAATTTGGTTCAGAATGTAACCGTTGGATCGTGGGTATCAAGACATTTAATGACGGTTGATCGTCTAATCGAGACTATGCCTTCTCAACTTGTAGTTTCTTCAATCATTCCAACAAAAATTTTTAAACTGAATTTTGATTGGAGAATACTAACGGTCACATGACACCTTTTCATTTTTGTGGACCTCATTTTGTTAATGGTCCAATCAGCTTTCTTCTTAATATTCCTCCTTTCTCAAAGTCAAAAATCCATTCTGATGATGTCATCCGAAATTGACCATAAATTATGTTAAGAATTTCTATTTTCTTCTGATTTGAATTCTGTTGACTTTTCACAGATGGTCAACAGAATTCAACAATTTTCAACACAAATTTTCAATTAGAATTCCCCCTAAACTTGTGAGCTTTTTCAACAGATTTTTGAAGTTTCTCTTTTGATTGAATAAAAGATATTCTAGTATCCATTTTTTTTTAGAGATGAGAGGGAATGAGAAGAGGTTAGTAGACTTACATATGAATCCAAGTCTCTTAAAATTTTCTGATATTTTCCAAAACTTCTTTTTTATCATTTTGAAGTTCTAACAGAAAAAAAATTTAGAGAGAGAAAGTTTAAGATACATTACCAGATTTCAATCATATGTCATCAGAAACTCAGAGTATTATGGCAAATGATTTGTTTTCTGATGATCATACGTTGGCTTTTGTGAATATTTGACTTCTCATATATCTTTACCCAATTTTGTTTTACTTTCCCTGTCACACCCCGACCACGTAAAACAACAAACCGTGGCGGAAACGTCGGGGAGTGTTGTAACAGAATCATCGTTTCACAACCATGCTAATTCAAAAGTTTCGTTTTATTGATTTATCAAGTAATTTACATTGTCTTAAAACCAAACAAACAATTTAAACATCGTCTACTATCGTTTTTATGTCACTAAGGCCACGTCCAAATCCTAAGTGAACATGCTCCCTAGCATTCATCACGCAACATCACATGAAACATATGTAAAAATAAAGTCAACAAAGAAATGCTGGCGAGCACATAGGTTTTATAAGAGTATCGGAATTATGGCTCGTTTATATATATTGCAATACCTCGAAAACCTTGTTTTGAAAAAAAATATATATATTATTGCAACACGATTAACCAACTCAAATCAAGATGGTTATAATTTATAAAATCTCGTAGCCATAATTCTTAACCCCAAAACATTTGATTTAGTAAACCAATTCATAAAACATCTCGTTAATAAAACTCGTGTGGTTTATATCATTTCGAAAACCTCGTTGTGTAATATCGTTTCAAAATCGTTTCCCAAGTGAACTAAATAATGACATGAAATGTAATATGATAAAAGCACTTATATATAAGATGTACCAGCGGCGTATCTACCATGCTTCTATCATGTTACACCCATCCCATTCCCTAATCACAACCCAAACCAATCGTTCGTTCAAATCGTTTTATCTCATTTAAGTCGTTCCAAATCGTTTTAACTCGTCCCAAAATCGTATTCGTTTTAATTGTGAAACTACTTATGGTTGTCTCGCTAATAACATTCAAACCTATGTGACTCGACTACCTCGGTTCTCGTATTAACAAACCACCAAAGGGTAAGTTAAAAATCATCAAATTCGGTCGTTACCTACATAACCCCCACACATAACCATGGGTGTAGTCTGATAACGGGATTTGTCAGATCCTGTGGTACCATAACCTAATACTGGTCGACTTGATCAATGCTAATGAATGTCATTCGTTATGTAATTACAACCATCGAGTTCGTTCACATTATTGAAATCGTTATTAGTTTAATATAAACCATCTTTATCGTTTTTGAAACCATTGTTTAAATGTCGAAATCATTTTAATACATATGAATCACCCCAAAACAATTGAAAACAGTAAAATAGGGGAACTATGTACTCACATTGAACAGAAGGGTATCCTTGATCTAAAGAACTTAGCGAAGCTCAGACAAACCAAGGAAATTCAAGTAGTACCTAGTAATCGGATCACTAGTAAATAAATCGACACCTAAATCGGAAGATCGGATAGAATGAGGTCTTGTAAACCAAATGAGTCTTGGAACTCATGTGATATGGTTTAATAAAGCCTACATTCTAAATCGGAACCTAACCTAAGTGCTTTCGACCTGTTATGACCCATTAAGGTAGCTTATGCTACGTTAATGCGTCGTTCATGCGAAAGCGCGTTCGAGATGTCTAACTAGTCTTATGACAAGTATTATATGCCTAAACACGTTTAATTAAGTTGCATAATCAGTTAAGTGACAAATGTTTAGGTTACATATGCTTAAAATCCAATTATGCATAAAAAGGGCATTTTGGTCATTTACCTAAGGCATATAAATTACCTATCACACAACTACTTAAACTAAGTGACCATAAGGTATAACCTCGGAAGGTTATTCCCTATGCAACTATGGTCACTAAACATGCTTGGTCGGATCCTAATGATCGACCAAACGGGTCGAGTTCGAAAGTCTAAGCGGTGGTTTAGATCGCTTGACTTACGACTCTAAACAAGCACTAAACTAAAAGTGACGAGCCAAGCATGTTAGAACATGCTTAACTTAAGTTAGAAAACAGGTTTTTGATATCAAAACAAAGTGTTTTGATATCCTAAAGTAGTTTGGTTGCAAAATACGCTTAAATGCGCATTTTGACCGAAACTACGACTCGTCACTACACTTAGTCAACGTGGTAATCAGTAGGTATAGTCACTAGGGACTATAACCATCGTGATTACGCTCACGTTGCGAAGTTCAAACGAACTTCTCGTTGACCAACTCGTGGTCAAAGCTGAAAGTCAAACACTGTTTGACTTTTAAGCTAAGAAAGCAATAAAAGAATGAAAGAGGACTTACAAAGGGTCCAAATAGATTTGATTCCAAGTTTTTCTCAGGTAGGAAGTGAAATATCACAACCACTTAGAGAAAATCTCAGATCAAATGTGAGGAAAAGGAATGAATGGCATGGCATTATATAGTTTTTTGCAAAACCATTAAGATCATTTCTTGGTAAGGAGGGAATGATCTTGGCCATACAATTGTTAGGAGCTGATTAGATGCCTTGGGGAGGTGTTAACTTGGTCCCCAAAACATGAAAATTGCGTACAAGGGCCTCAAGAATGAGCAGGGAAGCTGCTGTGAAGTTTCTGAAATTCTGATGTACTGGGGACTGCTTACGGACCGCAAGCAAGTCTCCATACGGTCCGTAAGGGACATGCAGACCAGCAACTTTCAGAAATGACAGTTTTAGCCCCTGAAGCTCCAAACTTGGTTTTCGATGCATTTTTGACACGTTTAATCCCCGTTTACCCCATTTCAAAGCTATAAAATGAAGTTAAAGTATAGGGAACTTAAATTGTGCTCAAAAATATCTCGGATGTCGGCTCGTTTGGTCGTACGATTGCGTTGTTCGGTTAATTACGACGGAAGTCGTAACGAACGCAAAAGCGATCCAAATTAAGCGACGAATAGAATTTTTGCATGCCGATCACTAAAATAAAAATATTTTTGTGTGTACAAAAATTTTGGATGTCCAGATGTGGTCAGAACCTAAGATATGCGCGAAAATGCAAACTTACGTCGTTTTTTACACTTTTAGTCCCTGTAAGATCAAATAAGCATATTTTCACACACCGAACCACTCAAAGCTTATTTTTAAGCTATGTTTAGGTTATTTATGGTATGTTTAGCTTATGATCAAGTTCCGGACTTTTCGATACCATACGAATCGGTATAGTTTCACAGTTTGACACAAATAGTCCCTGTGATCGAATAGACTTGTTTTCAACATACCAAACCATCCAGAACTTATTTCTAAGTTATGTAGAGGTTATTTTAGGTATGTTAAGCCTATGTCACTATTCCGGAGTGTTTTTTGTGTTAAACTGGCTACGGTTACGCACCAGTTTGCGTATAACTTTCCAGAAAGCGATTTAAAGCTTGAAACCGGAATCGAATGAAATCATAAAATCATCAAACACAAATACACATATAGTAACACCAAAACACATTGTTTTATTGATAATTAACATTGTTTTACATTGTTCATCGATTACAGAGCACAGTTTTCACAGTCTCCCCTACTTTAGGAAATTTCGTCCTGAAATTTTAACTAGAGGAAACTTGTGAGAACAATTGCGGATATTTCTCCTTCATTTGGTCCTGACGTTCCCAAGTAAACTCCGGGCCATGTTTGGATTCCCAGCGAATCTTGACCAAATGAATTCGTTTGTTCTTCAACTGTTTGTATGTACGGTCCACTATCTCCACAGGTTTCTCGACAAAGTGCATCGTTTCATCGATTTGGATTTCGTCGAGAGGAATGTGAAGATCAGCGTCAGCTAAACACTTTCACAGATTGGACACGTGAAAAGTCGGATGGATATTTCCAAGCTCTGGAGGTAGCTCTAGTCGATAGGCAACCTTCCCAATTCTTTCCACAATCTTAAATGGTCCAACATATCGTGGTGCAAGTTTTCCTTTCTTTCCAAATCTCACCACTCCCTTCCAAGGTGACACCATGAGTAGGACATGGTCTCCGACTTGAAATTCTAAGGGCTTGCGTCGCATATCCGCATAACTCTTTTGATGGCATCTAGCTGTCACAAGATTATCGCGAATTTTCTTGATTTTGTCTGTTGTTTCCAGAACAAGCTCAGGTCCAGTAAGCTGAGCTTCACCGGTCTCGTTCCAACAGACAGGTGAACGACATTTTCGACCGTAGAGAGCTTCGAATGGTGCCATATTAATGCTAGCATGATAACTATTGTTGTAAGAGAACTTGATCAATGGAAGATGAGAATCCCAATTACCACCAAAGTCAATTACGCATGCTCTAAGCATATCCTCCAAAGTTTGAATCGTCCACTCAGATTGTCCATCTGTTTGGGGATGATAAGCAGTGCTTAGATTTAGTTGGGTTCCCATAGCAGATTGCATGGTCTTCCAAAAATGAGACGAAAATCGAGCATCACGATTGGAAATGATATCTAAAGGAACTCCATGTCGTGATACAATCTCATCAACATAAATCTTTGCAAGTTTATCAGCAGATAGATCCTCGCGAATCGGAATGAAATGAGCTGACTTCGTTAATCGATCGATAACAACCCAAATAGCATCATGACCTTTAGATGTACGCGGTAATTTAGTGATGAGATCCATTGCAATATTCTCCCACTTCCAAACCGGAATCTCTGGTTGTACAAGCAAACCAGAAGGTCGTTGATGTTTAGCCTTGACTTTGAGACAAGTTAGGCATTTCGATACATACAAGGCAACATCTTTCTTCATACCAGGCCACCAATACTGAGTACGAAGATCCTTGTACATTTTATCAGCACCAGGATGGATAGAATATCAAGACTTATGAGATTCGTCCATCACTAAAGTGCGAAGATCGTCTTGTTTTGGAATCCACAAACGATCCTTGAAATAGAGTAAACCATCGTCCTTTGCTTTAAGTTTAAGCTCAAGTTGACGTGGTAATTCCTTACCTATCAAATCTTGTGAAACACAAGATTGCTGAGCTTGAAGAACACGAGTTTGGAGATCAGATAGAGTTCAAACAGAATGAAGCTTGACTCGCTCCTTTCGACTAAGCACATCGGCTAAGACATTCGCCTTACCAGGATGGTAGCGAATCTCGCAATCATAGTCGTTCAAGAGTTCAACCCAACGCCGTTGCCTCATGTTCAGCTCCTTCTGATTAAGAATATGCTGGAGACTTTTGTGGTCTGTGAAAACCACACACTTTGTGCCATAGAGGTAGTGTCTCCAGATTTTAAGAGCGAAAACCACAGCTCCCAACTCAAGATCGTGAGTCGTGTAGTTATTCTCGTGAACTTTCAATTGTCTAGATGCATATGCTATAACTTTACCTTGTTGCATAAGAACACAACCAAGGCCTAAGTTGGACGCATCACAGTAGACAACGAAATCATCGTTTCCCACGGGCAAAGATAAAACAGGAGCATCACAGAGCTTCTGTTTCAGTGTTTGGAATGCTTCTTCTTGCTTGGGTCCCCACTCAAAAGGCTTATTCTTTTGAGTCAAAGCAGTGAGTGGAATCGCAATTTTAGAGAAGTTCGAAATGAAACGACGATAATATCCAGCGAGACCAAGAAAAGAACGAATCTCTGTAGGTGTCGTTGGTGTATTCCAATCCTTGATTGCTGCAATCTTGGATGGATCCACATGAATACCTTGCTCGTTGACAATATGTCCCAAAAACTGAACTTCTTTAAGCCAAAATTCACACTTGGAGAATTTAGCAAAAAGTTGTTCCTTCTTCAGGAGTTCTAGAGTCAAACGAAGGTGTTGCTCATGATCGGCTCGAGTCTTTGAATAAATGAGGATATCGTCGATGAACACAATGATGAACTTGTCTAGATAAGGTTTACAGACCATATTCATTAAGTCCATGAAGATGGCTGGAGCATTTGTCAAACCAAAAGGCATGACAGTAAACTCGTAGTGCCCATATCTCGTGTGGAATGCAGTTTTGGGAATATATTCTTCGAATACACGAAGCTGATGATACCCAGAACGCAGATCGATCTTGGAAAAACAGGTAGAACCTTGCAGCTGATCAAAGAGATCATCGATTCAAGGTAGGGGATATCGATTCTTGATGGTAAGCTTGTTAAGCTCACGATAATCGATACACATTCGAAAAGATGCATCTTTCTTTTTCACAAAGAGGACAGGAGCGCCCTAAGGTGAATAACTCGGGCGGATGAATCCTTTATCAGATAATTCCTGAAGCTGTTTCGATAACTCTTGCATCTCAGACGGTGCAAGACGATAAGGTGCTTTCGCAATCGGGTTAGCATTGGGTACAAGATCAATATGAAACTCGACTTGACGAACTGGAGGCAAACCAGGCAGTTCATCAGGAAACACCTCTGGATAATCCCGAACAATCGGAATATCCTGAATACTCTTGTTCTTGCCTTTCTCCTCGGTGACATGTGCTAGGAAGGCAACATATCCTTTTCGTAAACAACTCTGGGCTTTTGTACACGACATGAGTTTCAATCCACCAGATGGTTTCTCGCCATGAACCTCTAGGACATCACCAGACGAAAGAGGGATTCAAATGACCTTATCGAAACAAACAACTTCAGCTCGATGTTTGGTTAACCAATCCATCCCCACGATAATGTCGAAACTCCTAAATTGCATCGGTACGAGGTCGATAGGAAAAAGATGGTTATCGAGGTTCAATTGACACCCATGAAGAACAGAGTCGAGTACGAGCGGTTTACCAGTAGCAATTTCAACAGATAAGGGTTTCCTCAGTTTAGTTCTAGGTATCGCAAGTAAAGGCTCAAAAGATAACCAAACAAAACTCTTATCGGCACCAGAATCAAAAAGAACAAATACAAGTTGATTGTTAACAAGGAACGTACCGTTAACAACCTCGTTGTCCGCCCTCGCCTCATTCGTGTTCAGATTGAATGCTCGTCCACGAGCGGGATTCACATTCACGATCGCGTTACCATTCGGATTCGCATTTACCAATCTCGGGCAGTTGTTGCGGAAATGACCCATTTCTCCGCAATTAAAACACGAACCAGGTGGGAATCTTACAGCATTCCCCTGAACTTGTGCTGGAACCTGAGCAGCCTGATTTTGGCCAAAACGACAAGTGTTGGCCAAATGCCCAAGTCTACCACACGTAGCACACTATTTACAGGCCTGCTGGGCAACATGGTGACCATTGCATCGAGCACAGTGTGGTACAGTACCAGCATACGCTTTCTTTGCAGGAGGTTGAGTCGGTGGGTTCTGAGGAGTTTGTGCTGTAACAGCAAAATTCTGAGCACCCTTTCGCTTCCTCGACTTCTTCGACGACTCACCTTTCTTACCCTTACCCTTACCCTTGTCAGAATTGGTCGACTTCTTTTTATCACCCTTACGGGTGAGTTTACACTTCCTGACTTGGGACTCAGTCAGGGTAGCCGACAACTCGATCGCGTGACGGACGGTAGTAGGATTAACACCGGTCACAATATCCTGAATGGAATCGGGTAAACCATCGATATACCTCTCGATTGCTTTCTCTAGTGGGGTAACCATAGTGGGGCACAACAAACTAAGCTCCTCAAATCGATCCGTATAAGCACGGTGTTCTCCCCCGTCTTGTTTCAAATCATCAAACTCTCGTTCCAAAGCTCGAATCTCTTGACGGGGACAGAACTCTCTCATCATGAGAGCTCGGAGCTCTTCCCAAGTTTGTGTTAATGCCACTTCGGCACCCCTATCGCGCATCACTACGTTCCACCATGTAAGAGCTCGCTTCTCAAACACGCTTGAAGCAAATTCAACCTTACGTGCATTCGGACATTGCACATGTCTGAATGTGCTCTCGATACTTTCGAACCACTGCAGGAGTGCAGTTGCTCCTTGTAACCCAGAAAACTTAAGCGGCTTCGCAGAATTGAAATTCTTGAAATTACACTGTGCATTATTGTTGTTGTTATTATTGTTATTTTTGTATAGCTCGTGGATTTAGGTCACAACGCCTGGAAGTACAGCAACCATTTGTTGAGAGACAAGGGCTGCGACTTCCTCAGCAGTAAAAGTTTGAGCATCGCGTCGAGGAGGCATTGTCTAACAAGGAAACATGAGAAACGAGTGAGGTCGACAATTGGAAAAACAAAAGAGGTATTGAAAACATCGACAAAACACAAGGTAGTGTGATCATTTGTTCATTATCACGAACAAACAAACGACACACAGTGACAAATCAAATTAAATGGGTCATAATAATGTATCACTGAAGACATGCTCGCCTATAAGTGAATACTCACCCCAAGAGTTCCCAGGTAAGAGTGACGGGTCCGATACTGCGGATTTGTACGAACACTCTAGCCTTAGACAGAAAACTCAGGGTACATGCATTCACTCTTCCAGTTTGCACGTGTTCACATTATTTAGACCCAAACTTTGACGAGATTTCGAAAACTAAGAGGGATCAAAACCTTGTAATCAATCATCCAAGGATAGATGATTAATTGTCGAAGCGGATTTGTTATTGTGTTCTCGTTGTGGTTATCACCTAAGGATAGGTGACGGTATTGTTTTAAAATCTAAACGCAAGATAACTCGCGTTAGGGTCCTAGAAAGTTATAGTCTAGGTCAAAGCATACTAATAACCTAATTCCCTATAACCATTGGCTCTGATACCAACTCTTCTGTCACACCCCGACCACGTAAAGCAACAAAACGTGGCGGAAACGTCGGGGAGTGTTGTAACAGAATCATCGTTTCACAACCATGGTAATTCAAAAGTTTCGTTTTATTGATTTATCAAGTAATTTACATTGTCTTAAAACCAAACAAACAATTTAAACATCGTCTACTATCGTTTTTATGTCACTAAGGCCACGTCCAAATCCTAAGTGAACATGCTCCCTAGCATTCATCACCTGAAACATATGTAAAAATAAAGTCAGCAAAGAAATGCTGGCGAGCACATAGGTTTTATAAGAGTATCGGAATTATGGCTCGTTTATATATATTGCAATACCTCGAAAACCTTGTTTTGAAAAAAAAATATATTATATTGCAACACGATTAACCAACTCAAATCAAGATGGTTATAATTTATAAAATCTCGTAGCCATAATTCTTAACCCCAAAACATTTGATTTAGTAAACCAATTCGTAAAACATCTTGTTAAAAACTCGTTAATAAAACTCGTGTGGTTTATATCATTTCGAAAACCTCGTTGTGTGATATCGTTTCAAAATCGTTTCCCAAGTGAACTAAATAATGACATGAAATGTAATATGATAAAAGCACTTATATATAAGATGTACCAGCGGCGTATCTACCATGCTTCTATCATGTTACACCCATCCCATTCCCTAATCACAACCCAAACCAATCGTTCGTTCAAATCGTTTTATCTCGTTTAAGTCGTTCCAAATCGTTTTAACTCGTCCCAAAATCGTATTCGTTTTAATTGTGAAACTACTTATGGTTGTCTCGCTAATAATATTCAAACCTTCGTGACTCGGCTACCTCGGTTCTCGTATTAACAAACCACCAAAGGGTAAGTTAACAATCATCAGATTCGGTCGTTACCTACGTAACCCCCACACATAACCATGGGTGTTGTCTGATAACGGGATTTGTCAGATCCTGTGGTACCATAACCTAATACTGGTCGGCTTGATCAATGCTAATGAATGTCATTCGTTATGTAATTACAACCATCGAGTCCGTTTACATTATTGAAATCGTTATTAGTTTAATATAAACCATCTTTATCGTTTTTGAAACCATCGTTTAAATGTCGAAATCGTTTTAATACATATGAATCACCCCATAACAATTGAAAACAGTAAAATAGGGGAACTATGTACTCACATTGAACAAAAGGGTATCCTTGATCTAAAGAACTTAGCGAAGCTTAGACAAACCAAGGAAATTCAAGTAGTACCTAGTAATCGGATCACTAGTAAATAAATCGACACCTAAATCGGAAGATCGGATAGAATGAGGTCTTGTAAACCAAATGAGTGTTGGAACTCATGTGATATGGTTTAACAAAGCCTACATTCTAAATCGGAACCTAACCTAAGTGCTTTCGACCCGTTATGACACATTAAGGTAGCTTATGCTACGTTACTGCGTCGTTCGCGCAAAAGCGCGTTTGAGACGTCTAACTAGTCCTATGACACGTATTATATGCCTAAATACGTTTAATTAAGTTGCATAATCAGTTAAGTGACAAATGTTTAGGTTACATATGCTTAAAATCCAATTATGCATAAAAAGGGCATTTTGGTCATTTACCTAAGGCATATAAATTACCTATCACACAACTACTTAAACTAAGTGACCATAAGGTATAACCTCGGAAGGTTATTCCCTATGCAACTATGGTCACTAAACATGCTTGGTCGGATCCTAATGATCGACCAAACGGGTCGAGTTCGAAAGTCTAAGCGGTGGTTTAGACCGCTTGACTTACGACTCTAAACAAGCACTAAACTAAAAGTGACGAGCTAAGCATGTTAGAACATGCTTAACTTAAGTTAGAAAACAGGTTTTTGATATCAAAACAAAGTGTTTTGATATCCTAAAGTAGTTTGGTTGCAAAATACGCTTAAATGCGCATTTTGACCGAAACTAAGACTCGTCACTACACTTAGTCAACGTGGTAATCAGCAGGTATAGTCACTAGGGACCATAACCATCGTGATTAAGCTCACGTTGCGAAGTTCAAACGAACTTCTCGTTGACCAACTCGTGGTCAAAGCTGAAAGTCAAACACTGTTTGACTTTTAAGCTAAGAAAGCAATAAAAGAATGATAGAGGACTTACAAAGGGTCCAAATAGATTTGATTCCAAGTTTTTCTCAGGTAGGAAGTGAAATATCACAACCACTTAGAGAAAATCTCAGATCAAATGTGAGGAAAAGGAATGAATGGCATGGCTTTATATAGTTTTTGCAAAACCATTAAGATCATTTCTTGGTAAGGAGGGAATGATCTTGGCCATACAATTGTTAGGAGCTGATTAGATGCCTTGGGGAGGTGTTAACTTGGTCCCCAAAACATGAAAATTGCATACAAGGGCCTCAAGAATGACCTGGGAAGCTGCTTTGAAGTTTCTGAAATTCTGATGTACTGGGGACTGCTAACGGACCGCAAGAAAGTCTCCATACGGTCCGTAAGGGACCTGTAGACCAGCAACTTTCAAAAATGACAGTTTTAGCCCCTGAAGCTCCAAACTTGGTTTTCGATGCATTTTTGACACGTTTAGGCCCCGTTAACCCCATTTCAAAGCTCTAAAATGAAGTTAAAGTATAGGGAACTTAAAATGTGCTCAAAAATATCTCGGATGTCGGCTCGTTTGGTCGTACGGTTGCGTTGTTTGGTTAATTACGACGGAAATCGTAACGAACGCAAAAGCGATCCAAATTAAGCGACGAATAGAATTTGTTCTATGAAATTGACGACAGTTTCTTTGAAGTGGAGGGAATCTGTAAAGGTTTAGAGATCTTACCAAAGAAATGGGGGGATAAAAAATTTCATATGTTGAATTTCTTCGGTAAATTTCTAAACGTAATCACAGGTGGTAGAGTTTGTGATTTTCTGGTGACACTAACGGTTCAGCGTGGAATGTTTTGTACAGACACATATTTGAGGATTTTAATTAATTCTCCAGCCAGCGTGAAGGGTTTTGCACGGAAACATACAGGGATCTAAAGTCGACAGTAGTTTCAAAGCGATGTTCACTGAAGACCTGGGGAATCTTTATGAATGTTGATACTCCAAGGCTGAAGACCTGCAGGATTCGGTTTCGGATTTGATGTTTCTTTGGGATTTTACAGGGATCTGGGGGTAACTCAATTCGTTGAGTTTGCAAACGATGTACTTGGTCAAGCTGACATCCTGAGTACTGATGCTGAAGATCCGTAGTGCTTTACTTGGTCAACTTCACAAAGGCGAGACAATGAGATCTGGATGTAGTTCAACTAAGCATGCTGTTTGGTTGAGCTTGCAAGGGATACACTTGGTCTAGCTGACTTTCCTGAGGGTTGATGCTGAAGATTAAAGTGCATTACTTGGTCGTTTCCACAAAGACGGTTTACAGAAGACAGTTCACCAGAAATCTCTATCAATGTAGTATGCTTGTATGAAATAGAGTTCTTATGATAGATCAAGACTTGATGTTAGGAACTTGAAAAATACATTAAATACTCCCAAGGAGTATACCACAAAATCACATATACAAATTCTTAAGAAATACACAATGATACAAGTATACAAAATTACATATAAAAATGATACATGGACAAATATAAAGATATGTATCCATATACATATATTTTCTACAAAATTAAGGACTTGGACAAGTATTGGACATATTGGACAATATTATATATTTATGGACCTATACAAAAATTACTACAAATATTGGAAGAATTATAAAAGTGTGACAAGATACATATTACCCATGAACCTTAAAAGTATTGTTATTTTTAAGAAATAAAAACTCCGGAAAGTAATAAAATCAAGGAATTGATTTTTGGGTTAATTAATACAAATATACAAGTATTTACACTTAAAATAAAAGTATACTTTCCTAAGTATACTTACACCTAAAAATAATATTGGAAATATTATTTAACAAATTACCTATATTTATTTTTGACAAATAATATAAGTGACAAATATTTAAAAGTTAAAAATATATATTATTTTTAACAAATAATATTTTCAAATCCTACTTACACAAATATATATATTTGGGATCAAAATATATAACAAATACAATATTAAACATAATGGGACATACAAATAAGACACCTTAAATCCAAAGAGTAACTTGTACTTAGAAGTTTACAAGTTAGGTGATTAACATACTTAGAACCTCTATAGGTCACGACACTCGAGTAGCAAAATCCGGTGCAGCTAGACGCTCAAGACACTGTTTTCAAACTTTGAGGAAAATACATGTACAAATTGTTGTGTTTGAAACAAAGGAATCACACATAGATCATGTCACGAATAGGGGATACGTAAGCGCCATCAATCTAGTTTAGACCGAAAGAACCAGGGTTAGATCTAACAGGTCCGGGCAGCCTCACTCTCTTGACAACACATAGTCATGGAGTGTCATGGGTCACAGTCGTAGGGTAAACGATGTCAAAAATCGCCTAGGTTTGGATGCTTCCTATGTCGTCACACATGTTAATGTCCTCGCGAAAAATTAGCGATCTCGATTCCATTTCATTTCATTACAATTTACAAACTTACATGTTACAACTTACATACCATGCTTTTACACAATTACAAATGTTATATTTTACACAATCTGCATGAATTCACACCAACTTTTGTTGACGATTTTAAACTTACACGTATTTCAGGAAATTAGTGGATGATGTTCGCGGGCTCCTTGTCAAGATGTTTAGTGTCACACCCTTAAAATACCACCTAGGGAGTGTCCCTGATGGGCGTGTGACGTGCCGACACTGAGCCACTAATTACATTGAACCCACACAAGTTGCGAAATAAAGTTCTCAATCATTATTAAAATACCATCATCAAGTTTATACGAAAACCAAGACGTTCAGCGGAAGCAAATAACAACTAAAGTTATACTGTTTAAAACTAAGGTATAGTAACAAGAATCCAATCAAATCAATTTCTCCAATCGACCCATGACTACCTCTGCTACTCCAGACAGCAAGTATCCAAGACCAAGAAGCCTATCAACCTGCGAGCATGCAACAAGTGTATCAGACAAAGCTGGCGAGTTCACAGTTTATGAAAACGTTGTTACCAAGTGTTTATTCCAGTTCATTAACAAAAGCAAAGTAATATTGATAATATCTCGATGATAAACAAGACGGCTCCTGATGTATGTTTTGCCCTTTCCCCAGTGCTCCTATCAAAGCATTGGGCCCGACAGGGGTAATTAGTTCACAACCGTCCTCCCCGGTACGGCGTGAGGGTGCCAAACCTAAGTAGCGCTACCAACTAATACCCCGTTACCTCCCCGGTAACAAAAGATGGGACTTAAGAATGATAGGATGAGAATATTATTCAATATATACCAGTTTTTACCCAAAAGACTTATACCTCCCCGGGATACCCACTGACTGTCCCAACCACCGGGACGCATGCTCAAGAGTAGTGAACTCACCTTAGGTTTGCTCGGTAGGATTAATTACTTGTTTAACAGAATAGATCAACCAAGACCTAAAATGATTTGGTACAACAATTAGCTTCATGTGCCCTTTGAACACACATCCTTTACACATACTACTCTTGAAGTGCACATAAGTTATGCAAATCACATCGGTAATTCATGCATCGCACCAGTCCATAAACACATACACATGACAGGTAATTGATTCACGTATACACTCACAATACAATTTCATACCTCACAAGACACATAACAAATAACACTTTGCTTAATTCCATTTCGGCTATACATTCGACAATGAAATCCAACCGTTCAGGTCCAACAAGTATTCGGCCCAATATCTGACTAGTTTTATGCGGCCCATTACTAACCACCCATGTTTATTTCACACATTGCAGCCCAATCGGCCCAAAGTTATCCGGGTTAAACCCAACCCTCAATCCCTGCTCGCGGCCCGACAAGTATCCCTACCTGTTGTGCGGCCCAACACAAACAGAAAGGAGATGCGGCCCAGAATATCATTCTGATATGTAAATGTGTGTGTGTAGTCCATATCTATATGTATGTTAATCCGGTGCATTATGCGGCCCTTGTTCACAAGTCCGAATCAAAGTTTATGACCCGTCCCCAAGTGTGTAACCCGAATAATTGGTATGTGGTTCTATTTAACATGTAAACCCATATTATTGATAGATTGATATATGACTTAGGATCATGCAACTACAATACGAACCAATTAACAAAATATCCTCTATCCACCCAACATAGATTTATTGGTTCATCATCTTATCAACACCTTCGTTTAACAGTTTCCAATATTTAGTATTCATCATCTATACAAAGACATCCACTTATCAATATCATACCTCTAAACCATCGACTAGTAAGACACTAACACATCCTAACTAATCTGTTTATGTTATACAATGTACCCATGGTTCCTTATCACATATTTATGCAAATACTAATACATATATCATCACGTATACACATACCACCCATTGATCACACTAACTGGTCCACGATAATTACCATAATGGTAACATACATGTATACACATAATTTGTTAACCAAACATCCACACAAACAAGATCGGCTGAATGGAATTAATATGAACAATACTCATCGGCCCTATTTCAACTTGCATACTCATAACAACAACTTATCTTATTATCCATTCCATGATCGTGTGATTTTCAATGCAACTATTTATATTATGGCCGACAAACATGATTATATGATTTTCAATGCAAATGTTTAGGGTATCCGGGGCGTACAGCGGGGACCAATTCGGTGACCACCTTCCCCGATCGGGAACACCGCCGCCATCACCGCGGGGACCCGATTCGGGGGGTGGTTTCGGCACTTGTTCACCGCATTGAAATGGCACGATAATTGAGGAACGGTCGTTTAAACGGTCGAATTTAAAAAAAAAAAAATTCACTTTTTAAACAAATATAAATAACCACACCCACTTCACTATTTTTTATACTATCAAACCACACCCACTTCTTATTTTTTATACTCTCAAACCACACCCACTTCTTATTTTTTATACTCTCAAACAACACCCACTTCACTAAATGGATCCCAAGTTCCCGTTTTTTCCTCCCCTACCCGACTTTCCCGACGATGAAGGTTCTCCGTCAAACGATAGTAGTTTAATTTTCTTCCAAAATCTCATTCAACAAGCGGAGGTACTAGACACGACATCGTCTAGTAAAAAAAAAAAATTGTCCCTCGAGATCGTGAGGGTGGCCACGAAACACTAATGGCCGATTATTTTGTAGAAAATCCAAAATTTAATGCCGATATTTTTCGTCAGAGGTTTCGTATGTCCAAGTCTTTGTTCCTAAAAATTGTTAGTGACGTCGAAGCGAACGACGAGTGGTTTCAAGAGGGCTTGGACGGGAGAATGAAGAAAAGTTTCACGCCGTTGCAAAAGGTTACTTCTGCGATTAAACAACTTGCAACCGGTAACCCACCAGACGAAAACGACGAGTATTTAAAGATGTCTGAAAGGACCTCTCGTGAGTGCCTTGAATATTTCTGCCAGACGGTCTGTGCAATGTATGCCGGTGAATTCTTACGTAGACCAACGAGCCACGACGTTGCGCTATTGTATCAGGCTCATGAGGAGAGACATCATCTGCTCCAACAATCTCCGTTATTTCTTACTCAACGAAACGGAACGGCGCCATATTGTCCATTTCAGGTGAACGACCACTTATACAAACGCGGGTATTATCTTACTTTGGGATCTACCCTAGCTGGTCCGTGTTTTTTTTAATTTAATGAAATGTCTTTTATTTAATTTTTATTTTTATTAATATTTTTTTAATTTATAAACATGCATAATTTTACAAAAAAAAAAAAAAAAAACCCAAGTCCCCTAACAGGGGAATGCCGCCATCAAAATGGGGTGTTAGGAGAGTTTAAGAGGGGAGTTGACGTGGCACTATCTGATTGGTGGTGTGTAAGAGAGGGGACTCCCCTCTTAGGCGGTTGGGTATGGGCACCGTCAAAGGCCCGTCCCCTCTTTTGGGCTCGTCCAACACCGCCCCCAAGGGGCCCGGCTCGGCTTTGGCGTCAGAAAACAGACGGGCAAGACGGTGCAGAAAGGTGAATGGGGTGGGCCCCCCATCTGACTTCTTCCTCTCTCTCCTTGGCTGCATGTGTGAAGGTGGTGGGCCATATGGGTTTTTTATTAATTGTTTCTCTCTCTCTGTTTGAGTATATATTATTTTTTTTATTAAGGTGGGTAGTCTCCCCACACCCTTGGGTAGTCACCAAAGAGACTATCCTCCTCCCGTGATTACGTGGCGCCTACGTAGCGGGTAGTCCTTTGGAGAGTATCCTCCCCCATACCCAATGGTCTTAGGGGAGTGCCCCTCTCACCCTTATAATCAAATCTAATTGGACCTCAATAACATGCAATCTTGACCACTTTATTCATGTGTGACCTGACACAAGCAATTAATGTGAACTGATGATACTTGACTTTTGATCACCTTATCTTTTGACACAAATTCACATGAAACATCCATTTTACCCTTATCAATTTTCATGAAACATCACTAGGTTCAAATTAGCATAAATATAAAGCTACTAACCACAAATTCGATCGATTCAGATGATGTCTCGAGAAGGGGGTGGGGTCTCCTGCCGAGCGATCCAGGGAAGAGATATGGGAATGATTAGGGTTTAACTAACTTCTGATCATATGAAGGACGCATGGAGGCCAGCCCATATAAAGCCGGAATAATAGTGGGCTAAACCTACTTACATTGCGTTTTTGTTTAATACTGGTTTGGGTATTTTGGGCTCTTAAATCGCTGGGCCGAGTGCAGTTAACACAACAGGGTGGGCCGGATTGGTTAGGACAAGCGGGTTGGGCCAAGTTTGCTTCAAGTGAGGGATTGGGCCGAGTGTGATTAAAAGTGATGGCGGCCCAATTAGATTAGCTTTCTAAATTAATTAATCGACACCCAAACGCGCGCTACCGGTTTCTTGTAGTTAATCAGTCTAACACATATGAACATACCGAATCACGTTTTACATTTAGCTAGTGTATTACATACACGAGTGTTTAATAAATTTTCATCATGCGAGGATTATGAAAGAGAAATAATAAGAGACAGTATTACGTGCCTAAGAGACGCTGACCTAGAAAGTTCGGGTTGTCACATTTAGTGTCTAGTCTCCGTTGCCATCTTTTGTAGATTTGTTTACTATATCCCACCTCCTGTAGTTATATAGGGAACATAACCTTGATCATTGTTTTTTTGAAATGGTGTTGTGAACTTTCACACAATTATCTTTTAATTATAATGTAAACTTTAGACAAATTTCTGTATTTTGGATAATCAAACTTGAATGGCAATATGGAGTATGTTTTAATTCATGTAGCAATGTTTACTCATCGTATTCAATGAAAACCACTCAGATCACACCTCGTGCTTCCGCCTTTGAAAGGGGTGTGACAAATTAACCTTTAATTAGATAACCAACTAAATAAATAAATAATCATATCGTAAATAACTAATTTCTATTAACATTTATCCAAATATTTATTCCGCTTTACTGTTAGAAAAACCGCAAATTCGTGAACTATAATATTTAACTTTTAAATAGTATTCATTGTTCGTCGTCCAAAGTGTAACTCTTTCGATCGTACCTCATTAGCAACGTTAATTATTCACTCGGACATCTCATATCCAACAATCTCTCACTTGGATGATTTATCGATTAACTGACTTAACGTAGATAGTAGTCGACGCCTAGTTACGTCTCACAACCCCTAAGAAGGTATAATGTATCACATTCATCAACTCGTTCCTTGTGTTCAAGTAACTCCTTACTTAACTAAGTTTTAAAGGCACGGAAAATTTATCCATCAATAGCATCACTATCAACTGACTGAAGTTCGTCAGATAAGCTTACACCGGTATGAAACTCCATGCTTGTTGCGTCGTCGTAGTCACGGGTTTCCACCAATACCTCGATCATCAATTAGTTAACCAGTTAAAACTTTTTTAAATAAGCATAAATTAACTATCAATTTGTTGTAAATCAATATTAAACTCGTATCATCAAACTTCAATCATATTAACATGTATTATTGATCATTCAAGAATATTAATCACGTAATATTAATCAATCCGTAATATCAAACACGTAGTGTCAATCAAGTACTTTGGCGCGTAAATCAGTTTAAGATAGCATGCATAGCAGCCCAAAAGGTTAAAACTATAAAAATGGATATCTAGAACTCACATGTTCGCTAAACGTCACTTAATCTACACGAGAATTAACACACGAAACCCTATCACTTTCTAAGATTATCAGACGAGTGTCACCAGCAGTGTCACCAACCGTGTCGGCATTGTCACCAATAGTGTAATGGTCATGGTCACATAGTCATCATGAACTTGTAATGGCTTCTATACAGTGTTGCCAGCTAATGTCACTAGGGACTAGGCTGATCAGCATACTACTGCCTAACCCGCAATAGCACTTGATACCAACCATGTTACTGACTCCTCCTTAGTGACACTAAGAGTGTCGCCAACCACACTGTGACTCATGACATGTACCACCAATCATTGGCAACCCATGAGATCAACACCATTATCTTTAACACTCCCCTTTTACACTCTGTTTCCAAGTCTCATTTAACAGGGGGAGGGGAGGGAAAAGAGATGAAAATATGAAAGACCATGTTCCCGAGTTTCATTTAACAGGGGAAGGGGAGGGAAAAGGGAAGAAAATAAGACCAAATATCACCATATATTCATCCTCCCAAATTGGAGAGACTATGAGAGAAAATTTTCCTTCCCCTCCCCTCCCCTCACCTCCCCCTGTTAAATGACTCGGGAACACAGTGTTAGTGACATCGGTAGTGTAGCCAAAATTGTCGGTTGTCACGGCCCCCGACCCGGTTTAACCCGTTTAAGGAGCCGCGGGACAGAAAATTCCGTGGTATTTATTTAACAGCGGAAGTTTCTTCAGGATCTTTTAAAAACTGAAATATTTCCCGATTATTTTATTTCACAACTCGGGATAAAACCCGGTAATTTACAATCTTGAGATTTCAAAAAGAAATCTTTTATTTTATAAAACATGTTTCCTTATTTTTATAATGAGCCACTTCCTTAAGCTTGTAGTGCTTCACGGCACTTTTCCTGGATCACAACAGATCACCTGAAACATGTTTGAAAAAGGTTTTGTCAGCGGGAAATACTGAGTGAATCATTCTTTTTAATAAAACGACTCTTTTGTTATAATTTACAGTATTAAGAGCGATTACAATGTTCCTGATATCAAACCAACTACCCACGGTATTTGTCACTCGACCGGATCTGTGACTATGGTCATATCCCCCATTGGCTGCCCCAATGGTGACGATTATCAAGTAATGTATACAAAACCCCACATACCGGCTGTAACTTGGTGATTACAAAGACTTAATCCCCGTAATTATAACTTTGAAAAAAAAACATGCTTTTATAAACAAATTTGATAAAAAGAGAGAATGACTCACATTGCAGATTTAATTTTGAACAGAGCTTAGCCTACTGATTAGCCTTGATAACCTAGTTTAAATAATAATGCACACAAACTAGGTTAGTAACTTAATACAGCATTTACGATAACTCACGAGATTAAAACCCTCACAACGAATGACAAAGCATAAACCCTAATGTGGGCAGCACTTAAACATCCATTGGATAGTTTAATCGATCGGACATTGAATCGTAGCAGCGATCGAGTTATTACCCTGAATTGCGGCAGCACTTCGTGATATATGTGTGTTTTGAAAGAAACAGCTTATAAGTAATTGTACGTAACGAATTTTAACGTCGTAATATGTAAACAGTTCAAGACCCAAGCCCTACTATTTATACTGAAAATTTCACCCTCCCGCGTGTCGCGGAGGGTGACTCTGTTTCTGTCGCGTGTCGCCTGGGGTGTCAAGGTAGGGTAGGGTAGGTTAGTCACTGGTATAGGCCTGGTGAGTTGTTATTCAAACGAATTTAAATTTTGACAACGTATTTCGAAGATAATTATCAATTAGGGTTTACCCCCTTTGAGTTTTAGGGGCCCTAATCCTGATTCCAAATGTTCTGAAAATTTTAGGGATTATGCTGAATCACTTGGGTTTCTCAATTAGGGTTTCCTATTTGGACAATTAAAATAATAATTAGGACTTTTTAATGAGAGTTGTTACATTCTCCCCACCTTAATAAAAATCTCGTCCTCGAGATTTACTGGAATAAATGAGGATATTTTCGCTTCATTTCTGATTCCAGCTCCCAAGTATATTCAGCTCCTCTCTTTGAATCCCATCTAACTTTGACTAAAACTAGTCGTTTGTGTTTGAGAAACTTGATCTTTCGATCCTCAATTTGAAGAGGTTTCTCAACAAATTTCAGCTTTTCGTTTACCTCTATATCTCGAAGAGGTACTACCAGTGATTCGTCTGATAAGCATTTCTTGAGATTGGATACATGAAATACATCATGTACTCCAGCTAATTCTTCTGGTAGTTGTAAACGATAAGCAACTGGTCCTATACGCTGGATCACTAAAAATGGTCCTACGTACCTTGGACTTAGCTTTCCTTTCTTTCCGAATCTAACTACTCCTTTCCAAGGAGAAACTTTTAATAGTACTTTGTCTCCCACTTGGAATTCAAGTGGCTTGAGCCGATTATCTGCATAACTCTTCTGACGATCGCGAGCCGTCTTCAGTCTTTCCTTGATTTGAGTAATCTTATCAGTCGTCTCTTGCACTATTTCAGGGCCTGACAATTGACTTTCTCCTATTTCTGCCCAACAAACTGGAGTTCTGCACTTTCTTCTGTATTCAAATGGGGTAGTTTCAATACTTGAATGATAACTATTGTTATAGGAGAATTCAATTAATGGTAAGTGATCGTCCCAATTTCCACCAAAATCTATTACATATGCTCTGAGCATGTCTTCTAGAGTTTGGATCGTCCTTTCACTTTGTCCATCTGTTAGTGAATGATATGCAGTACTCAGATTTAGTCGAGTTCCCATAGCTTGCTGGAAGCTTTTCCAGAAATGAGAAGTAAAACAACTATCCCTATCCGAAACAATGGAGAGTGGAACTCCATGTAAGGATACGACTTCATCTACATATAAATTTGACAACCTTTCCATACTAAAGGTTTCTTTCATTGGTAGAAAGTGAGCAGATTTGGTTAACCGATCTACAATTACCCAAATCGCATCATTACCTTTTCTTGTTTTGGGTAACTTAGTAACAAAATCCATTGTTATGAGTTCCCATTTCCATACAGGCATTTCTAATTGTTGTAGTAACCCTGAAGGTTTCTGATGTTCTGCCTTAACTTGTGAACAAGTAAGACATTTAGAAACATATCGCGCTATATCCTTTTTCATTCCTATCCACCAGAAGTTCTTTCTTAAATCTTGGTACATCTTATTGTTTCCTGGGTGCATAGTATACCTAGATTTATGGGCTTCTTCTAAAATCTTAGGTCTTAAGTCTCCCTGCTTAGGTACCCAAATTCTACTTTTGTGGAATCTCCAAATTCCATCTGCTTCTTGTTCTAATTCCTTTATTCGTCCTTTCATTCCTTCAGCATCATCCTTGATTGTTGTAGCTTGAATATTCTTCAATTGTTCCATTAAATCTAGTTGTAGATTTAATCTAAGAGCACGAACCCGTCGTTGTTTCTCATAATACTTACGACTTAAGGCATCTGCAACTACATTTGCCTTTCCTTCGTGATACTGAAAATCACAGTCGTAGTCACTTAGGATTTCCATCCATCTCCTTTGCCTCATATTTAACTCTTTTTGCCCAAATATATATCTTAAACTTTTATGATCTGTATAAACAGTAAATTTACTTCCATACAGATAATGTCTCCAAATCTTAAGGGCAAAAATTACGGCTCCTAATTCTAAATCATGAGTCGTATAGTTTTCTTCGTGCTTTTTCAATTGCCTTGAAGCATATGCAATCACCTTTTTGCGTTGCATAAGCACACATCCATATCCTAGTTTTGAAGCATCACAATATACTTTAAAATCTTCAGTTCCTTCTGGTAAGGCTAAGATTGGAGCATTTGTTAATTTCTGCTTCAAAATCCTAAAAGCTTCTTCTTGTTTAGATCCCCATTCAAACTTAACGGTTTTACAGGTTAGCTTAGTTAATGGAACAGCTATCTTGGAAAAATCCTTAATAAACCGTCTATAGTACCCAGCTAAACCTATAAAACTTCTAATTTCCATTGCTGTTTGTGGAACCTTCCAATTGGTAATTGCCTCTATCTTAGCAGGATCTACGTGAATACCTTCGTGATTCACCATGTGTCCTAGGAATTGCACTTCCTTTAACCAAAATTCACACTTCGAGAATTTGGCATAAAGCTTTTCTTTTCTTAACAAAGTTAAGAGTGCATGAAGGTGTTCACAATGCTCTGTCTGACTTTTGGAATAAATAAGTATATCGTCTATAAAAACAATTACAAATTTATCCAAATATGGTTTACAGATCCTATTCATCATGTCCATGAATGTAGCAGGTGCATTCGTTAACCCAAAGGGCATGACTGTAAACTCGTAATGACCATACCTAGTTCTGAAAGCAGTTTTAGGTATGTCTTCTTCTTGTACCTTCAATTGATGATATCCGGAGCGTAAGTCTATCTTAGAAAAATATCTAGCTCCTTGAAGTTGATCAAACAGATCATCAATCATAGGTAATGGGTATCGATTCTTAATTGTAACCTTATTTAATTCTCTATAATCGATACTCATTCTCATCGAACCATCCTTTTTCTTAACAAATAGCACTGGGTCTCCCCAAGGAGATGAACTAGGTTATATGAATCCTTTACTTAGTAATTCATCTAATTGCTTTTTCAGTTCAAACATTTCTGTGGGTGCTAACCGATAAGGTGCCTTGGCTATCGGTGTAGTTCCTGGAATTAGATGAATCCTAAATTCTACTTCCCTATCTGGGGGTAATCCCGGTAACTCTTATGGGAATACATCTGGATATTCTGAGACTACAGGAATTTCCTTAAGTTTTTTACCCTTAGTACTAATGATTACTGAAATCATATATACTATTCCTTGTTTTCGTTCATAATTAGCAATTTTCATTGCTGATATGAATTTCATGGGCTTACGTGGTTTATCCTGTAATCCTAATTACTTCTCCGGTGGGTGATTGAATTTCTATGGAATTCTGATCACAAAGGATTCGAGCATGGTTGGCTACTAACCAATCCATTCCTAATACAACATCAAATTTAGCTAAATTCATTGGCAATAGGTTTGCAAAGAATTTATGTCCTAAAAGTTCTATATTTCCTTCCTGCAAAACTTTATCTTTTTTAACTGAATTTCCGTCTGCCGTTTCAACTGTAAAAATCTGCCTAATACTGGTTAAAGGTAAATTAAGAGCTTGACAGAATGAAGTATTTATAAAACTTTGGTTTGCACCAGAGTCAAATAATACTTTTGCGTATATGTTGTGAACTAAGAACGTACCCGCTATCACATCTGGGATGAGTTCTGCTTCTTGAGTGGTCAGCTGAAATGCCCTGGCATTCTTCTTAATAGTTCCGTCGGTCGCCTTGGTTTTGTTGTCTGCTGGTTTGCCCAATTTAGGACATTCTGTTTTGAAATGTCCATTTTCTCCACAGTTATAGCAGACTATTGTTTTCTTTCTGCAGTTTTCTTCACGATGTCCTACAGTTTTGCAAAAATTGCAGGTTATATCGCATCTTCCATAATGTTTCTTCTTGCATTTCCTGCAGAATGATGGAGTCGAGAATTGTCCAGTTCCTCTTCTCTTAAAATTACTACTATTACCCGCACGAAATCCTTGAGTAATTTTCTGAGCCAATTCTTTCTTCTTGTTTTCATCTTGTGTACGTACCTGTTCGTCAGTTAGGGTGTTAGCTAATTCCACAGCATCGTCAATAGTGCGAGGTCTCGCAGCTTAAACGATATTGCGGATTTCACTAATCAATCCCCAAATGTAGCTAGAAATGAGTACCGGTTCTGGCGAAGCCAGCGTTGGTACCACTCTAGCATAGTCAAAGAATGTCGAAGTATAACCGCGACAATCTACACCCATCATCCGATGATTTAGGAACTTATTTGTCATTTGTTCCTTTTCATACTCGGGACAGAATTTTCTTTCTACAAGACTCTTAAATTCTTCCCAATTCATGGCATAAGCTATTATTCTTCCTTTTGATTGTAACACAGTGTTCCACCATTCGAGTGTTCCTTCCTTGAAAAGATTTGACGCGTACATGACCTGATCATCTTTGGCACATTTACTTATTGCAATTACTGCTTCGGTTTTCTCTAACCAACGCAGTGATGCAGTTGCTTCTTCATTGCCTGAAAATTCAGTGGGTTTACAAGCAAGGAATTCTTTGAAAGTGCAACCAGGCGTTGCGGCTTTCATTTTCTTAGGAAATGGAGCTTGATGTGGTTCCTCATTATGATTAACATGATTATCGCCTCCGTTTACACTATTACTGAAGTTATCTTCAGAAATACGTTTACTAGGAACGATTTGTTGCGGTTCGATTGGATTCTTTACAGAAACAACGATTGCTGGAATAGCATTGGCTATCCCTTGAGCAACAATGTTTTCGATATCTTGCCTAGTCATATATTGATCCCCTGGATGTTGCTCAGACTGATTAACCTCATTTACTGGTTCATTACCAATGTTTGCCATCTGATAATTAATATATATAATTTTATTAGTATCTGATAAATAACAATTATACATAAAAACAATCAGACAATTTTCACAATACACGTATAGTCAAAACTATCGATTTCTCGATTTCATTTTATATCTTTTATAGTATGCCTCACTACACACCAATATCTTATAGAGTTTTATTCGTAGTTATTTTACAGACTGATTTTACTATTACTTTTACTATTACACAACCACAGTTTCACCATCCTACTATCTCTCGTCACTTGTCGTCCTAAAAACGAAGCTCCCTTTCATCATACTTCCAGGCAATTTGTCCCCCTATCTCCCGGATTCTATTTCCCGCATCCAATAACTCTTCGCCAAAATGGCGAAGTTCTGCTAAATTCTCGTTACTCATGGGTGGATTTGGTAATGGTTCTGGGTCGAACTGAGGAAGAAAGGAATAAGGACTATTGATTAGGTTTTGAAACTGCCAATCATTTGTCCACCATTCGTCTATCCCCAGAGGTTGAGTATGGATTATAGGGTCTGGAATTGCTGGTTCTAAGTTTATTGGTAGTTGATTTTCAATAGTAGGGTACATATTATTATTAATTGGCCTGACAACATCACAGCTTGCCAATGCCCGATCTAATTCCTCCTGAAAAAGGTAACTCCTCCACCTGTCTAGAACTTTCTCCGACTTCCCTCTGGATTTGCCTAGAACTTCCTCCATATTCCATTCCTGGTGGCCTAGAATCTTCTCCCAATTCCATTTCCAGTGACCTAAAACCTTCACTGACTTCAACCCCTTTTCCTTTGTCTAAAGGATTTTCTATTTTAGGAATTTTCCTGGTTGTAGGCTTCCTCCTACGCACACGTCTCCATCCCACAAATCTTCTCCTCTTTTTGGGTTTAGGTTTCTCTGGAGGTGGTGAAGCATTGAATTCAACAGGTTCTTCTATGTCTGGTATATACCTATTGAAATCTCGGGAAACCTATATTTTTACTGGATAGAGATTTAGGTTTTGAAGGGCGTCAGACAAGTCACTCATGCTGTTATGCAAAATACACACAATTACTAATGTATAACAAAATTTTCATAGGAAATCTTTTTAAATATTATTTCATACTGGGTAAATACAAAACAAATGAAAATTTAAAACACACGAGGTTTTATTGTAAATTTATTTATTTACTGGATAAGATTTCTGGACTGTAGGCGCTAAAACTTGATTTTAAAATATTTAGAGATTTGCATTTACTGCTACAATAGCTAGCATATAAAGATCTGCCCATTTCTCATCTAATTCGTCTTCCCAAGGTGTTTTACTGGTTAATTCCTGGGTTTCCTGTTTAACTTTCTTCTCTCGGGATTTCTTTATTTTCTCCTTACTTTTTCTAATAATCAGACTTCTTTTACTAGGAGAAAGTGGTTCTTCATACTGCGCTTTACGGACAAATATTCCTTCTTCAGGAATTACATAAGGTTTTGTTTGGGATGAACTTCCCTTCTCGTTGGATGACCTATCTAGTTTAAGATAGATGTTTGACAGCTTTTGTTTACCCATACTGTAACTAACAAATAATCGGTTAATAAAACACATAATCACATAATTGGCAATCAGTAAAACTTAAGTATTTTTAAATACTTAATAGGCTTAAATCAGTGGCTCTGATACCACCTTTTTCTGTCACGGCCCCCGACCCGGTTTAACCCGTTTCAGGAGCCGCAGGACAGAAAATCCCGTGGTATTTATTTAACAGCGGAAGTTTCTTCAGGATCTTTTAAAAACTGAAATATTTCCCGATTATTTTATTTCACAACTCGGGATAAAACCCGGTAATTTACAATCTTGAGATTTCAAAAAGAAATCTTTTATTTTATAAAACATGTTTCCTTATTTTTATACTGAGCCACTTCCTTAAGCTTGTAGTGCTTCACGGCACTTTTCCTGGATCACAACAGATCACCTGAAACATGTTTGAAAAAGGTTTTGTCAGCGGGAAATACTGAGTGAATCATTCTTTTTAATAAAACGACTCTTTTGTTATAATTTACAGTACTAAGAGCGATTACAATGTTCCTGATATCAAACCAACTACCCACGGTATTTGTCACTCGACCGGATCTGTGACTATGATCATATCCCCCATTGGCTGCCCCAATGGTGACGATTATCAAGTAATGTATACAAAACCCCACATACCGGTTGTAACTTGGTGATTACAAAGACTTAATCCCCGTAATTATAACTTTGAAAATAAACATGCTTTTATAAACAAATTTGATAAAAAGAGAGAATGACTCACATTGAAGATTTAATTTTGAACAGAGCTTAGCCTACTGATTAGCCTTGATAACCTAGTTTAAATAATAATGCACACAAACTAGGTTAGTAACTTAATACAGCATTTACGATTACTCACGAGATTAAAACCCTCACAACGAATGACAAAGTGCGATACTTAAACATCCATTGAATTAACAACGAATGACAAAGCATAAACCCTAATGTGGGCAGTACTTAAACATCCATTGGATAGTTTAATTGATCGGACATTGAATCGTAGCAGCGATCGAGTTATTACCCTGAATTGCGGCAGCACTTCGTGATATATGTGTGTTTTGAAAGAAACAGCTTATAAGTAATTGTACGTAACGAATTTTAACGTCGTAATATGTAAACAGTTCAAGACCCAAGCCCTACTATTTATACTGAAAATTTCACCCTCCCGCGTGTCCCGGAGGGTGACTCTGTTTCTGTCGCGTGTCGCCTGGGGTGTCAAGGTAGGGTAGGGTAGGTTATTCACTGGTATAGGCCTGGTGAGTTGTTATTCAAACGAATTTAAATTTTGACAACGTATTTCGAAGATAATTATCAATTAGGGTTTACCCCCCCTGAGTTTTAGGGGCCCTAATCCTGATTCCAAATGTTCTGAAAATTTTAGGGATTATGCAGAATCACTTGGGTTTCTCAATTAGGGTTTCCTATTTGGACAATTAAAATAATAATTAGGACTTTTTAATGAGAGTTGTTACATCGGTGTCGCCGCGACTACCATCCCTGCCACCCGCCATTGCAGACCACCGCCACCCCGACCACTACCGCCACCCTCCGCCGACCACCACCACCACCATCCTCTGATGCCACCACCCGCTACCGTCGACCACCACCACCCACCGTCACCGCGACCACCACCATCGACCACCATCGTCGCCACCCACCACCGCCGACCACCGCCACCCCGACTACTACCGCCGCCCTCCTCCGACCACCATCACTATCTTCCGCGGCCACCACCCGCTACCGTCGACCACCACCACCCAACGTCGTCCCCGCAACCACCACCTGTCGCCACCACCATCGCCACCACCCGCCACGGTAGACCACCGCCAACCCCGACCATCGTCGCCGCCATCGCTAACAACCGTCACCCACCGACCACCGCCGCTAGCCGTTACCAATCACCGCCACCACCCATCGCCGATTTAGTTCATTCCTCTTTTCTTACCTACCAAACAACACAAGGTAATGATTTATTCCTTTCCTGCATGGTAACCAAACAAGACTATGGAATGTAATGACCCATTTCATTCCTTTGTCCATTCCATTAACACACGCACACACCATCACCCGCCACCCCCTCCATCTTCACCCAAGCACCATTCACCCATACGCCGCCCCTACCACCGTCACACCCATGACCACCACCGGCCGACTACCACCCCTGCCACTGCTACCCATTGGCCGCCACTGAAACCATAATATGAACGTAATATAATTATGGCCTAAACATGAAATTATAAAATTTGTAAAAGAAGTTTACAATTTCATATATTCATCTTTGGGTAAATTACTTTTTGAGTCCCTGTGTTTTATGGATGTTAACTAGTTGAGTCCAAAAGCAAAAAGTTTAACGACCTGAGTCCCCATAAGCCTTTTCTTTACCCATTTGAGTCCAAATTTCTAACCCAGTTAGAATTTTGTTGTTATGTTTTGTTAAATGACCAAATTACTCCTATAAAACACATAAAACACAAGGACTCAAAAAGAAAAAGAATATATAAACCCCCAATTAACACAAGTCTTTTCACCAATAAAAATTTCATCCAGAACAAAGCATCAACATTCTAATACCAAAATTTTACCAGCTTACCAGTTACAGTATAAAAACCTCATATCAAAATTAACATCAAAACCCCAATGCTTGTACAAAATTCAAAAGCTGTTGTATTTTCCTCCATCTCCTCGAATTCCAATATCCAGAATCAAGATTCAAGATTTAATCTCCAAACATAAACCCCAAATTTTCATATTCAATTCAACAACAATTTGGGGATTAAATAACAAACCCACCTCGCGAATCCCCAAAAACTAGGTTATATCAAAACCCTTTCGAATTAGGGCTAATTGAAGTACTTAAACAACAAAAGATTACTTCTTGTCACCTGTAAATAAAAAGGGGAGGGGGTGTTCGTCGGATTCGTCGTCGCCGTGTGCCACCACCGGAGGGTGGTGGCCGGTTGTCTTCCCTTCGGAACTGAGAGAGACGAGAGGTTGAGAGGGGGGGGGTATATGAAGGTGAGGGTTTGGGTGTCGGCTTGCCAGTTAACCGGGGCCGGCCGGAGAGAAGGAGAGTGATGGCAGCAGGTGTGTGTATGGAGGAGTAAGATTGCAGAGAGAAGAATTTGAGAAGTAGGGTTTCTAACCTTGAAAGTGTGACAACCCGTACTAAACCAGGTATCCGTACGACTTAATTAATGATTAATTACTGCTTAATTACTGTGCTTGTTTGAACTAGCTGATGAACTGCTAGTTAATATCTGATACATGTACTTACTTGCATCATACTTTACTTGTCGTCACTACATGATTTACATACAGAACCCTAGTGATAACCATGATGCACAAAAAGCACAGTAGCACAATAACGGATAACCTACTGAACATGCTGATACAGCCAGCATCAGGCAAACACTGCCTCTAAGGCTTGTATGAGCCAGAAATATTTTTGCTACACTAGTAGTGAGTGTAGGGATACAAGGGTTGTGGAACTGCGTCTCTAGGAATAAGTTACAATGACTGGATGTGCCTAAAACGTACTCTAAGTACAAAACTCAGCACTTTACTCAATAATTCAGCTTTTAGCTAACTAATAAAGTGCCAAAACATGAGAAAAATATTACTAGACACTTTCCAAAGTGTCGGAAATAAGCTGTGTCACTAAAGAGAGTAATAACGACACTTTAAAGCTTTGTTAACACTTTAACGGATTACTATCCAACCAAACAACCGGACTATACCCGAAACATGAAAATATTGTTATTTTCCTTATTTATCTTTTTCTGAGCCAGTTAGGGTCCCTGAATACCCTAACACCCGCTTTAAAGCATTAAACATCACTAACTAAGTTAAACCCTTAACTAACTTGGTTTATCTAACTAAATACTTATGCCTAGTTGAAATCGAACCAAGGGACCCCCCCTCTTGACCGAATTCGGTCCCCTAGGGGACATGATTGGTACTTGCAAGATTTACTTAATCTTCAATGCTTAATATCTACTTGACACTAAACCCATTGGATAATAACTCTAAGAATTGTCAATAAGATCTAACTTAAACACTAGAGATCATTCATCACACACATCACAACACTCCAACTCTCTCTCTTGCTCCCTTACACTCTCGGCCGAACACCCCCCCTCCCCTACATCCATCTTCAAGTTTGGTTCATCACATTCCAAGTTCATACAAGCATCAAGGGTCTCGTATTAGGAAGCTTGGAGCAAGCGGAACACGAAGGACCTCTTTCGTTGGCTTTTATCCACCACATTTGCGCATAGATTCTTCCCTAGCCTTGAGCTAGAGGTATAATGCTTAAAACTCGTGTTTGAACTAATCTAAAGTGGTTAAAAGGATTTGTATAAGTTAAATCTCGTTAAAATGCGAAATGATGCACAAAAGTCTACTAAAAACACTTAAAATGGTGGTTAATAGCTTATATGTTGTGTAAATGTTGTAGTAATTGATAGTGATGATTAATTAGACCCGATCTATGTTGTGGTAGCTCGGATCATCGTTTAACCCGGTATAGTCATGTTCTTGAATCATGACACAAAGCTATTTTAGAAGTAACAAGGGTTAAAAGGTGAAACCCCACCACACATGAAACATGAACTTGTGTAAAAATGTTTTACTTGTGTAAAAGTGTTTTAACTTGTACAATAGTGTTTAAAACTAGCGGATCTACGCATCTGCAAGTGGTATTTTCAAAGAACCACGTATCAAAGAAATCATGTATTTTAAGGAGATGGATCTTACAATAACAAGCATGATTTTTATAAACCACAAGTGTGTAAACACTTGTGAAATGAAAAGATCCGACAAATAACCGTTTTTGTAAAAGATGACGAGAAGTTGTAAAGACGGATTTCTCTAAAAAAGAGGTTTTTACGAGATCAAAATTACTTTATATAAAGATCCACAAAATATAATGGGATTTACACTATAGTTTCGGAAAAAACTACAAGTTCATGCAATTATGCAACTTACATACTTGTCGACTAGTTTAATGAGTCGGAAATTGTTTGATTGATTAAGGAAGTTGTTGAAATTGATTTTGTAAAAGAAAATGATACGCTTGAAAGCGTGGCCACCTCCAGTTACAGAGGAAACTCTGGCGAAATTTTTCTAAAAACCTAACACTTAGAACTATTTACACTACAAGTGTTAGAATCATTTTTGACATGTTTTCAAAACATAAATTTCGCCATGACTTTATTTACTAAATATTCGGAGGTGGGATTTTCACAAAATTTAACGTGATAAATATATATATTTTTCACACACTGTTTATGATTATTTTGTGGAAATACCTAAATATTATTTTTAGGGTAAAAATAATATTTACGAACGTTAACGAATCCAAAATAATACGAACGCTTTCACCATAAATATGTATAAGTTACACCGGTAAGTATATTACCACGCAAGTATTAAAACGTAACTTACGCACTTACGGAAATATTTATGAACGCGTATTTTCACAATGTATTATTGGAGAACAATGATGTGAAATGAAAATATAATATTTTTGAGAAAAATACTTATATTTTGGAATTGGAAAGGTATATATATTAAGTGAGACTTAAGGATATAATTTGAACGCACATGTATTGAATCCCCCATCCTTGGGAAGGAGATTAACTACCAAGTATATACAGAACGTAAACACGAAATAGTTGTCTAACTATTTCCCAAAGATTTAACTATAAAGCTAAGGCACGGCCGTCCGTCTAATAGAATTAGCCCTTGTAGGTCGTCGCACAGCTTTCTGATTTGGAGTACTTGGTAGAGACGCACCGACTGTGAGTTCATGTCCCCCTTTTCTCTAACTGTTTTCAGTTTTCTTAACTGCGGGGGTGAAATACATGTTACTTTGTTTACAAGTACTTTATACACGGTATGGTTAGCGTAAGGAGGTTTACTACTTAGATCATGTGAATGGGTAGGCAGAAGTACCGAGGGACGTAAGCGGTAGATCTATCTGGGTGTAGCGAGCCCAACTCTAGGCCCAACAGAACGGACCTCTAAGAGGACCAACAGAACGGACCTTGAGTGACTTTGTACCCGACGCAAAAATCTGCTAGGTTGAGTCTTCCTACTTGCATTTCACACATGCTAATGGCCTTGCAAACCATTGGTGATCTCTTTTCCTTACACTGCTACATACCAGGGAACTTTTATACTTACAAGTGTTTTACATACTCACTTACACATGAACTCGCTCAACATTATTGTTGATTTTTCAACTTACATGTATTTCAGGAAATTAACAGGATCTGGCACGGTATGTTATGTTTTCCCGCTGCATAAGGGTTCCAAGGTCATCCCAGTTTAGGAAATGTGACTCTTTCCTGGACAAGTCACAGATCTTAGACTGCGTTTATTTCATGTTACTGTTTATGTTGTTCAAGACAATGTTTTATGTTACGGTGTTGTAAGTCCTTAAGACAATGGTATGTTACTCTGGTTTTAAAACTTAAATCAACGGATGATCTTGCATGATTTTATTTCATATAGCTTTGTTATGGTTAAGCTATGGTATTAAGAAGTCACACCAAAATAACCATGCTTCCGCAAAGCCAGGGTGTGACCGCTTGGTATCAGAGCTCTGATCATAGCGAACTAGGATTCTTCCTCGAGTCTAGACTATGATCACTAGGGCTCTCACGAAAACATTTTTCTGCATACCACTTAAGTCCAGATCCAAAACTTTTTACAAACAAATGTTGAGCACATTTTATTATTTATAGGCTCAGCCTGGAAGGGCTGAGGCTCGGTCTGAGAGGCCGAGGCTCGGTCTGAGAGATCGAGGTTAGTTGGCTAGTGGGACTAGGAGAATTGGCTAGTGGGACTAGGAGGATTGGCTAGTGGGACTAGGAGGATTGGCTAGTGGGACTAGGAAGAGTAAGCTCAGTTTGGAGACTGAGGCTCGGTGTTGGAGACCGAGGCTCGATCTGAGAGGTCGAGGTAGTTGATAGAGCAGTCCAGGAGACTGGGAGGCTAGTGGGACTAGGAAAATTATGTGATATCTTACTTGGTGACTTATGTGATTATCTGATTGTATGACTGATTATTTGAGCATATTTGTGTTTATGTTACAGACTCATGGATTCCGCTGGTACTGGCGATTCGGACACTACCGGACCCATACCTATCGTATCTGATGACCTCACATCCTCCGAGCATGAGGTGTACACATCTGACTATACCAGTACTGACGAGGATGATTTCCAGCCCTTCGCACTACCCGATGGTGCTGATGAGCCTGCAGATCACCCTCCCGCTGAGTACCTACCTCTAGTAGAGATTCCGGCCCCTATACCCTTAGCCGTTTATCCAGCATATGATTTCCTTCTTGACGCCGAGGCTGACGGCGATGTTGACCTATTTGAGGAGGAGCCCTTTGAGGATGAGATCCAGGGCGAGGCCCTACTTCCTGCGGACGATCTTCTGTTGATCGCTGGCGTTCCCGCTGAGGATTCGCCTGCACATTCTCCTGTCCCAGACTCTTCCGAGTCTGTGGCATCCGCACCTTCCCACACATTGAGCGCACAGCACTTTGCGCATGATTCTGATCCTGACCAGGCATCCTCTGTTGCACCTATTCCCAGCTTTGAGTTTGACCATGATAACATAGAGGATTCTGATCCTATCTTTCCCCCAGGATACGACCCAGATCGTGATATCGAGTTTATACCTATGGATCAGCCCATGGAGGATCCAGCTGACCCAGTAGATCCTATCGACCCAGAGTTTGACTTCGAGATGGCTTTTGATGACCCTGAGCCTGTCGTCGCTCCTGAGCAGGCAGCCGCTCTAGACCCCATACTTGAGCATGATCCCGTACATGCTGACATCCCTATTGAGCCTGTTATAGCAGACCCACCTGTTGGTGATCTCCCCGTGGGTGTTCCTTTGTTAGAGGGCGATCATGTTGTTGTTGATCCTGTTGTTCCTCTACCTGTTGTTGATATACCTGTTGACCATCCTGTTGAGCACATTGCACCTGTTCACCCTTTTGTTGCACCTGATCCCATTCCACTAGAGCCCGAGCATGCACTGTTCGCAGCACGCATGGATCCACCAGATGAGCATGCACAGCACGGTTGGATACCTGCTGATGAGGATGTTCCACCATTTCCCCCTCAGATCCCTGATACACGACATGTTGATTTTTCTTTTCAGGTTCCACAGTTTGTACCTCCAGCGAGGCCTGGAGAGGGTTCTTCCGCCCATCCTGTTGGGCATGTACCGATGTCTATCCCCTTCATGCCCCAGATGTCATCTGTTCCACCCTCTGTTGCTCCATTTCATATGGCCCCATTTGATCCTACCAGTGAGCCATTCCTTTGGGCACCAGACTCTGGTATGCCACCTACTGACCCCTACCATTCTTTTCACAGGGGGTATACTATCGAGGACGTTTTGATGTCTTTTGTCGCTCAGTACGAGTCACACACGCAGCGCATCCAGGAGCTCGAGAGAGCTCAGCTGCCACCGTGTCCGTGCCATGGTCAGACACACTCTCCTCTGCAGCCATTTCGACCCTTACCTCCAGATTATGCTGCCCGTCTCTTTACACTAGAGCAGCAGGTTGCTACTATCATTCGTACTCAGCAGGCTATGGAGGCGGACTGGCTCCAGTTACGTCGTTTACTTTACACCCACTTTCCCCCTCCTCCACCACCATCTGTATAGAGCTCATCAGTGCTGTTTGGGTAGACGAGGGTGAGAAGACGGCGATTGTTGGACTGCACAGCATTTTTGGAGACTACATTTGATCCTGACTTTTGTTGACTTGTATTTGACGTATTTGACATTGACATGATGTAGCTTTTGGACAGGGGTGATGTAGCCCCTAGTTGATTGATGATTGTATGATACAGGGATGTACTGATACACTTACTATGTGGTCTCGATATATGGCAATCGCAGTATTCTCATCATATTTGATTTCGCTTGATGGCTTATTTGTATTTTATGACATGGGATGTTGTGTGATTAGTATTTGTGATGTATTGATAACATGAGATGTTATGTGATTATACTATTACTATCGTTATATACGTACACTACATTATGACCTGACTTACGTATTATAACATCGGAGCTTTACTATGGCCTGACCAACTTAAACCATCTTTTAGAAGATGCCGCCAAGACGTGAAACACACATGCCTACTAATGAGGCAGAACTCCAGCAGATCATTGCTGCTGCCATAGCACAGTATGCAGCATCTCAGCCGGGAACGAGCGGAAGTATTAACCAAGGCAATAACAATCCACCTCACGGTAATACCTAGTCATTGAGACATACTGTGGCCTAATTGGATATCTCTAGCAAAGATGCTAATGCCATTCATATGTTATAACGTATGTGCAGGGTGCACCTACAAGCAGTTTCTAGACTGCAAACCGGTCAACTTCGATGGCACTGGAGGTGCTGTCGCCTTTGTCCGTTGGGCTGAGAAAATCGAATCTGTTCTTCGCATGAGCAAGTGCGCACTAGATCAGCAAGTCACCTATATCTCAGGGCTATTCTTGGATGGAGCCCTCTCTTGGTGGAATCTGCAAGTACAGACACTAGGCGAAGCTGCTGCCTACGCGCTGACCTGGACCGAACTGAAGGAACTCATGCGCAAAAAGTACTGTTCCCGCGCAGAAATCCAGCGATTGGAGACCGAGTTCTGGCACTTGAAAATGGACGGTCCAAAGGTAGCGGAGTACGTTCAAAGATTCCATGACTTATCTCAAGTGGTTCCTTACATGGTTACACCAGAATACAAGCGAATCGAGCGCTTCATTTGGGGACTAGCTCCTCAAATCATAAGCATGGTGACCTCATCCAAGCCTGCGACTATTACTGAGGCGATTGATTTGAGCATAGCCCTTACTGAGGAGGCGATTCGCCTGAACAAGTTTGATGAGATCAAGACGAAAAAGGCAGAGACTCATGTCGAGTCATCAGGAGGTAACAAACGGAAGTTTTCGAACTTCAAGCAGGGCTCCAGTGTGGCGGTTAAGAAAGGAGGATCAGACTCGCCAGCTCAGGTTACGGCTGGTAGAGGGAAGAAAGGAAAAGGATACATGGGTGCCCAGCCCAAATGCAACGCCTGCTAGCGCCACCATTCTGGTCAGTGCGGGCTAAGAGTATGCGAAGCATGTGGGAAACGTGGCCACTCGAAGGACACTTGTTGGGCTAGTGCTAGCCGGGGAGGCCAGGGAGGATTTGGGAACAGGAATAATAATCGTGATGGAAATCGCCCACAAGGAAAGTATGGAAGTAACGAAAATCGAGGCAACAATGCTAACCACGCGGGCGCCATAAATCGTAATCAGAGGAATGATCAAGCTGGTGGAAACGGGCAAAGACTTGGGTGCTTTAACTGCGGTGATATCGGGCATTTTAAGAAGAACTGCCCAGACTTAAACCAAGCCCGTGGAAGAATGTTCCAACTCGAAGCAAGGGAAGCACGCCAGGACCCCAATGTCGTTACTGGTACGTTCCCTGTGAACCAACGCTATGCATCCGTTTTATTTGATACTGGTGCCGATTATAGCTTCGTATCGTTAGAATTTAAGAATATGCTTGGGTTAGCCGCTAATAAGTTAGATATTCCCTACTCGATCGAATTGGCCAATGGGAAGTTAGTAGAAGCCAATGAAGTTATCAGAGGTTGTGTGATTGAATTAGGAGAGCGTGAGTTTGCTCTGGATCTACTACCAATCCAGTTGGGAAGCTTTGACGTGGTAGTAGGAATGGATTAGTTATCAGGCAACAAGGCTGAGATAGTTTGTCACAAAAAGGTTGTTCGTATCCCAACCGATGATGGTGAGACCATTGTTGTTCATGGAGAGAAGCGTGAGACGCCATTGAGGATTATCAGCTGCTTGAAAGCAAGGAAGTGTTTGCAGAAAGGATGTGTTGCTTTTCTGGCACACATTGTGGATAAGAAGGCTGCTGAGCCAAGAATCGAAGACATCCCTGTTGTAAGGGAGTATCCAGAAGTCTTCCCAGAAGACTTGCCGGGACTGCCACCTCAGAGGCAAGTAGAGTTCCACATCGACTTAGTTCCAGGCGCCGCGCCTGTGGCTAAGGCACCTTATAGACTTGCTCCATCTGAGATGCAGGAACTGTCAACACAACTTCAAGAGTTGTTAGACAAGGGTTTTATCCGACCAAGCTTCTCGCCTTGGGGAGCTCCGGTCCTGTTTATCAAGAAGAAGGACGGTAGTTTTCGTAAGTGCATCGACTACCGGGAGCTGAACAAGCTGACGATCAAGAATAGATATCCTCTGCCAAGAATCGATGATCTGTTCGACCAACTTCAAGGTTCAAGCTTTTATTCAAAGATCGATCTTCGATCTGGATACCATCAGTTAAGGATACAAGAGGAAAGCATTCCCAAGACAGCCTTCAGAACTCGTTATGGGCACTACGAGTTCCTCGTTATGCCATTCGGTTTGACAAACGCACCTGCAGTCTTTATGGACTTGATGAATAGAGTTTGCAAGCCGTACTTGGATAAGTTCGTGATCGTATTTATCGACGACATCTTGATTTATTCAAAAACGAAGGCTGAACACGAGCAGCATCTTAGAGCCAGTCTAGAGCTGCTGAAGAAAGAACAGCTGTATGCCAAATTCTCTAAGTGCGAGTTTTGGCTACGAGAGGTGCAATTCCTTGGGCACGTGGTAAATGGAGATGGAATCCACGTGGATCCAACAAAGATCGAAGCGATCAAGGATTGGGAAACGCCAAAGACGCCAACCGAGATCCGGCAATTCTTGGGTTTGGCTGGCTATTATCGAAGATTCATTGAGAATTTTTCAAAGATCGCTCAACCATTGACGCTCCTCACACAGAAGGATAAGAAGTTTGATTGGGAAATCAAACAGGAGGAAGCCTTCCAGATATTGAAGGATAAGCTTTGTAACGCGCCAATTTTAGCTCTACCAGAAGGTACTGATGATTTTGTGGTATACTGCGACGCTTCACATCAAGGATTGGGATGTGTGTTGATGCAACGCCAAAAAGTTATTGCTTACGCATCGCGTCAACTGAAAGTGCACGAAAAGAACTATACCACACACGATTTGGAGCTCGGCGCAGTGGTTTTTGCTTTAAAGATCTGGAGACACTACCTTTATGGTACGAAGTGTACAATCTTCACAGATCACAAGAGCCTACAGCACATATTCAACCAGAAGGAGCTGAATATGAGACAAAGACGATGGGTTGAATTGTTGAACGATTACGACTGCGAGATTAAGTATCATCCAGGGAAGGCGAATGTAGTCGCCGATGCCCTAAGTCGTAAAGAGAGAATCAAGCCCATAAGGGTTAGAGCTTTAGAAATGATTATACGAACCGATCTTTCCTTGCGCATTCGTGCCGCGCAGAAAGAAGCTCTCAAGGAAGGGAACCTTGAAGAGGAATATCTCCGTGGGATGGAGAAGCTTTTGGTACCAAACGAGGAAGGGACGTTATGTTTTGAGAAAAGGATTTGGGTTCCTCTGTTTGGTGATTTAAGGAAAGTTATTTTCGACGAAGCTCACAAGTCGCGGTACTCTATCCATCCAGGAGTGGATAAGATGTACCAGGATCTCAAAGATTATTATTGGTGGCCTAGGATGAAAGGCGATGTTGCTGTTTACGTGAGCAAATGCTTAACGTGCGCTAAAGTTAAAGCGGAATACCAGAAGCCTTCGGGACTTCTGCAACAACCCGAGATTCCCAAGTGGAAATGGGAACAAATCTCCATGGACTTTATTACGAAATTGCCAAGAACGCCAAGAGGCCATGACACTATCTGGGTGATAGTGGATCGTTTAACAAAGTCAGCACACTTCTTACCCATCAGGGAGAAGGATAATACGAGCAAATTGGCTGAAATTTACATGAGAGAAATCGTTGCACGCCATGGAGTGCCCCTCTCAATCATCTCTGATAGAGACGGAAGGTTTGTGTCAAGGATATGGCAATCCTTCCAAGAAGCCTTTGGCTCACAACTGAATCTGAGCACTGCGTTTCATCCGCAAACTGACGGCCAGAGCGAGCGAACGATACAGACTTTGGAAGACATGCTGAGAGCGTGTGTTATGGATTTGGGCGGTAGCTGGGATAAACATTTACCTTTGGTCGAATTCTCGTACAACAACAGCTACCACACCAGTATTGGTGTCGCGCCATTTGAAGCCCTTTACGGACGCAAGTGCCGATCACCCTTATGTTGGGCTGACGCAGGTGATAGGCAGCTTGCTGGTCCCGAAATCGTCCAAGAGACGACAGACAAGATTGCGCAGATTCTTAAACGCATCGAAGCAGCTCGCCACAGACAAAAGGCCTATGCGGATCCAAACCGAAAACATGTGGATTTCCAAGTTGGAGAAATGGTGTTATTGAAAGTCTCACCCTGGAAGGGTGTGGCACGCTTTGGGAAGCGTGGGAAGTTAAATCCGCGCTACATTGGTCCCTTCAGAATTCTGGAAAGAATAGGACTAGTAGCATACAAGTTGGACCTACCTGCTGAACTGAATGGTGTTCACGATACATTTCATGTATCCAATCTAAAGAAAAGTCCAACTCAAGTCACCGTTGCCATTCCCACCGACGAGATTCATGTTGACGACACGCTCCACTTCGTTGAAGAACCTGTTGAGGTCACGGATTGGAAAGTTAACAAGACCCGCCGGAGCAGTGTCAAACTCGTCAAAGTTCGTTGGAATGCCAGACATGGTCCTGAATACACCTGGGAACGTGAGGACCGGATGAAAGAGAAATACCCCCACCTTTTTCCTAAGAACCCTGCATCTACAAGCAGAACTTAAATTTCGGGACGAAATTTATTTAACGGGGGGAGAATGTGACAACCCGTACTAAACCAGGTATCCGTACGACTTAATTAATGATTAATTACTGCTTAATTACTGTGCTTGTTTGAACTAGCTGATGAACTGCTACTTAATATCTGATACATGTACTTACTTGCATCATACTTTACTTGTCGTCACTACATGATTTACGTACAGAACCCTAGTGACAACCATGATGCACAAAAAGCACAGTAGCACAATAACGGATAACCTACTGAACATGCTGATAAAGCCAGCATCAGGCAAACACTGCCTCTAAGGCCTGTATGAGCCAGAAATATTTTTGCTACACTAGTAGTGAGTGTAGGGATACAAGGGTTGTGGAACTGCGTCTCTAGGAATAAGTTACAATGACTGGATGTGCCTAAAACGTACTCTAAGTACAAAACTCAGCACTTTACTCAATAATTCAGCTTTTAGCTAACTAATAAAGTGCCAAAACATGAGAAAAATATTACTAGACACTTTCCAAAGTGTCGGAAATAAGCTGTGTCACTAAAGAGAGTAATAACGACACTTTAAAGCTTTGTTAACACTTTAACGGATTACTATCCAACCAAACAACCGGACTATACCCGGAACATGAAAATATTGTTATTTTCCTTATTTATCTTTTTCTGAGCCAGTTAGGGTCCCTGAATACCCTATCACCCGCTTTAAAGCATTAAACATCACTAACTAAGTTAAACCCTTAACTAACTTGGTTTATCTAACTAAATACTTGTGCCTAGTTGAAATCGAACCAAGGGACCCCCCCTCTTGACCGAATTCGGTCCCCTAGGGGACATGATTGGTACTTGCAAGATTTACTTAATCTTCAATGCTTAATATCTACTTGACACTAAACCTATTTGATAATAACTCTAAGAATTGTCTATAAGATCTAACTTAAACACTAGAGATCATTCATCACACACATCACAACACTCCAACTCTCTCTCTTGCTCCCTTACACTCTCGGCCAAACACCCCCCCTCCCCTACATCCATCTTCAAGTTTGGTTCATCACATTCCAAGTTCATACAAGCATCAAGGGTCTCGTATTAGGAAGCTTGGAGCAAGCGGAACACGAAGGACCTCTTTCGTTGGCTTTTATCCACCACATTTGCGCATAGATTCTTCCCTAGCCTTGAGATAGAGGTATAATGCTTAAAACTCGTGTTTGAACTAATCTAAAGTGGTTAAAAGGATTTGTATCGGTTAAATCTCGTTAAAATGCGAAATGATGCACAAAAGTCTACTAAAAACACTTAAAATGGTGGTTAATAGCTTATATGTTGTGTAAATGTTGTAGTAATTGATAGTGATGATTAATTAGACCCAATCTATGTTGTGGTAGCTCGGATCATCGTTTAACCCGGTATAGTCATGTTCTTGAATCATGACACAAAGCTATTTTAGAAGTAACAAGGGTTAAAAGGTGAAACCCTACCACACATGAAACATGAACTTGTGTAAAAATGTTTTACTTGTGTAAAAGTGTTTTAACTTGTACAATAGTGTTTAAAACTAGCGGATCTACGCATCTGCAAGTGGTATTTTCAAAGAACCACGTATCAAAGAAATCATGTATTTTAAGGAGATGGATCTTACAATAACAAGCATGATTTTTATAAACCACAAGTGTGTAAACACTTGTGAAATGAAAAGATCCGACAAATAACCGTTTTTGTAAAAGATGACGAGAAGTTGTAAAGACGGATTTCTCTAAAAACGAGGTTTTTACGAGATCAAAATTACTTTATATAAAGATCCACAAAATATAATGGGATTTACACTATAGTTTCGGAAAAGCTACAAGTTCATGCAATTATGCAACTTACATACTTGTCGACTAGTTTAATGAGTCGGAAATTGTTTGATTGATTAAGGAAGTTGTTGAAATTGATTTTGTAAAAGAAAATGATACGCTTGAAAGCGTGGCCACCTCCAGTTACAGAGGAAACTCTGGCGAAATTTTTCTAAAAACCTAACACTTAGAACTATTTACACTACAAGTGTTAGAATCATTTTTGACATGTTTTCAAAACATAAATTTCGCCATGACTTTATTTACTAAATATTCGGAGGTGGGATTTTCACAAAATTTAACGTGATAAATATATATATTTTTCACACACTGTTTATGATTATTTTGTGGAAATACCTAAATATTATTTTTAGGGTAAAAATAATATTTACGAACGTTAACGAATCCAAAATAATACGAACGCTTTCACCATAAATATGTATAAGTTACACCGGTAAGTATATTACCACGCAAGTATTAAAACGTAACTTACGCACTTACGGAAATATTTATGAACGCGTATTTTCACAACGTATTATTGGAGAACAATGATGTGAAATGAAAATATAATATTTTTGAGAAAAATACTTATATTTTGGAATTGGAAAGGTATATATATTAAGTGAGACTTAAGGATATAATTTGAACGCACATGTATTGAATCCCCCATCCTTGGGAAGGAGATTAACTACCAAGTATATACAGAACGTAAACACGAAATAGTTGTCTAACTATTTCCCAAAGATTTAACTATAAAGCTAAGGCACGGCCGTCCGTCTAATAGAATTAGCCCTTGTAGGTCGTCGCACAGCTTTCTGATTTGGAGTACTTGGTAGAGACGCACCGACTGTGAGTTCATGTCCCCCTTTTCTCTAACTGTTTTCAGTTTTCTTAACTGCGGGGGTGAAATACATGTTACTTTGTTTACAAGTACTTTATACACGGTATGGTTAGCGTAAGGAGGTTTACTACTTAGATCATGTGAATGGGTAGGCAGAAGTACCGAGGGACGTAAGCGGTAGATCTATCTGGGTGTAGCGAGCCCAACTCTAGGCCCAACAGAACGGACCTCTAAGAGGACCAACAGAACGGACCTTGAGTGACTTTGTACCCGACGCAAAAATCTGCTAGGTTGAGTCTTCCTACTTGCATTTCACACATGCTAATGGCCTTGCAAACCATTGGTGATCTCTTTTCCTTACACTGCTACATACCAGGGAACTTTTATACTTACAAGTGTTTTACATACTCACTTACACATGAACTCGCTCAACATTATTGTTGATTTTTCAACTTACATGTATTTCAGGAAATTAACAGGATCTGGCACGGTATGTTATGTTTTCCCGCTGCATAAGGGTTCCAAGGTCATCCCAGTTTAGGAAATGTGACTCTTTCCTGGACAAGTCACAGATCTTAGACTGCGTTTATTTCATGTTACTGTTTATGTTGTTCAAGACAATGTTTTATGTTACGGTGTTGTAAGTCCTTAAGACAATGGTATGTTACTCTGGTTTTAAAACTTAAATCAACGGATGATCTTGCATGATTTTATTTCATATAGCTTTGTTATGGTTAAGCTATGGTATTAAGAAGTCACACCAAAATAACCACGCTTCCGCAAAGCCAGGGTGTGACAGAAAGAGAAGAAGAGCAGAGGAAAAAGGGGGGTCGTGGTGTGCGTGTATTGTTCTGTGATTCCAAAAACCTTGAAGGAGAAGAAGAGCAGAGGAAAAAGGGGGGTCGTGGTGTGCCTGTATTGTTCTGTGATTCCAAAAGTTGAATATGGTTGAATATGATATGATTTTTAAATGATAATAATAATTATAATAATAATAATAATTTTTATTATTATTATTATTAGTATTATTATTATTATTATTATTATTATTATTATTATTATTATTATTATTATTATTATTATTATTATTATTATTATTAGGGTGGAGATACAATAGGAAGTTTATTTGGCTAGGAAGGCTAGGAAGTGATCTTGACCATCTATCTAGTTAATCAAGTGCCAAGATTAAATCAGGGATATTGAAGAAAAGAAAAGAGGCGCGTGAGTTTGTTTAGGGGCATTCTAGTCGATCCAAGCCAATAGTTTATCTCTCTTCCAATTCCCCCCCCATTTTTTAAACGTTAATAACTCTTTCATACGACATTATTTTTTTATAAAAATTGCACCAAAAAAACGAGCGTTTTTTTATCTTTAAAACGAGTATACTATTGCTATATTTTCAAAAAAAAAAAACTAAAAACCCAGTTGCATAAAACGCAATAGAAAAACCCCCAGTTATGTAAAACGCAATGAAAAAAAACCCCAAAAAAATGACATTTTTCTAAAACGCAATGCACAAAAAACACAAAGAAATGACTTATTTGTAAAACGCAATGAACAGAAAACACAAAGAAATGTCTTATTTCTAAAACGCAATAGCCAAAAAACTCAAAAGAAAATGTACTTTCTAAAACGCAATGGACTAAAAACACATAAAAATGTGTTTTACCTAAAACGCAATGCACCAAAAACACATAAAAATGTGTTTTACCTAAAACGCAATGCACAAAAAACACAAAGAAATGTCTTATTTGTAAAACGCAATGGCCAAAAAACACTTGAAAATGACTCATTCTTAAACGCAATGGACTGAAAACACCTAAAAAATGTGTTTTACCTAAAACGCAATGACTAAAAACACTTCAAAAATGTGTTTTACCTAAAACGTAATGACTAAAAACACTTAAAAATGTGTTTTTTCTAAAACGCAATAGCCAGAAAACACATAAAATCTCATATTTCTAAAACGCAATGGACATATAAAACTGTCTGGGAACTGTCTGTGACTGTGAACTGCCTGAATTGTCTACGAATTACTGTCTTCGAAATGGGCTCAACCCCAGCCAGGGGCTCTGCCCCTTGGACCCCGCCAGGGGCTGCCGCCCCTAGGACCCCGCTACCAGGGGCGCTGCCCCCGGACCCTCGCCATGATCGTAAAACGCAATGAGTAAATCGAAAACCCAGATCGTAAAAATGAAATTAAAGAATTTCTTACATGGATCGAAGTGATTTCTTCAACAATTGACGAAGTTTGAATGATAGAAACACTTATCAGCGCTCGAATCGAACGAATCGAGTGATCATCTCCAAAATCACCCGAAAAAACAAGATTTTTTATTAAATTAAACTGGGTTTTCTTCAAAAAAAAGTTGAAGAACACGTTGATCGGGTGTTTGAATCATTGATTTGTGATGAAAATCGCACTATAATGTAGTGATTATTGAGATAGAAAGTGAAGAAATGGTTGAAGATTGTGAGTTTTGAAAATGGTGGGTTTTGAAGTTACTGGGTTTTGAAAAGGAAGAAGAAATGGTTGGATTGACTAAAATACCCTTCCTCTTTATTTTAAATGTTGCCACATGTCATAATCCTATTGCTTCCTACACTTCCTAGCCAAAATAAACTTCCTATTTGATCTTTTCTCATTATTATTATTATATATTCTTTTTTTCTTTTTGAGTCCCTGTGTTTTATAGGGGTAATTTGGTCATTTAACACAACTTAACAACAAAATTCTAACTGGGTTAGAAATTTAAGCTCAAATGGTTAAAGAAAATGCTTATGGGGGCTCAAGTCGTTAAAATTTTTGTTTTTGTACTCAATTAGTTAAAACCTATAAAACACAGGTACTCAAAAAGTAATTTACTCTTTATCTTTTGTATCGAGCAATATTTAGATATTATACTTTTTTCTTTCACTCACATAATACAATGTTTAATGAATGAGAATGAATAGTGAATCTGTAAATATTGAGAATACAACGTGAGTCCTAAAAGTAAAATCTCATCCTTACTTTAGAGATTAAGAATAGAAGATTGAGAATAGAAAGTGAGTCCTAAAATCTCATCCTTACTTTAGAGAATGAGATAGAGTGAGAAAATGAATTAAACCATAAAATTTTCCTCATATTTTAGAAATTGGTTAATACACAGACTCCAATGAGAATGTTCTAAAACGAGCAAGTTTGATTATTATTTATCTCCATCTTCCTTAAATTTTAATTACAAAAAACTTAGATTATTTTTTGGACGGCTAGATCACCTGGTTAGGCATTTGGCCTTTGATCACCAAGGTCATGAGTAGGAATCTCGCAGTTGGCATATCACTGGCAGTTTAAACCGGTGCCACAGTTCATCCCTCGCAAGATTCGATCCTAAGACCTTCCGGGCAGAAACCCCACATAAGTGGGTAAACCTTTCCACCTCCCCCAAACCAATTCGTGTGCAGATCATATATGCATATTTTTAATCTAACTTCCATATTCCTATCCATACTATCAATTAGCTTTTTTTAATGTTTCATGGTGTTATATCCCACGTATAGTTTTTTTTAATTGATTTTTCATTACTAGCCTAAAATAACCCAACTAACTTCTATTAAAATTAACAATTCACAAGTGTTAGTAAAATAACCCAAATCACATTAATCGTACAACTCGAGACAGAACTCCAATGACTGAGTCAGGCAGAGCGTTGACATGCATTACGGAGTCCTAGATCAATCGGGTGTAACACAAGACAGAACTCCAACAACTGAGTCAGGCAGAGCCTTGACATGCGTTACGGAGCCCTAGATCGATCGTGTAGGGTAACAAATAGGGTTATAATACTTACAACGAGGCAGAGTTTCGCTTTATAGGGGTATTATATCCCAAGAATAATTTCTATTATAAGTTGAGAGAGAAAAGAAAGTTTTGAACGGCGATCAAATGAGGCCGTCGACCTCTATATATAGGCTGGCCGAAGGCGGCTCGCGGCCCGCGACCAACTTAGGGTCGGCCTCCGTGGCCCACGAAGAAGGTAGGTTAGGCCGTAGGCTTGGCCAGTCAGTGAATATAGCCTTGCCACGTGTTGACATGTGGCGGCATGGGTGTCCGGCAAGCAACCAGGGCTCGCGCCCTGCGACAGTCATAGGGGGTCCGGGTCGCAGCCTGCGACAACCGCATATTTTTGTTTTTATTTGATTTTTATAAATATTAAGGTACTTCGGGCCCGTTTTTCGTTTACGGGATGTATTTGAGGACGTTAGGGGTTATGTTAAGGGGTTTTAGGAGGGTTGTTATTTTATATAAATAGACTAAGCAGACTAAGCCAAACAACATTTAAAAAACAACTGATTGATTAATTAGTTTTCCCATCACAAAAGCTAATCTAAATATTTTTTTAAACTCATTTTAGAAAAGTTACAATCCAGTAAGTAGTTTTCGAGTTAAATAAGCAATCCCAAACACCCTCTAATATAGCATTTCAAATTAAGCAAATAAATTTGACATGTTATAAACCAAACGTCGTTTATGTTAGTGGTATCTAGTAATTGTGTTCATGATTTGGTTTGAAGGGTTTTTAGGCATGTCGTTAGCGATAATTTATGGTCATTATATATATTATATTATATGTACTACATTTATCAACTTGTGTGAATAGTGATTTGGGTTTTCTTTTTTATTTTTTTGGTATTTTTTTGTCCTTTTGCTTTTTTTCTTTTTTTTCTTTTTGTATTATATATATTTATACCTCTCAACTTTCAGCATTAACACTTACAATCATTTAACTTTCTAAAGACTTTGTAATCGAGTTTTACGTGTTTATTTTTATGTACATGGTATAAATTCAAGTTGATTTACATTTCGCCGTAAAATTTTCCCGAGAATGAGTCGGGTCAAATATAATATAATCTTATACTTATTATTATGTACGGTTCGGTTGGCTACGTTTTGACGTAAATTTTATTATTTTTTTCCGTAAATGAGTCGAGTCATATATAATACGTTTTCGTGCTTAATTGTATGTACGTTTTCAATTGACCTATGTTGTTTTCAATTGACCTATGTTTTGACATAATTTTTTTTCGAACACCGCAACAACGCGCGTGACAATTTAGTAGTTGTAAACAAAAACCAAACAATTGACAATTAAACCAAACTAAATGTTAGTGGTATTTGGTAATTGGGTTCATGATGTGGTTTGAAAGGTTTATATATAGGCATGTCGTTAGTAATATTTTTTAGTAATTACACCCTTATACAAAAAGCAACTTAAAGTTGCCTTTAACCATCATCGCATCACTTCGGAGAAGGCACCGTTTCATTCACAAATGATGCGTGGCTATTATCACACGTGTACACTAATCCATATCCATGCAGAAAGTCACAATGCCTCTAAAATGGACCGATGCACCGTTTAACTTTGGGAAAAGACGCGACGATTAAATAATAGAATGGAAGTTCATGTCGATTACGAAAAGCAACCTTTAAACCGTCGCACCCTCCGACGCTAATTAATTTCACCACCGTCACAAACGACGCCTAACCGTAACATCACCATCTATACATGTGGTTTCATATTTTCCTCTGTTACCGACCGATTATCAGACGCAATCAATCAACTGTTACGCGCTTGATCTGGTCGCTGAATCGGTTTTGAGATTTAGTGTTTGGTTTGGATATGATTTTAACAGACCTTGGTTCCGTCTGTATGAGTTTAAATATGATTTCAACAGTCCTTCAAAATTTTGGATATGAATTTTTAGAATTGGATGGAGACAGAAACAGGGGGTAACCTACGATTAATCATTTTCACAAAACCGGTTGTGTGCGAATGTATTACTTGGATCAAAAAATCTGATTAGTCATTCAGGACTTGAAGACGAATTGATCTCAATTTTGCTCATGAAGATGTATTCACGAACACTATCCAGATGATGATAAATAATATATATGAATAAAAGGATTTAAATAGTGAAAAGACCGCGTAATTTTTGTTATGCATAGCGATGATAGTAGGCGACGACAATAACAGATCGACACGACTACGAACTGTTATAGGCGATACCGTAAATGACGAGGGTGGTTTTATCAAGTTTAATCAGAACAGTCCGGTTAAATGTCAATAATTAGTCCATGAATAAACCGTCTGGTCATAGCGATCTGGCGGTTTGCCGGTTAGGCGATTGGATCGGTAAGCTTAAATATATCTCTTTTAATTCTTTTTCCCTTGCTTCTTTTCCCATGAAATCCCCTCGCTCAATTTCAATGATGAAGTAAAGCAAATGCAGGATTGAAAACAAAGGTGTTAAAGGCAACGACGGTTTGCTTGCAGATTTGCATTCCATTTGCCTAATAATATGCATGAGGCATGAGGGTGAGGATAAGGAATGAGATAGTAAAATGAAAAATTATAAAAGGTGAATGAATATAACATATAGAGATGTATTTAGGAGAAAGAAAAATTGAATAATGAAATACATAGTGGCATTAAGGTAAAATCAAATACAGAAGACAAAGTGATCTAAAATATTTTCATAATCTACGTCTCGCCGCAACGCGCGACAGACGCTACCTCGTTGTAAACAAAAACCAAACAATTGACAATTAAACAAACCCAAATTAATGTAAAGGTTACTAACGATTTTCTTTTCTTTTCATGTAATGCTACAAAGGATAACAAAAGCCAAACAATCGACATTTAAACAAAACCAAATTAAACTAAAAGTTACAAACGATTTTCTTTTCATTTCATTTAATTCTACAAAGGATTATAAGCTTATAAGTTTAGGTCACCTGTTATGGGCTCACGCCCCTGGTGTCTGGTGATGTAGTTTTTTGGGCGTTAACGGGGCCTTAAAGACCGCCCATTGGGGTGTGAAAGATTAAATGAAGGTTAAAGAGTGGAGGTTGTGGGTTGGGTAGCGCTTGTGAAAGGTGAATGGTTAATCGGCTCATTTCCATCAACCAATCAAATACATTTTAGATTTTAATATTATTATAGTGGGTATGAAAAATTGTGAAACGAAAACAGAATGCAATGAAAAAAAAGTAAGTAGAAGTAAATGTTATGTGACGTTAAACAAAATGAAACCATAATGCATACCTATGTGAAATGCTACAAAAACTACACAAAATTTCATATGTTCGATTTTGCATTTATCACATGAAAACATAAAGAGTACACTTTTCATGTAAAATACAAGATTTTCTACTTTAAAATTGTTCGAATCCTGATATTTTATAAGAAACTTGGCACTTGTCAAGATAAAAATAAAGCATACAATCCTATTACACATAAAGATAAACTTGACAATCCTACTAATGAGTATTTTAAACTAATTTTTCTAAGCATTGCCAGTGTTTTCCGGTTTTAACGGTTGGGATTTTTTGTTTAAACTGCAAACCAAACCGACTAACCTGATTCGAGTGTTTACAAGCCAGTTGACCATAAACTTTTAAAAAATTTGGCCACGAACACGACCGATAACCATCATGTTTCATCGGTTTACCAAAAACAACCTTTCCCCGCAAATAAATTATTACGAAACTCAACTGACACGCTGCTATATTATATAAATCAACCTAACACGTCTATTTTTTAGGTGGTTTATAATAATTCATTTGAAGGCTGTTACAAAGCTAGTTTCAATTCACAAGCACCTCTAAAAATTCCTTAAACATGTTCCCAGTTTAATACTTGGTGATTATGGAAAAGGAATTGGAGAGACTTGACCCATTTGCCCATCATCTAATTACAGATTTATTAGGCTACCGGGTATGGGGATGGTTGTTTGGGTCATAGATTGTCATGTGGGACTATGGAACCACCGTTACACTACCCCCTGTGCAAACTATTGTGGTTCGTATAGTTTAATCCATGACAACCATGACCCTCTTTCAATTAATTAGAGGATTTCAATTGGTTGGGGAGGGAAATGGATGATAATAAGGGTCATAGTCCACACCATAGAGGGTAGTGGATTAGGTTGGTGAATGAGAGTGAAGTGCTATGACGTTGACATGGAGGGTGGTCGTGATCATTTGGGTCATTACCACACTACATAATCTTACTATTTAATTATAATTATAATTATATTATATTATAAATATAATTATATTATATTATAATTATAATTATATTATAAATTATAATTATAATTATATTATAAATATATAAAAAAATCAACTTATAAATAGTGTAGAGTCCATCTTGTCAACTACATTGAAAATTTTTCGAATTAAACTTGGAAAACTCTAGAAATGATGGTCAAATGTTGTCGGCTAAACAAACACCAAATAGGGATGGAGATACAAGTCTTAGAAAAATTAGTTGTGGAAGTGAGTGGTGGAGGCGATACACGAAAACATGAATAACTAGAGTGTGGAATAACATTGTGAAATCTTTTTCAAGAACGATAATTGACGGTACCCCGTTGCGTAAATTTTTTTAAAGTGTTGTCGGTAATGGTAGTAACACTTTGTTTTGCTTGGACCCTTGGCTATTTAATGAACCCTTAAAAGATATTTACTCTAATATTTTCAATCTTGAGTATAACAAAAAGTGCAGTGTTAACAACAGGTTAAGTAGTAATGGAGATGGATCTATCGGGACAAATTGGAGCTCGGGGATCGGACACAGATGTTTTCTAGTGACATCGGAATTAAATTGGCTTATGAGAGACTTGGGGGTGCCACTTTTGAAGATAGGGAAGACAAATGGACATGGATTGTAGTGGATTCGGAAGAGTTTTTGGTTGGACCTGTGAGAGGAGCCTTAAATAAAGGAGTAGACCATAGCGTAAATTATGTGATGAAGTGGTGCAAATGGGTTCCAACGAAATGAAACGTTTTCGCATGGAGAGCTGAAATGGGGAAAATTCCTACAGGATCGGCGCCCAGAGATAGAAATATCGAGATCAAAGATGATTCTTGTCCTCTGTGCGGTTCGAGCGAAGGAACGAGCAATCACCTCTGCACGTCTTGCTTGGTGGCGAGTAGGGTTTGGTTGTACATTGCGGCATGGTGTAGAGTTGCTCCTTTTATTGTCCACATGTTTAGAGAGATTTTGGAGCTTCATAACCATGTGGGATTGAAGGGTTTGGCTAAAGAGATTTTCCACGGGATTATTATTATTAGGTGTTGGAGTATCCGGCGAACTAGGAATAGGGTTAAATTCTCCAACATTCAATTTCGAGTGGAAGATATCATTAGTGAAATTAAGCCGGTTGGATATCTTTGGATCAGTAGTAGACCAAAAGCGAGGTCAATGTCTTGGACCGAGCTATGTAACTTTATAGTTATGTAATTTGTTTTCTTGAGGCTGCCCCATTTTGGGGTTTTGTGGTTTCTAATAAAGTTTACTTAAAAAAAAAACAAACAAAACAAACAACAAACGATTTTGAATTTTTATTCTTTTAAGTTTAATTATTATAATTACCTTTGTAAATATTTTACGTCTTCCAGATAACTTTTAAAATATAAAGTTTTATAAAATTTTGAGTACACCGTTGCGATGCATTTATTTCTTATCTACGCCTTGATGTAAATTTTATTTAAAACAGGGTTGTGAATGTCTGTTTTTTTCCCACGTTTCAATGTACAAAACAAAGTTCCTTCTTTCAACAAATTTGCACTACAACTCCTGAACATTTGCGGCGTGTTTGTTTTTATCAACGTTTCCATAAGATTTTTTTTCCGCGGGGTTAATGATAATGTAAAAGTCGTCATAATCAGGCATTACAAGTTTTAACACACCCGATGATCGGCATGAACTATAGTTTACCTTATATCTCCTTTAAGTTTTAATTTCACCGGTTATTTCGTTTTCATGGTTTGCAATCGATGTAAAGAACGTGTCCACGTCCTTTTGTGTATATTACGATTTTATTTTTGGATTTTCTTTTTTCAGTTTATATAGTGACTTCAAGTACCATACCTGTGTCGTAACGAACCAAATCGACACTGACCGCCGTAGCGCACGGGTTTAAAAACTACTTTTTAATATGTAACAAGTAACTTTTGGAATATAGTAAACGTTTCTTTTTCCTAATATAGCAACCAACTTTTTAGGTAAAGTTTACCTTTTCCTAATTGGACCATCAAGATTTTACATAATGTTTTGGTTTTTATTATTTGTCCACCATGGTTTTTCTTTTAACTTTGTAAATAGTAAAAATGTTTTGTTTTTCTTAACATTATTGGACATACAAAAGAATAGATGATTTCTGAAAGCCAAAACAACTAAGAAGATCAAGAAACAAGCAACAGATGATACATTTTCCTTCCAAAGATAGTGAATCTTGAACACCTATTAAAAAATATGTTGAAGACATCAAAGATCAATTCGAAGGCATAAAACCTCTGATGGAGATAGATCCACTGTTTGAAGGCCAAAGCCCTGTTGGAGAACATAACTTATCATGGAGACCAAACAGATGTTTGATACAAACAGATAGCGATTAGGTCAATGTAACAGTGTAATGCTAAGAACAGATGTTTTATGTAATAGATCAGGTGTTAGATGTCTTTAGATGTATGCTAACACTGTGGAATCTTTTATGTTAGAAATGTTAGATGTCACTGTTAGGGTGACGTCAGCTGATTTCAAACATACCTTTCATACTAGTATAAATATATCTCATGTGTTAGAGATCTATTTTATCACTTTATAGACCTTCATTTTGTACGAACAAATCTATCAATGATCATGCTCAGGGGCATTTTGCAAAATCATTGTTGTAACTATAATCCTTTGATTATTAATGCGGAACAGTTTTGATATAACTTTCCACTTTTGTATGATCATATAATTCTGCATTTGTTGGTGCATATTTCGTACGTCTGCCACTGTGCGAATAGTTAGATAGAGCGTGTGTTGAATATTGTATAGAATAGGAGATAGTTAGACACGGTTTTGTAATTGTTGGTCCGGCTAGGGGAGGATCTAGTCGCCTAATCCTTGTTGTCAAACACGCCCGGTTGTGCGGAATCCAACCGGAGATGCAAACCGAGATCGAACACGACAAGAACACGAGATGAACACCGAGACTCAACGATTAACACCAATGTATTAATACGTATGAAAAGTCAATTACAAATCAATGTTTACAAAACAATCTTTGCAAACTCTCTCTTGAATCTCTCGGGTTCTTCTCTTGTGCGGTTCTGCTTTTGTCTCTCTTTCTGTTCTTGTGTCTGCCTCCTCTACCGAAATCACACTGTATTTCGGTATATATATGAGGTCTTCACTTGTGCGATTGGGTATGGGTTCGGCCCATGTAAGTAATAAAGGCCCAACATGCATTCTCTGAAATTTGATTGGCCCAAGCTTGTTGTATCATGCATTCTTTACGTGAATTTCAATGGCAGCCATTTCTAATTGCATTTGGTCAAAGTTGTGACATCATCATGACATCATCATGATGATGTCATGATGATGTGTCAAGCGGGAAACGACTCACGGCGCTCCGTGCTTCGCGTGACGAACTCTGGGACGCATGACGGAGGAATGTCATGACGTCGGGCTTGAGCCGAACCTAACCGGGTCGAACCGAACCAAGTCGCGTCGAGTCGAGTCGCGTCCACATATATGTATCAACAAACTCCCCCTTGGACGCTACTCGCGAGATTCGCCTTTCTTGTCTTCTATGTCGGAGGATCTTCAAAGTCTTCACGCGTTGTAAGTAGAAAGTGTATCAACAAACTCCCTTTTCATTTAGGTAGTGTGTCAATAAACTCCCCCTTAAAATGAACTCTCCAATGAGTTATGCTCGTGAATCTTTTGACTTGTCAATTCTTCAGATCCTTGTGGTGTTGATGAAGGGTCAGCGGCAACTCGATCATTTTATACTTTGAGTGCCTCCACTTCGTGTCTTCATTCCAAAGCTTGTCATCGAACATGTTCTCCTGGCCTTTAGCATCTGCACATGCAAGAAAGCTAAACGCATAATGAGAACAACCGCTTGGAATATAGTTAACATTTAAACAAACGACACATATGAGATCAAATCTCAATCAAACACCAACCGACAACAGTTTGAAAGTTTAGAAAATGTACAATTTTAGTCCTTTAACTTTCAAAACTTGTTAACTTCGACAGTTTATGAAGGTGCAATTGATTTCCGGCTTACGATCAGGATTTTGGGTAGGATAGACTCGAGTTCCAACATCAGTCAATCAAAAATAAACTAGAAGCAAAATCTTTTTGGATTTTATAAAGTTTTATATTAAAACACACCTAAAATCTTTTTGAAATTTTTCATTTTTCAAATGTAAAGACGGAAAGCAATAAATAAATATATACACGATGCATAAACTGAAAACAATAAATAAATATCTACAGACATTCTTTTTGCGAGTTTCGAGGGTAAGAGAATCATATCAGTGTACGGTCATGCCAAAAGGCTCTTTTTGTTCAATTAGTTAACATTTAGATAAGCATCCTATAACGATTATCGGTATTGTTGTCCACTTAAGCTCAACTTATCATTAGTAATCATGGCGAGGGGATACGTTAAGGTATGAATTATACTTACCGACCGGTGTTCATCCACATCACGACACATTCCCGTATCAAGGTATGCACGAGGGTTCATCTTACCGGTGAGTATACCGATTATCATCTGTTTGACCGTATATGATGTGAGATTCTCACTTATTTTGATTGAAAACAAGCCCTATGTGATAGAATCACTTATTGATGAGGAACTTGATTTTCGATGCATGAGGGCACAAGAGCAAGTCCGTGAACAGGTCAGTACTTTCGTACAGCAGAGAGACGAACTTGACTCCCGGATAAATGTGATATTTTATCACTTATTTGTTTGGACATGTGATTGTTGATCACTTATTGAGGTCGAATGCAATATGTACACGTATGTATAGTATCATGGAAGATCTAGACTTGCGTCCCCGTTATTTTTCGGTAAAAGATACAACCATGATACCCAGAAGATAAGCAGCATAAAGACCGAATATCTCAGAACCTCGGCAATCTCTCAAACGAAATTTCGGTACTAAGACCATATGCCAATGAATGGTTCCCACCCAGTCTTCAGTCGATTTAAGTTTATATCACCCTGCACACTTTAAAATGACTGTGAGCCTACCGATACATCTTATATAGAGCTGCTTATCGCTTTTTCATTTAAGGTTTAAAGAGGTTTGGACAGACCACTGATGTACTATCATTTTCTCTTTTTCTCGCCAGGAAACTCATTTTTGTTTTTCTATTGTTTTTGTGCTTTTGAAATTTTTCGATGTTTTTGGATTTTTCAAATTTTGGATTTACTCCCCCTAAAATCAACAAACTAAGATAAAATTTAAAAACACAAAGGTATTTACAAAAATGACTTTCCGATGTTGGTTAACTCATGTTTTACCTCAATGCCGTTTACCAAAATTAATTTTTAATCTGAAAAGATTTATCGAATTTTGGAAAAATCAGTTGGCATATCGGTTAGCGGTGCGGACCATGACAACATTGTCTGGTCAAAGAGTGCTGCGAGAGGATAGCAATTTATAAAGTAGCTTAAATATCGACAAGTAAAGGAGAGATTAGAATTTTAAAACCGTATCCTGCAACTGCTTCGTGCATTGCAAGGAATCTGAGTGCTCTCCCAAACAGGATATCCACCCGGTGTGGATTTCAAAGTCGATTCTTTGTAGCTACTGAGAAGTCTCTTGACAGCAACAAGATCATAAACCTTTGGGTCCGGCTGGTCTTCCACATTTCACCAGCGAAGGTCTTTATCTTTCTCTTGAGAAGTAGTGTGCGGTTGTTCAACCCATGCCAAGGCATCCGCACACCCGGTTGGTTTGTTCAACAAACACATTTTCTTCAATCACACCGCGAAGAAATGTACACTGCACGTTCATCTTGTTAAATTTTGAATCTTCAGACGTGCTGCAGGTGCGTATATTTTGATTGAATCTATCCTGGGGACCCGATCAAAGCTTGATTGTAAAAGGCTTTGCATTTTTGTCGAAGCTTTTCAAACTCATTCAACAGACACTTCTGTTTCTCTTTTCCTTTTCTTCTCTTCTCTCCATCAAAGGCAACAATTTCTTCTGTCGCCTATTTTGTGCATGGACACTCCACTATCAACAATCTTACGACTGTCGAAAGTTCCTCCTGGAATATCCTACACACTCATTCAAAGATTAGACGGAGAGGGGGACCCAAGCCTTTGTGGACTTGGGTCGTCCTTGATCATCAAGAAAAGTGATCTCAATCACCTGATGATTAGGAAAAAGAACCTCAGGTGCTCCCCCTGATTGAATTACCTGCTTTGGTTTCCAAGCTGTTTGTCCTTTACCAGTATTTGTATTAATTGTTTTAGCATTTACTGGTTTTGCAGTTTTAGGTTTTGCTTGAACAGGTTTTTCTTCTTTGACCTCTGATTTTAAGGCCTTTTTAATTACCTTTTGATTCTTTTGTTTTAACTTCTTTTCCCTTTCTTTCAAGACACGGGGGTCTTGTTTCGGGGAAACAGGTCGTTTTTGGTAATTGGTTTCTTGGGGAGCCTTCAACTTTTGCAGGTATGGGCAGTATCTTACAATATGCCCAATTGTGCCACACTCAAAACACATTCTCCGCGCTACAAACCTCGGAGAAACATGTTGATGACCAGACGAAGAACCAGACCATGAACTTTGTGATCTAGATGTACTTGGACCTAAATCACATCCGTTGGAATGTTGGGTGTAATTATTCTGATCATTTCGTTTTAAAATTCTAACTTGTTTTATAAAATCAATGTTAGATTTATCCTGAAATGTTTCAAGTTTATCTGTACCCTTGGATCCAACAAAGTTCACTTTCTGTTCTCTTTTCTTAACAGGAGCTCTTTTGTTTTGCACCTTTTGCTGTTGAACTTTAGGTGCTTGAACATTCTTGTTCTGAGCCTTCTTTCCCTGTCCCTTACCTTTCCCGGAGTTCACTTGTTGTTTTCGCTCAATTGGTTGTTTTTGGTTTCCGTATTGTTTTCTAATTTGTTCACACGGAATTGGATCACATTGAGTGACGGTAACTTTGCCACTTTTGTTCCCCAAAAACTTTTCAATACATCCTTCAAAAATTTGCTCAATTAAATCTTGATTTACATTTTTAATTGGAAAATCTTTGTTAGAGTAGATTTTGTCATCTCCTTTGAGCGTGTACAACAAGTTATTCCCTTCACAACTAGAAACAAGGGACTCCATTCCTTTTGACATTTCAGTCTTACTCGGTTCCACTGGTGGATCACATAAGATGTGATTCTCGATTGGAATATCTGTTGTAACCGAGTTAGACTGTTGGTTCACAATCACTACAGACTCATCATCAGATTCATCATCCGAAGAATCAGTATCCTCAACAGTGGGAGGACTCTGTTCCTTAACACACGATGAATCTGTCACATTCTCAGATTCAGATTCAGATTCAGATTGACCAGAGGATGATGTACCAGTTGTGAACCCGAGGCCTGCTGCAAAATCATCTAGATTGAGTGGCACTGTAGGTTCAAAACGGGGCATATCCTCATCATCAGGCGATTTGGAGTAATTGTGATTCATTGGGGGAGGACATGATTTGAATCCATTACACTTCCTATCCCCCTTTTTCTTCTGAACATCAATAATGTGATCCAAAACATAGCGGGAATTGGAATAGCTTTCCAATTTCTGCTTAATTGTCTCACATTCACATCTAGCTGTTGCTAACTCAACCATTTGCTTTTCAATTGTGTCAATTAAATCATTGTTAACATGTTGTTTTCTCAAAACAGCCCTTTGTAATTCAGAAACATCATGTTTTAATGACGCAATTGTTGCTTTAAACTCCTTTTCATTTCTGGTTAAAAACAAGTTAGCTTCAGTTGCTTTCGAAAGATCAACAATCAATTCTTGATTGTGTTTGTGTGTGACTTCAAATTTACTTTCCTGTTCAGCATATTTAACCTTTAAGCTATCACAATTTTTACAGCTAACTACAGTGGGTTCATCGACACTTACCTGACCTGATGAACTGTCGACATTAGCCATAAAGGCTGAATGGAGAGAAGACGAAGTAAAAGCAGCTTGATCCACCAAATTAGATCTTCTTTCAGTTCCTGCTGCAGCTTCTCCCAAAAGCTCATCAGTATTTGCATCGACTGACGCACTTGATGTCTCATCCACATGATCATTGCCTGAAGTGGAAGATTCTTCATCTGAGCTTCCACTATAACCAGAACTGTCTTCATCTCCAGAAGATGCATCACCATTGTTGACATTCTTGACAATTTCAGCATAAAACGCAGTTCCTCCTTGATTTCCACCTCCACATTGTACAGACCAGTCACACCCATCATCGGCTTTATTTGAGCTGGACGTGGATCTACTTGTTTGATTTATGAAAGGATTTTGGTTGCCTTGTTGAGGTTGGGCTTGAGGTGGTTTCCAAAAATAGGCAGTTGGATCAAATTTGGGTTGAGGTGTGGCAAGTGCTCGCATCCATGCAGTTTTGTCGAATTCTGGCTCAGGTTGTGTAACTGATGATCGTGAAGATGTTAGAGTCCACGCGGTTGGATCCCACTGATCGTTTGTTCCCATTTTATAAAAATTAATATATTAAGTGAAAATGATTTAAAAATTTGAAAAACAAGTTTTCCCTTTTTAAAATTTAATTTTCACAAACTATGTTAATATCTCGAATGATAACAACCAGCCGAAGGATCTCTGATCGAAAGACCTGAAAAACACAAACTTGTTAAACTTAAACAGACTAGGATCGAAGGATCAATACTTGTTCGAAGGATCAACAGTGTTTCGAACAATGATCTTAATAACTTGTGCGATCCAATAAATCCAAATTAAACAAATCTTGTGTGATTCAAAACGGCAGCCCAAATAGTAATCAGAAGCCCACTATAAAAGCCCACTATCTTGTACGATTAAACAAGTCTTGTGCGATTGGACACTTCTTGTATGATCCAAAACTTGTATGATTGGGATGTCTTGTGCGACTGAAACAATATAATATGCAACCAATAATCTTGTGCGATCAAGTCAAACAGCCCAGTTCAATATAAGGCCCAATTCTGGAAGCCCAATTCTTGTACGATCTGATTAACTGTTGTGCGACTGATATGAGTTGTGCGACTGAAATGTTTGTGTGATCATGCAATTCTTGTGCGGCTGGAGCCCAAACAAAGGTTCCACAGAAGCCCAATTCAAGCCCAATCACTTGTACGAGCCCACTGTCTTGTGCGTTTGAATGTTGTGTGAGCCAGCTTGTGCGATGCAACCTTGTGTGATCCAACTATCTAATTTGACTTTCTATCACCTGACACAAAAGCAATCCACTTTCTGCTACACCATTTCCAAGTAACCAACCTAATGATGTTGTCCTTTTTTTTTTTTTAATAAAATCACAATTTTCAAAAATACAAACAACTATCACAAACACTTGACCAAGATTAAAAAGGTGAAAATATCAAGAACCGTTTGAAGATAGGATGAATATTTGAAGAACAACCCAGAAATTTATGAATTTTCCGGTAAACTTATGAGTTTTCCGGTGAACCGTAAATTTCTGAAACACAATTTTTGCATAAAACGTCACTAAAAACCCACTTTTAACAATAGAAAATGAAAAATAACAAGGTTTTTATGTGAACTTCCAGCAAAATATGAAGATTTTCGAAGCTAGAAACAGAAATTTCCAGAAAATACAAGCTTCTAAACCCGAAAAACAACCCGAAAACACTCGGTTTTAACAAGGAGAAGAGCCACGGCTCTGATACCACTTGTTGGTCCGGCTAGGGGAGGATCTAGTCGCCTAATCCTTGTTGTCAAACACGCCCGGTTGTGCGGAATCCAACCGGAGATGCAAACCGAGATCGAACACGACAAGAACACGAGATGAACACCGAGACTCAACGATTAACACCAATGTATTAATACGTATGAAAAGTCAATTACAAATCAATGTTTACAAAACAATCTTTGCAAACTCTCTCTTGAATCTCTCGGGTTCTTCTCTTGTGCGGTTCTGCTTTTGTCTCTCTTTCTGTTCTTGTGTCTGCCTCCTCTACCGAAATCACACTGTATTTCGGTATATATATGAGGTCTTCACTTGTGCGATTGGGTATGGGTTCGGCCCATGTAAGTAATAAAGGCCCAACGTGCATTCTCTGAAATTTGATTGGCCCAAGCTTGTTGTATCATGCATTCTTTACGTGAATTTCAATGGCAGCCATTTCTAATTGCATTTGGTCAAAGTTGTGACATCATCATGACATCATCATGATGATGTCATGATGATGTGTCAAGCGGGAAACGACTCACGGCGCTCCGTGCTTCGCGTGACGAACTCTGGGACGCATGACGGAGGAATGTCATGACGTCGGGCTTGAGCCGAACCTAACCGGGTCGAACCGAACCAAGTCGCGTCGAGTCGAGTCGCGTCCACATATATGTATCAACAGTAATGGTAAGGTCCATCCGAACGGATGGCAATCCGGACGAATGGACATAGTGTAGGTAGTTGTCTATAAATAGGGACTTGGGTTTCCCATTTGGAGAAACTTTTGGATCCCAAAGGGGACATGCTGTCCAACTGGTCTCGTGGTGCTATAAAGTTGAATAATCAATAGAGACCAGATTGTAAGTGACTGCTCGGTGTCATATCTATCTTCTACTCCTTTCTTAGTCGTAATAAACGCACCGAACACGTCGTATCGGGACCAAGGCTCCGTCAAACTCGCCGGTTCCTGGATTAGCAGTGGTATCAGAGCTACGGTACCAATTTAATCGATCTAATAGTCGGTTAAATCATCCAAAGCTCATCAATTTTGGGTTAAACGGGAGTTTTGACGTTGAAGAGAGAAAATCATCAAAACAAAGATCAATTCACGGATGGATTTTGGAATTGAAGACACCATTCTGTTCGGAATTGATTCGCGCACAATCCTGTGAAGTTTCATCATGAAATTCACACAAATAAAGATTCTGGATCGAAAAAACGTGATTTGGAGTGTTCTTGAGCTGTTAGAACATATCCGATCGGACGACCATCCGATCCATATCACTATCTTGCTTGAATGCTTATTGAAGGTTTAACTACTTTCACTTGAATGATCATTCGATCGGATGACCATCTGATCCACAAAACATAAGTTTGTTTTTATATCCTTCGATCGAATGACAATCCGATCGGACGACCCTCCGATCGGATGACCATTCGACAACATGCCATTCGACCAGATGATCAAATACCTAAAAAAGGCATTTTTGATCGCAATGACGAGGAGAGTCTCCAGAAAAAATTTGGTGATTGAAATTTTTTCGGGGTTTTAACGATCAAGCTGGGTTGTTCTGGGACATCGTCTGGGGCTTCAGTGAACATATTTGATGATGCGATCATGGATTTTGAAAATTAGTGGGGTAGTCATGATGCTGGTGCAGAATGTTTATCATTCACGGTATCTGACTATTTATGGGCCAAAACGTAAAATCCGCAATGATGAAAAACAGACGTTTTGAGGAATATTGTCATAATTTCGGCATAGTCGAGATTTTCACAGATAAAAGAGGACTGAATTGCTCAGTTTGAAGGGGAATTCAGTAATAGAGACGTCAAAATTTGAAAAAACGAGGGGGAATAAAAATTTCAATGCCATATGTTGAAATTCCGGCATTTTTTGAAATTCGTGACATTGCAACAGTAATCGGGTGGTTTCGACTTCAGATTGTCAGGGGCAATGTGAATCTGGTCATGGATGAAAGCTTTCGAGATCAAGATGATCCAAGGTGTTGATATCTGATCGTGGACGAAAGCATCAGAGATCTGAGAGTGGTCATGGATGATAGCTTCTGAGATCTAGATTATCCGAGAAGATGAATCTGATTGTGGACGAATGCTTCAGAGATCGGATTACATTACCAGATGATTTGTTATCCGATGAAGATTTGCTGATTGTGGAGAATACCATTTAAACGGATCTGTCATTCTTACGGTGCATTAACGTTGATCACGGTAAACGGGATATTAGATCTTCAGGGGGAATCACGGATTTGAAGTTAACCAATGGGGTGTTTAAAGTTTCTATCAATTTCCGGTTGAGTTTTTGTACATTTTTAGATCGAGCAAGCGGAATGCGAGATCGTGGTGCTGATATGACACATCAAAAACTGAACTCGGATGCGGTTAAAGCTAAAACAAAGGATGCTGCATTGATTAGTTTCAAGTTGTTGATTGTTCATGAAGGTTACAGTTTAGCAGATCAGAGGAGAGTAGTGAACTGTGCAAAAGACCTGAAGATTCATTTCAGGGGGAATTAGTGCTTTATTCTGACAAAGCAAACCCGAATCATCATTCAAGGGGGAATTTACTTTCACATTTCATGATGCCTGATTGAAGTTGCAGAAAAGTTGAAGTTGCAGAATATTCAAACACGGCTCAAGGTTCTTAAAGTATTAAAGACGATTCGACAGTGACAGCCGAGGGGGAATCTGTTGGTGCATATTTCGTACGTTTGCCACTGTGCGAATAGTTAGATAGAACGTGTGTTGAATATTGTATAAAATAGGAGATAGTTGGACACGGTTTTGTAATGTTAAGGTCCATCCGGACGGATGACCATCCGATCGGATGGCAATCCAGACGGATGGACATAGTGTAGGTAGTTGTCTATAAATAGAGACTTAGGGTTCCCATTTGGATAAGCTTTTGGATCCCAGAGGGGACATGCTATCCAACTGGTCTCGTGGTGCTGTAACGTTGAATAATTGATAGAGACCAGATTGTAAGTGACTGCTCGGTGTCATATCTATCTTCTACTCCTTTCTTAGTCGTAATTAACGCACTGAACACGTCGTATCGGGACCAAGGCTCCATCAAACTTGTCGGTTCCTGGATTAGCAGCATTTCCATTTTTTAATTTATGTTACATCCATTATTGTTCATCTATAGCATACAAGTTAAACTCAGATCTAACAATTGATATCAGAGCTTGGTCACATTAAACTTGATTTCACAATTAGTTTAATAACAAAAGATCAGCTCACAAATTGATAACCAATCTGTTCGTTGAATCAAAATTCAGAGTTTAAAGTATTAATTACAAAAAAAAATTGTACGTACCTCGTTTTCACAAAGATCAAAAGGAATGGCACAAAACAATCATGATCCCCATAACACCGGTTTAAGCAACAAGCCTCTAATGCTTTTCAGACCAGAATACAATATCTCGTAACATAGAATGGCACATGTGCTAGCTCAACAGAACACAGGATGATGGAAGTTCGTGATATTTAGACCACATGTTCCCATGGTACCTAGTGTCGAAAATCCGAATGTTCAAGAGCTAAAGAAACCGGAAAATTACTATGAGCAAGATTTCCAAAAGTTTGAGCTAGATGAAAAGGCCTTCAGTATTGTGGTCATGTGTAACAACTCTCATCAAAAGTCCTAATTATTATTTTAATTTGGCCAATAGGAAACCTTAATTGAGAAACCCAAGTAATTCTGCACTAACCCTAACATTTTCAAAACATTTAGAATCAGGATTAGGGCCCCTAAAACTTAAGGGGGGTAAACCCTAAGTTGATAGTTATCTCTAAAATGCGTTGTACAAACTGAGAATTCACGAACTATCAACTCAACAGGCCTATACTAGTGACAAGGCTACTCTAGGCTAGGGTGTTACCACAGGCGAGTCGCGACAGAATCAGTGTCACCTGTCGCGACACGCGGGGGGTGCAAAATTAGGGTATAAATACAGGGCATTGGGACTTGAATTCTGTCTTTGAAACGACGTAAATTCGCTTTACGTAGACTGAGTTATCACAGAAACAGTTCACTAAAAACACACTAATCACGAAGTGCTGCCACAATCAGGGTAATAACTCGATCGCTATTACGATTCAACGTCCGATCGATTATAACTATCCAACGATTGTTTAAGTGCCGCTCAAATTGAGTTTATACTTTGTTAATTCATCGTGATTTCGACTTGAATGTTTGAGTACTGCTCGAATTCGGACTATACTCTGTCATTCGTTGTGAATCCGCTGAATTATTAAGTATTGCACTAATAAATCGTTGTGAGGGTTTAATCTCGTGAATTGTCGTAACTGCTGTATTAGTTACTAACCTGTTGTGTGTGCATTGTTATTTAAATTAGGTTAATCAAGGCTAATCAGTAGGCTTATATTCTGCTCGTTAAATCTACAATGTGAGTCATTCTCTTTTTATCAATTTGCTTTATAAATTCTTAAAATATTTTCAAAGTTATAATTACAGTGATTAAGATTATGTAATCACCAAATTACAGCCGGTATGTGGGGTATTGTGCACAGTATTGCTGTTTTATCACTTTAGGTGGGCGAACCTAAATTTAGTGATAACCGTCATTCATTGGGGCAGCCAATGGTGATATGACCACAGTCACCGAAAAGAGTCGAGTGACAAATACTGTGGGTAGTTGGTTTGATATCAGAAACATTGTAATATCTTAATACTGTGAATTATAACAAACGAGTCATTTTAGTAAAACTGAATGATTCACTCAGTATTTCCCCGCTGACAAAACCTTTTTCAAACATGTTTCAGGAAATCTGTTGTGAGCAAAAGAAAAGTGCTATGGAGCACTACCAGCTTAGAAAAGTGGCTCAATGTAAATAAATAAAGAAACATGTTTTAAGAAATAAAGATTTCTCAGTGAAATCACTTTATTGTAAATTATGGGATTTATCCCTATATTATATATAAACGAGCAGTTTTAATATTAATCGATCCTGTTTAAAAAGACTTCCGCTCTCACTAAATTAGATACCATCAAAGTTCCTGCCTCGCTGCTCTGGACCGGGTCAAACCAGGGCCAAGGGTCGTGACAGGAAAAGGTGGTATCAGAGCCACTGATTTAAGCTTACTATTGATTTTAGCCTATTAAAATAATTGAGAGATACTTAGGAAATTTAATTGCCATTTTGTGAAAATATGTTTTATTAACTGATTAATTGTTGAGTTACAGTATGGGTAAACACAAGATTTCTGCTATCTACCACAAATTAGATACTGCACCCACAGAAAAAGGAAACTCTTCCTCCAAACACCCAGCAGATCTGGAAGAAGGGATTTTTGTCCGTAAAGCAAATTATGAAAATCCTCTTACCCAAGATAAAAGAAATTTGATTCTTAGAAAGGGAAAGGAGAAAATAAAGAAATCCCAAGTCAAGAAAGTGAGGTTTAATTCAGAAATCCAGGAATTAGGCAATAGGTCACCTTGGGAAGACACATTAGATGAAAAATGGGCAAACCTTTATATGCTAGCTACCGTAGCAGAGAATGCAAACCTCTAAAATAACAATAAGCTTGGTCTAGTAGAAAATTAATCTCCAGTAAATAAAATAAAGTATAGTGTGTTCTCTTTCCTGTAGTCTTTTGTACAAATCCGTATGCAATAAAACTTTAATGTTTATTTGTTAAACTTTGTTCCAAAGTTTTAACTTAGCATTTTTGTGCATTTTGCATATATGCTATCCAGTATGAGTGAGATATCGGAAGCATTTCAGAATCTCAACCTCTACCCAGTACCAATTGAAGTCTCCCACGACTTTACTGGTTATATTGCTGACATAGAGGAACCTCTGGAATTCCAAGCTCCACCGCTGGAAAAAGCAAAACTTAAAAAGAAAAGAAGATATGTAGGATGGAGGAAAGTGCGCAGGAGAAAGCCAGTTACTAGGAAACTCCCCAAAATAGAAAACCCTATAGACAAAGGAAAAGGAATCGAAATTGGAGAAAGTTCTAATCCAGCAGAGATAGAAATCAGGAAAGATTCTAAACAAAAAGGAATAGAAATTGGAGAGAGTTCTAGACAAACTGAAGAAATCACATTTCAAGATGAAATAGACCGTCTACTAGCAAATTGTGATGTCATTAGCCTTATCCATAATAATCTATATCCTTACCTAGAAACCCAACTTCCTGTGAATCTGGAACCAGCTATTCCAGACCCACTAATCCACACTCGACCTTTAGGCCAAATGGAAGAATGGTGGACAAATGACTGGCAATTCGAAAATATCATCAACAGTCCTTATTCTTTCCTTCCACAGTTTGATCCAGAACCTATCCCCAATCCTCCAATGAGCAACGAAAACTTAGCCGAACTCCGTCAGTTCGGTGAAGAACTGATAGGTACAGGGAATAGGATCCGGGAAATGGGGGAACAAATTTCCTGGAAATACGACGAAAGGGAGCGTCGCTACTAAACTACCAGTTGACCAAAGAAGAGTGGGGTGGGAAGAATGTTTGTATAATAATAATAATAGTTAAATATAATTCTGTAAAATGGGAAATAAAACATTGTAAGATAAACAGTGTGTATGGATGCCTATATAATATATAAAGCAAAATAGAAGTCGAAACATCGACGATTTTGGATATATATATCTGTGTTGTAAGATTTTATGTGCTTCTGTGTAATTGTTTTATTTACAAATCATTTGATACTAATAGTTATATTTTTAATAATTATCAGATGGAAACGCTAATAATGAACCAGTTAATGAGATTAATCAATCGGAGCAACAATCGGGGGATCAATATATGACTAGGCAGGATATAGAAAATATTGTTGCTCAAGGGATAGCCAATGCTATTCCAGCATTCGTTGCTGCTATTAAAAATCCAATAGAACCGCAACAAATCGTTCCTAGTAAACGTACTCAGGAAGATAATTTTAGTCATAGTGTAAATGGAGGCCGCAATCATGACGATAATAATCCACGACAGGCTCCACCTCCTAAGAAAATGAAAGCCGCAACGCCTGGTTGCACTTTCAAAGAATTTCTTGCTTGCAAACCTGCTGAATTTGCAGGTAACGAAGGAGCAACTGCAGTACTGCGTTGGTTAGAGAAAACCGAAGCAGTAATTGCAATAAGTAAGTGTTCTGAAGAAGATCAGGTTATGTATGCGTCAAATTTATTCAAAGAAGGGGCACTAGAATGGTGGAACACCATATTACAAGCAAAAGGAAGAAGGATGGCTTATGCTCTAAAATGGGAAGAATTTAAAATTCTTGTAGAAAGAAAATATTGTCCTGAATATGAAAAGGAACAAATGGCAAATAAGTTCCTAAACCATCGTATGGTAGGCGTAGAGTGTCGCGGTTATACTTCGACATTCTTTGAATATGCTAGAGTGGTACCAACACTGGCTTCGCCAGAACCGGTACTCATTTCCCGTTACATTTGGGGATTAATTAGTGAAATTCGTAACATCGTTAAAGCTGCGAGACCTCGCACTATTGACGATGCTGTGGAACTAGCTAATACCCTAACTGATGAACTACTGCGAACAAGAGAAGAAGATCGAAAGAAGGAATTGGCTCAAAAGATTACCCAAGGATTCTGTGTGGGTAATGATAATAATAGGTTCAAGAAAAGAGGAAGGAGACAATCTGCACAACCGCCTTTTTGTAGCAATTGCAAAAAGAATCATTTTGGAAAATGCAATGTAAATTGCAACTTTTGCAAAATGGCAGGACATCGTGAAGAAAATTGCAAAAAGAAAACCATAGTCTGTTATAACTGTGGAGAAACAGGACATTACAAAACAGAATGTCCTAAATTACTTAAAACCGCAGACAATAAAGGCAAACCAGCTGATGGAACAACAAAGAAGAATGCCCGAGCATTTCAGCTAACCACTCAGGAAGCCGAATTAATTCCCGACGTTATAGCTGGTACGTTCTTGGTCCACGACGTTTATGCAAAAGTATTATTTGACTCTGGTGCAAACCAAAGTTTTATCAATACTTCATTTTGCCAAGCCCTTAACTTACCCTTAACCACTCTTAGGCAAATTTTTACAGTCGAAACGGCAGACGGAAATTCTGTTAACATAAATAAGGTTTTGCAAGAAGGAAAAATAGAACTGTTAGGCCATAAGTTTTCTGCAAACCTGTTACCTATGAAGTTAGCCGGATTCGATGTAGTGTTAGGAATGGATTGGTTGATAGCCTACTTGTGATAAGAATTCCATAGAAATTCAATCACCTACCGGAGAAGTGATTAGGATCACCGGAGATACACCACGTAAGCCTATGAAGTTCATATCAGTAATGAAAGTTGCTAATTATGAACGAAAACAAGGAATAGTATATATGATTTCAGTAATCATAAGTACTAAGGATAAAGATCTTAAGAAAATACCAATAGTCTTAGAATACCCAAATGTATTTCCAGAAGAATTACCTGGGTTACCACCTGATAGAGAAGTAGAGTTTAGGATTCATCTAATTCCAGGAACTACACCGATAGCCAAGGCACCTTATCGGTTAGCACCTACAGAAATGTTAGAACTGAAAAAGCAGTTAGATGAATTACTAAGTAAAGGATTCATACAACCTAGTTCATCCCCTTGGGGAGCACCAGTGTTGTTTGTGAAAAAGAAAGATGGATCAATGAGAATGTGTATCGATTATAGAGAATTAAATAAAGTTACAATTAAGAATCGATACCCATTACCTAGGATTGACGATCTTTTTGAATCAACTTCAAGGTGCTAGGTATTTTTCTAAGATAGACTTAAGATCCGGATATCACCAGTTGAAAGTACAAGAAGAAGACATACCTAAAACTGCTTTCAGAACTAGGTATGGCCATTATGAGTTTACAGTCATGCCCTTTGGACTAACAAATGCCCCAGCAGCATTTATGGACATGATGAATCGGATCTGTAAGCCATACTTGGATAAATTTGTAATCGTATTCATCGACGATATACTTATTTATTCCAAGAGTCAGGAAGAACATTGCAAGCACTTGCATGCACTCTTAACTTTGTTAAGAAAAGAAAAGCTTTATGCCAAATTCTCGAAGTGTGAATTTTGGTTAAAGGAAGTGCAATTCCTAGGACATATGGTGAATCACGAAGGCATTCATGTAGATCCTACTAAAATAGAAGCAATCATCAAATGGAAGGTCCCACAAACAGCTATGGAAATTAGAAGTTTTCTAGGCCTAGCTGGATACTACAGATGATTTATTAAGGATTTCTCTAAGATAGCTGTACCTTTGACTAAGTTAACATGTAAAGCCGCTAAGTTTGAATGGGGACATAGGCAAGAAGAAGCTTTTAAGATTTTAAAGCACCGATTGACGAATGCTCCAATTTTAGCATTACCCGAAGGAACAGAAGATTTTGAAGTATATTGTGATGCTTCAAAATTAGGATTTGGATGTGTATTGATGCAACGCAAGAAGGTAATTGCGTATGCCTCCCGGCAATTGAAAAAGAACGAGGAAAATTATACGACTCATGACTTAGAATTAGGAGCCATAATTTTTGCCCTTAAAATATGGAGACATTATCTGTATGGAAATAAGTTTACTGTTTATACAGATCATAAAAGTTTAAGGTATATATTTGGGCAGAAAGAGTTAAATATGAGGCAAAGAAGATGGATGGAAGTTTTAAGCGACTACGACTGTGATATTCAATATCACGAAGGAAAGGCAAACGTAGTTGCAGATGCCTTAAGTCGTAAGTATCATGAAAAGCAACGACGAGTTCGTGCTCTTAGATTAAATCTACAAGTAGATTTAATGGAACAATTAAAGAAAGTTCAGGAAACAGCAATCAAAGACGATGCTGAAGGAATGAAAGGTTATATAAAGGAACTAGAACAAGGAAATGATGGAATTTGGAGATTCCACAAGAAACGAATTTGGGTACCTAAGCAAGGAGAATTAAGAAATAAGATTTTAGAGGAAGCCCATAAATCTAGGTATACTATGCATCCAGGAAACAATAAGACGTACCAAGATTTAAGAAAGAATTTCTGGTGGATAGGAATGAAGAAAGATATAGCAAGATATGTTTCTAAGTGTCTTACTTGTTCACAAGTTAAGGCAGAACACCAGAAACCTTCAGGACTACTACAACAATTGGAAATGCCGGTGTGGAAATGGGAACTTATAACAATGGATTTTGTTACTAAGTTGCCTAAAACAAGAAAAGGTAATGATGCGATTTGGGTAATTGTGGATCGATTAACCAAATCAGCTCATTTTCTACCAATAAAGGAAACCTTTAGCATGGAAAGGCTAGCCAAGTTGTACGTAGACGAAGTGGTATCTTTACATGGAGTTCCACTCTCCATTGTATCAGATAGAGATAGTCGTTTCACTTCTCATTTTTGGAAAAGTTTCCAGCAAGCTATGGGAACTCGACTAAATTTGAGTACGGCATATCATCCTCAAACAGATGGGCAAAGTGTGTAGGTCCGGCTAGGGGAGGATCTAGTCGCCTAATCCCTGTATACGAACCACTCCGGTTGTGCGGAATCCAACCGGAATAGCAAACCGAGACGGAACACGTAAAAACACGACACGCAGATATCACCGTTAAACACCACTGTATTATAACGATAAAAGGGTTCGGTTACAATCCAATGTTTACAATGCTCTTTGTAAACTCTCTCTAGTGTGTGTGTATGTGCTCTGTTCTCTCTGTGTTCCTCTGTTCAAGTGTCTGCCGAAACAGAACAACAGAACTCTATTTATACTACAGACACATACATACTCGACGAAACAGAAAACAGGCGACGAATCAGCATCATGGTCGACGAAACACACCTGTTTCGTCGACTTCTGGGCTGTTTCGCCAATGATGGGCTTCGGCCCAAAGCAGATAAGCCCAAGTCTTGTTTCGTCAACTTGTCTTAGCCCAAGGACTGTGATGTTGAGTCCAGTCCTTGTCTTGTCTCTTGTGTCGGCTTGAAGTCTTGTAAACAACGGAGGAAAGTCGTCACAAAATAAGCCGAGCAAAGTCGCGTCCACAATCTCGAATCAAGTCGCGTCGAGTCGCGTCCATAAATATGTATCAACAAACTCCCCCTTGGACGCTACTCGCGAGATTCTCTTCTCATTTCTTCTATGTCGGAGGATCTTCAAAGTCTTCACGTCTTGTAGGCAGAAAGTGTATCAACAAACTCCTTGTTTCATGTAAGAAGTGTGTTGACAAACTCCCCCTTAACATAAGCTCCCCCTTGAGTTATGCTCGTGAAAGTCTTTATCTTTATGAAGTGAGATCCTTGTGGTGTTGAAGGTCAGCGGCAACTCCATCATCTTTGTCTTTTGAGTGCCTTCACGTCGTGTCTTCATTCCGAAGCTTGTCATCGACCATGTTCTCCTAGCCTTTAGAATCTGCACATGCAAGAAATCTAAACGCGTAATGAGAACAACCGCTTGGAATATCATAACATAACCAACCGACACACGTGAGACCATATCTCAATCAACTACCGTCCGACAGTTTGAAAGTTTAATAAATTTGTAAATTTCAGTTTTTAACTTTCAAAACTTGCAAATTTCGACCGTTTATGAAGATATAGTCGTTTTGGTTTTCGTTCAGGTTTCAGGTAACGAAGACTCGAGTTCCAACATCGTACGATCGAAAATAAAATAGAAATAAAATCTTTTTGGATTTTACAAAGTTTATATTAAAACAAACTTAAAATCTTTTTGGTATTTTTGAATATTTCAAATGTAAAGACTGAAAGCAGTAAATAAATATATACAAACATTCTTTTTGTGAGTTTCGAGGGTAAGAGAATCATATCAGTTTACGGTCATGCCAAAACGCTCTTGTAGTTCATTTAGTTAACATTAAGATAAGCATCCTATAACGATTATCGGTATTGTTGTCCACATAAGCTCAACTTATCAGATGTAATCATGGCGAGAGGATACGTTAAGGTATGATTTATACTTACCGACCGGTGTTCATCCACATCATGACACATTCCCGTATCAAGGTATGCACGAGAGTTCATCTTACCGGTGAGTATACCGATTATCATCTGTTTGACCGTATATGATGTGAGATTCTCACTTATTTTGATTTGAAAACAAGCCCTATGTGATAGAATCACTTATTGATGAGGAACTTGATTTTCGATGCATGAGGGCACAGGAGCAAGTCCGTGAACAGGTCAGTACTTTCGTACAGCAGAGAGACGAACTTGACTCCCGGAAAGAATTTGTGATATATTATCACTTATTTTGTTTGGACATGTGATTGTTGATCACTTATTGAGGTCGAATGCAGTATGTACACGTATGTATGGTATCATGGAAGATCTAGACTTGCGTCCCCGTTATTTTTCGGAAAAAGAAACAACCATGATACCCAGATGATAAGCAGCATAAAGACCGAATATCTCAGAACCTCGGCAATCTCTCAAACGAAATTTCGGTACCAAGACCATATGCCAATGAATGGTTCCCACCCAGTCTTCAGTCGATTTAAGTTTATATCACCCTGCACACTTTAAAATGATTGTGAGCCTACCGATACATCTTATATAGAGCTGCTTATCGCTTTTCATTTTGCATTTCAGTTTAAAAGAGGTTTGTAAAGACCACTGATGTACTATCATTTTCTCTTTTTCTCGCCAGGAAACTCATTTTTGCTTTTCTATTGTTTTTGTGTTTTCGAAATTTTTCGATGTTTTTGGATTTTCACATTTTGGATTTACTCCCCCTAAAATCAATAAACTAAGACAAATTTAAAACACAAAGGTATTTACAAAAATGATTTTCCGATGTTGGTTTTACTCTTGCTTGACCTTAATGCCGTTTACCAATAAAAGATAGTCAAATCTTGATTTGTCAAAAGCTTTGGAAAAAGATCGGCACGTTGGTCATCGGTGTGGACGTAAGCAACATCGATTAGCCTTTTCTCAAAGCAATCACGTATGAAATGATACTTAATTTCGATGTGCTTAGTCTTTGAATGCTGCACAGGATTTCTAGTGATCTGTAAGGCAGCAGAATTATCAACGTAAATAGGAGTAGTTAGGAATTCAAAACCGTAATCACGCATTTGTTGTTGGATCCACAGGACTTGGGAGCAACAACTTGAGGCAGCAATGTATTCAGCTTCGCATGTTGATGTAGCGACGCACGTCTGCTTCTTGCACTGCCATGTGACTAGGCGATTTCCCAAAAACTGACATCCAGCCGTTGTGGATTTGCCGTCGATTTTGCATCCGCCAAAATCAGAATCACTGAATGCGATCAAGTCAAAGTTATTATCCCTAGGGTACCATAGACCGGTGTCAGGGTAACCCTTCAAATAACGAAAAATCCTTTTTACAGCTGCAAGATGTGAGGCCTTCGGGTTAACTTGATATCTGGCCAGGAGGCACGTTGGGTACATTATATCTGGTCTTGATGCTGTGAGGTACATAAGAGATCCGATCATCGCGCGATAGTATGAGGGGCTAACATCTTGACCCTTCAAATCTGGAGTAATTCCGTGATTTTGTGTCAATGGGGTACCGATGGGCGTTGCATCAGACATCTGGAACCGGCTCAAGATGTCACCAACATATTTAGTCTGATGGATGAAGATCCCAGACTCTGTCTGTTGTACTTGTAGGCCCAAAAAGAAGGTCATTTCCCCCATAGCACTCATCTCGAATTTATCCTGCATAATGCGCTCGAAATTCCTACACAAAACATCATTAGTAGAACCAAATATAATATCATCAACGTATACCTGAACCAGTAGAAGATCTCCATCTTGTTCTTTGATGAAAAGAGTACAATCGATAAGACCTCTGCGAAATCCATTCTCCAGCAGATAATTAGATAAGGTTGCGTACCAAGCTCGCGGTGCTTGATGAAGACCATAGAGAGCTTTGTTGAGCAACCAAACCCGATCGGGATGGATAGGATCTTCAAAACCTGGAGGCTGTTCGACGTACACCTCTTCTTCTACCACACCATGTAAGAATGCACTCTTCACGTCCATCTGGTATACCTTGAAACCTTTGAATGAGGCATAAGCCAGAAATATCCGAATAGCTTCTAGACGTGCAACAGGCGCATATACTTCGTTGTAGTCTATCCCTTCAATCTGACGAAAACCTTGAACGACTAGCCTTGCTTTGTTCCGGATAACTATCCCACGGTCATCCTTTTTGCATTTAAACACCCAACGGGTACCAATCTTCTTATAGCCAGCCGGTTTCTCTACGAGTTTCCAGACACCAAGCTTCTGGAATTGTTGCAGTTCTTCCTGCATCGCTTCAACCCATGAGCTATCTTTCAAAGCATCTTTCCAAGTTCTTGGCTCTTCCTGTGAGACATAACACGCGAAAGACCAATCATTTTGTTGACCAGATTCTCGGATAGTTGCATACAAGCCTGCATTGTTGTTGTTTCGCAACATGTTTCTTGTTTGAACGCCACTCTGTACATTTCCGATGATGTTTTGTTGAGGATGGGTATTGTGAATCCTTGTTTCTGGATTATCTTGAACTGGAATATTTGTACCCCGATTGTTGAGATTGAGATCAACAATCAATTCAAGGCCCGGAATTGACGAAGAGGATGATGCAGTAGCTTCAGCTGTTCTAGGAACATCCACAGGAGGTGTACCTTCTGAAGTACCATGTACTGCTGCTGTTGGTCCTTGATCTGCATCAAGAAATTCGTCATCCTCTGAAGATTCGTTCAATTCGGAAGCATCTTGAAAATCCTCATTGTCGAGAGCATTATTGTTCACTGAAGATGGTTCTTGATTGACAATAATTGGACGAACCAACGGTGAATCTGTTGCATTGTCACTCTCGAAAAACATCATTGCCGCAGCATTTTCTTCAACTGCTTCAACATTGATCGAATTGAAAAAGTCATCGTACTCAAACATCCAAGGCTGACCAGGATTTCTAACTGGCAAAGTGTGCCTTTGTACTCTGACTTCAGACCATTCCTCGACCCTTTTAGTCTCTAGATTCCAGACTCTTAAGTTCGGGGTGGAATACCCAAGAAAGTATCCCTCAATTGCTCTTGCCCCGAACTTTCCATTAGGATCGATTATCGTGCAAGGAGCTCCAAACGGTTCAAGATAAGACAAGTCTGGTTTCCGTTTGTTAATAAGCTCAAAGCAGGTCTTGTTGTGCCTTTTGACTGTAAGGACTCGGTTCAATGTGTAACATGCAGAGGCCACAGCTTCAGTCCAGAATGGAATCGGCAATTGTGACTCTACCAACATAGTCCTAGCAGTCTCGATCAATGTGCGGTTCTTACGTTCAGCGACGCCATTCTGTTGAGGAGTATAAGCTGCACTAAATTCGTGAAGAATACCTTTTGAAGTGCAAAACTCCGCCATGGCATGATTTTTGAATTCGGTACCATTGTCGCTGCGTATCCGCCTAACCTTCAAGTTATAGAGATTCTCAATCTGAATGATCAAGTTTTTGATAATACCAAAGGTTTCACTCTTGTGTGCCATGAACGCCACCCAAGAAAATCTTGAATAATCATCAGTAATCACGAGGCAATATTGATCATTCCTAATGCTTTTGTGCTTCACAGGACCGAACAAATCCATGTGCAAACGTTCAAGAGGAACAGCCACCGTGTTGATCTTCTTTGTAGGGTGTCGCTTCTTCGTTTGTTTTCCTTTCTGGCACGAAACACAGACGTCTTGAAGATGGAAATTTTTGAGAGGAACACCATTCACCAATTCATTTGACACCAAATGATTCATTTTGCGTAAGTGAATGTGACCCATTCGTCTGTGCCAAGAGATTGTGTCTTTTTCTGTGGCTTTAGAAACAAACAAGTTGCTTGTGCAGACGTAGTGATAGCTTGGCTCATATCAAGGACGTACAAATCATTTATCCTTGGAGCCGACAAGAGAATCCATTCTTTTGGAATTTTGAATCCGGGTTTCAGCACATAACATCCATTAGCATCAAAGTGTACTGAGAACTGCTTGTCACACATTTGAGAAACACTAAGAAGATTGTGATCCAGTTGTTGCACAAAGTTGATCTTATCAAAGCTAACAACCCCGTTGGAAATCATTCCTTCACCAGTAATATATCCGCCCTTATCTCCAGCAAAAGCAACATAACCTCCTCTAATAGATTTGACGTCGTAGAGAAGCTTCATGTCGCCTGTCATGTGCCTGGATGCCCCACTATCAACAATCCAATGACTACTGATAGTTCCTCCTGGAACACCCTGCACATGAACTCACATAATTAGTTGGAGATGGGGACCCAAGCCATTGTGGTCTTGGGTCTTCCATTTTCATCAACAACAATTACTTCTATTCTTTGATGATTGGAAAATTGTGATGGTCCCCCTGATCCAGTAACCGTTTTTGGTTTCCAGGTCTGTTGAGTTTTACCAGTTTGATTGTTTGAAGTTTTTGAAAACTTTGAATTATCTGGTTTAACTGAAACAGATGATTTGTGAACCACATCGGTTTTAATTGCCTTTTCAACTTTCTTGACCTGTTGGCGTTTCTGTTTCTTTTCCCTTTCTCTTATGAGTCGGGGATCTTGTTTTACAGAAACAGATTGCTTGCGGTCAGTTGGGCCACGGGGATCATCATCTTTGGCTTTCAATTTATGAAGATACGGGCAATTTCGAATGATATGCCCAATTGTTCCACATTCAAAACATGATCTTCGTTCAACAAACCCCGAAGTATCAGGTGATCGTCTTGCCGATGATGAACTTTGTGATTTCGAGGTACTAGGCTTTGAACTATTTGGTTCATTCCTTTTCCTCACTGTTACTTCTTGGACAAAATCTAAGTTAGATTGATTTGCAAACTTCTCAATTTTGTCCGTTCCCTTCGATTTCACAAAGTTCACATTCGTCTTCTTCTTCTGATTCGACTTCCTTTGATTCTGAGTCGGTGCTTTACCTTTGGGTTTGGTATGATTTTGCTGTTTTTCCACTGTTGGTAATTTCTTATTCCCAAATTGTTTTCTAACTTCAGCCTTTGGGATAGGAGGACACTGTGTGACTGTAACATGTGGTCCTGTTTTTCCCAAAAACTTACTTGTTGAATTTTCAAAGACTTTACTAATTAGAGATTGATTTACATTCTTAATAGGAAAATCTTTGTCTGAGTAAATTTTATCATCACCAACAAGAGTGTACAGCAAATCCACACTCTCCGACTCTTTCTCAGACGAGGACTCAGTTGCAACAGTCTTAGCGGGTTTTGCAACAGGATCACACAGAATGTGATTTTCAAGAGGTATGTCCTCATCTTTGATCACCGCATCAGACTTTGCTGAATCAGTATCATCAGATTCATCATCAGAAGAATCAGTATCCTCAATCACAACTGGAGGATCCTGATTCTGTTCGGCAGTTACAAAGGTATCTGCTGACACATCTGAATCTGATGATACTTCTTTCTTGTATCCGAGACCTGTTGCACATTCTGCTGCAAATTCCTTAACATCTAGAGGAACAGATGGTTCAAAATGAGTTCTATACTCCTCATCCGGCAGTGCATCATAATTGTGTCTGACAGGTGGTGGACATTGCTTATATCCAATACATGTGACATCCTTTTTCTCTTTCTGAACATCAATGATGTGATCCAACACATAGCTAGAACTCAAATAACTGTCTAACTTGAGTCGGATCGCCTCACTTTCTGTTTTAACACAAGCCATTTCTTTTTGCATCACCTCAAGACGAGTGATATACAAATTAATGTCAGTTTGTTTTCTGGAAACCATTTTAGTCAGCTCTGTTTTATCTTTCTTCAATGTTTCAATCATCCTTTTAAAATCCTTTTCATGGTTTTCATAAAACATATTGGCTTCAGTGCACTTGGAGATATCAACTGTCAATTTCTGATTGTGAATAAATGTCACATCATATTTCTCTTGCAAAGCCTCGTGTTTGCTTTGCAATTCACACCACTTATCATTTACTAGAACATGTTTGTCTTGCAATTCAAACAAACTAGCTTGTAAAGCATCGTGTTTGCCTTGCAACTCAGACATGTTTGCATCCAAATCAGCACATCTAGCATGCAATCTATCACAATTATTACAGCTAACAGAAGTGGGTTCATCGACACATACCTGACTTGATGAACTGTCGACATTCGCCATAAAGGCTGAATGGAGAGAAGACGAAGAATAAGCAGCTTGATCCACCAAAATAGATCTTCTTTGAATTCCTGCTGCAGCTTCATCCAAAAGCTCATCAATATTGGCATCGACTGACGCACTTGATGTGTCATCCACCTGATCATTGCCTGTAGTGGAGGATTCTTCATCCGAGCTTCCACTATAACCAGAAGAGTCTTCATCTTCAGAAGATACATCACCATTGGTGGAAGATTCTCCACCACTGGCGTGTTTAAGATCGTTAACCACTTCAGCAAAACAAGCTGTTCCATCTGGTGCGTCATTTCCAAACTGGATTGACCAATCACAGCCTTCATCTACTTGAACCACTAGTGCCTGGTTGGCATTAGATGGCCCTGCTTGACCTTGGTTGTTGACAGGCACCAATGTACGAACATTGTTCCTGTTCTGGTTCTGCTGGTTGCCTTGACCTCTGAAGGGATTCTGGTTCCCATGTTGAGATGGCCTTGTACATTCACGCTTGAAATGGCCACGTTCACCACAATTGAAGCACTTAACGGCCTGTTTATCAAACCCATACTTGGTGTCTTTCTTGCTTTCCAAGCTGGTTCGGCCCGTTCTTTCCATGAAATCCTTTGCTCGCCTAACAGCACTGGCAAAGGCCCACTTAATATCCATCATCTCCATCTCTTCCTTGTCTATCTGCTGATAGTCTTCTTGAGTCAGATTAATGTTGCCAATCTGACCTTCTACTAAACCACAGTAAGCGCTCACCAAAGTGTTCAGCAGCTCCATGTGTTCCTTAGCTACTTCCACACTAACTTTTGAGAAGCTTGAAGTGTCGAGCCGTACTGTATTTGGCTTAGATTGCTGACTAGCAGATGATGTACTTCCATAACATGCTTGCTGTGGAGGATGAAGTGGATTCCCGTACATGTCTGTTGGTACGGTAGATTGAACAGGAGGAAGTGGATTCCCGTACATATCTGTTGGTACGGTAGATTGAACAGGAGGAAGTGGATTCCCATACATATCTGTTGTTGTGGATCGAACTGGTAAAGGATTTCCGAACATATCAGTTGGTCTGAGAGGTCGTTGCTGTTGTGGTGCTGATTGAGGGACTGGTTCCAGCAGATTTCCATACATGTCTGTCTTTGGAGGCACCGGAACTTGGATAGTATTGCCAAAAATGTCAGTAGTAGACACAAACGCTGTTTGGATTGGAGCGTGTGAAGCAGGTTTTGTAGAAGTGCTAGAAGTTCCAAAATACATTTCAGGATTTTGAGGCACGGGAATTCTTTTTGCCTTCAAAGTTTCTTCCTGATTCTTGTTTTCTAGAATTTGAACAAAGTCGTTGTAGCTTGTTGTAGCCAAACTACCATTGTACTTCATGATTTCCAAGAATGTATTCCACTGAGGTGGCAATGCATCTGCAAACCTTTTCACAATCTCTACAGGAGTTGTAGCAACCCCAAAATTTTTCAATTCAGTCAACAAGTGATTAAATCGACCTGTCAAATCACCCAACGACTCATTCTCCATACAAGTAAAACCATCAAATTCTTTCTTCAGCAGTTCTTTTCTCAATTGACGTGTCGCTTCATTTCCCACGCCCCTTGTCTTCAATGCGTCCCACAACCTTTTTGTAGTCTTGTAACTGACGAACTGATGATAAATATCTTTACTCAATGCTTGAGTAAGAATGGCATACGCCTTCTTTTCCAAATCATAGATCTTCTTTTGATCTTCTGTGAGGTCTGCAAACGTAGCAGCAGATGATGCAGCAACCTCTATTGTTTGATCAAAATCTGTGATGAACCGCAACCACAATTCTGTATTTTGACCAAGAACGTATGTATTAAATCTATCAATCCATCCTGGATATTCGTATAAATGATTCAACTTTGGAGGCCGAGTCAAACTTCCCGTTTCACTCTCGCTTAAGAGAATGCTTTGAACACTTGGAACTTGATTTGATACGAATGCCCATTGACCGGTAGACATTGCATTAGCTTGAGAAGATACCGGTGCGGAAGATGACGGAGTACCAAAATACGTATTTGTATTTACCAGAGTATTCCACCTTGGATTCATGTTTGATATAGGATGACAAGTACCTGTGAAACACACTCAAAACAAACTGTTAAGACACACTTGCAAACCCTCTGTTAAAAACTGACAAGTGTTTAGACGAAACACAGATTCACGAAACAGATGTGTGACGAAACCAAATAGTTTACAAATGTTTACGAAACAGGTTTAGACTGTATGAGTGTTGACGAAACAGCCCACTTATGTTTTGGGCTGCCAAGTCGACGAAACAGAAGTCCAATGTCCTAGCCCAAAAGATTGACGAAACTGAATTTTGGGCTTGCAGTCCACGAAACAAAAACTCCTTTTTGGGCTTATACTGTCGACGAAAAAGAATGAGGCCCAGTCCAAAAACAAAGTCGGCGAAACAAATGTTATGTTTCGTCAAGAAGGTGTTTGACGAAAGGGACTTGATTCGTATGATGTCTGATTCGTCGAAGAAGTAACAGGGGTTGGTGAAATCTGTCTGACACGGTACAACTTTTTCAAACAACCAACATGGTGAGACCACTAACCCGGTAAGGTGTGAATTATTTTAATCAAATTTCAATTCCCAATTCACAAACACTTTATAATTTAAATTTTTAAAGATCTAAAAGTTCAAACAACAAGAACACTTTGAATATATTTTGAAGATATGAAGAACACAACCCAGAAAATATGAATTTTCCGGTAAAACGACAACTTTCCGAAACCCAACTTTGCCAAAATGTTTAATAAAAACCAATAACTAATCTGTGAACATTAATTTTACAAGGTTTTTAACAAAACATAAAGCAAAAACAACAACACTTAATCCGATTTTAAGATAATTTTCCAGAAAGTTCAACTTTTCAAACCCGAAAACACCTCGGTTTTAACAAGGAGAAGAGCCAAGGCTCTGATACCACTTGTAGGTCCGGCTAGGGGAGGATCTAGTCGCCTAATCCCTGTATACGAACCACTCCGGTTGTGCGGAATCCAACCGGAATAGCAAACCGAGACGGAACACGTAAAAACACGACACGCAGATATCACCGTTAAACACCACTGTATTATAACGATAAAAGGGTTCGGTTACAATCCAATGTTTACAATGCTCTTTGTAAACTCTCTCTAGTGTGTGTGTATGTGCTCTGTTCTCTCTGTGTTCCTCTGTTCAAGTGTCTGCCGAAACAGAACAACAGAACTCTATTTATACTACAGACACATACATACTCGACGAAACAGAAAACAGGCGATGAATCAGCATCATGGTCGACGAAACACACCTGTTTCGTCGACTTCTGGGCTGTTTCGCCAATGATGGGCTTCGGCCCAAAGCAGATAAGCCCAAGTCTTGTTTCGTCAACTTGTCTTAGCCCAAGGACTGTGATGTTGAGTCCAGTCCTTGTCTTGTCTCTTGTGTCGGCTTGAAGTCTTGTAAACAACGGAGGAAAGTCGTCACAAAATAAGCCGAGCAAAGTCGCGTCCACAATCTCGAATCAAGTCGCGTCGAGTCGCGTCCATAAATATGTATCAACAAAGTGAAAGAACCATCCAAACTCTAGAAGACATGCTTCGAGCATGTGTAATAGATTTTGGTGGAAATTGGGATGATCATTTACCATTAATTGAATTCTCCTATAACAATAGTTATCATTCAAGCATTGAAACTGCTCCATTTGAAGCACTATATGGACGTAAGTGCAGAACTCCAGTTTGTTGGGCAGAAATAGGAGAAAGTCAATTATCAGGTCCAGAAATTGTGCAAGAAACTACTGACAAAATAACTCAAATCAAGGAAAGACTGAAAACAGCTCGAGATCGTCAGAAGAGCTATGCAAATAATCGCCGCAAGCCGTTAGAATTTCAGGTCGGAGATAAAGTACTATTAAAAGTTTCTCCTTGGAAAGGAGTTGTTCGATTCGGTAAGAAAGGAAAGCTAAGTCCAAGATACGTAGGACCATTTCCTGTGATCCAACGTATAGGACCAGTTGCTTATCGTTTACAACTACCCGAAGAATTAGCTGGAGTACATGATGTATTTCATGTATCCAATCTTAAGAAATGCTTATCAGATGAATCACTGGTAGTACCTCTTCAAGTTATAGAGGTAAACGAAAAGCTAAAATTTGTTGAGAAACCTCTTTAAATTGAGGATCGAAAGATCAAGTTTCTCAAACATAAACGACTAGTTTTAGTCAAAGTTAGATGGGATTCAAAGAGAGGAGCTGAATACACTTGGGAGCTGGAATCAGAAATGAAGAGAAAGTATCCTCATTTATTCCAGTAAATCTCGAGGACGAGATTTTTATTAAGGTAGGGAGAATGTAACAACTCTCATCAAAAGTCCTAATTATTATTTTAATTTGGCCAATAGGAAACCTTAATTGAGAAACCCAAGTAATTCTGCACTAACCCTAAAATTTTCAAAACATTTAGAATCAGGATTAGGGCCCCTAAAACTTAAGGGGGGTAAACCCTAAGTTGATAGTTATCTCTAAAATGCGTTGTACAAACTGAGAATTCACGAACTATCAACTCAACAGGCCTATACTAGTGACAAGGCTACTCTAGGCTAGGGTGTTACCACAGGCGAGTCGCGACAGAATCAGTGTCACCTGTCGCGACACGCGGGGGGTGCAAAATTAGGGTATAAATACAGGGCATTGGGACTTGAATTCTGTCTTTGAAACGACGTAAATTCGCTTTACGTAGACTGAGTTATCACAGAAACAGTTCACTAAAAACACACTAATCACGAAGTGCTGCCACAATCAGGGTAATAACTCGATCGCTATTACGATTCAACGTCCGATCGATTATAACTATCCAACGATTGTTTAAGTGCCGCTCAAATTGAGTTTATACTTTGTTAATTCATCGTGATTTCGACTTGAATGTTTGAGTACTGCTCGAATTCGGACTATACTCTGTCATTCGTTGTGAATCCGCTGAATTATTAAGTATTGCACTAATAAATCGTTGTGAGGGTTTAATCTCGTGAATTGTCGTAACTGCTGTATTAGTTACTAACCTGTTGTGTGTGCATTGTTATTTAAATTAGGTTAATCAAGGCTAATCAGTAGGCTTATATTCTGCTCGTTAAATCTACAATGTGAGTCATTCTCTTTTTATCAAATTGCTTTATAAATTCTTAAAATATTTTCAAAGTTATAATTACAGTGATTAAGTTTATGTAATCACCAAATTACAGCCGGTATGTGGGGTATTGTGCACAGTATTGCTGTTTTATCACTTTAGGTGGGCGAACCTAAATTTAGTGATAACCGTCATTCATTGGGGCAGCCAATGGTGATATGACCACAGTCACCGAAAAGAGTCGAGTGACAAATACTGTGGGTAGTTGGTTTGATATCAGAAACATTGTAATATCTTAATACTGTGAATTATAACAAACGAGTCGTTTTAGTAAAACTGAATGATTCACTCAGTATTTCCCCGCTGACAAAACCTTTTTCAAACATGTTTCAGGTAATCTGTTGTGAGCAAAAGAAAAGTGCTATGGAGCACTACCAGCTTAGAAAAGTGGCTCAATGTAAATAAATAAAGAAACATGTTTTAAGAAATAAAGATTTCTCAGTGAAATCACTTTATTGTAAATTATGGGATTTATCCCTATATTATATATAAACGAGCAGTTTTAATATTAATCGATCCTGTTTAAAAAGACTTCCGCTGTCACTAAATTAGATACCATCAAAGTTCCTGCCTCGCTGCTCTGGACCGGGTCAAACCGGGGCCAAGGGTCGTGACATCATGGCTCTGCCAAACGAGATCTATGCCAGCCAATTACATTATAATAGTGCTTAAGAGTTGTGGGATGCATTGAAAGAACAATTTGGTGGAATAGAGGATGTGATCGAGAACACTCGTGAAATCCTTAATCAGGAATAAGATACTTTCACTCATGTTAATGGAGAATCCTTAACACAACAATTTGAAAGATTTTATGCTCTGATAAATGAGTTAAAGTTGGTAAACAAAGAATTTTCAAAATCAACTTTAAGTAATAGATTTTTGAGACCACTTCTTGAAAAGTAGAATACAATAGCCATTGTGATGAGAACAACACCAGATTTCAAGGAAATGACCTTGACTCAGCTTCAAGGAAAGTTTTTGACATTTGAAAGAGAGCTTGTCTAGAAAAAAAAAGCTCCAGGAAATTGGAATAGTGTCTAATGACTATGTCTTTGGTAACACAACACTTCTGAGTCAAGAATCATCATCATCTTCTAGAACTGTTAATGATCAGAGTTCATTTTATTGACATATCCACTGGGATAAACTCTGATCAATAGTCTTCCAATTTTGCTTTCACAGCAAATGGTGATAATCAAAACTCTGATAATCTGTTCTTTGTTCTTGATGATCTGAAACATATTGATCCCACAGACTTATAGAAAATGGAGATTTTGCATCAACTTGCCCTACACAGTGTTAGAACAAATAATTTCTACAAAAGAACTTGTAGGAAGTTTTCAGAGTTAAATGGCAGATCTATGGTCGGGTTGGATAAATCTAATATAAAGTGTTTTAAATGAAATAGACTAGGTCATTTTGCTAGAGAGTGTAGGAGTCAAACAAATAACTCTGCACCAATAATAACTTACTCTAATCAAAGACCTCAATCTAACAATCAAAAGCACTTTTATCAAACTTCTCAAAATACCCTTAGATCAAATGTTCAAAACACTGCTCATTTTGCACAAAGCTTAACTTCTGTTCCAGGTGTGCAATATATTCAAACAACTGCTCCTCATGTCCAACTTTTTCAAGTTCATGTCCACACACTTCAAGCCACTCCAGTCCCTACACACACAAATGGTAAACAACAAAGTCTCCTCACACAAGGATTTGTTGATTGGAGTAACTTACTAGAAAACTTTATAGATGAAAGTGTCTCATGGTAAAATCTGATAGGGATTCTGTGAACTTCTACATTTTGCCATTTGAAAAAGAAATGACTGAAAATGAAGAAGTAAAAAGGGTTGTTGAGAAAGCAGTTGACTAAGTACAAACCAATGTTTGTGAAAAGGTCAACGCAGAAGGTGTGATACATTATGATCCTTGGAGTTCCACTGAATGTGATTGCGATTTTGCTTTAATGGCTACCAAAAATGGAGCATCTACATGCCTAAAAAGTCTATGGTATGTAAACAGTGGAGGATCAAGACACATGACTTGATGTAAAGCTCTACTTACAAACTTCTTTGCACATGGAGGAAGTGATATATCCTTTGGAAATGACTTAAAAGGTAAAGTGTTGGGATCTGGAACTTTCCAAGTTGGTAAGCTAAAATTTGAAAATGTTAATCTCATTGATATTTTGAAGTTCAACCTACTTAGTGTCACACAAATGAGTGACAAAAGCTATGGCTATTTTTTTACTAAGAAAACCTGTAAAATTGTTAGACCAGAAGTACTGAAAAAGATTGACAAAATTATAGCTGATAGCACTGCACAACTTGTTGCTCATAGAAAGTAGCAATGTGTATGTAGTGGACATGTTAAAAGATAACTCTATGTCAAATGTATATTTATTCTCTGTTGCATCAACAAAAGAAACCGAATTGTAGCATAGGAGGTTGGGACATGTTAATTTACAAACAATTAACTCTCCGACAAGAAAAAATCTTGTCAGAGGTTTGCCAACCAAAGAATTTAAATGTGATGAACACTACATTTCCTGTTTAAAAGGAAAGCAACACAGAGTGTCATACAAATCCATTGATGAGTCCAAAACAGCCCATTGTTTACAACTATTACATATGGATTTGTTTGGCCTTGTAAAAATCACGAGCTTAAGGAAAAAATTATATTGTCTTGTTATAGTTGATGATTTTTTCAAGGTATACATGGACTTATTTCTTACATTCTAAAGATGAGACTGCAGGCATTTTCCAGGACTTTGTCACCAAAGTTGAAAAGAAATATGATCTATCAGTAAATGTCATTAGGGGTGACAATGAGACAGAATTCATAAATCAAGAACTCGATGAATTCTGTGCATCGAAAGGAATAGTGAGACAGTTTAGTATCCCAAGTGTACCAGAACAGAATGGGGTAGTTGAAAGGAAAAACAGAACCTTAATTGAGGCTGCAAGAACTATGCTTGCAGATTCTGACAATCATTTATCCTTTTGGGTTGAGGCTGTCAATACTTCATGCTATGTTCAAAACAGAGTTCTGATTAACTCCATGCATCAAAAGACTACCTATGAAATTATGTTCAATGTCAAACCACTGATCTTATTTTTCAAAGTCTTTGGTCGCCCATGTTTCATTTTAAATCTTAAAGATTCAATTTCCAAATTTGCAGCCAAAGTTAATTATGGTTATTTTTTGGGATATTCCTCTACAACCAAGGCCTATAAAGTGTTTATCATAAGGACCATGACTATAGAAAAAACTCTGAATGTAAAGTTTAATAAACTTTCTTCTCGGAAAATCCCTAAAAATCCAGCAAAACTGTTTGATCTTGATAAATTTAAATTGGAAGAAGTTACTGCCAAACTAAATGTTGATGCATGTAGTTCAAAAGTTGTGCAACATGATTACAGATTTGACATTGAGATGCCTTCTCAATATAAAGTCTCTTCTAATCCACAAAGTTCATTTACTCCTAACACATGTCAAACAACAACAACAACAACAACTGAAACCACTGTTGATCAACATCAAAGCACTGATCAAACATGTGGACAAACCGCTGATCTATTTCCCACAAAAAAACTCTCAACTTGGATCAATCCCATCACATCCATTCCAAACCACTGTTGACCAAAACACAATGGCAACAGAGGTTTCAACAGATAACTCCCATTTATGCCCTTCGTCTCAAAATTCTATCATTCCATACACTTGCAACCATCATTTTCTAATATCGCATCCACTAGATCAAGTTATTGAAGTCATTAATGCAAAAGTTCTTAAAAGAAGCAAAACCTCAAATGTATGTCTCTTTGTTGGCTTTCTATCATTAACCCACCCTATCAAATACCCAGAGGCATTAAGAGACAACATTTGGTTAGAAGCCATGCATGAAGAGTTCCTTTAGTTTAAAAGATAACAAGTATGGGAACTTGTGCCATGCATGTCCAATTGGCACAAAATGGGTCTTTAAAAACAAAACTGATAAGAGGGGCATAGTTGTCAAAAACAACGCCAGACTTGTGGTTCAAGGATATAGACAAGAAGAGAGAATAGACTATGATGAAACCTTTCTCCTGTAGCAAGGTTAGAGGCTATACGACTCTTCTTGGCCTTTGCTGTCAATCACAACATCAAGGTGTATCAGATGGACACAAAGTATGCTTTTCTATATGGAAAATCTAAGAAGAAGTGTATGTGTGTCAACCGCCAGGATTTGAGGACACATTCCATCCAGATAGATTATGTATACAAGCACCAAGAGCCTGGTATGATACTTTATCCACCTTTATTCTATCACACAAGTTCAAAAGAGGTAGAATTAATAAAAATCTATTTCTAAAATGGAAAGGAAAGGATTTGTTGATAGTACAGATCTATGTGGAATATATCATCTTTAGATCCACATGTGATAAAAAGAGTTCCAAAAATTGATGACAACTTAATTTCAAATGAGTGCCATGGGTGGGTTGCACTGCTTTCGTGGTCACCAAGTAAAGCAACTTGATAATGGAACTTTCATTCATCAAAACAAATATGTTAAAAACAATTTTGAAAAAATTGACATGAATGGTTGTAGACCATGCAACACACCCATGTGTACAAGCAAACCATTCACTTCTGATGAGAAGGATGACTTGGTAGGTCAGACCCTTTATAGGTGCATGAGTGGATCCATGATATATTTGATTGCATCAAGACCAGACATTATGTTTGCAACATGTGTTTGTGCAAGATACCAAGCAGAACCTAGGATATTCAAATGCCTCAAATGTGCACCCACACTTGGTATTTGGTATCCTGCTAATGGAAATACTGAGCTTTCAAGTTATTCAGATGGTGATTTTGTTAGTTGCCACACCATAAGGAAGTCCACTTCAGGAGGATGCCAATTCCTTAGCAATGCCTTGGTTTCTTGGCAGAGCAAAAACAAACATCTGTTTCAAACTCCACAGCAGATGTAGAATACATAGATGCTGCTAGTTGCACTGCTCAATTGTTGTAGCTTCAAAATCAACTGCTTGATTTTGGAATAACTGCTTCAAAAACACCATTAAAATTGGACAGTGAAGCAGCAGAAAACATCATCAACAATCATGTGTCACATTCCAAAACAAAGCATATTGAAATTCGTCATCACTTTGTGAGAGATTGTTAAGAAAAAGGTTTAATTTCTCTTCTCCATGTTCCGACTACAAATCAGCTAGCAAATGTATTCACAAAAGCCTTGGATACATCTACCTTTGATAGCTTGATCTCTAGAATTGGGATCTTAAACATGGATTAAGAAACAACATCTTAATTTCAATAATAAACATTTTATACTTTTCCTTGAAAAACAAAAAATCTTTGCATAAAACAGTGAGAAATTTTATAAATCCTTGAAAAACAAAAAATATGTTCAATTGAACAAACCACTATTTCAGTGGTCCTAACATCTGTTTGCTCCAAATAATACTGTGTGATTAAAAATATCCTCTAAAATTTTAAACATCTATTTTCTCAAAATACAACCACTATTTGACAACCAACGGTGGTTTAAATACCTAAAACAGAGGTGTCTTCAAACAAAACTATATTTGTCTTGAAGGCCTTTCAACTTTGCTTACCCAAGATTTGGCAACAAAGAGCTTTCTAATGAAACATTCACCCGTATGATGACTAAAAGTCAAGAAAATATGGATGAACAAAATGTTTTGGAAAACCATGTAACAGAGGTTATAACCACTGTTACTGAGCCCACTACTCCTGATATCCACAGTGTTGAACCTACCACTGTGGAACCCACATCAAAAAATTCCTACAAAAGCCAATCCCATCCGTAAAGCTAAACGAGCCAAGAAAAAGGTGACTTTGGAGGTTGAGATGCAAGAGAAACCTGTTGCAACACAAAAGCAGCAAATATCTATTTTTACCTCCTCACAACAGATGCAAACATCTCCACCCATCCAAACTCCTCACATATCCTCACAAAATGATAGTGTTAAAAGCACAAGGTTGCCTCTCTTTCCACTCCACCACCCACAAATACAATCTCCACCACATTATCCACCATAAAACCATTGCTGGATGCAATTGACCAAAAGGACTTGGATAAACCCAGTTCCTCCCAACCACCTATCACTAGGAGTATGCAACAACAACTGATTGGGCCAAGTCATATCATTGCAAACCCACAAGCAGAGGAGGGTACACCTCTTGTGTCACAAGTGACACTTGAAGGTTTTTCAAGTGAGGCAGCCACTACAACTGTAGAGACAACAGTTTCATAATTGGACAATTGTTACATACCTAAGACCTTCTTCAAGGCAACAACTGTTGAGTAAACAATAGTGCACTCTATAATAGTTTGAAGTCCCTAGAACCAAGAACAATGGGCACTTGGTTCAAAACCAAGTACAACTACTTCTGGTGGGAACCCAAATGATCCTATTAACTTAGGAGATGGGTTAAAATATTAGGAATTGACAGAGAGGATAACCAAAATAGAGTCATTAGTAGATGAATCAAAGATATGCTGAAGACTTTGGTGCAAAACTCCAGAATTCCACCCATAAATACAGAAATTGAAAAGAAATATGGACTCATGCAAGCACGTATCTACAACTTCAAAAGAAATCTGCTGATACAACTCATAGCATGCACATGGAGTTTATCAGAAACATGGTGGAAGCTAGGTACAATGATACCCCAAGAAAAGATTAGGGCCATTAAAGACTATCTTGTCCAAACTACCGACATTGTTCCCACTCTCCCCAAATACATAGAAGATGATGCCAAAAAAAGGGGGATGACAGCATGTGAACGCTCCATTCTCATTTCAAAAGAACTCAAAAGAGACTTGACATGTCTACATCGAAAAAGACTAAAGCAGATGCCCTTGAAAAAGAAAAGAGGAAAGATACAAGAGATGCCAAAGCATGTTATAGCAGTCCAAGAAACCCTAGAAAGAAAAGAGGATTGAAGAAAACTTGAGCGCCTTAACAGTTGCCCCCAAAAGAAGATAGCCTGCAAGAAAAGGGAAATCTCAAACATCTGTTGCAACAACTACTATTCCATCCACAACAACATCTGCTACAACAACCACTATTACTCAAACCTCTGCTCCCACCACCCAAATATTCTTTTTATTCAAACATCTAGTGCGACTACAAAAGTGACAAAAGATAGGGCTATAAACGAACCGAACGAACACGAAGAAGGCCTTGTTCGTGTTCGTTCGTTAAGGAAATAAATGTGTTCATGAACACTTACCGAATAAGATATTATGTTTGTGTTCATTCGTTAAGGAAATGAACGTGTTCACAAACACAAATAAATTCAGCGATCGTGGTGAAGGCTAAAGATGGATGGCAGAGGGAGTGACACTAGAACTTGAAGCCCTTATCATAAAACGAAGGTCAATAGTGTTTTTTTATGCGAATAATAAGAAAAGAAAAGGGACCAGTGCATAAACAATGTGGAAATACGATTTCCGAGTTTAATTGTTAAGGTAATAAAATAAATAAATATTAAAGAATACAAAAACTTTAGATAAAATATATAAAAGAAGAAAAATACTTAATTAACAACACAAACAAACAGACATGAACGAACATAAATGAAGCAATGTTAACGAACACGTTACCAAGCGTTCACGAACACAATTGAATGAACGAGACCTTTTTCATGTTCGCTCATTTAACTAATTAAACGAAATTTCTTGTTCAAGTCCATTAGTTTGTTAAACGAGCGAACATAAACAAAATTCCCGCCGAACGATTCGCTGAACGTTCCGTTCGTTTACAACCCAAACAACAGATGTTACATCTACTACAACAACACTTACCACAAAACCACAACATACCCTATATGTTTAACAAAGTACTCCTACAGGGATTCTTAAAAAAAACCACCAACTCACAACCTCTCACCACCAACAAAAACAGCTACACCATATACAAGGGGTAGAATGTCACACCCCGATAATTCCACATATCACCGGTGGGCCCGGTGGGGAGTATCGTGACGTAGTTGATATCATCATGGTCAATCATACACAGAATAACACAGCGGAAGTCTTGGAATATAAAATATTATTACAAACTCAAATGTCTGAAAATATCAAGTATTTATTATAAACGAGCCTGTAATATTGAATCCACAGGTGGATCTTTACAGAATGTCTAAAATGAAGTTTAGCAGACTTTAAGGCGTCCTTAAGGATTTGCAAGATCCTCTATTTTGACACCGAGCAATCCCCCAGCCTATTACGAGTAGTACCGGCCACTTAGTCTTTGGAAAATACGTCAGTTTTCACTGGTAAATACAATTAACCGACTCATTTAAAAAGGGTTTATGAAAATTGATTTAAGTGCACAAGGCACAAACCATTTATACTTGGGATAATCTTAGATAAAATCTTGTATACTGTTTCACATGTTTGTCATACATATGGGGCCGGTTTGGAAGCCGGTCATGATTAACCGACTCACCACTTACAAAACCCACGAAGGAGTTATCCCCAATATGTGGGTTATTTATATTTTAGCATTTGCATCTGTCGGGTGTATGCCTACACCCCGTGCATAGGGCGTGGCCATTTTTAACTTTAATGAGCCGAGGATATCCAGGACACGGTCATTAACCCCCAATGTTTTACGTTATCAAACAATACAGATTAAAACGGGTTATGCAGATTTATTAAATCACAATCCGACTAAATGATCTCATACCCGACCAAGCGGTACTTTTATGATACCGTATCCCATGCCCGTATAAGGGAAAATAAGTTAAAAGTATTTACCTGAGCTAATACTTGATTCACAACATAATAACTCAGTCGTATCCAATCTATCTAAATGCAGGTAGCTTTTACCGGGTGGCTCTAGCCTGGAGTGATGGTAATATATAACCAATTCAGAATGCTAACGGTCTTATTTAAGTTGCAGACTTAGACTGACTAGCTTAAAGAATCCAAAACGGTATGACACGCTAGATTAAGCGATGACCGGAATAGAATGTTATATAGACCCAACAAGTACGAAGACTTGTATATTATGGGTAAACTAAACACATTGCAGATTTTTGAGATAAAAATGATAAGGTTAAACCCGTTTCGGCAAACTTACGTAAACTAGTTACATAAACCGATCCGAACGCGTAAATGCGTAACGGGCAACCAAATGAACCATATATAAGTCCCACATGTTATTATGCTTAGAATATGTTAATACATCAGTAGAATGTTAACATATATGCCCAAAAAGTATTTAAAACCAAATTAAGTCCCGCATGGGCATTTTGGTCAATTTACCCTTTATAAAAGTCAAAGCAAAGTCAAGCTTTTGCGACTTTCGGTTGCGAACCGACCCTAAACTCAGAATTGTCGGGTTGAACATGCTTAGACATGTTTTAATAATTATTACCAAGTTATTAGAGTGTTAAAATATAATTTATAACCTCTGCATCTATGGTTTTTAATTAATATTCACAATCTGACAAGTTTGACTTTTTACCTAAACGGTTTGACCCGACAATTAACTAAGCAAACGAAGGAATTAGGAGGTGCCCTTTTAGGGGTTAATCACCTACCTAAATATGGTCACATACCCACATTCAATTCGATCAGTGGTTGGACCATGAGAGTTTAAACCGAAAGTCAAAGTTAATTTACGATACTTGACTTTTCGGTTTTTAAAACTATGAAACTGAACTAATGAGAGGGCTTAAGACACTTACATGAGTCCTAGCTATCTTTTCTACAAGAATATATAAGTCCCAATCAGATCAGGAGCTCCAGATTTGTGAGTAGAGAAGTTGGAATGATAAATCGCAATTGAAATGAATGGATACATCAACTATTTATAGGTTTTTGGATATAATTTGGATCGTGACATGTGTTTAGAGGTTCTTTAGGATTACTACAAGTGTTATGGCAGCTGGCCAACTTGATTTGGAGCCCAAGGAATTGAACTTAATGCCTAAGAATCGGTTTTGAGTGGCAAGCAAGCAAGAACAACAACAAAAAAATATATATATGCAGATACGGGCTAGGCGGCCCGCGTAAGGGATGGCCCAAGTTCACGCGGCCCGTTTGGGGGTCAGGCCCAGCTCTAAAGTTTTGGCAGATGTCCGATTTGGTCCTTGTGCTTGAAACTGTTTCCTTAAACAGCAACATATGTTGCTGATTGCTGAAGTGGCCCACGAAAAATGGCACCCCATTGGCTTATGGCCCGTGTTTTAACCCAATTCAGTCCAAGCATGTTTCAGATGTTGACAACATCAGTCCCTGTCTCTTTCTTAATCACTTTTACACTTTCAAATGTGATGTAAATGGCCCAAAACTTTATGTATACATGTATATTGATAAAGATAAGGTACCATATCATCAATGATCAGTCTTAGGCACACCAGGAAGTATGATCAATCATTGCAGAGTTCCCGGTTTTTTTAAAAGGTCACTCAAAGAGTAATTTCACATGTTTAACGCTTTTAGTCCCTTTTTACGTAAGGTGACGTGTAATAACGTTTGTCAATATCAAAACTTTCCCTGGCCCATACTAGGCATTCTCGAGCGCATGCTCAATTATTTCGACGCTCCAGTTTGCCCACAAGGTCACTCCAAGGTGTATTATCCAACATTGACGCTTTTGGTCCCTTAAATGCGTAAACTTGCGCATGTCGTCACTTAATAGCATCAAAGCCTTTTTTAGCTCATGTTAAGCATTCTTGAGAGTATGGAAGTGCATCAAAATGGTTCGGGTTCGTTATAAGGTCATTCAGAGGTATAATTAAACATGTTGACGCTTTTAACCCCTTTAACTTACAAACTTGCTCGTAACTTCACATAATTACACAAACGGCTTCTCTCGTCCAACAAGTGGCTCGTTTAAGAATACGGACACCATATAAGGTCACTCAGAGGCCTAGTTTAGGCATGTTGACACTTTCAGTCCTTCTATAATCAAGGTTTTCAATTTTTGACGAAATTAGTCCCTCATAGTCAACGTTTGACTTTATTAGGGTTCATTACACGTGTCAACACATCATTGGACACGATTTTTACGAGGTGTTACATCCTCACCCCCTTAAAAGAAATCTCGACCCTGAGATTTGCTCAAAAAGATGGAAGTACTTTCTGTCATATAATGGACTTAACTTCCACAGTAATTTAGGGACCTCTACGGGTATCCCAACTGGCCTATTTAATAGGTACATGCTTCCTTTCGGAGCTTCTTAACCTGTCGATCCTTGATCGATAAAGGTCTTTCAATAAACCTCAGGCTTTCATCAATTTATACGTCTTTATGAGACATTGCTAGTGATTTTTCAGCTAGGCATTTCTTTAAGTTAAAGATGTGGAACACCTTGTGAATTCCACTAAGCTCTTTAGGAAAGTTTAGCTTATAAGCTATACTGCCGACACATTCGATTATCTCGAATGGTCCTAATTATCCAGGGCATGACTTGTCCTTTATACTGAAACGTATCGTACCCTTTCATATTGGTATTTTTTCAATAGAGTCTTGTTCCCTATTTGGAACTTTAAGAGATTTGCGCCTCTTGTTCGCATTGCTCTTCTGCCGATCACTGGCAGCCTTCATATGGTTATGGATTCACATTATCTTATCCGTCGTCCTTTAGACAAATCTCCGACCCTGATAATTGGGCTTTCCCAATTTCCTACCCAAAAAATGGGTGTTGGTTGTTTCTCCCAAACAAGGTCTCCAAAGGAGCAGCCTTGATGCTTATATAATGCTATCAGTTATAGGAGAACTTAATTAGGGTGAGATAGTTAATCCAACTATTACCCGAATCAATCTTAAGGAATCATCTATCCTCATAGTTAGTCGAACGAATCGACGATCCTGGGCAGCTAATACCGATTCTTAATCGTTTCTTAGTTAGGTTGTAGTAATAAATGCACAAGCGTATTGCATCGTGCTTTCCTTTATCAATAATAACCGGAGCGCTTAAGATGCTGAGCTAGGCCGTACAAGCCTTTCATTAAAAACCCATCTGGTTAGCTCTCAGTTCTTCCATTTCTATTGATGATGATCGATAAAGAGCTTCTGTAATAGATACAGCTCTTTATAGGATGCAAATCTTAATTCCACCTTGCCTCTCAAAAGTTCAAACATGGTAGTTCTATGGAGAAGAAATCAAGTTATCCAAATTTGATATAGGTAGCTTCAATCTTCGACCTTGATCCACTTACCGTCGATTGTGTCATGCAAATGATATATCTGTTTTACGAGTGCACGGATGTCTTAAGTAGAGACACCTACTTAGGTATTTTTGTTATGGATATTGATGCGTGTGAAGTGTTATATATATTAGGTGTATATTTTAAGCCCCTTTAACACTTATTTTTATCCAAGTTTTAAATTTATAAAACACGATATTTTACTAACACTAAACACACATATGGGCAAGTGCACCCATCGTGAGCGTAGTATAGTGTTGGTAAGATACCGAGGTCGTCCAAGGACACAAGAGCTTTTATTACCGGTTTATCCTCAACGTCTAATCAAAATAAAAAGTTTAGAAAAATGTTTTAAACTAAGAAAAATAAAAACTAACTCAAATGCTGAAAATAAAAATAAAAATAAAAACAGATAGACAAGATGAATCACTTGGTTCCGACTCGTATCTAGTGTAACCTTTGATTATTTCCGCACTTTTGCACATAATTAAGAGATTATCTTAGTTATTGTAGTAGGCCCCTCTTTTGAAGGTGACGTTACCCTCACCCCAGTAGTTTGAGTCAGCAAGGATACAATCCTAAAAGGGTGGATTATTGGAAGATAATTAATTAAGTTATTAATGCAATATTATGGTAGGCCCCTCTTTTGGAGGTGACGTTACCCTCGACTAAGTAGTCTGAGTCAGCAGGGATACAGTCCTAAATAGCCTGGTTATAGTATTAATAGTACTTAACTTATGAGGGGATCAAAGAGTTTGGACCCCCGCCATCCAATACCGTTAAGTATTGAAGGAGGTCCTACTAAATTTGACCCAGGTCCATTGCAGGACCTCTAAACGCTGAACAATGGCATGACCTTTACCAAACCGTTCCCTTAACCCCCGACCAGGTAGCCAACATACCTCCATATAGACCGTGGAGATATGAATGGTGAAAATCTTTTATTTTATATAGACAGTAAAATAATTTCAAGACACCACGGACAAACGATAAGGAAAGATCACCTTCAACATAAGCAACTAGTTATTAAAGTCATTAATACAAAACCAAATAAAAAGTGCAAAAGATTAGAAATAAAAAGTATTACACTAGACACTTTGTCTTCACCAAGTGATGTAAAAGACTTAGGCAAACATGGCCTTGATTGTCAAGAACTCTTACGATCAATCTTGGATCCCGAGACGACTCACACACTCTACGATGGACAATGGATGATGGTGGTGGATGATGGTGTTATGGTGGTGGTGGGTGGTGGGTGAAGTGTGAGAGAGGTGGTGTGCCAAGGGATGGTTTGAGCTTGAGCCAAGCACTTCTATTTATAGGCTGAACAGAAGCTCGGGCACGGCCCCGTGTCCAGTGGGCACGGCCCCGTGTCCACATCCTCTCTTTCTTCATTAATTGCAGCTTTGTCTTATTAGTTGACCACACCCCCGTGTCCGCTGAGCACGACCCCGTGTGCAGAAGAATCTTTGTACTATGAAGATTTTCCTGGATTGTGCGAATCTTATAGTTGAGCACGGCCCCGTGTCCGCTGAGCACGACCCCGTGGTGGGCAATAGAAGCTTCTACCACTTTGTCTTTTCTGCTGTCACTTGGGCACGCCCCTGTGCTGGCTGAGCACGGGGCGTGTTCAGGCCTCTGATCTCTTGTTTTGCTTGGGAAGATGCTGTTGTGGGGTCGGGCATGTCACGTCTTGTTCCTTTTCTTGTATTTATGTTAGATTTTGATGTCTTTTTGCTTCTTTTGTTAATTTGAGCTCATTTAATCCTGAAAATACAAAAGGAAGACAAAAGCACACTTTTTCCAACATTAGTACTAAAAAAGGGTTAGTTTTATGCCTCATTTGATGAAATTTATATGTTACATTTTGAACACATCAAATACCCCCACACTTGAATCTTTGCTTGTCCTCAAGCAAAACTCTTTAATATGTGGCTATTACACTCCCAAATGGAATGGGTAGAGAAGAATGTTTTTGGGTTTGTCGTTGAGTGTCGGGATTTCCAAGATTCTTTATTTAATTTTATTTTTATTTATTTACAATCCTATTCGTCATGATTTATTTAAAACTTTTCATAAGATAAATTACTTATTAGGGCATAACATGCCTCTTTAAAATTCTATTTATACACAAGTTCACATACCTCACGGGGATCACTCAACACTCGGCCGAAAATGTATTTTTGTGGATCACTCGAGAGCGGCATGGAACTTACTCCTACCATAGGCTTGCCAATCAATCAATCCTCCTCCTTTTTAACTTATATACCTTTGTAAATATCAAGAGGACTTTGTGGGTTAAGGGTTAGGCTTGGGTTAAAGGTAGGTGGTTGGGTTGGTGGTTAGTGGTTAGTAAAAAAAAAAGGCGAAAAGCGTAACAAGTGTCGGTTTTCGTACGACTTTCTATTTCTGTAACTTTTATTCTTGATGAAGCTATTTATTCAAACAAAGTTATTTTTGATGAACTTGTTTGTTTATTTTCTTTTGCTTCATCATCAACAATTTTTTTTTAAGTCATACGAAAAATCGAACTCGTTACTAAAACAAAGGGGTAAAAATGAAAAAGGTTTTGGTGGGTAAAAGGGTGTTTGGTTTGGGTTATGAAATGAAAAGGTTTAGGCTTAAAGGGGCTAACTAGGGGGATTTTGGGTAGGTGGTAACAAAAAGAAAAATAATGGTGTAGAAATAAAAAGGGGTTAGTCCTAATGCCTCCATCATTTACTTACTCGGGTTTAAGTTGGTAAGGACCGGGACTGTATCGTCATGGCAAGTTCTAGGTCGTAAGAACCAAGCGGCTATTCACACAAGAAACGAAAAATGAGCAATTAGTTCTAATGATATGTAATTGTATGCTCAATAAAGGCTCAAAACTCACTTTTGTGGGAATGGGTTTTTATGTGATCAAGTATATATAATCAAATTTTAACTAAGCTTGTCATGCCATTTCATAATTTTCTTATGTTGGTTCTTTTTATCACGACGCTATCGGTTGTAAATTCGTAAAAATATAACCTTTTTAAGAACTTGAATTTCCCGAGTTAAACCTAGACAAGTAAAAAAATGAAAATTTTTGAAAAAATTTGGGGTGATTAGCGGTTCCAATAGAGTTTTGTGTAAGGCTTGTATTTAGGACTTGCAAAATTCAAGGTTTTAGCATCCCCCCCAAACTTAAATTACACATTGTCCCCAAAATGTGTCCCAAAAATAAGTTTTTTGGTTGATTGAATGTGTAAAAGGTGTGAAAAAGCAAAAATTTTGTGTTACTGGGCGCTGAACACGGCCACGTGTTACCCGAGCACGACCCCGTGTTTAAGTGCCAGTAACAAATTTAAAACAAGAGAAACAGAAGTCTGGACACGGGGGCATGTTGGGTGAACACGGCCCGTGTCCAGTTACCTGAACTGGGTCTTTTTCTACAGACAGTGCAGCACGGGGCCGTGTTGGGTGGACACGGACCGTGCCGAGCTTACTGTAAATGAAGAAATTTGTCGGACGGTTCTGTTTTCCTGTATGGAGTGCTGGTTCAAGTTTCCCTTGCATCCTTTGCCATCTCAAGTGTGTTTTATTCCTGAAAATTAAAACTAACTAGAAAACAAGAAAATTAATCTAAACTAAGGATAGTTCCGCGGAATGCCTCCGTGGTGCGCCACGTTTATAAGGGTCCTTGGCTAGACCCAAAGCCTGGTCACATGTTACCCAAGTGGGATGTATTACATCCCATGTTACACCGTCGGAGAGCGTCATCCAAGCTTGAGTCTATGACCTTCATGTATTTGACCGGGTCTTCTTCCTCTACTTTCTTTCTACATTCAAACTTCACTTCCTCATCCCCAAACTTCAATGTTAACGTTCCGTCATTCATATCCACCACTGCTTGGGCGGTGGCTAGAAATGGCCTCCCGAGGATGAGAGGGACATCGGTGTCTTCTTCCATGTCTAGGATGACAAAATCGGTTGGAAAAACGAAGTTGTCGACCTTGACCAGCAGATTTTCAGCGACACCTTGTGGAAATTTGACGGACCTGTCGGCGAGTTGTATGCTCATCTTTGTAGGGCTTGTTGTTCCTAGGCCGAGACGTTTGAACATTGACGTGGGCATGAGGTTAATGCTAGCCCCAAGATCGGCTAATGCATTACGAACGGGGGACTTCCCAATCGAGCAAGGAATTGTGAAGCTCCCGGGATCGATTTTGTTTTGTGTAAGTTTGTTGAGTACTAAAGCGGAGCATGCTTCGCCTAAGTTAACTAATTGCTATGATTCAATTTTCCTTTTGTGAGTGAGGAAATTCCTCATGAATTTTGAATATTTAGGCATTTGGGTTAGGACCTCAATAAAAGGAATATTAACATGCAGTTGTTTTAGTAAACTTTCGAACTTTGCGAATTGCTCATCGGTCTTTTGACGATTTAACCTACCGGGGTATGGAATTGGAGGAGTCTTGGTGGGCTCTTGATTTGGTGAAGAAGCCGTTTCTGGTTGAGGTGTAGGTGAAGTCGTGTTTTGGTGTTGACTTCCTTCAACTGGTGGTAACGGGGCATCCTCGGGACCCACGGTTCGGTTTCTCAAAGTGATGAGGTGTACTTGCGCCTTTGGGTTGGTTTCGGTATTACTCGGTAACGCGCCTTGTGGTCTCTCAGAGAAATTTTGAGCTAGTTGATTTAATTGTTTTTCAATGTTTTGAATGCTAGCTTGTTGATTTCTAAAATTCGATTCTAATTGTTGAAATCGATCCGAGTTTTTCTTTTCGGTGTCGGAGATGAGGCGAGATACGGTATCTTCAAGCCTTTCTCTTCCACCTTGTTGTTGAGAGAAATTTTGTGGTTGTTGAAAATTAGTACGTTGGTTTTGTTGGTTACTACTATTGCTGGGATCTCTCCAACCAAGATTTGGGTGGTTACGCCATCCTTGGTTGTAGGTACCCGTTGGAGGACCCGACGGCCTAGGTCTATTATCAATGTAGTTTACCGTTTCTGCTTGTTCATCTAATTCTTTCATACAACTCCAATTTTCATGTGACCCACCACACCTTTCACAAGCCATAACCGAGGCCGTTTTTGTCATTTCTAACCTTCTGATTTTCGAAGAGAGGGCCTCGATTTGGGCTTGTAAAGAGGTGCTTTCATCAACCTTATGGGCGCCCGGGGCAATAGATTTATTACCTCAGGGAGTGTGCCATTGAAAATTGGTTTGAGCAATTTCCTCAATTTGATTATATATTTCATTTGGGCGACGATTACCTAAAAGTCCCCCGGAGCTTGAATCAAGTGTTTGTCTTGTGTGTGGCAACAACCCATTGTAGAAAGTGGATACTTGTTGCCACACCGCTAGACCGTGATGAGGACACTTTCTTAGAAGCTCCTTGAACCTTTCCCAAGTTTCATATAAGGATTCCCCATCCCCTTGTGAGTATGTATTAATTTCAGTCATTAATTTAGCCGTTTTAGCAGGAGGGAAATACTTATATAGAAACTTTTGGGCAAGTTCATCCCAGGTGTTTACCGAGCCAACTGGGAGGGTGTTAAGCCAAGCCTTAGCTCGGTCTTTTAGTGAAAATGGAAACATCATAAGGCGAATGGCGTCGTTTGATGCTCCATTGATCCGAAAAGTATCACATATTTCCAAGAAATTAGTAATATGTAGATGGGGATCCTCGTCCGCAAGCCCATGGAAGGTTGCGGTGTTTTGGAGCATTTGTATCAAATGCGGCCGAAGTTCGAAGTTGTTGGTTTCGACATTCGGTGCATTGATAGCGGCGCCGAGATTGCCTACGGTGGGCCGTAGGTAATCCATGAGGGTACGTTGGTCCGCCATTGGAAGTGGGTCCCCCGAAACTTTCTCTTATTTTTAGCTTTAAGTCTTTTTCTGAGAAAGCGTTCGGGTTCTTCTAGAGGTTCTTTTATGTCTCTACTAGAACTGGAGCTCATGCACTACGTAGGAGGTTCAAATGTGGCACCTGGGTTCCAAGTCCTGCAATAAAAACACAAAAGAACGTTGGTCAGAAGGTTCACCACGGCCCCGTGCTCAGTGAACACGACCCGTGGTCAGAGATACAGTAATTGTTTCCTGGATCCCTGTTACTGGGAGTTGGACACGGCCCCGTGTTGCACCGACACGGCCCCGTGTTGCACCGACACGGCCCCGTGTTGCACCGACACGGCCCCGTGTTCAGCTTTCTGTAACTCAGAAAATAAAAACTGCCAGTGATGATGCTGGGCACGGCCCGTGTCCGACCAGGCACGACCCGTGCTAAGCTCTGCAGAAGCTGAAAAACTAAAAAAAAATCCTAAAAAATATGAAAAATAAGAAAAACGATTAGGCCGTTGATTCCTAACTTTCTTAAAATCCTTGTGTCCCCGGCAACGGCGCCAAAAACTTGATGCGTGTGAAGTGTTATATATATTAGGTGTATATTTTAAGCCCCTTTAACACTTATTTTTAGCCAAGTTTTAAATTTATAAAACACGATATTTAACTAACACTAAACACACATATGGGCAAGTATAGTGTTGGTAAGATACCGAAGTCGTCCAAGGACACAAGAGCTTTTATTACCGGTTTATCCTCAACGTCTAATCAAAATAAAAAGTTTAGAAAATTTTTTAAACTAAGAAAAATAAAAACTAACTAAAATGCTGAAAATAAAAATAAAAATAAAAAAAAAACAGATAGACAAGATGAATCACTTGGTTCCGACTCGTATCTAGTGTAACCTTTGATTATTTCCGCACTTTTGCACATAATTAAGAGATTATCTTAGTTATTGTAGTAGGCCCCTCTTTTGAAGGTGACGTTACCCTCACCCCAGTAGTTTGAGTCAGCAAGGATACAATCCTAAAAGGGTGGATTATTGGAAGATAATTAATTAAGTTATCAATGCAATATTATGGTAGGCCCCTCTTTTGGAGGTGACGTTACCCTCGACTAAGTAGTCTGAGTCAGCAGGGATACAGTCCTAAATAGCCGGGTTATAGTATTAATAGTAGTTAACTTAAGAGGGGATCAAAGAGTTTGGACCCCCGCCATCCAATACCGTTAAGTATTGAAGGAGGTCCTACTAAATTTGACCCAGGTCCATTGCAGGACCTCTAAACGCTGAACAATGGCAAGACCTTTACCAAACCGTTCCCTTAACCCCCGACCAGGTAGCCAGCATACCTCCATATAGACTGTGGAGATATGAATGGTGAAAATCTTTTATTTTATATAGACAGTAAAATAATTTCAAGACACCACGGACAAACGATAAGGAAAGATCACCTTCAACATAAGCAACTAGTTATTAAAGTCATTAATACAAAACCAAATAAAAAGTGCAAAAGATTAGAAATAAAAAGTATTACACTAGACACTTTGTCTTCACCAAGTGATGTAAGAGACTTAGGCAAACATGGCCTTGATTGTCAAGAACTCTTACGATCAATCTTGGATCCCGAGACGACTCACACACTCTACGATGGACAATGGATGATGGTGGTGGATGATGGTGTTATGGTGGTGGTGGGTGGTGGGTGAAGTGCGAGAGAGGTGGTGTGCCAAGGGATGGTTTGAGCTTGAGCCAAGCACTTCTATTTATAGGCTGAACAGAAGCTCGGGCACGGCCCCGTGTCCAGTGGGCACGGCCCCATGTCCACATCCTCTCTTTCTTCATTAATTGCAGCTTTGTCTTATTAGTTGACCACGCCCCCGTGTCCGCTGAGCACGACCCCGTGTGCAGAAGAATCTTTGTACTATGAAGATTTACCTGGATTGTGCGAATCTTATAGTTGACCACGGCCCCGTGTCCGCTGAGCACGGCCCCGTGGTGGGCAATAGAAGCTTCTACCACTTTGTCTTTTCTGCTGTCACTTGGGCACGCCCCCGTGCTGGCTGAGCACGGGGCGTGTTCAGGCCTCTGATCTCTTGTTTTGCTTGGGAAGATGCTGTTGTGGGGTCGGGCATGTCACGTCTTGTTCCTTTTCTTGTATTTATGTTAGATTTTGATGTCTTTTTACTTCTTTTGTTAATTTGAGCTCATTTAATCCTGAAAATACAAAAGGAAGACAAAAGCACACTTTTTCCAACATTAGTACTAAAAAAGGGTTAGTTTTATGCCTCATTTGATGAAATTTATATGTTACATTTTGAACACATCAGATATCTTCTTTGAACACCACTAGCTGACTTTAGTACAATATGACCATTGTAATATCTTAGTGGCCCCATGAATTAAACTTCCATACTGATCAGGCATGGATATAATCTATGGGACGCACTGGGATACGCAAATCCTCATATGGCACTTTTGTCAATCATAGTTGGCACTCGCAGTTGATAAAATCAATGAGAAGAATAATTAAAATAACATATATGGTCGTACTCTATTCAAAGAAAGAGTACTCTTAGATTTTACAGAAAGATCATCGCCGATAATAGAAGAATCGGTCTCTCAGGTTTCATTGGTAAGTTCTACCTGACTTAGAATCTGGAGTTCTTATGAATATTATCAAAGTTTTGCTAAGCTTATGGTCTATGAAAGACTTTTTATTGCCTGTATTAAAAACAGGACACTTAGCAGAAATTGTCATTGGTAAATGATAAGGAATGTACTTGATGACATCATGTACTGCCTCTTGACATTCATCAGGTGAGTTCAGGCATTTCCATTCTTAGCCTTTGCAGACTTAGCTGCGCCTTCTTTGGCAACTTTATGGCATTTAGTTCTGATGTGGCCTTTCTTACCACAGTGGTAACAGACTGCATTCTTTATGTCCCTACATTCATGGGACTGATGACCAGTTTCTTTGCAGAGGCACACTGTTTTGGTCTTTATCCTATTCGACACTGTCCCAGTGTCTTTTATAGCAATTCTTACGTACAGGCTTCTTACTGAACTTATGATGGTTCTTATTAAGCCCGTAATTTGCTCTTTTTCTTCGATTTCTGGAAGTTATCCTCCTCCCTTGGTTCATCCTTCACATTAGAAGTGTGAACAAAGTTCTTCTCATGAGCAGTTGATTGAGGTTTTGAATGAAATTTAGAGCGAGAAGCATTCGGCTCTTTGAACTGTTTCATGACCTTTTCCATAGCCTTTCAAACTGCTATACCAACCACAGCTTGGAGATTAACTCCGTTAATATTGAGGTTTACGTTTGGAGCATTAATAGCTTTTGTCGCATTAATAGCATCGCGACTATTGTCTCCCTCATTCGAGTTTATCATTCTCGAAACTTGGTACTAACCATCACGATAAGCAATTGTTAGTCATCATCCTGATGACCTTACATAGATCAGCCATCACATCCATAAACCGTATAGGCTATTATTTTCCAAACATTCCCAATGAATGTTATTTGAATGTATATCCATTACATTTAGTCTAGGTCACAAAAGGACTATCAGTGGCATTTTAAGGTTTGGAGCGAGTCCAATACCTGCCTGACAGGGAATCATAATGTCACAACTGTCTTTGTCACAAGGACAATTATGAATAGCTCGAAGGCTAGCCTTACATGACTTTTATCATATATATATATATATACCTATGGCATAGAGGCCCGTCGCAAGGGACGTAGAAAGGTATGGCATAATGCCCAGTCATGAAGGACATAAGTAATCATATGGCGCGAAGGCCTTGTCGCAATGACATTCAGATACGGCACAAATGGCCTTGTCTCTAGGACGTTATAGGATATGGCACTAAGGCCTGTCAAGAAGGATATTTATCAAATCTGGCACAAAAAGGCCTGTCACCAGGGATGTTAACATTTAGTATGTTAACCTATCACGAATGACAAATTATAGCACATTGGCTTGTCATTGATGAGTTTAAAACATATCTTATTGATTTGTCACCAAGGACATAAGTTTATAAACCGCGATCTTATTGGATTGAGGGCTTCCAGGTTTGAACATAATTCTTCACCTTTGGACAGGGAGTCATAGACTACAACTGTCATTGTCTTGAAGACGATTCATTTGACACAAAGGTAAACCAATTGACATCACTAATGGATTGTTCATATATCATCACTGCATTTGATGATATTAGTCATGATCACGCTGATCATATAGACTGTTAGGGTTGGGTATAATCCACCACTTTGTACAGGGAATCAAAAAGACCGCCACTAACTTTCTCTTATCGACAATAGAGTAAAGTGTAGCCCGTAGGCATTTCATCACAATGGATGTTAATATTATGATCATCATATTGATGATACTAGTCAGGATCGCAATGATCATATAGACTATGGGATTTGAGCATAGCCCACCCCCTTGGGCAAGGAATCACAAAAGATTACAATTGCCTTGTCTCAATTGGACAATATAATATAGCCCTTAGGTAAAACATCATTAAGGATGTCAGATTTAATCATCGTAGTGATGATTTTGGTCATGATCGCATTGATCATGTAGACTATTAGGATTGAGCACAACTCATTGCCTTGGACAGGGGATCATAAAGATCACAATGTCAATGTCATAGAGACGTCCTCATATAGCACAAGGCTTGTCTCGAAGGGCATTTAGATGGCACAAAAGGCCTTGTCACAAGGACAATTAAAACATAATCAATGATCTATTGGATCAGTGATCTTTAAGGGTCGAACATAGTTCATCGCCTTTTGACAAGAAGTTTATAAAATAAAAGTATCACTGTCATGAATACACCTTCGCCCATAGGCATACATCTTAATTGGATGTTTTGATGTATACTTCATACTGTTGTTTGATAGCCGTGATTCGTATTGATCATATAGGCTATGAAGGTGGCTTGGAAAAGTCCAAGTACTTTTGGAAGCTAGTGTGGTCTCTCAAGTCACACAGCCAGGAATGTTAACATGTTCTTAGATGTTAACAAGGATTAATTATCTTAAGAGGGTTTTACCATCACAACCATGTTCATAGACATATAGGCTAGGTTATACCATTAAGAGGATCTTTTGAAATTTTCAGCTGATCGATAAAGTTCGAGTAAAATTTGGAACTATCGCTGAATAAAGGACGAAATAAATACCTACATAGAATTTTCAAAACTTTCCTAGATTATTAGGAATTTACAATAGTGCCTTAATCAGGACTTGTAGTAATATATTTGTCCACAGAGGACTAAGAGGAAAAATTATAAGTCCGTATAGGGACTATAAAATATTACAATTCTATATAAGTGTTATAATGAAATATCAATGTCCTCAAAGGGACTATTTCAAAATAGCATATCCCCATAGGGATTCTAATGCAATAACATGTCCATAAAAGGACTATATTGGTACAGCGTGCACACAAAAGGGCCTTGCTGTACAGATGTCCTCACAGGGACTTTAAGTAACTCTAGTCCATGCAGGGACCAAAAGGAAATATAAGTCCGTAAAGGGACTATAAGATATGTCCGCATTGGGACTTTTATGATATAACATGTCCATAAAAGGACGCTAATAAATATTTGTCCTCGTAAGGACTTTATGTCAAGAGACACGTCCTCATTGGGACTTATTAATCCTTGAAAGGACTATAATAAAATATCATATCCACAAGGGATTTTGTTGGAATTATATGTCCAGAAAGGGATTTTGAAGAATCAGTATGTCAATGAAGGGACTGTGATGAAATATAATGTCCATGAGAGGACTATATTGAAATATAAAGTCCACGAGAGGACTATTTAAAAATAGTGTATCCACAAAAGGGATTTTTAATAAAATCACACGTCCATGAAAGGACTATATAGCAAATGCCCATATAGGGTTTTAAGTCGAAAGATATGTCCACACAGGGACTAAATAGAAGAGATAGGTCCTTATAAGGACTTAAAAGGCAAAGAATATTATGAAAGAAGGATTCTCAAACCTCTTCCTTGCTCCATTTCGATTGTTTATCTTCTTTGTTTACCATATACGGTAGGGACACTGAAGACCTCAGTGAATAAGGTAAGTATTCCAATCAGGATCAGTTATTGAAGTAGAATTCAAGGATTCAATGGTTAAGGAATGATATGGATCACGGATTGGGTTTTGACTGATATAATCCAAATCTGGGATTCCAAAACTTGGAGGTAAGAAATAAGGATCATCAGCGTTCACTAGCATTTTTTTTTAAACGGGAGTCTCAGGGACCACCTGGTATGGACTCCACTAGCACAGATTTTAAAGTTTGAGCCTCAGGGACCTCCGGTATGGACTCTGAAGTCTGATTGCAATTCAATAGATTTGGTTTTAGGAATGAGTCCTCAAAGGTCCTTCCTCCAAATCGATCGCATTCTTATTCTAGCCGTAGTATGAAGCTTGGCACTCATTGGCTTCGGATGAGGAGAATCTCTATCAACGGCTTCCTTGCTTAGCGACTTATTTAAAATACATAAAATCGAAAACAATGTTTACTTAATAGGGATGAGAGCATTCCTACGTTAAGTCTAGACTCAAAAAGGTCTAAGGAATATGCTATTGTGTCATTGAGATTAAACACAAAAGACTAGTGTTTAATTCACTCAATGTTGGCTCTGATACCAACCTGTCACACCCCGATAATTCCACATTGTAGGCCCCATTTTTCTCGGTGGATCCGATACGAAAACCTATCCTTGTTTATCACAAACACGGTAACGGGTGCGGAATCCCCGTGACGGTGCAACCCAAACACAGTGTAAAACACACACGTAACCAAAGATTCAATATCTATTGATTATGGATGAGTACAACCACAAACATATACAAACAATGTTTACAAACTCTCACTAAGTCTCACAGCTCTCTCATACTCATCAGTTTCACATAGAAACTATGAGCGGTATTTATAGGCATACAAGACACAGACCATGACGAAACGCAAAGATGGCACGACGAAACATCAAAAGCGATGAAACCAAAGGGGTTTCGTCACTTAATCATGCCCAAATAGAATGTTGTTTCGTCGATTGTAGTTTGGCCCAAATGAAGTCAAAGCCCAAAACAAGTTTCGGCCCAGTGATCATTCTATTCAAACTTTCACAAATTGTAAGATAAGACAAACTTGTGACATCATCATGACATCACACTGATGATGTCATGGTGATGTGTCATCGGGACTTGGTTTGCGGCGCTCCGTGGTTCGCGTGTCGAACTCTGGGGCGCACGACGGAGGAATGTCGTAAAGTCGGGCTTGAGCGGGACCTAACCGAGTCAAACCGAACCGAATCGAACCGAGCCGAGTCGCGTCCACATAAAATGTATCAAGAAACTCCCCCTTGGATGCTACTTGTGATGGTTCGTCTTCCATGTCTTCCATGTCGCAGGATCTTCAAAATCTTCACGTGTCGCAAAAAGAACGTGTATCAACAAACTCCCTTTTCATTTAGGAAGTGTGTTAACAAACTCCCCCTTAAGATAAGCTCTCCTTTGAGTTATGCTCGTGAATCTTTTGATCGTCAATTCTTCAGATCCTTGTGGTGTTGATGAGAGATCAACTGCAACCCGATTATCTTGATCTTCTGATTGCATCAACGTCGTGTCTTCACTTTACGGCTTGTCATCTGACACGTTCTCTTTGCCTTTAGCTAATTCTGATGTCATATCTGCACATACAGGAAAGCTAAACACGTAATGAGAACAACCGCTTGGAATTTAGACAAATTAAACAAATGACACATATGAGATCAAATCTCAATCAAACACCGACTGACAACAGTTTGAAAGTTTAGAAAATGATCAATTTTAATCCTTTAACTTTCAAAACTTGTTAACTTCGACAGTTTATGAAGATGCAATTGTTTTATGGCTTAAAATCAGGATTTTGGGTAGGATAGACTCGAGTTCCAACATCGGTCAATAAAAAATAAACTAGAAATAAAATCTTTTTGGCTTTTATAAAGTTTATATTAAAACACACCTAAAATCTTTTTGGTAATTTTCATTTTTCAAACGTAAAGAAGGAAAGCAATAAATAAATAAATAAATATATACAAAGATACAGAAACGAAAGCAGAAAATAAATATTTACAGACATTCTTTTTCCGAGTTTCGAGGGTAAGAGAATCATATCAGTGTACGTTCACGCCAAAACGCTCTTGTTGTTCAGTTAGTTAACAATTAGATAAGCATCCTATAACAATTATCGGTATTGTTGTCCACATAAACTCAACTTATCAGATGTAATCATGATTAGGGGATACGTTAAGGTATGATTTATACTTACCGACCGGTGTTCATCCACACACGACACATTCCCGTATCAAGGTATGCACGAGAGTTCATCTTACCGGTGAGTATACCATTTATCATCTGTTTTGACGTATAAAAAAATGTGAGAAACCCACTTATTTTGATTTGAAAACAAGCCCTATGTGATAGAATCACTTATTGATGAGGAACTTGATTTTCATATGCATGAGGGCACAGGAGCAAGTCCGTGAATAGGTCAGTACAAACGTACGGCAAGGAGACGAACTTGACTCCCGGATAAATGTGATATATTATCACTTATTTTGTTTGGACATGTGATTGTTGATCACTTATTGAGGTCGAATGCAATATGTACACGTATGTATGGTATCATGGATGATCTAGACTTCGTGTCCGTTATTTTTCGGTAAAAGATACAACCATGATACCCAGATGATAAGCAGCATAAAGACCGAATATCTCAGAACCTCGGCAATCTCTCAAACGAAATTTCGGTACTAAGACCATATGCCAATGTGTGGTTCCCACCTGGTCTTCAGTCGATTTAAGATTTATATCACCCTGCACACTTTAAAATGATTGTGAGCTTACCGATACATCTTATATACAGCTGCTTATCGATTTCATTTTGCATTTCAGTTCGAAGAGGTTTCAACAGACCACTGATGTACTATCATATTCTCTTTTTCTCGCCAGGAAACTCATTTTTGTTTTTCTATTGTTTTTGCATTTTGAAATTTTTCGGTGTTTTTGAATTTTCAAATTTTGGATTTACTCCCCCTAAAATCTAAAAACTATGACAAATTTAAAGAACACTAAGGTATTTACAAAAACGATTTTCCGATGTCGGTTAACTCATGTTTTACCTTAATGTCGTTTACCAAAATTAATCTTGAATCAGAATTGATTTATCGAATTTTGGAAAAATCAGTTGGCACATCGGTAATCGGTGCGGACCATAACAACATTGACGAGTTTCATAGTGAAACAATCACGTGTGAGCTGATATTTGAGTTCAACGTGTCAAGCCAAAGAGTGTTGTACGAAAGGATAACAATTTATAAAGCAGCTTAAATATCGACAGGTATAGGAGATATTAGAAATTTAAAACCGTATCCTGCAACTGCTTCATGCATTGCAATGAATCTGAGTGCTCTCCCAAACTGGATATCCACCCGGTGTGGATTTCAAAGTCGATTCTTTGTAGCTGCTTCAATTAATCCGAGAAAATCTTCATAGCAACAAGATCATAAACCTCTGGGTCCGGCTGGTCTTCCCTATTGCACCAGGGAAGGTCTTTGACTTTCTCTTTGAGAAGTAGTGTGCGGTTGTTCAATCCATGCCAAGGCATCCGCACACCTGGTTGGTTTGTTCAACAACACATTTTCTTCAATCACACAGCGAAGAAATGTACACTGCACGTTCATCTTGTTGATTTTGAACATCAGACGTGCTGCAGGTGCGTACATTTTGAATGAATCTATCCCGGGGACCCGATCAAAACCTTGAACAATCACACTTTGGTATGATTTTCATTTTGTCGAAGGTTTTCAATTTCTTTCGACAGACAATTCTGTCTACTTTTCTTTTTCTCTCCATCAAAGGCAACAATTTCTTTTGTCGCCGATCTTGTGCATGAACATTCCACTATCAATAATCCTATGACTATCGAAAGTTCCTCCTGGAACATCCTGCACACTCACTCAGAGATTAGTTGGAGAGGGGGACCCAAGCCTTCATTGACTTGGGTTGCCCCTGAGAATCAAGAAATGTAATTTCAATTTCTTGAAGGTCCTTAAATTGCAAGCCTCCCCCTGAATTCTCACCTGTTTTCGGTTTCCAAGCTTGTTTCCGTTTACCGGATTGTGTATCATTTACCAATTTAGAAATCTCCGGTTTTAACGGTTGTGACAAAATTGGTTTCCTTTTAACAGTTTCTGGTTTTAAAGCCTTTTCGATCACCTTCACATTTTGGCGACGTTGTTTTGTTTCCTGTTCTTTAACAGTGCGTTTGTCATTTTTGGGTGAAACTGGACGACGTTGTTGGTGACCTTGTTCCGAAGGGGCTCTTTCAACAAAATTTGGTTTTGGAGAGTTTGTGCAAATTCTGATAATGTGGCCAAACTCCCCGCATTTAAAGCATGATCTCCTTTCAACAAAATTAGGAGATTTTGTTCGATGGCCTGACGTTGAAGTTGTAGACCCAGAGGTACTAGCTTCACACCCGTTTGTGTGTTGGGTGTAATTGTTATCACTATTACGTTTCAAAATGTTGACTTTTTGAACAAAATCGGTATTTGACTTATTTTCAAAAGTCTCCACTTTATCAGTACCTTTGGAGGCCACAAACTTAACGTCTTTTGCTTTCTTCTTGTAACGAGCTCCTTTTGATTCAACCTTAGCCTTGGGATTTTGATCTCGTTGTTTTTGTTTACCCTTAAAGGCGACAGGTTGTTGTTTAGTCGGTGATTTTTGGTTTCCAAATTGTTTCCTCACTTCAGCTTTTGGAATGGGGTCACACCGAGTTACTGAAACTCTCGGGATCGCTTTTCCCAAAAACTTAGGTGTATTATCTTCAAACACTTTATCAATCAAGGATTGATTGACCTTTTTTATTGGAAAATCTTTGTCTGAATAAATTTTTACTATCACCGACCAAAGTATACAACACGTTATCACTTTTAATGGTAGACACTGTCTCAGTGATAGGATCTATCTCTTGTTTTGCACCAGTTGATTGCACAGCAGGAGTAGGAGGATCACACAGAATGTGATTCTCAAAAGGCACTTCTACTCCTTTTCTATCGTCAAGAGATTTATCCTCATCACTCACATCTGATTCATCATCTGACGAATCATAGTCCTCAACGGTTGGAGGACTTTGATTTGAAGCACATGATTACTTTTCCTTGCTATCAGATGAACCCTCCGATGAATTGTCCGTTTTGAACCCTAAGCCAGTTGTAACTTCCTCATAATCAAGAGGTACAGTTGGCTCAAAACGCGGCATTTCCTCCTCATCGGGCATTCTGGTATAGTTGTGTCTCAAAGGAGGCGGACACGACTTATACCCAACGCCTTTAACATTACCCTTTAGTTTTTGAACGTCAATGATGTGATCGAGCACAAATCGGGAGTTAGAATAACTTTCCAGTTTGAGCTTGATTGCATCATGCTCGCATTTGGCAATGGCTAGTTCCTTTTTGGTTTCCTCAACGATGTTAATGTAATCGTTAATACTAACTTGTTTATGATAAACAGTTTTGGTCACTTCGGAAACACTTTTCTTTAAGGTTTCAATCACAGATTTAAAATCCTTTTCGTTTCTAACTAAATCCATATTTGCCTCTCTGCACTTTTACAGTTCAATAACCAAACTCTGATTGTGACTATGAACCGTTTCAGATTCACGTTTCAATTCAGCAGATTCATGTTTCATATCAGCACAAACACTACATATGCTAGGAGTTTCAGATTTTACCTGACTTGTAGAAGCTATGACATTAGCCATAAAGGCAGTCTGAGAAGAGAAAGATCCATCTTCAGTGAGAATCTTCTCCATTTCTTCTAATGTAGCATCAGCTTTCTTGATCAAGTCAGAGTTTTGACATGTCATCTCCTTGGCACCATTCGACAAACTATCAGCTTCAGAATCCATTCCCTCCTTCACGTCCGATTCTGAACTGTAATCACTCACACCTGAGCCATCTTTATCAGTACTGCCACTATATCCTGAACTGTCATCATTTCTTGAAGATTCACCATCATTAACATTCTTGACAATTTCATCATAAAACACAGTTCCTCCTTGATCTCCACCTCCAAATTGTATAGACCAGGAGTCATCGGCTTTATTTGAGTTGGACGTGGATGTACTTGTTTGATTTATGAAAGGATTTTGGTTGCCTTGTTGAGGTTGAGTTTGAGGTGTAGCAAAGCGAGGTTGAAGTGGAGTGTAAGTAATCGATGGTATCAAACCGAAAGGTTGAGGTTGGGCTTGTGATGGTTTTGGAATATAGGCACTCGGATCGAACTGAGGTTGAGTAGTGGTAACTTGAGGTGTAAAAGGAACATAAGCACTACCAAATTGAGGTCTAGAAAAAGCCTGAGCTTGAGCACTCAAATGCGCTGGCGGAAGATAGGCACTCGGATCGAAGACCGGAGGTGGAGCTGTAGGAGCAAAACCAGGCAGGTACATTTCAGTACAACTCATAATTGATGTATTGAATAAAGTTCTTGATCACACACTTGAAAACAAACTGTTAAATCACTTTTGCAAAGCCTCTGTTAAAAACTTTAACAAGTTTCGACGAAACCCAAATTTGCTGTTAATGTCGACGAACTTCCTGATGATTTTTTTTAAATGTCGACGAAACTAGGGTTGATCACAAATGACGACAAAACTGATTTGAATTTTGTTGAACGACGAAACTCTAATTATGATATCTGATCGACGAAAATTAATGTTGATGAAACCTTGAGGGACCTTTGACGAAACTTAGTTAAAGATGAAAACTATGTTGGACGAAGCCCATGTGAATTGTCAGATTTCTTTGGATTGGCCCAATCAGAATTAAATTGATACATATAGTTGTCGGCCATATCCTTTTTTTGATCCAATTAAATTTCAATATATCAAATTATTGTTTATGAAAAATCAATTGATCACATGAAATGTCAGAATACATGTGATAGTATCATGTGATGACAAAACTTGATTATGATGATGAAACCCCACCCCCATGTGATATACTTTATCATATCTAACTTGATTGGACCGATAGAAATTGTTTGTTTTAACTTAATTTTTTTTAATCGACCAAACTTGTAAGAATTTTGAACGACGAAACTCTTTATTCCTGGTCGACGAAATAGATGGGATAAGGTTGCAAGAGTTGGTGAGATTGGTTAGATATTTTTCAACGTTGCCTTATCTCTTACTGACACACTCGACAATTTTCAAACTTGACCATACTTTTCTTACCAAACAACATGTCTTCAACAATACTTTAATAATTTTCCTTTTATCTTTTAAAATACAAAATCACCAACAACTAATATAGTACTTCACGTAAGATCAAAAAGTGGAAAATATGAAGAACACTTTGAATTTCTGATGAACAAACGATGAAGGTTCGAAGATTCCGGCCACTGATGAAACCCGAATTCGCTTAAAACTTTCATTAAAACCTCGGTTTAACACGTGAACAATCAACTAACAAGGTTTTTAATAAAACTTATAGCAACACAACACTTCAAACACTGATTTCCAGAAAATATATAAATTTTAAGAACGAAATCTGAAAAATCACAATAACACACTTGTTTAAAACACGACAATGTTTGGTTTTAAACAAGGAAAAGAGCCAAAGCTCTGATACCAATTGTAGGCCCCGTTTTTCTCGGTGGATCCGATACGAAAACCTATCCTTTTTTATCACAAACACGGTAACGAGTGCAGAATCCCTGTGACGGTGCAAACCAAATATAGTGTAAAACCCACGCGTAACCAAAGATTCATTATCTATTGATTAGGGATGAGTACAACCACAAACATATACAAATAATGTTTACAGACTCTCACTAAGTCTCACAGCTCTCTCATACTCATCAGTTTCACATTAAACTATGAGGGGTATTTATAGGCATACAAGACACAGACCATGACGAAACGCAAAGATGGCACGACAAAACATCAAAAGCGATGAAACCAAAGGGGTTTCGTCACTTAATCATGCCCAAATAGAATGTTGTTTCATCGATTGTAGTTTGGCCCAAATGAAGTCAAAGCCCAAAACAAGTTTCGGCCCAGTGATCATTCTGTTCAAACTTTCACAAATGGTAAGATAAGACAAACTTGTGACATCATCATGACATCACACTGATGATGTCATGGTGATGTGTCATCGGGACTTGGTTTGCGGCGCTCCGTGCTTCGCGTGTCGAACTCTGGGGCGCACGAGGGAGGAATGTCAAGACGTCGGGCTTGAGCCGGACCTAACCGAGTCGAACCGAACCGAATCGAACCGAGCCAAGTCACGTCACGTCCACATAAAATGTATCAACACACATATCACCGGTGGGCCTGGTGGGGAGTATGGTGACGTAGTTGATATCATCATGGTCAATCATACACATAATAACACAGCGGAAGTCTTGGAATATAAAATATTATTACAAACTCAAATGTCTGAAAATATCAAGTATTTATTATAGACGAGCCTGTAATATTGAATCTACAGGTGGATCTTTACAGAATATATAAAATGAAGTTTAGGAGACATTAAGGCGTCCTTAAGGATTTGCAAGATCCTCTATTTCGACACCGAGCAATCCCCCAGCCTATTACGAGTAGTACCTACCACTTAGTCTTTGGAAAATACGTCAGTTTTCACTGGTAAATACAATTAACCGACTCATTTAAAAAGAGTTTATGAAAATTGATTTAAGTGCACAAGGCACAAACCATTTATACTTGGGACAATCTTAGATAAATCTTGTATACTGTTTCACATGTTTGTCATACATATGGGGCCGGTTTGGAAGCCGGTCATGATTAACCGACTCACCACTTACAAAACCCACGAAGGGGTTATCCCCAACATGTGGGTTATTTATATTTTAGCATTTGCATCTGTCGGGTGTATGCCTACACCCCGTGCATAGGTCGTGGCCATTTTTAACTTTAATGAGCCGAGGATATCCAGGACACGGTCATTAACCCCCAATGTTTTATGTTATCAAACAATACAGATTAAAATGGGTTATGCAGATTTATTAAATCACAATCCGACTAAATGATCTCATACCCGACCAAGCGGTATTTTTATGATACCGTATCCCAAGCCCGTATAAGGGAAAATAAGTTAAAAGTATTTACCTGTGCTAATACTTGATTCACAGCATAATAACTCAGTCGTATCCAATCTATCTAAATGCATGTAGCTTTTACTAGGTGGCTCTAGCCTGGAGTGATGGTAATATATAACCAATTCAGAATGCTAACGGTCTTATTTAAGTTGCAGACTTAGACCGACTAGCTTAAAGAATGTAAAACGGTATGACACGCTAGATTAAGCGATGACCGGAATAGAATGTTATTTAGACCCAACAAGTACGAAGACTTGTATATTATGGGTAAACTAAACACATTCCAGATTTTTGAGATAAAAATGATAAGGTTAAACCCGTTTCGGCAAAGTTACGTAAACTAGTTACATAAACCGATCCGAACGCGTAAATGCGTAACGGGCAACCAAATGAACCATATACAAGTCCCATATGTTATTATGCTTAGAATATGTTAATACATCAGTAGGATGTTAACATATATGCCCAAAAAGTATTTAAAACCAAATTAACTCCCGCAGGGGCATTTTGGTCAATTTACCCTTTATAAAGAGGTTTTAAAGCAAACCGAGGTTCTGGTCTATGGTAATCAGTAAAATATCATACATATGTGAGGTTTACCATTTATGGCCAAACTATGCCCCGAAAGGGTATTTTGGTCATTTCACATATGCTTTTACGGACATTTTTGGAAGTCTGAGTTCATGACTTGTACCTACTGTAATAATATTAAAATTTGTTTAAAAATTCAGTAGGTAACAAGTCTTAGGTGTTAATTATGGTTTAAAACCATACTATGCACCTAAATAGTGTAAAAATCGCTAATTGACGATAATTAAGGAGTTTTATGGAAATCTGAGATTCTGATCAGTTTTGAATGCTCAAAATAATTTATTTAATATATGAAATCAGTAGGAAAAGGTTTGCCATTCAAATCATCTGTAAATCTTGTTTTATGCATGAAAAGGGTATTATCGTCATTTACCGAATAATACAAGAACTCTATGATATGATCAGTTTATAATCTGATCAATAATTCCAACAATCCCTAAAAATAATATCTTAACAGTAGGTAATGAGTTTTGGGTCAAAATCCAAGTTTAAACATGCCTTATGCAAGATATCGCAATTTACTTAATTAAAAGCTTCTAATTACGATATCGAGCATAACTCCTATTTGGGACCAAGAACTGATGTCAAATTTTCGGGACAAGCTTATATATCAGTAACAAAGGTTTTTGTCCTCTCACATTTCTAAAAATCTCATTCATATGTTAAAAGGGCAAAATGGGCGTTTATAAGCATAATAACGGAAACTAGCGTATAATTCAAATTACTAAGGACCAGGTAATACAACCTTAGGGGGTTATACTACAACATAATACGGTCCTAATGGAAGCTTAAAACATGGAAGAATCAAGCTTAATCGGGTCAGAACTGAAAAGTCAAAGCAAAGTCAAGCTTTTGCGACTTTCGGTTGCGAACCGACCCTAAACTCAGAATTGTCGGGTTGAACATGCTTAGACATGTTTTAATAATTATTACCAAGTTATTAGAGTGTTAAAATATAATTTATAACCTCTGCATCTATGGTTTTTATTTAATATTCACAATCTGCCAAGTTTGACTTTTTACCTAAACGGTTTGACCCGACAATTACCTAAGCAAACAAAGGAATTAGGAGGTGCCCTTTTTGGGGTTAATCACCTACCTAAATATGGTCATATACCCACATTCAATTCGATCAGTGGCTGGACCATGAGAGTTTAAACCAAAAGTCAAAGTTAATTTACGATACTTGACTTTTCGGTTTGTAAAACTATGAAACTGAACTAATGAGAGGGCTTAAGACACTTACATGAGTCCTAGCTATCTTTTCTACAAGAATATAAGTCCCAATCAGATCAGGAGCTCCAGATTTGTGAGTAGAGAAGTTGAAATGATAAATGGTAATTGAAATGAATGGATACATCAACTATTTATAGGTTTTTGGATATAATTTGGATCATGACATGTGTTTAGAGGTTCTTTAGGATTACTACAAGTGTTATGGCAGCTGGCCAACTTGATTTGGAGCCCAAGGAATCGAACCTAACGCCTAAGAATCGGTTTTGAGTGCCAAGCAAGCAAGAACAACAATATATATATATGCTGATACGGGCTAGGCGGCCCGCGTAAGGGACGGCCCAAGTTCACGCGGCCCGTTTGGGGGTCAGGCCCAGCTCTAAAGTTTTGGCAGATGTCCGATTTGGTCCATGTGCTTGAAACTGTTTCCTTAAACAGCAACATATGTTGCTGATTGCTGAAGTGGCCCACGAAAAATGGCAGCCCATTGTCTTATGGCCCGTGTTTAAACCCAATTCAGTCCAAGCATGTTTCAGATGTTGACAACATCAGTCCCTGTCTTTTTCTGAATCACTTTTACACTTTCAAATGTGACGTAAATGGCCCAAAACTTTATGTATACATGTATATTGATAAAGATAAGGTACCATATCATCAATGATCAGTCTTAGGCACACCAGGAAGTATGATCAATCATTGCAGAGTTCCCGGTTCTTTTAAAAGGTCACTCGAAGCGTAATTTCACATGTTTAACGCTTTTAGTCCCTTTTTACGTAAGGTGACGTGTAATAACGTTTGTCAATATCAAAACTTTCCCTGGCCCATACTAGGCATTCTCGAGCGCATGCTCAATTATTTCGACGCTCCAGTTTTCCCACAAGGTCACTCCAAGGTGTATTATCCAACATTGACGCTTTTGGTCCCTTAAATGCGTAAACTTGCGCATGTCGTCACTTAATAGCATCAAAGCCTTTTTTAGCTCATGTTAAGCATTCTTGAGAGTATGGAAGTGCATCAAAATGCTTCGGGTTCGTTAAAAGGTCATTCAGAGGTATAATTAAACATGTTGACGCTTTTAACCCCTCTAACTTACAAGCTTGCGCATAACTTCACATAATTACACAAACGACTTCTCTCGTCCAACAAGTGGCTCGTTTGAGAATACGGACACCATATAAGGTCACTCAGAGGCCTAGTTTAGACATGTTGACACTTTCAGTCCTTCTATAATCAAGGTTTTCAATTTTTGACGAAATTAGTCCCTCATAGTCAACGTTTGACTTTATTAGGGTTCATTACACGTGTCAACACATCATTGTACACGATTTTTACGACGTGTTACATAGAAGAACAAAATTCACCATCCAAGAAGATGATGAAGAAACTCCCCCAAGCCTCACCTATCAACACCACTACCACAACAGAACCATCCACAACCTTCACATCTCTTCCATTAACACTGCCATCAACCACCACAACCATATCTACATTTGTACATCCTTTGGAGTTAGAAATTGTTTCAAAAGAAATACAGTCTTTCTACTCCACAATAGATCCAAGCCAATTCATCTTTCCATATCTTGAAGCCTATCCAAAGCCTACCAATGTTACAGAATACTTTGAGCTAAAGCTAAAACATGTGGAAAAGGTTGTTGCAGAAAGAGGTAAAGCGAAGAGTGATAAAGAGGCTCAACATATCTTGGCTGAAGAATTCAGGAAAGTGAATGCTTTGGAAGACTATGCAAAGGATGTCAGCAACAAACAATCTCAGGCCTCTATTAATGATCCAAATCTCGAAAGAGCTTTAAGAGAAGACTAAAAGCTAGAAATTTTAAGAGAAAAAGATCTCTCAGTCCCATGATAGTCAGATTATGAGCAAGTAGACTTCTCAATCAAGTCATTGATTGATCCCACAGAACTTCCTTCAGCAAAGAACATCTCTTCAACAGTTATAGGCTACCTCAAAAGGCAAAAGGAGACGTTTGCAGAAAATATAAAGAAGTATCAAGAGAAAAGGAGGGACCAGGAATGAACTGTTGTATTGGCATCTGGATACAAATCCAGAAGATCTACTTGGTCAAGTTATGGGAAGACCAGTTTCCCCCAACTCATCTGCGATAACTCTGGTCCCAACAAACCCTCCTAGCCTTAAAATTCTAAAATGGAAGTTTGACAAGACAAACCATGAATTGACTCTGCTCAGTGCTAGTGGGGAAGTTCAACATATCTCAATGAATAGTGCATTTGGGCTTAAAGATGAAGATCTGCTTGATCTATTGGGTCTTTAACTCGAAAAGGATCTAGAAGATAGCTTCTCTATGAACTTTGAAGATAGCTTCTCTATGAGCTTTGAATTACAATTTAAAGGCCAAATTAGAGAGAAGCTAATGAGGAATAAAAGTTGATCAAATTCAGTTGATTGAAAACAGACCTTTCATACTTGTATAAATAGATCTCATGTGTTAGAGATGTATTTCATCACTTTACAAACATTCCTTTTGTACGAATAGATTTGTGAGTGATCTGGCTGACATGGAGTTTGTAAAATCATTGTTTTAATTGTAATTTCTTGATTATTAATGCAAAACAGTTTTGATATAACTTCCCACTTTTGTATGCTCATATAATTCGGCATTTCCATTTTTACTTTATATTACATCCATAATTTTTCATCTAAAACATACAAGTTAAACTCAAATCCTAACAAACATAGTCATTAAGGTATTAAATAAGGTTTTGGTTTCACTTTAGTTTTGGTTTTCTACTTTTCTTAATTTGACCATTAAGGTTTTTGATAATGTTTTGGTTTTTCTAATTTAGCTACCAATGTTTTTCTTCTCTCATTTGAGCACCTAAATTTGTTTATCTATTTGTATCCAATATAAATTTATGGAAAACGTAGTTGTATATGAAATAGTGCTACGGTGACCAAACAACATCGTTACCAGTATCGGTTCAAAACTGGTATAGGTGTTATCGGAATCGTCGATATTTGTTTCTATGGTTTTCGATTGATGTAAAACGGATTTATACGTCCTTCAACTTTTGTAAGAACAATGCTAACGGTATCATGTTATTATCGGAACTGGTACCAGTGTACTTGAAACCGGTATCAATATTCTTTTTAAGGTTAATAATCGATGTTAAACACGGCTTTTTAAAATTTTGTTTTTGTAATATATGTGTGTGTGACTTAGTTATTCTTTTATACAATAATGTGTTACTTTTTGGTCTAAATTTCACGAGTAAATATGCCGCAACGTGCGTGCATGGCTCAACGCTTTTACGTCTATTTTTTGTTCGGTTTAGCAGTTTCCGCACAACGCACGAGTCCTTAAAACTTATGTATGTGTATATTACAACTCATGGACCATGAATAGTGATTTTAAATTTTGAATTTCAAGTTTTAGTGTTTCACTTATTATGCTTTATATAATCTACGCCTTTAACCCATTTTATTTTTATTTGATATGACTTTTTCTTCAATAACTTGCTGCAGGTGTGTTGAAAACGAAGTTATATTCAAAGTAGAGTTATTTTTTTGGCCTCGTAAACTATAGTAATTGTGGTTACCGTGACAAAACAAACCGATATTGTCATTGGTACAAGTTGTTTCAATTTGAACCAAGCCTTACCAGGTTCCGTTTTTGTTTTTTTACATGATTTTTTTCCTCTTACGACTTCTAAGATGTGATGTTTTATAAAGCAATGCGTTTAATTTTAATAGCATTCCAACTTGAATTTACTTCACATGGTAAATACTAATGTTCAAGTTGTTGTCAGGACCGATTTTTTTAAGGTGTTGATAATAATAATGTGCAAAATGCATCCAACCATTCGTTCAATAGCATAATGTTTAGAGTGGTTTGTCTGCACACATAATCTCTCTCTCTCTCTATATATATATGTAATACCACTAAAACAAACTAAGGTCGATGGTTCACCATATCATTTGGTTCAATCATGGACTCTTACAAGATGCCTGAAGAAGAGGAAGTGCTACATAGAGTGAATCAAATAACCATGGGAATGCTTCTTCCTATGGTCATTAAAACCGCTATAGAACTCGATCTCTTTGAGATCAGGGCAAAGACTCCTGGTGGCAACTTCTCTTCTTTGGATCTTGCTTCCAGTCTTCCTAGACAAACCCAGGAGACCCCAGTGTTAATTGAACGGATTCTACGGTTTCTCGCCAGCCACTCGGTTGTCACATCAACCCTAGTAAAGGATGAACATGGAGATTCTAAGAACTTATATGGCATGACAGCCTTGTCCAATAACTATGTCCGAAGGCAAGATGGGACGTCGCATGCTTCATCACTTCTCTTTATCTACGATAAAGTACTTGTTAATTGTTGGTTAGTTATATCTATATTCATTTCTTTTATATATCTAGCTTCCTTACATATATGGATTCATTGTTAAGATGACATGAGATCCTAGTAGTGATGGTAAAACGATTACATAGGATAGCATGTCAAGCAAGTTGTTTTTAGAATGAACAGTTGTTTTATAAAATGGTTAATTCGTTATTACTAGTTACAAAAACTAGCTATCTCCATACCAGTATAATTTATAGATAGTTTTATTTTGAAGGGTGTAATCATTAAAGATACCCTTTGGACGAACTTCAAATATGAAGTGACTAATTGAAGGGTGAAACAGTGGCGGACCCAGGAATTATTTGCTGGAGGTGCGGATGAGGTGTTCAACCATATTTTCAAGGGGTGTGATCGGGTTTTTTTTTTTCCAAAATTCCAAAGGGTGCACCCGTACACCCACGACTATGGGTAGGTCCGCCCCTGGGGTCAAAACGTGTTTTGTAAACTTTGTTTGAGTCGAAACGAAAACGTTTTTAAAAGTCTGAATGGATAGAAATTATAAGCTAGGGTATAATAAACTCAAATCAATCAACTGGGGAGTTTTTTATTTTCATCCCTTATATACTACATTGGTTATTATACTACTAATCATTTCCAATTAAGGTTATAGGGTTACCTTTACCTTCTTGAACACCTAATCTTGATCAATCTTCAACATGCAATTTAAGAATTCATTAAATGTGATCTCAGTTCTGCCTTAATTGATGTCATGGATTTTTAACCCCCTTTATCCGATTTTCGATGTTTGACTCTTGCAGTGATAACCCCTCTACTTAATTTTTTATTAAAAACTGCACCTACAAAATTTGAACTCCTAACATTTTGGTTATGAAGCAATAAATCGACGACTAACTGGTTTTATTCTTTTTATCCCAGTTATTTAAGTATAAACTTTCCACCATGTAATTGGTAAAAATTCTCGACCATTATATTTACAAAAATTAACTTGGCAAACAAAGTTAACCCATAAAGATTTTCTTTAATAAAATTTTGGAATAAGTTATTCTTTGAATTAAACAATCAATCCCACAATGTAACCCTTCAAAATTAAAATAGAACATATCCTTATTTTGGGATGTTACAATGTTTATAAATATTTTACCTATTTAACACTTTATCAATGAAATACTTTTGAACTTCAAAAAAGGTTTAAAAGAATTACCATATATATTATTTTGTCTGCGGCAGGTACCATCTGAAAGATGCAGTTATCGAGGGAGGGGTCCCATTTGACAAGGCTCATGGGGTTAATGCATTTGAGTATGCTGCAAAAGATAATAGATACAATGAGGTCTTCAACAAGTGCATGTATGACAAAACAAGAATAGTGATAAAGATGATTCTTGAAAGGTACAAGGGATTTGAAGGAGTCAAAGAAGTGATTGATGTAGGTGGTGGTTTAGGTGCTAACCTTGAGCTTATTGTTTCTAAGTACCCTAATATTAAGGGGATCAACCTTGACCTACCTCATGTCATTAAGGATGCACCTCTTTACCCAGGTATATATTCAATTGCATAGATCGATGATTACAGTTTCAAGAAATGACAAATCAAACTGGCTGGGTTGAGTGGGTTGGAACGACTAGTTTGATGATTTTAACCATTTTTATTTTCTAACTCATTAGTTTGTGCCATAAATTTTAAAGTTATGTTTATAATTATAATGTATATACACAACTACACATTTCAAAAGTGAAAAACTATATACGTAATAAAGTTAAACAACTGGTTCCAAGTTTCAAACTTGACCGAACCGTTAAACCACCAGACCATGAAAAGCGAATTGTTTGGATCTCAAATCGACGGACCAAGACACTAAGCCAATGATGATTGCTTGATGCTCTTGACTAGGTGTGGAACATGTCGGAGGAGATATGTTTCAAAGTGTTCCTAAAGGAGATGTTATTTTCATGAAGGTTGTTCATCAACTTTTTTAACATGATATTTGTTTAAATAACAATCTTTTTTTCCTTAAATAACTATTTTGATTTCTATTTGTTATAGTGGATACTTCATGACTGGGGTGACGGTTATTGCCTCAAGGTTCTAAAGAACTGTTGGGCGGCATTACCAGAGGGCGGTAAGGTGGTGGTGGTGGAGGCGATAATTCCCGACCCTGAAAGTGATATTAGCTACAGTGATGAAGTTTCTAAGATCGCCATTGGTAGTGATATGATAATGATGATGGCTAACCCTGGAGGCAAAGAGCGAACCGCAAAAGAATACAACGTAATGGCCATAGAGGCTGGATTCACTTCTATGGAAATTGTTTGTAAGGTCTCTACATTTTGGATCATGGAATTCTACAAGAGCGTTTAACTTATGTATTGAATTGAATGTCATGGTCATGTATTGAGGATTTGTTGTTAAGACTTTGTATGTATTGAATTGAATGTCATGGTCATGTATTGAGGATTTGTTGTTAAGACTCTGTATTTAAAATTTCGCTTTATATGATAATAAACAAAAACATCTCTCATTGCATTGGTACATTTCATGCATTTATCTTGTTTAGTCAATTAGAGATGACAAAATTACATAGTTGTGAAAAGAGTAAAAGGTATTATTTTCTTATTGAGCGTCATACATTACTACGATATATGAAAATAACAATGTTTCAATAATAATATTATTTTTTGATAAAATGATTTATGAGTTCTGTATATGTAATATAGATATGGTTGGATCTTTGCCATTTGATTTTTGTTTCTTATTAACATAATGGGAGATACAGGTTCAACTCGCACTTGGTGCAGGGTGAGGCACTGGTGGGCAATGATAGGAGACCCAGGTAACTTGGGTTCAATCCTTGAGCCAAACGGGTTTTACCGGTAATTTCACCGTCGTGCCTACGGGCGAGTGGGTTACCGGGTTTTCCTCGGAAATGATGAAAGATTGTTCAAAACAATGTTGTATACTTGTGTTGAGCGTTAAGAAAAAGGAAGAGTTTTGAAGGTAATTTCTTGACATGGGTGATGGGCCAAATTCTCGAGCTCGAGTGAGGTCTTGACTCTTGCCTAGACTCTCAATTTTTCTAACTAGTTTTAATGGGCCATTTTTTCTTGCCATTTTTAATCTGAAAACGTTTTGATTAACGTCGGATAGCATATTAAAGCGTTTAGTTGCTTTGGCGCGTATAACCTGTAGGTCCCAAAATCTGAGGATCGATAACGAAAACTGAATCCTTGTTTATAACAAACACGGTCACGGGTGCGGAATCCCCGTAACGATGCCAAACCAAACACAGAAAGTAACAAAACGGAATAACCAATGAAACACAATCTATTGATTAAACGGGATGAGAACCGAGGACAACTGATACACACACAGTTTTACAATATAACTCTCAGGGTATGCTCTCATCTAGTTTCAAAGTGAAACCAGAAAGCTGTTTATATAGTAGCCTGGGCCTTAACTATGACGAAACACAAGGGGGCTCGACGAAACAACATTTGGCCAGTCATTGGGCCTGAAGAAGCCCAATCAGTCGACGAAACAAGGGTGTTTCGTCTCCCTTTGTCCTGCAGTGTGGTGAAACACTTTGTGTTTCTCCATGGTTTTGTCTTGTAGCATGGGGAAACACTTTGTGTTTCTTCATGTTTCGTCAGGGAGATTTGGCCCAAGGAAGTCAAAGCCCAAAGTCAAGGTTTGGCCCACATGAAGATGTTTTGGCCCAAGTGACTATATAAACATACAGACAAAAAACTAATACCCTAAATGCAACATGCATTGTTTGTTTATACATTACAAATTAAACGGAACAACTTGTCGGACCCAAGTGGGATAGGAGGATATCCGACTTGGTCTTCATTCCATTAAAGGCTCGAACCGAACGTGCCGCGTCCACACAAAAGTGTATCGACAAACTCCCCCTTGGACGCTGCTGTGATGGTTCGACTTCCATGTCTTTCATGTCGGAGGATCTTCAAAGTCTTCACGCGTCGTAAGAAGAAAGTGTATCAACAAACTCCCTTTTCATTTAGGAAGTGTGTTAACAAACTACCTCTTAGATTGAACTCTCCATTGAGTCATGCTCGTGAATCTTTTGAACGTCAATTCTTCAGATCCTTGTGGTGTTGATGAGGGGTCAGCGGCAACTCGATTATTTTTATCTTTTGAGTGCCTTCACATCATGTCTTCATTCCAAAACTTGTCATCGAACATGTTTTCCTCGCCTTTAGCATCTGCACACGCAAGAAATCTAAACGCGTAATGAGAACAACCGCTTGGAATATAGTTAACATTTAAACAAATGACACATATGAGATCAAATCTCAATCAACTACCGACCGACAACAGTTTGAAAGTTTAGAAAATGATCAATTTTAATCCTTTAACTTTCAAAACTTGTTAACTTCGACTGTTTATGAAGATGCAATTGTTTTCCGGCTTACGATCAGGATTTTGGGTAGGATAGACTCGAGTTCCAACATCGGTCAATCAAAAATAAACTAGAAGCAAAATCTTTTTGGATTTTATAAAGTTTAAATTAAAACACACCTAAAATCTTTTTGAAATTTTTCATTTTTCAAATGTAAAGACGAAAAGCAATAAATAAATATTTACAGAGATACAGAAACTGAAAGCAATAAATAAATATTCACAGACATTCTTTTTGCGAGTTTCGAGGGTAAGAGAATCATATCAGTGTACGGTCACGCCAAAACTCTCTTGTTGTTCAATTAGTTCACATTAAGATAAGCATCCTATAACAATTATCGGTATTGTTGTCCACTTAAGCTCAACTTATCAGATGTAATCATGGCGAGGGGATACGTTAAGTTATGATTTATACTTACCGACCGGTGTTCATCCACACACGACACATTCCCGTATCAAGGTATGCACGAGAGTTCATCTAACCGGTGAGTATACCGATTATCATCTGTTTGACCGTATATGATGTGAGAAACTCACTTATTTTGATTGAAAACAAGCCCTATGTGATAGAATCACTTATTGGTGAGGAACTTGATTTTCAGATGCATGAAGGCACAGGAGCAAGTTCGTGAACAGGTCAGTACTTTCGTACAGCAGAGAGACGAACTTGACTCCCGGATAAATGTGATATATTATCACTTATTTGAGGGACATGTGATTGTTGATCACTTATTGAGGTCGAATGCAATATGTACACGTATGTATAATATCATGGAAGATCTAGACTTCGTCTCCGTTTGTTTTTTCGGTAAAAGATAAAACCATGATACCCAGATGATAAGACAGCATAAAACCGAATATCTCAGAACCTCGGCAATCTCTCAAACGAAATTTCGGTACTAAGACCATATGCCAATGAGTGGTTCCCACCTGGTCTTCAGTCGATTTAAGTTTATATCACCCTTCACACTTTAAAATGATTGTGAGCCTACCGATACATCTTATATAGAGCTGCTTATCGTTTTTCATTTTGCATTTCAGTTTAAAGAGGTTTAGACAGACCACTGATGTACTATCATTTTCTTTTTTTCTCACCAGGAAACTCATTTTTGTTTTTCTATTGTTTTTGGGTTTTGAAATTTTTCACTGTTTTTGAATTTTAAAATTTGGATTTACTCCCCCTAAAATCAACAAACTAAGATAAATTTTAAAAGACAAAGGTATTTACAAAAACGATTTTCTGATGTCAGTTAACTCATGGTTTTACCTCAATGCCGTTTACCAAAATTAATTTTAATCAGAAATGATTTATCGAATTTTGGAAAAATGAGTTGGCACGTCGGTAAGCGGTGCGGACCATGACAACGTTGACGAATTTCATATTAAAAACAATCACGTGTGAGGTGATATTCGAGATCAACGTGTCTGGCCAAAGAGTGCTGTACGAGATGATAATAATTCATAAAGCAACTTAAATATCGACAAGTATAGGAGAGATTAGAAATTTAAAACCGTATCCCGCATCTGCTTCGTGCATTGTCAGGAATCTGAGCGCACTCCCAAACTGGATATCCATCCGGTGTGGACTTCAAAGTCGATTTTTGTAGCTACTGAGAAATCTCTTCACAACAACAAGATCATAGACCTTTGGTTCCGGCTGGTCTTCCACATTGCACCAGCGAAGGTCTTTGTCTTTCTCTTGAGGAAGTAGTGTGCGGTTGTTCAATCCACGCCATGGCATCCGCACACCCGGTTGGTTTGTTCAACAAACACATTTTCTTCAATCACACCACAAAGAAATGTACACTGCACGTTCATCTTGTTGATTTTGAATCATCAGACGTGCTGCAGGTGCATACATTTTGATTGAATCTATCCCGGGGACCCGATTAAAACCTTGAACAATCAAACTCTTGGAATGGTTTTCAATTTGTCGAAGCTTTCAATTTCTTTCGACAGACAATTCTGTCTTCTTTTCTTTTTCTTCTCTCCATCTCAGGTAATGATGTTTCGGAGCCTTAAGTCGCCTATCTTTTGCATGAACACTCCACTATCAACAATCTTAAGACTATCAATAGTTCCTCCTGGAACGTCCTGCACACTCACTCAGAGATTAGTTGGAGAGGGGGACCCAAGCCTTCACAGACTTGGGTCGTCCTTCATCATCGAGGATTGTGACTTTGATTTCCTGATGATTCGGAATGGACTGAGCTTCCCTTGAAACAGTTACCGATTTTGGTTTCCAAATATGTTTTTGTTTTTCATTTTTAATTTCTAAGTTAACAGACTTTGTTTGGACAACCTCCGGTTTTAACGCCTTTTCAACTTCTTTGACGTTTTGACGTCGTTGATTTGTTTCTTGTTCTTTAACAGTTCTTTTATCATGTTTTGGTGAAACAGGACGATGTTGTGGGTGAACCTTTTCAGGTGGTGCTCTTTCAACAAATTTCTCTTTGGGAGTATTTGTACAATTTTTAATGATATGTCCAAACTCCCCACACTTAAAACACGTTCTCCTTTAAACAAACTTAGGAGAATCTGATCGACTAACAGATGTTGAACCAGTAGAACCTGAGGTACTTGCTCTTTCATCACACCCGTTTGTATGTTGAGTGTAATTGTTTTGGCTGTTACGTTTTAAAATCTTGACTTGTTGGATAAAATCGGTGTTTGATTTGTTTCCAAAAGTCTCAATTTTATCAGTACCCTTCGATGCTACAAACTTGACATCACTGTTTTTCTTCTGGTTACCAGCTCCTTTTGTTTCAGATTTTGATTGAAAAACATAGGGCTTTTGAGCTAGCCTTTTTGGTTGTTTACCCTTAGGAGCAAAAGGTTGTTGCTTTGTTGGTGATTTTTGACTTCCAAATTGTTTTCTGACTTCGGATTTTGGAATGGGATCACATTGAGTTACAACAACTCCAGGGATTGTCTTTCCCAAAAATTTGCTTGTATTATCTTAAAAAATTTTGTCAATTAAAGATGGATTGACGTTTTTAATTGAAAAGTCCTTGTCTGAATAAATTTTGGTATCACCAACCAAAGTATACAACATATTGTGACTCTTAACGGTAGACACAGATTCTTTTACTTCCTTGACAGGATTAATCACTTGTTTGGCAACATGTTGCACAACAGGAATAGGAGGATCACAAAGAATATGATTCTTAATTGGAATTTCTATTCCCTTCTTCTTATCAAGTGATTCATCCTGGTCATTCACATCTGATTCTGATTCATCAGCAGACGACTCATAGTCCTCAATGATTGGAGGACTTTGTTTCGTAGATGTTGAAGTATCTGTTTGCTCAGATGATGTACTTGAAGAACTGTCCAATTTGAACCCTAGGCCAGTAGTAACTTCCTCATAAGCAAGAGGCACACTGGGATCAAAACGAGGCATATCCTCTTCATCAGGCATTCTGGTATAGTTGTGTCTCAAAGGGGGCGGACACGACTTATACCCAACGCCTTTCACATTCCCTTTCAGCTTTTGAACATCTATGATGTGATCAAGAACATATCGGGAGTTAGAATAACTATCCAATTTGAGCTTGATCGCATCATGCTCGCATCTGGCAACGGCTAGCTCTTTCTTTGTTTCCTCTATGATATTAATGTAATTGTAAATACCAATTTGCTTATTGAAAACAGTTTTTGTTAGCTCGGAAAAACTTTTCTTTAAGGTTTCAATCACAGATTTAAATTCTTTTTCGTTTCTAGCTAGAGCCATATTTGCCTCCTTACACTTAGACAACTCAACAACCAAACTTTGGTTATGACTGTGAACCTTTTCAGATTCATCTTTTAATTCTGCACAAACATTACAAACACTAGGAGCAGAAGTTTCAGAATTTACCTGACTCGCAGAGGCTGAGACATTTTCCATAAAGGCAGTTTGAAAAGAAAAAGATCCATCTTCAGAATTATAATCTCCCGCATTCGAGCTTTCTTCATCTGAACTCCCGCAATAACCCGAGCTATCATCTCTTTCATAAAACTCTTCCTTGTGAACATGCTTGATGTGATTGATGATTTTTGCATAAAAAGTTGTTCCACCTCCTTGATCATTATCTCCGAATTGTACAGACCAATTACACCCTTCATTGGCTTGAACGATCAATGCTCGATTGGTGTTTGAAGGTCCAGACTGGTTCTGGTTCTGGTTGTTGTTCACCGCTACTATCCTTCGTTCACGATTGTCTTGATTTGCATTAGAAGTACTCGTCTGATTTCTAAACGGATTCTGATTGCCCTGTTTGCTTGGTCGGGTGCACTCACGTTTGAAGTGACCCTTTTCGCCACAATTGAAACATGTAACCGCATCTTTATTAAACCCGTACTGTCACACCCCCAAAATCCACATGCGGAGTATCACCGCTTGGAGGCGTGACTGACCAGGATCAAGCCACCAATCTTATTGAACAAGTATATAAGTAAACATAGAATCCAACACAATATAATTGGTGTCCAAATCAAAAACATAGTTTAAGTTGCAAGCGGAAGCATAATGTCTAAAACCAAAGCATAACTCAATAATGTTTAAGTTCATCATGAACATTCAATGTCCATACTCCACAACGACTCTTCCCCATGCAAGCTCCTGCTAAACCTAATGACCTGCAAAGCATGTAGTAACGAGTCAACAACAAAGTTGAGTGAGTTCACCGTTGGATGTTGGTTTAAGTTATTCCAAAAACATAGTTTCCTTTAACTGGCATCCTTGCCGTGGGGGTTACCCCATAGTTGAAAACGTGTTGTGTTTAATCCCGTTTACTCTGGCAATGCAGCCGTGGGGGCTACCCCATGTTTAATCCTATAGCTCTCCGGCCGTGGGGGCTACCCCATGTTTATTCTACTAGACTCGTTACAATATCGACTACTGACTTTAGTCATGTTTATGTGCCCTTAGCGTCAATGTCTATCATCATTGACGTGCCCAGATCCATTAGTTCACGCCCGTCCTCTGCGGCACGGTGTGAGGCTTGTCAGACCTAAATAGCGCTATCTAACTAATGACCTGCTCGCCATTGACCCGGCGATTAAGTCGATATAAAAGGAGGGACTTCGTGATAGAGTTTTGGTCTAGTGAAATTTAAACTGTCCAAGAGGACGAGGAATTACATTCCTTAACCGGTACTGTCCTACCCAAGGAGGACGAGGAATCCATATTCCTTAACCCATTCCCAATCCCTTGGGAATCCCATGCCTTGTAGAAAGTGTGAACTCACCTTCGGTTAGCTCGGCAGATAAGTAAAGGTCGATTGAGCTCCTAGTGGCCAACCACGTCCTAACATGGTTACCATACAAGTCAGGTCTAGGTTTAAGAAATGCACGTATGTTTACACAGGACCTAACACGTATTGGTCATAGCAAACACGTATAACACATTAACAGTAGCAGTCAAGTACTCATCATGTCCAACTTGTGCGACCCGAAAGATATAGCCCAATAAACAGACGGCCCAACCTATTGTGCGATCAGCATAACTTGTGCGATCCACAATGGCTTGTGCGATTCAATCATACCCGACCCAGATAATATAAGCAGTCCAACACGTATACGGCCAACAAATAAACAGCAAACATTAGTTTAATAATCTTGTGCGGTCCAGTTCAGCTTGTGCGACTGAACAAGACTTGTGCGACTGGACTTGGGCTTTGAGGCCCAACAGTAATGCAATCAAGTTGTTTGTGTGAGGCCCAAGCCTTGTGCGATCGGCACCTTCTTGTGCGATCCACAAGTCTTGTGCGATCATGCATATCTTAGTTGTACACTGTGCTTAATGTAACAGTACCTGGCTTGTGCGATGCACCTTGTGCGATCAGATCAGGTCTTGTGTGACCTGATCTTGTGCGACCGAGAGAACTTGTGCGACTGGTTAACTAATTCCCTTAATTCATGCAATAGTTACAATCAATTCGAATAGTTTCCTATTTTCATTCGATCAATCAAAGCTAACAGTTTCCTACCTTAAATTTACTCAATCAAAGAAACACTTAACAGTTTCCAATCATAACAACAATCGATTAAATCAAGGTTTTATCTATCGATTCATACGAACCTTAATTACATTCAAGCATGAACAAAACATGAGGAATCATCCTAGCACTTAATCCTATTAACATGATTCTTGATCTCGAACCCTAACATGCATACCAACACATTATCCACATATACTCGTCTAACAGCCGATTAACATGCCATCGATTCTAAATCATCATCAACATCATATGATTAACAACTCCATATTGATCTAAGATGCTATACATGTGAGTCGATTTACATATACTAAAACTCAACAACTTTCATCATACTAAATCACAAGATATCACTAAATCATCATGTATTACAAATGGATCACAACATCATACAACCAATACCACAAACACTAACCGGTTGAGAGAAAGATAGGATCGATCCAAGTAAGAAAGCTTCGAGAGATGGGGATGTTTGTCGTCGGCTTCAAGAGGAGAAGAGTAGGGTTTGTGTGTTATGAGATTTGCAACAAATGAGGAGTATACACTCTCCTCATGGTTTATGCGACACAAGGGAGTGGGCCAAACCCATTCTTGGGCTGCCCTTTTGGGTTTCGAGTACAATAAGTGTAGCCCAAATGGGCTTGTGTGATCGGGTTGTTGTTGTGCGATCGATTCGTTTATACACATACACTCGTTACACATAATCACATAACATAACATTTCATCAATCATTAAAATTCATATAATCACATAGGGTCCACATACGTTACATCAAAGTACAAAGATAGGTTTGAAATACGAGTTGTCACATTATCCCTAAGTTGAAAGAAATTTCGTCCCGAAATTTAGCACGTACTCACTGAGGAAGCTAGTTAAGTTGCATGGTTTTCCTGGGGTGTCACATCCTTCCCCTGTTGGTTTGGAATTTCGTCCCGAAATTCCGCAGTAGCTTCAGCCTCAGCAGTGGTTTTGTTGTTCTTCGCGTTCCCATGTGAACTCTGGGCCACGACGGGAGTTCCAACGAACTCGAACAAGAGGTATTCTGGTGCGCTTGAGGACCTTAACGTCCCGGTCCATGATTTCAACTGGTTCCTCGACGAATCGCAACTGATCGTCGATAGTGAGCTCCTTCAAAGGAACTATGAGGGTCTCATCTGACAGACACTTCTTCAGATTCGACACGTGAAATACGTTGTGAACTCCACTGAGTTCTGCTGGTAGGTTTAGTTTGTAGGCCACTTTGCCTATTTTCTCTATGATTTTGAAAGGTCCAACGTATCGTGGGTTAAGTTTGCCTCGTTTGCCAAAACGAACAACACCCTTCCAAGGTGAGACTTTAAGTAGCACTCGGTCCCCAACCTGAAAATCGAGTGGTTTCCTGCGCTTATTAGCATAGCTTTTCTGACGCTCACGAGCTGCCGCCATGCGTTGTCGTATCTGAGCAATCCTTTCTGTTGTGTCCACCACAAGTTCTGGGCCAGTGATTTGGCTGTCGCCAACTTCTGCCCAACAAAGAGTTGATCGGCACTTACGCCCGTACAGTGCCTCAAACGGAGTGGCTTGAATGCTAGTGTGGTAGCTGTTATTATACGAAAATTCCACTAATGGCAGATGCTTTTCCCAGCCGTTGCCAAAATCAATCACACATGCGCTAAGCATGTCTTCAAGTGTTGGGATGGTGCGTTCAGACTGCCCATCCGTCTGTGGATGATAAGCTGTGCTCATGTCTAATCGTGAGCCAAAGGATTTGTGCATCGCTTGCCACAGTTCTGAAGTAAAACGCGCATCACGATCAGAGATAATGGAGGTTGGCACCCCGTGCCTCGAAACCACTTCCTTTAAATAAATATCTGTTAGAGTAGAGAACTTGTCTGTTTCTTTGATGGCCAAAAAGTGTGCAGACTTTGTGAGTCGATCCACGATCACCCAAATAGTATCATTTCCACGTTGAGATCTAGGTAGGCCAGTAACGAAATCCATGGAAATTTGCTCCCATTTCCATTGTGGTATTTCTGGTTGTTGGAGTAGGCCCGATGGTTTCTGATATTCAGTCTTGACTCTCGCACAAGTCAAACACTTGCTAACGTAAGTTGCTATGTGAGCTTTCATGCTAGGCCACCAATACGTAGTTCTGAGATCGTGGTACATCTTATCCGAACCAGGATGTACCGAGTAACGAGACTTATGTGCTTCATCCATCACAAGTTCGCGTAAGTTTCCATAAAGTGGGACCCAAATGCGCCCTGTTACGTAGTATGCACCGTCTTCCTTTTGTTCTAACCGTTTCCTTGAGCCGCGTAAGGCTTCAGCCCTGACGTTTTCTGGTTTCAATGCTTCTACCTGAGCATCTCGTATCTGGGAAGGAAGACTAGACTTGACGGTAAGTTGTAATGCTCGCACACGCTTAGGCGTAGTATCCTTTCGACTGAGGGCGTCAGCCACAACATTGGCTTTTCCTGGATGGTACTTGATAGCACATTCGTAATCACTCAATAGCTCGACCCATCGACGTTGTCTCATGTTCAATTCCTTTTGCTTGAAGATATGCTCGAGACTCCTGTGATCAGTGTAGATGGTGCACCTGGTACCGTACAGGTAATGTCTCCATATCTTAAGAGCAAAAACCACTGCTCCCAGTTCCAAGTCATGCGTAGTGTAGTTCCTTTCGTGAACCTTAAGTTGACGTGACGCATAAGCAATGACCTTGTCACGTTGCATCAACACACATCCAAGTCCTTGGATGGATGCGTCGCAATAAACCACAAAATCGTATGTGCCTTTAGGCAATGAGAGGATAGGTGCGCTACAAAGTCTATCCTTTAAGTGCTGAAACACGGACTCTTGTGCATCTCCCCAACGATAGGTGACACCCTTCTGAGTCAGTGAAGTGAGAGGTTGCGCAATCTTGGAGAAATCTTTGATAAACCTTCAATAGTAACCTGCCAGACCCAAGAATTGGCAGATTTCTGTTGGCGTACGGGGTGCAGGCCAGTTCTTGATTGAGTCTACCTTGGATGGATCAACGTGAATCCCGTCCTTGTTTACCACGTGGCCTAGGAAATGGACTTCGCGAAGCCAGAAGTCACATTTCGAAAACTTTGCATACAGTTGCTCTGTTCGAAGGAGTTCCAAAATAAGTCGTAGATGGTGCTCGTGTTCCTCCTGACTCTTAGAATAGATCAGGATGTCGTCAATGAAGACAAAAACAAATTTGTCCAGGTAAGGCTTGCACACTCTATTCATAAGGTCCATGAAAACCGCAGGTGCGTTTGTCAATCCAAAAGGCATAACCAGGAACTCGTAATGTCCATACCGAGTCCTGAACGCTGTCTTAGAGATGTCCTCGTCTCAGACTCTCAGTTGATGGTAGCTTAACCTCAAGTCAATCTTCGAGTAGTAGCTCGACCCTTGCAATTGGTCGAATAAGTCGTCAATGCGTGGAAGAGGATAGCGATTCTTCACGGCCACCTTGTTGAGTTCACGATAGTCAATGCACATTCTGAAGGTACCGTCTTTCTTCTTCACAAATAACACTGGAGCTCCCCAGGGCGAAGAGCTAGGACGAATGTAACCCTTGTCCAAGAGTTCTTGTAACTGCGCAGATAGTTCTTCTAATTCAGATGGAGCTAGGCGATAGGGTGCTCGAGCTATGGGCGCTGCTCCAGGAGCTAGCTCGATTTGAAACTCAACTTGACGATGAGGCGGAAGACCAGGTAAGTCCTCAGGGAATACCTCAGGAAAGTCACGTACAATCAAAAAATCTTCCATCTTCTTCTCTTTCTTCGAGGTATCAGTAACGAGAGCCAAAATAGCAGTGTGGCCCTTTCGCAAACACTTCTGGACCTTAAGGAAAGAGATGATGCTCTCAACAGCACCCCTCTTGTCGCCATGAATCATGAGAGGTTCATCACCTGAATGAGGAATACGGAAAATCTTCTCGTTGCAAAGAATCTATGCTCGGTGTTGGGATAACCAATCCATCCCAATGACAGCGTCGAAACTACCCAGAAAGATAAGAATGAGGTAGATAGAGAAGGTGTGACCAGCAAGAACAAGATTACCACCCTTGACTACGTGTGTGACCTCTAAACGTTTACCATTAGCTAGCTCTACAGTGTGCTTAGTGTTCAAAAGTGTTGGGGTACGCTTAAGCATTTGACTAGCTTTTAAGGACACGTAGCTAGTATCGGCACCCGAATCAAATAAAACAGTAACATAAAAGTCGTCCAGTAGGAACTTACCTGTCACAACATTGGGATCATTCCTCGCTTCACCCTTGCCAATAACGAATACACGACCCCTGGTACCATTGCCGTTGTTACCCCCATTGTTTCCATTCCCTTGATTGTTATTATTGTTGTTGTTGTTCTGGTTCTGGTTCAGTTGGGGACAATCTCTCTTGAAGTTGGCTTCAGCTCCACACTGAAAGCACCCTTTGTTGATACCTTGCTGCTGCTGGCATTGATTCTGTGGGGCTTGTGGTTGACGATTCTGATTTGCGGGGCGTAAACTTCTGCAATCCTTTGCGGCGTGGCCTGGCTTGTTGCACCGATGACAGTTACTCCTGGTGCATGGCACGCTGTGGTGTAGGTTACAGCGATTGCATTTGGGGTGAATTCCCCTGTACCCACCTTGACTTTGGTTACCAGTTGATTGCTGACTAGGGCTCTTGTATTCGTCAGTCCTTCTCTGTTGAGACTGGGACTGAACAGGAGTTGAACCTTTGCTTGAAGTTCCATCCCATTTACGCTTGTTGTCGCTGAGAGTATCAGATGTAGTAGCGCTAATACGCTTTGGTAACCTGTTCTGCTCCACTGCCTGATCCGTGAGACGATGAGCCAACTTGATGATTTGTTGAATGGTGCCAAGATTGGCTGAGGTCACGTGACTTTGAATCTCTGGCACTAAACCCTTAAGATACAGTTCGATACGTTTGATGGGAGGGTCTACCATAGTAGGACACAGGATAGCCAACTCGTTCGATCTTTTCGTGTACGCTTCAATTTCTGACCCCATCATCTTCAAGTTGAAAAACTCTACCTCCAGCTTGTGAATGTCATCACGACTACAGTATTCTTCCTTGATCAATTCCTTGAAATCGTTCCATGGGGTGGCGTTAGCAGCAACTAACCCCAGCATTTGGACCTGAGCGTTCCACCACGTGAGCGCTACACCCTCGAGAGTACCAGTAGCATACTTCACCCTACGAGCCTCAGGGCATTCACACATCTCAAAGACAGATTCGAGTTTCTCGAACCAGTGGAAGAGGCCTACAGCGCCTTCAGTGCCACTGAAAGTAGTAGGTCGGCAGTCCATAAAAGTTTTGAAGGTGCACACAGTAGGCTGAGCATGTTGACCTGTCGTGGGTGTAAGAAGGGTCAAGGTTAAGCACAAGTGTTGGTTTACGAGAGTAGGACTTAAAGATCCTAGAGTAAGTTGCAATCGCAGGTTATACCTCCTGCCTGGGCAGCTGCAAGTGCCGCAGCAACTTGTTCATTGATCAAGGCCGTTAGCTGGGCTTGAGTTAGGTTGATTCGTCCACTCATGATCTTCACATCGAAGAAAACACAAGTAAGAAATGCGTCGCGCATGTGTGTAAATGTGGAGTGACAGAAGAGAGTTAGCACATAGAGTTCAAACAACAGTGGTTATACTAACTAAGCATACTATGAGCAATGCACTATGTAACTAGCAAGTAGGCAATGTAAATATAAATCATATCACCTATAATGTTGAGCCTTGCACGTGGAGTGAAGCGTCGTTGTGGATCGTTGAGCCCTGTACAGGTTATAGTCTGGTTTTGTCAAAAAAGCTTTTCCCTTTTCAAAACCAAGTTCGCTATAACCAATGGCTCTGATACCAATCTGTCACACCCCCAAAATCCACATGCGGAGTATCACCGCTTGGAGGAGTGACTGACCAGGATCAAGCCACCAATCATATTGAACAAGTATATAAGTAAACATAGAATCCAACACAATATAATTGGTGTCCAAATCAAAAACATAGTTTAAGTTGCAAGTGGAAGCATAATGTCTAAAACCAAAGCATAAGTCAATAATGTTTAAGTTCAACATGAACATTCAATGTCCATACTCCACAACGACTCTTCCCCATGCAAGCTCCTGCTAAACCTAATGACCTGCAAAGCATGTAGTAACGAGTCAACAACAAAGTTGAGTGAGTTCACTGTTGGATGTTGGTTTAAGTTATTCCAAAAACATAGTTTCCTTTAACTGGCATCCTTGCTGTGGGGGTTACCCCATATCTGAAAACGTGTTGTGTTTAATCCCGTTTACTCTGGCAATGCAGCCGTGGGGGCTACCCCATGTTTAATCCTCTGGCTCTCCGGCCGTGGGGGCTACCCCATGTTTATACTACTAGACTCGTTACCATATCGACCACTGACTTTAGTCATGTTTATGTGCCCTTAGCGTCAATGTCTATCATCATTGACGTGCCCAGATCCATTAGTTCACGCCCGTCCTCTGCGGAAAGGTGTGAGGCTTGTCAGACCTAAATAGCGCTATTTAACTAATGACCCGCTCGCCATTGGCCCGGCGATTAAGTCGATATAAAAGGAGGGACTTCGTGATAGAGTTTTGGTCTAGTGAAATTTAAACTGTACAAGAGGACGAGGAATTACATTCCTTAACCCGTACTGTCCTACCCAAGGAGGACGAGGAATCCATATTCCTTAACCCATTCCCAATCCCCTGGGAATCCCATGCCTTGTAGAAAGTGTGAACTCACCTTAGGTTAGCTCGGCAGATAAGTAAAGGTCGATTGAGCTCCTAGTGGTCAACCACGTCCTAACATGGTTACCATACAAGTCAGGTCTAGGTTTAAGAAATGCACGTATGTTTACACAGGACCTAACACGTATTGATCATAGCAAACACGTATAACGCATTAACAGTAGCAGTCAAGTACTCATCATGTCCAACTTGTGCGACCCAAAAGATATAGCCCAATAAACAGGCGGCCCAACCTATTGTGCGATCAGCATAACTTGTGCGATCCACAATGGCTTGTGCGATTCAATCATACCGGACCCAAATAACATAAGCAGTCCAACACGTATACGGCCCAACAAATAAACAGCAAACATTAGTTTAATAATCTTGTGCGGTCCAGTTTAGCTTGTGCGACTGAACAAGACTTGTGCTGTGACAACTGGCACCAAACCGGTAATTTCCATACACTTTAATTATTAATTATTGACTGTAATTATGTGCTTAAATGTCAGCAAAGTCTGAACACACGACTAAACAAGTGAATTCATGCACGTTGTATACCACAAAATATTGCTTTATGCATAAACAAGAGTGTTGCGTCAAATATACTAGTAGACTCACCGGTAAGGCACTTTGTGTCAACAATACTGCAGCAAGCAATCAGGCAATAAAATTGAGGCCTAGGTGTAGGTCCGACGACAAGAATACCTTAAAACCCAAGAGTATATGCAATACAAAAGCAAAAATAAGCACTAAAAAGCACCCGAAACGCACTTTAAGTGCAGAATTTATATAATTCAGCAATAATTCAGCATTTAGACATATGAATATTGTGCAGAAATGTCGTTTTATTATCCAGAATATTTCCCTAAGTGTTGGGAATCGATAGTGTTACAAAAAAGAAACTTATTAAACACTAAAAGGTGCAATTTAGCACTTTAACGAATCGGTATATAACCGAACAACCGGACTTTACCCGGAACATAAAAATATTGCCAATAACATTGTTTATCTCTTTCTGAGCCAGTTAGGGTCCCTGAATACCCTAACACCCGCTGTAATGCTCAACACACTAGTAACCGGATTAACCTCCAACTTAACATAACTAGATCCTAACTATTAGTTGTAAATGAACCATAAGACCCCCCCCCCCCTAACCGAGTTCGTCCCCTAGGGGGACACCCTTGTCCTTTATTTGATTTTTATAATCTTGTTTGTCTAATATCAATTAGACATAAGAACCATTGGTTAATTGTGAAAGGTTTTGTCTATAAGAACAAGCTTTAGCACACCATATCATTTCACCACTTAACCAACAACACACTTCTCTCTCCCTCTCTTTGAAACTCACGGCCGAACACACCCACCCACACCCATCCATTTTCGAGCTTTGATCTTGCCTTTCCAAGTATCTACAAGTGTTAAGGATTGCGTATAAGGAAGCTCGGTGCACTCGGATTGTGAAGAACCTCGCTACATTGCTTTTATCCACCCGATCTTCGACTAGTTTCTTCCCTAGCCTCGAGCTAGTAGTAAGTGACTCTAAACGCCTTCTTGATCTATTCTAAAGTGATTAAAACGAACTTTGTCGGTTAAAATTCAAGATCATGCAAGTTGACATACTAAAAGTTTACTAAAAATGTTAAACATGTTGGATAAAAGCTAAAGAGTTGTGTAAATCTTGTAAGATTTGTTTTGTGTAACTATTTAGGGCTGATCTATGTTGTGGTAGCTCGGATCATCATCTAACCCGGATTAGTCGTGATCATGGATCATGACATAGAGTTTGTTTAAGTGTACAAAGGGTTAAATGATGAAACTCTACCACACATTAAACATGAACTTGTGTAAATATAATTTTTCTTGTAAAATAAGGCTCTAAACATGTAGATCTAAAGATCTACAAGTGGTTTTTCGGAAGAACCAAGCGGAAAATGCTAGTTTTGTCAAAACCCGGACCTTACATAAACTAAAAGCATTTTAGTGAATAAACAAGTGTGTAAACACTTATGTCACAAGAAAAATTTAACAAGTAATATTTTTGAAGTTCATGACCGGAAGTTGTGAAAATACATACTCATTAAAAATAAAGTTTTGAAGAAACTAAACTTATTTTTAAAGATAACAAGACTTACTAAATGTACTAGCAAGTTACTACGCATTTTTGTAAATATTCAAGTTCATGAAATGGAGAAATTAGTGATTATTGTTGATGATTATTGTTGATAATTGTTGTTGATGATTGTTGACGATTTAAAAGAAAATAAACACATGTTTTGAAAACATGGGAAACCTCCATTTTTAGGGGAAACTCTGTCAAAAATTTTATAAATTTTGACACTTAGAAAAATATAAGTTTTTGAGAAAAATTTTTCCCTAAAAATGTATTTAAGAGTATTACCAAGGTTTCCCTAATTTTTGGTGATAAGAAATGAGGATTTCTTCAAGAATAAAAATGGATATAAGCATGTATATTTTTGAGAGAAAACTATATATTATGTTATCACCAACTTTTGTGCTAAGTATATATAGTATGTGTTATACGTGCTAGTGTATTAAGACTTAAAAATACACTAAATACTCATGAGGAGTATAAACATAAAAATACACATACAACATACAAGATACATAATTCGGGTGCAAAGTGCAAAACACGAGATACTTATATTAATTTTAGAGAAAATAATATAAGTAAGATACGTAGTTAAAAATATAGAATATTTTTAACACAAGAATATACACAAAAGAGAGTGACTGTACTTTTTCGACGCAAGTCTAGTGACCAACGTTAAGAAAACGCGTATAGGTTACGACGTTAATTAAGCAAATCCGGTGAAGTTTACGACGCACAGGAACGCAAAGTTGTGAGTTCATGCTCCCCCTTTTCTCTTAACTGTTTTCAGTTTTATAACTTCGGGGGTGAAATACATGTTACAAATACTTCAATATTTACAAAATGGTATGATATGTACTAAAACGAGAAGTACTCTTGGCGACAACTAGTGCCAAGAATTGATACGAGAAATCGTGTCACGAATAGGGTAACATAAGCACCATTAATCGTGTACATACTTAGACCGCAGAACAAAAGGTTAGATCTAATGGGTTTCAGGGCAGCCCCACTCTTGGTGACAACTAGAACCAAGTAGTGTTTTTGTGTCTCAGTCGTGAATCGACTATAGATAAATGCCTATGGTTTGGTGACTTCCTATGTCGTGTCACATGTTAATGGCTTTGCAACCCATTAACACTTGATACATATGGAAACACTTGATTTATACTTGAATACGTGATTTAACAAATACATACCATGATTTTTATACAAGGTATACAAGCGTTAAATACAAAAACTGCATGAATTCACACCAACTTTATGTTGACGTCTTTCCAAAACTCCCATGTATTTCAGGTAACTAGGATGGATGTGCGCGCGGTCTCGCTTATGCTTGTGGATGTCGCTATTGTTTATCTTTAAATAAAGTTGTAAACTTTTTAAGACAATGTTTTATGCGACTTAGCGATGTAAACGCTAAACTTATGTTTTCAAATTATGGTATTTGATGTTTTTACGAGCATATAGCATGCTTACCTTTCGTATGCAATGAGAACCTTTCATGATCACACCTCGTGCTTCCGCCGCAGAAAGGGGTGTGACAGATTGGTATCAGAGCTGCGATTGTAGTGAACCAGGATTCCTTCTCGAGTCTAGTCTACAATCTCTAGGATCCTTTCACGAAAACAATTTTCAAAGAATTTTCATTCCATAAAACGTCCCACGACATCCACTGCCTGAAACTGTCTACATAAGTCTAGAAAAGACACTACGAGACTTAGAATGCACTTGAGTAGCACTTGTCGTTGACTAGAAATTACTTGCAACTATGTGTGATAATTAGCATGTACTAGAAGTAGAATGTCACAAGTATAAGTGACTTTATCTGAAAGCAATGGCCCATCTGAAGGAAGAAATACGAGGATGAAACGAACTGTGCGGACTGTGCAAGGAGTTACGTAATTATGGATGCATACATAATTATGGAATTCAGTGCACAAAAATCACAGCAAGCCTTGTCACGTATAGACTCCCTCAGTGCAAGCTTACTAAGTACTCTGCTAGAGTAATAATTGTTTGATGTCACTTATGTGGTATATACCTATGAGTATATATACTACTACTGTCTAGTAGGACGATATCAAACAAATGTCTGACCCTGTTGTGTTATGTTCTGTCAGAACATGGCACCCAGGAAAGCTGTGAATGCTCGCAATGACGATCAACCTCCTCCTCCCCCACTGCCAAGAACTGCTGAAGAGCTGAACGCTCTACTGGAGGAAAGGATCTCCGTTGCTATCACCCAATACGAGGCGAACCGTACTCAAGACAGTGGAGGACCAAGCAACGCTAGGCGTAATGGGAATGGAGATTCGTCTGGAGGAAACGCAGCTCAAGGTAACCTTAAAACAATTTACTAAGCATGAAGAGATTTATGAACGGTCCTTGTTTCATTATTTCTTCGATTGCTCATAAGTGAATTGGTTGGGTTATTTCCAGGCTGCACTTTCAAGCAGTTCCTCGACTGCAAGCCGATGAACTATGATGGCACAGGAGGTGCAGTAGCATTTGTGCGCTGGACGGAGAAGACTGAAGCTACTTTCCGTATGAGCAAGTGTATCGCGGATCAACAAGTCACCTTTGCTACCGGGTTATTTGTCGATGAAGCTCTGACTTGGTGGAACTTGCAAGTCCAAACTTTGGGTGATGATGCTGCTTATGGCTTAACTTGGGAGGAACTGAAGGAAAGAATGAGAGAGAAGTACTGCTCTCGTGCTGAACTCCAAAGGCTAGAAACGGAGTTCTGGCACTTGACCATGGAAGGTGCCGACATTAATGGTTACACTCGAAGGTTCCACGATCTGTCTAGAGTACTTCCCTACATGGTGACTCCCGAATTCAAGCGCGTTGAACGCTACATTTGGGGACTGGCCTCAGAGTTTCGTGGCATGGTGACGTCGGCCAAACCACAAATAATCACCGAGGCTGTAACTCTGGCTGTCAGCCTTACTGAAGATTGTGTTCGAATGAAGAAGCTATCACTAAACCCAACAGAAAATGCCGAGACGCATGCTGAGTCGTCTGGCGACAAGAAGAGGAAACATGCAAACTTGAACCAAGCAACTCGTAACAACAAAGGTTCCAACAAGAAGCGTGACCCTAACCCGCCTCAAGGGGCGAAATCTCTTGCAGCCATGAATGACGCTCCAGCAAAGGGATACCTGGGCACCTTGCCCAAATGCCATCGGTGTAAACGCCATCACGAGGGAGCTTGTCGCATCTCAAAGTGTGACAAGTGTGGAAAGTTGGGTCACCGCACTGAAGACTGCTGGAGTAAGAGGAACGGGAATGGAAATCGTAATGGGGCTGATGATAGGAACAATGGTGGAAATGGAAATGGTGTTGGTAACGGGAATGGGCGAAACCAAGGATGCTTCAGATGTGGAAGCAAAGATCATTTCATGAAGGATTGCCCAGAAGGAAACAATGCTCAGGCCCGAGCATTTGTAAATGGAGCAAGGGACGCACGCGAGGACCCTAATGTGGTCAATGGTACGTTCCTCATTAACAATCACTTTGCATCCATATTATTCGACACTGGCGCCGATTATAGCTTCATGTCTGTGGAATTTAAACGCATACTTGGAATAGAATCTAGTAGATTAGAAATTCCTTATTCCATAGAACTAGCCAATGGTAAACTTGTTGAATCGGGCGAAGTTGTTAGAGGCTGCACGCTAGAACTTGGTGAACGAAGATTTAGCATCGACCTCTTACCTATTCAATTAGGTAGCTTCGATGTAGTGGTCGGAATGGACTGGTTGTCCAAGAACAAAGCTGAAGTCACTTGTCATGAGAAAATCATTCGCATCCCTCTGGCGAATGATGAAACTCTCATAGTACATGGAGAAAGAGGAAACGCGCCTCTACGAATCATCAGTTGTATGAAGGCACAGAAGTGCTTAAGGAAAGGATCTGTTTCTTTCCTAGCACACGTTGTAGATAAGAAGGCTGTGGAGCCAAAACTCGAAGACATTCCTGTGGTAAAGGAATTTCCTGATGTGTTCCCTGAAGATCTGCCAGGACTACCTCCGCAACGACAAGTCGAATTCCACATAGACTTGGTTCCAGGAGCCGCTCCTGTAGCCAAGGCTCCCTATCGACTTGCACCATCCGAAATGCAAGAATTATCTACACAACTTCAGGAGTTGTTGGATAAAGGATTCATAAGGCCAAGCTTCTCACCCTGGGGAGCTCCAGTATTGTTCGTAAAGAAGAAGGATGGATCACTGCGGATGTGTATCGATTACAGGGAACTGAACAAGCTCACGATCAAGAATCGGTATCCGCTACCGAGGATTGATGACTTATTTGATCAACTGCAAGGATCAAGCTACTATTCCAAGATCGACCTTCGATCTGGATACCATCAGCTGAGAATCCAAGATGAAAGCGTGCCAAAGACTGCATTCAGAACACGCTATGGGCACTACGAATTTCTTGTGATGCCATTTGGATTGACGAACGCGCCAGCGGTCTTTATGGATCTGATGAACCGCGTATGTAAACCATATCTCGATAAATTCGTGATTGTATTTATCGATGAAAGCCTGATTTACTCGCGAACGAAAGAAGAGCATGAGCAACATCTCAGAACCATCTTGGAACTACAGAACAAAGAGAAGCTTTATGTAAAGTTCTCGAAATGCGAATTCTGGATTCGCGAAGTACAATTTCTTGGTCACGTTGTGAATCAGAAGGGCATTCATGTAGACCCATCCAAGATTGAAGCAATAAAGAATTGGGAGGCTCCCAAGACCCCAACCGAAGTTCGACAATTTTTGGGCTTAGCGGGCTATTATCGGCGATTCATCGAGAATTTCTCAAAGATAGCTCAACCGCTAATGACCCTTACACATAAAGACAAGAAATACGACTGGGGACACAAACAGGAAGAAGCCTTTCAACTACTTAAAAACAAGCTATGCGATGCACCAATATTATCATTACCCGAAGGCACGGAAGACTTTGTGGTATACTGCGACGCCTCACGACAAGGCTTGGGTTGCGTGCTCATGCAACGCCAAAAAGTCATCGCTTACGCTTCAAGACAACTGAAGGTACATGAAAGAAACTATACCACACACGACCTGGAGCTAGGTGCGGTAGTATTCGCCTTGAAGATTTGGCGACATTATTTATATGGTACTCGATGTACAATCTTCACAGATCACAAAAGCTTGCAACACATATTTGATCAGAAGGAATTGAATATGCGCCAGCGACGTTGGGTCGAGCTGCTGAACGATTATGACTGTGAGATTAAGTACCATCCTGGAAAGGCAAACGTTGTAGCGGACGCGTTGAGCCGAAAAGAAAGGGTTAAGACCCTAAGGGTTCGAGCATTGGAAATGACGATTCGAACGAACCTCACTGCACGCATTCGGGATGCACAACAAGAAGCTCTTAAAGAAGAGAACCGTAAAGCTGAATACCTACGGGGTATGCTGAAATACATGGTGCCAAACGAAGAGGGAGCCTTATACTTCAAGAAGCGTATTTGGGTTCCACTCTATGGTGGCATACGAGAAGTCATCCTTGATGAAGCCCACAAATCGAGATATTCGATCCATCCAGGATCGGACAAGATGTATCAAGACTTGAAGGAATATTACTGGTGGCCGAGACTTAAAAGCGACGTTGCTGTCTATGTTGGAAAATGCCTAACCTGTGCTAAGGTTAAGGCCGAATATCAGAAACCGTCCGGCCTACTACAGCAACCAGAGATTCCCGTGTGGAAGTGGGAACAAATCTCGATGGACTTCATAACGAAATTACCCAGGACCCCGAGAGGGCACGATATGATATCGGTAATAGTTGATCGATTAACGAAGTCTGCGCACTTCCTACCGATCCGAGAAAAAGACAGCACTGTAAAGCTTGCTGAAATATAATTAAGAGAAATTGTGGCACGTCATGGAGTGCCAATCTCAATCATTTCAGACAGAGATGGACGCTTTGTCTCAAGAATCTGGCAATCATTTCAGGAAGCCTTTGGATCTCAGTTAGATCTAAGCACGGCATTCCATCCACAAACAGACGGCCAGAGCGAACGGACTATACAAACGTTAGAAGATATGCTTCGCGCATGTGTCATGGATCTAGGCGGCAGCTGGGATACTCATCTACCTTTAGTTGAGTTTTCCTACAATAACAGTTATCATACGAGCATAAAAGCCGCACCGTTCGAAGCTCTGTATGGCCGCAAATGCCGATCGCCCTTATGTTGGGCAGATGCCGGAGATAAACGTATGGTTGGTCCTGAACTTGTACAAGAGACAACCGACAAGATTGCGCAGATCCGAGAGCGCATTAAGGCGGCTCGAGATCGACAAAAGACCTACGCTGATCCGAAAAGAAAATCAGTAGAATTCAAAGTGGGAGACAAAGTGTTGTTAAAAGTCTCACCTTGGAAGGGTGTAGTCAGATTTGGAAAGCGTGGAAAGCTGAATCCACGATACATCGGACCATTCAGAATATTGAAAAGAGTTGGTACCGTGGCATACAAATTGGAGTTACCGGAAGAACTTAATGGAGTGCATGATACCTTTCATGTATCCAACCTGAAGAAGAGTCCAACACAAGAAAACGTGATCATCCCGATGGATGAAGTGCATATTGATGAAGCCCTCCGATTTACAGAACAACCCGTTGAGGTTACCGACTGGAAAGTCAACAAGACCAGGAGGAGCAGCGTAAAACTTGTCAAAGTACGTTGGAGCTCTAAGCACGGACCCGAGTACACATGGGAACGTGAAGACCAGTTCAAGAAAAAGTATCCCCACCTATTCAAGAAGACTCCAGCGAGAGTTAGTTCAGCCTGAATTTCGGGACGAAATTCTTTTAACGGGGGGAGACTGTGACAACTGGCACCAAACCGGTAATTTCCGTACACTTTAATTATTAATTATTGACTGCAATTATGTGCTTAATTGTCAGCAAAGTCTGAACACACGACTAAACAAGTGAATTCATGCACGTTGTATACCACAAAATATTGCTTTATGCATAAACAAGAGTGTTGCGTCAAATATACTAGTAGACTCACCGGTAAGGCACTTTGTGTCAACAATACTGCAGCAAGCAGTCAGGCAATAAAATTGAGGCCTAGGTGTAGGTCCGACGACAAGAATACCTTAAAACCCAAGAGTACATACAAGGATTTAATATATATGCAATACGAAAGCAAAAATAAGCACTAAAAAGCACCCGAAACGCACTTTAAGTGCAGAATTTATATAATTCAGCAATAATTCAGCATTTAGACATATGAATATTTTGCAGAAATGTCGTTTTATTATCCAGGATATTTCCCTAAGTGTTGGGAATCGATAGTGTTACAAAAAGATACTTATTAAACACTAAAAGGTGCAATTTAGCACTTTGACGAATCGGTATGTAACCGAACAACCAGACTTTACCTGGAACATAAAAATATTGCCAATAACATTGTTTATCTCTTTCCGAGCCAGTTAGGGTCCCTGAATACCCTAACACCCGCTGTAATGCTCAACACACTAGTAACCGGATTAACCTCCAACTTAACATAACTAGATCCTAACTATTAGTTGTAAATGAACCATAAGACCCCCCCCCCCCCCTAACCGAGTTCGTCCCCTAGGGGGACACCCTTGTCCTTTATTTGATTTTTATAATCTTGTTTGTCTAATATAAATTAGACATAAGAACCATTGGTTAATTGTGAAAGGTTTTGTCTATAAGAACAAGCTTTAGCACACCATATCATTTCACCACTTAACCAACAACACACTTCTCTCTCCCTCTCTTTGAAACTCACGGCCGAACACACCCACCCACACCCATCCATTTTCGAGCTTTGATCTTGCCTTTCCAAGTATCTACAAGTGTTAAGGATTGCGTATAAGGAAGCTCGGTGCACTCGGATTGTGAAGAACCTCGCTACATTGCTTTTATCCACCCGATCTTCGACTAGTTTCTTCCCTAGCCTCGAGCTAGTAGTAAGTGACTCTAAACGCCTTCTTGATCTATTCTAAAGTGATTAAAACAAACTTTGTCGGTTAAAAGTCAAGATCATGCAAGTTGACATACTAAAAGTTTACTAAAAATGTTAAACATGTTGGATAAAAGCTAAAGAGTTGTGTAAATCTTGTAAGATTTGTTTTGTGTAACTATTTAGGGCCGATCTATGTTGTGGTAGCTCGGATCATCATCTAACCCGGATTAGTCGTGATCATGGATCATGACATAGAGTTTGTTTAAGTGTACAAAGGGTTAAATGATGAAACTCTACCACACATTAAACATGAACTTGTGTAAATATAATTTTTCTTGTAAAATAAGGCTCTAAACATGTAGATCTAAAGATCTACAAGTGGTTTTTCGGAAGAACCAAGCGGAAAATGCTAGTTTTGTCAAAACCCAGACCTTACATAAACTAAAAGCATTTTAGTGAATAAACAAGTGTGTAAACACTTATGTCACAAGAAAAATTTAACAAGTAATATTTTTGAAGTTCATGACCGGAAGTTGTGAAAATACATACTCATTAAAAATAAAGTTTTGAAGAAACTAAACTTATTTTTAAAGATAACAAGACTTACTAAATGTACTAGCAAGTTACTACGCATTTTTGTAAATATTCAAGTTTATGAAATGGAGAAATTAGTGATTATTGTTGATGATTATTGTTGATAATTGTTGTTGATGATTGTTGATGATTTAAAAGAAAATAAACACATGTTTTGAAAACATGGGAAACCTCCATTTTTAGGGGAAACTCTGTCAAAATTTTTATAAATTTTGACACTTAGAAAAATATAAGTTTTTGAGAAAAATTATTCCCTAAAAATGTATTTAAGAGTATTACCAAGGTTTCCCTAATTTTTGGTGATAAGAAATGAGGATTTCTTCAAGAATAAAAATGGATATAAGCATGTATATTTTTGAGAGAAAAATATATATTATGTTATCACCAACTTTTGTGCTAAGTATATATAGTATGTGTTATACGTGCTAGTGTATTAAGACTTAAAAATACACTAAATACTCATGAGGTGTATAAACATAAAAATACACATACAACATACAAGATACATAATTCGGGTGCAAAGTGCAAAACACGAGATACTTATATTAATTTTAGAGAAAATAATATAAGTAAGATACGTAGTTAAAAATGTAGAATATTTTTAACACAAGAATATACACAAAAGAGAGTGACTGTACTTGTGCGACGCAAGTCTAGTGACTAACGTTAAGAAAACACGTATAGGTTACGACGTTAATTAAGCAAATCCGGTGAAGTTTACGACGCACAGGAACGCAAAGTTGTGAGTTCATGCTCCCCCTTTTCTCTTAACTGTTTTCAGTTTTATAACTTCGGGGGTGAAATACATGTTACAAATACTTCAATATTTACAAAATGGTATGATATGTACTAAAACGAGAAGTACTCTTGGCGACAACTAGTGCCAAGAATTGATACGAGAAATCATGTCACGAATAGGGTAACATAAGCACCATTAATCGTGTACATACTTAGACCGCAGAACAAAAGGTTAGATCTAATGGGTTTCAGGGCAGCCCCACTCTTGGTGACAACTAGAACCAAGTAGTGTTTTTGTGTCTCAGTCGTGAATCGACTATAGATAAATGCCTATGGTTTGGTGACTTCCTATGTCGTGTCACATGTTAATGGCTTTGCAACCCATTAACACTTGATACATATGGAAACACTTGATTTATACTTGAATACGTGATTTAACAAATATATACCATGATTTTTATACAAGGTATACAAGCGTTAAATACAAAAACTGCATGAATTCACACCAACTTTATGTTGACGTCTTTCCAAAACTCCCATGTATTTCAGGTAACTAGGAAGGATGTGTGCGCGGTCTCGCTTATGCTTGTGGATGTCGCTATTGTTTATCTTTAAATAAAGTTGTAAACTTTTTAAGACAATGTTTTGTGCGACTTAGCGATGTAAACGCTAAACTTATGTTTTCAAATTATGGTATTTGATGTATTTACGAGTATATAGCATGTTTACCTTTCGTATGCAATGAGAACCTTTCATGATCACACCTCGTGCTTCCGCTGCAGAAAGGGGTGTGACAGGTGCGACTGGACTTGGGCTTTGAGGCCCAACAGTAATGCAATTCAAGTTGTTTGTGTGAGGCCCAAGCCTTGTGCGATCGGCACCTTCTTGTGCGATCCACAGGTCTTGTGCGATCATGCATATCTTAGTTGTACATTGTGCTTGATGTAACAGTACTCGGCTTGTGCGATGCACCTTGTGCTATCAGATCAGGTCTTGTGTGACCTGATCTTGTGCGACCGAGAGAACTTGTGCGACTGGTTAACTAATTCCCTTAATTCATGCAATAGTTACAATCAATTCGAATAGTTTCCTATTTTCATTCGATCAATCAAAGCTAACAGTTTCCTACCTTGAATTTACTCAATCAAAGCAACACTTAACAGTTTCCAATCATAACAACAATCGATTAAATCAAGGTTTTATCTATTGATTCATACGAACCTTAATTAAATTCAAGCATGAATAAAACATGAGGAATCATCCTAACACTTAATCCTATTAACATGATTCTTGATCTCGAACCCTAACATGCATACCAACATAACAATCCAATACATTATCCACATATACTCGTCTAACAGCCGATTAACATGCCATCGATTCTAAATCATCATCAACATCATATGATTAACAACTCCATATTGATCTAAGATGCTATACATGTGAGTCGATTTACATATACTAAAACTCAACAACTTTCATCATACTAAATCACAAGATATCACTAAATCATCATGTATTACAAATGGATCACAACATCATACAACCAATACCACAAACACTAACCGGTTGAGAGAAAGATAAGATCGATCCAAGTAAGAAAGCTTTGAGAGATGGGGATGTTTGCCGTCGGCTTTAAGAGAAGAAGAGTAGGGTTTATGTGTTATGAGATTTACAACAAATGAGGAGTATACACTCTCCTCATGGTTTATGCGACACAAGGGAGTGGGCCGAACCCATTCTTGGGCTGCCCTTTTGGGTTTCAAGTACAATAAGTGTAGCCCAAATGGGCTTGTGTGATCGGGTTGTTGTTGTGCGATCGGTTCGTTTATACACATACACTCGTTACACATAATCACATAACATAACATTTCATCAATCATCAAAATTCATATAATCACATAGGGTCCACATACGTTACATCAAAGTACAAAGATTGGTTTGAAATACGAGTTGTCACACGTACTTCGTATCCTTCTTACTTTCCAACGAAGTTCTTCCAGTTTGAGTCATGAAATCCTTTGCCCTTCTAACAACACTTGCAAACGCCCACTTGATATCCATTAACTCCATTTCATCACTGTCTATCTGATGATAATCTTCATTGGTCATATTGATGTTTCCAATTTGACCTGCTACCAATCCACAGTAGGAACTGAACATTGTGTTGAGAAGTTCCAAATGTTCCTTTGCAACTTCTACACTGACTTTTGAAATATTGGAAGTATCAACTCTGACAGTGTTGGTGTTTTGGGGTAAAGGATTGTTGGTATAATGTGCTTGTTGTTGTTGTGGTAGGGCTTGAGGTTTGGGTATAGATTGTGAAAGATAAGCACTTTGATCCCACTGCGGTTGGGCTTGATTGAACTATGGAAACGGAGATGAGCTTGTATTGGACACAAACGCCGTTTGAAGCTTCGATTGCTGAATGGAACTAGAACTAGCTGAAGGACCAAAACCAGGCAAATACATTTCTGTGTTTTGAGGAGGTGCAATTGCAATCCTTTTAGCTTTTCGAATTTCCTCTTCGTTCTTGTGCTCCAAATTCTGAATGAATTCATAGAGAGTGCCATTGGCTGTATCCATAGCGCCCGTATGCTTTAGAAGTTCAATGAATGGACTCCACTTAGGAGGTAGAGCATCAGCAAACTGTGCAATCATTTCCGGATGAGTTGCAGCAACATTATAAGAACTCATTTCACTAATCAAATGATAAAAACGAGAAGTCATATCATTTAGAGTTTCATTCTCCAATAACTGAAATGATTCAAACTCTTTCTTCAATAGATCATGGCATGTCTTTCTAGTAGCTGCATTTCCTTCTCCTCTCGCTACCAATGCATCCCATAAACCTTTCGTGTTCTTACAATAAGAGAATTGATGAAAGATGTCTTTGTGAAGTGCTTGAGTAAGAATAGCATACGCCTTCTTCTCCAGATCATATGCCTTTTTGTCGGCTTCTTGCATATTATTGAAAGTTGTCGCATTTGATCCTGCTTCTTCAAGAGCTTGACTAAATTCAGAGGTGAAACACGTCCACAATTCTGTGTTTTGCCCTTGAACGTAATTATGGAAACGACCCTTCCATGATGGATAGTTGTTCATGTGATTTAACTTTGGCGGGCGATTGTTGCTACCCGTCTCACTCTCACTAAGTAATAGATTTTGAATGCTTTGATTTTGATTCGACACCAATGACCATTGACTTGCACTTATTGACTGTTGTTGTTTAGGTATGGAATTCACTAAATATTCGGCCATTGAAGTCGGTTTTTGACTTGGTCGTGGGTCCGTACTCCAATCCCAAGGGCAAGTACAACTCATGTTTGGTGTATGAAAGTGAAGACCTGATCACACACTTAAAAACAGAGAGTTAAAACACTTTTGCAAGTCTTCTGTTAAAAATGACAAGTATCGACAAAACTCTTTTATGTTTGATGTGCGACGAAACCGATTTATGTTTGATGTGCGACGAAACTGATTATGTAATAATGCGACGAAACAGACTTGATGTATTGTAATGTCGACGAAACAGAATTTGATCTCAGGTCGACGAAACAGAAATTGATCTCAGGTCGACGAAACAGAAATTGAACTCAGGTCGACGAAACAGAAAGATGTATTATCGACGAAACAGATTGATTTAAGTATTGCGACGAAACTGGATTCTGATTTTGATCGACGAAACTCAGATTGAAACTTGGCGACGAAACTGAATGGTGTGTATGTTGAACGACGAAACTCAGAATGATAGTTGATGTCGACGAAACTGAAACTGAATGGATAAGGTTCGACGAAACAGATGTTGTGTGTGACGAAACTCTTGGTGAGATTTGGATAAGATCAGTTGGTGAGATATATTCAAAAAAAAATCTTATGCTTCTGACACATTACACAAGTTTTTCAAACTTTACCTTACCAAGACAATACTTTTCATCATAGTTTTGTACCAAAATTTCAACTTAATATATTTTAATCACAAACATTATGATTCAAATTCAATTCAGATTAAACACATATAATATCAAGAACAATTTGAAGAAACGATGAACACTTTTAAGATTCTAGGCAAAATATCACCGGACAAATTTTCGAAACCCAAATTTTGCTAAGACTTTCAATAAAAACCGACAATAACATACAAGCATTCAATAAAAAGGGTTTTCACTAAAACTTACAGCAAAAACAACACACTGTCAACTGATTTTTGAACTATTTTTCCAGAAATGAACTTTTCAAAAACGATAGTTTTCAGAAAATCAACCACAAACAATTTTAACACTTGATAAAATCCAACGATGTTTGGTTTTAAACAAGGATAAGAGCTAAGCTCTGATACCACTTGTAGGTCCCGAAATCTGAGGATCGATAACGAAAACCGAATCCTTGTTTATAACAAACACGGTCACGGGTGCGGAATCCCCGTAACGATGCTAAACCAAACACAGATAGTAACAAAACGGAATAACCAATGAAACACAATCTATTGATTAAACGGGATGAGAACCGAGGACAACTGATACACACACAGTTTTACAGTATAACTCTCAGGGTATGCTCTCATCTAGTTTCAAAGTGAAACCAGAAAGCTGTTTATATAGTAGTCTGGGCCTTAACTACGACGAAACACAAGGGGGCTCGACGAAACAACATTTGGCCAGTCATTAGGCCTGAAGAAGCCCAATCAGTCGACGAAACAAGGGTGTTTCGTCGCCCTTTGTCCTGTAGTGTGGTGAAAAACTTTGTGTTTCACCATGGTTTTGTCTTTTAGCATGGGGAAACACTTTGTGTTTCTTCATGTTTCGTCAGGGAGATTTGGCCCAAGGAAGTCAAAGCCCAAAGTCAAGGTTTGGCCCACATGAAGATGTTTTGGCCCAAGTGACTATATAAACATACAGACAAACAACTAATACCCTAAATGCAACATGCATTGTTTGTTTATACATTACAAATTAAACGGAACAACTTGTCGGACCCAAGTGGGATAGGAGGATATCCGACATGGTCTTCATTCCATTAAAGGCTCGAACCGAACGTGCCGCGTCCACACAAAAGTGTATCAACATAACCTTGTATAGATTCAAAAACTTAAAACACCGGTGACTACGTTGATGCATGTTAGTGATTTTAGTGACATCAAGCCATTTTGATTTAGTTGAATTTACGCAAGAAACATCGATACAAATTAGGAGGTTTGGAGTCTGCTTGTTGGAGACTGTTTGATTTTCAACACAATATCGCAATGGATCATTACCTATATAACGAATATTTATGGTTTAATATTTATATTTTTCTGTTACAGTTTTTAAAGAAAAATTTGTTCTTTATTTTTCTGTTACAGTTTTTAAAGAAAAACTTGTTCTTTTCTCTCTGAATAATCTGGTTACAGATTTGGAAAAGGAAATACCACCAAAATACTTTTAACCTTTTACAGTGATACAAACACAATTCACATAGATGATGCTTGGGGCTTTTCCGAACTACTAAACTTACGATACATGTAACACCCCAACCTGGAACGGGCTGGCATGTCACTATTACAGATATCAAAAACCAAAGAGTTTCAAATAAACGATAGAAACAAAAAAAAAAGTCTCGAATCCACCAGAAAACCTAAGTCTTAAATCGTTTAATTACTGAAAATAAATAAACACGGAAACTTCAAAAACTTCTTAAACTTCATTTTCGTCTCACTCATCCCTGTTTCCCCTGATTACCTGTAAAACACATAAGACAACAAAAGAAACTACGGCTGAGCCAAAAAGTTGCTCAGTAACGGAGAAATCAACAGTAAAAGTAAGGCAGACATACGGACAGAAACATGAACAGTACTGACATTAAACAAGTCTAGATTTTGGCACTGAATCAGGTACTTATATAGCTTGAATCCCCAAACTGATACTGAACAGATAACTGATACTGAACATAATTTGATGCATATAACATATCAAACATATCATAACAGAGACAAAACATACATGACAACATATAACAACACATAACAATAAAACAAGTCACGTAATATAGAAGAACCCACGAGCCTAAACAGAGGCATGCATGGCTATAGTCCATGCGCCGAGATGGTGCGTGTAGGCGTACAAACATTATTCCATCTCAACAGGAGTCAGGAGTCGGGAGTCAGAGCTAAGATCGATCTATCCGCCTCTAGGGGCCAAATGCTACACAAGCACAAGCTAGAGACGCCGTGAACTTTAGTTACGCACCGTCACGATAAGTGCCATGCCGTCGCGCACCAACGACAAGTCTAACATATAATTGCTCGGGTGACAGAGTACAAAGTCGTATCAGAAATAAACGTATCTTGACATAAGTCTAAAGGGAACATGCAACAACGAGCACAAAGTACAAGGTCTATTGCATGCTACAATATAAACTACTCATCTAACGATATATGAAACAGAAAATCTAACGAAAACATCCGTACTACAAAGTAACGGACTTGAGTAAAAAATACTATGATATCAAGAAAAGGAATCCGTACCAACGAGTAACGAAAAATAAAAGTATACTACCATGAAAAGAAAACAGAATCCGTACCAACGAGTAACGAAAAATAAAAGTATACAACGATGAAAAGAAAATAGAATCCGTACCTTTTCTGCACGGCGAAGTAAAGCAAATAAACGAGTCGTCCGCAAATAACCAACAATCTATAACCCCGTTACATCCCAAGTCAGTTTATTTAATTATTCAAGCATTAAATTTCCAACCCACTTAAACACATGCATATGATGCTGATGCATCACTTCCACACACCATGCACACAAAACACAAGCTTTCCTATACACAGTTCAAAACACACACAGAAGTTGTATCTTCCATTTTTTTCTTCATACAATTTCATATCCAAGATTCCTATAAGTAACCAAAATAATAGATACAACCTAGTTCTATGAATCAACATCGAAGATGTTTACGAGTTATAACTAGTCGCCGGAAACGAACGTAGTCTTATAGAACAAGTGTGATAAACCGGGTTCGGATCATTACCTCGAATATAAATATATAGTTGATAGGGGCAGAGCAAAGCAAATGGACTGGTGCGGGTTGATCAACAGGTGACTGAACAGAAGTAGTGATCGAAAGTAAGCTTAGTGGTACCGGTTCGTGAGTCGGAGACGCCAATCAAAAGCTTCGATCCAGGTGTGGCGGCGATCGCGGTGGTTGTGGCAGCGATCATGGTGGTCACTGGGGTGCGGGCGGTGTATCTGATGATTTCGAATCAGCGACTTGTCGGAATCAAACAACATATGAAACAGAGTTCAAAATAAAAGAAGCGAAAATCGACTGGGTACCTGTGGCCGGGATGAACCAGAGATCGAGATATGGAACGACTGAACCGGTGGCGAACGGAGGTGTGGCGACCATACAACCACAACAGAGAGGATCAGATTCGTATAAGAGGAGTTCGAATGATGGTTCAACTTTAAACGAGAATCGGCGATACAGTCCCAAAGTGCGGCAAAATCGTTTGAATGGATAAAGATAGCAACGCGAAATGTACGAATTTGATAGAGTTTCAAAACTATTAGTGTTTATTCGATTTTATCTATTCTTTTCTTGTTTTCTTTTTATTTTTAGTTTACGTTGAACCAAAACTATGCATATGTATCTATTTAATTAACAAAAACAAAAGACTTTTTTTTTTTCTTTCAACGTAGAGAGGCATGCACATGTATGTTTGTTTAATAAAAATTATTATATTTTATTTAACATGAAATCAAGACTTGTAATTAAACTTTTATTTGGATATTACTATTTTTATTTGTTATAGAAATAAAAGAAAACACAACATTATTGGGTAATAATTAATCAATAAATGTTTGATTAGAAACCATAGTCATCTAATCGATTATAAAATGTGAAACTCCTCCTAAAACCGACATAATTAAAGGATATTGTTATAAATCAGATATAAACATATTTATCTCTCCTCTAGCATAACTGTATGGCAGTTATATATGTATGTATAAATACAAATGTATGATATGTTGCCAGAGATAACTTCCATATTCAATACAATTTTCACTGGATTTCCAACACGTTATCAGCACGATTGCCTCTACACTGGGAATTACAGGCCATCTGCAACGTTTACTCTTCACCGGAGATTCATACGTACTTGCTTTGCTTTTTCATAAAATTCTCTGTTCATCACACCTTTTCCTGGTACGCATTGTCAGAGTCTCTAATATGTGTTGCACATGATTATATGATATCTGTAAACCTCTACATATACAAAAACGAAAATACACAAATTTCAAATTTTTGAACATCTGCATATACAATAAGAGGATACACAATTTATTTTTTCTCAATTGCTTATTGGTAACAATTTTCTTTATTACTATATTCGATGCTTTTACATGGCATCAATTTCTCACAGAGAAATGATTATCAAAATTTTGATTTATAGAAGCACATGTTTTTTTATTTCTTACATATACTTTGTCAAAGCACCAGAAACAGGTTTTCGATTAGGATTTTTTGGAATGCCCAACATTAGAACTTTTTATTGTGATCTTTAGAGCACACAAATAGGGGTTGAGATCTTACCATTCAGAAAAAAACCCACGAATTGATGTTATCCTCTAACAACCGGTGGTCACTGCCGCCAAGATATCCTTACTCCCGTGATTGTACTCAACCGCCAACCGGCGCAGCGGCGACCTTCAAACGATGTAGCGACGGGGAACCACACGACATTATATTTTCAATTGTGGTGTTGTTTTCTTTGATCAAGAACCGATGTGCCGACGGTGGACGGTGGTTATTGCACTTGAACCCGGCGCTAATTGGGCATGGTGTTGCCGGATTTCCTCCAATGCAGTTCTAAAGCAAACCCCATTTTCTACCGTCTTTATATGAACCGATTTTCTTTATTAATGCTATATATATCCTCGAATCTTGATCCACAACAGTTGTTATATCCAGATCACGTGATTTTTTTATATTTTGGCCCAATAGCAGCAACCAAAACTCTACCCCAATACTTTCAAGGATATGCTGCATGACAACTGTTATCCATCAAATGCATATATATTGATATTTTTGTTTATTATTTGGTTAAGTATCCGAAATATACAGTATCATATTTCGTACTTCCATAAATATGAAAGTGTCACACATATATAGTATTATAAAGTTTTTTTCTGAACGGTATATCAATTCTAATTTTTGGTGCACCGTACACTAAAGCTTTCCACAAAGTCAAGTAATTAATACTTAATTATATGACTACACAAACTTGTACATGCACCAATTGACCAATTGTTTCTTTTGTTTGCAATTATATGAAAACAACCTAGAGCCTGTAGTTCTAAAAGAGAACCTGAAGTTTTCATATAATATACATTGTATACATAGGCTCATTTTTAAAATGCTTGATTCTTTCGGTAGTAGTATTTCTGTCCTTTTTCGCGTCACCTCAGGCTTAAATTGTGTGGTGCACAATAACTAGCGAAGACATGCTTGAGAAAACACTCTCAATGTTCCATGCATCAAACATGCTCCTGTCGCAACAATCCAAGGAACATAAATCCCTTAAATATTTTGATTTGATATCGTGTCTTCTAGTCGTGGAGCAAAACAACAAGCTCCTATGTTAGATATTTTAGTGTAATGGGGATTGACTTGGTTATCAAAGCAAATAATAATATACATCAAGCAAGTTAGGAGGTGCGGGAGTGCACGCTTGTTTGAGTTATTATAATTCGAAGTGTACGGGCGGAGCCCGTATTTTATGGGGGTTCCAAGGGGGTAGCGCCCCTGGGAGCAGGGTCCAAAGGGGGCAGCCCCTGGCGGGGTCCAAGGGGCAGAGCCCCTTGCTGGGGTCGAGCTAATTTTTCAGCACCTAATTTGTGGAAAATGCCTTAGAAAATAAAATTTGTGAAAATTCGTCCTAATTTTTCAGACAAAAATTAAGGCATGTTTTTAATGCAATTTAAATTAAATTAAAATATAACTGCCAGAGGCAGTTATCTGGAAACATCCCCAAAATTCGTACACACAGTTTTGATCATTTTCCTGGTTCGAAAATTCACACATACGAACATACCCTGGTTCAATTTCTCATAAAATCAGAGTTGTATCCGATTGAATTATTCGGATGAACCACCGAAATAATTTGATCTGAGAGTGTTTACACGCCTCTCTGATCATCCGGAAAATTGAAATTCCCCAACAAAGATCAAATTATTTTCTGTGAAAATGGCAAGCGGATTGATGAAGGATATGACAAGCAAAGTTGACAAACTGGAGAAGTTCGAAGGGGTGGACTTCCGAAGATGGCAGAAGATGATGCATTTTCTTCTGACTTCGTTGAAGGTTGTGTACGTGTTTGACTACTCCAATCCCGGAGATACAGGAGGAGAGCAAATCAGGAAGAGGTTGAAGTGGGAGAACGACAACTATATATGTCTTGGCCACATTCTGAATGGTATGTCTGATCCCTTATTTGATGTTTATCAAAATGTTGAAACTGCAAAGTTACTGTGGGACACGTTGGAAGCTAAATACATGGCAGAAAATTCTTCTAGTAAGAAGTTTCTTGTCAGTAATTTCAATAATTACAGAATGGTTGATGAAAGGCCTATGATGGAACAATATCATGAATTGTTACGAATTTTGGGGCAGTTTGCCCAACATGATATGAAGATGGATGAATCCATCTCTGTTTCGAGTATCATTGACAAGTTACCTCCTTCCTGGAGAGATGTTAAACATAATCTGAAACATCAGAAATGAGAGTTAACTTTGGTTGAACTTGGAAGCCACTTCAGAATCAAAGAAGGCTTGAGAGCACAGGAAAATGTGTTGCTCAATGATGATAAGAAACGAGCTGCATCAAGTTTTGTGAACATGGTTGAAACGGGTGAATCATCCAAAGGAAACAGTAAGTTCAAAGGGAAACGCAAGTTTCAAGGAAACAACAATTCAGGTTCAAACAAAAAGCCGAATTACCCTTGCTGGAAATGTGGTAAGGTTGGTCACTTTAAGAGGGACTGTAAGATGATGAAGAATAACAATAAGTCCAGTTCGAAGAACAAGAATGAGGCTGGTTCTAGCGGGTCCAAGGACCCGGGCAAGCAAGGTCAGAATTTAGTACAATTTAATAATTCGGTTCAGAATTATGTGTCACTAATTTCTGAGGCATTTTATGTGCAGGATGATGACATTGCTTGGTGGGTTGATTCGGGTGCAACAAGTCATGTATGCAAGGATCTTCGTTGGTTTAAAGACTTTCAACCAATCGAAGACGGATCTATCATCAAGATGGGGAATGTTGCAACTGAACCAATCAAAGGAATAGGAACTGTGAATCTTGTTTTTACTTCTGGAAAATGTTTACTTTTGAACAATGTTTTGTATGTACCCGGAATTCGAAAGAATCTGTTAAGTGGCATTGTGTTGAATAACTGTGGGTACAAACAAGTATTGGAAAGTGACAAGTATATCTTGTCAAGACATGGTACCTTTGTTGGTTTCGGTTATCTATGTAATGGTATGTTTATGTTGAATGTTGATGTCTCGTTTATGAATGAATCTGTTTTCGTTGCTTCAACTAGTAATGCAAATTGCATAGCTTCAACTAGTAGTAGAAACAACTTGACTGAATCGGAATTATGGCATGCTAGACTAGGACATGTACATTATAAAAGAGTTAAAGAAATGTCTAAAATGAGCTTAATTCTGCCTATCAACATAAACAATGATAAATGCCATGTTTGCAAGTTGAATAAGATAACCAAAGAGCCTTTCGTGTAACATGTTCATAGGGAAACTAAAGTGTTAGATTTGATACATAGTGATCTATGTGATTTTCATGCTACACCATCTCTAGGTAATAAAAAATATGTAGTAACATTTATAGATGATGCTACTAGATTTTGTTACGTTTATTTGTTGCATGCTAAGGATGAAGCTCTTGAAAAGTTTAAGATTTATAAAAAGAAGTAGAGCTTCATCGGAGTGGGTTAATCAAAACCCTACATACGGACAAAGGTGATGAGTATTTTGATCCAGTGTATTTCCAATCTACTGGAATAATACACCATACCACAGCTCCTTACACACCTGAACAAAATGGTGTGGCGGGAAGGAAAAATAGGACTTTAAAGGAAATGGTCAATACCATGTTGTCCTATTTGGGCCTAAGTGAGGGCTTTTGGGGTGAGGCTATGTTGACAACCTTCTATTTGCTAAACAGGGTTCCAAATAAAAGGAACAAGACCACCCCTTTTGAGCTTTGGTATAAAAAACCACCTGAGCTGCATAAGCTGAGAGTTTGGGGTTGTAGAGCCGTGGTGAGGCTCACTGATCCTAAGATAAGGAACATAGGGGAAAGAGGTATAGACTGCATTTTCATTGGGTATACGGAGCATTCATTTGCTCACAGGTTCTATGTTATAGAACCAGATGACTACGTGTCAGTGCATATGGTGATTGAGGCAAGAACTGCAGAGTATGATGAGAATAGATTCTCTTCAATGCCTAGGCCTAGAGACATGGTTCCAAGCTCTAGTAACTCTCACGTGGCTGATCAAGTGATTGATACTCCTCCGGAACCTAGGAGGAGTGGTAGAGCAAGAAAAGCTAAATCATTTGGTGATGATTTTCAGCTATATTTGGTTGAAGGATCTAGAGATGAAATTAAAATTCAATATCAATATTGCTTCAATATTGAGAAAGATCCTAAAACCTATGGTGAAGCCATGGCATCTCTAGATGAAGCTTTCTGGAAAGAAGCTATAAATGATGAGATGGACTCTATTATGCAGAATAACATTTGGAAACTGTCTGATCTACCCCCTGGGTGTAAACCACTTGGTTGTAAATGGATCTTCAAGAAGAAGATGAAAGTAGATGGTTCAATTGAAAAGTTTAAAGCCCGATTGGTTATCCAAGGCTTTAGACAAAAGGAAGGAATTGACTACTTTGATACATATGCTCATGTAGCAAGAATATCCACTATTAGATTGTTGGTTGCCTTGGCTGCAATACACAATCTTGTAATTCACCAAATGGATGTGAAAACCGTTTTCCTGAATGGTGATTTGGATGAGGAGATATATATGAAACAACCAGAGGGTTTTGTTATGCCTGGCAATGAGCATAAGGTGTGTAAGCTAGTTAAGTCATTATATGGCTTAAAGCAAGAACCAAAACAGTGGCATCAAAAGTTTGATGAAGTGGTTTTGTCTAATGGTTTTATATTAAACCAAGCAGACAAGTGTGTATATAGCAAATTTGATGATTCTAGGAAAGGAGTCATAATTTGTTTATATGTAGATGACATGTTGATCTTCGATACTGACCAGGATGAAGTTGATAAAACAAAAAAAAATTGTCATCTTGTTTTGATATGAAAGACTTGGGGGGAGGCGGAAGTGATCCTTGGTATAAGGATCAAACGGGAGAACAATGGCATATCTATCTCTCAATCTCATTATATTGAGAAGATATTGAAAAAGTTTAATTTTCATGATAGTTCTCCGGTTAGCACTCCAATGGATCCTGCTTTTAAGCTCTCACCTAATGAAGGTGGAGCTGTAAGCCAACTTGAATATTCAAGGGCCATTGGATCTCTCATGTACGCCATGATTAGCACCAGACCGGATATAACTTATGTTGTTGGAAAGCTTAGTAGGTATACTAGCAATCCAGGTGCAAGTCATTGGCAAGCAATGAATCGAGTATTTAGGTACTTGAAAGGAACCATGAAATATGGTTTGACGTATGCTGGATTTCCTTCGGTTTTAGAAGGTTATTCGGATGCAAGCTGGATTAAAAACAAGGAAGATCATTCTTCCACGAGTGGATGGACTTTTCTGCTTGGAGGAGGTGCCATATCTTGGGCATCTAAGAAACAGACTTGTATTACTGATTCAACAATGGAGTCTGAGTTTGTAGCATTTGCGGCAGCTGGCAAAGAAGTTGAGTGGCTAAGAAACTTGATTTATGAGATTCCATTGTGGCCTAAACCTATATCACCAATATTTATTAGATGTGATAGTGCTGCTACCTTGGCTAAGGCATATAGCCAAGTGTATAATGGGAAGTCTAGACACTTAGGTGTTAGAGACAGCATGATTCGTGAGCTCATCACGCATGGGGTGATATCGGTGGAGTTTGTGAGAACTCAACAGAATTTAGCCGACCACTTAACCAAAGAGTTATGTAGAGATCTTGTGCACAAGGCAGCTGTAGGGATGGGATTAAAGTCCACCTGAGATTTCTCGTGTTAAGATACCCAATACCCACCTAATATGACGTTAGGTGCTGAATTCAATGTGGAAAGCTTAACATCTAGAAATTGGAACACATTAGTAGCATCACCCCAAGGTATGTGTTCAGACCTGCAAGTTAAAGGAGGTTGAAGGTTTTCTTCTTAATAGTTCTTTGAAAAATTGCATATGCAGGTGCAAGAATAAAGAGCTACCTATATGAGCATGAAGTTTAGCCGCTTCAAGGAGCTAGGACTTGGCTTTGATATGTTCATCGAAGGATGGGACACAGGCTAGTAAAAATAGTGTCAAGAAAGAACATTAGAGTATGTAAACTTGTGTGTATATTATCTTCATGTATTCACTAAATAGAAAGGGTTCAATCCTTAGCGACACCCCTATATTCGAATATTTGGAATGTGTAATATACTAATGTGAAATTCAATCGTCGCGATATTTCATTTATGCATAAGTTTGATTGTTGTGAATTTGTTTAAGTTAATCAAGGATTACGCTAAAATGGGGGAGGAATGTTAGATATTTTAGTGTAATCGGGATTGACTTGGTGATCAAAGCGAATAATAATATACATCAAGCAAGTTAGGAGGTGCGGGAGTGCACGCTTGTTTGAGTTATTATAATTCAAAGTGTACGGGCGGAGCCCGTACTCTACGGGGGTTCCAAGGGGGCAGCGCCCCTGGGAGCAGGGTCCAAGGGGCGGCAGCCCCTGGCGGGGTCCAAGGGGCGGAGCCCCTGGCTGGGGTCGACAAAATTTGTGAAAATTCATCCTAATTTTTCAGACAAAAATTAAGGTATGTTTTTAATGCAATTTAAATTAAATTAAAATATAACTGCCAGAGGAAGTTATCTGGAAACATCCCCAAAATTAGTACACACAGTTTTGATCATTTTCCTGGTTCAAAAATTCACACATACGAACATTCCCTGGTTCAATTTCTCATAAAATCAGAGTTGTATCCGATTGAATTATTCGGGTGAACCACCGAAATAATTTGATCTGAGAGTGTTTACACGCCTCTCTGATCATCCGGCAAATTGAAATTCCCCAACATCCTACCACAGAACCATCAATCGCGATCCACTGGTGCAAGCCCATTCCCTGAAGCGAATGTGGCAGATTATCAAAGCGGGTATGGAAGAGTTAGAAGTCGCGGCCCCAGTAGTGGTCGTGGACAGGGATATACATGGCATCGCAAATCTCACAACTCTAACAATGGTTTTACTTTTAGACTGCGCTTTTTACTTGATATATTTACACTTTTCTAATGTTTATTTAACCATTTCTAATGGTTTAATTTCATACTTTGCACTAATTTTATTTGTCTTTAATTCATGAAGAAACATATATACTAGCTCCGGCAGAGCTATTACTGGCGATGAATGTCTGGTAGATAGTGGCAGTACTAACACCATTCTTGAACATATGAAATTTTTCTCTGAGTTGTCTCCGGTAGAGACACCGATTGGTACTATATCTGGTGTCAGTAACCTTATCGAAGGCTCCGGTAGAGCACACATTACATTATCTTTGGGTACCCAACTGATTATTGATAATGTATTATATTCTAGTAAATCCAGAAGAAATTTACTTAGTTTTAAAGATATTCGAAAAAAAATGGTTACCACCTAAAAACAATATCTGAGAATAATATTGAATATCTTCAAATTACTTCAAACAAAAATGGCCATGAAACCATGGTAGAACAACTACAAGCTTTATCCTCTGGATTATATTGTACCAATATCAATCCTATCGAATCATACATGGTGAATAACCAGAAGTTATTAGATAAAGATACATTCAATATATGGCATGACCGACTAGGTCACCCTGGTAGCATAATGATAAGGCGTATAATCAAAATTGCAACCGGGCACCCTCTCGATAACTTAAAAGTTTTGCTACCACAAGACTTATCATGTGCAGCATGCTCTCTGGGCAAACTTATTACTCGGCCCTCACAAACTAAATTGATACATGAAACCCTATCATTTTTAGAAAGAATCCAAGGGGATATTTGTGGGCCTATTCATCCTCCGTGTGGACCATTCTGCTATTTCTTGGTCTTAATTGATGCATCCTCAAGGTGGTCACATATGAGTCTTTTAGCTACTCGCAATGTAGCATTTGCCCGACTTTTGGTTTAAATCATACAATTGAGAGCTAATTTCCCGGACAATCAAATTAAAAATATCCGGATGGACAATGCAAGAGAGTTCACATCCCAAGCTTTTAATGACTATTGTATGTCGATTGGGATTAATGTTGAACATTCAGTACCTCATGTTCACACACAAAACAGTTTAGCTGAATCTTTGATTAAACGATTACAAATAATCACAAGACCTCTCCTGATGAGATGCAAATTTCCATCTTCTGCATGGGGGCATGCTATTCTACACGCTGCTGCACTAATTCGATTAAGACCAACTGCCGATCATGAATACTCCCCATTACAATTGGTCTCCGGAAGAGAACCAAATCTGTCCCACCTCAAAATTTTTGGTTGTCGCGGTATACGTACCAATACCACCACCACAACGTACTACAATGGGACCCCAAAGAAGACTGGGTATCTATATTGATTTTAACTCCCTGTCCATTATTAAATACTTAGAACCAATGTTCCTAGTCTTAGGGGGAGATAAGAACAAAGAAAGACTGGTAACACAAGAAATAACGTGGAATGCATCATCATTATCCAATCTCGACCCCCGAAGTGGTCAATGTGAATATGAAGTCCAAAAGATTATACATTTGTAAAGAATAGCAAATGAATTACCAGATGCATTCACGGACACGAATAGAGTGACAAAGTCACATGTACCAACATCAAATGCACCTGCTCGAATTGAAGTAATCCCGGAAGCGATTACTATACAACGAAAATGTGGGAGACCAATTGGTTCCAAAGACAAGAACCCACAGAAACGAAAAGAGCAAAGTAACGCAGTTAGTGAAAACTCACAAAAGGTTGGAAATGAAACCCCAGTAGAGGTAAATGTCCCAGAAGAGACAACTATGACTCCAGAGGAAAATGAAGTTTCAGAAGAAACACCGGTACCGAACGAAAATGAGATATCGATTAATTATGTACTAGATAGTACAATGTGGAACCGGATGTATTCGCATATGCTATAGAAACGAATGTAATCAATGAAAATGATTACGTACCTAAAACTTTAGAAGAGTGCATGCACAGAAATGATTGGCCAAAATGGCTAGAAGCCATAAACACCGAATTAAATTCGCTCGAAAAGCGACATTTTTCGGACCTGTAGTCCGAACACCCATATACGTCAAACCAGTAGGTTATAAATGGGTGTTTTCAATAAAGAGAAATGAAAAGAATGAGATTGTACGATATAAGGCTCGACTTGTAGCACAAGGGTTTTCCCAAATCCCAGGAGTTGATTATGAGGAAACGTATTCCCCTGTAGTGGATGCGATAACCCTTAGGTTCCTAATCGGCCTCACAATCTCCGAAGGAATTCATACGAGACTAATGAATGTCATGACCGCATACTTATACGGGACACTGGAAAATGACATCTACATGAAAATCCCTAAAGGATTAAAATTGCCTAAATCATTAAAATCAACACCTCGATATATGTGTTCTATAAAGCTCCAGAGATCCTTATATGGTCTCAAACAATACGGTCGTATGTGGTACAATCGACTTAGTGAATATCTCGAAAAAGAAGGATACAAGTCTGATGTAATCAGTCCATGTGTCTTTATAAAAAGATCACTCTCAAATTTCACTATAATAGCAGTCTCTGTTGATGATATCAACATCATCGGATCTCCTGATGAGACAGAGAAAGCTACTCAGTTATTAAAGAAGGAATTTGAAATGAAAGATCTTGGTATGACAATATTATGCATCGGACTACAATTTGAGTGTCTGTGCAATGGCATATTTGCCAATCAGTCAAACTACATCTAGAAGATGTTAGTATGTTTCAATATGGATAAAACACATCCGTTTAGCGTACCTATGGTTGTCCGAACGCTAGATCCACACAAAGATCCTTATCGCCCTCAAGAAGAAGGCGAAGAAGTACTTGGTCCAGAAGTACCGTACTTAAGCACGATTGGTGCCCTTATGTATCTCGCAAATAACACAAAACCTGACATTGCATTTGCAGTTCATGTACTAGCGAGATACAGTTCAAATCCAACACGTAGACACTGAAATGGAGTAAAACATATATTCCGGTATATTTGCGGGACACAAGACTTAGGTCTTTTCAATGAGAAAGATCAAAATTCCAAGCTTGTTGGGTATGCTGATGCCGGATATCTATCAGATCCTCACAAAGAAAAATCTCAGACATGTTATGTATTCACATACGGTGGTACAACAATTTCTTGGAAATCGACTAAGCAAACACTTACAGCAACATCATCAAATCAAGCCGAATTGATAGCATTGTATGATGCTCGTCGAGAATGCGTGTGGTTGAGATCAATGATCAATCATATACAAGAAGCATGTGGATTAGAACAAATCAAGAAGGACCCAATGATTATCTATGAAGACAATGCTGCTTGCATAGCTCAGATAAGGGAAGGCTACATCAAAGGTGACTGAACAAAGCACATCTCACCAAAGGTCTTCTCAACGTATGACCTACAGAAAGAAGGAGAAATTAATGTTCGTCAGATCAAGTCAAGTGAAAATCTAGCTGACCTTTTCACAAAATCACTACCTAGAAGTAGTTTTGAGTATTTATCGCAAAGGATCGCGCTCCGAAGATTGAAAGACGTTAGTTAAATTGAGGGGGAGCATTATACACGCTGTACTCTTTTCCTTAACTAAGTTTTGTCCCATTGGGTTTTCTTAGTAAGGTTTTTAACGAGGCAGCATAATTGATCCAGTAGTATCAGTTTATCTCATAGGTCCTGAAATATCGATTTAACATCATCCTGAAGCATGTTGTTAATAGTGTATAATGAACAAGGATGTATATCTGAGGGGGAGTGTTATAAATCAGATATAAACATATTTATCTCTCCTCTAGCATAACTGTATGGCATTTATATATGTATGTATAAATACATTTGTATGATATGTTGCCAGAGATAACTTCCATATTCAATACAATTTTCACTGGATTTCCAACAGATATTTATTAATTTAGGGTTTTCAAACTTTCGGGTGTTACAATACACGTGGTTAAAAAATCTTTGTCAAACACAAATCTAAGCCATATCATGTTTCTTTTACTTAATGTGTGCTTAATTTACTTTGTAATGCAACTTTTTATTGTAAGATTAAATATATTATGTCTTAATATTTAATCTAGTAGCCATTATAATCATTTACATTATATAGATCAAAATATATAACAACCTATTAAATAATTAGTTGGTAATTGTTGATGGATCATATTACCCTTATTAACTAATTAGGTTTCCTCTTGGGTGCTTATATAAGGAGACTTATGCAGAGGTTAAAAGGTTACACACTTAGACACATAACCTAATTTCTAATAACATCATAATCGACCTCTTCTCCATAACCGAACTCCCTTATTCGGTTTCATCATCACCATCATCAGTCAGCACCCTAAGGAGGAACCAGATCACACTGACAAATATGTCGAACTCCATGGCATCATCTCTCACTGGATTCTTCTCTGCATTGTCTGCGGTGACAGGTATGTTTTCATGTTTTCCATCATGTTTAAACAGAACTGATCCAACATGTGGTATCAGAGCATATATTGATTAGTCAGTTCTGTTTTTGTATCCATTAGTTCTGGGATTGAAATCTGGAAAACGGAATTTTTTTTTATATAACTTAATAAACTTACAGCCGGTTTCGAGTCATAAAGGATCACTCGAGATCGCTGTTTCGAGGAAAAGAACTGTTTTAAATATCTCGAAATCAAAAACGGGTAATACTATGTCCGAAATCTGTTTAGAGAACCTTAATTTTCAGGTTTCGGGTTCCAGAATTATGTTTTATTTTTTTAGGGTTCATCATATGTTCTTAGAAAATTCGAAAAATTCCTTTTTGTTTTGGAATATAATTCGGATTATTGAGTGTTTTTCCTGTTTTGATCTGATTTTGTCCTCAAAAGATTTTCGAAAACTGTAATTAGGTAAACATATTATAATTTTTAGAAATATTAGATAAAATTAGATCAGCACTAAAATAGGAAACTATATCTCAAAATCCCTAAGAATTCGAATTTTCAGTTATGCTTTCACATTAACAGCTGTTAACAGGAGTCTCGAGATCACTTTTAACGACCCGAGACCAAGATCTCGACTCGAGACCACAAGATCTCGACTTAAAATCATAAGTGTTCTTAAATCTTTACAACTCGAGACAACGATTTCGACTCGAGACCACTGAGGTTTCGACTAAGGGCTTCAATCTTCACAACTCGAGACTATGGTTGCGACTCGAGACCTCATTATGGAGTCGAGATCTCATAAAACACAGTAGTCGAGACCATGATTACGACTCGAGACACTAAGGTTGCGACTCGAGACCTTAATGAGTCGAGACCTCATAATGTTACAAGATGAGTCGAGACTGGACTCGAGATCTCACTCGAGACCTCATAACTAAGTCGAGATCTCACTTGAAACCTCATTATTTTAGGCTGTTTAATGTGAACTAAAATTTAGCTTGGGGCTAACAGGTGGTTTGCTATTAAATAATTGGTTTTTGTAAATACTTAGTTAATTAATCATAATCAGATAATGTTTTACAAAACCAAAATAGCTTAACTTGAATGAGCTTCTGATGTATCATTTCTAGCAAAAGCTGATTTGATACATCTACTTATCGTTCAAGTATTACGAAAGCTATGTTAAGTGTGCATAACAAACGTGAAAGTCTTAATATCTGGCCAAAGCTGATTTAATTCTTTCATGTATAACATACTTGACAAGTGCATAACTAAAGTGATTGTTCCATTTCTGGGCAAAGTTGATTTGTCACAAACACTTTGCACACATGCTTAAATGATTACACTTCTGGCCAAAGCTGATTTGTCTTCGTTTAAGTAGAATTTTACTAAGTCTATTATTTTGATGTTAGTAATAGACAATATCACAGCTTCATAATTAAAATGGTCATTATATATGCCTGCCTTAGTATAATGTGCCCTTAGATCACATTAGGACTTCTTCCCTAGTATCATAACTTGCTCATCTTATTTCCACTATCAGCACCCAATTGCGGGATTCCACCTTTGACTGGTGATAGCTTTGCTGCATGGAAGGATGCTCTCATGCTTACACTTGGATTGCTGGACTTTGACAATGCTCTAAGAGAGAATAAGCCAGCAGACCTTACTCCTCAAAGTACTGCTGCTGAGCAGTTGACTCATGAAAAATGGACTAGGTGTAACCGCGTGTCACTCATGTTCATGAAGCAGTCCATAAGCAATGCAATCAGAGGAGCCATTCCTGATTCTGAAGATGCTAAAACCTACTTGGTTTCTGTGGAGGCGCAGTTCAAGGGGACGTCTAAAGCACACGCTAGTACCCTTATTCTCAAGCTGGTGACAACAAAGTATGATGGGAGGAGCGGCATCCGCGAGCACATCATGATGATGAATGACATGGCCAATAAGCTGAAGGGGCTGGAAATGGAAATCAGTGATGGTTTTCTTGTTCATTTCATCATTTCTTCGCTTCCTTCATCCTTTGAAGCATTCAAGATCAATTACAACACTCAGAAGGACAAATGGACGATGAGTGAGCTGGTCGCTATGTGCGTACAGGAGGAAGAGCGTATGAGGATAGATCGCACTACTGATGTTGCTAACTTCACCACCTCCAACTCTAAGAAAAGGAAGAACAATCATCAGAGGAAAGATGCTTCAAAATTCCAAAGGCCCAATCCCAATACAAGTGCACCGTCCAGCTCTAAGAACTCCTTAGGCAAAATCCACTGCAAGTTCTGTAAAAAGGCAGGACATATGCAGAAGGAATGCCCTGACTTTAAGGAGTGGCTGGCTAAGAAAGGTAACGATTATTTTATGATACTTGAGTCCTATTATTTAAATGTTCCTGCTAATTCTTGGTGGTTTGATTTTGGTTCTATGGTTCATGTTACCAATTCAACTCAGGTATTCCTTATAATCCGGAAGCTGGAAAGAAACCAAAGAACGCTTAAGGTTGGGGATGATCGAGAATTAGAAGTGAAGGCCATTGGAACATTACAATTTATGAAAACTAGTTTATGTATTAAATTTTATGATACCTTATATGCTCCTGAGGTAACTCAGAACCTTGTATCAGGACCAAAGTTAGACATGGACGGTTTTATTGTTTCCCATGGTCATCGCAAACTCTCTATCCTCTATGATGTTGTTCTTTATGGTACTAGTATTCTGGATGGTGGTCTCTATAAATTAGAACTAGATGATATATTTTCCAAATCTTTGTTGTCATATAACATTAATGAATCACTCACAAAGATGAAAGAGAAACGAGACTTAGAGACTTCATCCATGTTGTGGAATCAGCGTTTAGGCCACATCTCAAGAGAACGATTAAATCGTCTTGTAAAGGATGAAGTCTTACCTCCTCTCGATTTCTCTGATTTTGGAACATGTGTCAAATGACTTAAAGGTAAAATGACATTAGCGAATAAGAAAGGTGCCACTAGAAGCTCTAATTTATTAGAACTCGCTCACACTGACATTAGTGGTCCTTACCAAATCGCTATCATAACAGGACATACTTCATTTATCACTTTTATTGATGATTATACTCGTTACATGTACTTGTATCTAATTAAGGAAAAGTTGGAATCTCTTACAACTTTTAAAGATTATAAGGCTGAAGTTGAAAAGCAATTAGATCATTAGATTAAAGTTGTGAGATCAGATAGAGGCGGTGAATATTATGGAAGACATACTGATGTGGGTCAAGCTCCTGGTCCATTTTATGAGTTTTGTAAGGGCCAGGGGATTGTGAACCAATACACCATGCCTGGTACACCTCAGCAGAACGGTGTCGCTGAACGAAGAAACCGTACCCTTATGAACATGGTGCGCAGTATGTTAGCCAACACTAATTTACCATTATTCCTCTGGACTGAAGCGTTAAAAGCAGCTGTTCATATACTCAATAGAGTTCCTTCTAAGTCTGTCCCTAAAACTCCTTATGAACTTTGGACATGAAGGAAACCGAGTCTTAAATATATGAAAGTATGGGGCTGCATTGCTGAAGCAAAACTTTATAATCCTTTCCTAAGGAAAGTTGACCCTACAACAGTTACCTGTTTCTTTATCGGGTATCCTGATAATTCAAAGGGTTATCATTTCTATTGTCCTTCTCATGTCACCCGTATTGTTGAAACCAAGCGTTCTGCGTTCCTGGAGGATTTCAAGGTCAGTGGGAGCAGTACCAACCCTTACGAAGAATTGCAAGAAGTACAAGACGCGGGGGAGAGACTCGTCGCTTACCATTACTCTGATTACTCCTCTTGTAACCAATGCAACTACTGCAACTGAAGTTACTGCACCAACTCCAAATTTACCTCTACAATCAGAACCAATTATACCTCATGACGAAGGCAAATCAAACGCTCAAAATCAAGACAACGCTGAACCCGATAATCAACACAGGAGGTCATCTAGGCAAAGAAGGCCTACTAATTAGGTTGATTATGTTACCTACCTGACTGAAATGGATCCCGGAAAGCTCAATAATCCTATCTCTTACAATGAAGCCATTAGCAGTGACCAGTCTTCTGAATGGAATAAAGCAATGATTGATGAGCTTGAATCCATAAAGAAAAATGACGTTTGGGGTTTGGTAGAATTACCCAACGGTGTCAAGCCCGTAGAATGTAAATGGCTGTTCAAAACAAAACTGGATCTGAATGGGAACGTTGAACGCTACAAAGCGAGATTGGTTGCAAATGGCTACACTCAGAAAGAGGGAATTGATTATCAAGAGACGTTTTCACCTGTCTCACGTAAAGATTCATTAAGGATCGTCATGGCCCTAGTAGCTCATTTTGATTTAGAGTTGCATCAGATGGACGTTAAAACAGCTTTCCTTAACGGAGACTTAGACGAAGATGTTTACATGAAACAAACTGAAGGCTTTAAACCTGAAGGTCAGGAGCATCTAGTCTGTAAGTTGAAGAAATCCATTTATGGGTTAAAATAAGCATCACGTCAGTGGTACCTCAAGTTTGATGAAGTCATGAAGAAACAAGGTTTTATGAAGAATCAAGTTGGATTAATGCACCTACCTCAAGATGAGTGGGAGCAACTTTACTATACTTGTCCTTTACATGGATGATATTCTATTGGCAAGTAATAGTTTAGACATGTTGCATGAGTCGAAGCAGTTACTCTCGCATAACTTCGACATGAAGGATCTCGGAGATGCTTCTTACGTCATTGCATCGAAATTCACCGAGATAGACACAAAGGGATCTTAGGATTGTCTCAAAAGGCTTACATAGATCGTGTCCTTACACATTATAACATGTAATTGTGCAAACCCTCCGTCGCTCCAGTAGTTAAGGGAGATGTTTTCGGTTCATTCCAGTGTCCGACAACAGAGGTTGAGAAGGAGCAAATGAGCCAGATACCTTACGCGTCAGTAGTCGGGAGCCTGATGTATGCTCAAGTCTGTACTCGCCCAGATATCACTTATATTGCTGGAATGCTAGGCCGTTATCAGACTAATCCTAGCCTAGATCACTGGAAAGCAGCTAAGAAGGTACTTCGATATCTGCAAGGGACGAAAGACTATAAACTGACTTATAGAAGAAGTGATCATTTAGAAGCGGTAGGCTATTCTGATTCTGACTTTGCCAAATGCAAAGATGACAAGAAATCCACTTCGGGCTGTATATTTATGTTAGCAGGCGGACCTATCTCATGGAAAAGTCATAAACATCAGTTGACCACAACTTCCACAATGATGGCAGAGTACATTGTTGTTTATAACGCAACCTGTCATGGAATGTTGCTTAGAAATCTGATCACTGGACTCAAAATCGTTAATTCCATTTCTAGACCATTGAAGCTTTACTGTGATAACTCAGCTGCCGTTAGTTTCTCCAACAGTAACAGTTCGACTGGAGCTGGTTTATATCTCAATACAAAATATATGTTCGTACGTGAACGAGTTGATGAAAATAATCTTTGTATCGAGTATATTAGTATTAAAGATATGCTTGCGGATCCGATGATTAAAGGTCTCCCTCCTAAGATTTACGAAGAACATGTTCGGAATATGGGATTTAGTAAAGACCTTATTTGAGCATATCGTACTAGCTTATGTTTTATGATTAATGAAATTTCCTCAGTTTGATTTTTTATGTCTCTTAGAATATGTTCAACCGGTATAATGGCATATAGACAAATAAAGTTACAAATCAAACAAAGGGCTTATGCGTATTTTGACCATAATGGTTAGGTTTAAATTAAGGCTATAGTATAACTAATGGGGGTCCTGAGTCGCATAATGATTCAAAGGCTGTATTTCTCTACTATAGTACTTGTTTAAGGCTAAAATGAGTGTTAACTCCTAATCAGTCTTATCTAATACTCATAGTAAATGATTACTCGGCTAAGTGGGAGAATGTAAGATTAAATATATTATGTCTTAATATTTAATCTAGTAGCCATTATAATCATTTACATTATATAGATCAAAATATATAACAACCTATTAAATAATTAGTTGGTAATTGTTGATGGACCATATTACCATTATTAACTAATTAGGTTTCCTCTTGAGTATTAACCTAATTTCTAATAACATCATAATCGACCTCTTCTCCATAGCCGAACTCCCTTATTCGGTTTCATCATCACCATCACCAGTCAGCACCCTAACGATGATCCAGATCATACTGACAAATATGTCGAACTCCATGGCATCATCTCTCACTGGATTCTCCTCTGCACTGTCTGCGGTGACAGGTATGTTTTCATGTTTTCCATCATGTTTAAACAGAACTGATCCAACATTTATAACCAACAAACAATATGCCGCTAATGGACACTAACTAGATCACGAAACCAAACCTTTCACCCATTATAATTGACAATTAGCTACCCTTTTATTTAACGTTCTGACAAATATACTTGAGACGGTAACTTACAGTGATGGGTTTGAGTGTTTGAAAACGTGTCAGTGTTAAGAGTGTAAAAAGCGCCGCACTTTAAAGTAAAACATAAACGCCATGTATCCAACGAAAAGAAAAACTATCAAATATTATAACCTGATCATGAGTTAACTCGCTAGATCACGGTGACAAATACATTTGACTCGAGACAAAATCTATTCCTAACAACTTTGACGCCAAGACCATATATATTTTTTTGTAGTGGTGTAACCATATATATCTTATAAGGCTTAATATTTGTTGAAATATACGTGTGTTCAAATTTAATCGTCAAACATATAATTCATTAAATGTTATCTTATTGCTTGTGGTTTAATTTAATCGTCCAACCATTCGTTCAATAACATAATGTGGTTTGTGTACACACCCATAATCTCTCTCTCTCTCTATATATATATATATATATATATATAGGGTCAGGATTTAGAGAAAACGGTGGAAAGTGTCAGAACGCTTATGGATTATCCGATCAAAACAATCTATGGACTAGATTGGCGCGGTGGTGTTTTCGTAAATAACACGAATTCTATTAAGTGGACACGCTTCACTAAGGGTAAAAAGGTCTTTTACACTTCTCTACCAAAACACCAAACTAATGAATAAAACTACATTACGGGCCAAAACACATCCCTATATAAACAAAACATCTCAGACATAAAAACACCCCCCCCCCCCCGAACCTGAAACGCCATATTTTCTACTATATATAATTCATCTTACAAACGCCAAAAACCCCAAAACTTCAAACACCCCTACTCAAAAACGCCAAATTTTACTATATACCAATCATCTTAGAAAACGCCAAAACACTCAAACATCAAAGATTCCAAAAAAAATCGACGTTTCCTTCGGATACACTATTTCCTCAGTAAAACGCCAAAAATGGCGAACATCGTTTCTTGTGACTCAATAACATTTTGCTGCATGAGATGGACAAATCATAAACAAAAAGATGTTGGTGTCAGAGTTATGTCATTTTTTGTGTTTTGTTATTGATGAATATTATAATGGCATGAAAAGACGAATGACACTGATGAGTGATTTGAAGATACATATTTAAACAAAAAAACTCACGTCATTTTGTCTTTCCAAACGGCCACAAAAACATAAGCATGACAAAGTCAAACCGCCAGTGAACATATTTCGAAGAAGAAAGAGACTGATGACAATGAAGATTTCGAAGATGAATTGTTTCTATTTTTATTTTATTAATTTTCTTTTTTTTTTTTGTTGTTTGTTATGTATTTTTCAGGTAAGAAAAATAAAATACATTATATTAATAAACATCAAAGAGTCATAATGATTGTGAAACGCCATAATGCAGTAAAACGCCAAAAACTCCCAAACAATAATCAAAGCCATACTTAGTTAAAACGCCAAAATATTTATTGTGCTCCTGATCTAAAAAAACAATAAAAACACCGCGTATTTGTTAAACGCCAAAAAGTGGAGAGCTGATGTGAGACGCAATTAAAAAAAGAATATAAAAGGACAAAAAAGCCCCTCCACCCTTCAATATGTCCTGTGACACGTGTTGGGCCAGGATGCGTTCTCACACTTTTGGGCGTTTTCTCCTGATCCCGTTGTTGATGCACCTATTGTGGATATGACTCGTTGCGGTTCGCCCGTGTTTCAAAGTAAAGGCAAGGATCAAGATATCCTCCATCTTGACCCAGTATAAGAAATGTTAACAAGTTATTCTACAAGTTGTTCTGCATAATGCCACACCCCAACGAAGACTAAGGAGTCTTCGTGGGAGTCCCTATCCTCGAACAATAGAGGGTTCGTCCAGTATGTTGTCCAACGAAGAATCTTCATTGTTCGTCGATATGATGCCTCACGAAGATTGATTAGTCATCCTGGCCATGAAGACTCTCCAACAAAAACAATATGCCTTGGCCGAAGACTCTTTGTGATGAACACTCACTCCATGGACGAACCATCATGCCTCATGAAGACTAATCAATTGGGACGAAGACTTCACCTGGATGAAGACTTCTTGTGACGAACACTCAAGGGACGAAGACTCATGGTTCGTTAATACATTCCCACGAAGAATGAGTATCATAGTTCGTCCATATTCATTCCGATGAAGACTCTGTTTAGACGAAGACTCTCTGGATTGGACGAAGACTATGTGTCACGAAGAGTCCAAGCCACGAAGACTCATTCTTCATGGGCTACCCTAGTGTTCGTGGCCGGGTCCAATGTTCGTGGTGTGCTGATAATGTTCGGCTATATAAGCAGCTTGCTGGTCACATAAGGAAGATAGAACACACTACACACAGAGAACAGAATGTGAGAACAGGAGAGTTTTGAGAGAGCTTTGATATTGTTTATCTTGTTTGTAAAACTCTTCTGATATATATACAAGTGTGCGTTAATCGTTGAATATTGTCTTGTATTGTTCGTGTTCTTTGCTCGATTTAACTTCCGGTTGGATTATGCACAACCGGGTTTGTTTGCGTAACAAGGATAAGGTTACTAGATGCTCCGCTAGTGGACCTACAAGTGGTATCAGAGCCTTGGCTCTCATCCTTGTTAAAACCAGCCGTGTATCGAGTTTTCAAAGTTGGTGCTTTGAAAGTTTTATGGGTTAAGGTTCTGAAGAACTTGTGTGTTGTTGTTAAAATTTTTCTTAAAAATCTTTTTAATCTCATAAAGGGATTAGGTTTTTCTTAAATTTTTGGCAAAACTTGTGTTTGAAAATTTTCCGGTAAATTGTCTTGGCCGGAAACTTCATAAAGTTCTTCAAGTTCTTGTGTTCTTCATATTTTCTAGGATTAGTTTTCATTATTTGATCTTCTTGAAAAACCTAAAATATTGTTTGTGTTACTAAAGGTTGGTAAGAAAATGATGGATATATGTTGAATACAGTGGTTCAAAGCATGGTTTGACAAAGTTGGCTTACCAACTTTCTTTGTGTCAGGATAAGGTTGTTTAAAATATTTGCTTTCTCACCAACTTTTCACTAATTTTGATCTCCGCGAACAATCTATTTTTGGTGACCTTTATTGGTATAACACTCTTCGTGGCCCCTTAAAAATTCTTGTGGTGAACAATTATTGTTCGTGGGTTTTCTAGTCAACGAACAATCAAGTCTTCTTGGGCAATTTCAATTAACTCTTCGCGGGCTTTCCTTTGGGTTCAAACGGTTAGTGGATTTTTTTTGGGGCTCAAGTGTTCGTCGGGAGCATTGTTATTTCATTTTTCGTGGTATCATGGTTTGAGTCTTCATGAACTTCAGTCTTCGTGGTCCTATTCTTCGTAGACTTAAGTCTTCGTAGTCTCATTGTCACATTTTTCACAGAAGACTTGCATTTCATACTAAAACTTGTTTAAATTGGTTTTTCAAAGGTTTGTCACTTAGTTTCAACCAAATATGACTTCCGACTGGTGGGGTTGGAAACCGGATCCCAATGCAGATATGTATACGAGTAAAGGTTCGGGTCCAATTCCTTCATTGGCTCAGACTCCCACGCCTTCGTCATCAGCACAATCAAGTTCGATTACCGCAAATCAATGGGCTTTCGTTACAAATCAAAACCAAAGTATTCAAAACCTTCTTTTGAGCAAAAGTTAAACAGGTAGTAACAACCGCCCACCAAAGCTCATGCATTTGAATGATTACACAGCTTGGGAAGAGAGATTTCATACGTATATTCTTGGGCAAAACACGGAGTTATGGTTGTGTTTTACCAAGGAATTCGATCAAGCACTTGAAGAAGTCGGTTCTAATGCTGCGACATTTGCGGATCTTTCTGGCGATGATAAAAGGGTTATTGGATTTTAATAATCCTAAGTTTCACCAGTTGGCCGATATTAATCTCAACTTTAAAAATTCCCTTCAATAATCCCAACTTGTAAAAGTTTGGCCGCCATTGATCCTTTTCAAACATATAAGAATTTGGTCTCCTCAATAGATTCAATTACACCTAGAGACTCCTTATTTGATTTAAGTGCACCTATGTTAGGAAATGATCAATGGCGGCCAAACTTTACAAGTTGGGATTATTGGAGGGAATTTTTAAAGTCGGGATTATTATCGACCAACTGGTGAAACTTAGAATTATTAAAATCCAATAACCCATGATAAAAAGGCATATGATTTAGAAAAGAAAGCATTTTCAATTCTAACTCAAGCGTTAAACAAAGATATTTATCATCAGTTTCTGGGATTCAAAACGACAAACGGTTTATGGGATGCATTAAAGACGAGAGGTCAAGGAAATGCATCGTCACGCAAACTGAGACATGATCTGCTCAAAAAGGAGTTCGACGGCTTCATGTGTATGGAAAGGGAATCGTTGGAAGACATGTCAAGTCGATTTTATCATTTGCTGAGTGAGATGGGTAATTTTAAGGTCGCGACAACACCGGAAGAGGTTGTCACTAAGTTTGCCGATACATTACCAGCTCAATGGAGTGGTTTCTTGGAGATTCTGAAAAACAATGGCACGCTAGCTACAACCAACATCCATGATTTCATTCAACACTTGGAGAACAAAAATCAAGATGAAATCAGGAAGGCAAAAAGAGTGCCTGTACCACAAAATCCTGAGATGTATTATGGAAATTGTGGAGGTACCGGCGCGGTTCCTAGACCTGCTCAACATGCTCAGCTACAAACAACGTTTGTCTCGAGTACCGATATGTATGGAACACCAAAACCAGCATCCTCAGAGCAAAGCTATCGGTCTACTGGAGTACCATCATTTCTTGATCCAAACTACAAAGGCCAACAACAAGCCTATTATGGAAACCCTTCATAAACAGTCTATGTTGGTCAGTTAACTAATCCAAAACAGTTCGGCTAGATACTTCAAGTTTCTCGAAAGTAAGTGTTGAAGTGGCAAAGGAACATATGGAACTGCTAAACACTTTGGTGAGCGCGTACTGGTTAGTAGCAGGTAAGATTCGGAACATCAATTTGACTCAGGAAGATTATCAGCAAATCGATAAGGATGAAATGGATTTGATGGATATCAAGTAGGCATTTGCTAGTGCTGTGAGTCGAGCAAAAGACTTCATGGAAAGAACTGGTAGAACCAGCTTGGAAAGCAAGAAAGATACCAAGTATGGGTTCGATAAACAAGCGGTCAAGTGTTTCAACTGCAGTGAACGGGGCCATTTTAAGCGTGAATGTACGAAGCTAGCTCAGCATGGAAACCAGAATCCGTTCAAAAATCAAGGTAATCAACAGAATCTGAATCAGACCAGGAATAATGAGCGTGCCTTGATGCCTACAAACAATACTCATCAACCAGGTCCATCAAACAACAACCGAGCTCTTGTGGTGCAAGTTGATGAAGGTTATGACTGGTCGATTCAACTGCGTAGCGGTGATCAGGGTGAAACAGCATGTTTTGCTGAAGTTGTCAAAGATCTAAAACAAGCGTGTGGTGTAGAATCTTTTGATGAAGATAGTTCTGGCTATAGTGGAAGCTCAGATGAAGAAATTTCAAGTTCAGGTGAAGATAGGACAGATGAAGTGTCATATGAGTCCATTGATGCAGATGTTGAGGAGATTTTGAGTGAAGCTAAAGCAGGGAATGATCGAAGATCAATTCTGGTGGATCAAGCTACTTATTCTTCTTCTTCCCTTCATTCAGCCTTCATGGCAAATGTCGGCAGCTCGTCAAGTCAGGTATGTGACGATGAATCTAAATCTAATAAATGTGATAATTACGTTGGTTTAGATGATAGATTGTCTGATTTAGGTGCTAGGTTGGCTGACTTGCAAAGCAAATATGATGATTTGCAAAGCAAGTATGACGTGACATTTATCCACAATCAAAGTTTGATCGTGGAGCTTGCAAAATGCACAGAGGTCAACTTGTTCCATAAAAATCATGAAAAAGAATTTAAGAAAGTAATTGACACATTAAGGGAAGATAAAACCGAGCTAGTAAATACGTTTCAAGAAAACAAACTGCTATAAATAATTACATCACTTGGCTCGAGGAAGCACAAAAGGAGTTGGCCTGTGTCAAGTGTGAAAATGAGGCAATCCAGCTTAGGTTAGATAGTTACTCAAACTCTAGGTATGTGCTGGATCACATCATTGACATACAGAAGAAGAAAAATGATGTCACGTGCATTGCCTATAAGAAGTGTCCTCCACCTGTTAGACACAATTATACCGCAATGCCTGATGAGGAGGATAAACTTTGAGCCATCTGTTCCTTTAGATGTTGAGGAATCCGCAATGGGACTTGGTTACAAAAAGGAAGCATCATCAGATTCGGATGTGTCAGCAGATACGAAAGTATCAACTGCTGAACAAAATCAGGATCCTCCAGTCATTGTTGAGGATGATGAATCTGATGATACTGACTCTGCACAGTCTGAAGCGGCTATCAAATAAGAGGACATACCTCTCGAGAATCACATTCTATGTGACCCTCCTGCAAAACCGGCTAAGACTGTTCAGGTTGAGTCCACTTCTGCACAAGAGTCTGTGAGTGTGAATTTGCTGTACACTCTAGTTGGTTATGATAAAGTGTATTCAAACAAAGATTTTCTGATTAAAAATATAAATCAATCTTTAATCAGCAAAGTTTTTGAAGATTCAACAAGTAAGTTTTTGGGAGAGTCGAGCTCTCGAGTTGTGGTAACACAATGTCCTCCGATTCCAAAGCTGAAATTCGAAAACAATACAGCAATCAGAAATTACCAACAAAGAAAATTCAGCAAAATCATACTAAACCAAAAGGAAAATCGACAACTCAAGGTCGAAAGGAACAAAACCTGAGGAAGAACAAAAATGTGAACTTTGTGAAGTCGAAAGGAACGGATAAAATTGAAACATTTGAAAACAAATCTAACATAGATTATGTTAAGCAAGTTAAAATTTTGAAAAGAAATGATGAAAACAATTCAGGACCAAGTACTTCGAAATCACAAAGTTCCTCAACGAGACATCAACATGATACTACGGGGTTTGTTGAACGAAGATCATGTTTTGAGTGTGGTGAATTTGGACATATCATTCGAAATTGTCCGTATCTTTATAAGTTAAAAGCTAAAGTTGATGTTCCTCGTGAGCAAAATTACCAAAAGCGATATGTTTCTTCAAAACAAGATCCCCATCTTGTGAAAGAAAGGGAAAAGAACCAGAAACACAAGCAAATCAAGGTAATTGTAAAAGCTCTTAAAACCGATGTATACAAAAACAATCTGTTTCAGTTAAACCATAAATCTCAAAACTTTCAAAAACTTCAAACAATCACGAAGTTAAAATTTCATACAATCAACCTAGTAAAACTCAACAGACATGGAAACCTAAATTGGTCACAAACTCAGGGGGAGCATCACCATTTCCAAATCATCGCGAAGTCGAAATAACTTTTGTCAATAAAAATGGAAGAGCCAAGTCCACGGAGGCTTGGGTCCCCATCTCCAACTGATCATTTGAGTTCATGTGCATGTTGTTCCAGGAGGAACTATCAGTATTCTTTGGATTGTTGGTAGTGGGGAATCCAGGCACATAACCGGCGACATAAGACTTCTCTATGACGTCAAATCTATTAGAGGAGGTTATGTTGCTTTTGCTGGAGATAAAGGCAGATATATTACTGGTGAAGGAATGGTTTCCAACGGGGTTGTCAGTTTTGACAAGATCAACTTTGTGCAACAGCTTGATCATAATCTTCTAAGCGTTTCTTAAATCTGTGATAAGAAGTTTTCGGTGCACTTTGATGCTAATGGATGTTATGTGCTGAAGCCCGGTTTCAAGATCCCCAAAGACTGGATTCTCTTATCTGCACCAAGGGTTAATGATTTGTATTTCCTTGATATGAGCCAAGCAATCACAACATCTGCACAAGTAACATGCTTTGTTACTAAAGCCACGGAAAAGGAAATAATCTCTTGGCACAGAACGGATGGGACACATTCACCTAAGGAAAATTAATCATCTGGTGAAGAATGAGTTAGTAACTGGTGTTCCCGTCAAAATATTTCATCTTCAAGACGTCTGTGTTTCGTGCCTGAAAGGAAAACAAAGGAAGAAATCGTACCCGATAAAGAAGATCAACACAGTTGCAGTGCCGCTTGAACGCTTGCACATGGATTTATTCGGCCCTATCAATCGCAAAAGCATCAGTAATGACTCGTACTGCCTAGTTGTGATGGATGATTATTCAAGATTTTCTTGGGTGGCATTTATGGCACACAAGAGTGAAACTTTCGAAATTATCAAAAACTTGATCACAACGATTGAGAATTTGTATACTTTGAAAGTGAGACGCATACGCAGCGACAATGGAACTGAGTTTAATAATCATGCCATGGAGGAGTTCTGTAGATCCAAAGGTATTCTGTGACAACTGGCACAAAACTGGTAATTTCCGTACTATTTTAACATTACTTATTAATTGCAATTATGTGCTTAAACGTCAATATTATGTGATTACTTGCCATACATATGGATTCATGCATGTTTTATACTTCAAATATTGCTTTGTGCATTACTTTAAGCGTTGCGTCAGAAAGACTAGTAACTCACCGATAAGGAACACTGTGTCTGCAATTCAGCAGAAAGCAGTCAGATAATAGAATTAGGACCTAGAAATAGGTCCAACATCTAAAATACATTAAGACCCAAGTATGGATACAAGGGTTAACATATAAACTTTCCGGAAGCTAAACTATGCACTAAAAGACACCCTAAACTCACTTTAAATGCAAAATTCTGCATAAATCAGCCATAATTCAGCTACAAACAACATTTCAACACTGAAATATCATGCAGAATTTATGTTTTATTGTCCAGAATAACTTACAAAGTGTTGGGAATTGAAACTGCTACAAAAGGGGCTTCATACTTAGTGAAACTATGCAATTTAGCAATGAACCGTAATGAAACGAACAACCGGACACTACCCGAAACATCAAAATTTGACTAGAAGTAATGTTTTTATGATATTAAGCTAGTATTGGTGGTAGAACACCTTAAAAATCATAAAAACACCCAAAGACACTCAAACTAACTTAAACCTTCTCGTTTGCACTTTAAACCCTCAACTTCCAAAAAATTACACTTTACCCCCCCCCCCCTCATGTTGCAACCGGCCCCAAGGGACCCGAGATGACTATTGAATATTTTATTTTTCCTTATCCCCTTGGTTAAGTGCAAGATATCTAAAGGAGATTAAGATGTTGGAACTTTTTATAAATAACCTCAAGGTAGTAACCAAGACCATCTTTCATCATTTTCACACTCCATCTTCTCCTTGCTTCCCCTCTTGCTCTCGACTCACTTCTCACACACACACCACCATTTTCACTTCGTTATAGAGCAATCCAAGGTCACTAGGAGGTGTATGGAGGCTATCTAAGGAGGCTTGAAATGCTAGAACTTGAAGGACCTCACTTTGGAGCTTTTAACCACTTGATTCCTTCCATATTCATCTTCATCATTCTTGTGCCACTTCCCTAGCCATTAGAGCTAGTAGTAAGCTTCTTGATCACTATAATAGTTCATGTTCATGTTATGTACAAGTCTCACCATCTAAACAACTAAACTTTTAAAGTTAAAAATAAGAAGATCTAACATATTCATGAAGAAAAACAAGTGATTATATTAATTTTTAGTGTATGTAATGAAGTTGTTGATGTTATATCTTGTGTTTATGTTTAGATCAAGTATGTTAAGCTTGTTAGAAGCTTAGATCTAACAAGTTTAAGCATGGATCTTGAAACTTGAAAGGTCCATGGTTAAACTTGAAGATGAATATATCAAGCATTATCTGAACTTGAAAAATGAATTTTTATGCATAAACTTGTAATCTTGAAGTAATAAAGTGTATGTAAAACTAATTTTTGAAACTAAAACCCATGAAAAGTTTGTTAAAGGTTTAACATAAAGCTTGTTTATAAAAGATCTGAAGATGTTAAGCATGGATCTTGAAAGATCCATGGTAAAACATGATGTTAAACAAAGTGATCTTTCTAATGAACATAAAGTGGTTTTAGAAACATGATTTACAAACTTTGAAACCATAAAACTCTTGAGTAAGTTGGTTAGTAAAATAAAGTTTCATAAAAAGTTGGTTAAAAATTTACAAGAACACTTGATTCCAAAAGATCCTTGTATGTGAAGTGTAGATCTAAAATACTACACATTTTTAACAAAAATCAAGTTCACCATGATGTTTCATATGAAGAAATTAGTGTATGTTGTTGGTGAATATTGTTGAAAATTGTTTTCGTGTTGAAAATAAAATAAAAACATGTTTTGAAAACATGGGAAACCTCCATTTTTAGGGGAAACTATGTCAACATTTTTATAAAATTTTGACACTTAGAAAATATAAGTTATGGTGAAACTTATTCCCTAAAAATTCACCTAAAAATGTTTACCAAGGTTTCCTAATTTTTGTATGAAATTATAAGTTAAAGATGATGATTTCTTCAAGTAAAAATTATTTTAAGTATATATAATTTAGGGTTATTGGAATTTAGTAATCCTAAGTTTCACCTGTTGGCTGATAATAATCCCAACTTTAAAAATTCTCTCCAATAATCTCAACATGTAAAAGTTTGGCCGCCATTGATCCTTTTCAAACATATAAGAATTTGGTCTCCTCAATAGATTCACTTACACCTAGAGACTCCTTAATTGGTTTAAGAGCACCTATGTTTGAAAAGGATCAATGGTGGCCAAACTTTTACAAGTTGGGATTATTGGAGGGAATTTTTAAAGTTGCGATTATTATCGGCCAACAGGTGAAACTTAGGATTATTAAAATCCAATAACCCTATATTTTAGGAAAAATATATATATTTAGTGATCACCAAATTTTGTGCTATATGTATATTGTGTATTATATGTAGTAGTGTATTAGGAACTTGAAAATACACTAAATACTCCCAAGGAGTATAAATACCAAAATACACATACAAATACATGAGAATACTCAAGTATACAAGGATACAAAATTCCTCACAAGGAAGTACATGGACAAATACAAGAAAATATATTTACGAAAATATATTCCTTAACATATTATTGAACTTGGACAATTTACGGACACTTATGGAGTTAAATATATATTTTTGGACAAATATATATATAACCATTACAAAGTAATGAATTTATACAAAATCGGGTGGATAACAAGAATTATTATATATATTTTATGGCATGACAAAAAAAATATATTTCATGCAAGTCTTAAAAATACATTATTTCTAAGAAATATAATTCCGGAAAGTAATATAAGTCAAACTATTGATTTTTCGTAAATAATACAAAATACACAAGTATTTACATAAAATAAAAATATACTTTCCTAAGTATACTTGTACAAAAATAATATTGAGAATATTATTTCACAAAATACTTATATTTATCTTTGGAAAAATAATATAAGTAACATACATGAAAAGTTAAAAATATAAATTATTTTTAACAACTTCTTACCTTGACAAAGACTTCATAAACGAATATATACTTGAAAAGTGAAATATATATTTACAATAAACACATTACAAACTCTAAGTGCAAAGACACAATGTACGGGCAAGACCCGACAAACAAGGGCACGACCCTCACAAAGAATGAACATACAAAGAACAAATACATAAGCATAAGATGATGATTTGTACTTGTGTGATACAAGTCTAGTGACTAACATAAATAGAACACGTTTAGGTCACGGCGCTGCAAAACCAACCGGTGAAGTTTACGACGCAGGATACGCGAAATTGTGAGTTCATGTCCTCACTTTTAAACTTTTACTTGATTTCTAAACTTGGGGAAAATACATGTACTGTGGTATGTAGAATTACAAAACTAAGGAATGATACTATAGATCATGTCACGAATAGGGTGCCATAAGCACCATTAATCAAACTATATACCTAGACTGCGAAACAAAAGGTTAGATCTAATGGGTTTCAGGCAGCCACACTTTTACCGAGAGTGCTTTTGTGTCTCTAGTCGTGAATCGAGAAGTAAAAATGCCTATGGTTTGGATGCTTCCTATGTCGTTACACATGTTAATGGCCTTGCAAACCATTAGCGATCTCGATTTCCTTACATTTACAGAAGTACTTATTTCAGTACAATTACATATCATGTTTTCTACAACGAATGCTTAAGTGTTTTACACAAAACTGCATGAATTCACACCAACATTATGTTGATGATTTTCCAAAACTTACATGTATTTCAGGTAACTAAAGTGGATGTACGTGCGGTCTTACTCTTGCTCCTGGATGTCGCTTGTGTTTTTAGTCATGTTGTGTCAAGACTCCTATGCCTATTTTGTGGGATTTGGTTGTTATATCCCATCCCGTGTGATGATATACAGATCAAAACCTTGATGTGCGTCTTTAAAATAAAGTTGTATACTTTTCAGACAATATTTAACTTGTGATGTAAACACTAAACTTAACTTATGTTTTGAATATGTAATGTCAATGGCATTTTGGATTTATTTGATGATCATGTAGTATGTTTACCATTCGTATGCAATGAGAACCTTTCAGGATCACACCTCGTGCTTTCGCCTTAGAAAGGGGTGTGACAGATTGGTATCAGAGCTGCGATTGTAGTGAACCAGGATTCCTTCTCGAGTCTATACTACAATCTTTAGGATCCTCTCATGAAAATAATTTTTCAAAAGTTTTCATTGCATAAAACATTCCGCGACATCAACTACCTGAAACTATTTTCAAAAAGTCAAGTAAGGACATTACGAGACTTAGGGTGCTCTGGAGTAGCACTTGTCCTTAACTAAGAATTACTTGCAACAATGTGTATAATTATTTGTATATTAATTAAGTAATAATAATTAATATATGCATATACCATGAATAAAATATTACAGGTACACATGTCTTCCTCTGAAAGCAGCGACCTATCTGAAGAACGTGACCCGATGATGATTGTCTCAGAAGACAAGATTGCTTCACCTCTGGAGATTTTCACGTCTGACTCCGAGACCGAACCTGAGATGATAACCGATGATGATGATCTACACGATGTCCTAGATTTGCCTTTACCCTTCCATGGCCAGCTTATCATAGGACATCCAGATGGTGAGCATCTCGTTGAGCCTATTCCCATTCATGCTATTTCTTTTGTCGCCATCCCTGCTGAGGACTGGCCATTCGTTGATGATCTGGTTAATGATGTGTTGTCTCCTGTTATGATCGTTATCGATATCCCTTCCGACTCTGACCTTGAGTCTGATGCCGATTCCTTCGATTCAGTGATATCTTCGGCCCTTTTTACTGCCGGGCTGAGAGTTTACCCGACTGGTGATGATGATGCCACTATGTCCGTTGCGCCACCCTCTCCTACTCGTGTCTCCACACCCACTCTTATACCTTCCCACACTCCTGCTCAGGCCAGCTCCCTCATCCGTCGAATTCGTGAGCTCGAGGATGAAGCGACCCTTCTTCATAGTTTGATCTTCCCTACACCCCCACCCTCTCCACCCGCCCATTAGGTTTTCTTTGCAGGTACTCTGTTGGAGTAGTATTTTTGGGTATGAAGACGACAGCCGAGTTTTGGGTACAACTTGAAGACAAGAACCGCCAATGTGAAGAAAGACATTTTGTCTTTTATATGTATTAAACTTGTACTATGGGGTGATGTAACCCTTATGCATTTTGTTTTCTTCGCAAACAATGATGTAACAAGTTGTCGTGATATGTATAAAGACTCGGTGAATATCTTATGACACATCAGTATTTATCCGTTTATGCATGCTTATTGCTGTATGAATTGATTTATATGTTTGGCAGATTGTTTGATGTTACTTATGTGGGTATATGCATGTGTATATATACTACTAACTCGTATGACGGTGTCAAACAAATGTCTAACTCTGTTGTGTTGTGTTGTGTTGTGTTTTGAAAGAACATGGCACCTAGGTGAGCTGTGAACATTCGTGATTCTGATCAACCCCCTCCCCCTCCGATGCTGAGGACTGCTGAGGAACTGAACTCCCTGCTGGAAGAAAGGATTTCCGAAGCTATCGCCCAGTACGAGGCAAAACGTACTAAACACAGTGGAGGATCAGGCGGTACTAGACGTAATGGACATGGAGATTCATTTGGAGGAAACACAACTCAAGGTAACCTTAAGCTGATTTGCTAAAACATGATGAAATTTATGAACGGTCCTTGTTTCATGGTCTCATTGATTGCTTATTTATGAATTGGTTGGATGAATTCCAGGTTGCACCTTCAAGGAGTTTCTCGACTACAAGCCACTGAATTACGACGGCACTGGAGGTGCAGTGGGTTTTGTGCGCTGGACGGAGAAAACTGACTCCACAATCCGCATGAGCAAGTGTACCGCGGACCAGCAAGTCACTATTGTTACTAGGTTGTTCGTTGATGAGGCTTTGACTTGGTGGAATTTCCAAGTCCAAACTCTGGGTGATGATGTTGCGTATGGTATGACTTGGGATGAGTTGAAGGAAAGAATGAGGGAAAAGTATTGCTCCCGTGCTGAACTCCAAAGGTTGGAGACTGAGTTTTGGAACCTGTCCATGGTTGGTGAGGACATTGTTTGTTATACTCGAAGGTTCCATGATCTGTCAAGAGTGATCCCCTATCTGGTGACTCCCGAATTTAAGCGCATTGAGCGCTACATCTGGGGATTGGCTCTGGAATTTCGCAGCATGGTGATTGCGGCAAAACCCACAACGATCACTCAGGCTGTAACTCTGGCTGTCAGCCTTACTTAGGATGATGTCCATATGAAGAAGTTATCACTTAAACCTACTGAGAAAACCGAGACGCATGCTGAGTCGTCTGGTGACAAGAAGAAGAAGCATTTGAATCTGATTCAAGCAACGCGTAACAACAACAAGGGTTCCAGCAACAAGAAACGTGACCCCAATCCACCCAAGGAAACGAAAACACTTGCAGCAGTGAATGACGCTACTACCAGAGAATACCAGGGCACTCTGCCCAAATGCAATTAGTGCAAGCATCACCATGAAGGAGATATTCGCATTCCAAAATGTGACAAGTGTGGAAAACTGGTTCACCGCACCGAGAACTATTAGGGAAAAGGAAATGGAAGTGGTAATAGGAACGGGAATGGAAACCGAAACGGTGTTGGTAATGGGAACGGTAATGGAAATGGCAATGGTAATGGTAACAGGAATGGTAATGGAACTGGGCAGAACCAAGGATGCTTTGGATGTGGTAGCAAAGAGCATTTCAAGAAATATTGCCCAAAGGAAAACAACTCTCAAGCTCGAGCATTTGTGATTGGAGCAAGGAACGCACGCGAGGACCCTAATGTGGTCACCGGTATGTTTCTCGTTAACAATCACTTTGCATCCATTCTATTTGACACTGGTGTCGATTATAGTTTCATGTCGGTGGAATTTAAACGTATGCTTGGAATAGAATCTAGTAGATTAGACATTCCTTATTCCATAGAACTAGCCGATGGTAAACTTGTTGAATCGGGTGAAGTTGTTAGGGGATGTACATTAGAACTTGGTGAGCGAAGATTTAGTATCGATGTGACACCTACGGAAAATCCACAGTCATCATCCTAATTTAACACCTTGTTATTTTGGATTGCTTGGCAAATTTCGGGACGAAATTTCTTTCAAGTTGGGGATGATGTGACAACCCAAATTTCGACACGTTACTTGTTACAAACTCTGTTTTTGGTAATTTGTTTGCGTGTGTGTTACATTATGGATTGGTTAATTAATATAAACTTAATATAAACTAGTAAACTCTTGCAAATTAAAACCATGTACGATGAAACACTAGTGTTTCGCAACAAATCTTACTCGACGAAACATGGGTGTTTGGCCGGAGGAGTGTTTCGCCGCATGGTCCTTCGGCCCAGATGAGGCCCAGTAATGACTCAGTTATATGTTTTGTATTCAAACTGTCATGCGTAGATCGATAGTTAACAAACCCTAAACTCTCTCTAAACCTAACGACGGCAGCAAACTCTCTCGAAGCATCATCTTCTTTGGTCTAATTACCCTAAGTACTGTTGTTTTATCTTGTACCAAGGTTAGTGTTTTGTTTTAGATCTATATCCAATGCGTGGATTTGTGTTGTAATGAGTATGTAAGAATACGTGGGATCTTGTCACACCCCGATATTTCCACGTTTTACCGGTGGGCCCGGTGGGGAGTATCGTGACGTAGTTGATATCATCATAGTCAAACAACACAATATATAAATGCACAGTGGAAGCAAAAGATAGATTCATTTCAACTTTATTAAATTGTAATATTAAGTATCACAAATAGTTGAAATAGATCCACAGGCGGATCAAAATAAAAAGGAGATATTGTTCAACAGTTTTATTGACATCCAAGCTTGCGAGACTTATTGAGGACGCTAGGAGAAAGGCAGCCTAGTTTGAGTAGTACCTGCACTTAACCTTTTGGGAAAATACGTAAGTTTACACTGGTAAATACAATTTAACTAACTCATTTTGAAAAGGTTTGAAAATTGATTTGAATGCACGTGGCACAAAACTTTTTATAACTTGGGATAATTATTTGAATATAATCTTGTAAAAGAATTACATGTTTCTTATGCGTTCAGTAGCCCGATCTGTAGACCGGGTTAAAGATCAATAGACACACCACATTATTTGGTTAGGCACTGACGGGTGTACGCCTACACCCCGTGCTTAGGTCGTGGCCATCTCGTAAGATGATGCCAAGGATATCCGGGACATGGTCATTAACCCCCCAAAGGCTTTAAGCAAACAAAACATTTCCAAACAGTGCATTTCAATGATTTAACCTCTATCCGATTAAAGATTCAATGCCCGACCAAGCGGTATTTTATATACCATACCCCAAGCCCTTATAGGGAAAATAAGTTAAAAGTATTTACCTTTGCAAGTATAAATCACAATTAGCAAGTGCGTGTAGCTTTTACAGGGTCTCCTATTCTGGAACAAAGGTTTATAATAACCTATTAGATTTCTAACGGGTCTTTAATTAAGCTTAAGCTTAGACCGATTAGTTTTAAAGGAAGATACGGTTCAAACGCACGATTAAGCCCAGACCGGAATGGAATGTGATTTAGACCCGACAAGTTGAAGACTTGTATAATATGGGTAAACTAAACACATTCTGGATTTTGAGACAAAAATGATAAGGTTTGACCCGTTTCGGTCAATTTATGCAAACTAGTTACATAAACCGAACCGAACGCGAAAAGGGCGTAACGGGTAAGCATAAGAGTCATATACAAGTTTCCTAAGTTAATATGCCTTAAATATGTTGAGACATCAGTAAGATATCCCCTATTATGCCCGAAATGGATTTAAACTCAAACTATGCCTCGTAAGGGCATTTTGGTCATTTAAAAGGTTATAAAAGAGATTAATTAGTAATCTGAGTTACAAGTCTGATTTATTCAGTAAATACACTTAATTTAATAAGTTATAACAGTAGGGTATGACCTATATGTGAAATTTATCATTTAAAACCAAACTATGCATCTTAGGGGTATTTTGGTAATTTCACTTAGGCTTAAAAGGTCAAAACTGGAAACTTGAGTTTAAAAACTTTTACTTACTGTTAATATATAAAAATATACTAAAAATATCAGTAGGTATCAACCTTATATGTTTAATATAGTTTTAGTACATATTATGCGTTAAAAACGCTTAAAAAGGCGATTTGGAGCCATTTCCGGGTTTTCAAAGGAAAGCTGATATTTTTTATAATTCCAGAAGGCTCAAAATATTTTATTTGTCAAATAAAATCAATAGCAAAAGGTTTGGGGTCAAAAGGATTTGTAAAACTCATTTTATAGCTTAAAAGGGCAAAACCGGTATTAATCGAATTAAACTTAGAGACCTATGTTATGCTCAGCCAAAAATTAAATAAAAATCTTCCAAAATCCCAAAATATTATATTACATCAGTGGGTAAAAAGTTTGATATCAAAAAGTGGGTTTAGATAGGCTATATGCTAATTACGCCATTTAATTACTAAAAAGCTTTCTAATTACGCTAATGAGCATAACTCTTAATCTAGACCTCAAACTGATGTCAAATTTTAGGTGCATGTTTATAAATTAGTAACTAAGGTTTCTACTCTTTTACTTTTTCAAAAATCACGTTTTATAGTCAAAAGGGCATAATAGTCAACATTTAAGCACTTAACGGAAACATGCATATGAATCGGATAACTAATGAACCAAGTTGTATAATCTCAGAGAGTTATACTTATATGAAACCTGGTCCAAATAAAGCTCTAAGGAAATTCTAAAACATGCTTAAACGGGTCAGAACTGAAAGTCAAAGCAAAAGTCAATTTATGCGACTTTCGGTTCCGATCCGGGTCTAAAGTGAAAATTGTCGGGTTGAACATGTTTAAACATGTTCTTACATTAATTACCAAGTTATATGAGTGATCAAACAGGTTGCATGTCTCCTACATTGCTAATTATGCATTAATTTGAAAATAAGCATTCTGTTGACTTTTTAATAACAAGTTTGACCCGACAATTGACCTAGTTAGAGTGGGAATCAGAGAGTACCCTTTTAAGGGTTTATTACCCACATAATTACCTACTTATAGGTACTTTCAATTTGAGATTTGACTGAGTAAATTTTATTTAATCTCGAAGTCAAACCTTAATTACGATGGTTTGACTTTTAGCTAATTAACTAAGCTAAACTGAATTAGGAAAGGTTTAGGACACTTACAATGGTCCTAAGTATGATTAGGGATCACTAGGAAGCTTGTTGCTGATCAGGGGAGCTCCAGAAATGAAGATGCAACTGAATGAACAAAGTGTTGCAACAATGTTCCTCTTATATAATGAGTTTTGATCTTCTAAGATGATGCCAAGGTAGTCTAGGAGTGTTTCCAGATCAAGACAAGTGCCCCCTATGCATGAAATACCATTGGGGAGCCCCTGGTGTAAGAAAACAACCCATTAAAGTCGGTTATAGACCTGCAAGTGGCAGCTGTGCGCAAATTCTGCGCTGGCAGCTTTTTCGCGGGCCGCGAAGGGTCCCTCGCGGGGCGCCTAAAACCGGCGTAACAGGCCAAATAAGTTTAATAAATTACATTTCAGTCCCTGGTCCTTTCTAACCTGGTTTTAAGTGTTTTTCTTGCACTTTTGGCCCTCTAACTTGATTTTTAAGGACCTTAAGACTTTTACAAACTTGGTTAAGTCCTTGGTTAACTTTGTGCTTACCCGAAAAGTCATAAATTTCGACGTTGACGCTATTAACCCCTCGTATACGAATATTGTCATAACTTTCTCATACGATATCGAAACTTGGTGAAATTTTTACCACATATTCTAGTGAGTATAATTTATCATTACAAAGCTTCGGGTTTGCTAAAAGGTCACTCAGAGGTATACTTTAAACATGTGACACATTTAACCCCTGTAGTTTGTAATTCCTCACTTTCTTTCACGATTAGGTTCGTATGATCCATGATTTATTCGTTTAAGGTTATAAACATCATGTAGGGCTATTGTAGAGTATATTTATCCATTATTGACACTTTGAACCCTTGTATTCACATACTTTTCCTGTTTGTCAACTTTATTCCATCTTGAGAATTCTTTCACACGTTCAAAGCTTATGACACGTGTCAATACATTATTGGACATGAAATTACGAGGTGTTACATCCTCACCCCCTTAAAAGAAATCTCGACCTCGAGACTTACTGAAACAAATGAGGGTACTTTTCTTTCATTGTGGATTCTACCTCCCATGTGTATTCGGGACCTCTACGGGCATCCCATTTGACCTTTACAATAGGCACATGCTTCCTTCGAAGCTTCTTTACCTATCGATCCTCAATTGACAATGGTTTTTCCACAAATGTCAAGCTCTCATCTATATGCACATCTTTGTGCGGTATGACTAGCGAGTCATCAGCTAGACATTTCTTCAGATTGCAGATGTGAAAAACATTGTGAATACCACTGAGCACTTCAGGCAAGTTCAACTTATAAGCCACTGACCCAACACATTCGATAACCTCGAATGGTCCTATATACCTTGGGCTTAACTTACCTTTCTTACCAAATCGCATCACCCCCTTCCAGGGTGATACCTTAAGCAAAACTTTATCACCAACCTCGAACTTCAGAGGTTTACGCTTTAAATTTGCATAGCTTTTCTGCCTATCCCTGGCAGCTTTCAGGCGGTCACGAATCTGGACAATCTTGTTCGTCGTTTCAAAGACTAAATCAGGTCCTGACAATTGAACTTCTCCTACTTCCTCCCAACAAATAGGCGTTCTGCATTTCCTACCATATAACGCCTCAAAAGGTGCAGCCTTAATGCTGGTATGATAGCTATTGTTATAGGAGAACTCGATTAGTGGCAGGTGGTTATCACAACTACCACCTAGATCAATCACACATGCACAAAGCATGTCTTCCAAAGTTTGGATTGTAAGCTCACTTTGCCCATCCGTCTGTGGATGGTAAGCCGTACTAAAGTTTAAGCGCGTGCCCAAAGACTGTTGGAAACTTTTCCAAAAATGTGATGTGTATCTCGTATCTCGGTCAGAGATAATTGACACTGGTACTCCATGTAAAGATACAATCTTATCTATGTACAATTGGGCTAACATGTCAGAGCTATAAGTCTCCTTAATGGGTAGAAAATGTGTTGACTTAGTCAGTCTATCTACTATCACCCATATAGTATCATTTCCCTTCCTTGTCTTGGGCAACTTAGTGATGAAATCCATTGTCACCATTTCCTACTTCCATGTGGGAAGTTCAGGTTGTTGTAGTAAACCTGACGGCTTCTGATGCTCAGCTTTGACTTGCGCGGACGTCAAACATTTAGCTACATAGGCAGCTACAGACTTTTTCAAGCCTATCCACCAGTAGTTTGCCTTTAGATCCTGGTACATCTTATCAGCTCCAGGATGAATAGAATATTTGGAACTGTGGGCTTTCTGAAGGATAACATCCCGAAGTCCTCCATAAACTAGAACCCATATTCGTCCATTTAACCTTAGGATTCCGTCCTTGTCATAGGATAACTGTTCTTCAGTTACTCCTAGCTTTTCATCAGGATAGTTAGCTTCCAACACAGCTTCTTTCTGTGCAGCTAACAACCTTTCGTTCAAACTATTCTTTATCTCAATGCTCTTGGCATTGATTCTTATAGACTTCACTCTTTCCTTCCTGCTTAAGGCGTCAGCAACCACATTTGCCTTGCCTGGATGGTATCTTATCTCACAATCATAATCATTTAGAGTTTCCATCCAGCGTCGTTGCCTCATGTTTAAATCCTTCTGATTAAACAAGTATTGAAGGCTTTTGTGATCTGAATAGATCACGCACTTGGTTCCATACAAGTAATGCCTCCATAGTTTTAGTGCAAATACAACGGCACCCAACTCCAAGTCATGGGTGGTGTAATTCTTCTCGTGCACCTTTAACTGTCGTGAAGCATAGGCAATGACTTTGCCTTTCTGCATGAGCACACAGCCCATTCCGGTGTGTGATGCATCACAATATATTACAAACTCATCAATTCCATCAGGCAAAGTCAATACTGGAGCGTTGCTCAACTTTTCCTTTAGAATATCAAAAGATTCTTGCTGCTTAGGCCCCCAGTCAAACTTGCTTTTCTTGCGTGTGAGTAAAGTCAGGGGTGCTGCAATTCTTGAGAAGTTTTCAATAAATCGTCTATAGTATCCTGCTAAACCCAGGAAGCTGCGAATCTCAGTAGGCGTTTTCGGCTCTTGCCAGTTCATAACTTCTTCTACCTTAGCGGGATCCACTTGGATACCATGCTCACTAACCACATGTCCAAGGAATTGGACTTCTTGAATCCAAAATTCACACCTTGAAAATTTGGCATAGAGTTTCTCACGATGTAGAAGTTTAAGATAACAGCGAAGGTGTTTCTCATGGTCAGCTTGGTTCTTCGAGTAGATGAGAATGTCGTCAATGAAGACGATGACAAATTTGTCCAAGTAGGGCTTGCAGACACGATTCATGAGATCCATGAATGCGGCAGGTGCATTAGTGAGCCCAAAAGGCATCACTAGGAACTCGTAATGACCATAACGAGTCCTAAATGCAGTCTTGTGTACATCTTCATCCTTAACTTTCAACTGATGATAGCCTGACCTCAAATCGATCTTAGAGAAGTAGCTTGCCCCTTGTAATTGATCCAACAGATCGTTGATCCTGGGCAAAGGATACCTATTCTTGATAGTGACCTTATTAAGCTCACGGTAATCGATGCACAGACGCATCGATCCATCCTTCTTCTTGACAAACAAGATCGGCGCTCCCCAAGGAGACAAACTAGGTCTAAGGAAACCTTTGGCTAGCAGATCATCTAACTGCGTCCTCAACTCCTTCATCTCTGTTGGTGCCAACCTATAAGGTGCTCTAGCAACAGGTGCTGCTCCAGGGATGATGTCAATTCGGAATTCCACTTGCCTATCTGGTGGTAAACCAGGTAGTTCTTCAGGAAAAACTTCAGGATATTCTGAGATGACGGGGATGTCTTCAATCTTAGGCTTCTGCTCATCAATAGTAACTTGTACCATATAAATGACACAGCCCTTCTTCAAACATCTGGATGCCTTGAGCATGGACACTTGCTCAGGCAGTCCATATTGGGTGTCTCCCTGAATGGTAAGTGGCTCACCAGACGGAGTCTTAGTTACCACTTGCTTCTTATTGCACACTGTCTGGGCTTGGTTATGCGATAACCAATCCATACCTATCACTATATCAAAACCGGCTAGCTTAAAGGGAAGTAAGGACAAAGGAAAAGAGTGGTTCCTAATGGATATAACACATCCATCTAACACAGTTGAGGCGGTTTCTATGGTTCCATTAGCTAATTCCACCTCATACTTCACACTTAAGGCTTTTACATGCAATTTCAACAACTCACAAAACTTGTTATCCACAAAAGACTTATCCGCTCCAGAATCAAACAATACTCTAGCATAAACATCATTTATGAGAAAAGTACCTGTGATCACGTTGTCGTCCTGAACAGCTTCCTTTGCATCCATCTTGAAGACCCTAGCATTGGTCTTTTTCCCATCCTCGATTTTCTTGGTGATCTTTGGGCAATTGGACTTAATGTGCCCTTTTTCATTGCAACTGTAGCACGTTGCGTCCTTCAGCTTCTTGCATTCCAGGGCCTTATGTTCTGAAGATTTGCAGATCCCACATGGCCACGGCTGAGACTGGGATTTCGACTCAATTCTGCACCTCCCAAAATGGTGCTTCTTACAAACCTTACACTTGGGCTTATCTCCAGATTGTTGCCCATCCTTCTTAGATCCCGACCCCTTCTTGTGGTCATTATTTCCCCGATGCTTCTTATCTGACCGTCGTGAATTGTCATCTTCACGCTTCCTTTTCTCGGCATCCGTGTTCCTCAGCGATCTCTGCCTGACCGCGTCCAACGTGAGGGACAAGGATATATCAGCTACGGACCTGAATGTAGTTGGCCGAGAAGCTTTTACACTTGCTTTAATCTCTGGGGCTAAACCCCCAATGAAACGAGCTATTCTTTTGGGTTCCGGGGTCACCAGATAAGGAACCAACCTTGACATTGTGTTAAAGCTCGTAAGGTAAGCTTGGCAATCTAGATTTTTCATTACCAATGACAGAAAATCCGACTCGATCTTTTCAACCTCATGCTGCGGACAGTAGTTCTCCTTGATGAGGGTAGTAAATTGTTCCCATGTCATATTGTATAGTGGAATCTTCCCAGTAGCATGAATTAACGATCTCTACCAGGCTAAGGCCTCACCTTTGAACGATTGAGATACAAATATTACTACATCCTTATCAGCGCACCCGCTGATATCAACTACGGTATCCATTTCATCCAACCAGGTCATGCAGTCAATCGCTCCTTTCCCCCCAGTAAAGTCTCTGGGTTTGCATGAGACGAAGTATTTATATGTACAGGACTTACCTCGCGGTTCCTGTTTAAGCTCGATCCTCTTTAATGGGACACTTTGCTGGTTCGAGGAGTGATGATCGTCTTCATCCTTCTTTGGCTTACTATGAGCCTCAGAATGTGTTTTTGGTTTGGAATGGGGTGCTGATTGGGTCCTGCTTTGAGTACTACTCGATTCACTATACTGCCTCTCTATGGCTTTAGTGACAGCATTGTCAGTCAATGCTTGGAGTTCTGCACCAGTTATATTGATCCTGGTGGCGTCATGATTCTCCTTTGGCCGACTGTTGACCTCGTCAGACTCGGCCATGTAGTTGAACTGCTACATAAGACGATGACAATGATTCATTTTAGGGAATTATAATAGGTCTGCCATCTCGATAATTTATTAACCATGGTAATTAAAGAGCCATACTAGTTAATTTGTTAAGTAATTTCATTCGGGACTTTTTATTAGTAACCCTGTTCTAGAATGAAATAAAATATTGGCACAACAGGCCTAGTCACATGGACAAATTTTAAATTATAAATTTAGATCTTATAGGATCTAGCTATTATGGTTTAAATCAAGGTTCATTACCTTTCTAGACAGGGAGTTTATCATCTACGACTGTCTTTTGCCTTATATGATAATAATTATAGCCCGTGGGCATTACATCACAATCGGATGTTTAAATAAATAACTGAGATAATTTAACACAAAGGTGACATGTGTGATTTTGCAGATCACATTAGCCAAGAATGTTAACATGTTTGCAGATGTTAACAAGGATTTGAATCTTTTAAAACCGGTTTTACCATATTGGCCAGGTCTTATAATGACATTCAAGCTAGGTTTTACCTTTTAAGATTCTTTTTAATAACTAATGCAGAATAATCTTAAATTGAGATGTTTATATGGATCTAAATCTAATTATAGAAATACCATCTTGGCCCTGTCTTAAGGTGACATGTGGCTAGGCCTGATCCTTTATAGATTTTGCCATTTTAATTATAATGGTAGATCTTATAATAGGTTTATTATTTTCATTTATTTTATGCTTTATGTTTATGCATATAATTAGCAGCAAAAATGAAAATTAAAATTAAATCATTCCATCACAATTTAATCAGTACAAAATTTGCCCTAAACGGGACTTCTATAAAATAACATGCCACACAGGGGCGAAACAAAATAAACATACCCACGCAGGGGTCAATAGAAAGACATGCCCACGCAGGGGCGGAATACTAAAAGACATGCCCACGCAGGGGCAGAATACAGAAACAAATGTCCACGCAGGGACATGATTACTATAATAAAATAAACAAATGAAGGATCTAATGGTCCTTCTTGCTTTTTCCCTTGATTAAGTCCACCACTTTCTTGAACATCCCTCGGTTATGCCTACGGTCTTCCCGCACCTCCTGCCGCACCTCATTTATCCCTTGAAGGATTTCTTGATATTGTGGTGGTGACATCACCGGCGGCTGCGGGGGTTGCTGATAATGCGGAGATTGAGGGGGCGGCGGTTGCTGATACCCATATGGTGGGTATCCATAAGTCGGGTATCCCGTAGTCCAAGGACCTCCATAGGGACCTTCCGGATGGAGAGCGTTGTAGTTCGCCGCTACCAAGTAAGGATCAGCCTCGGCATAGTTGTAATTGGTGTGGATCGGCTGCTCGAAGGGATTATATGCCGCCGCACCGGTGTATGTAGGTATAGGGTCGCAAAATCCCAATGGTGGCGGTGCGACCGGCGCTGAGTTTACTTCCAAGACGGGGTTTGAAGACTCACCCGTCTGCGACTCTTCATGAAGTGGCGAGTAGCGGCTGCCACTTGAAAGTGGAGGGGTGTTGATGCGCACTCCTCCTCGCGCGGATATCCATGCGTTCGATCTTCTTCGCCTCGGTGGCTCCGGAGGCTGTTGCTGGACTGGTGGTGGCGGTGGAGTGACCGCGACAAATTGAGAATCCTCGGAAGGATCCTGCTGCTGCTGCTGCGGAGAGTTGTGGTAACTGGGGGTAAACACCCAGTCACACTGTCTGAACCTCTCCTCATAGCTGTCGGGACCATTATAAGGTGATCCCACAAAAGGCGACCCATCTGAAATTTCAATGGAGTAGTTAGGGGTTCCGGACGGTGGCTCTGCAGGATCGGTGTCCTCATCTATATCCATCGCATTGCCACCGGAAAAATGGTCCTACGGTCCTAGTGGGTTAAAACCCACTGGTTCTCCAAGGTAGTTGGCTGTGTTGAACTGGCCCTGGAAGATAGGCGACAGGTGGTCGAAAGGTGAGTTGTGACCTTGGAGAGGAATGTAGGATTGGTGGGAATTGTGGGGCTCATTTTCAGAATGAGGCCTGAAAGAGTGTGGAAAAGAAGGGGAGGTACTCAGCGAAACTGAACGCCTTGCTGGTTCTATGTAGGTCCTCCAGGGATCTTGAGGACCCGGGTTGTGGGAATCTGACGGTGTTCGCCGGTGCGAAGGTCCGGCTTCATGGTCATTTGGGGCGACAAGTGGCCCTTTTCCTCTTCCTCTCCCTCTCATTCTTGGTGGCATTTTGTTTAACCAGTCAAAAACAAACAAGTGATACAACAAGTATATATAAAAGACAAAAATAAAAATATAAAACAATTTTGGATTAATCCTAAGTCCTTTGTCTAGACTCAAGGATCGAGGAATGTGCAATTGTGTAACTGAGATTAAACACAAAAGGCTAGTGTTTAATTCACTCAGCGTTGGCTCTAATACCAACATGTCACACCCTGATATTTCCACGTTTTACCGGTGGGCCCGGTGGGGAGTATCGTGACGTAGTTGATATCATCATAGTCAAACAACACAATATATAAATGCACAGCGGAAGCAAGAGATAGATTCATTTCAACTTTATTAAATTGTGATATTAAGTATCATAAATAGTTGAAATAGATCCACAGGCGGATCAAAATAAAAAGGAGATATTGTTCAACAGTTTTATTGACATCCAAGCTTGCGACTAATTGAGGACGCTAGGTGAAAGCCAGCCTAGTTCGAGTAGTACCTGCACTTAACCTTTTGGGAAAATACGTCAGTTTACACTGGTAAATACTTTTAACTTATTTTCCCTATACGGGCTTGGGGTATGGTATATAAAATACCGCTTGGTCGGGCATTGAATCTTTAATCGGATAGAGGTTAAATCATTGAAATTCACCGTTTGGAAATATTTTTGTTTGCTTAAAGCCTTTGGGGGGTTAATGACCATGTCCCGGATATCCTTGGCATCATCTTACGAGATGGCCACGACCTAAGCATGGGGTGTAGGCGTACACCCGTCAGTGCCTAACCAAATAATATGGTGTGTCTATTGATCTTTAACCCAGTCTACGGATCGGGCTACTGAACGCATAAGAAACATGTAATTCTTTTACAAGATTATAATCAAATAATTATCCCAAGTTATAAAAAGTTTTGTGCCACGTGCATTCAAATCAATTTTCAAACCTTTTCAAAATGAGTCAGTTAAATTATATTACCAGTGTAAACTGACGTATTTTCCCAAAAGGTTAAGTGCAGGTACTACTCGAACTAGATTGTGTTGGGTCAAAATGGAGAATGATGTTATCAATTATGGCGACCTTAGTTAGCGATGTTATAATTTGTATGAGGTAGCGAGTTTTAATTGTGATAGTCGTTTGTTTTATGGAGTTTAGGAGGTTTTCCAAGCAAGAGGCAGCTTGCTTGGAAAACAAGGCTCATGGGCTATATATAGATTACTACACCTCACTTGGAGGGGGTGCATTTGTAAGCCACCACCCCGGGGGAGCTCACCCGGGGTGGATGATTATCTTTGTATCTTTTTCATCTTATCAATCAAAATATCTTTGTTCGAATCATTAAGTTTCTATCTTTCTTGTTTATTATCGTTTGTTCTTGGCTTGAATCACCCGTCTCCACTATTTTTCACCGAACCGAGACTGAAGCCGGATCTTTTCGGGACTATCATTTGGTATCAGAGCCTCGGTGGCCCGTTTCAGTTTTCGGTTCGGTCAGAACTTCACCGGAAAACCCGCCGGAGACGTAAATCGGTTCCATATGTGTGTTTCGATACCTTTTCAGATCTGGTGACTTTATTGTTACGATTTTTTGTTATTCGGTGACATTGTTCATACACAAATTTGAAAATTTTTGTTGAAACTCATGATTGGTGGATATGGTTTTCACTCATGCGAGCTGGTTAATGGTTGACTCATTTGCTTTGTTTTTATTTGAACTTCGAGATCTTTGATTCTGTTCTCGTAATCATGCTTAAGCTGGTTAATCGCATTTATGAACTCGTTCTCTTTTTTTTGGTGTATTCATCATTCACTCTCTTCTGTTCTTCTTTCAAGCTTTGACAGTCGTTCCTACGCTCAAACTGATTAGCCAGTTTGCTGATGGAACCTGAATACAACTTCACAACTCTCTCATTTTCTGATTTGAGAGTGTTGACGAAAGAGAACTGAGTAGAGAGAGATCGGGGGTTAGAGAGTTGGTTGACGGTACAGATGACTTTGCAGATTCTTTTCATCTCATCGGCTTCGGATTTAGAATGTGGCGGTTACGGGTTTTAGATATTAACGACAGAACTAGTGTTCTACAAGGAAGAAGACGACAGGAGGAAGAAGACGACAGGAGATTGATGATAAATCAGATTCGTTTTCCGGCATATACGGTTCTCCGATCAAGGTTGGTTTTTGGCGTTGAACGGTGGCGGATTAGGGTGGATGACGAAGATGATGGCGGAACATAGTGGGTGACGAGGATGACGGCTACTATTGTTGTTCATCATAGAGAGAGCGAAGAATGGGTGATGGCGGCTGGAATGTTTTTTTGGCAGCTAGGGTTCCAATCATTGGGCCATGATTACTTTTCTTTGGGCTTTGTGAGCTATTTCTCTAATTTCAGCTGAATATTGTGGAGCCCAACAGTGATTGGAGAATGATTATGTCATACATCACATTCTCAGGTATGGGCTGATTACAAGACATGGGCCTGCTGAAAGTTTCTTTTGTCGAACAAGCCTGCTTCATTAATCCTCTACCAGGTTTGCCATATTTGCGTCGGTTTCAATATTGTTTGGATTAGTTGGGCCGGGAGTACAAGATTATTTTATGGGCCAGATTTTAATAGTGTATCAGTGGGTTTAGAGATTAGATTTGGGTGGGATTAATTATATATATATTTTTTGGGGCCGCGGACAAGACTGGGCCAGGGGTTTTATGATATATTTTGGGCCATTGATTTTTATGGTACTGGGTGACTTTAGCGGTGGATCAGGAACTCAATGCAATCTGACAAAATTGAAAATTCTCACAAAGAAGCTAATTATTTAATTTTTATCATTATTGAAGTTTGAACCCTATCATATGCCTATTACAATTTTATCTTTAACAAGATACGGGGCTTTGATTGACAAGATATAGGAGGGTCTACATTTGCGGGGGAAAATGACAATGAAGATTTTGGATATTTAGCCGATTTGTGAAGATTTGAAGACGAAGTCAGATTTATTTTTTAAAGATCATTTGAAGATTGATAGCATCATTCTCGGGGGAATATTGTTGGGTCAAAATGGAGAATGATGTTATCAATTATGGCGACCTTAGTTAGCAATGTTATAATTTGTATGAGGTAGCGAGTTTTAATTGTGATAGTCGTTTGTTTTATGGAGTTTAGGAGGTTTTCCAAGCAAGAGTGTGGTGAGGAGACGGCGGATGTTTGCCGGTGGGTTAGGATGTACAGTGGAGCTCGGAGATGATGTTTGCGGTGGTCGTGGTTTATTCAGGTTGCGGTGAGAGGGTAGCGTCAAGTTCGAGAAAGAAGTTATAAACTGGTGAGTCGTGTATGTAGCTGCAAGCACAAAATTTGGTTGTTGAACTTGGTGGTTTTGTTAACTTGATGGCAAGAGCCCCAAATTGCTAATAGTGGATGCACTTTTCCTCTTTCTGTAATGATATGTAAAATATATAAAATCTAATTGATGACTTTTGGTTGAAAAATGATTCAATGATGGTTTAACAGGGGTGTTTGAACGGAGTTGAGTATACGGTAGATGGTTTTTTTTTTTTTTCAATAAAAATTTCTTTTTCTACTCCTTTCTTTGGCACATTAAATTCGCCGGCTGTTATAAAACCACCGGAATAACGACTCCAGAAAACGTGACTTACCGGCGTATTTAATACGACGGAGAACTTGAACTCGCGTTCAAGATTTAATTCACCGGAAAAGCTAATTTCGCCGGAAAATTACCGGAAAACCCAAATTCGCCGGAACTTTCAATAAAAACGCTATATTCAAAATAAAATCGCTGTATTCATAAAAAATCGCCCAGAAACTTCAAAAACTCATCTAAAACCTTCTGATTTTAGCCGAAACCTCTTTAAATGATATAAAATCACTATGAATCTTTCAAATAATACTAGTATCAACTCACAATCAGCAAACAAACATTTTAAACCCTTTTAAACACAAGATTTTGAAGAAATAGTGAATAAAATCAAAAACCCTAAAAACTTCAAAACTTTTCAAATAAAAAATCAGATTTTTAAGATGAATTTGAAGATTATTGAATCCCAAATTCTAGTACCAAGCTCTGATACCAAATTGTAGGATCAAATCGAGCCAAAAATTTGATTTTGAATAATAAATCAAGATGAACACACTCAAAATCAAGCTTTAAAACCCACTAGATTAATTTGCAAATGATAAATACAATTAGCCCCCAAATTCTCTAGAAAGTGTGTCCCTAAAACCCTAATCATCTCTTTCTACATATAGCCTAAACAACTTTGGCTAATTACATTAAGGACCCTAGAGATTAAAACTTACCAAAAGTAGCAATAAACATGAGGACTAATTAAATAAGATAATAAATATATTTTGTTTAAAACAAAATATATTTAATTATCCAAAGCGATAAAACTATCACATCTCGAACGTTCACACGCCATATCTTTCTTCGATCTTCTTGTGTCGACTTGCGCGTTGACTTTGTCTTGATGGCGTTGACTTTGTTGACTTGATTCGTTGATAACATTAGACTACACGTTTTAGACCCAACAATCTCCCCCTTAGGCTAATGTTATCAAACTCATGTATCATCTTTAGAACCGTCAACTTTATGCATGTTGTAATCTTCAATTTGGCAAGCTTCAGTCTCAATTTTAGACCCAACAGGCTGGCTTTCTCCTAGCGTCCTCAATAAGTCTCACAAGCTTGGATGTCAATAAAACTGTTGAACAATATCTCCTTTTTATTTTGATCCGCCTATGGATCTATTTCAACTATTTGTGATACTTAATATTACAATTTAATAAAGTTGAAATGAATCTATCTTTTGCTTCCGCTGTGCATTTATATATTGTATTGTTTGACTATGATGATATCAACTACGTCACGATACTCCCCACCGGGCCCACCGGTAAAACGTGGAAATATCGGGGTGTGACAGATCTTGTGTGTGTAATGTTCATCGCTCATTAACCATATTATGTAGCTAGGGTAGTTTGATGGAGTCCTGAAGGTTCTTTGTTGGGATTGAACCCTATCAGAGGAACAGATAATTAAAGCCAAAACTGGATCAGAGCAGTGGATCCAGAATAAGCAGATGTTATGTTAACAAGTCTCTCCCCTTGAAAGTAGTTTCAACATCTGCTGACCTCCTATCTACTGATCTGCACAACTGCTGATCAAGTCAAAGGCTGATGAAGACTAAAGCCCTGCTGTTCAATCTATTGCCTTGAGTCAAGCACTGTTGGGTTATATCAAGTGCTGCTAGGTTCACATCAGTGGAAGGCTTCAGCAGTAGTTTAGTTTGTCTTTATGCAATGTATTGTAATAACAGTTGTTAGGAGAGCAGTACTTGTATAGATCAGAGGTTAGAGTTTGTTAGGAGGTTAGATGTCACTTTCATGGTGACGTCAGCAAAGATGCTCAGTGGTTTGTCCGTGCCTATAAATAGAACAGTACCCTGTACTGTTCTATTAGCTCTTCACCATCTTCTTCCTGCACGAACAAATCACAGTGAGCTCAGGCTGAGGGGGAGTTTGTTACATACTTGCAATTGTAATTGAATCTTGTAATAAATTCAAGCATTTGGTTCAATGTTAAACTTGTATGTTTAAAGCAATTCTCCTGTTTGATTGTGAAAAGTTTGCTTCCATTATATTTCGCTGCACTACTCATTCATTGATCATTTTAATTCAAACGTAAAACACAATCACAATCACAATCAAAACCAAACTCAGATCCTAACAATTGGTATCAGAGCTTGGACAGTCAAATTTGATTTAAAAATCATTTTGACATAAATAGTTCAGCTCACAATCGTTGATACTGATAGTTTGTTCGTTTTGTTGAAAAATAGAGCAAGGTTTAATCACCATCAAAGTTGATTAATCAGTGCCTGTAAAACAACCATGATGACGTCACAATCACAAGATGATAAGAATAACATTGGCTCTCTTTTCAAACCACCCATGCTTAAACGTAATGAATACAACATCTGGGAGAGAAGGATGGGTCACATCCTTGCTCAACAGAACACTGGATGTTGGAGGTCTGTTGTTTTTGGTCCCCATGTTCCTATGGTGCCAAGTGCTGAGGATGCAAAGAAGTTCGTACCTAAACCAACTGAAAACTATACTGAAACTGATTTTCAAAATTTCGAACTCGATGCCAAAGGATTTAGCATCATAGCATCTGCATTACCCAATGAGATCTATGCTGGACTGTTACATTGTAACAGTGCCAAAGAACTATGGGATGCACTAAAGGAACAGTTTGGTGGTACAGAAGAATTTATTGAAAACAATAGGGAAATTCTGAATCAGCAGTATGAAACATTCTGTCACATCAAGGGTGAATCATTGACTCAGCAGTTTGAGCGATTCAGTTGTCTCATTAGTGAACTAAGGCTTGTTAAAGTAACATTTCCAAATTCAACTCAAAATAGCAGGTTCCTTAGATCACTACCAGAAAAATGGGATACCATTGCATTTGTTACTAGAAACTCTGCTGGGTTCAAAGATTTGACCCTGACCCAACTTCATGGTAGACTCCTGACCTATGAAAGGGAGTTAAACCAGAAAAAGAAGTTGCAAGAGTCTGGCATAGTTGCTGACGATTATTCATTTGGCAGCACAGCTCTTTTTGGTCAGGAAGAATCTGGTAGCAGTAGTAAGGATCAGGGTTATGATCACTTTATTGATATAACTGCTGGTGGAAATTTCAAGAACCCTGATTCTCACTCTGCAAATTATGCTTTTATTGCAAATTGTGAAAACCAGATGTCAGATAATTTGTGTATTGAACTCAATGATTTGCAACACTTTGATCCCACTGACTTAGAAGAGATGGACATTTTGCATCAATTGGCTTTGTTTAGTATAAGAACAAGCAAATTCTACAAAAGAACAGGGAGAAAATTCCCAGGGTTACATGGGAATTTAAAAGTGGGGTTGGATAAGTCAAAAATTAAGTGCTATAAGTGCAATAGGCTAGGTCATTTTGCTAGAGAATGCAGGAGTCAAACCACTGGTCCAATAATAACTCATCCTAGCTCAAACCCTAGACCACAAAATCAAAGCACTATGCACTATACCCAATATACCCCTGCAACCCATGTTAACACCGCTCACTATGTTGTAACCCTTGTGCCTGTGCATTATGTTCAAACCACTGTTCCACAAATTCAGTATGTTCAAACCCCTGTCGCTCAGGCACAAGTGCAACCTGTTGCACCTCAACCAGCTGCTCCAACAGTAACACAACCAGATCAGCAAAGCTTTTTCACTCAAGGCTTACTTGACTGGAGCAGTATGCCTGATGAGCTTAGTGATGAAAATTTTGCACTCAATGCTTTTAATGATCCTACTAATGATGAATTTTGTCTGATGGCATTAGAGTCTATACCAGAAGGGGTAGAAACTCAAGGTGAACAGCTAAGTGCTGAAACAGTGGATGAAGTGACTGAAGCAGTGGTTACTGCAGTTGTTGGTGAACTACTGCTGGGAGAAAATTCAGAAACCCTGATTGAAGCACTGTCTGACCCCTGGTCCGAAGAAGACAAAGAAGAAAAGGAAGAGAAGAAAGCAGGTTAGAAAGAAGATAGAGCTGATGAAGAAGGTGATCATCAATGTGATTGTGCCATGATGGCTGCTGCTAAGGTATCACCTAAAGTTCTTGAAAAACTGTGTTCAGACAAATGCAGTATTGCATTTGCTAACATCAAAGAGGTAAATGAAAACCTTAGGGATAAAGTCTTAACTGATGAAGTCAAATTTGAAAAGTTATTAAAAGAACTTAGAAACAAATTGGCTGAAAAAGACAAAGAAATCAGCAGTCTCAAAGAAAAGCAGAGCATAACCAAGACTCAACTCCAAACTATGGTAGAAAAATACCAAGTTTGCAAAAAGGAGTTGGAGTCCACCCAGATCACTTGTGAAAGATGGGTGGAATCTTGTAAAGGGTATGAGGTTATGCTTGAGAAACAGCTTGAAAGCAATGTCAAGTTTGGTGTGGGATATAGAAAATATGATGATCTTGTAAACACTGCTGGAAAACAAGCTGGTTCATCTGAAATTAAACCAACCAACAAGAATGGCCAAGAGGTTAAAATAACCGACAAACTTGGTAACAAAATCACTTTGGAAAGATCTGTGGGGTCCTCAACTTTTGAGGAAATTGAAAAATACCAATTTAAACCCACATGGTCTGATGAGTGTGACATTCTTGAAAATTTCAAGATTATGGACTTTACAACCACTGATGGTGTCACAGCTCCAAAAGCAAAGGTCATCCCTATCAAAGACATCCCAACAGTAGTTCAAAACTCTGTTGCTAAGGAGTCTGAGAAAAGGAAGAAAAGATCAAAAACCTATTTTGTGATTTTTGTGAAAAGAGAAATCATCTAACAAAAGACTGTTTTCATCTAAAAGCATACGATCTAAACAAAACAAGTGTCATTGTCCTTGCTGAAAGCTGCAGCATCTGTGGTAAAACAAACCACAAAACTCAAGCACGTGTGTATCTCAAAAACTTTGATGTTAAAAAGATTGAGTACACTGCTAAAACATCCTTGAGTCCATCAACATCATCTGTCAAATTCACCAAGAATCAACCACTGTTTATGCCAGTCCAAACAGCTGTTACAAAACAGCTGAATCAAACATCTGTCCAAAGAGATGTTCAAGTGACTGATGCACCCCCTGCCAACCAATACAAAATGGGCAAGGGACAATCATCTTACCAAAGGATTCCACACGTTTATGAGACCTACAAAAGGCCCTCTAAACCAAGAGTGAACAGGCATCCTTTGGGTTATCAGCATGTGATTGGTCAAAACCCACAACAGTGGTTAGAGAGAAACAGTCCTAAAACTGTCCAAACCCCTGACCTAACCACTGCCCATGCATCTGAACTCATCCCAGACACTATTGAGACCCCATCCAAAGCCTTATTGGCTTTGGAGACCCTAATGAACTAATCCTTTTACTTCATGTGTAGGGAGCTTCTGCATGCTTAGATAGCCTTTGCTATGTAGATAGTAGAGGCTCCAGGCACATGACAAGATGTAAAGCCCTTCTCAAAGATTTCAAAATCCATGGAGGGGGTGATATATCCTTTAGTAATAATAGTAAAGGGAAAGTTCTGGGGTCTGGTACAGTACAGTCTGGTAATGTAAAATTTGAAAATGTCAATCTGATAGACAATCTAAAATTCAACCTCCTGAGTGTTTCACAAATGAGTGATAAGGGGTATAGGTCATTCTTCACAAAGGAGTGTTGTAGGATTGTTGGACCAGAAATGGTTGAAAAGATTGAAGCAATAATAAATACTGGAAAAACCAAACTTGTTGCTCAAAGAAGTGGCAATGTTTATGTGGTGGATATGTCAAAAGAGAGCCCCAGAACTGATGCCTGTCTGTTCTCAGCTGCATCAAACAAAGAGACAGAACTATGGTACATAAGATTGGGGTACACAAATCTCAAGACAATCACTGCCATTTCAAAACAGGGGTTAGTAAGAGGTTTACCTCAAAAACTGTTCACCTGTCCTGAGCATTGTGTTTCCTGCCTAAAAGGAAAACAACATAAAAGCTCCTACAAATCCATTGATGAGTCCAAAACAACCAAATGTTTGCAAATGCTTCATATGGATTTGTTTGGCCCAGTTAAAGTCATGAGTCATAAGAAAAAGAGGTATTGCTTGGTTATTGTTGATGACTTTTCTAGGTTTACATGGACTTACTTTTTACACTCAAAAGATGAGACTGCAGGCATTCTGCAAGACTTTGTGAAACATGTTGAAAAGCAGTTTGACCTTCCAGTAAAAATCTTCAGAAGTGACAATGGCACAGAGTTCAGGAACAAGGAGTTGGATGATTTCTGTGTGTCAATAGGAATTGTGAGGCAATACAGCATTCCAAGAACACCAGAACAAAATGGGGTTGTTGAAAGAAAGAACAGGACTTTGATTGAGGCTGCCAGAACCATGCTTGCTGATTCAGGTTTGCCATTAACTTTTTGGGCAGAGGCAGTAAACATTGCTTGCTATGTCCAAAATAGAGTTTTAATCAACCCCAGCCATCAAAAGACTGCCTATGAACTGCTGTATAAAGTAAAGCCATTAATTTCATACTTCAAAGTTTTTGGCTGCCCATGCTTCATCTTAAACTTAAAAGATTCCATTTCTAGGTTTGCAGCCAAAATTGATTGTGGTTATCATTTGGGATACTCTACCACTGCTAAGGCCTACAAAGTGTTTAACACAAGGACCAAAACAGTGGAAGAGACTTTGAATGTAAAGTTCAATGAACTTTCATCAATGAAAATCCCAGCAAATCCTGCAGATTTGTTTGATCTTGATAAATTTACTTTTGAAAATATTGTTGTCAAGACTAACAGTGCAGGTGTATCAGAGGATTCATCTCCAGACTATGGGTATGAGATCATCATTCCTCAGCAAAAGTCTGTCAATATGGGAAGAGCAGCAGATGTTCAAAACAGCTGTCAAAGCTCAACCACTGCTACCTCAACAGTTGTTGACCAAAGTAGCTCTTTAACCCATGCTTCCACATCATCAAACACTATTGATAAAAGTCCTCAAATAGTGGATCAAAGTCAGCATGTGTCCACACCATTACCTCCTATTCCACCACCTTTTGAAGTCATTGCTGGATCATCAAAGTCACCAGCAGTGGTTAGCTCAGATGATTCACATCTGCAACCACCCCCACTTAATGCCATTGTTCCATACCAAGGAGATCTTATCTTCTTGAAATCTCATCCACCAGATCAAATCATTGGCAACATCAATGAAGGGGTGCTCACAAGAAGTCATTCCCAAAACATTTGTCTTTTTGCTGGTTTTCTATCTCTCCATCAACCAGTCAAGTACCAAGAGGCACTAAAAGACAACAGCTGGGTAGAGGCCATGCAAGAGGAGCTCCAACAGTTCAAAAGACAACAAGTATGGGAGCTTGTACCACTTCCAGAGGGTGTAAGTCCTATTGGTACAAAGTGGGTCTTCAAAAACAAAACTGATGAAAGGGGCATTGTTGTCAAGAATAAAGCCAGGCTTGTGGTTCAAGGTTTCAGACAAGAAGAGGGCATTGATTATGATGAAACATTTGCCCCTGTAGCAAGACTTGAAGCTATCAGATTATTTCTGGCCTTTGCTGTCAACCACAACATCAAGGTGTACCAAATGGATATCGAATGTGCATTCCTCTATGGTAAGATTCAAGAGGAGGTTTATGTTTGTCAACCTCCATGCTTTGAGGATCCATTTAATCCAAATCATGTCTACAAGCTAAATAAAGCTTTGTATGGCTTGAAACAAGCACCAAGGGCTTGGTATGAAACTCTTTCCACCTTCCTACTATCCATTGGGTTCACAAGAGGTAGAATAGATAAAACACTATTTTTAAAATGGAGAGGAAAGGATTTGATGATTGTCCAAATTTATGTGGATGACATCATTTTTGGAAGCACATGTAATAAAATGTGTGAAGAGTTTAGGCAACTCATGACAGCTGAGTTTGAAATGAGTGCAATGGGTGAACTCCAGTGCTTTCTTGGTCTCCAAGTAAGGCAACTGCAAAATGGCACTTTCATCCATCAAGGCAAATATGCCAAAGAACTTTTAAAGAAATTTGATATGGATGATTGTAAGCCATGCAGTACACCCATTGCAACTAATAAAATAGTCATATCTGATGAGAAGGATGAATTGGTTGATCAAACTTTGTATAGAAGCATGATTGGGTCTTTATTGTACCTAACTACATCCAGGCCAGATATCATGTTTGCAACATATGTTTGTGCCAGATACCAATCATCCCCTAGTAACTCAAACCTTATTGCTGTAAAAAGGATATTCAGATACCTAAAAGGTGCTCCCACACTTGGTATCTGGTATCCAGCTGATGGTAAAATTGAGCTTTCAGGTTTCTCAGATAGTGATTTTGCTGGATGTGACAAGACAAGGAAGTCCACTTCAGGAGGGTGCCAATTCCTAGGCAATTGCTTAGTGTCTTGGCAAAGCAAAAAGCAAGCAGCTGTTTCCACATCCACTGGTGAGGCAGAATATATAGCTGCTGCAAGCTGTACAGCCCAACTGCTCTGGCTTCAAAATCAGTTGCTGGATTTTGGTATCACTGCCTTAAGGACACCACTCATGTTGGACAGCCAGGCAGAAGAAAATATCATCAAAAATCCAGTTTCTCATTCAACCACCAAGCACATTGACATCAGACATCACTTTGTGAGGGATTGCTATGAAAAAGGTTTGATTTCTCTGCACCATGTTCCAACTATGGATCAGTTGGCAGATGTGCTAACCAAAGCATTAGACACATCCACCTTTGAAAACTTGATCTCTAGGATTGGCATGGTAAACATGGAATAACAGGAAAAATCTTGTTTTTCTATGAATAAAAGCATTAAAATGTTTTCAGAAAATCAAAAATACATCCTTAAAAATAGCTAAAAATGAAGTTTTCATTAAAATCCTTAAAAGTCTGCCATAACCACTGCTTGTTCAAAAGTCTGCTCTACTTCAAAGTCTGTCCACTGCTGAAAGTCAACCCCTGCCCTCTCATTTCTTTGATAAGCACTGTTGTTCAAAATCAGTGTTTTATCCACTGATTTGCTATCCACTGATAGTAAATATCACCCACTGCCATTGTTGTTCCAGTCATGCCCACTGATCTTGTTCCATCAGTGGTCTTCATAAAGGAGTTGTCGTTTTCTTCATCATGGGTTGGCACGTGGACAGTACATAGTGGTCAGACCTTTTGTAACTGCTGCCATGTCAGCATTCACTTTTTCTCCATAAAACCCCCTTCAAAACCCCAAACAGGGTTTTACTGTCGAATTGAATTCATAAAAATTCCTTTCTCAAAGCAGTTTTCATCCCATTTTCTCCAATTTCTTCACAACCATCTTCGATTATCTTCTTCAAAATGACAAAATCAAAGTCATCCGCTAAATCCACCTCAAAATCATCGTCAACACCCACTGAAATTCCACACAAACCTTCTCACAACATTTTGGGTCTTCTTACAAAACCCGGCACCACCGATGCCTTCGATTCCATCATTGATCTCATGTCTGCATCAAAGTACAAAACTTTGCTTACAGCAGATGCTCCAATTTATCTGCAAACCCAAAGAGAGTTTTGGAAAAATTGTATCCTTGACAAACAAGGCGAAGATGTCATAGCCATTAACTCTACTTTACAGGGTAAAGCAATCAAAATCACACCACAATCCATCTCGGAAGTCTTTCAGCTCGATGATCAACAAGGTAAAACTTTCTTTCCTAAAAATGAGTTAAAATTGACTTTCTTGAAAGAGGGTATGCAGATACAATGATGAAGAGGGATACCTTACAAAAAGGTTTCTTCCCTCCTGCAACAAGATTTTTTTTTTTCATACCCTCCTAATGTGTGTGTCAAACAAAACCACCGCTTTCAATGAGATACCATTAAAGATTCAAAACCTGGGATATGCTATTCTTCAAGATGAAAATTTCAATTATTCCCCGGAAATCTTTAATGATTTGGTTAAAAATGTTGAGAAAAAGCCATTCTTACTCTTTCCAAGATTTCTAAGTTATTATTTTGAAAAGAAATTTGGTAAGGATGATGCTCATGTAATAAAACAAGGTGACTCTTTTCAAATAACCAGCTTAACTGCTGAAACTTTTACAAGAATGTCAACACCTTGCAAAACATAAGCAGAGGTGCCTGAGCAGAATTTAGCAGCTACCACTGCTCCTCAGGTATCTGCTGCTGAGCTCACTGCTCAAGGTGATCAAAGCAGCAAAACAACTGTTTTGAAACCCACACCTACAATCCACAAAAAGCCAAAACAAAAGAAAACTCAAAAACCCCCCAATCCTATCAAAAAGGCAACTCTGGAGGATGAGATACCAGAGCAACTGCCAGTGACAGCACAAAAGTCACAAGAAACCACTGCTGCTACTTCCTCACATCAGATGGTAGAAATATCTCAACCCATGGCCGAAACTCCTCCTGTTTCTTCTCAAAAAGAACAGGTTGTACATATAGGGACACCACAATATGATGCTCTGGAATCACTTGCTTCCATCATACACAGCCCAATACCCGGGGCAAATTCTCTTTCTACACCCAACCTCACCTCCATAATTCCCCCACCAACTAAATTATTGTTGGATGCTATTGATCTGAACCAGGCACAAACCAGTCCTTCCCACTCACCTATCAATGAGAATATACTTCAACAAATGACTGGGTCTGATGTATCAGTCATAGCTAACCCACCAACAAGACCTGAGGAGGTTACACCCCTTGGGTTACAAGTAACTCTTGGTGGTAATCCAAGTGAAGCAGCCACTACAGGTGCTGAACCCACTGGTTTGCATTTGGACAGTGGTTACATCAATAAGACTTCCTTGGAGGCAATTCCTTCTATAGCACCTCTGATAACCACTAGTGAGTTTGTTTTAACCACTGGTACCATCAAAAGGTTATCAAATGTTGAGGGATGAAGTCCCCAGTACCAAGAAAAAGGGGCAGCAGTGGATGACTATTGGAATACACTCCCTAAGTCAACCACTGTTACAACCACCGCTAGTGGGAAATCAGATGATCCCATTAAGTTGGGTGATGGTTTAAAGTACCTGGAATTGACGAAACGAGTTGAAAAACTGGATACCTCTGTTGCAGAAATCAAAGAAATGCTACAACAGTTGTTGACAGTACAAAAGGTGCAATCCACTGTTGTTCCACCTCAAGCACCTACTCCACCACAAGCACCTGATGCAGATGAGATATGGAACCTATTTCAACCTTTTCTCCAACAACAAAAACAAATGGCTGATCAGCAACATGCAATACATGTACAAGAGCTGAGAAACACAATGGAGTCTAGGTTCAAGAACACACAAGCAGACATTAAGGCTATCAAGACCCACATTTTGAACACCACTGGCACTGCTCTTCCAACTGTTCTCTTCATTGATCAATTACCCCCAGATAATGCCAAAAAGGGGGAGAAAATTCAGGAGTGGAAGAAGAAGGGAATAGATGATGGTCTTTACATTGAACCAGAAAAGGATGCCATGACTAGAAAGATTCCCTTGCCAGATGGCAGCAAAAAGGTCGATGTTACCCAAAATGCACTTGATGAAGCTGTAGCAAGTGTAAAAAGGGACAGAGCGGCAAAGGATATGTCAAGGTGGAATGAGGAGAAAAGAGCTTACATGGAGCTGAATGCGCAGGGTTGTTCTGAGCCAGAGGATGTTCAAAATCCTGTGCCAAAAAGAAATCCCACTAGAAAAGTGAGGGAACCCAAATCCATACCATCCAGACCCACAAAGCATACTCCAAAACCACCGTCCAAAAGCCCCCAACATCAATCTTCCACTCAAACAGCTGTTGTAACTCCTGTTGTATCAACAACTGCTGATACTTCAGTAGTTTCAACATCTGTTATCACTTCAACACACACCACTTCAACACACACCACAACCACTGCCTTACCACCAACACCAAAAATCATTTCACCACTAAAAAAAATCTCACCACCATCACCTCCTGCCAAAAAGCAGAAGACACCATATGTTACAACATCTGTTGTAATGACAACAGTGGTTGAAACACCAGTTGTTTCAACAACTGTTAGTCAGCCACCTTCTACCACTCAAACCACCACTTCTAATCCACCCAAAACATCATCAGCCTCTCCTACAATAAAAAGGAGAAGGATTTTCATACCTGATGATGATTCTCCATCACCACCACCAACATCTTCACAATCCCTTGCACTTATTCCAAACCCAGTTCCTCTCTCATCAGCTCAAGTACAACTACCAATCATGGCCATCACTCCTGCGGGATTCCAATATCCTCTTTAACTCATTGCAGTCAGAGAAGAGATCAAATCCTTCTACTATGAGGATGATCCTGCTAAAAGGGAGTTGCCAGGCCTAACAATATTGAAGATTATTTGAAAATCAAGGCTCAGCAAGCAGAGGATATCTCAAAAAGAAACTCTCAAGGAAAACTGACAAAGAAATTCAAAGGCATTATCAGTTTCTATTTACTCAAGTCAGATCCTTAGAGCAATTTGCAAAAAATGTTTGTCAGCAAATCTCAGAGAGAGCAGATGAAACTTTGAGAAAAGACTACATTGAAAGCATCATGGCTACCAAGAAGTATAAGGGAGAAAAGCATATGTACAAGGAGTGGACCATTCCTGAGCTTGAAAAATAAGCAGCCAGGATTCAAGAAATGATAAAGAACAAGGTCAAACACACTCCTCCAGATTGGTCAAAGTACAAAAAGAATGAGCCTGAAAAGACATTAGAGCTGAAGAGAATGAAAGAGGAATTAGTTGCTGCTGACTATGGGTCTAAAAATCAAGTGGCAAGATGGAAAGAAGACAAAGTCAGGACCACCTACAAAAGGTTAGAGGAATTAAGGAAGAAAGATCCCACATTTCCACAAAAACCTGACTACCCTGAAGCAGAGGTTTCAACAAGACCACCAAAGCTGCAAATCAGGAGAGCCACTGCTCCAGCTGGTGTTGCCATCTATAAAAGAAGACAACAACAGTTGGATACTGAAATAGTGACAGAATTAATGGCAGGAGATGAGCTTGTAAAAGAAGGCATTAAGATAATGATAGTTGAAACTCTTGGCCTAAACCAACCTGCAAGCATTGCTCAAACAGTCATCACAAGGCCTGCATCACCAAACTCCTCATCTAATAAAAATCTCCCAAGAAACCCACCAGACTCAAAAGTACTAAAGTGGAAAACTGACAAACAGACCAATGTACTGACAGTGTTCAAGTCTAGTGGAGAAGTGAAGAAAATAACAAGGGAACAAGCACTTGGCCTAAGTCTTGAAGATTTGCAAGATCTCCTTGATCTTCCACAGTGCAGAGATGATGATGACACAGATGCCTTAGCCTTTGAGTTACAACTCAAAGGGCAAATAAGGGAACTGCTTATGAGGCAATAAAGATCTACCAATAATGAAGGGTTTTGGCATTATCTGTTCCAGGGGGAGATTGTTGGGATTGAACCCTATCAGAGGAACAGATAATTAAAGCCAAAACTGGATCAGAGCAGTGGATCCAGAATAAGCAGATGTAATGTTAACAAGTCTCTCCCCTTGAAAGTGGTTTCAACATCTGCTGACCTCCTATCTACTGATCTGCACAACTGCTGACCTACAACTGCTGATCAAGTCAAAGGTTGATGAAGACTAAAGCCCTGTTGTTCAATCTACTGCCTTGAGTCAAGCACTACTGGGTTATATCAAGTGCTGCTGGGTTTACATCAGTGGAAGGCTTCAGCAGTAGTTTAGTTTATCTTTATGTAATGTATTGTAATAACAGTTGTTAGGAGAGCAGTACTTGTATAGATCAGAGGTTAGAGTTTGTTAGGAGGTTAGATGTCACTTTCATGGTAACGTCAGCAAAGATACTCAGTGGTCTGTCTGTGCATATAAATAAAACAGTACCATGTACTGTTCTATTAGCTCTTCACCATCTTCTTCCTGCACGAACAAATCACAGTGAGCTCAGGCTGAGGGGGAGTTTGTTACATACTTGCAATTGTAATTGAATCTTGTAATATATTCAAGCATTCGGTTCAATGTTAAACTTGTATGTTTAAAGCAATTCTCCTGTTTGATTGTGAAAAGTTTGCTTCCATTATATTTCGTTGCACTACTCATTCATTGATCATTTTAATTCAAACGTAAAACACAATCAAAACCAAACTCAGATCCTAACATTCTTGTATGTTCTCATGATTATTGTTTGGTTAGAATGATAAGTAAGTATTAATTGAATGACTGTTATAATGATCATGATCATATGAATATGCTAATTGTTAAGGCACTTGTTGCATGTTGTTGATAATTGAGAACTGAATGATCGATCGATGATTATGGTGAAACTGTTGATGATTTTTAGGGTTCTAGAACCTGTCAAACTGTAACCATTGAATCCGTAACTGCTGCTTGGCGAAACATATGGTTTCTCGTCACAACCCATATCGACGAAACATGGGTGTTTCTCCGACAAGCATCTCGATGAAACCTGTGGGTTTTTCGTCACCCCTCACCTCGACGAAAGATGACCTTTCGTCATAGAGGGTGTTTCGCCGTGTAAGTTGCTGAGATGAACAATAGGTGCTGTGATGTTAAGGATGATTGATACTTGTGTGTGTACACTACCCATGTTACATGTCAATGAGATTAAGAAACTTGGTTCAACAACTCACCTGCTATGTTATGTGTTACTCACATGCGAACTTACTAACTAATATACTGTGATGTTGTGAGGAATGTAAACTGTGTGAAAGCAATGACTTGTTTAATTGTGAAACTGATAATATTGTTAACCACGGTAGGGTTGGTTGATTAACTGGAACGGGTAATTTGATAAATACCGAGCAAAGCTAAGGTGAGTTCACTGCTTTTTCCCCAAGCATGCGTCCCGGGGAGGGACATCTGGTAATCGTTCCGGGGAGGAACGTCGGGTTATTGGGATGTTGGTTATTACACTCATTTCTATCATTAAGTCTCCTTACATATACCGAATAGTTTCCGGGGAGGCAACGGGGTTATTAGTTGATAGCGCTATTAGGTTTGGCACCCTCATACCGTACCGGGGAGGGCGGTCGTGAACTAAATACCTTAACCACTTGACCAATGTGTGATAGAGCATTGGGGTTTGGGTAAATAAATCTAGAACCATCTGCGGTAATCGAGTTAATAACAACATCAAATCAAATCATTGAAATGTTTTACACTCATAACTGGTAACTATAACGTGTTAACAAACTTTGAACTCACCATCGTCGTCTGACACACTTGTCTGCATGCTTGCAGGTTGTTAGATTCTTGATTATGGACTTGCTATCTGGAAGTGCTGGAGTGGTCATGGGTCGAGACTCTTGGATACTCGCTTCGTTGATTATGAACACATGTTTTGAAACAATTGATTTACAGTTTACATTATGCTTCCGCTGAACGTTTACTTTGGTTTAACTTATGACTTGGATTTATATTTTGAAATGAATGGAAAGTTTTATTTAAATATTATGTATAGTTCAATGTGATTGGTGGCTTAGATCCTGGTAGGTCACACGTCCTGCGGTGATTCCGCTTGTGGTATTTTGGGGGAGTGGCAATCGACCTCTTACCTGTTCAATTGGGTAGCTTCGATGTGGGGGTCGGAATGGACTGGCTATCCAAGAATAAGGCTGAAGTTGTTTGTCATGAGAAAATCATTTGCATCCCTCTTGCGAATGATGAAACACTCATCGTGCATGGAGAGAAAAGAGACATGCCCTTGCGAATCATCAACTGTATGAAGGCACATAAATTCCTACGAAAAGGATGTGTTGCATTCTTGGCGCACGTAGTAGATAAGAAAGCCGAGGAGCCGAAACTCCAAGACATTCCTGTGGTGAAGGAATTTCCTGACGTTTTTCCCGAAGATTTGCCAGGACTACCTCGGCAAAGACAAGTCGAATTTCATATAGACTTGGTTCCAGGCGCCGCTCCTATAGCCAAGGCACCCTATCGAATTGCGCCATCCGAGATGCAAGAATTATCTACACAACTCCAGGAGTTGTTGGATAAAGGATTCATAAGGCCAAGCTTCTCGCCTTGGGGAGCTCCAGTTTTGTTCGTGAAAAAGAAGGATGGAACATTGCAGATGTGTATCGATTATAGAGAATTGAATAAGCTCACTATCAAGAATCGGTATCCACTACCGAGGATTGACGACTTATTTGATAAGTTACAAGGATCGAGCTACTACTCCAAGATCAAACTTCGGTCTGGCTATCATCAGTTAAGGATCCAAGAGTAGAGCATACCGAAGACCGCATTCAGGACTCGTTATGGGCATTACGAGTTCCTTGTGATGCCATTTGGATTGACGAACGCTCCAGCAGTGTTTATGGATCTGATGAATCGTGTTTGCAAACCATATCTCGATAAATTTGTGATTGTATTTATCGATGATATTCTGATTTATTAACGAACGAAGGAGGAGCACGAACACCACCTGAGGACCATTTTGGAACTACTGAGGAAAGAGAAGCTTTATGCAAAGTTTTCAAAGTGCGAATTTTGGATTCACGAAATATAATTCCTTGGTCACGTGGTCAATGAGAATGGTATTCACGTTGATCTAGCGAAGATTGAAGCGATAAAGAATTGGGAAGCTCCCAAAACACCAACTAAAGTTCGAAAATTTTTGGGATTAGGGGGCTATTACCGCAGATTTATCGAGAATTTCTCCAAGATAGCTCAACCGCTGACTTCCCTTACGCAAAAAGACAAGAAGTACGACTGGGGTGATAAACAGGAAGAAGCCTTCCAACTTATCAAGAACAAGCTATGCGATGCACCAATACTATCCCTACCCGAAGGCACTGAAGACTTTGTGGTATACTGCGACGCTTCACGCCAAGGCTTGGTTGCGTGCTCATGCAACGCCAAAAGGTCATCGCTTACGCTTCAAGAAAGTTGAAAGTACACGAGAAGAATTACACCACCCACGACCTGGAGCTAGGCGCGGTGGTATTCGCCTTGAAGATCTGGTGACATTAGTTATACGGTACTCGATGTACTATCTTCACTGATCACAAAAGCTTACAGCACATGTTTAATCAGAAGGAACTAAATATGCGTCAGCGACGATGGGTTGAGTTGCTACACGACTATGACTGTGAGATTAAGTACCATCCTGGAAAGGCAAACGTGGTAGCAGACGCTTTAAGTCGAAACGAAAGGATTAAGACTCTAAGGGTTCGAGCATTGGAAATGACTATTCGAACGAATCTCACTACGTGCATTCATGACGCCCAACAAGAAGCCCTTAAGAGGGAGAATCTTAGAGCTGAATATCTCCGAGGCATGGAGAAGAAATTGGTACCAAACAAAGAAGGAACACTATACTTTATGGGATGCATTTGGGTTCGGCTCTATGGCGGTGTTCGAGAAGTCACCTTTGATGAAGCTCACAAGTTGAGATACTCGATCCACCCAGGATCGGACAAAATGTATCAAGACTTGAAAGAATACTATTGGTGGCCGAAACTCAAAAGCGACGTTGCTGTATATGTTGGAAAGTGCCTAACTTGTGCTAAGGTTAAGGCCGAATATCAAAAACCGTCTAGTCTACTGCAACGACCAGAGATACCAATGTGGAAGTGGGAGCAAATATCAATGGACTTTATAACAAAATTACCCAGGAACCCTAGAGGGCATGATATGATATGGGTGATAGTTTATCGATTAACGAAGTCTGCACACTTCCTACCAATCCGACAGAAGGATAGCACTGGAAAGCTTGCTTAGATGTATCTTAAATAAATTGTAGGACGTCATGGAGTGCCTATTTTGATTATTTCAGACAGAGATGGACGTTTTGTCTCAAGAATCTGGCAATCCTTCCAGGAGTCCTTTGGATCTCAACTAGATCTAAGCACGGCCTTCCATTTGCAAACAGACGGCCAGAGCGAACGGACCATACAAACACTGGAAGATATGCTTCGCGCATGTGTTATGGATCTAGGCGGCAGCTGTGATACTCATCTACCTTTAGTTGAGTTTTCCTATAATAACAGCTACCATACAAGCATAAAAGCCGCATCGTTCGAAGCTCTATATGGCCACAAGTGCCGCTCGCCGTTGTGTTGGGCAAACCCTGGAGACAAACAGTTGATTGGTCCTAAACTTGTTCAAGAAACAACCGACAAGATCATGCAGATCCGAGAGCGCATCAAGGTGGCTCGTGATCGACAAAAGAGTTAAGCCAATCATAGATGGAAACCCTTGGATTTCGAGGTGGGAGACAAAGTTTTGTTGAAGGTCTCACATTGGAAAGGTGTAGCAAGGTTCGGAAAACGTGGAAAGTTGAATCCACGATATATTGGACCATTCAAGATCTTGGAAAAGATTGGTACCGTGGCGTACAAACTAGAGTTACCGGAAGAACTTAACGGAGTACATGATACGTTCCATGTGTCAAACCTTAAAAAGAGTCCAACCCAAGAAACAGTTATCATCCCTATGGATGAGGTGCATATCGACGACACACTCCGATTTGCAGAACAACACGTTGAAGTAACGGATTGGAAGATCCATAAAACAAGGAGGAGTCACATTAAACTTGTCAAAGTACGTTGGAACTCTAAACACGGACCTGGGTACACATGGGAATGCGAAGACCGATTCAAAGACAAGTACCCCCACCTGTTCGAGAAAGCTCCTGTGGGAGATAACTCAGCTTGAATTTCGGGACGAAATTCTTTTAACGGGGGGAGACTGTGACAACTGGCAAAAAACCGGTAAGTTCTGTACTATTTTAATATTACTTATTAATTGCAATTATGTGCTTAAATGTCAACATTATGTGATTACTTGACATACATATGAATTCGTGCATGTTTTATACTTCAAATATTGCTTTGTGCATTACTTTAAGCGTTGCGTCAGAAAGACTAGTAAACTCACCGGTAAGGCACACTGTGTCTGCAATTCTGCAGAAAGCAGTCAGACAATAGAATTAGGGCCTAGGAATAGGTTCAACATCTAAAATACATTAAAACCCAAGTATGGATACAAGGGTTAACATATAAACTTTCCGGAAGCTAAACTATGCACTAAAAGACATCCTAAACTCACTTTAAATGCAAAATTCTGCATAAATCAGCCATAATTCAGCTACAAACAACATTTTAACACTGAAATATCATGCAGAATTTATGTTTTATTGTCCAGAAAACTTACAAAGTGTTGGGAATTGAAACTGCCTCAAAAGGGGCTTCATACTTAGTGAAACTGCCCAATTTAGCACTCTAACGAACCGTAACGAAACGAACAACCGGACACTACCCGGAACATCAAAATTTGACTAGAAGTAATGTTTTTATGATATTAAGCTAGTATTTGTGGTAGAACACCTTAAAAATCATAAAAAAAAAACCTAAACACACTTAAACTAACTTAAACCTTCTCGTTTGCACTTTAAACCCTCAACTTCCAAAAAAAATTACACTTTACCCCCCCCCCCTCATGTTGCAACTGGCCCCAAGGGACCCCACATGACTATTGAATATTTTATTTTTCCTTGTCCCCTTGGTTAAGTGCAAGATATCTAAAGGAGATTAAGATGTTGGAACTTTTTATAAATAACCTCAAGGTAGTAACCAAGACCATCTTTCATCATTTTCACACTCCATCTTCTCCTTGCTTCCCCTCTTGCTCTCGGTTCACTTCTCACACACACACACACCACCATTTTCACTTCATTACAAAGCAATCCAAGGTCACTAGGAGGTGTATGGAGGCTATCTAAGGAGGCTTGAAATGCTAGAACTTGAAGGACCTCACTTTAGAGCTTTTAACCACTTGATTCCTTCCATATTCATCTTCATCATTCTTGTGTCGCTTCCCTAGCCATTAGAGCTAGTAGTAAGCTTCTTGATCACTATAATAGTTCATGTTCATGTTATGTACAAGTCTGTAAGGCCCTATAATTGAGTAGGTTTACGCTTATCTTTATCAAACACAAATATAGGCTACTTGGCTTAGCTTTGTAGTGGGTTAGATAATATTAGAATAAGCCATGTGGGCTAATTAAAGATTTGGACTTGTTTGGTTAGTAATTTGCATGTGGGCCTGGCCTAGTCTGTAACTAGGTCACCCTATGTAACTATAAATAGGGTGAACCTAGGTTATAATTAGGTTGGTTGTTCATTTTATTGTTATTCTAGTAGTTTCGAATTCTTGGCTTTGTGTACCAGACGGTTCTTTAGAAACCGTGTGCACTTTGGTTATTCAATCAATACATGTTCTTGTTCTTCATCACTTATCTCAGTATTCCGCACTTTGATTAGTGATTTTGATATCCGATTGGTAGTTTTGGGACTTACAATTGGTATCAGAGCCTAAGTAGTCTTGCGAAGGCTCGGTTGTGTTGGATATCATTCGAAGAGCAAGAAATTTTTTTTTCAGATTCGAAGAACACGAAGAAATTGTTGAAGATCTCGAAGAACAGTTGAAAATCTTGTGTTTGATCTGTTGGTGGAAGAGAGAGATTGTATTTGCATGTTAGTAGGAGATTATTGGTGGAAAGGATATCAATTAAAGATTGAATTTCGAATTCATCCTTGATTTTCGGGATTAATTTGATTCAATTCTTTTCGAAAGTCAACGAAATATTATACTTGTGCGACTGAAATTGGAATTATGTGGGGACCAGACAAAATTGTGCGATCAATAGTTTTAATTGAGCGATTACGGGATCTTGTGCGATTGGTTATTTCCTTATCATTTCCTCAACAGCAGACATCATCACTTGAATTATCTTCAATCTTGTGCGATTACTTTAAATTGTGCGTTTCATCATTCATCCATTTACTTGTGCGATTATCTTTGGCTTGTGCGATCAGAAGTTATCATCTTCTTCTGCTAAGTTTGGCTTGCGCGATTATCCTTGGCTTGTGCGATTATCTTTGGCTTCTTCTTGTGCGATCATATTATTATCCAAATCACTGTTCATCATCATCATCCTAAACCTGTTCGAAAAACCATCATCTGCAATCATCATCATCATCATCATCATCGAAATAATATCAGTCACCATCCGTCTCCATCAAACAATCATTGATCCATTACAACACCATCATGATCACAGCACCATCTTCATCACCTCCATTTCGGTATCGAGTTCGAGTTCGGGTTTCCGTTATCGTCACTCACCATATCAACAACATCATCATCATTTTCGTCTCCAGCCACCGTCACCTTCCTTCGCCGCATCATCATCACCTGCCCAACCGACTTCATCCGGAGCACCACCTCTGTTCGTCATAACCCGCACACGTCTCCGGCAGATTCCTTAGAACCACTCTCAATAACCATCATCATCTTCAACCTCAAAACGTTCTCGGATCATCTTCTCAGTTTCAACTCCAATATCTCCGACCTTCTCCATCTTCCGGTCACTGTTCAAACATCTTCATCATCTGCTTTGTTTCATCATCTGCTTTGTTTCATCATCATCATCCATCATCATCTCCGGCGGCTGAATTTTTTCTGAAATAGGGTTTTGGGAGATCAGTGTTACGAAGAAGACGTGATTCTGTTTTTGTTCAATATATTATATTAATAATAATAATAGTTTTAATAATAACATTAATCATAAGGACATCATTACTTAATCATTATTAATAATAATTATTATTATAATATTAAATTAGATTTTCTTTTAATTAATTATAATAATTGTTTATTTTAACATTAAAAAGGGGGTTTTGGTTATTGTTTTGGCGATAAGTTTTGACAGGTTCGAGGCGCGGTACAAGAAGTTGGTTCGTGCGTGTGGCAAAAGACTTGAGTTAGCGAGTACACGGGTTCTCGTTTGGTCTTATGTTGAGGAAATAGTGGGGAACACACATTTTTCGGGGATCACATATTCGGGGGATCACATTTTTGGGGGATCACATCTTAAAAATGTCTTCTAAGAGAGAGGTGCTTTAGCAGGAACTCCAAGGATTCAGATACTCATATGGTGAATCTATAGAAGCACTTACAGGCCAGTTTGCTGAACTGCTCTCTGAAATGGAGAAGGCAGAGATGGTGGTGTCTACTCACACGAGCAACAGAAAGCTTCTGGATGCTATAAAAAGGATTCCAGTTCAGGCGAACTGTAGTTGGTTTAGCAATGTTAATCAGATAATTGTGACAACTGACTGCTACTGCTACAAAATGAAGTCGGATGAGCTGATCTCACTCATCAAATCTTATGATAAGGATGACAAGTAGAAGGCTCAATGCAACACATCTGATGCAGTTTGCTCACCCACTCATACTCCTACTGCTCCATTGCCCGCTGTAATTTGCTCATCCACTTCTGCTGATTCATCACAAAATTCAGAATCAAGTTGCTGTACAGGTATTCAAATTCACGACTTCACTCCCATTCCTACTGAGGTATGTGTAGACGATATTTGTTGTACTCCTAAATGTAGGGAAAAGGTTAAAGGGTTCAAAGAGTAGGCAGACTCGCTCGTTATGCAACTTCAATATACCAGATCTAGTAGTTATGAAATTAAAAAGAAACTGGGTGGGTATAAGATATGGTGGAGTCGCAAAAGCGTGATATCCGAAAGTTGCATAGCGATCTGAGTGTAGCAAATTGTAGATATCTCCACTTCAAAGAGTTGTCTGAAAAATTAACTGTTGAACTTAATGATTTAAAATCAACTTTTGAAAACACAGAGTTCAATTTTAAAAAGTTTGATGTATCAAGCGAGAAGGTTGAAAAAATGATTAATCAACAGTTAAAATATAGTAAAAAGGAAGTCAGGAATAAGGGATTGGGATTTGTATGCATACCTCCACCATACAATCACAATTACACCTCAATTCCCATGACTGATGAGGAGATAGCCGACTTGCCTGAAATAGAATATGGGAAGCCCAAAGATAGGAAGGTAGAGCCTGTTGAATCTAGGAAAGTAAAAATCACAAGGCCTGATAAAACCGAAATTATTCTAGAAAAACAGGTGTTTAATAAAACTTTTGTGAAACCTGCGGAAGTTTCAAAACACATTGAGACTCTAAGTTTTGAGAAAAATGCTAATATTGACAAATATTTTCAAGTATTAGATAATACTGAGTCAAGTCTTTCTCAAAATTCATCTGAAGTGCAACCTCAAACAAAAGAGTCTGAAGTGAATTTAGATAATATTGAGTTTGCCATGATTAAAGAGTTGACTGAATTCATGAAAGGGTTTGGGTCTGGGAAACAAAATGAATCGACTTCTTCATCTCATTCGTCATGTGACTCCTCAGAGACAGCTAACTGTGAAAAGTCAGAGTTAGTTGATTCAGCCGAGTCTAGTAACGAATCACATGAAATAGTTCAATAAGAACCAACAATAGTAGAATCTGAGCCACCTGCTCCACTTGACTTATCAGTTGAATCTAGTGAATCCAGCTGTGAGTCTTCTGAAGCAGCTAACGCAGCAGCAGAGGATTCAGCAGAGCCACTACAAAAGGTGTAACACCTGTGCCTTCACGGCCATCAAACAAATACCAAACCAATGAAATATTATATTTCTTACTTGGGATTTGTAAAAATATGTGTATCATCTACACATATCAACTCTTGTTCGATTTCAAGCTCTAAATCGCTTTCTGGAAGGTTATACGCGCACTAATGCGTAAATATAACCAGTTTAATGCAATAAACACTCCGGAATAGTGAAATAGGTTTAACATACCTAAAATAACCTTTACATAACTTAGATATAAGTTTTGGAAGGTTTGGTGTGGTGAAATCAAAGTTAAATCGCTTACAGGGACTAAAGTTGACAAACTGCGAAAGTATGCCAATTTGAACTGTAACAGACATTCCGGAACATGACCATAAGTTAAACATACCATAAATATCCTTTACATAGCTTAGAAATAGGCTTTGAGGTGTTCGGTATGCTAAAATAAACTTTTGTGTCATTCAGGGACTAAAAGCGTCAAAAAGTGCACAAGTTTGCATTTTCGCGCATAACTTACGTTCTGAATACATCCGGACATCTAAAAATTTATGTAAGCATGACTACATTATATTTTATGGTTCGCCTTAAGAAAAATCCATTCGTCGCGTCATTTGGATCGTTTTTCGCGCTTATGCGCATTCCTTCGTAATTAAGCGAACATCGCGTTCGTACGGCTAAGCGAACCGACATCCGAGATATTTTTGAACACATTTTAAGTTCCCTATACTTTAACTTCATTTTAGAGCTTTGAAATGGGGTTAACGGGCCTTAAACGTGTCAAAAATGGCCTAAATACAGTTCAGGGACCAAAACTGTAATTCTGCCAAAGTTCACCCATACGATGCGTATGGTATATATACCATACGATGTGTATGGGGTCTCCAGACCAGGTGCAATGTTTAAACAGCCTGTTTTCAGCAGATTTAACCACAACCACATGTTCCTAATTGTCTAGTCATGTGATAAGGATGGAATTTTAGTTACCATAAGGTTCCGACAAGTGTACGGGTTGGATTCATGGCACGTTATCCAAGAAACGATCCCAACGGTGGACCATTTCCTATAAATACCCACCAACATCACACCCAAAAACTCACACCTTTGAATCTGAACTTGCTCTCTAAGTTGTCGTGTTTAACACTTCATACCTGAGAGTGTTCGGGTTCAAACCTTCCATTCTTGGACCCTTCGTAAGTATTCTTTCGTTCTTTTCCTTATTTTTACTGCTTTTCGAGTCAGAAAGTCAAACTTTGTTTGACTTTCAGCGTTGACCAGTAATGGTCAATGCGAAGTTCGTTTGAACTTCGCAACGTGATTGTAATCACGATGGTTATAGTCCCTTGGGACTATGCCTACTGATTACCACGTTGTCTAGGGTCGTAGGGTAAGCGATCTAATAAATCGCTTATACCTCGAACCCGACCCAGTTTGGTCGATCATTAGGATCCGACCAAACACAGTAGGTGACCATAGTAGGTAGGGAATAACCTTCCGAGGTTATACCCTATGGTCACATCGTTTAAGTAGTTGTATGATAGGTAGTTTATATGCCTTAGGTAAATTACCAGAATACCCTTTTCATGTATAATTGGTAATTAAGCATATGTAACCTAAACTTTTGTCACGTAACTGATTATGTAACATGTTTAGGCATATAACACTTGTCATAGGGCTAGTTAGGCGGTCCAAACGCGTTTCACGCGCACGACGCGTTAAAGTAGCATAAGCTACCTAAACGGGTCGTAATGGGTCGTAAACACTTAGGTTAAGTTTCATTTAGTATGTAGGCTTTGTTAAACCAAATGACACGAGTCTCTACACTCGTTTGGTTTACAAACCCTAATGCTACCCGATCTTTCGATTTAGGTCCGGTTTATTAATGTAGTTACCTATAGTAGGTGCCGTTTGATTCCGTGATCTCTAGCTTTGCTTGGTGGTTATCCTAGGACTTCTGAGCAATCTCAAGTGAGTACATAGACCCCTCTTTTACTGTTTTCCAAACTGTTTTGGGGTGGAACACATGTGCCTACTTGTTACTTTCATGCTTTCCTGTTTTCACATCATATACCGACTATGTTTGTTAGTACATTATAGTACATGATTTCATTACTTTTCTGCTATGTATGTTGACTGATAACATGCTAAGCACATTGATTTACATGACTTTTCTGCTATGTATGTTGACTGATAACATGCTTAGTACATTGTTTTACATGACTTTTCTACTTTGTATGATGACTTTGCATACTTAGTACATTGTTTTATACTGCATCTCTGTTGCATATGTTCCAGTAACATATGGACACATGGTTTTATAGCTCTACCCTGTATGTTTACTCTAGCATACTAGGTACATTATCTTCATAAAACATGCTTACATTTTGGTATGACATTTGGTTTGTTTAAACTATACTATACATTCATTAACACCGATCATGCCGCTCGGTAGTAGGTAGTGGTACCATAGGACTTGACAAATCCCGTTCCGGACATCCCAGGGAAAGGGGATGAAAGGAATGACCGAATCCGAATACATATTCTCTTGATAACTCACTTTTACATAGTTATCCGTCTGTCTCAAGGCTTGGATGTATGAATTTTCACAATACCGCATAAATGTTCATATTCAGTATAGCATGCATATATCTTACAAAACATAACTTTGATTTAAACCAAGTTTTACTTCAATACTTTGTTTTGTACATTTTTACTTATGGTTTAAGTAGTCTAAATTTTACTTACCATACATATTATTTTGGTTATACATTACTTGACTACTCTTGGACTATAGACATTTGACATGGATACTTGACATAGACATTTGACATGGATATTTGACATAGACATTTTGACATGATTTACATCTTGACATGAACATTTTACATTGTTTGGTTTGGTTTGATTAAGTGATTAAGTAACGATGCGTGTGTAATATGATACAAGCATGGTGGATACGCCGCTGGTACTTCCTATATATAAGTGTTTGTATGGTATTACATGTCGTAACGTTATTTGAATCATTTCAGTTTGAGACATAGAACATTTCATACAAATAACATACTTTTCACAAGACATTGATTTATAAACAACTTATCTTATACAAACACATTTTTCTTGGTTATTCATTTAACCTTACATTTATTTATACTTATCATCTGATCCTATCGTTTTTCAAATGATTTAAAAGACAAAGCAAATAACAAGGTTCATGACTAAACATTTTCTCAAACATAAGTCATGAATCTTATTTTCACAAAACCTATGTATCTCACAGGCATTTTTATGCTGACGTACCTATTTTCACATGTGTTTTTCAGGAGCTGTTGCATAAGATAATCAAGACACACATAGACAGACTTGGGCTTTAGTGACAATAAAAGATGCAAGACTAGTTAATTATGTTGTATTTCCTTGTTTGTTAAGACATTGTAACACTTTTAATGAATAAAACGAAACTTCAATTGCCATGGATTTGAAACATTAATTCTGTTACAACACTCCCCGATGTTTCCGCCACGTTTGGTATGTTCTACGTGGTCGGGGTGTGACAGAAAAGATGGTATCAGAGCTAATGGTTATAGGGAATTAGGTTATTAGTAATGCTTTGACCTAGTCTATAACCTTCTTAGGACCCTAACGCGAGTTTACTTGCGTTTAGTCATAAAACAATACCGTCACCTATCCTTAGGCGACGATCACAACAAGAATATAAATTTCAAAACCGCTTTGAAAACTAATCATCTGTTCTAGGATGATTGATTACTAGGTTTTGAACCCTCTATTGTAAGGTTTTGAACTCTCTATTATATGGTTTTGAACCCTTTGAGTTTTCAAAATCTCGTCAAGGTTTTGGGTTTTTAATAATGTGAACACGTGCAAACTGGAAGGGTGAATGCCTGTATTCTGGGTTTTCTGGCTAGGCAAGCACTTCGTATACATCTCATCAGACGCGAGACCAGTTGTGCTTACCTGGGAATTCTTGGGATGAGTGTTCACTTATAGGCGAGCATGTCTTCGCGATACATTATTTTTGACCCATTTACTTTGATCAGTCACTGTGTGTCGTTTGTTGCTTTGTAGTAACAAACAAATGACCACTATCCTTGTTTTCATCAGATTTGTTTCATCTCATTCTTTTCGTCTAAATTCTCTCACTCGTTTCCTTTCATGTTTCCTCTTTCAGACAATGCCTCCTCGACGCGAAAGCCAGATAGAGACTGCCGAGCTGGCAGAAATCATTGCGCAGCAAATGGCTGCTCAATTCCCAAACCTCTTTGCTCAATGGAACCAAGCCAACAACAACAACAATGTTCTATGCAAATACAAGGATTTTAACCAGGCTAAACCACTCAAGTTTAGTGGTTCTGAAGGAGCGACTGGGCTTCTTCAGTGGTTTGAGAGCATAGAGAATACTTTTCGCCACGTGCAGTGTCTCGAAAATCGCAAAGTCGAGTTTGCTTCGAGCGTATTTCAGAAGAGGGCTTTGACATGGTGGAACGGGGTTATGAGGGACCAAGGTGCAGAAGTTGCTCTCGCACAGACATGGGCTGAACTTAGAGCCCTTATGATGAGGGAATTTTGTCCTCGTCATGAGCAGCGAGCCTTGGAGAAAGAATTTGATAATTTGAAGCAAGATAGTGGAGAGCACAGGGCATATACTGACAGGTTTGAAGAGTTGAGTCTGCTTTGCCCGACAATGGTTACCCCACTTGACATAGCTATCGAACGGTACATCGACGGCCTACCTGACTCGGTACAAGACATCCTTACTGGTAGTAACCCTGCCACACTCCGTCAGGCGATCGAGTTATCAGCAACATTGACTGAGTCGCAGATTAGGAAGAATAAGTTACACAGGAAGGGTGACAAGGGCGAGAAACAGTCGTCTGACAAGGAGGATAGCAAGAAAGGTCAAAACAAGAATGCGAAGGATTCTAGTTCATCCAAGAGGGCAAGGAAACGTAAGGTTTCCCAAAACAATGCCATTACTGCACAGGCCCAAGCTGCATCAAATCAGCCTGCGCAACCACTAGCCAAGAAGCCTTATTTTGGCAATGCACCTTTGTGCAACAGGTGTAACGGCCATCATCAACCACACCTCCAGTGTCGTCAGTGCACCAACTGCAGAAGATCCGGTCATCTTGCTAACACCTGCCGCATCCCTGCTAATCCGAATCGCCCAGTTCAGAACTCGGCTCAACAAGTTGCTCAGCCTCTTGCTCAGCAACAGGGTCAAGCCGCACGACCACACTACCCACCTGGTGCCTGTTACTATTGTGGGGATCTGACCCACTACAGAAACCGATGCCCAAAGCTTGCTAATGCAAATCCGACCCACGGATGAGCATTCAGCTGAACAAAGGATGTTGCTGTCTTATGCCTTTGTTTCTTTTGTTTCCTTGTAATGTGAAACAATCTGTTTTGTTTATAAATAAATCGTTGTTCACAGATTCTGATGTACAATTGTAGTTACATATGTGTAGGATTTTCCTATGATACCTACATCAAGGAACTATGTTCCTTACAAACTACTCTTGTGATTCTCTCTTTCAAATGATCGCTCGTGATTCCCTCGAACATTTTAAGTACTCGTTTCATTCTAAGAAACAAAGTACAGAAGATAAAGTGACATTATGAGTGATCATGCTTCTGCACATCAGTGCCTTTGAATCCTTGGTTAGATAACTAAGGATATTTTCAAATCTCATACCCATTACGTTTTGATTTTTTTCAACATACACAGTACCAGTATTTCAAAACAATCTTCATGATCTCAAAACATTTCATATAGTTTGAAAACAATTTTTCTAGATGCATTGTCTGTGTTATTTCAAAAACATTGGCCATGTTATCAAAACCAACCTTTCTAATTTCAAAATATTTCATATAGTCTGAAGACAATATTAACACAATACATTTTCTGATCAAGTGCATGATTTCGAAAAGCATCATTCATGTCTTTCAAAAACCTTATACATAATTTCAAAATTCATCTCGCATGATTTTAAAAACATTTTTTTTTGTAAATATATCTACCTAATACACCTACTTTATGATTTCAAAAAGTATTATATATAAGGTTTCAAAAAAAACGTTAAACACATTTTTCTTAAAAGAACCCCATGCATAGTTTTCAAAAACATTTCCTCATACATTGACTTAACCTTCAAAATTTTGCTTCATATGTCGCCTTGACATATCTAGCATCTCAACTTCATAAGCATTTTTCTTCATGTTTTGACCTAAGCACATCCAGTGCAAGGTATCAAAACATCTTCAACTTCTAAAATCCATAAGGGATCTTTTTATCTTCACAATTAGATCCTTGTGGATGATCATCATTCAAATCAGAGTCCTTAATTGGATTCCTTATGTACCTTAATTCGAACACTTCGGTTCCTAATAATCGAAATCGAATTTTCTTTTTGAATCTTTCCATCTTTATAGTTGGATTCTTGATAACGTTTAAAGTACCAAATGAAATCCACGGAATGGATTCCTGGTGTGCTTTAAATGCATATACGCAATTTACAAGACAAATTAACAAACAATTTTGTGGTTATGTGACTATGTGTTTACTCATCTTATGTTTTCTTTTATGCATTTTTGGTGTTTTTACTACTCTGGATATTCTTTATCCAAATCCTCGCAGGATCTTTCATATCTTCATATGAGAGATTCGTAGCAGGATATTCAAAAGGTACTATCTCAAATCCTTAATGGGCTTCTATGTAATAGTTAAGACCCTTGGATTTTTTTTTTAGTACTACTCCAAGATTCATAAGAGACCCTTTAGTGGTCTAGTCAAAAAGATTGATTCACAATTTGGTTAAAAAAAATGACATCTAGTGATGTAGCTGAACAGACTCCTTGATAGTCTATTTAAATCATTTATTGATTTAGTCTAAAGGACTCTATGGCGGTCTAAGTCACGCTCATCACAGGATTGTTCATTTGGTTTTACCCTACACATTATAAAATAGACTGTGTGAACTGTGCAAGGAATTCTCTAATTATGGATGCGCACATAATTACGAAATTTAGTGCACAGAAATCCAGTAAGATTTATTATGTGAAGGAACCGATAGCGACAACAATAACAAAATGAGGACGATGTAATGGAGGTACGGTGGACGCACCAATGACGCTTCATATACTTGTATATAAGTGTCCCTCTTACATTGAAAGCATAATGTTATTAAGGTTACTAGAAGTTCAGAACCTTAACCAATGTTGTTCGATCTTTTCAACTTCATATTTCCAAGCTCTCACAAGTTTCCTCTAAATAAATTTCGGGACGAAATTTCCTAAAGTAGGGGAGACTGTAACACCTGTGCCTTCACGGCCATCAAACAAATACCAAACCAATGAAATATTATATTTCATACTTGGGATTTGTTAAAATATGTGTATCATCTACACATATCAACTCTTGTTCGATTTCAAGCTCTAAATCGCTTTCTGGAAGGTTATACGCGCACTAATGCGTAAATATAACCAGTTTAATGCAACAAACACTCCGGAATAGTGAAATAGGTTTAACATACCTAAAATAACCTTTACATAACTTAGATATAAGTTTTGGAAGGTTTGGTGTGGTGAAATCAAAGTTAAATCGCTTACAGGGACTAAAGTTGACAAACTGCGAAAGTATGCCAATTTGAACTGTAACAGACATTCCGGAACATGACCATAAGTTAAACATACCATAAATATCCTTTACATAGCTTAGAAATAGGCTTTGAGGTGTTCGGTATGCTAAAATAAACTTTTGTGTCATTCAGGGACTAAAAGCGTCAAAAAGTGCACAAGTTTGCATTTTCGCGCATAACTTACGTTCTGAATACATCCGGACATCTAAAAATTTATGTAAGCATGACTACATTATATTTTATGGTTCGCCTTAAGAAAAATCCATTCGTCGCGTCATTTGGATCGTTTTTCGCGCTTATGCGCATTCCGTCGTAATTAAGCGAACATCGCGTTCGTACGGCTAAGCGAACCGACATCCGAGATATTTTTGAACACATTTTAAGTTCCCTATACTTTAACTTCATTTTAGAGCTTTGAAATGGGGTTAACGGGCCTTAAACGTGTCAAAAATGGCCTAAATACAGTTCAGGGACCAAAACTGTAATTCTGCCAAAGTTCACCCATACGATGCGTATGGTATATATACCATACGATGCGTATGGGGTCTCCAGACCAGGTGCAATGTTTAAACAGCCTGTTTTCAGCAGATTTAACCACAACCACATGTTCCTAATTGTCTAGTCATGTGATAAGGATGGAATTTTAGTTACCATAAGGTTCCGACAAGTGTACGGGTTGGATTCATGGCACGTTATCCAAGAAACGATCCCAACGGTGGACCATTTCCTATAAATACCCACCAACATCACACCCAAAAACTCACACCTTTGAATCTGAACTTGCTCTCTAAGTTGTCGTGTTTAACACTTCATACCTGAGAGTGTTCGGGTTCAAACCTTCCATTCTTGGACCCTTCGTAAGTATTCTTTCGTTCTTTTCCTTATTTTTACTGCTTTTCGAGTCAGAAAGTCAAACTTTGTTTGACTTTCAGCGTTGACCAGTAATGGTCAATGCGAAGTTCGTTTGAACTTCGCAACGTGATTGTAATCACGATGGTTATAGTCCCTTGGGACTATGCCTACTGATTACCACGTTGTCTAGGGTCGTAGGGTAAGCGATCTAATAAATCGCTTATACCTCGAACCCGACCCAGTTTGGTCGATCATTAGGATCCGACCAAACACAGTAGGTGACCATAGTAGGTAGGGAATAACCTTCCGAGGTTATACCCTATGGTCACATCGTTTAAGTAGTTGTATGATAGGTAGTTTATATGCCTTAGGTAAATTACCAGAATACCCTTTTCATGTATAATTGGTAATTAAGCATATGTAACCTAAACTTTTGTCACGTAACTGATTATGTAACATGTTTAGGCATATAACACTTGTCATAGGGCTAGTTAGGCGGTCCAAACGCGTTTCACGCGCACGACGCGTTAAAGTAGCATAAGCTACCTAAACGGGTCGTAATGGGTCGTAAACACTTAGGTTAAGTTTCATTTAGTATGTAGGCTTTGTTAAACCAAATGACACGAGTCTCTACACTCGTTTGGTTTACAAACCCTAATGCTACCCGATCTTTCGATTTAGGTCCGGTTTATTAATGTAGTTACCTATAGTAGGTGCCGTTTGATTCCGTGATCTCTAGCTTTGCTTGGTGGTTATCCTAGGACTTCTGAGCAATCTCAAGTGAGTACATAGACCCCTCTTTTACTGTTTTCCAAACTGTTTTGGGGTGGAACACATGTGCCTACTTGTTACTTTCATGCTTTCCTGTTTTCACATCATATACCGACTATGTTTGTTAGTACATTATAGTACATGATTTCATTACTTTTCTGCTATGTATGTTGACTGATAACATGCTAAGCACATTGATTTACATGACTTTTCTGCTATGTATGTTGACTGATAACATGCTTAGTACATTGTTTTACATGACTTTTCTACTTTGTATGATGACTTTGCATACTTAGTACATTGTTTTATACTGCATCTCTGTTGCATATGTTCCAGTAACATATGGACACATGGTTTTATAGCTCTACCCTGTATGTTTACTCTAGCATACTAGGTACATTATCTTCATAAAACATGCTTACATTTTGGTATGACATTTGGTTTGTTTAAACTATACTATACATTCATTAACACCGATCATGCCGCTCGGTAGTAGGTAGTGGTACCATAGGACTTGACAAATCCCGTTCCGGACATCCCAGGGAAAGGGGATGAAAGGAATGACCGAATCCGAATACATATTCTCTTGATAACTCACTTTTACATAGTTATCCGTCTGTCTCAAGGCTTGGATGTATGAATTTTCACAATACCGCATAAATGTTCATATTCAGTATAGCATGCATATATCTTACAAAACATAACTTTGATTTAAACCAAGTTTTACTTCAATACTTTGTTTTGTACATTTTTACTTATGGTTTAAGTAGTCTAAATTTTACTTACCATACATATCATTTTGGTTATACATTACTTGACTACTCTTGGACTATAGACATTTGACATGGATACTTGACATAGACATTTGACATGGATATTTGACATAGACATTTTGACATGATTTACATCTTGACATGAACATTTTACATTGTTTGGTTTGGTTTGATTAAGTGATTAAGTAACGATGCGTGTGTAATATGATACAAGCATGGTGGATACGCCGCTGGTACTTCCTATATATAAGTGTTTGTATGGTATTACATGTCGTAACGTTATTTGAATCATTTCAGTTTGAGACATAGAACATTTCATACAAATAACATACTTTTCACAAGACATTGATTTATAAACAACTTATCTTATACAAACACATTTTTCTTGGTTATTCATTTAACCTTACATTTATTTATACTTATCATCTGATCCTATCGTTTTTCAAATGATTTAAAAGACAAAGCAAATAACAAGGTTCATGACTAAACATTTTCTCAAACATAAGTCATGAATCTTATTTTCACAAAACCTATGTATCTCACAGGCATTTTTATGCTGACGTACATATTTTCACATGTGTTTTTCAGGAGCTGTTGCATAAGATAATCAAGACACACATAGACAGACTTGGGCTTTAGTGACAATAAAAGATGCAAGACTAGTTAATTATGTTGTATTTCCTTGTTTGTTAAGACATTGTAACACTTTTAATGAATAAAACGAAACTTCAATTGCCATGGATTTGAAACATTAATTCTGTTACAACACTCCCCGATGTTTCCGCCACGTTTGGTATGTTCTACGTGGTCGGGGTGTGACAAAAGGAATGTAACTCAAGTGGTTCAGCTGAATCAAGTAGTGAAACAGCGACTGAGCCCACAACGTCCGAAATTGAAACAACAAAGCCAGTCCCTGATGTTAAGTGTGTGAATGTTACTGATGCGTCTACTTCATGTGCAGATGAGGTAATAATAGAGGATTGGGTTGAGGGGGATGATATTGTTTGCTAAAAGGTTGACGATGTTTGTTCAAAAACATCAAATTTGTCTGCTGATTCCCCTCCATATGTGAGAAAGGTTGTTTCTAAGCCAGCTTTGAGTGGCCCTTCAAACAAATATGTGCCTCCAAAGCCAATAGTTAGAACATAAAATGCTAAATCCAGTAAATGTACTAACTGTTGTAAACAGGGACATATGAAGCAGGGAAGAAAGGCTGAGCAGGCTGCAAACAAATCATCCAACAATTGTTATAACTCATACTCAGCATCAGTTGGAATGAATAGATCGGGATATGCCCCCCTTACGTAAAGAAGCAAACATGCTACAACTGTGGCATACCCGGTCATATTGCAAGGAATTGCACATATCGTTCCTATGTGCCATACTATACACAACATCAGAATGTTACACAAGGGACAGATCTTATTCTAAGCCAATGAAGGTTGAAAAGCCTAAGGCAATGATGAATAAGCATCCCCAGGTTAAACCATCTGATGGGGACTGGAATGTTGCCAAAACTAAATGAAAACAAACTTTGAAACCTAAACCAGTGTTGAAAAATAAAAAGGTTGAAAAGCAAACAGTTTTGCCAAAGGCACCTAAGAAATTAGAGAAGCCTAAACAAGTTTAGAAGGCAAAACATAAAGCAGCAACATCACTAGTCCTTGAATCAAAAGGGGGCATGTGCTTTCGAGAAGTGTCATATGTTGATGCTTCAGGAATACCCAGGACCACGATGGCCTGGGTACCAATGTCTTACTAATCTCCTTACTTTTCAGGGACAACCAAGGAGGAACTGTTGACAATCCTTGGATGTTGATAGCGGTTGTTCCAGAGACATAACGGGTAACATTTCACTGTTGCAAAATGTATATTTCTTTACAGTTGATATGTTTCGTTTGAAGGAGATAAAGTAAGTAAGACAAGATCAGCGAAAAAGGTACAATTTAAATTTTGTGATCAGATTTTGATATTGATGAGTCATTGAATCTTATGATGGAACGGTTAGGCAAAAACAACAAAAATATTTTCATTTTCTTTTGTCTTTCTCTTTGTACATAAGTTTTCATTGTTTGGTAAATTTGCGCATAAAAATTATGCACAAATTTAGGGGGATATCTAGAGATATCTGTAAACAAAGAAAATGAGAAAAATACAAAAACATTTGAAAAACAAAAAAAAAATAAAAAAAAATATTTTGTTGCATATATGGGAAATGAAATAATTTCACTATGTGGATTAAGGCTGACTCATGTAAGACCAATATTGAAATGGTCTTACTCCAGAGTGATGTGCTGGTAGGCTTTATCCTGATGGCTGGACTCTTTGACTGGTACTGTTACGAACACTAATTTATGTTTTTTGAAGACTATGTGTCACGAAGAGTCCAAGCCACGAAGACTCATTCTTCGTGGGCTACCCTAGTTTTCGTGGCCCAGTCCAATGTTCGTGGTGTGCTGATAATGTTCGGCTATATAAGCAGCTTGCTGGTCACATAAGGAAGATAGAACACAGAGAACAGAGTGTGGGAACATGAGAGTTTTGAGAGAGCTTTGATATTGTTTATCTTGTTTGTAAAACTCTTCTGATATATATACAAGTGTGCGTTAATCGTTGAATATTGTCTTGTATTGTTCGTGTTCTTTGCTCGGTTTAACTTCCGGTTGGATTCCGCACAACCGGGTTTGTTTGCGTAACAAGGATAAGGTTACTAGATCCTCCGCTAGTGGACCTACACCCGTTCCTATATAAGCCTCAAAAAAGCTAAAAACATAACAATTTTTTTTACAAATTTTTATAAAAAAATTGCTAGTTTTTATATATAAAAAAAATTCAAAAAAAGAAATTTTTTGTTTGCTGTACTACACGTGTGCATTATATGTGTACTACATATGTCCATTATATCCGTATTAGTGCACATGTGCAGTAGAACAAATTTAATTTAATTTTATTTTTTTTGAAATTTTTTACCCATACATAAAAAATAGCGATTTTTTGATAAAAAATTGTAAAAAAAAATTGGTATGTTTTATAGGCTTTTTTAGTTAGTTTTTTGGTTTTCTCATTTAAACTAGTTTTCTCATGATTCATCCTCTATATCTATACTACTTTATAATACATATTAGAAGGACTTCTTAAAGTCCAAAAAAAATTCCTTAAAACACCCCTAAAGCATGCTGTACAACCCTCTAAAGCACAATATAATTTACAATTCCAATTTTGCCCTTCAAAGAAACACATCACACGGATTGCACTTGAGATATCACACGGATTGCGATCTGCACCGTTCATTTTTATAGAAGTACACCACACAAATGGTGATCTGCACCGTCCAAAATTTGCATTCATTTTGAACTCCCGCTCATACCCAATTCTCCATACACCTCCTTTTCATTTTTCATTTGCAGAGATGAGAGAGAAGATAGCCTCTGTGTTCTTCCTTCTGTCGTACGATTCAGAAACCCTAAATCAATCTTTCAATCTATCTTCGTTCCTTTTTCTTCCTCTTCTCTGGTTGTCTTTCCCTTCTCATGCCAACCTAACCATGGATTACTTCCAGATTTGAGGGATTCACAGCCGATTCAACCAAATTTGGCGCTGATGGAGAAGAATCATCCAAGATTGAAGCCGTATGCAGTCCATCGCTAGAAGGGGGAGTGCTCGAATGCAGTCATCTGATAAGTTGATGTTGCTGCTGATTATTTTTGTGAAATTTTGGTTTAGATCTGATCCTTTTATGCTTCAGGTTTCGTTCTGCGTATTATTGTCTTTACACGCGTTATTACTCGATGAGATGAGGTTGTCAGTGGTAGCAATTTCACCACACCAGCTGCTAAGCCAATTGAAGAAAGAAAGGTTTGCTCGATTTACTTTTGATATTAGTTGAATTTCTATGGTGGAAAAATACAGGGAGCTGTGTACAATAAGCGAAGATTTGGATCTGACAACTGCTATATCAAGTAAGATTTTTTTTATTTGATTCAATTTATATTTTTATGCAAATCCTAAATAGAGCCTTTCTGAAGACCCTGTGTTCCAGACCCTGATTGAGAAAAATGTTGTTATGGGTACATATACATCCTGAACCCTTGCATTAAGTACTTGCATAACCCTTGTTATTTTCTTTCAGTATCCCAGTTGATTTTGTGTTTTTATTTACCTATATTTAGCTAAAAGTGTTCTTATGATGGTCGTGGTAATGTTGTTGCTAAAACTGAAAAGGAACTCACTTCTGCAATAAACGGTATTTGATTTGTTATTTATTAATCTTTTTTGGTGTCAAAGATTTAGAGGGTGGTGGTATACATTTATACATGTGTTGGCTCTTAAAGTTCAAAATTACTCTTTATTTGCAGCTCTAGGAGGATTTGATCATGGTTTATACGTTGAACAATGGGCCCCTTTTGTTAAGGTCCGCTTTTTTCACACTATGGATTTCCTCATACAATTTCATTGGCTTTTTTTCTCTTCAATGTATATTTTCATGCTTGTTTTAGGAGCTTGCGGTTATTGTTTCAAGAGGACGAGACAATTCTATATCGTGCTATCCTGTTGTAGAGACTGTACACAGGCAAGATGAGATGTTTAATGTGGTTATGTTTATCTTACGTTTTTTTAGAATCTTTAATAATGGTTTTGTTATTTTTATGAACATTTTTTTTGTGTTATCGGGTTGGGTAACGGGTCAAAATGAGTATTCTATTACTATCGGCTTGGGTTAACCTGAAATACATTCTGTTAAAATTAGTTGGTGTTCCTAGAAATAATTTGCATGCCAAACATGATGATGAAAATTAATCTATTCCAGTAGTAATATAGTACCTTGGATAAATTTGATTGATTTAGAAGGATTGTCTGCTATGCGTTGAACATCAACATTGGGGGTGTTATGACTTATTTTTCTTTTAAGATATATATTTTATAGTTTTACGCTTTGAAAATATTCTGTAGGTAAGAATAGTGTCAGCACACCGGACACCTGAGCTGATGTTTTCTTATGCAACATCTGCTCGAGAACGAGGTGTTCAGGTTATTATTGCTGGTGCTGGGGGTGCAGCCCATTTGCCAGGTTTATCCTCTCCCATTTTTCATATCTAAATCTATAGATATTAACACTCAAGTATATATGTTATAAAGACAGTAATGTTAATATTTTAATGTGTGGTTAGGTATGGTAACTGCCCTGACACCGTTACCCGTGATTGGAGTTCCTCAAATACCCGATACGGTACGGTTCGGTGCCGGTTCGGTACGGGTACGGTATTTGAGGGTAAAAACCGCTAAATACCGGTACCAAAAACGTCAAAAGTCTGTACCGAATCGGTACCAAAAATGTACTCGATTCAGTATATTCGGTACCGGTACCATTTGCCCATCCCTAATTTTCATGGAGGACTTTCATGGTGGGATCTGTATCATGTCAAGTCTTCCATCACTTACCTAAAGGGATAATGTTCTATCCTGCCATGCCTTCTATTTCTGAATACATGCTGTCTTAATGGTGAAGTATACTTATCACTTGAGAAATGGGTTTAATGTTATATAATTCCATCATGATTTACTTGATCTTGCAAGTCCTCTCTACATATTTGCAACTTTTGTAACTTTATTTAGTGATGGAAGAGAAATGTTGTTTAGATGCATGTCACTTGTGCAATCTTATAAATGAACTCATTTCATATTTCATTTCAACGCCTTATTATTTTCTTCTTGCAGGATATGCATTTGTTTACTTTGAAGATGAACGTGATGCTGAAGATGCAATCTCATCCTAGGAAAGCTCGCAGTTGCGCTTTGCTGCAGCAACAACAATTATCAATATCCCTTGAAAACCAGACTTCTCCAACTCATGAACTCCGACTATGGTGGTTCCGGCTTGAGAAGTTACATCATTGACCTATTGACCTGGATCTTTCTCTGTCTGGGTAGCCATAGATGCTGCTCCAGAACCTGAAACAATCAACACTTCACGGTCGCACATACAGTTTGAGAGGCTAAACCAAGTGCAAGTTCTGGTGGTAAACCTGCAGCTACAGCTCCAGCAGCCAACGCTTCGATCACCAAAAATATGTATGTTGGACCGCTCCCACTGTAATTAAAATTAAACAAAGGTTAAATAATTATATAATTTTTTATGGTGTTATGTATATTATGAAACGAAAGACATACCTCAAGCCGGTGACCGCATCAAACTATTTCTCCTCAGTTTTCCGAACTTTACCCACTGCCCCAAATAACTTGGCTATTATTTCATCTTCTTGTGTCGCACCTGCTCCCAAACTCATAACTGCACAACGTACAACGATTTAGACAAAAATTTCACATATTACCTGAGAAATTTATTCATAGACCCTTAAATCTTTTCAAATGTAAGGTTATGCTTCATACTGTAAACCAACAACTTGAAAAAGGTTATCCTGTGCTTATTGATGTGTGAAATATTAATGCGCCTAAGAAATATTTTCACTTGCTTAACTTATCAATTGTCATAAGTCTATAGATTACTCATTACTGTGAAAATACCTTGAAGACACCATAAAACATGAAAAACATCATCATTCCAAGGGTTCAAAGTTGAAACAGTGACAACCACCTTCAGCCATAAACTCATTCAATTTAAAAATAGAGTTTTTGAATAAGGTCTGTTTAAGTAAAATAAGCACTTTACATGGTTACTTAAAAATTAAGGTTAATCTTATATTGTCTGCCTTTACTGTCGTTCGTACTTGTGAAGTAGGGATGAGAAATATGCTCTGGCGACAACACCGGTACCAAAAATCGCCAAATATGGTACCGGTACCGAAAATGCTCGGTACGGTACGGTACCGTTATTTGAAGGTAAAATTCTAAAGGTAAAATTCGGTAAAGTATCGGTACCGTACAAAAAACACCAAAAAGTGGTTACCGAATCGGTACCGAAAATAATTCGGTATGAGAAATTCGGTACCGGTACCAAATGGGTGCTCATCCATATTATGAAGTGATTATAATCTTTTACTTTTTTTAAGACATCAACGTGTTCAAAGCTTCCAAAAATTAATGATTGCGTTTTTTTATGTATTTTCATTTTTTTCACAGTTCATATCATCCCAACAATAGAGTTTGATAAACGTGATGATCATCTTGCAAACCATGATTTTGGGGGCTGGGTGATGTTATTAGAAAGAACGGATAAAAGGAGGTTTTCAAGCGGTAGACCAAATTCATATGTTTACTGACTTGATTCTATACAATACTGATAATCAATGTTGTATATTACATTTCTCATCCCCCTAATGTTAATGGCGTACACTATTTACATTATTAAAGGCATAGAAGTCCAACTTAGTGAAAATACTTTATAGAACGAAGCCAAAACATAATTTATTTGGTTATCTCGAACTCAAAGGGAAAAGTAAATGAAATAGTGGGATTTTGAAAATACTTAGTGAAAATACTTTGTAGTGTTTGTATGTGTGGAAGATTTAGGGGGCGTTTGGTTCGCGGAATGATTTGGAATTAAAATTGAAATTTGTATAGAAATTAATATTTGAAGAAATTGGATTTGGAATTTAAACATTTTAATTGGAATTGGAAATTGTTGGAATTGGAATCTCAATTGCATTTTTGTTATGTTTGGTTGTCAAATTAATTGGAATCCGTCACCCCGGCACCCACAACCACCAGTTCAGGTCGAAACGGTACGGGTTGAAACGGTTCGAGTCGAAACGGTTCGGGTCTAAGCGGTTCGATTTGAAAGAATGTGAATTTTCATATTGACTTGATTTGATAACACTAAAATATTAAATTTAAATAACTAGAAATAGCTCTCCGCGCGTTGTAGCATGCTAAACCTTCTTGAAATTTTATAAAATAGTATATAAATCTTTACGTAAACCTAACCGCGCCTCAAAGGGCAACAAATAAAAGAGGAAATTTTATAAAACAAAACAATCAGTGGAGCTTATAAAAACCACGCCATTAAACCTATTAAGTAAAAAAAAAATACTATTTACTTTGAAAACCTTAAGCCGATAACATAATATATAAAGTGGATTTATTTATAAATCCGTTATTAACAATAATACATAGTTTAGTTTTTTCCCATGTATGTAACAAACAAATGGTTTTTTATATATAAATTTAAAGGATAAACACATGTTATGTTTGTAGTTTTTTTAGTTTTGAAAAGGCGCCCAAAGCACTAGGCGTGCGAGATGAACTGAAAAACCCCTTAGCGGCTTGAAATTTTCGTGTTCGTTAAAAGCGTTTTACGAAATTTTGCGAAAACACGTTTCCGCCATGGTTTGTTGTTTTACGCGGTCGGGGTACATAGCCCTAAACTCACCAAGCTAAGTGATATGTTTCCCGCCGCATCGCACGGGTAAACGGCTAGTATATATATATATATATATATATATATATAGGGAGAAGATCATGCGAGAACCACCTCTTATTACGAGAACCGCGAAAACCAATGTGAACACAACCAAAAATGCCTAAAAATTGCTAAAAATCACACAAAAGTTTTTTTTAATATTTTTTTATTTAAAAATCGCTACTTTTCGAAGCCAAAAAAAAAATTTTAAAAAAATTTTTTTTTTTTTTAAATTTTTTTTTTGCCACTAAAAGTAGAGCATAAAAAATATTAAAAAAAAAATTTTAGATTTTTTTTTATTTTTTTAGATTTTTTTTTTTTAGATTTTTTGGGGGTTTAGTTTTTAGCATTTTAGCTTTGGGGGGGGGGGGGGGGGGGGGGTTTAGGTTTTTGGGGGTGGGGGAGGGGGGTTTAGGTTTTTTTTGGGGTGGGGTGGGGGGGTGGGGGGGTTTAGGTGTTTTTTAGCTATTTTAGGTTGTGTTTACATTGGTTCTCGCGGTTCTCGCAATAAATGGAGTTCTCGCATGAGCCCCTCCCTTTGTATATATATGGTAGAGTTATAAAGTGAACACTAGGTTGAGAGTGAACTGTGTGAACTAATCTGGGCCATTGGATTACATCATCTACAGATTTTTAAACAATGGCAAGATTGTAATTATAATGTTGTAACTTCGCTTTAAAATAAATGACAAAATGGTATTTGTGTCTTTTGTAAATTGCATTTATTAAACAATATAATCAAAATCCCTAAAATCTCGCTAGTTTCCGTATATACAAGATACATAGTTGTTAGTGTATACACATGTGTACAGTCTCGCTAGTATCAGTTTATACTATATACACAGGTTGTTAGTTTATACACATGTATACAGTCTCGCTAACTATCAGTTTATACAAGATACACAGTAGTTAGTTTATATACACGTGTACAGTCTTTTATACATCTATGTATTATGTTCAGAAATGGTTACATATGTGTATATTAACAACACATAGTATATTAGGCATGCACACGAGTAGATTCATATAAAAATTATGAAATTAATGAAAATGAAACATATCACATGTATGCAAAAATAAATAACTTCATAACATATTAAAAAAAATAATGCCCAAAAATAATTACAATTTCAATCTCATATAAATTTTTTAATGTATTGAAAATTATTAAAAAAAATTAAAAACAATGTATTATGATATCTATATATATGGATAATAAAAAAGTTAAAATTAAAATAAAATCTATGGATAAAGAAATAATGGAGAAATAATTAAAAATGAGAGAGAGAGAGAGAGAGAGAAAAAGAGTTAAGTGATGAGAAAATCAAAGGATTTTAATTAAACATACTTGGATAATGTCAATCGTACCCTTTTAATCTAAAAAATGATCAAGGGCCAAGATTAGTTCACTCTCAAGAAGTTGTTCACTCTTGATCCTAATCCTATATATATATATGTAGGGGAAGGATCCACTAAAAAGTGGATTTTGCCTAAGTAGCCTAAGAAGGATTGTGATGATGACATGTGTCACTCCAAATAAGTAGGAATGAAGGGCATTTTGGTTCTTATAAATATGAGTGAAAATGACATCTGGCACCCTTTTTGTTTTTAAAAAATACAACAAAAATCTAGTACAAAAAAATCTATCACAAAAAATCTAGTACAAAAAAATATAACACAAAAAATGTAGTACAAAAAAATATAGCACAAAAAATCTAGAACAAAAAAATATAGCACCAAAAAATTTAGCAAAAAAATGTAGTACAAAAAAATCCAGCACAAAAAATTGAGAAAAAAAATTAAAACAAAAAAATTCAGCACATAAAATTTAGCACAAAAATCTAACACAAAAAAATGATATACAACATAGAAATACAACACATTTTAGTGGGTTTTTTTAGTCTTCATATTTTATATAGCAATATGGTTCTCAAATTAAAGATAAAAATACGCTCGATTTTACAGTGAAATTTTTATGAAAAAAATAATGTCGTATAAAAAAGCTATGAATGTTTAAAAAATGGGGGTGGAATATGCATGTGCCTTGCATGTGGAGAGAGAAAGTCCATAAATAGGATTTTCCGAAGATACCCTTGTACTCCTCCTTTCTCCTACACTTTCATCTTAACCATTGTTTTGAAAAATAATTGGTTAAAATTCTTTGTCATCCTACTTAGACAAAATAAACTTTTTATTTGATCTTACTCTATATATATATATATATGAACAAGATCAGGAAAGAACGCCTCAAAGTGTGAGAACGGCAAGAACGATTCTCAGCCACAAGATCTTAGTGGTTTGTGGCTGATATTGATGCGGTGACATTTTTGTAATTAATAGGGGTCTTGGAACTACCAGGAGGGGTAAAATAGGAAGATCCAATCAAAGGTGCACATGCTAATCACATGTCATTTTCCCCCATCATATTTAAACGACAATAACTTTTTTATACGTGATTATTTTTTGAAAAAAAATTACACCATAAAACTCAGTGTTTTTTTATCTTTCCAATGAGTATACTATTGATATACTTTCCGAAAAAAAAAATTAACTGGGTTTTATGTCGTTTTTCTGAACTAAGTGTTTTATGGCGTTTTAGACTAGGTATTTTCATGGCGTTTTTCTGAACTAGGTGTTTTTATGGCGTTTTAACTATGTATTTTCATGGCGTTTTTCTGAACTGAGTGTTTTATGGTGTTTTCAACTGAGTTTTTCATGGCGTTTTTCTGATCTGCGTGTTTTACGGTGTTTTTACAGTACAAATTATGATTTTTCTGAGCTCAAAAAATATTAATTTAGGCGGATGCCTCAAAAAATGGGTTTTTTGAGCTGTTATAAATTATAGCTAAAAAAATAGCTTTTTTTATTATGGCGTTTTAACTCGGAGCTTTGTGTGTCTTCATTGGAGTATGAATTCTTTTATTTCCAATCACATCCCCCAAAGCTGCGTGTATGATGAAACTAATTAAATACTTGTGTTCACTCTTATTTACACTTGTTCACACTATAAGTTACACTTTGGACCCTGAAAATATAGTTTTTTTTTTGTTATGGCGTTTTAACTAGTATGAATTCTTTTATTTCAATCACATTCCCCCAAAGCTGCGTGTATGATGAAACTAATTAAATACTTGTGTTAACACTTGTTCACACTATAAGTTACACTTTGGACCCTGAAAATATAGTTTTTTTTTGTTATGGCGTTTTAACTAGAAGTTGGCTCAAAAAATGGTTTTTTTTAGTTGTTGTAAATTATAGCTCATAAAATAGCTTTTGAGTATTTTATGGCGTTAAAAAAATGGTTTTTTTGAGCTGTTGTAAATTATAGCTTAAAAAATAGCTTTTGAGTGTTTGGCGTTTTTCTAAATTGGGTGTTTTTATGGCGTTTTATTTGAACACTCAGTTCATGTGAGTGGGTTTTTTTTTACAATATTACCCCTTAGTGTAATTTAACATCAATGCCACATGTCACCACCAAAATCGTTCTCACCGTTCTCACACTTTTCACCGTTCTCTAAATCCTGACCCTATATATATAACTAGGTGTACACCCGTGTGAACACACGGGTTTGTTTTAATAACGATCGGAAGCAAATACTAAAAAACATATTATAATATATTATTTAAATTCTTTATGTTTAGTTACATATTATAAAACAATGTTAAAGACAATTTGTTTTAGTGTACATGTTTGATATAGAAATAAGGTAAATAATTGATAATATTTTGTCGAAAATGAAAGCATAACCTAATTTTATGTTGTCTAATAACTTCTTATATATGATGTTAATTTTTTTTGACACATTGTTAGTGTAAAATTCAGTAAAGGTCCATTGTTATTGTATAATTCAATAATACTAAAAACAGATTATAATATATGATTTAAATTCTTTGCATTTAGTTACATATCTTTATAAAACAATGTTAATGAAATTATGTGTTAGTGTACATGGTTGATATACAAATAAGCTAAGTATTTGGTAATATGTTGTCTAAAATGAAAACATGGACTAATATGTTGTTTAAAATGAATACATATCTTTATAAAATGTCTTTTTTATACCCTCAAATCTTAATGATAAACATATATGATTAGAACATTCACACTTCTCAATAAAATCATTTTCATCTTCTCTCAAGTCACAAAACACAGAACTTCATCTTCATCTTCAATCATCTTCATCGGATCATCTTCATCTTCACCGAAATCATCTTCATCGAAATCATCTTCCTCTTCTGTAATCTCCACCGATCATCAGCTTCATCTTCATCTTCATCATCTTCATCTTCTATAACAATCGAAGGTAATATCACATACCTAAAACGCTTCCTGTTTGTAGGTTTGGGTTTTGTTTATTATGAAGGTTTGTTTCAGGTTTTATATGAAAATATTGTTTGATTCTTGTGGGTTTTTGTCTCGGGTAGCAAAACAGAGGGTTTGAATGTGTTTTCGGTTCCTCATATGAGATCAACTGTGTTTTGGTTTTGATTCTTGTGGGTTTTTGTCTCGGGTATCAACTGAGTATATTGTTCAAAATGTATCATTGATTTCTATAGTTTCATATCTCATGTGATCATTTGGCTGATTCTTGTGTGTTTTTCTCTAAAAACAATTAGAGCACAGATCTAGGTTGTTTATTGAAACTATGATACTTGTGGGTTTTAATTTCTGAATCAAATGTGAATAAACAAATGATGGAAATTGATAAAGCGCATCAGTGTGTAGTTATTTTAACACATCAATATTGATACTTGAAATGTGAAAATTGATTTTTGGTTATTTGAGAATTGTTTAAAAAGATGAACTAAATCAGAATTAAATTTTATACAAATGAACTGATCGGATCAGTTTCGGATTGATGTGTTCGTGATATTAATTTTTGGTTTGATTCGATGATATGTGTTCCTCATATTGGTCATTTGAATGTGTTTATATTTGTCATTTGAGAATTGTTTAATAAGATGAACTAAATCAGAATTAAATTTTATACAAATGAACTGATCGGATCAGTTTCGGATTGATGTGTTCCTCATATTGATTTTTGGTTTGATTCGATGATATGGGTTCCTCATATTGGTCATTTGAATGTGTTTATATTGGTCATTTGAATGTGTTTTATTGTACAGAATGGCTGCGGATGTAAAGATATGCAAAAAACCAAGCACGAAGGCGAGAACACTTGACAACCTCCTAGAAGATGGTGCGGTGCACATAAGGAAGTGATTGATCAGAACGATCAATTGTATATGAACGAATATAACCCCAGTGGCAGATATGTAATAAGCGAGCTTTGGAATTTCAAGGAAAATCGAAGAGCTACACTAGGGTTATATTCATTCATATATGAATGAATATAACCCAAGTGGTAGATATGTAATTACCTACACTGGGATTATATTCATTCATATCTGCTATATTCCGAAGTGCACCCATCAGCAAGGATCCACAATTGCTTGTGGTGATACGACATTTTGTCTCTGTATTGTATGTTACGGTCTTTTGTTATCGAGTCTGTAAGTCCTGTCAAGTCTACGAAGTTGGTATGACGTGTTTTCTCTATATTGTATGTATTAAAACTTTACATTTAATATACAATTTAGGCTTTAATAATTTGTTATATACAGTATACACATAATTATTAGATTGCATTTATTTAAAAAAGATTTGATTATTAAATTGCATTTATTAGATTTAATATACAATTTAAGCTTTAATTTTTCTCAAAAAATTATTTGTTCAGGTTTGATATAGAAATAATCTAAGTAAATGATAATATGTTGTCTACAAATCCGATTATTAATCATTTCTAAATGTTTTCTAACCATTTGTATCTAAAAATCAGATTATTAATCATTTCTTCATGTTTTCTAACCATTTGTGTCTAAGTAACCCGAACAATATGTCATATACTTGTATATAGACATGTATGCAAAGGCAATGTCATTTTATTGCCCACTATGCCGTCGATCGCCTAAAACCACTTGAAATGCCCTGCCAAAGTATAGATACCATGATTGCATATCGAGCAACAAACGCAAAGCTGATTTTAAGGAACCTTTGCTTTAGTTAATGCATCATCTTTTATCTTTTACGTTTTTAAAGACACTCGCATTCTAAGAAAAGCAGAACAATTATATTTCTTAAACTGAGTTTCTATTTTTTTTCATGTCTAACTGGGATATAAGGTGTGGCCATAAGCATCAGTATCACTAATAAGAAGAAAATAACCAAAATTCTGATAAAGTATAAAATTTCAAAATTTGACAAATCAAAACAAACTCTTAAATAATAAGTCAAGAAGTCGAACACATACAAAAGAGAAATATTGATCATGGTGTTTTCACTTCCATGTTTATAAACTTGCATATTTTTTTCTATTACATATCAAATTAGACTCTACATACAAAACATGGAATAGAAATAACCTTTAACATACCCTAAAAATACCTTACGAACCCACAATTTGTAAACTATGATTCAACCCGAAAACCGACCCTGAATCATTTAAGCATGGCTTCCTCTTTCTGAACTGTTTTGGCAGCCGCAACCATCGCTTATAACGGTTGTTTAGACACCATTACCAGTCCCAAAACTGTACCTAATTGCATGTTGTTGGTATTCCTTTTCTTGTTTTGTTATGGTACTCGTTACCCCTACTATCCAATGTTATTTGACCACTGTTTACAGCATCGAGGCACCACCCACGCAGCCACAAACAACCCAAATCGCTGATGCCCCAACACAAGGATTTGCTCCAGAAACCGTAGGACGCATGACAATGTGGTCTGGTTCGCTGCACTTTTATAACAAAGTCCTTATGTTAGTTTTTCAATTATAATTAAATCTCCTTTTACTACACCATTACCTATAGAGTAAACTCAATAGGAAGTATCTAATCGTTAATACGAACTCAAGTTACCAGAGACTATCATAAATAAGCCTTGTGTGAATTTACCTGTTTAAATACGTTGATTTTTTTTTGTCCAAATAAGCACCAAGCAATATCAAATCCATTCCACAATGACCATTTTTATGCACTTGATTTTTAAGTCCAGTTGAATGTAAAAACACATCTGCATCAACATCAACATCATCAAATAAAGTCTAAGTTTTTAGCACATGAATGAATAAAATTTCGTTCAAAAAGTTCAAATAATACACTTAATACTCCAATCAATTCTTAATGTTAAACTATGTTTATAATAATAATAAACTATGTTAAAGCTATATATGGGGTATGTCAGTCAAAATTCAATAATCTCAGCATGTACCCTATGATAGAGATTCATTATCTCTATAACTTATCAGTTTATATTCTACAAACTCTTAGCGACCAATTGGGATGAATTTCATTTTAGAATGAACATAACTAAAAGGTTTAACTTTATCACAATTATAATTAACTCATGATTAATAACAGTTTTAAAATCTAACCATTACCTTGAACCTAATGACTTTCATGCCAAGATCCAGGGATGTTTGGGATACTTAGCAGCAACCTTTCGTACAATATCGTACGAAAACCCAAACAGTGTTTCTGGCTTTGGTGCAGCCTTTCTTGCATTGTCAATGTCTGCAAAAAACCTAAATCAGAAAGGTTGGAAATAAAATTTGAAATCAGTAAATATAATAAACCTGCCACTTACGTAGATTCAGGCCATCCTCATTCATAATGCTTTTTCCTAATGTTTTCTTTGCTTTTTAGGGGGAAGATGGGTGCTTCTCTCCATAGGGCATACAAAGCACAGATTGTTGGCGGAAGCCCGCCACATTTAACATATAAAGTTTTTTTATATGTTAAATATGGCGGGCTGCCGCCAATAACCTGTGTTTTGTATGCCCTAGGAGAGAAGCACCTATGTTCCCCTTAAAAAGCAAAGAAAACATTAGATTTTTGGATTTGATGTTTTTCTTTGCTGAAAGGTCATTAGTCATGACTGTGTGATCATGCTTTACCTGAGAACAAATGCACCAAGTTAAGCTCAAGGTTTTTCAACTTGATCAAATGTCACTTATAACCTTTAATAAAGACCTTGTTCGTTTTTTGCACGCCCTGTTCGTTTTTTTTTAATGTTGAAACAACGTTAAAACCTAAAACCCTATGCTGAAGCGTTGTTTTTTGCACCTGATTGGGCCGAGGCGTCGCCTCAAAATGCTTCACGTGTTTTGACGCTTCAGAGCAAATAAAACGTTTTGCCAAACAGTTAACGCTTTAAGCGAGCTTAAAGCGCGCTTTTTTAAACTAAGTTTCCAACACAAGAAAACTACACAATTGTTTTATTCTATTTTTGACTATTTTCTTCTTTAGCACATTAAATGTAATAATTGAATGTGATAACAAAAGCAGTGTGACTTACAGGAAGTGACTCCCATATGGCTTCATCAGTCAAAAGTTCTTCATTTACTGGCAGTAACGCCTTGCACATTCTGTACACATTACAAATCTTGTTTTCAGATTATAGGGTTACTTATTTCAATATTCATTTACAAAATCACCCACAAATAAAACTAAAGCGACCTAATGGTCGGACCATCGGTTCCCCTTCAACAATCAGATTAACAAACTTAGAATGCTTGACTCCAATTACTGTGTAGGTCTCAGTTGATATTGAAGCAACCATAACAGAGGATACTCAATGGTATTTAATGCTCGGACCATCGGTTCCCCTTCAACAATAACTTGAGGTAAGCCTACAACAGGAACTTTATCTTATGAAAGTCAACTCAAGTTTATAATGTCGATGATACAATCAGTAGCTTAAAAATTTTAAGCATGTAATTGAGCATTCTTGTCAAACACAAAAAATGGTTCTTAAAGTTAACCAATATCCAAAAATGAGCATTCTTGTCTGCAAATCCAATAACATATTCCAAACATAAACCTAGGAACATAAATCCTAACCAACAATTAATCATCAAATTCTTTAATATAGTTTGAAGTGTCTTAGAGATAAAAGAAGTAAATCAGATCGGTAAATAGAGTATTATAAAACCTCAAAGTAAGAAATCCCAAGTGTGGTTTTTGAAAAACATATATTAATAAACTACTTTAAGCGAATCTCTATGCAAGAACATATACAAATCATATAAAAGATTTGAAAATTTAGTCTTCATGTAAAACTCACAAGACACTTCACTGTTCTTTAACATTAACTCCAGTCTCTACTTCATTATTTTTTATAAGCGGTTTAAGATTACTAACCAATACCATGTGACTAAACCGTTCCTTGTCATCTTCTTTATTCATTGGCAGAAATAAATTAGACTTCAGGGACAAACTTAATGTGATCTTTGCCCCAACTTCACTGTCATCGAAAGTAGAAATATTTTTAACAAAACAAACAGAAAATTCTAACGAAACAACACGTCATAGAAACTGGTAAGAGAAACTGGTAAAACTAAAATTTTAACGAAACAACACGTCATAAACCCAAAATTTTAACCAACCAGTAGCAATCTTGGATAAAAGAAACTGGTAAAACTAAAATTGCAAAATTATGAAAGCAGTGAAACTTTGAATATTCAATAATAAACCATAGTATTACAAAATTATGATTTAGAAAAATAATAAAAATTAAAAATTAAACATTACAATTAACACTTAATAGAATATCTCGTTCTCTCGCCTTCTTCCATGCAATTTCGTTTTTTGTTTTAATTTGTAGATCAGCTAGCATATCACAGGTCTTCTGATCCTGTTTCAGCAAATTTGTAATAAACTCTTCTGCTTTTTGTTTAAACTCTGTTGGAGTAGAAGAGGCAACTTCATCTAGCAGTGCAATGCTACTCCAGGTTTGCTTATAATATTTATCACTAACAATAGCAACTTTTTGGTTGAGTTCTTCAGCGTTTCTTTGTTCTTGGAGTGACCAGGTTGAAAATTCGATTTTAAGATCAGTGGTATCGGACCAGTGGTAGAAGGTTTTCCTTGCCATTTAGGAAGAATGTAAGTGTTTTTGGACAATTTGTTTTAGGATGAATGTTTTTTTTTAAACTGAAGTGTTGATGTTTTCAAGTAAAATAATAATGATGCTTTATAGTGTTTAAAATCTTTGATAGATAAAATGAAGAGACATCTCCTAATTATGATAACCTTTTTTTGAAGGTTTCAATTTTGTTCCTTGGTTTTCTACATATTTAATTTTACTTGTTTTCCCATGAAAACTCATTTTTCAAAGGTTTTGCATTAAAATGCTTAATAGGATAACTGAACAGGCAATTCTCATATACACGTTTTTTACTCTTAAATCATTAAATGTACATGGTTTTTAAGTATAAATGTTAATTTAATGTTTGCCATTAAAGCTGACCTTTGGCCTGTTACATATAGTATATAATAGCATTGCCAATAAATTTTTTTTTCATCAAAACAGATTCATTCAGTGAAACAAAAGTGCAACTATTATTGTTTTGCCTTTGTTCTTATAAATATATTAGAATGGAGTCATATACTTCTGCAAAATCTGACGATTTCAAGCAACGCTTTATTAAACAAATCGAAGACCAAGTTTTGGCTGATAGATCTACTCTTCAAGAGTTGAAGAGGTGTTTTAACGGACTGGAACTTGGTCTGCTGACAAGAGACCAAGTTTCGAGGGACTTGAGGGCAATGCCGACTACTTCCGTTCGTGACCTGTGTGTTGCAGTAATATAGAATGTGGAGAAAGAGATCTGGAGTTCATGAGAAAGATCAATGAGATACACCGAGAGGTTCAGTGCTCCATGGAGTTGAAGTTAAAGTTCCTTGATTCTTGCAATTAGAGTTAGATGTCTCTGATTAGTTTTCTTTTTTATATGTAATTGCTACTTTCTTAATACTTCATATTTTATAAGTATTATTTTTTTATCACAGTTTAGTTTTACATCTTTTCATGAGTTTGAAGATAAAGAGACGGTGTTCCATTTTCGATAAATTAGAAAATATTTCATCTAAATTTTTTTTCTTAACATTGTTGTTTGGTACCATGGATGATCTGTTTAATGTTCATTTATGTGCTGACTTTAACAATTTTGGAAGCGAAACAGTTTCAACAAACACGGGTAACTTTTTCCTTAATTTTAATTAAATTAAGATTATTTGGTACTTGTAGATATTCTAGGGCTAAAGTCAAAAGCTACATTAGGGACAACAGCACTCAATATGGTACTCTTACAGACTCAAGTGTAGTTGTTTGATCAATTGATTCTAATGTTTTATTAGCATTTTATTGATTCTTTGTTAGTTACATTTGATGGTGATCATATCAATAGTTAAGATCTATGAAAAACTTCAATTCAACGAAAGTTAAGTACCTTTTCAAGCTGATGTATAAAATTACTTCTACAAACTTCAAATCGATTATACCTCGGTCACACAGCCACCACAACTTCCGGTCGTTCCCAGCTCTCCTGCAGAATCAAAACTTAATTAGGCATTTAATCAAAAACTTGATGAACACAATTCAAAGAACAATTCTGCCTTGTCCTGTATCTGACCATGATGTGCACATTATACAAGATTAAGTACTTACATGACAGTTAATTTATACAAGATTGTTTGCTATGTTGTATATATTCTAGGGCTAAAGTCGAAAGGTCCATTGGTGGCAGCAGCACTCAATATGCTAGTCTTATAAACTCAAGTTTATATTTTTTAATACATGTTCGGTTATTTAACAACATATTTTGATAACAAACGAAGGTGAACACGAAAATAATTTTATAGCCCTGAGATTAGAAAAAGACGTATAACAGGCAAGAAAGTAATTTTATGAAACCATGTTGAGGTAAAATGAGGAAAACAACCGTGTAGTCATTTAAGATGATTTTCGTCCTAATTTACAGCAAAAAGATGACAATAAAAACCCTAATGAAGGCTACCTTCAACCTAAATAATCCTAGAAATCAACCTAAAACAGTCTACAACACCCAAAAGTTAGAGTTTATACTATGCGCCTTGCTTAAAAAAGCCCTCAGAAACACACAAACAGATTCAAACTGAAACTAAGTTACAACATAGCAATGTTGAATTTCTACTCTAATCAAATTGTTTTACACCATGAATGACAATATAAAGTTTATGCTTAAGATACATACCAGAAGTCTTTACGATAGAACAACCATTAGTTGTTGGAAACATGAAGCTTTGACCTATCAAAACCTTTGATGGTTGTTTTGGTATCTCCAATGGCCTAACTACACTTTCAAGCCATTCAATAGCTTTAAACCTTGTCATAGCTACAAAAAATGAAAAAAAAAAATCAAATAATCAACAACATTTCTATTGTTTTGTTAGAAAGAATTTGAAGGCAAAATTTAAAATTATACCTGCTCCTTGGACTTTCCTTGAAGGTAGAGTAACACTAAACAATACCGTTTCAAACTTTAGCGAAAACAACACTAAAGGATACCGTTTCGTAATTATGACATCAGCGAGGACTACATAGCATACATGAGAAGTTGACACGTAGCCAATTCTATGTCATTATCTAAGCTCCCTTAATAGATAACCCTATGTTCAAGATAACCTCTTTCGTGTTCATGTGAGCAAGAAGAGAGAAAGACACAAAGGATGTGTCAAACACAGTTCACATGATACGGATTTGACACCTGAACCTGTATCATCTGAACTATGTTTCACACCTCCTTTGTGTCTTCCTCTCTTCTTGCTCACATGAACACGAAAGAGCTTATCTTGAAAATGAGTAATGACACAGCTGTCTTCTACCTCCATCGCTAGATTCAAAGGGCAAAAATGGTCAAAATCAACAAAGACAAGATTAATAATATTTAATGTTTTGAATGTGATGGTTCATACCTTTAAGATGAAATCTGAATTATGATGTCATGGAGAAAGGTCGGATTTATGATGTCATCAAATCCTATGTGGCATACCTAATATCATGACACGTAATCAAAGTGAGGTCAGCTTCTAAACTCCTTTTATAGATAGTAAAGATGTTAGTTTGTCTAGAATAACATAAATATTTCATCTCAGGTACTTGAAACAACCAATGAAACTGTCGAATCGCATTTAGGTTAAAGTTATAATTCGGTTAGTCTGGTTAGTAAAATTTTAGGACAGGGATTAAGACCAACAAAAAAAAAAAAAAAAAGAAAGAAAATAAGAAAGAAACTTAATTCCAATCCTATGCATTAATTGAGTATCATGAATTTAGTAAAATGCAAGAGTACAATGAAATAAAGGATCTGAATAAAGCACATCATACACCTCTTCACTACATCATATACACCTAAACAATTATATGCTTATTTCATATAATACATAATAAGAAATTCTTACACAAGGCACAGCTCTTTGCGCTTAAGCGCGATTTTTAAAAACAAAGCGTCCAGCCGTCCACACACTCCCTTTTTATAATATATAATTTGTCTTTCCTATAACTGTACCTGAATTCGAAGTGATGCACCCTGCAGTTTGGGATTTGAGCTTGTAAAACTTCTCAATCTGGTGTCGTGTTCTGATAAGGTCCTTCGCCATTACCTTAACAGCTCCCTGGGAAATATACGTGAAATAAATAATACGAGCAGCTAATTTTAGACGAATCAATGAAGTGGGTCCTGAAATTAGGGTGGAATAAACCGAAAAAACAAAACTCAATATTGCAAATTTATGAGCAAGTAATGAAAGAAATAAGCTTACCATTTGACCTTGTTTGGCAATTTTCTTGATTTCTACGATTAGTTTCTTTTCTTGCGTCTGCAAACCTTGCCTCTCTCTTTCTATTTCTCTAATAGATTTATCTATCATTCTCTTGTTCTCCCGTAGAAGTTCTGCAATTACCAACCATTTGGGTCAAAACTAAATATTCTTTCCAACTGTATAAATAAGAGCAGTCTTTTGTCATTCTCTTTGCCAACTGTTCCGTATGTAGAATGTCAATAATTTCAAATAAAAACTGAATATAACGGGTCATACTTGTTTGTGTAAGTACCGTAAAAGCAACTTTTGTTTACGCAACAACCTAAAATAACAACAATGAGGACAGTGGACAATAGAGCAAAGAAAAGACGATAAGTGGTGAGTTTGGAGGTGATACCTTGCTGTCAAGTTCAGCATCGCTGTCGTCTTCATCATTGACCCCGCTGTTCTAGAATCGGACGACAAATAACATTGACTCGTCGCCTTTTGACTATCTGAAATTGAGAGAGCTGGAACTTCACGGGCTTTATATCCCAGCCATGGACATGGTCTGAGTTGCAGACTCGCCTGCCTGACCGCCCGAGCTGCAGGCGGAAGTAGAGGGTGTAGGTCCCACATGGAAAAGGAAACTCCACCTCACCGTCGACTTCAAACCACCAAATCTGCTGAACACATGCATACCGAACAGAATCTTGATAACAATAATGAAAAATCCAATTCGTTTGTCATTTATCGTAATCATTTCTTGTGATTTTAGGCCACAATATATATTTTTTTCAAGGTATGCATGAACCACAAATACAAAAATATCACAAACATAATATATTCAATTAAAAATATCTCTAAAGATGCAAAATTTCTCCTAGATTCCTCGGTAGAGATCCAGCTCCAATATCTACGATCATCGATACCGGTTATTACTAACCCATTGGAAGATATTAACACACAAGTTTTTCCTGTGCCTTTATCCAACCAAACGTTCTGCAAAAGAATCCAAGATAGTATTAATAAAACATCATTAACATTTGAAACCCACGGATCTAATTAAAGAAAGACAACCCTCATTTCAGATTCTTCTACAGTTTAATCCCAACATTTCAATACATATAATTCATTCATCAAGATTTCAATAAAAATAACTTCAGAACCCTAAAATCTTTAATTTTCACCTTAATATATAGTGTAGCCAAACAGGTAGAAACTAAACAAAACCCTAATTAAGCAAAGACATCAAGGCAGATTTTTATGACAGAAAACAAAACCCTCGTTTCAACAGATCTGTCTGTGGTCTGAATTCAACACTGATTAAAGTGAGATTTCTTCAGCAAATCACCAGCTTTCATTTCCCTAAGTGATCCAACTAAATGATCCCGCCACTACAAAAATAGAGCATAGTTCAAACACAAAGTAATCACTACAAGAAATATGGGTGTTTACCCACACATAATTTACCTACATATGTAAATGTGTGGGTAACTACCTACACATGTTTGTATATGTGTGGGTAGTGGTTAATGATATCTTTTCACAATAACTAACACTTAATATATGTAGGTAGTATGTTTTAGCCACACTTGGCGATGGTAATTACCCACACATGTAACAAATTTTCCTTATGTGTAGGTATATTATCTACATATATGTAAAAACACCAAATATGTGTTGGTAATTGATTATGTTTACCAACACATAATATTTGTAAATAAATATGTAGATATATTATGTAAGTAAAATTCTATTATATAATTTGAAAATGACATGGAAAATAAACACCTACACATATTAAAAATGTACACTATATTTATTTTTTTTAAATAAAAAAAAGGTCAAGGGTTCGTTTGGTTATTCTTTCAAACTTAAACTCAAGGGACCAAAGCCGTTAACTTTGAACTTATAATTGTAACAACCTTGATTTTCAAACATGTACTTGTTTGATTCATATTATAACAATTGCCTTATTTTGAACAGAACTTGTTTGAACATACTTGCTTGGTACTTATACATGCTTATACAAATACAAACACGTGAAACAATTTCAAATTTGTTGAGTTTTATGCTATTAAACAAGGTTACATAAACTATAGGGGCTTATTATGACATTTTGTGAAACTACAAGTTGAGGGACCTATTTGTCATTCTTTGAAACTTGCTTAATAAGTTTGCTTTTAAAGTTTAGGGACTAAATTGTCATTATTGAAACTATATAAATACGGGGGTTAAAAGTACTATTCTTGCAAACTACAAGTTTAGGGTCCTTTATAACATTTTTAAAACTTATTTATAAAGGAAATAAATATAGCTTATTTTATTTTAAAGTCTAGGGTTCATATAGTCATTTTCTAAAGTTAAACTTTAGGGGCCATTAGTGCCATTTTTAAACTATAATTAACTAAAAACACTAACTGAGTTAGTGTTTTAATAAAGGATTCCTTCAGCATAACTTAACTTAGTTAGTCTTATTAACTGAACTAAACAGGGACCTTTTGTGTCACTTTTCAAAGCACAGGGACCAAACCGTCAAAACTGAAACTTGAGGGGGGGCAAAGTGTAAATTTTCCAAAATACTAATAAAAAGGGGGTCTCCTATGCATGAGAACCGGCCCCTTCAAGATTCGAACTCGCGACCTTTTTCTTAACAAACGACATCGTAACCACTCGGCCGGGCATGCCACATCCGTTTATATCTTGATTCTTATTTCCTATATATACTAATTAGGATTTTTATATTTATATTAATTATATTCTGAAAATAAAAAGGGATTTAATCCCAAATTGAACCGCCCCAAGCGGGACTCGAACCCGGGCATGTCCGGACACAACCAAGCGCCCAAACAACTTGAACCACTTCACCACATGTGTTAAGTTTCAGAATGCATTATATATATAATGAGTTTAATTAAATCAGTTTTACACTTATAAATATAGTTTAAATTAATTATGTAACTATATAATTTTTACACTTATAAATATAGTTTAAATTTTTACACTTATATATATAACTAGGAATTTTAGTTGTTTATTGAGCGAGATCTGAAATAATATATTTCATGATCGATAAACTTATAAGTAAATTGAAATTGATAACTATTTCGAATGTTAATAGTTAATAATATTACTAACTTTGAAAATTTTAAAAAAATATAACATTAAATGGTTTAACATGCATGTATACCAACTCGAAATGTTATTTAGCATTTTTCAAAAATAAATTGCAGGGACTCTTTTTTTATTGATTAAAAAGTAATAAAATATTGATGTGGCACTGTTTTTATATCAAACTAGGTGATGCCTCGCCCTCGTTGCGGGACGATGGCCAAATAATTCTCAACCAAATTAAAAAACAGTACTATAATTTTGCTATAAATAAAAAGTAAAAAGAGTGTTAGATAGCTCTTTGACACGATTTTTAGCTGGGGTCAAAGTCATATTTTTATTTTTACTTTGGGGAAAAATCAATTTTTTTTCCTGGGGGTAAAATCCTAATTTTTAGCTAGGGAAAAACATATTTTTATTTTGCACTAGGGGCAAAAACGTATTTTGAATTGAGAGTGATATCGTAATTTTGAACCGAAGGAAAATTCGTAAATTTTAGCTGTGGGCAAAAGCATAAATTTATTTTTAATTGTGGGCAAATACGTAATTTTAAACTGTGGGCAAAACCGTAATCAATTTGAACCGAGGGCAAAATTGAGAATTTTAGCTGGGAGCAAAAGCGTCATTTTATTTTGAACTGGGGGCAAATACGTAATTTTAAACCGATGGCAAAATCGTAATTTTAAAGCGGACATAAAATCATAAATTAATTAGGCCAATAGCGAAGTGCCAAGCAGCTGCTTGGCACTGTTCCCTTGCCGCCCATGTCACCCAATAAAAGCAAACAACTGTTGCCGCCGACACTTAAGTTTGTAGATGTTGAAATGAGTTTAATTAAATCAGTTTTACACTTATAAATATAGTTTAAATTTACACCGGATCGCTAGCCCGCCCCACGCCCGGCTTCAAACCCAAGCCCCAAGGGCCACACCCTAACCCACGCCCCAACCCAAAAAGCTATAAAAAAACTGGCCGATGATGTGTAGACCAATTGGTTTACACGGAGGTGGGTAGGTTTTCCTTTCGGGGTTTCCTTCCCGGGGTCACAGGTTCGATCCCCATGTGGAGGCATTTATGTCCCATGTGATGCGCCCTGGAGTCTCATCCGCTCCCGTTTAGGGGGTGCCCGGACTCGAGCTTGTGCCTACTCCCGATCAAGAGGGATGGAGTAGGGGGGTTTGCCAGCTGATCTACACCTTTCAAAAAAAAAATAATAATAAAGCTCTAAAAACACGCCCAATAGAAATGCATCACACGGATCGTGATCTAAACCGTGTATTCAAATCCCCATCCACGCTTTGAAACACAATCCTGACCCTCAATTTCATCAAACGCCTCCAGGTTCTCTTTTGCCCAAGGATACGACATAAACACTTTCTAAATTGGTGTTCCGATCCCCATCCACGTTTCGGTGAAGAAGAACCTGAAATCATAATCATGTGGAGACGATCATCTTCTAAACTATTAGCTCTCCGATCCATCGCTTTACCGAAATCGGTGTTCCGACGGCTAGGCTTCCAAAATTTCTTCAAAGTCTTCGCATTCAATGGAATCATTCTCATCGTTCTCCGATTCGCAATCGGCTTCTCGCAACAGCTGGACCTATGATTCTCTGAGAAATTTCCGTCAGATCTCTCCTAAAGTTCAAACTCATCTCAAACACGTTCGTCTATTTTGCCCTAATTTATGAATTTCGCCTTTTCGGTTTCGAAAAATGAATTCTTTATGTGCTTTTGGTTGTGTAATTAATATTTGGCTTTAATATAGATACTGATTTTGAAATAAAGCTTCAAATCGATTGATACGTGTCCGGTTGTTTGGTGTTAGGGTTACTTCAATTTGTTGGTGTTTGATCTGTAAATTTATTATATGATTTTCTATAAGGAATTTGATAGGGATTATCTTCCTTGAGGTCTACATAAGAATGTGAATTGAGGTTTTCTTTTTTGTCATAAGCTTCTATAATCTGTAATATACCAAATCAATCATACACGGTAAATACATGTAGGCTTCGTTGATGAATCGAAAAGGATATCTTATTCTACATATTAACTGTAAAAAACATTGGTGCCTTATAACAGTTGAAGGGGATTAAATTGATTGTTGTTGTTGTAAGATGATTCTCAGATTACACTAGATATTAACTAGAGAACTACAAAAGTAAAAAGAGACGAATCTTATAATATTTTGCGAATAAAGAGGTTAAACACAATATTTGTAAGAAAAAATAGGTTGTTGGCTGCTTTTGAGTATGAAAAATCATATGGCTTGATATGTCATCTAAGTTAGTGTTAGCCAATGTAACTATGAAATGTTTCTTGATTCGATCCAGTGGCTGTGGCTTGATTTTGTGCTGTAGCCTAACAAGTCTTGCTAAGGTTTTGGACTGGTCTTAAACGTTTCTTGAAAACTTATATTAGGATTTGTCATTGATTTACTTTCTTAATTGAAATAATGGCTTGCATCTTTGTACATTTTCTGATAATGTTTTACCTGGAATTAAAAAACAAAATCCAACAAAATATTTCAGGCTTTGAATAATTTATTTATGACATAGGTTTCTCTGTTTTCTCAAGTTTCATCTACATTCAACAAGTGTGTCCTTATAATGTAATTGCAGGTTTATGTGTCTCTATGTTGCGCCCTTGTGGCATCTGCTGTGGGTGCTTATCTTCACATCCTATGGAACATTGGTGGTCTCCTGACCACCTTCGCAACCTTGGGATGCATGTCATGGTTACTCGCCACTCCAACGTATGAAGAGGTAGATTTATCTGTCTCTCACAATTGAATTGCATGAAAAACAAGTTGTTTTGGTTAATGTAGACATACAATGCATGTAAGAGTAGTTGCTAACTTGCTACTCCTGTGAAGCTAATATAGAATGATTTCTGAAGTTCAATTGTATACATATATGTTGGGTTAAGAATTCTTGACATGACCTGCTTAATAAATGAGTTAACCGAACACTTACAGTTTAAAAATATGTAATTGTTAAACGTTTTGTCCTGCCGCGTGTTTCGCCGGCGCAACGCCCGGCGGGTAAAATCCTAGTTAGATTTGTAAGAAGGTTTTTTATTGATTTAATATTAATTTGTTTTTTTTTTGTGGGTTTTAGACTTGTAGTTCTGGTGGATGATCCGAAGAAGCTCCCAAATTGGAACTGTGTTTGGGAGCATGGAATTCAGATTCTAAATGGGTCACGTGTGAGCAAGATGCGTGATTGGATCGTTGAGTTAAAATGTTTGGTTTTAATCCACTGGTTGTTGAATGATGGGGATATGGTTTTCCAGTTGGAGATTATGTATGCTTACTAGAAGAGGAAGCAGGTTGCCAAACATGGAGGGCTTTCGTGATGAGGCGCACTCGAATTTATGGGAGCACTCTGCTTGTGTGACGATTTATGGGTTTTATTTGGAACAACTCCACGACATCGACTCCTTGGCCAAAATGGTTGATCATACATTAATTAATGATAGTTTAAATGAGCATCTTATGTTTCAAGATTATTCTTTTTTTGTTAAGTTGACAAGCCTTTTGATTATTTATGATTTTATTGCCTTGTAGTTTACATTTGTTTCATGTATTAATCAAATTGACAATTTGTTTCATGTATTAATCAATGGTGACGTTTGTGACATTATGTATGATTTTATTGTCTTTTAGTTTACATTTGTTTCAATACATATTAAGATCAATACCAACACATCTTCAATATTTACCTACACATAATATTACTTTTACCTACATATAAGATTACTTTTACCTACACATATATACATGCCACGTCATCCGCCATGTCACCTGCCACGTCAGATGCCACATCACCTGCCACGTCAAATGCCACATCACCTGCCACGTCAGATGCCACGTCACCTGCCACGTCACCTGTCTTTTAAACAAATTGTTGTACTTTTAACCACACATATATTTGTCTTTTAGCCACACATATATGTGTAGGTATAGCTTGCTATATACCTACACATAACTTATGTGTGGGTAATGGCCTATATCTACAGTCACGAGCCTACACATGATTACACTTAATTTATGTGTAGGTAAAGACAACTACCAACACATTATATGCTTTTTCCCACACATACTTTGTGTTGGTAAAGCACCAAATTTCTTGTAGTGAATGGTTATTATGTCATAAAATTAACTGGTTTGGATGAGCTTTCTACATGATTATGTCATAATCTGGTTTCAATCTACTTAGTGTATCAACATGTACCTAAATATCCCCTATTTTTGTTCGTAAACATATCACCCCATTCACCTTCTAAATTCACAATTACTCAGAGCAAGATTACTCAACTTTATTGATCTAAAAAACAGACATCAAATCAACAATAGAGCCTCTACGAGATAAATTCTAAACATAAACAACACATAAATTCTAAAACCAAAACAATCGTTGATACATAAACACTAAACAGACCTGGTGGCGTTATCACCGGAGGAAACGGAACCGGAAGCAGCTACATCATCTGAAGAAGAGATAGCTGAACGCCGACGGTTAGGGTTTGGATATCTGAAACGAATTGTGGATTTGGATGAAGAGGAACTGATACAAGTGTTGTTGTTGTTGTTGTTGATAGAGTGAGGAAGAATGATGTACGTTTGTTGAAGATTTGAGAGAGAGAGAGATATGCAGGTTTGAAATTAGAGCTTGAATTTTTGAAAATAAAGTCAGCTTGTATTTGAGAGAGAGAGAGAGAGGGTTTCCAAATTTTGAAAATGGAGCCAAATCTATATTTGAATAATTTAAAAAACTGATTTGTATATACTTTTAGATCAAATAAAATTCGGATTTATGACATCAGCGTTATGACATCAGCGGAGTCTATGTGGCATCCAATGTGGCATATCTAAGAAGATGACACATAAGCAAAGTGATGTCAGCTTCTAAGCTCCTTTTATAGATAGTATAGATACTACTCAAAACAAACTAAGGTCTAAGGCTCACTATATCATTTGGTTCAATCATGGACTCTTACAAGATGTCTGAGGAAAGAGGAAGGGCTACTAAGAGTGAATCAAATAACCACGGGAATGGCTCTTCCTATGGTCATTAAAACTGCCATAGAACTCGATCTCTTTGAGACCATGGCGATGACTCCCGGGGGCCGGTTCTCTTGTTTTGATCTCGCTTCTAGTCTCCCTAGACAAACCCACGAAACCCCGGTGTTAATTGAACGGATTCTTCAGTTTCTCTCCCACCACTCGGTTGTCACATCAACCGTAGTAAAGGATGAACATGGAGATCCTAACAACTTATATGGCATGACAGCCTTGTCCAATAACTATGTCTGAAGGCAAGACGGGACGTCCCATGCTTCATCACTTCTCTTTATCAACGATAAACTACTTGTTAATTGTTGGTTAGTTAAGGTTCATGCGAGAACCACCTTTATTGCGAGAACCGCGAGAACCAATGTGAACACAACCTAAAATAGCTAAAAAAGCCTAAAAAAACCTAACCCTCAACCCCCTCCCAAAAACCTAAACCCCCCTCCCCCACCCCCAAAAAAAATCTAACTTTTTTTTTAATATTTTTTATGTTAAAATCGGTACTTTTAGTAGCTAATTTTTTTTTTAAATTTAATAAAAAATTAATTTTTTTTGCTACTAAAAGTAGCGATTTTCTTATAAAAAATATTATAAATTTTTTTTTTTTTTTTGTGTTTTTTAGCTATTTTTAGGCATTTTTTGTTGTGTTCACATTGGTTCTCGCGGTTCTCGCAATAAAAGGTGGTTCCTAACGGATCTTTGTCCTATATATATATATAGGGGAAGGTTCAAATGAAAACCACTAGTTAACGCGAAAACTCGAAAACTAACTAAAAAAAGCCTAAAAAACACACAAATTTTTTTTTTTTTTTTTTTTGCAAAACAAATTTCGCAGGTTTTTTTATATAAAAAAAAAATTTCAAAAAAAAAAAAAAAAATTTTTTTTTTGTGTAGTGCACATGTGTAATACTACACATGTGTATGTGTACTATACATGTGTATTATTACACATGTGCACTACACAAAATTTTTTTTTTTTTTTTTTTTTTTTGAAAAAAAGTTTTTTTTATATATAAAAACTAGCGATTTTTATTAAAAAAATTGAAAAAAAAAAAAAAAATTTTGTGTGTTTTTTAGGCTTTTTTTAGTTAGTTTTCGAGTTTTCGCGTTAAAAGTGGTTTTCATTTGAACCATCCCCTATATATATATATATATATATATATATAGCTTCCTTGCATATGGAATCATTGTGAAGATGACATGAGATCCAAGTAGTGATGGTAAAATGAGTATATCAGATAACATGTCAAGCAAGTTGTTATTAGCATGAACAATTGTTTTATAAAATAATTAATAATGCGTTATTATAAGTTATAAAAAGTTGTGTACACCTATTTTTTCCCCAAATTTTACCGTAAAATCCATAAAATCCGTCGATCGGCAGACAGATCTCGTTTTGCTCATGTTGTAATTTCCAGCCGAAAGTTTAAATATCTAAGGCTGCTGAACTTTTAATTGGAGAAACTTGAACTTTTTTTTTTTTTTTTTTCAAAACTAGAAGTTTGCACTACTTTTTTATGAAGAAGAAAATCCTAGAGAGAGAGAGAGTGTGTTAAGAGAAGTGAGAAGAAATAAAGATGAAAAACAAAATATAAATGCATGGCATCGGGAGACCATTATGAGAACAGAGAAGAAATAAAGATGAAAAACAAAAAATAAATGCATTGCATCGGGATACCAATTTTTAAAATATTTACCTTTCCAAGAAAATTACAGTTGGGTTTTAATTCAAATTCATTATTATTACTCAAATTAATAAACCAAGTTCTATAAATTAAATACTGATGGTATTATGCTTAGCCAATAACATTTTTTTCAAATATATTTTTGTTTTTTTAACTATTTATAGTATGTTCTTATATTATCTTTACTAGGTTATAACCCCGTCTTTTACATGATTGAATAAAAGAATCAAATAGTTAGTAATAAATATTTAAGTTATAAACCGATAATTTTAGACGTTTTTCAAATGCCCCAATAAATTTTGTATCGTGTATGATCAATATGTGTGATGTTTACCAAGTTTATAAATACGAAAGGATTTAATTTATCGATTAAAGATGCTACATTATCAACTTTCTCATAAGTTTCAGCACTCACAACAACCATTGTTTGTATGTTTTTCTCTAAATTGAATGAATTATATAACAAAAAAATGTAATGTTACGTAAATGTAATGTTTAGCACTTAATAACAAAAAAATAAATATTACGTTTTTAGAAAACCCGTGTATTGTTTGAGTTGAATACACATGTTTAATACCCCAACATGAGTATTAAATAATATTACAAATATAATTTGATCCTTTATTTATACTAGTGGGAATGCCCGCGCGTTGCAGCGGGTGTCCCGAATGATTTCATATTCAATTTGTTTTTTCAATTATATACGTATAACTGAAAATGAGCCACCATGAATTATATATTAAAGATTAGGAGATGCAACCGGTAGCTAGACGGTTCAGTGTTCCGAATAGATCTTGTAAACATTACTTAAAACATAGTAAGAACAAACTTGTTTTGTATATTCGTTATCAAAATATCAATTAGAAGACACAAAACTTGCAAAAGTAAAAATAGGAGCTTATTGAATCATAGAAAGGTAAACTAACCATTTCTATCTGTGTTTAGAACCAAAGAGAAGCTTATTGGATCAAAGATAGGCAAACTAATAAAGATCTAGTATTATATTATCAATAATGAAATTCTTGAAAAATATCTAGTTTGCAACTCCCAATAGTCTTTAGTTTGCTTTGTAATTTCACTATGTTCTTCAACAAGTCTTTCTTTCCATTGTTCCTTGAACCTACAAATCCCATGTAGTATGATCAATGTTCATTCACAAGAATTTATAAACTTAATATTACTACTTACCTTCACTTAAAAAGTAAATTGAGTTCAGACATGCTCACTGCATTACCATATACACCATCCTGCAATCGCATCAACTCACGCTTTGTTTAATGATGTCACATTTCATTTTTTTTAAGAAGAGAAGAGTTATATTCCCACAGCTCAAAGCAGATGGATGAAAAACAATATTCTGGTGAATGAGATTGCACAAAAGATATGAAACTATAATATCTTATGTGTATTGAATTATATACAAAGACTACAATGAAAAAAAAATAATAATAATAACATAACACGCCGATAACATCCTTAATATTCAAACCAAATATGATCAATCATATAATAGACTCGGCGAGCAAAATTCACGGAAAAGATATACGCATTTAGTTTACAAGATTATATGAAAAATCGGAATTATAATAGGACGTACCAAACAAATCGGACAAGTGAGATTGTATTCCAAATTTGCATAACCTGGAAGCACTAATCTCAATACAGGTTTTGAATCTGCAATGGTGAGATCACAAGAGAATGGTATGTCATGAAGCTTGTAGTCAATCATATGGTTTGATTCATTGAAGCTCAAATATAAAGCCACCAGTTCAATTAACCATGGTGACTATGAAATCTCAAGTGTTCTGCCTGTAGCTTAGGCTTGAAGCTCATGCCAGTTACAGATTTGTGCACCTGTAAAATCAATGAAAGAAAAAAACAAAAATCCAGAAATTAGGGGTCTTCATAAACTGCCGAAACCGACCAAACCTCGCATACCAAAAAAAAGTTGGTTGGTTTGGCAGCTTTATGGCCCGGTTCATAGTTAAGTTTTAAGGTTTGACGTTTTAGAACTTGGAACTGAAGGTTCGAAATCTATTATTTGTTTTTTTAGAAATATAGGATTATGTACATATATTATATTCGTGAAAGATCATTACCATAAGGTAGACCTGGCAAACGGGTCGGATCGGGTGATGGATCAAAACGGGTTCGGGTCAAAACGGGTCAATTATAAAAAAGGGTTGTTTTGGTTCGGGTTGGAACGGGTACGGATGCATACTATGTACTGTAGGTAGAGCCTATCATTTTATCATATAACCAGGTCCTTGTCAGTATTTATTACAAACATAAAACAATTCCTTTTGACCATTTATGTAAAAATGTTGTGAGCTATAGTGGATACCTATAACGAACATCTACAATTAGCACTTTAGCACTCTGGTTGCTTTGTATATGAACTCTAAAATTAGTGTGCAAGAAAATAACTTTGTTAATGCATAGAACTGAGCAATTTGGTACTGTAAACTGAAGTCAATGACTATCATGAGCAATTCTATCTTTCTAGCCACCTACGATTCTACAAACATTTAAAAGAAAACGGTAAAATAAAGTAGGCTTGTAAAAGTAAAGAAAAATAAGTGAGAGTAAAATGAAAGCACAGGAACATTAATTGAAAGAACAATTGACCTCTTAACATCTGAAGCTTTGCATCATAGTCACAATTCACAAAGAAGTTAACGGATTTCTCTGCCAAGTATTAACATAACCAGCAAAGATGATAACATCTTGGACAAAACAAAATGTCAAGTTGATTAAACAACCCGAAAGCGTACATATAGCACGCGAATCCCCAGAAAGTAACAATAAGCGATAAAATCTTGAAACCCCTCATAGGATCACTCAAAAGTATAACAGCTGCAATGCTTGTGACTGGTACCCTTATCAAGTTAAGCACACCTGCTAACACAGTGGACGATAAATATAACACCGCGGTTGAACCCAAAACTCCCAATTGAAACGTAATAACGCCCTAAATAATAACCATATTGTATGCACTTTCCCCGCCTATAAAACTTTTCGCTTCAGCGCTCATCCCGTGAAAATCATCGTTTACAATGACCCCGATTGTCGTAAAAACGAACGCAAAGGACACCGCTACTTGTTGCTCTTACACTACGTGAAACAATCTTCCTTCTAGTAAATTTATGAACACGAAAGAGCGAAGATCAGGCCGTGAAGCGCGGATCCAATAATATCCCACATAAAACCAAGCGCGTATTGGGTGTCTGTAATATACGAAAACCGATCAGAATCCGAATCCAAGGCGATTATAATCATGGCGGCTGTGATTACCACGATGGAGTTTATAGTAGATAGATTAATCTTGTTATTGACAATAAAATACCCGAATATTGCGGAGAATATGAGGACTGTCGAGGCTAAAAGGGACGCGGTTGATGCAGGGAGATACGCGTACGCGTATGCATACATGAGATTATCCGCCGCACTTAATAAACCCAAACCGATGTACGATAACGCGAGTTTTAACGTTAACGGAGTTGGGGACGCTTTGGTGAAGAAGTACATAGGGAGTAAGGTGAAGAGCGGGATGGGCCACCCTGCGACCGATACCCATGAAATGATCCATTTGCTTTTGCCGCCGTTTGAAAAGTAGAGTCGTGAAAGAAGGCTAGAAGCGGGGAAAGCTATAAGCATTCCCGAGCTACTGAGAAGTAAAAGAAGCCAGTATGAGACGGGTTTGTTCTTATATGCGTCGACAACCATGTTCTTGTAATCGGTTATTTTGTCGTGGACGGATTTTGGTGGCGCTTCCACTTCTTCCATTGTTTCGCCTAGAGGAGTACATGGATAGTTATAACATAAATAAGTTCACAAGTAAATAACTAAAAACATTTTGAAAAAAAAAGTCAATCTGTTCATATTTAGTTTCAGTCGACTATGCTATATGATAGTATGATGTTGCTGATCTCCTACAAAAAAAGAGACTCTTATTTAAGTCAACTATGGAAGTTTTAAAGAGAAAGTAGTCACTTAACATGTCTATTAGCAGGAACCAAATAAAGAGAAAGTAGTCACTTAACATATCAATGATCCATCTTGATTGTGAAAGTAGTTTGACTGCAAAAAATAGCATAACACACGTACCTTAATCTCACAGCTAGCAAGGTAATCATAATTGAGACTATCTGAACAACATTCATAAAGATTGAACTTAAGAACTCCAGCATCATCATGAAGAACCATATTAAAAGTTGAATCCCATGTTGGGTTGGGTCCCGCTACTTCAAGTGTTCTTCTAGTCAAATCTTCGAGTTCCACTTCAACAAATGTATGAAAGTCTTTACCCATGGTGTCATTATGATTATCTGCTGCTACTACTACACTCCCATCATCACTTATCCTAGGCCTTCCTTTAAAACTATTACGCGAAAGAGATCCAGCTGTCACAACAGTGACATGGATTACACCCCCAACCGCCTTTTTCCTTAGGTCCACTACTGGCAAATAAAGACATCGCCGTCGAGGTTCAACCATTGTTTTATTCAAGGAATCATTACATAATTTAACCTGGGATTAAAAACATTATTAATTAAAGAGTGTTATGAGTTATGACCAATTCAACGGTCCTATTATGTACGTATGTGACTACAGATGGCAAACTGGGAAGCTTTCGATAACGGGTCAAAACAGGTTAAAAGCAAAATAAGTAATTGTTTGTACGGGTTGGGTCGAACACAAGACCACTTGTCAAAAATGAATTTCCTTTTATAATTACAATCACAAACAAATATTACAATTTTTCAGTAATAAACTAATTATTAGATTTAGTAGGTTTTGTGATTTAAGAATACATTTTGGTCCGCTTTCGACTGATTCGACCCAAGCTGATATATTTTTCTTTTAGTAACCCGTTAAAGAGTTTAATGTATATACTATCATCATATAATGGTGACTCGTAAAATAAATTTTGTAAAGTAAGAACTCAGAAGCTTACCAGCCACGAAGAAACACCAGGGACTTCTGTTGCAGGTACAGATTGGCTGCCACCACTTCCGAATGCAACACCTATTCTTGAAGCCAGTTAGCTGTTTAACACATTAACTTTATTAAAAAAAATAAAAAGTAGACAAAGGGTGTTGCAAGTCAGTCCAACCTAACCCGTTCCACTTGGATTTGTACCGAAATTTGACATGTTTAAACCTAAACCCGTTCTGACCCCACCCAACCTGCCCGCTCACCAAAATTCCACTTCTTATCCAACCAGCGGAAGATATGTTGCTAAAAGGAATAAAAATAACTTAACGTATTGTACCTGAAACATTTCTCTGAAGCATAGCATGTAACATTTAGAACTACAATTAGTTTTAACTAACTACATATCCAGCCCTACCCAGACTATTAAGCCAGTAGAAATAATAGCATGTTCTGACCCAAACCCGCTACCAAACCTCCACCCATGGACTAACCTCAAAACCGTCAGAAGAAAGGTATGAAAGCGACCGACTTGAGCAATAGTTGACGCACCATGGAAGCCCGTACAACTAATACGATTAATGGAAAAGTTACCATATATGAGTCATGATGGATCTTGCGCTGCCATTGTAACTTTAGACCTAAATAAGACCGGGCACAAAAATTAAGATAAAGTAGAAGTCATATGCAAAAATTTTTACTGTCTTTTTACGGTGTCGGTAACCAGATCATATTTAAATAACTGGAACCAGAAACGTTGACAGCACGAACGATTCAAATAGGAAAACTCTAAAATGCAAAAAAAATATGCATACTAAAAGTAAATCAAACAAATACCTGAAGGCATGAAATGTGGAACTGTGCACCATTAGATACAAATATGCCATCTTCCTCTATGCCAATGATTGTGTAAAACCATGAAGCAAGTTGAGCTCTTAGTTGCTGAACATATAAAGAGCACTTATATATTAATTAACTATCATATTAATAACCAAAATAATAACCAAAAAAGCTACGTAACCAAAAAAGCTATCAAATAGGTATACCTTGCCACTTTGTTCAACTTCATAAAGACCGTAACTCTCAAAAGTAAAAAAAGCAAAGCCAGGTGTGCTCTGCTAAAACATTAAAAATATAAACCAAGCAAGGTAAACGCTAAGTTTAAGCAAATTTAAACTCAGAAACAATCACAATCAAAAACAAAAACATTTTCTTGCAACAAACAACAAAAAACGATTAACACATACAACTACATATTATCAGACTACGAATTGAAACCCTAAACGATAAAATCAAATCAAGTAAAACAAGAATTACCTCCATCCGTGTAATAGTTTGTTAGCAAAAATTGATAATATTCCGGTCGTTGGCCACCGCCACCGCCCCCGCGATAACCAACCCCAGCCCAAAAAAAAAGCTAGTATGGTTCTAAAAGATAACTACACAAAAATATCCAAATTAATTACCATAACGCACCTTGTTGAACCTCTTGGTTCTTGCTAAATCAGTATCGTTGTTTCCATTAGTTCCTGCTTATAGGTTAAACAGAGGTGAGATACCACAATCGCACAGACATACACATTGAAAGCCTTAATTAAATGATGTACCTGTGACATAGTGGTCCGTCGGTTGCATTACAAAATCAAACATTAAAACAAAGCAAAAGCATAAGCAAATCAAACAAAACATACCGACAAACCAAACAACAGTAGGTCTGGAACAAATTAGTTAAACAAAAACATTAAAACAAGAATCATTAGACCTAGAACCAAAAACCCAACTAAAAAATACAAACTTTACATACATATATGAAGCTGGATGCCGGTAATTAAACCACAAATCGTCGCCACAGCCTGGTTCTTCATCACCGCTATAGTTGGAAACGTAGGGGTTCGCCAGAAAACTGTTGGCCGACTCCCCTTTTCACTCAGTCTCTCTCAACATAGGGTTGTGTGTGTTTTGTAAAGAAGAGAAAGGATAACAAACTTATACACACCATCGCCTGAACCAACCGATTCAACACCAAAAAACCCTAATTTCAATTTCACCAATTACAAACCCTAAATTTACTAATTTTACGGTACCTTGTATCTCTTTCCTATAGGAATTGGAGATGAACAAGATGAAAACATGCTTTTGGATGACAACGAACTCCACCATTATCAATCTGTCCTCAGTTACGTACATGTTTCCTGTTCTTGATGACTTTGTACCGATTGATTAATCTAATCTGGTAAAACTGAACGACACCATTTGCTTAATAGCCGGACGATTCATTTACAGGGCTGTAATGAATTTGCATTGGTGAAATCCCTAGGATAACCCTGAAAGCGTCTTAAAATTTTGATGAAACCCCATCTAAAATGGCTTGTATACTATTGTACATCATGCTTCAAAATTTATACTTGTGGTAAAATTACAATTGTGTACATCACTTCTCCTTTTTATAATATATAGTGTAGCCAAACAGGTAGATACTAAACAAAACCCTAATTAAGCAAAGACATCAAGGCAGATTTTTATGACAGAAAACAAAACCCTCGTTTCAACAGATCTGTCTGTGGTCTGAATTCAACACTGATTAAAGTGAGATTTCTTCAGCAAATCACCAGCTTTCATTTCCCTAAGTGATCCAACTAAATGATCCCGCCACTACAAAAATAGAGCATAGTTCAAACACAAAGTAATGGTTATTATGTCATAAAATTAACTGGTTTGGATGAGCTTTCTACATGATTATGTCATAATCTGGTTTCAATCTACTTAGTGTATCAACATGTACCTAAATATCCCCTATTTTTGTTCGTAAACATATCACCCCATTCACCTTCTAAATTCACAATTACTCAGAGCAAGATTACTCAACTTTATTGATCTAAAAAACAGACATCAAATCAACAATAGAGCCTCTACGAGATAAATTCTAAACATAAACAACAGATAAATTCTAAAACCAAAACAATCGTTGATACATAAACACTAAACAGACCTGGTGGCGTTATCACCGGAGGAAACGGAACCGGAAGCAGCTACATCATCTGAAGAAGAGATAGCTGAACGCCGACGGTTAGGGTTTGGATATCTGAAACGAATTGTGGATTTGGATGAAGAGGAACTGATACAAGTGTTGTTGTTGTTGTTGTTGTTGATAGAGTGAGGAAGAATGATGTACGTTTGTTGAAGATTTGAGAGAGAGAGAGATATGCAGGTTTGAAATTAGAGCTTGAATTTTTGAAAATAAAGTCAGCTTGTATTTGAGAGAGAGAGAGAGGGTTTCCAAATTTTGAAAATGGAGCCAAATCTATATTTGAATAATTTAAAAAACTGATTTGTATATACTTTTAGATCAAATAAAATTCGGATTTATGACATCAGCGTTATGACATCAGCGGAGTCTATGTGGCATCCAATGTGGCATATCTAAGAAGATGACACATAAGCAAAGTGATGTCAGCTTCTAAGCTCCTTTTATAGATAGTATAGATACTACTCAAAACAAACTAAGGTCTAAGGCTCACTATATCATTTGGTTCAATCATGGACTCTTACAAGATGTCTGAGGAAGAGGAAGGGCTACTAAGAGTGAATCAAATAACCACGGGAATGGCTCTTCCTATGGTCATTAAAACTGCCATAGAACTCGATCTCTTTGAGACCATGGCGATGACTCCCGGGGGCCGGTTCTCTTGTTTTGATCTCGCTTCTAGTCTCCCTAGACAAACCCACGAAACCCCGGTGTTAATTGAACGGATTCTTCAGTTTCTCTCCCACCACTCGGTTGTCACATCAACCGTAGTAAAGGATGAACATGGAGATCCTAACAACTTATATGGCATGACAGCCTTGTCCAATAACTATGTCTGAAGGCAAGACGGGACGTCCCATGCTTCATCACTTCTCTTTATCAACGATAAACTACTTGTTAATTGTTGGTTAGTTAAGGTTCATGCGAGAACCACCTTTATTGCGAGAACCGCGAGAACCAATGTGAACACAACCTAAAATAGCTAAAAAAGCCTAAAAAAAACCCTAAAAAAACCTAACCCCCAACCCCCTCCCAAAAACCTAAACCCCCCTCCCCCACCCCCAAAAAAAATCTAACTTTTTTTTTTTAATATTTTTTATGTTAAAATCGGTACTTTTAGTAGCTAATTTTTTTTTTAATTTAATAAAAAATTAATTTATTTTGCTACTAAAAGTAGCGATTTTCTTATAAAAAATATTATAATTTTTTTTTGTGTTTTTTAGCTATTTTTAGGCATTTTTTGTTGTGTTCACATTGGTTCTCGCGGTTCTCGCAATAAAAGGTGGTTCCTAACGGATCTTTGTCCTATATATATATATATATATATATATATATATATATATATATAGGGGAAGGTTCAAATGAAAACGACATTATTTTTTTATAAAAATTGCACCAAAAAAACGAGCGTTTTTTTATCTTTAAAACGAGTATACTATTGCTATATTTAAAAAAAATTAAAACCCATTTGCGTAAAACGCAATAGAAAAACCCCCAGTTACGTAAAACGCAATGAAAAAAACCTAAAAAATGACATTTTTCTAAAACGCAATGCACAAAAAACACAAATAAATGACTTATTTGTAAAACGCAATGGCCAGAAAACACAAAGAAATGTCTTATTTCTAAAACGCAATAGCCTAAAAACTTAAAAGAAAATGTACTTTCTAAAACGCAATGGACTAAAAACACATAAAAATGTGTTTTACCTAAAACGCAATGCACCAAAAACACAAACAAATGTCTTATTTGTAAAACGCAATGGTCAGAAAACACTTAAAATGTCTGTTTTCTAAAACGCAATGGACTGAAAACACATAAAAAAGTGTTTTACCTAAAACGCAATTCACAAAAAACACAAAAAAATGTCTTATTTGTAAAACGCAATGGCCAGAAAACACTTAAAAATGACTCATTCTAAAACGCAATTGCCTAAAAAACAAAAGAAAGTGTTCTCTGTAAAACGCAATGGATTGAAAACACCTAAAAAAGTGTTTTACCTAAAACGCAATGCACCAAAAACACTTCAAGAATGTGTTTTTCTAAAACGCAATTGCCTAAAAACACCAAAGAAAGTGTTCTTTCTAAAACGCATTGAACCATGACAATAGTTTTGTCTGTGCTGTGAACTGTCTGGACCAATGCAGTTTCCAAAGGCAATTTACAGAAAATTAATTTTTCTGATGCATTTTTATTACAGCAATTTAATAAAAAAAAATTTATGTGCAGCTCAACCCCAGCCAGGGGCTCTGCCCCTTGGACCCCGCCAGGGGCTGCCGCCCCCGGGACCCCGCTGGAACCCCGCCAAGATCGTAAAACGCAATGACTAAATCAAAAACCCATATCGTAAAAATGAAATTAAAGAATTTCTTACATGGATCGAAGTGATTTCTTCAACAATTGACGATTTTTGAATGACTGAAACACTTATCAGCGCTCGAATCGAACGGATCGAGTGATTATCTTCAAAATCACCGAAAAAAATGAGATTTTGTATGAAACTAAACTGGGTTTTCTTCAAAAAAGCTGAAGAACACGTTGATCGGGTGTTTGAATCATTGATTAGTGATGAAAATCGCACTATAATGTAGTGATTATTGAGATAGAAAGTGAAGAAATGGTTGAAGATGGGGGATTTTAAAGTTACTGGGTTTTGAAAAGGAAGAAGAAAATGTTGGATTGACTAAAAAACCCTTTTTCTTTATTTTAAATGTTGCCACATGTCCTAATCCTATTGCTTCCTACACTTCCTAGCCAAAATAAACTTCCTATTTGATCTTTTCCCTTGTTTTGTATTTGTATTTTTATAGAGTTCTTATATATAATTATGAATTATTTATTGAAAAAGGAAAAAAAATCAACCATCTATAGAATGATATTGATATTGAAAGAGTAATATGATTATATATTTACTATAATCTGTAACACCCCGAAAACTGGTTTGGTAATCAAACCTCGTTAATACTAAAAGACGGGTAAAGTACCGTTAGTGGTGAGAGTAACCCGATAAATATTAGGATTTCAACAAATAATCTTAATATTAAATACAAAGTTAACGAAAGCTTTTGTAGAAATAAAGTTTATAGAAGGCCCGAGTTAACGGGACTTAAAATAAACTTAGCCGTAAATTCCCCGAACTCATTAAATTAACTAGGAATGTTTAACCTAGTTAATAAGTGGGAATATTGTTATTAGAAATAAGTGGGCTGTGACCTACTTAATAACGAACCAAACACGAGGGGTTAAAGCGGGATAACTAGAAAAGTTATTTAATTAAATCAAACACAAACACACACAGTGTGTGTTCTGGATCGAGCTCAGGGGGCTCCCATGGAGCCAAAAACCCTAATCCACATATAATCATCAAATTGAAGGATCAAATGAAGCCCAAATTCACAACCGAATGTGAATTAATGATCACTCGAACAAGAGGATCATAAGGTATGTAAAATCTTGATGTTTGGTGAAGTTGTAAGAATTTGATAATCATCCTAATCGCGAATTAGGCATGGATTAGAGAAGCTATGGCTAGATTAGTGATGTATACTTGCTTAGGAACGGAATCCTAAGTGAAAATCATACATAACATGCTATGGATTGATGGATTTGGTGAATTAACACACTTAGATAAGTGGGTTTTGATGTTATGATGAAATAGATGATATAGATATGCTTAGAATCATCATGCATGTTAAGTAATCGGGAAATACTTAAACAATTTGCAAGTTTGAGTATTTGATCATAAGTGATAGTGGTGAATTTTGATGTTAATCTTGGTAAAAATAACTAGTTATGAACTAGTTGTAAATGTGTAAAAATGTATGCACATTAGGTGTTTGTTAAAATGCCTAAATGAAAACTAAAGTGTTGAAATTAGAGTGAAAATGTGTATTTGAATAATATGGCAAGTTATATGAAATATGAAACAAGAAGAGTTCTAATCATCATGTTGATTTGAACTAATGTTGTAAATCATGTGATCGAAAGTAGTTAACTTTAATAAGCTAAGTTAACTAATCATGAAGTCGAATAGTAGTTTCGACTTATGAAATAAGTGAGATGGAATAGTCGTGAATAATTATGACTAATCTAACCATCTTACAGTTTACAATGATAGTTTGACGATAACAAGCTAGGTGAAAGCTTGGGAATGAAGCGGGTCAAACGAAGCAAGAATGACGGAAAAGCATAATTGGGAAGTAAGGTAACTATGACTTACACTAGTCTTATATTTTAGAATATTCTCTTATCATATTAGTTACCAATAAGATAGATACATAGTTGAGGTATGATGTTTCGGCGTGTAGACGTACGGAACAAGTTAGTCGAGAATGACAAGAAACCATGTTGATGGTTTAAAAGGAGTTAAATCGGTAATTCGATCATTTTATGACAAATGGAAAATGAACTTTTAAATGGTTACCTTATAGGGTAAACCAAAACAAATAATAAGGGTGAAACGGTAAATTGGTCACGCGTCGACCATAACTATTGGTTTTAAAAGACACTTATGAAGTAAGCCTTAATAGGCCCAAAAATGATAAGAAATGAATTATAAGTAAAACGACCGCACGATGTAAATCGGAGCGAGTCATATAGTCGAGATGAAAATACATGTCATCTCGCTAATATAATCGGTCATTTAGACCAAACGGGTCAAAGGGTGAAGATACCACCTTTTGATAATAGCGACTAATGATTCTTGTCGAGTTATATGATTTCAGGAATAAATGTAGAAATGATATTTGCATCGCTATTATTTAGCGAATATTATACCAAGGCATTAAAACAGGTCAATACATTGACCCGAGCCAGGTATGTGTAATAGAGTAATTATTCATTTAGAACGTAAGGTTCAATGAGCATTAAATGAAGTCTTAGATAGACAATGGGTTACTTAAATCGGTAAACCGAATGTTTTAAAAGAGGGTCGTGGCGTTTCGAAAAGCATAATGACTTTTCGAACAAGATCATAACTCAAAAGAAGAATTATGGGTCAAACATGCTCTCAAAAGACCTTGTCGTAATTGAAAGACTAAAAAGGACCAAAACGCCCTTGTTAGCTAATTCGAACAAACAACCTTTAAAGGTTGTTTGGAAACGAGTTTTAAGATTAGGTAAATACTTAGAATAAGTATAGAAGCTGAAAGAAGTATTATATTAGTCAAATGACACTATTTGAGTTTTTGCCGTAAAATAATGATTCGAGAGGTAAAATTTGGTTTATATAGATCACCACATTAAACCCACCATAAATACAGTTGTGGTGGGAGACTATAGGATAAGAAATGTGGTGATGGAATGCTAGAAGCAATCGAAAGCGATTTTAGGCTCGAAAGGGCTTAAATACCCTTAACGGGTCAAAATAAGCATACGAGTGAAAACGGGTTTAACTTGTGTAATAAACCTATGATTAGAACCTAAAATGGTAGATAACATTAATTTGAAGAAGTGTATGTGATATAAGAATCAAACAAATATGTTTGTTTGATAAAATGCGTAAACGGGTCAAAATTTTGTAAAAAGGTAATAAGCCGAAGCCATAAAATTTTCAAAATTTATTAAGCCGGATGTCGGATTTTAACTCCATATGATGGAGAATCAAATTACAATCACGTAGGAAGAAACGGTAGGTCAAACGGACAAGCGGATTGAAAGATACGAAAGTTTTCGTGTCAAAAACGGCAAAACGGAAGAATCTGATATAGGGGCCACCGTAACTTACGGTGGGCACCGTAAGTTACGGTAGGGCCTGAAAACGTTACGCCAGTTCTCTACTGAGTTATGGTGGAGCATAATAAAACAGGGGCTACCGTAAATTACGGTACCCACCGTAATTTATGGTGGACCCTGATAAAAAAATGTATTCTTAATCAGTTTAGTTCCCGGACTCGTTTAGATACGTTTTAAACCCCGTATGACTAAAGCATTTCATGTTTATGAAATGTAGGTACTCTTTGGATGCCGGAAGACGATCAAGCTCAACGAAGAACCGAACACGATAAAGATACATGCTTCCGCACTTCGCCTCGTCGTAAATGTTAAACGACGAATTCGATTACGTTATGTTGATTAACTTATGATTTGTAAAAGTTTTAATAAATTCGTTTTTCTGATGTATATGAGATCTTAATTACATGATTGTTTTCGTAAAATATACGTTAAACCTTGAATTATAAGAACGGGTGTTACAAGTTGGTATCAGAGCCCTGGTTTAAGAGATTCAAGTATGGTGGGAAAACTATGCTTGGACTTAAACCTTATGCTCTTAATAAAGATTGGTGTTCGGTTCGATGCTTGATCGCAAATCCGGTAAGTACATGTATGTTAATAGTTTAGCATGCTAAAGTGTTGTAAACAACACATAGGGCTATCGTGTGATACACGTTACCCCAATTAAAATGATTGATATAGTTGACGAAAATACGCGCGTTGACGCGTATAGTGGAAAAAGCCCTGTATTATAATACAGGAGATTATTGAAGTTGACATTACTAATTTTTGTGAATATTTTAATTGAAGGACACTCGCGTTTGAAGGCGACGAGAGTTGAACGAATTGTGGATATGATGATGGAACGGTCCGAGATATGACAAGAAGAGCATACTCATCAAGGACCTAAATCGCGTAACGATCGCAAATAAGTAATGGCAAGAAAGCCCCTTAGGGCAAGCAATTACCAGGTGCACGTTTAAATTTAATTGCATAAATAGTAGTATGCAACAAATACGTAGAGATTGAAAGTTGCATATGTAGATTTAAAACTTGGAAAAACCCGAATAGAAAACCTATCTGGGATATTGTTTCCAAGAGAAAACAAATAGAGACGTTACTTACATAGGGCGTGATGTGAAAACTATAAAAAGGTCGTGTATGTCATGTGTTAATCGCTTACTCTGGCCAAGTAAGTAGTGGCATATGATACCATGAGTTTCTTGTAGCGGACACATTTACATCCGATGTAGTAAGGGCGGAGCAAATGGGACTAACTTAAAAAGTACCCAAATGAATCAAATGAGCAAAATATTTGATAATAATATAAACGCACAGCCGGGTGACGGAAGCGTATTACATTAGGATAATTAGCCCGAAGGAAGGGACAAAGAAACATGTAAAATAATTAAGGTACGCATTGGGAGGGGGTGTACTTACACTCGAACCCGAAAAATGCAAACATGTAAAATGATGTAGACATGTATTGGGAGGGGGTGTACTTACACTCGAACCTGAAGAATATAAACACGTAGAATGATCAAGATATGCATTGGGAGGGAGTGTACTTACACTCGAACCCGGAAAGTGCGAATATGTCTCTAAAAGGGTCGTTTTTGTAAAACGTCAAACTCGAGGACAAAGTCGGAATATAAAAGAATGAAGCGAGGTCTTAACGCATACCGGGAGGGTTGCAATAATAACGACTTCGGTAAAACACCCGGTTGATGGGTAAGAATTAAACACATACGTAGACCGAGAAACAGGAACTCGGATGGAAAGTTAAAAGACTCAGGTTTTGGGTCATAACTAAAAGATGACAAAATAATGTAAATAAAAATTGTGAGTAAATTATGTTCAACTATTTTAAAGTTGAACGGGTCGATTATAATATCATGCCGGACAGCATGAGTAAATACAAATGGGATAATAGTAGCGGTAAAAGCAAAAGAATAATGAGCCCGGTAATGGGACATAATCAAATACGAATGTATGTAAACTGGATAATGGTGAGCATAAGATAAACCGACGCATAAATGATGTGAGAAGTCATAAAGTCGGAAAATTTGTCTGAAAAGAAACGGATGTAGCCTTAGACTACGGTCAAGGTCAAAGAAAATATCAAGGCGAAAATAAATGATTTTAAACAAAAACATGATGCATTGACACCAAACGTGTATTTTAAGAATGACATGAGCAAGGAATAATCTACGGGATCAACATAACCTTTGGGGTTATAAATAATGGAAAGGTCTACGAGACTAAAACGACCCACGGGTCATGACTAGAAAGAAATAAATTATAAGGACTCCGCCTTAAAAGGGTGAAAGTCTAATAAAATAGCCCATAGACTAAGTGATAAAACCTACGGGTTAATTAGACAAAGCGAGGGAATAAATGGAGAATCCTCGCATAAAACGAAGACTGAAAAAGAATAAATTTTGGACTGTCAATATCCCGGTATGGATAATTGACAAAGGTTAAAGAGAAGACGCTAAACTAAAACTTCGGTTTTGGTAAGAAATAACGTTTCTACAAAAATGAATTATGATAGACGTATAAACGGTAAACATGAAAGATATAAGTCTTGACACGGATAGGTGCAAGACGATATATCCGAAAAGTGATAATTTTGAAAATAGAAAGTTGAAGTAAAATTTGGCATGACGTGACATGATCACGGTCAAGAAGTGTAATGTGAAATATAATCACATTAGAGCCGAGAGATGAATATTAGAGCCGAGTGATGAATATTGCTAAGTTAATTAAACTAGTGGGAATAACGGGATTACGTTATTTCAAGTCGTATTATGTCATGTAAGATACGTAGATGATTAATAACCAAAAAGATGTTACCATACTTTTCTGGTAATACTAACAATTGGTTAAAAGCATAAATAATGTTTAAAAGATTTCTCGGATCAAATACATTGAGTTTAAACTCAATGAATTATGTAAGAAAAGGTTTCGAGGACGAAACCTCTTTAAGGGGGGTAGACTTGTAACACCCCGAAAACGGGTTTGGTAATCAAACCCCGTTAATACTAAAAGACGGGTAAAGTACCGCTAGTGGTGAGAGTAACCCGATAAATATTAGGATTTCAACAAATGATCTTAATATTAAATACAAAGTTAACGAAAGCTTTTGTAGAAATAAAGTTTATAGAAGGCCCGAGTTAACGGGACTTAAAATAAACTTAGCCGTAAATTCCCCGAACTCATTAAATTAACTAGGAATGTTTAACCTAGTTAATAAGTGGGAATATTGTTATTAGAAATAAGTGGGCTGTCACCTACTTAATTGTAACACCTCGAAAATTCGTGCTCAATGAAATAACGACACGTGTCATGTAAGACAAAACGCGTTGTAAACCCCGATTTAATAAAGATGTTTTGGCAGGATTTAAAAGTGGCGTCATGTTAATTTTTACCTCTGAACGACCTCATTTATAAATCCCAAGACCCAAGTACATATATATCAAACATCTAATATATCTTAAATCCAGAAATTCGTTGACAATAAATGAATTCGAAGTGCATGATTGGTTCCTATGGAAATTTCTACGGTAAACCTTCTTGTTCGGCACTTTTGAAAAGGATCCAAGCAAACATAACATAATGGTAGGGTATGTAACTGTTCAAGGCACATTTTAGAGGCCCCAAACTGATAATTGAAGTCCCAAATTCGGAAATGATGGTTGCCCCTTCGAAACACCAAAGAACAACAAACTTTTGGTTGTAGAGGAAGGCTTGCGCACCGCAAGCATTGATCCTTACGGTGCGCAAGCAGTGCCCAGCGACAGAAAAGTTGCATGTTTGCTGTTTAAACGCGAAATTCGACCTTTAAACGATTTTCCTTATCTCCCTTGACCGCTAAACAACCCCTAAACATCTAGGACACCTGTGGGAATGTTATGGTCAGTAGTAGACTTATTTGTCAACACTTTGTGGTGTCTTGGTCACTATATAAGGCTTCTAAGTGCAACACTTGATCATTCATCCCTCAAACAACTTCTGATCAATTGTGGAGCACAAGAGCACCTTCCAGGCCTTCCTAATCAACCATTAGACCCTTGTAAGTTTGCTTAACCTTCTTTAATTGAGTTTAGCTTAGTTATTTAGCTAAAAGTCAAACCATCGTAATTACGGTTTGACTTCGAGATTAATTAATAATGGCTTAGTCAAATCTCGAATTAAAAGTACCTCTAAGTAGGTAATTATGTGGGTAATAAACCCTTAAAAGGGTTCCCCCTGATTCCCACTCTAACTAGGTCAAATGTCGGGTCAAACTTACTAATAAAAAGTCAACAAAATGTTTAAATTACAATTTATGCATAATTAGCAATGTAGAACACTTATAACCTGTTTGATCATTGATATAACTTGGTAATGAATGTAAGAACATGTCTAAACACGTTCAACCCGACAATTTCCTGTTTAGACCCGGTTCGGAACCGAAAGTCGCATAGTTTGACTTATACTTTGACTTTCAGTTCTGACCCGTTATTGTATGTTTTAAAAATGCCTTAGAGCTTTATTTGGACCAGGTTACATGCTAGTATAACCCTCTGTGATTATACACCATGGTTCATTAGTTAACCGATTAATACGCATGATTCCGTTAATTGCTCATATGTTGACCATTATGCCCTTATTACCTTAAAACGTGATTTTTGGAAATGTAAAAGAATAGAAACTTTAATTACTGATATATAAACTTGTATGCAAAGTTTGACATCAGATTGAGGTGTAGATTAAGATTATGCTCGTTAGCGTAAAATGAAAGCCTTGTGTTAAGTAAACGGCGTAATTAGCGTATAGCCTAGTTATGCCTACTTTTTGTTATCAAACTTATTACCCACTGATGTAATATATTATTTTGGGATTTTTGAAGATTTTTAATTAATTTTAGGCTGAGCATAACTTATAGTCGTAGGCTTAATCCGATAATTGTCGGTTTTGCCCTTACGGGCCATAAAATGAGTTTTTCACATCTAAATGACTCCAAACCTTTTGCTACTGATCACATATGATAAATAAATTATTTTAAGCCTTCTGGAATAATAAAAATATCAACTTTATGTATCGAACCCAGAAATGGCTTCTAATCGTCTTTTTAAGCGTTTTTAACGCATAGTATGTGCTATAACTACATTAAACATACAAGGGTTGATACCTACTGATATTTGAGGCAAATTATAATATTTTAACAGTAAGCAAAGGTTGTTAAACTCAGAATTCAGCTTTGAGCTTTCGGCTTATGTGAAATTACCAAAATACCCCTACGGGGCATAGTTTGGTTAAAATTGATAAATTTCACATATATACTTTACCCTACTGTTATAACATGGTAAAATAAGTATTTTTGCTGATTACATCAGACCTGTAAATCAGATAAATACTTAAACTCTTTTATAACCTTTTAAATGACCAAACTACCCCTACGGGGCATAGTTTGCGTTTAAATTCGTTTCGGGCATAATAAATGATATCTTACTGATGTCACAACATATTTGGAGCATATTAACTTAGGAAACCTGTAAATGGCTCTCATTATTACCCGTTACGCTTATTACGCGTACGGTTCGGTTTATGTAACTGGTTTACATAAATTAGCCGAAACGGGTCAAACCTTATCGGTTTTATCTCAAATTCCAGAATGTGTATGAAATACCCATATTAAACAAGTCTCTGAACTTGTCGGGTCTAAATCACATTCTATCCGATCTTCGCTTAATCGTGCGTACAAATCGTGTCTTTGAAACTAACCGGTCTAAGCTTAAACTTAACTAAAGACCCGTTAGGATTCTAATAGGTTATTATAAACCTTCGTTCCAGATTAGGAGTACCAGTAAAAGCCACGTGCGTTTGCTTATTGTGATTTATACATTGCTCAGGTAAATACTTTTAACTTATTTTCCCTATACGGGCTTGGGTTACGGTATATAGAATACCGCTTGATCGGGCATCAAATCTTTCATCGTTGGGTGGTTAATTGAATAATTTGATCGGCTCGTTTAAACAGTCTCGTTACTTAAAGCCTTTGGGGGGTTAATGACCATGTCCCGGATATCCTTGGCATCATTTTACGAAATGGCCACGAGGCGTACACCCGTCAGTGCATAAAAGAATAATGTGGTGTATCTATTGATCTTTAACCCGGACAAGATCCGGGCTACTGAACGCACAAGGAACATGTAATTCGTTCACAAGATTATATATTTAAATAATTCTCCCAAGTTAAATAAAATGTTTATGCCACGTACATCCAAATCAATTTTCAATCATTTTCTAAAATGAGTCAGTTGATTGTATTTACCAGTGTAAACTGACGTATTTTCCCAAAAAGATTAAATGCAGGTACTAAGCGTAATTGGCTGGGATTTCTCCTTAGCATCAATAGAAGTCTCGCAAGCTTAAGATGCCTAAAGTCTGTTGAACTATTGTTTCCATTTTGTTTCCGATCCGTCTGTGGATAAACTTCCGAATATTGTGACATTTGATATTACAATATTAAATTCGGTTGTATTATATCTTTACATTTTGCTTCCGTTGTGCATATTATATATTGTGTTGTTTGACTATTATGTTGCTAACCACGCCACGATACTCCCCACCGGGCCCACCGGTGAGACGTGGAAATCGGGGTGTGACAGGTTGGTATCAGAGCCAACATTGAGTGAATTAAACACTAGCCTTTTGTGTTTAATCTCAATAACACAATTGCACATATCTAAACTTTCGAGTCTAGACAAATAACATAGGACAAATTCTACCTTGTTTGGTTTTCTGTTTTGTCCTTTAAATTTTTATATATTGTTGTTGTTATCTCATGCTATATTGACAGGATTAACAAAATGCCGCCAAGATTCTTTAGAAGAAGAGGACGTGGCAAGGGGCCAATCACCGCCCCTAATGACAACGAGGCAGGACCTTCGAATGTGCGAGCTCCTTCGACCACCGAGAGTGACGATCCCCGGCAAAACCGGAGGAACCTCTTCGAGCCAGTAAGACGGTCGGTCTCACACAGTTCAACACCTCCTGTCCATAACCCTTACGGGCCACAGCCGGAGTATGAGCCCAACAACCCTCAACCCTCATACATACCATTACAGCGATCCTTATCGCACAACTCTTTTGGAGACCCTACACCTGTCTTCAGGGGCCGGTTTAACCCGGCCAATTATATACAAGAACCAGTGGGTTTTAACCCACTAGGGCCAGATGATCATTTCTCCGGAGATCACGCAGATGATATGGACGAGGATACGGACCCCGTCGAACCTGCCAGTGGTACACCAAACCACCCGATAGAGATCTCTGTCAGATCTTCTTTCCACGGATCACCCTATGTTGGTCCAGATAGCTTTCAAGCTATGTTTACCAGGCACGAATGGTACTATACACCTCCTCACCATTCACCGCCTCAGCAGCAGCAACAGCAGCAACAGGATCCCTCTGTGGATTCACGGTTTGTGGCAGTTACGCCACCGCCTCCACCGCCGCCATTTCAGCCGGCACCTCCGCAACCACCGAGGCGTAGGAGATCTGGACCGCGTATGTCTACACGGGGGGGGGGGGGGGGGGGGGGAGATTTCCATTTCAGCTCTCCTCGGCAATCAAGTGGCAGCCATTACCCGCCACATCAAGAAGATCCACAAATGGGTGGACCTTCACACCCAGTTGCACCGCAACCACCGCCGATGGGTTTTGATAACCCAATTCCAGCATACACGGGTTCCATGGCGTATAACCCGTTTGAACAGCCAGTGCACACCAACTACAACTACGCCGAAGCCGACCCATACATGGTAGCGGCTAACTACAACACCCAAGGACCCTATGGAGATCCATGGGGAGTAGGGTACCCAACACATGGGTACCAAATACCTCCAAGAGCTATTATCAGGCAACAATCGCAACCACCAAGGTTCTCCCCACCAGAGCATGAAGAAATTTTGCAAAGGTTGGACCATGTAGAGCGAGAGTTTCACAGGGAACGAAGGGAGCGACAAACTTTCTTCCAAGGATTAACGAGCCTAATTAAAGGGAAGAGCAAGAAGGACCACCGAATCCTTCCATTTGTGTTGAGCCCCTGCATGGGCCGGTCTTGCTGTGTAAACCCCTGCGTGGGTATGCTTGTTTGTTTTGACCCCTGCGTGGGTCTATCTTTCTGTAAAACCCTACGAGGGTATGTTATTTATGTAATTCCCTATGTGGACTATTATGTTATTAAGCCCCTGCGTGGGTATGTGTGTTATTAAGCCCCTGCGTGGGTAAGTACTTGTTTAAACCCCTGCGTGGGTAAGTTGTTTGTTGAAAAGTCCTGTTTAGGGCAACATGTAATCTTTGATAATTAATGGAATGTTATGTCTATAAATTTCATCTTGCTATTATATGCATAAATATTATATATGAAATAAATAAATCAAAATCATTCCTTTTTAATAATAATCTGCCTAAGTAAAGTTTTAAATAAGAATCTTAAGAGTGAAACCCAGCCTGAGTGTCATTATAAAGACCTGGCCATGATGGTAAGACCTGTTTAAAAGATTCAAATCCCTGTTAACATCTGTAAACATATTAACACTCCTGGCAGATGTGATTCATAAAAATCACACATGTTATTCTTATTATTGGATTCTTCAAAAGATTCCTAACCCAATTTTATGATCTCTGAATCATGGGTTTAGGTCATCAATTAAGATGATCATATTTTGACCATACGTGGTAATATAGCGCCTACGGGCCCTACTCATTTCCATATGAGTCAAAAGACAGTGGTAGCGATGAATCCCTGTCAGATAAAGGTAATGAACTAGGTTCAAACCTTCATGCTTTGATTCTCTGAAATCATAGCTTATAATTTATAAACGTCCTTGTGACTAGGCCTATTGTGCCAATATACCTTCATGCTTTGATTCTCTGAAATCATAGCTTATAATTTATAAACGTCCTTGTGACTAGGCCTATTGTGCCAATATACCTTCATGTTTTGATTCTCTGAAATCATAGCTTAAATTAAAAATGTCCTTGTGACTAGGCCTTTTGTGCCACAAATAAAACTGTTATTGTTTTATAATTAGGATAAAATTATGATTAAAAATCCTAATTAAATACGATTAATAAATTAACCAAATATGGTCTCTGTTACCATGGTTGATGAATTACCCTAAGGGGAAATTCCATAATAAACTCCCAAATAAACTATTGTTCTTGTTTTCTGTAACAGTTCAATTAAAATGGCTAACTCAGACGAGATAAATAGTCATCCAGTGGAGAACATTGATAACGCCCGGATTAATTTAACGGGTGCTGAATTGAAAGCGTTGGTCGACGACACAGTTACTAAGGCATTGGAACGGCAGTACAAAGAGTATAGTGGGACTCGTAGTAGGACCCTATCTACACAGCCTTCAAAGCCACCGTCCAAGAAGGATGAACCGAAGAAAGATGATGATCGACACTCCTCGAACCACCACAGTGCTCCATCTCAGCAGGTTGTACTAAACCAAGGACCCCGTGACAAGGGTTGCTCTTATAAATATTTTGTTTCCTGCAAACCCCGGGATTTCACTGGGGAGAAAGGAGCCATTGACTGTATGACATGGCTGGATGGGGTGGACACGGTTGTGGATATCAGCGGATGCGCTGAGAGGGATGTAGTCAAGTTTGTGTCGCAGTCTTTTAAGGGTGAGGCTTTAGCATGGTGGAGATCACTGATTCAAGCCACCGGGAAAATCCCATTGTACAACATGTCGTGGGATCAATTTGTTGCCCTCATCAGGGAAAATTACTGCCCCCAGCATGAGGTTGAGAAAATAGAGTCTGATTTTCTATCATTGGTGATGACAAACCTTGACTGTCAAGCTTACCTAACGAGCTTCAACACAATGTCCCGGCTGGTTCCATATCTGGTAACCCCGGAACCAAAAAGAATAGCTCGTTTTATCGGTGGTTTAGCCCCGGAAATCAAGGCAAGCGTGAAGGCTTCTCGGCCAGCTACTTTTAGATCTGTAGCTGACATATCCTTGTCCCTCACTTTGGATGCGGCCAGGCAAAGATCGCTGAGGAATAAGGAGGCTGAGAAGAGGAAACGTGAAGATGATAGTTCACGGAGATCGAACAAGAAGCACCGTGGGAACGGTGACAACAAGAAAGGATCTGAGTCAAGGAAAGATGGGCATCATTCTGGTGAGAAGCCCAAGTGCAAGATTTGCAAGAAACAGCACCTTGGAAAGTGCAGACTCGAGTCGAACTCTCGGACTCAGTCGAAAACCTTTGCTTGTGGTATATGCAAGTCCACGGATCACAAGACCTTGGATTGCAAGAAGATGAAAGACGCAACGTGCTACCGTTGCAATGAAAAGGGGCACATTAAAACCAACTGCCCTAAATACACCAAGAAGCCTGAAGAGGCCAAGAAGACCAATGCTAGAGTCTTCAGAATGGACGCAAAGGAAGCGGTTCTAGACGACAACGTTATTACAGCTACTTTCCTTGTAAATGATGTCTATGCAAGAGTACTATTTGATTCAGGCGCTGATAAGTCGTTTGTAGATCATAAATTTTGCAAATTGCTGAATTTACCTGTCAAAACCTTGAGTATAAATTATGAGGTAGAGTTAGCAGATGGCACATTAGAAGCCGTCTCAACTGTGTTAGATGGATGTGTTATATCCATTAAGAACCACTCTTTTCCTCTGTCTCTGCTTCCCTTTAAGTTGGCCGGTTTTGACATAGTTATGGCTATGGACTGGTTATCTCATAACCAGGCCCAAATTGTCTGTAACAAGAAACAAGTTGTAATAAAGACTCCGTCTGGTGAATCACTTACCATTCGGGGAGATACCCAGTATGGGCTGCCTGAGCAAGCGACTATGCTCAAGGCTTCAAAATGTTTAAAGAAGGGTTGTGTCATCTACATGGCACAAGTGATTACTGTTGAGCCTAAACCGAAGATAGAAGACATCCCTGTCATCTCTGAATACCCAGAAGTCTTTCTGGAAGAACTACCTGGTTTGCCACCAGATAGGCAAGTGGAATTCATGATTGATATCATCCCCGGAGCAGCACCAGTTGCTAGAGCACCCTATAGGTTGGCACCCACGGAAATGAAGGAATTAAGAACACAACTGGATGAATTGCTAGCTAAAGGTTTCATCAAACCTAGTTCGTCTCCTTGGGGAGCACCAGTCCTGTTTGTCAAGAAGAAGGATGGATCGATGCGTCTGTGCATCGATTATCATGAGCTTAATAAGGTCATGATAAAGAATAGGTATCCTTTGCCTAGGATCGATGATTTGTTCGATCAATTACAAGGAGCAAGTTATTTCTCAAAGATTGACTTGAGGTCAGGCTACCATCAACTGAAAGTTAGAGATGAAGACGTGCACAAAACAGCATTTAGGACTCGTTATGGTCATTACGAGTTCCTAGTGATGCCTTTTGGGCTCACTAATGCACCTGCCGGGTTCATGGATCTCATGAATCGCGTTTGCAAGCCATACTTAGATAAATTCGTCATCGTTTTCATCGACGACATTCTTATCTACTCAAAGAACCAAGCTGACCATGAGAAACACCTTCGATGTATTCTTAAACTTCTACATAAGGAGAAAGTCTATGCCAAATTCTCTAAGTGTGAGTTTTGGCTTCGAGAGGTCCAATTCCTTGGACATGTGGTTAGTGAGCGTGGTATCCAAGTGGATCCCGCTAAAGTTGAAGCAGTTATGAACTGGCAAGAGCCAAAGACGCCTACAGAGATTCGTAGCTTCCTGGGATTGGCAGGATATTACAGGCGTTTCATTGAAAGTTTTTCAAGGATTGCTGCACCCCTAACCTCCTTAACTAAGAAGAAGGTAAAGTTCGTCTGGGGCCCTAAGCAGCAAGAGTCCTTTGATATCCTAAAGCAAAAGTTGAGCAACGCCCCAGTACTGACATTGCCAGATGGAATAGAAGATTTTGTGGTTTACTGCGATGCATCGCACACTGGCATGGGGTGTGTGCTTATGCAGAAAGGCAAGGTTATTGCCTATGCATCACGACAGTTAAAGGTGCATGAAAAGAATTACACCACCCACGACTTGGAGTTGGGTGCCGTTGTATTCGCACTAAAACTGTGGAGGCACTATCTATATGGAATCAAGTGTGTGATCTATTCTGATCACAAGAGCCTCCAACACCTGTTTAATCAGAAGGATTTAAACATGAGGCAAGGCCGTTGGATGGAAACTTTAAATGATTATGATTGTGAAATCAGATACCATCCCGGCAAGGCGAATGTAGTCGCTGATGCCTTAAGTCGAAAGGAGAGGGTGAAACCCATCCGAATCAATGCCAAGCACATGGAGATAAAGAACAGTTTGACTGAAAGGTTGTTAGCTGCACAGAAGGAAGCTGTGTTGGAAGTTAACTATCCTAACGAAAAGCTAGGGGTAACTGAGGAGCAGTTAACTCTTAGCAAGGACGGAATTCTAAGATTAAATGGACGAATATGGGTTCCAATTTATGGAGGACTTCGAGATGTTATCCTCCAGGAAGCCCATAGTTCCAAATATTCTGTTCATCCTGGAGCTGATAAGATGTACCAGGATCTAAGGGCAAATTATTGGTGGATAGGCTTGAAAAAGTCTGTAGCCACCTATGTAGCTAAATGCTTGACATGTGCGCAAGTCAAAGCCGAGCATCAGAAACCGTCAGGCTTGCTACAACAGCCTGAACTTCCTACGTGGAAGTGGTAAATGGTAACCATGGATTTTATCACCTAGTTACCCAAGACAAGGAAAGGAAATGATACAATATGGGTTATAGTTGATATACTGACTAAATCAGCACATTTCTTACCCATCAAGGAGACTTATAGCTCCGACATGTTAGCCCAATTGTACGTTGATAAGATTGTAGCCTTACATGGCATACCTGTGTCTATTATCTCTGACCGAGATACTAGATACACGTCACATTTTTGGAAAAGCTTCCAACAATCTTTGGGCACGCGTTTGAATTTTAGTACGGCTTACCATCCTCAGACAGATGGTCAGAGTGAGCGTACTATTCAAACGTTAGAAGACATGCTACGTGCATGTGCGATCGATTTGGGTGGTAGTTGGGATAAGAACCTACCGTTAATCGAATTCTCCTACAACAATAGCTACCATACCAGCATTAAGGCTGCGCCTTTCGAGGCATTATACGGTAGAAAGTGTAGAACGCCCGTTTGTTGGGCGAAAGTTGGAGATGTCCAATTATCAGGACCAGAGATAGTCTTTGAAACGACGGACAAGATTGTCCAGATTCGTGACCGTCTCAAAGCTGCCCGAGATAGGCAGAAGAGTTTCGCAGATCCAAAGCGTAAAGCTTTTCACTTCGAAGTAGGTGACAAAGTGTTACTTAAAGTATCACCCTGGAAGGGGGTGATGCGATTTGGTAAGAAAGGCAAGCTAAGCCCGAGATACATAGGACCTTTCGAGGTTATCGAACGTGTCGGGTCAGTTGCCTATAAGCTAAACTTACCAGAAGAGCTCAGTGGAATTCACAATGTGTTCCACATCTGCAATCTGAAGAAGTGCTTCGCTGATGAATCACTGGTAATACCGCATACAGATGTGCATATAGATGAGAGCTTAAAATTTGTGGAAAAACCTTTGTCGATTGAAGATCGACAGGTAAAGAAGCTTCGAAGGAAGCATGTACCTATTGTAAAGGTCAAATGGGATGCCCGTAGAGGACCCAAATATACGTGGGAGGTTGAATCCATGATGAAAGAAAAGTACCCTTATTTATTTCAGTAAATCTCGGGTCGAGATTTATTTTAAGGGGGTGAGGATGTAACACCTCGAAAATTCATGCTCAATGAAATAACGACACGTGTCATGTAAGACAAAACGCGTTGTAAACCCGGATTTAATAAAGATGTTTTGGCAGGATTTAAAAGTGGCGTCATGTTAATTTTTACCTCTGAACGACCTCATTTATAAATCCCAAGACCCAAGTACATATATATCAAACATCTAATATATCTTAAATCCAGAAATTCGTTGACAATAAATGAATTCGAAGTGCATGATTGGTTCCTATGGAAATTTCTACGGTAAACCTTCTTGTTCGGCACTTTTGAAAAGGATCCAAGCAAACATAACATAATGGTAGGGTATGTAACTGTTCAAGGCACATTTTAGAGGCCCCAAACTGATAATTGAAGTCCCAAATTCGGAAATGATGGTTGCCCCTTCGAAACACCAAAGAACAACAAACTTTTGGTTGTAGAGGAAGGCTTGCGCACCGCAAGCATTGATCCTTACGGTGCGCAAGCAGTGCCCAGCGACAGAAAAGTTGCATGTTTGCTGTTTAAACGCGAAATTCGACCTTTAAACGATTTTCCTTATCTCCCTTGACCGCTAAACAACCCCTAAACATCTAGGACACCTGTGGGAATGTTATGGTCAGTAGTAGACTTATTTGTCAACACTTTGTGGTGTCTTGGTCACTATATAAGGCTTCTAAGTGCAACACTTGATCATTCATCCCTCAAACAACTTCTGATCAATTGTGGAGCACAAGAGCACCTTCCAGGCCTTCCTAATCAACCATTAGACCCTTGTAAGTTTGCTTAACCTTCTTTAATTGAGTTTAGCTTAGTTATTTAGCTAAAAGTCAAACCATCGTAATTACGGTTTGACTTCGAGATTAATTAATAATGGCTTAGTCAAATCTCGAATTAAAAGTACCTCTAAGTAGGTAATTATGTGGGTAATAAACCCTTAAAAGGGTTCCCCCTGATTCCCACTCTAACTAGGTCAAATGTCGGGTCAAACTTACTAATAAAAAGTCAACAAAATGTTTAAATTACAATTTATGCATAATTAGCAATGTAGAACACTTATAACCTGTTTGATCATTGATATAACTTGGTAATGAATGTAAGAACATGTCTAAACACGTTCAACCCGACAATTTCCTGTTTAGACCCGGTTCGGAACCGAAAGTCGCATAGTTTGATTTATACTTTGACTTTCAGTTCTGACCCGTTATTGTATGTTTTAAAAATGCCTTAGAGCTTTATTTGGACCAGGTTACATGCTAGTATAACCCTCTGTGATTATACACCATGGTTCATTAGTTAACCGATTAATACGCATGATTCCGTTAATTGCTCATATGTTGACCATTATGCCCTTATTACCTTAAAACGTGATTTTTGGAAATGTAAAAGAATAGAAACTTTAATTACTGATATATAAACTTGTATGCAAAGTTTGACATCAGATTGAGGTGTAGATTAAGATTATGCTCGTTAGCGTAAAATGAAAGCCTTGTGTTAAGTAAACGGCGTAATTAGCGTATAGCCTAGTTATGCCTACTTTTTGTTATCAAACTTATTACCCACTGATGTAATATATTATTTTGGGATTTTTGAAGATTTTTAATTAATTTTAGGCTGAGCATAACTTATAGTCGTAGGCTTAATCCGATAATTGTCGGTTTTGCCCTTACGGGCCATAAAATGAGTTTTTCACATCTAAATGACTCCAAACCTTTTGCTACTGATCACATATGATAAATAAATTATTTTAAGCCTTCTGGAATAATAAAAATATCAACTTTATGTATCGAACCCAGAAATGGCTTCTAATCGTCTTTTTAAGCGTTTTTAACGCATAGTATGTGCTATAACTACATTAAACATACAAGGGTTGATACCTACTGATATTTGAGGCAAATTATAATATTTTAACAGTAAGCAAAGGTTGTTAAACTCAGACTTCAGCTTTGAGCTTTCGGCTTATGTGAAATTACCAAAATACCCCTACGGGGCATAGTTTGGTTAAAATTGATAAATTTCACATATATACTTTACCCTACTGTTATAACATGGTAAAATAAGTATTTTTGCTGATTACATCAGACCTGTAAATCAGATAAATACTTAAACTCTTTTATAACCTTTTAAATGACCAAACTACCCCTACGGGGCATAGTTTACGTTTAAATTCGTTTCGGGCATAATAAATGATATCTTACTGATGTCACAACATATTTGGAGCATATTAACTTAGGAAACCTGTAAATGGCTCTCATTATTACCCGTTACGCTTATTACGCGTACGGTTCGGTTTATGTAACTGGTTTACATAAATTAGCCGAAACGGGTCAAACCTTATCGGTTTTATCTCAAATTCCAGAATGTGTATGAAATACCCATATTAAACAAGTCTTTGAACTTGTCGGGTCTAAATCACATTCTATCCGATCTTCGCTTAATCGTGCGTACAAACCGTGTCTTTGAAACTAACCGGTCTAAGCTTAAGCTTAACTAAAGACCCGTTAGGATTCTAATAGGTTATTATAAACCTTCGTTCCAGATTAGGAGTACCAGTAAAAGCTATGTGCGTTTGCTTATTGTGATTTATACATTGCTCAGGTAAATACTTTTAACTTATTTTCCCTATACGGGCTTGGGTTACAGTATATAGAATACCGCTTGATCGGGCATCAAATCTTCCATCGTTGGGTGGTTAATTGAATAATTTGATCGGCTCGTTTAAACAGTCTCATTACTTAAAGCCTTTGGGGGGTTAATGACCATGTCCCAGATATCCTTGGCATCATTTTACGAAATGGCCACGACTTAAGCGCGGGGTGTAGGCGTACACCCGTCAGTGCATAAAAGAATAATGTGGTGTGTCTATTTATCTTTAACCCGGACAAGATCCGGGCTACTGAACGCACAAGGAACATGTAATTCGTTCACAAGATTATATATTTAAATAATTCTCCCAAGTTAAATAAAATGTTTATGCTACGTGTATCCAAAGCAATTTTCAATCATTTTCTAAAATGAGTCAGTTGATTGTATTTACCAGTGTAACTGACGTATTTTCCCAAAAAGATTAAATGCAGGTACTAAGCGTAATTGGCTGGGATTTCTCCTTAGCATCAATAGAAGTCTCGCAAGCTTAAGATGCCTAAAGTCTGTTCAACTATTGTTTCCATTTTGTTTCCGATCCCTCTGTGGATAAACTTCCGAATATTGTGACATTTGATATTACAGTATTAAATTCGGTTGTATTATATCTTTACATTTTGCTTCCGCTGTGCATATTATATATTGTGTTGTTTGACTATTATGTTGCCAACCACGTCACGATACTCCCCACCGGTGACACGTGGAAATCGGAGTGTGACATTAATAAGGAACCAAACACGAGGGGTTAAAGCGGGATAACTATAAAAGGTATTTAATTAAATCAAACACAAACACACACACACACACACACAGTGTGTGTTCTGGATCGAGCTCAGGGGGCTCCCATGGAGCCAAAAACCCTAATCCACATATAATCATCAAATTGAAGGATCAAATGAAGCCCAAATTCAAAACCGAATGTGAATTAATAATCACCCGAACAAGAAGATCATAAGGTATGTAAAATCTTGATGTTTGGTGAAGTTGTAAGAATTTGATAATCATCCTAGTCGCGAATTAGGCATGGATTAGAGAAGCTATGGCTAGATTTGTCACACCCCAACCGATGGCGGAAACATCGGGATGAGACGAAGTGTGTATAGATTGCTCGAGACTTCGTAACACTATGTGACAATATTTATTTAAATTCAAATTTCATTGCAAGTGCTAAATTGTCATACAACATTTAAAATAGAAATAACAACATTGTTCAATTTTCAACATAACATCAAATAAATAAATAGATTAAAGGTGTGTATCTAGCCCATCCTAACTTGATTTCTTCATAACCTTGACTATCAACCTGCAACATGTATTAAAATAAAATCAACAAAAAGTTGGCGAGTATACAAGTTTGATACATAATATAACATAGAATAAAAAGACTCATATCCAACATAAACATTATAAAAATAGTTTCAGCCATGCTAATTTACGCAGTCCAAGTGATAGCCCATGAATGTCGAGTACCAATCCCAAAGTTTAACGGGAGGCTAATATGATACCTAACAATACCCCTCGAGCACAAATGGGGGTGGTGCATTACTCCTATAGCCTATGCATAGTACTACTAATTGTTAGGCGGAACTACACACAGGGATTAAACGTTCACATAGCACAAATAGTCTCAAGAATCACAAGTTTCATATTTCATGTTTAAATGGATAGAGTATGTTTCAAATAAGTTTCAAGTGTCAAGTGTTTCGATATAGAATACATGTTGCATCCCAAAAGTGTTTAAAGCAAAAAAGGATTCGAGTATACTCACAATATTGCATATACTTTCCGATTATCCAATGTGAGGAAGTAGACGAGTTTAGACGGTTGAATGTGTAGAGGCTAAAGTTCAAGTATGTTTAGAGTCGAGATTCGGACTTAGATTCACGGAATGACAAAGTATGTATTAGGAAAATATTCACTATGGTATTAGCACTTGTCTTGACACTATGGTAATCCTTAAGGATTATATGTGATTTCATAGGTTCAAAACCTATTAGAATCGTGACAAGAAACTACACACTTAGTGAGAAACTTATTAACTTGGTAGTAGATTTATATAATCACTATCAAGGGTTCGGTTTATAATATATACATAATTATACTATATACATAATAATAATATATACATATTAATAATATAGTTAGCCACGTAGGAGGCGGGAGGTCAAACCTTCCACTTGTTTACCTCTTGGTGCCATATGAGTTATGTAGGAGGCGGGAGGTTAAACCTTCCACTTGGTTACCTCGATTATTATGTTAATATATATAGGTTATGTAAGAGGCGGGAGGTGAACCTTCCACTTAGGAACCTCATAAGCATGTTTAAGAAATAAGGTACAATTATACTAAACAAAACATCAAGTGATGTGTGGACTTGTATGTAAGTTAGCCTAGGCTAACTAAGTAGTCACACCATCTTCAAGTTCAAGACTTGGCACCACTTGTGAGTTAACAACTCTATTAAAACAGAAAGTTTAGAATGTTTAGACACTCTTATTAAGTGTAAAACAACCTTGGTTTGGCTTTACTAATCATACAATAGACTAGAAGCATAAGAACACCAGTTTGTTTGAAGTATGCAAGAGTTTTAAGAAAGTTTCAACAAAACAGAAAGTTTATGGACAATTTCGGGGCAATTCCAGGTCTGATTTCTCCGAGGAGAAGTCAAGGAATCAAAGCCCATGATTATACAAACAAGTAGGAAAAAGAATCAAGTGATTTGGTTGAGAAATGAGCAAGTTATGCTTACTTTTGTAAGCATAGGTGAATCTGCCCGAATCTAAGCTTCTTGAAGGATTTGAGAGTGATTTTGGTGAGGTTTGGGAGTTGAGCAAGGATTAAATGGCTTATAGATGTTGTATATATATAGGGGAAAGGTTTGGGGTTGGTGAAGAGTTGACATACTGCTCAAATCTCGTCTTAGAAGCCGAAAACGAGTGATTTACGTTCAAATATAGTTGCTGATGTGAATAGTACCCTGCAGGGTACTATTCACGCTAACATTTTTTTTTTAAAAATACTATGGATTAAAACAAGCACTTTTTATAAAAGGAACCTATGTTAAAACAATTTCTAAAAATTAATAAAAATTCTTTTGTATAAAAATTTATTAGAAAAATAATTTTTCTAATAATTTTTCTTTGTATAGTTTTTCGGTTTCTTATAAAAATCTTGTGTTTACCTATTAACAATGTGATAAAAAAATGTATTACCATTATGATTAACGCCTCGAAAATTTAAGATACAAATATGAAAATACGAGGCGTTACAGTCTCCCCTACTTTAGGAAATTTCGTCCCGAAATTTATTCAGAAGGAAGACTTGAAAGTGTTTTAGCAAACAGAAGATGATTGTTTAAAATTGAGGCATTGGAGTTTGAGACAACAGAGTATAATTGAGGTATAAGGGTAAACGATTGATGTAATAACGATCATGAGTATAAGAATAGCATAAGTGTTGGATAGATGAACGCAGTGTATTTAGAATGAAGTCTCGTCATGAATAATCGGATATAATGCGTTGTGAGTTGTCTAAAGTTGTATTCGGTGTCATGTTACGTTCTGTGTTTTATCATACTTAGTAGTACACTCTATGGTTCTCATGAGCCAATCACTATAATCCCGTGTGCACCCGTGATTATATTGATCGTCGCATGATCTGCACAGCTTGTACTAGTTATGTATGAATCAGGGTATACATAATAAAATTTTTAAGAATGTGTATGTGTATAAAAATAAAGTATGTAAGCAAGTCTATGCTTAACTATGTATAGGACTCACGTAAACGAATCACTCGGATCACGCTCACGTAAGGGTACAAAGGTACGAATCATGAGTATGAATGAAAGTATGAGCATAAATATGATTATTCTCGTAAGTATGAGCATAGACATAAAACGTACGAGTAGTATGAATATATGTATAAGCATGAAACGTATGAATATAAGTATAAGCATGAAACGTATGAATACAAATATAAATACGAGCATAAGTCTAAAATGTATTGTTATGAGTACAAGCATGAGTGTGAGTACGACTACTAATGATTGCGTGTATAGTATTAATTAAAACGTGGCAAATTTAAGCATGTGAAACAATCATGAAAATTTATGATGTGAACAAATTATATTTGAAACACGTCATGTAATGGATCAATTTCAGGCTCAAAATTATCAGGTAGTGGGGGTAGTGGATCCAATTGCATACGAGCAGCTAACAGGCTTTCTAACTGTTGATTTCTTTCCGTTAGTTCTTGTACTTGTCGTAGTAATTCTTGGTTCTGATTGCTTAACCTAGCCATTTCAACTACCATTTGATCTGGATGTAGATCCATTTGAGGCACCATACTTGGGCCTGCTACATCAGTTGGTGGTAGTTGTTCTACTTCATTCATTAGTGCTAGGAAAGACTGTGACAAAAGTGAATCCGGTTCTAACTGTTCTTGGAGCATCATGCTTTCATCAAACAATTCATCTTGCGTCATTGGAGCCTCCTCGAAGACTAAGGGTGAGAGGCCTTGTGAAACGTTTGATGCTAATGGTTGGAATATGTTAGTAGTAATGGGTTCCTGTGTGTTTGACAGCTGTGATAGCATGTCAAAACGATAAAAAGATGGTGGAGGAAATTGCAACCATGATTGTTGTCGATTTTGTGTGGGGGTACTGTTTAAGATAAATGGAGCTCTCTCCGACTAAGGTAGTTGAGTAGGTGCATGGCCAAGAGTAGGGGTTAGCTTAATATTGTTACAGTTCACAATCCCAGGTGCCTTTGACGGAGATAATCCTTGGATAACCTGGTCACTTAAGGAACCTAAGGATTTTGCTATTCTTGTGACATAAGATCCTCCCATGAGACTTGTCAGGGAACCGGTTTGTTGACTAGAAAAATAAGCAGCAAGTTCGCGGGCAATATTGCAAGGAACTTGCTCAAAAATACTGTACAGATAGAAGACTTCGGTTGAACGAACCCTTTGTTGATAAATCTGGCGCCCCGTGATAGTGTTGGCTAAAACGTGGTGCATATACCGATAACGAGGATCCTTGAAGTTCATAGAATGATTGTAGCTGCACCATGTTTTTGATGTATGGTGTTGCCAATATTTTCTCATTCCCATATAGGAGAAGGAGGTTAATGCCCTCGTAAAAATGGGCTGATTAACTTCCTCATTGGTATAAATACCCAGACGAACTGGGAATTCTGATAATGACATGTTATGAGGTTGTCCCAAAAGCCGAAAATGAATGGATACTTCGGTAAGGTTTTTATTAGGTTGGTAATAGAAAGTGGACAAGAATTCGTATACCAGTTCATCATATGATGGCTCTAAGATGTCGAAGAAACGACGCCATGGTGTATTGTGTGGTAGTAGTCTTGCCAGTGAACCAGTGGGGTCAACCATTCCTATTTGATGCCAATCAATGCCGCTAATGGTAAAAACTTCAAGATTCTTGAGTTTCTGATACTTCTCACTAGTGGGTAGGTCAGCAAACCGGAGGAATGGGTGAGTTCCTGCTGCACTTGAGGATTCAGCATGTGCTACTGGGAAGTATGCCATTTGAATATTGGGTTTAAGTGGTGAGTTTCTCCGGCGAGTGTGTGAGTGATATGTAGTTTAAGAAGGTGCTGTGGTGATGTGAGAAGGTAGAACGGTTTGGTTTTTATAGATCATGAAAATCCCGTAAAATCGGGAAATGTTGTATGATGAGCCGCAAAGGTGCTACCAAAAGTCTAGGTTTACATTGAACGATAAGGTGGAAACACATGTTTAAATCAATTACCGAGAAATCAGGAGTCGGAAAGAAAAACGGCGACGATAAGTTTGCAAAAGGACGCAGTGCTAAGAAACAAAAAGAAAAAAAATATATTTTAACAAATAATTTGTTGATGTTGAAAAGCGTCTTTGGTAAAAATGATCGTATAATATCTATAAGATCTTATAAGTATATGAGAATGAAAGTCTTTAGTATGGGGATATAACGTGAGTGTGTGTTTTAGTGATTAAGTAGAATATGAAGTTTATGGGCAAGAGAATCATTTGACCGATTAAATTGATAGGTAGCATCTCGTAAGGTTTTGAAATTTGAGTATTAAAACGTTTTACGACATGATTAAGAATTTCGTGCATATGAGTTGAGTGATCATAGGTTGCAGGATAGGAAGTATGCTTGGTGAAACAATGTACTTTGTATATGTACACGTATGTATTTTGAATAATGATAAATAATTTAGGTATAAAACATAATCGAGTTTGTATAATAAGATATTTGGAAGAACGTTTTGGTAACGATCACCTAGGTAAGGGAATCACCCCTAACTCGTTGGTGAGGTCGTTTTTAAGAAAGGGGAGTAGAGTTAATCGTCAAGGTAAGGAGATCACTCCTATCTCGATGATAGGTCCTCACTCGTCGTTACAAGGAATACGAATTTAAACTACATGAAATCATGTATATGTATAAATTTATGGAAAGGTTTAATATGATGTGTGTGTGAGAAGGGAAAAAAAATATATCGAAAGTAGATTCGAATTTGAAAGATTGCGTCGTATAAAATAAGTAGTAGAGCACATGCTTGATAAAAATTTAGGATGGTTCCAACACGGAACTTTGACTAACCAAAGTGGTCGAAAAGTCTTTTGAGTTTGAGGAGCATGCTTTGGCCTAATAGATGAAATACTCTTGCCGACAAGTCGGTTAACGGTATTTACCCTTCCAGTTACTACATGTCCCCAAATCAATTGAAATTTCAAGACTTGGCGGGATTAATGAAAATCAAAGAGTGGAACTAGTCGACAAGGTGCGGGTTTCACCCCTAACTTGGCGATTTAGTATCCTAAGTGTGGTTGGTACTCGTCGGGTCAAAAGTTAATTTCGACACGTTGACGAGGGTCCACTAGAATTTTGAAATTGAAATTATCATTAAGATGTGGATTTCACTCCTAACTTAATGGTGTAATTTCATGTAAAAGAATAGGTAGGTTGAGAGTCGTTCACCAAATTGTGGGTTTCACGCCTATTTTGGTAAACTCGTCTCGTTTGTACAATATGAGTGTTGTTGGATTTAGAATAGTTGAGTAAAATGTATGAGGAAAACGTATGTTGAATGTTAATAAACAAGAATAAACATGTCAAGAATAGCACATAATTAATGAGATAATAAAACAATTATTAACAACATAAGGAGGATAAGTAGATGACTTATAGTAATAAGTAAGGAAGTTATTGTACATGTGCTTATATATAACCAAAACGGAAATTTCACAAACTAGGCACCTAGCTCAGTTGGCTAGGCGCGCGAAAGGGTGCGGCCTAGACCCAGGTTCGATTCCGGGGACGGCCGATTTCACCATTTTTGACCGATTTCACCATATATATATATATATATTTTTTTTTACACTTGAGGTATGTAAGGTATAATTTATATATTGCTTAATATTAATTAATTTTACGAATAATGAGTAAATGACATATGTTTAAAAAAAATTATTATAATAAGTATAAGAACATAAAGCATCTCAAGAAAATAACATGTAACGACATTTCATGAATAGCATATACGGTGTATGTTGGTGCATCCGTCTGTCGTCTACGTCTTCGGTCGTGTCTCAGTTCGTTGCGAAGATGTTCAGACATGATGTCATGATGACATCATCAAAGTGATGCCATAATGACATCTTATCATATAAGACAAAAGAAGTTGCATGGATATTAAATGAGATTTCTTTCAGTCATGCAATTCAGATTTCGTTTTTGTGTCTAGATGAGGTTCGCTCATATGTCAATTATCTGGTCCGCTTTTGTGTCATGTCCTTATAAGCGGACCTGATCTCCTATATATAGTGATCATGAGCGAATCTCACACATAGTTCTAGGTGTTGTCTTCCGGTGAGCCACGAAGTGCTGCCGAAGTGTCGACAGGTTGTAAACGTCTTCCAGTTCAATAATATCGACAGTTTTATGTGTATACGTGCTGAATTACATCGAAACACTTGTTTCCGCCTCTTGTTTTGATGAAAAACTCTTCTACACGACTCGTTTAGGTCAGAATTCGATCCTACAATTGGTATCAGAGCCAGTGGAGAAGAGTTTTATACAATTCAGCAGCGATTTCTGTTTCTACACCTTTCTTTTCCGAAAAACAAAACTTTTTACGGTCAAAATCGGCCAAATTTCACATATATTGTGCGTAAACATGTTTTAATCAATCCTTGAAAGTTTCAAAGCTTGAATCGACCTAAAACATCGAATTTTTGAGGTATCGCTTTTACGGACTCGTGAAAAGGTGACATCATCATCTGGTCTGCTCATTTGAACAATTTGAGGTCCGCTTTTAGTGTCATCAGCTGGTCCGCTCATCTGGTCCGCTTATCCGGACATCATCTGATCCGCTCATCTGGTTCGCTTATCTGGACATCATCTGATCCGCTCTTGTGGTCCGCTTATTTGAACAATCAAGTCCGCTCATTTGAACATACAGGGTTCACTTTTGTGACAAATAGAGTCTCGTTCTTGTGACACTCAGTCATCAAACAGGGTCATTACGTGTTTTGTTGTCAGTAATTGGAAAAGAAAATCGCGAGTTAGTGTGTCAATTGATAACATGTGAATTCAGATTAAGTGGTCCAATAATATTGAATTGAGAACTATTATTGTCAGCCCAAGTTTTGGATAAAACCTGAAAAGTTGCGGCCCAATCATAAAAATTGATAAAAATCATATGTTTTGTCAGTTTAGTGTATATATCAGCTTTTGTCAGTGACTTGCATGTGTTTTTTCGATAACATAAAAAAAAAACAACAGAAATTGTCTGCCACATATAAAGGTCCAATCAGATTGCTTTTATATTTGTCGATTAAAGTTGTTTGAGTTTGTTAGTATATGTAATCAGCGGCCCAATCACAGTGAAGTATAGCACATTTTAAATCTGTTCTATAAATAATGTTGGTTTAAATGGATTTGAGGCCCAATCTGTATTGATTTTGATAATTGGATTTGAGTTGTTGAAGGCCCAACTGTTACATGAGATCTTCTTTGTAAAAAAAAAAAAAAATAGTTTGTTTGCATGTTCATGTGATTGATCCTTAACTGCGGCCTAATTAACATTTTTGTTCTTCAAGTTGCACATTGTCAGCTTGTTTGAATCTACAGGTCGTGTGAGTTGTCAGGTCATTGGAAAAGGTCAAAGCAGTCCACACAGTGTGTCAATCTTCAGTCGGCACAGTCTGTCTATCTTCAGTTTGCACAATTTGGAGTTTAGTCAGTCCTCGAGTCTTCGACACGAGTCCACAAATCTTCAACACGAGTCTTCGATTGATTTCATCAACACATTTTTACGTGTTCAGTTCATTTAAACTGATAGTTTGTTTGTGTGTCGACAGGAATTTTTACAAAGTGATAAAGCTCATTTAAAAAAAATGGACGAGGAATTCTACAACGCGTTCGCTACTCCTGTTACTCCAATTTCTCTTGCACAAAATACGATGTTGGAAAACGAAACGGGAACAATGCAAAAACCGCCCAAACTAATGAACATCGAAGAATATAAGGGTTGGGAAGGCCGTTTCGAGAATTGGGTACAAGCTAACTACTTGGATGCGTGGGAATGTGTTGAGACAAAATACATTCGACCAATGAATGATGATGAAGAAGTGGTTCCGATTAAAGATCTAAGCGCCGATGCTAGAAAGAAATACAAAGATGAGAAAATGATGCTGAGTCTTCTACAACAAGCTGTGAAAGAAGACATCTTAGTGTTATTACAACATAATGGAACTTCCTACTCGATTTGGAAAGCTCTAAGATCAAAGTTTGTTGGTAGTCAAGAAATGATAAAGAACAAGAAGTCACTTCTGAAGAAAGAGTTCGATTTGTTTCGTGGTTTGAAGAATGAAAGCACAAAGCAGATTATTGAAAGCTATTGCAATCTGCTAGCAAATATGAAGAGATTGAGCATCGAGAAAGACAATGAAGAGTTGATCGAAAAGCTTGCTGATTCATTGCCACACGAGACTTGGGGCACATATCTCATGATGCTTAGAAACAAGAAAGGTTTTAGCAGTTTGACACTAAGCAAATTCATTGAGAAGTTGGAAGCTCAAGAGATGGAGCAATGAAAGATTATTCGAATGAAAGACTTCGATGGTGAACAGGATATTGGATTGTATTACAAAGCAGGGGTGAATGAGAAGTCTACAAATTTATCTCCAAAAATAGAAACTGCTTACAATGCCAAGAATTCTTCTGGAAGTTCATCATCAGGATCAAACAGCAAAACAAGTTTTACATCATTTTCATCATTTGATCCAAATGTGTCAACAACAAGAAATGGCAAAAAGATTCAATGCAACATTGTGTTGAACATTGAAAATGATCAAGAATTTTCTGAAGAGTTAGCAAAAAGTCATATGTCTTTATTGGGAACTGTTCTTGAATCTTATGGTAGTTTTGTTGCAGGTCGAATCGGGAATCCAATGTTGACAAAGGAAGATTACGACCAGATTGATGCTGAAGAGATGGAGCTGATGGACATAAAATGGTGTTTGGCCAGTGTGTTGAGGAGAGCTGAGAAATTCAAGCAAATCACTGGAAGAGATGATCTACGTGAAGCTAATACTTCTACTTTAGGTTTTGACAAATCTAAAGTCACTTGTTTTCGTTGCAGGGAGAAAGGTCACTTCAAGAGGGAGTGCACCAATCGCAAAGCAAGTGGAGCTCAGAATCCTTTCAATAACAACAATGATTATTATCGAAAGGCCATCTACCATCAAGTTGCTCAACAACCGTCTCAACAACATCAACATCAAGCACAAACTGCACATGGAATGCAAATTTTTGAAGACTCTGAAAAGAGAGCTTGTGCAGTGAATCAAGATTCTTTAAAGAGAGTAAATGGTAGTGCTTTGATAATAGATCAAGATGACGAAAAGTTACCTGAGGGTTTTAGCTGGGAGAATTTTACTTGGGATGATTATATTCCTGATCAAGCTAAAGCTCACACAGCTTTTGTTGCCAAAGTTGAAGAAGATAGTGATGATGATCGTGAGTATTGGGCGAGAAAATTCAAAGCTGATATGAAATTGATTGCTGAGAGTGACAGTGAAGATGAAAAGGTTAAAAAGAAGAAGAAAAAAATCAAGACTCCAGTGAGCAGTGACGATGAAGAAATTCCAGTGATCAAAAGGAAAGTAAAGGTTGAAGTTGCAAAGTTCAAAGTTGATGAAGAAGTTGATGCAAAGAAGATTCCAGTGAAGTGTGAAAACTGTGAAGCTGTGAAGAAGCAGAACAGTACACTGATCTATAACTTGAATAGTTTGAAGGAATCTTATGATGTACTGAACAAAGCAATGAACCAGTATAATCAAACAAGTGAAGAACAAGCAACAGCGATGAAAACACTTCAAGGAGCTTTTATGACAAAGCAAAAAGTGGTGAACAATTACATTGAGAAATGTGCTGTGCTAGAAAAAAAGTTGGAATTGCAAAGAATTGAAACTGAAAGAGTTAATCGTTTGTTGAAAAGTTACTCATGTACTTCTTATGTCATTGACAGGATTTATCCAACTGTTGAAGGCATGAAGGCATTTGAAGAGGATGAAGTAGCTGAAGAAAAGACTCCAGAAAAGAAGAACAAGAAGAAGAATGACTCAAAGAAAAAGAATGACAAGAAGGATTCTGGTAAGAAACAAGATGTCAGTTACAACAAGTGTCCACCTCCGTTAGAAAATGGATATTTGCCCAGGAATCCAAATCAGGAAAGAGTCGAAAAAGCAACAAATTTACAGTGGGAGTCGGAGTCGTCAGTCAATTTGCCAGAAAATATTGATGTCGTGTTTACATCATCTGACACTGATCATGAATCCGAATTAATAAAGAAAGTCGTCGATCAGGTGTTGGATAAAGATGAAACTGAGGAGTTAAAGTTGGAGTCAAACTCAGAGTCAAAGTCAGAGTCAGAGTCAAAGTCTGGTTCTGAAAGTTCGAGTTCGACAGTCAACAGTCCAAATTCTTCGGTTAAAAGAGTTTACAATAAAGAATTCCTGTTATCAAAATCCAATTTGAATGATGAAACGTTTAAAGTTGCATATACTTTGAATGGTTCCGACAAATTATATTCTGATGAGGAATTTCCAATAAGAGGTGTCAAAACTGAATTGATCAAAAAGGTTTTCAAACTAACAGAAATTAATATTTCTGAAATAAAAGATTTAAATCTTAATGGTAAACCTAAAATTTACATCTCAAGAGTACAACAAAGATTAAACAAGAAAAAAGGTTACGGTTCTGGTTCTGGTTTTCACAAGAAATCAAACCCTAACCGTAATTTCAAAAAGAAAGGTCTTGGATTTATTCCAACAGAAAAACAGAAAAATGAAAAATATGTTCGTGATTTTAAATCAAAGATGACATTTGTTTCAGGTACATCAGCAGAAGAAGAAGAAAAGAAAGAATTCTGGAGACAATCGAACAAAGAATTCCTTGCAAAGAAGCAAGAAGAGATGAAAGAAACGAGAACTTGTTTCAAATGCAACAATGTTGGACATATTGCCAAAGATTGTTTAAAGGCAATACAGTCAAAACAGGGAGTTTCTCGTAACTCGAAAGACAAGAAAATTGTGTTTGAACCACTAATTGACAGAACCAAACTTTTCAAAAATTCTACTTTTGAAATTGGTGAATGTTCAAACAAGTTTTACAAAAAGAGAGCTAAATCTGACAACCAGAGATGGGTTGTTAAGAAAGTTGCTGAAAGCTCTAGCAATGATTCTGATAGGTCAAAATCAGAGGAGCTATCTTCTGGCGATGAATCTGATTCTACAAAATCAGAGGAGCCACAGGTTGAGTTAAAATTGAAAACTTCAGTTCCTCCAATGGATGATGTTCATTTTCCACCATTGAAGGCTGAAAATTTTAAAAAGAAAATTGGTAAGGTTGAAATTTCAAACCAATTTTATGATGACAAGAAGGAATTTAATGTCGAAAAGGCCTTTAACCCCACTGTGAAACATATTTTTGGTAAAATGATTGACAGGAAGGTCAAAGGAACAAAGGAGTTTTATGAGAAAAAGACGCAGAAGGAGAAAACTGAACCATCCTTAGTTCGTGACTGGGATGGTTCATACTATGAACAGTAAGTCTGTGGACTTGCCGGAGATCCCAAGTTGGTAATCGTGGATCAGGAATCGGCATCATTCTTTGTATTTGATTGTGTTTTTCGTACAAGTGGTAAATCAGGGACATTAAGTTGTATCTGATTTTCTACAAGTGGATGGTAGACAATGTGATGAACCAAATCCCTAACTTTATACGTGATAAAATCAAACTTATTTTCCGGAAAAACCATTTGATTAAAACAAACTTAAGTGTTTTGAAATCAATGGGAAAATAGTTTGAGGGGGAGTTCTGATTGTTTATGCCAAGTGGATGGCGAATTGAAGCAATTCGATATCAGTTGTCACTTTATTGTACAGTTTGTTTTCAAATTTCCTAAAATGTGTTTGCATTTTAGGGGGAGTAAATTTTTTAGAAAATCCAAAAACATTTGAAAATTTGAAAAAGACAAAAACATGATAAAATCAAAAATGAGTTTTTGTTGCATAAAAGAGGAAATGATAGTACATCAGTGGACGATCACAGCATGCTAAAGAATTGGAAAGTAAAAATGTGATAAACGGTCTCACTGATGATGTGCCAGTAGATTTTTGCACATTTAGTAGATTGTGACGAGATATAAACCTAAATTTCAAGCTTGCTTATATCGTGGGGAAACATCTCTCGGATATATGGGTAAGCCCCGAAATCTCGTTTGAAAGGTCTCATATTCTGATATACTAGGTCTTTATACTCAATGATGTCTGGGGTATTATTCCGGGACTTCTGCTGAACGGTGGTTCTGACCTAGTCCTCGAATAATACTTTTCGCAAATGCTTGAAACAAAGCATCACCCTCAGCATATATGATAAGACAATAAAATTGCTTAGCAATGCTGTTGTAAAAAAGATCCTCTAAAGGGGACACACCCAAAAGTTGAGTCATGATCTCTCTGCTGAACGGTAGTTCTGACCTGAGCTCTCATGATTCTTCATAATTTATTAACCCCTTACAGATATCATTTGTGTCATAATTACCTGTAAGACTGAATATTGGGATCTGGATACGGGAGTATATTGGGATCTGGATACGGGAGTATATTCTGAGGTGGGACACGCGATTGAGTTTAAGTACTTAAAACATTAACAACATATCTCGAAGCAGTTGAACTTTGTGTGAAAATTTAAGTGGATCAGTATACTGACAATCTAAGTGAATCGTTTAGAACTTAAAATGAAATGAAGCTTAACGGTGTTGGTGATTTGTCTCAGAAACTGATATGATCCTCTTACGCAAACTCACAAAAATATTGTTTGTAAATATTTCTTTATTGCATTTCTTTCTATTCAAAAATTCCAAAAAGATTTTCGGTGTGTTTTAGCATAAATTTTTTGAAAAGTCAAAAAGATTTTCGACGATTGATATTGAAAAGCTGATTTTCAAAATTTCAAGTGCTAAACATGATGAACAAATGGTTTGGGAGAGTGTGTTGTTTTTTTGAACATGAAAATGATATTTTTTTCAAATGGTTCATCAGAGTCTATAAATGTTAGATCATTTTTGTGATATTTTTGAGTGATGTCTGATTGTGTTCAAGTTATCATTAGAAAATTTATTTTTGGGTAGAGCATGTGCAGGTATAGCCAGGTTTCGATCTTAAACCTGAAGATAGAGTGTCAGGTTCTGATACCTGATGACTCTGTATTTTCATCAAGCCAGACTGCGATCCCAGCATATCGAAAGGGGGAGTCTGAAGATTCTTTAAGGAAGGAGTATGTTGGTGATGAAAAGAGAAGAGAAGATAGAGATTGAGGATACTTACAATGTCAGACACTTCAAAGAGTTAGAGAGGACTGATAAAGACTAAAGATGCAAAGACTCGACACTGAAGACTCCGTCAACATTCGAGGGGGAGTTTGTTGGTGCATCCGTCTGTCGTCTACGTCTTCGGTCGTGTCTCAGTTCGTTGCGAAGATGTTCAGACATGATGTCATGATGACATCATCAAAGTGATGCCATAATGACATCTTATCATATAAGACAAAAGAAGTTGCATGGATATTAAATGAGATTTCTTTCAGTCATGCAATTCAGATTTCGTTTTTGTGTCTAGATGAGGTTCGCTCATATGTCAATTATCTGGTCCGCTTTTGTGTCATGTCCTTATAAGCGGACCTGATCTCCTATATATAGTGATCATGAGCGAATCTCACACATAGTTCTAGGTGTTGTCTTCCGGTGAGCCACGAAGTGCTGCCGAAGTGTCGACAGGTTGTAAACGTCTTCCAGTTCAATAATATCGACAGTTTTATGTGTATACGTGCTGAATTACATCGAAACACTTGTTTCCGCCTCTTGTTTTGATGAAAAACTCTTCTACACGACTCGTTTAGGTCAGAATTCGATCCTACAGTGTAGAACCCTAAAACAAGCATTTAACACATGGTAAAACAAGTATTGATACATAAGGATGGCATTTCAGGTATGAACACATAAGAGGCGTTTCAAAATTAGCACATAAGGATGTTCCATAAGAGTAGCATGTGAAGCAGTTTCAAGCAATACACAAAAATAAAGCTTTAAAACTATAGACTAGGTTAAAGCATTCTTACTTTTCCTAATTCCCTATAGTTATGGCTCTGATACCAATCTGTCACACCCCAACCGATGACGGAAACATCGGGATGAGACGAAGTGTGTATAGATTGCTCGAGACTTCATAACACTATGTGACAATATTTATTTAAATTCAAATTTCATTGCAAGTGCTAAATTGTCATACAACATTTAAAATAGAAATAACAACATTGTTCAATTTTCAACATAACATCAAATAAATAAATAGAATAAAGGTGTGTATCTAGCCCATCCTAACTTGATTTCTTCATAACCTTGACTATCAACCTGCAACATGTATTAAAATAAAATCAACAAAAAGTTGGCGAGTATACAAGTTTGATACATAATATAACATAGAATAAAAAGACTCATATCCAACATAAACATTATAAAAATAGTTTCAGCCATGCTAATTTACGCAGTCCAAGTGATAGCCCATGAATGTCGAGTACCAATCCCAAAGTTTAACGGGAGGCTAATATGATACCTAACAATACCCCTCGAGCACAAATGGGGGTGGTGCATTACTCCTATAGCCTATGCATAGTACTACTAATTGTTAGGCGGAACTACACACAGGGATTAAACGTTCACATAGCACAAATAGTCTCAAGAATCACAAGTTTCATATTTCATGTTTAAATGGATAGAGTATGTTTCAAATAAGTTTCAAGTGTCAAGTGTGTCGATATAGAATACATGTTGCATCCCAAAAGTGTTTAAAGCAAAAAGGGATTCGAGTATACTCACAATATTGCATATACTTTCCGATTATCCAATGTGAGGAAGTAGACGAGTTTAGACGGTTGAATGTGTAGAGGCTAAAGTTCAAGTATGTTTAGAGTCGAGATTCGGACTTAGATTCACGGAATGACAAAGTATGTATTAGGAAAATATTCACTATGGTATTAGCACTTGTCTTGACACTATGGTAATCCTTAAGGATTATATGTGATTTCATAGGTTCAAAACCTATTAGAATCGTGACAAGAAACTACACACTTAGTGAGAAACTTATTAACTTGGTAGTAGATTTATATAATCACTATCAAGGGTTCGGTTTATAATATATACATAATTATACTATATACATAATAATAATATATACATATTAATAATATAGTTAGCCACGTAGGAGGCGGGAGGTCAAACCTTCCACTTGTTTACCTCTTGGTGCCATATGAGTTATGTAGGAGGCGGGAGGTTAAACCTTCCACTTGGTTACCTCGATTATTATGTTAATATATATAGGTTATGTAAGAGGCGGGAGGTGAACCTTCCACTTAGGAACCTCATAAGCATGTTTAAGAAATAAGGTACAATTATACTAAACAAAACATCAAGTGATGTGTGGACTTGTATGTAAGTTAGCCTAGGCTAACTAAGTAGTCACACCATCTTCAAGTTCAAGACTTGGCACCACTTGTGAGTTAACAACTCTATTAAAACAGAAAGTTTAGAATGTTTAGACACTCTTATTAAGTATAAAACAACCTTGGTTTGGCTTTACTAATCATACAATAGACTAGAAGCATAAGAACACCAGTTTGTTTGAAGTATGCAAGAGTTTTAAGAAAGTTTCAACAAAACAGAAAGTTTATGGACAATTTCGGGGCAATTCCAGGTCTGATTTCTCCGAGGAGAAGTCAAGGAATCAAAGCCCATGATTATACAAACAAGTAGGAAAAAGAATCAAGTGATTTGGTTGAGAAATGAGCAAGTTATGCTTACTTTTGTAAGCATAGGTGAATCTGCCCGAATCTAAGCTTCTTGAAGGATTTGAGAGTGATTTTGGTGAGGTTTGGGAGTTGAGCAAGGATTAAATGGCTTATAGATGTTGTATATATATAGGGGAAAGGTTTGGGGTTGGTGAAGAGTTGACATACTGCTCAAATCTCGTCTTAGAAGCCGAAAACGAGTGATTTACGTTCAAATATAGTTGCTGATGTGAATAGTACCCTGCAGGGTACTATTCACGCTAACATTTTTTTTTAAAAAATACTATGGATTAAAACAAGCACTTTTTATAAAAGGAACCTATGTTAAAACAATTTCTAAAAATTAATAAAAATTCTTTTGTATAAAAATTTATTAGAAAAATAATTTTTCTAATAATTTTTCTTTGTATAGTTTTTCGGTTTCTTATAAAAATCTTGTGTTTACCTATTAACAATGTGATAAAAAAAATGTATTACCATTATGATTAACGCCTCGAAAATTTAAGATACAAATATGAAAATACGAGGCGTTACAAGATTAGTGATGTATACTTGCTTAGGAACGAAATCCTAAGTGAAAATCATACATAACATGCTATGGATTGATGGATTTGGTGAATTAACACACTTAGATAAGTGGGTTTTGATGTTATGATGAAATAGATGATATAGATATGCTTAGAATCATCATGCATGTTAAGTAATCGGGAAATACTTAAACAATTTGCAAGTTTGAGCATTTGATCATAAGTGATAGTGGTGAATTTTGATGTTAATCTTGGTAAAAATAACAAGTTATGAACTAGTTGTAAATGTGTAAAAATGTATGCACATTAGGTGTTTGTTAAAATGCCTAAATGAAAACTAAAGTGTTGAAATTAGAGTGAAAATGTGTATTTGAATAATATGCAAATTATATGAAATATGAAACAAGAAGAGTTCTAATCATCATGTTGATTTGAACTAATGTTGTAAATCATGTGATCGAAAGTAGTTAACTTTAATAAGCTAAGTTAACTAATCATGAAGTCGAATAGTAGTTTTGACTTATGAAATAAGTGAGATGGAATAGTCGTGAATAATTATGACTAATCTAACCATCTTACACTTTACAATGATAGTTTGACGATTAACAAGCTAGGTGAAAGCTTGGGAATGAAGCGGGTCAAGCGAAGCAAGAATGACGGAAAAGCATAATTGGGAAGTAAGGTAAGTATGACTTGCACTAGTCTTATATTTTAGAATATTCTCTTATATTATTAGTTACGAATAAGATAGATACATAGTTGAGGTATGATGTTTTGGCGTGTAGACGTACGGAACAAGTTAGTCGAGAATGACAAGAAACCATGTTGATGGTTTAAAAGGAGTTAAATCGGTAATTCGATCATTTTATGACAAATGGAAAATGAACTTTTAAATGGTTACCTTATAGGGTAAACCAAAACAAACAATAAGGGTGAAACGGTAAATTGGTCACGCATCGACCATAACTATTGGTTTTAAAAGACACTTATGAAGTAAGCCTTAATAGGCCGAAAAATGATAAGAAATGAATTATAAGTAAAACGACCGCACGATGTAAATCGGAGCGAGTCATATAGTCGAGATGAAAATACATGTCATCTCGCTAATATAATAACGACTTTTGATAATAGCGACTAATGATTCTTGTCTAGTTATATGATTTCAGGAAAAATGTAGAAATGATATTTGCATCGCTATTATTTAGCGAATATTATAGCAAGGCATTAAAACAGGTCAATACATTGACCCGAGCCAGGTATGTGTAATAGAGTAATTATTCATTTAGAACGTAAGGTTCAATGAGCATTAAATGAAGTCTTAGATAGACAATGGGTTACTTAAATGGGTAAACCGAATGTTTAAAAAGAGGGTCGTGGCGTTTCGAAAAGCATAATGACTTTTCGAACAAGATCATAACTCAAAAGAAGAATTATGGGTTAAACATGCTCTCAAAAGACCTTGTCGTAATTGAAAGACTAAAAATGACCAAAACGCCCTTGTTAGCTAATTCGAACAAACAACCTTTAAAGGTTGTTCGGAAACGAGTTTTAAGATTAGGTAAATACCTTGAATAAGTATAGAAGCTGAAAGAAGTATTATATTAGTCAAATGGCACTATTTGAGTTTTTGCGGTAAAATAATGATTCGAGAGGTAAAATTTGGTTTATATAGATCACCACATTAAACCCACCATAAATACAGTTGTGGTGGGAGACTATAGGATAAGAAATGTGGTGATGGAATGCTAGAAGCAATCGAAAGCGATTTTAGGCTCGAAAGGGCTTAAATACCCTTAGCGGGTCAAAATAAGCATACGAGTGAAAACGGGTTTAACTTGTGTAATAAACCTATGATTAGAACCTAAAATGGTAGATAACATTAATTTGAAGAAGTGTATGTGATATAAGAATCAAACAAATAAGTTTGTTTGATAAAATGCGTAAACGGGTCAAAATTTTGTAAAAAGGGAATAAGCCGAAGCCATAAGATTTTCAAAATTTATTAAGCCGGATGTCGGATTTTAACTCCATATGATGGAGAATCAAATTACAATCACGTAGGAAGAAACGGTAGGTCAAACGGACAAGCGGATTGAAAGATACGAAAGTTTTCGTGTCAAAAACGGCAAAACGGAAGAATCTGATACAGGGGCCACCGTAACTTACGGTGGGCACCGTAAGTTATGGTGGGGCCTGAAAACGTTACGCCAGTTCTCTACTGAGTTACAGTGGAGCATAATAAAACAGGGGCTACCGTAAATTACGGTACCCACCGTAATTTACGGTGGACCCTGATCAAAAATGTATTCTTAATCAGTTTAGTTCCCGGACTCGTTTAGATACGTTTTAAACCCCGTATGACTAAAGCATTTCATGTTTATGAAATGTAGGTACTCTTTGGATGCCGGAAGACGATCAAGCTCAACGAAGAACCGAACACGATAAAGATACATGCTTCCGCACTTCGCCTCGTCGTAAATGTTAAACCACGAATTCGATTACGTTATGTTGATTAACTTATGATTTGTAAAAGTTTTAATAAATTCGTATTTCCGATGTATATGAGATCTTAATTACATGATTGTTTTCGTAAAATATACGTTAAACCTTGAATTATACGAACGGGTGTTACATAATCTCTATCTATTTTTATTTACATCAATTTTGTTTTAGGTTTTTTGAGATTTTATATGAGTTACAATTTTAAAAAAGAAAGATAAATTGTTTGTATAAGAAAATATAAATAAAAAGTGTGAGGTTGAAGGAGAAAATGCCATTTGGCATTAAATGGGGTCTTTTATTAATATATTTTTTTAACAAACTGCTAAATGTTTTTTTTTTTTTGAACGGCAAATTTGGATCACTGAGGTCAAACATGCTAATTAACAAGTTTTAAATAATCCTTAGTATAGTTTTATTTTAAAGGGTGTAATCATTAAGTATACCCTTACTTTGGACGAAGTTCAAAAAGGAGGTGACAAACTGGGGTCAAACATGTTTGGATATTAAAAGTTGTTTGAATCAAAACAAAACCTTTTTAGAAGTCATGAATGGATAGAAATTAGGAAAATTAGGGCATGTTTGGCTAAGCTTTTTGAAACAACTTATTGGCTTTTTGAAAAAGTCAGTATGAAGTGACTTATTAACTTATTGGTTTTTTTCCCTCACATACACCCTTATTGCCAAACATCATTTTGGAGCTTATTACTTTTCAAAAAGCCAATAAGTCAATAAGTTATTTCTAAAAGCTTAGCCAAACATGCCTTTAGATTTAAGCCTAGGAGTCGGGGAGGCGGTGGTAGAACATGTGGCGAGTCTTATAAATTGCAAGGTAGGGAAGTTCCCTTGCAAATATCTTGGTTTAATGGTTGGTGCAAACATGAACCAAGCTAGACATCGGAGAGGTATTGTGGAGATTTTCAAGTCTCGCTTATCAAATTGGAAGGCAAAAACCTTATCGATTGGAGGTAGAGTGATCCTTTTAAAAGCGTGCTTGATAGTCTCCCGTTATATGACTTCTCTTTATATAAGGCCCCGAAAGGTGTCCTTGATGAGCTTTAAGCTCTTCGAAGGAGGTTTTTTTGGTGCGGGGACGTGGAAAAGACGAAAACAAGTTAGGTATGTTGGGATCGAGTAATAGGGTCGATTGATAAAGGTGGGCTCGGCTTTGAAGCTTTACGCGATATGAACCTCGCTCTACTCACGAAGTGGTGGTGGCGATTTAAAAACGAAGACAACGCCTTATGGAAGAAGGTTATCACACCCTTTCATTTTCAAGCAAATTCATCCTCTTACTTACCAATTAAAGCTGGAATGTCAAGTGTTTGGTGTGGGATCGTGAAACTTGAAAAAGACTTTTTAGAACAAAACATAGAGATCACCACTCCATTTAAAGCTTCAGTTAAAAGAGGGGAGGGTGTGTGATTTTGGTTAGACAACCGGAGAGGTGAAGGTATTCTGAAAGACATTTTTCTAACCCTTTATAACTTAGAGGCGGAAAAATCTGCAACGGCCGCGATGCGGAAACAATTATGGAACTTGAAAAGGAATCCGAACAGCGGTGCTGAAGTGGAAGAACTGGGGAGGTGTCAACAAATAGTAAATGAAACAATATTGCGGGCTATGGAAACGGACTTGTGGAGTTGGGTCGCTAGATCAGGTGGGCAATTCTTAGTCGCTTCCTGCCGTGATCTTCTAAAGAAACATGCTATCCCATTTTACCCGTTCTTGTGGGTTAAGTGGGTCCCGGAAAAAATTAGTATTTTTGGGTGGCGCGCAGAACAAGACCGATTACAACGCTGAAAGGGCTACACAAAAGAAACATTTATAGGGGAGTGACAACCTGGTGCCTTTGTAGTGACTACGAAGAAAATGCGAATCATTTGTTTACCTCCTGCTATATTGCAACTATTATATGGCAAAAAGTAGGTAGATGGTGCAAAACTCCAATGATAGTGGCTGCAACTGTAAGGGATTTGCTAAATTTGCATAAGGGGCTAGATTGTAATGAATACAAAAGGAGAATAATACAATTTATTATTTTAACCACGTGTTGAGCCGTTTGGAAAGCAAGAAACGAAGTCATATTTGCCGGGAGACGAAAGAACGTGGACGTAATCTTCGGAGAACTACAAATGTTAAGCTTCTAATGGTTTAAACATAGATCCAGAAGTAGTGGCTTGAGTTGGGAAGAGTGGGAGTGTTTTAATATTCCGAATATGTAATGTTTTAGTTTGCGTTTCGGTTGGGGTGATTTTCTAATACAAGTTAATGATGGCAACCAAAGATGGCACTAAACCCTAATACATCATTTACTATATATAGTAAGGGATTAGTCCACCATTACCCCAAACCCTAGGCCTATAAGCCTTCCAAGCCCATTCTAATACAAGCTAATTAATAAAACCTAAAGCTAGCCCAAACATGTGAAGCACTAATGCATAAACCTTAAGGGTCTAACAATCTCCCCTAGGTTTACTGCATTAATGTTGTTTTAGCTTGAAGATCCTCCAGCTGCACTGCTTTCGAAGAGTGGACTAGCATCCACATAATGGTTGTTGTTAATCACATTTGCCACTGAACCGGGTATGACTTTGCACAAACCTCATACTGATCATTAGTTTGAATCTGATGAACACCCAAAATCTTGATATCCTCCTCATGAAAACTGATCAGATCCAATGTGTCTGCCAACTAAAATGACTTTTCTTGACTTACAATCACAACTTCGGCCATTCTTGAATCATATGCCTAGTAATTGAAGTTCTTCAGCACACCTTTGGGAAATTTAGGAGCAGCAGGAATAATTTTCTCTTTGTTAGTCGGTGGCCAAATCACATTTTGAATAGTTCGCTTAGTGTGTGGATCACGAATACCAGGGCTCTTCTTTAGATAGGATTCAGCAGTCTTCATGGTTGGAAAGTTTTTTTTCACTTGACGTTCAATCTTTGAATGAAAATTCCATCCTTGACCATACTGATTTAGATCAGAGTCAAAATAAAGAGCTCACAATAAATGCTTGAGGTCAATCTTGGTCCATGACTCGAACTAAGACTCCTTAGCATAGTATTCCATGTGTCCACTTTCTCTGATCATCAGCCATATCCTCCTATCATGATCATACCTCCAACTTTTAATGCCAGATTTGTTTCCAACTGTGTCATAGTGGCTGGAACCCAGTTCCATCACATAACGATCAGACGTCTTCATTGGATATTTCGGTTGAATGTTTTCGTCAAGAGGATCCAAGTCTTGGTTTTTCATGATCAACATCTGTTTGTTGCACTTTTTCTTTTGAGGCAACTTTTTGTTCTTCTTTTGTTCAGCAATTAGATATGTGTTTAGACCAGCTTCATGTTCAGCATCAGCAACTGCCTTTTCTTCAGGTTCATGGTGAGCAACATTAATTGGATCATCATCCTTATCAGCGAACTCACTACCAAACTTCTTCTGCAGCTTTGCTTTCAAATAAAAAACCACTGACATCAACAAATTCACGTCACCCTGAAGCTGATCTATCATTTGGTCTCTGATGGATACTTGAGCTTTTAGGGACGATATTCAAGAAACTTGGTGATATTCAAGAAAACCAAGGATATCCTGACAGTGCCTAGGTTTGCATATAATCTAGATGCAACAGAAGGACAACCCTGATATCCCGGATGACTTACCAGTATAAAGACCCAAAACCTTAGACGTTGGCTATCTATCAACGCAAGATTTAATTAAGGCCATGAAATCATACGCCGATGGTATGTTACCCACATGATGTATAGTTCTTTATGTTTGTATCACTTACTATCTTTTATCACTTTGAGCGTCAAGCCTATCGACATATCATAGTAGATCCTAGTCTTTTAAGCTATGACACCTTACATGTGTTAGTCAAATTCTTTAGCAATAATATTTATTTAATTTCCCGGAAAGTATTTCTCCCCCTCAACCAAATATTTCTCCCCCTAAATTTGTGCAAAAGTAGAATATTTTATGCCTAAATTCATTTTATTCATTTATTTGTTCATAAACCCCCCTTTTTTTAGTTGCTCAGTTGGTGAAACGCATCAGTTTTAAAAGGTCCACAAGCACTTTGAATCTCGAGTTGCTGACATGCTTTGTAAAAAGATCTATTGTATTTGCATCAGTATGGATCTGTTCGAGTTTAATCAGTCCTCTGTCATAGCAATCTCGAATAAAATGAACTTTGATATCAATGTGCTTGGTTTTGGAGTGAAAAACAGAGTTTTTAATGATTTGGATAGTGGCATCATTATCACAATAAATAGTAGTGTTAAGATAAGTCAAACCGTAATCCTCAAGCTGGTGTTGCATCTAAATAACTTGGGAGCAACAAGCAGATGCTGCAACATATTATGCTTCCGCAGTTGAGAGACAAACTGTTAGTTGCTTTTTGCATTGCCACGAAATGAGTCTGTCTCCCAAGTATTAGCATCCAACTAATGTAGACTTCATATCCATGTCTGTCCCTCTAAGGTTACTGTAAGAAAAAGCAAACAGGTCAAAGTTTGAATCTATAGGGTACCAGAGTCCAAGTTTTGGAGCTTCCTTCAGGTATCTAAAGATTCGTTTAACGACAGAAAGATGAGAGAGTTTAGGATTGGCCTGATAACGAGCACATTGACAGACGGCAAACATAATATCTGCCTGACTTGCAGTTGTTGATACATATTTATGGACGCGACTCGACGCGAATTGATTCAAGAGTATGGACGCGACTCGACGCGACTCAGCACGGCTTATCATGTGATGACTTTCCTCCGTCATGTTCAAGACCTCAAGCCGACACCAGAGAAAAGACAAGGACTGGGCTCAACATTAAAGTCCTTGGGCTGAGAGAAGATGGCGAAACAGGAATTGGGCCTCAACTGTTTGGGCCAAAGGCCACATCGGCGAATCAGCCCAGAAGTCGACGAAACAGATGTGTTTCGTCGACCATGATTCTGATTCGTCGCCTGTCTTCTGTTTCGTCACATGTATGTGTGTCTGTTAGTATAAATAGGTTTCATTTGTTCTGTTTCGGTAGAGAGCACACAGAGAACACACAGACTTTCAGAGAGAAAGAACAGAGCACACACACACACACTAGAGAGAGTTTACAAAGAGCATTGTAAACATTGGATTGTAACCGAACCCTTTTATCGTTATAATACAGTGGTGTTTAACGGTGATATCTGCGTGTCGTGTTTTTTACGTGTTCGATCTCGGTTTGCTTTCCCGGTTGGATTCCGCACAACCGGGTTGGTTTGTACACAAGGATTAGGCGACTAGATCCTCCCCTAGCCGGACCTACAAGTGGTATCAGAGCCTTGGCTCTTATCCTTGTTAAAACCGAGGAGTTCTTGCTGATTTTCGGATTTAGAGTTCATAATTTTCTGGAAAAATCTCTTAAAATCGGCTGTAATCTTGTTGTTTTGCATTATGTTTGCTTAAAAACCTTGTTAAAATAAAGTTCACATATTATTTGTTGGTTTTTATTAAACATTTTTGCAAAATTCAGCTTTCGGAAATTTATCGGGTCACCGGAAAACTCATAGTTTACCGGAAAATTCATTGTGTTCTTGAACATCTTCAAAGTGTTCTTCACCAAGACCCACTTTTTGATCTTAAAATTTTTAAATTAAAAAGTGTTTGTGAATTGGGAATTGAAATTTGATTAAAATAATTCACACCTTACCGGGTTAGTGGTCTCACCATGTTGTTTGTTTGAAAAAGTTGTACCGTGTCAGACAGATCTCACCAACCCAGCTACATCTTCGACGAATCATCGATCAGACGAAACAGACTCCCTTTCGTCAAACACCTTCACGACGAAACAGAAGTCCTGTTTCGTCGACATCCTTGTTGATTGGGCTTATATCTTGGGCCTTTGTTTCGTCAGACTTGAACTGGACCGTTTTGTTTCGTAAAGCCCAACAACCAGAAATCTGTTTCGTAAACTTGGGAGCCCAATTTCAGTTTCGTCGGATCTTTTTGTTTCGACAAGCCCATCACACATAGTCTGTTTCGTCGACTTCTGAATTAAAATCAATTTCTGTTTCGTGGAAGCTGTTTCGTCGAAACACTTATCAGTTTTTAACAGAAGGCATACAAAACTGTTTTAACTGTTTGTTTGAGTTGTAATTTTCAGATATTATTTTTCTTGATCAAAAATGAATTCGGCCTGGGGTGTTCCCTTACCTGCATCTCCTGCATGGGCCGAATCTCCCGTACCTGCATCATCGCAAGCTAATGCTACATCTACCGGTCAATGGGCATTCGTATCAAATCAAGCTCCAAGTGTTCAAAGCATTTTGCTAAGTGAAAGTGAAACGGGAAGTTTGAATAGGCCTCCAAAGTTGATGCATTTAAGTGAATATCCGGGATGGTTTGGTAGATTTCATACATACGTCCTTGGTCAAAATACAGAATTATGGTTGCGTTTTATCACAGATTTTGATCAAACAATAGAGGTTGCCGCTTCATCTGCTGCTACATTTGCCGATCTTACAGAAGATCAGAAGAAGGTGTATGACTTAGAGAAGAAAGCGTATGCCATCCTTACTCAGGCGTTAAGCAAAGATATTTATCATCAATTTGTCAGTCACAAGACAACGAAGAGGTTGTGGGACGCATTGAAAACAAGGGGCATAGGAAATGAAGCGACACGTCAATTAAGAAAAGACCTGCTAAAGAAAGAGTTTGATGGTTTTACTTGTATGCAGAATGAATCTTTAGGAGATTTGACAAGTCGATTTACTCATTTGCTGACTGAATTGGGAAATATTGGGGTTGTAACAACTTCAGCAGAGACAGTGAAGAAGTTTGCAGATGCACTGCCACCTCAATGGAATAATTTCTTAGAAATCCTGAAGTACAATGGCACTTTGGATACAACAAACTTCGGTGACTTTGCTCAACTCCTGGAAAACAAGAATCAGGAAGAAACTCTCAAGGCTAAAAGAGTTCCAGTGCCACAAAATCCTGACATGTATTATGGAGCTTCTAGCACTTCTACAAAACCTTCTGCACACGCTCCACTTCAAACAGCATTTGTGTCTAGCACTAGCTTGTATGACATTCCTCCTCCAACAACAGACATATATGGAAATCCGCTTAATTCAGTTCCTCAACCAGTGCCACAACAGCAAAGCCAACAACCTATCAGAGAAACTGATATATTCGGAAATCCACTTCCTCCTCCTCCTCCTCAACAGCAAGCGTGTTATGGAAGCACATCATCTGCTGGTCAGCAATCAAAGCAAAATACAGTACGGCTCGACACCTCAAGCTTTTCTAAAGTCAGTGTTGAAGTAGCAAAAGAACACATGGAGCTGCTAAACACTTTGGTGAGCGCATACTGTGGATTGGTGGAAGGTCAGATTGGTAACATTAATCTGACACAAGAAGACTATCAGCAGATAGATAAAGAGGAGATGGAGATAATGGACATCAAGTGGGCCTTTGCCAGTGCTGTTAGGCGAGCAAAGGATTTCATGGAAAGAACAGGCAGAACCAGCTTGGAAGGCAACAAAGACACCAAGTATGGGTTCGATAAGCAGGCTGTTAAGTGCTTCAATTGCGGGGAACGTGGTCATTTCAAGCGTGAATGTACGAGGCCATCTCAACATGGAAACCAGAATCCTTTCAGGGGTCAAGGCAACCAGCAGAACCAGAACAGGAACAATGTTCGCACATTGGTGCCTGTCAACAACCAGACTCAAGCAGGACCATCAAATGCCAACCAGGCACTTGTGGTTCAAGTAGATGAAGGTTGTGATTGGTCAATCCAGTTGGGTAATGATGCTCCAGATGGAACAGCTTGTTTTGCTGAGATCGTGAAGGATTTGAATCACGCCAGTGGTGGAGAATCTTCCGCCAATGGTAGTGACTCTTCTGAGGATGAAGACTCTTCTGGTTATAGTGGAAGCTCAGATGAAGAATCCTCCACTTCAGGGAATGATCGGGCAGATGACACATCAAGTGCGTCAGTCGATGCAAATATTGATGAGCTTTTGGAAGAATCTACAGCAGGAATTCAAAGAAGATCTATTTTGGTGGATCAAGCTGCTTATTCTTCGTCTTCTCTCCATTCAGCCTTTATGGCTAATGTCGACAGTTCATCAAGTCAGGTATGTGTCGATGAACCCACCTCTGTTAGCTGTGATAATTGTGATAGTTTGAATGTTAGATGTGCTGATTTGGAAGCAAACTTGTCTGAGTTGCAAGGCAAACACGATGCTTTACAAGCTAGTTTGTTTGACTTGCAAGACAAACATGTTTTAGTGAATGATAAGTGGTGTGAATTGCAAAGCAAACACGAGGCTTTGCAGGAGAAATATGATGTGACATTTATCCACAATCAGAAATTGACCGTGGATCTTTCTAAATGCACTGAAGCCAACATGTTTTATGAAAACCATGAAAAGGAATTTAAGTCAATGATTGAAACATTAAAGAAAGATAAAACTGAGCTGACTAAAATGGTTTCCAGAAAACAAACTGACATTAATTTGTATATAACTCGTCTTGAGGTAATGCAAAAAGAAATGGCTTGTGTTAAAACCGAAAGTGAGGCGATCCGACTTAAGTTAGACAGTTATTTGAGTTCTAGCTATGTGTTGGATCACATCATTGACGTTCAGAAAGAGAAAAGGGATGTCACATGCATAGGTTATAAGCAATGTCCACCACCTGTCAGACACAACTATGATGCACTGCCTGATGAGGAGTATAGAACTCATTTTGAACCATCTGTCCCTCTAGATGTTAAGGAATTTGCAACAGAATTTGCAGCTGGACTCGGATACAAGAAAGAGGAATCATCAGATTCAGATGTGTCAGCAGATACATGTGTGTCATCTGCTGAACTGAAACAGAATCCTCCAGTTGTGATATACAGTGAGGCTTCTGATTCTTCTGATGATGAGTCCGATGATTCTGATTCGGAAAAGTCTGATGCGATAATCAAAGAAGAGGACATACCTCTTGAGAATCATATTTTATGTGATCCTCCCGTAAAACCTGCTAAGACTGTTCCAACCGAGTCCACATCAGCTAAAGAGTCGGAGAGTGTGGATTTGCTGTACACTCTTGTTGGTGATGATAAAGTCTATTCAGACAAAGATTTTCCTATTAAAAATGTTAATCAATCTTTAATCAGTAAAGTCTTTGAAAATTCTACAAGTAAGTTTTTGGGAAAGACAGGACCACATGTTACAGTCACACAGTGTCCTCCTATCCCAAAGGCTGAAGTTAGAAAACAATTTGGCAATCAAGAATTACCAACTGTGAAAGCCCAGCAAAATCATACCAATTCCAAAGGTAAAACACCGACTCAGAGTCAAAGGAAGCCGAATCAGAAGAAGAAGAAGAATGTGAACTTTGTGAAATCTAAGGGAACGGACAAAATTGAAAAGTTTGCAAATCAATCTAACTTAGATTTTGTCCAGAAAGTAACAGTAATGAAAAGGAATGAACCGAATAGTTCAAAACCTAGTACCTCGAGATCACAAAGTTCATCATCATCGGCGAGAAGATCACATGATACTTCGGGGTTTGTTGAACGAAGATCATGTTTTGAATGTGGTACAATCGGGCATATCATTCGAAATTGCCCGTATCTTCATAAGTTGAAAGCAAAGGTTGATGATCCCCGTGGCCCAACTGACCGCAAGCGATCTGTTTCTGTAAAACAAGATCCCCGACTCATAAGAGAAAGGGAAAAGAAACAGAAACGCCAACAGGTCAAGAAAATCGAAAAGGCGATTAAAACTGATGTGATTCAAAAACAATCTGTTCCAGTTAAACCAGAAAGTTCAAAAACTTCAAACAAACACGAAGTTAAACTTACAAACAATCAAACTGGTAAAACTCAACAGACCTGGAAACCAAAAATGGTTATTGAATCAGGGGGACCATCACAATTTTCAAATCATCAAAGAATTGAGGTTATTGTTGTTGATGAAAATGGAAGACCCAAGACCACAATGGCTTGGGTCCCCATCTCCAACTAATCGATTGAGTTCATGTGCAGGGTGTTCCAGGAGGAACTGTCAGTAGTCATTGGATTGTTGATAGTGGGGCATCCAGGCACATGACAGGCGACATGAAGCTTCTCTACGATGTCAAATCTATTAGAGGAGGTTATGTTGCTTTTGCTGGAGATAAGGGCGGATACATTACGGGTGAAGGAATGATTTCCAACGGGGTTGTTAGTTTTGACAAGATCAACTTCGTACAACAACTTGATCACAATCTTCTTAGCGTTTCTCAAATTTGTGATAAGCAGTTCTCAGTACACTTTGATGCAAATGGATGTTATGTGCTGAAACCCGGCTTCAAAATTCCAAAAGAATGGATTCTATTGTTGGCTCCAAGGATAAATGATTTGTATGTCCTTGATATGAGCCAAGCTATTACTACGTCTGCACAAGCAACTTGTTTCGTTTCCAAAGCCACAGAAAAAGACACAATCTCTTGGCACAGACGAATGGGTCACATTCACTTACGCAAAATGAATCATTTGGTGTCAAATGAATTGGTGAATGGTGTTCCTCTTAAAAATTTCCATCTTCAAGACGTCTGTGTCTCGTGCCAGAAAGGAAAACAAACAAAGAAGCGACACCCTACAAAGAAAGTCAACACGGTGGCTGTTCCTCTTGAACGTTTGCACATGGATTTGTTCGGTCCTGTCAAACACAAAAGTATTAGGAATGATCAATATTGCCTCGTGATAACTGATGATTATTCAAGATTTTCTTGGGTGGCGTTCATGGCACATAAGAGTGAAACCTTCGGTATTATCAAAAACTTGATCATTCAGATTGAGAATCTATATAAGTTGAAGGTTAGGCGGATACGCAGCGACAATGGTACTGAATTTAAAAATCATGCCATGGCGGAGTTTTGCACTTCAAAAGGTATTCTTCACGAATTTAGTGCAGCTTATACTCCTCAACAAAATGGCGTCGCTGAACGTAAGAACCGCACATTGATCGAGACTGCTAGGACTATGTTGGTAGAGTCACAGTTGCCGATTCCATTCTGGACTGAAGCTGTGTCCTCTGCATGTTATACGTTGAATCGAGTCCTCACAGTCAAAAGGCACAACAAGACCTGCTTTGAGCTTATTAACAAACGGAAACCAGACTTGTCTTATCTTGAACCGTTTGGAGCTCCTTGCACAATTATCGATCCTAATGGAAAGTTTGGGGCAAGAGCAATTGAGGGATACTTTCTTGGGTATTCCACCCCGAACTTAAGAGTCTGGAATCTAGAGACTAAAAGGGTCGAGGAATGGTCTGAAGTCAGAGTACAAAGGCACACTTTACCAGTTAGAAATCCTGGTCAGCCTTGGATGTTTGAGTACGATGACTTTTTCAATTCGATCAATGTTGAAGCAGTTGAAGAAAATGTTGCGGCAAGGATGTTTTTCGAGAGTGACAACGCAACAGATTCACCGGTGGTTCGTCCCATTATTGTCAATCAAGAACCATCTTCAGTGAACAATAATGCTCTCGACAATGAGGATTTTCACGATGCTACCGAATTGAACGAATCTTCAGAGGATGATGAATTTCTCGATGCAGATCAAGAAGCTCCAATAACAGCAGTTCATGGTACTTCAGAGGGTACTCCTCCAGTGGGCGTCCCTGGAACAGTTGAAGCTACTGCATCAACCTCTTCGTCAATTCCGGGCATTGAATTGGTTGTTGATCTCAATCTCAACAATCTGGGTACAAACATTCCAGTTCAAGATAATCCAGAAACAAGGATTCACAATACCCATCCTCAACAAAACATCATCGGAAATGTACAAAGTGGCGTTCAAACAAGAAACATGTTGCGAAACAACAACAATGCAGGGTTGTATGCAACTATCAGAGAATCTGGTCAACAAAACGATTGGTCTTTCGCGTGTTATGTCTCACAGGAAGAGCCAAGAACTTGGAAAGAAGCTTTGAAAGATAGCTCTTGGGTTGAAGCAATGCAGGAAGAACTGCAACAATTCCAGAAGCTTGGTGTCTGGAAACTCGTAGAGAAACCTGCTGGTTACAAGAAGATTGGTACCCGTTGGGTGTTTAAATGCAAAAAGGATGACCGTGGAATCGTTATTCGCAACAAAGCAAGGCTAGTCGTTCAAGGTTTTCGTCAGATAGAAGGGATCGACTACAACGAAGTGTATGCACCAGTTGCACGTCTTGAAGCAATTCGGATCTTTCTGGCTTATGCCTCATTCAAAGGTTTCAAGGTATACCAGATGGACGTGAAAAGTGCATTCTTACATGGTGTGGTGGAAGAAGAGGTGTACGTCGAACAGCCTCCAGGTTTTGAAGATCCTATCCATCCCGATCGGGTTTGGTTGCTCAACAAAGTTCTTTATGGTCTTCATCAAGCACCGCGAGCTTGGTACGCAACCTTATCTAATTATCTGCTGGAGAATGGATTTCGCAGAGGTCTTATCGATTGCACTCTTTTCATCAAAGAACAAGATGGAGATCTTCTACTGGCACAGGTATACGTTGATGATATTATTTTTGGTTCTACTAATGATGTTTTGTGTAGGGATTTCGAGCGTGTTATGCAGGATAAATTCGAGATGAGTGCTATGGGGGAAATGACCTTCTTTTTGGGCCTACAAGTACAACAAACTGAGTCTGGGATATTCATCCATCAGACTAAATATGTTGGTGACATCTTGAGCCGGTTCCAGATGTCAGATGCAACGCCCATCGGTACCCCATTGCCGCAAAATCACGGAATTACTCCAGACTTGAAGGGTCAAGATGTTAGCCCCTCACACTATCGCGCGATGATCGGATCTCTTATGTACCTCACAGCATCAAGACCAGATATAATGTACCCAACGTGCCTCCTTGCCAGATATCAAGTCAACCCGAAGGCCTCACATCTTGCAGCTGTAAAAAGGATTTTTCGTTATTTGAAGGGTTACCCTGACACCGGTCTGTGGTACCCTAGGGATAATAACTTTGACTTGATCGCATTCAGTGATTCTGATTTTGGCGGATGCAAAATCGACGGCAAATCCACAACGGCTGGATGTCAGTTTTTGGGAAATCGCCTAGTCACATGGCAGTGCAAGAAGCAGACATGCGTCGCTACATCAACATGCGAAGCTGAATACATTGCTGCCTCAAGTTGTTGCTCCCAAGTCCTATGGATCCAACAACAAATGCGCGACTACGGTTTTGAATTCCTAACTACTCCTATTTACGTTGATAATTCTGCTGCATTACAGATCACTAAAAATCCTGTGCAGCATTCAAAGACTAAGCACATCGACATTAAGTATCACTTCATACGTGATTGCTTTGAGAAAAGGCTAATCGATGTTGCTTACGTCCACACCGATGACCAACGTGCCGACCTTTTTACCAAAGCATTTGACAAATCAAGATTTGACTATTTATTATTGGTAAACGGCATTAAGGTCAAGCAAGAGTAAAACCAACATCGGAAAATCATTTTTGTAAATACCTTTGTGTTTTAAATTTATCTTAGTTTGTTGATTTTAGGGGGAGTAAATCCAAAAAAAAAAAAAAAAAAAAAAAAAAAAAAAAAAATTGAAAATCCAAAAACATTGAAAAATTTCAAAAACACAAAAACAATAGAAAAGCAAAAATGAGTTTCCTGGCGAGCAAAAGAGAAAATGATAATACATCAGTGGTCTGTCTAAACCTCTTTAAACCTAAAATGAAAAACGATAAGCAGCTCTATATAAGATGTATCGGTAGGCTCACAATCATTTTAAAGTGTGCAGGGTGATATAAACTTAAATCGACTGAAGACTGGGTGGGAACCATTCATTGGCATATGGTCTTGGTACCGAAATTTCGTTTGAGAGATTGCCGAGGTTCTGAGATATTCGGTCTTTATGCTGCTTATCATCTGGGTATCATGGTTGTATCTTTTTCCGAAAAATAACGGGGACGCAAGTCTAGATCTTCCATGATACCATACATACGTGTACATACTGCATTCGACCTCAATAAGTGATCAACAATCACATGTCCAAACAAAATAAGTGATAATATATCACAAATTCTTTCCGGGTGTCAAGTTCGTCTCTCTGCTGTACGAAAGTACTGACCTGTTCACGGACTTGCTCCTGTGCCCTCATGCATCGAAAATCAAGTTCCTCATCAATAAGTGATTCTATCACATAGGGCTTGTTTTCAAATCAAAATAAGTGAGAATCTCACATCATATACGGTCAAACAGATGATAATCGGTATACTCACCGGTAAGATGAACCCTCGTGCATACCTTGATACGGGAATGTGTCGTGATGTGGATGAACACCGGTCGGTAAGTATAAATCATACCTTAACGTATCCCCTCGCCATGATTACATCTGATAAGTTGAGCTTATGTGGACAACAATACCGATAATTGTTATAGGATGCTTATCTTAATGTTAACTAATTGAACAAAGAGAACGTTTTGGCATGACCGTACACTGATATGATTCTCTTACCCTCGAAACTCGCAAAAAGAATGTTTGTATATATTTATTTACTGCTTTCAGTCTTTACATTTGAAATATTCAAAAATACCAAAAAGATTATAAGTTTGTTTTAATATAAACTTTATAAAATCCAAAAAGATTTTATTTCTATTTTATTTTCGATCGTACGATGTTGGAACTCGAGTCTTCGTTACCTGAAACCTGAACGAAAACCGAAAATGACTAAATCTTCATAAACGGTCGAAATTTGCAAAGTTTTGAAAGTTAAAATTGAAATTGATAAAATACTTTAAACTTTCAAACTGTCGGACGGTGTTTGCTTGAACAATGGTCTCACGTGTGTCGGTTGGTTATGTTATGATATTCCAAGCGGTTGTTCTCATTACGCGTTTAGATTTCTTGCATGTGCAGATTCTAAAGGCTAGGAGAACATGGTCGATGACAAGCTTCGGAATGAAGACACGACGTGAAGGCACTCAAAAGACAAAGATGATGGAGTTGCCGCTGACCTTCAACACCACAAGGATCTCACTTCATAAAGATAAAGACTTTCACGAGCATAACTCAAGGGGGAGCTTATGTTAAGGGGGAGTTTGTCAACACACTTCTTACATGAAACAGGGAATTTGTTGATACACTTTCTACTTTCAAGACGTGAAGACTTTGAAGATCCTCCGACATAGAAGATATGAGAAGAGAATCTCGCGAGTAGCGTCCAAGGGGGAGTTTGTTGATACATATTTATGGACGCGACTCGACGCGAATTGATTCAAGAGTATGGACGCGACTCGACGCGACTCAGCACGGCTTATCATGTGATGACTTTCCTCCGTCATGTTCAAGACCTCAAGCCGACACCAGAGAAAAGACAAGGACTGGGCTCAACATTAAAGTCCTTGGGCTGAGAGAAGATGGCGAAACAGGAATTGGGCCTCAACTGTTTGGGCCAAAGGCCACATCGGCGAATCAGCCCAGAAGTCGACGAAACAGATGTGTTTCGTCGACCATGATTCTGATTCGTCGCCTGTCTTCTGTTTCGTCACATGTATGTGTGTCTGTTAGTATAAATAGGTTTCATTTGTTCTGTTTCGGTAGAGAGCACACAGAGAACACACAGACTTTCAGAGAGAAAGAACAGAGCACACACACACACACTAGAGAGAGTTTACAAAGAGCATTGTAAACATTGGATTGTAACCGAACCCTTTTATCGTTATAATACAGTGGTGTTTAACGGTGATATCTGCGTGTCGTGTTTTTTACGTGTTCGATCTCGGTTTGCTTTCCCGGTTGGATTCCGCACAACCGGGTTGGTTTGTACACAAGGATTAGGCGACTAGATCCTCCCCTAGCCGGACCTACAGCAGTCAAGTACATCAGAGAACCAATCATGGATCTCTACAATGTCTGATTAACTGGACTGCCTTCAGCATCTTCATTTAGAAAAGGTCGTTCAGCAATGGGGGTCCATGGGCTTTGAATCCCATATATCAAATTTTGCAAGAATGTCCTGAACATATTTTCCTGGATGAATTAAGATTCCTTGACTGCTCTGACGAACTTACAAGCCCAAGAACATTGTTATTTCACCTAATGAGCTCATCTTGAACTTCTTCTTCATCACTTCTTCGAATTCCTTTCATAAATCTTCATTGGTTGACCCGAAAATGATATCGTCAACATAGATATGAACAAGAATGTGATCCTTGTCAACGCATTTGATGAATAGCATTTGATCTATCGTCCTCCAGGTATATCCATGTGAAAGTAGATGTTGTTAAGGTTGCATAACATGCACGAGGTGCTTGGTGCAGATCGTACAAAGTGTTATCTAACTTGTAGGCATAGCCTTGTTTTTCGAAATCAACAAACCCACGGGGTTGAGTGACATAAATTTCCTCCTTGACCTTTCTTTACAAAAATGCTATCTTGACATCCATTTAGTAAATTGTGAACCCCATGTAAGATGCATATGCCAAGAAGATGCAAATGGCTTCAAGTCGTGCCATGTAACCGTACACCTCGTCATAATCTAGACCTTTAATCTGCTTGAAACCTTGGACCACTAATCGCGCTTTATTTTTTACAATCACTCGAGTATCATCATGTTTGTTCCTGTACACCCAGCGCGTTCCAAGAGGACGTTTTCCTTTTGGCAGCTTTACCGATTTCCAAACACCCAGTTTTTCAAATTGATTGTGCTTTTCATGCATTGCATCGTCCTATCCAGGTTCCTTCAAGGCAACATCAATGCTCTTAGGCTTAATTTGGGAAATGAAACATGAATATAGGCATATGTTAATGGTCCCTAATCTGCTACGAGTTTGAACACCAGCAGTCACAACACCAATAACGTTTGCAATTGGGTGGTTTCTCTGAACACGCTGTGAAATTGCTATAGCAGGAGCCTGCAAATTGGATTGCAGATTTGAAAAACTTTCTTATACTATCCCAGTTTGCTCCTCCTCATTTGATGCAGTGGCAATGTTGATCATCGTTGGATCTATAGTGCAATCAGACGGAATCGGCTCCGGAAATACTGAAGTTCCTTGAACATTTGGATTTGAGGGTCCCGCAGTTATTTGTTGTGTGGAGGATTCAATGTTGTGAACTGCATCACTGGGAGTAGTTGTTGTAGTAGATTCAGAAACCAGCTCCAGAACTGGTGAAGTCTGAGGCTGTGCCGTAGTAGTATGTTCATGAAATCCCAGTGGATCCATAGTAAGTCTCTTGAACGCATCTTGTAAAGGCACAGTGTCATCTTCCACTACAATGGGAATGGGTATCTCTATACTTGAGACACCTGCATTAACAACTTCATCAGACAGAATAGGAAACGACTTAAATAAAGTGGAACAATCATATAACCAATCAGGTCTAACTCGTGCGTCTTTGGGATTTTCTTCCAACCAATCCACATAGTAAGTCTCGATGATATGCTTCTTGATTTTGGTGTACACACGATACACGGTGTTCGTTACATAGCCGATGAAATATCATAGATCTCCTCTCACCTCAAATTTACCTTTGGCATCCATGAGTAAGAGAACACAGGGACAACCAAAGGTACGGAAATGCTGCATTGAAGGTTTTTGCCCTTCAACTATCTCATATGGAGTCTTCATGTGATGTTTGTTGATCAATGCATAGTTTTGAACATAGCAGGCAGTGTTCAATGCTTCTGCCCAAAATATTAATGGAAGGCCAGAATCTATCAGCATTATCCGAGCAGCTTCAATAAGAGATCGATTTCGTCTTTCAGCAACTCCATTTTGTTGAGGAGTTCGAGCTGCACTATATTGACGATCAATTCCTTTTAACGCGTAGTAGTCATTCAATTCAGCATTCTTAAACAATGTCCCATTGTCGCATTGAATAATTTTCACTTGCTCATTTGACTGATTTTCCATGAGAGTGATAAATTTCTTGATCAAACCTGTAGTCTCACTCTTTTGTTCCAAGAAAAACACCTAAATGAAACGAGAGAAATCGTTAGTGATAACCAAACAGTAAGCCTTGCCTCCAATACTCAGCACATTTACCGGACCAAAAAGATCCATATGATGCAATTCTAGAACTTTAGAATTCGTGTGCACGAGCTTGGACTTGTGAGGCTTACGATGCTATTTCCCACGAGCACATGATTCACATTTCTCGACCTCCATGAAATCGTTGAATGGTAGCATGATTGGTGGCGGAATCACACAATCAAAGCTAGATTCAAGGCAAAAGAAATAAGATGGAATAGAGAAGGATTGGACTAATTAACCTGCATACAAAAGCTTTGTCTAATACAAGTTAATGATGGCAACCAAAGAACCACTAAACCCTAATACATCATTTACTATATATACTAAGGGATTAGTCCACCATTACCCCAAACCCTAGGCCCATAAGCCTTCCAAGCCCATTCTAATACAATCTAATTAATAAAACCTACAAGCTAGCCCAAACATATGAAGTACTAATGCATAAACCTTAAGGGTCTAACACTTTGACTTTTTGTGACATAAGCAGTCCACGCCAGCAAAAAAACTAATGAGGTTAGACATTACTTAGAAAAAACTCGTTGGGAGAAAATAGGTTAAAAGTTGATACTGTCCCAAAACATTTCGTTAGTTGAGACTGTTGTCGACCAATAGATATTAGTAGAGATTATTTAAATCCAATTTTCCTAGATATTATACGTTACAGTATAAAAAAAACTTTTTTAATTATCATCCTTATTTCACTACATTGATCATTATACCAAATTAAGGTTATACAGGTTACCTTTACCTTCCTTAACACATAATCTTGATCAAGCTTCAACATGCAATTTAAGAACTCATTAAATATAATCTCATTTCTGCCGAAATTTATTTAATAGCCAATCTTCTACTCCCCTTGTTCCTCATGTGTTCATCGACTACAGAAAAAGGGAGAAAGATGTCATGAGCTTTGAACTCACTTTATTCGATCATTTTGGTCGTAGAACAAACAACTTAACCACCACAATCTTCCCTTGGAACCCCTCCACTTTAAATAAGCTTTAAATTTTAAACCCCAACTAACCAGTTTTATTCTTTTATCCACAATGAAAATACAAAGGTTCCACCATGTATTTGCTGTTAAAATATTCTCTACAGTTATATATATTTTTTAACACAATTAACTTGGCAAACAAAGTTAACCCGTATAGATTTTCTTTAACAAAGTTTTGGAATAAGTTATTCCTACTAAACAATCAATTCATTATACAAATATAACCCTTCAATTTTGGTATGTTACAATTTTTATAAATATTTTACCTATTTAACCCTTTATCAATGATAACTTTTGAAGTTAACCCAATTTCCCCTCAAAAAAGACATTCTCAGTTTGAAGAAAGCCGGTACTAATCAAGCCCTGGTTTAAAATAATCACCATATATACTATTTTGTCTGGGCAGGTACCATCTGAAAGATGCAGTTATTGAGGGAGGGGCCCCATTTGACAAGGCTCATGGGGTGAATGCATTTGAGTATGCTGCTAAAGACAATAGATTCAATGAGGTCTTCAACAAGTGCATGCATGACAGAACAAGAATAGTGATGAAGATGATTCTTGAAAAGTACAAGGGATTTGAAGGAGTCAAAGAACTGATTGATGTATGTGGTGGTTTAGGTGCTAACCTTGAGCTTATTGTTTCCAAGTACCCTAATATTAAGGGGATCAACTTTGACCTACCCCATGTTATTATGGATGCACCTCCTTACCCAGGTATACATTCCTTTTCAGAGACAGCTGATTACCATTTTTGAGAAATGACAAATCACACCGGCAGAGTTGGTTGGAACGATAAGTTGGGTTGAACCAAAGTTATTTTTAAAGTCATTAGCTTGTGTCATAACTTGTAAAATTCTAAAGATGGTTTATGAGTATAATGAGTATACATAACTACATATTTCAAAAGTGAAAAAATATTATAAATAATTAAAAGATCCATTCCAAGTTTCAAACTTGACTGAACCGTTAAATCACCAAACTATGAAAACCAAATTGTTTGGATCTAAAACCGACCGAACCAGATATGGACCAAGACTCTAAGCCAATGATAATTGCTTGATGTTCTTGACTAGGTGTGGAGCATGTTGGAGGAGATATGTTCCATAGTGTTCCTAAAGGAGATGTAATTTTCATGAAGGTTGGTTCATCAACTTTTTTAACATAATATTTGTTTAATAACAACGGTTTTGTTGAATAATTGTTTTGATTTTTCTTTCTTATAGAGCATACTTCATGACTGGGGTGATGGTTATTGCCTCAAGTTTCTAAAGAATTGTTGGGTGGTGTTGGTAATCGAATATGCGAATCACAGGTTAGAATAAAGAATTGAGAATCAAAGAACAATAACTTGCTTGTATTGAATGAAAAGTGATGATTACAATTGACATACATGAACCCTATATATACTATACGAATAGATGCGATTGTAGAGACATATCTCTTCACGGACGGTTGCGACTCTTGAACTTGCGGTTGAGATTGATCTTGAAGAGGTGTGTCTCCTTGTGAAAAATCACGTCTCTTTGTTCCTGTTATGTTTGCCGCCAAACTGAAGGGGTGCGACCAGAGAGATGTCGATCCCTTTAGTTTGTAGGTTTCAAACTTTCATCTTGTCGCTTCCGGTCCTCGTACTTTCTAACTAATCTAATTACATCATAAACTAACTAACTACTAATTACATAACGACCCCTATACCTATATTTAGTTTAAAACACCAATACTCCCCCGTAAACTAAATATAGTTGAACAAAGGTCTTCAACTTGCTTGACTTGCAGTAGCATTGGTTCCTCTTCCAATGCGAGGTTGGCTTCTTGTTGCGTGTCTTTCTCCTTTTCCTTCCACTTCGTACAATCTCTTGCAAAATGACCAAGTTCTCCACAATCATAACATCTGAACTTGCTTTTGTCTTGGTTTCTTGGACCCATATCTTTTCCATGTCCTCTTCCTCCTTTGAAAGATCCTTGTCCTTGACTTCTGCCATAGTTTTGAACACCATGGCCCTTTCCATGATGCAAACTTTCAAACTGATTATTTGTACTTGCCATCATGAGTCCTCCTTAATTATTATCTTCTTGCTTGTCTTGACTTTTGAGACGTTCTTCAAAAGCTATTATTCTTCCCACTGCTTCTTCAAATGGCATTTTGTCTATTTCCGAATATTGTTCGATATTTGCCACGATAGGTAGGAACTTCTTCGGAACGGAGATGAGAAATTTCCTTACAAGTTTCTTGTCTTTGATAGTGGTACCGAGAGTTTTAAATTTGGCTTTTATACCACTCAACTTGCTTGCGAAACTACTTACTGTTTCGTTCTCATCCATCTTTAAAACTTCTAGTTCGCTCCTCAAATTTGTAGACGTGCTTTCTGAACCATATCTGCTCCAAGATAACGAACTTTGATTGCATCCCATACTTCCTTTGCTTTTTCGTATTGAGCAACTTGCATCAAAACATCTTCCGGTAGCGTTTGGAAGATAATTGCTTTCGTTGTATGCGCCTTCTTTTCATTTATCCCTTCCGTTGAAATAACTGTTTCCCAAAGACTATATGCCTTCAAGATTGTTTCCATCATAACTGCCCATTGGGTGTAATTCGCCTCTTTCAATTTTGGGCATTGAAGAGACACATTCCCTTGCTCGTGGAGTGATGTTGATCCACTTCCTTCTTTTTCTGTCATGCCTCCTGACCCGGGTTCGATCCCCGGCAACGGCGCCAAAAACTTGATGTGCTGAAAATTGGTTTAACAAAAACAACTAAATTAAACCTAAAACTAGACTCTCTAAGTTTTAAATTTATAAAACTAAGACTCACTAAACCCTAAACCACACAACCGGCAAGTGTACCGATCAATATAGTATAGCCTAAGGAAGTCCGAGTATCGAACCCAAGAGACTCTACTGATTACGCTAAGACTCTATCTAGACTTAAATTGACACGACTTAACTAATTTGTTTATTGGTGGGGGGGGGGGGGGGAGGTTTCTAAAAATCCTAAGAATGCAAATAACGACTAACTAGATTAACTAAGGAACTAACACGAACTCGTACGACGACTGAACTCAAGGATGATGAAAGAACTACCTAGACAGGAATCCTGATTGCTTTTAGTTATGATTATAATTGGAAGTTGTCTGCTATGGAACCGGGATCTTATAATTCTCACCTATCGGGAAATCTAAGGACCCCTAAACCCTCTCAAGAGCACACTAAGATTCCCTAAAGGTTGTTAAACTACCGGTTTTAGACTCCCTTACAAGACATCTAATGGGGTTTATAAAAGTATCCTACAAGGCTCACTCCCTTACGAGACCTAAACCTAGGATAGGTTTGTTTTCTCAGCTAGACTTGCTAGACAGCAGCCAAAAGGTTAACTTCCTAAGAAGGACCCACCTTGCGGTTTAATCACTTAGACCTAGCAATAATCTCGCACCTTACAGCTATTGATGATTAGTAGAACACTTGATTTTATTAAATTACCAAATATTACTTCTAAGGTTACTTGTGCACTTTTCACCCTAAAGGATCAAAGGTTTATTATGTGATATAGACACTCACCAAAACCTAAAACCCTAGCCCGACTCTATTCCGTGATAAAGACCGTCACCAAGATTCAAGCGAAGCAATAATCAATAATAAAATAACATCAAGCACGCAAACACATCTAACTGATAGAACAAACCGGTTACAATTTATAAACTATCCATAGCTTCCATAAATCCAAAAATAATCAAACTTAAACAATCATTCATCCATGTCTAGGTAGTAACAGAAATTTAGCCAATAATCATATTCAAAAACAAGTTCATAATCTTAATCAAATCTGAATTCATCTTTAAACTAACAAAAATAAACGAAAAACGAAGAAACAAGATTGTATAACCCGTGAACTTCGCTCCCGTGTACTCCTGAACGTTCTCCGAGGATTTCCAGCAATCTCGAGCCTTCAAACGCCTCTAAACAGCCTCTATGATCTCGTCCAGAACTCTGAATTTCGTAATGGTGTTTGTGGTGTTCGTGCTTTTCTGTATATTGATGTGCGGCTCCCCAGATGAATGACTTCCTTCAATTATATTGCGTATGATGTCCCCTTTATGATGTCCAGCCGCCTTTTCTAATGTTCGATGTAAATGGGCTTGCGGCCCAAATCTGTTGTGTCTGTGCTTGTCCTCTTGATAATAATTCGTTCAAGTATATTTACATATAAAAAGGCCAAAACCCATTGTTCACGAAATTAGGTTGATGTAGGGGTGTTCATGAGCCGAACCGAACGGAGGTCTGCTCGTGCTCGGTTCGGTTTGAAACCGAGCAGCTCGGTTCGGTTCGGATTTAGGTAATCGAGCAGAAATCTTATGCTCGTGCTCGGTTCGGTTTAGAACCGAGCCGCTCGGTTCGGTTCGCTTTTGCTCGGTTTTATTTAGCCAAAATACAAATGAACAAATGAACAAAGTCAACACAACTTAAAACTGAAAGTGAACAGCAAATGGACAAAGTCTACACAACTTTTCTGAGCAAATTTATAAGTAATGAGCCTAAAACAGTTGCAAATAAATCGAGATTTAAACCACAACAAGAGAAATTAGTCAAAACTAGAACAATTTCAGGTCCAACAACAACAATTATTCAACTAAATACAAAAATTGAACGGTTCAATCTGCTCATGTAACCATTAAACACGCGAGAAACTGAAAATAAACAGAAAATCAACAAAAAATCAAACTGTGATGAACAATATGTAGGTCCCGTTTTTCCGGTGGATCGATAACGTAAACCTATCCTTGTTTATCACGAACACGGAAACGGGTGCGGAATCCCCGTGACGGTGCAAACCAAACAAAGTGTAAAACACACGGGTAACCAAAGATTCAATATCTATTGATTAGGGATGAGTACACCCACAAACATATACAAACAATGTTCTTACAGACTTTCACTAAGTCTCTCGGTCTCTCATCTATCTCACACAGAAACAAATGAGGAGTATTTATACTAAACACAGACCAGACAATGACGAAACACAAATAAACCTTGGCGAAACACACAAAGTCGACGAAACACACCTGTTTCATCGATATACATATTGTTATTATTCTTGTTTCGTCGAGTTGTAATACAAGCCCAACTGTTGACAAAGCCCATATATGAATTACGGCCCAAGTTGAAAGGTTACGGCCCAAACTTTGTTTCAGTAGACAACTTTCAATTATCCAACATAAGACAAAGCTTGACATCATCATGACATCACAATGATGATGTCATGGTGATGTGTAAACGGGAATGGCTTGCGGCGTTCCGTGCTTCGCGTGTCGAACTCTGGGGCGCACGACTGAGGAATGTCGTGTCGTCGGGCTTGAGCCGGACCTAACCGAGTCGACCCGAACCGAATCTAACCGAGTCGAGTCGCGTCCACATAAAGTGTACCAACAATCTCCCCCTTGGACGCTACTCGTGAGGTTCGTCTTCTGCGATGGTTCGTCTTCTGTGTCTTTCATGTCGGAGGATCTTCAAAGTCTTCATGCATTGTAAGTAGAAAGTGTATCAACAAACTCCCTTTTCATTTAGGTAGTGTGTTAACAAACTCCCCCTTAAAATGAACTCTCCATTGAGTCATGCTCGTGAATCTTTTGACTTGTCAATTCTTCAGATCCTTGTGGTGTTGATGAAGGGTCAGCGGCAACTCGATCATTTTATCCTTTGAGTGCCTCCACTTCGTGTCTTCATTCCAAAGCTTGTCATCGAACATGTTCTCCTCGCCTTTAGCATCTGCACAGGCAAGAAAGCTAAACGCATAATGAGAACAACCGCTTGGAATATAGTTAACATTTAAACAAATGACACATATGAGATCAAATCTCAATCAAACACCGACCGACAACAGTTTGAAAGTTTAGAAAATGATCAATTTTAATCCTTTAACTTTCAAAACTTGTTAACTTCGACAATTTATGAAGGTGCAATTGTTTTCCGGCTTACGATCAGGATTTTGGGTAGGATAGACTCGAGTTCCAACATCAGTCAATCAAAAATAAACTAGAAGCAAAATCTTTTTGGATTTTATAAAGTTTATATTAAAACACACCTAAAATCTTTTTGGAATTTATATTTTTCAAAAGTAAAGACGGAAAGCAATAAATAAATATATATAGAGATGCAGAAACTGAAAGCAGTAAACAAATATTTACACACATTCTTTTTGCGAGTTTCGAGGGTAAGAGAATCATATCAGTGTACGGTCACGCCAAAACGCTCTTTTTGTTCAATTAGTTAACATTTAGATAAGCATCCTATAGCAATTATCGGTATTGTTGTCCACATAAGCTCAACTTATCAGATGTAATCATGGCGAGGGGATACGTTAAGGTATGATTTATACTTACCGACCGGTGTTCATCCACACACGACACATTCCCGTATCAAGGCATGCGCGAGAGTTCATCTTACCGGTGAGTATACTGATTATCATCTGTTTGACCGTATAAAAGAAGTGAGAAACTCACTTATTTGATTTGAAAACAAGCCCTATGTGATAGAATCACTTATTGATGAGGAACTTGATTTTCGGATGCATGAGGGCACAGGAGCAAGTCCGTGAACAGGTCAGTACTTTCGTACAGCAGAGAGACGAACTTAACTCCCGCAAAGAATCTGTGATAATTATCACTTATTTTGTTTGGACATGTGATTGTTGATCACTTATTGAGGTCGAATGCAGTATGTACACGTATGTATAGTATCATGGAAGATCTAGACTTCGTCTCCGTTATTTTTCGGTTTGATACAACCATGATACCCAGATGATAAACAGCATAAAGACCGAATATCTCAGAACCTCGGCAATCTCTCAAACGAAATTTCGGTACCAAGACCATATGCCAATGTGCGGTTCCCACCTGGTCTTCAGTCGATTTAAGATTTATATCACCCTGCACACTTTAATATGATTGTGAGCCTACCGATACATCTTATATAGAGCTGCTTAACATTTTTTCATTTTGCATTTCAGTTCAAAGAGGTTTCAACTGACCACTGATCTACTATCATTTTCTCTTTTTCTCGCCAGGAAACTCATTTTTGTTTTTCTAATGTTTTTGCGTTTTGAAATTTTTCGATGTTTTTGAATTTTTCAAATTTTGGATTTACTCCCCCTAAAATCAACAAACTATGATAAAATTTAAAAGACACAAAGATATTTACAAAAACGATTTCCCGATGTCGGTTAAACTCATGGTTTTACTTCAATGCCGTTTACCAAAATTAAGTTTTGAATCAGAAATGATTTATCGAATTTTGGAAAAATCAGTTGGCACGTCGGTAAGCGGTGCGGACCATGACAACATTGTCTGGCCAAAGAGTGCTACGAGAGGATAACCATTTATAAAGCAGCTTAAATATCGACAAGTATAGGAGAGATTTAGAAATTTAAAACCGTATCCTGCACCTGCTTCGTGCATTGCAAGGAATCTGAGTGCTCTCCCAAACTGGATATCCACACGGTGTGGATTTCAAAGTCGATTTTGTAGCAACTGAGAAATCTCTTCACAGCAACAAGATCATAAACCTTTGGGTCCGGCTGGTCTTCCACATTGCACAGCGAAGGTCTTTGTCTTTCTCTTGAGAAGTAGTGTGCGGTTATTCAATCCAAGCCAAGGCATCCGCACACCCAGTTGGTTTGTTCAACAAACACATTTTCTTCAATCACACCGTGGAGAAATGTACACTGCACGTTCATCTTCTTGATTTTGAACATCAGACGTGCTGCAGGTGCGTACATTTTGATTGAATCTATCCTGGGGACCCAATCAAAGCCTTGAACAATCAAACTTTGAAATGATTTTCAATTTGTCGAAGCTTTCAATCTCTTTCGACAGACACTTCTGTCTTCTTTTCTTTTTCTCTCCATCAAAGGCAACAGTTTCTTTTGTCGCCGATCTTGTGCATGAACATTCCACTATCAATAATCCTATGACTATCGAAAGTTCCTCCTGGAACATCCTACACACTCACTCAGAGATTAGTTGGAGAGGGGGACCCAAGCCTTCATAGACTTAGGTTGCCCCTGAGAATCAAGAAATGTAATTTCAATTTCCTGATGATTTTCAAATTTCACGCCTCCCCCTGAACCTTCACCTGTTTTAGGTTTCCAAGCTTGTTTCCATTTACCAGATTGTGTATTAATTACAATTTCTGGTTTTAACGGTTGTTGTGAACTTGGTTTCCTTTTAACATTTTCCGGTTTTAAAGCCTTTTCGATCACCTTCACATTCTTATGTCGTTGTTTTGTTTCCTGTTCTTTAATAGTGCGTTTATCATGTTTTGGAGAAACAGGACGACTTTGTGAGTGACCTTGTTCAGAAGGGGCTCTATCAACAAAATTTGGTTTGGGCGAGTTTGTGCAGTCTTTAATGATATGCCCAAACTTCCCACACTTGAAACAAGTTCTCCTTTCAACAAACTTAGGAGAATTTGATCGACGACCAGACGTAGAAGTTGTAGACCCAGAGGTACTAGCTTCACACCCATTTGTGTGTTGAGTGTAATTGTTATCATTATTACATTTCAAAATGTTGACTTTTTGAACAAAATCGGTATTTGAATTATTTTCAAAAGTCTCCACTTTATCAGTACCTTTGGAGGCCACAAATTTAACGTCTTTTGCCTTCTTATTGTAACGAGCTCCTTTTGATTCAACCTTAGCCTTAGGCTTTGGAGCTCGTTGTTGTTGTTGTTTACCCTTAAAAGCGACAGGTTGTTGCTTTGTCGGTGATTTTTGATTTCCAAATTTTCTTCTAACTTCAGCTTTTGGAATAGGATCACACTGAGTTACTGAAACTCTTGGGATCGCTTTTCCCAAAAACTTAGTTGTAGTATCTTCAAACACTTTGTCAATCAAAGATTGATTGACATTTTTAATTGGAAAAGATGTGTTTGAATAAATTTTGTCATCACCAACTAAAGTATACAACACGTTATCACTTTTAACAGTAGACATTGTTTTAGTGATAGGATCCATCTCTTGTTTAGCATTTGAATGCACAGCAGGAGTAGGAGGATCACACAGAATGTGATTCTCAAAAGGCACTTCTACTCCTTTGTTCTTTTTAAGAGATTTATCCTCATCACTCACATCTGGTTCATCATCTGACGAATCATAGTCCTCAACTGTGGGAGGACTTTGTTCCGTACCAATAGATGCTGAATTTTCGATTGTTCCAGATGAGCCCTCCGAGGAACTGTCCGGTTTGAACCCTAAGCCAGTTGTAACTTCCCCATAATCAAGAGGTACAGTTGGCTCAAAACGTGGCATTTCCTCCTCATCGGGCATATAAGCATAATTATGTCTCAAAGGGGGCGGACACTTCTTATACCCAACACCTTTCTTGTTTCCCTTTAGTTGTTGAACATCAATAATGTGATCGAGCACAAATCGGGAGTTAGAGTAACTCTCCAATTTTTGCTTGATTGCATCATGCTCGCATTTGGCAATGGCTAGTTCCTTTTTGGTTTCCTCAACAATGTTAATGTAATCATTTATACTAACTTGTTTATGATAAACAGTTTTTGTCACTTCGGAAACATTTTTCTTTAGAGTTTCAATCATAGATTTAAATTCTTTTTCGTTTCGAACTAAAGCCATATTCGCTTCTTTGCATTTAGCCATTTCAACAACTAAACTCTGATTGTGAATATGAATCGAATCACATTCAAGCTTTATTCTATCAAATTCATTTTTCATATACTCACAATCTCTACAGTTGATAAGAATTTCAGATTTTACCTGACTTGTAGAAGCTGAGACATTTGCCATAAAGGCAGTCTGATAAGAGAAAGATCCGTCTTCAGAAAAAAACTTCTCCATTTCTTTAGATGCTACCTCAGCCTTCTTGATCAGAACTGATTTCTGACATTTCAACTCTTCTGCTTCATTCAATAAGTCATCAAGATTTGAACTTGCTTCTTTGCTCACATCAGATTCAGAACCCGAAGTAGAACTTTCTACATCAGAACTCCCGGTATTACCAGAACTGTCGTCACTATCAGAAAATTCTTCCTTATGAACGTGCTTGATGTGATTGATTATCTTTATATAACACGCTGTTCCTCTTTTATCTTGATCACTTTCCCCAAGTTGTAAAGACCAATTAAACCCTTCATCAGCTTGTACGGTTAATGCACGATTTTCGTTTGATGGTCCAGACTGATTCTGGTTAGTGGTGTTGTTTACAGCCACTATCCCTTTTCCACGATTGTCTTGATTAGCATTTGAAGTACTCGTCTGATTACGGAATGGGTTCTGATTGCCTTGTCTGCTTGGTCGAGTGCACTCACGTTTGAAGTGACCCTTTTCGCCACAATTGAAGCATGTAACTGCTTCTTTATCAAAACCGTACTTTGTATCTTGTTTGCTTTCCAAAGAACTTCTTCCTGTTCGAACCATAAAGTCCTTCGCCCTTCTAACAGCACTTGCGAATGCCCACTTTATATCCATCAACTCCATTTCATCACGGTTGATTTGTAGATAGTCTTCGTTGGTCAAATTGATGTTTCCAATTTGACCTGCGACCAAACCGCAGTAAGCACTGACCATGGTATTAATAAGTTCCATATGTTCCTTTGCTACTTCAATGCTAACATTTGAGAGGTTTGATGTATCAACTTTGACTGTGTTAGGGTTTGGGGTTGGAGGATTGTTGGTATAATGAGCTTGTTGTTGTTGTTCTGGTTGGACTTGTGGTTGTGGTAGGGATGGAATAAAACCTCCTCCAGAATATGCCTGAGGTTGAGTAGTAGAAACTGGAGGTATATAAGGAATAAAACCTCCTCCAGAATAATCCTGAGTTTGTTGAGGAAACGGAGAAGAGTTTGTATTTGATACAAACGCCGTTTGTAGCTTTGGTTGCCGCAGACTAGCTGACGGGTCAAAACCTCCTCCACAATACATTTTGATATTTTGAGGAGCAGCAATGCGTTTTGCTTTCCGGATTTCTTCATCATTCTTATGTTCCAGTTTCTGTACGAATTCATAGATAGTTATAGTGTCAGCATCTAGAATACCGGTATGCTTTAGAAGCTCAATGTATGGACTCCACTTTGGTGCTAGAGAATCAGCAAACCGTGCACAAACTTCCTTTTCACTTGCAACAACCTTATAAGCAAACATTTCACTAATCAAATGATAAAAACGTGTAGTCATATCATTTAGAGTTTCATTTTCCAAGAACTGAAATGATTCAAACTCTTTCTTCAATAGATCATGCCGTGTCTTTCTGGAAGCTGCATTTCCTTCTCCTCTTGTTACCAAACAATCCCATAATGATTTCGTGTCCTTACAATAAGAAAATTGATGATAAATATCTTTGTGAAGTGCTTGAGTAAGAACAGCAAACGACTTTTTCTCAAATTCATAGGCTTTCTTGTCATTTTCCTGCATGTTAGAAAAACCTTCGGCCGTTGAAGCTGCTACTTCGAGAGCATCATTGCGTGGAGTAATGAAACACCTCCAAAGATCAGTGCTTTGACCTTGAACATATGTATGGAAACGACCTTTCCATGATGGAAACTCGTTCATATGATTCAACTTTGGCGGGCGATTGTTGCTGCCCGTTTCGCTCTCGCTAAGTAAAAGATTTTGAATGTTTTGATTCTGATTGGATGCCAAAGCCCATTGTCCGGCACTTATAGTAGGTTGACCAAAAACATTCTTCACCCACGCTGCTGCGGAGGTCTGATCTTCACGTGGTCTCGAGTCCATACTCCAATCCCATGGACTAGTACAACTCATATTTGATGTATGTATGATAGTACCTGCACAAATTCTTGAAAACAAACAGTAAGCAAGCTTTTACAAGTCCTCTGTGTAAATCAGATATGTTCTCGACGAAACAGATTTCACGAAACAGGTTTGTTTCGTCTAAATGAATGATGACGAAACAGACTTGTGATAATAGTGATTTGTGGCGAAACAGAATTTGTTTCGTCAAAGATGTTGTGGCGAAACAGAATTTGTTTAGTCAAAGATGTTGCGGCGAAACAGATGTGATTCGTCGGCTGCTTGTTTCGTCAAAACTGGGTAAGAGACAGCTGGTTTAGATATTTAAAATATCTACTGATCAGTCAAAGGATAAGACCCACGACACAAAGATATTTAGAACTGACACAAGGTATGTTTGTAACACCTTATTTTCAACGAAACAGACTTTTACTGAAACCACTTATCACTTTTTACACAAAAGTCAAGTTATATTTTTATAAGTTGCAACACTTGTTTTAATCAATTTAACAGATCAAATTCTCAGTTTATAACAAGAACACTTATGAAGATATGAAGAACACACTCAAGAACATGAATTTTCCGATGAGTTTTCCGATCACCGATAATTTTCCGAAACACGAAAATACACTAGATTTTCACTAAAAACCCAGTTTAAAGCATAAACAAACAATCTAACTTAGGTTTTTGATAAAAATCTTTAGCAAACAACAATAAAACAGCAGATTTATGAATATTTTTCCAGAATATATAATTTTTCAAGAACAAATTTTCAGAAAAACACACACAAAATACTTGATAAAAACCGAACAAGTTTGATTTTGAACAAGGATAAGAGCCAACGCTCTGATACCACTTGTAGGTCCCGAAATCTGAGGATCGATAACGAACCGAATCACTTGTTTATAGTAAACACGGTTACGTGTGCGGAATCCACGTAACTATGCCAAATCAAACATATAAAGCAATAATAACAACGGATTAATCAATGATACACACTCGATTGATTAACGGGATGAGAACCGATTACAAACTGATACAAACACAGTTCAGACAGAATTTCGGCAGAGTTTTGTTACTATGGTTATTATCTCATCTCTTTTTCACACAGAAACAGAGAAGGGTATTTATACTAGACACAAACACAAGACTGACGAAATGCATAAAGACACGACGAAACACATAAAGTCGACGAAACACATTATGTTTCGTCGCCAAACATATATTAATTCTATCTGTTTCGTCGTTTGTAGAAGCCCAAATGAAGTCAAAAGCCCAACTTCAAGGAATCGGCCCACATGTGAAGTTGAAGCCCAGAAGTATTAATTTCAATTGTTACGGTTCTTGTGAAGACTTTTTAGGCTAAAGACAAACTCCATGACATCACATTGATGATGTCATGGTGATGTGTCATCGAACGATCTTCGAGCGCCGAGCAGTTTGGACACCCCTAGGTTGATGGCATCTTTTTGGCCACTAAAGAAATATAATAATAATAATAAAAAGCCTTGAATTCCTCCCCTTTGATCACGTGCTAGTGCTAAAACTGCTTCTTACTGATGTTTTTTTTTTCGAATATATGTATGGCCAATTAAACTCATTGGAGTTATATAATGGCATGCGGCCCCTTATAAAATAGAGATATTGGTATTGACCCGCTCATAGAAAATAGCTGCAATTTTATTTCGATCACTGGCATCCCACTCTGCCCAATTGGCTGGTCATTTTCGTATTACTCGTTTTTGCTCAATTTGCACCAGGATCTGCCAAAACACAAAATAATAAAATATAATACTAAAACAAAATAAAAACAAATAAAAACTATACAATAATTATACAATTTACACGGGACAAATATGTGTATTTTACCCTACATCACCTCCTTTCTTTCTCGCCTTGCTTTTCTTGCCTATCTTGCTTGTGATCGGATGATCCTTTTCTTGACCGTGTAGATTAAATTTCTTACTTAGTACTTGCGTCTGGCCAACTTGCTAACCAGGTTCTTGCGTTTCTGACCGACTTGCTAATCAGATTTTTTATGTACCCTGACCCACTTGCTAATCAGGTTCTGACCGACTTGCTGATCAGATTCCTGCTAACTTGCTTTTGCGAATTTGATCAAAAACTATCCAACCAACTTGCTAATTGGACTTAATTTAATCGACCCGCTGTACTTGCTTTTTCTTGCTTTGACCAAGAATGGTCGTTTCTTGCTAGACTGAATCATGAGGATTTGACGTGCTACTTCCTATTTTGAACCAAACGGTCCGGAACTTGCTATTTGAACAAGAATCGGTTTGACTTGCTAGAACCGATACGGGTTCGATTTCTTGCTATACGTATCGTTTATGATTCGAAATTGACTTGCTACTTTAGAGATTTTCAAAAACATTTACTTGTAATTTGTGTTGGAATCATTTGCTAAAATATCTTGAACAGATTATATTTAAATTCACATGAACTATCAAAAAAGTCAAAATATAGTTTGTTGTCTTTTGCAAGAAGACAAACAATTTGAAAAAATAAACAAATCTGACCTTTCAGAATTTGTTTAAAACTTGTTCCTTGTTGACTTTCTTTGCTTTTCAAATAACGAGACTAATGAATTTTCATAAAATCATTCAGAACTGAAAAGCAAAATCTGACCTTTACGATGACGGACAAACTTCGATAGTTTTTTTCACTTTGATTCCAACACACTTGTATTCTATTTTAAAAGAAACTTCTGATATGGTTTCGATGATGATCACTATTCCTACTTGTTCGCTTTCTTGTGGTTCGACTAAATCAAAAGAAGAAAAAACGCACTTACGAAATCGAACACCGTCGCCCGGTTCTCTGATTCAATCGGAAAACCCAGATTATCGTTTCTTGCTCGTAATCTTGCACTGAGATTTTTCTTTCTTGTTTCCTGGATCGATTAACGTGGTGCTCTGATACCACTGTTGGTAATCGAACATGCGAATCATAGGTTAGAATAAAGAATTGAGAATCAAAGAACAATAACTTGCTTTTATTGAATGAAAAGTGATGATTACAATTGACATACATGAACCCTATATATACTATACGAATAGATGCGATTGTAGAGACATATCTCTTCACGGACGGTTGCGACTCTTGAACTTGCGGTTGAGATTGATCTTGAAGAGGTGTGTCTTTGTGAAAAATCACGTCTCTTTGTTCCTGTGATGTTTGCCTCCAAACTGAAGGGGTGCGACCAGAGAGATGTCGATCCCTTTAGTTTGTAGGTTTCAAACTTTCATCTTGTCGCTTCCGGTCCTCGTACTTTCTAACTAATCTAATTACATCATAAACTAACTACTTACTAATTACAGAACGACCCCTATACCTATATTTAGTTTAAAACACCAATAGGTGGCATTACCAGAGGGCGGTAAGGCGGTGGTGGTGGAGGTGATAATTCCTGACCCTGAAAGTGATACTAGGTATAGTGATGAAGTTTATAAGACCGCCATCGAAAGTCATATGGTAATGTTCATTGCCAACCCTGGAGGCAAAGAGCGAACCGCAAAAGAATACACCGTCTTGGCCAAAGAGGCTGGATTCAATTCTGTGGAAATTATTTGCGGGGTCTCTACTTTTTGGATCATGGAATTCTACAAGAATTAATGTTTTAACTTATATGTTACATGTAATGGCCGAGTCCCGGGGATTTGATGTTAGGATGTTACATTTTTTATAAACATTTTACCTATTTTAACTCTTTGTCAGTGAAATACTTTTAAAATTGACACAATTTCCCCTCAAAATAAAGTTGAGAATAATCACCATATATATTATTTTGTCTGGGGAATCCGGGAAGGTATCACCTGAAAGATGTAGTTATTGAGGGAGGGGTCCCATTTGACAAGGATCATGGGTGAATGCATTTGAGTATCCTGCAAAAGACAATAGATTCAATGATGTATTCAACAAGTGAATGTATGACAACACAAGAATAGTGATGAAGAAGATTATTGAAAAGCCAATGAGCTTGCAGCCCAGTGGTGGAGAGACTGGCCTCCTCTTCATGAGGTCTCCGGTTCGATCCCCACAGGCTGCAGGGGAGGCACCAGGGTTTTACCCATGATGCCCGGGTTCGATCCCCACTTGAGGCGGTTTATTCCCCTCTGTGGCGGCTCTCAACCCGTCAAGTCCTACGATGGGCGAGGCACCTGTGGGGTTTTTCCTTTGGACGCCGGTCACACTCTGATGCCAGCTGGGGCACGGTTAAGACACTCACGTCTGGCCGGAGTGGGGCGACGGGCCTCCCCAATGCGGGGGGGTGTGGGGTGTCTCGCACCCAAAAAATTGTGACACCTTGCCGTTCAAAAAAAAGAAGATTATTGAAAAGTACTAGGGTTTTGAAGGGCTCAGAGAATTGATTGATGTTGGTGGTGGTTTAGGTGCTAACCTTGAGCTTATTGTTTTCAAGTACCCTAGTATTTAGGATGGAAGGTATGGTGAGGGTTATCCCTAAGAGGATGGATCGTCACGTAAGCGGGTGTGAGGATGAGCCTAAAGGGGATGGACCTAGGGGGTGGGGGATGAACCCCTTTATATATGTGTATGTATGTATGTATAGGTGTGTGTGAGGGGGTGAGGCCCGGCTTGGGCGGTTGTGGGCGGACGAAGAGGACGAGCCTGGGGCGGCGACGGAGCAAGGGGATGGCAAGGTTGGGGGGGGGGGGGGGGCAAAGGGATGAGCCTGGGGACGAGCCCCATACCGTCCGGTCTAAGGGGATCAACTTTGATCTACCTCATGTCACTAAGGATGCACCTCCTTACCTAGGTATATATTTTAAATCATAGACCGCGGATTACGGCTTCGAGAAACAACCAATAAAACCATCCGGTTTGAATGGGTCAGAGCGACCAGTATAACAGTCTGAAACTGATTTTATTTTTCAAACTCATTTTTTGTGTCGTAACTTCTAAAATCGAAAAGATGGTTTATGAGTATGATGCATATACATAGAGGTGGGCAAAAAAATTAGTTAATTAACCGGAACCGGTTATTAACCGGTGTAACATTAACCGATTAGTGGTTAATTTTAACTGCCGGTTAACCGGTGATAAATATTTAGTATAGGAACTTCTTATTAACCGGTAGACCGGTGAACCGAAAAATTCAAAAAAAAAGTCCAAAAAACCTTGTTAATTAACAAAAAAATAACCGGTTAATTAACGAGACCAGTTAAAAAATAATCAGTTAAAGTCAAAAAGTCTAATTAACCAGTATAACCAGTTAACCGAACCGGTTTATTAAAATAAACCGGTTTGTGCACCTCTACATATACATAACTACATATTACAAAAGTGAAAAATAAAAAAATATAAATAATAAAGTTAAACGACGATTTCAAAGTTTCAAACTTGACTGGACTGTTAAACACTTGAACCCCCAAACCTTGAAAAGTGAATTGTTTGAATCTCAAACTGGAAATGGATTAAGACTCAAGGCAAATGATAACTGCTTGATGTTCTTGACTAGGTGTGGAGCATGTCGATGTGAGAGGAGATATGTTCCACAATCCACAGTGTTCCTAAAAGAGATGTTATTCACATGAAGGTAGGTTCATCAACTTTTATAATATAATATATGTGTATATAACAAACTTTTTGTGCTGAATCACTATTTTGATTTTTCTTTCTTACAGTGGATACTTCATGACTGGGGTGACGATGATCCCTGACCCTGAAAGTGATATTAGGTACAGTGATGAAGTTTCCGTCGAAAAGAAGTATAGGGGCTAGATGTTTAGCATGGTGTTCTATATAAACACCCTCCTTGTGTAAACCCTAATTACGATTTTTTACTATCTAATACAAGCCTCTATTTTTCTCTATACCGATTGACATGGTATCAGAGTAGTGTTTCTGATTCTTGAACACTTTGCTCATCAACTACAATCTATCACAGCCAATCCAATCTCAAACCAGAGAAACCCGACAATCAAAATCAAACTCAAACGAAAAAAAAAAAAACCAGAAAACAGCCGGCCACAACTACTTCCGACAAAACCTGTTCAACAAACCGCCGCACAGTTCCGGCAAATTAGTTTCGTCAGCGCTGCACAATTCCAATCAATTCCACCGCACACCCTGTTCAGCAAAACCCTAAAATTTTCAGCAAACCCTAATTTTTTTAGCAAACCAGTTACGCCGCACAAAACCCTTAAAATTTCAGCAAATCAGTTCAACCAGCGGATTTGATAAGGCGGCCGCCAGCGGATTTACGAGTTCACAAGGCCGCCGCCAGCGGGTTTGATAAATAGCAGCGGATTTGTTTATCTTGAGCCAAACAACATAATCTTATTTGGAATTCCAAGTTCGTGACTTGTACCTACTGTAAAAATATTTAAAATAGTTTATAAAATCAGTAGGTAACAAGTCTTGGGTGCTAAGTATGGTTTAAAACCATACTACGCACCTAATTAGCGTAAAAGTCGGTAAATGACCATAATTTTGATGTTTATGTAATTCTGATGTTATGACCAGCTTTGAATAGTGAAAATATTTTATTTTTCATAACATATCAATAGCAAAAAGGTTTTGCATATTTATTATGTTTAAAACCTAATTTAAACGAAAAAAAGGGTATTATCATCATTTAAAAACTTTATACAAGAGCTTGATGTTAAATTCATTATATAATGTGACTTAACATCCCAATAATTACTAAATATGATATCACAACAATAGGTAATGAGTTTTATGTCTAAATTATGTTTAAAACTTAATTTGCATGTAAAAGGACATTTTAGTCCTTTTAAAAGCATGTTTTACGATTAATTATGTAAACTTAGTTTATGACCAGAATGTTAATGTCAAAATATGCTAAACATGTTTACTAATTAGTACATGTTTCATTTGCATGTTCATTAATATTTAAAACCTTATTTTTACTCAAAAGGGCATATTAGGCAATATTAAGCATAATAACCGAATCAAGTAAACGAACTCAGATTACTATGTGACCATATAATATAACCTCAGAGGGTTATACTATAATATAATATGGTCACAAAGGAACCTTAAAACATAAAGAAACTATGCTAATTCGGGTCAGAACTGAAAGTTAAAGCAAAAGTCAAGCTTTTGCCACTTTCGGTTGTGAACCGACCCCTTAAAACTGGAATTGTCGGGTTGAACATGTTTATACATGTTCTAATAACATTTACCAAGTTATTAAAGTGATACAACTCATTTTATAACATCTACATTATCAGTTATTAATTTTTATAACTTTTTATGTTAATAACTTTGACCCGACAATTGACCAAGTAAACGTGGTAATTAGGAAGTGCCCTTTTGAGGAATTAACACCTACCTAATTACGATCACGTAGCCATATTCGCCTCGAACAATGGCTGGACCATTAAGGTCTAAACCGAAAGTCAAAGCCTTTTATCGTAAACTCTGACTTTCGGTTTTTAAAAGCTTAAAAACCAAAAAGCAAAGGCTAGGGACACTTACAACATGTCCTAGCTCGAAAATTTAAACTTGGGGGAGTCTCCTTATGACCAGGAAGCTCCAAGAGAGGAAGATAAGAAAGATTTTTGAGATGAGCAAATGAAAATGGCAACCATGGCCCTTATTTATACTAATTCATGAATTCACAAGATGAAGCCAGGTGTAAGGGATCATCCCTGATCATTCCAAGTGTCCTAGAGGTTTTATAAACCATCCAATAATCCTTGGTTTTGAGTTTTGAGCATGCATGGCTGTTTGTGTAGGCAACAAGGCTGCAAACATGCAGCTTCCCGTTTGTTTTCGAGCTGGGCACTCTCTCGCGCCCCATAAGAGAGAGAGAGAGGGTGATGGTTCGCAGCCCGCGAGCCACTTGAATTCAGGTAAAACAAGTTTCATGTTTGGCAGAATCAGTCCCTGGCCCTTATGACTTATGACATGTTTCATTTTTGTCACAATAAGTCCCTCTAAGCCATTTTAAGGTTTATATTTGACATTTTGATCTTCAAGATAGGGTATAAATATTCCCGAGAGTATAAATCGAATACCGTTAAGCTTCGGTTTTCGTTAAAAGGTCACTCAGAGATATAATTAAACATGTTGATGCTTTTAACCTTTCGATTTACAAACTTATGATTTAAATCACAAATGGCATCGCATGTCCAACATGTGGCTCGTTATTAAATACGAATACCATAAAAGGTCATTCAGAGGCACAGGTTATGCATGTTGACACTTTTAGTCCCTCCACATACATCTTTTCATCATTTAGCAATAATAGTCCATCAAAGTCAACATTTGGTAATTAGGGTTTAGGACACGTGTCTTTACATCATTGGACACGATTTATGAGGTGTTACACTTTATGATTAGGAACTCCAGATTAGAGAGTAGAGAAGAGATAATAGAAATGAGCAAGTATGACGGTTGATCAAAAGGCCTATTTATACTAGAATGAGGTGCATAGGATTGTTCCAGGTGTTATGCGCTGATGTAGGATGATTGCAGCTATCCATGGATGTGTAATGAACTGCAAATGGGTTGCAAAATCATGAGATGTGACAACATGGTAGAGTTTCTTGGCCTTTAAACAAAACTGCCACCAGCAGTCTCTTACGGACCGTAAAGGCCTTAGACTTACGGTCCGTAAGCCCATAAAGCGCCCCTGGTTTTCAAATTTCTTACGGATCGTAAGGGGTTAACCTTTGCGGTCCGTATGAGACCTCCAAAAATCATATTTTTGAGATTTTTCATATCTAGTCCCTCCACATTCATACTTTCCTAAATTTACAATAGTATTCCCTCTCGTCCAAATTATTTGGCATATTTGAGAGTGGACACGTGTCATTGTATTATTCGATGAAATTTCCGAGGTGTTACACATTTGCCTTTAAAACGTTATATATCTTCACATGCTTATAAACAATCATTTAGAGTTCTTGAAATGTGAATTGTCATGTTTCCTACAGTATTTTGCTACTTAATATGTTTATAATCATGGTTTTAAAAGACCTATGTATATGGAATATATTCGTTCACTGTTGCACACTTTTTTTGTATGTTGTAATCAGAATTTTAGAAAATTAAGTAAAAACTGGAAACCTTTTTTACCATTCCCTACTGATTACTAATCCTACATCTTCATACTTGCTTCATCATCATACTTGTTTGTACCTTTTTATTATTAGACAAAAAATGCTAGTAGGGCCGAGGTTGGTGAGGACGAAAGTTTTGATCTCAATATTAGGGCAGATGCAGGGGGCTCTAATGCTAGTAGGGTGGAGGACTCAGTCAGTTCCGGATCGGTTGGTGTGGATCCGAATGGTAACGGAGCGGTCCCGGGTGTCCAAATCGAGAAGGAGGTTGATAGCACTATGTCAATTGGGGCTAAGCTTGGAGTTGACCTGCAGAATCACTCAGTCTTGATCAGGAAGTCAATCATCGACTCAAGTATCAATGAGGTTTATTAATGAATTTCTTATCGGTTAACATAAGAGGGATTGGGGGTGGTTTTAAGTCCGGATGGATTAAGGATCTCAGGCGAGAGCACGGAGTAAATTTTTTGGCTTTTCAAGAATCCAAACAGAGCAATGTTTCTCGCTTCGATGTCAGTAAGTTCTGGGACAACAGATCTTTTGGGATGGAGGCTGTCGATTCCACAAGGCTTTCGAGGGGGTTGGTTTGTGTGTGGGACGATAATCTGTTCCACTTGTCGGAGTCCTCTAAGAATAGAAATTTTATTTACATCAGGGGGAAGTTGGTTGGTAGTAACTTGATGTTGAACGTTCTGAATATCTATGACCCTCAATGGATCCAGGCCAAAAAAGAGTTATGGGAATCGCTGGTTACTCTCGTTAACAGCAGAGACGGTATGTGGGTCGTTGGAGGCGATTTCAATGCGGTTTGTTTTAGGGAATAAAGGAGGAATTTCTCTTTTAAACCAATTTGTGCTAATAATTTCAACTCGTTGATCTTTGATCTCGGTTTTATGGAATATAACATGAGGGGCAGGGCCTTCACATGGCGTTCAGAAAGTGGAAAGAAGCAGAGTAAGCTTGACAGGTTTCAAGTTAATTTGGAGTTTTTTAATGCATGGCCGGAAGCTAGTTTTCAGGCTTTGCCGAGGTTGTGGTCTGACCACAGCCCTATTATTCTTTCCACGAAAGCTGTAAACTTTGGGGGCCGACCATTCCGAATTTTTAATTCATGGTTGAGCAAAGATGTGTTTAAAGAAGTGGTTGTGGATGCTTGTGTTAACTTCATTGATCCGGGATGTCCTCCTAACGTCTTCTTGATTAAAAAACTAGGGTTTGTCCGTAGCAGGTTAAGATAATGGAGAGATGCAATGATTAAAAATGAAGGGGAGGAGGTTAGTTATGCTAAAGAAGAAGTGGAAACTTTAGAAGAGATTATGGAATCGAGGGACTTGACCGAATAAGAGGAATGGGTTTTAGCGGAGAACAAGAAAATTTTAGATGAGGCGGAGCTAGCTAAAGTTATGGATCTTAAACAAAGATCACGGATAAGATGGGTGAAAGACGGAGATGAAAACTCCAAATTTTTCCACTCTCAAATCAACTGTAGGAAAGCCAGTAATGTGATACATGGGATGAGCATCGATGGAGTTTGGGTGTCTAAGCCCTCCTTGGTTAAGAAGGAGGTTTTCAATTTCTTTATATCTATATTTGAGGAGGACTGTGTGGATCGGCCGACTCTTGCTTGTCCTAATTTCAAGAAGATTTCGGGTTTAGATGCTTCTTAGTTGGATTCTCAATTTTCAGGGGAGGAAATCAGAAATGTCGTGTTCGTGTGTGGGGATGACCGGGCTCCCGGTCCGGATGGTTTCAATTTCCGTTTTTTAAACATTTATGGGAGCTCTTCGAGGAGGATTTTGTGAGACTTATGGCTGAGTTTCACGAGACGGGTATGATTATTGTTGGTTGCGGCTCCTCGTTTATTACTCTCGTCCCGAAAAAAAGGGATCCGACGGGTCTCAATGATTATAGGCCCATAAGTCTCGTTGGGGTGGTTAACAAGGTTGTTTCGAAGACGCTCGCCATTAAACTTAAGAAAGTGCTTGGTTCGGTTCTTTCAGTCTCTCAATCGGCGTTTTTGAGTGGTAGATATATTCTTGATTGGCCTCTTATTATTAATGAGGTGTGTTCGTGGCTCAAAAGGAGCAAAAAGAAGGCGCTTCTCTTCAAAATTGATTTTGAGAAAGTTTATGATAACATCAGCTGGAGGTTCGTGGTGGATGTTTTTCGCCAAATGGGTTTCGGGTCGAAGTGGTGTAACTGGATACGGGGGATTCTCTCTTTGGCCCGGGCGTCTGTTCTGGTCAACGGGTCTCCTACGTTTGAGTTTAAGTGTGGAAAGGGGATGAGGCAAAGGGATCCTATCTCCACGTTTCTGTTTGCCGCAGTTATGGAAGCGTTATCATGTTTAATTGATAAGGCCGGTGAGGTGGGGGTGTTCTCTGGGATTGGTCTTCCCAATGATGGCCCGAGGTTGTCCCATCTTTTCTTCGCTGACGCTGACGATGCCCTTATTATTGGGGATTGAGATGTGAATAATGCTATGAACATCGTTAGAATTTTGAGATGCTTCTACGCTTGTTCCGGATTAAAGATTAACATTGGTAAATCTAATTTATATGGTGTTGGGGTTGGTTATGCTGAAGTGGATTCGGTGGCAGGTGTGGTCGGGTATAGTCCTGATTCTCTTCCTTCAAATACATTGGGCTTAAGGTGGGGGCGAATATGAATCGCATTAACAACTGGAGACCGATATTCGACATTTTTGAGTCCAGGCTTGCTCTTTGGAAGTCTACGTTGCTGTCATTCGGAGGGAGAATTACGCTTATTCGTTCTGTCCTCGAGAGTCTCCCAACGTATTATTTCTCGCTTTATAAGGCTCCGACGAAGGTGGTTACGGATCTGGAAAGGCTGATTAAAAAATTCCTGTGGGGTGGATCGAGTGAGGTCAACAAAACACATTGGGTGGCTTGGGATAGAGTTGCTTCTTCTAAGAAGACCAGAGGGCTGGGGATTAGTAAATTAAAAAATATTAACTTCGCCCTATTATGTAAGTGGGGTTGGAGGTACAAACGTGAAAAAGATAATATGTGGGTTAAAGTGGTGGATGCTATTCATTCTAGCGGGTCGGATTGGTCGTTTCTTCCGGTGAAGAAATCATGTAGTGGCGTTTGGCATAGTATTGTTTCAGTCGTCAACAAGCCTTTCGTTGGTAACTCCATTCTCCAGAATTTTTTTAGAGGTATAGTGGGTAGAGGCGATCGGATCTTGTATTGGCTTGACCCTTGGCTGAAGGAGAAGCCGCTAAAAGAGTTATTCCCGAACCTGTACTCGTTGGAGATGGTAAAGTCTTGCTCTCTTTGGGATCGGGTGCTTGGAGAGTGGCTGTAAAAACATGATCCCGAGTTAGATGTTGAGTCGAGAGAGCTGAGTTCTATGCTGTCAGATCTGTCTTCAGTCTCTTTGGGAAGCAGAGAAGACGAGTGGAAGTGGTTGGGCGACCTGTTGGGCTCCTTCTCAGTCAAATCGGTTAAGAAAGTGTTGACGGAAGCGACTGTCAATAGTGTTAATTATGTTCTGGACTGGAACAAATGGGTGCCGAGTAAGTGTAATTTATTGTTTGGAAAATGGAAATCAACAGAATTCCTACGTCAGATGCGTTTGTAGTGAAATCAAGTCCCTGGGTTTTTTATGGTATAAGTTTAGATCGAGGGGCAGTCACATCTCCTGGTTGGATTGGTGTAACTTTGTAATTATGTAGAGTGTTTGTTTGTTTGTTCCTGGCTCGGTTTTCGAGTTTGGGTGTGTTTTAATGAAGTTCTCGTTTAAAAAAAAGACAAAAAATGTTGGATTCATATTTAATAATGTTTCGGTACCTTTAGTTAATGATGCATAGGTTTTTCTACTCATGATCTTGAATCTGATATCATTTGTGTAATTAATGGTTCTTCTTGTGAAACTTAGCATTGCAGATCACTTGATATGACATTTTTTCTTTATAATGGATTACTAGATGATTCTCCCCATGCGTTGTGGTGGAGAAATGAAGGTAATTAAGTCAGTATCAATTTGGTTTGTCACGATATCAGCATATGTTATAGCAAACGAAATAAAAAACAAAACAAAACGTCATAACAAAACCAAAACAATATCTACATGTGTTCGGTTTGGTTGGGAAGAAAAAGGTAACTACTAATCAGTTTTGATATTTGTATATATTGTATTTATCTCAAGTTATAATAGTAACTTTCAATATTTATATAAAAATTATAGGACATAACACCTAATAAGTGAAAAAAAAAATTAATATTTACATAAATATTAGCAATATTCAACAATGTTTTCAGGGTAATTATATATTATATATACATCTAATTTGTAACATTCTTATGCATTGCTACTTGTACTTTGTGTTTTAAAATTTGTTTGGTGGTTTCTATGAAACCATGGGTGGATTTCCATGTGTTCAACCCAAAAATGATTGGAACCCTAAGAAGGCTACGTGTTCATCTTCGGATCATAAGACTCTGAAATCATCAAGAGTCTTGCGGTGAAGTAAACAAACATTAGAGAGAAAAGGAAGGCTGGTGAGGGTGGATCGAGAACAGAGACCAGTATTTCAGTCGTGCAAGCTTCTTAAGCGTGGCAGGGGGAGGTTGACCGGCGATGGCCGTTCAACTGGTGGTAGTCCTCACCATTTCAAGCTCTTTAATCCAAATTTCACACCTACATTCATCAGGTTAAATCCCCCAATTTTATGCAGCAATGCTTCTTCCCTGATTTTAGGGTTTTTAGAGACCCTACTTCCTTAATCAATTACTGAAATTTGTTTGAAGACTGTATTTGTTTTTAGGTTTTTGATGTTTAGTTTTGATATTTTTGTGTTAATGATGTTGTAATATTGCTTCTGTGTTTGTATGGAAGATATTGTTGTTAAAATTTGTGTTGTAATGTATTTTGATGTTATGTGTAGTGAAGTTGTTGTGGATGATTGTGTTGTTTATCAAACATGAGGTTTTCTTAGGTGATGGAAGGGATGATGATGATGATACATTCAACTAGGATCTTGCTTATGGTTACTTGCTTCATGCGTGGTTAACTATCCTCAGAAGAGATTATTTTATAATAACTATCCTCAGAAGAGATTATTTTATAATGGATGTGCAGTGTATCACACTAGATGGCACAAGGACAAGAGCAACTCCAAGAATGGTAACAAATCTTAAATAGCAACCAGAATACAGCCACGTGTCCCCATCTGAACCTGAACAGCACAAAAGAGGATGGTTGATAAAAATCTTAGTCTTAATGTTTGTTTTATGGCTATCAACATTTATTAGAATGAGAAACAGTAAGTATTTCAAATATGAATTAACATTAAGTCTATATACAAATTAATGTTTGTTTCGATCTTAATTTGTAAATTGATTAACTAAGTTGTTTTTACGCTTCTGATCAGGCCGACGACAAAAAAAATTGCAGCCATTAGCAATACAAAGGCTTCTATTTCTTTTCATGTCTTCTTTCTTCATGACGTTGTATCGTGCTTCATTTTTATGCATTCTGTTTCTGCCATCTGTTCTATTTCAGGTTTGTTTGTCGGTACTTTGATTTGTGCAATCTGTTAATTTGCTCATATACCATGTATGTAACTTGCTTGAAAATTGTGATAATTTGTATTAGCTGTTTTAAGTGATGTAGTAGAATTAGTAACATGAGAGAATGTAACGCATTACAAATTATAGTTATAATCCATATGCAAATTATAAAAACATTTAGGGTTATTAAAGAACATGGTCATGGTTTATGCTTCATAGAGTCTAGGAATACTTTTGATTATTATAGATGTTTTGGCCTTGCATTTGGTAACAATAAAATAAGAATAAATAAACAAAAGAAATGCCAACTGGAGCTGGTGGGTGGCATAATAATTTGATTTTTTTTTTATTTCAATAAACAAGTGCTTATATATGTTTAAGCAATACAAGATGCACACATAAGTTATCTCTTTGAGTTAAATTGATCAGATGACATACATTGGTAGCAAATCCTTTCTATTTTGAAGTCATTTTTTTTAAATCTTATAGTATTTCCATGTTATAACTTAAATTATAGTAAGTTTTGAAGTCATTTTTTTGAAATCTTATAGTATTTCCATGTTATAACTTAAATTATAGTAAGTTTTGAAGTCATTTTTTGAATCTTATAGTAGTCTAGATGCGGTCGGGGTGCAACTATTTGACTCGGGCAATGGTTTTATGATTGTCAACTCTCTTCGGGCTCAAGGGAGTCAACAGTAGATGATTGGGGATGTCTAAAGTCCATGGTAAGTACCATTAATTTGTCTCTTTAGGTGAGATCTAAGACTAAGACTTTTTTAAAAAGTTGAAATTTATGATGTTGGTTTTATATCATCAGGATCGTGTGTTTGAGACGCATTGTGGTGCGCTGACAGAATACAGGATGAAACACATGCGGGCGTTTGCCAACATTTGTAACAATAATGTTACCGAGGCCGCCATGGCATCGGCCTTGGCGGATGTTTGTGGTGAGCATGATGATGGGCAGTGGAGTCCTTTGAAGATGGGATGTAGTGCTTGATTAAGACGATTGTGATCTAAAGAAAAAAAACCCAGTTAGCTAAAGCACGAGGTGATGTTCATAAGGGGTGTCTTGTTCCCACACCCCCTATATCTTATTTTCACATCCCCTAGTGTATACGGGGGCCGTATACACTTATACGGCCCGTATAGAATGTTTTTGAATAGGAAAATGCGCAGAGAATGTTTTTTTGATTTTACTATATACGGCCCGTATATAGTTATACGAGCCGTATACACTTTTATACGATTTGTAAAACGTATACGGCTCAATGGAATTATTTTGGTAGGTTTTTGATGTTACCAAATGTATACGGGCCGTATAACTGTATACGGCCCGTATATAAGGATGTTTTTCAAGTATCACGTTTTTTCCAGTAAAAACACCATCATTCTAGGGTTTCTAAACTCTTCATCATCTTTAACAACATTGATCGGAACACGCCGTTTAAATCGGAGCACAAGTAGAGTAACGTTACCGATCAGTCCGTTAATAAGCTGTCATAGTTGTCAAATTCGATTTCAACAAATCTTTTCCTTTTCCTTCAATTTCTAGAACATTCTACGTTACATGAAGACGTGTTGGGTTCTTCTACTGGTATTTTAATGAAGTATTGAAGATTGAATGTGCAAACCCAACCGTTTTTTTACTACGAAAACGATGGCCATGCGAAATACAAACCCCAACCATTTTTTACTACGGAAACGGTGGCTATGCGAAATACAAACCGCAATCTTTTGGGACTATGGGAAACACAAGTTTCCTTTTTGAGCTTGATGGATGTCCGTTATCTTAGTTGTGGCGGGCATTGTTTAAATCTGAATATAACTAGATGTTACATGTATCAGCGTTGTTTACCACCCTGTGTGAGCATTAGAAACCCGACAAACAGTCTTGACAACTATGACAGTTTATCTATCTATGTGTGTCACATCCATCCTGTAATAGCAATCGATATGATTAATTTTACAGATTTTTTTCTAATTAGCGTTGTTAACTACCAAAATAATGTATACACAAATAGTTCTAGTGGACGAAGTAAAGACTACTAAAGATGAGTTGGTGATAAATACCGGAGCTACTATCTCGGTTGTTCAGTACTTTCGTGATAATAAAACAAGCAGGCATTGATTTTGCCAAGATTGAAGGAAAGAATCTGGCCATAAGCGTTGTGGATTCTCAGCGTTATTCGAATGTAAGTGAATCGAGTGATACGCTTATCTATTCTGGTCAAGGTGGGCATGGTTTGTTCAGGAGTAAATCACCACCCAAAGATCAACAACTTGTGAGTGTCGGGTTCTGCTAGTTATTCGGAATGTTTCGAATCATCACAGAAGACGTGTCGGGTTCTGCTAGTTATTCGGAATGTTTCGAATCATCAGAGAAGACGTGTCGGCCCGTATTCTCAAGGTAAAAAACTGGTTTACTCTCTTTAATCTATTACAACGATTCAAAAAACGAAGAACAAAGTCAAATGTGATCAATTCAAACAAATATTTCACTCCAGTAGTTGAAACTTGAGCGCAGGAATCAATTCAAAACCCTCACCCTCAAAATCAACCAGAAACCAAAGGAAAAAGGGCTGATAATGGCTGATGGTTCTTCGTTGAGGAAACCAAATGTTAACTCTTTCACTCAAAGTTAATATTCACTGTGGTGGATGCAAGCATAAAGTTAGAAAAATACTCAAGAAGATTGAAGGGTACACAACTGAAGGTTCAGTGCACGAAAAGTTTCTTACGAACGATATGTATCAGGAAGCTCAACTTGAACGGACGATATGGATAAACAATCATCGGTACAGGTTTTGGTGTTTTGGTAGGTTGAAAGAGGTGAATGGTCCTTGTTTTTCCATGTGTGTGACAAAACAAGGATCGTTCTAATCATCACAGAAGACGTGTTGGGTTCTTCTGCTAGTTATTCGGAATGTTTCGAATTATCACAGAAGACGTGTCGGGTTCTTCTGCTAGTACTTCCGAGATCTGAACCAACAGAAATCAACAATTTTCAACAAATTGTAAGGTTCTTCTGTCGGGTACACAACTGAAGCTTAACTTGAACGGACGATATGTATCTTCTATCATGCGATGGACACAATTCTTGCAAGTTAAATCCACAATCAACGTATACAGGTGCAAGAGAATGGCGAGTTATTTTTCAGTTATTTATGTTGATCCACAAATTCCATTGTTTAAATCAGAATCAGGTTCTCAAGACAAGGATCGTTCTAATAGATTAAAGAGAATAAACCATTTTTTACCCATAGTATACGAGCCGTATAAGAATATACGGCCCGTATACAATCATCGTATACATTGTATACGATCCGTAAATTTGTTTTTTACCGAGAGTATACGGCCGTATAAACGGTATACGACCCGTATACATATGGTAAAAAATGGTAAAAACCTCTTTAATCTATTAGAACGATCCAATAAACGAAGAACAAAGCATATTTCCAAAACACAGGTTCATACAGTGCTGTAATAGGTAGTGGTTCAGCCAAAATGACATCTAGCATTACTAACTGTTCAAGTAAGTGTGTAAAAATCTGAAAATTCATGTTTACCTTGTTAGTTTCTCAAACAAACACTACAAATTCATCTGCTTCCTGAATCTGAATCAGAATGTTAACTCTCGTTTCTTCATCTTCATCTTCAAGAACAATGATGAACAGATGATGACAGATAATACTTCATTTGTCGAGAAACGATACTGTCAAGAAACTAACATCTTTTAATACTTCATTGCGTATGTGCTTGTGCTGTAGAAACCGGTGATGAATTTGTGTATCTAAATCAGGTTCTCTGCCTTAGATCGGTCATTCCTTGTGATACATGGCGAGTTATTTTCAGTTATCTCTGTTGATCCACAAATTCCATTGTTTAAATCAGAATTAGGTTCTCAAGACAAGGATCGTTCTATTAGATTAAAGAGAATAAACCCTTTTTTACCATTTTTACCCATAGAATACGGGCCGTATAACAATATACGGCCCGTATACAATCATCGTATACATTGTATACGATCGGTAAAAATATTTTTTACCAAGAGTATACGGTCGTATAAACCGTATACGACCCGTATACATATGGTAAAAAAATTCTTTCTTTGTTTTTCATGAGGTAAAACCGGTTTCAACATCAAGGGTTGTATCGGAATCAGGCGTTGGAAGGATTGTAGTAGTAGGACATTGGTACCACTGTGAAAATTGCATCAAGAAGCTCAACTTGAACGGACCCATTATTCGACCGAGTAATCAATTGTATTTTTTTAGTTGCTTCTCTTGTTAAGTTTCTGACCCAACCAAAATCCACAAATTCAAGTCAAGGATCGTTCTAATAGATTAAAGAGAATAAAGCAAGGATGTTGGGAATTCGCATAAACATATATTTGTTTCATAACCTCCTCCTATAAATCAACCACAACTGACAAAGAGCCTGTATTAGAAACCATCCTATGTCTTTTACCAACCGAAGAGGCAACAAGGACAGATACATGAACGTTGAATTCTTGTCTTTCAGAAGAGTTGGTATTGAACCAAGAATACTTCAAACATTCTAAACCCTACCTCGAAACAAACCAACAAAATCCTGATAGTCATCTAGCAGAACCTGACACGTCTTCTATGATGATTCGAAACATTCACGAACCACAATGGACTCAGACTCATACTACTCACCCTCCCCTGAGGAAAAGTTTTCCCGATGACTCAAGAAAAAAGATTGTATAATAGTATACAACCATTTTTTCTTTTCCTTCAAATCCAACAGTTTCTTCGTAGATTCCGTCGGGTTTTCAAAGCCGGTTGATGAAACCGAAACTGTATTTCTGTTGTTCAGTACTTCCGAGATCTGAACCAACCGAAATCCACAATTCTTACAAGTTAAATCCACAATCAATGTATACAGGTGCAAGAGAATGGCGGGTGATATAGAAATTTTCAATAATGTAGGAAGGATTGTAGTAGTAGGACATTGGAATCAGGTTCTCAAGTAGTAGTAGGACATAGAAATTTGTGGACACAATTGAACGTTAATTGATATTGGTTTAGTCAACAACAGATAATGAACGGATTGTTGGTGGATAACGCAAACAAGTTCTCCACAGTTTGTTATTCAGATCTCTATTCGGTCATCTTTCCAAACTGCAATACACGATAAGTTTAAACTTTATAGTGTGTGATTTGACCAGGAAATGATTGGAGGTGAAGGTTCAGTGCAAGAAAAGTTTCTTAGGAAATGTACGTGACAAAACAAGTATGTTAGGAATTAAACGCATGTACGTGACAAAACAAGGATCGTTCTAATAGATTAAAAAGAATAAACCAACGTTGTTTATCACCCTGTGTGAGCATTGTAAGCTCGACCACTAGCAGAAGAACCCGACACGTCTTCTATGATGATTCGAAACATTCACGAACAACAATGGACTCACACTCATTGTTGCCAATTTGGTTTCTTCGGTACAGGCTGATGAAACCGAAGATTCAGACTCCTTACAACTCTCATCAAATGCCTCACCCTTCCTTTTCTTCTATAAATATTAAATAAAGAATGACACCATGCCCGTAATCCCGCGTTGATATCTTCCGTTTTATTACAGTCATACGACACGTTTTCTTGTTCTTCAATCTTTGTTACTTGTTAATGTTTTATTTTTTTCTACTTTTAGAAAGGTTTGAGCACCTCACGACTATAAAATATCTAGTGTGATTTACACCTTAAATCCCTTAAATACTTTGAGAAAAATCAAATTTTCGTTCCATACAGGTCGTATAAGACTATACGGCCAGTATACATGTTCGTATACATTGTATACGACCAGGCAAACTTATTTACACATGGTGTATACAAGCCGTATACTATTATACGGCACATATGGAATAAAAAAAAACTGACAAAGTCTGCTGGCACAGATTTTGTTGTTTTTTTTATTCTATACGGGCCGTATAACAGTATACGGCCCGTATACACCATGTGTAAATAAGTTTTTCCCATGTGTTAATATTACGACCCTATTCATAAAGCTACTACTCAAAAAAGTTTTGCATTGTCTAAAAAGAATGGAAGTTTCATCTCGGAGGTAACCATGTAAAGGAATTCATTTTTCTTTTTTCTGTTAAGTGCTTAATATGCTTAATCATAAAAATTGAATTAGGAATTATGCCTTCGACTGAAGTCGCTGAACCTGAGGTTAAGGAGGATGGATATGCAAGTTTGGGAATGGGGCTAAGTAAGGTGAGGCCTTTTAGCTATTATGTTGTAAATTATTCCTGTGATGCATTCATGAACCTACAAATTATATATTATATATTATATAATAGTATAATTTATAACATTCTTAGGCTTTGGGAGTTGTATTGTCTGCTTATAAAGTTGGACAACAGTTTATGACAAAACCATGTGCCGGTACCATGGTCACTCACTTATTCAGATTTTGCCACCACACTATTGGTTTGAGTAGTAATGCAATATTGCAAACCACTGTGAACACCATCAACCGTTTTATTAGCTTATGCTAAAGTTGTCTTTTTTAAACAATCAGTTTTATTAATCAACAAATTTTTCGTATTCTTAATTTTTTTAAAAATATTTTCTTTGTGCATTATAATTGTGAAGATCAGTGATTTTTTATTGAATTTCGAACTAGGTTGTGTTGGATTGGGAGTAGATGTTATAGTTTTTCTTCGAATATGTGAACAAAGTGCATCCTTTTTAATATGAATTTGTGACTTGAACTCCATGATTTGAACATGTTAACTTGTAATATGTGAATCTGTAACTTTCTGGAATTCATAGTTTTTCAGGTCTAATTCCTAATCACACCTTGTCTTAGGTGGAGAATGTGGGCAGAAAATCATGGGGGAACTAACTAATTAGAAGTTTTTTAATTAATTTTATAATTATTTTGTTAGATCGTGGAATGTTATCTTCTATTTATTAAGCTGACAAGGTCAAAGTGTCAACCTGAACTCTCTTTAGGAGAAATTTGCTTCAATTAAGAAATAACTGTTACGTATTCAAAAACACGATGTCTTCAAAAACACAATGTTATATGTACTCTAATTATAAATATATAAAAACACAACGGGCAGAAATCAAATTAACATTGTGTTATAGGTTTTGATAATAACACAATGTATAGAAACGATTGTAAAAAACGCAATGACCAAAACTCAGTTGAAAAACACAATGACCAGAACCTTTAATACAATGCAAAGAAAACCCACTAAATAATGATTTTTTATATAGCAATATAATACTCGTATAAGAGATAAAAAAAGCGTTCGTTATTATGGTGATTTTTTTAAATATCGTATGAAAAAAGAAAAAGTTATGGTTGCCGGCTCTAAACAAAATTTAATACTGTCAGTGGGTCTTTTCTATAGCCAAATTACATGTAAAAAACTAATTGACCAAAACACATTCCATAAGCACATACACCATTGATCATATTTTGCTCAGTTTTCACCCAAAGAAATATCCCTTTTGTGCCACCCCCATTACAGGAAAAAACCATAGCATGCCCCAGCCCCATTTTCTTTTTGTTGACCTTTTTACTGGTAACACAAAAGTCATCTCGATGTAATTTTCCTTTAGAACCAGTTAGATAACCATTAACAGATCCACACCTTTGAATGATCAACTTTAAATGGCTACTTTCCATTCCATTCCAAACCATTCATTATGTGACCAAAATATATTATTATTGCCATGTGTGTATTATCAGGAGTACCTTGCTTCCAAATTCCATATCACTAACAATTTTCATTTGCTTCATGCAACCACTATTTTGTTGTTCTTCAAGTACTTGCCAGCTTTTAAGAGTAAATAGCTGCAGATGTAGGGATGAGCAAATGGTACCGGGTACCGGTTCGAAATTGGTACCGAATTTCCCGTACCAGTTGGATTTTTGGTACCGACATTTTTCGTTTTCGGTACCGTTTTTTTCTTCAAATACCGGTCAATACCGGTACCGAACCGTAGTCGTGCTAAACGGGTCGTGTTCGCGGGTTCAACCCGAAAATTTTATATAAACCAGAACCCGAAAATTGCGACATTTCAACCCCAACCCGACCGAATATTTGTGGATTAACCCAAACACGACCCATTCAACCCGAATTTTTTTATTTTTCAATTATTTCCACAAATTAATATATTAAATGTAAATTTTACTTAATAAACACAAATGTATATGATACAATCACATTTAAATTATAAAATATTATGTCAATTTCTCTTTTTAAGTTATAATTATGACATAAAATACACACTCAATTTAATTTATAATATAAAAAAATTGTAAAAAATATAATATAATATAAAGGGTTGGAACGCGTCAACCCGCCAACCTGACCGGCATGACCCGAACCCGACCCATTTAGCTAAACGGGTTCGCGGGTTCAACCTGAAACTGACCCGACCCCGTTTAGACTAAACCTAAACCCGCGAAATTCGTGTTAGGTTCCTGTCATGTTCTCGGGTCGTGTCAGAAATTCACACCCCTACCGAACCGTAAGGTACCAAGTATTTTCGGGTCGGTTCCGGTTGATACCAAGCTCATCCTTATGCATATGTGTGCAGAAAATCAAAACTGTCAAAATCCATCCCCTTTAGCCACTCGTAGTTTGATCCAAAGCTGTAGCAAAACCACGCATAATGCCTGCAATGTAGTCCGTAATTAGCCTCCATCAGAAATGTGTTAGTTGCCCTTAGTCTAGTGCCCAAAATAGAGAAAAAATAAACCTTGAAAAAAGTAATTGGAGTGGGGTATAATTGGTTAAATTTACTTGTTTGCATATTAAAGACAGGGTTTTGTTATCCTTTGTATTTTTTTTTCTATTTTAATTAAAAATCATGACCCATGTCTCAAAACTAAAACTATAAGGCTTGATACTTACCACACCTTATTGTACAATCATATTTTCATAAAGCTTTCTCGCTTTTATGGTGAAAACTTGGAAATTTCTCATGCATCCATAATATAAATGTACTATTTGAACCCATCCCTAATAATTGGTTAGCTTGATCGCTAAGAAAGGATCTCATACCTTAGCCTCACAATCTATTCTTGAATGCAGGATTTCACAAAGGTTGCTCAATAACATGTAATCCAAATACATATAGTTTTACATAAACATACGATTTAAGTAAGTTTTTCCTTGAAGGAAATATTGTGAGGGCCTAATCTAATATACTACTTCAGGTTTTTTGAATCTTTGGAATCAATAACTTGACAATTTATAGACCATTTGAAAACACAATCTTCATTTTTGGCCATCAGCAGTTTTATCTTATTGGTCCACGTGTCATTATTTTCATATGGAACTAATATGAATTACTAAATAATAATTATATAATTTCCACCAAAAAAACAACCATGGCATGGTCATTCTTACCATCCAGTTTGCTGCAAGTCTACCTACTATTAACATAATATCATCCTATACTTCTTTCAAGCTCATTAGTGGCTAAAATTCACCAACACCCTTTCACGAATTCACGCAAAACAGATGACGTGTCCAAAATATCAAACAATCCGAATCACACGACTCACTTGCTGTCGGTGAAATTGATATCATTGACATCACCCTGCGGTCCCTTCTCTGAAGCTCCCGACGCCTCAGCACCCGGTGGTTTTCCCGGTGCACCGGGCTGGTTGTAAAGGGACTGGCCGAGCTGCATCACCTCTTGGTTAAGCGCACCCATAGCGTCTTTTATGGTTTGTGTTGACCCGCCGGTTATAGCCTCCCTCAGCTCACCAAATTTCGCCTCGACCTTCTCTTTCACCGGTGCGGGAACCTTGTCTCCTAATTCCTTCAATTGTTTCTCCGTCTGGTATACGACTGAATCCGCCTGGTTCTTCGTGTCAATAGCATCTCGCTTTTCTTTGTCTTCTTTAGCGAACTTTTCGGCTTCGTTAACTATTCGCTCCACCTGTTTAATCAGCAATACAACACGATTTTAGTTATGTTTTCATTTAGGGGTGCTAAACAGATCGTGTTTGCGGGTCGGCGGGTTCAACCCAACGTGAACCCAAAAATTGTATATGAACACAGCCCGAATATCCCTAGGTTGTGACCCAAACATGACTGTGTAGATTTAGGGACGTGGGAGAGAACCACTTAACTGCTGCACCTCAACCCAAGAATTGTTAGTAAAAGTAAAAGTCGAGATACACGACAAGGTAGGAACATGCTTCAATTTGTGTCATCAAATCCATAAGATGGTAGGAAAAGACACTTAAACCTAACCTGTTTGAAATCAATTCTACCCAAGAATTTGTTGTTACACTATCAAGTTCATGGGATAGATTGGTCTTTGTGGATTGTAGAACATCTTGATAATTACACGAGTACAATCACTTGTGGTATAAGAAGCACTTCGTATAGATTGATACACTTGTGAAATAGTGAAAATACATCGATATCATATTACATGTCAATATACAATGCTCTCTATTGTTTAACGTAATAATAATTTATAAGTCAAAATAGTTAATGCTAATCAGCATGACCTTATACTAATTGACCCAACGGTCCTATCGAAAGATTGAGTCTTTCTCAGGTTCCAATGCAGGCCATCATGGACACTGTGCAAAAAGTCATTGGTTGAATCCCCTCTACAGGCTGTGGGTACCGGCCAAACCAACATGCTACACATAAGTGCGTCACCTGGAGCCAACTGTTTCCTATCTTTCCCGTCAAACGATGCCCATGCATGACCTCAACTCTTGAATGGAACTTGGATCCGAAGTGTTACATACTCGGGTAATATCAGAGGCCGGAAAGATAAGGAATGCGGACATATTGGAGTGAATAATATGCCTGGAACCTGCATGTTTTGTTTCAAGTCATGTAAAGAAGTGATTTATGAAAATAGAGTGCAAGCAGTATTGTTTAAGAATGAAGGGGAAACATCGCAAAACGTACCTGTATATGGACCATCGAACCTCCAGCCGCATGTAAGTAAGCAGTGCTCCCTGAAGTTGTTGATAAAATCAATCCGTCTCCTTGTACACACGTGACAAATGAGTTATCACAATAGCATTCCAAATTGGTAAGGAATGATGAAATCCCACGGTCGATCGTAACTTCATTCAACACAAGTATTGGCTCTTCAGTCTCATATTCGTTCTTAGCTGCTTAACGAATCAGATGGCACTGCAATCGATTCCTAAGCGTAATACTGATGGGACCTTGTAGGATTGATTTCAAACATTTTCTGTATTGTTCATTATCTTTTAAATTAAAGTTAAAGATCACTTATGAACCAAATTCAATTTGTCTATGGCAGACTGCAATGGGTACATATATATATATATATATATATATATATATATATATATATAGGGAGAGAGAGGGGGGGGCGGTTAGCGTACAAGCCACCTTATCGTGCGATGCGTACGCGAGCATCTCAACCGCATATCTGATCTAATCTAGGTTTTCAATTGGACGCGGTGGCACAACAGTAATTAACTTTGCATAATTACGCACGTTATTGCATAATTACGCATGTTATAATACATAATTACGCATAGGTTGGGTTAAACCCTAATAACGCACGTTATATTGGTGTTTGCGTATCATCGCATGTTAAGAGCCTCTTGTATCTAAACCTTATACTATATATATGCTCTTATGTTTATCAATATAGAGTTAAAAATTTACTTTAAAACATTAGATTATTATTAAAACAAAATAGTTTTCAAAATCCGCCAGCATAGACGATTAAGTTCTGGGGTGGAGAAAATAAATGATAAAGTAAAGGATTAAGCAGGTGCACAGATAGTTTGGAAACCTTAGCATGAGCCATGAAGGCATCTGATACGTTTTGTTCTTATTTTAGCCCAACTTCTTTCGGTTAGTTTTATACATAAAAAAGCTGATTACTTACTAATCATCGCATATGGATTTCTAATCAAACCTTTCCAACGCGAACCGTTTCGACCCGTACCAGACCAGTACCGTTTCGAATCGAAACTTTTCGACGGGAACCGTTTAGAATCGAACCGTTTCGACCCGTACCGTTTTGACCAGTACCATTTCGACCCGTACCGTTTCGAATCGAACCATTTTGACCGGTACCGTTTCATGTTTTAAATAAAATAAGGAAAAGTGTTAGAACTGTGCGAATTCATTACTTGATGTTTTAAATAAAATAAGGAAAAAGTGTTAGAACCTCTTCTTTCTTGGACCCTTCTTAACTTTCACAGCTCCGTCAGCAGCCGCTTGCACTAACCTTGCTTGCAAATGCGAGATCCGTTTTTCATGTTCTTCAGCCGGAAGTGAATCAATCTCCGACGGTGTTTCATCTTCTACTTCACTCAAAATAACTTCGTTTTTACCATGATCAATCACTTCTTGTTTCTCCTGATTAAGAAGGCGTTCCTCTTCCTCGGACCTGGGGGAGGAAAACACTAATGTAACGGGAATTACCACCGGAAGCAACACGAGAGTCGCCAGCCCGAGTGCGAGCGCGGTGAGTACAGTTTGGTTCAAATCGACGAGATCTCGTACTATTAAAACCGCTAAAAGATAAGCAGCTAGAATGAGGCAAACCCCATAAAGAGCTAAGGAACTCATGTTATCGGATTGTCTAGCCTGTTTATGGCCGCCAACGGGTCTGATTAGGAACATAACTGACGTGATGACTTGTAACACACTTGTTATTATTTTACGGTTTTCGTATAGTTTACGGAAACAAAAATGTAATTTAGATAAATAAGGTTAGTTAAAACTTTTACAATTTAAAAGAATATACAACTTAATGTAATCGAATTCGTCGTTCAAAAGATACGACGAAACGCCGCGCGGAAGCTTGTATTTTAGCGTGTTTGGTTCCTCATCGAGCTTGATCTTCATCCGGGCACTCTTGACATTCACCTATGATCAAAACCAACTTAAAAGTTAGTTTTGATAGTTAAATAACAAGTTTAAACAAGTTATGTGGGTCAAACAAACAAAATTAAACAATTTTGGGATTCAGGGGGGGCTAGACGCCCCACCTAGCCCCTTTTTTCACAGCAAGTTCCTTTATTGTTGCTGCACTTGCCCAGCTACGAAAATTCACCAAATGTTAACTTAGAACTTGCATAACTTTCACTATCAAAGTCCGTTTTACGCGATTCTTTTTCCTACGCGTTCGTAATTAAATTCTCCATCATATGGAGTAATATCCAACATCCGGATTAACAAAATTTAAGACTTTTAAGTCTTCGGCTTATTACCCTTTTTACCAAAATTTTGATCCGTTTGTGATTTTATCAATCAAACATGTTTGTTCGACCCTTATTTCACATGCACCTCTTCAATTTAGTATTATCTACCATGATAGGTTCTAATCCCAGGTTTCTTACACAATTTAAACCCGTTTTCGCTCGTATGCTTATTTTGACCCGTTAAGGGTATTTAAGTATATTTTAAACATGATTCGCTTTCATTTGTATATAGCTTTATATTTCCACATTTCTTACCAAGTAATCCTCCACCACAACTATATTTGTGGTGGATTTAATGTGGAGATATATATATATATATATATATATATATATATATATACATATATATATTCCGAGTTTTATCCCTCAGACTATCATTTTACGGCAAAGACCCATATAGAGTCATTTGACCCAAGATTTACCCCTTTCACTTTTTATACTTATTCAAGGTATTTGCTTGATCATATAACTTGTTTTTAAACAACTCTTAAGATTCGTTTGCTCGATTTAGCTTACAAGGGTGTTTCGGTCATCTTAAATCATTTCTTTACAACAAAAGACTTTTAGTGTCGTAATTGACCAAAATTTCACTTTTACACTAGGATCTTGTTTAAATAGCCATTACGTTTTCAAAACACAATGACTATAACTTAAATCATTCGGTTTACTTAAAAGATAACCCAATGTCCATTTTAACTTGTTTAGCCCTCATTGAACTTCAAGTTCTAATGATGAATTTACCAATTATACATACCTGGCCCGAATCAATATATTGACCTGTTTTGATACCTTGTCTTAGTAGCCGCTAAGTAATAGCGATGTCAACATTCAATCGATATTTATTCATGTAATCATACAACTCGACAAAACATTAGCCGATATTGTCAAAGGGTGATATTTTCACCTTTTGACCCGTTTGGTCTAAATGACCGTTTACTTTTGCGAGATGGATTTATTATCATCTCGTCTACATGACTTGTACCGGTTTACACCGTACGGTCAATTTACTTATAAATCTATTTCTTGATTATTTTGACCCCTTTATATCTTACGCCATAAAGTGTCCTTCAAAACTAACGGTTATCGTCAACGAGTGACCACATAACCGTTTTACCCTTATTAAATGTATTGATTTACCTTATAAGGTAAATCATTCAAAACTCGTTATTTATTAGTCATTGCATGACTAAATGACCTTATTAGCTCTTTTTAACCATTCAACATGGTTTATAATTATTTTCTTTTGTTCCGAACCGCGCATGTCGGGTCGAAACATCATAAGTCAAATGTGACTTTTGATTATTCATAATTTATAAAACCAATAGAAATTAAATAAAAGGTGTAAGCTTTAACTTACCTCGCATCCCGAATACGCCTTTCTTCTCATGCTTGATTCGTTTGACCGCTTCTTTCCCAAGCCTCCACCTAGCTCGTTAGGCGTCAAACTATTGTCAACATTTACGAGGTGGTTAAATTAGTCATTAAAGATCACGACTATTCCACCTCATTCATTTTCTATGTCGAAACTTCTATTCGACCTCTTCCTTAGTTAACTTAACTTATCAAAAGTTAACTACTTTTGATCATTTACACAATTAAGTCTAGATTAACTTTATGCTTTGAATCCTTATCGGTTCATACTTCGCATAATTTTTCATATTATTCAAATATGTGTTTCACCCGAAATTTCCACATTTTAGCATTCATTTAGGCATTTTATCAAACACCTAATGGGCATACTTTTACACATTTATAAACTACTTCATAACTAGTTATTTTTACCAAGGTTAACATCAAAATTCAAACCTCCATGTCTAGTGTTCATGAACTTCACCTAGTACTAGTATCATAACATCAATTTAACACTCTAATTCAAGTGTTCATCTTCTTGTCATAAAACCCACTTAGCACACATATGGGTAATCATCAAATCCCTAGTTTTTAACACTAATTCATCAAGTTTTCAACTAGGGTTTGTTTCTAAACATGAATTTCATCACAACTATGTTCATAGATTCATCATTCATTCCAGAATTTCGATTATGATTGTTCATCATAATTTTAAAGTATCACAAAATGACAAAATTCAACTTACCTTGTGATCCCTATGACTAGGTGATCACGAATTTGTGTTCATGCATTGATTTGGGCCTTGATTTGAGCTTCAATTTGGAGCATTTGTTGAGATTAGGGTTAGAGCTCCATGGGAGCTTCCCCTGGTCGATCTCTACGCACACTAGGTGTGTGTATATTTTTTTGTTTTGTTTTATTAATTAACTTTTCAAGTTATCCCACATTGGCCCCTCTTGTTTGGTTAATTTATTTAGTAGGTTACAACCTACTTATTTCTAATAATATTTCGTCTTGTTAACTGGGTTAAACACTCCTAGTTAACTTAGTGGGTTCGAGTAGATTATAACTCGTTTTATTTTAAGTCCCATCAACTCGGGCTTGTTATAGTTTGTTTTCTCAAGCATTTACTTTCCTTTTTAATTAATATTAGGATTATTGTTTAAGTCCTAATATACACCGGGTTAAATTTTACCACTAACGGTATTTTACCCGTCTATTAGTATTAACGGTGTTTGATTACCAAACCTGTTTTCGGGGTGTTACAAGTCTACCCCCTTAAAGAGGTTTCGTCCTCGAAACCTTTTTCTTACATGATTTATCGAGGTTAACTCCATGCATTTGATCTCGATAATCAATTGGGCATTGCTCATATTTTAACCAATTGTTGGTATTACCCGAAAAGTATGATAATATCTTTTTGGCTACTAATCATCTACGTATCTCATACGGCATAATGCAACTTGAAATAACGTAATTTCGTTATTTCTACTAGTTTAGTTAACTTAGCGATATCCATCGCTTTTATATATTATCGAACTCTTTATGAATCCGTTACTTTGACCCGTTTAAATGTCTTTAGTGAAATCTTTCACTTTTAGCAACAATTTCTTTTGTTTTCAATTTCATTAATTCGGTTCAGTTATACCGAATCCACCGCTTACAAGGAACCAAATTTATTTAAATGACCTTAACCGGTCTCACTAACTAGACTTATTAGTCCAGTTACTTTTTACCACTCGTTTGGTTATAATGTGATTCTACTTCACATTGCATTTCTTGACCGTGATCGTGTCACATCATGTTTAATTTATATCAACCTTTCATTTTTTGAAAATATCTCTTTTCGAATATATCGTCTTGCACCTATCAGTGTCAAGACTTGTATCTTTTATGCTTACTATTTAAATTCCTATTAGAATTTATATTTGTAAAAACGTTAATTCTTATCAAAACTGAAGTTTTAGTTTAGCATCTTCTCTTTAACTTTTGTCAATTATCCATACCGGGATATTGACAGTCCAAAATTTATTCTTTTACAGTCTTTGTTTTATGCGGGGATTCTCAATTTATTCCCTCGCTTTGTCTAATTAACCCGTAGGTTTTATCACTTTGCCTTATAGGCTATTTTATTAGACTTTCACCTCTTTAAGGCGAGGTCCTTATAATCTATTTCTTTCTAGTCATGACCCGTGGGTCGTTTTAGTCTCGTAGACCTTTCCATTGTTTATAACCCCAAAGGTTAGGTTGATCCCGTAGATCATTCCTTACTCATGTCATTCTTAAAATACATGTTTGGTGTCAAGGTATCCTGTTTTTGTTTAAAATCATTTATTTTCGCCTTGGTATTTCTTTGACCTTGACCGTAGTCTAAGGCTACATTCGTTTCCTTTCGAATAAATTTTCCGACTTTATGACTTCTCACGTCATTTATGCGTCGGTTCTTATGCTCACCATTATCCAATTTACATACATTCATATTTGATTATGTCCCATTACCGGGCTCATTATTCTTTTGCTTTTAACGCTACCATTATCCTGCTTGCGTTTACTCATGTCGTCCGGCATGATATTATATTCGACCCGTTCAACTTTAAAATAGTTGAACATATTTATTCAAAATTTCTTTTACGAAATTTTATAGTCATAATTCATAATCCAAGTCTTTTGAATTTTCAACCCGCGTTCAAGTCTCTTGGTTTACACATGTGTTTAAATTCCTACCCATCAACCGGGTGTTTTACCGAAGTCATATTGCAACCCTCCCGGTATGCATTAAGACTTCGCTTCACTTTTATATTCCGACTTTGTCCTCAAGTTTGGCGTTTTACAAAAAAAAACGGCCCATTAAGAGGCGTATTTGCATTTTCCGGGTTCGAGTGTAAGTACACTCCCTCCCAATGCATATCCTAATCATTTTACATGTTTGCATTCCCCGGGTTCGAGTGTAAATACACCCCCTCCCAGTGCGTACTTTAATCATTTTACATGTTTGCATTCTCCGAGTTCGAGTGTAAGTACACCCCCTCCCAGAGCGTACTTTAATCATTTTACATGTTTGCATTCTCCGGGTTCGAGTGTAAGTACACCCCCTCCCAGTGCGTACTTTAATCATTTTACATGTTTCTTTGTCCCTTCACTCGGGCTCATTATCCTAATGTAATACGCTTCCGTTACTCGGCTGTGCGTTTACATTATTATCAAATATTTTGCTTATCTGATTCATTTGGGTACTTTTTAATTTGTCCCACTCACCCCGTCCTTACTACATCGGGTGTAAGCGTGTCCATCATAAAAAGTTCATGGTACCACGTGCTCACCACTTACTTGGCCAGAGTAAGCGATCAATACCTGGTATACATGACATTTTTATAATTTTCACATTACACCCCATGTAAGTAATGCCTCTATTTGTTTCTCTTGGAAACAATATCCCGGATAGATTTTCTATTCGGGTTTTTCCAAGTTTTTAATCTAGATATGCAACTTTCAATCTCTACGTATTTGTTGCATATTACTATTTGTGCAATTAAATTTAAAGTGTGCACCTGGTAATGCTTGCCCTAACGGGCTTCTCTTGCCATTAGCCTTGTTCGCGGTCGCTACGCGATTTAGGTCCTTGATGAGCATACATCCGAACTGAGGCAATCTTTCCGGATTCGGGACCGTTCCTCTGTCAAATCCGAGATTTGTAAGACTCTCACTATCTTCATATGCGAGTGTCCTCCAACTAAAACATTTACAACCATTAGTAATTTTGACATTAATGGATGCTCGTATTATAATACAAGGCTTTTCTACTATACGCATCAACGCGTGTAATTTCGTTGACTATATCTACACTATATCGTTTTTATTGGTGTAACGTGTAATACACGATAACCATATGTGTTGTTTACAACACTTTAGCATGCTAAATCATTAACATACATGTACTTACCGGATTTGCGATCAAGCCTCGAACCGAACACTTTATTCTTTTAACCTTGGGCTCTGATTACCAACTTGTAACACCCTTGTTATTATTTTACGGTTTTCGTATAGTTTACGGAAACAAACATGTAATTTAGATAAATAAGGTTAGTTAAAACTTTTACAATTTAAAAGAATATACAACTTAATGTAATTGAATTCGTCCTTTAAAAGATACGACGAAACGCCGCGCGGAAGCTTGTATTTTATCGTGTTCGGTTCCTCATCGAGCTTGATCTTCATCCGGGCACTCTTGACATTCACCTATGATCAAAACCAACTTAAAAGTTAGTTTTGATAGTTAAATAACAAGTTTAAACAAGTTATGTGGGTCAAACAAACAAAATTAAACAATTTTGGGATTCAGGGGGGGCTAGACGCCCCACCTAGGGGCTAGACGCCCCACCTAGCCCCTTTTTTTCACAGCAAGTTCCTTTATTGTTGCTGTACTTGCCCAGCTACGAAAATTCACCAAATGTTAACTTAGAACTTGCATAACTTTCACTATCAAAGTCCGTTTTACGCGATTCTTTTTTCTACGCGTTCGTAATTAAATTCCCCATCATATGGAGTAATATCCAACATCCGGATTAACAAAATTTAAGACTTTTAAGTCTTCGGCTTATTACCCTTTTTACCAAAATTTTGACCCATTTGTGATTTTATCAATCAAACATGTTTGTTCGATCCTTATTTCACATGCACCTCTTCAATTTAGTATTATCTACCATGTTAGGTTCTAATCCCAGGTTTCTTACACAATTTAAACCCGTTTTCGCTCGTATGCTTATTTTGACCCGTTAAGGGTATTTAAGTATATTTTAAACATGATTCGCTTTCATTTGTATCTAGCTTTATATTTCCACGTTTCTTACCAAGTAATCCTCCACCACAACTATATTTGTGGTGGATTTAATGTGGATGTATATATATATTCCGAGTTTTATCCCTCGGACTATCATTTTATGGCAAAGACCCATATAGAGTCATTTGACCCAAGATTTACCCCTTTCACTTTTTTATACTTATTCAAGGTATTTGCTTGATCATATAACTTGTTTTTAAACAACTCTTAAGATTCGTTTGCTCGATTTAGCTTACGAGGGCGTTTTGGTCATCTTAAATCATTTCTTTACAACAAAATACTTTTAGTGTCGTAATTGACCAAAATTTCACTTTTACACTAGGATCTTGTTTAAATAGCCATTACGTTTTCAAAACACAATGACTATAACTTAAATCATTCGGTTTACTTAAAAGATAACCCAATGTCCATTTTAACTTGTTTAGCCCTCATTGAACTTCAAGTTCTAATGATGAATTTACCAATTATACATACCTGGCCCGAATCAATATATTGACCTGTTTTGATACCTTGTCTTAGTAGCCGCTAAGTAATAGTGATGTCAACATTCAATCGATATTTATTCCTGTAATCATGCAACTCGACAAAACATTAGCCGATATTGTCAAAGGGTGATATTTTCACCTTTTGACCCGTTTGGTCTAAATGACCGTTTACTTTTGCGAGATAGATTTATTATCATCTCGTCTACATGACTTGTACCGGTTTACACCGTACGGTCAATTTACTTATAAATCTATTTCTTGATTATTTTGACCCCTTTATATCTTACGCCATAAAGTGTCCTTCAAAACTAACGGTTATCGTCAACGAGTGACCACATAACCGTTTTACCCTTATTAAATGTATTGATTTACCTTATAAGGTAAATCATTCAAAACTCGTTATTTATTAGTCATTGCATGACTAAATGACCTTATTAGCTCTTTTTAACCATTCAACATGGTTTATAATTATTGTCTTTTGTTCCGAACCGCGCATGTCGGGTCGAAACATCATAAGTCAAATGTGACTTTTGATTATTCATAATTTATAAAACCAATAGAAATTAAATAAAAGGTGTAAGCTTTAACTTACCTCGCATCCCGAATACGCCTTTCTTCTCATGCTTGATTCGTTTGACCGCTTCTTTCCCAAGCCTCCACCTAGCTCGTTAGGCGTCAAACTATTGTCAACATTTACGAGGTGGTTAAATTAATCATTAAAAATCACGACTATTCCACCTCATTTATTTTCTATGTAGAAACTTCTATTCGACCTCTTCATTAGTTAACTTAACTTATCAAAAGTTAACTACTTTTGATCATTTACACAATTAAGCCTAGATTAACTTTATGCTTTGAATTCTTATCGGTTCATACTTCGCATAATTTGTCATATTATTCAAATATGTGTTTCACCCGAAATTTCCACATTTTAGCATTTTATCAAACACCTAATGGGCATACTTTTACACATTTATAAACTACTTCATAACTAGTTATTTTTACCAAGGTTAACATCAAAATTCAAACCTCCATGTCTAGTGTTCATGAACTACACCTAGTACTAGTATCATAACATCAATTTAACACTCTAATTCAAGTGTTCATCTTCTTGTCATAAAACCCACTTAGCACACATATGGGTAATCATCAAATCCCTAGTTTTTAAGACTAATTCATCAAGTTTTCAACTAGGGTTTGTTTCTAAACATGAATTTCATCACAACTATGTTCATAGATTCATCATTCATTCCAGAATTTTGATTATGATTATTCATCATAATTTTAAAGTATCACAAAATGACAAAATTCAACATACCTTGTGATCCCCATGACTAGGTGATCACGAATTTGTGTTCATGCATTGATTTGGGCCTTGATTTGAGCTTCAATTTGGAGCATTTGTTGAAATTAGGTTAGAGCTCCATGGGAGCTTCCCCTGGTCGATCTCTACGCACACACTGTGTGTGTATATATTTTTTTTGTTTTGTTTTATTAATTAACTTTTCAAGTTATCCCACATTGGCCCCTCTTGTTTGGTTAATTTATTTAGTAGGCTACAACCTACTTATTTTTAATAATATTTCGTCTTGTTAACTGGGTTAAACACTCCTAGTTAACTTAGTGGGTTCGAGTAGATTATAACTCGTTTTATTTTAAGTCCCGTCAACTCGGGCTTGTTATAGTTTGTTTTCTCAAGCATTTACTTTCCTTTTTAATTAATATTAGGATTATTGTTTAAGTCCTAATATACACCGGGTTAAATTTTACCACTAACGGTATTTTACCCGTCTATTAGTATTAACGGGGTTTAATTACCAAACCCGTTTTCGGGGTGTTACATGACTATTGTGGGACCCACAACTACTACAAAAATGATCGAGGCTTCATTAGGGAAGTTTAACATCAAGTAAACTTGTGTTAGTATAGCCCCACTTGATGTACAATCACTTTTTAAAAAAAGAAAAAAAAACATTTTTTAACCAACACGACCTGACCCAAACCCGTTCCGGTATACTCTTTCGAGATATGCGGCCTCAATGTCACGTGGTATTTTGGATCACGGATCCGTTTCAGCGTGTAAGCTTGGCATACGTTCAGGGTTGTGATGTACGAGTCATGCAGACGAAGTCGTTGTCTTAAATAAGGATCGCCCTCCAAAAGATCCTTATGGCCTGCAATCTATCACAAGAAAAAATGATATTATAAATATTAATCTTGAGGTTGCCTATTTACATTATAATTTGGGAGTTCATACCTTAAGGAGAAGATTTTTGGTTTCCTCATAGTTTGCTCTTAAAGATTCGCCAAACGACCACAAGTCTTCAGAGACGAGTAGCTTGTCATTCAGAGCAGCGATACCAGGGTCACCCTTGGCAAACACCATTTCGGCTAAATCGATTGTGACTCTAATGAAAGGCCATGTCTGGTACATTTCTTAATTGACCCGTTTTGACCCGAACCCGTTCCAACCCCAATCCGTTTTGACCCGAACCCGTTTTGACCCATGACCCGACCCGTCCGACCCGTTTGCCAGGTCTATTATCAGGCCCTATGCTTCTATTTCGTAAACATTTTGTTACACAAAACGTAAAAGAAAAGAATTTTTGTTGACAGTTTGATTAATTACCTTGGCAACTTGCAGTACAGATTTCATCAGGTTATGCTCTTTGTCTGGTCCGATTCCAGGCTCCATTGATGATGATCGGTAGAGTGTGGCGCAATACGATAAGAGTCATAAACTGCAATTGAATTATATATAAAAAAACTACATTTTGATGGGATTTCAGTGTTTAGCGGATGAATTAATATTGAGATTACATACAATTATAGCAACAAATCAAACTTTTGGAGCTAAGAGTGATATACTCATCAAAGTCGAGTTCATCATCACCAGCATAACCCATTGATGAAACCCGTAAACTATATAGATCCCGACTGGAAATCTCCTAATTACCCCTGAAGCGCGAAATGAAAAGAAATGTGAATATATTAATAGCTGTAGTCTAGCAAAAAAATGTACATGGATGAAAATCATTAAGGTCAAAACGACACCTGACATTCATTGGAATGCCATCACAATGGAATAACGGAGGTGGTGATGTATATCCGGGCTTGAATGGCTGAAACTCGAAGAAAAACAAAAATATAGTATATTAATCATATAGCAGTAAAGATATATCAGTTTGATTCAAATGACAGAATAAAATATTTTAAACCGTTTTTTAATTAATAACTAAAACGTTTGTTGGTTGAGGACAAACCTGGAGGCAAATTTCGCATTTGGGAGGTACTTTTTCTCTGTTAGAATATAATCTATTCCAATACAAGCTTGTCCAGCACACGGTCCATATTTACCCCAAACTATTCTTTTTGCTGTAATCTATAATTGGAAAATAAGATATTTATTGGAGATTATAAATAACAATAAGAAACTTTTTTAAATTAATATAATTTAGTGAATAATTAAATAAATTGGAGATTACATTATTTTCCCTAGAACTTGAAAAGGAATCAACAACAGCAGGAGATTTTCCACCCAATTCCAAAGTTACAGGAGTTAAATGTTGTGCAACAGCTCATCACAACTCTACCCACACGTGTACTCCCTGTAAATAAAAACAAATTAATAAAAAGACCTATCTGACCCATCAGTTAAGGATCAATACCTTATGTCAATAGCCAAAAGCATCTTAAACGCACATCTTGGTGACAATTTCGACCCACTGACTTGAAAATGGATCAGTTTTGGTAGGGTTTTAAACTCAAGCGGGTCAAATAAGAAATTCAGCTACAAGGGGAACAGGAGTTGAAGACTTAAAGTGTAGTTGTAGATAATGTGAAGAATTTGTCCCGACTTGACCCGTTTATACCTAACCTTAATTAATTGGAAAAGTTATTATACATTGGGAATCCAAACTCGGCATGCCATATAAAGATGGCCACACTCGGATAAGCCAGCAGCATTTTTACCCAAATTACCCCTGTAATCCCAGTTTCCTTGCGTATGCACATGAAACTCGGACTGAGCCTTCAAAAAATACACCATCCAGACAATTAATCCAGACCTGTTACCAGCATAGAACCAAATAATACATGTCCACACGAAGATCTGATGCAGCCAGCTCTTAACAGCCATGTATATGCAGTTTAAAGCTTGACCAAGACCCAGCAGCATCACAAAATCGAACCTGAACTTGGCATATATCATCTGCAATTCCTCATAGAAGTGGGCCAAAATGACTGAAACATCCAGGTGCTTCAAAACCTTGTAAAGCTGCAGGTGAGGCGATGCTTGAGAGCCCCATACTAACAAAAGGCTATTTTCTTACAATGAAGTTGTGACACCCTTGACATAATGTGCTTAAATCATCCAACAGACCATATGGATACCTGACCAAGAAAAAACAAAAAAAGTTACCTCTGTTCGCATTGTCTCATCTACTACCATTTTGCTATTTTAGTACTTGTAATTTGTATAAGAATGCTCTTAAGTCTTATATATACCCGCTTACATTGGCAATGCTATCAGTTGCGTTGTTAACTTGAATTGATTCATCACAAGGGTTTTTTCAACCATATCACCTTGTTTCTGAAAACCGAAAGAATATGAAATATTTTCAAATTTCAACACTATAATTATGTTATTTTATATTATGCCTTGCCTTGATATCAATCTTTCATGGAAAACAATATATTAAAAAAGGGAATACAACTTTAAAACTACGGATATAATAATAATAATAATAATAATAATAATAATAATAATAATAATAATAAGAATAATAATAATAATAATAATAATAATAATAATAATAATAATAGGATAGGTTACCATGGCAATATGACCAACTTTGACCTGCTCCATCAAAATTTACTCTTTAAATTTTTGCAGCAAGTTTCCTGGCATCATGCTTTTATATAGGCTACATTGTAACCACCATTCAACCCATGTTCCATCTGACCTACAACATGTTTAAATTCCATCAGGTTAAAAAAAGCTAATCGAACCTTTTCAACGCGAACCCGTTTCGATCCGAACCAAAACAACCCTTTTTTCGAGTTGACCCGTTTTGACCTGAACCCGTTTCGACTCGAACCCGTTTTGACCCATGACCCGACCCGACCGACCTGTTTGCCAGGTCTATTCAGGCCCTATGCTTCTATTTCGTAAACATTTTGTTACACAAAACGTAAAAGATAAGGAATTTTTGTTGACAGGTTGATTAATTACCTTGGCAACTTGCAGTACAGATTTCATCAGGTTATGCTCTTTGTCTAGTCCGATTCCAGGCTCCATCAAGGTATATGTTTCTATTTCCTCAACATTTTATTACACAAAACTTTAAAAAGATGCTCACTGGTCAGGCGTATATATAGATTTTAGAGTAACAGTTACCCACCCACGAAATCAGCTAACTGTCTGGAACATGTTTAAGTAACTTACGTGCAGATTAATATTGTAGAGATATCCAGAAGCAAAAAAAACTGCCGAGTAGCAGTTACTCACCCACAAAAGTGGAACATGTTTAATGAGCATCTCAGAGATACCTGCTGTTTCAAATCCAACTCAAAGAAAGGTTACTCCAATCCAAAAGGTAAATAACACACAAAAATCATTTATTGAATGAACATAGGGTACATAAGAAAAGAAAAATTACAACCTATTTATAACAAAGTAAATAAAACACATGCTAGTTAAACTATCAGCTCCTATTTTTCTTGCATTCCACGTTCATCTCATCTCAACGTTTATTTTCCATGAAGCTCGGTCAAACCTGTCTAAGTCTTCAGTCACCACAATCTCTCAAACCCACGATTACATGAGGTATTTGCTGACCCATTAGTCTATTGACCCGCGACCCATTAATCGTTACCGCTGACCCGTGACCCGTGTGCTATTTGGTGACCCATTTAAATAAAACTGGTAACCGACTTGACCCGTACACGACCCATAACATCAAGATTAACCCAACACCTGGGGTCCACTTCCCGGGCTCCGTTTCCATCCTGCCCTACAATGCAACCATCAATTTACAAAAGGGGAATTGGCCTGTAATAATCCCACCTAGACCTTATTAGCCATTAATAATCCCACCTCAAAATATTTCCCTCACCAGTCCCACCTTTCACCTATTTTTCCTATAATGGTCCCCCTTTAAAAAAACTTAACGGAGTTAAACTTTTTTCCAAATTACAAACAGATTTTTTAGGGCTTTTGATTAGAACGATGATACGAGTCCATTAATGTAAAACTTACTTCGAAATGGTGCTCCAAGTGACTTGATTTTGGTTAATTGGAAATTTAAACACCCGAATTGAAGCGTCGTTTTCATCGTTTGGAGCACCGTTTCAAGGCAAGTTTTAAATCAATGGGCTCGTGTCGTCGTTCTAATCAAAAGCCCTAAAAATCTGTTTGTAATATGGAAAAAAGCTTAACCCCGTTAAGTTTTTTTAACGGAGGACCATTGTAGGAAAAATAGGTGAAAGGTGGGACTGTTGGGGGGAATATTCTGAGGTGGGATTATTAATGGCCAATAAGGTCTAGGTGGGATTATTACAGGCCAATTTCCCTTTACAAAAATCTTGCACAAATTCAACCATTGCAATTCTTATTAAAAAAACTCAACAATATGCAATTCTTATTAAAAAAATCATAAGGCAGATTTATTTTACAAATACAAATTAAATAAAATAGAGGAATTACCACAAATCTTGATGTTCCTTTGAAATTGATAGTGGAATGGAATGAAATGGAATGGTTGCCAATCATCGATTCATCTCAATATCTCTTTCAGTCGACCATAGCGATTATCCAATCAGAAGGCGACGGTCTGAGATACAAAAGCTTATAAATAAATACACCTATATAATGTACAAGTGAACCAAACGCACAACTTAAAAAGGAAAACATGTATATAAGTTTGAAAACGTACCACCATTCTCATTGCATTGTTCATAATTCTTTATTGTTTCTTCTAATTTGAGGGCTTCCATGATGCCACCAGCCATTTTATTCCAATATAAAGGCACTGCTGGGATATTTAAATCCAAACTGCTTGACACATGAGATGAATAATAAAAACACAATATTAGTTCATGTCATACCAAGATATTGAAGTTGATGGTTATAATATAGGATCCAACAAATTCTTAAAATGGTATTAAAAAAAACACAATGATATGCCATTGAAGTTGAATTTCTTTCATACCTTCTCCATCAACGATTTTTCTCTATGATTAGTCGCCTTTTACTTCTCTTCCTAAACAAAAAAATTCACGGAAAGTTAAATTAGTTACTTCAATTCAAGTCACAATTGACTGTAAATGAACTTCAACTTCAAAACACAATATATGAAATAATACATATAGAATGGGAGGCAATTGATCAAACACCTGATAGGCAGCCACTTTCTGAGACAATTTTGACCCATTTAAGACGCAGCTTAGACCCTGGATTTGAAATTAACACAAAATCAACTCCAACTTCAAAACACAATATATGAAATAATACTTATAAAATGGGAAGCAATTAATCAAAAACCTGGTAGGCAGCCACTTTCTGAGGCAATTCTGACCAGTAAACAATAATTCAATCAGATTCCTTAATTCAATTGAACAATTTCCTGAAAATTACAACCACAAAATCATAACGGCAAACAATTTATTGCTCAAATGCTAAGAAAAAGGTAGATTACAATGATTAAGGAGATTACCAGGGTTTTAACAAACTGATTTTGATTGGACTTGGTGGCAAATAACAACGGCAACATTGAACACGAAACAGGGCAATTAGCCTACTGACTTCGAAGAAATTATAACAACCATTATCGATTTTACCCAATTTCATCTGGTTTCAATTAACAGGTTCGCAACCAACAATGATTTAGTCATCAAGGGAACAATCAATCTGCAAAATTGAGATGAGAAACCAACATGAGAAAGAATCATACGACAACAAATTAGAAATCAAGAGGCGAAAGTAGAGAGACACCAGAATTTGGTGAATCAGGTTGCGGAATTTGGAGGATTGATAAGGGATGGAAGAACGTGATACGTAAAGAGACACCGGATTTCAACCAGTGAATCATAATTATGGTGGAGTCTGGGAGAAGGGAAGAAGAACGCAAGGAAAGATTTCAATACCTGGCTAGTTTATACCCACTCAAATAACTGCATTATTCAGCAAAATTGACGGAGGTGGAGAACATGGGAGCGCTTCATCTTCTAAAACCACCGCGAACTGATTCCCCCAAATATAGGAAACTTTAACTGGCATTGAAAAAGAAAACTGCCAATTGGGTTTGAACGGCTGAGATCAATTCTCAAAAATAACTGAACAATTATTCTGGTCAGGATCTCTCCAATTTACGGTTATATAGCCGTGAACAATTTATTAATAATGAAAATATAATAGATAATAATTAGCAAAGGGGTATGTGTTGGTTTTTTAAAAGTCACAACTTTTCAATTTAGAAATGCAACCCAAGTTACTTTTTGAAGGGTTATATAATATATCACATGAAAAAATCGTTAGGTTTATTCAAAATCCTTATTGGAATTCACGGTTGCAATGGGAATTCATTGTATACAGAATCAACAAATTTGTGTATCATTATGACACGGAAAACTCAATCGATATCAATTCTTTAAAAGTATGGAATAATACTAAGATGTAAAACCATACTGAAGTCGGTAAAAATAATATCTAAGTTTTTTTTACAACACCAAGTATCCAAATAAAAAAAACTTGATTTTTTCTTATTTTTAATTTTTAAAACACCAAATAACCAAATAAATATAAGATTTAAAACGATACTGAAGTCAGTTAAGTGAATTAATTAAAATTACATTGTTCTACAAATCCATTTAAACTTTTCCTACGCCAATAATTTCTGTTTTTTTTTCTTTTTTTTTTCAAATCCACAAATTCTTACAAATCATATTTGAAGAAAATGCAGTGACAACGTCCATATCGTCTAACCAACCCGTGAAACCACCACCATCGTCCATGTCGTCTAACCAACCCTGAATGATCTATCATATCTCTCTTCTCTTCAGACGATTGCCACATCTCTCTATCTTTCCTCTCTGTCTCTCTCTTCTCTCTAAACCTGAATGATCTATCCTAAAATTGGGCATGCAGTAACCGTTTCAAACGTTGGCGTGTTCTCTGGCGAAAGCGATTGGCGGTGTTTGAGAAGGCGTCGGCGGTTCGTGGCCGGCGGAGATGTTTCTCGGATCCCATTTAGATTCCATTCAGATCTGGTAATGTGTGTAGGCAAAATACGCGATGAATACATCTTTTTATTTCATCTTTGTGCGATTAGGTAGGCGTAACTATGTTTCGACTGGTTCCTTCCATGAAGATGAAACCGATTCAGATGGTGACTTTTGAAGGAGTATTAACGGAATTCGTCATCTCGTTTCAGATGATTAGAAAATGTTTGTGGTGTTTAAATTGTTGTCAAACAGAATTCACCGTTTCGAAACGGCGTCATTCACAGAATTCACTGGCTGGTGATTATGCACCGTTTTTAATAAACTTTTTGTATTATAACGAGTTTCATCTCCGGATCTATAAAGATCGGTGCGTCAACGCTCCTGTCCTTCGTGGTTGTCGCCGACAACTACTCTCCGGTGCACCACCGCTAGCATTTAACATACATGATCACCGGTAATCGATATCTCAGTGGCAGAACGGTGGGACGACTACGGTGTTTAGTAAGATTACGTTGTTGGTGGAGGGTTCACACTCATCGTTGACATTGTTCTTGTTCTTCCTTGGTACCATTTTTAATAAGAAGTTAAGAAATTATGTGGTAAATACCGTGTATGTGGTGGTGGCTTTGAGGATTATAAAAGGTGTGAAACGGTGGCGGGGGAAATAGTGGTGGCGACGCGCCGGAGTACAACGTAATTGAATAACTGCAACGGAATTGATGCATAATATTATTTTGGAAAACTTTCAATAACAATCGTGTAACAACCCTCGGTAAAACCAACACCCTCATAACATTTCCGACCCTCTAAATATATTATAAAATGTCTCAATATGTTTTATATTACACCCCGTATGTGAAACCCGAGCCCTAGTTATGTTATAATTATAAAATAAATCAAAAACCAGAAATATAGGGTTGAGGCGGGCCGCGTAAGACCTCACCTCAAGCTCACGCGGGCCGTATCAAGGTTGGTTTTGACTGTGCTAGTTTCTTTAGTTGAAGCGGGCTGCGTAAGTGTTCACGTTAGTTAACGCGGGCCGCGACAGATCATGAAACGCGGAAGCATCCGGTGCTGACACGTGTCGACATCGTGTCGAGTCTATTGGATGATCAGGCTAAGCTATAGGTTGACCGCGAGTTGACGCGGGCCGCGTAAGGCTTAGCCTTACCTTACGCGGGCCGCCTGAGAGTCAATATCAGCAACTATATAAGAAGGCCATCAGTCTACGTTTTTCGTCGCTCACAATCTCAATTCTCAATCTAAATTCTGTAGAGAAGTTATAATACACGGGTATTATACCCCTAAATTAGCAAGGTTCTGCTCCGTTGTAAGTATTATAACCCCAGTTTCATAATAGTTACGCTGCCCGATTGATTTAGGGTTCCGTAACAACTGTCGTGGTTCTGCCTGACGTAGTTGTTGGAATGCCGTCTCGGGGAGGGTATTATTAATATTTTCAAAGGGTTATGATACTAACCAATGTAAATTTGTATAAATTATAGATTATATCCAGGAAACCCTTACGAAAAGCCTAAGATAGCAATGTGAGTAATCTCCTTTATATTAACAGTTTTTACAAAACCTTAAATGTTTTACAATGTAATTAAGCAGTGATTGAGTCTTTGTAGTCTTCAATTATTGCCGGTATGTTGGGGTTTTGTATACAAAATTTGTACTACTTGTGAGTAGTAAGTCGAGTATGACAGTACGTTACCATTGGACAATGAGTTAGCCAATGTGTAATATGACCCACAAGTCAGTGGATTGATAGTACCAAATGGAGTAATTGTGTAGACTTAAACATTGTAATTGTCCTCGATACTGTTTTAATTAATAAAATGTTTCTTGATTAAACTGAGATTCACTCACCAGTATTTCCGACTGACAAATGTTTTTAAAACGCGTTTCAGGTAACCCAATGTGACAACCAATTAATAAAAAGCCAGCTGGAGAGCACTGAAGGCTTGGGGATAATGTGGCTATAAAAGTTACCTAATAAACGATGTTTTAAATTCAATAAAATAGGGTTTGTCCCTATAATGTATTGTAATAAGAAACTTGGGTTTTGCCAATGTTATTATTAATATAAAAGAAGGTGGTTTTACTCTGATAAACATTTCCTAACTACGGTCCTGAAGTGAAAATTCCGCTGCGAGATTAAATAAACTGATACCACGAAACTCTGAGATCGCGTCCGCCCGTTCCCAAGGATCAGGGATCGGGGGTTGCGACAGAAGGTGGTATCAGAGCCTAGCCACTGGTCTGAGCCAAAGAAGTGTTCTGCTGACACTTAAATTCTAAAATTTGTGTTAGGAAATAATTACGGAAATATGTGCATAACTGTAATTATGTATTATGTGTTATTTGACTATTTGTTAGTTTTCAGTATGAGTGATCAAGGACCCTCAGATCTGAACCGTCAGTTATCTGATTCCCCTAGGAGTGAAGGTACATCATCACAGCCTGCCCTTTCAGGGTATACTGCTGATCAGGAAGATGGAATATTTGCTTTTAGAGCTAAATATGAAGAGCCATTTACTAATAAGAAACGAGGATGGTTCAGTAAAGATGCTTTTGCTCGTAGGAAGAGAATGCGAAAATTGCAACAGCAAAGGGCTTTAGCAGCTATTAAGCGAGAGACAGATGCCCATACTCAAGATATGCTAAATAGAAGCCTAGCTAATTTCCATATCCTAGCTACAACTGCTGCTGACCCAAGTCTGGAACAATTAGTAGCCCCACAACCACAAAACCCAGAACAACCTATGGAGATAGAAAATCAGGAAAACCAAGTGGAGATGCACGACTTTAACCCAGAAGAAATCCCTAGAGTACCTGCACCAAGCCCTCTAGACCCGAATTACGACCCCTGGTGGGATGAAAATAGGGACTATGTGCAACGTTACTTTATTCTGGAAGACACACCTATAGGAGCCTATTCAGGTATGGACCCTTTAGATCCCTATTACCATGATAACTACATCAGGGAAATCTTAGAAGATCCTTACCGATTACAGGCACTTTTACCCCCATATCAGGAACCAGAACCCCAGATTCCAAACCCATTCCTAGAACCTGCACCCCCAATGAGTGCAGAATACGTCCAAGAACTTAGGACTTTTGGGGAGGAAATTTTAGAAAGCAGTGAAATGATGCGTCAGGTGGGAGAGCGTCTCGTATGGAAATACAATGAGCGCAATATGGATTTTTGGATGAATCCATATCCGTAAATGTTAGAATGGAGGAAGCGGTAGTAATAATAAAATAAAATATGTGTGTACGGATGCATATTACTATTTTATTTCTGTTGGTATTGTAATCTTTATTTATGTACTAGTGTGTAATAGACGCATAAGTAAATGAAAAGAGTATAGTAGCATTAATCTACGTTTTTGGCTAGATTGTGTGTTATGTAATTTATTATATTAAAATATTAATTATGATATTAATATGGGATAAATGTTTAAAATTCAGATGGCCGACGAAGAAAATCAAGGAAATCTGAATAACGATAACCAGAGTAACATTAACGTGGTTAATGATAATCCGAGTATCAATCACAATGGGAACCAGATGGATAATAGTGCTATCCAAGACATTGTAGCACAAGGAATTATAGATGCAATGCCATTTATTCTTCAAACTGTTAAAGATGCTGATAATAAAAGTAAGCATAGCAGTAAGCGACCAATTGAACCAGAACACAGCGTAAATAATGGACCGGTACTTCAAATGCCCATTCCCAAAAGAAGAAGAATCGTGCCTTATGGTTGTTCTTATAAAGAATTATGGTCTTGTAAACCAATGGAATTCTCGGGCAATGAAGGGGCCATTGCAACCTTACGCTGGATAGAGAAGACTGAGGCAGTCTTAAGGATAAGTAAGTGTGCTGAAGAAGATAAAATATTGTTTGCTTCTAATCTGTTTAAGAATGCAACACTAGAATGGTGGAACACTATCCTCCAGACAAGAGGAAGTGATCAAACCTACAATATGGAATGGGAAGAATTTAAGAACAAGGTAGAAAGGAAATTCTGCCCACCCAATGAGAAGGAACAGATAGCAAACAAATTCCTAAATCTTAGGATGACTGGTGTAGATAGTAAGGGGTACACTAAAATATTCTTTGAATATGCTAGAATAGTGCCAACTCTTGCTTCACCAGAACCAGTGTTAATCTCTCGTTATATTTGGGGATTAATTAGAGAGATTAGACACATAGTCAAGGCAGCTAGACCGCAAACTATAGAAGAAGCTGTAGAATTAACAAATACCTTGACTGATGAATTAGTCCGTACTAGAGAAGAAGACCAGAGAAGGAACCTAAACCAAAGGCTTACTCAAGAATTCCGTTCAGGGAATTATAATCGTAGGAATACAGGTTCTACCTCTGCACCATACTGCAAGATCTGTAAGAAAAAGCATTCGGGAAAATGCTCCATTCTCTTCAATTATTGCAAGATGCCAGGACACAAGGAAGAAAATTGCAAGAAGAAATCCAGTAATGGATATTGCTACAACTGTGGAGAAAAAGGTCATATCAGGCCAAATTGTCCGAAATTGGCCCCAGCTGCAAACAACAAGAATACTAAAAATGCTAGAGCATTTGTTCTAACTGCAGATGAAGCCAAAATGATTCCAGATGTCATTGCTGGTATGTTTTTAGTTAATGATGTTTTTGCTAAAGTATTATTTGACTCTGGTGCAAACCAAAGTTTTATTACTACATCGTTTTGCAAATTTCTAAATCAGTCATTAACTAAACTACCACAAGAATGTGTAGTAGAAACAGCGAATGGAGAAACCGTTAGGATTTCTGAAATCTTGCAGGGAGCAAGTATAGAGATTTCAAATCAGAAATTTATTGCAAACCTATATCCCATGAATCTGGTAAGATTTGATGTTATTTTAGGAATGGATTGGTTAATAGCTAATAAGGCTAGTATATTATGTGATAAAAAGGTAATTCGAGTAAATTCACCAAAAGGAAAAATGATCACAATTAAAGGAGATAAGCCCTCTAGGACCACAAAATTCATCTCTGTGATGAAAACTGCAAGTTTTATAAGAAAAGGTTCTATAGTGTATTTGATTTCTATAATCACTAACACTAAGGGAAAGGATTTAACAGACATTCCAGTAGTATCACAGTTTCCAGATGTATTTCCAGAAGAATTGCCAGGGCAACCTCCAGATAGAGAAGTTGAATTCAGAATCCATTTAATACCAGGAACATCACCAATTGCCAAAGCACCTTACCGTTTGGCACCTGCAGAAATGCAAGAATTAAAGAAACAATTGGACGAATTGTTGGAAAAAAAGATTCATACAACCGAGTTCGTCGCCATGGGGAGCGCCGATATTGTTCGTTAAAAAGAAGGACGGATCAATGCGTATGTGCATTGACTACCGTGAATTAAACAAAGTCACGATTAAGAATCGTACCCATTACCGAGAATCGATGATCTGTTTGATCAGCTGCAAGGAGCTCGATTTTTCTCTAAAATCGATTTAAGGTCAGGATATCATCAATTAAAGGTACAGGAAGAGGATATTCCTAAAACCACTTTTAGAAAAAGGTATGGACATTATGAATTTACTGTCATGCCATTTGGTTCAACCAATGCCCCAGCTGCATTTATGGACATGATGAACCGAATATGTAAGCCATATTTGGATAAATTCATAATTGTATTCATAGATGATATTCTAATTTACTCTAAGAATAAAGAGGATCATACAAAACATTTGCACGCACTTTTAAGTTTGTTAAGAAAGGAAAAACTTTATGCTAAATTCAATAAGTGCGAATTTTGGTTAGAACAGGTACAATTCCTTCGACTCTTAGTCAATCATGAAGGAATTCATGTAGATCCAACAAAGATTAAGGCAATTACCAAATGGAAAACTCCTGAATCACCAACCGAGGTTAGAAGTTTCTTAGGATTGGCCGGGTATTATAGAAGATTTATTAAAGATTTTTCTAGAATAGCCATTCCTATAACTAAGCTAACTTGTAAATCTATTAAGTTTGAATGGGGGATAAAACAAGAAGAAGCCTTTAGAATTCTTAAGCAAAGATTAACCCATACACCCATACTAGCATTACCAGAAGGAAATGAAGACTTTGTAGTCTATTGTGATGCTTCTAAACTAGGTTATGGATGTGTGTTGATGCAACGAAAAAAGGTTATAGCTTATGCATCTAGACAACTCAAGAGTAATGAAGAGAATTATTCAACCCATGATTTAGAATTAGGAGCTATAATTTTTGCTCTTAAGATTTGGAGACATTACCTTTACGGTAGTAAGTTTACCATATTCACTGATCATAAGAGTTTAAGGTATATATTCAAACAAAAGGAATTGAATATGAGACAAAGACGCTAGATGGAATTTCTTAGTGATTATGATTGTGATATCCAGTATCATGAAGGAAGAGCAAATGTAGTTGCAGATGCTTTAAGCCGAAAGTATCATGAAAAGCCAAAATGGGTACGTTTTCTTAAATTAAATCTGCAAGTAGATTTAAATGATCAGATAAGAGAAGCACAAGAATCAGTAATCAAGGATGATTCTGAAAAATTAAAAGGTATGTTGAAAGAATTAGAACAAGGAACAGATGGAATTTGGAGATTCCATGGAAAGAGAATGTGGATACCTAAATTAGGAAATCTACGTAATCGTATATTAGAAGAAGCCCATAAGTCTAAATACACGATGCATCCAGGAAGTGATAAAATGTACCAGGATTTAAGGAAAAATTTCTGGTGGATAGGAATGAAAAAGGATATAGCAACTTATGTTTCTAAATGTTTAACTTGTTCACAAGTTAAGACTGAACATCAGAAACCTTCAGGTTTGTTACAGCAATTAGAAATGCCAGTTTGGAAATGGGAATTAATAACAATGGATTTTGTTACTAAATTACCCAAAACAAGGAAAGGAAATGATACAATCTGAGTGATTGTAGATAGATTAACTAAGTCAGCTCATTTCTTACCAATAAAGGAAACAATTAGTATGGAACAATTATCTAAATTGTATGTAAATGAAATTGTTTCTTTACATGGTATTCCTTTATCAATTGTTTCTGATAGGGATAGTCGATTTACTTCTCATTTTTGGTCAAGTTTCCAAAAGGCAATGGGAACCAAGTTAAAATTGAGCACAGCTTATCATCCACAAACAGATGGACAAAGTGAAAGGACAATTAAAACAATGGAAGACATGCTTAGAGCTTGTGTAATTGATTTCGGAGGTAATTGGGACGATCACTTACCTTTGATAGAATTTTCTTATAATAATAGTTATCACACAAGTATCAATGCTGCACCATTTGAAGCACTTTATGGAAGAAAGTGTCGAACCCCAGTCTGTTGGGCAGAAATTGGGGAAAAGCAACAATCTGGACCTGAAATAGTGCAAGAAACAACTGACAAGATTAATCAAGTCAAGGAATGACTGAAAGCCGCACGTGATCGACAAAAGAGTTATGCCAATAATCGACGCAAGCCATTGGAATTTCAAACAGGAGATAAAGTATTGTTGAAAGTCTCTCATTGGAAAGGAATAGTAAGATTCATCAAACGGGGAAAGCTAAGTCCCAGATTTGTTGGACCTTTCAAGATTATTAGAAAAATAGGACCTGTAGCCTATCAATTACAATTACCAGAGGAAATGGCAGGAATACATGATGTGTTTCATGTGTCTAATCTTAAAAAGTGTTTAGCTGATGAATCATTGATAGTACCTCTTAAGGATATAGAGGTAAATGAACAACTCAAGTTTATAGAAAGACCTCTACAAATTGAAGACAGGAAAGTCAAGAATCTCAAACACAAGAGACTAATTCTAGTCAAAGTGAAGTGGGACTCCAAAAGAGGACCTGAGTACACATGGGAGCTAGATTCAGAAATGCAAAGGAAATACCCGCATTTATTTCAGTAGATCTCGAGGACGAGCTCTAAAACAAAGGTGGGGAGAATGTAACAACCCTCGGTAAAACCAACACCCTCATAATATTTCCGACCCTCTAAATATATTATAAAATGTCTCAATATGTTTTATATTACACCCCGTATGTGAAACCCGAACCCTAGTTATGTTATAATTATAAAATAAATCAAAAACCAGAAATATAGGGTTGAGGCGGGCCGCGTAAGACCTCACCTCAAGCTCACGCGGGCCGTATCATGGTTGGTTTTGACTGCGCTAGTTTCTTTAGTTGAAGCGGGCCGCGTAAGTGTTCACGTTAGTTAACGCGGGCCGCGACAGATCATGAAACGCGGAAGCATCCGGTGCTGACACGTGTCAACATCGTGTCGAGTCTATTGGATGATCAGGCTAAGCTATAGGTTGACCGCGAGTTGACGCGGGCCGCGTAAGGCTTAGCCTTACCTTACGCGGGCCGCCTGAGAGTCAATATCAGCAACTATATAAGAAGGCCATCAGTCTACGTTTTTCGTCGCTCACAATCTCAATTCTCAATCTAAATTCTGTAGAGAAGTTATAATACACAGGTATTATACCCCTAAATTAGCAAGGTTCTGCTCCGTTGTAAGTATTATAACCCCAGTTTCATAATAGTTACGCTGCCCGATTGACTTAGGGTTCCGTAACAACTGTCGTGGTTCTGCCCGACGTAGTTGTTGGAATGCCGTCTCGGGGAGGGTATTATTAATATTTTAAAAGGGTTATGATACTAACCAATGTACATTTGTATAAATTATAGATTATATCCAGGAAACCCTTACGAAAAGCCTAAGATAGCAATGTGAGTAATCTCCTTTTTATTAACAGTTTTTACAAAACCTTAAATGTTTTACAATGTAATTAAGCAGTGATTGAGTCTTTGTAGTCTTCAATTACTGCCGGTATGTTGGGGTTTTGTATACAAAATTTGTACTACTTGTGAGTAGTAAGTCGAGTATGACAGTACGTTACCATTGGACAATGAGTTAGCCAATGTGTAATATGACCCACAAGTCAGTGGATTGATAGTACCAAATGGAGTAATTGTGTAGACATAAACATTGTAATCGTCCTCGATACTGTTTTAATTAATAAAATGTTTCTTGATTAAACTGGGATTCACTCACCAGTATTTCCGAGTGACAAATGTTTTTAAAACGCGTTTCAGGTAACCCAATGTGACAGCCAATTAATAAAAAGCCAGCTGGAGAGCACTGAAGGCTTGGGGATAATGTGGCTATAAAAGTTACCTAATAAACGATGTTTTAAATTCAATAAAATAGGGTTTGTCCCTATAATGTATTGTAATAAGAAACTTGGGTTTTGCCCATGTTATTATTAATATAAAAGAAGGTGGTTTTACTCTGATAAACATTTCCTAACTACGGTCCTGATGAAAATTCCGCTGCGAGATTAAATAAACTGATACCACCAAACTCTGAGATCGCGTCCGCCCGTTTCTGGGGATCAGGGATCGGGGGTTGCGACAAATCGTGTCAATTACCATTCAATTAATAATTAATGCATATGTCCAATAATAATACTTTTTAAATAGCACTGAATCAAGTTGAAGATGATAACATCAATGATTCGGTGGTGGGATTAGTGAAATCAATTGAAACGGTGTGGACCTATGATACGGTGTGATAATGTTGAAACGGTGGCGTTGTCGCTGTAATTTTGCGGGGTTTTCTTGGACGCAACGATTGGGTAGCGAGTAGGTTTTTAGTTGGTAATTATATAAGGGTATAATAAAATATATAATTTTCTAAACGACGTGACTTTTAAACGAAAAGGTATGACCCAAGTTGATAATTGTATAAGAGTATATAATATGAAGTGGTGTCAGTTGTGTTAAAACATAAGCCAACAATTTGTTATTCTAACGACACGTCACTTTTGTGATGAGTCACAACCATTATTCAAACTGAAGAGGTATGGTCCCAATTCCATGCACACATGGCAAGTACCACACCACTTTCTTCGTCCTACGTGGCGCTTACATCAGCAAGCAAATCCAGAGACGCCAAGGTGACACCAAAGATGCTGCTCCAGACAGAAAGGACGACATGTGTCACCATTAATCAGGCACCATGTAGCCTTGCGACAAATCTGGGAGCAGACCGACAGCAGATGTACAATTTCTCCAGCATGGACAAATGTCGGCGCGCCACGTAGACCACTATCCTGACAACAGCAGAGGAGACCAAGAGGATATTCCCCTTGGTCGGACAGCTGGCGCCCAGTAGTAGCTGGCAAGGTCGCTCCTCCCTCCTTCACCCTCCGGCTATAAATAGGATCCTTCATCATTCAGGTTATCCATTCTGTTCACCTCTAACACACACTCTTTATTCCTCAGAACATTACTTATTCTCACGCCGGAACCCGGTTAAGAGGGAAACCCCCATATTCCCCTCTTAACGAGCTAACGGTTTACTGTTTTACAGGATCCCAGTCACAAGTGAGTAGAGAAGGAGATTGAACACACGTAATAGAGAACCCAGCTAGTTAACCATTGGTGTTAACCAGTGTTTTATCATTGGCACCCACCGCACTTTTTGCAAACTATTTTCATCTCCTTTTTCTTCAAAAAAAAACTCTCTGAATGACTGAACCAAACCCTTCACCTCACGTGGACGGAAAAATCTCTTCCTTTGAACTAAATTCGGACACCGCTCACGTCCAAAGGTTCCAAGGGAACAAGACTACCCGAGAAGGGCAAGTAAATAGTGAGATACCCGATATCTTTGGGAGCACTTCCAGAGTTATCAATCAAAGAACAAACGGAGCTACTTTTCAACCTCCACTCGGGGTAGTTAACCAAACACCTCCGGAAGTTTCAACACCAAACCATGGGGCCGGTCCTTCGACACCATCGGGTCAAATGCAGTTGAACTTCTCAGCACTCTTAGGGCTACCTTAATGAGAAACTCTGACCTCCTGGTATGCCAAGCAGACAGCATCTCTGAACCTCGTCTATTAAGAGTTAAGCGCACAACAAGCTTTGCTCCAAGCGCAAGCAAATCAGTCCGCTCTTGTTACTCCACCACAAAGAGCACCAAACGATCATATTCCTCAATAGATGCATGCGCGGAACCAACAACCTGACAAAACACCCAACATCAGAAGGCCAAGTGTGAACGACACACGTGACACGTACGGTGAAACCGAAAGCAACTATGTGCAACACACCCACCAGCAGAGGAAAGCAGTGCACAGTCGTTTAGGCCCGCGCAACATAAACGACGAATGGGATAGTTACAATGAAGAAGATGACACAACATACAAGAGAGAAAGCACGGTATATAGCAGATTGCCACCAGAACACGAGGCGTATAAACACCACAAGCGCGCGGGGTACAATCCAAATGCAGAACATAACTACTCGTTGAGCTATTGCCCAGAAGGCATAGCTGAAAAGTCTAAGTTCATCAGGGAGATCGCAATAGCCGATATCGATAAGACAAAACTGCCTCACAATGTGGGCAAATACAATGGCTTAATAGATCCCGACGACCACCTCCAAGTCTTCAACGGCGCAGGGTTAACAAGTGGTTGGACATTACTAACTTGGTGTCATCTTTTCGCACAACCCTTTGTCGGCGCGACGCGCGTCTGGTTTGACAGTCTGCCAGCAGGAAGAATTAAATCATGGATCGATTTCCGAGACAAGTTCCTCGCGCACTTCTCCCAACAACGCAGGCACACTAGAGACCCAGCTGATTGCTTAAATATATGGAGGAAAGATCACGAAAGCATAGAAGATTTCATTACCAGATATAACAAAGAATGTCTGGAAATCGGAGATGTAGGTGAGAAGATGATGCGCGCACACTTCATGAGGGCGGTAAAGTGCGATGACCTGATCAAATGGTTGAAAGGAAGAGATGGTGGCCCTAAAGATTGGGACACCTTCATCGAAGCAGCAAAGACGATTGCGCGCACTGATAAACAATTGACCGGCGACGACAGCCGTCAATACAATTACAGCCAAAATGACCGGCGCAACAAGAAAGGTAAAGGCCAGTCATGGAAGACTTCTGGCTATAAAGAAAAAAGCCCGATAAGAGAAGATGCGCGTGCTACGATCAATCAGATCAGTCCTCGCAAAGAGGTTAAGAGACAAAACAGGGAAAAGCAGTGGACACCCTTGACAAAAACCCCTTCTGAGGTCCTGTCAACCGAGAAGCACCAGTTCAAACCTCCTTTACAGATCCGAAACAAAAGGGGCCAAGACCCAAATCTTTTTTACGAGTTCCACAAAGATATAGGTCACTTGACTGATGACTGCTTTAGCCTAAAGCAGGAGATAGAAAGAGCTCTGAAAGATGGAAAGCTCATCCACCTAGTAAGAGGAGGAAAGCGCGATAATCGCCAAATTCAATTAAGGGAAGAAGGCCCAGATAACAAAAAGATTCGGAAGTTAAAAACTCACATGATCCAAGGAGGTCCATGAAGATCACAAAAGAACTATAACAAACGCGCCCAAGACGATTCTTGGCACGAAAAACAAGTTGTTTTCCCCGTGGTGCGAGGGGGCCCGAGAGAGAGAAGACCCAAAGTCATTTCTGGCGTGATCGGTCATTACCAGACTGACTACATTTTCATTGATCTAGGGAGTACCGCAGATATCATCTACGAACAATGCTTTAATCAATTCGACCAGGAGGATAAAGCGCGCTTAGAACCTGTGGATTACCCACTAACTGGATTCTGTAACGAAGCTGTTTTTCCACTTGGTCAGATATCATTCCCGGTGCTGCTCTCAGATGGAAGGAACTCAAGAACAGAAGAAGTTACATTCATGGTGTTGTCAGCAAGCTCAAGACATGATATCCTCATGGGAAGAGAGTCCCAGGGAGATTTTAGTATGATCTGCTCAGGACCACATTCAGCTATGGGGTTCCCAACAGAGACAGGGATAGCAATAATTTACTCAAGCAAAGAGGTTCTCGCAACTGATGAAATCAGACCAGCAAAAGCGAGCAAATACGAACAGCGCAGAAGCCGAAAAATGGATACTGAACAAAAAATATCCAAAACAAACTGTCACTTTGGGCCCAACAATGTCAGATCTCACGCGAGCAGCGGTAAAAAAATTGCTATTTGAGAACATTGACGTGTTCGCCTGGACACCGGCGGATATGGTTGGTGTCCCACGGCACATAGCCGAGCACAGACTAAATGTTTCTGAAAATGCTAAACTTGTGGTACATACGAAACGTCATCTGGGAGACATAAAGCACGATGCCATGCAAGAACAAATCACCGAATTGCTAAACGCTGGTATCATCAGGGAAGTTCGTTACCAAACTTGGGTAGCCAGCCCAGTGATGGTCCCTAAAGGAAATGGTGGTTGGCGAATGTGCATGGATTATAAAGATCTGAACAAAACATGCCCGCGCGACTGTTATGCTTTACCAGAAATTGATGAGAAAATCGATTCATTGGCGTCGTTCAGATGGAAGTGCTTCCTTGATTGTTATAAATGATACCATCAGGTGCAGATGGCCATCCAAGATGAAGATAAGACTGCATTCCGTACGCCAACAGGGTTGTATTGCTATACAAAAATGCCATTTGGACTAAAGAATGCAGGAGCAACTTATCAGAGATTAATGAACGAAACATTCAGCGATGCAATCGGCAAATACATCGAGGTATACATGGTTGACCTGGTCATCATGAGCAAAGAAGAGAGTATGATGTTGGTGATGTAGGTTCGTTGTATGACCCGAATGAGTCGATCAGAAGAGTTGTTTATCCGAATCAAAGGTGGAATCAATGACACGGACGCTCGATGTAATTATAATGTCTCTTGTATTGAATTTGATAGTATTACAGCACCTGGAGACAATCCGGCAGCACTTCGTTGCCAGATCTCACAAAGTAATTCCGTTCCAAATGAAATGAACAAGTGCCCTATATATACTAGTTGTGATTTCGCTTGAACTGACCAAGGTAGTTTCAAGCGGAATCAGTTCTGTTGATTTCGCTTGAAATGGTCTTTGTCAGCTTCAAGCGAAATTACCAACTTAACTATAAATTTCACTTTCTAGCACTGGTCACTCTATCCTATCCTATTATATGATACAAGACGAAGTCAACAGACATAGTGCACTAACAGACTCCCCCTTGGATGTTGACGAAGTCTTCAGTGTCTAGTCTTCAGCATGACACATCTACAGTCTTGATCAATCTTTCTACTCTTTTCAAATTGTAACATTGTAAGCATCCTTCAATCTTTTTCTTTTCTTCACAGGTTCAGAATCTAATCCTTACTCTATCTTTATCAATAACTTCAGGCTCCCCCTTTCATCAAGCTTCCGTGCTTTAGGAATCGACACCTAGCTTTCCATCTACAAGCTCCCCCTTGCTTCAAAAGCTTGTCTTCAGACTCCCCCTTAGACTCTGTTTTCGGGATCGTAGTCTGGTACAATATCTGCAATCACTCATACGTTTATAAGTAACAACATTTTAAATTTCAGCTATCCAGGAATTGTAACCTGGCTCACTCACTCAAACTTTCTAAATCACTCCCCCTATCAACAATCTTTACAGATTTGGCAGTGTTAAGAATCCAACATCGAAAACTGACTCTTTATAACAGATTTTAACAATCTAAGAGTCCAACTCCCTCACAGTTAATCATCCAAGTCCAAATTAATGACCTTGGAGATATCACAAACTGTTTTTGATTTTTGATTTTAAAAACTTCAAGTTTCAAATTAATGAACTTGTTTTATTTTTCAGAAACACAATCAGCATACTCAGATTTTGAAACTCAGCACTCAGACATCGGTTGTCGAAAATAAAGCAGAATAAAAAATCTTTTTGTATTTTTCTGAAAATATAAAGCAGTAAAGAAATATGTACAAACATATTTACAGACAATATTTTTGTTTGAATATGCGTCAGAGGATCATATTAGTTTTTGACAAGTCACAAGTACCGTTGAGCTTAGTTACACATTAAGAATTAAACAATTCACTTAGATTGTCGATATACTGACCCACTTAAATTTTCACACAAACTTCAACTGATTCAGGATACGAATTAGGTGTATTAAGAACTTAAACTCATTCATGTGTCCCACCTCTTGAATATACTCCCGTATCCAGATCCCAATATTCAGCCTTACAGGTGAGTATATCTAGATGATATCTGTAAGGGGTTAAATGCGAAAAAACGTGAGAGCTCAGGTCAGAACTTCCGTTTAGCAGAGAGATGACGGCTTCGACTTTTGGTGTGTCCCCTTTAGAGGATCTTTTCTTCAACAGCACATGAATAGCATTTTTCAATGTTTCATCATTTTTTATGCTGAGGGCGATGCTATATTTCAAGCAAGCAGAAAGTATTATACGGGGACTAGGTCAGAACTTCCATTCAGCAGAAGTCCCGGAATAATACCCCAGATATCACTAAGCATAAAGACCTAGTATCTCAGAAAAAGGGGTCCTTCAAACAAGATTTCAGGGGTTACCTATATATCCAAGTAGTGTTCCCCACGAAATAAGTAAGTTTGAATTTATGTTTATATCCCCAAAAAGTTTTCTAAATGTATAAAAACTTATTGGCATATCATCAGTGAAACTATTTAACGCTATAAAATCAATACATTTCTTTAGCATACTGTAACTGTCTACTGATGTACTATCATTTCCTCTTTTTACACAAAAACTCATTTTCGAAATTTATCATGTTTTTGTCTTTTTCAAAATTTCAAATGTTTTTGGATTTTCTGACAATAATACTCCCCCTAAAATGCAAAATCATTTAAATAAAATTTGACAAAACCAACACTAATAACTTTGTCTCGCCGTCCATTTTCTGCTTCTCATGCACTGATTTGCAGAAAATATATTGTACCCCCATGATTTACAACCCATTGATTTTCGACAGTTTGAAAACCGTTTTTCAATCTTGTGAAAGTAATCATGTTTGTTCCGCCGTGAGGGTTTCGGCATATTCAATCAAAACTCCCCCTTACAACAAACTATTTTCCCATAATGATTTCAAAACACTTAAGCTTGTTTTAATCAGAATGGTTTTTCCGGAAAAAAATTAGTTTGTTTACCTATCACTTTTAGGTTTGGGGATGCTTCATCACCTTGTTCTCTTTTAATCATTTTGAAAAATTTAACATTATAAGGTCAAACACTACTGTCACTTGTAGAAAATAAAGTACAACTTAATGTCCTTGATTAACCACTTGTAAGACGAAATATCACAGTTACCATCCTGTGAATTTCTTAAGAATGATGCCGATACCTGCTTCACACTTACCAACCTGGAAGCTCCGGCAAGTCAGTAATTCAACCAACAGATTTATGTACCCAAGCCTGACCAGTCTTGGGTGTGACCTTTTTAGTTTTACTCGGGGTTTGATCATTCCTTACTAAAAATATGTTTAACATTGCTATTAAACATTTTTCCAGCATCAACACCTTTTGATTTTAGGTTTGCAGCTCGTAATGGTGGAAAGTTCTCATCATTCATTAACAGAATTGTCTCTTCCTTTTTTACCTCAACTTGTGGCTCCTCTGATTTTGTGGAATCAGATTCATCACCTGAATGTGGCTTGTCTGACTTTGATGCGTCAGATTCATCGCCAACATGTTGCTCCTTTGTTTTCGAAGAAACAAATTCATTTCCAATTTTTATCTTCTCTTTTTCCTTCCCTTTTTTTCTCAGATTTGTATCTGAAGAATTCGTTTTACTTGACTCCATTGTCGAGTGAAGCGATTCATCAGAACTTATATTAGAACCAACAGGTTTATCTGAAGACAAAATCATTTCCAAATACTCCCTCGCTTTCGTCCTCTTTTTCCTCAGTCTGTCTCTCTGCCCCTGTGAAAGCTTTACTTTCTTATCTTCCACTTTCTGTTCTTTGGGCTTGACAGTGACTGGTTTCTTTACCGTTCTTTGAGATTCAACCCTCGATCTTCCCATTGATCTCCTTGGGCAATCTCTGGCCATGTGACCTTTAATATTACATTCAAAACATCTTCTCGTTTCAAATCTCCAACTTTGGCAGTTAACAGCAATGTGTCCTCTCACACCACAAGTGTAGCACACTCTGTTATCGTACCATCTACCATCTTCAAACCACACATTCAGATCATAGCACTGTTTGGCTTTGTAGTAATCTTCTCTCTTCTTGTATGCTGGATTTGGCTTTTGAGCACTGTGGTCAAACCTGCACCACTTATTACCAACATTATGTGAATTTTCATTTTCAAATTTTTGTGATTTTTTATAACGATTGGATGATTGAACTGATGATCTTTTATTTTCTTTTTGAAGATTTTTCGGCTTTTTATCTTTTTGTTTTTGTTCCACACTCTTCTTTACAGGTTTTTGCGTTGAGCATTCACCTTTCTCAGTAGAATGTAAAACAGTTTCTTGAAACATTTCATTTAATTTCAAAAATATTTTTCTTTTTTCAACTTCATCATAATCTTCAATTTTGAGTTTGTCAAAATTTGTGACATTGTCACTTATTGACACATAATTGATCGTTTTTGGACTGACATATGATGTAGAATTCACAAAACCTTTCAATTTATTCTCAAGCTCATTAATTTTATTCCGAGCAATTTCAGCTTCATTTTCAAGACGAATGATTTTCTGAAGATGAAAATTTATTTCAATTTGTTTTTCAATATTATTTTTAAAAATAATAGATTTTTCATCCTCTAAAACCTTCATTTGACTTTGAAAATCTTTTTCAATTTTTAATTTTTCATTTTCAAACTCTTTTTCTTTTTCTTTCAAAACTTTGTTTTCCAATGTCAAACTCTCCACATCCTTCAAGAGTTTGACATTGTCTGATTCAGATTTATCACATTTTAAGCACACTGATTCAGATCCTGAAGTTTTATCTTTCTCAGATGCTTCAGTCTTTGAAATTACTTCTTCAAGAACCTGCTGTTTTTCAGCAACAACTTCTTTCTCAACAACCACATTAACCACCACTTCTTCTTTCACTTCTACAACAATCTTCACATCTTCTTTTTTAACTGCTTTTGCTTTAACCTCTTCAGCAGCTTTCTTCAGATTGTTTACCATCTCTTCAACATTCTTCTTCATTCGTTCTTCATTCCTCTTCCTCAGCTTTGTTGTCATAGCATCTCTAATGATTTTATCCAGCCTTTTTACATATGTTTTGTCTTTTGCAATATTTGAGTAATATTCGCCGGATCGAGGAATTACTAGAAGAACATCATCGTGAACTATATCACTTCTGGGAACAACTGGTTCACCTTGTTTGTTGACATAACATTCTTGTTTTTTATCCCATCTTTTGTTACTAACTGCATTTTCATACTCTTCCTGCATTTTCTCCATTCTGCACCCCACAATGAATCTTTCTCTCTCAGTTTTCTCTTTTAAAATCTCTTCTCGAGTTTTCTCTTTTAACTCAACTGTGTCTTTTTCTTTACTTTCCTCTTGAATCTCAGCAACAAAATTTTCTTGTTTGTTTTCCTCTTTAATTTCAGCCATGATATGAAATTTTTGAATTACCTGGAGACAAAGAAACAAACAAAATCGGTTTCAACAATATCAAATAATCTGAAACAGACTGACACTCGGTTGACGTGAAATGATCTTGACTCGGAATTTCCACTCTCAATCGAAATAAGGATCTTCAAGCGAAATCCCAAGCTGAAGCGAAATCAATTGTTCAAGCTGAATATCAGCTTTCAAGCGTAATCCCAAAATGACACTTCAAGCGAAATCAAAACTTCAAGCGAAATCTGGACTTTCAAGCGAAATAACTAATTCCTTTCAAGCGAAATCACTGATTCAAGCAAGATCAGGTGCTAATTTCAAGCGAAATGTCAATATGAAGCGAAATAAGCTATAATCTTCAAGCGAAATCATATTGTTCGTTCAAGCGGAATTATGTTTTTGGTCCAAATTTATCACTTTTAAGCCGAATTTAAGTCTGATCTTCTCAAGGCTTTGTTAAAACACTATTTCGCATGTTCTGTGAAAAAATCAATCCATTTTGACCGTTAAATCTTGTCCAATTTGTAAAAGAAGGTGGAGAAGTCAGAAAACAGATGCAATCGAGCTAAACTCTTCCTCCTGAGCTCTGATACCACTTGTAGGATCGTTGTATGACCCGAATGAGTCGATCAGAAGAGTTGTTTATCCGAATCAAAGGCAGAATCAATGACACGGACGCTCGATGTAATTATAATGTCTCTTGTATTGAATTTGATAGTATTACAGCACCTGGAGACAATCCGGCAGCACTTCATTACCAGATCTCACAAAGTACTTCCGTTCCAAATGAAATGAACAAGTGCCCTATATATACTAGTTGTGATTTCGCTTGAACTGACCAAGGAAGTTTCAAGCGGAATCAGTTCTGTTGATTTCGCTTGAAATGGTCTTTGTCAGCTTCAAGTGAAATTACCAACTTAACTATAAATTTCACTTTCTAGCACCTCAAGCACTGGTCACTCTATCCTATCCTATTATATGATACAAGACGAAGTCAACAGACATAGTGCACTAACAGGTGAACATCCAAAAAACGTTCGACACATTGCGTGGAGTGAACATTAAACTGAACCTAGCGAAATGTTCCTTCAGTATGGAAGAAGGAAAGTTCTTAGGCTTCATCGTCACAAAGGACAGGTTCAAGGTCAATCCGGAAAAAGTTCAAGCAATAGAACGGATGCCTTCACCATCAACGATAAAGGAAATGCAGAAGTTGGCCGGATGGTTAGCAGCCCTCAACCGTTTCCTCGCCAATCATGCAGCGAAATCTTTCCTATTTATCAAAACACTCCGCAACTGTGTGTAGAAGAATTGGTTCCAATGGACGCCCGAAGCCGAACACGCATTCTGAGAAATGAAAGACTGCCTCATACGGTTACCAACGCTGACTGCACCAATGAAGGGCGAACCGCTGGTCATGTACCTTTGAGCATTAGAAAAAGCAGTAGGAGCAGTTCTACTCATGGATCGACATGGCATACAAACGCCAGTATACTACGTGTCTCGCACCCTTAACGACCCAGAAACAAGGTATGCCATAATGGAGAAACTTGTCCTCGCATTGATTCACGCGTCAAGACGATTGCGCAGGTACTTCGCCAACCACGTCATTCATGTCTTAACAAATTACAACATCGGCAACATCCTCGCAAGAACTGAGGTATCAGGAAGATTGGAAAACGAGCCATAGAACTGGGAGGCCACAATGTGGTTTTAGGCCAAGGCCAGCAATCGAGGGTCAAGTATTGGCGGACTTCCTGACAGAGGTGCCAGATGACAAAGACAGAGCGTGCAAGGCAATGGAAAGAGCCTAGAGGCAACATTCGGAGGAACCACGGTTACTGTATACAGATGGCGTGTCTAACGAGGATGGCGCAGGCGCATGACTTAGATTGGTAAGTCTAGAAAAACATGAGTTCACATACGCCATCCAGTTAGACTTCAAGAGCACAAATAATGAAGCCGAATATGAAGCTTTTCTTGTTGGTCTGAGGTTAGCAATCAAGATGGGAGTCAAACACATAGAGGCACATGTAGACTCCATGCTAGTAGCACGGCAGATCAACGGCTAGTATGACGCCAAAGGAGATGTGATGGCATTATACCTAGACCAAGCAAAAACATTGCTACAGAACTTCAATTCCTACAAGGTGTACCACATTAACAGGAGCGAGAATAAACCAGCAGATTCACTGAGCAAACTCGCGTCCACCAGCTTCCAGCACTTGGCCAAGGACGTGCGCATTGAAATTCTAAGCAATCCATCAGTACCGCTAAGGCAAGTGAGCGTCATCCAACTGGGAGCAACGTCCTGGATGACTCCGATTATCATGTATCTCCAGTCTGGAATACTACCTGAAAGCAAAGCCGAAGCACGAAAAATACAATACAAGTCCGAACATTACCAGATGGTTGATGGCATTTTATACAGGAAATCGTACCTCGGACCGTTGCTAAGATGTGTAGACCCAGAAGATGCAAATTACTTGATCCGCGAAGTACATGAGGGTATCTGCGGCATCCATGCCGGCCCAAGAATGGTGGTAGCAAAAGTAATGAACGCGGGATACTACTGGCCAGGGATATAACTGGATGCAGTCAAAGTCCTGAGAAAATGCAGTGGTTGTCAGAGGCATGCCTCGAAAACAATGCACCGAAAAAACGAGCTGGTCCCCATAACAACGGCCTGGCCGTTCCAGCAATGGGGTATAGACATGGTTGGTCCTTTTCCAAAAGCTCCAGGAGCTGTGAAGTTCATCATAGTCGCAGTAGACTACTTCACAAAATGGGTAGAAGCGAAGGCGCTAGCATCAACAACGTCTACCGTGGTGCGAAGGTTTATCTGGCAACAAATAATTTGTCGGTTCAGACTGCCTCTGAGAATCATAACCGATCACGGAACAAATTTCGCTGCTAAAGATCTCCAAAATTGTTTCAAGGAGCTGAACATAGAACACACCTTTTCCTCGGTGGCACACCCGCAAGGAAATGGTCAAGTCGAAGCAGTGAACAAAAGTATCGTCGACGGTATCAAGGCCCGGTTGGGAACGCAGCGAAGAGGCTGGGTTGATGAGTTGCCCAACATACTGTGGGCCCATAGGACTATGCCAAAGACAAGTAACGGGGAAAAACCGTTCAGTCTAGTCTATGGGTCGGAAGCCGTGATACCGGCAGAGATCGGCCTGCAATCTCCAAGGATGCCCTCCATGAATATGATTAACAATGAGGAAGAAAGAAGGTTGGACTTAGACCTTCTAGAAGAAAGAAGAGAAATGACAGCAATCAACGAGGCAAAATATAAAACCAAGCTGGAAAAATACTATAATAGTAAGGTCAGCATTTGCACTTTCAACCCCGGCGACTACGTCTTGAGAGACAACGAGGCGTCCAATGCCGAAAGACCGGGAAAACTAGCTCACAAGTGGGAGGGACCTTATGTCATAGATGAAGTCCTCGGGAAAGGAGCGTACAAAATGCACACACTCGAAAGCAAATAAGTCCCCAAGACTTGGAATGCCCAGTAACTCAGAAAATGTTATATGTAGACGGTTATAAGTCTTATTTTCTCTTGTAATGAATGGTCGTCAGCCCAACATACTTAACTCTAATACAAGAAGTGTTGGCTATCTTATCTTGTGTGAATTTCTGTTACAACTGCATATATTACTTCGAGCATACACGAAAACACCAATGGCTCAGACATAGGAAACGTTGTAGACCTCCAAGGCTCGTCACAACTAAGTGCACAGCCGGGTAAAAAACACAACCAAAGCCTATCACGCCAAATACCACTTCGTGCCCATCTACACATGAAAGCATCATAAACACGGTAAAACAAACATTGTAAGACCCCCAAAGCTGAGCACAGCTGGCTCAACATAATAACCTGTAAAACGATCACTTCGTATACACGAATCAAACTACGCGATTAACGACAGAACAAACGTTGTAAAGTTCTTTCCAAGCATAACACAATATAGTGTAAAGCTAGGACGACTAACACAATCTAACCTGTCTCAGCCATCATTCATTCGTGTCACCTAATCAAAGTAATTACACATGCACATATTGTAACGATAGCAAATTCACAACGAATAAAACAAAAAAACCCATAGTTAACATAAAACATACCAAGTGTAGCAAAATATCAGCAAACATAATGATGGAAGGGATATGTTTACAAAGCATAAATTAAATTGTTCAAAGAGAAATTGTCAGACAATTACAAGGCCACCAGGCCCATACGCGGCATGCAAGCCAGATAACCTTCAATCTTGCTGACTAGGACCAACACCTTCAGTTCCCTGGTCACCAAGAGCTTTTTTCAAAACTTCAACAGCATTAGCTTTCCGAGACAACTTTTCAACAGCTTTAACGACGCCGAACTCGATAAATTCGTATTCTTGACGTTTAGCGGTGTAAGCAGCGGTACAATCTTGTTTGTATAATTCAAAGTTATAATCCTTCCCATTATTCACAGCCGCTGCTCTACCTTCACCATAGCCATCCTTCCGTCCGCTATTGTATGCGGCTTGACCCAATTCGAACATGTATTTAGCAAGCTCATCAGACTTGACAATACGTTCAGAAATCCGTAGAAAATAACTGGAACATGAGGGAAGCAACGACAACAGAAAGTAAGTAAACGCGAGAAAAATAACAGGGGTACTGCACGCGTAAGTAGCCACTTGCGATCAGCAGCAGCCTCCTCAGATAAAATTTCAGAAGCTTTGCTCTCGGCAACCTTCTCAGCAGCGAACTTCTCCAACTTGGCTATGCGTTGGATGTATTCCTGCTCCCTCTTCTGATGCGCGACACGCTCCTACTCAGCTTCATCACTTATCTTACTCTTCTCTCCTGACAACCTAACAATTGTATCACACTGGGTTTGCATCTCCTTGTTTGTTCGTTCACAAGCAGCTTCCCAGTCTTTCTGCTTGTTAGCGTTCAACTGCTTTTCCTTGGCAAGCTTCCCCTCTGCATCAGCAACCCTCCATGCCAAACCCTTCTTCTCAGCATTGAATTTTTCTCTCTCTTCAGAAAACGCCTTCTTGGCAGCCTTGAATTCCAACGTGTCCTCCCCCATTAACTGCCATTCCCGTGCAATCTCCTGGGAGGTAGCAAAAAAGTTGACCCCAGCATGAATGTGATCGTCCAAGTGATCCATCCGATTGCGTTTCTTTTGAAATAATCTTTCAGCAGGGGGGAGGGACAAGGAAAAGAACTCTCGGCAGTTATTCAGGTCAATCATCCGAGAGCCTTGAGTCAAGTTCCACTGAGGAGCATGGAGGAGATCAACACATGCCGGAGTATGGGTGTCTCAGGATCCACCTTGAACTTGTTCATAATCAGGACTCCGGCGAACCCCTGATGTACCACCTCCTCCAGAACCCGGTGGACGTTTGGTATAAATGGTGTGACGAGGGGTAGCTTCACTTGATTCCACCTCAGTGTCAACACCACCACCACCCTCGTCACCACCGGCACCAGCACCAGCAACATTCTCTATAACAATCTCCACTTGTTCCACTTCATCCTCCTTCCTTTTGCCCCTTGGATCAGGATGAGGGGGAGGTAAACCAAAAGTTCTAGAAGGAGGGGAAGTGGGGGGTGTAATCTTGGAGACATCAACCTTGTGAACACCCTTACCCGATTTAGCACCTGCTCCAAGGCAAGCAAGATAGTCAGAAGCAAGAAAGAAAGGCGAAAAACAAGACATACAAATGAAAAACCCTGTACCATGGGAACTAGAAGCTGCGAATATCTTCTCCAGAAGGTTACCATGTTTTGCAGTAAAAACACCCAAATCAATATTCGATTCTGAAGGAGCAGGGGGAGTCTCTTTCTGAAGTTTAGCCCTCTTTGCCGCAAGCGCAGCAGTAGCCTGCTCATCAAGTTTCCTTTTCTTGTCTTCAAGAGCTTTCTTCTTCATTATATCCGTTAAGATAACATTGTCATCGGGATCGCGCTCAGCACGCTTATCCCCTGCGTCCAAACCAGACAGCATGTAAGAGACGACAACATAATCCAGGAAGGAAAAATTAGAAGGATGCTTACGAGATGCCTTAGCCGTCGGTTCCTCAACCGTCTCTTTCTCAGGTTTATCTATCTTCTTCTTCTTCTTCATGTTTTCCAACTGATCAGCAGCATCAACCGGAACATCAACATCCTCACCAGCAGGCTCATTCACGAGCTCGTTCCCAGTCCCTTGTGGTGGACCTGCACGTGAGGAACGAAAGATTAGACCTTCAGGTGACCTATCAGAACCCTCACTTGAAAGTACAATAATCTCCTCTCGAGTGGGACTAAGTACATATGGTGTTAGCATAAGTGGCAAAGCTTTCACTGGTAGGGTGCAAGAATCAGTCCCGTATCTGATCCAACAACAAGGGCCTCCTCTCAACTAACGTCGCCACAACCATGGCACCACTGGCCTTCGGATCAAGAACATTCATTAAACTATATCCTGCTGTAAAGCACAACAACATAAGAAAAAAAAACACAGGAGAACATACAACCAAATCAGCAACAACAATACCTTTCCCCTGATAACCATAAATAGGCACACCCCTAGGGTTCTAGGGGTGCCCACAACATGCTCATCCCAGCAGCCATCAACGCCCTCTCTTCAAGTTGAATCATAGAGGTAACCTTCCGGGTCAACACCTTGTACCATTCTTGCTCAGCAAAATTCGAAGACACATTCACACGAGGGACCCCTTCACCCTCTTCACGATATTGCATATCAATGGGGATGACCCCACGTCGGATGTAGATAAACTTTTGTTTCCAATCATGCAAACTTTTTGGTGGGTTAGTAATGCAAGGGCTAACTCCACCGGGTCGAGAAATGAAAAAGTAAAAACCGCCATTATAACTCACAAAATAGAGCACATTGAACATTTCAAAAGTCGGTTCAATGCGATTGGCCCTACATATGAACTCGAAGTGAGTAATCCGGGGCAGCCCAAGAGTGTTTATCTGTGAAATATGTAACCCATAGTTTGTCAGCACTTCTCCGGTGAACTTCATCATGGGAAGACGAAAGTTACCCTCCCGGAAGTAAGAAGCATACAATGCTATGCACCCCGGTGGAGCATCCACAACGGTAGATTTGGGAGTTGGAAACTGAGCACCCCATTCTGATCGGAAACCCATATCCCGAACAAGATTCTGAAACTCCTCTTCTTTCACGTTTATCTTCGCACGATCCAGACCAGGAGGATTCCGGGGCTTGTATTTCCTTTTTCTCGAAGGATTACCGCTGGTAGACATGATTAACAATGGTGAAAGGAGAAGTATGCAGAGATGAAAGAAGGAATAAGGGGAAGGAAAAGTTCAGAGAAAAAATCAAAGAGAGGAAAAAGAGGGATTTCGAATTTCGAAAGTGAAGGAAAGGGGGAACCGCCGAGTACTTATACCCATCGCATTTAATACGATGGGTAGTAAACCGTCAGGAAGGCAGAAAATCAACCAACAAGGAGACGCCACGTCAGAGGAGCGAGAAACCGTCGCCTCGATTCCAAGGCGCGTGGCTGCCACGCACCTGACAGACGGAGAAAAGTGACTGACGGTCCTGAAAAGATAACTGCTCATCTCTGAAAAGACTGCCACCTTAGACGACATGTCAGTCACGTCAGTCACTCTTGTCTCATTAAAGAAACTTCCATCAGAAGGAACCTCCAAAAAGCAGGGTTGCCATCATGCACCATGCGTCGTGCACCCAGTTGGCTCAACTTTCAAGCTCACCATCATGCGCCATTCGCCGTGCACCCATTTGGCTCAACTTTGTAGGCTCATCGTGCGCCATACGCCATGCACCCAGTTGGCTCAACTTTGCAGGCTCACCATCATGCGCCATGCGCCGTGCACCCATTTGGCTAAACTTTGCAGGCTCATCATGCGCCATGCGCCGCGCACCGATTTGGCTCAACTTTGTAGACTCACCATCATGCGTTGTGCACCCATTTGGCTCAACTTTGCAAGCTCACCATCATGCGCCACGCGTCGTACACCCGTTTGGCTCAACTTTGCAAGCTCACTACCATACGCCGTGCGCCATTTTGGCTCAACTTTGCAAGGTTGCCATCACGCACCATGCGCCATGCACCCATTTGGCTCAATGCCGCAAGGTTCACAAAAGCAAACAACAAAAACCACTACCCTTATAAGTCCAGAATCCCTCCTAGACGATCAACTCAACTAGAAGGCACACTGGACTGGGGGGACTTGAAGAGGTATGGTCCCAATTCTATGCACACATGGCAAGGAACACACCAGTTTCTTCGTCCTACATGGCGCTTACATCAGCAAGCAAATCCAGAAGCTTCTAGAAGCTTATGGAAGACGCCAAGGTGACACCGAAGATGCTCCTCCAGATAGAAAGGATGACATATGTCACCATTAATCAGGCGCCATGTAGACCTGCGATAAATCTGGGAGCAGACAGACAACAGATGTACAATTTCTCCAGCATGGACAAATGTCAGCGCACCACGTGCACTACTATCCTGACCACAGTAGAGGAGACCAAGAGGATATTCCCCTTGGTCGGACAGCTGGCGCCCAATAGCAGCTGGCAAGGTCGCTCCTCCCTCCTTCACCCTCCGGCTATAAATAGGATCCTTCATCATTCAGGTTATCCATTCTATTCACCTTGCATTTCACCTCTAACACACACTCTTTATTCCTCATAACAGTATTTATTCTCACGCCTGAGCCCGGTTAAGAGGGAAACCCCCATATTCCCCTCTTAACGAGCTAACGGATTGCTGTTTTGCAGGATCCCAGTCACAAGTGAGTAGAGAAGGAGATTGAACCCACGTAAGAGACAAACCAGCTAGTTAACCATTGGTGTTAACCAGTGTTTCATCACAAACATTAAACTACCATCGTCACAATCAAACATTTCCATAATGCTATATTAATAAAGTGGTGTGATAATCTCAAACAAAGATGTAGTTATTTTAGCCTTTTATCAATGCAACTCGTAAACGCCAACCATTTAATCGGTGTATTTTTTATGAAACGTCGTTTGTTTTTTTTATTAAAACACAACAGATGGTAAATGCCATACGGTGTACGGTTGTTAAACACAAATGACATGTCGGTTAAAGGATCTATGGTTGGATACGATTCTCCTGTTAATGTCCTGAATGTTTATCCCCCCAGGGGGTGTCGGCCAAGAAAAGTCTGTGGGAGGAGTTGAAAATGATTATTGATGGTAATGAAGGGTTTTGAGTCATCTCGGGTGATTTTAACGCGGTTAGGTTTAGAGAAGAGAGGAGGAACTGTTCATTCAAACAAACTTGTGCTAACAATTTCGACGACTTTATTTATGAATCTGGTTTGATCGAGTATAGCATGAGAGGTCGGGTTTTTACGTTCTGTTCGGACTATGGAAATAAACTAAGCAAGCTTGATCGTTTCTTAGTAAATGAGGATTTCTTCAACGCTTGGCCGGCGGCGTGTTGTCGGGCTTTACCGCGGCTGTGGTCTGACAATAATCCCATACTATTGGAGTGTCAATCTTTGAATTTCGGTCCGCGTCCGTTTCGGGTTTTTAATTCATGGTTTGGAAAACAAGGTTTTGACGAGGTGGTTATTAAGGCTGCTTCCGAGTTTCACTCGTTAGATGGTATCCCGGATGTTTCGTTTTTTAAAAAGTTGGGCTTTATTAGGGAGCGGCTGAAAATTTGGAAGAATGAAACGTCGCATAAGGAAGGGGAGCTAGTGGATGCCGCAAAGGAGGAAAACGATATTTTAGAAGCTACCCTCGATTCTAGAGAATTATCGGAGGAAGAGGAGTGGATTTTTTCTGAAAACAAAAAAATAATCCAAGAAGCGGAAGAAACCAAAGTTATGGATTTGGGGCAGAGATCTCGGGTCAAATGAGCTAAGGATGGTGACGAAAACTCAAAATTTTTCCATGCCATGATTAATAACAGGAAAGCTAGTAACACTATACACGGTATTGAAGTGAATGGAGTTTGGATCTCTAAACCTTCCCTTGTGAAAAAAGAGATTTTCAGGTTCTTCACAGATAAGTTTGTGGAGGATTGTGATAGTCGCCCCCGTTTGGTGTGCTCTCGGTTAAGCAAAATCTCCGCTGCGGCGGCTGCCAATCTCGAAGGCAGGTTCTCTAAGAAGGAGATAAAGGCTGCGGTGTTCGATTGCGGTAAAGACCGGGCCCCCGGGCCGGACAGATTCATAGATTTTTTCCTCATTTCTGGGAGCTCTTCGAGGATGATTTTGTTAATATATTGTCTGGTTTTTTTTTAGTCTGGTAAATTAAGTACTGGGTGTGGATCGGCGTTCATTGCTCTTATTCCAAAGACTAGAGACCCGGTGGGTTTGAATGACTATCGTCCGATTAGTCTGGTTGGCGTGATTAACAAAATTGTTTCTAAAGTTCTCGCAAATAGGCTGAAGCCGGTTCTCAATGAGGTGATTTCTAATACTCAGTCTGCTTTCCTTAAAGGTAGATACATTCTAGATGGGCCGCTTATCATCAATGAGTTGTTGTCTTGGTCTAGAAAAAACAATAAAGAGGTTTTCTTTCTCAAAGTTGACTTCGAGAAGGCGTACGACAATGTGAATTGGGGTTTTGTTTTGGATGTTCTCGAGCAAATAGGTTTTGGGTCGAAATGGAGAGGTTGGATCCATGGCATTTTGGCGTCAGCCAGGGCGTCTGTCTTAGTGAACGGATCCCCTACTTTCGAGTTTGGGTGCAGTAAAGATATGAGACAAGGGGATCCTTTATCTCCATTCCTATTTGTGGTAGTTATGGAGGCGCTCTCGTGTTTGTTCAATAAGGCTACTGAGGTTGAGGTTTTTCAGAGCATAAGTCTTCCCGATGACGATGTTCGTGTCTCTCATTTATTCTATGCTGACGATGCAAAGATTATGGGGGAGTGGAATAAAGATAATATTGAAAATGTTATTAGGATCATGCGGTGTTTCCATGTTTGTTCGGGTCTTAAAATTATCTTAGCAAGTCTAGTATCTTCGGAATTGGAGTCAATAGTGAGGAGGTTGAGGAGGTGGCAAACTGGACTGGGTGTAGGGTTGATTCTATTCCTTTTAAATATTTAGGATTGACGGTCAGAGCCAATATGAATCGTATCAACAATTGGAGGTCGGTGTATGATATTTTCGAGAATAGGCTTTCTCGTTGGAAGGCCGCTTTGTTATCTATAGGGGGAGAGTTACTTTAATCAGCTCGGTGCCGGTGCTTGAAAGTTTGCCGACGTACTTTATGTCTTTGTATAAAGTGCCCGTGAAAGTTGTTAAAGACCTGGAGAGTATTGTTAAAAAGTTCCTTTAGGGGGCGCGTCTGACGTTAGAAAAACTCATTGGGTGGCGTGGGATAGGGTGTCTCTTCCGAAGAAAGTTGGAGGTTTGGGGTTGTGCAAAATGATGAATGCTAATTTGGCTTTGCTCAGTAAATGGGGATGGAGGTTTAAGAATGATTCGGGCAACTTATGGGTCAAAGTCGTCAAAGTCATCCATTCGGGTAGGTTAGGGTGGGCTTTCTTACCTTGCAACAAATTAGTCAGGGGAGTGTGGGTTAACATTTGCAATATTTTGAACAACCATTAATTTATAGTAAGCCGATTCGGAGTTTTTTTAGAGGATAAGTTGGCTCGGGTAGTGACATCGTTTTTTGGTTGGATCCTTGGATTAGTGAGTCGTCGTTGAAAGAGATTTTTCCGTGTCTTTTTCGGCTCGAAATTGTTAAAAACTGCTCAGTGAGAGATAGGCTGGGTGGTGGCAGCTCGTGGCTCTGGCGTCATGATCCGGACCTGGCCGAGGAAGTTCAGGAGCTGGTTAGCCTTTCGGGTTTGAGTGCTTCGGTTTCGCTTGGTGGCAGTTCAGATAAATGGAAGTGGCTGGGTGATTCGGCGGGTCAATTTTCGGTTAAGTCGGTCAAAGATGTGTTGATCTGGGGCAGCCTAAACCTGGGTTATTTTGTTCTAGATTGGTGCACATGGGTGCCTTTGAAGTGCAACATTTTCGTTTGGAGGTTGGAGCTGAATAGTATTCCCACGTTGGACGCTTTATGTTAGAGGGGTATTGTTCAACAAGTTGGGGCCTGCCCTCTTTGCGGTGATGAAGATGAATCAGTTGGTCATCTTTTTATCTCGTGCCATTATGCATCAATTATTTGGCAGAAGGTTAGTAGATAGTGCCGTATCCCGAATATTTTTGCTTTTTCTATTAAAGATCTGTTGGAAGTTCACAAGTTTAGTAGGTTGGGGACGTCGGAAAAGAAGATTCTTCAAGGCATTATTATTATCGAGTGTTGGTGTATTTGGCTGGCCAGGAATAAAGCGTTTTTTTCAGGTTGTCGGGCGAAAGTGGAGGATATTTTTAGCAATCTTAGATCGACGGGTTTCTATTGGTTTAAATATAGGTCGTCTTTTCAGTCCATAACATGGAACGATTGGTGTAAATTTGTAATTATGTAGTTTATTCGGTTCTTGTTTTGTCCGGCTCGGTTTTCGGGTTCGGCGGTTTGTTAATGAAAGTCAATTTTCAAAAAAAAACATGTCGGTTAAAATTGCACGTGTACCACATATTAGTTAAAGGAAAAGGTACGCTAATTGAATCAAATGGGTGCCTTCCAATGAAACATTGCAATGGTGTGTTAAAGGCAACCCAACTTGCTATTTGTAGTATTATATAACAATTAACCAAAGAGGTATGTATGTGTGGTTTTTTAAAAGTCACAATTTTTTTATTGTAGAGAGGCAACCCAAGTTGTTTTTTGTAGGGTTATATAATATAATATAATATAATATAATATAATATAATATAATATAATATAATATAATATAATATAATATAATATAATATAATATAATATAATATAATATAATATAATATAATATAATATAATATAATATAATGGTAGAGGATCCTGTAAAAAGTACTCAAAGTGTAAGAAGTGTATTATAACACTATATATAATACTATATAACACCATATAAACACCGTATAACAATATGTAACACCATATAATACCATATAACACTTTGTAACACTATATATCATTATATAACAAATATAACACTATAAGTTGTCTGATAGCATGTCTATGATAGATGTATAGTGTTATATTTGTTATATAATGATATATAGTGTTACATAGTGTTATATGGTGTTACATATTATTATACGGTGTTTATATGGTATTATATAGTATTATATATAGTGTTATAATACACTTCTCACACTTCTCACACTTTAAGCCCTTTTTACACTATCCTTACCCATAATATAATATAATATAATGACTTCCTCTATGTAAAAGATGGGAATAATTCCTTGGTAACGCTTTCCATATTTCCATCACATGGTCTTCTATAAAGTGATTTCTTGTGAATGAATCTTCTTTGTTTTTTTATGTAACTAGGGTTTTTCACAATTACCGTGTTGCGGCGAACTTATTTTGTTATTTAGTATGTGTTTACATGTGTTTTGAAATCACTACGAGGGCGTTGCACACGAAACCGTTGACAAGAATAAAAAGAAGATATAGAAAAAAACACTAAAAGATAACCGAAAAAAAATCAACCAAAAAATTTTATGGCAATGATTTTGTTCGTATGAAACCCGTGGTCAGAGATAAGTAAATGGTACTGGGTACTGGTACTGAATTTCCCGAACCGAAAGATCTTAAGTACAAATTCGGTACCGACTTTTGACGCCTACCGGTTTTTACCGTCAGATACCGGTACCGTAATCGGCATTTTCGGTATCGATATCGGTTAGCACCGAGCTCATCCCTACCCCTAAAACTGAAGAAAAAAAAGAAATCATTAAAAGTTGAAGAAAATCAACAAAAAAAAGTTGCACGATAACGTTGTTGTTCGTACGGCACCCATGATCAGAGATGAGCAAATGGTACCGGGTAGAAGTACGAATTTTCCGAACTAAAAGATTTTCAAAATCATTACGGTATTGACTTTTAGGGTTTTCTGTACAAGGTTGGTGCCGGTTTTTACCTTCGTGTATCGATAACTGTACCAGGTGCCAGTTTTTACCTTCAATGTACCGATAACAAATCGGACCATCCATGTATTTTCGATACAAGTACCGGTTGACACAAAGCTTATTCAAGTTAAAAAGTAAGGAAATAATTATTATTATAATATCAAAATAATAAAAGTATTAAAAAATTATATGTATTACTATAATATTAAAAATAAAGTTACTTTCTACTGTTCAAAAGGTTGTAAAATTAATATAAAAAAAAAAAAATAATAATAATAATAATAATAATAATAATAATAATAATAATAATAATAATGCATATACACCCTTTGTTCTACCTTTATGTTTCTTAGTAAGGTGACTATATTTCAAAATATTTTTTTATGGGCTATCGAATTTTTCCTATGATGCTATTTTTATTATTACACATTTTGTGTCCATTTTAAATGACCTCTGATGTCTTACTTCAACATACAAAAAAACTTATTCTTTTCTACCTTCCATCATATTGGCGATTAAATGATTTCTCACAGGGGTGCTTAACGAGTCGTGTCTGCAGGTTAGGGGTCCATCAGACCCATACCCGAAAATTTTAGACGCACCCTAACATAACCCGAACTCAAAAACTGTATCATACATATGAACCCAAACACAATCCAAATATTCGCGGGTTGTCCTGAACACGACCCGTTCGATCAGAATTTTTTATTTTTCATTTTAAAGATTTTATTATCAAGTTTGAATTCAAAGATTATCTTATCAAGTTTAACTTATTATCAAGTTTGAATTCAAAGATTTTCTTATCAAGTTTGAATCAAAGATTATCGGAATATTCGCGGATTGTCCTGAATGCCATCCATGAACAGAAACTATAAATAGCTTTAGCATAACTTTATGGGGTTTGGATCAAATACAAAGGATAAAATAAATAAGAAGGGTAAGAAGGATTCTAGTCCATTGATCTAAGATTTAGAGGGTTGAGATTAGTTGTAGGGAAAAAAAGATAATAGAAGGGCATGAAGGGAATCCTATATTTATATATTTTCTCTCTCCACATGCAAGGCACATGCCAATTCCCCCATCGATTTAAAACGTCCATAACTTTTTCATACGATATTTTTTTTAAATTTACGATAATAACGAGCGTTTTTTATCTTTAATATGAGTACCATATTATCATATAAAAATAAAATAAAAAATTTCATTTTTACTGGTTTTTTTGCATTGTGTTAAAGTTTTCAGGTCATTGTGTTTTTTAACTAGGTTTTGGTCAGTAGAGTTTCTATACATTGTGTTATTATCAAAACCTATAACACAATGTTAATTTGGGTTCTATCCATTGCGTTTTTTATAAGAACCTATAACACAATATATGACACAATGAAGATGGTGTTATATCTGGGTTTTCTATAAATTGTGTTATTAGTTCAGGTCATTGTGTTTAATATGTTATTCATTGTGTTTTAATATGTTGTCCATTGTGTTTTAATAATTTGTTCAATTTTTTTATTATCGTTGTTCATTGTGTTTTAGTTTATTGTGTATTGTGTTTTTAGTTTGTTTTTCATTGTGTCTTCATCTGCTCTTCATTGTGTCTTTTATATGTTGTCATCAATTGTGTTTTTATTTAGTTTGATACTTATTGTGTTATATGTTATCGCCATTGTGTTATACGTTATGGTCATTGTATTTTAGTATGTTGTCCATTGTGTCTTTATCTGTTGTCAATGATTGTGTTTTTGATCTACTTTACGTTGTGTTTTACATCATGTCCATTGTGTTATTATCAAAACCTATAACACAATGTTAATTTGGGTTCTATCCATTGTGTTTTTATAAGAACCTATAACACAATATATGACACAATGAAGATGATGTTATATTTGAGTTTTCTATAAATTGTGTTATTAGTTCAGGTCAAGGTGTTTAATATGTTATTCATTGTGTTTTAATATGTTTTCCATTGTGTTTTAATAATTTGTTCACTTTTTTTATTATCTTTGTTCATTGTGTTTTAGTTTGTTGTGTATTGTATTTTTAGTTTGTTTTCCATTATGTCTTCATCTGCTCTCCATTGTGTCTTTTATCTGCTGTCATTAATTGTGTCTTTTATCTGTTGTCATCAATTGTGTTTTTATTTAGTCTGATACTTATTGTGTTATATGTTATGGTCATTGTGTTATACGTTATGGTCATTGTGTTTTATTATGTTGTCCATTGTGTCTTTATCTGTTGTCATTGATTGTGTTTTTGATCTACTTTACATTGTGTAATATGCAACTGGGGTTTTGAATTTTTTTTTTTTTGAAAAATATAACAATATGGTACTCATATTAAAGATAAAAAAACGCTCGATTTTATGGTATAATTTTTTTTAAAAACAAATGATGTATAAAAAAGTTACGAACGTTTAAAAATTGGGGGGGGGGGGGGGAATAACATGTGACTTGCATGTGCATATTCTCTTTCCTCTTGTAGACAAAATTACCCTTTCCATTTAATTCCTCCTAAGACACTTGTCATTTTCTGGTGGCTTCTTACCCTTCTTGTTTTAAAATACTTTGTGTTATAACTCAACCCACCCTTTATGTAACAACCAAAAACATGACAATGCTTTTTTTTAGTTTATGTGCTTCATATAAACCAGACTAACATATTAGTAACAGCAGTTAATGAAAAAAAAACTTTTTAAGGTCCTAATTCAAATCACCCTATGATATCACCCCTGAATATGGTCCTAGTTCTTGTCACCACCGTGCTACTTGTACGCAAATCACCTATGCATCGAGAGATCTGTACTTTAAGATCTCAAATTAGGGACCAAGAAAACCATAATAAAAAAACAAAGAAAAGGGATTAAGAAACAACCGTCGCGGTAACAAATCGAAAGAGCCATAGTTTACGATCTCAAATGAGGGACCAAGAAAATTGTTGTATAATTGGTCTATAACAAGTAATTCAAAGAAATAACAAACCTGAAACCCGAAATTGAAATTGCAAAGTTTGTGGAAAACCTGGATTAATCTCTTAATCGTGTAAGAACTATCAGATAAACCTATTTGCGGGTTACACACAATGATTTATCAGATTAGACAGAGACCACTCTTGAAGGAATTGGGATTTGATGATTCTGTGATGTTGAATTGTGAAGAGCACAAAAAGTAACCGCAAATTTTCTTTGTTTTGTGTGTTCCTGGTTCTGTACGATCAGAAGTTCCCCAACAAAAGTCTTCGTTACTTTTGTTTTTTAATGGCCAACTTATTTAATACTTAATACAAATCAAAGTCCACCAAAAAATATTATGGATCTTTTCCTTTTTCATCGAGAGTCTAGAAAAAATGCCCAGACTTCACACATGACCTTTATTGAGATAAAATTTATAGATTCTTTGTAATGGCCACCATCAATACATATAACAAGTCCATTTTCCATTGACTAAAACAATTAGATGGGCTTTATCAAGAACAAATAATAATTTAATATATAGCAAGTTCAAAACAATAATTGTAAGGTAATTATTAATGACAAGGCTCCTGTAAATTATTTACATAATAAACTCAAATAATATTAGGATTAAATTGAGCCCGCACTCCTGCGTCACCTAACTCGTTTAATCTCTAACATTATTTCCTCGATCGACAAGTTAATCCAATACCCTAAAACCCATTGATAACACTAAAATAACCAACATTCCTCCTCCATTTTAGTGGCATCCATGATTAACTTAACCGTCCTCACAGAAACACAAACGCATGCATAATGAAAATGTCTTGAGGATTGAATTTTCACTTAGTATATTACACGATACAAATATTAGAATAACAGGGTGTCTCTATGGATTAAACCCATGTTATCCATTTAAATACATGTAGGTAACATACACACACGTTTACAAATCCAAATTCCACTTGACACAATATTTACTAGCCCGTGTCCTAATCCTTCAAAGAATATACCAAAGCTCAAGTCCAAAGCTTCTTGAAGCAGCTAAACTTCATATTCTATAGGTAGTTCATTACTCTTGCACTTGCATTGCAAATTATCAACGAACTATTAAGAAGTTCAACTTCAACCTACTTTATCTTGCAGTCTGAAAACATACATTGGGATGATTTGCTAATGTGTTCCAATATCATTATGACAAGCTTTCCGCATTGAATTCTGCATCTAATGTTGTATTAGATGGGAATTGGGTGTCTTGACATAAGATATTTAAATGGACTTTAAACCAATCCCTTTAAATGATTTCTTCATGAGATCCCTTCCTAACCCTTGGTTAGATGATTAACTAAATTAAGCTCAGATCTAACAAATTCAACAGATATCACTCCATTCATGATTAATTCTCTAATCATACTATATCTAACACCTAAGTGTCTAGACTTCCCATTGTACACTTGACTGTATGCCTTAGCCAATGTAATTGCACTATCGCACCTGATAGAGATTGGTGATATCGGTTTCGATCATAATGGAGTCTCATAGATCAAAATCTGAGCCACTCCGCTTCTTTACCAACAGCAGCTAAAGCCACAAACTCAGATTCCATAGTTGACTCAGTGATGCAAATTTGTTTCTTTGAAGCCCATGAGATAGCACCTCCACCAAGTAAGAACACCCATCCATTTGTGGATGAATGATCTTCCTTATTGTTTATCCAACTTGCATCAGAGTACCCTTATATGTACCCTTCTATAACCGAAGGAAAACCTGAATAGCATAAACCAAAGTGCATGGTTCCTTTTAAGTACTTAAGCAGTCTGTTCATTGCTTGCCAGTGTTGAGCACTAGGATTGCTAGTAAATCTGCTCAACTTACCCACAGTATAAGCTATGTCAGGCCTTGTGCTAATCATAGCATACATCAAGCATCCAATGACCTTAGAATACTCTAATTGTGAAACTGAATCACCAGAATTGGGCATGAACCGGATACTAGGATCTAGAGGAGTGCTCACAGGAGAACAATTATAATGATTGAATTTCTTCAACACTTTCTCAATGTAATAAGACTGTGTCATGGTTATACCATTGTTACTCCTTTTAATCCTTATTCTAAGGATCACACCTGCCTCCCCCATATCATTCATTTCAAAATTCGAAAACAACAATTTCTTTGTCTTATCAACTTGATCTTGATCAGTGCCAAAGATCAACATATCATCTACATATAGAAAAATAATCACTCCTTTACCAGAGGATTCAAACCAATTGTAAGCACACTTATCAGCTTGGTTTAGAAGAAAACCATGAGATAAGATCACCTCATCAAAGTTTTGATGCCACTGCTTAGGTGCTTTTTTCAAACCGTACAATGATTTGACGAGTTTACACATCTTATGCTCTTGTCCAGGTAATACAAAGCCCTCATGTTGTTTATGTATACCTCTTCATCCAATTCACCATTCAAGAACGCGGTCTTGACATCCATTTGGTGAATTACCAAGTTATGAATTGAAGCAAGAGCTAAAAGAAGCCTTATGGTGGAAATTCTTGCAACAGGAGCATAGGTATCAAAGAAATCTATTCCTTCCTTTTGTCTAAAGCCTTGGATAACCAACCTGGCTTTAAACTTATCTATGATGCCATCAACTTTCATCTTTCTTTTAAAGATCCATTTGTAACCAGATCAACATATCATCTACATATAGACAAATAATCACTCCTTTACCAGAGGATTCAAACCTATTGTAAGCACACTTATTAGCTTGGTTTAGAAGAAAACCATGAGATAAGATCACCTCATCAAATTTTTGATGCCACTGCTTAGGTGTTTTTTTTCAATCTGTACATGATTTGATGAGTTTACACACCTCATGCTCTTGTCCAGGTAATACAAAGCCCTCAGGTTGTTTCATGTATACCTCTTCATCCAATTCACCATTCAAGAACGTGGTCTTGACATCCATTTGGTGAATTACCAAGTTACGAATTGAAGCAAGAGCTAAAAGAAGCCTTATGGTGGAAATTCTTGCAACAGGAGAATAGGTATCAAAGAAATCTATTCCTTCCTTTTGTCTAAAGCCTTGGATAACCAACCTGGCTTTAAACTTATCTATGATGCCATCAACTTTCATCTTTCTTTTAAAGATCCATTTGCAACCCAAAGGTTTGCAACCAGGAGGCAAATCAGTCAATTTCCATGTATTATTATGCATGATAGAATCCATCTCATCTTGGCTGGTTTCTTTCCAGAAAGCAACATCCCTAGATGCCATTGCCTGACTGTATGTTTTAGGATCCTCCACAATATTGAAACAATATTGATACTGATGTTCAACCCCATTCCTTGTTCCTTCCACCAAATAAAGATGAAAGTCAGAGCCAAAATACTTGGTTTTCCTGACCAAGTACCTTTCCTAGGTTTAGTACTAGAAGATGGTACATCTTTGGTACCAGCAGAGTTACTACCAAACTCAGTTACAGCTGATGTTTTCAAACTATAAGGTATGTCCTTTAATCTAGGCACAAAAGAAAATGTATCCTCATTGCCAAAATCAGCAGTTCTTGACTCAATAATAGTGTGAACAGAAACATAGTCATTCAGTTTTGTGACATAGAACCTATGAACAAGGGAATGCTCACCATACCCAATAAAGATGCAATCAATGCCTCCTTCACCTGTGTTTCTCATTTTTTGGTTCAGTGAGCCTTACAACAGCTCTACAACCCCAAACTCTAAGATGACTTAAGTTTGGTGCCTTTTTGTACCAAAGTTCATATGGGGTTACTTTAGACTTTTTATTAGGAACTCTATTTAACAAGTAATAGGTTGTTAACATAGTCTCACCCCAGAATCCTTCACTTAACCCAGAATAGGATAACATGGAATTAACCATTTCTTTCAAACTCCTATTCTTCCTCTCTGATACACCATTTTGTTGTGGTGTATAGGGAGCAGTGGTTTGATGTATTATACTAGTAGATTGAAAGTAAATTGGATCATAATACTCCCCACCTCTATTAGTACGAAGGTTCTTTATCAAACAACTTTGATGTCGCTCTACCTCTTGTTTATAAATTTTGAATTTATCAAGAGCTTCATCTTTTGAGTGCAACAAATAGACATAACAAAACCTAGAGGCATCATCAATAAAAGTAACCATATACTTTTTATTTCCAAGTGAGGGTGTACTATGAAAGTCACATAAATCAGAATGAATTAATTCTAATACCTTAGAATCCCTTTTAACATCTTTAAACGGTTTCCTAGTAATTTTAGTCAACTTGCAAGTATGACATTTACTACAATTTTGCAAGTCAAATGCAGGTATTAGGCTCATTTTAGACATATCTTTCATCTTGTAATAATTAACATGACCGAATCTAGCATGCCATAAACGTGAATCTTTCTCAACATTACTAGAAGATGTAGATGCCATACATACAGATTCAACAACAAACATGACATTAATATTAAGCATAAACATGCCATTACATAAATATCCAAATCCAACAAAGGTTCCATGTCGAGACAAGATAAACTTCTCCGACTCAATGACTTGTTTATAACCACAACTGTTTAGCACAATTCCAGATAAAAGGTTCTTTCGAATCCTTGGTACATACAACACATTATCTAATAATAGATGTTTTCCAGAAGTAAAAACAAGTCTAACTTTTCCAACTCCTTTGATGGGCTCGGTTGCAACATTTCCCATCCTTAGTACAGATCCATCTTCAAGTGGTTCTAATTCCTCAAACCATTTGAGATCCCTGCAAACGTGACTCGTAGCACCCGAGTCTACCCACCATGCAAGCACATCATCTTGTACATAAAAGGATTCAGAAATAAATGATACGCAATTCTCAACCGAAGTATGTTTATAACCCATTGGACTTTTTGAGTCCAATAACAAACCCAAAGACCGGGATTCATTCATTTCACACCTAGAGGGATTTTTTAGACCTGTACAGTTCTAGTCATTTGGCCAAATTGCCCCATATGTGTACCACCACAGCCAACGGGCTGCACGTTTGTATTAAATTTGTTTGATTTAGAAACATTACCTTTTATTTGTTTATTATTCAATCACAAAATAAATTTTGTTTCTTTAAATCAAATCCAATTGTTGAGTTTTGTAAATAACTAACATGTCCCGAATGACTAATTGAATCAACTATAAAACTCATAGGTTTTGTCAAACTTAAAGTGGAATTAGCATGCGCACCTTGTGAAACATTTGGATCTTTCGATCCACTTGAACCCGCATTGTTAGCTTTGTTTGCATCCGCAAGCTTCACTCGACAATCTTTCTTGAAATGACCCGGTTTGCCACATCTCCAAGAACCCCCTTTTGGTTTCTTGTTGGAATTAATATCGTCCGAGTTAAAATTTCATTTATTTCCCATCAACTTTTCTAATTTAGTAAACTTACTAGGCATATTACAAACCTATACCCCGGTTGCTATACGAACCAATAATTGGTTTTGAATTTGATGGTGATCAAATAGATGATGAATCAAATTTAAAATTCTAACCAAGGAGCAATTCTAGAAAATCTAATAATACCAAAAGTTTGTGAATTCAGAAATTTATAATCCCTAAATTCCAAAATCTCAAAACTCATTTTTTTAATTCCAAATACAACCATGAGCCTTGGTTGAATTCCAAAATCCAATGAGATCCTAAAACTTTTGCAACCAAAATTCAATTTTTAATATAAAGCATTAGATTCAATCCCCAAAAACAAATAATGATTTAATTATTAAAAGTCAAACTTTGCAAATTAGGGACCACAACTAAAATTCACTGCTAGAAAATCAAAACTTATGAACCTATAGTTCCAAAATTAAAACTTATGAAATCAAGATAAACAAACCCAAATTAATCACTAGAACATGTGAGTTAGGGTTAATTCACAAACTACAGAACAGAAAAATATTCACTGTATAATATTTTTCAAATTTGAAATCACAACCAATGACCAAATTAAAATAGGTTTATCTTTGTTGTATAATTGGTCTATAACAAATAATTCAAAGAAATAACAGACCTGGAACCCGAAATTGAAATTGCAAAGTTTGTGAAAAACCTGGATTAATTTCTGAATCGTGTGAGAACTCTCAGATAAACCTATTTGCGGGTTACACGCAATGATTTATCGGATTAGACAGAGACCACTCTTCAAGGAATTGGAATTTGATGATTCTGTGATGTTGAATTGTGAAGAGCACAAAAAGTAACCGCAAATTTTCTTTGTTTTGTGTGTTTCAGGTTCTGTGCGATCAGAAGTTCCCCAACAAAAGTCTTCGTTACTTTTGTTTTTTAATGGCCAACTTATTTACCTATATATTTACCTATATATTTAAAACAAAAGTGAATGAACAGTATAATAAATAAATATTAAAATGAGTATGGAATGAAAAGTAATAAAAATAGAAATGAATGAATAGTATCGGGTACCGATACCGGCATCAGATTTATCAAACTAAGTGTATTTTCGGTATCTGTTCGGCACCGGTATTCATCGGGTTTTACCATCAAATACCGGTGCCATACCAGTACCGACCGTATCAAGCCGTACTGTACCAGGTATATTCGGTACCGATACCGGTTTTTTGGGATTTCGGTAACGGTATTTTCAGTACCGGTTGGTACCGAGCTCATCAAATCCTAAAGCACGTAGCAATGCAAGTAATTGCACAGTTTAGATTACTTTTCATACACACAGTAAGTAAATTGTATTTCGTTTGAATGAGATTTTATATACACAACAACTTATTTTGCTCTATATTTTGTCTTTTTACGTAATGAATGATTTGTAACATGTAAAATTAACTTGGATATTTAGATTATTGATGAGCAAATCGTATCAAATCCTGTAATCAAACCAGTATCGTATCGGTACCAAATTTACTATACCAAATCATTTTCGGTAACAATTTGGTACCCACCTTTTGGCGTTTTCAGAATCGTTACTTTCGGTTCGACACCGGTCTAGCACCATACCTATATTTATTGATTTTTACCTTCAAATACCATACCGTATTGTACCGAGCATTTTCGGTGCCGGTACCTAATTTCGATGATTTTCCGGATCGGTACTTTCGGTGTTGTTACAGGTACCGAGCTCATCCATATTTTAACGTGTTAGCACCGTAATAAACAATAAACGAACTGAAAACAACCGAATTTCCAAGGTGTAGGACGTGTGGGTCCTATTATTATATATTAGGTAATTTAAAATTGTTTTTTTTAGGACGGATTGACTATCCTTTTCACCACATTTTTATTTATGTTTTGATATTCGGTATCTGCTTGCCGTTACTGACACACGTTTTGCACTTATTGGGTCTCCGCCGCAACGTGCGGGCGGAAATTTAACTAGTTTAATACAAATCAAAGTCCACAAAAAATATTATGGACCTTTTGGTTTTTCATCGGGAGTCTAGAAAAAATGCCCAGACTTCACACATGGCCTTTATTGAGATAAAATTTATAGATTCTTTGTAATGGCCCACCATCAAGATATATAACAAGTCCATTTTCCATGGACTAAAACAATTAGATGGGCTTCTTCAAAAACAAATAATCTATATTATATTATAAATGTTATAAACCAGACATTTTAGGCCCAATCCATTGCTTATGGGTTTATAGTTTCTTTCTCTATATATTGTAATGAAGAATAGAATGAAATATGAGAATTCAGTTTTATCTCTATTTGACTTTGGTTTTTATCACGTTATCAGCACGATTGCTCTTCGCCGGGAACATCCATCGATCTTCATCAGGAATTTTCAACATCAGGAATTCATTAACACCACTTTTGGATTCAGATAACTTTCCGTTCATTACAATCCGGGTACGCCATCAAAATATATCACAGTTTAACAGCATAGACTTAATTTTTCTCCTATTATATTGACAATATAATATATCGAATAACCCAGACTGTTAATATATAGATTTATAGTATGTTATTTATATATGGATCAATATATTTTTCAACTATATATATTTTACAGGATTCATATATTGATGTATACTGTTAATTTTCGTATATCTTATCATAATTATATATTGGTTTTGTGGGTACCACAAATTTTCGAATCTATATATAGTGGTATATATATGAAACATAGGATTTCCCTTTGATTTTGTACATACGTAAGCATATATTATGAACCGATTGGTCTCAAATTTTAAGAATCGATTGATCGATACCCAACGACGGTCACTACCGCCGCACACAAAACTCTTACCCGGCAACCTTTTTTCGGCGATTGTCCTCAACCGCCAACTGTTTCTGTGGTGGTTCTTCAACTGTTACTGGATCCCTCGACGTCATCGTCCCCTGCTTGAATGCTTCAAACGATGTAATGACAGTATATTTTCTCCGACATCATCGTCCACTGCCGGGAAAAAATTATCTCCGGCGCAGCGGCGCTTGTATATCTATTTTCAACAGGCAACTCCAACTCAGTGAGATCTTTTCCAACAGTGGGTTTTTTTTGGTGAGAAATATAAAAGTAACATATTTTATCGATATGGATAAAAAGGTAAGGATTGGGATAATTTTGAAGCTGATACGACTCGAACCCACGTTATGGTCTCATGTTCCACGTTGAAACCCACATCTCCAAATGGCCTTGTTTTAGTTTACTATTTTCCACACTTTTATTTGTTTCATGCATTCCATAATTCCATGTTCTCTTGCACGTTTATTCAGTTTGTTTACAATTCTTGTATTTAAGAATCATTTGGAGTTCATGAAAAAAAAGCAGAATATTATTGAATGAAAATTTAGTTTCATGTCTCTCTCCTTCTCTTGTATTCTTGGGAGTTTGTAGGTTTTCTCCGTAAACCTATCAATTGGTGCTTTCATTGAGCCTTAGCCTCCTTGGCTTTGGACGAACTCGAGGACGCCGCGTATCTATCTCGCTTCACCGGTTACAATCCTGCCCGGTGGATTTGTGATGCGGAACGGTTCTTTTCCTTTTATGCAATTTATGAGGAAGAACGGTTTCCTTATGTTGTTGAGTCCTTCGATGATGAACCTTTTTCTTGGTTCAATTCATGGTATCGAGGAGCGGAATGCCTTACATGGAAGTCTTTCAATATTGCAATGCTTCATCGTTTCCGAACACCACCGCTTAGCCACGTACCACCACGGTCACTTCCATGCCAAGAATCACGAATACCACCGACATCGTCTCTTGGAAGGGTCGCTTCACCACCGATTCCTACATCATCGCCACAACAGTCACCATTAGATTCCATCTACCCTCAAGCTACCATTCTCGCCAACAAGGCCTCCATACCGGTGCTATATACATTCGTCTTGCTGATAGCCATGTCTCATTCGAAAACCGGTGCTCCAAGTTCAATGATACAGACCCGAATGCCTTCGGCAGAAGGGAATGGAGACCACCGTGGTTGCCACCTTGCCACTATGTTGAGACCGATCCTAATATTGTGGTACGACTCGAATGGCGACCACCATGGACATGCATTCCGTCCTTGAGGACAAGGACGGTTTTTAGGGCGGGAGTATTGATACGACTCGAACCCACGTTATGGTCTCATGTTCCACGTTGAAACCCACATCTCCAAATGGCCTTGTTTTAGTTTACTATTTTCCACACTTTTATTTGTTTCATGCATTCCATAATTCCATGTTCTCTTGCACGTTTATTCAGTTTGTTTACAATTCTTGTATTTAAGAATCATTTGGAGTTCATGAAAAAAAAGCAGAATATTATTGAATGAAAATTTTGTTTCATGTCTCTCTCCTTCTCTTGTATTCTTGGGAGTTTGTAGGTTTTCTCCGTAAACCTATCAAAGCTATCTATCACTATTTTCAATCAACTGTTTTTTAATTATAGCTGTACCGCATTACTATATTCATCCATCTAATAAAAAGATATCATATTCTAACAGTTCAAGTGCTCCGATTGTCCAACCTCAACTTGTGTGTTTACTAGGCTCGTCTTGGGCTCACTGACTTTCATTTTGGGCCCAAACAAATCATCTACATTGGGGCTCTTTTGACACCTCCTGGCCCCTGCTCCCTTGGTTCCCACTCCCGAATAACAAAATGTTAAGAACTTTCATATATTGTTTAAAAAAAATAATAATAAATAAATAAATAAATAAACATATACGTATCAGATTTCTTTTAAATCGCATGCCCCTCGAAATCATGGGCCTTGTGCGGAGGTCCTCCTCGCCCACCATCAAAGCCTCCCATGTAGGTACCCAAATGGGTAAATGAATTGTGAAGAGTAGAGAAGAGTGTGGGCGTATTTTTACATAACAACCTTCATATGGACCATATATATATATTTTTTAATTCATCCGCTAAATGTGGATACATTTTTTTTTAATTTTACTACAGTACATGTGGGTATTTTAATGGATACATGTAGTTTTGAAAAATGAATTTGAAAACGTTGTTTTTACTAAAGTTATCACTCGCCAAAGGCATTAGTAAACATGCAATTTGTCTCAGTTTACAGGTCATTATGTGGATGTTAAATATCCATGTGATTTTGAATTTTCTAAATGGAATTGAAAACTTAGTTTTACTTTTGTCCCATATTTTATATAAACAGTTTTTGGTTATTGGAGTTTTCGATGGGAAAAAGAACCGGATGGTGGTTTTAAAATATATGTGTTAATAATAATTATTATTTAATGTTTTGATCCAACTGTTCTCCATTACATATCAATAAATAATTATTTAATATTAGTTTTGATCGAATATTTTTTTAGAATGACATTTTTTTGTACGAATCTATAGTGGGATACTATTTGAATTCCAATTTTAACCCAATATAATGTTACTAGACAACCACATTATAGGATACAAAATTCATAAATGACTTTTTTTCCTTCTCTATTTTATAAACATACTTAAAGTTTAGAACTTGCAGTTCTAGCAAAAGAGAACCCGAAGTTCTCATACAATATACATTTCATTGGAAGACTTGTTTTTAAAATACCTTATTTTTTCCTTTGTAGATAATATGTCGAACTTATCAAAACTTGAATTTACCGCACTTGAATTAACTTTTATTTATTTTATTATTTATTTCATGAAGAAATATGCATGCTAGCTCCAGTAGAGCTATTATTGGTGATGAATGTCTGGTAGATAGCGGTAGTACTAACACTATTCTCAAAGATATGAAATTTTTTTCTGAGTTGTCTCCGGCATAGACACCGATTAGTACTATATCTGGTGTCAGTAACCTTATCGAAGGCTCCGACAGAGCACACATAATATTATCTTCGGGTACCCAACTAACTATTGATAATGCATTATATTCAAGTAAATCCAGAAGAAATTTACTTAGCTTTAAAGATATTCGAAAAAACGGTTACCACCTAAAAACAATATCTGAAAATAATATTGAATATCTTCAAATTACTTCAAACAAAAATGGTCAAGAAACCATCGTTGAACAATTAGAAGCCTTATCCTCTGGATTATATTGTACTAATATCAATCCTATCGAATCATACATGGTGAGTAACCAAAAGTTGTTCGATAAAAACACATTCAATATATGGCATGACCGTCTAGGTCACCCTGGTAGCATAATGATGAGACGAATAATCAAAAGTGCAACCGGGCTCCCTCTCAAAAACTTAAAAGTCTTGCTACCACAGGACTTATCATGTGCAGCATGCTCTCTGGGCAAACTTATAACTCGGCCCTCACAAACTAAATTGATACATGAAACCCCATCGTTTTTAGAAAGAATCCAAGGGGATATTTGTGGGCCTATTCATCCTCCGTGTGGACCATTCCGCTATTTCTTGGTCTTAATAGACGCATCCTCAAGGTGGTCACTTGTGAGCCTTTTAGCTACTCGAAATGTAGCATTTGCCCGACTTTTAGCTCAAATCATACAATTGAGAGCCAATTTCCCCGATAATCAAATTAGAAACATCCGGATGGATAATGCGGGAGAGTTCACATCTCAAGCTTTTAATGACTATTGTATGTCAATCGGGATCAATGTTGAACATTCAGTACCTCATGTTCACACACAAAATGGTTTAGCTGAATCTCTGATCAAACGATTACAAATAATCGCTAGACCACTCTTAATGAGATGTAAATTACCATCTTCTGCATGGGGTCATGCCATTTTGCATGCCGCTGCACTGATTAGATTGAGACCAACTGCTGATCACGAATACTCCCCATTGCAACTGGTCTCCAGAAGAGAACCAAATTTGTCCCACCTTAGAATTTTTGGTTGTGCGGTATATGTACCAATACCGCCACCACAACGTACTACAATGGGACCCCAAAGAAGACTGGGTATCTATATTGGTTTTAACTCCCCGTCCATAATTAAATATTTAGAACCAATGATGGGAGACATGTTTACAGCACGGTATGCTGACTGTCATTTTGATGAAACAATGTTCCCAGTCTTAGGGGGAGATAAGGACAAAGAAAGACTGGTAACACAAGAAATAACGTGGAATGTATCATCGCTATCAAATCTCGACCCCCGAAGTGGTCAATGTGAATATGAAGTCCAAAAGATTATACATTTGCAAAGAATAGCGAATGAATTACCAGACGCATTCACAGACACGTATAGAGTGACAAAGTAGCATGTACCAGCATCAAATGTACCTGCTCGAATTGAAGTAATCCCAGAAGCAATTACTATACAACGAAAGCGTGGGAGACCAATCGGTTCCAAAGACAAAAACCCACGGAAATGAAAAGAGCAAAGTAACGCAGTTGGTGAAAACTCACAAAAGATTATAAATGAAACCCCGGTAGAGGTAAATGTCCCAGAAGAGACAACTATGAATCCAGAGGAAAATGAAGTTTCAGAAGAAACACCGGTACCGAACGAAAATGAGATCTCTATTAATTATGTACAAGATAGTACAATGTGGAACCGGAATAAAACACGTGTTGATGATATATTTGCATATGTTATAGCAACGGATGTAATCAATGAAAATGATTACGTACCAAAAACTTTAGAAGAGTGCATGCACATAAATGATTGGCCTAGATGGCAAGAAGCCATAAACGCCGAATTGAATTCGCTCGAAAAGCGACATGTTTTCGGACCTGTAGTCCGAACGCCCATAGACGTCAAATCAGTAGGTTATAAATGGGTGTTTTCAACATGTGGTATTGACAGTTCTAGTGTGTTAGCTGGTCTCGATTGTATCATTTGGATTAAGTGATTCAGAATTGCATGTGAATTTGGAGTGTCATCATATTCTATAAGATAAGATACATATTGTGAGGTCCAATGGGATTTAAACGGTGATCAATATTGTCGGCATTTGGATTCAACTTTCGATACAGTACATGTGTTTACATTGTTTCTAGAGTTAAAGTTCACAGTCAAAGTATCATCATGTGATTTCATATGGGTGTGTTTAAACAAAAAGGTTATCGGCTCATGCAATGTTGTCGAGTTAGTGGATTCATTGGTCCAATGGGAATTAAGTATTCATAGATATTAAAGTGTGTCAGGTGCAATCACTACATTTGAGGATAAATTACTTTGTGTGGTCAAAGTTTAATATTTCTAAAAAGTTATCGGCAAAGTTCAAAAAGGGATTCAAAGTTACATGAGATTCTCGTAAATTTACATGTGTTGTTGGTTTGATACACTCATTGGCCCAAGTAATCAGAATTAAGTAAACATGAATATGAGGCCCAAAGTGTACTTGTTGACCCAATATTAAACAAAGGTTCAAAAGAGTGGTGTAGTTTGATCAAATTCAATCAGCTCATTCTATCAGTTTGCACTATTTGGATTTTAGTCGGTCCGCGAGTCTTCGACACGAGTTCTAGATCGATTTAAACGTCACACACATTCACATATTCAATTTGTTTAAACTGATTGTTTGTTTGTTTGTTTCAGGTATATTTTTAAAAGGTGATCTATCTTGGACTTAATATTTCGCTTAACGGGATTGTCTTGATAAACGTGTTTACGAATCATGGATATCAATTTCTTTAATATGACAAGTGAAACTTTTAATAGAATAAATGTACTAAAGAAAGAGTTTGATTTGTTTTTAGGTTGTCCAGGAGAAAGTACAAAGAGTCTCATTGAGAGATATTGTCATCTTGTGCGTACTATGTCTCAGTTGAAAATTACTAAAACTCCAGCAGAATGGGTTAAAAAGCTTGCTGATGCTTTACCACAAAAGGAATGGGGTACATATCTCATGATTCTGAAGAATTCTGGACAGTTTAGTAGATTGTCAATTGCTCAATTCATTGAAAAACTTGAAGAACAAATTGATAACAGTGATGATGATGATGAGAAAAGTCAAGATGAAGAGTCTGTTTCTCAAGAAGAAAAGAATGAACAGAGTGAAAAAATCAAGGTTGTTGAGAAAATAGTCGAAGTGGAAAAAGTTGTTGAAGTTGAGAAGATTGTGGAAGTAGAGAAGATTGTTGAAGTTATAAAACCTTGTCTTACATGTTTAGAGTCTTGTAAACAATGTATAGAAAAAGATGAGAGGTTTAGTGAGTTAGAAAAGTTGAAAGAACAGCTGTTGTTTGATGTAAAGAATTTGAAAAAGTCGTATGATGTATTGAACAGACATGTGAATAGTCTGGAGAAGACTAACTCTGAAAGAGAAAAAGCTTTGAAGATGATGAATACTACCATGATGACAAAGCAGAAAGAAATCAACTTGTACATAGAAGAATGTGCAAAGTGGAAGAAAGAGTTGGAGAGTGAAGCAACTGAAAATGAAAGAATCAGAAGATTGCTGCAAAGTTACAAAGGTTGTGACTACATAATCGATAGAATTTATCCAACAGTTGAAGGATTTGAAGCGTTTAAAGGTGAAGAAACAAAGCCAAAGAAGAAAAAGGATACTGGTAAGAAACAGGGTGTCTGTTATAATAAGTGTCCGCCTCCGATTTGGGAAGGGTACTCGCCTAGAAAACCTAATGAGGAAGAACTAAAACAGGCGGTCAATATTAAGTTAGAGTCTGAGTTAACCGATGTATTACCAGACAACATTGACGTCACGTTCACAGCGTCCGACACAGATCATGAGTCCGAACTGATAAAACGAGTGGTTGATCAGGTGTTGGATAAGGATGAGGAATCAGAGTCAAAATCCGAGTCCGAAAGTCCGTGTCAGTCTGTCGGAAGTTCGAGTTCGTCTGTCAAAAGTTCAAAGTCGTCAGGAAAACGGGTGTATAGTAAAGAATTTTTGTTGTCAAAATCTAATTTGAATGACGAAACATTTGAAGTTGCATATACTTTGAATGGTTCTGACAAATTATATTTTGATAAAGAATTTCCAATAATAGGTGTTAAATCTGAAATGATCAAAAAGATTTTCAAACTAACAGAAATTAATATTTCTGAAATAAAAGATGAAAATCTTAATGTAAAACCTAAGCCTTACACCTCAAGAGTACAACAAAGACTAAACAAGAAAAAATGTTACAATTCTGGTTCGGGTTTTCAAAAGAAATCAAACCAAAATCGTAATTACAAAAAGAAAGGACTTGGTTTTATTCCAACAGAAAAACAGAAAAATGAAAAATATGTTCGAGATTTTAAATCGAAAATGACATATGTTGCAGGAACTAGCCATGAAGAAGAATCAAAGAGCTCATTCTGGAAACAGTCAAACAAGGAGTTTCTTGCTGAAAAGATGAAGAATGGAGCTTTTCAAAGGAAAGAGACAAGAACTTGTTACAGATGCAATGAAGTTGGTCATATTGCATGGAACTGTCCAAAAGCGACTAACACAAAACAGGGAGTTTCTGGAAAACTGAAAGAAGTTATTGTTGATAAAACCGAACCACCAACTGAGAAATTTAAGATTTTCAAAAATTCAACATATGAAGTTGGTGAATGTTCAAAAAGATTTTACAGATGTAGTGTGAAACTTGACAATAAAAAATGGGTTGTTAAGAAATCAGAGGTAAAATCTGGCAATGAATCTGATTCCACAAAATCAGAGGAGCCACAGTTAGATGAGAGTGTTGAAAAATCAGTTCTTTCAATGGATAATGAGAACTTTCCACCATTGAGGGCTGAGAATTTTAAATCAAAGGTTGAAAAGGTTGAAATTTCAAATCAATTCTATTCTGAAAAGAATGAATTTGATGTTGAAAAAGCGTTTAATGGGAATGTAAAGAAATTTTTTGGAAAAATGATCGATGGGAAGGTTAAAGGGGTAAAAGAGTTTTATGCTACAAAGAAAGCAACTTACACCCCAACTGCTTCTGAATTGAAAACACCCAAGGCTGGTCAGGCTTGGGTGGATATTTTCTTTCATTGAAAAACCTGACTTGCCGGAGATCCCAAGTTTGTAATTGCGGATCAGGAATCGGCATCTTTTTTAAAAATTGATTGTGTAAATGAATCTTAAAGTTTGTTAAATTTTACAGATTGTGAATTGCCGGAGCTTCCAGGTTGGTAAGTGCGAAGCAGGAATCGCCATCTTGATTGGTAAAATGGTTTTGTGTAGATATTTTATTCCTACATGTGGTTATATGTTTTGGATATTCTTACAAGTGGTAAGAGGTTGATTCTGTCAAAGTGATTACTCAAGGTCATTAGTTTGAACTTGATGTAATTCTGATACAAGAGATTGAATGTACAATATGATGAACCAAACCCCTAACTTTACAAGTGGTAAAACCAACAAAACTTATTTTCCGGAAAAATCATTTTGGTTAAAACAAACTTAAGTGTTTTGAAATCATAATGAGAAAATAGTTTTGTGTAAGGGGGAGTTCTGATTGTTTATGCCTAGTGGATGGCGATTTGAAGCGATTCGATATCGGTTGTCATTTTCTTGTATAGTTTGTTTTCAAATTTCCTAAAATGTGTTTGCATTTTAGGGGGAGTAAGAAATTTTAAAAAATCCAAAAACATTTGAAAATTTGAAAATGTCAAAAACATTGAATAATTCAAAATGAGTTTTGTTGTGAAAAGAGGAAATGATAGTAGATCAGTTGGACTGTCACAGCATGCTAAAGAAATGGAAAGATAAAATGTGATAAATGATCTCACTAAAGATGTGACGATAGGCTCAGCTAGACTAGTAGATTTGCTATAACGATACAAACCTAAATGAAAAAGCCTAGTTCTAGTGGGAAACATGGTCAAAAGCATAGTACTTAGTTTTGTCCTTCTTGACTGTGTGCCTACTCAGTAATCGCTGATTGTCGAAAGACATAAAACTGGTTAAGTTTGTGAACTTTCACAACTTTGCTGAAAAGTCGATGTGATTGTGCATTTCATTTTGCAAAGACTTAAACTTGTTTTATTTCTTTATTTTGTTTAAGCATCGAACATCCTCTGCGTATACGTGAGTATCGACCTGGATGTTGTTGCCTAAACATTCTGCTTTATTTTCTTTGGTGTTTCGTTTAAGCTTTGGACCTCCTCTGCGTATACGAAAGTATCGACCTGGTGGTTAAAGCCTAAACAACTTCAACTTGTTTTATTTTTCTTATTTTGTTTAAACATTGGACTTTCTCTGCGTATACGGAAGTATCGACCTGATTGTTAATGTTTAAACATTCTGCTTTGTTTTCGCACAAATCACAGTTGATAAAGTTTAAAGGCATTACTTGAGATAGTGTATTACATGATGAGGGGATATGCTGAGATCGTGGGGTCCATAAGAATTTAGTGCTATCTAAATATACCTTAAAGTATCGGTAAGCAGATTGAAAGTTTTTAGATTGAGTTTAAGTGGACAACAATATCGTCAATCCATGTGAATCGTTTAGAGCTTAAAATGTTAAAGCTTAACGGTGCTAGTGATTGGTCACATAAACTGATATGATCCTCTTACACAAACTCACAAAAATATTGTCTGTAAATATTTCTTTATTGCATTTCATTTCATTCAAAAATCCAAAAAGATTTTGAGTGTGTTTTAGCATAAATTTTGTAAAAGTCAAAAAGATTTTCGACAACTGATGTTGGAGAGCTAATTTTCAAAATTCCGAGTGCTAAACTAGATGACATTGTTGTGAGGGGAAGTATGTCTTGAACATCAAATGCATTTCTTTTAAATCAACAAGTGGTTCATCAAAGAGAAAGTTGTTTATGAAAGGGAGTCAGTGTTGGTTAATACAAATTGTTAAATTTAGAAAACTTATGTGGTGGTGAGAAATTGTGTAGGTGATGAGCTTAAACAGAGATAAAGCCAGGGATTGATCTCAAGGTGATAGCTAATTCCAGACAGCGATCCCATCATGATGAAAGGGGGAGTCTGACGAGGTTAGCGCCAAAGAGAAGATCCTGGTATATGCTAAGAAAGAAAAGAGACTGATAAAGACTGTAGATGCGAAGACTCGACACTTAAGACTCGTCAACATCTGAGGGGGAGTCTGTTGGTGCATTCATCTGTCGTCTTCGTCTTATGTTGAGTCTCGGGTTCGTTGCGGATTTGATCGAGCATGATGTCATCATATCAAATGATGACATCATAATGGTGACATCAAAGTGACATCATACATGACATCACTACACAAGAAGACAAAAGAGTTCATATGTCAAAGGCTGATTTCGTTCAAAATGTATAAGTGATTTCGTTCATTTGGTCAAAAGGTGATTTCGCTCTTTTGTACAAGAGGTTATTTCGCTCATATGGCATGTGGGTGATTTCGCTTATTTGTCATGTCCATATGAGTGGAATCATGTTGCATATATATAGGTCGTATGAGCGGAATCACATGAGTAGTTCTAGTTGTTGTCTTCCGGTAAGCCACGAAGTGCTGCCGAAGTGTTGTCAGGTCTGTAATCGATTGCATATCAATAAAAACAACAGTTTAAAGTGAATACGTGCTGAATTACACCGAAATACTTGTTTCCGCCTCTTGTTTTAGTGAAAAACTCTTCTAACCGACTCGCTCGGGTCCGAAACCGATCCTACAGGTTTTCCCAAATCCCAGGAGTTGATTATGAGGAAACGTATTCCCCTGTAGTGGATGCCATAACCCTTAGGTTCCTAATCGGCCTCACAATCTCTGAAAGACTTCATATGAGACTAATGGATGTCGTCACCGCATACTTATACGGGACACTTGAAAATGACATCTACATGAAAATCCCTAAAGGATTAAAATTGCCTGAAGCATTAAAATCAACACCTCGAGATATGTGTACTATAAAGCTCCAGAGATCTTTATATGGTCTCAAACAATATGGTCGTATGTGGTACAATCGACTTAGTGAATATCTCGAAAAAGAAGGATATAAGTCTGATGTAATCAGTCCATGTGTTTTTATAAAAAGATCATTCTCAAATTTCACTATAATAGCAGTCTATGTTGATGATATCAACATCATCGGATCTCCTGAAAAGATAGAGAAAGCTGCTCAGTTGTTAAAGAAGGAATTTGAAATGAAAGATCTCGGTATGACGAAATTATGTATCGGACTACAATTTGAGTATCTGTGCAATGGCACATTTGTCCATCAATCAAACTACATCCAGAAGATGTTAATATGTTTCAATATGGATAAAGCACATCCGTTTAGCGTACCTATGGTTGTCCGACCGCTAGATCCACACAAGGATCCTTATCGCCCTCAAAAAGAAGGCGAAGAAGTACTTGGTCCAGAAGTACGGTACTTAAGCGCGATCGGTGCCCTTATGTATCTCGCAAATAACACAAGACCTGACATTGCATTTGCAGTACATGTACTAGCGAGATACAGTTCGAATCCAACACATAGACACTGGAATGGTGTAAAACATATATTCCGGTATATTTGCGGGACACAAGACTTAGGTCTTTTCTATCAGAAAGATCAAAAGTCCCAGCTCGTTGGGTATGCTGATGCCGGATATCTATCAGATTCTCACAAAGAAAAATCTCAGACAGGTTATGTATTCACATACGGCGGCACAACAATTTCTTGAAAGTCAACTAAGCAAACACTTACAACAACATCATCAAATCATGCTGAATTGATAGCACTATATGACGCTGGTCGAGAATGTGTGTGGTTGAGATCAATGATTAATCATATACAAGAAGCATGCGGATTAGAACAGATCAAGAAGGAGCCGACAATTATTTATGAAGACAGTGCTGCTTGCATAGCTCAGATCAGAGAAGGTTACATCAAGGGTGATCGAACAAAGCACATCTCACCAAAGTTCTTCTCAACATATGACTTGCAGAAAGAAGGGGAAATCGATGTTCGTCGGATCAAGTCAAGTGAAAATCTAGCAGACCTGTTCACAAAATCTTTACCTAGAAGTAGTTTCGAGCAGTTATCACACAAGATCGGTCTTCGTAGATTGAAAGATGTTTGTTGAATTCAGGGGGAGAATTATACACGCTGTACTCTTTTTCCCTTAACTAAGTTTTGTCCCACTGGGTTTTCTTAGTAAGGTTTTTAATGAGGCAGCATAGCTGATCCAGTAGTATCAGTTTATTTATTCAGGTCCTGATGTACCTATTTAACATCATCCTGAAGTATGTCGTTAAACTGTGTATAATTCTAAATGTCTGAGGGAGAGTATTATAAACCAGACATTTTAGGCCCAACCCATTGCTTATGGGTTTTAGGGTTTATAGTTTCTTTCTCTATATATTGTAATGATGAATAGAATGAAATATGATAATTCAGTTTTATCTCTATTTGACTTTGGTTTTTATCAATAAAGCATTTATGAAAGATACCGGTATTATAAAGCATTTCTAAAGGATTCCGGCAAAATTTAAGTAATTACAATATTTTATGCTTATGATACAACAACTTAATGTGGTTAATAAATGGGCACAATGGTCTTTTAACATGAGTATGCGTAAAATGAATTTTTAAATATAAATTAACAATTAAAGTGTTCTTAAATATAATTAAAACAATTGAAGTGTTCTTAAATACAATTAAATTGATAAAATAAATATATACAAAATGATAATAAAAAAGAATTTGAAGAGTTGTCTGCATTGTTTCCTAACGATCGAATTTAATTTCAACAAATCAGCCGAAGAGTTGCGATCTTGATGCTTGCTTATATTTAAACCCTTCCCTAAGTCACCCAAACCTCACAATATGGGTTCTCATTATTTCCCATCTCTTCTCCTAAACTAAGACTATGTGTTACCATAGCACCTTTGAGAGCGCAGAACTGGGACACGTCGGACGGCGCGACTGTGGAATGCCATAACACGTCGGCGCAGGAGACCTTCACCATCTTCTTCATAAGAACCTTCACTATGCCCGACTGAAAATGCCGCACTCGTCGGAAAAACGTCGTCGTGTCCGTTTGATTCAGATTCGTTATATCCATATGGCTTAAAGTTCCAGAAATTGATATCTGGAGAAAGATGAGGGGATCTTTTAATTTCAATCTTCAAATGTTGGTGGCTGGAAATTAGGGTTTTGTTTCAGAATTCAGAGAGAGAGAGAGAGAGACGACAGAGATAACATCTTTCTTTCTGTTTTTTTTTTTTTTTTGAATAGAATATAGTAGATAATGGAAAAGTATAAAACATACAGAAATCTAATTGTTTTCTTTTTATTCTTCCTTTAAAGTGATATCTATTTATTGTCTTGCAATTTTAAGTATATTTTCTTTTTATTCTTTCTTTAAAGTGATATCTGCTTATTGTCTTGCAATTTTAAGTATATATATTTTGCCCAGGTATAATAGTTATTTGCTAAAAGGATATGAAAATATGTTTAATTCGACTAAGTTGAATAACTGAACAAGGAGCTGAATTTTTTTATATTAATAATATATTTTTAAAACATTTTAATTATTAGAGTAAACTTCCGTTTTGCTCCCTGTGGTTTGCTCACTTTAACGGTTTGCTCAAAATAGCCATTATTTAATAATTAGAGTAAACTTCTGTTTTGCTCCCTGTGGTTTGCTCACTTTAACGGTTTTGCCCCAAACCTTTCAAAATAGCCATTTTGCCCCAAACTTCCGTTTTGCTCCCCGAGTCGCGATCACCAGCACCATACACCACTCATTGCATCTCCTATCACCAACCAACTCCATCATCAACTAACTCCAGCCGCCATTGCAGCCCCTCCATCAACATTTCCCTATAATGTTTAGGGTTTGAGAGTGATTTCGTTTTGGGAGATGAACATATCGATTTGGGAGAAATGTCTGGGTAATAAGATTATAATAAGTAGAGTTAGGGTTTTAAGTTGGGATTTTAAAGACAGGATTGGGAAAAAGACATAAATGCCCCTCACGTGATTTGCATGTGACATGGGTTAACTGCATAAATGGATGAGGTTAAGGGCCGGGGAGCAAAATCATGAAGACCTTCAAAGATCAGGGAGTAAAATGGTTATTTTGAAAGGTTTGGGGCAAAACCGTTAAAGTGAGCAAACCACAGGGAGCAAAACGGAAGTTTACTCTAATTATTAAATAATGATGATTATGTAATCATTAACCAAGCCCCCAACAAAGCCCCTTCCATTACACCCTACTCGGGTTCGAGTGAGAAAAAAAGTGATAATTTGATCCAGTCAGCCTTATTTTACCATTATCTTTGTATTTGGTCTTTGTTTAAATTTTATTCACTATCATTTAGTAATTCTTATTTGTTTTTTTAATTTTAGTATTTAAAAACTTGGGATGCGAATGAGCCAGTTTTCACCTTAGATACCTATGAGGTTTAACCATTTGAAATTTAAAACGTGTTGATATAATTGTAATTCGATTGAATATATTATTATTTAAAGTCTCTTCTTGTCATTATACATGCATCCTAAGATATAGTGTTATATCTTTTACATTACCTGTTCCGATTTGTCTAACTTGACCTGTGAAATAGTTATTAACTGTTGTGTCCCCGTCGCATCGTGCGGCCACCCTGCTATAATTTAATATATAGTAAGTTCAAAATAATAATTGTAAGGTGATTATTAATGTAACACCCCACGTAAAAACTCTCGTACACACTAACTTTCGGGACGAAAGTTCTTAGAACTTTGGGATAAGGTGACACTTCGGGTTTTCCCAAACAGCCTTATTGTATAATATCGTTATGTGAATACATTAAATGAAAATCTGTGAATTATCTCGGTGTACTATGTGATCTTCTTATTGTGTTATGTGTATTATTATGTATGGTGCCGACTTGAGACCACCCGGTCTCGACTCGTAGTCTGCTGATCCGAAAACAGTTGGGCCACACACCCACCAGGCCCACTCGAAACCCTTTAGGGTGCACCATCCTTGGAAGGGTATAAAACCCACCAGGCCCACTCGATACCCTTTAGGGCCACACACCCACCAGGCCCACATAGGCCTTCTGCACTGGATTGAAAAGGTTGAATCTATGTTTGCTGTTTGCGAATGTCCCACAGCCAGTTGGGTGAAGTTTGCTACTGGTACGCTTGAAGGAAACACGCTTTCATAGTGGAGAGCACAAGTTCAAATGCTTGGGTTCGATACCGCCAACGCTACTGCTCGGGAGGATTTCAAGAACATGATCAAAGAAGAGTACTGCCACAGGGATGACATTCACAAGTGTCGCAACCCCCGACCCCTACCCCGGGAGCGGGCGGACGCGGGTAACTAGATTAGTGGTATCGGTGTTTATTAATTTGGCAGCGGAAATTTACATCAGGACCGTAGTTAGGAAATAGTTTATTAGAGAAAAACACCATATTTTTATAAATAATAAATACATGGGAAAAATCCAAGTTTCCATTACAATATGTTTATAGGGGTAAACCTTAATTTATTAAAATAAAACTTCTTTCTTATTTAGGTAACCTTTATAGCCACTTTTCCAAGCCTTCAGTGCTCTCCAGCTGGCTTCTAGTTGACTTTCACATTTTGTTACCTGAAACGCATTTGTCAGAAATGTCAACTCCTTTGATTTGATGGAATTTACTGGCGAGTGCATCCCAATTTAATCAAAACACGCTTTTATCATTTTACAATATTGAGGGCGATTACAATGTTTATATCCACCCAATTACCACCTACGGTACAGTCAATCCTGACCTGTGGTCATGTTACTATTTACAGTATAGTGACAAGTAATGTATACAACACCCCTACATACGGCAATAATTGTAGAATACATAGACTTAATCATTGTTTATCTTAGTTTAAAACAATTGAGGTTTCTATAAAAAAGGTTTGCAAAAATAGATGTACTCACATTGCTGTTTAAGATAAACTACTGCTTTCGGGTGACTTCCTGGTTATAATCTATTAAAATTAAACAATGCACATGTGTAAGTAAGATAACCCAATTTACATTAGCCATACCCCCGAGACAGAACTCCAACGACTGAGTCAGGCAGAGCCTTAACATGCGTTACGGAGTTCTAGATCAATCGGGCAGAGTAACTAATACGTAACCGGGGATTATAATACTTTCAACGAGGCAGAGCTTCGCTTTTTAGGGGTATAATACCCGAGAGTTTTAGCTATTATATATTGAGAGAGAAAGAAATTTTTGAACGAATTCTAACTGAGCTCAACCACTCCTTATATAGGCTGGAATTAGGGCGGCTCGCGGCCCGCGACTGCCTCTTCTATCTCTCTCGTGGCCCGTGAGAGAACTAGGGTGGCCCTAGCTATGGTGAATTAACGTCCTAGACTTAACACGCCAGGGACACGTGGTTGAACCGGGTGCGGCCTGGTGTCACTGGGTCGCGGCCCGCGACTCCTTGGCTTAACTGGGTCGCGCCCCGCGAGAGCCTTAAAAGGTATTTCAGGCCCGTTTTTCATATACAGGATATAATTTAGGATATATGGGGGTATTTTAAGGGTTTTGGGAGAGTTGTTATATCCTCCCTACCTTGTTTTAGATCTCGTCCTCGAGGTCTACTGGAACAGGTGTGGGTATTTCCTTGCATCTCGGCTTCGAGCTCCCAAGTATACTTTGGTCCTCTCTTGGAATCCCATTTCACTTTGACCATAACTAATCTCTTGTGTTTGAGATTCTTGATCTTTATATCTTCAATCTGTAGTGGTTTCTCTACAAATTTAAGTTTCTCATTTACCTCTATGTCCTTAAGAGGTACCATTAATGATTTATCTGCTAAATATTTCTTGAAATTACATACATGAAATACATCATGTATTCCTGTCATTTCCTCTGGCAGTTGTAGCTGGTAAGTTACTGGTCCTATTCTTCTAATAATCTCAAAAGGTCCAACATACACGGGGATTAGCTTTCCCCTTATTACGAATCTGACCACTCCTTTCCATGGATAAACTTTTAATAATACTTTATCTCCTACCTGAAATTCTAATGGTTTTCGTCTGTTATCAGCATAACTCTTTTGACGATCGCGTGCTGCTTTGAGTATTTACTCGACTTGAATAATCTTATCCGTTGTTTCTTGTACTATCTCTGGTCCTGATAGTTGCGTTTCTCCAATTTCTGCCCAACAGACTGGAGTTTGGCACTTTCGCCCATAGAGTGCTTCAAATGGTGCAACATTGATACTGGTATGATAGCTGTTATTGTAGGAAAATTCTATTAATAGTAAATGATCATCCCAATTTCCTCCGAAATCAATTACACAAGCTCTAAGCATATCCTCCATTGTTTGAATTGTCCTTTCGCTTTCTCCGTCCGTTTGAGGATGATAAACAGTGCCTAGTTTTAACTTGGGTCTCATTGCTTTCTGGAAACTAGTCCGAAAATGAGAAGTAAAACGACTATCTCTATTAGAAACAATAGATAAAGGAATTCCATGTAATGAAACTATTTCATATACATATAACTTAGCTAATGGTTCCATACTGAAAGTTTCCTTCATAGGTAAGAAATGAGCAGATTTGGTTAATCTGTCTACAATAACCCAGATTACATCATTACCTTTTCGTGTCTTGGGTAATTTAGTAACAAAGTCAATTGTTATCAATTCCCATTTGCATATTGGCATTTCGAGTTGCTGCAATAATCCTGAGGGTTTCTGATGTTCAGCTTTAACCTGGGAACATGTTAGTCATTTAGCAACATAGGTTACTATATCTTTTTTCATTCCTATCCACCAGAAATTCTTTCTTAAGTCTTGATACATTTTATCATTGTCAGGATGTATCGTATACTTAGACTTACGGGCTTCTTCAAAAATTCAGTGGCGTAGGTTTCTTTGTTTGGGTATCCAGATTCTTTTCTTATGGAATCTCAAAATTCCATCTGTTCCATGTTCTAATTCCTTCATCATTCCTTTTAATTTTTCAGTATCGTCCTTGATTACTGTTTCTTGTATTTCTCTAATTTGGTCATTTAAATCTATCTGCAGATTTAACTTAAGAGAACGTACTCGCCTTGGCTTTTCATGATAATTTCGACTTAAAGCATCAGCTACTACATTAGCCTTTCCTGCATGATACTGGATATTACAATCATAATCACTAAGAATCTCCATCCAGCGTCTCTGTCTCATATTTAATTTCTTTTGCCCAAAAACATATCTTAGACTGTTATGACCGGGGAAAATAGTAAACTTACTTCTGTAAAGATAGTGTCTCCAAATTTTAATGGCAAAAATTATAGCTTCTAACTCTAGATCATGGGTCGTATAGTTCTCTTCATGATTCTTAAGTTATATATAGGCATAGGCTATAACCTTTTGACGTCGCATCAACACACATCCATAACCTAACTAAGAAGCGTCGCAATAAACTATTAAGTCTTTAGTTCCTTTTGGTAACGCTAATATGAGTGCGTTGGTTAAGTTTTGCTTTAGAATCCTAAAAGCTTTATCCTGTTTTGGTCCTCATTCAAACTTAATTGATTTGCAGGTCAATTTCGTTAAGGGAATATCTATTCTAGAAAAATCTTGAATAAAACGTCTATAATAACCTGCTAGTCCAAGAAAACTTCTCACCTCCGTCGGTGATTCAGGGACTTTCCATTTAATAATTGCCTCGATTCTTGTGGGATCTACATGAATTCCTTCATGATTAACCAGGTGAACAAGAAATTGCACTTCCTTTAACCAAAATTCGCATTTTGAAAATTTAGCACAAAGCTTTTCTTTTCTCAGCAAATTTAAAAGTATAAACAAATGCTCTGCATGATCCTCTTTACTCTTAGAGTAAATAAGAATATCATCTATAAAGAAAATTATGAATTTATTACATATTTTGTTCATCATGTCCATAAATGCGGCTGGGGCATTGGTTAAACCAAATGGCATGACTGTAAATTCACAATGACCGTACCTTGTTCTGAAAGCATTTTTTGGAATGTCCTCTTCCTGTACTTTAACTTGATGATATCCTGAGTTTAAATTGATCTTAGAAAAGAATCGAGCCCCTTGCAGTTGATCGAACAAATCATCGATTCTCGGTAGTGGGTACCGATTTTTAATCGTAACCTTGTTCAATTCTCGGTAATCAATGCACATGCGCATTGACCCATCCTTCTTCTTAACAAACAAGATTGGTGCTCCCCATGGCGATGAACTAGGCTGTATGAAACCTTTCTCCAGAAGTTCGTCCAATTGTTTCTTCAATCCTTGCATCTCCGCTGGTGCTAAGCGGTAAGGTGCCTTAACAATTGGTGCTGTCCCTGGTATTAGTTGAATTCTAAATTCAACCTCTCTATCTGGCGGTAATCCAGGTAACTCTTCTGGAAAAAACATCTGAGAATTTAGATACCACGGGAATATCTTTTAATTCTTTTCCTTTAGTGTTAGGATTATGGAAATCATATACACTAGTGATCCTTTCCTTGCATAACTTGCTATTTTCATCATAGAGATGAATTTGTGGACTTAGTTGGCTTATCTCCTTTAATCGTGATCTTTTCACCCTTTGGTGAATTTGCTTATATTGACTTTTGATCAGATAGAATGTTGGCGTGATTAGCTACTAACCAGTCCATTCCTAATACGATATCAAATCCAGCCAGATTCATTGGATAAAGGTTAGCAATAAAATTATGGTTTAAATTTTATATTCTTGCTCCCTGCAAGATTTCGGTGATCTTAATGGATTCTCCATTTGCCGTTTCTACCAGACATTCTTGTTGAAGTTTAGTTAATGGTTGATTGAGAAGTTTGCATAATGAAGTATTAATAAAACTTTGGATTGCACCAGAGTCAAATAATACTTTAGCAAAAATATCATTAACTAAAAACGAACTAGCGATCAAATCCAGAATCATCTTGGCTTCTTCAGCTGTCAGAACAAATGCTCGGGCATTCTTAGTAGTTTTGCTGTTTGTTGCTGGAGCTAGTTTCGGACAGTTTGGTTTGATATGCCCCGTCTCTCCATAGTTGAAGCATAGCTTGTTGCTGGGTTTCTTCCTGCAGTCTTCTTCCTTGTGTCCAAACAGTTTGCAGAAGTTGCAGTATATTGAGCATCTTCCTGAATGCTTCTTCATGCATTACTTACAGTAAGGTGCATAAGTAGAACCTGTACTTTTCCCACGGTAGGTATTTCCAGAACGAAATTCTTGGGTAAGTCTTTGAGCTAGTTTCTTTCTCTGGTTTTCTTCTTGAGTACGTACCAATTCATCAGTCAAGATATTGGCTAATTCTACTGCTTCTTCTATGGTTTGTGGTCTAGCTGCCTTGACTACGTGTCTAATTTCACTAATTAATCCCCAAATGTAACGGGAGATTAATATTGGTTCTGGTGAGGCTAAGGTTGGCACTATCCTAGCATATTCGAAGAATATGGTAGTGTAACCCTTGCAGTCTATTCCAGTCATTTTAAGATTTAAGAACTTATTAGCGATTTGTTCTTTTTCATGAGGAGGACATAATTTTCTTTCAACTATATCCTTAAAATCAGTCCATTCCATATTATAAATTTTATCACTTCCTCTAGACTGGAGAATGGTTTCCACCATTCTAAGGCTGCATTCTTAAAAAGATTAGAAGCAAACATAATCTTATCTTCATCTGCACATTTGCTTATTTTTAAGACTGCCTCTGTCTTTTCTATCCAACGTAAAGCTGCAATGGCTCCTTCATTGCCAGAGAATTCTATTTGTTTGCAAGACCAGAATTCTTTGTAAGAACAACCAATGACATGGTCCTTCTTCTTTTTGGAATTGGTAATTGGAGTAGCGGTCCATTATTCATGCTATAACTTGGTTCACTTGGTGGTCGCTTACTTCCACTTTTATTATTTTCTGCTTCTTTAACAGACTTGATAATATATGGCATAGCATCTATAATTCCTTGTGCTACTATATGTTGAATGGCACTGTTATTTACTTGGTTTCCATTATTATCTTTATTCTGGTTTTCCTGATTTACTTCGTTGTCCATCTGGATTTACAAACATTTATCAGGTATTAATATCACATAATAAAATTTAATGCAAACCATCAAACAAGCAAATTGATCAAAAACATCGAACATTGCGACTTTTACTCTTTTCATATATATATATATATATACATATATATATATATATATATGTGTGTGTGTGTATGTATGTATGTATTACAACCTACAACTGAAATTTAAACACACTAATAGTTATGCATCCATAGATGGTTACCTATTTTAGTTGATTTGATTTGATTTGATTTTTTTTCAACAACACACACACACACACACATATATATATATATATTATTACTAAGGCTTGTTCATCCAGAACTGCATCTCTCGCTCGTTGTATTTCCACACGAGCTTTTCTCCTATCTCACTTATCATCTCTCCTCCTTCTATTAGTTCTTCACCATATGTGCGGAGTTCCTGCACATTCTCGTTACTCATGGGTGGTCGTGGTACGGGTACTGAAGTATCGGTTCTCCAAATGGGTACGGGTTTTTAATAACTCCTAAACATACTGATCGTTATCCCAATATGGATCTAAAGGATTAAGGTTGGTATATTGTGCTATGGGATTTGGTATTGCTTCTTCCTGAGGATAGAGTTCTCGATAATCCCTATGGTCATCTTCCCATGGATCATACGCTAGAGGATTAGGTGTTGGGATTCTAGGTATCTAATCAGGGTCAAATGCTGGTATGGGAAATTGGTTTCCTGGGTTAGGTTCTATCTCCATTGGTTGGGTTGGAAATAGTGGCACTGGTTGTGGTGCAACTATCTGATCAAGGTTTGGATCGGCTGTAGTGGTGGCTAGCATATGAAAGTTTGCCAATTGTCTATTTACTGCCTCCTGAGTTTGGGCATTTACTTCCCTATTGGCTGCTGCTAACGCTCTTCGTTGTTGTAAGTTTTTCATCCTTTTTCGCCTCTCATGTGCTCCCTTACTGAACCATCCTCTCTTTTTCGGAGGGAACGGTTCTTGGGATTGCAACTCAAAGATGAAAATTCTCTCTTCTGTATTAGCAGAATACCCCGAAGGAGTAGGTTGTGACGAGGTTCCTTCACTTTTGGGGGATCTATCTAGATGACGGTAGGCGTCAGACGTAACTTGCTCATTCATACTGTAAACTAACATATCGTCAAATAACACAAAATAATAATATACATATATACAGATAATCACATAGATTATTTCCTTACATAATTTGATAAAATAATGGTGTCAGCAGAACATTTCGGTGGCTTAAATCAGTGGCTGTAGCTCTAATATCACTCTTTGTCGCAACCCCCGACCCCTACCCCGGGAGCGGGTGGCCGCGGGTATCCAAATTAGTGGTATCAATGTTTATTAGTTTGGCAGCGGAAATTTACATCAGGACCGTAGTTAGGGGTAAATGCTAATTTATTGAAATAAAACTTCTTTCTTATTTAGGTAACTTTTATAGCCACTTTTCCAAGCCTTCAGTGCTCTCCAGCTGGCTTCTAGTTGGCTTTCACATTTTGTTACCTGAAACGCGTTTTAAAACATTTTATCAGCAAGAAATACTAGCGAGTGCATCCCACTTTAATCAAACAAGCTTTTATCATTTTACAGTATTGAGGGCGATTACAATGTTTATATCCACCCAATTACCACCCACGGTGCTGTCAATCCTGACTTGTGGTCATGTTACTATTTACAGTCTAGTGACAAGTAATTTATACAAAACCCAACATACCGACAGTAATTGTAGAATATATAGACTCAATCACTGTTTATCTTAATTCAAAACAATTGTGGTTTGTATAAAAAGGTTGACAAAAATAGATGTACTCACATTGCTATTTCAGATAAACTACTGCTTTCGGGTGACTTCCTGGTTATAATCTATTAAAATTAAACAATGCATACGTGTTAGTAAGATAAACCAATTTACATTAGCCATACCCTCGAAACAGAACTCCAACGACTGAGTCAGACAGAGCCTTGACATGAGTTACGGAGTTCTAGATCAATCGGGCAGAGTAACTAATACGTAACCGGGGGTTATAATACTTACAACGAGGCATATATTAGCTTTTAGGAGTATAATATCCGAGAGTTCTAGCTATTATATATTGAGAGAGAAATAAATTTTTGAACGAATCCTAACTGAGCTCGACCACTCCTTATATAGGCTGGAATTAGGGCGGCTCGTGGCCCGCGACTGCATCTTCTATCTCTCTGGCGGCCCGCGGGAGAACTTGGGTAGGCCCTAGCTGTGGTGAATTAATGGCCTAGACTTAACACGTCAGGGACACGTGGCTGAACCGGGTGCGGCCTGGTGTCACTGGGTCACGGCCCGCGACTCCTTGGCTTAACTGGGTCGTGCCCCGCGAGAGGCTTAAATTTTTGTTTTTATTTGATTTTTATTAATACAAAGGTATTTCAAGCCCGTTTTTCGTATACGGGGTATAATTTAGGACATATGGGGGGTATTTTAAGGGTTTTGGGAGAGTTGTTATACCAAGCTTGTAAACGAGTACTACGAGCTTAAGATGGTTGGATCAGAAATCAAGACCTACACCAAGCTGTCCAAAGAATACGCTGCTCTCTGTCCGAGCATATCTCAGCCTGCTTATTGACGTGAGGTCGAAGTCTCAATCAAATTTAATCCAATTACTACTAATAGATAGCGGTAAGTTGGTATCGAACACAGGGAGTTTGTGGAAAATGTGTTGATTCTACAGTCTTGCAAATTAACTACAATTAATCTAATGTGCAAAAATTAAAAATCAAGAGTTTGGATTGTTTGATTTAAAAACTAAGTTATCACTAATTGCTAATCAAAATTGGATTGTATTTCAGATTATGAGAGAATAACCATCTTAGGTTTCAGTTTCTTTTAACACTTGTGCAAAATTCCAACTAGAAAGAGTTACATAGACATAACTCATGTACAAACATTTGTTGTGATAAAAGGGAACAAAGTACTCGGATTATATTAATGCGAGGTTGTTTCCCAATAATCAATCAATCAATATCCAACCCTAACCCTTCCCGTGATATCTCGATTATCAACGACACCAAGAACGTACGATTTAGACTAGAATTGAAACATCAATTAACAAGCTACAATCAAATATTTATACACCATAATAAACATAGCAAACACACAAAGTTATCATTCTAGAAATAAAGAAAAAACACACAAGAGTAATAGGAAAACCTTCACCTAAGATGATCACCGAAAGCTTAGCCGGACATTGCTTGGTGGATCATCATAACATCAAGTTTATAGTTCATACGAATCGAAAGACAAAACGGAATGTTAGAAATTGTTCACAAACACTATCCAAAGCCAAAATTCGCCCCCCAAAGTGCAGAGAAACGTCTCCAATCATGAATAATGTGAAAAGACACTTGAAAACGGTTTTAATGAGGCAGTTACGTTTTTCCTCGCTGACTCTACCGTAATTTACGGTACCTACCGTAAATTATAAATTATGGTAGCCTTGAAACTGTTACGCTGGTTCACTACTGTGGTACGGTGGAAATCTGGGGGTTTCAGGGGCTACCGTAAATTACGGTAGCCACCATAATTTACGGTGGGCCCCTGAATCTCTTGTTTTGTTTCTTCTTTCCGTCCTTGCATGCCCCGTTCCACGCCATTCCATCCGAAGCAGCGTTTTTCCCATTTTAAGCTCCAAAACGCACCTGAAACATAAGCAACTGTAGTCATCTAATTCAAGATAATTACGCGATCAAATGCGGGATTAACACATCTTTCAACATCATAAAGGGTTGTCCTATGGACCAACCATCACATCCCCACACTTAACCGTTGCTTGTCCCAAGCAACCCATCAAAACTATTTTCAAAACACAAGCGATCAACATAAATCAAGCATAAACATGTTATCCTTTTACTAACCCTTTCTTAACAACCAAAACAACACACCCCTCGCTATATCTCTCCTCTCGGCAATAAGTAAGCACTAGCATTTGTAAGCTAGACACACACAAATCGGTTCTTCTCCTAACAAGTGCCAAACATGAATGCGAATCAAAGGGGCTTTAAGGTTGTAACGTGGCAAGGCATACGTGTAGGAAATGGGATATATATGTAGAAGCGAAGGACTTTTCCCGGTCTTTTTATTACACAATGAAATGAACAACCAAAACATAAACTACTATATACATCCTTCTTTTCCATTTTTTTTCATTGCTTTTTCATATTTTTTTTCTTTTTTTTTATGTTTAGCTTAGCAAACATTCAACATAACATAACTAAACACTACTAAAACAACTACTAACACTATAAGACCAGGTCAAGTCGGGTAAATTTTTGGAAAACTAGCTAAGGGGTAAAAAATGATCGGCTTTAGGCACAAAATGGGCAACTAATGTCCAAACCCCCGCCCCTCTCACTACCAAGCTCATCTATATAATTTATGAGGTCTAACCCCCCAAATCCCACACTCGCACACACTATGACGAGGCTAGCTAAATGCCCTTATCCTTTCTACATTAATGTTCAACTAAGGTCTCGAAACCATATTCATGCACGAGTTCTAATGCACCCCCACCCGTTGCCACTCTCATCAAAGACAAGCATTATTTATATACAAGTGTGGCTTCAACTCTCACCAAGAACAAAGGGTATTAAGGGTTGTCGGTGTGTCACTTGGGGTTAGTCCAAGGTGTTCAAATTATCACAATGTTTCGCTTGATTTAAAATTTTTTAATAACCTCAAAATCACCTCAAAATTTCCCCCCATCCCCACACTTGGGATACATTGACCCCAATGTTTGGTTTTGGGAAGACTTGATCGCTAAACCCTTCAACATCAACAAAAGCTTTAAATCTCAAACCCCAAATTTCTTTTTGGTATTTTTCCTTATATATATATATATATATATATATATATATATATATTTAAACATAACACCACCATCTCGCACAACCCAAGACATAACATTACAAACTAACACCACCCATCCACCCGACCATAAACATAACAAACAAACAAATATTCATAGAAATATATAAGAAGGAGCACGACCTGACTAGTAGTACCGCAGTTGAGGAGGCCCGAAAATGGAAGACATCATATCATTCCACTCTCCGAAAGCAAACGCGCCGCTACCACTTCCACTTTGTTGCGAGGCTCCATGTTGTTGTTCTCGCCGGGGGTCCAACCACTGTGAATGATGAAGCGGCGGTGTCGGATACGAAACACTACCATGGTAAGGTGGTAGAGATGCATAATCCACCTGAGGTGTATCCACAACCACGGGTCGCCCCGCATGCCAATCCGCATGCATCTGCCGGGCTTGATCATCATTGTACCTATCATTCATCTCTTGCTCATGGGAATAAGCATGTGCGCGGTTCCACGACTCCTGTCGGTCAAAGTTGTGCTTTAAGGCCTGCTCCATACTAGCCCCCATCATTGTTTGGTGATAAAAGAAGGTACGCTCCGACCCCGAACATGTGTCAAAAACCGATGCCGGAGGACATTGGTTCTCAATGATTTCTTACATAGTCCCATTATATGCCCAATTCGGCTCGTACGAACGCTCCGTATAGTCAAAGAAACCACCACCATATCCCCGACTTGGGCCCCCTTGGCCCACATTCACATGCTCACCATGTGGCTCATCCATATAATCTTCATCCCCACTCGGGGGTTCATCTTCGCTTTCGGGTTCATCCGCTTCACCCGGTAATAGTGCTCTTGCATCAACTTTCAAAGCCCTCCATCTTTGACCTTCCGACTTGAGCTTATGGTATCTTTCCGACTGATCGTAGGTCCATCCAATACCCATCCTTTGTATGTCAAATAGCTTGTGCCTTTTCGCTGCCCCCTTGTCTTCCGATGTGATAGCCTTGAACTGTTTCAACAACCCCGTAATAATCCGACAATACGGAATGATGCTCCTCCCCACTTTATTTTGGCATATCCAAAGATGATTCATTATCAAATACCGTATCGGAAAGCGGGGAGACCTGTGAAGCAACGAGTAAATAACGGGTATCTCCGGTATCTTCGGGTATCTCACCTCTTGCTTATCGCCTCTTCTTGGTATCACGTTCAAGATACAAATAGTGAGTAGCAACTTTGCTTCAATCTCCAAATTCCTTCTATATAAGGTGCCACTGAAAGTACCCGGTAAGAACAAGGCCGCTAACATGTCATTCCACCTCGGGTTGGCCTCCGGTTTAATGAGCAAATCATCAAGACTCGGGATTGTATAATCACGAGCAGGCAAACTGTCATATTTTGCCAATTTCCGCAGTGTATCAAATGACATTTCCACCTTTATCCCATTAACCGTGCCCGTCAACTTCATCTGCGATGGCCTATCATACTTGTTGCATTCCAAAGTAGCCATCCATTCCTGAATCTCATCCATAAACAGGTTCTTGTTGTCTTTGTCATCACAACTGAGCGCCTCCTCCCAACCAAAGGCACGAAACTGAGCAAACACATTGAACGGTCCGAACTCTACTTCTCTAACCTCCCTTTCACCGATAAACGCAGCAGCTTTATTTTTTAACTTGTTCATTCGATCATGGAATAATGTCGGCTGCCACTCTTCCGGCTGATCGTCTAACGGACCCGCTTCCCACCTTGGCTTATCAGTCGGGTCCAACTCCATCATTTTTTCCTCATCACTTTCACTGTCATCATCTCTACCCAAATATCTCCTCTTCTTTGTTGTTGTTCCGGTTGTTTGCCTTTTCCTTTTGAAGAAGAACTAGCTCCTGCTTTTTCCTTAGTCCTCACCATTTCCTACACACATCACAAACACAAGCAAAACAACCAAACACCACAAATCAGTCCCCTTTTTCCAACAATCCCCACACTTGCTTGTTACTATGGTTGTAGATGCTAGTGAACAAAAATCTCATACTTATTTTCACAAAAATTGGGCATGGTGCCTCTACAATGTAGAGGTTCCCAAAAGTTCACAACTTTAACATCAATCTTACATCTACTACCATAACAAGGTTCAAATAACCATTTTTCGTAACAAAAACTAAGAACAAGCAAGTGTATGTGAACAAGTAACAACAATAACCTTCATCTTCACAATGCGTCATCAAAAATAACATATAAACATCACATACGTTGGATTGAAGATGCTAGAACACAAGAAAAGGCAAAAACTTCAAAAATCCCCAAAAATTTTCGGCCCTAGGGTTTGTCAATCGGCCAAGAAAACGCATTTTTCTTGCAAATCCTTCCTCAAAATCGGAAAGTACGTGAAATTTCAGTCAAGATAGACCCAAAATTCACAAGATTTGACCAAGAATTGCAAAAGATATGAGGAATTGAAGGTTTGAAGGTTGTGGGGTTTTCTTAGATCTTTTGGGGTTAAATGATAATGATAGATGATGTTTGTGGAGGAGAAAAGGTGAAGAAAACGAGTGGTCAGGGGTGTATTCACGTGACTTAGTATTTTTTTTTTATTTTTTTTATGTAACTGCTGCTGAAACGCCACATTTATCGCCAGAGGCTACCGTAAATTACGGTAGCCACCGTAATTTACGGTGGACCTCTGGCATAAAATCCCACCGTAATCCAGTAGCTTTCTACCGTAAATCCCAATTTTTTTAGGCCTACCGTAAATTACGGTATATACCGTAAAGTACGGTAGCTTCTTGGCGTTTTCACTTCGCCAAAAACTGCAATTTTCAATGTTTTCTTTTTTTTTTCAGTTTTCTAATTTTTATGTTTTTTAATATTTTTCAAAAACATGGAAAATTACCCTACCCCCTTGAAAAATCCCGTGTTTTCCTCAACACGATGCTAGAACTATTCGTAACCCGAACGTCCCCACACTTGTTTCAAACACGAGCTTCAAGCGAATACGGCAAATGTGCAAGCTAAACAAAACAAACAAAATGAAATACTAACTATGTACACTACCAAACTTGGGCCTCTCATGGTTGTTCATCCTCTACCGGGCGTAGAATGTAGCCCGCTTTATCAAGCTCCAAGTTGTTGATGTCGTTCCCTTCCAAGTATGGCTTTAACCGATGTCCATTCACTGTTTGTTGCTTGTTGGTTTGCTCCTCTTGAATATCCACATCACCGAATCTACCAACTCGCCGAATGACATATGGGCCCATCCATTTGCTTTTTAGTTTGCCCGCAAACATCTTTAACCGTGAGTTGTACAACCATACCTTTGACCCACTTCAAAGGTCTTCTTTCTCAACTTTGCATCATGGACCTTTTTGAGTTTATCCTTGTATGCCGATGCACACTCATACGCTTCATCTCGAATCTCTTCTATTTCACTTAGTTGCAACTTCCGCATCTTCCCCGCTTCATCATAGTCTGCATCCACCGTCTTGATTGCCCAATGCGCCCGATGAGCTAACTCCATTGGTAAGTGACAACCCTCTCCATACACCATCCGGTAAGGTGTTTTGCCAATTGGAGTTTTGTAGGCCGTCTGGTATGCCCACAACGCATCATCAAACTTGCTCGACCAATCCTTCATATCCGTTCGAACCGTCTTCATTAAAATTTCTTTAATTTGACGGTTGGACACTTCGACTTGTCTACTAGTTTGCGGATGGTAAGGTGTGGCAATCCGGTGGTTCACCCTATACCGCTTCAACAAATTTCCAAAATTAAAGTTCTTGAAATGCGACCCGCCATCACTAATTAGATAACTCTCGGAATACCAAAATGGGCAAAGATGTTGGATTGAACAAACTTATAAACAACCGAATGATCATTTGTTCTCGTTGCAATAGCTTCAATCCACTTCGAGACGTAGTCCACCGCCACCAAAATGTATAAGAACCCATTGGAATTCGGGAAGGGACCCATAAATTCAATGCCCCATACATCAAATATTTCCACAACCAAAATTGGTTGCAATGGCATCTCGTCCCTCTTTGAAATGCTTCCCATCTTTTGACAATTCACACAATTCCTTGCAAACTCGCACGCATCCTTGAAAATTGTGGGCCAATAAAACCCACACGAAAGAACCCGGTAACCCATTTTATGCCCGCTAAAATGACCTCCACAAGCGGACGAGTGGGCATGAGTCAAGATCTCCAACACCTCCATTTCGGGCACACACCTCCGAATAACTTGATCCGGCCCGATCTTGAAAAGGTCCGGCTCATCCCAAATGTATTGCTTCACTTGGACCATAAATTGTTGTCTTCATTTCTTGTTCCAATGATTTGGGATGGCACCCGTGGCTAAGTAATTCACATAATGGGCGTACCACGGTGCAACAAAAGTGGACACGACTAGTAGTTGCTCATCGGGAAACCTTTCGTTTATCTCACTCAAATCATCAATCCCTTCCCCTAGAATTCCAGACAAGTGATCCGGCACTACATTCTCACTCCCCTTTTTGTCTCGGATCTCTAAATCAAATTCTTGTAGCAACAACACCCAACGAATCAAACGGGGCTTCGCATCTTTCTTCTCCATCAAATATCGGACCGCACTATGATCCGAATATATAACTACTTTGCTCCCCCAAATGTACGAACGAAACTTATCCAAAGCATACACCACCCCTAATAACTCCTTTTCGGTTGTGGTGTAATTCAGTTGCGATTCGGACAATGTCTTGCTTGCATAGTAAATCACCACCGGCTTTTTATCAACTCCTTGACCCAAAACTGCACCAATTGTAGTGTAGCTTGCGTCACACATGATTTCAAATGGCTTCGACCAATCCGGTGGTTGCAAGATGGGAGCTTTCACCAAGTGTTCCTTCAAAACATTAAAAGCTTGCAAACACTCATTAATAAAATCAAATGGAACATCCTTTAACAACAAATTACATAAAGGTTTGGTGATAACACTAAAACCTTTTATGAAACGTCTATAAAACCCCGCATGTCCCAAAAATGACCTTACACCTTTAACATTTTTTGGTGGTGGCAAAGATGATATTACCCGTATTTTTGCCTTATCCACCTCCATACCCCTCTCTGAAATCACATGACCCAACACAATTCCCTCTTACACCATGAAATGACTTTTCTCCCAACTAAGCACTAAATGTTTCTCAACACATCTTTTTAAAACTTTTTGTAATTCGTTGAGACAAGATTCAAAGCTAGTGCTAAAAATCGAAAAGTCATCCATAAACACTTCAAGCGACTCTCCAACCATGTCCGAGAAGATACTCATCATGCATCGTTGGAAAGTTGCCGGTGCAATGCACAAGCCAAATGGCATTCGCCGAAAGGCAAAAGTCTCGTTTGGACAAGTGAAGGTGGTCTTGTGTTGGTCATCCGGGTGTATTGCAATTTGATTGTAACCCGAATACCCGTCCAAAACACAGTAATATTTTTTACCCGACAATTTTTCAATAATTTGGTCAATAAAAGATAGCGGGAAATGGTCCATAGAAGTGGCGGCATTCAATTTGCGGTAATCAATACACACTCGCCACCCGGTGACCGGTCGGGTGGCTATTTGTTCACCATTTTCTTCCTTGATTACTTGAATGCCGGCCTTCGTAGGCACAACTTGGGTAGGACTTACCCAAGCACTATCTGAAATCAGATAAATAATTCCCGCATCCAACCATTTAATTACCTCTTTCTTTACTACCTCCCTTAGGTTAGGATTCAATCTTCGTTGTGCTTCTCTTGTCGGTTTTGCATCTTTGGTGGTAATGATCTTGTGCATGATGATTGATGGACTAATTCCTTTTAAATCGGCAATCGTCCATCCGATAGCTCCCTTGTTTTCTTTCAAGACCTCCAATAGAGCTTGTTCTTGCGCCATCTCTAAATTAGAGGCAATAATGACCGGTAGAGTGTCATTATCCCCTAGAAAACATACTTCAAATGGCTTGGTAAGTCTTTGAGCTCCAACTTTGGTGGTTCTTCTAACGATGGTTTAGTACCCGAATTTATTTCCACCGGCAAGCTTTCAAATTGGTGGGTCCATGGCTGTTGACCCTCCTTCAATGCCATGGCATCTTGCTTCTCCTTTTCAACCCTTAGTGCACAAGCATGTACCTGTTCAGAAAAATCACAAACACACATATCCATGTTATCCTCCTCACACTCATGCGGGTTGCATCCGTCCATTAAATCTGCCATAAAGCACTCACCAACACCAACATCATTAGAATTGTTAGTAAAAACATTCAATCTCATTTTTCGATTTCCAAACGTCATGTCGACTGTACCAAATCTACAATCGATCACAGCGTGCGCAGTGCTCAAAAATGGCAGACCCAAAATAACATTTTGTTGTTGTTTTGAGTCCGCGGATGAGTAGTCTAAGACTAAAAAGTCAACCGGGTAGTAAAAATCATCAATTTTCACAACAACATTTTGAACCATCCCCCGAGGTAGCTTATGAGACAAATCAGCCAAAACAACCGTTGTCTCTACCCTTGCTAACGGACCAAAATCGTATTGGTCATATAAGCCCCCCGGTAAAATGCTCACCCCGGCTCCAAGATCTAGTAACGCCTTTCCCATTTGAAAATTACCAACTTATATATTTATTAATGGCGTGCCCGGATCTTGGATCTTAGGAGGAAGCTCCCCATTCAACACCGCACTTACTTGCCCGGTTAAATCTACTTGCTTAGGCATTTTCTTCTTTTGTTTCCTTTTTTGTGTGCACGATTCTTTTAAAAATTTAGCATATGCGGGTACTTGTTTTATTGCATCAAGTAATGGAAGGTTAATTTTAACTTGTTTGAACATGTCCCACAATTCCTCTTTTTGGGGACCTCTTGATGCAATAAAGTTTTTCTTACCCGGGTCAAGTAAAGCCGATGGAAACGAGACTTGACTCAGTTCACCTTCATCTTTTTTATCTTTTTCATTGTCACCCAACCCCGGTTTCTTAACGTTTGTTTCCTTAGCCACAACCGGTGACACTTCGTCATCTTCACTTTCATTACCCGTTACATCCTCAACTACCCCTTCAACCAACCCCGGTGACAAATTGGCTTTGAATTCTTTGCCACTTCTTAACACACTAACATGATGAACATTAACATTATTACCTTGTGACGAGCTATGGGAAGGATTTACCTTGGTGTCACTAGGAAGTTGACCTTTGTTTTTCTTCAACTCCGCCACGTCGGTTGCCAATTGACCCATTTGGGTTGTTAATGTTTGAATGCTTTTGTCACGAACTTCATCTTTTTGTATCCGGGCTTCATCGAGTTGATTCCTTTTTTGCATGTCTTGTTGCATTGCCCGAAGCATATCCCTGACCTCATTCCCGCTTGATGAATTTTGACCCGAACCAATTTGACCCGTTTGTTGAAATTGCCCTTGGTAGCCATAATTATAGCCACCCTTATAGTTCCCTTGATTGAATTGTTGGCGAGGTGCAAAATTACCTTGAGCTCCTTAGAAATTTGGGTTCGCTTGGTTCGCCGGGTTCCCGTAATGGAAATTAGGATGGTTTCGTAACCCGGGGTGGTATGTGTTAGAGTTCATGTTAAAGTTTCTACCACCCCCTTGAATAGCATTAACCTCTTCTACTTGCTCTTCAACCACTCCTACTAAACAGACTTCCGCCGTGTTGCCTATTTCATTGCAGTTAGTGCACACGTTGTACACTTGATTCGTGGTTTGAACACCTCCACTCTCTACTCCATGCACTTGTGGCCTTGCTATCACATGCCTTGCCCGTCTTGAGGATTGAGCCTTCCTCTTGGAAGTCACCGCCATTTGTTCTAAAAATGCCCAATCATCTTGTTCAAAATTTGTACCGAATATACCGTTAATAATCGACATCAAGTCACGTGCATCCTCCGAACTCAACCCTTCGTGAAATGCATTCAACAACTCCCAAAGTTGGATTCCGTGATGAGGGCAATTCCGTAGCATCATATTAAACCTTTCAAAAGCCTCGTGAAACATTTCCCCCGATTGTTGTTGAAAGCTTCTCAAACCTCTCCTAGCATCATTAGTCTTTTGAGAAGTATAAAACTCGTCCAAAAGTATTTGTTGTATATCGGCCCATGTAAAAATCGACACGGAGGGTAAAGTGTGAAACCATCTCTTTGCTTTGTCTTCCAAAGAAATTTGGAAGAGGACCAACTTAACATCAACCGAAGAGAACCCTTGACCTCCAATGGTGTTGCAAATGAAGTCGTATGTTTCCAAATGAAAATAAGGTTCTTCCGTTGCTAACCCCTTAAACTTTGGTAGACTTTGGAGGGCGGTTGTTCTAACTTCAAAAGTTCTTCTGTCCGCATGATGAGGAATCACTACTGGAGAAGGATTGTTAGTGATAATAGGCCGGAAGTGAGCTTCAATTCCTCGTACTACCTCCCGGTGATGTCTTCGAGGGGCACCCAATGGTGCTCTAGGTTGACCCATTTGCCCTTGCATAGGCCCTTGAGGAGCAAATGGTGGTTGGTACTGGTATTGATGCATTGGCGGTTGTTGCATTGGCCTTTGGAATTGCGATTGCGTATTTTGTGGACGCACTTGATGTAGCGGTGTGGGGCGTTGCGATTGTGGCCCTTGTGGTCTAATATGTTGCACCCCAACCGGTAACCTACCCATATCTTGAAATTGTTGTATCGGCTGACTTTGTTGACCCGCTCCTCCTTGAGGTCCCAGATTACCTCCATCACCCCCATAGTAGAATCCTTCCTCTTCATACCCTCTAAAATCTTCTTCATAACCATCATCATATCCATCCCCTTGAATACCCGAAGATTGCCCAAATGGAAAGGATGAATATTGGAAACCCGATTGGTTCGGTGGTCGGTATGTAGATGTAGTATGGATGACGGTTGAGCCTTGTGGTAGTGGGTGAGTAGAAGATGATTGACCCGTAGTTGGGAAAAAATGTGAAAGTGGTGGAATTGTGGTAGAAGGGCTAAAGGTAAGATTAGGTTTAACTTGAGTAGTAATCGGTGGCGTGGTGTTGGTTGGTATAATGTCATGAGTTGGAGTAGGATTGGTAGTGGTATTAGGCATGGTGGTATTTGGTGAAGGTTGTGTTGACCCGTAGTGGGTGGTACTTGTGTTTCTTCCATGATGTTTCTTGGTGTAATGGGTGATGTGGGTGAACCAATGATTTTGTTTTCTCGTAACAAAACTCTGTTTTGACGCAAAGTTCTTTCAATTTCTGGATCAAACGATAGCGGTGATGACTTGTGAGAGCCCCTAGTATGCATACACCTGTAGTACATGCACACTAAACACAACCAGCGTAGAACCGAAAATAAGAAACAAAACTACTAAATTAACACACGTTGCGCACTACTCCCCCGGCAACGGCGCCAAAATTTGACGTGAGGTCGAAGTCTCAATCAAATTTAATCCAATTACTACTAATAGATAGCGGTAAGTGGGTATCGAACCCAGGGAGTTTGTGGAAAATGTGTTGATTCTATAGTCTTGTAAATTAACTACAATTAATCTAATGTGCAGAAATTAAAAATCAAGAGTTTGGATTGTTTGATTTAAAAACTAAGTTATCACTAATTGCTAATCAAAATTGGATTGTAATTCAGATTATGAGAGAATGACCATCTTAGGTTTCGATTTCTTTAAACACTTATGCAAAATTCCAACTAGAAAGATTTACATAGACATAACTCATGTGCAAACATTTGTTGTCATAAAAGGGAACAAAGTACTCGGATTATATTAACACGAGGTTGTTTCCCGATAATCAATCAATCAATATGCAACCCTAACCTTTCCTGTGATATCTCGATTGTCAACGACACCAAGAACGTACGATTTAGACTAGAATTGAAACATCAATTAACAAGCTACAATCAAATATTCATACACCATGATAAACATAGCAAACACACCAAGTTATCATTCTAGAAATAAAGGAAAAACACACAAGAGTCATAGGAAAACCTTCACCTAAGATGATCACTGAAAACTTAGCCGGACATTGTTTGGTGGATCATCATAACATCAAGTTTATAGTTCATACGAATCGAAAGGCAAAACGGAATGTTAGAAATTGTTCACAAACACTATCCAAAGGCAAAATTCACCCCCAAAGTGCAGAGAAACGTCTCCAATCATGAATAATGTGAAAAGACACTTGAAAAGGGTTTTAATGAGGCAATTACGTTTTTCCTCGCTGACTCTACCATAATTTACATTACCTACCATAAATTACGGTAGCCTTGAAACTGTTACGCTGGTTCACTACTGTGGTACGGTGGAAATCTGGGGGTTTCAGGGGCTACCGTAAATTACGGTAGCCACCGTAATTTACGGTGGGCCCCTGAATCTCTTGTTTTGTTTCTTCTTTCCATCCTTGCATGCCCCGTTCCACGCCATTCCATCCGAATTTTAAGCTCCAAAACGCACCTGAAACAAGCAACTGTAGTCATCTAATTCAAGATAATTACGCGATTAGATGCTGGATTAACACATCTTTTAACATCATAAAGGGTTGTCCTATGGACCACCCGTCACTTATCGAAGGATCGAGCTGTACATCGAGGGTTTGGCCCATGAAATCTAGAGTTTGGTCACTTCAGCCAATCTCACCGCGATTCAGCCGGTCATTCGTTTAGCTCACCGCCTCACTGATCAAGCTGTGGAACAGGGCATGTCACACCCCCAAAATCCACCTGCGGAGTACCACCGCTAGGGGGCGTGACTGACCAGGATCCAGCCACCAATTATACTAAACATTGGTCCATAGTAAAGATGTTCACCAACCACAATAGTTAGTAATCATTATAGTTCGAAGTTTTAAAGGTTTAAGTTCAAATAACGTTTTAAGTAAACAGCGGAAGCATAAACCAAATAATTTCAAAACGAAGTTCATAGTTCAAGATTATTTAGAACCCAACACATGGGCTAGACGACCACTACACATCCCCAAGCTGCAAGCTCCTGAGTCACTGGTTACCTGCAAAGCATGCAGTAGGGTATCAACAAAAATGTTGGCGAGTCCACGAGTTGTCCAGTTTTAATTACCAAAAACTTGTTTCACCAGATAATTTATCCGTTTATACATGCGATGGGGAGCTACCCCATAAGTAAGCGACTAAACTGTTTTTCAAATACCGAATACTTACTTAACCGTACGTTTCTGTAGTGCCCCGTTGTCAATGTTCTATCATCATTGACGGTTTTCCAGAGTTCATTAGTTCACTCCCGTTCCCAGAACAAGGGTCGGTGTGAGGCTGGTTACACCTAAATAGCGCTATTAACTAATAACTCGTTCGCCAGGCCCCGACAACTAATCGGTATTAAATGGTAGGGACTTAAGTGATAGAGTTTCGTTTAGTGTTGCTTGTTGCATTTTGTATAAACAATAATTAACCAAGTGTTCCCAGTAACAAGGGAGGTAAGTAAGTTTGTTCCCAGTAACAAGGGAAGAAAAGTAAGTTTGTATCCCTTACGCGGGGATTGCGTTGATTAAGTTTCCGTTTCCCAAAACCACCGGGAACGCATGCTTTAATAGTTGTGAACTCACCTTGGGTTGCTCGGCAGTTTAGTTTACTTGGTTAAGCAAGCTGGTCACCATGTCCTAACATGGTTACCAGTTTTTGGGTCAGGCTCGGATACAGAGAAGTCACGTTGTATATTCTACACGTATCTAACACATAGCATGCACAACATATAATTATCCATTAAGTCATTGGGCCTGTCCAAATTCTTTGATCCGCAACAGTTAACAGTTAACACGTAGCCCACTAAACAGTAACAAGCATGTGCAGATAATACACTTGGGCCCAATAACGAAAACTAACAGCCCAGTCGAGACCAGGTGGTCTCGACTCGAGAACAGGTGGTCTCGAGTCACAACCAGGAGGTCTCGAGTCATAGACTTCTGGTCTCGAGTAGTGCAGGCATGAGTCGCAACCTCAGGGATCTCGAGTCCAGTCTCGAGTCGAAATCAGAAGATCTCGAGTCGAGACCTTGATGGTCTCGAGTCCCCAAGTCTGTTTTGAGTTGCTTGGACATGGTCTCGAGTCGTAACCACTACAGTCTCGAGTTGTCACGTGTTGGTCTCGAGTCGCAACCGGGGGTCTCGACTCGCAACCCCGGATACGTGCACATGAAGTTCTTCTAGAACCTCTGATGTACTAACCAATAGAATTGCAATTTCATGTAATTATGTACTATCCAATAGAATTTCTTAAACATGTTTCTTTGTCTAACAATCAACCAAAATGGATCAAATAGTAAGTTTTTCAAATATTCAAAGCACCTTCAACTCATGTTCATGTTGTTCATCATATATACAAACTACCCATCATGCATAATCCTTCAAAACCGACTTGAAACATGTCATCCTAGATCTTATACTTGCAATTCTAAAAGCATTTTCAGCCAACAATTACCATCATTTATTCCACACGGTTCATTTTACACACATATTCATTTCATGGTCAAGAATCACATATACTAAATATCAAAAGCCATTTTTAATCAAGCAACCAATAGATCAACATGCACTTTACTTAAACAACAATCATAATTTCAACTATACAAGAAAAGGCATATTCAACATGCATATAATTTAACAAGCAAACATATGTAACATTTTCATCTCTACATTGCAAGGAACCACTAACCGGTTAGATTTCAAGGTATGAGAATATGATGAATAAGCTTCCAAATAAGATCCTAAGCTTGAACCGAGAGTCCTTGCTATCACCGGTTTTGATCCGAGAGAGAAAGGAGAGTGGAGGTGATGCTTGATTGTTAGGGTTTAAGGTTTGCTAGAGAGAGAGAGAGTGAAGATGAAGTAAGAGAGAGTGTAAAAGGGGAGTGTGTGTGAGGGTTTTAGGTTCTTATAAGAGGTGGTGCACCCTAAGTGGGTTCCGGATGGGTTAAGGAGGGGAGCGGCCCAAACGGCCCTACTGTTTACTCGAGACTGAGTGGTCTCGAGTCGGGTTCGCGGTCTTGGCCCATTACAAACATATATATACACTACATATACACACTCACATAGAACAAGAAGATAACACGACTTTCATTTAATAACATATATACACCTAATGTAATTACAAGATATTTGCTCGGGAAAACCTAGAGTGTCACATTATCCCCAAGTTTTAAGAACTTTCGTCCCGAAAGTTAAGGCAGCCACTGTCAAGCTAGTGTAAGTGAGAACGTTTTAACGGGGTGTCACATCATCCCCCCGTTAGTTTGGAATTTCGTCCCGAAATTCGGTTGTAGCTTCAGTGCTGGGAGTTTCATTTGGGAACAACTGGGGATACTTGCGCTTCATCTGGTCTTCCCACTCCCAGGTAAACTCTGGGCCACGGCGTGAGTTCCAACGAACTCGCACGAGAGGTATCTAGCTATGTTTGAGGGTTTTGATCTCACGATCCGTGATCTCAATTGGTTCCTCAATAAAGTGTAGCTGTTCGTCTATAGTGAGTTCCTTGAAAGGAATGATGAGTGTTTCATCTGACAGACACTTCTTCAGATTAGACACGTGGAAGACGTTGTGCACAGCACTCAGTTCTTCAGGCAGATTCATTCTGTAAGCGACCTTACCGATCTTTTCGGTAATTTCAAAGGGTCCGACATATCTCGGATTTAGCTTTCCCCGTTTTCCAAAACGAACCACACCCTTCCAGGGTGAGACTTTAAGTAGAGCCCGGTCACCAACCTGGAACTCTAGCGGTTTCCTATCCTTATCAGCGTAGCTCTTCTGACGGTCACGAGCCGCCGCCATGCGTTGCCTAATCTGGGCAATCTTTTCTGTAGTGTCTACTACATGTTCTGGGCCTGTGATCTGGCTGTCACCTGTAACAACTGTGCTTGTAATCACTATGAACAGTTCTATTATCAATAAAACAATGTTATTTGATCACAATGTTTGTTTTGTTATGTTTTACATTTTTCATGTTTTGACTTTTATGTAATTTCAAACTCTACATCACTTTCTGGAGAGTTATACGCAAACTAGTGCGTAAACGTACTCAGTTTAATGCGAGAAATACTCCGGAAAATCAACATATACTCAACATACCTTAAATATCCTTTACATAACTTAGAAATAAGTTTTAAAGGCTTTGGTATGGCAAAAACAAGTTAATTCGCTTACAGGGACAAAATATGACAAACTGCGAAAGTATGTCAATTTGAACTGTAACGAACATTCCGGAACATGACCATAAGTTAAAAACACCTTAAATATCCTTTACTTAGCTTAGAAATAGGCTTTGAGGGGTTTGGTGTGCTAAAATAAACTTTTGGGACATTCAGGGACTAAAAGTGTCAAAAAGTGCACAAGTTTGCATTTTCGCGCATAACTTACGTTCTGAATACATCCGGACATCCAAAAATTTATGAAAGCATGACTACATTATATTTTAGTGTTCGCCTTAAGAAAAATCCATTCGTTGCGTCATTTGGATCGTTTTTCGCACTTATGCGTATTCCGTCGTAATTAACCGAACATCGCGACCGTACGGCCAAACGAACCGACATCCGAGATATTTTTGAGCATGTTTTAAGTTCCCTATACTTTAACTTCATTTTAGAGCTTTGAAATGGGGTTAACGGGCCTTAAACGTGTCAAAAATGGCCTAAATACAGTTCAGGGACCAAAACTGTAATTCTGCCAAAGTTCACCCATACGATGCGTATGGTATATATACCATACGATGCGTATGGGGTCTCCAGACCAGGTGCAATGTTTAAACAGCTGTTAACAGCTGCAAACCACTCCTAATCCCAATGCCAAGTGTTGATCTCTTATGGAGAGTGACCAAATGAGCCACCATAAGCTTCCGACACTTGTACGGGTGAGATCAAGGCACGTTTCCCGATAAACGATCCTAACGGTGGTGCATTTACTATAAATACCCATCCACCCACAACCCCAAAACCCACAAATCTGATCAAGAAAGCTCTAAGTTGGAACCTTCGTTTCATACCTGAGCTATTTCGATCTGGGTTAGCATTCGGGGACCCTTCGTAAGTATTCTTTCGTTCTTTTCCTTATTTTTACTGCTTTTCGAGTCAGAAAGTCAAACTTTGTTTGACTTTCAGCGTTGACCAGTAATGGTCAATGCGAAGTTCGTTTGAACTTCGCAACGTGATAGTGATCACGATGGTCATAGTCCCTTGGGACTATGCCTACTGATTACCACGTTGTCTAGGGTCGTAGGGTAAGCGATCTAATAAATCGCCTATACCTTCGAACTCGACCCATTTGGTCGGTCATTAGGATCCGACCAAATACATTAGGTGACCATAGTAGGTAGGGAATAACCTTCCGAGGTTATACCCTATGGTCACATCGTTTAAGTAGTTGTATGATAGGTAGTTTATATGCCTTAGGTAAATTACCAGAATACCCTTTTCATGCATAATTGGTAATTTAGCATATGTAACCTAAACTTTTGCCACATAACTGATTATGTAACATGTTTAGGCATATAACACTTGTCATAGGGCTGGTTAGGCGTTCCGAACGCGTTTTACGCGCACGATGCGTTAAAGTAGCATAAGCTACCTAAACGGATCGTAATGGGTCGATAAGACTTAGGTCAAGTTTCATTTAGCATGTAGGCTTTGTTAAACCATATCACATGAGTTCCTACACTCATTTGGTTTACAAACCCTAATGCTACCCAGTCTTCCGATTTAGGTCCGGTTTATTAACATAGTTACCTATATTAGGTGCCGTTTGATTCCGTGATCTATAGCATTACTCGGTGGTTATCTTTAGACAACTGAGCAATCTCAAGTGAGTACATAGACCCCTCTTTTACTGTTTTCCAAACTGTTTTGGGGTGGAACACATGTGCCTACTTGTTACTTTAATGCTTTCCGTTTTCACATCATATACATGCTATGTTCGTTAGTACATTATAGTACATGATTTCAATACATTTTATGCTAGGTGTGCCCATTGTGTGCATTACTTAGTACATCGTTTTACATTACATTTCATGCTAGGTGTGCCCATTGTGTGCATTACTTAGTACATTGTTTTACATGACATTTCATGCTAGGTGTGCCCATTGTGTGCATTACTTAGTACATTGTTTTACATTACATTTCATGCTAGGTGTGCCCATTGTGTGCATTACTTAGTACATCGTTTTACATTACATTTTCACGCTATGTATGTTCATTTGATTACATACTTAGTGCATCACATGCTTCCATTTTTGGTATAACATTTGGTTTGTTTAACATGGGACAATACATTCATTAACATTGATCATGCCATTCGTTAGTAGGTAGTGGTACCATAGGAATTGACAACTCCCATTCCGGACATCCCAGGGTAAGGGGACAGAAAGGAATGACCGAATTCGATATACATAACTTAGATAAATCTTTAATTTGTTTAAAGGTTTATCGCCTCAGTCTCAAGGCTTGGATGTATGCATATTAACAATACCGCATAAATGTTTGTATCAGTATAGCATGCATTTGTTACACACAACATGACTTTGATTTAAACTGTGTTTTACTTCAATACCTTGTTGTTGTGCATTTTACATATGGTTTAGTTGATACATTTCACTTACCATACATGACATTTTGATTACACATTACATGATCTACATTGAACATAAACATTTTGACATTGATATACACATTTGGTGGTTTACATTGGACATAGACATTTTGACATGGTTTACACAATAACACTTGACAATTGGTTAGTACATGAACATTTTACATCTTGATGGTTTGGTTTGATTAAGTGATTAAGTAACGATACGTGTGTAATATGATACAAACATGGTGGATACGCCGCTGGTACTTCCTATATATAAGTGTTTGTATAATATTACATAGCGTAACGTTATTTGAATCATTTCAGTTTGATACATATAACATTTTATACAAATAACATACTTTTTCATAAGACATTGTTTTACAATCAACTTATCTTATACAAACTCATTTTTCATGGTTATTCATTTAACCTTACATTTACTTATACATATCAACTGATCTTATCGTTTTTCAAATGATTTACAAGACAAAGCAAATTACAAGGTTCATGACTAAACATTTTCTCAAATACAAGTCATGAATCTTATTTTCACAAACCTATGTATCTCACAGGCATTTTTATGCTGACGTACCTATTTTCACATGTGTTTTCAGGTGCTTTTCCGTAGGATGTTGATCACAATACTAGGGCGGACCTGTGCCTTAGAGACATAAAATGGAGCTAGACTATGTTTAATTATGTTGTAAACTCTGTTTTTCCTGTTTGAAACAATGTAACATCCTTGTTTAATAAATAAATAAAACTTTGTATGCCATGGTTATGAAACAATTAATTCTGTCGCGATCACTCCCCGGCGTTTCCGCCGCGGTCCGTTGTTATACGCGGTCGGGGTGTGACAGAAGAGTTGGTATCAGAGCCAATGGTTATAGGGAATTAGGTTATTAGTAATGCTTTGACCTAGACTATAACTTTTCTAGGAACCTAACACAAGTTATCTTGTGTTTAGATCTTAAAACATGTACATCACCTATCCTTAGGTGATTATCAGAACAAAAGCCAAAAAAAAATTTTCTGAAACGATTTTTTGAAAAATAATCATCTGTTTTTGAATAAATTTTTACAAGGTTTTGAACCCTCAATTGTAAGGTTTTGAACCCTCTGTTATATGGTTTTGAATCCTTTTCAGTTTGGTTTTTGGCCTTGTGCCTTCAAATTTTCAAAATCTCATCAAACGTTTTGGGTTTTAAATAATGTGAACACGTGCAAACTGGAAGGGTGAATGCCTGTATTCTGGGTTTTCTGTCTAGGCAAGCACTTCGTATACATCTCAACCAGACGCGAGACCAGTTGTGCTTACCTGGGAATTCTTGGAGTGAGTGTTCACTTATAGGCGAGCATGTCTTCATTATACATTATTTTTGACCCATTTACTTTGATTAGTCACTGTGTGTCGTTTGTTTGCTTTGTGATACGGACGAATGACCACCATCTTTGCTTTTGTTGATTTTGTTTCATCTCATTCTTTTCATCCAATCATCTCACTCGTTTCCTTTCATGTTTTCCTCTTTTAGAATGCCTCCTCGACGCGACAATCAGATAGAAACTGCCGAACTGGCAGAAATTATTGCGCAGCAGATGGCTGCCCAATTTCCGAATCTCTTTGCTCAATGGAACCAAGCCAACAACAACAACAATGTTCCATGCAAATACAAGGATTTTAACCAGGCTAAACCACTCAAGTTTAGTGGTTCTGAGGGAGCGACTGGGCTTCTTCAGTGGTTCGAGAGCAGTGAGAATACTTTTCGCCATGTGCAGTGTCCGGATAATCGCAAAGTTGAATTTGCTTCGAGCGTATTTCAGAAGAGGGCTTTGACATGGTGGAACGGGGTTATGAGGGACCAAGGTGCAGAAGTTGCTCTTGCACAGACTTGGGCTGAACTAAGGGCTCTTATGATGAGGGAATTCTGTCCTCGTCATGAACAGCGAGCTCTGGAGAAGGAATTTGATGTTTTGAAGCAGGATAGTGGTGAGCACAGGGCTTATACTGATCGGTTTGAAGAGTTGAGTTTGCTTTGCCCGACTATGGTTACCCCACTCGACAAGGCTATCGAGAGATACATCGACGGCCTACCTGACTCGGTACAAGATATTCTTACTGGTAGTAACCCTGCCACACTCCGTCAGGCAATCGAGTTATCAGCGACGCTGACTGAGTCGCAGATCAGAAAGAACAAGTTACATAGGAAGGGTGATAAGGGCAAGAAACAGTCGGTTGACAAGGAAGATAGCAAGAAAGGTCAAAACTTGAATGGAAAGAACTCTGGTCCTTCGAAGAGGTCAAGGAAGCGTAAGGCTTCCCAAAATTTTGCTATCACTGCCCAAGCTAACCAGGCAGCTCCTAACCAACCCTCACAGCTTCCAGCAAAGAAACCCTATACAGGGAATGCACCTTTGTGCAATAGATGCAACAGTCACCATCAGCCGCAACATCAGTGCCGTTTCTGTACTAGCTGTGGGAAGTCAGGTCATTCTGTCGAGGTTTGTCGGTTTGCTCAAAATCGCGCAGTTCAAAACCCGGCTCAACAAGTTGCACAGCCTCCTGCTCCGCAACAGGGTCAAGCTGCACGACCACAATACCCACCGGGTGCTTGTTACAATTGTGGGGATCTGACCCACTACAGGAACCGGTGCCCAAGGCTAGCCAACCAGAACTAGAACCAGAATCCAGCTCCGGCTCGAGGCCGAGTTTTTAACATGAATGCCCAAGAGGCACAGGCTGACGATAATGTGGTGAACGGTACGTTCTTTATTAATAATCAGCCTGCATCTGTTCTTTTCGATTCCGGTGCCGATAAAAGCTTCGTGTCTTTGTCCTTTGAGCAAATGCTTCGCGTGTCTAGAACGAAACTAGGCAAATCTTTGACAGTAGAGGTTGCTAGTGGTGAACCCATTATTCTTGATTCTGTTCTTCACAACTGCCAGTTGAATCTTAACGACCATCTTTTTCCTATTGACCTCGCGCCTATGCAACTTGGAAGCTTCGACGTTATTGTGGGAATGGATTGGTTATCCAAGCATCACGCAGAGATAGTTTGTTCTAAGAAGATTGTTCGTGTGCCGCTTTCGACAGGCGAGATCCTGCAGGTTCAAGGTGAGAAGCCTATCGGTGGTCTCAGACTCATGTCTTGTTTTAAAGCTCGGAAGTATCTGCAGAAGAACTATGTGGCTTTCTTAGCACATGTTACAGAAGATAAAGGCAAGGGTAAGTCTATTTCAGATATTCCTGTCGTTCGGGATTATTCTGAAGTGTTCCCTGAAGATTTACCTGGTCTACCTCCAGCACGCCAAGTCGAGTTCCGCATTGATCTCGTACCTGGTGCAAATCCCATTGCCAGAGCTCCATATCGTCTTGCACCGTCTGAGATGCAAGAGTTGTCTAAACAGCTTCAGGAACTCTCTGACAAAGGTTTTATCCGTCCTAGCTTTTCACCTTGGGGTGCTCCCGTTCTTTTTGTAAAGAAGAAGGATGGATCCTTTAGGATGTGTATCGATTATCGTGAGCTTAACAAGCTTACCATCAAGAATCGATATCCTCTACCTCGCATCGATGATCTCTTTGATCAGTTACAAGGTGCTTCTTATTTTTCGAAGATTGATCTACGTTCCGGATATCATCAACTTCGGGTGCAAGAAGAAGACATTCCGAAAACAGCATTCCGCACTCGTTATGGGCATTATGAATTCACAGTCATGCCATTCGGTTTGACTAATGCTCCGGCTGTTTTCATGGACTTAATGAATAGGGTCTGCAAACCTTATTTGGATCAGTTCGTCATTGTTTTTATTGACGATATCTTGATTTACTCTAAGACGCGAGCTGATCACGAGCAGCATCTTCGTCTTACTCTTGAACTCCTAAAGAAAGAGCAACTTTTCGCCAAATTCTCCAAGTGCGAATTTTGGCTTAAAGAAGTTCAATTTTTGGGACACATTATAAACGAACGAGGTGTTCATGTAGATCCCTCCAAGATCAGTGCGATTAAGGATTGGGATACACCTACTACTCCTACTGAAGTTCGTTCATTTCTTGGTCTAGCGGGTTATTATCGCCGCTTCATAGAAAACTTCTCGAAGATTGCAGTTCCTCTAACTGCTCTAACTCAGAAGAAAATGCCCTTTTATTGGGGAAACAAACAAGAGGAAGCTTTTCAACACTTGAAGCAGAAGCTTTGCGATGCGCCTGTTCTATCATTGCCTGAGGGTGATGATGATTTTGTTGTGTATTGTGATGCATCGAAATTGGGTCTTGGCTGTGTTCTTATGCAAAGAAACAAAGTCATAGCCTATGCATCGAGGCAGTTGAAGATACATGAGAAGAACTACACCACTCATGATCTTGAGTTGGGTGCAGTTGTCTTTGCTCTCAAGATCTGGAGACACTATTTGTACGGTACAAAATGTGTGGTTTTCACTGACCACAAAAGTCTTCAGCATATCTTCAACCAGAAAGAACTCAACATGAGACAGCGACGTTGGGTTGAGCTTTTAAACGACTATGACTGCGAAATTCGCTACCATCCTGGTAAGGCGAATGTCGTAGCTGATGCACTAAGTCGTAAGGAACGTACTAAGCTTCATTGTGTACGTGCTCAATCTGTTATTCAAGCTCGATCCGATATTCAAGCACGCATTTCTCAAGCTCAACAATCTTGTGTTTCACAAGGATTGATGGATAAGGAATTTCCTTATCACATAACACCTGCTCTTGAACAGAAGGACAATGGATCGTATTATTTCATGGACCGTTTGTGGGTCCCAAGCCAGGATGATCTTCGTGCCTTGCTTATGGATGAAGCCCATAAGTCTCGTTATTCTATTCATCCGGGCTCAGATAAAATGTATAAGGATCTTCGTATTCACTATTGGTGGCCTGGTATGAAGAAAGACATTGCCTTATACGTATCCAAATGCCTTACTTGTCTAAAGGTTAAGGCTGAACATCAGCGTCCTTCGGGTTTATTGGAACAACCAGAGATCCCAGTTTGGAAATGGGAAAACATTACTATGGATCTTGTTACTAAACTCCCGCGCACAAAGAAAGGTCATGATGCCATCTGGGTAGTCGTTGATCATCTTACAAAGTCAGCACATTTCTTGCCAATCCGCGAGGATTTTCCTACTGACAGACTTGCTCAAATCTATGTAGATGAAATTGTGGCTCGACATGGTGTTCCTTTGAACATCATTTCTGACAGAGATGCTCGTTTCACTTCTCATTTTTGGAGAACCATGCAATCTGCCATGGGGACCCAACTTAATCTGAGCACAGCTTATCATCCGCAAACGGATGGTCAATCTGAGAGAACAATCCAGACACTGGAGGATATGCTAAGAGCTTGTGTGATCGATTTTGGTGGTAGCTGGGATTCACATCTTAAATTGATTGAATTCTCCTACAACAACAGTTATCACACTAGCATCGGAATGGCTCCTTTCGAGGCTCTCTATGGTCGAAAATGTCGTTCACCAGTCTGCTGGAATGAGATTGGCGAGGCTCAACTTACTGGACCTGCCCTCATTTTAGAGACAACTGACAAGGTCAAGAAAGTTCGTGATAACCTTCAGGCAGCTAGAAGCCGTCAGAAGATTTACGCGGATCCAAAACGCAAACCCTTGGATTTTCAAGTCGGTGATCGTGTATTACTTAAGGTCTCACCTTGGAAAGGTGTGATCAGATTTGGAAAGAAAGGAAAACTTGCACCTAGATACGTTGGACCATTCAAGATCGTCGAAAGAATCGGAAAGGTAGCCTACAGACTTGAGTTACCTCCAGAACTTGGAAATGTTCATCCAACTTTTCACGTGTCCAATCTCAAGAAGTGTACAGCTGATGAGAATTTCTCCATACCGCTTGACGAAATTCGTGTTGGCACAACACTGAAATTTGTTGAGAAACCAGTGGAAATCATGGAACGTGAAGTCAAGTGGCTTAAACGCAAGCGCATTCCTTTGGTCAAAGTTCGCTGGGAAGCTAAACGTGGACCTGAGTTTACTTGGGAACGCGAAGATCAAATGAAGGCGAAATATCCACATCTTTTTCCACGAGTTTCCTCTAAATAAATTTCGGGACGAAATTTCCACAAGTAGGGGAGACTGTAACAACTGTGCTTGTAATCACTATGAACAGTTCTATTATCAATAAAACAATGTTATTTGATCACAATGTTTGTTTTGTTATGTTTTACATTTTTCATGTTTTGACTTTTATGTAATTTCAAACTCTACATCACTTTCTGGAGAGTTATACGCAAACTAGTGCGTAAACGTACTCAGTTTAATGCGAGAAATACTCCGGAAAATCAACATATACTCAACATACCTTAAATATCCTTTACATAACTTAGAAATAAGTTTTAAAGGCTTTGGTATGGCAAAAACAAGTTAATTCGCTTACAGGGACAAAATATGACAAACTGCGAAAGTATGTCAATTTGAACTGTAACGAACATTCCGGAACATGACCATAAGTTAAAAACACCTTAAATATCCTTTACTTAGCTTAGAAATAGGCTTTGAGGGGTTTGGTGTGCTAAAATAAACTTTTGGGACATTCAGGGACTAAAAGTGTCAAAAAGTGCACAAGTTTGCATTTTCGCGCATAACTTACGTTCTGAATACATCCGGACATCCAAAAATTTATGAAAGCATGACTACATTATATTTTAGTGTTCGCCTTAAGAAAAATCCATTCGTTGCGTCATTTGGATCGTTTTTCGCACTTATGCGTATTCCGTCGTAATTAACCGAACATCGCGACCGTACGGCCAAACGAACCGACATCCGAGATATTTTTGAGCATGTTTTAAGTTCCCTATACTTTAACTTCATTTTAGAGCTTTGAAATGGGGTTAACGGGCCTTAAACGTGTCAAAAATGGCCTAAATACAGTTCAGGGACCAAAACTGTAATTCTGCCAAAGTTCACCCATACGATGCGTATGGTATATATACCATACGATGCGTATGGGGTCTCCAGACCAGGTGCAATGTTTAAACAGCTGTTAACAGCTGCAAACCACTCCTAATCCCAATGCCAAGTGTTGATCTCTTATGGAGAGTGACCAAATGAGCCACCATAAGCTTCCGACACTTGTACGGGTGAGATCAAGGCACGTTTCCCGATAAACGATCCTAACGGTGGTGCATTTACTATAAATACCCATCCACCCACAACCCCAAAACCCACAAATCTGATCAAGAAAGCTCTAAGTTGGAACCTTCGTTTCATACCTGAGCTATTTCGATCTGGGTTAGCATTCGGGGACCCTTCGTAAGTATTCTTTCGTTCTTTTCCTTATTTTTACTGCTTTTCGAGTCAGAAAGTCAAACTTTGTTTGACTTTCAGCGTTGACCAGTAATGGTCAATGCGAAGTTCGTTTGAACTTCGCAACGTGATAGTGATCACGATGGTCATAGTCCCTTGGGACTATGCCTACTGATTACCACGTTGTCTAGGGTCGTAGGGTAAGCGATCTAATAAATCGCCTATACCTTCGAACTCGACCCATTTGGTCGGTCATTAGGATCCGACCAAATACATTAGGTGACCATAGTAGGTAGGGAATAACCTTCCGAGGTTATACCCTATGGTCACATCGTTTAAGTAGTTGTATGATAGGTAGTTTATATGCCTTAGGTAAATTACCAGAATACCCTTTTCATGCATAATTGGTAATTTAGCATATGTAACCTAAACTTTTGCCACATAACTGATTATGTAACATGTTTAGGCATATAACACTTGTCATAGGGCTGGTTAGGCGTTCCGAACGCGTTTTACGCGCACGATGCGTTAAAGTAGCATAAGCTACCTAAACGGATCGTAATGGGTCGATAAGACTTAGGTCAAGTTTCATTTAGCATGTAGGCTTTGTTAAACCATATCACATGAGTTCCTACACTCATTTGGTTTACAAACCCTAATGCTACCCAGTCTTCCGATTTAGGTCCGGTTTATTAACATAGTTACCTATATTAGGTGCCGTTTGATTCCGTGATCTATAGCATTACTCGGTGGTTATCTTTAGACAACTGAGCAATCTCAAGTGAGTACATAGACCCCTCTTTTACTGTTTTCCAAACTGTTTTGGGGTGGAACACATGTGCCTACTTGTTACTTTAATGCTTTCCGTTTTCACATCATATACATGCTATGTTCGTTAGTACATTATAGTACATGATTTCAATACATTTTATGCTAGGTGTGCCCATTGTGTGCATTACTTAGTACATCGTTTTACATTACATTTCATGCTAGGTGTGCCCATTGTGTGCATTACTTAGTACATTGTTTTACATGACATTTCATGCTAGGTGTGCCCATTGTGTGCATTACTTAGTACATTGTTTTACATTACATTTCATGCTAGGTGTGCCCATTGTGTGCATTACTTAGTACATCGTTTTACATTACATTTTCACGCTATGTATGTTCATTTGATTACATACTTAGTGCATCACATGCTTCCATTTTTGGTATAACATTTGGTTTGTTTAACATGGGACAATACATTCATTAACATTGATCATGCCATTCGTTAGTAGGTAGTGGTACCATAGGAATTGACAACTCCCATTCCGGACATCCCAGGGTAAGGGGACAGAAAGGAATGACCGAATTCGATATACATAACTTAGATAAATCTTTAATTTGTTTAAAGGTTTATCGCCTCAGTCTCAAGGCTTGGATGTATGCATATTAACAATACCGCATAAATGTTTGTATCAGTATAGCATGCATTTGTTACACACAACATGACTTTGATTTAAACTGTGTTTTACTTCAATACCTTGTTGTTGTGCATTTTACATATGGTTTAGTTGATACATTTCACTTACCATACATGACATTTTGATTACACATTACATGATCTACATTGAACATAAACATTTTGACATTGATATACACATTTGGTGGTTTACATTGGACATAGACATTTTGACATGGTTTACACAATAACACTTGACAATTGGTTAGTACATGAACATTTTACATCTTGATGGTTTGGTTTGATTAAGTGATTAAGTAACGATACGTGTGTAATATGATACAAACATGGTGGATACGCCGCTGGTACTTCCTATATATAAGTGTTTGTATAATATTACATAGCGTAACGTTATTTGAATCATTTCAGTTTGATACATATAACATTTTATACAAATAACATACTTTTTCATAAGACATTGTTTTACAATCAACTTATCTTATACAAACTCATTTTTCATGGTTATTCATTTAACCTTACATTTACTTATACATATCAACTGATCTTATCGTTTTTCAAATGATTTACAAGACAAAGCAAATTACAAGGTTCATGACTAAACATTTTCTCAAATACAAGTCATGAATCTTATTTTCACAAACCTATGTATCTCACAGGCATTTTTATGCTGACGTACCTATTTTCACATGTGTTTTCAGGTGCTTTTCCGTAGGATGTTGATCACAATACTAGGGCGGACCTGTGCCTTAGAGACATAAAATGGAGCTAGACTATGTTTAATTATGTTGTAAACTCTGTTTTTCCTGTTTGAAACAATGTAACATCCTTGTTTAATAAATAAATAAAACTTTGTATGCCATGGTTATGAAACAATTAATTCTGTCGCGATCACTCCCCGGCGTTTCCGCCGCGGTCCGTTGTTATACGCGGTCGGGGTGTGACATCACCAACCTCCGCCCAGCAGAGAGGCGATCGGCATTTACGACCGTACAATGCCTCAAAGGGTGCTGCCTGAATGCTGGTGTGGTAGCTGTTGTTGTAGGAGAATTCCACTAATGGTAGGTGCTTCTCCCAATTCTTGCCAAAATCGATCACACATGCCCTAAGCATGTCTTCGAGGGTTTGGATGGTGCGTTCAGATTGCCCATCCGTTTGCGGATGATAAGCGGTGCTCATGTCTAAACGTGAGCCAAAAGATTTGTGCATAGCTTGCCACAACTCAGAAGTAAAACGCGCGTCTTAGTTCTCTACCTCTGCTAAGGTAGAGAACTTGTCTGTTTCTTTAATAGCCAAAAAGTGTGCAGACTTAGTTAATCGGTCCACTATTACCCAAATGGTGTCATTTCCGCATTGAGACCTAGGCAGGCTAGTGACAAAATCCATGTAAATTTGCTCCCATTTCCATTGCGGGATTTCTGGTTGTTGGAGTAGGCCCGATGGTTTCTGATACTCAGCCTTGACTCTTGCACAAGTCAAACATTTTCTGACATAGGTTTCTATGTGGGCTTTCATGCCAGGCCACCAATATGTAGTCTTTAAGTCGTGGTACATCTTATCCGAACCAGGATGTACTGAGTAACGAGACTTATGGGCTTCATCCATTACAAGCTCGCGCAAATCCCCATAAAGTGGGACCCATATACGCACGTTTACGTAGTAAGCACCATCTTCTTTTTGTTCTAGCCGTTTCCTTGATCCTCGCAGGGACTCAGCCCTGACGTTCTCGGTTTTCAATGCTTCGGCCTGAGCGTTACGGATTTGCTTCGGGAGGTTCGAGTGGATGGTGAGCTGTAAGGCACGAACACGCTTAGGTTTGGTCTCCTTCCTGCTGAGGGCATCTGCCACCACATTAGCCTTGCCTGGATGATATCTAATTGCACACTCGTAGTCATTTAGGAGTTCGACCCATCGGCATTGCCGCATATTCAACTCCTTTTGTTCCATTATGTGTTGGAGACTCTTGTGATCAGTGTAAATCGTGCACTTGGTTCCGTATAAATAATGTCTCCAAATCTTGAGCGCAAAAACCACAGCTCCAAATTCTAAGTCGTGTGTCGTGTAGTTCCTTTCGTGGATCTTGAGTTGTCGCGAGGCGTAAGCAATAACCTTCTCGCGTTGCATCAACACGCAACCAAGCCCTTGAATAGAAGCGTCGCAGTAAACAACGAAGTCGTCGGTACCTTCAGGTAAGGAAAGAATAGGAGCACTACAGAGGTTCTTCTTTAGTTCCTGAAAGGCAGCTTCCTGAGCATCATTCCATTTGTAAGCAACACCCTTCCGACTGAGGGTCGTAAGCGGTTGAGAGTTCTTAGAGAATCCCTTGATAAATCTTCGATAGTATCCTGCCAATCCCAAGAATTGGCGAACTTCGGTCGGAGTCTTAGCTATAGGCCAGTTCTTAAAGGATTCGATCTTGGCGGGGTCAACATGAATCCCATCCTGATTGACTATGTGCCCAAGGAAATGGACTTCTCTAAGCCAGAAATCACACTTTGAGAATTTGGCATACAGTTGCTCATTGCGAAGAAGTTCGAGAATAAGACGCAAGTGTTGTTCATGCTCCTCTTGACTCTTCGAGTAGATAAGGATGTCATCAATAAACACAATCGCGAACTTGTCGAGGTAGGGTTTGCACACTCGGTTCATGAGATCCATGAAGATCGCAGGTGCGTTGGTCATTCCGAAAGGCATAACAAGGAATTCGTAGTGACCATAGCGGGTTCTGAAAGCCGTCTTAGAGATGTCCTCATCGCGGACTCTCAGCTGGTGATAACCCGATCGCAGATCGATCTTGGAATAATAGCTCGACCCTTGCAGCTGGTCGAACAAGTCGTCGATACGGGGAAGCGGATAACGGTTCTTGATGGTGACCTTGTTCAGTTCACGGTAATCAATGCACATTCGGAATGTGCCATCCTTCTTTTTGACAAAGAGGAATGGGGCTCCCCAGGGTGATGAGCTAGGACGAATAAAACCTTTGTCCAAAAGTTCTTGTAATTGAGTAGAAAGTTCCTTGAGTTTTGCGGGGGGCTAGTCGATAAGGTGCACGAGCTATAGGTGCTGCTCCGGGAGCTAGCTCGATTTGAAATTCGACCTGACGGTGAGGAGGGAGTCCAGGTAGTTCTTCAGGGAATACCTCGGGGTAGTCGCGTACAACTGGAAAATCTTCAATCCTATTTTCCTTTTTCTGCGTGTCGGAAACAAGTGCTAAGATAGCGGTGTGCCCCTTTCGTAAACACTTCTGGGCTTTTAAGAATGAAATGATGCCTGTGACTTCTCCGCTTTTGTCGCCTTGAACGATAAGGGGTTTGCCAGGAGGACGGGGAATACGAATAGCTTTCTCTTGGCAGAGGATTTCGGCTCGATGCTTGGATAACCAATCCATACCAATGACGACGTCGAAGCTTCCGAGAATGATGGGGAAAAGATCGATACAGAAGGTCTGACCAGAAAACTCTAATTTGCAGTTACGTATTACGTGTGAGGCCTCGAGGTTTCTACCATTAGCTATTTCAACGATGTGCTTAGAGCTTAATAGCGTAAGAGTGGACTTAAGCTTCTTACTAATACGTAGGGATACATAACTAGCATCTGCTCCAGAATCAAATAATATGGAAACGTAACGATCATTAAGTAGGAACTTACCTGCCACCACGTTAGGGTCGTTCCTTGCTTCAGCCGCCCCAATCACGAATGCCCTTGCATTGTTTCCAGCTCCCTGGTTGTTGTCGTTGTTTCAAGCACCTCGATTATTGTTGTTGCGATTCTGGTTCAGCTGAGGGCAATCCTTTCACATGTGCCCTATTGCCCCGCATTTGTAGCATTCACGATTGTTTCCTTGCTGCTGCTGTTGCTGTGGTTGATGCTGATTCTGCCTAGCTGGGAACTGACTTCGGCAGTCTTTGGCTTCATGCCCCATCTTGTTGCATCGCTGACATTGACCTTTGCCACATGGCCCACTGTGGTGTCGGTTACATTTGTTACACTTGGGGTGGTTTCCTCGATAACCACCCTGTTACTGAGGGCCTTTGTTGTTTTCAGTCTTCCTTTGTTGAACTAGGGCATGAGTGGGGTTAGCATCCTTTCCCTGACTTCCATCCCACTTTCGTTTGTTATCGCTAGAAGTTCCAGCAGTAGCACTGATCCTCTTGGGCAACTTGCCCTCCTCCACAGCCTGATTGGTAAGTTTGTGAGCAAGACGAACCACGGGCTGTATGGTATTGAGGTTGGCTGAGGTTACATGGCTCCGAATTTTTGGGACCAAGCCTTTGATGTACAATTCGATCCTTCGATACATAGGTCGGGACATGTTTGGGCAAAGTGCAGCATAGTCGTTGGACTGCTTGGTGTAGGTCTCAATCTCTGATCCAACCATCTTGAGCTCATAGTACTCGTTCTCGAGTTTGTGGATGTCATCCCTGTGACAGTACTCCTCTTTGATCATGTCCTTGAAATCTTCTCACGCAGTAGCATTAGCAGTTTCCAGACCGAGCATCTGAATCTGCGCTTTCCACCATGAAAGCGCGTTTCCTTCAAGCGTACCAGTCGCGAATTTTACCTAGTTAGCAGGGGGACACTCACAGACAGCAAAGACAGCTTCGGCCTTTTCAATCCAATGCAGAAGGCCTATGGCACCTTCAGTGCCGTTGAAGGGGAGAGGCTTGCCATCCATGAAGGTTTTGAAAGTACAGACACGTAGCTGCGCAGGCGCTTGCTAACCTGTCGTGAGAAGCAAAGCGAATAGGCTTAGAGGTGAAAAGACGATGCGGGGGTAAGATCTAAACATCCTAAAGTAACGAGTTTACCTCCAGGGTGAGCTGCGAAAGCTGCAGCCACCGTGTTGAGCAAGTTAGTGAATTGAGCCTGAGTCATGTTAACGCTTCCTCTTCCGCGTCCACTCATTGTCTTCATAACCAGAAAACATAGTATGAGTGTGATGTCGTAACGTAGCGAGAATGAGATAGAAGAGGGATGTGTATCTATCTAATTAGGCACACTAGTATGTATAGTAGAGCAGTCAACATAAGATAAACAAGCAAGTAAACACAAGTCCGAGCTATGAGGTCTAACATGTTGAGTCTTGCCCTTGGAGTGTAGTGTCGTCACGAGTCACGGGTTATAGTCTGGTTTTTCTCAAAAAGACTCTTCTTTTTAAAACCAAGTTCACTATAACCAATGGCTCTGATACCAATCTGTCACACCCCCAAAATCCACCTGCGGAGTACCACCGCTAGGGGGCGTGAATGACCAGGATCCAGCCACCAATTATACTAAACATTGGTCCATAGTAAAGATGTTCACCAACCACAATAGTTAGTAATCATTATAGTTCGAAGTTTTAAAGGTTTAAGTTCAAATAACGTTTTAAGTAAACAGCGGAAGCATAAACCAAATAGTTTCAAAACGAAGTTCATAGTTCAAGATTATTTAGAACCCAACAAATGGGCTAGACGACCACTACACATCCCCAAGCTGCAAGCTCCTGAGTCACTGGTTACCTGCAAAGCATGCAGTAGGGTATCAACAAAAATGTTGGCGAGTCCACGAGTTGTCCAGTTTTAATTACCAAAAACTTGTTTCACCAGATAATTTATCCGTTTATACATGCGATGGGGAGCTACCCCATAAGTAAGCGACTAAACTGTTTTTCAAATACCGAATACTTACTTAACCGTACGTTTCTGTAGTGCCCCGTTGTCAATGTTCTATCATCATTGACGGTTTGCCAGAGTTCATTAGTTCACTCCCATTCCCAGTAACAAGGGTCGGTGTGAGGCTGGTTACACCTAAATAGCGCTATTAACTAATAACTCGTTCGCCAGGCCCCGGCGACTAATCGGTATTAAATGGTAGGGACTTAAGTGATAGAGTTTCGTTTAGTGTTGCTTGTTGCATTCTGTATAAACAATAATTAACCAAGAGTTCCCAGTAACAAGGGAGGTAAGTAAGTTTGTTCCCAGTAACAAGTGAAGAAAAGTAAGTTTGTATCCCTTACGCGGGGATAGCGTTGATTAAGTTTCCGTTTCCCAAAACCACCGGGAACGCATGCTTTAATAGTTGTGAACTCACCTTGGGTTGCTCGGCAGTTTAGTTTACTTGGTTAAGCAAGCTGGTCACCACGTCCTAACATGGTTACCAGTTTTTGGGTCAGGCTCGGATACAGAGAAGTCACGTTGTATATTCTACACGTATCTAACACATAGCATGCACAACATATAATTATCCATTAAGTCATTGGGCCTGTCCAAATTCTTTGATCCGCAACAGTTAACAGTTAACACGTAGCCCACTAAACAGTAACAAGCATGTGCAGATAATACACTTGGGCCCAATAACGAAAACTAACAGCCCAGTCGAGACCAGGTGGTCTCGACTCGAGAACAGGTGGTCTCGAGTCGCAACCAGGAGGTCTCGAGTCATAGACTTCTGGTCTCGAGTAGTGCAGGCATGAGTCGCAACCTCAGGGATCTCGAGTCCAGTCTCGAGTCGAAATCAGAAGATCTCGAGTCGAGACCTTGATGGTCTCGAGTCCCCAAGTCTGTTTTGAGTTGCTTGGACATGGTCTCGAGTCGTAACCACTACAGTCTCGAGTTGTCACGTGTTGGTCTCGAGTCGCAACCGGGGGTCTCGACTCGCAACCCCGGATACGTGCACATGAAGTTCTTCTAGAACCTCTGATGTACTAACCAATAGAATTGCAATTTCATGTAATTATGTACTATCCAATAGAATTTCTTAAACATGTTTCTTTGTCTAACAATCAACCAAAACGGATCAAACAGTAAGTTTTTCAAATATTCAAAGCACCTTCAACTCATGTTCATGTTGTTCATCATATATACAAACTACCCATCATGCATAATCCTTCAAAACCGACCCGAAACATGTCATCCTAGATCATATACTTGCAATTCTAAAAGCATTTTCAGCCAACAATTACCATCATTTATTCCACACGGTTCATTTTACACACATATTCATTTCATGGTCAAGAATCACATATACTAAATATCAAAAGCCATTTTTAATCAAGCAACCAATAGATCAACATGCACTTTACTTAAACAACAATCATAATTTCAACTATACAAGAAAAGGCATATTCAACATGCATATAATTTAACAAGCAAACATATGTAACATTTTCATCTCTACATTGCAAGGAACCACTAACCGGTTAGATTTCAAGGTGTGAGAATATGATGAATAAGCTTCCAAATAAGATCCTAAGCTTGAACCGAGAGTCCTTGCTATCACCGGTTTTGATCCGAGAGAGAAAGGAGAGTGGAGGTGATGCTTGATTGTTAGGGTTTAAGGTTTGCTAGAGAGAGAGAGAGTGAAGATGAAGTGAGAGAGAGTGTAAAAAGGGAGTGTGTGTGTGAGGGTTTTAGGTTCTTATAAGAGGTGGTGCACCCTAAGTGGGTTCCGGATGGGTTAAGGAGGGGAGCGGCCCAAACGGCCCAACTGTTTACTCGAGACCGAGGGGTCTCGAGTCGGGTTCGCGGTCTTGGCCCACTACAAACATATATATACACTACATATACACACTCACATAGAACAAGAAGATAACACGACTTTCATTTAATAACATATATACACCTAATGTAATTACAAGATATTTGCTCGGGAAAACCTAGAGTGTCACAAGGCAAGTTGCCCAAAAGAATCAGCGCTGCTACTGGAGCTTCTGGGGACAACAAGCAAAAGTGGGATGGCAATCAGGGTAAGGACACCAACCCCACTCAAGCCCCAACTCAGCAAAGGAAGCTCGACAACAACAAGGGCCCTCAGCGACAGGGTGGTTATCGAGGGAATCACCCCAAATTTAACAAGTGTAACCGACACCACCGTGGACCGTGTAGAAGAAGCCAATGTCAACGGTGTAACAAGATGGGACATGAGGCTAAAGACTACAGAAGCCTGTTTCCAGCTCGACCGAACCAGCCACAGCAACAACAGCCGCAACAGCAAGGAAACAATCGTGGCTGCTATCAGTGTGGGGCAGCTGGGCACATGAAGAAGAATTGCCCTCAACTGAACCAGAACTGCAACAACAACAATCAGGGTGTTGGGAACAACAACAACACTGACAACGGCGCAAGGGGATGGGTCTTTGCGATTGGAGCTCAAGAAGCAAGGAATGATCCCAACGTTGTATTGGGTAGCTTCCTACTTCATGATCATTGTGTTTCCGTATTATTTGATTCTGGAACCGATGCTAGCTATGTATCCCTATGTATTAGTAAGAAGCTTAAGCCTACTCCGTTAAACTATAAGCACATCATTGAATTAGCTAATGGTAGAAACATCGAGGCCTCACACGTAATCAATAACTGCAAACTCGTACTATCTGGTCAGAATTTTCTCATCAATCTTTTTCCCATCGTTCTTGGGAGCTTCGGCGTTGTGATCGGTATGGATTGGTTATCCAAGCATCGAGCCGAAATACTCTGTCAAGAGAAGGTTGTTCGTATTCCCTGTTCTTTTGGTTAACCTCTCATTGTTCGAGGCGATAAGGTTGGTGTAGTCACATGCATCATCTCTTTCTTAAAGGCCCATAAATATTTACGAAAGGGGCCTACCGCTATTTTAGCACTCGCACTGACACGCAGGAGAAAGAAAAGAAGACTTAAGATTTCCCCATTGTACGTGATTATCCCGAGGTATTCCCTGAGGAGTTACCTGGCCTCCCACCCCACCGTCAAGTCGAATTTCAAATCGAGCTAACTCCTGGAGCGGCACCCATAGCTCGTGCGCCTTATCGTTTAGCCCCAACCGAATTGAAGGAACTATCCATGCAACTGTAGAAATTACTGGATAAAGGTTTTATTCGTCCTAGTTCGTCACCCTGGGGAGCACCTGTGCTCTTTGTGAAGAAGATAGATGGCACATTCCGTATGTGTATCGACTATCATGAGCTGAACAAGGTTACCATCAAGAACCGTACCCACTTCCACGTATTGACGATTTGTTCGACCAGTTGTAAGGATCGAGTTACTACTCCAAGATCGACCTGCGATCAGGTTATCATCAACTGAGAGTCTGTGGCGAGAACATCTCTAAAACTGTGTTCAGGACTCGATATGGTCACTATGAGTTCCTTGTCATGCCCTTTGGAATGACCAACGCACCCGCGGTCTTCATGGACCTCATGAACTGAGTGTGTAAGTCCTACCTCGACAAGTTAGTTATCGTTTTCATCGACGACATCCTGATCTACTCGAAGAGCCAAGAGGAGCATGAACAACACCTACGTCTTATTCTTGAACTTCTTCGCAACGAACAATTGTACGCCAAGTTCTCGAAATGTGACTTCTGTCTTCGAGAAGTCCATTTCCTCGGGCACGTAGTCAATCAAGATGGGATACTCGTTGATCCAGCTAAGATTGACTCCATTAAGAATTGGCCTACAGCGAAGGCTCCGAAAAAAATCCGCCAATTCTTGGGATTGGCAGGGTACTATCGTAGATTCATCAAGGGATTTTCGAAGATCGCTTAACCCCTCACGACACTTACCCAGAAGGGTATTGCTTACAAGTGAAACGATGCTCAGGAGTCTGCATTTCAAAAACTGAAGGAGAACCTCTACAGTGCTCCTATTCTTTCGTTACCTTAAGGTACCGATGACTTTGTCGTCTACTGCGATGCGTCTATTCAAGGGCTCGGTTGCGTGTTGATGTAATGCGAGAAAGTTATTGACAACTCAAGATCCACGAACGGAACTACACGCGCACAACTTGGAACTCGGAGTAGTCATCTTTGCACTCAAGATTTGGAGACATTACTTGTACGGTACCAAGTGCACGATTTACACCGATCACAAGAGTCTCCAGCATATATTAGATCAGAAGGAGTTGAATATGCGGCAACACCAATGGGTTGAACTCCTAAACAACTATGAATGCGCAATTAACTATCATCCAGGCAAGGATAATGTTGTAGCTGATGCCCTCAGCAGAAAGGAAACCTAACCTAAGCGTGTTCGTGCCTTACAACTCACTATTCACTCGAACCTTCCCGAACAGATTCGTAATGCCCAAGTCGAGGATCTGAAAGAAGAAAACTTATTAGCAAAATCACTGCGTGGCATGGAAAAGAAACTTGAACGCAAGGACGGTGGCGTTTACTACTTTGCAGATCACGTCTGGATTCCATCTTATGCAGATCACAAGTCTCGCTACTCGATATATCCTGGTGCCGATAAAATGTATCACGATGTCAAGACCCTGTATTGGTGGCCTAACATGAAAGTCATTATTGCTAAGTACGTTAGCAAATGCTTGACCTGCGCTAGGGTCAAGGTCGAATATCAGAAGTCGTCGGGCTTATTGCAACAACCAGAGTTGCCAACATGGAAATGGGAGCAAATTTCCATGGATTTTGTTACAGGCTTACCAAGGTCCCAAGGTGGAAATGATACCATTTGGGTTATCGTGGACCGCTTAACCAAGTTTGCGCACTTCCTCGCGATCAAGGAAACAGACAAGTACTCGAAGCTGGCTGCTATCTACTTTAAGGAAATAGTTGCTAGGCACGGAGTGCCAATCTTTATCATTTCCGATCGTGATCCACGTTTTACATCTGAGTTATGGCAAGCTATGCATAGATCCTTTGGCTCACGTTTAGATATGAGCACCGCTTACCACCCGCAAACCGATGGTCAAACTGAACGCACCATCCAAACACATGAAGACATGCTGAGAGCATGTGTCATTGATTTTGGAAACGGGTGTGAACGACACCTACCTTTGGTAGAGTTTTCTTACAATAACAGCTACCACACTAGCATTCAGGCAGTACCATTTGAGGCATTGTATAGTCGTAAATGTCGGTCACCTCTGTGTTGGGCGGAAGTTGGTGAAAGCCAAATTACCGACCCGGAACTTGTAGTCGACACAACGGAAAAGATACTCTGATCAGACAACGCATGGCGGCGGCTCGAGACCGTCAGAAAAGCTACGCAGATAAGAGTAGGAAACCTCTAGAATTCTAGGTGAGAGACCGGGTTCTACTAAAAGTTTCACCCTGGAAGGGTGTGGTACGTTTTGGCAAAAGGGAAGGGGCAAGCTTAATCCGTGATACGTTGGACCATTCGAAATTACCGAGAGAATCGGTAAGGTAGCTTACAGATTGAACCTGTCTGAGGAGCTGAGTGCGGTACATAACGTCTTACACGTATTTAATCTGAAGAAGTGTCTGTCAGATGAAACACTTATCGTTCCTTTCAAGGAACTCACTATTGACGACCAAATACGCTTTGTTGAGGAACTGGTTGATATCACAGATCGAGAAATAAAAACCTCAAGCATAGCAAAATACCTATTATACGAGTTCGTTGGAACTCGCGTCGTGGCCCAGAGTTTACCTGGGAACGGGAACAACAGATGATGCGTAGGTATCCTCAGTTGTTTGCAAACAAACTTCCAGCACTGAAGCTACAATAGAATTTCGTGACGAAATTCCAAACCAACAGGGGGATGATGTGACACCCCGCGGAAACACTCTCGTACACACTAGCTTGTCAGTGGTTGCGCTCTAACTTTCGGGACGAAAGTTCTTAGAACTTGGGGATAATGTGACACTTCGGGTTTTCTCGAACAACCTTATTGTATAATATCATTATGTGAATACATTAAATGAAAGTTTGTGAATTATCTCGTTGTACTATGTGATCTTCTTATTGTGTTATGTGTATTATTATGTATTATATATATATATATATGTATAACTTTACCGAGACCACCTGGTCTCGACTCGGAGTCTGCTGACCTGAAAACAGCTCGACCGCACACCCACCAGGCCCATTCGAAATCCTTTATGGTGCACCATCCTTCGAAGGGTATAAAACCCTTCATAACCGCCGACATGCTCTCATTTTGGGCACACAATCATTAGCACAAATCCCTAAAAACGTTCCATTTTCTCTCCCTCTCTCTCCACCGCCTTCTCTCACTAGAAATTCCTAGCAAATACCTCCCCTCCCTTTGGACGGCTGCAGCGGTTCTGGGAAGACAACCGGAGATTGGTGACCAAGAGCTCTGTTTCATACTCTCTCCTACCCACTTTAGCACCGGTTACTGCATCACCTCCTTGTGTTAGAAAAATGAATGAATGTTATGCTAACTTGATGTTCAGATTGTGTGTTAAATGATATAGAAATGGCTAATTGTTGTTGAGTGTTGATAATAGGATGATATACAAAATATGAATCTGTTAAATGAGACAATTGCATGATAGAAATAGAAAAGATGATGATGAATAGGGTGCTTGATAGAGTGATTCTAATAAATAAAAATGGTTGTATATGTTCGGTTGGAAGGTAGTGGTAAAGCAGTATTAGGTGATGTTTGATTTGGATCTGTTTAGAATTATGAACATGACGAACCGTTTGAATATGTGTTAAATATTTGATAAGTTGCTGGTTTGATCCATTTTAGTGATTGTATGAATGGTAGAAACATGTTAAGGAAATCTCATTGGTTCGTACAAAATTCAGTGAAAGTTATAGAAAGATTCCAGCAGGTGGTTACGAGTCGAGACCATGGGGTTGCGACTCGAGACCACTGACGTGCTACTCGAAACCAGCCAACGTACTCAGGAGTCGAGACCAGCATGGTTGCGACTCGAGATCTCCTGATCTCGACTCAAGACCTGACTCGAGATATCAGGATTTCGACTCAAACGTGCACTACTTGAGATCCCTTGTTCGCAACTCGAGACCACGTGGTTGCAACTTGAGACCTCTTGGTCTCGAGTCGAGACTACCTAGTTTTGACTGGATGGTTTAACTTAGTTATTGGGCCGCACTGTGTGATGCCATGTTATGGACTGTGTGCCACTGTTCGTGTTTAGCTGCTACTGTTCAGGTGTTAGGACAGGCCCAATAACGTATAGGATTACTAGGGTGACATGCATGCTATGTGATTAGATACGTGTAGGATATACATGACTTATCTGTATCCAAACCTGACCTATATTGATAACCATATTAAGAAGTGGTTTACCAGCATACTTGACCAAGTAAACTATCTGCCGAGCAAACCGAGTTGCATTCACAACTTTTCTAAAAGCATGTGTTCCCGGTGGGTGGGAAACGGAACGAACAACGCTATCTCCTTGTGTGGGATACAACAACGCTACCTCCTTATATGGGGTACACACATACTTTTCTCCCCTTGTGTGGGACATATAGTTAATTACTATTTATATTAGATGCAACAAGTGTACTAAACGAAACTCTATCACGAAAGTCGCCACTTTCATATACCAAGTAGTCGCCTGGCTTGGCCAACGGGTTATTAGTTGATAGCGCTATTTAGGTCTCACCAGCCTCACACCGTGCCTGGATAGGATCGGTCGTGAACTAGTAGACTCTGGCAACCGTCAATGATGGTAGACATTGACAAACGGGGCACTCTATGGAAACGTACGGTCGTAAGGATTTGGTATAACGCAGTTTAGTAGCTTACACATGGGGTAGCTCCCCATCGCATGATATAAATGAGTAAATTAACTACTGAAACAAGTTTTTGGAAATTAAAACTGGACAAACACATGAACTCGCCAACTTTATGTTGACACCCTACTGCATGCTTTGTAGGTACTCAATGACTCAGGAGCTTGCAGCTTGGGGATGTGTAGTTAACATCTTAACCCGTGTGTTGGGTTCTTTAATAATCTTTAACCATGAACTTTTGTTGAACTATTTTACTTATGCTTCCGCTACTTACTTAAATTGTTGTGTTTGGACATATCAACTTTTGAAACTAACTATGCTACACACCGGCCCTTTTGGTTGGTGAACTATTTTACTATTAACTTAATTGTTCCGTATGATTGGTGGCTAGATCCTGGTAATTGGTCACACGCCTCGCGGTAGTACTCCGTAGAGGTTTTCGAGGGTGTGACAATTAATGACAAAGCTCCTGTAAATTATTTACATAATAAACTCAAATAATATTTGTCGCAACCCCCGATCCCTATTTCCAGGGAACGGGCGGCCGCGAGCCAGTTTCGGTGGTATCGTGTGTTTATTCAATTTGGCAGCGGAATTTACATCAGGACCGTAGTTAGGAAATATTTTATCAGAGTAAAATACCAAGCTTTTATAATAATAAACACATTGGAAAATCCCAAGTTTAAGTACACACATTTTTATAGGGATAAACCCTATTTTATTTAATAAAAACATCTATTTATTTTAGGTAACTTTATAGCCACTTTTCCAAGCCTTCAGTGCTGTCCAGCTGGCTTCTATTTGGCTTTCACATTTTGTTACCTGAAACGCGTTTAAAAACAATTTGTCAGTGGGAAATACTGGTGAGTGAATCCCAGTTTAATCAAGTTTAATAAAAACCATTGTACAGTATTGAGGGCGGTCTCGCAATTATATTTGTTTCCAAGTCATATCAATTACCACCAGGGTACTGTCAACCCGACTTGTGGAAATGTTACCCCTCGCAAGGCAGTAACAAATTTTGCATACAAAACCCCAACATACTGACGATAATGGTATCCTTACAAATATTCAATAACTGTTTAATATATAATTAATCGTATGAGGTTTTGTAAAAACACTTTACAAAAAGGAGATTACTTACATTGTTGTCTTAGATTATCCTTTAGGGTTTCTAGGTGACAATCTATAATTTACACAAATGCACACGTGTTAGTATAATAACCCATTTTAAATTTAGTAATACCCTCCCCGAGACGGCATTCCAACGACTACGTCGGGAAGAACCACGAAAGCCGTTACGGAACCCTAGATCAATCGGGCAGCGTATCTAATACGTATCCAGGGGTTATGATACTTACAACGGAGCAGAACTTCGTTATTTAGGGGGTATTATACCCGAAAAATTCAGGAGGGTTGTTATATCCTCCCCACTTTGTTTTAGAGCTCGTCCTCGAGATCTAATGGAACAAGTGTGGATATTTCCTTTGCATTTCTGATTCAAGCACCCATGTGTACAAATGGTCCTCTTTTCGAGTCCCACTTCATTTTAACCAGAACTAATCTCTTGTGCTTGAGATTCTTAACTTTCCTGTCTTCAATCTGTAGAGGCCTTTCTACAAACTTAAGGTGTTCATTTACCTTTATATCCTGAAGAGGTACTACTAATGATTCATCAGCTAAGCATTTCTTGAGATTAGACACATGAAATACATCATGTATTCCTGCCATTTCCTCTGGCAGTTGTAGCTGATAAGCTAATGGTCCTATTCTTCTAATAATCTCAAAAGGTCCAACATACCTGGGACTTAGCTTTCCTCTTTTGATAAATCTTACCACTCCTTTCCAAGGAGAGACTTTTAATAATACCTTATCTCATACTTGAAATTCCAATGGTTTCCGCCTGTTGTCAGCATAGCTTTTCTGTCGATCACGTGCTGCTTTCAGCCGTTCTTTGACTTGAATGATCTTGTCGGTTGTCTCCTGCACTATTTCAGGTCCAGATAGTTATTTTTCCCCAATTTCTACCCAACGGGCTGGGGATCGGCACTTTCGTCCATAAAGTGCTTCGAATGGTGCAGCATTGATACTTGTGTGATAACTGTTATTGTAAGAAAATTCTATTAACGGTAAGTGATCGTCCCAATTTCCTCCGAAATCAATTACTCAAGCTCTAAGCATGTCTTCCATCGTCTGAATTGTCCTTTCGCTTTGTCCGTCCGTTTGAGGATGATAGGCTGTGCTTAGATTCAGCTTGGATCCCATGGCTTTTTGGAAACTTGTCCAAAAATGAGAGGTAAAACGGTTATCTCTGTAAAAAACAATTGATAAAGGAATTCCATGTAATGAAACTATTTCATTTACATATAATTTAGCTAACTGTTCCATACTGAAAGTTTCCTTCATTGGTAGAAAATGAGCTGACTTAGTTAGCCTGTCTACAATTGCCCAGATTGTATCATTACCTTTCTTTGTTTTGGGTAATTTAGTAACAAAATCCATTGTTATCAATTCCCATTTCCATACTGGCATTTCTAACTGTTGTAACAAACCTGAGGGTTTCTGATGTTCAGCTTTAACTTGTGAACAAGTTAGACACTTAGAAACATAGGCTGCGATGTCCTTTTTCATTCCTATCCACCAAAAATTCTTTCTTAAGTCCTGGTACATTTTATCACTTCCTAGATGCATCGTATACTTAGACTTATGAGCTTCTTCTAATATACGGTGGCGTAGGTTTCCTAATTTAGGTATCCACATTCTTCTCTTATGGAATCTCCAAATTCCATCTGTTCCTTGTTGTAATTCCTTAATCATACCTTTTAGCTTTTCAGTATCATCCCTGATTACTGATTCTTGTGCCTTTTTAATTTGTTCATTTAAATCTACTTGTAGATTTAACTTAAGAGAACGTACCCTTTTTGGCTTTTCATGATACTTTCGGCTTAAAGCATCAGCAACTATATTTGCTTTTCCTGCATGATACTGGATATTACAATCATAATCACTAAGTATCTCCATCTAGCGTCTTTGTCTCATATTTAATTCCTTTTTCCCGAAAACAAACCTTAAACTCTTATGATCAGTGAAAATGGTAAACTTACTACCATAGAGGTAATGTCTCCAAATCTAAAGGGCAAAAATTATAGCTCCTAATTCAAGATAAGGGGTTGAATAATTTTCTTCATGATTCTTAAGTTGTCTAGAGGCATAAGCTATAACCTTTTGACATTGCATTAACACACATCCATAACCTAAATTAGAAGCGTCACAATAGACTACAAAGTCATCAGTTCCTTCTAGTAACGTAATATGGGTGCATGGGTTAATTTTTGCTTAAGAATTCTAAAGGCTTCTTCTTCCTTTGTTCCCCATTCAAACTTAATAGATTTACAGGTTAACTTAGTTAAGGGAATGACTATTCCAGAAAAATCTCGAATAAATCTTCTATAATAACATGCCAATCCTAAGAAACTTCTAACCTCGGTTGGTGACTCAGGGGTCTTCCATTTGGTAATTTGTCACACCCTGATATTTCCACGTATGACCGGTGGGCCCGGTGGGGAGTATCGTGACGTAGTTGATATCATCATAGTCAAACAACACAATATATAAAGGCACAGCGGAAGCAAAAGGTAAATATATTACAATCCGAATATAAAGTAATATCCAGTATTACAACGGAAAGTAAAGGATCCACAGGCGGATCAACATAATAAGGAAAATTGTTCAACAGACTTTGACATCTAGAGCTTGCGAGACTTGAGTAATGATGCCTGGAGTAGCCAGCCTATTTCGTCTAGCACCTGCACTTAGCCTTTTTGGAAAATATGTCAGTTTACACTGGTAAATACAACTTAACTGACTCATTTTGAAAAGAGTTTGAAAATTGATTTGAATGCACTTCGGCAAAATATCATTTATAACTTGGGACAATTATTAAAATAATCATGTATACAGTTTTACTTATTTGTCATCCATCAGGGCCGGTTAGAAGAGCCGGACAAGATTAACTGACACGCCACAGGTATCATGCCCACAAGGTTGATTCCTTTAGTGGATTAACAGTTTTTACATAATGCATCTGTCAGGTGTACGCCTACACCCCGTGCTTAGGTCGTGACCATTTCGTAAAATGATGCCAAGGATATCCGGGACATGGTCATTTAACCCCCAAAAGCCATACACCAAATAATACATATTAAACGGGTCATGCAAATACATTAATCACAATCCGATTTAAATGACTACACACACCCGACCAAGCGGTACTTTTATAGTACCGTATCCCAAGCCCGTATAGGGAAATAAGTTAAGAGTATTTACCTGAGCAAAGTATCAATCAAATACAGCAAATGCAAGTACTTTTACTGGGCTCCTAATCTGGAACGAAGGTTTATAATAACCTATTAGAATCCAAACGGGTCTTTAATTAAGCTTAGACTTTGACCGGTTAGTTTCCAAAAGGAAGACACGGTTCAAACGCATGATAAAGCGAAGACCGGTTTAGAATGTGGTTTTGACCCGACAAGATTACATGCTTGTTTAATATGGGTAACTTAAACACATTCTGGGTTTTGAGACAAAGATGACATGGTTTGACCCGTTTCGGTTAATTTTTGCAAACTAGTTACATAAACTGAACCGAACGCGCAAGAAGCGTAACGGGTAACCCTAAGAGTCCTCAACAGGTTTCCTAAGTTAATATGCCTTAAATATGTTGTGATATCAGTAGGATACCTTCCATTATGTCCAAAACGTGTTTGATCTCATATTAAGCCCCGTAGGGGTATTTTGGTCATTTTTAAAGATTATAAAAGGGATCAATTAAGATTCTATGATCTGGGTCTGAATAAATCAGTAATATAGCTTATTTTAACATGGTATATCAGTTGGTGTTAAGTCTTATGTGACAAAATGGTTTTAAACCCTTACTATGCGTTTAATAAGCGTATAACGTCGTTTTAAGCGATTTACGGGTTAAAATAGGAATCTGAGTTTTCAGGTTAGTTCATAAGGTTCAAAACACTTCATTTATTATTTAAAATTAGTAGCAATTGGATTGGTATCAAAAGGACTAGTAAAACTCATTTTATGGCCGAAAAGGGTATAATCGGTATTTACCGAATCAAGGCACTAATCCTAGCTTATGATCAGTTTAAAAATAATTAGAAATCTTCAAAAATCCCAAAATATTATATTACATCAGTGGGTAAAAGGTTTGATGTCAAAAATTGGGTCTAGATAGGCTTTACGCTAATGACGCTGTTTAATTAATAAAAAGCTTTCTAATTACGTCATTGAGCATTACTCCTAATCTAGACCTCCAACTGACGTGAAAATTTACGGACATGTTTATAATTCAGTAACAAGGATTATAGTCCTTTCATATTTCCAAAATTCTCGTTTTATGGTCATAAGGGCATTATGGTCAACATTTAAGCAATTAACGGAAACGTCAGACAATTAAGGATTCAAGTGGTATAAACGCAGAGGGTTATACAATCATGTAACTAGGTCCTAATGGAACTTTAAGGCATGTCTAAACCTATCAAAATCGGGTCAGAACTGAAGTCAAAGCTAAAGTCAAAGTTTTGCGACTTTCGGTTCCGAAACGATCCTTAACTGAAAATTGTCGAGTCGGACATGCATAAACATGTTTTTATACTAATTACCAAGTTATATGAGTGATAAAATAGGTTACACGTCTTCTATATTGTTAATTATGCGTTAAAGCGAAAATTAGCATTCCGTTGACTTTTTACAATAAACTTTGACTCGACAAAAGATCTAGTTAGAGCGGGAATCAGTGGGTGCCCTTTTAAGGGTTTATTGCCCACATAATTACCAACTTATAACAACCCTAAGTTTGACTAATCGCTGAACCATTAGCGATTAATCAATAAGTCAACCGTTAATTACGACGGTTTGACTTTAAGGCTATAAACTAAGCAAAACTTAATTAAGGAAGGTTGAGGATACTTACAAGTGTCTAATGCACGATTAGGGAAGCTTAGAAGATGGCCTTGAGCTCCAGAATTCTTCAGATGTCGAGTTGTGAAGGGATGATCAAATGTTGCAACTCATGGTGCTTTATATAGTGAGTTTGATCTCACAAGATCATGCCAAACAAGTCTACCAATGATCCAAGATGCATACAAGTGCCCCCCCCCCCCCCCTAAAGCCTAAAACCATTAAACAAGTCCCTAAAATCGGAAAATGGCAGATTGAGGCGGTGGAACGGGCTGGAACAGGCAGCTGACTGTTTTCTGTCACTGGGCAACTGCTTACGGACCGTAAGGTCCAGAGTGTTGAGGTACGTAAGCTAGTCATCAGGCTCCTCATTTTTGCACTTTTGGTCCCTGGTCCTTCCAAACGTCGTTTTCACATTATTTCTTGCACTTTGAGCCCTCTAAATTGAATTCTAAGGGCTTCAAGACTTATACCAACTTTGTTAAGTCCTTGGTTAACTTTTGATTACCCGAAAAGTCATAGATTTCAACGTTGGCGCTTTTAACCCCTCGTATACGAATTTGATCATAACTTTCTCATACGACAACGAAACTTTATGAAATTTTTATCGTGCATTCTAGTGAGCATAATTAATCGTTACAAAGCTTCGGGTTTGCTAAAAGGTCACTCAGAGGTATACTTTAAACATGTTGACACATTTAACCCCTGCAGTTTGTAATCTCTCACTTTCTTTCATATTTAGCTTCGTATGATCCATGATTTATTCGTTTGAAGGTATGAGCATCATGTAGGGTTACTGTAAAGTATATTTAATCACTTTTGACATTTTGAACCCTTATATTCACATACTTTCCATGTTTGTCAACTTTAGTCCTTCTAGAACATTCTTTCACACGTTCAAACATATGACACGTGTCAACTCATTATAGGACGTGAATTTTCGAGGTGTTACATCCTCACCCCCTTAAAAGAAATCTCGACCTCGAGATTTACTGAAATAAATAAGGGTACTTTTCTTTCATTGTGGACTCAACCTCCCACGTATATTCGGGACCTCTACGGGCATCCCATTTTACCTTTACAGTAGGCACATGCTTCCTTCGAAGCTTCTTAACCTATCGATCTTCAATCGACAATGGTTTTTCCACAAATTTTAAGCTCTCATCTATATGCACATCTGTATGTGGTATGACCAGTGATTTTTCAGCGAAACACTTCTTCAGATTGCAGATGTGGAATACATTATGAATACCACTGAGCTCTTCAGGTAAGTTTAACTTATATGCAACTGATCCGACACGTTCGATGACTTTGAATGGTCCGATGTATCTCGGGCTTAACTTGCCTTTCTTACCAAATCGCATCACTCCCTTCCAGGTTGATACTTTAAGCAACACTTTGTCACCTACTTCGAAGTGAAAAGATTTACGCTTTGGATCTACGTAGCTCTTCTGCCTATCTCGGGCAGCTTTCAGGCGATCGCGAATCTGGACAATCTTGTCCGTTGTTTCAAAGACCAAATCAGGTCCTGATAATTGAACTTCCCCTACTTCCGCCCAACACACAGGCATTCTGCATTTTCTACCATATAATGCCTCAAAAGGCGCAGCCTTAATGCTCGTATGGTAGCTATTGTTATAGGAGAATTCGATCAATGGCAGGTGGTTATCCCAACTACCACCTAAATCAATTACACATGCACGAAGCATGTCTTCCAACGTTTGGATTCTACGCTCACTCTATCCGTCCGTCTGAGGATGGTAAGCCGTACTGAAATTCAAACACGTGCCCAAAGATTGATGGAAACTTTTCCAAAAATGTGACGTGTATCTAGTATCCCTGTCGGAGATAATAGATACAGGTATGCCATGTAAAGCTACAATCTTATCTACGTACAATTGGGCTAACATGTCGGAGCTATAAGTCTCCTTAATGGGTAGGAAATGTGCTGACTTAGTCAGTCTGTCTACGATCACCCATATGGTGTCATTTCCTTTCCTTGTCTTAGGTAACTTGGTGATAAAATCCATAGTTACCATTTCCCAATTCCAGGTGGGAAGTTCAGGCTGTTGTGGCAAACCTGACGACTTTTGATGTTCTGCTTTGACTTACGCACACGTCAAGCATTTAGCTACATAGGTAGCTACAGACTTCTTCAAGCCTATCCACTAATAGTTTGCCCTTTGATCCTGGTACATCTTATCAGCTCCAGGATGAACAGAATATTTAGAACTATGGGCTTCCTGGAGGATAACATCCCGAAGTCCTCCATAAACTGGAACCCATATTCATCCGTTTAACCTTAAAATTCCATCCTTGCCATAGGATAACTGCTCCTCAGTTACCCCTAGCTTTTCATTAGGATAGTTAGCTTCTAGCACAGCTTCCTTCTATGTAGCTAACAACCTTTCATTCAAACCGTTCTTTATCTCAATGCTCTTGGCATTGATTCGGATGGGTTTGACCCTTTCCTTTCTGCTTAAAGGCATCGGCGACTACATTCGCCTTGCCAGGATGGTATCTTATTTCACAATCGTAATCATTCAACGTCTCCATCCATCGGCGCTGCCTCATGTTTAAATCCTTCTGATTAAACAGGTGCTGGAGGCTCTTGTGATCAGAATAGATCACACACTTGATACCATATAAATAGTGCCTGATGTATTGTAAAACACACACTTTTATCCTGTGTATTTTGTATAATTTAGTAAATAATTATAGTCATTTTTATTAGTTTTATTATTTTATATTGTTACAGATCATGGTGCGAAAAAGAATTAAATATGAACTTAAACGGATAAAAAACGAAGAACAGGGAGGTTGAAATATAGTCGAAGGACCAAAACTTAATTATATGGTTCATGAAAGATGGGGGCTGAACTGCAATTAATAGAAAGCCATTTAAAAATAACTCATGAAGGTCTAAGGATTTGTTATGGATATTTGATGAAAATTGGTTTTTGTTTTTCATGACTTTCAAAGTCACGAGAAAAAGAAAAGAATGAAAAGTTAGTCCACATGCATATCTGGAGATAACATATATTTTTTTTTGGAGGATTTCGTATGGAGAAGGCGGCAGGCTTTGTTTTAGAAGTGAACGGCTATTATGCTTGTTGGGCCAAAGCCCATTTTAGCTGGAAGAGGCACGAACAGATTAAGAGGCAGACAACATTGAACGAAAAGGGGGGATCCCTATTATATTCGAAATATACATCAGACGGCTGGGGGTCGCACATCATCAGACTCAGATCATCACGGCCTGGGGACGATTTTTGAAGGCAATTCGTATAGAATCAAGGCTACGGAATCATCGGGATCAAGCGGGAAGCTTGGGGAGCAAGAGATTAACGGGTTTTTCTACTCGATTTCTTTAGTTTTCTATTTTTCTTGTTTGTCATCGATGAATTCTTGTTCTAAACCATGTTTATTTGCTTTTAAAGTTATGATGCTTGGCTAAACTTTTAAGCCACCTAGACTTGATGAATGGATTAATATAAAGTTTTTACCGGTTTTGTTATTTGCATGATTGTTATGGGTGATTGTGTTTAGTAAGCGGTTTGATTTAATGATTTGATGTGTATGCGTGCGTTGAGTTGGTTTATTGTTATTATTTGCTTCATATGATTCTTAGTGACGGTCTATATCACAACATAGAGTCATATTAGGGTTTAGGATTTCGGTGAGTGTCTATATCACATAAGAAAACCTTAACTCTTTAGGGAGAATTGGCCAATAACCCCTAGAAGTAATTGGTAATAATTTGCTAAGTCTTAGTGTTCTACTAGTCCTAATACCTGGGAAGTGAGGGGCTATTGGTAGATCTTACCCGGCGAATTGCTTTAGATAGGCCTTGGGAAAGGTTATGTCTTGGTTTACCTGTCGGTTTTATTAGTCTACCAAGTCAAATTAATTACTTCAAACTACCCTAGATCTAGGATTGGGAAAGAATAGGTCAACATTAGGGTACTTACACAATAATTAGACAACTGGGAAGGCGTCTAATAACCGGTAGAATTAACGGCCTAGGTAGTGCCACAGGCTTCTCCTTGAGAAGGGTCGAGGGGCCTCGATGGTTCTTAATAGGTTTAGTATTTTAAGATCCCGGTTCCATAACTCGTGCATTTAACTTAATCGGTAATCTCTTAAAAACAATCCAGGATTCTTGTCTAGGTGGTCCCGTTCTCATATAAGAAAAGTTCACAGTCTTCATTCGTTTTTAGTATAGTTTTAGTTAATTTAGTAGTCTAATATAGATTTCCTTAGTTTTCAGTAACCCCCCCCCCCCCAAAACAATTAAACAAGTCTTAGTCGTGTCTGTCAGTGTCTAGTCAGAGTCTAGTCTACGTGATACATAGAGTCCTGTGGTTCGATATCCGGACTTCCTAGGTTATACTACATTGATCGGTACACTTGCCGATTGTGTGGTTTTAGGTTGAGTCTAGATTTAAAGCTTTGTAGTGTCTAGTTTAGAGAGTTTAATATAGTTGTTTTTAATAGTCTGTTTAGCACACATCAAGTTTTTGGCGCCGTTGCCGGGGACTCTTGGCAATCGCGTTTTTTAGCTTTGATTAGACTTAATTGACATAATCTGTGCTACTTGTCTTTTGTTTTGTGTTTTCGTGGTGAGTCTTGTGAGTCTATCTGTGTTCTGTATATTGAGTCGTAGGAGTCTAATTTTCTGTGTCTTCTATTTCTTCTGAGTTTTAAATATGTGTGAAATTTGTGGAGGGCCCCATTTTACAGTTAAATGTCCACAATATGAGGGGTCCTCTGCATATTATTACGCTAACCCCTATGTGCAGTCGCAGGCATATTATTCACAGGGGTATTCCTCGTACCAGTATGAGGAACCATATCAGCAGCCTCAACAGCAAAATTTTGGAGTAAATGAGCAGGACCAGCTGAATAGGATAATGGGGTTGTTAGCTCAACTGGTAGCTACGGATGAGACTACTCATAAAATGTTTCAAGAACATGAAGTCATGTTTCAAAATCACGAGTCTATACTCTCAGACATTCGATGTTCAGTAGAAGAAATGTCTAGGAAATTAGAAGAAGTAGAAGAAACTGAGAATAAGGGCATCATTGATTTTGATTTTGAAGAAGAGGAGACTATGATGCAAATGGTTAATTGCGGGATATTGAGAGAGAGTGTGGAAGAAGCAGACGAGTGGCAAGTCTACCAGGAATCATTAGTTAAGGAAGTAGATGTTGAAGAGGAATTAGATTTAGGAGATTCCTTAGGTAGTCTATTTGATGATGAGGTAGCAGTTGAGGTAGAGAAAATAAGTGAACCCACACCGCACGTAGAAATTAAGTGTGGGGATCTTACCAAGGAAGTAGACCAAGTGGTGGAAGAGGAAGAACACCACAGCTGGTCCGTGGTACTTATAATAAACGAAACTAAAAAATCAAAACCACGGGAGAAGGCAAGGAAAAGAAAAATAAAGAACCGGGATTGGTTGCGGGTCAAAAGCTGGTACAAGGAGGAGAGGAATGAGACTTTAAAGCACGATCAGTCCTTTTTCTACATGCCTCGCATCCGCTTCATGCCAGGTAAGTTCAAAGTTTGGTGGTCTGACCCATTTCAAAGTTTTATATTATTTTATAATTCCACCAATAAATTTTTAATTATTTTTGAGGACCGGGTGGAATTAAATGGGTTAGACCGGGTTCAAATCAAAGAGAAGCCTCCTGATTAAATTCAGTGTGGGGAGGTTTTGTAGAGTTTGTATAAAGGCGTAATTTTTGTATATTGAGTCTTAGTTAGTAGTTTTTGAGTCATTTTTTTTCGGTACTGCTTTGGTTTTTGTTTGTCTTTGTTTATGCAGGTTTGAATCGTACCACCCGTACGCAATCTCCATTCGGGTGATTTTGGAGCTGCTTATCAAATTCCAGCATTTATCGAGCCTACCAGTATCAGAGTAGCCGATCGCGACCGAAATGCTATACGATCGAGCTGGATTGGACGAGAGTTTTGGAGCATACGCGTTATTTAACCAGCTAAGTCCTTTCCATTTATGTCCTTAGTCTTTTATTTCTTATTTATTTTAGTATTTTGAGTCGGTTTACATCCTACATTGAGGGCAATGTAGAGTTTAAGTGTGGGGATGGGATACTTGTAAATATTTGAGTCATAAATATAAAAAAACACAAAAAAAATAAAAAATTGAAAAATCCAAAAAAATTGAAAAAATCAGAAAATGTCTTTCGAATAAAAACAGAAGTTTGCAATTAAAGCGGAAAGTGATGGAAAAGATGAATTTTTGCTCGGGTTCGAATAATAATAATATGAGATTATAATAAATCGAGCTTGCGTCTATTTTGGGATATGTGGATAGGCCCGGGTTTGGTTTTAAGCCCCTTTGAGTTAATATACCTTAATTGTCGGTCTGCCAGTGGGTTTTCGCCTGGGAAACTACAACTGCCAATAAGAGTATAAGGGGCACCGTTATAAGTTAAAACCGTTAGAGTTTGTGGTCATGCGAAAATAAAAAGAATAAAAAGTGAGCTAGAAACTAAATGAAAGTAACACAGGTCTATGTAATCCGAGTTGGGGATAGCGACTCTACAGCCGGAATGCCTCTGGGATATGTGAAATCGAATTGCCGATTAAAAGTACCGAAACCTAAGTAATCTGTGGTTGGGGATAGCGACTCTACAGCCGGAATATCTGTTGGTTAGAGAAAGCATCGTCTAGACTCACGAGAAAAAAAAAAAAAAAAGAGAGCAAGAAGCAAAGCAAAAATAGAAAAAAAATGGAAAAAAGAAAAAAATTTTGATTGTAAACTCTTTTGGTTTTGATATAAGACGGTTGGGAATTGGTCAAATGATCGTTCCTTTAGTCCTATAAGCTTAAGGTGGGAGTAGGTGGACCGTAAATTCTGGTGTGAGACCCTAGGTGGATTGACCGCACTTAAATTAAAATCACATGATAAGGGCTTAGGATTGGATTTGGGTTTAAAGTGGACAAGTATATTCGCAATCGCGGCTAACGCAAGTCTTGGTTTAAATTAAATATACCTATGCTTTTGACCCGAGTGATTATTCGTCTCTGATTCCGTTGCATAATTCTTTTTCGGGTACGAAAAAAATGTTAAGTGTGGGGATATTTGATGTATTGTAAAACACACACTTTTATCCTGTGTATTTTGTATAATTTAGTAAATAATTATAGTCATTTTTATTAGTTTTATTATTTTATATTGTTACAGATCATGGTGCGAAAAAGAATTAAATATGAGCTTAAACGGATAAAAAACGAAGAACAGGGAGGTTGGAATATAGTCGAAGGACCAAAACTTAATTATATGGTTCATGAAAGATGGGGGCTGAACTGCAATTAATAGAAAGCCATTTAAAAATAACTCATGAAGGTCTAAGGATTTGTTATGGATATTTGATGAAAATTGGTTTTTGTTTTTCATGACTTTCAAAGTCACGAGAAAAAGAAAAGAATGAAAAGTTAGTCCACATGCATATCATTATATTGGAGATAATATATATATTTTTTTTTGGAGGATTTCGTATGGAGAAGGCGGCAGGCTTTGTTTTAGAAGTGGACGGCTATTATGCTTGTTGGGCCAAAGCCCATTTTAGCTGGAAGAGGCACGAACAGATTAAGAGGCAGACAACATTGAACGAAAAGGGGGGATCCCTATTATATTCGAAATATACATCAGACGGCTGGGGGTCGCACATCATCAGACGCAGATCATCACGGCCTGGGGACGATTTTTGAAGGCAATTCATATAGAATCAAGGCTACGGAATCATCGGGATCAAGCGGGAAGCTTGGGGAGCAAGAGATTAACGGGTTTTTCTACTCGATTTCTTTAGTTTTCTATTTTTCTTGTTTGTCATCGATGAATTCTTGTTCTAAACCTTGTTTATTTGCTTTTAAAGTTATGATGCTTGGCTAAACTTTTAAGCCACCTAGACTTGATGAATGGATTAATATAAAGTTTTTACCGGTTTTGTTATTTGCATGATTGTTATGGGTGATTGTGTTTAGTAAGCGGTTTGATTTAATGATTTGATGTGTATGCGTGCTTTGAGTTGGTTTATTGTTATTATTTGCTTCATATAATTCTTAGTGACGGTCTATATCACAACATAGAGTCATATTAGGGTTTAGGATTTCGGTGAGTGTCTATATCACATAAGAAAACCTTAACTCTTTAGGGAGAATTGGCCAATAACCCCTAGAAGTAATTGGTAATAATTTGCTAAGTCTTAGTGTTCTACTAGTCCTAATACCTGGGAAGTGAGGGGCTATTGGTAGATCTTACCCGGCGAATTGCTTTAGATAGGCCTTGGGAAAGGTTATGTCTTGGTTTACCTATCGGTTTTATTAGTCTATCAAGTCAAATTAATTACTTCAAACTACCCTAGATCTAGGATTGGGAAAGAATAGGTCAACATTAGGGTACTTACACAATAATTAGACAACTGGGAAGGCGTCTAATAACCGGTAGAATTAACGGCCTAGGTAGTGCCACAGGCTTCTCCTTGAGAAGGGTCGAGGGGCCTCGATGGTTCTTAATAGGTTTAGTATTTTAAGATCCTGGTTCCATAACTCGTGCATTTAACTTAATCGGTAATCTCTTAAAAACAATCCAGGATTCTTGTCTAGGTGGTCCCGTTCTCATATAAGAAAAGTTCACAGTCTTCATTCGTTTTTAGTATAGTTTTAGTTAATTTAGTAGTCTAATATAGATTTCCTTAGTTTTCAGTAACCCCCCCCCCCCCTAAAAAAAAACAATTAAACAAGTCTTAGTCGTGTCTGTCAGTGTCTAGTCAGAGTCTAGTCTACGTGATACATAGAGTCCTGTGGTTCGATATCCGGACTTCCTAGGTTATACTACATTGATCGGTACACTTGCCGATTGTGTGGTTTTAGGTTGAGTCTAGATTTAAAGCTTTGTAGTGTCTAGTTTAGAGAGTTTAATATAGTTGTTTTTAATAGTCTGTTTAGCACACATCAGTGCCTCCATAGCTTTAGTGTAAATACAACGACACCCAACTCCAAGTCATTGGTGGTGTAATTCTTCTCGTGCACCTTTAACTGATGTGAAGCATAGGCAATGACCTTGCCTCTTTGCATAAGCACATACCCCATACCGGTGTGTGATGCGTCACAATATACTACAAACTCTTCTATCCCATTAGGCAATGTCAACACAGGTGCATTGCTCAACTTCTACTTCAGAATATCAAAAGCTTCTTGCTTCTTAGGCCCCCAGTCAAACTTAATCTTCAGTCAAAGAAGTTAGGGGTGCAGCAATCCTTGAAAAATTTTCAATAAATCGCCTATAATATCCTGCCAAACCTAGAAAGCTACGAATCTCTGTAGGCGTCTTTGGCTCTTGCCAATTCATGACAGCTTCAACCTTAGCGGGATCCACTTGGGTACCACGCTCACTAACAACGTGTCCAAGAAATTGGACTTCTCGAAGCCAGAATTCACACTTCGAGAACTTGGCATAGAGCTTCTCTTGATGAAGTAGCTTCAGAATGCAACGGAGATGCTTCTCGTGATCAGCTTGGCTTTTCGAGTAGATGAGGATGTCGTCAATGAAGACGATGGCAAATTTGTCCAAGTAAGGCTTGCAGACGCGATTCATGAGATCCATGAATGCGGCAGGTGCATTAGTGAGCCCAAAAGGCATCACTAGGAACTCGTAATGACCATAACGAGTCCTAAATGCAGTCTTGTGTACATCTTCATCTTTAACCTTCAATTGGTGATAGCCTGACCTCAGATCGATCTTAGAGAAGTAGCTTGCCCCTTGCAGGGGATCGAACAGATCGTCTATCCTGGGCAGTGGATATCTATTTTTGATAGTGACCTTATTAAGCTCACGGTAATCGATGCACAGGCGCATCGATCCATCCTTCTTCTTGACAAATAAGATCGGCGCTCCCCAAGGAGATGAACTAGGCCTAATGAAACCTTTGGCTAACAGATCATCTAACTGCGTCCTCAATTCCTTCATCTATGCTGGTGCCAATCTATAAGGTGCTCTCGCAACCGGTGCTGCTCCGGGGATGATGTCAATTCTGAATTCTACTTGCCTATCTTGTGGTAAGCCAGGTAGATCTTTAGGAAACACTTCAGGGTATTCAGAAATGATGGGGATATCCTCAATCTTGGGTTTTGGCTCATCAATAGTCACTTGTGCCATGTAGATGATACAACCCTTCTTTAAACACTTAGAGGCCTTTAGCATAGTCACTTGCTCAGGCAGTCCATATTGAGTATCACCCAGAATGGTGAGTGATTCACCAGACGGAGTCTTGATCACCACTTGTTTCTTATTGCAGAAAATCTGGGCCTGGTTATGAGATAACCAGTCCATGTCTAGTACGATGTCGAAACCGGCTAACTTCAAAGGAAGTAGGGACAATGGAAATGAGTGGTTCCTAATGGATATAACACATCCATCTAACATGGTTGATGTGGTTTCTATGGTTCCATCAGCTAATTCCACTTCGTACTTCACACTTAAGGTTTTAACAGGCAATTTCAATAATTCACAAAACTTATTATCTACGAACGACTTATCAGCGCCTGAATCAAAAAGTACTCTTGCATATACATCATTTATGAGGAAGGTACCTGTGATAACGTTGTCATCTTGGACGGCTTCCCTTGCATCCATCCTGAAGACCCTTGCATTGGTCTTCTTGACCTCTTCAGGCTTCTTGGCGTATTTAGGGCAGTTGGTCTTGATATGCCCTTTCTCATTGCAGTTGTAGCATGTAGCATCTTTAATCTTCTTGCAATCAACAGTCTTGTGCTCCTTAGACTTGCATATCCCACATGCAGGTGATCCTGACTTAGAATTGGGCTCAAGTCTGCACTTTCCAAAGTGGCGTTTTTGGCAAGTCGTGCACTTTGGCTTTTCCTCTGTTCGCTGACTATTCCTTCCAGACCCAAACTTCTTAGAATCAGTGTTTCCCTTGTGCTTCTTCTCTGACCCTCGTGAGTTATCATCCTCACGCTTCCTCTTACTTTCTTCAGATTTCTTTAGCGATCTCAACCTGACCGCATCTAAAGTAAGGGACAAAGAGAGATCAGCTGCTGACCTAAACGTAGCAGGTCTTGAAGCCTTAACACTGGCTTTGATTTCTGGGGCTAAACCCCCTATGAAGCGAGCAATTCGCTTGGGCTCTGGTGTTACAAGGTAAGGAACTAGTCTGGACAGGGTATTAAAACTGGTGAGGTAAGCTTGACAATCTAAGTTTGTCATCACCAATGATAAGAAATCTGATTCAATTCTTTCAACCTCGTGTTGAGGGCAGTAGTTCTCCATAATGAGAGCAACAAACTGTTCCCATGACATGTTGTAGAGTGGGATCTTCCCAGCAGCTTGGATGAGAGACTTCCACCATGCTAGTGCCTCTCCCTTGAACGATTAGGATACATACTTCACCACATCCCTTTCAGCACAACCGCTGATATCGACAATTGTGTCCATTCCATTCCATCCAACCAGATCATACAATCAATTGCCCCCTTCTCCCCGGTGAAATCCCGGGGTTTGAAGGAAACAAAGTATTTATAGGTACAGGACTTGGTACGCAGTTCATTATCGAACACTATCCTCTTGGATGGAACACTGTGTTGATTAGATGAACGTCGATCATCATCTTTCTTTGACTCATCTTTCTTTGAAGGTGGCTTGCCATGAGCCTCAGAATGAGTTTTAGGGACAGACTTAGAGTGGGTTACAGATGAGGCTTTACTATTAGTTCCACTATACTCCCTGAATTGCTCCTCTACAGCTTTAGATACCGCTGTATCAATCAGTGTACGAAGCTCTCCTCTGGTTATATTAATCCTATCATCATCGCGGTTTTCCAGAGGATGACTATTCCCTTCCTCCGACCTAGCCATGTAGCTTTAATTGCTACAAAAAGAGAATAAGGGCAAGGTTTATACGGAAGCTTATACAGTTTTATCGTTTTAAACGATTTACTAACCATGTTTTTAATACACATTTTAGTTAATTTGCTAAATATATAATTGTTCAGGATTTTTATCATAATCCTAAATTATAAGTTAATAATAGCACAAAAGGCCTAGTCACGTAGACAAGTTTAATTTATAGGCCTTGATTTTATGGAATCGAGGCATGAAGGTTTGAATCTAAATTCATTACCTTTTCTTGACAGGAAGTTGTAGGCTACCACTGTCTTTAGTCCAGAGGACGTTAATTATAGCCCGTGGGCACTTCATCCACAAGGGATGATTATATAAATAAGGTAATTTAGAATAACCCATTTAAGAATGACTTATGTGATTTTATCGTGTCACATCTTGTCAAGCATGATAATATGCTTTTTTATATTTAAAAAAAATTGAATCTCTTGAATAGGTTCTACCATCTTGGCCTTGTCCGTAGTGACGTTTAGGCTAGGTTTTACTTTTAAGATTCTTTTTAATATTTAACGCAGAACAATCCTAAATTGAAATGTTAACAAGGATCTGAATCTAATTGTGGAACTACCATCTTGGCCCTGTCTTAATGTGACATTTGGCTAGGTCTTGTCCTTTTTAAATTTTGCCATTTTATTATAATGGTAGATCTTATAATATAGGAATGATATTTTTAAATATAAATTGTTCCATTAAAATTTAAACAAGTATATGGTTGCCCTAAACGGGACTTCTACAGAAAATGACTTGCCCATGCAAGGGCTAATCAGAAAATAACAAAAGAAGCAATCAAAAGACAATGAAACAAATTAGGATTAGTCCTATGTTCTTATCTAGACTCAAGAATGTGCATCTGTGTAACTGAGATTAAACACAAAAGGCTAGTGTTTAATTCACTCAGTGCTGGCTCTGATACCAACCTGTCACACCCCGATATTTCCACGTATGACCGGTGGGCCCGGTGGGGAGTATCGTGACATAGTTGATATCATCATAGTCAAACAACACAATATATAAATGCACAGCGGAAGCAAAAGGTAAATATATTACAATCCGAATATAAAGTAATATCCAGTATTACAACGGAAAGTAAAGGATCCACAGGCGGATCAACATAAAAAGGAAAACTGTTCAACATACTTTGACATCTAGAGCTTGCGAGACTTGAGTAATGATGCCTGGAGTAGCCAGCCTATTTCATCTAGCACCTGCACTTAGCCTTTTTGGAAAATACGTCAGTTTACACTGGTAAATACAACTTAACTGACCCATTTTGAAAAGAGTTTGAAAATTGATTTGAATGCACTTCGGCAAAATATCATTTATAACTTGGGACAATTATTAAAAAAATCATGTATACAGTTTTTCTTATTTGTCGTCCATCAGGGCCAGTTAGAAGAGCCGAACAAGATTAACTGACACGCCACATGTATAATGCCCACAAGGTTGATTCCTTTAGTGGATTACCAGTTTTTACATAATGCATCTGTCAGGTGTACGCCTACACCCGTGCTTAGGTCGTGGCCATTTCGTAAAATGATGCCAAGGATATCCGGGACATGGTCATTTAACCCCCAAAAGCCATACACCAAATAATACATATTAAATGGGTCATGCAAATACATTAATCACAATCCGATATAAATGACTACACACACCCGACCAAGCGGTACTTTTATAGTACCGTATCCCAAGCCCGTATAGGGAAATAAGTTAAGAGTATTTACCTGAGCAAAGTATCAATCAAATACAGCAAATGCAAGTACTTTTACTGGGCTCCTAATCTGGAACGAAGGTTTATAATAACCTATTAGAATCCTAACGGGTCTTTAATTAAGCTTAGACTTTGACCGGTTAGTTTCCAAAAGGAAGACACGGTTCAAACGCATGAGAAAGCGAAGACCGGTTTAGAATGTGGTTTTGACCCGACAAGATTGCATGCTTGTTTAATATGGGTAACTTAAACACATTCTGGGTTTTGAGACAAAGATGACACGGTTTGACCCGTTTCGGTTAATTTATGCAAACTAGTTACATAAACTGAACCGAACGCGCAAGAAGCGTAACGGGTAACCCTAAGAGTCCTCAACAGGTTTCCTAAGTTAATATGCCTTAAATATGTTGTGATATCAGTAGGATACCTTCTATTATGCCCAAAACGATTTTAATCTCATATTAAGCCTCGTAGGGGAATTTTGGTCATTTTTAAAGATTATAAAAGGGATCAATTAAGCTTCTGTGATCCGGGTCTGAAGAAATCAGTAATATAGCTTATTTTAACATGGTATATCAGTTGGTGTTAAGTCTTATGTGACAAAATGGTTTTAAACCCTTACTATGCGTTTAATACGCGTATAACGTCGTTTTAAGCGATTTACGGGTTAAAATAGGAATCTGAGTTTTCAGGTTAGTTCATAAGCTTCAAAACACTTCATTTATTATTTAAAATCAGTAGCAATTGGATTGGTATCAAAAGGACTTGTAAACCTCATTTTATGGCCGAAAAGGGTATAATCGGTATTGACCGAATCAAGGCACTAATCCTAGGTTATGATCAGTTTAAAAATAATTAAAAATCTTCAAAAATCCCAAAATATTATATTACATTAGTGGGTAAAAGGTTTGATGTCAAAAATTGGGTCTAGATAGGCTTTACGCTAATGACGCTGTTTAATTAATAAAAAACTTTCTAATTACGTCATTGAGCATAACTCCTAATCTAAACCTCCAACTTACGTGAAAATTTACGGACATGTTTATAATTCAGTAACAAGGATTATGGTCCTTTCATATTTCCAAAATTCTCGTTTTATGGTCATAAGGGCATTATGGTCAACATTTAAGCAATTAACGGAAACGTCAGACAATTAAGGATTCAAGTGGTATAAACGCAGAGGGTTATACAATCATGTAACTAGGTCCTAATGGAACTTTAAGGCATGTCTAAACCTATCAAAATCGGGTCAGAACTGAAGTCAAAGCAAAAGTCAAAGTTTTGCGACTTTCGGTTCCGAAACGATCCTTAACTAAAAATTGTCGAGTCGGACATGGATAAACATGTTTTTATACTAATTACCAAGTTATATGAGTGATAAAATAGGTTACACGTCTTCTATATTGTTAATTATGCGTTAAAGCGAAAATTAGCATTCCGTTGACTTTTTACAATAAACTTTTACTCGACAAAATATCTAGTTAGAGCGGGAATCAGAGGGTGCCCTTTTAAGGGTTTATTGCCCACATAATTACCAACTTATAACAACCCTGAGTTTGACTAATCGCTGAACCATTAGCGATTAATCGATAAGTCAACCGTTAATTACGACGGTTTGACTTTAAGGCTATAAACTAAGCAAAACTTAATTAAGGAAGGTTGAGGATACTTACAAGTGTCTAATGCACGATTAGGGAAGCTTAGAAGATGGCCTTGAGCTCTAGAATTCTTCAGATGTTGAGTTGTGAAGGGATGATCAAATGTTGCAACTCATGGTGCTTTATATAGTGAGTTTGATCTCACAAGATCATGCCAAACAAGTCTACCAATGATCCAAGATGCATATAAGTGCCCCCCCCCCCCCCCCTAAAGCCTAAAACCATTAAACAAGTCCCTAAAATCGGAAAATGGCAGATTGAGGCGGTGGAACGGGCTGGAACAGGCAGCTGCCTATTTTCTGTCACTGGGCAACTGCTTACGGACCGTAAGGTCCAGAGTGTTGAGGTCCGTAAGCTAGTCATCAGGTTTCTCATTTTTGCACTTTTGGTCCCTGGTCCTTCCAAACGTCGTTTTCACATTATTTCTTGCACTTTGAGCCCTCTAAATTGAATTCTAAGGGCTTCAAGACTTATACCAACTTTGTTAAGTCCTTGGTTAACTTTTGATTACCCGAAAAGTCATAGATTTCAACGTTGGCGCTTTTAACCCCTCGTATACGAATTTGATCATAACTTTCTCATACGATAACGAAACTTTATGAAATTTTTATCGTGCATTCTAGTGAGCATAATTAATTGTTACAAAGCTTCGGGTTTGCTAAAAGGTCACTCAGAGGTATACTTTAAACATGTTGACACATTTAACCCCTGCAGTTTGTAATCTCTCACTTTCTTTCATATTTAGCTTCGTATGATCCATGATTTATTCGTTTGAAGGTATGAGCATCATGTAGGGTTACTGTAAAGTATATTTATTCACTGTTGATATTTTGAACCCTTATATTCACATACTTTCCATGTTTGTCAACTTTAGTCCTTCTAGAACATTCTTTCACACGTTCAAACATATGACACGTGTCAACTCATTATAGGACGTGAATTTTCGAGGTGTTACATAATTGCCTTGATTTTTGTGGGATCCACATGAATTCCTTCATGATTGACTAAGTGTCCAAGAAACTGTACCTGTTTTAACCAAAATTCACACTTTGAAAACTTAGCATAAAGCTTTTCCTTTCTTAGTAAACTTAAAAGTGTGTGCAAATGCCTTGCATGTTCTTCTTTACTCTTAGAGTAAATGAGAATATCATCTATAAAAACAATAATGAATTTATCCAAATATGGCTTACATATTCGATTCATCATGTCCATGAATGCAGTTAGGGCATTGGTTAAACCAAATGGCATGACAGTAAATTCATAATGGTCATACCTTGTTCTAAACGCGGTCTTAGGAATGTTTTCTTCCTGTACCTTTAATTGATGATATCCTGACCTTAAATCGATTTTAGAGAAAAATCGAGCTCCTTGCAATTGATCGAACAGATCATCGATTCTTGGTAATGGATACCGATTATTAATCGTGATCTTGTTCAGTTCACGGTAATTAATGCACATCCGCATTGATCCATCTTTCTTTTTAACGAATAAAATTGGCGATCCCCATGGCGATGAGCTTGGCTGTATGAATTCTTTTTCCAACAATTCGTCTAACTGTTTCTTCAGTTCCTGCATTTCTGCGGGTGCCAAACGGTAAGGTGCTTTGGCAATTGGTGTCATTCCTGGTAGCAGGTGAATTCTGAATTCAACTTCTCTATCCGGCGGTAGTCCTGGTAATTCTTCTGGGAATATATCTAAAAACCGAGACACTACTGGAATGTCTTTTAGTTCTTTTCCTTTAGTGTTAGTGATTATAGAAATCAAATACACTAATGATACTTTTCTTATATAGCTTGCAGTTTTCATTACAGAGATGAATTTTGTGGACCTAGATGGCTTATCTCCTTTAATTGTGATCTTTTTGCCCCTTGGTGAATTTACTTGAATTGACTTTTGATCACATAAAATATTGGATTTATTGGTTATTAACCAATCCATTCCTAATACAACATCAAATCTTGCCAGATTCATTGGGTAAAGGTTTACAATAAGTTTTTGGTTTAAAATTTCTATTCTTGCTCCCAGCAAGATTTCAAAAATCTTAACAGTTTCTCCATTAGCTGTCCCTACTAGACATTCTTGTGGAAGTTTAGTTAATGATTGATTAAGAAATTTGCAAAACGAAGTATTAATAAAACTTTGGTTCGCACCAGAGTCAAATAATACTTTAGCAAAACATCATTAACTAAAAACGTACTGGCTATCACGTCCGGAATCATCTTGGCTTCATCTGCCGTTAACACAAATGCTCTAGCATTTTTAGTGTTCTTGTTGTTCGCGGTTGGAGCCAATTTTGGAAAATTTGGCTTGATCTGACCTTTTTCTCCACAATTGAAGCACAATCCATTACTAGATTTCCTCCTGCAATCTTCTTCCCTGTGTCCTGGTAACTTACAGAAATTGCAGTGAGTGGAGCATTTTCCTGAATGCTTTCTCTTGCAAGTCTTACAGTAGGGTGCAGAGGTAGAACCTACATTCCTACGGTTGGAATTACCATAGCGGAATTCCTGGGTAAGTCTCTGTGCTAGGTTCTTTCTTTGGTCTTCTTCTCGTGTACGTACTAATTCATCAGTCAAGGTGTTTGCTAATTCTATAGCTTCTTCTATGGTTTGAAGTCTAGCTGCCTTGACTACATGCCTAATTTCCTCAATTAATCCCCAAATGTAACGGGAGATTAATACTGGTTCAGGTGACACAAGGGTTGGCACTATTCTAGCATATTCAAAGAATAACTTAGTGTACTCCTTACTATCCACTCCATTCATCCTAAGGTTTAGGAACTTATTTGCTATTTGTTCTTTTTCATTGGGAGGGCAGAATTTCCTTTCTATCACGTTTTTAAATTCCTCCTTTCCATATTATAAACCCTATCACTTCCTCTAGATTGGAGGATAGTGTTCGACCATTCTAAGGCTGAATTCTTAAATAGATTGGAAGCAAACATTATCTTGTCATCTTCCACACATTTGCTTATTTTTAAGATTGCCTCAGTCTTTTCTATCCAGCGTAGAGCTGCAATGGGTTCTTCATTGCCCAAGAATTCTATCGGTTTAAAGGACCAGAATTCTTTGTAAGAACAACCATAACGCATGGTTCTTCTTCTTCTGGGAATGGGCGCTTGAAGTACAGGTCCATTGTTCACGCTGTTTTCCGGTTCAGTCGGTCGCTTACTGCTATGTTTACTTTTATTATTCGCTTCCTTAAAAGTTTGAATAATAAACGGCATTGCATCTATAATTCCTTGTGCCACTATGTGTTGGATGGCACTATTGTCCACTTGGTTTCCATTGTAATTGTTGTTCGGATTCTCATTATCCAGATTATCGTTATTCAGGTTGTTATCATTCTGGTTTTTCTGGTTCACTTCGTTGTCCATCTGAATTTTAAACAGTTACCACATATCAATATCACAAAATAATATTTAATATAGCCAATCACATGACACACATTTTGGTCAAAAGCGTCGATCATTGCGAATTACTCTATTTTTATATAATATGCATCTAGTACAAACCGATACTAGAAATTAAAATTACAATACCGACTGAAATTTAAAACTACACTACTAATAGTAGGCATCCGTAGTTTTTTTTCATACACATACACACATATTTTATTATTATATTATTATTATTACTACCATCTCTACCATCACATTCATGGATATGGATTTATCCAGAAATCCATATTGCGCTCTTCGTAATTCCAGACGAGTCGCTTTCCCACCTGTCTCATCCTTTCACTACTTTCTAAGATTTCCTCACCAAATGTCCTGAGTTCTTGTACATTGGGGGTGCAGGTTCTAGGACTGGGTTTGGAATCTGGGGTGCGGCTTCCTGGTATGGAGGTGTAGGTGCCTGAAATGGGTAAGGATTCTCTAAAATCTCCCTAATGTATACATCGTTATCGTAATAGGGATCTAGAGGGTCCAAACCTGGGTAGGCTCCTAGATTCGGCATAGGCATGTCTTTGTGTATCGGATAACGTTGCACATAGTCCCTATTGTCGTCCCACCATGGGTCGTAATTTGGGTCTAAAGGAATTGGTGTTGGTACCCTAGGTATCTCCTCCGGGTTGAAATCATGCATTTCTATTTGATTTTCAGGGTTATTTTTTATTTCCATGGGCTGGTCGGGTAATGGTAGTGGTTGGGGTGCTATTATTTTCTCCAGGTTAGGGTCAGCTGCAGTGGTTGCTAAGATATGGAAATTAGCTAAACTCCTATTAATCATGTCCTGGGCATGGGCATCGGTTTCTCTTTTGGCTGCTGCTAGTGCTCTCTGGTCTTGTAACTTTTTCATACGTTTCCTACGCTCATGTGCTCCCCTACTGAACCATCATCTCTTTTTATGAGGGAATGGCTCTTCAGACTGAGCCTTAAATACGAATATTCCTTCTTCATTATCATCAGAGTACCCCGAGAGGGCAGGCGGAGAAGAGGCGCCTTCGCTTCTAGGCGAACCAGACAACTGATGATACGCGTCGAATGGTCCTTGGTCGCTCATACTGTAAACTAACAAATAGTCAAATAACACACGACAATAAAATATAATTATGCACGTATTTCCGTAATTTATTTCCTAACAGATTGAATTTTGGTGTCAGTAGAACACTTCTGTGGCTGAATCAGTGGCTTAACTCTGATACCACCTTCTTTCACAACCCCCGATCCCTATTTCCCGAGAACGGGCGGCCGCGAGCAAGTTTCGGTGGTATCGTGTGTTTATTCAATTTGGCAGCGGAATTTACATCAGGATCGTAGTTAGGAAATATTTTATCAGAGTAAAATACCACGCTTTTATAATAATAAACACATGGGAAAATCCCAAGTTTAAGTACACACATTTTTATAGGGATAAACCCTATTTTATTTAATAAAAACATCTATTTATTTTAGGTAACTTTATAGCCACTTTTCCAAGCCTTCAGTGCTGTCCAGCTGGCTTCTATTTGCCTTTCACATTTTGTTACCTGAAACGCGTTTAAAAACAATTTGTCAGTGGGAAATACTGGTGAGTGAATCCCAGTTTAATCAAGTTTAATAAAAACCATTGTACAGTATTGAGGGCGGTCTCGCAATTATATTTATTTCCAAGTCATATCAATTACCACCCACGGTACTGTCAACCCGACTTGTGGAAATGTTACCCCTCGCAAAGCAGTAACAAATTTTGTATACAAAACCCAAACATACCGACGATAATTATATCCTTACAAATACTCAATAACTGTTTAATATATAATTAATCATATGATGTTTTGTAAAAACAATTTACAAAAAGGAGATTACTCACATTGATGTCTTAGTGATATGTTTAAAATCATACACATTTTATACATCAAATTCCTTACATTTTAATCTATCTGGATATGGTTTTCTCGCGATATTGGTACTTATTTGATTATATGTTATATTTACAGGCAATTGTGAATATTCTGTGGATTACGCGAGGAAACGGTAAAGGATCGACGAAGGAAACAATACATGGGGAATGTTAATGGATTGAAAATGAAGATATTAGAAGATGGAAAGATAGAGGGTTTAATTACGAAGACGTGGGCGAAAACGGTGCGTAAAACGGAGCTAAAACGAAGAAGAAATGAAGAAATACGCGCCAGAAACAGTCAAAACTTCATTTGGACATATCCGGAGCTAGGAAATGAGTTACGGGCGCTATAAATTATGCTTTTGGGGTAGCTCGACGAGAGGAAGCCAAAAATTAAATTTGTTTTTGAGATAGCCCTACGCATCGTAGCAATAAAAGCCCTACGATGCGCAGGGGGTTGTGTCGGCCATGACTTTCTGGTTGAAAATGGAGCAGTTGATGAAAGGTGGTTGAGGTTGCCCTACGATGCGTAGCACAAATAGGCCTACGATGGATATGGGGTTCCTAGAAGCCAAAATCTCAACTATAAATAGGCCCTCATTTGTAACTCGAAATTACACCTTCCAAGCTCGGAACCAACACGTAAAAGTCTGTTTTCAGGCAACATTAGGCAGCTAGAAGTGTCACGGAAGTACCACGGAGCTCTCGGGAAGTTTAGAGGCGTTCGGTTCTAGTCCTAATCAACCCGAGTCGGTTAAACGTTGTAATTTCCGTTCTAGTAAGTGTTGTTATTATGTTTTCAGTAGTTGTTATGCTTGTTATAAGTGTGTTATTGTTTAATATATGTAGTTAAACTTGTATAATAACTGGGTTATGATGAACTAGATAATTATAATGCTTGTTTGATATAATTTCAGTTATTTGATGTGATTTACAGAATTTTATCTTTGAAATTAATCTTGATATTGCATGTTGTTATAATTTTGATTTAATTATTTGTTGATAAATTCACCAAGTTTATAACATGAAGAAATTCCCTTTAAACTTAGAATTTAATTTAATTCGTTTACGGGTTAAATATTGTGTTCAGAAATTGACCAAGTCTAATAATAATTCAAGTCAAAATAATAAAACATGCATTATTACCTCATGAATAGAAATATGATTAGGGTAAGCCAGGTTATTAGCTAATCATTGGTGGGTAATTTGGGTAATCGATAACTCGAACTCTTTTATTACATCGTGATTAAGGTTTCTTGGGATTTTAATTTTCAAAGATTTGTTCGCTTTGCGTGTTTAAAAGATCGTCTCACAACTTAGTCTCTGAGGTTCCAACGGTTGGATTCACGTAGGATTTGGTATCGATAACTCGAGCCGGTTTGTTCTAGCATTTCACATTTAGTCTTTATCTATTGTTTAAGTTGCATCTCTAACGGGGGATTAATCAATTGAAAAAGATATTTAACTGTTTTTATTATCAAACTAGCATTGCATGATTTTAGGGATTCTAAACCCAGGTAGTCCGTTTATTATTATATTTTTGTGATTATTATACTTTGTATGTATTTATTACACTGTGTGTTTGTTTTACTTTTCTTGTTTTGCTTTCTTCAATTTATTATTTAAAAATCAAAAATCAATTTAAACCAACCTTTTAAAATTCAACTTTATATTCGATAAAGGTTTATTATCTAAAGTTTGTATATAGTGTCCACGGATTGATGTCCGGTCTTGCCATCTACACTACACCGCGACCGGTGCACTTGCCGATTGTGTGTGGTTTAGTAGCAATTCCATTTAAAACTTGTTTTGAAAATAAAAAGAAATATCATATGCTCGGATATGTAGTAACTGGAAGGGTTAAGTGCCGTTAAATTGGGAACTCCTGTCTAGGCTGGCATTCGCATAAATCCAAAAGGACCCGTTGCCTACCTGGGGACCATCCCAATGAGAGTACCTATACCTATTAGGCCAAAGCATATCCCACTTTTGAGCATTTGAATAAACAACCTTACATCAAGCTTTTTACATACCAGGGCTTTTGAATAAAACGACATACAACATCAAAGTCTTTTCAAACATAAAAAGCAGGTTGTACACACACCAAGTTTTTGGCGCCGTTTACGGGGACCAAAAAACAGGTTGTAAAATCATACACAGAAAAAGGTTGCGAATCCGCACGATCAAGTTTTTGGCGCCGTTGCCGGGGACACTGGGAAACTTTAGAGAACTACCCAAGTCGTCTATTAAGTTATTTTGTTTTTCTTGTTTTTATTAGATTAAAGTTTATTTGTTTGCTTATTTGTTTGTTTGTTTGTTTTGTGTGATTTAAAAAAAATGTGTTTGATCTGTGGAGGACATCATTATACCAAATATTGTCCAAATTCATCAGAGTGTTCCACAGATTACTCTTCTAACTTATATTCACAACCACAATCATATCAAGACTATTATTTTTCACCATATCAACCATGCAAAGAGAGCAGGTACCCACCTTATTTTCCGACACGTGTGGAATGTCAAGTCGCTCAGATAAACTCTTCATTGAAGCAAAACTGCGAAGTCCTAGAACAAATGCTAGAAAAGATGAAAAAGGACGATCTAATCGTTCAGACAAAATCTTTAATGAAGAAAAATTGCGAAGTACAAAAACAAATGTTAGAAAAGATGAAAAACAATGATCAAATCAGAAATTCATTTTGTGGGAACTGCGCTGGATTGAAGGATGCTGAGGAAATTGGTGAAGATAATAAGGTAAAGCAGGAAAAGACAAATGTTAAATTCATAATTGATTTTTCCTGTGATGATGCAGAGATAGATATGAAGCTGGCTGAATATAGGAGACTAATAAAAGAAGAGATGGAAGAGGAGCTACCCGTTCATCCAGAATTGTCAGATAGAAAACCGGAGACAAAAATGGACACTGAAATCCCACCTCCGGTTCAGCAAGTCATTAATTCCAACCATTGGTGTGATGACTTTTGGAGTGATGACGATGAAGGGGTAGTAGAAGTTGAAGAAATGCCACTTGACAAGATGGAGGATGTGAAAGATCATGAACCATCTTGGGAAGATGAGTTTGGTGATGAGTTGGTAGGTTTGCCAATTTATGAAAATGAAGAATTTGACCCAATCGGTGATATTGCCTATTTAGAGAAATTACTTGAAGGTGAGCCGATCATGGAAATCAAACAAATACCAAACGAAAAAGAAAAAGAGAAAGTGGCTGAAGAGTTTGATAGCCGACCCGTGGAAAATCTAGAAGCTGGATCACCACCACAACCAACAAAAACACGGGAGAGGGCAAGAAAGAAAGAACCTGGAAACCGAAGTAGGTCATGCATCCGGTTAATGCCAGGTAAGTTTAAATTCTAGTGGTCTGACCCTTTTAAAAATTTAAAAATATTATATTATTCCACCTTTAAATTTTTATATATTTTTGAGGTCCGGGTGGAATTGAATGGGTTGGATAAGGTCCAGATAAAAGAAAAACCTCCTAATTAAATTCAAGTGTGGGGAGGTTTTGTAAATATTTGGGTTTTTAAGTTGTTTGTTTGTGTCGAGTCAGTACTGCTTGGGTTGTTTCTTGTTTTTGTTTATGCAGGTTTGGATTGTACCACCCGTGCTCAATCTCCATTCGGGTGATTTCGGAGCTGTACACAAATTTCAAGTAATTTACCAAGTATGCTAGTCAGAGTCAAAGCCGATCGCGACTGAAATGCTATACGATCGTGCTGGATTGGACAAAAGCTTTTATACATCATATAACCAGCTAAGTCCTTTCCAAATTTGTGTTTAGTATTTTATTTCTTATTTATGCAAGTGTGGTGTGAATTTATTTCTCATTTCCACATTGAGGACAATGTGTCTTTCAAGTGTGGGGATGAGGGATTTTGTATAATATTTAGTATATACATAAAAAAAAAATTAAAAAATTTGAAAAACTTCATAAATACTACACTTGTCCCGATCCTTTAAAACGCGTATAAAACTTAAACATTTTGCAAAAATGTCTGTCAAAAACAATTTAAATGTTGAATTTACAAAATCTGAAAATATATGTTTCTTTAAGTTGCGGGATAGTAGGTTGTTTAAATCAAGTTTTTGTGAAAATTTTTACGAGATACTTAAGATAAATTTTTCTAACTTTAAAGTAAATTAAATATGCAATAACAAAACCTTTTAACCCTTACATTACCACATGACAGTAATATTTGAGCCTAAAAGTGTTTAATATATAAACACTACTTTCGTTTCATGTGTGTTTACCGACTTGTCGCATTACTTTAGAACTTGTACGTTTTGATACATTTCAAAACCTTTGGTTTAATTATTGATACAAAATCTCAAGAGGCATTAGGATCACCATTTCTTTGTAAAAATTAACCTTTCTCCTTTAGACACCACTTTGTACCTATACCTTCTGTTGTTACCCTTTGTAAACCGGAACGTTTATTATTGTATTATACAGTGAAAAAAAAAGATGAAAAAGATGAAAAAAAAAATGAAAATGAAAAAATGAAAAAAATGAAAATAGAATAAAGTTATGGTCAAAAGACCAAAACATTGTATATTCTTATCATGTATTTTTCCGGTTTATCGTAAAATCTCCTGTTAGCCACTTTCACCCAAATAAATAACCCACCTTTTACCCTTACCTACCCAACTTCAGTCATCTATTTTTGTATAATTTTTTAACAATAAGGTAGAGATTTGATTGACGTACAAGCTTATAGTAGTCATGCTTCACAGTTTGGTTCTGAGAGTTCACTTGAAATTATATACATATTATCCGAGAGAAGAGTGAATTCAGTGAGTGGTATTGTTTTTGTATAATTAATTACTTAAAAGTAAGAAAAGTTTGATTAAGCATTCTCGGTTTCTCGTTTCATTTTCTTGATTGATCAACCTTTTGAACGTTGTAAGTCTTGTGAAACCTCTATGTTTAAAGATTTTTGTAGTTCATATTTAAATTTGTTCGAAACGTGCGTTATTGTTTAATTGTTTTAAGTTTGACATGTTGTTTAGGATTTTGCTTAGGGACAAGCAAAAGGTTAAGTGTGGGGATGTTTGATATGTTTAAAATCATACACATTTTATACATTAAATTCCTTACATTTTAATCTATCTGGATATGGTTTTCTCGCGATATTGGTACTTATTTGATTATATGTTATATTTACAGGCAATTGTGAATATTCTGTGGATTACGCGAGGAAACGGTAAAGGATCGACGAATGAAACAATACATGGGGAATGTTAATGGATTGAAAATGAAGATATTAGAAGATGGCAAGATAGAGGGTTGAATTACGAAGACGTGGGCGAAAACGGTGCGTAAAACGGAGCTAAAACGAAGAAGAAATGAAGAAATACGCGCCAGAAACAGTCAAAACTTCATTTGGACATATCCGGAGCTAGGAAATGAGTTACGGGCGCTATAAATTATGCTTTTGGGGTAGCTCGACGAGAGGAAGCCAAAAATTAAATTTGTTTTTGAGATAGCCCTACGCATCGTAGCAATAAAAGCCCTACGATGCGCAGGGGGTTGTGTCGGCCATGACTTTCTGGTTGAAAATGGAGCAGTTGATGAAAGGTGGTTGAGGTTGCCCTACGATGCGTAGCACAAATAGGCCTACGATGCGTATGGGGTTCCCAGAAGCCAAAATCTTAACTATAAATAGGCCCTCATTTGTAACTCGAAATTACACCTTCCAAGCTCGGAACCAACACGTAAAAGTCTGTTTTCAGGCAACATTAGGCAGCTAGAAGTGTCACGGAAGTACCACGGAGCTCTCGGGAAGTTTAGAGGCGTTCGGTTCTAGTCCTAATCGACCCGAGTCGGTTAAACGTTGTAATTTCCGTTCTAGTAAGTGTTGTTATTATGTTTTCAGTAGTTGTTATGCTTGTTATAAGTGTGTTATTGTTTAATATATGTAGTTAAACTTGTATAATACCTGGGTTATGATGAACTAGATAATTGTAATGCTTGTTTGATATAATTTCAGTTATTTGATATGATTTACAGAATTTTATCTTTGAAATTAATCTTGATATTGCATGTTGTTATAATTTTGATTTAATTATTTGTTGATAAATTCACCAAGTTTATAACATGAAGAAATTCCCTTTAAACTTAGAATTTAATTTAATTCGTTTACGGGTTAAATATTGTGTTGAGAAATTGACCAAGTCTAATAATAATTCAAGTCAAGATAATAAAACATGCATTATTACCTCATGAATAGAAATATGATTAGGGTAAGCCAGGTTATTAGCTAATCATTGGTGGGTAATTTGGGTAATCGATAACTCGAACTCTTTTATTACATCGTGATTAAGGTTTCTTGGGATTTTAATTTTCAAAGATTTGTTCGCTTTGCGTGTTTAAAAGATCGTCTCACAACTTAGTCTCTGAGGTTCCAACGGTTGGATTCACGTAGGATTTGGTATCGATAACTCGAGCCGGTTTGTTCTAGCATTTCACATTTAGTCTTTATCTATTGTTTAAGTTGCATCTCTAACGGGGGATTAATCAATTGAAAAAGATATTTAACTGTTTTTATTATCAAACTAGCATTGCATGATTTTAGGGATTCTAAACCCAGGTAGTCCGTTTATTATTATATTTTTGTGATTATTATACTTTGTATGTATTTATTACACTGTGTGTTTGTTTTACTTTTCTTGTTTTGCTTTCTTCAATTTATTATTTAAAAATCAAAAATCAATTTAAACCAACCTTTTAAAATTCAACTTTATATTCGATAAAGGTTTATTATCTAAAGTTTGTATATAGTGTCCACGGATTGATATCCGGTCTTGCCATCTACACTACACCGCGACCGGTGCACTTGCCGATTGTGTGTGGTTTAGTAGCAATTCCATTTAAAACTTGTTTTGAAAATAAAAAGAAATATCATATGCTCGGATATGTAGTAACTGGAAGGGTTAAGTGCCGTTAAATTGGGAACTCCTGTCTAGGCTGGCATTCGCATAAATCCAAAAGGACCCGTTGCCTACCTGGGGACCATCCCAATGAGAGTACCTATACCTATTAGGCCAAAGCATATCCCACTTTTGAGCATTTGAATAAACAACCTTACATCAAGCTTTTTACATACCAGGGCTTTTGAATAAAACGACATACAACATCAAAGTCTTTTCAAACATAAAAAGCAGGTTGTACACACACCAAGTTTTTGGCGCCGTTTACGGGGACCAAAAACAGGTTGTAAAATCATACACAGAAAAAGGTTGCGAATCCGCACGATCACTTAGATTATCCTTTAGGGTTTCCTGGTGACAATCTATAATTTACACAAATGCACACGTGTTAGTATAATAACCCATTTTAACATTAGTAATACCCTCCCCGAGACGGCATTCCAACGACTACGTCGGGAAGAACCAAGACAGCCGTTACGGAACCCCAGATCAATCGGGAAGCGTATCTAATACGTATCCAGGGGTTATGATACTTACAACGGAGCAGAACTTCGTTATTTAGGGGGTATTATAAAAAATTATATTAAATCTTCGGAATTTCGAGAGAGAAAGAGTTCGTGGGCGAATTTCGACTGAAGGCCCGATCTCCAGCTATAGGGCCAGATTTTGGGTCTTACGCGGCCCGCGTAAGGTAAGCTTAAGGCTTACGCGGCCCGCGACGTAGGGTAATAGGGCGTAGGCCTGCAGATTCGTCGAGTTTAGGGTTGCCACGATGATGACACGTGTTGGCTCATGGTTTTGCCGCGTTGATGATCTGTCGCGCCCCACGTGAAACGTAGCCATGGGTTACGCGGCCCGCGACAAACTCAATTTTCTTGTTTTTAATTATTATTTAATGTTATATTGTATTTTGGGCTCAGTTTTCACATACGGGGTGTATTTTAAGACATATTGGGAAATTTTAAAATATCTTAGGGTGTCGGAAAAATTCAGGTGGGTTGTTATAATATTAGGATTAAATTGAGCCCGCACTCCCGCGTCACCTAACTCGTTTAATCTCTAACATTATTTCCTCGATCGACAAGTTAATCCATTACCCTAAAACCCGTTGATAACACTAAAATAACCGACAAAAACCACGTTTACGCATAGGAATAGGAAAAAGTACGGAAAAATATGGACGGCAAAAAGTCACCATCTTCATCGTCGGAATAAGAAACGATAATTAAAGTTGGAGAAAGCCTATGCCAATGGGTGTGGGTTTCTTTGGAAGAACGGATGCGATGGTTTGCAACTTCGCATGGTGAAACCTTTTCGTTAACGGAAATAATGGATAAAGTTAATCCAGTGGACCAAAATGGCGACGGTGAAACCTTTATTGGACCCACAGGCGAAAAATGAAACCTTTGGACTAAACTAGCAAAATGGCCCAAACCATAGGGACTAAAATGACATTTAACTCTTTGTGTTTTTAGTCCATTGCGAAATAAAAAACACATTTTTTGTGTTTTTATTCCATTGCGTTTTAAAAACAACCTATTTTTTTGTGTTTTAATTCATTGCGTTTTAGAAAAAAAAAAAACATTTCTTTGTATTTTTAGGTCATTACATTTTAGATAAAACACATTTTTTTTGTCTATTGCGTTTTAGAAAAAAAATCATTTTTTTGTCGATTGCCTTTTATGCGTCTGGGTTTTGGATTTTTTTTTCAAAAGTATAGGAACAGTATACTCCTTTTAAAGATAAAAAAAAACACTCGTTTTTATGTTGCAATTTTTATAGAAAAATAATGTCGTGTGAAATATGAAAGAGCTATTAAGTTTTAAAATGGGGAGAGAGAGAATTGAAGAGATAAACTATTGGTTTAAATGGACTAGAATACCCATAAATAAACACACGCTTCCTTTTTTTTTCTTCCAATTCCACCCATTTAACCCTAACAGATTATTTTAAATCTAATGAATACGATTGCTTCCTAACGTTCTTATCAAAACAATCTTTATCCTGACCCATATTTTTAATCGATTTCACCAGATAGCTTAGGTCACTAGTATACAGTTGATCTTTTGGCGGTATAAATTCTTTTTAGACCGCTTCAATATTAGCGTAACCCTTTTAGAAATGGGTTCTTTAAGCCCAAACTATAGAACCCTTTCAATCACCATTTGAATTAGCTGAGTGAGTAATGGATCAAAACATAAAACTTTTCAGATGAACCTAATGCGCCTGGCCGTTTGGCTGAGCCACAATTAATTGTTTTGTTCATTGTTTTAGATCTTGCAAGTAATTAATGTATCAAACATTGTTATAAAAATTAGAAGTAAAACTTTTAGAATCGCCCATGGCATTATCGCCTAGTGGCATCTTTGAGGTGTGATACGTCTTAGGGAGCATTAGGTCCTGGGTTCGATTTTCACAAATGGGCTTTTCCCATCTAGGTGTATAGCCATTATTGTCTAGTGGAGATGGAAATTATCATGTGGTTCTGTTAAAATGTAAAGCATTGCATTTTGTCATTCTTTTTAATTCATACATTAAGCATGTCTTATATTTATTGGGCTCGTTGTACATTTGGACGTTTGGACTTGGTTGTTACTGAACTGGTTACTAAACTGGTTGTAACCGGGCTTATGGTTATTGGGCTTTGTTTGTTATAACTGATTATGTTCCAGTCTTGTATTCAGTTAATTGTTCAGGGTTGTATATGAAACATTCCAGGGGGTCCGATCATCTATGCGTATACTTTTGGGCTAAAGTGTAATTTCAGAGTTACATCATATAAAAGGTTCAGTTGTACAGCTAGGGTTCCCAGTGGCGGATCCAGTGGTGTTTTGGGGGTTCCCGGGAACCCCCTCGGTTTGGAAAAAAAAAAAGAAAAAAATAGTGGAAAATTTATATGATTTAAAAAAAATAATGAGAATTAGTGAAAAACTAACAAAAGGAACCCGGTAGAAAATATTCTGGATCCGCCACTGAGGGTTCCAGATCTTTCACTTTGTCTTGCATCATCTCTTTCGTTTTCTCTGTGTGTTGGTGGTAGATCCGCTGAAGTTTCATTGAAGATTTGGAGCAGATCTTCTGTATCGTTGATAGATCCTGTGGATCTTCGTGTATTGGTTGTATCTTTCCTATTAATCAACTGATTATCATCAGTTGATTGTGTATTGTTTGTACTGTTCTTATAGATCTTATAATTTGTAAGATCAAGGGTGGTCTGGGTGTTTTTCTGGGTTGGTTAAGAAATAAAAGTTTTACGTCACGGTTTTGCCACTATTTCTGGTGTTGTTGTTTGTTTCTCTTGATTATCTGCTGTTCATACCATTTTTACATGGTATCAGAGCGAAATCGCTCCTGATCTATTGTTTCCGCTGTTTTTTACTGATTTGTTTGTTAACTTTGTGTTTAGGATCGCTCCTGGAGTTCTAGGGTTTGCGATTTGTTCTGGTGTTAGTTTAGATCATCTTGATCTTGGGTGTATTTTGTTCCAATCTCTGCGGCTGAAACCCTAACTTAGGGTTTTCTGGTTCTTGTGAGGATTCTCTTGTCTTCTGGTGGATCTTCTCTTTGCATTGGTCTCTAAAACCCTTGAAGGTTTTAGGGCAAACTAACCAGAAGTGATATTTGGTTTTCTATATATCAGATTTAGTAGTTCTTGAAAACTATGGATCTGATGTTTGTTGTTGCTTGTGCACCCTCTGTAAGATCATTCCTGTCTCTTACTCTTGTATTTTTTTTTTTTTTTTGGCATCATATTGATATGAGTCTAGGCATCCACTGTTTACCGGACTAGTCGGGCCAGCACTTGATCGAGTCTACGTGCTAATTGTGCATCGTCCTTTCTGGTTGTTTTGGTTGATAACTTGTTGTTTACCTGTTTTGGTTTTCTGTGGTTAATTTGTTTCATCTTGTCTGTTTTTTATGTGTGTTAGAGCTGCTAGGGTTTAGTTGTGGCTCTGGAGTAAAGGCTTGTCCAGGCACCTGTGAGTGACGAACCTGGAATCTGGTCCCTGACTCAGCTTCACCTTAGGTTTCGTTGCCTATTCTGTCTATTTCTTTGTGAGTTATCTGTTGATAACTGTTTATTTGTTTGCTTGTTCCTGTGCTTGTTGTTTCTTTGTGGTTGCCATCATGGATGATGGTGAAGGTACTTCACAGACTTTGATTAGTAAACTTGATATAGGAGACCCGTTGTACTTACATCCAAGTGACTCTAGTAGTTTAACCATTGTTAGCATTAAACTAAAATGAACTGAAAACTATGTTGTGTGGTCTAGTGCTATGAAGTTGGCTTTAGAAGCTAAAAACAAATATGACTTTATAGATGGTAAAGTAGAAAAATCTAAAGATGATGAGATTTTGGCAGCCCAATGGGATAGATGCAACTCTGTTGTGTTAACTTGTTGTCTGTGTATAAGTTAGCTAAGGATAATCATGTTTCCATTGTGTTTAAAGAGGATAGTTGTTTATTACAGGATTCCAAGTCAAAGAAAATCCTGATGAGTGGTAGACATGATAGTGGATTGTATGTTATAGGAAATCATGGTAATTCTGCTAATGCTTGTTTTAATAGTTCTGTGAAATCTTTTACTTGGCATAGTAGGTTAAGTCACCCTTCGGACCAGGTCTTAGCTGTGTTAAAAATAACCTTGACTTAACTTCAAGTGATCATGGTCCGTGTGATAACGTTGCATCTGAAATTCCTAACATGCCCAATGATGAAGAGGGTACAAGTGGTTCTCATGATCCTGTTAGTGATGATCAGCAACCACTATCATCCTCTACATCAGCCCCTGATTCTGTAGTTGAACCTGATCAACAAACAGAACATGTGAGCAGTAGTTTAGGTAACAGTGGTAGGGCAGAGGACACTTCAGGGTCAAATGTTGACACTCACCTTTCTGAGGGCACACAATATGTTAGAGGTTCTTCTAGAAATATTTCTATGCCTAAAAGGTTTGATGAGTATGTTGTTGAGGGTAAAGTTAAATATGGAATAGAGAAATCTGTGAATTATTCTAACGTGTCTTGTGATAATTTGTGTTTTATATCCAATTTGAATAAAACTTGTGAACCTACATGTTTTAGTGATGCTGTTAAAGATCCTAGGTGGGTAGATGCCATGAATAAGGAAATGGAGGCATTATATAGAAATGGTACTTGGAATTTGGTTGATTTGCCAAAAGATAGAAAAGCCAAGGATGTAAAAGGATTTACAAAATTAAATATAAATCTAATGGTGAGGTTGCAAGGTTTAAGGCTAGGTTAGTTTGCAAAAGGTTATAGTCAACGTGAAGGGTTTGACTTTGGAGAAACTTTTTCTCTTGTGGTTAAATGGTCGGTGTTAGATGTGTGCTAAGTATGGTTGTCAAGAATAATTGGCAAATATACCAATTAGATATTAACAATGTGTTTCTGTATGGGTCCATTTTAGAAGATGTATATATGAAATTACCACCTGGATACTTTCCTGAAAATGAAACTAGAGTGTGCAGATTAGTTAAAGAGTTAATTACTATTTTCGTCCCTGTGGTTTGTCAAAAATCACTATTTCAGTCCATTAGTTTAAAAATTGCGATTTCAGTCCCTGTGGTTTCACTTTCGTAACCATTTAAGTCCACCTCCGTTAACCCCATCCATTTATTCTGTTAAGTACATGTGAATTTACCATAATGCCCTTATTAATAAAAAACAAAAAGATATCTAAATGAGTTAATTACTGTTTTCGTCCATGTGGTTTGTCAAAAATCACTATTTCAGTCCATTAGTTTAAAATTTGCGATTTCAGTCCCTGTGATTTCACTTTGGTAACCATTTCAGTCCAGTCTCCTAACACTGTCTATTTTACGTTAAGTTTTTAATGAAATACCTAAATTACCCTTGTGTTAATTAAATAAAAAACCATGGAAATTTAAAAGATTGTATTCTAGGACCCACTTGTTAAAACACAACCTCACGCTACCCCACCCCACTCCATCCTTGCTCTCATTTCCGGCAAAAGTTTCCGGTCATCTTCTCGGACATCACAACCCCACCCTCTTATGTCCGGCGACCCATTATCCTACCCCAATTAATATCTTCCTAGCAACATCAGTTAACATAATAACTTTGAAAAATAATGCTTACCTGAACATTTTCTCATTCTAAATTCCAAAATTAAAATTTTGGAACCATATATGTAAAAGAAGTGCCAGACTTCTACTTCTACCAAAGCCATGGTGGGTCGAACCCTACAATCCAATTTAAGTCCATATGTCATACAGCAATAAAATCATATAAATCCAATAATAAAATCATATAAGTCCATATTTAATTAACACAAGGGTAATTTAGGTATTTTAGTAAAAACTTAACGATAAAATAGACGGTGTTAGGAGACTGGACTAGTTACGAAAGTGAAATCACAGGAACTGAAATCGCAAATTTTAAACTAATGGACTGAAATAGTGATTTGTGACAAACCACAGGGACAAAAACAGTAATTAACTCATTTAGATATCTTTTTGTTTTTTATTAATAAGGGCATTATGGTCAATTCGCGTGTACTTAACAGAATAAATGGATGGGGTTAACGGAGGTGGACTGAAATGGTTACGAAAGTGAAACCACAGGGACTGAAATTGTAATTTTTAAACTAATGGACTGAAATAGTGATTTTTGACAAACCACAGGGACGAAAATAGTAATTAACTCATTTAGATAAAATGGGTTTTGTGCAGATTTTATGTGATCATTGGATGTATATTCTGTCTGACAAGTCTGTGTTTGTTGTACTTTTGGTCTATGTTAATGATATAGTTGTCACTGGTAATTCTAAAGTTGAGATTATTATAGTTAAAAAATGTTTAAGTGGCAGTTTTCAAATCAAAGATTTAGGTGTTTTATAATACTTTTTAGGTATTGAGGTTTTGTATGTTGATGATGGTATTTGTTTGAATCAACGAAAATATTGTCTTGAGTTACTTAGTGAGTTTGGGTATCTAGGTGTTAAACCAGTTAACACACCCATAGAACAAAGTCACATTGTTGTAAACAAGTTAAGTCTAAACCAGAATGGGATAAAAGATGTTACTAATTTTCAAAAATTGATTGGCAAACGAATATATATGTCTATAACTAGACCAGATATAAGTTATACCGTTCAATTCTTGAGTCAGTTTATGCATTCCCCACAGGAATGTCATTGCAAATAGCCTTGAGATTACTAAAATACTTAAAATTATCCCCAGGTAAAAGGATCTTGTTTAAAAAAGGAAAATGGCTTTGTTTTAAAGGGGTTTGTTGATTCTGACTGGTCCAAATGATTGGCGACCAGGAAGTCTGTTACTGGATATGGTATCATCTTAGGAAGTTCTCTTATTTCTTGGAAATCAAAAAAACAAAGTGTTGTTGCTAGATCTACTGCAGAAGCAGAATATAGGGCTATGTGTTCTGCATCTTGTGAAGTTATATGGATCTTAAATGCCTTAAAAGAGTTGAATGTCGAATATAAGTTGCCTGTCAAGTTGTTATGCGATAGTCAGTCAGCTATTTCTATTGCGTTTAATCCTGTGTTCCTTGAGCGGGCGAAACACTTTGAGATTGATTTGCATTTCTTGAGAGAAAAAATTGCAAAAGGTGTTATTCTTCCTGAAAAGGTTGCATCTGAGGATCGATTGGTTGATCTTTTTACCAAAGGTTTAAACAGTTTACAGCATGATGCTTTGTGTGAAAAATTGGGAATGTTGGACATGTTTGCTGTATGAATTATGGGGGGGGGGGGTGTTAAAATGTAAAGCATTACATTTTGTCATTCTTATTAATTCATACATTTAGCATGTCGTATATTTATTGGGATCGTTGTACATTTGTACGTTTGGGCTTGGTTGTTACTGAAGTGGTTACTGAACTGGTTGTAACCGGGCTTATTGTTGTTGGGCTTTGTTTGTTATAGCTAATTATGTTCCAGTCTTATATTCAGTTAATTGTTCGTATTCAGTTAATTGTTCATGGTTGTATATGAAACATTCCATGGGGTCCGATCATCTATGCATAGACTTTTGGGCTAAAGTGTAACTTCAGAGTTACATCATATAAAAGGTTCAGTTGTGTAGCTAGGGTTCCAGATCTTTCACTTTGTCTCGTTGTGTAGCTAGGGTTCCAGATCTTTCACTTTGTCTCGCATCATCTCTTTCGTTTTCTCTATGTGTTGGTGGTAGATCTGCTGAAGTTTCATTGAAGATTCGTAGCAGATCTTGTATTAGTAATCTTCTGTATCGTTGATAGATCTTGTGGATCTTCGTGTATTGGTTGTATCTTTCCTATTAATCAACTGATTATCATCAGTTGATTGTGTATTGTTTGTACTGTTCTTATAGATCTTATAGTTTGTAAGATCAAGGTTGGTCTGGGCACTTTTCTGGGTTGGTTAAGAAATAAAAGTTTTACGTCATGGTTTTGCCACTATTTCTGGTGTTGTTGTTTGTTTGTCTTGATTATCTGCTGTTCATACCATTTTTACAGGTTCCGCTGGTGGCACGATGACACTACAGTGGTCCGCCAGTGATCCAAATTTGTAGTTCAAAAAAAAAAAACTTTTAGAATGATTCAGACTTTCGACCCATTTTGCATCCAAATGCATTTTGCATGACTTTTGACCCATTTTATCCATTATCTTTTTAGTTTAATCTTCTAGCTTAACACATTAACGCATTCCACCCGCTAAAGATAAAACTAAAATCAACTCGATTATGTAAATGAGTCAAAATTGTCACCAACATGTAACAAAAAAAGGCATCCTTTATTCTACATCAAGACTCTTGATTTATTTCATCATCAATACCAAGGGAGTTCTTGTGTGGCTCTTTTTTTCATTTTTACTATTTCGAGGGAGAAGCATGCATGCTTATATACTTATAGTCATTTATCATACTTGTATCAATCCTCTCGTGTTTTATGTTGTGAATTAGTAATCCAATATGAATATGATACGAACCAATTGGTTGATAGATAGATAACCCGTTAAAGTGGGTCAAGCTCCACAGAAAATAGAGAGAAACAAGATGAAATCTAGAGAGAATTTGAGACTTAATACTTTTCATTCCTAATAAAAAAAATAAACATACATGCCATTTTATAGGCTTAACCACAAATATAACTACCTAAACCCACTACTCACAGGTGGTCCATGGGACAACCCTTAAGTGTGTTAAAAGATGAGTTAATCCCTCATTTAATCATGTAATTGTCTTGAATTAGATAACTACAGTTGTTTGTGTTTCAGGTGGGTTTGGAGCTTAAAATGAAGGAAAATGTTGCTTTGCATGGGAATGGATTGGAGTGGACTGCACATGAATTGGAAAGAATAACAAAAGGGGGATTTCAGGGGTCCACCATAAATTACGATGGCTACCGTAATTTACGGTAGCCCCAGAATATTCCCATTTCCACCGTAATCCAGTAGGGTCTCAGCGTAACGACTTAAAGGCCACCGTAAATTGCGGTACCTACCGTAATTTACGGTAGGCTCTGACGCAAAACTTGTAACTGCCTCTTTTAATACCGTTTTCAAGTGCCTTTTCACCTATCTCATTATTGGGAACGTTTGGCAGGAGTTCTAGGGCAAATTTTAGCTTGTGCAAGTGATTGTGAACGATTCTAAACATTTCGGTTTGTATTTTGATCCGTATGAACTTTGATTTTGTTGGAATGATGATTCACCGAGCTATGTGTGGCTAAACTTTCGCTGATCATCTTAGGTGAAGGTTTCTTATGACTTTTGTGTGTTTATCCTAATTTCTAGAATAATGAACTTGGTGTGTTTTGCTATGTTTGTTATCGTGCATGAATGTTTGATTGTAAGTTGTTAATTGATGTTTTGATCTTAGTCTAAACCATACGTTCTTGGTGTCGTTGACAATCGAGATATCACGGGAAGAGTTAGGGTTGGATATTGGTTAATTGGTCATCGGGTAACAACCTGGCGTTTATCTAATCCGAGTACTTAGTTCCCTTTTATCACAACAAACGTTTATGCATGAGTTATATCTATGTAACCCTTTCTAGTTGGATTAGGCACAATTGTTAAAAGGAAACCGGAACCTAAGATGGTCATTCTCTCTTAATCTGTTTAACAACCAATCTTGATTTGCAATTAGTTAGTAATTTAGTTCTTAGAAACCAAACAATCAACTCTTGAATTTTAATTTCTGCAAATTAGTTTAATTGTAGTTAATTCACATTTCACAAAGCTATATAATCAACACACCTTCAACAAACTCCATGTGTTCGATACCCACTTGTTGCTATCTATTAGTTGTAATTGGATTAAATTTGCGTGTGACTACGACAACACGTCAAAATTTTGGTGCGGTTGCCGGGGAGTAGTGCGCAACGTGAGTTAATTTAGTAGTTTTGTTTTGTTATTTTCGGGTTTACGCTGGTTGTGTTTCGTGTGCAGGTACTACATGTGTATGCATACTAGGGGCTCTCACAAGTCATCACCACTATCGTTTGATCTGGAAATTGAAAGAACTTTGCGGCATAATCGAGTGTTAGTACGAGAAAATAAGATCATTGGTTCACCCACTTCACCCATTACACCTAGAAACATCATGGCTGACTCACAAGTTCCACCCACTACGGGTCAAACCTCATCAAGCGGGAATGAGGTTATGGATATACTTCGGGCAATGCAACAAGACATACAAAAATGGTATCAACTTGATGAAGTTCGAATGCAAAAGGATGAGGTTCGTGACAAGAGCATTCAAACACTAACAACTCAAATGGGTCAATTAGCAACCAACGTGGCGGAGTTGAAGAAAAGCAAAGGTCAACTTCCTAGCAACACTAAGGTAAATCCTTCCCATAGCTCATCACGTGATATTAATGTCAATCATGTTAGTGTTTTAAGAAGTGGCAAAGAATTTAAAGCAAAATTGTCACCGGGTTTGGTTGATGGGGTGGTTGAAGATATCACGGGTAATGAAAGTGAGGAAGATGAGGTTTCACCTATTGTGTCTAAGGAGTCAAATGTTGAAAACCCGGGGTTGGGTGAAATTCTAAAAGATAAAAAAGATGAAGGGGAGCCGATTCAAGTCCCATTTCCATCGGCTCTACTTGACCTGGGTAAGAAAAATTTTATTTCAACAAGGGGTCCCCAAAAAGAAGAGTTGTGGGACATTTTTAAACAAGTAAAAGTCAATCTCCCGTTACTTTATGCAATAAAGCAAGTGCCCGCTTATGCTAAATTTCTAAAAGAATTATGCACACAAAAAAGGCAACAAAAGAAAAAGATGCCTAAGCGGGTCGATTTAACCAGGCAAGTGAGTGCGGTACTTAATGGGGAGCTTCCTCCTAAGCTCCAAGATCCGGGAACGCCATTAATAAATATTCAAGTTGGTAATTTTCAAATGTCAAAGGCGTTGCTAGATCTTGGAGCCGGAGTGAGCATTTTACTGGGGGGCTTATATGACCAATACGACTTTGGTCCATTAGCAAGGGTGGAGACAACTGTTGTTTTAGCCGATTTGTCTCATAAGCTACCTCGGGGGATGGTTCAAGATGTTATAGTGAAAATTGATGAGTTTTATTACCCGGTTGACTTTTTAGTCTTAGATTACTCATCCGCGGACCAAAAACAACAACAAAATGTTATTTTGGGTCGGCCATTTTTGAACACCGCGCATGCCGTGATTGATTGTCGATTTGGTACGGTCGACATGACATTCGGAAATCGGAAAATGAGATTGAATGTGTTTACTAACAATTCTAATTCTAATGGTGTTGATGAGTTTTTTATGGCAGATTTAGTCAACGGATGCAACCCGCATGAGTATGAGGAGGATAGTATGGATATGTGTATTTGTGATTTTTCTAAACAGGTACATGCTTGTGCACTAGGGGTTGAAGAGGAGAAGCAAGATGCTATGGCATTGAAGGAGGGTCGACCGCCATGGACCCATCAGTTTGAAAGCTTTCCGGTGGAAATCAATTCGGGTACCAAACCATCATTGGAGGAACCACCGAAATTGGAGTTAAAAGACTTGCCAAGCCATTTGAAGTACGCGTTCTTAGGGGATAATGACACTCTACCGGTCATTATTGCCTATAATTTGGAGATGGCACAAGAGCAAGCTTTGTTGGAGGTGTTAAAGGAGAATAAAGGAGCTATAGGATGGACGATTGCTGACTTAAAAGGAATTAGTCCATCAATCTTCATGCACAAAATCATCACCACCGAAGATGCAAAACCAACAAGGGAGGCACAAAGGAGATTAAACCCGAATCTACGAGAAGTGGTAAAAAAGGAGGTAATTAAGTGGTTAGATGCGGGAATTATCTATCCTATTTTGGATAGTTCTTGGGTAAGTCCTACCCAAGTTGTGCCTAAAAAGGTCGGCATTCAAATTATTAAAGATGAAAATGGTGAACAAATCGCCACCCGGCCGGTCACCGGGTGGCGTGTTTATATTGATTACTACAAATTGAATGCCGCCACTTCTAAGGACCATTTCCCGCTACCTTTTATTGACCAAATTATTGAAAAATTATCGGGTCAAAAATATTACCGCTTTTTGGATGGGTATTCGGGTTACAATCAAAATGCAATTCACCCGGATGACCAACACAAGACCACATTCACTTGTCCATATGGCACTTTTGCCTTTAGGCGAATGCCATTTGGCTTGTGTAATGCAACGGAAACTTTCCAACGATGTATGATGAGTATTTTCTCGGACATGGTTTGAGAGTCGCTTGAAGTTTTTATGGATGACTTTTCAATTTTTGGCACTAGTTTTGAATCTTGTCTCCACGAGTTGCAAAAAGTTTTAAAAAGATGCGTCGAGAAAAATTTGGTGCTTAGTTGGGAGAAAAGTCATTTCATGGTGCAAGAGGCTATTGTGTTAGGCCACGTGATTTCGAAAAGGGGTATGGAGGTGGATAAGGCGAAAATACGGGTAATATCATCTTTGCCTCCACCGAAAAATGTGAAAGGGGTAAGGTCATTTTTGGGATACGCGGGTTTATATCGACGTTTCATTAAAGGTTTTAGTGTCATTACGAAGCCTTTATGCAATTTGTTATTAAAAGATGTTTCCTTTGACTTTACAAATGAGTGTTTGCAAACTTTTAATGTTTTGAAGGAACACTTGGTAAAAGCTCCCATCTTGCAACCACCGGATTGGTCGAAGCCATTTGAAATCATGTGTGACACAAGCGACACTACAATTGGTGCAGTTTTGGGTCAAAGAATTGATAAAAAGCCGGTGGTGATTTACTATGCAAGCAAGACATTGTCCGAGGCACAACAGAATTACACCACAACCGAAAAGGAGTTATTAGAGGTGGTGTATGCCTTGGACAAGTTCCGGTCTTACATATGGGGAAGCAAGGTGGTTGTGTACTCGGATCATAGTGCGGTCCGGTATTTGATGGAGAAAAAAGATGCAAAGCCCCGTTTGATCCGTTGGGTGTTATTGTTGCAAGAATTCGATTTAGAAATCCAGGATAAAAAAGGAAGTGAAAACGTAGTGGCGGATCACTTATCTCGAATTCCGGTGGAAGGGGTTGATGATTTGAGTGAGATAAACGAACGGTTTCCCGATGAGCAATTGTTGGTCGTGTCTACTTTCGTTGCACCGTGGTATACTCATTATGTTAATTACTTAGCCACAGGTGCAATCCAAGTCATTGGACAAAGAAAAGAAGGCAACAATTCATGGTCCAATTGAAGCAATATATTTGGGATGAGTCGCACCTTTTCAAGATTGGGCCCGATCAAGTCATTCGGAGGTGTGTGCCCGAGACGGGAGTGTTGGAAATTTAACACATGCCCATTTATCCGCGTGCGGGGGTCATTTTAGTGGCCATAAAACGGGTTACCGGGTTCTTACATGTGCGTTTTATTGGCACACATTTTTTAAGGATGCATGTGAGTTTGCAAGGAATTGTGTTAATTGTCAAAGAATGGGAAGTATTTCAAAGAAGGACGAGATGCCTTTGCAACCGATTTTGGTTGTTGAAATATTCGATGTGTGGGGCATAGACTTTATGGGTCCCTTTCCGAGTTCAAATGGGTTCTTGTACATTCTAGTGGCGGTGGACTATGTCTCGAAGTGGATTGAAGCTATTCCTACAAGAACAAATGATCATTCGGTTGTGTGCAAATTCGTTTAATCCAACATCTTTGCTCGTTTCGGTATTCCAAGGGTGATTATTAGTGATGGTGGGTCGCATTTTAAGAACTTTAATTTCGGAAAACTATAGAAGCGGTATAATGTGAATCACCGGATCGCTACACCGTATCATCCGCAAACTAGTGGACAAGTCGAAGTGTCCAATCGTCAAATTAAAGATATTCTCATGAAGACAGTTCGAACAGATAGAAAGGATTGGTCAAGCAAACTAGACGATGCATTATGGGCATATCGAACGGCCTACAAAACTCCAATTGGTACAACGCCCTATCGGATGGTGTATGTGTAAGGGATGTCACTTACCAATGGAGTTAGCTCATCGGGCGCATTGGGCAATCAAAACGGTGAACGCGGACTACGATGAAGCGGGTAAGATGCGAAAATTGCAATTAAGTGAGATAGAAGAAATTCGAGACGAAGCTTATGAGGTGCATCGGCATACAAGGATAAGCTTAAAAAAGTTCATGACGCGAAAATCAAGAAGTGAACCTTTGACGTGGGCCAGAAAGTGTGGTTGTATAATTCAAGGTTGAAATTATTCGCGCACAAGCTAAAAAGAAAATGGATGGGCCCATATGTCATTAGGCGAGTCGGAAGATTTGGTGACGTTGATATCCAAGACATTCATACCAACAAGCAACAAACGGTGAACGGACATTGGTTAAAGCCGTACTTGGAAGGAAACGACATCAATAATTTGGAGCTTGACAAATTGGGCTACATCCTACGCCCGGTGGATGAGGAACAACCATAAGAGGCCCAAGTTTGGTAGTGTACATAGTTAGTTTAGTTTGTTTGTTTTGTTTAGTTTGCACAATTACCGTATCCGCTTGAAACTTGTGTTCGAAACAAGTGTGGGGACGTTCTAACATAGTGTTGAGGACAACACGGGATTTTGGAGGGGGTAGGGTAAATTTCCATGTTTTTGAAAAGTATAAAAAACATAGAAATTAAAAAAAAAATCTTTAAACTGACTTTTTGGGCGAACCACAAATCCCCAGGTGCCACCGTAAATTACGGTGGCTACCGTAATTTACGGTAGCCTGGGGATGTTTGGTTCTTTACGCTGGTTTGCTACTGTCTTACGGTAGGTATTTTTTGCCATCAGCGACCGTAAATTACGGTAGCTACCGTAAATTACGGTAGCCAGTGGCAGTCAATAGGGCACAACGGTTTCAGCATTTAATAAAAAAAATAATAATAATTAATCACGAGAACACACCCTATCCACACGATTTCCTGCACATATTCCCCTACCACACATATCATCCATCACTCTCATATCCCCCACAAGATCTTCTAAAAACCCCCACAATCTTCAAACCTTCAATCCTCCATAACTTTTTCAAATCTTGGCTAAATCGAGTGATTTTTGGGTCTATCTTGGCTAAAATTTCATGAACTTTCTGATTTTGGGGAGAGATTTGGAAGAAAACCTTGTTTTCTAGGCCGATTGAGAAACCCTAGGTGCCGAATTTTTGGGGGTTTTTGAAGCTTTTGTTTTCTTTGTGTTCTTGCATCTACAACTCAAGGTATGTGATGTTTTTACTTTCTTTTTGATGATGCATTGTGAAGTTGATGGTTAATGTTGTTATTTGTTTCACACACACTTGCTAGTTCTTAGTTTATGTCATGAAAATTGTTAATTGAAAGATTAATATGGTTGTAGATGTAGGTTGATGCTAAATTTTTAACTTTTGGAAACCTTTACATTATAGAGGCACCATGCCCAAATTTTGGGAAAATACCATATGAAACTTTGTGTTTACTAGCATCTTCAATCATAGTAACAAGCAAGTGTGTTGATTTTTGGAAAAAGGGGACTGATTTTTGTGTGTTTGGTTGTTGTGTTTGGTTTGTGATGTGTGTAGGACATGGTGAGAACTAAAGATAAAGCTGTAGCAAGTTCGTCAAGCAAACAAGTTGAAAAACAACCGAAGAAATGAAGGTATCTTGGAAGAGATGATGATAGTGATGAAGAGGAGGAGATAGAGTTGGACCCGGCGGACAAACCGGTATGGGAAGCGGGTCCGTTAGATGACCAACCAGAAGAGTGGCAGCCAACATTGTTCAATGACCGTATGAATCGTTTAAAAGACAAGGCGGCTGCGTTCATTTGTGAAAGAGAGGTTAAGGAGGTGGAGTTTGGGCCGTTCAACATGTTTGCTAGGTTTTGTGCCTTGGGTTGGGAGGCGGCGTTAAATTGCTATGATAAAGATAACAAGAACTTGTTCAAGAATGAAATTCAGGAGTGGATGGCCACTCTTATGTGTAACAAGTATGACAAGCCGTCTCAAATGAAGTTAACCGGCACTGTGAATGGGATAGATGTGGAGATGTCATTTGATATGTTGAGGAAGTTGGCGAGGTATGATAGCTTGCCCGCAGGTGATTATACGATACCGAGTCTTGACGATTTGCTTCTCAAGCCGGAAGCCCAGCCAAGATGGAACGACATGTTGGAAGCAGTGTTCTTACCGGGTACCTTTCATGGCACGCTATATAGAAGTAACTTGAAAATCGAGGCGAAATTGCTGCTTATGATTTTTATCAACAACGTGTTTCCAAGGAGAGGTGATAAGCAAGAAGTGAGGTTTCCTGAGATACCCATTCTTCACTCTTTGCTTCATGGGTCACCCCGTTTCCCATTTCGGTATTTGGTGATGAACAACGTGTGGATATGCTAGAATAAAGTGGGAAGAAATATTATTTGGTATTGTCAGATAATCACGGGATTGCTTAAATTATTCAAGGCTATTACACCGGAAGATAAGGGGGCAGCGAAGAGGCACAATTCGTTTGACATTCGGAGAATGGGAGTTGGATGGACTTATGATGAATTGGAGCGATATTATAAGTTAAAGTCGGAAGGTCAAAGGTGGCATGATTTAAAGGTTGATGCGAGGGCGTTATTACCGGGCGAGGAGGATGAGCCCGAGAGCGAGGATGAGCCCCCGAGTGGGGATGAAGACTATGCTGATGAACCGCATGGTGAGCACATGAATGTGGAGCAAGGGGGTCCAAGTCGGAGTCATGCATATGGTAGAGGGTTCTTTGATTACACGGAGCAATCTTATGAGCCAAATTGGGCGTATCAGGGAACCATGCAAGCAATTATTGAAAATCAAAGTCCACCATCATCGGTATTTGATAATTGGTCGGGATCCGAGCGCACGTTCTTTGATCATCAAACATGGATGGGGGCAAGTATGGAGCGGGCATTGAAGCATAACTTTGATCGACAGAAGTCATGGAACCGCACAGATGCTTATGCCTTTGAGCAAGAGATGAACAATAGGTACAACGATGATCAAAACCGGAGAATGCACGCGGATTGGCATGCGGGGCGGCCGGTAGTTGTGGATCCACCTCCGGTGGATTATACGTCATTGCCACCTTATGATGGTATCATTTCATATCCGACACCGCCGCTACATCATTCACAATGGGTGGACCCTCGTCAAGATCAACAACATGGAACCTCACAACAAGGAGGAAGTGGGAGTGGAAGCAGCTCGTTTGCTTTTGGAGAATGGTCGTGAATGATGACTTCCATCTTTGGGCCTCCTCAGCTGCGTTACTATTAGTTAGGTGGTACTCTTTCTTGTACATTTTTGTGAATATTTGTTTGTTTATGTTCATGGTTGGGAGGATGGGTGGTGTATTGGTTATTGATGTTATGTGTTGGGTTGTGCTAGTTGGCGGTGTTATTGTGTTTTTATAAAAAAAATATTAAAAAATATAAGAATGAAAAAAACCAAAAAGAAATTTGGGGTTTGAGTGTTGAGATTTTGTTGATGTTGAATGGGTTTTAGCGATCAATTCCTTCCAAAACCATACATTGGGGTCAATGTATCCCAAGTGTGGGGATGGGGGAAAATTTTGATGGTTTTAAAAAAAATTTAAATCAAGCGAAACATTGTTAGAATTTGAACACGTTGTACTAACCCGAGTGACACACCGACAACCCTTATTTACCCTTTGTCTTGGTGAGAGTTGAAGCCACAATTGTTAATAAATAATGCTTGTCTTTGATGAGAGTGGCAATGGGTGGGTGTGCATTAGAACTTGTGCTTGAATACGGTTTGAGGCCTTAATTAAACATGAATGTAGAAAGGATAAGGGCATTTAGGTAGCCTCGTCATAGTGTGTGCGAGTGTGGGATTTGGGGGGTTGGAACTCATAAATTATATATATGAGCTTGGTAGTATGACGGGCGGGGGTTTCGACATTTAGTTGCCCATTTTGTGCCTAAAGCCAATCATTTGTTAACCCATACCTAGTTCCCCAAAAAGTTACCTGATTTGGCCCGGTCTTGTAGTGTTAGTAGTTGTTATAGTTGTGTTTAGTTATGTTATGTTGGATGTTTCTCTATGTTAAAAAAAAAAGAAGAAAAAAAAAAAGCAATGGAGAAAATGAAAAAAAAAATGATGCAAGAGTTATCTTGTAAATAGAAGTTTATGTTTTGTTTTGTTTGTTTTATTGTGTAATAAAAGACCGGGTTAAGTCATTCGCTACTACATATATATTTCCATTTTCTACCCGTATGCCTAGCCTCGTTACAACCTTTAAGTCCCTTTGATTTGCATTCATGTTTTGACGCTTGTTAGGTGGAGGACCGGTTTAGGTACAAGCATATAGTTGTGCAATCAACCATTTGCCTTTTGTGCGTCTAGCGTATCTTTGCTAGTGTTTACTTGTCACCGAGAGGAGAAATATAGTGAGGGGTGTGTTGCTTGGGTGTTAGGAAAGTTGATCGCTTGTGCACTTGAAAATGATTTGTGATGGGTTGCTTGGGGCAAGCAACTGTTAAGTGTGGGGATGTGACGGGTGGTCCATGGGACAACCCTTAAGTGTGTTAAAAGACGAGTTAATCCCTCATTTAATCATGTAATTGTCTTGAATTGGATAACTACAGTTGTTTGTGTTTCAGGTGCGTTTGGAGCTTAAAATGAAGGAAAACGCTGCTTTGGATGGGAATGGATTGGAGCGGATTGCACATGAATTGGAAAGAAGAACAAAAGGGGGGATTTCAGGGGTCCACCATAAATTACGGTGGCAACCGTAATTTACGGTAGCCCCTGAATGTTCCCATTTCCACCGTAATCCAGTAGGGTCTAGCGTAACGACTTGAAGGCCACCGTAAATTACGGTACCTACCGTAATTTACGGTAAGCTCTGACACAAAACTTGTAACTCCCTCTTTTAATACCGTTTTCAAGTGCCTTTTCACCTATCTCATTATTGGGAACGTTTGGCAGGAGTTCTAGGGCGAATTTTAGCTTGTGCAAGTGTTGATGCAGATTTTGTGTCCGATGCTTGTCGAATAGATTAGTTTTATTTTACGCTGAATTTGTAATAGTTAGTGAAACGGTCTATCGAACGTGTATAGACCCGCTCGTTTGAAGTGGTCAAACGAGAGGGTTATTCGGTTGACCGTGTGTGTTTGCAAGACAAGGGGTGTGACTATAAATAGAAAACCCTTGCCATTTGAAACACTTGGAAGTTTTAGGAGGTTTGAGACCTCACCGGGAGAGATCACCACTTGGTCTCTCCCCGGATGTGTACTCCTTTGGTATGGTTTGGTTAGCTTGTTAATCGGGCCGGCTTGCTTTGTTATGTTACAAATCTATACAAGTAAGTACTTTTATCCGTCTCTAATCTTCCCGTCTATGAACATAATCATGATAATCACGGTTTCGGTCACGAAACACGGTCCTACAATTGGTATCAGAGCCATGGTGCCCGATTTAGTGAATCTAACAGTTTGCTAAATCACATGTGCTCTAGATCTGAGTTTATTATGATTTTTGTTCAAGATGTTAAAAAAGGTGTAAAAGAAGAAAAACCCATATCTGACCCGAATGGATGGGTCTGACCTGAAACGAAATGCATCAGAGGGTTATGTTTTATGTTTTACACCATGTATTTCAAGTTTTCATCATCAAATGTGTGATTTTCGTCAAATCTGCAAATCTATACAAAGGCTGTGTTCTTGAAGAAGATCTTTTTTTGGGATTCTGGTGCGACCTAAGTGTGTATCGAAGAGAGAGAGAAAGAGTTGCTGCTGATTGTTCTTCTCGGCTGGTCTTTGAGGGTAACAATTGTCGGCAGAAGGTGTCGGTTCACCGGAAAACTCTTTAGTTTACCGGAAAATTCAAATTTTCTGGGTTGTGTTCTTCATATCTTCAACCAAGCTTCAAAGTGTTCTTGATAATATTCTTGTTTGATCTGCATTTGGATTTGAATTAAAGTGTTTGTGTGTTGGAATTTGTTGATTGGATTAAAATATTGGTAGTACATCACCTTACTAGTTGGTAAAATAGGCATGGTGTAACCGATTGTGGGCTGCTGTGTCAGGAGGATAGAAAGTCAAATGATCAGTCGCACAAGATGATTGGCTCGCACAAGAGATTGAATCGCACAAGACAGTTAATCACACAAGATTTGTCTGGTCGCACAAGTTATTTAATCGCACAAGAAGATGGTGGCCGCTGTTGATTGTTCATCGAAGAAGAACAGGGATTTGAAGTTTGATGCTGGTTTGACTCGGTATTCAGGGAAACAAAAGAAGAGGAAGATACCAGGATGATGTCGGCTGGTAATTGAGGGTACCAACTGATGTTTATGAATCTTTGGATGTATGGTTGGTGAAATCGCAGGTTTTATGTGGAGAAGATGATGTCTGATGTGTGAATCGAAGGAAGAGGTTGAGGATGTCTTATCCACTCAAGATTAGCGGCTGGTGATGTTTAAAAAAAAAATAGGGTTGTTGACTTTTGGATTGGGCCGATGACATCTATTAATTTAATTGATTTTGGTTTGCAACTTTAGTGGGCCTTAATGCACGATGAGAATTTTTTTTTTGGGGGCGCCACTAATTTATGAAATTGTGTTGGAATTGTTAGACCCAACAAAAGGCCTAGTAGTTGGGGCTATTTGATTGGTCAAATTAATGATGGGCTAATGATTTTCAAGTTATTCCATGGGGCCACATGATTAATTTGAAGCGTATTATTGCACATGGACCTTATTTTTGGGCTGTATTTAAGAACTAGGATTTGCAAAGTGGATCGGGTGTTCGCGAAGATTATTTGAACCGGGCCTCCAAATTTCAACATCAAATTCGTACGAATTTGGGAGCGCGCGGGATGATGCGGCATGATGAAAACAAGAGATGATGAAAACATGATTTTTGAAAAATGTGGGGTAGTCACGGTTACCGACGCAAACGTCAAATTTGGTACTTGACTACTATGGGCCAAAAACAAAATCGGTATGTTCACTTCCGCACGTCAATATTTATGATTGTTATCGGTTATTCGTAAATGTTCGAAAGCATTTTGTTTATTGTCATATTCTCGCATTTGAAAACGAACGTATGAACCTGGAATGTCAATACCGGTCCTAACGAGTTCACAAAGTCTTTGGAGGGATACAAGTCGGATCCTACGGGGTACTAGGCGAAATTTCTTTATCAACTAGAATATGCAACGAAGAAATCTTTTTTGTTTATTGTCATATTCTCGCATTTGGTAACGAATGAATGAACCTAGAATGTCAATACCGGTCCTAACGAGTTCACAAAGTCTTTGGAGGGATACAAGTCGGATCCTACGGGGTACTAGGGGACGTTCTTATTCAACTAGAATATGCAAAGAAGAAAGTCGTTTTCGTGATTTTTCGGAACCGAGAACATTCAATGAAGATTGACGACAGTTCCGCTTAGTGGAGGGAATTGGTGAACATTTGACGACAGTTTCTTTGAAGTGGAGAGAATCTGTTAAGGTTTAGAGATTTTACCAAAGAAATGGGGGGATAAAAAATTTTCAAATGTTGAATTTCTTCGGTAAATTTCTAAACGCAATCACAGGTGGTAGAGTTTGTGATTTTCTGGTGATGCAAACGGTTCGGCGTGGAATGTTTTGCACATACACATATTTGAGGATTTTAATTAATTCTCCAGCCAGCGTGAAGGGTTTTGCACGGAAAAATACAGGTTTCTAAAGTCTACAGTAGTTACAAAAGCGCTGTTCACTGAAGACCTGGGGAATCTTTATGAAAGCTGATAGTTCAAGACTGAAGACCTGCAGGATTCGGTTTTGGGTTTGATGTTTCTTTGGGATTTTACAGGGATCTGGGGGTAACTCAATTCGTTGAGTTTGCAAACGATGTACTTGGTCTAGCTGACTTCCTGAGTACTGATGCTGAAGATCCGTAGTGCATTACGTGGTCAACTTCACAAAGGCGAGACAATGAGATCTGGATGTAGTTCAACTAAGCATGCTGGTTGAGCTTGCAAGGGATACACTTGGTCTAGCTGACTTTCCTGAGTGTTGATGCTGAAGATTAAAGTGCATTACTTGGTCGATTCCACAAAGACGGTTTACAGAAGACAGTTCACCAGAAATCTCTATCAATGTAGTATGCTTGTATGAAATAGAGTTCTTATGACAAGAACAAGACTTGATGCAGTTCTTAAAGATTGGAACCCTTATCAAATGCCGGTTGGAGTATTGGAAGATCAGCGGAAGATCGGTCAATTGAGGAAATTGCACAACACCCAACACGGATACGCGTACTTTAAGGGGGAAATATTTTACAAGGAGCATCAAGATACTACTTACCTGGATCATCGGTCAAGGGGGAATTTGTTAACACAGAGAAGATGAATACTTGACTGAAGATCGATTGCAGTTGCATTTTCAGCATTCGACAGCAACGGACAAGGGGGAATTTGTTGATGCAGATTTTGTGTCCGATGCTTGTCGAATAGATTAGTTTTATTTTACGCTGAATTTGTAATAGTTAGTGAAACGGTCTATCGAACGTGTATAGACCCGCTCGTTTGAAGTGGTCAAACGAGAGGGTTATTCGGTTGACCGTGTGTGTTTGCAAGACAAGGGGTGTGACTATAAATAGAAAACCCTTGCCATTTGAAACACTTGGAAGTTTTAGGAGGTTTGAGACCTCACCGGGAGAGATCACCACTTGGTCTCTCCCCGGATGTGTACTCCTTTGGTATGGTTCGGTTAGCTTGTTAATCGGGCCGGCTTGCTTTGTTATGTTACAAATCTATACAAGTAAGTACTTTTATCCGTCTCTAATCTTCCCGTCTATGAACATAATCATGATAATCACGGTTTCGGTCACGAAACACGGTCCTACAGCAAGTGATTGTGAACGATTCTAAACATTTCGGTTTGTATTTTGATCCGTATGAACTTTGATTTTGTTGGAATGATGATTCACTAAGCTATGTGTGGCTAAACTTTCAGTGATCAGCTTAGGTGAAGGTTTCTTATGACTTTTGTGTGTTTATCCTAATTTCTAGAATAATGAACTTGGTGTGTTTTGCTATGTTTGTTATGGTGCATGAATGTTTAATTGTAAGTTGTTAATTGATGTTTTGATCTTAGTTTAAACTGTACGTTCTTGGTGTCGTTGACAATCGAGATATCACGGGAAGGGTTAGGGTTGGATATTGGTTAATTGGTCATCGGGTAACAACCTCGTGTTTATCTAATCGGAGTACTTAGTTCCCTTTTATCACAACAAACGTTTACGCATGAGTTATGTCTATGTAACTCTTTCTAGTTGGATTAGGCACAATTGTTAAAAGGAAACCGGAACCTAATATGGTCATTCTCTCTTAATCTGTTTAACAACCAATATTGATTTGCAATTAGTTAGTAATTTAGTTCTTAGAAACCAAACAATCAACTCTTGAATTTTAATTTCTGCAAATTAGTTTAATTGTAGTTAATTCACAAAGCTATATAATCAACACACCTTCCACAAACTCCATGTGTTCGATACCCACCTGCTGCTATCTATTAGTTGTAATTGGATTAAATTTGCATGTGACTATGACAACACGTCAACTACTCTAATAAAATGGAAATAAACAAGAACACCGCCCCCAAAATGCCACAAAAACTTTGGCGAATGCCCTTTGTTGTCGAATCGCACAAAGTTTAGGAGAAGATTTCCATTTGTCCCCTCGCCAGAAAGCCGTCATTGAATGCCTACAGAGGCCTCACGCTCAGGATTTCTTAACTGTTATTCCTATTGAAGGTTTGGGTCAACGTATGTCAGCGGTGGAGTACCGGTCAATCCTTAAGTACCGTTTGATGATCCCCATGTTCCCGAATGATGAAACTTGCCCAGTCTGTCGTAAAGCATGCCTGGATAAATACAGGGAGCATGCGTTACACTGTAAAGAGTTGCTGGGGTTTAAGTAACGCCATGACTTTGTTCGAGACACGTTAATGGATATTCTCAGATGCGCAGGGATCTCGGCAAAGAAAGAGGCACCAGTTAATTTTCTTATAGATCCGTCGGAGGGGAGATCCACCCTACGCCCGGCTGACGTGCTAGTTTTTGGTTGGGAGGGTGGGAAACATGCTTGTGTCGATCTCACAGGTGTATCCCCCCTAGCCGGGTTCCGGGAAAATGGGTTTGTAGCGGGGCAAGCGGTACTGAAAGCAGAGTCAAAGAAGGTGGAAAAGCACGCGAAAGCTTGTGAGGATAATCAGCATGCCTTTGTCCCCCTGGCGTTTGACACGTTCGGCTCCTTGGCCCAGGAGGCAGTTCGGTTCTTGTCTAGAGTTCAGCGTGTGATCCACAGCAACTTTTCAACCCCTCAGGGGCGAGGCTTTGTTTTTAGTATATTAGGGTTTTTATTCAGAAAGGGATGGCGGCGCAGTTTGTTGCTTGTCTACCTGCTATCCTTATGTAATTTGCCCAAATTATTGGAATGAAATATATTATAAGTATTCATAATAAAAAAAATGGGCATTCCCACCTCCGTTATTCTTGGAACCAACAATGACTAAGTAACACTTTATTAATCTCACGTGCATGCATGTGTAATCCTCAAACCTTGTCATCTGGATCATCCAATGGGTTATCAACCAGATCTTAAGACACATAACAATCCACCCCACTCGAACTATCCTTGTCCTTAAGGATAAACACGGAAGGAACTTGATGTTGCGCCATGGTGGCCGCCACTCGGTACGTCCAACGACATTCGGATAAGTCGTAGTGAAGTGCCACGGTGGTCGCCATTCACGTTTCTCTATCACACCTTTGACCGACATCATGTTCTTCTCTGCCGGCAATGAATTCCCAGCATTTCTCAACCGAGTACGAAGAATTGTGATTGTGGGTTTTGTGACTGTGAATGGTGCACTTTTCGGTGGCAAAAGGGCTATGCGAGCGGCTTGTTTCGGTGTTGCTGAAGTTGTTGGTGCGGTGGCAGAAACGGGTGGTGGAAGTGTAGGTACGGGAGCGGAAGTTGGTGGTGGTGATGCGCAGCGGGTGAAGGTAGCGGCGTAGAAAAAATGGGTGAAGTTGCCCATCTCCGGGACTCGTTTTTTAGAAGATCGATCATCACAGCAATCATTGATATGATTCGATCCAACGACTCGTTGCATTCATGAGCGTCCATGAGGGGATCAAGACCGCTTTGATACCAATTGAGCTTTGATACCAATTGATACGAACCAATCGGTTGATAGATAGATAACCCGTTAAAGTGGGTCAAGCTCCACAGAAAATAGAGAGAAACAAGATGAAATCTAGAGAGAATTTGAGACTTAATACTTTTCATTCCTAATAAAACAATAAACATACATGTCATTTTATAGGCTTAACCACAAAGATAACTACCTAAACCCACTACTCTAATAAAATGGAAATAAACAAGGATAATGGGCATTCCCACCTCCGTTATTCTTGGAACCAACAATGACTAACACTTTATTAATCTCACGTGCATGCATGTGTAATCCTCAAACCTTGTCATCTGGATCATCCAATGGGTTATCAACCGGATCTTAAGACACATAACAGTATATTTCATGACACATTTTATAACTCATAAGTCCCCTTCATCATATATAACCATTTATATATCTCATTTTGTTGAGTTTATGGATTAATATTGATGGTACTATCGTGTATGACAACCCCATTTGTGGTTGGTCACGCCAACTATACCTAGGATGGTAAACAAATGTATATTGAAGAAATAATTCTGAATTGGTGGATTACCTATAAAGTTTAAATTGGTTAAAAGATAATTCAAGTTGGTTTAGAATAAATATAGTTTGGTTATTTATTTAAATAGTTTGAATTATTTGTTTATTTTAATGATGTATTTAGTGGGTATATTTTATTATTAAAATCGTGTTTGAGTGGGGTTAGGATTAGAACAAGTTTAGTATAAATAGATGGTTAGGGTCATTTGTAATTGGTGTGCTTTCGTTGATAAATAAATAAAAGAGTCGAACAAGTTCGTTCATATCATGTGTTTGTTTGATTTAAGACATGATTTTCCAACAATTGGTATCAGAGCTTAGCAATTTTAAGAGTTGTTTCAAGGCTGGGGAGCACCCCTGGTGGGGCTGCAATAGTGGTGCAACAACGGAAAAAAAGCTATCCGTCTTGGAAGAAAATTGTTCCATGTGGTTAATCAAATTGGTAGTGGAGCTTATATCTACGTTAATTAAATAACGTGGAAGGAACAAACATGGATTTTTGTGGAGAAATTAAAAGATGAAGATCAATCAAGTGGCAGCTTCAACTTTTATGGGTACAAAATAACACATGACAATAGTGGGTCCGTAGATAACTTTTAGCATATGATTATTCTGGAGTACAAATTGGATCATGCGTACACATAGGCTGTTGGTTCAGGCCCCTAACCTCTCACACACAAAACACTATGTAGAATATGCAGACGATATAATACGGAGGAAAAGAAAAATAGCTCTCAGAAACTTCACACTATTATTCATGATAAAAATGACTTTATAGGAAATAAAAACAATAAAAAAAATACTATTTCTTCCTAATGAATCGCTAAAGATATGAACCATTCTTCAACCCAACGTGCACTTGCATGTAAATCGGTCAAAGTCTACCAAATCTTCCACCAACCTACGTCCACGAACCTCGTACATAATAAGTTCTATTTGACCCTTTTACCCCTATTTTATTTGCTCTTATTATCCGCAACTTGCTGAACGAACTGAACTTGTGACCGTGACCCGTGAGACCCATGAACTAACCCGCGAACAACCGATTAACCCAACAATCACCCCCTTAATCGGTTTGTTCATACCACTCGGTCACGACACCCGAATCACCTTTTTTTTCTGAACCGTTACGACCTATCCCGGACACCCGATCTCCACCGATCACGTCCAAAGTCTTCTCGGTTCAACCCGAATAAAAATCACTACACTTGTAACATGTAACATGGCATCCCGTTGGACACACGTTCATTAACATCTTGACTCATCACGGATCGACGACCTCTCCCCGGTCACATCCGACTCACCCGATTTGAACTCCAACGCCATTATCTTGACACCCGTACCTTTTCCCGATCAAACTTGTTCCAAGAGGCCTCTCCACCGACCAAGAAAACAAAGCCACCCGCTTATAACGTTTTCTTTCAACTGCTAAACGAACTGAATCCAAAGCCACCTGCTTTGACGGATCCCTTACGCCCGTTTTTCACGCAACACGCCGGTCTCCTCTTATCATGAAACAACATGATCAAGGCACCTGCGAAACCTGCTATTGTCACCGGATATATACCAGTTGCTCAAACCCGCAACTAATAACCGAACAACCATGTTCTTCCTCCTTTCATCACCACTAACAGCCATTGAACACAAATGTTTATCACCGGTCACCCCCCGTCGTCTTAACCGGTACGTCTACCACAACAACGACCTACCGAAACACCTTAACGCTTCCTTCTAACGCTGCAACACAGTCCTGAACAGCCACCTGCTGTCCCGAACAACCCGTTTTCCTGTTGCGTGTCGCAACCCCCGATCCCTTATCTGTCCGGGGAACGGGCTGACGCGAGCTCAGATTTTCGGTGGTATCAGCTGTTTAATCTTGCAGCGGAAATTACATCAGGACCGTAGTTATGAAGTCTTTATCAGAGTAAAACCACCATATTTGATATTAATAATAACATGGGCAAAACCCAAGTTTCTTATTACAATACATTTATAGGGACAAACCCTATTTTATTGAATTTAAAACATCGTTTATTAGGTAACTTTTATAGCCACATTTTTCCCAAGCCTTCAGTGCTCTCCAGCTAGCTTTTCACTAATTGGCTGTCATATTGTGTTACCTGTAACGCGTTTTAAAAACATTTGTCAGTCGGAAATACTGGTGAGTGAATCCCAGTTTAATCAAGAAACATTTTATCAATTAAAACAGTATTGAGAGCGATCACATTGTTTATGTCTACACAATTACTCCATTTAGTACTGTCAATCCTGACTTGTGGGTCATATTACACATTGGCTAACTCATTGTCCAATGGTAACGTATTGTTATCCCGACATACTACTCACAGTGTAGTACAAATTTTGTATACAAAACCCCAACATACCGATGGTAATTGAAGAACTACAAAGACTCCATCACCGCTTAATCGCATTTTAAAATAATTAAGGTTTTGTAAAACATTCCAAAAAAATTAACAAAAAGAGGATAAACTCACTTTGCTATTTTAGACTTCTTGCAAGGGTTTCCTAGATATAATCTATAATTTATACAAATGTACATTGGTTAGTATCATAACCCTTTGAAAATATTAATGATACCCTCCCCGAGACGGCATTCCAACAACTACGTCGGGCAGAACCACGACAGTTGTTACGGAACCCTAAATCAATCGGGCAGCATAACTATTACGAAATTGGGGTTATAATACTTACAACAGAGCAGAACCTTGCTAATTAGGGGGTATTACACTTGAAAATTATGCCTATTATTAGAGATTTCGAGATTGAGAAACAGAAATGAACGAGTTGAAATGAAATCCCGAGGCCTTCTTATATAGTGCTGAAATTTGAGTCTCACGCGGCCCGTTTAAGAGTAGCCATATGGCTACGCGGCCCGCGTCAACATATGGTCAACGCATAGCTTGTCCCGGTCACCAAGTAGACCCGCCACGATGTCGACACGTGTCGGCATCTGATGTCTCCGCGTTTGTTGATCTCTCGCGGCCCGCATAAATGTAAGCTAAAGCTTACGCGGCCCGCTTGAACTAAAGAAATCAGCGGAGTCAAGTTCCAGCCTTGATACCGCCCGCGTGAGCTTGAGGTGAGGTCCTACGCGGCCCGCCTCAACTTAAACATCAGATTTTATATTTTATTTTTAATGTTATGACGTATATCGGGCTCGGTTTTCACATACGGGGTGTATTATAAGACCTATTGGTACATTCTAAAATATACCAGAGTGTTAGACATATTATGAGGGTGTTGGTTTTACCGAGGGTTGTTACATTCTCCCCACCTTATTTTAGAGCTCGTCCTCGAGATCTACTAGAATAAGTGCGGATATTTTCTTTTCATTTCAGATTCAAGCTCCCATGTGTACTCAGGTCCTCTTTTGGAATCCCACTTCACTTTGACCAGAACTAGTCTCTTGTGCTTGAGATTCTTGACTTTCCTGTCTTCAATCTGTAGAGGTCTTTCTACAAACTTGAGTTGTTCATTTACCTCTATATCCTTAAGAGGTACTATCAGTGATTCATCAGCTAAACACTTTTTGAGATTTGATACATGAAATACATCATGTATTCCTGCCATTTCCTCTGGCAGTTGTAGCTGATAGGCTACAGGTCCTATTTTTCTAATAATCTTAAAAGGTACAAAATACCTAGGACTTAACTTTCCCTGTTTGATGAATCTTACTATTCCTTTCCAATGAGAGACTTTTAACAATACTTTATCTCCTACTTGAAATTCCAATGATTTTCGCCTGTTATCAGCATAACTTTTCTGTCTATCACGTGCTGCTTTTAATCGTTCCTTGACTTAAATGATCTTGTCGGTTGTTTCTTGTACAATTTCAGGTTCAGATAGTTGCTTTTCCCCAATTTCTGCCCAACAGACTGGGGTTCGGCACTTTCGTCCATAAAGTGCTTGGAATGGTGCAGCATTGATACTTGTGTGATAACTATTATTATAAGCAAATTCTATTAAAGGTAAATGATCATCCCAATTACCTCCAAAATCAATTACACAAGCTCTAAGCATGTCCTCCATTGTCTGAATTGTCCTTTCGCTTTGTCCATCCGTTTGAGGATGATAAGCGGTGCTTAACTTTAACTTGGTTGCCATTTCCTTTTGGAAACTTGACCAAAAATGAGAGGTAAATCGACTATCCCTATCAGAAACAATTAATAAAGGAATACCATGTAAAGAAACAATTTCATTTACATATAGTTTAGCTAATTGTTCCATACGGAAAGTTTCTTTCATTAGTAGGAAATGAGCTGACTTGGTTAGCCTATCTACAATCACCCAGATTGTATCATTTCCTTTCTTAGTTTTGGGTAATTTAGTAACAAAATCCATTGTTCTCAATTCCCATTTCCACACCGGCATTTCTAATTGTTGTAACAAACCTGAGGGTTTCTGGTGTTCAGCTTTGACTTGTGAACAAGTTAAACATTTAGAAACATAGGCTGCTATGTCCTTTTTCATTCCTATCCACCAGAAATTTTTCCTTAAATCCTGGTACATTTTATCATTTCCTGGATGCATCGTATATTTAGACTTATGGGCTTCTTCTAATATATGATGACGTAGATTTCCTAATTTAGGTATCCACATTCTCTTTTTATGGAATCTCCAAATTCCATCTATTCCTTGTTCCAATTCTTTTAGCATACCTTTTAATTTTCCAGAATCATCCTTGATTACTGATTTTTGTGCTTCTCTTATTTTCTCATTTAAATCTACTTGCAGATTTAATTTAAGAGAACGTACCCTTTTTGGCTTTTCATGATATTTTCGGCTTAAAGCATCTGCCACTACATTTGCTTTTCCTTCATAATACTGGATATCACAATCATAATCACTAAGCATCTTCATCCAGCGTCTTTGTCTCATATTCAATTCCTTTTGTTTGAAAATATACCTTAAACTCTTATGATCAGTGAATATGATAAACTTACTACCATAAAGGAAATGTCTCCAAATCTTAAGAGCAAAAATTATAGCTCCTAACTCTAAATCATGGGTGGCATAATTCTCTTCATGATTCTTAAGTTGTCTAGATGCATAAGCTATAACCTTTTGTCGTTGCATCAATACACATCCATAGCCTAATTTGGAAGCATCACAATAGACTACAAAGTCTTCAGCTCCTTTTGGTAATGCTAGTATGGGTGTATGGGTTAATCTTTGCTTAAGAATTCTAAAGGCTTCTTCTTGTTTTACACCCCATTCAAACTTAACAGATTTACAGGTTAACTTAGTTAAGGGAATGGCTATTCTAGAAAAATCTTGAATAAACCTTCTATAATAACCGGCCAATCCTAAGAAACTTCTAACCTTGGTTGGTGACTCAGGGATTTTCCATTTAGTAATTGCATCAATCTTTGTTGGATCTACATGAATTCCTTCATGGTTAACTAAATGTCCAAGGAATTGTACCTGTTCTAACCAAAATTCGCACTTAGAGAATTTAGCATAAAGCTTTTCCTTTCTTAATAAACTTAAAAGTGTGTGCAAATGCTTTGCATGATCCTCTTTACTCTTAGAGTAAATTAGAATATCATCTATCAAGACAATTATGAATTTATCCAAATATGGCTTACATATTCGGTTCATCATGTCCATAAATGCAGCTGGGGCATTGGTTAAACCAAATGGCATGACAGTAAATTCATAATGGCCATACCTCGTTCTGAATGCGGTTTTAGGATTGTCCTCTTCCTGTACCTTTAATTGATGATATCCTGACCTTAAATCGACTTTAGAGAAAAATCGAGCGCCTTGCAGTTGATCAAACAGATCATCGATTCTCGGTAATGGGTACCGATTCTTAATCGTGACTTTGTTTAATTCACGGTAATCAATGCACATACGCATTGATCCGTCCTTCTTTTTAACGAACAATATCGGCGCTCCCCATGGCGACGAACTTGGTTGTATGAATCCTTTCTCCAACAATTCATCTAATTGTTTCTTTAATTCTTGCATTTCTGCAGGTGCCAAACGGTAAGGTGCTTTGGCAATTGGTGCTGTTCCTGGTAATAGATGAATCCTGAATTCAACTTCTCTGTCGGGTGGTAGTCCTAGTAATTCTTCTGGAAAGACATCTGAAAACTGAGATACTACTGGAATGTCTTGTAGTTCTTTTCCTTTAGTGTTAGTGATTATAGAAATCAAATACACTATAGAACCTTTTCTTATAGAACTTGCAGTTTTCGTCACAGAGATGAATTTTGTGGATCTAGATGGTTTATCTCCTTTAATTGTGATCGTTTTACCTTTTGGTGACTTTACTTGTATTGACTTTTGATCACATAAAATATTGGGTTTATTAGCTATTAACCAATCCATTCCTAAAACAACATCAAATCCTACAAGGTTCATGGGATAAAGATTTGCAACAAATTTCTGATTTAAAATTTCTATTCTTGCTCCCTGCAAGATTTCAGAAATTCTAACAGTTTCTCCATTGGCTGTCACTACTAAACATTCTTGTGGTAGTTTAGTTAATGACTGATTTAAAAATTTGCAAAAAGATGTATTAATAAAACTTTGGTTTGCACCAGAGTCAAATAATACTTTAGCAAAGATATCATTAACTAAAAACGTACCAGCTATGACATCTGGAATTATTTTGGCTTCCTCTGCAGTCAGAACAAATGCTCTAGCATTTTTAGTATTCTTGTTGTTTATAGCTGGAGCAAATTTTGGACAGTTTGGCCTGATATGACCTTTTTCTCCACAGTTGAAGCATAATCCATTAATGATTTCTTCCTGCAATTTTCTTCCTTGTGTCCTGGCATCTTGCAATAATTGCAAAGAGTGGAGCATTTTCCCGAATGCTTTTTCTTGCAGACCTTGCAATATGGTGCCGAGGTAGAACCCATATTCCTACGATTGTAATTTCCAGAACGGAATTCTTGAGTAAGCCTTTGGGTTAGGTTTCTCTTCTGATCTTCTTCTCTAGTACGGATTAGTTCATCCGTCAAGGTATTGGCTAGTTCTACAGTTTCTTCTATAGTTTGAGGTCTAGCTACCTTGACTAGATGTCTAATCTCTCCAATTAATCCCCAGATATAACGGGAGATTAACACTAGTTCTGGTGAAGCAAGAGTTGGTACTATTCTAGCATATTCAAAGAATAACTTTGTGTACCCCTTACTATCCACACCAGTCATCCTAAGATTTAGGAATTTGTTTGCTATCTGTTCCTTTTCATTAGGAGGGCAGAATTTCCTTTCTACCATATTCCTAAATTCTTCCCAATCCATACATTAAACCCTATCACTTCCTCTAGACTGAAGGATAGTGTTCCACCATTCTAAGGCTGAATTCTTAAATAGATTGGAAGCAAACATTATCTTGTCCTCTTCCGCACATTTACTTATTCTCAAAACAGCCTCAGTCTTTTCTATCCAGCGTAGAGCTGCAATGGGTTCTTCATTTCCTGAGAATTCTATTGGTTTACAAGACCAGAATTCTTTGTAAGAACAACCGTAAGGCACAATTCTTCTTCTTTTAGGAATAGGCATTTGAAGTATTGGTCCATTGTTTACGCTGTGTTCCGGTTCACTTGGTCGCTTACTACTATGTTTACTTTTGTTATCAGCATCCTTAACAGTTTGAAGAATAAATGGCATTGCATCTATAATTCCTTGTGCTACTATGTGTTGGATAGCACTATTATCCACTTGATGGTTATTGTTATTGATGCTTGGATTCTCATTAACCACGTTAATGTTACTCTGGTTATCATTATTCAGATTTCCTTGATTTCCTTCGTCGGCCATCTGAATTTTAAACATTTACCCCATATTAATATCACAACATAATATTTAATATAGTTAATCACATGATACACAATCTAGCCAAAAGCGTCGATCATTGTGACTTGTACTCTATTTTCATATACTATGCGTCTATTACACACTAGTACTGAAATAAAGATTACAATACCAACATAAAGAAAATTACACTAATTGCATTATGCATCCGTACACACATAATTTTATTTTATTATATTTTATTATTACTACTACCGTTTCCTCCATTCTCACATTCATGGATATGGATTTATCCAAAAATCCATATTGCGCTCATTGTATTTCCATACCAGACGCTCTCCCACCTGACGCATTCTCTCACTGCTTTCTAAAATTTCCTCCCCAAAAGTCCTAAGTTCTTGCACGTTTTCTGCACTCATTGGTGGTGCAGGTTCTAGGACTGGGTTTGGAATCTGGGGTGCGGGTTCCTGATATGGGGGTGAAAGTGCCTGAAATTGGTAAGGATGTTCTAAGATCTCCCTAATATATTCATCATGGTAATAGGGATCTAAAGGGTCCATACCTGGGTAGGCTCCTATGTTCTGTATGGGTGTGTCTTCATGAATAGGGTAACTGTAGGACCGTGTTTCGGAACCGAAACCGTGATTATCATGATTATGTTCATAGACGGGAAGATTAGAGACGGATGAAATACTTACTTGTATAGATTTGATAACATACCAAAGCAAACCGGCCCGATTAACAAGCTAACCGAACCATACCAAAGGAGCACTCATCCGGGGAGAGACCAAGTGGTGGTCTCTCCCGGTGAGGTCAGAGACCTCCTCAAACTTCCAAGTGTTTGAAATGACAAAGGGTTGCTATTTATAGCGACACCCCTTTGTCTTTCAAACACACACGGTCAAACAAATAACCCTCTCGTTTGACCACTTCAAACGAGCGGGTCTATACACGTTCGTTAGACCGTTTCACTAACTATTACAAATTCAGCATAAAATAAATCTAATCTATTCGACAAGCATCAGACACAAAATCTGCATCAACAAATTCCCCCTTGTCCGTTGCTGTCGAATGCTGAAAATGCAACTGCAATCGATCTTCAGTCAAGTATTCATCTTCTCTGTGTTAACAAATTCCCCCTTGACCGATGATCCAGGTAAGTAATATTTTGACGCTTCTTGTATAATAGTTCCCCCTCAAAGTATGCGTATCCGTGTTGGGTGTTGTGCAATTTCCTCAAAAGGCTCAATTGACCGATCTTCCACTGATCTTCCAATACTCCAACCGGCATTTGATATGGGTTCCATTCTTTAAAAATTGCATCAAGTCTTGATCTTCAAGCATACTACATTGGTAGAGGTTTCTGGTGAACTGTCTTCTGTAAACCGTCTTTGTGGAATCGACCAAGTAATGCACTTTAATCTTCAGCATCAACACTTAGGAAAGTCAGCTAGACCAAGTGTATCCCTTGCAAGCTCAACCAGCATGCTTAGTTGAACTACATCCAGATCTCATTGTCTCGCCTTTGTGAAGTTGACCACGTAATGCACTACGGATCTTCAGCATCAGTACTCAGGAAGTCAGCTAGACCAAATACATCGTTTGCAAACTCAACGAATTGAGTTACCCCCAGATCCCTGTAAAATCCCAAAGAAACATCAAACCCAAAACCGAATCCTGCAGGTCTCCAGTCTTGAACTATCAGCTTTCATAAAGATTCCCCAGGTCTTCAGTGAACAGCGCTTTTGTAACTACTGTAGACTTTAGAAACCTGTATTTTTCCGTGCAAACCATTCCACGCCGAACCGTTAGTATCACCAGAAAATCACAAACTCTACCACCTGTGATTGCGTTTAGAAATTTACCAAAGAAATTGAACATACGAAAATTTTTATTCCCCCTATTTCTTTGGTAAGATCTCTAAACCTTAACAGATTCCCTCCACTTTAAAGGAACTGTCGTCAACTTTCAAATGTTCACCAATTCCCTTCACTTAGCGGAACTGTCGTCAATCTTCACTGAATGTTCTCGGTTCCGAAAAATCACGAAAACGACTTTCTTCTTTGCATATTCTAGTTGAATAAGAACGTCCCCTAATACCCCGTAGGATCCGACTTGTATCCCTCCAAAGACTTTGTGAACTCGTTAGGACCGGTATTGACATTCTAGGTTCATTCATTCGTTACCAAATGCGAGAATATGACAATAAACAAAAAGATTTCTTCGTTGCATATTCTAGTTGATAAAGAATTTTCGCCTAGTACCCCGTAGGATCCGACTTGTATCCCTCCAAAGACTTTGTGAACTCGTTAGGACCGGTATTGACGTTCCAGGTTCATACGTTCGTTTTCAAATGCGAGAATATGACAATAAACAAAATGCTTTCGAACATTTACGAATAACCGATAACAATCATAAATATTGACGTGCGAAAGTGAACATACCGTTCTTGTTTTTGGCCCATAATAGTCGCGTCACCATTTTTGACATTTGCATCGGTAACCGTGACTACCCCACATTTTTCAAAATATCATCATCTTTTGTTTTCATCATGCCGCATCATCCCGCGCGCTCCCAAAACCCGTACGAATTTTGACCTTGACAGCGCGATTCAGATAAACTTTGCGAACACCCGACCCCCATGTTGCAACTCGCGAATAGAACCGGATCCACGACTCCATGTCTCATCTAAACATTTGATCCATAATCCCAATGCCAAACCATGATTTTAAATTCAACTTTTAAATTTTAAACATGTAAAGTTGAATTTAAAATCATAATTTTAAATCAACTTTCAAATTTAAATTCCACTAGTAAACGACCCAACTTTAAACATTTAAAAATCAGCCCAATCATTTAAAGTGAGCCCAAAAGAGAATTTCTTAAATCACCAATTACTTGGACTTTCCAATTTTTTATGAGGCCCAATCCTCTAACGAAATCCCAAGTCCATGATGACCAAACTTTGTCCCAATCTAAAAATTCTGTTGACCATAAATGTGACCAGAACCTAGAGACACAAATGCCAGCCGCCAACATCATCTTCTAGATTTATCTCCTCTTTTCGATATACCACCACCAACACCCAGATCCCTTTTCACTTTTGTTGATACACACCTCCAAAACCTAATTTCCACTAAAACATCAGTGGCCACCATCTCTAAGACCAGCCGACATCTCTTTTCTGCGATACAACAAACCCCTGTTCTCTCTTAGCTAACAAATTACCACCCAAAAAAAAAACGAGCTGCCGTTAAGACATCATCTGGTATATTTTCTGAAAGTCGCTGGAGTTCTGTGGTATAGTGGGTGCAAAGCAAATACAGAGAGAGCTGTACGGATACGAATCCCATCACATCTTGTGCACAGAAGTATCATTTATCGGCAAAAGTAGGTTGTTGGTGGCAGTAGCGAGTGGGTGCTAGAAGGGGTGTGGATTTTGTCGATGTCAGGTGTGACGAAAATGGGTGATTTCGTTGAAGGACAAGTGTGAAACACAACAATGACGAAATTGATAGATTTCGTCGATGGACAAGGTGATTTCGTCGAGAACTAGTGATTTCGTCCAGCATAAGGTGATTTCGGCAGTGGGAGTAGGGTATCAGCAGGAACCCTAGTGTTTCTTACCAGCCGCCATACTCATCTCAAGAACACAGCCACTGTTTCTTTTGCAGATTTGACGAAAACATTGTATATATGATTTTTGATGATGATAACTTGATTATTTAGGTGTAAAACATAAAACCCAACTCTTGTATATGTTCTGTTTCATCTAGACCCGAATATTTCGGTCCAGATCTGGGTTTTTCACCATTTTTAGATCTTGAACAAAAATCACAATAAACACAGATCTAGAGCACATGTGATTTAGCAAACGGTTAGATTTACTAAATCGGGTACCATGGCTCTGATACCAATTGTAGGTCCACCCGAAGGATCGAGTAACCTCTGTTCCCTGTTTTCCGACAAACCCGAAAGTGCGGAATCCAAACGGGTAAGTTAAACCAAGTTACGAACACGTAAGACACAAGATTCAACGATTAACACTCAATGTATTAATGCTAGAAAACGGTTACAATGCGGTGTTTACAAATGGTCTCTGTAAACTCTCAGTGTGTGTGTTACAATGTGTTCGCTCAGTGAAATCTATTCAGACTTCTCTAGTGTTTCTGTTCTGTGTCTGTGTATATATAGTAACACATCGACGAAATCAGGAACCGGACGAAATCCCTCGGTGAAATCCAAGATCTCAACGAAATCACATGTGATTTCGTCCATCATGTGTTTTCGTCCACCAACATTCACCTGTTTTCGTCATGTTATAATAAGCCCAGACCAAACCAATGCAAGCCCAAATCAAAGTCAAAGCCCACAACCAAGTCTTCGGCCCACATGTGTGTTGAAGTGATACGGCCCAATGCATGATGTTCCTGGTTAAATCTTTGCACAATTTCAACATAGGACAAATGTTGTGACATCATCATGATGATGTCATGATGATGTGTCCGCGGGAATTGGTCCTCGGCTCTCCGTGCTTCGCGTGTCGAACTCTAGGGCGCACGACGGAGGAATGTCGTGACGTCGGGCTTGAGCCGAACCTAACCGTGTCGACCCGAACCGAATCGAACCGAGTCGAGTCGCGTCCACATAAAGTGTACCAACAAACTCCCCCTTGGACGCTACTCGTGATGGTTCGTCTTCCGTGTCTTTCATGTCGGAGGATCTTCAAATGTCTTCACGTGTCACAGTCAGGGAGTGTATCAACAAACTCCCCTTTGAATGATGCTTGTGAATCTTTTGAACTTCAAAACTTTAGATCCTTGTGGTGTTGATGAGTGATCAACTGCAACCCGATCATCTTGATCTTCTGATTGCATCAACGTCGTGTCTTTACTTTACGGCTTGTCATCTGACACGTTCTCTTCGCCTTTAGCTGATTCTAATGTCGCATCTGCACATACAAGAAAGCTAAACACGTAATGAGAACAACCGCTTAGAATATAGATGAATTAAACAAACAACACATATGAGATCAAATCTCAATCAAACACCGACCGACAACAGTTTGAAAGTTTAGAAAATGATCAATTTTAATCCCTTACTTTCAAAAACTTGTTAACTTCGACTGTTTATGAAGGTGCAATTGTTTTCCGGCTTACAATCAGGATTTTGGGTAGGATAGACTCGAGTTCCAACATCAGTCAATCAAAAATAAACTAGAAGCAAAATCTTTTTGGATTTTATAAAGTTTAGATTAAAACACACCTAAAATCTTTTTGGAATTTTTCATTTTTCAAATGTAAAGACGGAAAGCAATAAATAAATATATACAAAGATGCAGAAACTGAAAGCAGTAAATAAATATTTATAGACATTCTTTTTGCGAGTTTCGAGGGTAAGAGAATCATATCAGTTTACGGTCACGCCAAAACGCTCTCTTTGTTCAATTAGTTAACATTTAGATAAGCATCCTATAACAATTATCGGTATTGTTGTCCACTTAAGCTCAAACTTATCATATGTAATCATGGCGAGGGGATACGTTAAGGTATGATTTATACTTACCGACCGGTGTTCATCCACATCATGACACATTCCCGTATCAAGGTATGCACGAGAGTTCATCTTACCGGTGAGTATACCGTTTATCATCTGTTTGACCGTATAAAAGATGTGAGAAACTCACTTATTTTGATTGAAAACAAGCCCTATGTGATAAAATCACTTATTGATGAGGAACTTGATTTTCGATGCATGAGGGCACAGGAGCAAGTCCATGAACAGGTCAGTACTTTCGTACAGCAGAGAGACGAACTTGACTCCCAGAAAGAACCTGTGATATATTATCACTTATTTTGTTTGGACATGTGATTGTTGATCACTTATTGAGGTCGTATGCAATATGTACACGTATGTATAGTATCATGGAAGATCTTAGACTTCGTCTCCGTTATTTTTACGGTTTGATACAACCATGATACCCAGATGATAAGACAGCATAAAGACCGAATATCTCAGAACCTCGGCAATCTCTCAAACGAAATTTCGGTACTAAGACCATATGCCAATGTGCGGTTCCCACCTGGTCTTCAGTCGATTTAGGTTTATATCACCCTGCACATTTTAATATGATTGTGAGCCTACCGATACATCTTATATAGAGCTGCTTAACATTTTTCATTTTGCATTTCAGTTCGAAGAGGTTTCGACAGACCACTGACTTACTATTATTTTCTCTTTTTCTCGCTAGGAAACTCATTTTTGATTTTCTATTGTTTTTGCGTTTATAAATTTTTCGATGTTTTTGAATTTTCAAATTTGGATTTACTCCCCCTAAAATCAACAAACTATGATAAATTTAAAAGACACAAAGATATTTACAAAAACGATTTCCCGATGTCGGTTAACTCATGTTTTACCTCAATGCCGTTTACCAAAATTAAGTTTTAATCAGAAAAGATTTATCGAATTTTGGAAAAATCAGTTGGCACGTCGGTAAGCGGTGCGGACCATGACAACATTGACGAGTTTCATATTGAAACAATCACGTGTGAGGTGATATTCGAGTTCAATGTGTCAGGCCAAAGAGTGCTACGAGAGGATAATAATTCATAAAGCAGCTTAAATATCGACAAGTAAAGGGGAGTTTAGAAATTTAAAACCGTATCCTGCAACTGCTTCGTGCATTGCAAGGAATCTGAGTGCTCTCCAAAACTGGACATCCACCCGGTGTGGATTTCAAAGTCGATTTTGTAGCTACTGAGAAATCTCTTCACAGCAACAAGATCATAAACCTTTTGGGTCCGGCTGGTCTTCCACATTGCACCAGCGAAGGTCTTTGTCTTTCTCTTGAGAAGTAGTGTGCGGTTGTTCAATCCATGCCAGGGCATCCGCACACCCGGTTGGTTTGTTCAATAAACACATTTTCTTCAATCACACCGCGAAGAAATATACACTGCACGTTCATCTTGTTGAGTTTGAACATCAGACGTGTTGCAGGTGCGTACATTTTGATTGAATCTATCCTGGGGACCCGATCAAAGCCTTTAACAATCAAACTTCGGTATGATTTTCATTTTGTCGAAGCTTTCAATTTCTTTCGACAGACAATTCTGTCTTCTTTTCTTTTTCTCTTCTCTCCATCAAAAGCAACCACTCCTAGAAAAAAAAAATATCTTGGAGCTTTGAGTCGCCTATCTTGTGCATGAACATTCCACTATCAATAATCCTATGACTATCGAAAGTTCCTCCTGGAACATCCTGCACACTCACTCAGAGATTAGATGGAGATAGGGACCCAAGCCTTAACAGACTTGGGCCGTCCTTCATCATCGAGGATTGTGACTTCGATTTCCTGATGATTCGGAATGGATTGAGCTTCCCCTGAGACAGTTACCGATTTTGGTTTCCAAATCTGTTTTTGTTTTTCATTTTTAATCTCTAACTAAAACAGACTTTGTTTGGACAACCTCCGGTTTTAACGCCTTTTCAACTTCTTTGACGTTTTGACGTCGTTGTTTTGTTTCTTGTTCTTTAACAGTGCGTTTATCATGTTTTGGAGAAACAAGACGACGTTGTGAGTGACCTTGTTCAGAGGGGGCTCTTTCAACAAAATTTGGTTTGGGCGAGTTTTTGCAGTCTTTAATGATGTGCCCAACCTTCCCACATTTGAAACAAGTTCTCCTTTCAACAAACTTAGGAGAACCGGTTCGACTTTCACGTGTTGAACCTGTAGACCCAGAGGTACTTGTTCCTTTATCACACCCATTTGTGTGTTGGGTGTAATTGTTTTGAGCGTTACGTTTTAAAATCTTGACTTGTTAGACAAAATCGGTGTTTGATTTGTTTTCAAAAGTCTCAATTTTATTAGTACCCTTGGATGCTACAAATTTAACATCATTGTTTTTCTTCTTGAAACGAGCTCCTTTGGTCTCAACCTTCGGTTGTGAACCTTTAGAATTTTGAGCTCGCTGCTGTTGCTGTTTACCCTTAAAAGCGACAGGTTGTTGTTTAGTCGGTAATTTTTGGTTTCCAAATTGTTTCCTCACTTCAGCTTTTGGAATAGGATCACACTGAGTTACTGAAACTCTCGGGATCGCTTTTCCCAAAAACTTAGTTGTATTATCTTCAAACACTTTATCAATCAAGGATTGATTGACGTTTTTGATTGGAAAATCTTTGTTTGAATAAATTTTGTCATCACCGACTAAAGTATACAACAAGTTATTGCTCTTAACAGCAGACACACATTCATTGTCATCTTTGACATCCTTGACATGATCTATCACTTGCTTGGCAACAGATTGCACGGCAGGAGTAGGAGGATCACAAAGAATATGATTCTCAATTGGAATTTCTACTCCTTTCGTCTCATCAAGTGATTCATCCTGGTCATTCACATCTGATTCATCATCTGAAGAATCATAGTCCTCAATGGTTGGAGAACTTTGATTTGAAGCACATGATGACTTTTCTTTCCGATCAGATGAGCCCTCCGATGAATTGTCCGGTTTGAACCCTAGGCCAGTAGTAACTTCCTCATAATCAAGAGGCACACTGGGTTCATACCGAGGCATATCCTCTTCATCGGGCGACTTGGTATAGTCGTGTCTCAAAGGGGGTGGACACTTCCTATAACCAACGCCTTTAACGTTTCCCTTTAGTTTCTGAACGTCAATGATGTGATCAAGCACATATCGGGAGTTAGAATAACTCACCAATTTGAGCTTGATCGCTTCATATTCACACTTGGCCGTGGCTAGCTCTTTCTTGGTTTCCTCAATGATATTAATGTAGTTATTAATACCAATTTGTTTGTTGAAAATAGTTTTTGTTAATTCGGAAACACTTTTCTTTTGGGTTTCAATAACTGTTTTAAATTCCTTTTCATTGCGAGCTAAGGCCGTGTTTGCCTCTTTGCACTTTGACAGTTCAACAACTAAACTCTGATTGTGACTATGAATCGTATCACATTCAAGTTTCACTCTATCACATTCATGTTTCATATCAGCACAATCACTACATATGCTAGGAGTTTCAGATTTTACCTGACTTGTAGAAGCTGTGACATTAGCCATAAAGGTAGTCTGAGAAGAGAAAGATCCATCTTCAGTGAGAATCTTCTCCATTTCTTCTGATGTAGCATCAGCTTTCTTGATCAAGTCAGATTTCTCGTTAGCATCATTCGACAAACTGTAATCACTCACACCTGAACCATCTTCATAGGTACTGCCACTATATCCTGAACTGTCATTATTTCCCGAAGATTCACCATCATTGACATTCTTGACAATTTCAACATAAAACGCACTTCTTCCATTTCCCAGTTGAGAGGTTGGTTGAGACGCTTGTTGTGGAACAGCTTGTGGTGGGGGTTTAGAAAAATAGGCAGTTGGATCAAATTGGGGTTGAGGTGTGGCAACTTGAGGTTTCGGAAGATAGGTATTTATATCAAATTGGGGTTGAGGTGTGGCAACTTGAGGTTTCGGAAGATAGGTATTTATATCAAATTGGGGTTGAGGTGTGGCAACTTGAGGTTTAGAAAAATAGGCAGTTGGATCAAATTGGGGTTGATGTGTGGCAACTTGAGGTTTCGGAAGATAGGCATTTATATCAAATTGGGGTTGGGGTGGTGCAACTTGAGGTTTCGAAAAATAGGCATTTATATCAAAAACCGGAGGTGGAGCTGATTGTGGAAACGGAAAGAAGCTTGAATTCGACATTGGATTGAGCACAAGCAACGAAAAATTAATCTCACTACTATCTTGCCACTAATGTTTCGTATAAGCCCACGAGAAAAACTGAATGATGTTCCGTTGAATACACACTTGAAATCAAACAAGTAAAAGTTTTAAAGAGGTGGGCCACGAAGACAATGGGTTCAAACAAAGACTTGTAATCTCAATTAATTCCAAATGAGGATTGTCTTGGATTTTATGAAGGCCCAATGAAAAAAAAATATATCTAAAGTCCACTATGGTTGCTGATCATGTGATTTCGTCCAGATGTGAGTACAATCTGATTTCTGCTGATGAATGATGATGAAATCAAAAGTGATTTCGTCCAGCAGTTGATCAAAGCCCAGATGTTTGATTTCGGCCCAGGTGGGGTTTTCGGCAAGGGTGTTTTCGGCCACAAGGAGTGATTTCGGCCAGGAGAGATTTAGGTGAGCTTGATATTGTTGACTGTTGGGTTTTCGTTGACCTGATGCTGGATTTCGTTCACTATGATAAAGTTGATTTCGTCCAGCAATAATGATGATTTCGTGGCTGATCAACACAAACGATTTCGTCCAGATCTGATTTATAAACAAATGTGATTTCGTCCAGATCTGAAGTTGATTACAATCTGATTTCGTCTTTGTTGCTGAAATGTTTTGACGAAATCAGGAGTGTTTCACCAGGTTTGTTTTTAAAATTTGTTTCGTGAGGTTAGTTTCAAAACAAAACAAAGTAGCAGATTTTGTTGACTTCTTGTAAAATAAAAGATATTATCTCTTCCAACAAGAGATTGTCTTGTGTCAGATGCCAACTTTTTCAACAAAAACCAATAGTTCACGCAACCATCATTATCATTAGTATGGCACAAAATTCAAACTAACAATCCTTTTAATATTAATAAACACAAAATCACTTTAATTTAAACTACAAAACAGATCAAACTCAAACAATATTCAAGAACACTTATGAACAACTTGAAGATCCTGAAGAACTCGATGAATATACCGGCGAAATTATGATGATTCCGGCACCCGATAAACTTTCCGAACAACAATTTTTGCTAAAACTTTCAATAAAAACCCACAATAACATACAAGCATGTAATATAACAAGGTTTCCACTAAAACAAGAAGCAAAACATCATGATTTACACGATTTTAGAAACGTTTTTCCAGAAAATGTATGATTTTAAACTCCAAAATACAAGAAAAACACTTTAAAAACCATGAAAAATCAAGAACACAAACTTGGTTTTAACAAGGAATCGAGCCAATGCTCTGATACCAATTGTAGGACCGTGTTTCGGAACCGAAACCGTGATTATCATGATTATGTTCATAGATGGGAAGATTAGAGACGGATGAAATACTTACTTGTATAGATTTGATAACATACCAAAGCAAACCGGCCCGATTAACAAGCTAACCGAACCATACCAAAGGAGCACACATCCGGGGAGAGACCAAGTGGTGATCTCTCCTGGTGAGGTCAGAGACCTCCACAAACTTCCAAGTGTTTGAAATGACAAAGGGTTGCTATTTATAGCTACACCCCTTTGTCTTTCAAACACACACGGTCAAACAAATAACCCTCTCGTTTGACCACTTCAAACGAGCGGGTCTATACACGTTCGTTAGACCGTTTCACTAACTATTACAAATTCAGCATAAAATAAATCTAATCTATTCGACAAGCATCGGACACAAAATCTGCATCAACAGTAACGTTGCACAAAGTCCCTATTATTATCCCACCAGGGGTCGTAATTTGGGTCTAGGGGGTTTGGTGCAGGTATCCTAGGGATTTCTTCTGGGTTAAAGTCATGCATCTCCACTTGGTTTTCAGGGTTTTCTATCTCCATGGGTTGATCTGGGTTTTGTGGTTGTGGGGCTACTAGTTGTTCCAGACTCGGGTCAGCAGCAGTTGTAGCTAGGTTATGGAAATTAGCTAGGCTTCTATTAAGCATATCCTATGTATGGGCATTTGTTTTTCGCTTAGCGGCTGCTAAAACTCTTTGCTGTTGCAACTTTCGCATTCTCTTCCTACGAGCAAAGGCTTCCTTACTGAACCATCCTCGTTTCTTATGAGGGAATGGCTCTTCTGACTGAGCTCTAAAAGCAAACACTCATTCTTCCTGATCAGCAGAATACCCAGAAAGGGCAGGCTGTGAAGAAGTACCTTCACTCCTAGGTGAATCAGACAACTGACGACTCATGGGTCCTTGATCACTCATACTGTAAACTAACAAATAGTCAAATAACACATAACAAATAAATACAGTTATGCATGTATTTTCGTAATTTATTTCCTAACACAAAATATAGAATTTAAGTGTCAGCAGAACACTTCTTTGGCTCAGACCAGTGGCTAGGCTCTGATACCACCTTCTGTCGCAACCCCCGATCCCTTATCTGTCCCGGGAACGGGCTGACGCGAGCTCAGATTTTCGGTGGTACCAGCTGTTTAATCTTGCAGCGGAAATTACATCAGGACCGTAGTTAGGAAATGTTTATCAGAGTAAAACCACCATATTTGATATTAATAATAACATGGGCAAAACCCAAGTTTCTTATTACAATACATTTATAGGGACAAACCCTATTTTATTGAATTTAAAACATCGTTTATTAGGTAACTTTTATAGCCACATTTTTCCCAAGCCTTTAGTGCTCTCCAGCTGGCTTTACACTAATTGGCTGTCACACTGTGTTACCTGTAACGCGTTTTAAAAACATTTGTCAGTCGGAAATACTGGTGAGTGAATCCCAGTTTAATCAAGAAACATTTTATCAATTAAAACAGTATTGAGAGCGATCACATTGTTTATGTCTACACAATTACTCCATTTAGTACTGTCAATCCTGACTTGTGGGTCATATTACACATTGGCTAACTCACTGTCCAATGGTAACGTATTGTCACCCCGACTTACTACTCACAGTGTAGTACAAATTTTGTATACAAAACCCCAACATACTGGCAGTAATTGAAGAACTACAAAGACTCAATCACCGCTTAATCGCATTTTAAAATAATTAAGGTTTTGTAAAACATTCCAAAAAAATTAACAAAAAGAGGATAAACTCACTTTGCTACTTTAGACTTCTTGTAAGGGTTTCCTAGATATAATCTATAATTTATACAAATGTACATTGGTTAGTATCATAACCCTTTGAAAATATTAATGATACCCTCCCCGAGACGGCATTCCAACAACTACGTCGGGCAGAACCACGACAGTTGTTACGGAACCCTAAATCAATCGGGTAGCGTAACTATTACGAAATTGGGGTTATAATACTTACAACGGAGCAGAACCTTGCTAATTAGGGGGTATTACACTTGAAAATTATGCCTATTATAAGAGATTTCGAGATTGAGAAACAAAAATGAATGAGTTGAAATGAAATCCCGAGGCCTTCTTATATAGTGCTGAAATCTGAGTCTCACGCGGCCCGTGTAAGAGTAGCCATAGGGCTACGCGGCCCGCGCCAACATATGGTCAACGCATAGCTTGTCCCGGTCCCCAAGTAGACCCGCCACGATGTCGACACGTGTCGGCATCTGATGTCTCCGCGTTTGTTGATCTCTCGCGGCCCGCATAAATGTAAGCTAAAGCTTACGCGGCCCGCTTGAACTAAAGAAATCAGCGGAGTCAGGTTCCAGCCTTGATACCGCCCGCGTGAGCTTGAGGTGAGGTCCTACGCGGCCCGCCTCAACTTAAACATCAGATTTTATATTTTATTTTTAATGTTATAACGTATATCGGGCTCGGTTTTCACATACGGGGTGTATTATAAGACATATTGCTACATTCTAAAATATACCAGAGTGTTAGACATATTATGAGGGTGTTGGTTTACCAAGGGTTGTTACACTGCGTTTGCCCCGCAGCGACGAGCTGGACCTTTTTCACGCCTGCCCTCCACCGACCCGGCACACCCGCCGGCGGCGGAGACTTCCTCTGATCTTCAAACCCGCTTCTCGACGAGCCCCAGGCTCTGATACCAAATTAACCCAACATAGGCGATTTTTTTTTTTTTTTTTTGTCATTGTGTTCTTATTTTCATGAAAAGAAAATGGGGTACATGGTAAATATTCTTTTTGCATGCAAAAGTGGATTTGACACACAAGCAGTGGCTAAGGTGGTTGTTTTGTTTTGGGACATTCAAAACTACAACAATGGTAGTTGGTTTGGTAGAGATGATTCAACATCAGAAGGGTTCGATTGAGGTCGGGTTTTGAAAACTTCTTGGTCGTGTAGGAAAGATGGCGAGTTTTTTTTTACGACAGGTAAAAAGCCAACGTATTTGGGTGCAACAGAAACGAATCAGCAGGTAGGGATGAGCTCGGTACCGACCGGTACCGAACCGGTACCGACCGGTACCGAACCGGTACCGGAACCGAAAGTACCGGTACCGAAAATCCTCAAAAGTGGGTACCAGTACAGGTACCGAATATACCCGGTACGGTACGGTTCGGTACCGGTATTTGAGGGTAAAAACCGGTAAATACCATTACCGAACCGGCACCGTACCGTACCGGACCGGTACCGAAAATATCAAAAGTCGGTACCGAATCGGTACCGAAAAGGTACCCAGTTCGGTAAATTCGGTACCGGTACCGGTTCGGTACCGGTACCGGGTCCATTTTGCTTATCCCTATCAGCAGGGGCTGAATGGGATTCGTTTAGCAACCAAAGAAGACAAAATAGCGGTGGCTTATCGTGTTGGCGGTCAATAGCAACGGGTGCAGATCAATCATGGAAGTTTTTTCGTGTAAAATCCTATCAAGGTTACTCTCATTCTGTTGTTCACAATCGGAAAAAGATAGCGAATAGTGGTTCAGGTCAGCGGGTGTCACGGGGAATACCGTTGGTGCGGTGGCCGGAGATTAGTGTAGTTCGGTTTCGTGGTGATCGAGTTTTATTTGGTGGGAAGTTTAATCCAAGTTGGTCGTGTTTTCTTGTATCGTTTACTCTTTCTAGCCAAAGAGGAAAATCGCAGCGAGGAGTTTGATTTTTTTTCTGGCAGAAAAAACCAACAGACGTGTCATACAAGGAACGAGAGAGCGAGGGGCTTAGGGATTCGTTTTGGCGACCGAGGGACGAATCAACCAGTGGGTTGTTGTCTTTGTTGGTGGTTGATATTAGCGGTGCGTATCAAGGAGGAGTGTGACATGGTGGTAAAACAACGATCAAAGAAGGGTTTAATCCATTTCAAAATTTAAGGGGTTAATGAAGAGATAATTCTGAACTGGTGGATTATCTACAAAGTCTAAATGGGTTAGAAGATAAATCAAGTTCGTTCAGAATAAATATCGTTTGGTTATTTATATAAATAGTCTGAATTATTTGTTTATTAGATAACTTTATTTAGTGGTTTTATTTTATTATTAAAATAGTCTTTGAGTGGGGTTTGGATTAAAACAAGTTTAGTATAAATAGATGGTCAGGGTCATTGTAATTGTTGTACTTTCATTGGTAAATAAATAAAAAAGTCGAACGAGTTCGTGTCATACGTTTGTCTGTTTGATTACAGGACTTATTTACATCTTACCCACTCATGCATTTCAAACATAACATAATCAAGCATGATTTGTGATTCAAATGAAACTTACGAATTACTTGTGTCGTAAAACCCTAGGAGCTCCTCAACTATTTTTAGTTAACGTTTTCTAGCATGTTTTTTAGGAACTAATTGAGTTAGCAAGAAGGTATGCATGAATAGGAGTACGAATGAAGATTGCTTATAATTATCTTTTTATCACTAGTTTATGTTTTTGGGAATCTTTAAGGTTTGTCCTGAAACTAAATATCATGTAGACTGTATTTTGGATTTGAACACATGATTTTAGTATTTCTCTAAAAGCCATGTGTTCAGGATATTCAATTAGTCTCCCTCTCATGATTCCGCCTTGGCGATGGTGTGATAGGTAGCCACGAGTAGAAGTGGGTTGCATGGGTACACCACTGCAACCAACCCGAGTATGGGATTGTGTATGTTTCGCGAGTTTTGCATAACCTAGGACGAGTAGCAGGGATAGAGTTATTGGGTAATGAGAGAGGAACAAGGATACTGGGTAGTATGTTGAGCTAGGAAATTGTCCTCTTCTATTATGGTTGAATTTGATTAAATGAGCTGACATAATCCCATTGAATAGTGAATTAAGTATTTGTGAGTTGTTAGGAGATTGCCTCTCCACCTTAATATGAAAGGTACAAAAAAGTTAGATTTGCATACTTTTCACCCCTCATAAACAAAAAATAGTTGATATTACTAAGTATATGTACATCATTTTGTTACCATTTTGGTAATTGTGAGGCTTAAATGTGTATACCTTAGTTCGTATATAATTACTGAATCTTGAACTATTTATAGGTAAATTGGTGTTTTTTTAAGGAGAGTCAAGAAAACAACCAATTCAGAGTGTATTATGTTCTCTATAATAATGTTATAATAATTTCATACATATAGTAACTAGGTTATAACCCCGTGTATTACACAGGTTGGACAAATAAAATATATATCAAATGCTAAAATTGTAAAATTTATTATTAAAAAGAATGAATTAAACAAAAAGGAAGGAAATTAAAATTAGAAATTTGAACAATTTTTTTTTTTTTTGAGAATTTCCGTCAATATTCATGTCACGCCCTCATTTTTAACATTCGAAAGACAAAATAATAACCTGAAATTTTTAATAAAATTCGGGCATAACCCGTCCGTAACGAGAGCAAAACCCTGTTTTAGTAAACTTTATTTCAAGCAATTTAAAGACACTTTCAAAAGACATACAACGCCATGGCATTACGTTTAAATATCTACCAACAACAAAATTCATTTTAAAAGATTTAACATGTTAAACTTCCAAAGGCAAGTTACTAAACAAAAAGCTAGTTACAACAAATGTAACTTTTGACCATATAACATCATTATAAAAATAGCGGAAGCGCATGTAGACAAGTTTCACACGTATGTTTGTTCCAAGTTCGCCATCACATCTAAGTTGCGGATTTACCTACATCAAGCATCAAAATTTTAAACTCGTTAGTTATGTTACTTCTAGACTAGTAAATTTAAGATTAATCCAATTTATACATTCATCTCATATGTGCATCTTCTTACCCAATGAAACGGGTCAAAACATACTATCTCAAAATCGAGATATAACATGGCATTCTTATCCCGTCGAAACGACATTTTAATTTGTACATAAACCTTCACGCGGTTCGTTTTTAACGAACGAATACATTCCTTTCATTCATTCATATACATACACTCAAACCCGTGAGTGGCGGATCGAGTAGATTTCATTCATTCATAACTTATCCGTTAGTAACGGATAATAACATTCGTAATATAACTTTCATTCGGTTCGTTTATGATGAACGGATTCATTCCTTTCATACTTAACTTTTCATTATCTGGTTCTCCCATAATGGACCGGTCATAAAGCATTTTTATTTATAAATCTACGGTTCATGCAATTCGTTCATAACGGTTCAAACCATATACTACTTAACTATCACAAACTATTGTAATTATGGTTTTAGCACAAACGACAATTTACGAATAGAATTTTGTAAGCATAAACAACATACCTCGGTCTTGTGCGTTTTCCGATTTCCTAGCACTTGAGCTTTCTTCCTTCACCTCTACATAAACATATTCCTTCTACCATTTTAGTTCATCCAAACATCATTTCATTATTTTCATAATTTATTATATGGCAACATTATCACAACTTTCCGAATTTTCACATATTTGTTCACTTAAGCATTTCATCGAACACTTGGTGGGTTTCGCGTTAATAGGACACTAAACACATATGTTCTAGCACATAATTTAACTAGTTCTTCTAGCAAATCATCAACAATCAATCAAACCATATGATCCTTTTTTACTTCATATCAATTTCTCTAATGTTAATGCATCATAATCAAGATCATACATCAATATTTCAAGGTTTTACATAACTACTCCTATTATCTTGATTATCCTACATTTATGAAGATCTTCATACAAAAGAATCTTATGAATCAAGATGTTCAAATCATCAAAATCACACATAAAACTATTTTACATAGCAAATCTAACTTCCAATAACACCTATCATATCATAATCTCATGTTTGGATTGAAACCCATTTTCTATAATTCATCAAAACGCGAAATTGAACTTACCACTCTACTGAGTACGTTAAGATAATTGAAAAATTAAAGGCATGCAATTGATTAACTTCGAATTCCCTTGTCAATTTGATGAATCTTGCAAGAACAAGGGTTTGCCCTTGTTTTCCCCTGTTCTGGTCGCACCAAACACACACCAGAGTGTGTGATTTTTGGTTTTATTCTTATTAATCTTTTTTAATTTAGAATTTTCACATTTCCTCCTCCTAGTTTGTTATGTGTTTAATTTAAGCATTCCCCGTAACTTAACTATCATTTTATCATAATTCACCAACTAAGCTAAGTTTTATATTTATTTTCACTTATTTTCATATTAAACATTTTTGGGGTGTTACAATTCAATACTAAAACCTGGCTCAAACCTCAATGAGCTTCTATGGTTAACCAATTCTCTTTATTATAAAAAAGAATGACTTTATTATAAAAAAAAGAATGATTTAAACAAAAGAAAGGAAATTAAAATTAGAAATTTGAAAAAAAAAAATGAGAATTTCCTTCGATACGGAAATTTGGTTCAAACCTCAGTGAGCTTCTATCGTTATCTGATCCTCATCGACATTGATCGAAAAGAAGTCCCTAAATGAGCTTCCATCTTTAAACCATAGCTAAAATTCAATAAAAAAACAAATGTATGGAGAGATCACTTCTTATTCATTAAATATTGGTTCTCTCCATCCAATAACATCACTTAGATAGTTCAAGGTAATCGCATACATCCCACGACTTGTCAATTGAAACCCTTATAGCATATAATTCAAAACACCCATTTTTTAGATAAAATTTGAAATTTGAAAATTTTAATGGATATAAGTTTTTTTTTTTAATGGATTAAGTTATCTTTAACAAAAAAATATTATCATACTCAAATAATATTTCATATTTTTTTTGTTTAGACGGGAAAATCCAAATTTTTGATAGCCTCATTGATTGACACGTGTCCCGCAAATTGTTTCTTTTATTATATAGTATAGATATAGATGAGATAAACGAATTTTGAGTTGCGTAACTACTTTTACTCTCCTAAACCCTATTTTTTTTTCAATCCATACACGAATCTATAAATAGATATATGGTGTCACATATCACTGTAGGTTAAGCCATTATTTCTTTATATATTCATAAAATAAATTTTATACATAATATAATATATAATAGTTAGTTATTTTGATTATAAACTAATTATATATAATAACTATTATGTAAATATATACTATATTATATTGCATTTGGGAATTACATTTTAAGAGGTTCACATCCCTTTCATCAAACTCTAGGGTAAGGTTTTTTATGTTATAAAAAAAGGGTTGTGAGTGAAGAAGAAAGAACAAGTACCTCTTCATTTGTATGTTTGTGGGATACTGTTCACCATCTATTATATTTTAATTATTTGGATAGTGGTTGTAAGTGGTAGAGAGATAAAAGGTAACACAAAAAATATAAAAAATATTATTTAATTGAAAGGAGAGAGAGAATTAAGTTATTTTTTCGTGGAATTTAAAGGTATAAAAATTACTCAAGTTGTTTTTTTATGTAATTATAGAGTAAAAAATGATGGAAGAGATGTGAATGCTCTAAGAGTTAAGAGTTTCTTTAAATTTAATGTATAAGGTACAACCCTAAAATGAAGATAAATTGGTTTTTAAACACTAATTATATTTTAATTCCCTTATCTATAACTAAATTCTAATTAATTAATTAATAGTTACATTTTTGCCTACTTATTTTAAATGATATGTTAAGTGATTAACCGTATCCATTGGTGAGCAACAACCGTACCGTTAGCCAAACCGAATCGAAAGCATAAGAAATCAAACCGAAATTAACCAATAACCGAACTAACCGAAACTTAAATTAGCAAAAAACGCTTATCGTTTTCTTACCCTTGAAAAACTAAATATAACCAAACCGAATCATTTATATATTCATACATTACTAGCTTTTATACCTCCATTACGTGTATTTCATGTTATACATTTCATTTTATGTATTTATACATCCATTTCATGTATTTCTAAGGAAAACTCTTTAACCCAAGTTTGGTTTGGTTATTAACCAAACTGAACCGAACCGAAAAATTACAATCTAACCGAATAAACCTTACAAATTAATAAAAAAACAATTGGTTAATAAAATAGATTAACCCATGACACTCCGGTTTTGATTTCGGTTGAAGTTAATAACCAAACCGAATCATATATGCACACCGTTGGCAATGTTTGTGTTTTCAATTGCGTCGCGCGTGCATTCTTCTAGTATGTTTTATATATAAATGAAAAGTTACATAAATAGTAGTACCGTTTAGGTTTGAGAGCCTTCTCAAGCTCGATAAGTGAGATTAGTCCGGGCTCGTTGTTCATCGATAAGTTTGCTTGAATTTGTATATAAGCTTGATGATTCGAACTTTTAGTGAGCCGATATCGAGTAACTCACGGGCGGTTTGACGTGTATACAACTCTATGATACCTACGTTTTTAGCCACGTAGAAAACCTGCAGCTTGATTCACACCAATTGCAACAACGTCGATTTTCAGAATTAGTTTAAATCGTAATAAATGCAATATCACCTTTGTAGTTGGGGGACGGGGCGCCCCCATGATAGCCCTCCACCACGCGTGAAACAAGAAATAACACCGCCGCTACCCCTTTTCAAAACGCGTGGAACCCAAAACGCGTGAACTTTTTAACGCGTTGTGATGTTTATGGTGGTGAGTTGTTTCTCAATGGTAGATGTTTGTGTGGTGTGTGATGGACATTTCCACTAAAATCCACCACTGGTGATGGAATAAAGCTCGATCACATGACGGAATTTGATTGGATGTTGTGAGTGATGAGTCTGTGATGAGTGATGGGCGCCCCTACCCCCCTTATAGATCTATAAACAGCATTCGTGAACAAGATCTCTTATCACAGAAAAGCATCTATGATCTTGGTTATTTCAGAAAGTGACAAAAATGATTAAAGAAGAAGGGGTAGCTTTTGAAGAAATCTGAATCAACTTGGGCTGGGGGGGGGGGTTGTTTTGGGCTCAATAATTTTGATGAAGCAAAAACTCATGCAATGCAAAACTGCAAATGAAGCCCACTCAAGGGGAACTCTCTCTATTCATGTTCTTTTGGTCTAACAGTTATCTCTATTGGGTCATTTCAGAACACCAGAAGTTTTGTTTAACATCAAACATGGATATTGTTGTAACTATTTAGTTTCAAGTTGTATCGACAATTCACTAGCTTGAAGGAACATGTTAAAGCATATGACGGTGGTTTCATTTCCATTTACAGTTTTCATTATAGGTATTTTTAGATTTCCCATGTTAATGACACATTAGCACACTTACTGTATGTTCTTGTAATCAATCTTATTAAACAATCTCGATTTATAGAGAATGATACCTAGGTTATAATTAGAGAAATGAATCATAACAAATCACTTTCATTTTTATTTTCATATAAAACGAAATGAAATATAAAGTCCTTTAACTTTGGATCCTCGTTACAAGGCAATCACATTCAACATATAAGTTAAATGTTCTTGTAGAATTCCATGATCCAAAAAGTAGAGATCCCGCAAACAATTTCCATAGAAGCGAAACCTGCCTCTTTGGCCAAGACGTTGTATTCTTTTGCGGTTCGCTCTTTGCCACCAGGGTTAGCAATCAACATTACCATATCACTGCCCATGGCGGTTTTAGAAACCTCATCACTACAATTGATATCATTTTCAGGGTCGGGAATGATCACTTCAACCACCACCACCTTACCATGCTCTGGCAATGCCGCCCAACAGTTCTTTAGAAGCTTGATGCAATAATTGTCACCCCAGTCATGAAGAATCCACTATAGGAAGACGGAAAACAATTATGGTTATTTAACAAAAAAGAAATATTATTTAAATTAAGATTATGTTAAAGAACTTGAGTACAAACCTTCATGAAAATAACATCTCCTATAGGAACACTTTGGAACATATCTCCTCCGACATGCTCCACACCTAGTTAAGAGCATCAAGTAGAGTCTTGGTTATTGTCGGTTTGAAATCCTAACAATTCGATGTTCATAGTTTAGCGGTTTAATGGTTCAATCTAGTTTAACACTTGGAACCAGTTGTTTAACCTTTTTATTATATATAATTATTTTCACGTTTAAAAACATATATATAGTTATGTAATGCATTATACTCATAGACCATCTTTATAATTTTAAAAGTTATTATACAAAGTAACGAGTTTGTAAAATTGGTTCAAACCATCAAACTGGATAAACTTGTAGATCTCACCAACTTAATCCAACCGGTTTGATTTGTCATTTCTCAAAGGGTGAGGGTATTGACACACCCCCCTTTTTGTGTGCACACCCCCCCCCCCCCCCCGAGGTGGCATATAGGGCAATAAGGGGCTTATATAGTGTGAAAGCAATTAATGTGCCAGAAAAAGTGTTTTGATAAGTCTCTCATTGCCCTATGAGAGGCATATAAGGTTGTGGTAGTTGGAGCATTAAACCCTATACGCCTCTCATTGAGCAATGAGAGGCTTATCAGCACGACTTTTGATGAATTTAAGGTATAATTACTGACATGAAAGAAGTTCAGTCTGAAAAAGCGTGAAAGTGACCCATATGACCCTTATCGACCTATACGACCCTTATCGACCAAGAATGTTTATTTACCCAAACATACATGATTTATTTGATTCAAAATTTTTCAAACTCATAATAATAATAATAAGAATACTTAATAAAAATAACATATGCACATTTAAAAAAAAACGATGATGTAACTAGACCCGGCAAAGGGGTCGGGTAGGGTCATGGGTCAAAGACCCTACCCGACCACCGACCCGACCCGTCTGCCGGGACTAGTTATAACATTGTTTTTTAAATATGCATATGTTTTTTTATTAAGTATTATTATTATTTTTATTATTATTATTATTTAAAACTTCATATTTTATTAAATGAATTGTGTGTATTATAAAATGTCAATTTTTTTATTTATCAAACTTACTTCCCATTTGTTCGATGGTCCGGAGGTTTACCCGAACCATTCCATTTTATCGATCACTTATGTCGAAAGTGTTTATTTCATCGTGGCTAAGTTAACGGGGTGATTGCCCGATGCCGGTACAAAAGTGACCCATATGACCCTTATCGACCTATACGACCCTTATCGACCAAGAATGTTTATTTACCCAAACATACATGATTTATTTGATTCAAAATTTTTCAAACTCATAATAATAAGAATACTTAATAAAAATAACATATGCACATTTAAAAAAACGATGATATAACTAGACCCGGCAAACGGTTCGTGCCCGGGGTCGGGTAGGGTCATGGTTCAAAGACCCTACCCGACCCCGACCCGACCCGACCCGACCCGTCTGCCGGGACTAGTTATAACATTGTTTTTTAAATATGCATATGTTTTTTTATTAAGTATTATTATTATTATTTTATTATTATTATTTAAAACTTCATATTTTATTAAATAAATTGTGTGTATTATAAAATGTCAATTTTTTTTATTTATCAAACTTACTTCCCATTTCTTCGATGGTCCGGAGGTTTACCCGAACCATTCCATTTTATCGATCGCTTATGTCGAAGGTGTTTATTTCATCGTGGCTAAGTTAAAGGGATGATTGCCCGATGCCGGTACGAAATGGACTTTGAAATACCTCACCGAAGTATAGAAAAAAACCCAAAAATTTTAAAAAACCCGCCTCTACACCCGGATCGAACTCGTGACCTGTCCCTTAAATGCACCCGTCCCTTCCACTGGGACAAGTGTCTCACCCATTATTATTATTATTATTATTATTATTACTAGTAGTAGTAGTGGTGGTGGTGGTGGTGGTGGTGGTGGTGGTGGTAGACAAGACATTTACGACAACTTTTCAGCCGATATGCCTCTTATAGCCCGATGAGACCCATATACATCTACTTTTTCTGAAAAGTTGACATGACATTTATGACACACCACTTCCATATGCGTCTCTTTGACCCATACGTGTCTCATTGAACTTCAGTTTCTTTTCTTTTTGTGGTTTTATAATAAATAATAATAATAACAATAACAATAATAAATAATAATAATAATAAACAATAATAATAACAATAAATAATAATAATAATAACAATAATAATAATAATAATAATAAACAATAATAATAACAATAATAAATAATAATAACAATAATAAATAATAATAATAATAATAAACAATAATAATAACAATAATAAATAATAATAATAATAATAATAATAATAACAATAACAATAATAAATAATAATAAATAATAAGAATAATAATAATAATAAATAATAATAACAACAATAAAAAAATAACAATAACAACAATAAATAATAAATAATAATAATAACAATAAATAATATTAATAAATAATAACAATAATAATAATAATAAATAATAATAATAACAACAATAAATAATAACAATAACAATAACAATAAATAATAATAATAATAATAAATAATAACAATAATAATACTAATAAATAATAATAACAACAATAAATAATAACAATAACAACAATAAATAATAAATAATAATAACAACAACAACAAGTGTCTTATTGACCAATAAGCCTCCCCTGATGGTTTCCACTTTAAAGTACTTTAAAGTACATGAGACATGTACTTTGAATTGTTGAAGTTTGAGAGAATGGTGGCTGTTTGATTGTGATTTGAATGGACGGTGGATGAGGGGTTTGGGATTGAGATCCATGTGGTGTGCTTTCTTAGTGATGTGTTATATTAATATAGTTTAATTTTTTTTATCAGGTTATTTTTTTTTCTTATTAAATTTGATGGTTACTAGAAAAAATAATTAATGTTACAAATGAAAATGAAATTTTATTGATGTCTTGTTGTGTGGTATAATGGTGTTATTAAATAGTTCGTTAGGAACGGCCGAAATATATAAGATTAATGTATCTTTTCTTAGATTTTAATAATTTTTCACTATGTCATATGTCATGATAATCTCGATTGTCTTGGTGGTGGGTCGGCTATGGTGGTGGTGGTGGGTCGGCTGGGATGGTTATGGTGGTGGTGGTCGGCCGACTATGGTTGTGGTGGTGGTGGGTCGGCTGGGGTGGTGGGTCGGCTATGGTGGTGGTGGTCGGCCGACTATGGTGGTGGTGGTGGGACGGCTGGGGTGGTGGTGGGTCGGCTATGGTGGTGGTGGTGGTGTGCCGGCTGGGGTTGTGGTGGGTCAGCTGGGGTGGTGGTAGTGGGTCGGCTATGGTGGTGGTGGTGGGTCGGCTGGGGTGGTGGTGGTGGTGGGTCGGCTGGGGTGGTGGTGGTGGGTCGGCTATGGTGGTGGTGGTGGGCCGGCTATGGTGGTTGTGGTGGGCCGGCTGGCGTGCTTGTGGTGGTGGTGGGTCGGCTATGGTGGTGGTGGTGGTGGGTCGGCTATGGTAGTGGTGGTGGGCCGACTGTGGTGGTTGTGGTGGTGGTCGGTCGACTATGGTGGTGGTGGTGGTGTGCCGGCTGGGGTGGTGGTGGGTCGGCTGGGGTGGTGGTGGTGGGTCGGCTATGGTGGTGGTCGTGGGTCGGCTGGGGTGGTTGTGGTGGTGGGTCGGTTGTGGTGGGTCGGATGTGGTGGTTGTGGTTGTGGTGGTGGTGGGCCGGCTATGGTGGTGGTGGTGGGCCGGCTGGGGTGGTGGTGGGTCGGCTAGGGTCGTAGTGGTGGTGGTGGGTCGGCTATGTTGGTGGTAGTGGTGGTGTGTCGGCTGTGGTGGTGGTGGGTCGGATGGGGTGGTTGTGGTGGTGGTGGGTCGGCTATGGTGGTGGTGGTGGGCCGGCTATGGTGGTGGTGGGGTTGTGGTGGTGGTTGTGGTGGTGGTGGGTCGGCTATGGTGGTGGGGTGGTGGTGGTGGGGTTGTGGTGGGTAGGTTGTGGTGGTGGTGTTGGTGGGTCGGCTATGGTGGTGGTGGTGGTGGTGTGCCGGCTGGGGTGGTGGAGGTGGTGGGTCGGCTGGGTGGTGGTGGTGGTGGGTCGGCTATGGGGGTGGTGGTGGGGTGGTTGTGGTGGTGGTGGGTCGGCTGTGGTGGTGGTGGTGGTGGGTCGGCTGTGGTGGTTGTGGTGGTGATGGTGGTGGATCGGCTGTGGTGGTGGTGGTGGGTCGGTTGTGGTGTGTCGGCTGGGGTGGTTGTGTTGGTGGTGGGTCGGCTGGGTGGTGGTGGGTCGGCTGGAGTGGTGGTGGTGGTGGGTCGGCTATGGTGGTGGTGGTGGTGGTGGGCCAGCTGGGGTGGTTGTGGTGGTGGTGGGTCGGCTATAATAAAAATAATAATAATAATAATAATAAACAATAATAATAACAATAATAAATAATAACAATAATAATAAGAATAATAAATAATAATAATAATAATAACAATAATAATAAATAATAATAATAATAATAACAATAATAAATAATAATAATAATAATAATAATAACAATAATAATAATAATAATAAACAATATTAATAACAATAATAGATAATAATAACAATAACAATAACAATAACAATAACAATAATAAATAATAATAATAATAACCAATAATAATAACAATAATAAATAATAACAATAATAAGTAATAATAATAATAATAACAATAATAATAATAATAAAGAATAATAAGAACAATAATAAATAATAATAATAACAATAAAAATAATAAATAATAATAATAAACAATAATAATAAAAATAATAAATAATAACAATAATATTAATAATAAACAATAACAATAATAATAGTAATAGTAAATAATAAGAATAAATAATAATAATAAATAAAAACAATAATAATAATAACAACAATAATAATAGTAAATAATAATAATAATAATAATAACAATAATAAATAATAATAATAACAATAATAATAATAATAAACAATAATAAATAATAATAATAACAATAACAATAACAATAATAAATAATAATAATAATAAACAATAATAAATAATAACAATAATAAAAATAATAAACAATAACAATAATAATAATAATAATAATAATAATAATAAATAATAACAATAATAATAAATAATACTAACAACAATAAATAATAATAAATAATAACAATAATAAAAATAATAAAAATAATTAACAATAATAATAAATAATAATAATAACAATAATAAATAATAATAACAATAATAATAAATAATAACAATAATAATAATAATAATAAATAATAATAACAACAATAAATAATAACAATAACAACAATAAATAATAATAATAACAATAGCAACAATTTTAAAAAAAAAATATATTAATTAGGGTGTTTTATAATATAAAAACCCTTAATTACCACATAAAATTGTTAAAAAAATTAATTTCATAGGAGTCGTATAGGGCAATGAGACCCATATACAACTCCTATAAGGTGCATATTGATTGATAAGCCTCCACTGATCAACACCTTATGAGTGTCTCATTGACCAATAAGTCTTCCCTGGTGGTTTCCACTTTAAAGTACTTTAAAGTACATGAGACCTGTACTTTAAAGTGGAAACCACCAGAGGAGGTTTATTGGTCAATGAGACACTCATAAGGTGTCAACCAGGGAAGACTTATTGATTAATGAGCACCTTATAGGAGTTGTATATGGGTCTCATTGCCCTATACGACTCATATGACATTAAATTTTTTAACAATTTTACGTGGTAATTAAGGGTTTTTATGTTAAAAAACACCCTAATTAATATTTTTTTTAAAATTGTTGCATACACTATATTTCACCGATGTTACACCTTTGCCAAGTTAACAAATTCTTTTTCGTGAAGTTCTATTACTATCTACTAACGCCCTACCCTGTATAATACGATACATCTACTAACACCTTTGCCAAGTTAACAAATTCTTTTTCGTGAAATTCTTTATTGTTGTTGTTAATATTATTTATTATTATTGTTGTTGTTATCATTATTATTTATTGTTATTATTATTATTTATTGTTGTTATTGTTATTATTTATTGTTGTTATTATTATTATTTATTAATATTATTATTATTATTATTTATTATTATTGTTATTATTTATTATTGTTATTATTATTATTTATTATTATTATTATTTATTATTTATTATTATTATTATTGTTATTTTTTATTATTGTTTATTATTTTTATTATTGTTATTATTTATTATTGTTATTATAATTATTTATTATTGTTATTGTTATTATTATTATTTATTATTGTTATTGTTATTATTATTATTCATTATTGTTTATTATTATTATTATTATTATTATTGTTATTCTTATTATTCTTATTTATTATTATTTATTATTATTTATTATTATTATTATTATTATTATTGTTATTATTATTATATATTATTTTTATTATTATTATTATTATTATTATTTATTATTATTATTATTATTGTTGTTGTTGTTTTTTATTATTATTATTTATTATTATTATTTATTATTATTATTGTTAATTTTTATTAATGTTTATTATTTTTATTATTGTTATTATTTATTATTGTTATTATTATTATTATTATTTATTATTGTTTATTATTATTATTATTGTTATTTTTTATTATTGTTTATTATTTTTATTATTGTTATTATTTATTATTGTTATTATTTATTATTTTTATTGTTATTATTATTATTTATTATTATTATTATTATTGTTATTATTATTTATTATTTTTATTATTATTATTATTGTTGTTATTATTTATTATTATTATTTATTATTATTATTGTTTATTATTATTATTTATTATTGTTATTGTTATTACTATTATTATTTATTATTGTTTTTATTATTGTTTATCATTATTATTATTATTGTTATTATTATTATTATTATTATTATTATTATTATTATTATTTATTATTGTGGTGGTGGGTCGGTTGTGGTGGTGGTGGTGGTGGGTCGGTTGTGGTGGTTGTGGTGGTGGTGGGCCGGTTGTGGTGGTTGTGGTGGTGATGGTGGTGGGTCGGCTGTGGTGGTGGTGGTGGTGGCTGTTAGTGCACTATGTCTATTGACTTCGTCTTGTATCATGTAATAGGATTATCAGTGCATAAGATAATTTAGCTTGAAAGTGGTGATTTACCTTGAAAGTGTCACATGTCATTTCAAGGGAAATCATGATTTAGCTTGAAAGTGTCACATGTCATTTCAAGGGAAATCATGATTTAGCTTGAAAGTAGCATGTGTCATTTTAAGCTAAATCAACACCACTATATATACCATTCAAGCTAAATCATGATTTAGCTTGAAGAAGACTTTTGCACATTTGTGATTTGGAGAGCTTAGATTCTAGAGAGAGAGTCTAGAGAGAGAAAGTACTCCAAGTGATTCAAGGTTCTTTGTACGTTTCAGATTTATAAATAGAATCACGTTTATATTACATCTTGTGTGTTTCGGTCTCGTTCGTGCACGGATTCCGCACGTTGCACATTCGATTCGCAATCGTATCGGAGTCAAACCGGTCCTAACAAGTGGTATCAGAGCAGGAGCTCGATTGCTTTGATCAAACAACAAGATTCGTACCAGATTATAGTGTTTTCAGATCTGAATCGCATCATTTCTTCTTCATCTACTCATTCTTTCACGTTTTCTACAGTTTTTCGTCAAATTGAACGGGATTGTATGGTCCGAATTGGATGATTTTTTAGTATGTTGTGCGAAAATAGTTGATAAACAATCCTACCAAGTTTCAGATTCAAATTCCTTGTCGTTTAGGAGATTTTCGAGTTTTTGTGTCCGAATCCGTAACTTTCAGCAAGATTTCGCTTGAAGTTCAAGCGAAATCCTTATCAGTTGGATTTCGCTTGAGTATTATGATTGATTTCGCTTGAGATAACTGATCAGATTTCGCTTGAAAATGCATTAGATCAGATTTCGCTTGAAACATCAGTGTAGGATTTCGCTTGAATATAATAGTATTTGATTTCGCTTCAAATCATCAGTTTGAGATTTCGCTTGAACAGAACAGTTGATTTCGCTTCAGAACTGATTTGCTTGGGATTTCACTTGAAGTCATAATAATTGATTTCGCTTCAACTGATTTACTCGGGATTTCGCTTGAAAGTCTGTTTAACCTAGATTTCGCTTGAAAGTTTGTTAAGTCTAGATTTCGCTTCAAAACTGGTTACTTGGGATTTCGCTTGAAAGTCTGTCAACAGTTGATTTCTCTTCAAGTGGTCAATAGTGATTTCGCTTCAACTGTTCAACAAGTGTTTTCGATTGAATTTTCTATTTCGCTTAAAAAGTGAAATTTCGTGTCGAGATTATTCCACGTCAACTGTGTATCAGTTTGTTACAATTTATTTGATATTGATTGTACTGATTGTATTTGTTTGATTGTCTGTAAGGTTTTCATAATGACTGAGGAATTCTACAACACGTTTTACAACGCGTTCGCAACCGAATCGTCTGAGACTACAAATGTTACACCAAAAACCATCACGAAGGCGCTAAATGAAAACATCAAGCATGATAACTTCTACGGAACAAATTCAAAGCCTCCAACTCTTGATAGCATTGAGGATTATACCTGGTGGAAAGAACGCTTTCTCAACTGGGCAAAGGCGTATGCTCATGAAAGTTGGTTTTGCTTGGAGTATGGGTATGAAAAACCAAAAGACGATAAAGGCGAAGATCTTGTATTCAAGAAGTTTACTAAAGAAGATAAAGCTGAATTTGGAGCTGAACAGAGAATGATAGCATTGATCCAGTCCGCAATCAGAAACGATATTTTTGCTTTACTAACTCATAATGGGACATCTAAGTCTGTCTGGGAAGCTTTACGACTTAAAGCAGAGGGGGGGAAACAGATTAGAAAAAACAAAATAGCTTTATTAAAGAAAGAATTTGATCTGTTTGATAACATAAAAGGAGAGTCAGTGAGGCAAATGATTGAGAGATTCTGTCATCTTAAAATCGAACTTGAACGTTTTAAAATTGAGAAAACAAAAGAGGAACTTATTGATAAAGTGATTGAAGCGTTACCACGAGCTGATCAGTGGCAAACGTTTGTTTTTATCTTAAAAAATGATGCTTCATATGATGAAATTACTCTTGATGTTTTGTTTGAAAAGATTGAAAGTCATGATCTGGAGCTACAAAAGCAAAACAAGATGACTGAATCTTCACATCAACAGAATGTTGGTTTGTACTACAAAAGCAGTGTGTTTTCTGATAAAGGCGTTGGTTCACCAAAAACAGCTTTTAGTGGTGAAAAGATGAAAGAACCACCAACAATGTCAACAAGTCATCATTCTGGATATCATTCATCTTCAAAGACAAATTCTGACGATTCTGAAGAAATTCTGTGCAACATTGCTCTTAAACTGAAGAATTCTCCTGCAATGAGCATCAATGCAGCGAAGCAGCAAATGAGTTTCCTTGCATCTGTTCTGGAGTCATATGAAGGTCTTGTAGCTGGAAAAATTGGAAATTCCGAATTGACCAAAGAAGACTATGACCAGATTGATCCGGAAGAGATGGAGCTCATTGACATCCGTTGGTGTTTAGCTAGTTGTATTCGAAGGGCTCAGAGGTACATGGAGATTATCGGGAAACAATCGCTTGGAGGTGCTTCAACAAAGCTTGGATTCGACAAATCCAAAGTGACCTGCTTCAAATGCAAGCAAAAGGGTCATTTCAAAAGAGAATGCAGAAATTCTGAAGTTGGTGAAGGAAGTGAACGTCCTTTCAACGATGATTATTATCGAAAGGCGATCTACCATCGAAGCAGAGAAGAGCCAAAGTTGATTGAAGATAAACCGAAAGAGAAATCAAGAGCTTATGCTGTAATTTACGAGGATGAAGGATTTGATTGGAGTACAGTTTATCCAGAAGAAGATCGCTTAGAAAATGTTCGTAAAACAGCTCACGGGAGAGCTATGACAGAAGAAAGAAAGTTTGTTTTTGTTGCTGAGATTCAAGATGAAAACAAAGACAAAGACACTACTGAAGTTCATGAAGAAAAAGTTGAGATCAAAGAGAAAACTCGGGAAGAGATCTTAAGTGAGAAGACTTACAGAGAAAGAAATGTGGTTTACAACAGAATGGATGATATGCAGGAGGAGTATGAGATGGCTGTCGGTAGCAAAAGATGGGATAAAAAGAGAGAATGCTACTATAACAGAGAAGGAGAACCGGTTGTTCCCAAGAAAGACATAATCTTCGATGATGTTCTTCTTGCAGTCCCGTTAAGAGCTGAATACTATAGAAGAGTATTGAAAGATGACACATACGCTAAGAGATATGAAAAGGATATCAGATATGCCATGTTATCATGTCTAAGAAAAAGGGACGAAGAGAGAATGAAGAAGAATGTTGAAGAAATGGTGAACAATCTGAAGAAAGTTGCTGAAGAGATTAACACAGAAACTGTTGAAGTTGAAGCTGTGAAGGAAATCAAAAGTGAAGAAGTTGTTGTGAATGAAGAAGTTGAGAAAGCTGTTACTGAAGAACAGCAGATTGAAGAAGAGGTGAGGAAAGAAGAAAAAGAAGAAAAGAATGAGAATGAGGAAGCTGATAATGTTGGTGATGAAGTCGGTGTTGAAGAAAAGCAGAATGTTGCTGAGCAGACAGAGGTTGCTGAAAACACCGAGGTGCCAATCACTGAGGTAAATTCTGATTCTGAAAACTTAAAACAGATTGATAAGTGCAAGAAATGCATGGAACCGTGCAGAGCTTGTACTGAAAAAGATGAGCAATTTAGAACAAGAGATTTTGAGTTCACAAAAATTGAAAACATTTTCAAAGAAAAATGCAAAGAGATGTTAGAAAAAGAAAAAGTTTTTAAAGAAAATGATGAAAAACTTTCAGAAAAATGTAACAAATTAGAGAAAGAAAATGAAGTTTTGAAAGAAAATGTTTTGAAAATGACAAATGAATGTGAACAAAAGGAAATTGCTTGTCAAGAAATGAAAAAGGAATATGACTCAATGAAATTATCATATCACATTATGAAAGAGTCATATGATAAAGTAAAAGACGAAATGAAATATGCTCAATCTAGAATGAATTATATGTCTGAAACAACCAAAGAGCTTAAACGAATGTATGCTATAAAACAAGATGTTGTTAATTCCTATATTGAGGATGTTGCTAAGTTGAAGCGACAAATTGCTGATTTAGAACAGGATAACAACAAGTTAAAAAGTTACCACGTGTCGTCATATGTGCTTGAAAGAATTTTCAATATAAAACCGGGTGAGGGTGAGTCTGAGCAGAATAAGAAAGGCATTGGCTCAGAGTTTCATCAAGTTCCACCACCGGGAAAATTTGCATTTTATGATGAGGAAAAGGTCGAAAAAGCTTTCAACATGGTTGATCAATTGCCAGACAACATTGACATAATCTATTCCAAATCTGATGATTCTCATGATTCAGAGGTGGTAGGTAAAGTCGTTGAAAGTGTGTTGGAAGAAGATTCAGTTGTTACAGGTAAATCTGAATCACAGGATGAAGATGAAGGAAATCTTCATGATGGTTATCTGAAAAATACAAAATCCGAGGAAAGTTTGAATGATGATTCAAAAGGATTGGTTTATACCATGATTGGATCGGACAAATTGTTCTTAGATGTTGTTTTCCCGATTCAGAATGTGATTTCAGAAAAAGTCGACAAAGTTTTCAAAATGGTTGAGATTGAGAAGTCTGAGATTTCAAAGTTTGTCGGTAAGAGTCATAGAGGTTCATATACCAAACCTGGTTTCAAAAAGAAGAACATGAAGGCTGGGTTGGGTTATAAGAAGAAACAAAGTTGGAAAAGAAATGAAACTCCAAATTTTCAGGAAAAAATGAGTTTTGTTCAAGGAAACAGTTTAGCTGAAGAAAAAGAACTTAAAATGAGACAGTCTAATGATGAGTTCTTTGCTAAAAAGCAAAAACAACAACCACAGGTCAAAGATGTGTCCATGAGAACATGTTTCAAATGTGATCAAAAAGGACATCTTGCACGCAAGTGTCTTAATCTAAAACCTGTGGATGTTGACAAAAAGAAGATTGATGCTGAGAAACAAAAATCTGAGAATGTGAGACAAAGGTCAACCAGAGTTGATTCAAAACAAACTTGGAGGTATAATACAAACAAGTTTGCTTCGAATCAAAACTGGAAATCAAACCAGAACAGGTTCGATTCAAGACAGACCTGGAATTCTCACACACCCAGATTCAGAACAACACAGAGTTGGAAAATCACAGTTGATATGACAAAAGCTCAAGAGTTTTGGAAACCAAAAATTGTTGTTCAAAATCAAAGTGTTCAAAAAGATTCACATTTTTACAAACGAGGAACACCAAAAGGTCAAACATGGAGTGTTAAGAAACATGTTGAATTGGTAAAAGATGAGAAAGTTGAAGTTAAAATTGAGAAAGTTTTTGTGAAAAATGACAAAGAATTTCCAGCATTGAATGAAAATTATTGTGTTGAAATGCCTAAGGTTCAACAGACCTGGGCTAAATTGTTCAAGTAATTGAGTAGTTTGTTTGTGCTGGTGCTCATGGAATTCAAAGATTGTGAAATTGGAGATTGGAGCAGCCTGGCACATCGAGAGGAGGCTGCTGGATCCTGTGTTGGTTGAAACAGGAAGTTTATATGTTTTTCTGTAAATAAATAAACAATATTTCAAAAACCCTAAAAATTGAAAAATTTGAAAAACCAAAAATATGTTTTTTTAATTTTTGTCAAAAATAGAAAAATACAAAAATATGTGTTGATTGAATACGCCGAAACCCTCACGGCTGAACAAACATGATTACTTTCATCAGATTGAAAAACGGTTTTCAAACTGTTAAGATCAATGTGTTGTAAATCATGGGGGTACGTTATATTTTCTGTTTAAAGTGTATTTTTTCTGCAAATCAGAACACGATAAGCAGAAAATGGATGGCGAGACAAAGCTATCAGTGTTGGTTGTCAAATTTTCTTTAAATGGTTTTGCATTTTAGGGGGAGTAATATTGTTAGAAAATACAAAAACATTGAAATTTTGAAAAAGTCAAAAACATGATAAAATTAAAAAATTTGAGTTTTTGCGTAAAAAGAGGAAATGATAGTACATCAGTAGACGGTTACAGTATGCTAAAGAATTGGAAAGTTTAAATGTGTTAAACGATCTCACCGTGGATGTGTCGGTAGGTTTTTATACATTTAGTAAACTTTTTCGGGATATAAACCTAAATTCAAACACTTGCTTATTTCGTGGGGAACACTACTTGGATATATAGGTAACCCCTGAAATCTCGTTTGAAAGGTCTCATAATCTGATATACTAGGTCTTTATACTCAATGATGTCTGGGGTATTATTCCGGGACTTCTGCTGAATGGAAGTTCTGACCTAGTCCTTGGATAATACTTTCTGCAAATGCTTGAAACATAGCATTAAACCCTCAGCATGTTGATGAAACAATAAAATTGATAGTCGCTGCTGTTGTAAGCAAAAAGATCCTCTAAAGGGGACATACCGTAAAGTCGAAGCTGATATCTCTCTGCGTATACGGAAGTATTGACCTGAGATCCCTCGGCCCTCGCATACCTAATTTATGTACAGATATCATTGTAGTATACTCACCTGTAAGACTGATTTTTGGGATTCTGGATACGGGAGTATATTCAAGAGGTGGGACACGTGAATGAGTTTAAATTCCTAAAATATCTAATTCGTATCCTGAATCAGTTGAAATTTGTGTGAAAATTTAAGTGGATCAGTATATCGACAATCTAAGTGAATTGTTTAATGCATAATGTGATTTTAAGCTCAACGGTACTTGTGACTTGTCGGTAACTGATATGATCCTCTAACGCATACTCAAACAAAAATATTGTCTGTAAATATGTTTGTACATATTTCGTTATTGTTTTATATTTTTAGAAAATACAAAAAGATTTTGATTCTGCTTTATTTTCGACAATCGATGTCTGAGTGCTGAGTTTCAAAATCTAAGTAAGCTGATTGTGTTTCTGAAAATAAAACAAGTTCATTAATTTGAAACTTGATTTAAAAAAAAAAAAAAAAAATTCAAAAACAGTTTGTGATATCTCCAAGGTCATTAACTTGAACTTGGATGATAAACTGTGAGGGAGTTGGATTCTTTAATACTGCTAAATCTATGAAGTTTGTTGATAGAGGGAGTGGATTAGAGAATTTGATTGAGAATTCAAAATGCTGTTACTCATAAATGTTTGAGAAATTGCAGATGATAGTCCAGACTACGATCCCGGAAGCAAAGTCTAAGGGGGAGTCTGAAGACAAGTTTGAAACAAAGAAAAGCTTGTAGATGGAAAGCTAGGTGTCGATCCCAAAGCACGGAAGCTTGATGAAAGGGGGAGCCTGAAGCTGATAGAAGAAGAGAGTGATGGATGCGTACAATGTTACAATTTGAAAGAGAAGACAGAATGATCAAGACTGAAGATGTGTCATATTGCAAGAATAGTCACTGAAGACTTCGTCAATATCCAAGGGGGAGTCTGTTAGTGCACTATGTCTATTGACTTCGTCTTGTATCATGTAATATGATTATCAGTGCATAAGATAATTTAGCTTGAAAGTGGTGATTTACCTTGAAAGTGTCACATGTCATTTCAAGGGAAATCATGATTTAGCTTGAAAGTGTCACATGTCATTTCAAGGGAAATCATGATTTAGCTTGAAAGTAGCATGTGTCATTTCAAGCTAAATCAACACCACTATATATACCATTCAAGCTAAATCATGATTTAGCTTGAAGAAGACTTTTGCACATTTGTGATTTGGAGAGCTTAGATTCTAGAGAGAGAGTCTAGAGAGAGAAAGTACTCCAAGTGATTCAAGGTTCTTTGTACGTTTCAGATTTATAAATAGAATCACGTTTATATTACACCTTGTGTGTTTCGGTCTCGTTCGTGCACGGATTCCGCACATTGCACATTCGATTCGCAATCGTATCGGAGTCAAACCGGTCCTAACAGTGGGTCGGTTGTGGTGTGTCGACAGGGGTGGTTGTGGTGGTGGTGGCTCGGCAGGGGTGGTGGTGGTGGTGGGTCGGCTGGGGTGGTGGTGGTTGTGGGTCGGCTATGGTGGTGGTGGTGGGCCAGCTGGGGTGGTTGTGGTGGTGGTGGGTCGGCTATGTTGGTGGCGGTGGTGATGGTGGTGTGTCGGCTGTGGTGGTGATGGTGGTGGGTCGGCTATGGTGGTGGTGGTGGTGGTGGTGGGTCGGCTATGGTGGTGGTGGTGGTGGGTCGGCTATGGTGGTGGTGTTGGTGGGTCGGTTGTGGTGGTGGTCGTGGGTCGGATGGGGTGGTTGTGGTGGTGGTGGTGGTGGTGGTGGGTCGGCTATGTTGGTGGCGGTGGTGGTGGTGGGTCGGCTATGTTGGTGGCGGTGGTGGTGGTGTGTCGGCTGTGGTGGTGGTGATGGTGGGTCGGTTGTGGTGGTGGGTCGGTTGTGGTGGTGGTGGTGATTCGGCTGTGGTGGTGGTGGGTTGGCTGTGGTGGTGGTGGTGGGTCGGCTGGGGTGGTTGTGGTGGTGGTGGGTCGGTTGTGGTGGTGGTGGTGGGTCGGATGGGGTGGTTGTGGTGGTGGTGGGTCGGCTGGGGTGGTGGTGGTTGTGGGTCGACTATGGGGGTGGTGGTCGGCCGGCTATGGTGGTGGTGGTGGGCCGGCTGGGGTGGTTGTGGTGGTGGTGGGTCGGCTATGGTGGTGGTGGTGGTGGGTCGGTTGGGGTGGTGGTGGTGGGCCGGCTATGGTGGTGGTGGTGGTGGGCCGGCTATGGTGGTGGTGGTGGTGGGCCGGTTGGGGTGGTTGTGGTGGTGGGCCGGTTGGGGTGGTTGTGGTGGTGGTGGGTCAGTTGGGGTGGTTGTGGTGGTGGTGGTGGTGGGTCGGCTATGGTGGTGGTGGTGGGCCGGCTGGGGTGGTTGTGGTGGTGGTGGGTCGGCTAGGGTGGCGGTGGTGGTGGTGTGCCGGCTGGGGTGGTGGTGGTGGGTCGGCTGGGGTGGTGGTTGTCGGTCAGTTATGGTGGTGGTGGTGTGGGTCGGCTATGGTGGTGGGTCGGTTGTGGTGGTGGTGGGTCGGATGGGGTGGTTGTGGTGGTGGTGGCTCGGCTATGGTGGTGGTGGTGGGCCGGCTGGGGTGGTTGTGGTGGTGGTGGGTCGGCTAGGGTAGTGGTGGTGGGTCGGCTATGTTGCTGGAAGTGGTGGTGATGGTGTGTCGGCTGTGGTGGTGGTGGTGGTGATGGTGGTGGGTCGGCTGTGGCAGTGTTTTGTTTTTTGTTTTTACAATATATTTTCGAATGCCGAGTCTAATGCTAAATTTTATTTTTTATTAATAGGATATCGAAAGTCAGTGTTTTGACGATGGTGGTAGCGTAATAGTTATGGAGAAACTACGTTCCTATTTCAGATTCATGAACTAGAACGCCGATCTACGTTCGTATTTGACAATTAAAGAAATAATAATAATTCATAAATAAAAAACTTTGTTATGATATATATACAATTCGTTTTATAAAAAAAATTGACATTTAATAATACTTATAAAAAATTGGCATTTTATAATATACACAATTTATTTCATAAAAATATGAAGTTTTTAATAATAATACTTAATAAAAAAACATATGCACATTTTTTTTATTAAAAATATACACAATTCATTTCATAAAAATATGAAGTTTTTATAATACTAACACAATTTTTTATAACAACATTTTATAAAAAAAATTTAATTTTCTTAATATTTCACAACTTCCCCATAAAAATACCCTATCAAAATAAAGTTCTACACACCCCAATCATTGGTAATCATTGGCTGACACCTAATGATTGGCATTAATTAGATGGCAGGGGAGGTGTGTAAATACTTTTCAATCGTATTGGGCAATGAGGGGCTTATGGGTGGGGCCAGTTTCAGGCGTATTGGGCAATGAGGGTCATTTAGGGTTAGGGGGAGGGGGGGGGGGGGGTGTGTGGATACCTCCACCGTTCTCAAAACGTAATTAGAGCATCACCAATAGCCCATATTTACATGTTTTTACAAGATGATGTGGCATTTTTTTCATTTTTCATTATTGTGGGGTTTTTTTTCCATCCATTTTTACAATTCCGTTCTTCTCCACATACAAGAAAAAATGAAACAGTTGTCAGTGGGTGGGGCCAACGGAAAACAAATCTCTCTCTCTCTCTCTCTCTCTCTATATATATATATATATATTATAATGTAAAATGTAGGGATGATGTAGCAATATTTTTGGGTGTTTTTGTGTTTTCTTATTGGGTGGGTTTTTGATGTTTTTGAAAGGTTAGTGTTTTTTTTTATGTGGCAGCTGACTGGACATGTTTTAGGCGTTTTAATGGTTCTTATTGTGGATGCTCTTAGTGATCTATGAAATTGAATATATACCTGGGCAAGGCGGTGCATCCTTAATGACATGGGGTAGGTCAAAGTTGATCCCCTTAATGTTTGGGTACTTAGAAACAATAAGCTCAAGGTTAGCACCTAAACCACCACCTACATCAGTCAATTCTTTGACTCCTTCAAATCCCTTGTACTTTTCAAGAATCATCTTCATCACAATTGTTGTGTTGTCATACATGGACTTGTTGAATACATTATTGAATCTATTGTCTTTTGCAGGATACTCAAATGCATTCATCCCATGAGCCTTGTCAAATGGAACCCCTCCCTCAATAATTGCATCTTTTAGATGATACCTGCCCCAAATAAATTGGTTCACTTTTAAAACTCTTTCATTGATAACAGGTTAAATGTATAAACTATTTATTAAAATGGCTCTAAAGAAACATATTAAAGAATTCAAAAGTTAGCAAGTATACTAAATCTATTACAGTCTATGAAAAAAAAATCTAATCGATTAGGGACTCTGGATTTTCAAAGATTCTCTGGGACGTCTCTAACGCTATTTGCATTACGTTATATTATATTGTTGTTATTACTTTATAGTATATCATATTACATCAAATTATGCTACCTCACATCACGTCCACGTTATACTATATTAGTAGTAGGCTTTTCTAGTGTCACGATCTTTTATAGAGCTGAAATTTAAGCTTGAACTCGTTTAAAGTCACTAGATTCGAGTTTTAACAAATCAGATCTTGAGTACTCATGAGTGGCTTCACTCATTATGAGTCTAGATAATATTGCTATCAATTAATATAATGTTTTTGTTTTGTCCCTGACAAATTTACCAAAGATGTTTCACCATTAAATTTGCCACTTTCAATGATTACATCGTTCGAAATAAAGTTAAACTTTGTTAAATACATATTTAACGCCATTAACTATTTATAAATGAAAACAAGTGTGACACATTACTAGAATCTCATGTCATCTTGTCCAGGATTCAACATGTAAGAAAGCTAGAAATAAGATGTAAATATAGATAACTAACCAACAATCAACAAGTACTTTATCGTAGATAAGGAGATGTGTTGAAGCATGAGACGTTCCATCTTGTTTTCGAACATAATAATTCGACACCGTTGTCATGCCATACATGTTCTTAGAATCTCCATGTTCATCCTTTACCACGGTTGATGTGAGAATCGAGTTGCCAGCGAGAAACCGAAGAATCCGCTCAATTAACACCGGCGTTTCATGGGTTTGTCTAGGGAGACTAGAAGCGAGATCAAAACAAGAGAAGCGGCCCCCGGGAGTCTTCGCCATGGTCTCAAAGAGATCGAGTTCTATGGCAGTTTTAATGACCATAGGAAGAACCATTCCCATGGTTATTTGATTCACTCTTAGCAGCCCTTCCTCTTCCTCAGACATCTTGTAAGAGTCCATGATTGAACCAAATGATGTTTGTTAATTGGTGAACCTTAGTTTGTTATGGATGGTATTATATATACCACTCAAAACATTAAGTTATTGAACCTACCTGTTGGATGACTTTTGAGTTTTGAGAAGAGGTAAAAAACTATATCATGAAGTATTTAATTTAGAAAATATTTTTAAACTACCCAAAAAAGGAGGTGTTACCATAAGAAAATATTTTTAAAGTATTTAATTTAGAAAATATTTTTTAAAGTATTTGAGTTTTGAGAAGAGGTCAAAAACCTATTTGTTAGAAGATGCTCCAAGTCTCACCTCACCAACTGCTCACCTACAATGATGATAGGGCTGTTCATGAGCTGAACCGAACCGATCAGACCTTTGCTCGTGCTCGGTTCGTTTACAAACCGATCCGAACTGAACCGAGCGTTTTTTCAACCGAGCCAAAGTCGAGGGAGCGTCTTCCGATCCGAGCATTTTTCGAACGAACGTCGAACAAGGAAAGCGACCATGGAAGTGCTAGTTATTAGAATAAAGTACAGTTTTCGTCCCTGATGTTTCGTCCAATAGAACACAAGTAAAAGTTTAATAAATAACAAGGAATACGAAAACACTCAACTAGTTCTATCGAGATTAACTAAGTGGGAAGATAAATCGTCGACCGATTGAAACATACCCTTGTTCCATCGGAAGTTTGAAATTGAATGAATCGATTGAAACAAAACCCTGACGAGTTGGCGTCTTTGCGAGTGGTGTTGGAGAAATCGAATAACGATGGCCAATGGGGGGGGGGGGGTTTATTAGGGTCTTGCACTTCTGCATCAAATGGCGGGTTGAGACTTGAGTATTGATCGACGCTTCACATTTTAGTATTTGAAATTTTGACTCAATTACACAAATGGACATTTTGGATAATGGATTATTGATATTGGATTGCAATTCTAATTACTTAAATGAGTTCTATTTGAATCTTGGACCAAACATTTTTAATGTTGGTCTCTAGTCATTTCATTAAAAAATGATACACACAAAAACACAAATATACATGTGTATATATATATATATATATATATATTAAAAAAATCAATCGAGCCGAACCGAACTAAGCGGACCTTTGCTCGTGCTCGGTTCGTTTACAAACCAAACCGATCCGAACCGAACATTTTTTTAATCGAGCTGAATCGAACGAGCAAATTCCGAGCTTTTCCGAGCGAGCATCGAACGAGCGCCGAGCAATTTGAACAGCCCTATAAATGATGAAGTATTTAATTTAGAAAATATTTTTAAAGTATTTGTATGTGAACTGAAACTAGCTGTGTAACGGGCCAAATGAATTATTTTGAACTACCCAAAAAAGGAGGTGTTACCATAAGAAATTGCGAGAGGTTCGTAAGAGAGAAACGAGATCCGATTCATTATCGAGATGATTATTACAACTAACTCAAAGAGTATATAACGAACTCTCCTATCGACTAATTGTAGGACCATGTTTCGTGACCGAAACCGTGATTCGTGTGAGATCGGTTCAAGACGGTAGAAATTAGAGATAAACAAACAAATTCTTTGTATTAATCCGGTAGTATAACATTACAAATCGGCCTGACTACAAGATAACCGAACTAATACCAAAGGAGTATACATCCGGGGAGAGACCAAGTGGTGATCTCTCCCCCACACAATGAAGCTCACAGGGAACTCTCAAATGAGCTCCCCTTCTCTCTATTTGCAAATGAGACAAAGGGTTGGTATTTATACCCACACCCATTTGTCTAGCAAACACACATGGTCAACAAATAACTCTCTCGTTTGACCACTTTAAACGAGCGGGTCAATACACGTTCGTTTGACCGTTTCACTAACTATTACAAATTCAGCGTAAAATAATAACTAATCTATTCGACAAGCATCGGATACAAAATCTGCATCAACAAATTCCCCCTTGTCCGTTGCTGTCGAATGCCGAAAATGCAACTGCAATCGATCTTCAGTCAAGTATTCATCTTCTCTGTGTTAACAAATTCCCCCTTGACCGATGATCCAGGTAAGTAGTATCTTGACGCTCCTTGTAAAATATTTCCCCCTTAAAGTACGCGTATCCGTGTTGGGTGTTGTGCAATTTCCTCAATTGATCGATCTTCCGCTGATCTTCCAATACTCCAACCGACATTTGATAAGGGTTCCATTCTTTTAAAAACTGCATCAAGTCTTGATCTTGTCATAAGAACTCTATTTCATACAAGCATACTACATTGATAGAGATTTCGATTCATTATCGAGATGATTATTACAACTAACTCAAAGAGTATATAACGAACTCTCCTATCGACTAACCAACTAATTTTAATTATAACCCTCATGTTTACAGAATTACAAAAACACCCCTTCACAATCACAAGTTATGACTAAATGACATTTGAGTCCTACTTACTAACATGTGACAGGATGTGTTAGGTTGATATGTAATATAGCACCGTATCAAATAAGACTACCCTCAACTATCCAAATATATTAGGAATGTTTGTGGTTCGATTTGAACGGGTGAAACTTTCTAAAACTATTATTAGTTGTGTTTCAGGCAATGACCAATACATAAATTTTTGATAGGGCCAAAATAGGGCAGGGTCGTCTCAACCATTTTGGTGGCCCAAAACGATATAGAAATTTGGGGCTTTTTTCCAAATTCCGTTGTTATAAACCCACCTACTTTATCTGAGTTAAGACCAGCTTTAATAAACTAAAATGAACTCACAAAGTACTTAATTAATATACAAAATAATAAGGAATAAGCACCTAAAAAAATTTAGAAGAAAGAGTTTAGCAAATTTACCAAATACTTAAAAGAAACAATTAATATACACATTTTTTTACTAAAAATAGGGGCCTTGTATGGTTGGTGGCCTAAAGCTAGGGCTTTAGAATACTTCCCCTAAGGCCGGCCCTGAGTATGGGTATATCAACATAGGTCGGGTCAAGTAAAAAAAAACACTAAAGAATTATAACACAAATCCATATTTCTCTAGATATAATAGATGTTTTTATTTTACAAAAAATCAAAGTTATAGATGTTTATTATATGTCAACCAATCTTTTTTTATTTTTAAGCTATATACGTTGAACTACTGTTTTTTTTTTTTTTTTTTTTACCTTTTTATGCAAGGCATTTCGTAATGCTCCAAATGGGACCCGTTTGTAGGGCAAAGTGCCTCCCAATACTTCAAATGCGTCCAGTTTTCCCCCTCAATTATTTAAATATGCCCCCTCATCCTCTTTACATACTGAATCCTCCTCTAGTTTCACAATATGAAGAAACACCAAACTAATCTGGTGATGAGTTTGTGGTTAGTGTCTCGTCAAATAAGGTTAATCTTCTTTCCTTCTCGTCTAAACAACTATGAAAATCCTGTGAAACAATTAACACACCGTAAGCTCGTTACAAGGAGGAGAATAGGGGGTTCTCCTCTGACCAAACTAAGTCTATGGTAAATGTGTGCTTGTAAGTGAAAAAAGACATCCATTGTTTGTGCTCTTTAAATCTGCACGCCGCACTAAGTCCAAGGCAAATATGTGCTTGTATTTCCATGATTCTGTCCTTAGCTCTCCTTTTACCATTCTCATATTGACCCATGTTCACCAATAAGCTTGTGCCATCTTCTCAAGTAATAAGTTGAAAACTCAACCAAACCCAGGTCAGAACCTACATTTTCGACAACAAGCATTTTCGACATGATCTTTGGCCCATTAATGTAGAAAAATAAAGCACCGGTTTCGTTAGCAACAACACGGGCTATCAAAGTCTTTCCAGAACCGGGGGGCCCGTAAAGTAGAATACCCTTTGGTTGTTTAATGCCGATAGACTTGAAAAGCTGCGGATGCCTTAATGGGAGTTCAACTAACTCACTGATTTGCGACATCTGTTTGTGAACACCACCAACATCATCATAAATTTATTAGAACAAAGATCAAAATACACAAATTTAATGTTATATATCCAAAACCATACACTTTAAGAGCACCGAATTCAAAATCTTTAGGAATAGTCATCCTTGAAATCTCTCTATGTTTCCTAAAGTGCTCCTCAAGGCTACTCTTAACCTGTGCAATAGACCATTTTTTTAATAATAATACCAGAATGTATAACTAAGAGACTTGTGGAATTATGATATGTGAGACATACATCGTCAAAGCCATCATCGGTACCACATACCCTTACAGATATGGTTCGTACTTGAGATTGCCCACTCTTCTGTGAAGACGTATCATTGCTATATAATATATTTTCGATCGTCAATTCATATTTCAATTTTTAATCAGATATGAAATCTTAATAAGAAAGAATCATGGTTAGTATTTGAATAACTTAGATTCACATGTTGAAGCTTGAATAAACATCTGCTCTTTTTCTTGCCGTTGCTTATCTTATCTGATGAATCAGTTGAGTAATAATGCTACACATTAAGTTCTCTTTTGTTGGATCTGAGTTTGTTTCTGATTGTATTTTGTGTTTGTAATTAAAATGAAAATGGATGAGTGTGCAGCGGAATTATGATGAAAACAAACTTTGCATACAATCAAACGAGAGTAATACTTTGATCAAACATCTTTTCTCAATGAATCGGAAGATTGAATTTATTTCAATAACGATTACAATGATTGATGAATGAATGCAAACTCCCCCTCAGCCAGAGCTCAGTGTTTGTTCGTGCAAAGAAGACGATGATGCAAAGAGCTAATAGAACAGTACAAAGTACTGAGCTATTTATAGGCACTTGCAAACCACTGAGCATCTTAGCTGACGTCACCATGAAAGTGACATCTAACCTCCTAACAAACTCTAACCTCTGATCTATACAAACACTGCTATGTTAACTACTGCTATTACATTACATTACAAAACAGACTATAGATCAGCTGCTGCAACCTTCCACTGCTGTGAACCCACCAGTACTTGTCCGGATCAACAGTGCTTGACTCAAGCCAGTAGATTGAATCAGCAGGGCTTTAGTCTTTCATCAGGTCTTTACTTGAGCAGCAGTTGTAAGTCAGCAGTTTGCACGATCAGCAGATAGGAGGTCAGCAGATGTTGAAATCACTTTCAAGGGGAGAGACTTGTATGTAAACATCTGCTTATTCTGAATCCACTGCTCTGATCCAGTTTTGGCTTTAATTATCTGTTCCTCTGATAGGGTTCGATCCCAACATCTTTTGAATCTGTTTAATCACAATATTAGACCAAAAGAAAAATATTAAACATAAAAAACAGTAATCAAATAAGGATGACCTCCAAAGTTGAAATGATTTATGAATGCTCAAAGCGGAATTATGTGAATCAATATTGGTTATAACAGTGTTTCCGTTTTCTTTGACTTCTTTACCTATTGTGGTTTTCGATTTTTACTCCGGAGATCCAGATTCAACATTTGTTATCACAACCTCGGTGGGATTCAATTCTAATGGTTCATGCACTTCTGCTTGATTAGAATCTTCATCCTTAGCGGATGAAGATACTATTTTTTTCATGAATAGCTAAAGTCACAACACCTGCTATGCTATGTCAAATGCACAGAATAAGATACAAATGAAAGATTGTATTCATTATTAAAACTTGGATTTGATTGGAAGCTGCTTATTAGTCCTCAGTCATCCATTGCTAATTGTTTGGATGACTGAGGATAGTCAGCCTTTTGAGGAACATTTGGATCTTTCTTTCTTAGTTCCTCCAACCTTTTGTAGGTGATCCTGACCACATCTTCTTTCCATCTAGCAATTTGTCTTTTGTTTCCATATTCAGCAGCAACCAGTTCTTCTTTCATTCTTTTCAGTTCTACCTGTTTGTCAGGTACATAATTTCTAAACTTTGCCCAGTCAGGAGGAGTGTGAGTGACTTTCCTTTTTATCATGTCTTGAATTCTTGCTGCTTCATTTTCAAGCTCAGGAACAGTCCACTCTTTGTACTTGTATCTCTCTCCTTTGTACTTCTTGTGAGCCATGATGCTTTCAATGTAGTCTTTCTTCAAAGTTTCAGCTGCTCTTTCTGAAATTTGTTGACTGACATTTTTTGCAAATTGTTCTAGGGATCTGACTTGTGTGAGCAGATATTGATAGTTTCTTGAAATTTCTTTGTCAGATTTCCCTTGTGTGTTTCTTTTTGAGATATCCTCTGCTTGCTTGGCCTTGATTTTCAAATATTCATCAACATTTTTAGGCCAGGGATATCCTTTTATTGATGGTAAACTCCTTTTGGCAGGGTCATCCTCATAGTAAAAAGATTTTATTTCTTTTCTAACAGCTGCTAGTTCAAGAGGAAATTGAACACCTGCAGGAGGTAAGGGTTTGTGCATTTGAACTGAAGAGAGAGGAACTGGTTTTGGTATTGTGACAAGAGCTAAAGATTTTGAAGATGTTTGTGATGGTGAAGTGTCATCATCTTTGAGAATTAGCCTTCTCCTTTTTGTTTGAGGAGGGGCTGATGTTGTTTTGGATGGAACAGTGGTGGTGGATGTAGTGGCAGTGGTTTGTGATTGACTAACAATTGTTGAAACAACTGGTGTTCCAACCACTGTTGTCTTTACAGCAGATGTTATAACAACTGCTGTCTTCTGCCTTTTGGCAGGAGGTGATTTTGTTTTTGGTGGTGATGGTGGTAAAGCAGTGACTGTAGTGTATGTTGAAGTGGTGTGTGTTGAAGTAGGAGCAGATGTTGAAACCACTGAAGTACCAACAGTAGTGGGTACAACTGGAGTTACAACAACTGTTTTAGATGGTGGTTTTGGAACAAACTTTGAACGTCTGGTTGGAATGGATTTGGGTAGCCTTACTCTTCTTGTAGGCTTCTTCTTTTCATCAACAAGATTTTCATCATCTTTTGACCCTGAAGTACCCTGATCCGGATAATCCACCCTGGCTTTCCTTTTGGCCTCTCTATCCATTTTTACACTTTCAACTGCTTCTGCCAGTGCATTTGTGGTCACATCAATTTTCTTGCTTCCATCTGGCAGAGGGATCTGTTTGGTCATGTTTGCATTTTCTGGTTCAATGTAGAGACCATCATCTATTCCCTTCTTTTTCCACTCCTGAATTTTCTCCCCCTTTTTGGCATTATCTGGGGAAGTTGATCAATGAAGAGAACAGTTGGAGGAGCAGTGCCAGTGGTGTGCAGGATCTGAGTTTTGAGAGCCTTTAGATCAGCCTGAGTGTTCTTGAACCTGGACTCCATTGCATTTCTCAGCTGTTGAACATGTTTTTCATGTTGCTGATCTGCTATTTGTGCTTGTTGATGGAGAAAAGGTTGAAATAGATTCCAGAGCTCATTTGTAGCAGGTGCTTGAGGTGGAACAGTAGTGGATTGTACCTTTTGTACTTGTAACAACTGTTGTAGCATGTCTTTGAGTTCTGCAACAGAGTTATCAAGTTTTCAACACGATCCGTCAATTTCTGGTACTTTAAACCATCACCCAATTTAATGGGATCATCTGATTTCCCATTAACAGTTGTTTTATCAGTGGTAGAGGTAGGGAGTATACTCCAAACATTAACCACTGATGCCCCTTTTTCTTGGTACTGAGGTCTTCTCCCTTCAACACTTGACAACCTTTTGATGTTGCCAGTAGGATAAATAAATCCACTGGTGGTTGGCAGAGGTGCTATATAAGGAATTGCCTCCAAGGAAGTCTTATTGATGTAACCACTGTCCAACTGTAAACCAGTGGGTTCAACAGTTGTAGTGGCTGCTTCACTTGGATTACCACCAAGAGTTACTTGTAACTCAAGGGGTATAATCTCCTCAGGTTGTGTTGGTGGGTTAGCAAGAAATGATACATCAGGCTCAGTCATTTGTTGAGGCATATTCTCATTAACAGGTGATTGAGAAGGACTGGGTAATGCCTGGTTCAAATCTATTGCATCCAACAAAAGTTGTGTTTTTGGTGGAATTGTGGATGTGAGGCTGGGTGTAGAAAGAGAATTTGCCCCGGGCATTGGCTGTGGATGATGGAAACGAGTGTTTCCAGAGCATCATAATGTGGTGGCCCTATGTGTACAACCTGTTCTTTTTGTGAAGAAGCAGGAGGAGTTTTGGTTATGGGTTGAGATATTTGTACCAACTGCTGTGAGGAATTAGCAGCAGTGGTTTCTTGTGACATTTGTGCTGTCACAGGCAGTAGCTCTGGTATCTCATCCTCCAGAGTTGCCTTTTTGATTGGTTTGGGGGGTTTTTGATTTTTCTTTTTGTTTGGCTTTTTGGGATTTGTAGGTGTGGGTTTCAAAACAGTTGTTCTGCTGCTTTGATCACGTTGAGCAGTGGGCTCAGCAGCAGATACCTGAGGAGCAGTGGTAGCTGCTAAATTCTGCTCAGGCACCTCTGCTTGTGTTTTGCGATGTGTTAACATTCTTGAAAAAGTTTCAGTTGTTAAACTGTTTATTTGAGTAGTATCACCTTGGATTATTACTGCTAAATCATCCTTACTGAATTTCTTTTCAAAATAGTAACTTAAAAACCTTGGAAACAGTAAGAATGATTTTGTTTCAACATTATTAACCAAATCTTTAAAGATTTCCCGAGAATAGTTAAAATTTTCTTCTTGAAGAATTGCATATCCCAGATTTTGAATCTTTAAAGGGATTTCATTGAAAGAAGTGGTTTTGTTTGAAACACATAGTAGGAGGGTATGAAATAAAAATCTGGTTGCAGAAGGAAAATAACCTTTTTGTAAGGTAATTTTCTTCATCATTGTGGCTTCATACCCTCTCTCAATGAAGTCAGTTTGTAACTCGTTTTTAGTGAAAGAAGTTTTACCTTCCTGATCATCGAGTTGAAAGACCTCTGAAATGGATTGTGGCGTGATTTGGACAGCTTTACCCTTTATAGAAGAGTGTATGGTGGTTGCAGTGTCTCCTTGTTTTTCAAGGGTTGCATTCTTCCAGAACTCTCTTTGGGTCTCCAAATAGATTGGTGCATCGACGGTGAACAAAGTTTTGTACTTTGATTTTGCCATGGTGTCAATGATGGAATCGAAAACATTGGTGGTTCCTGGTTTTGTGAGAAGACCCAGGAGATTGTGAGATAATTTATATGGAATTTCAGTGGAGATTGCCTTTTGAGAGGCTGTTTTCGATGATGATTTGGAAGCGGGTTTTGCAGATGGCTTCGATTTTGTCATTTTGAAGATGATAATCGAAGAAATTTTGTAAAGGATGAGATGAAAAACTGCTTTGAGAAGAGAATTTTTAAGAATTCAATTCGACAGTAAAACCCTGTTTTGGTGGTGAGTGGGGATTTTTATAGGGAAGAAAGTGAATGCTGACATGGCAGCCGTTACAAAAGGTCTGACCACTATGTACTGCCCACGTGACAACCCCTGGTGAAAGTGAAGGACAGTACTTTTATGAAAGTGACTGATGAACGTAGTGCTAGTAAAGGAGTGGATGATTTTCACTATCAGTGGATAAGACACTGCTTTTGAACAACAGAGTTTATCAAAGGAATGAGAGAACAGGGGTTGACTTTCAGTAGTGGACAGACTTTTGAAGTAGAACAGACTTTTGAACAATCAGTGGTTATGGCAGACTTTTAAGGATTTTAATGAAAATTTCATTGTTAGCTATTTTTAAGGATGAATTTTTGATTTTCTGAAAACATTTTGTTGCTTTTATTCATAGAAAAACAAGATGTTGCTTGTTATTCCATGTTCTGCATCCCAATCCTAGAGACCAAGCTTTCAAAAGTGGCTGTATCAAGTGCTTTTGTGAGCACATCTACCAGCTGGTCTTTAGTTGGGACATGATGCAGAGAAATCAAACTTTTTCATAGCAATCCCTCACAAAGTGATGTCTGATGTCGATGTGTTTGGTGGTAGAGTGAGAAACTGCATTTTTGATGATATTTTCTGCTGCCTGGCTGTCCAACATGAGTGGTGTCTTTAAGGCAGTGATACCAAAATCCAGTAACTGATTTTGAAGCCACAGGAGTTGGGTTGTACAGCTTGCAGCAGCAATGTATTCAGCCTCAGCAGTGGATGTTGAAACTGCTGCTTGCTTTTTGCTTTGCCAAGAAACCAAGCAATCACCTAGAAACTGGCACCCTCTTGAAGTGGGCTTCCTTGTGGTGTGACATCCAGCAAAATCACTATCTGAAAAACCTGAAAGCTTGATGTTCCCATTAGCTGGATACCAGATACCAAGTGTGGGAGCACCTTTTATGTATCTGAAGATCCTTTTTACAGCAATGAGATTTGATTTTCTGGGAGCTGATTGACTTCTTGCACAGACACATGTTGCAAACATGATGTCTGGTCTAGATGCAGTTAGGTACAATAAAGACCCAATCATGCTTCTATAAAGTGTTTGGTCAATCAGCTCATCTTTTTCATCAGACATGACCAGCTTATTTGTTGCCGTGGGTGTGCTGCATGGTTTACAATCATTCATATCAAATTTGGTCAAAAGTTCTTTAGCATATTTGCTTTGATGAATGAAAGTTCCATTTTGCATTTGCTGTACTTGGAGACCAAGAAAGCATTGCAGCTCACCCATTGCACTCATTTCAAACTCAGCTGTCATGAGTTCTCTAAACTCTTCACACATTTTGTTGCATGTGCTTCCAAAAATAATGTCATCCACATAAATTTGGATAATCATTAAATCCTTTCCTCTCCATTTAAGAAACAGTGTTTTATCAATGGTACCTCAGTTGGAAAGAGTTTCATACCAGGCTCTTGGTGCTTGTTTCAAGCCATACAAGGCTTTGTTTAGCCTGTAGACATGATCTGGATAAAATGGATCCTCAAAACCTGGAGGTTGACAAACATGTACCTCTTCTTGAATTGTACCATAGAGGAAAGCACTTTTGATATCCATTTGAAACACCTTCATATTGTGGTTGACAGCAAAGGCCAGGAACAGTCTAATGGCTCCAATCTTGCAACAGGGGCGAATGTTTCATCATAATCAATCCCCTCTTCCTGTCTGTAACCTTGAACCACAAGCCTAGCTTTATTCTTGACAACAATACCCCTTTCATCAGTTTTGTTCTTGAAGACCCACTTTGTGCCAATTGGACTAACCTCTTCTGGCAGTGGTACAAGCTCCCATACTTGTTGTCTTTTAAACTGTTGGAGCTCCTCTTACATGGCTTCTACCCAACTATTGTCTTTTAGTGCCTCTTGGTACTTGACTGGCTGATGGAGTGATAGAAAACCAGCAAAAAGACAAATGTTTTGGGTTTGGCTTCTTGTGAGCACCCCTTCATTGATGTTGCCAATGATTTGATCAGGTGGATGAGATCTCAAGAAGATTAAATCTCCTTGATATGGTATGATGGCATTTGTTGGTGAAGGCTGCAAATGTGTATCATCTGAGCTAACCACTGCTGGGGACTTTGATGATCCAGCAGTGGCTTCAAAAGGTGGTGGAATAGGAGGTAATGAAGTGGACAACTGCTGACTTTTATCCACTGTTTGAGGACTTTTGTCAGCAGTGTTTGAGGATGTGGAAGGAGTGGTTGATGGGCTACTTTGGTTAACAACTGTTGAGGTAGCAGTGGTTGAGCTTTGACAACTGTTTTGAACAGCTGATGCTTTTCCCTTTGTGACAGACCTTTGAGGGATGATGATTTCATACCCATAGTCTGGTGTTGTATCCTCTGATGGACCTGCACTGTTAGTCTTGACAACAGTATTTTCAAAAGTAAATTTTCAAGATCAAACAGATCTGCAGGATTTGCTGGGATTTTCATTAATGAAAGTTCATTGAACTTAACATTCAAAGTCTCCTCCACTGCCTTGGTCCGTGTATTGAACACTTTGTAGGCCTTGGCAGTGGTTGAGTATCCCAGATGATAACCACAATCAATTTTGGCTGCAAATTTTGAAATGGAATCTTTTAAGTTCAAAATAAAGCATGGGTAGCCAAACACCTTGAAATATGAGATCAATGGTTTGATTTTATACAGAATTTCATAAGCAGTCTTTTTGTGCCTGGGGTTTATTAAAACTCTGTTCTGGACATAGCAAGCAGTGTTTACTGCCTCTGCCCAGAAAGTTAATGGCAAACCTGAATCTGCAAGCATGGTTCTGGCAGCCTCAATCAAAGTTCTGTTCTTCATTTCCACTACCCCATTCTGCTCTGGTGTTCTAGGGATACTGTACTGCCTTACAATCCCTTTCTTCACACAGAAGGCATCCAACTCCTTATTTTTAAATTCTGTGCCATTGTCACTCCTGAAGCTTTTCACTGGATGGTCAAATTGCTTTTCAACCTGTGTCACAAAGTCTTGCAAAATGCCTGCAGTCTCATCTTTTGAGTGTAAAAAGAAAGTCCATGTAAACCTAGAAAAGTCATCAACAATAACCAAACAATATCTTTTCTTCTTGAGGCCCATGACTTGAACTGGGCCAAACAAATCCATGTGTAGCATTTGCAAACACTGGGTTGTTTTGGACTCTTCAATGGACTTGTAAGAACTTTTATGCTGTTTTCTTTTTAAACAGGAAATGCAATGTTCAGGACATGAAAACAATTTTTGTGGTAGGCCTCTCACCAAACCATTTTTTGAAATTTCAGTGATTGTCTTAAGATTTGTGTGCCCCAGCCTTCTGTGCCAAAGTTCTGTCTCTTTGTTAGAGGCATCTGAGAACAGACAGGCATCAGCTCTGGGACACTCTTTTGACATATCAACAACATAAACATTGCCACTTCTTTGAGCAACAAGTTTTGTTTGACCAGTTTTGATTATTGCTTCAATCTTTTTGACCATTTCTGGTCCAACAATCCTACAACAATCTTTTGTGAAGAATGACCCAAACCCTTTGTCACTCATTTGGGACACACTCAGAAGGTTGAATTTTAGATTGTCTATCAGATTGACATTTTCAAATTTTACATTTCCAGACTGCACTGTACCAGACCCCAGAACTTTCCTTTTACTATTATTTCCAAAGGATATATCACCCCCTCCATGGATTTTAAAGTCTTTGAGGAGGGCTTTACATCCTGTCATGTGCATGGAGCCTCCACTATCTACATACCAAAGACTATCAAAGCATGCAGAAGCTCCCTGCACATGAAGTAAAAGGATTAGTTCATTAGGGTCTCCAAAGCCAGCAGGGCTTTGGATGGGGTCTCAACAGTGTCTGGGATGGATGCAGAATGATGGACATTGGTTAGGTCAGGGGTTTGGACAGTTTTAGTACTGTTTCTTGCTAATCACCTGTTTGATCTGAGTTTCTTTTTGATTGTATTTTCGTTTGAAATTAAGATGGAAATGAAAGAGTTGTGCAGCGGAATTAAGATGAAAGCAAACTTTGCATACAATCAAACGAGAGTAATACTTTAATCAAACATCTTTACACAATGAATCGAAAGATTGAATTTGTTTCAACAACGATTACAATGATTGATGAATGAATGCAAACTCCCCCTCAGCCAGAGCTCAGTAGTTTGTTCTTGCAAAGAAGACGATGTGATCAAAAGAGCTGATAGAACAGTACAAAGTACTGAACTATTTATAGGCACTAGCAAACCACTGAGCATCTTAGCTGACGTCACCATGAAAGTGACATCTAACCTCCTAACAAACTCTAACCTCTGATCTATACAAACACTGATGTACTAACTACTGCTATTACAATTTATTACATAAAAGACACTTAAACAGCTGCTGCATCCTTCCACTGCTGTGAACCCAGCAGTGCTTGTCCGGATCAACAGTACTTGACTCAAGGCAGTAGATTGAGTCAGCAGAGCTTTGGTCTTCTATCAGTCTTTAACATTTGGCAGTAGATGCAAGGCAGCAGTTGTGGAACAGCACTTGGTAAGATCAGTAGATAGGAGGTCAGCAGATACAAAGCCACTTTCAAGGGGAGAGATTTGCATGAACTAATTGTAATCATCTGCTTATTATGGATCCACTGCTCTGATCCAGTTTTGGCTTTTATTATATGTTCCTCTGATAGGGTTCAATCCCAACAATCTCCCCCTGGAACAGATAATGCCAAAACTCTTCATTATTTGTGGAAATCTTTATTGCCTCATCAACAGTTCCCTTATCTGACCTTTAAATTGTAATTCAAAGTCTAGGGCATCTGTATCTTCATCATCCCTGCTAAGTGGAAGATCAAGGAGATCCTGCAAATCTTCAAGACTCAGGCCAAGAGCTTGTTCCCTTGATATTTTCTCCACTACTCCACCAGACCTGAGCAAAGTCAATACGCAGGTCTGTTTGTCAGTTTCCCACTTTTGTATTTTTGAGCCTGGTGGGTTTCTTGGGAGATGTTTATTTGCAGAAGTATTTGGTGAGGCTGGCCTATTCATGGCTGGCTGAGCAGCACTTGCAGTTTGTTCCAATTCAAGATCTTCTTTTATCATTACTTCCGTGCCTGCTTTTACAATGGCATCTCCAGCTAATAGATCTTGAATTGTTTCCATGCTAAACTGGTTTTTGCTCCTTCTTTTGTAGATGGCAGCACCAGCTGGAGCAGTGGTTCTTTTGACTTGCAGCTTTGGTGGTCTTTTTTAGACCTTTGCTTTGGAATAGTCAGGCTTTTGTGGAACTCTTGGTTCTTTCTTTCTAAGTTCCTCTAATTTTTTATATGTTGCCCTGACTCTATCTTCTCCCCACTTTGTCACAGAGTTCTTTGACCCATAATCAGCTGCAATTAGCTCCTCTTTCATTCTCCTCAACTCTAACATCTTCTCAGCTTCAAATTGTTTAAATTTTTCAGGAGGAGTCTGCTTGACCTTATTTTTGATCATGTCTTGAATCCTGGCTGCTTCTTTTTCAAGCTCAGGAATGGTCCAGTTCTTGTACATGTGTTTCTCCCCCTTGTATTTCTTGTAGGTCATGATGTTTTCAATGTAGTCTTTCCTTAAGGACTCATCTGCCCTTTCAGAAATTTTCTGACATACATTTTTAGCAAAACGCTCCATAGCATTGACCTGTGAGAGTAGAAACTGATAGTTTTGTTGAAATTCTCTATCAGATTTCCCTTTTCTATTTTTGATTGCAATATCCTCTGCTTGTTTGGCCTTGAGTTTCAAGTATTCTTCAATATTGTTAGGCCTGGGATAATTTGCAATTGATGGTAAACTCCTTTTGGCTGGGTTATCTTCATAATAAAAGGATTTGATTTCTTCTCTGACTGCAATGAGTTCCAGAGGAAATGAGACACCAGCAGGAGGTAGTGGTTTTACAATTTGAGCTGAAGAGAGAGGTATGGGTTTTGGAATAGTGACAAGTGATAGGGATTTTGAAGATGTTGGTGATGGAGATGTGTCATCATCTTTTAAAATTAGCCTTCTCCTTTTTGGTTTAGGAGAGACTGATGATGTTTTGAATGGAACAGTGGTGGTAGATGTAGTGGCAGTGGATTGTGATTGACTAACAGCTGTTGAAACAACTGGTGTTTCAACCACTGTTGTCATTACAACAGATGTTATAACATCTGCTGTCTTCTGCTGTATGTCAGCAGGTGTTGTTTTTGGTGGTGATGATGGTAGAGCGGTGGATGCTGTGTGTGTTGAAGTGGTGTGTGTTGATGGAACAACTGTTTGGCAAGCAGTAGTTTTTGTAACTCCTGTTGCATCAGCTGTTTTGTATGGTGGTTTTTGAGCAGACTTTGAACGTCTGATAGGAATGGATTTGGGTTGCCTTACTTTTCTAGTAGGCTTCTTCTTTTCCTCAACAGGATTTTCATGATCCTTTGACCCAGAAGTACCCTGATCTGGATGATCCATTCTGTCCACCCTGGCTTTCCTTTTGGCCTCTCTATCCCTTTTTACACTTGCAACTGCTTCTGCTAGTGCATTTGTTGTCACATCAATTTTCTTGCTGCCATCTGGCAAAGGGATCTTTTTGGTCATGTTTGAATTCTCTGGTTCAAGATAGAGACCATCTTCTATACCCTTCTTTTTCCACTCCTTAATTTTCTCCCCCTTTTTGGCATTATCTTCTGGGAGTTGATAAATGTAGCGTACTTTTGGAGGAGCAGTGCCAGTGGTGTGCAAGATCTGAGTTTTGAGAGCCTTTAAATCAGCCTGAGTGTTCTTGAACCTTGACTCCATTGCATTTCTCAGCTGTTGGACATGTTTTTCATGTTGCTGATCTGCTAATTGTGCTTGTTGTTGGAGAAAAGATTGAAATAGATTCCAGAGCTCATTTGTAGCAGGTGCCCTTTGTGGAGCAGGTGCTTGAGGTGAAATAACAGTTGATTGTACCTTCTGAACTTGTAACACCTGTTGTAGCATATCTTTGAGTTCTGCAACAGAGTTATCAAGCTTTGCAATACGATCCATCAATTTCTGGTACTTTAAACCATCACCCAAGTTAATGGGTTCATCTGATTTCCCACTAGTAGTGGTTTTATCAGTGGTAGATGTAGGGAGTATACTCCAAACATTAACCACTGATGCCCCTTTTTCTTGGTACTGGGGTCTTCTTCCTTCAACACTTGACAACCTTTTGATGTTGCCAGTAGGATAAATAAATCCACTGGTGGTTGGCAGAGGTGCTATAAAAGGAATTGCCTCCAAGGAAGTCTTATTAATGTAACCACTGTCCAACTGTAAACCTGTAGGTTCAACAGTTGTAGTGGTTGCTTCACTTGGATTACCACCAAGAGTTACTTGTAACTCATGGGGTGTAACCTCCTCAGGTTGTGTTGGTAGGTTAGCAAAGATTGATACATCAGACCCAGTCAGTTGTTGAGGTATATTCTCATTATCAGGTGATTGAGAAGGACTGGTTAATGTCTGGTTCAAATCAATTGCATCCAACAGTGGTTTTATTGGTGAGGGAATTTGGGATGTGATGATTGGTGTAGAAAGAGGATGTGTCCCGGGCATTGGACTGTGGATGATAGAAATGAGTGTTTCCAGAGCATCATGATGTGGAGACCCTATTTGTACAACCTGTTCTTTTTGTGAAGAAACAGGAGGAGTTTCAGTTATGGGTTGAGATATTTGTACCAACTGCTGTGAGGAAGTAGCAGCAGTGGTTTCTTGTGACTTTTGTGTTGTCACTGGCAGGAGCTCTGGTATCTCATCCTCCAGAGATGCTTTTTGATGGTTTTGGGGGGGGGGGGTTGTGTTTTTCTTTTTGTTGGCTTTTTGGTGATTTTAGGTGTGGGTTTCAAAACAGTTGTGTTGCTGCTTTGATCACCTTGAGCAGTGGGCTCAGCAGCAGATACCTGAGGAGCAGTTGTAACTGCTAAAATCTGCTCAGGCACCTCTGCTTGTGTTTTGCAAGGTGCTAACATTCTTGAAAAAGTTTCAGTTGTTAAACTGTTTATTTGAGTAGAATCACCTTGGTTTATTACCGCTAAATCATCCTTACTGAATTTCTTTGAAAAATAGTAACTTAAAAACCTTGGAAACAGTAAGAATGATTTTGTTTCAACATTATTTACCAAATCTTTGAAAATTTCCCGAGAATAGTTAAAATTTTCTTCTTGAAGAATTGCATATCCCAGATTTTGAATCTTTAAAGGGATTTCATTGAAAGAAGTGGTTTTGTTTGAAACACATAGTAGGAGGGTATGAAATAAAAATCTGGCTGCAGACGGAAAATAACCTTTTTCTAAGGTAATTTTCTTCATCATTGTGGCTTCATACCCTCTCTCAATGAAGTCAGTTTGTAACTCGGTTTTAGTGAAAGAAATTTTACCTTCCTGATCACCGAGTTGAAAGACCTCTGAAATGGATTGTGGCGTGATTTGGACAGCTTTACCCTTTATAAAAGAGTTTATGGTGGTTGCAGTGTCTCCTTGTTTTTCAAGGGTTGAATTTTTCCAGAACTCCCTTTGGGTCGCCAAATAGATTGGTGCATCGGCAGTGAACAAAGTTTTGTACTTTGATTTTGCCATGAGACCAATGATGGAATCGAAAACTTTGGTGGTTCCTGGTTTTGTGAGAAGACCCAGGAGATTGTGAGATGGTTTATGTGGAATTTCAGTGGAGATTGCCTTTTGAGAGGCTGTTTTCGATGATGATTTGGATGAGGGTTTTGAAGATGACTTCGATTTTGTCATTTTGAAGATGAATGATCGAAGAAATTTGTGGAAGATGAGATGAAAAACTTCTTTGAGAAGAGAATTTTTAAGAATTCAATTCGACAGTAAAACCCTGTTTTGGTGGTGAGTGGGGGATTTTATAGGGAAGAAAGTGAATGCTGAGGTGGCAGCCGTTACAAAAGGTCTGACCAATATGTACTGCCCACGTGACAACCCCTGATGAAAGTGAATGTGACACCCCAGGAAAACCAGTAAACTACGCAACACTATTAGCTTCCTCAGTAACCGCATGCTAAATTTCGGGACGAAAGTTCTTTCAAGTTGGGGATAATGTGACAACCCGAATTTCCAAAGGTCTCTATCCGACTTATTCATGTGATTATTTGCAATGTAAGTTTAATATTTATGTTGAGGTGCAATATAAGTATTATTTGTGATTTGTATTAACTATGTATATTGTAAATTTCGTCAAGATGGTGGCCCACGAAAACAATACATGGGCTTCGGCCCAGTAGCAGGCTAGACATCAACCTATTTTACGATAAAATTCTATTTAGTAAACCCTAACCGCCTTACATACTCTCTCTCGTTTTCTGTGAAACCCGACGGCAGACTTATTCACCGATTGACTTGCTGCCCTCTTTGCTTAGGACGTGATTGATTTCTTGTGAGCACTTAACTTAGCATACCGAGCAAACCAAGGTGAGTTCACACCCTTACTAAGGCATGGGATTCCCAGGGTTTGGGGAATGGGATGGAAGGAATAAGATTGAATAGATTCGTACATACACTAATACTAGACTACCATACCATTGTCCTCGGTTGTGCAGGACACATACGTAAAACCTACGTATACTTATGCTACTCGCTATCCTCGGTTGTGAAGGATACTCACGTAAAACCTACGTGAACTTATACTCACTACTGCCTCGGTTGTGTCAGGCACTTACGTAAAACCTACGTAAACCCCCGCGTACCCCTGTCCTCGGTTGTGAAGGACACTTACGTAAAGCCTACGTAAACTTTGTACGTACTACTGTTCTCGGTTATGAAGAACACTTATGGTTACAAATAGTCTAGTGTATAGGCAACATGGGAAGCCCCCACTAATAGAACATACTATCGGCCTAGTAGCGCCACATGTTACGAAACAAACTTACTATTACAAACTTACTTACTGTGAACTCGCTCAACTAGTTGTTGACTCTCTGTTACATGCCTTGCAGGACCTTAGGTACTTACGGAGCTTGCACGGGAGGCACGATCGTTGTGGACATGGATCGTGAAATGCGTTGTTAAACATTATGACATTTTGTACTTAAACTTAGGTTGGGTTTTACTTTAAATGCTTCCGCTACACACTTGTTTATATTTGATTTTGGAACACCTATCGTATGGATCGTGAGTACATAGACCCCTCTTTTACTGTTTTCCAAACTGTTTTGGGGTGGAACACATGTGCCTACTTGTTACTTTCATGCTTTCCTGTTTTAACATCATATACTGCTATGTTCGTTAGTACATTATAGTACATGATTTTATGACATTTCATGCTAGGTGTGCCCAATTGTGTGCATTACTTAGTACATCGTTTTACATGACATTTTGACATAGACATTTCGGCATAGACATTTTAACATGATTGACATTTGATCATGCATTTCCCACAAAACATAACTTTGATTTAAACCAAGATTTACTTCAATACTTTGTTTTTGTGCATATGGTTTAGTTGAGACATTTCACTTGCCATACATGACATCTTGACATAGACGTTTGACATGGATATTTGACATAGACGTTTGACATGGATATTTTGACATGACATCTTGCATATGGCAGACTTTTAAGGATTTTAATGAAAATTTTTCATTTTTAGCTATTTTAAGGATGGAGTTTTGATTTTCTGAAAACATTTTGTTGCTTTTATTCATAGAAAAACAAGATGTTGCTTGTTATTCCATGTTCAGCATCCCAATCCTAGAGACCAAACTTTCAAAAGTGGCTGTATCAAGTGCTTTTGTGAGCACATCAGCTAGCTGGTCTTTAGTTGGGACATGATGCAGAGAAATCAAACCTTTTTCATAGCAATCCCTCACAAAGTGATGTCTGATGTCGATGTGTTTGGTGGTTGAGTGGGAAACTGGATTTTTGATGATATTTTCTGCTGCCTGACTGTCCAACATGAGTGGTGTCTTTAAGGCAGTGATACCAAAATCCAGCAACTGATTTTGAAGCCACAGGAGTTGGGCTGTACAGCTTGCAGCAACAACGTATTCAGCTTCAGCAGTGGATGTTTAAACAGCTGCTTGCTTTTTGCTTTGCCATGAAACTAAGCAATCACCTAGAAACTGGCACCCTCCTGATGTGGACTTCCTTGTGGTGTGACATCCAGCAAAGTCACTGTCTGAGAAACCTGAAAGCTTGATGTTCCCATTAGCTGGATACCAGATACCAAGTGTGGGAGCACCTTTTATGTATCTGAAGATCCTTTTTACAGCAATGAGATTTGATTTTCTGGGAGCTGATTGACTTCTTGCACAGACACATGTTGCAAACATGATGTCTGGTCTAGATGCAGTTAGGTACAATAAAGACCCAATCATGCTTCTATAAAGTGTTTGGTCAATCAGCTCATCCTTTTCATCAGACATGACCAGCTTATTTGTTGCCATGGGTGTGCTGCATGGTTTACAATCATTCATATCAAATTTGGTTAAAAGTTCTTTAGCATATTTGCTTTGATGAATGAAAGTTCCATTTTGCAATTGCTGTACTTGGAGACCAAGAAAGCATTGCAGCTCACCCATAGCACTCATTTCAAACTCAGCTGTCATGAGTTCTCTAAACTCTTCACACATTGAGTTACATGTGCTTCCAAAAATAATGTCATCCACATAAATCTGGACAATCATTAAATCCTTCCCTCTCCATTTTAAAAACAATGTCTTATCAATGGTACCTCTTTTGAAACCATTTGAGAGTAGGAAGTTGGAAAGAGTTTCATACCAGGCCCTTAGTGCTTGTTTCAGGCCATACAAGGCTTTGTTTAGCCTGTAGACATGATCTGGATAAAATGGATCCTTAAAACCTGGAGGTTGACAAACATACACCTCTTCTTGAATTGTACCATAGAGGAAAGCACTTTTGATATCCATTTGAAACACCTTCATATTGTGGTTGACAGCAAAGGCCAGGAACAGTCTAATGGCTTCCAACCTTGCAACAGGGGCAAATGTTTCATCATAATCAATCCCCTCTTCCTGTCTGTAACCTTGAACCACAAGCCTAGCTTTATTCTTGACAACAATACCCCTTTCATCAGTTTTGTTCTTGAAGACCCACTTTGTGCCAATGGGACTAACCCCTTCTGGTAGTGGTACAAGCTCCCATACTTGTTGTCTTTAAAACTGTTGGAGCTCCTCTTGCATGGCTTCTACCCAGCTGTTGTCTTTCAGTGCCTCTTGGTACTTGACTGGCTGATGGAGTGATAGAAAACCAGCAAAAAGACAAATGTTTTGGGTTTGACTCCTTGTGAGCACCCCTTCATTTATGTTGCCAATGATTTGATCAGGTGGATGAGATCTCAAGAAGATTAAATCTCGTTGGTATGGTATGATGGCATTGGTTGGTGAAGGCTGCAAATGTGTATCATCTGAGCTAACCACTGCTGGGGACTTTGATGATCCAGCAGTGGCTTCAAAAGGTGGTGGTATAGGAGGTAATGAAGTGGACAACTGCTGACTTTTATCCACTGTTTGAGGACTTTTGTCAGCAGTGTTTGAGGATGTGGAAGCATAGGTTGATGGGCTACTTTGGTCAACAACTGTTGAGGTAGCAGTGGTTGAGCTTTGACAACTGTTTTGAACAGCTGGTGCTTTTCCCTTTGTGGCAGACCTTTGAGGGATGATGATTTCATACCCATAGTCTGGTGTTGTATCCTCTGATGTACCTGCACTGTTAGTCTTGACAGCAGTATTTTCAAAAGTGAATTTTTCAAGATCAAACAGATCTGCAGGGTTTGCTGGGATTTTCATTGATGAGAGTTCATTGAACTTAACATTCAAAGTCTCCTCCACTGCCTTGGTACGTGTATTGAACACTTTGTAGGCCTTGGCAGTGGTTGAGTATCCCAGATGATAACCACAATCAACTTTGGCTGCAAATTTTGAAATGGAATCTTTTAAGTTCAAAATAAAGCATGGGCAGCCAAACACTTTGAAATATGAGATCAGTGGTTTAATTTTATACAGAATTTCATAGGCAGTCTTTTTGTGCTTGGGGTTTATTAAAACTCTGTTCTGAACATAGCAAGCAGTGTTTACTGCCTCTGCCCAGAAAGTTAATGGCAAACCTGAATCTGCAAGCATGGTTCTGGCAGCCTCAATCAGAGTTCTGTTCTTCCTTTCCACTACCCCATTCTGCTCTGGTGTTCTTGGGATGCTGTACTGCCTTACAATCCCTTTCTTCACAAAGAAGGCATCCAACTCCCTATTTTTGAATTCTGTGCCATTGTCACTCCTGAAGCTTTTCACTGGAAGGTCAAATTGCTTTTCAACCTGTATTACAAAGTCTTGCAAAATGCCTGCAGTTTCATCTTTTGAGTGCAAAAAGAAAGTCCATGTGAACCTAGAAAAGTCATCAACAATAACCAAACAATATCTTTTCTTTTTGAGGCTCATGACTTGAACTGGGCCAAACAAATCCATGTGTAGCATTTGTAAACACTGGGTTGTTTTGGACTCTTCAATGGACTTGTAAGAACTTTTATGCTGTTTTCCTTTTAAACAGGAAATGCAATGTTCAGGACATGAAAACAATTTTTGTGGTAGGCCTCTCACCAAACCATTTTTTGAAATTTCTGTGATTGTCTTAAGATTTGTGTGTCCCAGCCTTCTGTGCCAAAGTTCTGTCTCTTTGTTAGAGGCAGCTGAGAACAGACAGGCATCAGCTCTGGGACACTCTTTTGACATGTCAACAACATAAACATTGCCACTTCTTTGAGCAACAAGTTTAGTTTGACCAGATTTGATTATTGCTTCAATCTTTTTGACCATTTCTGGTCCAACAATCCTACAACAATCTTTTGTGAAGAATGACCCAAAACCCTTGTCACTCATTTGGGACACACTCAGAAGGTTGAATTTTAGATTGTCTATTAGATTGACATTTTCAAATTTTACTTTTCCAGACTCCACTGTACCCGACCCCAGAACTTTTCCTTTACTATTATTCCCAAAGGATATATCACCCCCTCCATGGATTTTAAAGTCTTTGAGGAGGGCTTTACATCCTGTCATGTGCCTGGAGCCTCCACTATCTACATACCAAAGACTATCAAAGCATGCAGAAGCTCCCTGCACATGAAGTAAAAGGATTAGTTCATTAAGGTCTCCAAAGCCAACAGGGCTTTGGATGGGGTCTCAACAGTGTCTGGGATGGATGCAGAATGATGGACAGTGGTTAGGTCAGGAGTTTGAACTGTTTTAGGACAGTGCTTCTCTAACCACTGTTGTGGGTCCTGACCAATCATCTGCTGGTAACCAAAAGGATGCTTGTTCACTTTGGGTTTAGAAGGCCTTTTGTAGGCCTCATAAACATGAGGAATCCTTTGGTAAGACTGTTTTTCTCTGCCTTTTCTGAACTGATTGGCAGGGGGTGCATCAGTAACCTGAACATCTCTTTTGACAGATGTTTGGTTCAGCTGTTTTGTAACAGCTGTTTGAACTGGCACAAACAGTGGTTGTTTCTTGGTGAATTTGACAGATGTTGATGATGATGATGGACTCAAGGATGTTTTAGCAATGTACTCATTCTTTTTCACATCAAAGTTTTTGAGATACACACATGCTTGAGTTTTGTGGTTTGTTTTACCACAGACAATGCAACCTTCAGCTGAAACAATGACACTTGTTCTGTTTAAATCATACGCTTTTAAGTGGAAACAATCTTTTGTAAGATGATTCCTTTTCTCACAGAATTCACAAAACAAGTTATCAATTTTTTCTTTCTTCTTTCTCTTTTCAGACTCCTTTGCAGCAGAGGTTTTAACCACTGCTGGGATGTCTTTGAGAGGTATGACTTTAGCTTTTGGAGCCTTGACACCATCAATTGATGTAAAGTCCATTGGCTTGAAATTTTCAAGAATGTCACACTCATCAGACCATTTTGGTTTAAACTGGTATTCTTCAAGCTCCTCAAAAGTAGAGGATTCAATTGGTCTGTCAAGTGTGATTTTGTTACCAAGTTTGTCAGTGATTTTCACTTCTTGGCCATTCTTGTTTGTGGGGATGAACTCAGTGGTTACATCAGTGGTTTGAACAGATTTTTCAAAAGCAGTGTTTTCATCATCATGTTTTCTATAGCCAACCCCAAACTTCACATTGCTTTTTCTCTGTTTTTCAAGCATAACCTCATATGCTTTGCAGGATTCCACCCATCTTTCACAAGTAATTTGGGCGGACTCCAACTCCTTTTTGCAAACTTGGTATTTTTCTGCCATAGTTTGAAGTTGGGTTTTGGTTATACTCTGCTCTTCTTTTAGACAGCTGTTCTCTTTTTCTTTTTCAGTCAATTTGTTTTTAAGTTCTTTTAAAGACCTTTCAAATTTGACCTCATCAGACAAGATTTTATCCCGAAGGTTTTCATTCACCTCTTTAATGTTAGCAAAAGCAATTATGCAATTGTCAGAACACAGTTTTTCAAGAACTTGAGGAGATACCTTGGCAGCTGCCATCATTGCACAATCACATTGATGATCTTTTTCATCATCAGCTTTCACCTTCTTTTCACCAGCCTTTTCTTCTTTCTCTTCTTCTTTGTCCTCTACGGACCATGGATCTGTCATTGGTTCAATCAGGGTACCTGAACTTTCTCCGAACAGTAATTCACCAGCCACAGCAGTAACCACTGCTTCAGTCACCTCTTCCACTGTTTCAAAGCACTGTTGTTCCTCCTCAGTTTCAACCCCCTCCTGTATTGACTCTAATGCCATCAAACAAAACTCATCATGTGAAGAATCATTAGAAGCATAGAGTGCAAAATTTTCATCATTAAGGTCTTCAGGCATACTGCTCCAGTCAACAAACCCTTGAGTGAAAAAACTTTGTTGATCTGGTTGTGCTGCTGCTGGAGCAGTGGTTTGAGGTGCAACAGGTTGCACTTGTACCTGTGGAGCAGGGGTTTGAACATATTGGATTTGTGGAACAGTAGTTTGGACATAATGTACTGGTACAGGGGCAGCAGCATAGTGAGCAGTGTTCACTTGAGCTGCTGGGGCATATTGGGCATAGTGCACAGTGTTTTGGTTTTGAGGTCTAGGATTTGAGCTAGGATGAGTAATTATGGGACCAGTAGTTTGACTCCTACATTCCCTAGCGAAATGTCCCAACCTATTACACTTGTAGCACTTGATTTTCGATTTATCCAACCCAACCCTTAGATTCCCATGCAAACCAGGGAATTTTCGCCCTGTTCTTTTGTAAAACTTGCTAGTTCTAACACTTAGCAAAGCCAGTTGGTGCAGGATGTCCATTTCCTCTAAATCAGTGGGATCAAAATGTTGCAAATCATTTAGTTCAAAACTTAAATTGTCTGACATCTGGTTTTCATTTGCAGTGAATGCATAACTAGCAGAGTGAGGATCAGGGTTGTTAAAATTTGCACCAGCAGTTATGTCAATGAAGTGATCATAACCCTGATCCTTACCACTGCTCCCAGATTCTTCTTGACCCAGAAGAGCAGTATTACCGAAAGTGTAGTCATCGGTAACTTTTCCTGACTCTTGTAACCTCCTTTTCTGGTTCAACTCCCTTTTGTAGGTCAGGAGTCGACCGTGGATCCTTGAATTCAGGTGAGTTTCGGGTGACAAAAGCTATGGTGTCCCATTTTTCTGGCAGTGACCTGAGGAACCTGCTATTTTGAGTTGAGTTTGTAAAAGTGGTGTTAACAAGCCTCAGTTCACTGACGAGACAACTGAAACGCTCAAATTGTTGCGTTAGTGATTCACCTTTAACGTAGCAAAATGTTTCATACTGTTGGTTCAGGATTTCCCTATTGTTTTCTATGACTTCCTCAGTTCCCCCAAACTGTTCCTTAAGTGCGTCCCATAACTCTTTGGCACTGTTACAATGTAACAGTCCAACATATATCTCATTGGGCAGCGCAGATGCTACGATGCTAAACGCTTTAGCATCTAGTTCGATCTTTTGAAAGTCGGTTTCGGTATAATTTTCAACTGGTTTTGGAACGAACTTTTTAGCATCTTCAGCACTTGGCACTGAAGGAACATGGGGACCATAAATGACAGATTTCCAACAACCTGTGCTTTGTTGAGCGAGGATGTGACCCATCCTCCTCTGCCAGATGTTGTACTCATTTCTTTTTAGCATAGGTGGTTTAAAAAGCGAGCCGATGTTGTTTTTATCATCCTGAGATTGTGACGTCATTCTTGTTGTTTTACAGACACTGAGAAATCAACTTTAATGGTGATTAATCCTTGCTCTGTTTTTCAACGGACGAACAAACGATCAGTATCAACTGTTATGAGCTAAACTATTTACGTCAAAATGATTGTTAAATCAAATTTGACTGTCCAAGCTCTGATACCAATTGTTGGATCTGAGTTTCTTTTTGATTGTATTTTCGTTTGAAATTAAGATGGAAATGAAAGAGTTGTGCAGCGGAATTAAGATGAAAGCAAACTTTGCATACAATCAAACGAGAGTAATACTGTAATCAAACATCTTTACACAATGAATCGAAAGATTGAATTTGTTTCAACAACGATTACAATGATTGATGAATGAATGCAAACTCCCCCTCAGCCAGAGCTCAGTAGTTTGTTCGTGCAAAGAAGACGATGTGATCAAAAGAGCTGATAGAACAGTACAAAGTACTGAACTATTTATAGGCACTTGCAAACCACTGAGCATCTTAGCTGACGTCACCATGAAAGTGACATCTAACCTCCTAACAAACTCTAACCTCTGATCTATACAAACACTGATGTACTAACTACTGCTATTACAATTTATTACATAAAAGACACTTAAACAGCTGCTGCATCCTTCCACTGCTGTGAACCCAGCAGTGCTTGTCCGGATCAGCAGTACTTGACTCAAGGCAGTAGATTGAGTCAGCAGAGCTTTGGTCTTCTATCAGTCTTTAACATTTGGCAGTAGATGCAAGGCAGCAGTTGTGGAACAGCACTTGGTAAGATCAGTAGATAGGAGGTTAGCAAATACAAAGCCACTTTCAAGGGGAGAGATTTGCATGAACTAATTGTAATCATCTGGTTATTATGGATCCACTGCTCTGATCTAGTTTTGGCTTTAATTATCTGTTCCTCTGATAGGGTTCAATCCCAACATCACCATTGGGGGTCTTGACCAATCACCTGTTGATAACCAAAAGGATGCCTATTCACTTTAGGTTTAGAGGGCCTTTTGTAGGCCTCATAAACGTGTGGAATCCTTTGGTAGGACTGTTTTTCCTTGCCTTTTCTGAACTGATTGGTAGGGGGTGCATCAGTAACCTGAACATCTCTTTTGACAGATGTTTGGTTCAGCTGTTTTGTGACAGCTGTTTGAATTGGCACAAACAATGGTTGTTTCTTGGTGAATTTGACAGATGTTGATGATGATGATGAACTCAAGGATGTTTTAGCAATGTACTCATTCTTTTTCACATCAAAGTTTTTGAGATACACACATGCTAGAGTTTTGTAGTTTGTTTTACCACAAACAATGCAACTTTCAGCTGAAACAATGACACTTGTTCTGTTTAAATCATAAGCTTTTAAGTGGAAGCAATCTTTTGTTAGATGATTCCTTTTCTCACAGAATTCACAAAACAAGTTATCAATTTTTTCTTTCTTCTTTCTCTTTTCAGACTCCTTTGCAGCAGAGGTTTTAACAACTGCTGGGATGTCCTTGAGAGGTATGACTTTAGCTTTTGGAGCTTTAACACCATCAGTTGATGTAAAGTCCATTGGCTTGAAATTTTCAAGAATATCACACTCATCAGACCATTTTGGTTTAAACTGATAATCTTCAAGCTCCTCAAAAGTAGAGGATCCCATTGGTCTGTCAAATGTGATTTTGTTACCAAGTTTGTCAGTGATTTTCACTTCTTGGCCATTCTTGTTTGTGGGGATGAACTCAGTGGTTACATCAGTGGTTTGAACAGATTTTCCAAAAGCAGTGGTTTCATCATCATGTTTTCTATAACCAACACCAAATTTCACATTGCTTTTTATCTGTTTTTCAAAAATAACCTCATACCCTTTGCATGATTCCACCCATCTCTCACATGTGATCTAGGTGGACTCCAACTCCTTTTTGCAAACTTGGTATTTTTCTACCATAGTTTGGAGTTGAGTTTTGGTTATGCTTTGTTCTTCTTTCAAACTGCTGATCTCTTTTTCCTTTTCAGTCAACTTGTTTTTAAGTTCTTTTAAAGATCTTTCAAATGTGACCTCATCAGTTAAGATTTTATCCCGAAGGTTTTCATTTACCTCTTTGATGTTAGCAAAAGCAATAATGCAATTGTCAGAACACAGTTTTTTCAAGAACTTGAGGTGATACCTTGGCAGCAGTCATCATTGCACAATCGCATTGACGATTTTCTTCATCATCAGCTCTTTCTTCTTTCTCACCTGCTTTTTCTTCTTTCTTTTCTTCCTTGTTCTCTTCGGACCATGGGTCTGTCAGTGGTTCAATCAGGGTACCTGAACTTTCTCCCAACAGTAGTTCACCAGCCACAGCAGTAACCACTGCTTCAGTCACCTCATCCACTTTTTCAGTACTCAGCTGTTCCTCTTCAGTTTCAACCCCCTCCTGTATTGACTCTAATGCCATCAAACAAAATTCATTATGAGAAGAATCATTAGAAGCATAGAGTGCAAAATTTTCATCACTAAGGTCTTCAGGCATACTGCTCCAGTCAACAAACCCTTGAGTGAAAAAGCTTTGTTGATCTGGTTGTACTGCTGCTGGAGCAGTGGTTTGAGGTGCAACAGGTTGCACTTGTACCTGTGGAGCAGGGGTTTGAACGTACTGAATTTGTGGGACAGTAGTTTGGACATAATGCACAGGCACAGGGGCAGCAGCATAGTGAGCAGTGTTCACTTGAGCTGCAGGGGTGTATTGGGTATAGTGCACAGTGTTTTGACTTTGTGGTCTAGGGTTAGAGCTAGGATAAGTAACTATTGGTCCATTGTTTTGACTTCTGCATTCCCTAGCAAAGTTCCCTAACCTATTGCACTTGTAACACTTGATTTTCGATTTATCCAACCCAACCCAACCCTCAAATTCCCATGAAGTCCTGGGAATTTTCTCCCTGTTCTTTTATAGAATTTGCTAGTTCTAACACTTAGCAAAGCCAACTGGTGCAGAATATCCATCTCTTCTAAGTCAGTGGGATCAAAATGTTGCAAATCATTGAGTTCAAAGCTTAGATTGTCTGACATCTGGTTTTCGTTTGCAGTGAATGTATAACTTGCAGAGTGAGGATCAGGGTTGTTAAAATTTGCCCCAGCAGTTATGTCAATGAAGTGATCATAACCCTGATCCTTACCACTACTCCCAGATTCTTCTTGACCCAGAAGAGCAGTGTTACCGAATGTATAATCATCAACGGCTTTTCCTGACTCTTGTAACTTCCTTTTCTGGTTCAACTCCCTTTCGTAGGTCAGGAGTCAACCATGGAGTTGGGTCAATGTCAGATCCTTGAACTCAGGTGAGTTTCGGGTGACAAAAGCTATTGTGTCCCATTTTTCTGGCAGTGACCTGAGGAACCTGCTATTTTGAGTTGAGTTTGTAAAAGTGGTATTAACAAGCCTCAGTTCACTGATGAGACAACTGAAACGCTCAAATTGTTGCGTCAGTGATTCACCTCTAACATGACAAAATGTTTCATACTGTTGGTTCAGGATTTCCCTATTGTTTTCTATGACTTCTTCGGTTCCCCCAAACTGTTCCTTAAGCGCGTCCCATAACTCTTTGGCACTGTTACAGTGTAACAGTCCAGCATATATCTCATTGGGCAGCGCTGATGCTTTGATGCTAAAAGCTTTAGCATCTAGTTCGAACTTTTGATAGTCAGTTTTCGGTATAATTTTCAACTGGTTTTGCAGCGAACTTTTTAGCATCTTCAGCGCTTGGCACTGTGGGAACGTGGGGACCAAAGACGACAGACCTCCAACAACCTGTGCTTTGTTGAGCGAGGATGTGACCCATCCTCCTCTGCCAGATGTTGTACTCATTTCTTTTTAGCATAGGTGGTTTAAAAAGCGAGCCGATGTTGTTTTTATCATCCTGAGATTGTGACGTCATTCTTGTTGTTTTACAGACACTGAGAAATCAACTTTAATGGTGATTAATCCTTGCTCTGTTTTTCAACGAACGAACAAACGATCAGTATCAACTATTATGAGCCGAACTATTTACGTCAAAATGATTGTTAAATCAAATTTGACTGTCCTAGCTCTTATACCAATAGTTGGATCTGAGTTTGTTTCTGATTGTATTTTGTGTTTGTAATTAAAATGAAAATGGATGAGTGTGTAGCAGAATTATGATGAAAACAAACTTTGCATACAATCAAACGAGAGTAATACTTTGATCAAACATCTTTTCTCAATGAATCGGAAGATTGAATTTATTTCAATAACGATTACAATGATTGATGAATGAATGCAAACTCCCCCTCAGCCAGAGCTCAGTGTTTGTTCGTGCAAAGAAGACGATGATGCAAAGAGCTAATAGAAAAGTACAAAGTACTGAGCTATTTATAGGCACTTGCAAACCACTGAGCATCTTAGCTGACGTCACCATGAAAGTGACATCTAACCTCCTAACAAACACTAACCTCTGATCTATACAAACACTGCTATGTTAACTACTGCTATTACATTACATTACAAAACAGACTATAGATCAGCTGCTGCAACCTTCCACTGCTGTGAACCCACCAGTACTTGTCCGGATCAGCAGTGCTTGACTCAAGCCAGTAGATTGAATCAGCAGGGCTTTAGTCTTTCATCAGGTCTTTACTTGAGCAGCAATTGTAAGTCAGCAGTTTGCACGATCAGCAGATAGGAGGTCAGCAGATGTTGAAATCACTTTCAAGGGGAGAGACTTGTATGTAAACATCTGCTTATTCTGAATCCACTGCTCTGATCCAGTTTTGGCTTTAATTATCTGTTCCTCTGATAGGGTTTGATCCCAACATCTTTTGAATCTGTTTAATCACAATATTAGACCAAAAGAAAAATATTAAACATAAAAAACAGTAATCAAATAAGGATGACCTCCAAAGTTGAAATGATTTATGAATGCTCAAAGCAGAATTATGTGAATCAATATTGGTTATAACAGTGTATCCGTTTTCTTTGACTTCTTTACCTATTGTGGTTTTCGATTTTTACTCCGGAGACCCAGATTCAACATTTGTTATCACAACCTCGGTGGGATTCAATTCTAATGGTTCATGCACTTCTGCTTGATTAGAATCTTCATCCTTAGCGGATGAAGATACTATTTTTTCATGAATAGCTAAAGTCACAACACCTGCCATGCTATGTCAAATGCACAAAATAAGATACAAATGAAAGATTGTATTCATTATTAAAACTTGGATTTGATTGGAAGCTGCTTATTAGTCCTCAGTCATCCATTGCTAAAAACACTAATAAAAATATAATCTTTATTCAAACTTACTTCTAAATCATTTGTCAAGATAGTCTATGAGCCCTATCAAACATGCATAATACATGAAGTCTAACACAAACCACAAATTAATAAACCTAATTTCAAGATCCCCAAATCAAAAACATCAAAGATCTAATAAAACAATATTTGGAAACACACAATCTGCCCACCAATATCATGAAATTAAATTAAAAAAAGTTACCTTTTTGCAAGTTAAGGGTGAAGCAAGAAAGTAAACGCAATTAGTGTTTCTTTTCAGAACCTCATCCTCCTCCGATGCAGCTGTGTGAGTGAAAGATTTTGAAAAGGCATTGTCTAAGATCAGTGACCATACTGAGTAACATGTAAATATCTAGTTTAATCACCATCTGTATATTTGAATTGTTCAAATTGTTCAAATAATCACTGCAATTAACAAAATTGTTAGTTTTAACCCAACACTGGTTTCAAACCACCTTTTTAACCCAACGGTGGTTTCAACCATTGTTTTCTCCACAAAACACTGTTTTAACCCAATAGTGGTTTCAAACATCTGTTTTCATCCAACTGTTGACCCAACAGTGGTTTCAAAAGTGGTTTCAAAACACCGTTTTAACCCAAAACAGTGGTTTCAATTTTTATAAATTCTGACTAATTAAAATTCACACCAAAACATCCGAACACACTTGCACTCATAACCAACTTCTAATTTCTAAATTCTCACAAAATTAAGAACAAATTTGGTCATCAGTCGTGGTTGCTGGAACCATAAAGACTCAAATAAACACATGAAATATATACAGCTAATCGGCCATAAAGACTTATCTAAAGATCCCAGCTTAGAGCCACTTAAGCAGCCACCTACGAATCATTAACAAAATTTAACAAAATACACTAAAAACCCTAACTTAAAACACTAAATCAATGTTTAAAACGCTAAAGGAAACTTTTGGAAGCTGCCCATTACGATTATACACTGTTTTAACCCAAAACAGTGGTTTCATTTTTTCTAAATTCTGACTAATTAAAATTCACACCAAAACATCTGAACACACCTGCACTCATAATCAACTTCTAATTTCTAAATTCTCACAAAATTGAGAACAAATTTGGTCGTTAATGGTTGCTGGAGCCATAAACACTCAAATAAACACATGAAATATACAGCTCATCGGCCACAAACACTCATCTAAAGATCCCAACTTAGAGCTACTTAAGCAGCCACCTACGGATCATTAACATAATTTAACAAAATACACTAAAAAACCCTAACTTAAAACACTAAATCAATGTTTAAAACACTAAAGGAAACTTTTGGAAGCTGCCCATTCTGCAGTTATACATATAGTTAAGTGAAATAAGAAACACTTTATTCCAACAATAAAATATTACCTTGTCTACAACAACACTTTTAGCTTCAAAAAGGTTGTAATGCATATTTTGAAACATAAGAGTGATCAACTCCACTGTACTTGTATTTATGCAGTGCATTAATGCCATGAGCACCTATATACCCCATTGCTTACATCACTTTTAGCTTTTACAACCTGCCATTTATAATAAAAAATAAACAAAAGCACAATCAACTCAAAAAGTACAAAAATAAATAAGGTGACATGTACACGTTTATAACAGAGGTATCAAGTATCAAGCTTAAAAAAGAAACTAATATCAAATGGAACATTTCTAAGAGACCCACCTTTTGTCCAATACTTTCTACAAGTCTTGCAAAAGTATCTTGGTTGTGAGAGGTTGACAATCTGTGGTTACCAATAAACTAAGCCTATATTATAGAGACTAAAAAGAATAAATGGTGTTCAAGTTGTGTGAACATTTAAAAGGAAATCTTACCGATTCTTGGATCTCGATCTGGACCTGGACCTTGATACAGACCTGGATTTCATGAGCGACTGCGAAAACTGAAATCCCCTTTTCCCCTCTCTTCCATCCGTAAACTGCAAAACCTCACCGTCTGCTTAGCCCTTTCACACAATTTCGTTCAAACATCGGTCATCAACTCCAATCACCATCTCAATCTGTACATTTAGATACATGATTTGTGTCTATTCAATCACTGAACTACATTTACTTCAAACTTGTTCAAATCAGTTGTAAAATCATACAAAATCACGCTCATGTGCGAGTTTACAGATGTATTTTTGAGTGTATATTTGTTTAATTGTTTGCGAGTGTGTTTTTTTTATGAAGGAAATCTTACCGACTCTTGGATCTCGATCTCGATCTGGACCTGGACCTTGATACAGACCGATGTATCGTTTGTGTGGTGGCGAAGGAGAAGGAGAGTACCTTGCTTTCCTCGAGTAAGACATCTGAAGCTTAGAATAATATCGAACAAATAAAACCCAAATCAGTGAAGCCCTATAAATCAAAATCCAAATATTTAGAAATCAAATACAAAAAAACTTGAAATTCGATTGATACCTGGATAATAATCATCCGAATTAGAGACTTGAATTGAAGATTTGGATGATTTGAGAAAGAAGAAAGCGTCGATACGGTCTCCATAGTTGATGTTGAAGACCATCTTCCATCACATTCCCAAATCAGTGAAACCCTATAAATCAAAATCCAAATATTTAGAAATCAAATACAAAGAAACTTGAAATTTGATTGATACCTGGATAATAATCATCCGAAAGAAGAAAGCGTCGATACGGTCCAGATAGTTGATGCTTGTGGAGATGAAGATTGGATGTGGAGGTGCTCTGGATTTGAGGGAGAGGTGTGGTATGAATTTTGAATTTGGAGACTGAATGATGTATCTTATATATGTGGAGCCAAAATTTTGAATTTTGAATGTGACAGGGGTTTTGAATTTTGAATGTGGGTAGAGCTTTGCCCTTTTCTATGTGGGCAGACCTTTGGAATTTGAATGTGAGCTAGCTTTGAATTTTAAAGTCTTTTAATATTAAGGTTTATGATGTAAAAATGACATAAGAAAAGCCTTGTTGGACGGCCTCTATGGCTGCCAACTAAGTTTTACTTATGTCATTGCATTTTCTTCTTTTTTAGTAAAGATAGATAGATAGATGTTTATATAGAATGTGATATATAAAAATATTAATTGATAAAAAATAGAATTTATTATACAGAAAACAAAAAGAACGAAATATAATGGACATAAACATTTGAAATATGATACAATTTCTAATACACATTTATATTTTATTATATTAGTTAATATTAATAATATATTATATTTTAGATATTTGATATTAAACAATATTAGATATTAATTAAATTATATTAACAATGTTTTTACTAATTTAATGGAGAGAATGCTATGTGACATTTTTCGGATTCTTTTATTAGTACTACTAGTACGACCCGTGTGCAAACACAGGTGGCTTTTAGAAAACCATGCATAACACATGTAAATGGTGAATATGGTTATAGTTATAAATAGATAAGTCAGTCGGTCAATACTTAAACTTTAGAGTAAAAAATATAAAAATATACGATATATTAATCTTTGTGAACAAAATAACATTTGCATTCAAGCATGTTCTTTCTCCACAAAACACTGTTTTAACTCAACAGTGGTTTCAAACATGTTCTTTCTCTACAAACCACTGTTTTAACCCAACAGTTGAAACCACTGTTTTCTCCACAAAACTTTGTTTTAACCCAACAGTGGTTTTAAACATCTGTTTTCATCTATCTGTTGACCAAAGTTAACAGATGTATCAACCACTGTTTTATTTTCAAACATTTGTTCACAACAAACAAAGGTTTCAGAACATAAACAGACCTTTGCCACTATTACAAGCTTTTAAACTCTTAACCCTAAATATTTATTTAATTAAGTTAAATAACAAACATGGTTAATAATTTTAACAAACTAATTATATAAAATATGAAAGTGTCAAACAGAGCTAACTATATAAAATATGTCTAAATCCTACCTTTCATTGTAGGTGTGAGTCATTCTAAAGTTGTTTGCTTCCTCACAAAATTAATATAAAAAATAATATATAATAAAGAAAGTTCGAAAAACCAAACACCATTCAGTATAATACAACATATAACTTCTAACCGATAGGCGAAACAGTAGTCTCGAAAAATAATGCTCCTTTCGGACCATTGTAGTTGTCATCATGTTGGAGGTATTTAAAAACTTCATTGCTCAGATCAACTTCAACCATATCCCCCCAAATGCTTGTTATCAGCCACTTGTTGTTTTGAATTATACTGGTCCTTTGGCGCCTATCTACATAATCAACTAAATGAGGATTATTGAAAGCAAACACCTTGATCCAGACTTCTTCTTCAAATTTGAGCAAATCAACAGTTAGCTCATCAGAGTTTCCGACCATAATCAAATGCAGCTTCTTTGCAATGGTCCAAAAATGACCTTGGCAAGGATTGACTTTCCTACTCTCGGGAAAACACAGTATTCTGAAAGTCTCAGAAAGAACATCGAAAGCAACTATGTTACTCTCAACTGGTGGATACCAATAATTTGAAACCATTAAATATATGGTTTTACTGTCGGAATAAATTCTAGGAGACCATGAATAACTGCTTGAACCATAATTATTTATGCTTAAGAAATTTATTGTTCTCCATGACTCACGACGTCATGAGTAAACACGAGCAGTAACCACATTACGGTAACGGATGTGAAGCACTTTCAGATCATTGGATTAATCAAAATACATTCCACTTGTATCAGAGTTTCGATCGTGACTATTATTAAAGTAGTCGTCAGACAAAAACTTATAGCGCCTGGTTGTTGGATTCCACAGGATCAGCTCACAGCAATTCCGTTCCTTGCAAACTAACAACAACCCATTAAATGACGATAGAATACGTAAGAAGGTAGGGTGGACATTGTCAGGAAAACTTATGGTTTTGCTTGTAACGACATCTGATGTGCGCAAAATGCAACATATAAATTACATCAATTGTGGCATAAAACTAACCCTTTTTTTGTACTAATGTTGGAAAAAGTGAGTTTTTGTCTTCCTTTTGTATTTTCAGGATTAAATGAGCTCAAATGAACAAAAGAAGCAAAAAGGAAACTAAATCTAACATAAATACAAGAAAAGGAACAAACGTGGCATGCCCGACCCCCCGACAGCATCTTCCCAAGCAAAAACAAGAGAACAGAAAACTGAACACGTCCCGTGCTCAGTGAAGACGGGGGCGTGCCCAAGTGCCAGCATAAAAGACAAAGTTGTAGAAGCTTCTATCACCCACCACGGGGGCGTGCCCAGCGGACACGGGGCCGTGGTCAACTCTAAGATTCGCAGAATCTGGGGAAATCTTGATACTACATATTTGCTTTTGCACACGGGGGCGTGCCCAGTGAACATGGGGACGTGGTCAACTGATGCAGACAAACTGCAATTAATGAAGAAGGAGAAGGATGTTGGACACGGGTCCGTGCCCAATGGACACGGGTCCGTGCCCAATGGACACGGGGCCGTGCCCGAGCTACTGTTCAGCCTATAAATAGGGGTGCTTCGCTCCATTGCAAACCATCCCTTGGCACACCACCTCTCTCACACTTCACCCACTTCCCACCACCATCACAACACCATCATCCACCACCATCATCCATTGTCCATCATAGAGTGTGTGAGTCGTCTCGGGATCCAAGATTGATCGTAAGAGTTCTTGACAATCAAAGGCCATGTTTGCCTAAGTCTCTTACATCACTTGGTGAAGACAAGTGTCTAGTGTAATACTTTTTATTTTTAATCTTTTCGCACTTTTTACTTGGTTATGTATTAATGACTTTAATAACTAGTTTCTTATGTTGAAGGTGATTTTTCCTATCGTTTGTCCGTGGTGTCTTGGCATTATTTTACTGTCTATAGAAAATAAAAGATTTTCACCATTCATATCTCCACGGTCTGTATGGAGGTATGTTGGCTACCTGGTCGGGGGTTAAGGGAACGGTTTGGTAAGAGTCTTGCCTTGTTCAGTGTATAGATCCTGCAAGGACCTGGGTCAAATTTACTAGGACCTCCTTCAATACTTACCGGTATTGGATGGCGGGGGTCCAAACTCTTTGATCCCCTCATATGTAAGCTACTATTAATACTTTAACCCGGCTATTTATGACTGTATCCCTGCTGACTCAGACTACTTATTCGAGGGTAACGTCACCTTCAAAAGAGGGGCCTACCATAAAATGCATTAATAACTTAATTAATTATCTTTCAATAATCCGACCCTTTAGGATTGTATCCTTGCTGACTCAAACTACTGGGTTGAGGGTAACGTCACCTTCAAAAGAGGGGCCTACTACAATAACTAAGATAATCTCTTAAAAAGTGCGGAAATAATCAAAGGTTACACTAAACACGAGTCGGAACCAAGTGATTCATCTTGTCTATCTGTTTTTATTTTTATTTTATTTTCATCATTTTAGTTAGTTTTTATTTTCTAGTTTAAAACCTTTTTCTAAATTTTTGATTTGATTAGACGTTGAGGATAAACCGGTACTAAAAGCTCTTGTGTCCTTCGATGACCTCGGTATCTTACCAACACTATACTACGCTCACGATGGGTGCACTTGCCCATATGTGTGTTTGGTGTTAGTAAAATATCGTGTTTTATAAATTTAAAACTTGACCAACGTGTAAAAAGGGCTTAAAAATATACTTAAATCCATATACACACCAATCCGCATCAAGTTTTTGGCGCCGTTGCCGGGGACACAAGGATTTTAAGAAAGTTAGGAATCAACGACCTAATTGTTTTTTCTATTTTTTTAGGATTTTTCTTAACTTTCAGTTTCTGCAGAGCTCAGCACGGGCCGTGCCTGGTCGGACACGGGCCGTGCCCAGCATTGTCACTGGCAGCTTTTATTTTTCGAGTTACAGAGAGTTGAGCACGGGGCCGTGTCGGTGCAACACGGGGCCGTGTCCAACTCCCCAGTAACAGGGATCCGGAAAAAAAAATCACTGTATCTCTGACCACGGGCCGTGTTCACCTGAGCACGTGGCCGTGGTGAACCTTCTGACCAACGTTCTTTTCTGTTTTTATTGCAGGACTTGGAACCCAGGCGCCACATCTGAACTTTCTACGTAGTGTATGAGCTCCAGTTTTAGTAGAGACATAAAAGAACCTCTAGAAGAACCCGAACGCTTTCTCAGAAAAAGACTTAAAGCTAAAAACCAAGAGAAAGTTTCGGGGGACCCACTTCCAATGGCGGACCAACGTACCCAAATGGATTACCTACGGCCCACTGTAGGTAATCTCGGCGCCGCTATCAATGCACCAAATGTCGAAGCCAACAACTTCGAACTTCGACCGCATTTGATACAAATGCTTCAAAACTCCGCAACCTTTCATGGGCTTGCGGAAGAGGATCCCCATCTACATATTACTAATTTCTTAGAAATATGTGATACCTTTCGGATCAATGGAGCATCAAATGACGCCATCCGCCTTCGAATGTTTCCATTTTCACTAAAAGACCGAGCTAAGGCTTGGCATAACACCCTCCCAGTTGGTTCGGTAAACACCTGGGATGAACTAGCCCAAAAGTTTCTATATAAGTATTTCCCTCCTGCTAAAATGGCTAAATTAATGACTGAAATTAATACATATTCACAAGAGGATGGGAATCCTTATATGAAACTTGGGAAAGGTTCAGGGAGCTACTAAGAAAGTGTCCTCATCACGGTCTTGCGGTATGGCAACAAGTATCCACTTTCTACAATGGGTTGTTGCCACACACAAGACAAACACTTGATTCTAGCTCCGGGGGACTTCTAGGTAATCGTCGCCCAAATGAAATATATAATCAAATTGAGGAAATTGCTCAAACCAATTTTCAGTGGCACACTCCCCGAGGCAATAAATCTATTACCCCGGGCGCCCATAAGGTTGATGAAAGCACTTCTTTACAAGCCCAAATCGAGGCCCTTTCTTCAAAAATCAAAAAGTTAGAAATGGCAAAAACGGCATCGGTTATGGCTTGTGAAGGGTGTGGTGGACCACATGAAAATTGGAGTTGTATGAAAGAAGTAGATGATCAAACAGAAACGGTAAACTACATTGATAATAGACCTAGGCCGTCGGGTCCCCCAACGGGTACCTACAACCAAGGATGGCGTAACCACCCTAATCTGGGTTGGAGAGATCCCGACAATAGTAGTAACCAACAAAACCAACGAACAACTTTCAACAACCACAAAACTTTTCTCAACAACAAGGTGGATGAGAAAGGCTTGAAGATACTGTATCTCACCTCATCTCCGACACCGAAAAGAAAAACTCGGATCGATTTCAGCAATTGGAATCGAATTTCAGAAATCAACAAGCTAGCATTCAAAACATTGAAAAACAATTAAATCAAATAGCTCAAAATTTCTCCGAGAGACCACAAGGCGCGTTACCAAGCAATACCGAAACCAACCCAAAAGCGCAAGTACATCTCATCACATTGAGAAACCGAACCGTGGGTCCCGAGGAGGCTCCATTATCACCAGCTGAAAGAAGCCAATCCCGCCATACCACAACTCCACCCACGCCCCAACTAGAAAAGGATTCTCCACCAATCTAAGAGCCCACTAAGACTCCTCCGGTTCCATACCCCGGTCGGTTAATTCGTCAAAAGACCGATGAGCAATTCGCAAAGTTCGAAAATTTACTAAAACAATTGCATGTTAATATTCCATTTATCGAAGTCCTAACCCAAATGCCTAAATATTCAAAATTTATGAGGGACTTCCTCACTCATAAAAGGAAAATTGAATCATTGCAATTAGTTAACTTAGGCGAAGAATGCTCCGCCTTACTACTCAACAAACTCCCATAAAAGAAGATTGACCCTAGAAGCTTCACGATTCCTTGCTCGATTGGGGAATCCCCCATTCGCAATGCACTAGCCGATCTCGGGGCCAGCATCAACCTCATGCCCGCATCAATGTTCAAACGACTCGGCATAGGAAAAACGAGCCCTACAAAGATGAGCATACAACTTGCCGACAGATCCGTCAAATATCCACAAGGTGTCGCTGAAAATCTATTGGTCAAAGTCGACAATTTCGTCTTCCCAGCCGACTTTTTCATACTAGACATGGAAGAAGACGCCGATGTCCCTCTCATCCTAGGGAGGCCATTTCTAGCCACAGCCCAAGCAGTGGTAGACATGAATGACGGAACACTAACATTGAAGTTTAGGAACGAGGAAGTGAAGTTTGGAGTTGGAAAGAGAGTAGAAGACGAAGACCCGGTCATCTACATGAAGGTCATAGACTCAAGCTTGGATGAAGCTCTCCGACGATGTAGCATGGGATGCAAAACATCCCACTTGGGTGACATATGACCAGGCTTTGGGTCTAGCCAAGGACCCTTATAAACGTGGCGCACCACGGAGGCATTCCGCCGAACTATCCTTTGTTTAGTTTAGATTAATTTTTAAGTTTTCTAGTTTAGTTTTAATTTTCAGGAATAAAATACATTCGGGATGGCGAAGGATAACAAGGGATACTTGAACCAGCACCCCATGTAGGAAAACATGGCCATCCGACAATTTTTTTTTCATTACAGCAAGTTCAGCACGGGCCGTGTCCGCCCAACACGGCCCCGTGCTGCACAGTCTGCAGAAAATGCACAGTTCAGGTAAACTGGACATGGGCCATGTTCACCCAACACGCCCCTGTGTCCAGGCTTCTGTTTCTTTTTACAACTTTTTGTTACTGGCGACTGAACACGGGGCCATGCTCGGACACCATGGGGCCGTGTCCAGACGCCCAGTAACATAAATTTTGCTTTTTCACACCTTTTTACACATTCAATCAACCTAAAAACTTATTTTTGGGACACATTGAGGACAATGTGTAATTTAAGTGGGGGGGGGGGGATGCTAAAACCTTGAATCTTGCAAGTTCTAATTACAAGCCTTACACAAAACTCTATTGAAACCGCTAATCACCCCAAAATTTTTCATTTTTTTTTACTTGTCTAGGTTTAACTTGGGAATTTCAAGTTCTAACAAGGTTACATTTTTACAAATTTACAACCGATAGCGTCGTGATAAAAAGAACCAACATAAGAAAATTATGAAACGGCATGACAAGTTTAGTTAAAATTTGATTATATATACTTGATCACATAAAAACCCATTCCCACAAAAGTGAGTTTTGAGCCTTTATTGAGCATACAAATACATATCTTTAAACTAAATGCTCATTTTCGTTTCTTGTGTGAATAGCCACTTGGTTCTTACAACTCTAGAACTTGCCACGACGATACATTCCCGGTCCTTACCAACTTAAACCTGAGTAAGTAAATGATGGAGGCATTAGGACTAACCCTTTTTATTTCTACACCATTATTTTTTTTACCACCTACCCAAAATCCCCCTAGTTAACCCCTTTGAGCCTAAACCTTTTCATTTCTTAACCCAAAAACCAAACACCCTTTCACCCACAAACCCCTTTTTATTTTTAACCCCTTGTTTTAGTAACAAGCTCGGTTTTTCGTATGACTTTTCAAAAAAAAATGATGATGATGAAGCAAAAGAGAAATAAACAAAGAAGTTCATCCAAAAAAAAAGAACTTTGTTTGAATAAAAGGCTTCATCAAAATAAAAAGTTTTACGAAAACCGACGCTTTTTACGCTTTTCGCCCTTTTACTAACCACTAACCCAACCACCTACCTTTAACCCAAGCCTAACCCCTCACCCAAAAGTCCTCTTGATATTTACAAAGGTATATAGTTAAAAAGGAGGAGGATTGATTGCTTGGCAAGCTTATGGTAGGAGTAAGTTCCATGCCGCTCTCGAGTGATTCACTAAAATACATCTTCGGCCGAGTGTTGAGTAATCCCTCGTGAGGTATGTGAACTTGTATATAAATGGAATTTTAAAAAGACATGTTATGCACTAATAAGTAATTTATCTTATGAAATTTTTAAATAAATCATGACGAATAGGATTGTAAATAAATAAAAATAAAAACTTAATAAAGAATCTTGGAAATCCCGACACTCTATGACAAGCCCAAAAACCTTCTCTTCTACCTATTCCATTTGGGAGTGTAAAACCACATTAAAAAGAGTTTTGCTTGAGGACAAGCAAAGATTCAAGTGTGGGGATATTTGATGTGCGCAAAATGCAACATATAAATTACATCAATTGTGGCATAAAACTAACCCTTTTTTTAGTACTAATGTTGGAAAAAGTGTGTTTTTGTCTTCCTTTTGTATTTTCAGGATTAAATGAGCTCAAATGAACAAAAGAAGCAAAAAGGCAACTAAATCTAACATAAATACAAGAGGAACAAACGTGGCATGCCCGACCCCCCGACAGCATCTTCCTAAGCAAAAACAAGAAAACAGAAGACTGAACACGCCCCGTGCTCAGTGAACACGGGGGCGTGCCCAAGTGCCAGCATAAAAGACAAAGCTGTAGAAGCTTCTATCACCCACCACGGGGGCGTGCCCAGTGGACACGGGGCCGTGGTCAACTCTAAGATTCGCAGAATCTAGGGAAATCTTGATAGTACAGATTTGCTTCTCCACACGGGGGCGTATCCAGCGAACACGGGGGCGTGGTCAACTGATGCAGACAAACTACAATTAATGAAGAAAGAGAAGAATGTTGGACATGGGGCCGTGCCCGAGCTACTATTCACCCTATAAATAGGGGTGCTTGGCTCAATTGCAACCCATCCCTTGGCACACCACCTCTCTCACACTTCACCCACCACCATCACAACACCATCATCCACCACCATCATCCATTGTCCATCATTGAGTGTGTGAGTCATCTCGGGATCCAAGATTGATCGTAAGAGTTCTTGACAATCAAAGGCCATGTTTGCCTAAGTCTCTTACATCACTTGGTGAAGACAAGTGTCTAGTGTAAAACTTTTTATTTTTAATCTTTTCGCACTTTTTACTTGGTTATGTATTAATGACTTTAATAACTAGTTTCTTATGTTGAAGGTGATTTTTCCTTATCATTTGTCTGTGGTGTCTTGGCATTATTTTACTGTCTATATAAAATAAAAGATTTTCACCATTCATATCTCCACGGTCTATATGGAGGTATGTTGGCTACCTGGTCGGGGGGTTAAGGGAACGGTTTGGTAAGAGTCTTGCCTTGTTCAGTGTATAGATCCTGCAAGGACCTGGGTCAAATTTAGTAGGACCTCCTTCAATACTTACCGGTATTGGATGGCGGGTCTAAACTCTTTGATCCCCTCATATGTAAGCTACTATTAATACTTAACCCGGCTATTTAGGACTGTATCCCTGTTGACTCAGACTACTTAGTCGAGGGTAACGTCACCTTCAAAAGAGGGGCCTACCATAATATGCATTAATAACTTAATTAATTATCTTTCAATAATCCGACCCTTTAGGTTTGTATCCTTGATGACTCAAACTACTGGGTTGAGGGTAACGTCACCTTCAAAAGAGGGGCCTACAACAATAACTAAGATAATCTCGTAAAAAGTGAAAAAGTGCGGAAATAATCAAAGGTTACACTAAACACGAGTCGGAACCAAGTGATTCATCTTGTCTATCTGTTTTTATTTTTATTTTATTTTCAGCATTTTAGTTAGTTTTTATTTTCTAGTTTAAAACCTTTTTCTAAATTTTTGATTTGGTTAGACGTTGAGGATAAACCGGTACTAAAAGCTCTTGTGTCCTTGGACGACCTCGGTATCTTACCAACACTATACTACGCTCACGATGGGTGCACTTGCCCATATGTGTGTTTGGTGTTAGTAAAATATCGTGTTTTATAAATTTAAAACTTGACTAACGTGTAAAAAGGGCTTAAAAATATACTTAAATCCATATACACACCAATCCGCATCAACATCCAAATTCCCACCTACTATGTTGTCAACGACAATTGACTTGTCTTTAAAAGAGAGTAGTTTCTTTTGTAGTGAATTTCCAATTTGGCAAGAATGCATCATCTCAAATGCATGACTTGATAGTTCTCTATGAAAATTTTTGGAAACACATTAGAAACGACCAATAGCTTTTGCAGGGAGCCTTGTGAAATTTCATCAACGATCATTTGAAACCCAATGTTTTCCATTTTATGATCTATATGTTCTACAATAAAAAATATAACAAATAAAATATATTTTTATATGTAAATGTTTATAAATAAGAAATAAGGATGTTCCTATATATAAATATACCAAAAATTTAAAAAACAAACATCATATTTGTAACTACAAAACCGATCATAATTTTGATGAACAAACATCATATTTGTAACTAAATGCATTGTTGTGGAAGTAAATTTTAATCAATATTCTTGATTAACTTTACGATTCATAATTTTATTGTAAAATCTCAAGAGAATCATAAAAGAGAGACATTTTAACAGATGTCAAGCGAGACTAACTTACTGTGAAAGAATATGATGCGACGATGGTTCGGTTTATGTCTTGATTTTGCGGTGAACAAATGGGTGTTTGAAAGCCTAAGAGATTGTAATGATAAATGATTGAGTAGATGGATGAAGCCGGTAATGATGAAAACAGTTTTCTAATGTAAGGCAAATAAATTTATTTTATATACCCAATGAAGGCGGTAATGATTGAGTAGATGGTGAGACTAACTTATTGTTAAAGAATATGATGCGACGATGGTTCGGCTTTTAATGCAAAACATTTCAAAAATAATTTTTCATGGGAAAACTATAAAATTAAATATCAAGAAACTCAAAGGACAAATTTTAAACCTTAAAAAAAAAACAGGTTATCATAATTACAATTAACCTCTTCATTTACGATAAGACGCATTTTCAACACTATAAATGATCATTTACCATAAAACGCATTTTAAAACTTCAACAGTTGTCTTTTAAAATTTTCACATCTATTAACTTACGAAACATCTGTGCAGGCACAATTCAACATCCACATAATTTAAATCTAAATCAAACTCAGACACAATGAGAAGAATGCATTCATCATTATGCTTTTATAAAGATTGCAATTACATCTAATAGCCTAACAAACTCCCTACGTCTGCTATTAGCCTAAGCACTATTACATTGAAGATCTCTGTTGAGCAGCATCTATGGAATATCATATGTTGTTCTTTAACATCTGTTTACCCATAGCAGACCTTTGCTTCTTCAGACTTTGTCTTCATCAGCAGAGGATCACTTCAAATAGATGTTCTCTTTGGGCAGACTTTACCTTTGACAGACATTTAGAGTAGCAGATGTTCAGTATTTGTAATTGAGAGGGGAAAATTCTTCAAAAAAACTATTGACTTACCAAACATCTGCTCAGGCACAATTCAACATCAACATAATCTAAATCAATGATATTACATAGTGAAATATCTTACAGCCCAAAGGTCAGATTTCAATTCACTGTAGATTAAACAATCTAGCAGGTAAAAACGTGTACATTTAATATAAACATGTAAAATTATATTTAAAAATAGCAGCTTTTAATGCAAAACATCTAATAGCCTAACAAACTCCCTACATCTGCTATTAGCCTAAGCACTATTACATTGAAAACCTCTGTTGAGTAGCATCTATTGAATATCACATGTTGTTCTTTAAGATCTGTGGACCCATAACAGACCTTTGCTTCTTCAAACTTTCTTTAGACTTTGTCTTCATCAGCAGAGGATCACTTCAAACAGATGTTCTCTTTGGGCAGAGTTTACCTTTGACAGGCATTTAGAGTAGCAGATGTTGAGTATTTGTAATTCAGAGGATGAAATTCTTCAAAAAATTGTTGACTTACCAAATAATAAAAAAATAATAAACTTCAAACCTCTGGCATAAAAAAATAATAATAAAAATCTCTTCATTTAAACACCAACAATACTCTACATGGCAAACACATGCTTCTACCACTTCACAGGACACAGATGTTGGGAAGCTCTTTTGGGCAACATCAGATGTTGGCAACAGTGGCAAGTCAACAGTCGTTAGACTAAACAAAACTTATGAGAATAGACAATACCCTTTAGCAGTGGATGACTTTTTAGCCAAACAGATGTTTCAAAAACTGTTGTTTTCAACATACTTTTTAGCTATTTTTTAAGAATGGACTTTTGATGTTTTGAAGACATTATTATGCTTTCATCATCAGCAGACGATGATTTCGAGCAGATGTTCTCTTTTGGAAAACGTTAGCTTTGACAGATCTATACAGTGGCAGAAATTGATTCTTTGTAATTTGTAGACAATTCTTCAAAAAACTGTTCAAGCACAAGTCAACAGCAACATAATCTAAATCAAACTCAGAGAGAAATTCACATCTACATCGATATCGATCTGCAATACTCAGATGATATTAAAAACTATATAATAATACTTATGCATGCTAAAATTAGTAAAAATAAAATGCTCCACAAAGATTAATAAGATTAAAATTCATTTATGATATTAAAAGATCAACAATTACAACGAGTACTAAACAATGAAACTTTAAAATCTAACAACACCACCAAGAAATTTAAGAATCTAACAGCAAGAATTTTGAAATTTTAGCTTCAACTCCATCGAGTACTGAACCTCTCGATGTATATCTTTGAGCATCGCCATGAACTCCATGTCTCTATCACCGCACTCTATATTACGGACAACACAAAGTTCACAACGGAAGTTGAAGGCATCGCCATCAGGTTTCTGGAAACCTGGTCTCTCGTGAACAGACCAAGATGCAGTCCATCAAAACACCCAGCGGCGGAACTACAGGGAGGTCCGGAGGGTCCGTTGACCCTCCGGTCGTCGGCCGGTCATGTAACCTTTAATCCGTCATACTACTGATTTTTTGCATCTTGACCCCTTAGATTTTTAGTTGACAAATAAATGAAGGGAAAAGAATAAAGAAAAAGGGGCAAAAAACGATCACCGGAATAATTTCGAGAGGTGCCGTAGTTACAGATGAAATGAAAAGTGAAGAAGATGATACATTGGAGAAGGTGAAAGTTTTTTTTTGTCGTAAAGCATGTAATAAAAAAAAGCCTAAGATTTACTAGCTACTTGTCAACGTAGTAGTTATACTATGCTCCCTTCTTTTAAAAGTGATATAAAAGTACAAATAAATAGTAATTGTATGTATTTCATGTTTAGTACTTATTATTTCCCCTTCATTTATTTCATTTAGTTTAGAAAATGTCAAGATTTTTTTAATTTATCATTCCTTTAGCTTTTACTAACTTTTTATATATTAAAACAATGATGATTATTATTAAACACTAACATATATGTGTGTATATATATGTATATATTGACCCTCCAGATCAAAGTTTCTGGTTCCGCCACCGAAAACACCTCTTCAACTCTTGAAGAGTAGTCCTATCCTCATATACTTGATCCTCAACTTGCTTGATAAAGTGCTACTTGAAATCATTAGATTCTGCAGAAGTGTATGCATTTTATATGTATACCTTCTATACATAAAAATTCCAAACTTTATGCATCTTTTAATACAAAAAAGGCAGGAAAAAAACAAACTGAAGCTACTTATATATCTTATTAAATAAAATCTTATCTTATAGCAGAAGCAGAGAGTTTCTTACATTTAGTAGGAACAACTATAGAACAATCGTCATCATCATCTGCTCAAATTTTGCATAGTCATCATTTAGTCATAACCCAGATGATTTCACTGTACATTTAATAATCTAGGAGGGAAAAACGTGTACATTTAATATAAATAAACATAAATACATATTAGGTGTTTAATCTTTCTTTGTATTTAATTTAATACTATCAATATCCATATTAATATATTCTAAAACCATTATGGCTCCACAAATGCTTCTACCACTGGTCGCTCAAAGAAAACAGAGCTGAAATATATCAAAACTTGAAAATAAAAATTATCAACACTTTAAAAAATCCACAAATCTAAAATAACCCGCAGACGATTGTATGAATTTCAAATAACCCTGATTAGGCTGAAATATAAAGTGAGAATTAGGGTATATCAGTTCAAAAATTTAAAATTCAGAATTACAAAAAAAAAACATACTTTCAACGATGTTGGAACAATGATGTTGGAAAAATTATGTGAAGCCCAAAGATCTCTAATCGAAGATTAACCGACTGAATATGAAAATTCTGCATTTGAGAGAAGGAAAGGAAAAAAACAAACTAAAGCAACTTATCTATGTTATTAAATAAAAAATTAAATAAAATCTTATCTTACAGCAGAAGCAGAGAGTTTCTTGCGTCTAGTAGGAATAACTGTAGAACAATCATCATCATCATCTGCTCAAATTATAACAACCCTCCAAAATAATTTTGACACCCCTAATATGTTTAGAATATCCCTAAGGGCCCTAAAATACACCCCATATGCGAAAAACGAGCCCAAAATACCATATATAATTCAAAATAAAATAAAAATAATGAAAACGAGTCTGTCGCGGGCCGCGAAGGCCTTGCCTTCAGGCTACGCGGGGCGCGACAGATAGGCCACCAGGAGACGCCCGGGGATGACCCGGACAAGCTAGGGCCTACCCACCCTAGCTTGCGGGCCGCGTAGGCCCTCTCCTTCTCTTACGCGGGGCGCGACGAAGACAAAAATCAGCCCTATAAATTGGGAGAATCGGCTGTTCATTCCGATCGCTCACACAAACTTTCTCTCTCGAATTTCTGCATAGCATACATAATTTTCGGGCATAATACCCCCTTAAATAACGAAGTTCTGCCTCGTTGTAAGTATCATAACCCCATTTACAAATTAGATACGCTGCCCGATTGATCTAGGGTTCCGTAACGGCTGTCGTGGTTCTGTCGGACGTAGTTGTTGGAATGCCGTCTCGGGGAGGGTATTACTAATATAAATATTGGATTATTATACTAACGCGTGTGCATTTGTGTAATTAATTGATAATCACCAGGAAATCCTAAAGGAAAATCCTAAGATAGCAATGTGAGTAATCTCCTATTTGTGAACCTTTTTGCAAACTGTTTTTACAAAACCTCAAATGATTTACATTATATTAAACAATGATTGAGTATTTGTATTCTACAATTATCGTCGGTATGTTGGGGTTTTGTATACAAAATCTGTTACTACACTGTGAGTAGTAACATGACTACAAGTCGGGTTGACAGTACCGTGGGTGGTAATTAAAGTAAATGGAAACAAATGTAATTGCGTGACCGCCCTCAATACTGTAAAGCGGTTTTACCTGTCTTGATTAAACTGGGATTCACTCACCAGTATTTCCCATTGACAAAATGTTTTTAAACGTGTTTCAGGTAACAATTGTGAAAGCCAACTAAAAGCCAGCTGGACAACACTGAAGGCTTAGAAAAGTGGCAATAAAAGTTACCTAAATAAAAAGATGTTTTTATTTAAATAAAATAGGGTTTATCCTTATGAAAATGTGTGTACTGAAAACTTGGGAATTTCCCACGTATTTAATATTATAAAAGTGTGGTATTTTACTCTAATAAAATATTTCCTAACTACGGTTCTGATGTAATTTCCGCTGCCAAACTGATAAAACATCGATGCCACTGAAAATGGCCGTGGCCGCTCGTTCCCGGGGGAAAACGGGACGGGGTTGCGACAGAAGGTGGTATCAGAGCTAAGCCATTGATTCAGCCACAGAAGTGTTTTGCTGACACCAAGATATTATTCAAAAAGTTAGGAAATTATCTACGGAACTACGTGCATATCTGTATATTATTGTTTTGTGTTATTTGACTATTTGTTAGTTTACAGTATGAGTGACCAAGGACCTTCGGACGCTTACCGTCAGTTGTCCAGCTCACCTAGGGACGAAGGCACCTCTTGACATCCTACCCTCTCAGGGTATTCGGCTGATACTGAAGACGGGATATTCGTGTTCAAGGACCAATATGAAGAGCCATTCCCTCCCAAGAAGAGAGGATGGTTCAGCAGAGGAGCGCATGAACGTAGGAAAAGGATGAAAAAGTTACAACAGTAGCGAGCTTTAGCAGCTGCTAAGAGAGAAACAGATGCTCACACCCAGGATATGCTCAATAGGAGTCTAGCAAATTTTCATATCCTAGCAACTACAGCTGCAGACCTTAATCTAGAGCAACTCATAGCACCCCAACCATTACCCTTGTTTCCCACACAACCAATGGAGATTGAAGTCAACTCGAAAAACCAAATCCCAGCACCAGCTTTTGACCCGACTGAGATACCTAGAATACCAGCACCCCATCCTTCCGACCCAGACTATGACCCGTGGTTTGACGACCACAGGGATTACCAGTAACGCTACCCAATACGAGATGAACCCATGCCAAACCTAGCAGCCTACCCAGATCTAGACCCTCTAGACCCCTATTATGATAATGACCACTTCATCTGGGAAATTCTAGAGAACCCTTACCCTTACCAAGAACCGATGCCCCAGTTCCCAAACCCAATACCAGCCCCTGCACCACCTATGAGCACTGAAAATGTGCAAGAACTCCGAACCTTTGGTGAGGAGATTTTAGAAGGAAGTGAAAGAATGAGGCAGATAGGGGAACGACTCGTCTGGAAATATGACAAGCGTAATATGGACTTTTGGATGAACCCCTATCATTAGTAATAATAGTAATAATATATATATATATATATAATATGTGTGTATGTTTGAAAAAAAAATCTAGACGATAGCTATGGATGCATAATAGTATTGTAATTTTAAATTCCAGTTTCAAGTTTGTATTAGACGCATAATATATAAGAAAGAGTAAAAGTCGCAATGATCGACGATTTCGATCAATATGTGTGTTGTGTGATTGTTTGTATTGGATATTGTCCTATGATATTAATGTGTGGCAATTGTTTAAAATTCAGATGAACAACGAAGTGAACCAGGAAAACCAGAATAACGATAACCAGAATAACAACGATAACCCGAACAACAATAATAATGGAAACCAAGTGGATAATAGTGCCATCCAACACATAGTGGCACAAGGGATTATAGACGCAATGCCATATATAATTAAAACGGTTAAGGACGCGGATAATAAAAGTAACAATGGCAGTAAGCGACCTACTGAACTAGATCACGGCGTAAACAATGGACCACTACTTCAAGTGTCCATTCCTAAAAGAAGAAGAACCATGTCTTATGGTTGTTCTTATAAAGAATTCTGGTCTTGTAAACCAATGGCATTCTCGGGCAGTGAAGGGGCCGTTGCAGCTCTACGCTAGATAGAAAAGACTGAGGTAGTCTTAAAAATAAGCAAGTGTGCGGAAGAGGATAAGATAATGTTTGCTTCCAATCTGTTTAAGAACTCAGCCTTAGAATGGTGGAACAATATCCTCCAGTCTAGGGGAAGTGACATGGTTTACAATATGGAATGGGAGGAATTTAAGAACATGGTAGAAAGGAAATTCTGCCCTCCCAATGAAAAAGAACAGATAGCAAATAAGTTCTTAAACCTTAGAATGACTGGAGTGGATAATAAGGGTTATACTACTACTTTCTTGGAATATGCTAGAATAGTGCCAACCCTTGCATCACCAGAACCAGTATTAATCTCCCGTTATATCTGGGGATTAATCAGTGAGATTAGGCATGTAGTCCAGGCAGCTAGACCCCAAACCATAGAAGAAGCTGTAGAACTAGCAAACACCTTGACTGATGAATTAGAGCATACACAAGAAGAGGACCAGAGGAGGAACTTAGCTCAAAGGCTTACCCAAGAATTTCGCAACAGTAATTCTAACCGTGGGAAAAATGTAGGTTCTACCTCTGCACCTTATTGTAAGCCTTGCAAGAAGAAGCATTCGGGAAGATGCTCCACTTACTGCAATTTCTGCAAGATACCAGGACACAAGGAAGAAGATTGCAGGAAGAAACCTAGTAATGGAGTATGCTTTATTTGTGGAGAAAAAGGTCACATTAAGCCGAACTGTCCGAAACTAGCTCCAGCTAAGGACAACAAGAATACTAAAAATGCTAGAGCATTTGTTCTAACTGTAGAAGAAGCAAAGATGATCCCGGACGTGATAGCCGGTACGTTTTTAGTTAATGATGCTTTTGCTAAAGTATTATTTGACTCTTGTGCGAACCAAAGTTTTATTAATACTTCATTTTGTAAACTTCTCAACCAACCATTAACTAAACTCCCACAAAAATGTCTAGTAGAAACAGCAAATGGGGAAACCATTAAGATTTCTAAAATCTTGCAGGGAGCAAGAATAGAATTTTTAAATCAAAAATTTATTGCAAACCTTTACCCAATGAATCTGGCAGGATTTGATGTTGTATTAGGAATGGATTGGTTAATAGCCAATAAAGCCAGTATTCTATGTGATCAAAAGTCAATCCAAGGAAATTCACCAAGAGGTGAAACGATCACAATTAAAGGAAATAAGCCGTCTAGATCCACGAAGTTCATCTCTGTGATGAAAACAGCTAGTTGTATAAGAAAAGGATCATTAGTGTATTTGATTTCTAATTTCACTAACACTAAAGGAAAAGAACTGAAGGGTATTCTGGTAGTATCCTAGTTTCTGGATGTGTTTCTAGAAGAATTACCAGGATTACCACCAGACAAGGAAGTTGAGTTCAGAATCCATCTGCTACCAGGAACAACACCAATTGCCAAAGCACCCTATCGTTTGGAACCTGCCAAAATGCAAGAATTAAAGAATCAGTTAGATGAATTGTTGGAAAAAGGATTCATACAGCCAAGTTCATCGCCGTGGGGAGCACCGATATTGTTTGTCAAAAAGAAAGACAGATCGATGCGAATGTGCATTGATTATCGTGAATTGAACAAAGTCACAATTAAGAATCGGTACACATTACTGTGAATCAATGATTTGTTTGATCAGTTGCAAGGAGCTCGATTTTTCTGTAAAATTGATTTACGTTCAGGATATCATCAATTAAAGGTACAGGAAGAGGACATTTCTAAGACCGCTTTCAGAACAACTTATGGCCAATATGAATTTACTGTCATGCCATTTGATTTAACCAATGCCCCAGCCACATTTATGGATATGATGAACTGAATATGTAAGCCATATTTGGATAAATTCATAATTGTCTTTATAGATGATATTCTCATTTATTCTAAGAGCAAAGAGGAACATGCAAAGCATTTGCATGCACTTCTACGTTTATTAAGAAAAGAAAAGCTTTATGAAAAATTTTTGAAATGTGAATTTTGGTTAGAAGAAGTACAGTTTCTTGGACATTTAGTCAATCATGAAGGAATTCATGTGGATCCTACAAAGATTGAGGCAATTACCAAATGGAAAACCCCTGAATCACCAACCGAGGTTAGAAGTTTCTTAGGGTAGGCCGGTTATTATAGAAGATTTATTCGAGATTTTCCTAGAATAGCCATTCCCTTAACCAAGCTAACCTGTAAATTTGTTAAGTTTGAATGGGGACCAAAACAAGAAGAAGCCTTTAGAATCCTTAAGCAAAGATTGACCAATGCACCCATATTAGCGTTACCGGAAGGAACTGAAGACTTTGTAGTCTATGGTGATGCTTCTAAGTTAGGTTATAGATGTGTGTTGATGCAACGACAAAAGGCTATAGCCTATGCATCTAGACAACTTAAGAATCATGAAGAAAATTATTCAACCCATGATTTAGAATTAGGAGCCATAATTTTTGCCCTGAAAATTTGGAGACGTTACCTTTATGGTAGTAAGTTTACCATTTTCACTGACCATAAGAGTTTAAGGTATGTTTTCGGGCAAAAGGAGTTGAATATGAGACAAAGACGCTGGATGGAGATACTAAGCGATTATGATTGCAATATCCAGTATCATGCAGGAAAGGCAAATGTAGTAGCTGATGCTTTAAGTCGAAAGTATCACGAAAAGCCAAAAAGAGTGCGTTCTCTTAAATTAAATCTACAAGTAGATTTAAATGAACAGATCAGGAAAGCACAAGAATCAGTAATCAGGGACCATACTTAAAAATTGAAAGGAATGATTAAGGAGCTAGATCAAGGGACAGACGGAATTTGGAGATTCCATAAGAAAAGAATGTAGATACCCAAATTAGGAAACCTACGCTATCGTATATTAGAAGAAGCCCATAAATCAAAGTATACAATGCATCCTGGAAATGATAAGATGTATCAAGACTTAAGGAAATTTTTTTGTTGGATAGGAATGAAAAAGGACATAGCAGCTTATGTTTCTAAGTGTTTAACCTGTTCACAAGTTAAAGCTGAACACCAGAAACCCTCAGGTTTGTTGCAACAGTTAGAGATGCCCGTATGGAAATGGGACTTGATAACAATGGATTTTGTTACCAAATTACCCAAAACAAGAAAAGGTAATGATACAATCTGGGTGATTGTAGACAGGCTAACTAAGTCAGCTCACTTCCTACCAATGAAAGAAACTTTCAGTATGGAACAATTAGCTAATGTTGGATCGTTTTGTGACCCGAACGAGTCAATCAGAAGAGTTTATGATCCATATCAAAGGCGGAATCAGTGATATAGACGTGAAACAGCTTAATTCCTCTTAATTATCCTTTTATTAATGATTTCAAAGCAATCCTGATCGTTTGACAAACTGGCAGCACCTCGGCTCTGAAATCAAGACCGTTACATGAATCAGCAGGTTGGGTATATATAGGAGTTGTAATTTCATGCGAAATAGCACTTGCTATTTCGTGCGAAATACCTTGGTGTTATTTCGTGTGAAATAGCACTTGCTATTTCATGCGAAATTACCCATTAACATCCAAAACCTGTTTTCCGACCTGCTGAACACTAGTTTATCCTATCTAGACACACGACTCGATACAAGACAAAGTTAACGGACATTTATGCACCAACAGACTCCCCCTTGGATGTTGACGAAGTCTTCGGGATCGAGTCTTCAGTCTTGACTTTCTTTCTAAATTGATATGACACTGTAAGCATCCTTCAATCTCCTTTCTTCAATCTCTAACAGCATCAGCATCTAGCATTTGAACTTGACTCTGACAATTTCAAACTCCCCTTTGAATGTTGCTCCAGATTACGTCTTCAGACTCCCCCATTCAATAAGCTGGGATCTCGGATCATGACCAGGCTCAAACTTGGCTCAGAATTAGCCATGGGGATCTAGCTTTGCTGATTCAAACCTCTTCTCTGCTTCTCAGAAATTTAACATTAAAATCTTTTCTTTGTTTGACTTCAATTGTTGTGTTTATCAGTTTTAGTAATCCACCTAAGTATCTAGGTCCAAATTAATGACCCTAGTTACTTAATTTATCTACCAAGTCCAACTTAATGACCTTGGTTGATCTGACACAAAACAAAACTGATTTTTGTTCAACATTTTCAAATTATTTTTCTGAAAATTACAAGTTTCAACTTAATGAACTTGTTTTGACTTTTCATTTTCACAAGTTTAACATGATAAGCTCTAAACTCTTCTGTCCAGCTCAGAAACTTCCTGCATCTTCTTCAAACTACGAATCTGAAGATCAGCTTTCCACTTTGGTTTGTCGGAAAATAAAGCAGAAATATAAAATCTTTTTGGACTTTGAATAAAGTTTCTATACTAGAATGCTAAACAGAAATGAAATGCAGTAAATGTAAACTATTTACAAACATATTTTTGGTGAGCGTGTTAGGGAATTATATCAGCTGTCGACAAGTCACAAGTACCGTTAAGCTTTGATTACATACTCAGATTTAAACAATTCACTTAGATTGTCGATTTACTGATCCATTTAAGTTCTCACACAAATTTCAGTCTGCCCAGGATACGAATTTGATGTATTAAGAACTTAAACTCATTCATGTGTCCCACTTAAACTCATTCATGTGTCCCACCTCTTGAATATACTCCCGTATCCAGATCCCAATATTCAGTCTTACAGGTGAGTATACCATAGATGATAACTGTAAGGGGTTAAATGCGAGGGTCGTGAGAGCTCAGGCTATTGCTTCCGCAAAATCAGAGAGATGACGGCTTCGACTTTAGGTGTGTCCCCTTTAGTGGATCTTTTCTTCAACAGCACATGATTAGCATTTTTCAATGTTTCATCATTTTTTATGCTGAGGGCGGTGCTATATTTCAAGCAAGCAGTAAAGTATTATACGGGGACTAGGCCATTGCTTCCCCAAAATCAGAAGTCCCGGGATAATACCCCAGATATCACTGATTATAAAGACCTAGTATCTCAGAAAGAGGGATCTTTCAAACAAGATTTCAGGGGTTACCTATATATCCTAGTAGTGTTCCCCATGAAATAAGCAATTAAAGATTTAGGTTTATATCCCGAACAAACCTACTAAATGTGTAAAAACCTACCGGCATATCATCAGCGAGACTGTTTAACTCTTTTAAAGTTTACATATCTTTAGCATACTGTGACTGTCAAGCCGATGTACTATCATTTTCCCTTTTTACACAAGCTCTTTTCCGGTTTTCTATTGTTTTTGGATTTTAAAATATCTCGTGTTTTTGTATTTTTGTATTTTTATTGTTTTTGTATTTTCTGAAAATATTACCCTATACTCCCCCTAAATACCAAAACAAGTAAAAAGTCGACAAACCATTGCAGATTGCTTCTCAACATCATCTACAGTGGTACCTTCATCTACGCCAAGAATCTCCTCCAACACCGATAAAAGCTTCATACCGTTCAATTTTAAAAGATATTGAAAACGAGTTTTATCAAACGCTTTGGTATGTAAATCAGCTTTTTGTTCGTCAGTGTGGATTTTCTCAATTCGTATCAACTTCTTCTCGAAACAATCTCGGATGAAGTGATGACGAATTTCAATGTGTTTCGTTTTAGCGTGATGAACATGATTTTTCGTTATGTTTATCGTTGCCTCATTATCAACAAAGATAGGGGTGTTAAGAAATTGCAAACCGTAGTCGCGCATCTGTTGCTGGACGCACAAGATCTGAGAGCAGCAACTGCTAGCAGATACATACTCAGCTTCACATGTGGACAAAGCTACAGAGGTCTGCTTCTTGCATTTCCAGGTGACCACACGTGGTCCGAAAAACTGGCATCCCGCTGTTGTTGATTTAGCGTTAACTTTACAGCAACCGAAATCAGAATCAGAATACCCTTCGAGCGTGAAATCGCCTTTTCTTGGATACCACAACCCCAATGATGGAGTTACTTTCAGGTAGGGTAATATCCGTTTCACAATTACCATATGCGAAGCTCTGGGATTTGACTAAAACCGCGCTGCGAGGCAGGTTGGATACATAATATCGGGTCTTGAAGCTGTCAAGTACATCAGCGATCCTATCATGGAACGATACATCGGTTCATCTACCTTTTCTCCGGTGAGATCAGGATTTATCCCATGGTTTGTCGCTAACGGGGTGGAAGCTGTAGTAGATCCTGACATCCCAAATTTCTCTAAGATATCATGAACATACTTCGTCTGATGTATGAAAATTCCCTTGGGTGGTTGATCAACCTGAAGTCCCAAGAAGAATTTCATCTCACCCATCGATGACATTTCAAATTTTTGCTTCATAACACTTTCAAAATCTTTGCGCAAATTTTCATTTGTTGACCCAAATATGATGTCGTCCACGTATATCTGAACTATCAGAAGATGTTCGTCGACTTCTTTGGTGAAGAGAGTGGCATCCACTTTTCCACGGATGAAGCTGTTGGCAAGCAGATGTTGAGACAATGTCTCTTACCAAGCTCTCGGGGCCTGGTGTAAACCATACAGCGCTTTATCCAGCAAATAAACCTTGTCTTTGTGGATTGGATCGGTAAAGCCCGGTGGCTGTCCGACATATACCTCCTCTTTTACCTTGCCATAGAGAAAAGCCGATTTAACATCTAGCTGATAAATTTAAATCCTTTCCAAGATGCAAATGCTAGGAAGATTCTGATCGCTTCAAGTCTAGCAACCGGAGCATATACTTCTGTGAAATCTATCCCCTCCTACTGACTGAAACCCTGGACTACGAGTCGAGCTTTGTTACGAATAATAACCCCTCTATCGTCCCTCTTACACTTGAACACCCACTTGGTGTTTATCTTCCTGTGACCATCAGGAAAATCTACCAATTTCCACACTCCTAACTTCTCAAACTGACTCAGCTCCTCTTGCATCGCGTTGACCCAAGAATCTTCAGTTAGTGCTTCCTTATATCTTCGTGGTTTAATCTGCTAAATAATACAACTAAGTGAAAACTTAGTTTGTAACGGAGCAACTGTAGAATAAAAACAAGTAAGGCCTTGGTCAATTTGTCATCTACTGCGAACGCCTGATTGCAATTCTCCAATAATCAACTCCTCTGGATGGTATGAAAGAGTTCTCGGCATCACCTCGCCTGGAACATCTACCTCGCCTTCCAAATTTGTGACATTCTGATTTGCACCTTGTTCACTGACTGGAATTGTTTGACTTGATATCTGGATCTGCTCCCCCTCAGAATTTGAATCTCCACGATCAAATACTGGTCTATTATCATATTCTTGATTATCATTGACTGCCGTCTGATTTTCAGGAGCTTGTTCTTGTTCTGAAGTTTGTTGAACATCATCATGTTCTCTAGCATTACTTGGACCGACTTCATCATCATTTGAAGTTTTCCGTCGACTTCTAGTATACTCAGCTGGAAACCTTTCTTGTGATGACTCATACTCTCTTAGAATATCCAACTCATCAAAGAACTATGGTTCTTCTTCCATGTCAAACGAATCCCACAGAGTATCATAGTTAAAGCGCCATGAGTCGCCTGGGTTCTGCGGTGGCATTGTGTAACCTTGGCATTCAACATTGTGTGCTTCAATAATCTGCTTCAAGCTTGGAACAAAGACTCGCTTTAATGGACTTGAGTAACCCACAAATATTCCTTCAATGCTCTTTGCACCCAACTTTCCAAAAGGCTCTAGAACTGTGCAGGGAGACCCAAACGGTTCTAAATACTTCCGGTTCGGTTTGCGGTTGTTAATCAACTCAAAACACGTCTTGTTGAATTTCTTCACTGTGAGAACCCGGTTGAGTGTATAGCAAGCGGCTGACACTGCTTCTGCCCAAAAATTGACTGGTAATTTCGAATCAGCAAGCATCGTCCTGGCCATTTCATTTAGCGTCCTGTTCTTTCGTTCAGCTACCCCATTTTGTTGTGGAGTGTAAGGAGCACTAAATTCTTGCAATATACCTCTCTCATCACAATACTCTTCTATCTTGTTGTTCTTAAACTCAGTACCATTGTCACTTCTGATTCTTCTGATTCGAGTTTGGTACAAGTTTTCAATTTTTCTGAACAACGCCACTAAACTTTCAAACGTCTCATCTTTAGTCTTCAAAAATGATACCCCACGAATATCTGGAGTAGTCATCAGTTACTACGAGACAGTAGTAATCACCAGTTATGCTTTTGACGTTTACTGGACCAAAAAGATCCATATGAAGTCTTTCTAACGGTCTCGACACTGAGTTGACTTTCTTTTGAGGATGTGATTTCTTCTTTTGCTTGCCTTTGATGCAGCTAATGCACTCCCCTTCCAGATGAAAACCTTTCACATGAACACCAGTTACTAACTTATTATGCACCAAGTGATTCATTTTTCACAGGTGAATATGGCCCATCTTTCAATGCCATAAACGTGATTCTTTTTCTGTTGATCTTGACATAAAACAGTGAGTCTGACCCATGGTAGTAGTAGCAACACTCATGTCCAACACGTACAGATCATTGACTCTAGGTGATCTCATGATTATCCACTCTTCGGGAACAACAAATCTTGGTTTCAAGATCAAACATTCTTTGTCTGTAAAGTGCGTCGTATACATGTGATCACAGATTTGAGATATGCTTAGAAGATTGTTTTCAAGCTCGGCGATGTAGTTCACTCTTTCAAATGTTACAATGCCATTGGATAGAGTTCCTTCACCGATTATTCGACCACCCTGATTACCTGTTAACCCCACATATCCTCCATTAAATCCTCTAACATCATACAATAGGGTTTTCTCTCCCGTCATGTGCCGAGAAGCTCCGCTATCCATAATCCAGCGTGAAACGGATCTTGGAAGTTCCTGCACATTTCAAAAACACTTAGTTAGATTTTGATGCTTCCCAAGCCTCTTTTGACTCAGGTAACTTGACATTGATGTGAGTTTTTGCGATGTTAAGTGGCGGAAAATTCTTGTCATTCGTCTTTAAGCTTGCTTCAGATCCAATCTCAACCTCTTTGTATTGAAAGAAATCATTTTTAGGAGGTTGACCAGATGATTGGTCTTTCTTTGGTACATACTTCTTTTTAGAAATAGTAGACTTTTGTTTTTCAAATTTCTCATAGTAATCCAAGGGAACATTCATCTTTACCGGAGTGGTAGAAGATGATTGTTTTTCAGTCTCATAAACCTTTGGTTTTGGAGAACTTGTTTTCTTTTCAACTGATTTTGGCTTCCATGCTTGTTGAGGTGATGCAACTCGTTTGTAAAATTTATCAATTTTAGTTACCACATTCTTTACAGGCTCAGTTTTGATTTTGAAGTTTTCAGGTTTCAAAACTTTCTTCTCAACAACCATTGGAGCTTTGCCTTTTGCATCAACTTTCCTTTTCTGACTCTCAACAACTTCAGACTTAGGCTTTAAGTTGGTGCACTTTCGTGCAATATGTCCAACTTTGTTGCACTTAAAACATGAACGGGTGTCAGCTACCCGACTTGTGCCTTCGGTTTGAGGCTGTGAGGCCTTCTTCTCAAAGAACTCTTCATTTGATTTTGAAAAAAAATCAGACTCTTGCTCGGAATGAGAACTCGAGCTTTTCACAAACACCTTTTTCTCAACAAATTTCTTGTTTTGAAAATTCTTGCTTTGATTTTTCTTACCACCCTGATAACCACCTGACCATCTGTTTTGATTGTTGTTATAAAAACGTGGTGGTACAACAGGTTTTTTATAGTAAGATTTATCTTTCTCAAAATTCAATTGTCTTTCAGCACGTTTCAAATTTTCAAGTTCAGAAACATCAATTTCGACCAACTTGAACACATTTTTCAATTTGTCCACATTCACATTCTCCAACGGAAATTCAAGATCCGAATACAACTTATCAGATCCCGCCATCTTGTACATCACAAGATTAGGTTCGTCACTTAAGTTGTTTTTGGATTTTGATTTTGGAATATAGTTATCCAAAAAGCATTCATCATCCTCAGTAGTGTCAATTTCAGATTTTAAAACATTTTCAGCCATACTTTTAACAATTTCAGACTGAACACTATCTTCATCAGATGATGAAGTAAATGTGACATCAATTGTGTCTGGAAGCTTAACATCATTTTCTTCTTCATCATTAACCAACCCGGATTTTTTCTTTGAAAAATTGTTAAAAACTGGCGGTGGAACCTGATGATACCCAACCCCAGTTCCATCCGAGTATACATCTTCGTCTGCTTTGTTCTTCCCAATTGGTTTAGGAACGATATGTTGAAGAACAAAACTTGCGGAGTTGTAACTGTTCAGTTTCAACTGAATGCGTTCATTTTCGATTTTAGCTTCTTGAAACTTAAGCTTCAACTTAGCAATCTCATACAATTGTTGGTTGATTTGCTCTTCTTTCACTCTAAGAACTCCTGACAGTTGAAGATTTTCTTTGGTTGTTTTACCATTTCTTTCATCAGAATCTTTTACCGTTCGTTTTAGCTTCTCAAAATTTTCTGAGAGTTGACGATTTTCATGAATTAGCTTTTCGTTTTCTTTCCTAATTCTTTCTACGTCATTTTTATCATTTTTCAATTTTCTCAGTTAATTCTTTTAATCGTTCATTTGAAGCTTTTAACATTTTGTCACGGTTTAAGATCTGATCTTCAACGTCTCTGACTCTTTTTGTCAGTTCTTCGGTCTTTTTACCGCTTAGGGATGCAACTCGTTTGTAAAATTTATCAATTTTAGTTACCACATTCTTTACAGGTTCAGTTTTGATTTTGAAGTTTTCAGTTTTCAAAACTTTCTTCTCAACAACCATTGGAGCTTTGCCTTTTGCATCAACTTTCCTTTTCTGACTCTTAACAACTTCAGACTTAGGCTTTAAGTTGGTGCACTTTCGTGCAATATGTCCAACTTTGTTGCACTTAAAACATGTACGTGTGTCAGCTACCCGACTTGTGCCTTCGGTCTGAGGCTGTGCGGCCTTCTTCTCAAAGAACTCTTCATTTGATTTTGAAAAAAATTCATACTCTTGCTCGGAATGAGAACTCGAGCTTTTCACAAACACCTTTTTCTCAACAAATTTCTTGTTTTGAAAATTCTTGCTTTGATTTTTCTTACCACCCTGATAACCACCCGACCATCTGTTTTGAGTGTTGTTATAAAAACGCGGTGGTACAACAGGTTTTTTATAGTAACATTTATCTTTCTCAAAATTCAATTGTCTTTCAGCACATTTCAAATTTTCAAGTTCAGAAACATCAATTTCGACCAACTTGAACACATTTTTCAATTTGTCCACATTCACATTCTCCAACGGAAATTCAAGATCCGAATACAACTTATTAGATCCCGCCATCTTGTACATCACAAGATTAGGTTCGTCACTAAAGTTGTTTTTGGATTTTGATTTTGGAATATAGTTATCCAAAAAGCATTCATCATCCTCAGTAGTGTCAATTTCAGATTTTAAAACATTCTTAACCATACTTTTAACAATTTCAGACTGAACACTATCTTCATTAGATGATGAAGTAAATGTGACATCAATTGTGTTTGGAAGCTTAACTTCATTTTCTTCTTCATCATTAACCAACCCGGATTTTTTCTTTGAAAAATTGTTTAAAACTGGCTGTGGAACCTGATGATACCCAACCCCAGTTCCATCCGAGTATACATCTTCGTCTGCTTTGTTCTTCCCAATTGGTTTAGGAACGATATGTTGAAGAACAAAACTTGCGGAGTTGTAACTGTTCAGTTTCAACTGAATGCGTTCATTTTCGATTTTAGCTTCTTGAAACTGAAGCTTCAACTTAGCAATCTCATAAAATTGTTGGTTGATTTGCTCTTCTTTCACTCTAAGAACTCCTGACAGTTGAAGATTTTCTTTGGTTGTTTTACCATTTCTTTCATCAGAATCTTTTACCGTTCGTTTTAGCTTCTCAAAATTTTCTGAGAGTTGACGATTTTCATGAATTAGCTTTTCGTTTTCTTTCCTAATTATTTCTACGTCATTTTTATCATTTTCAATTTTCTCAGTTAATTCTTTTAATCGTTCATTTGAAGCTTTTAACATTTTGTCATGGTTTAAGATCTGATCTTCAACGTCTCTGACTCTTTTTGTCAGTTCTTCGGTCTTTGTACTACAAACCTTGCAGTCTTTCATGCAATTTTTGCAGTCGCTCTCAATTTTAGCTTTCTTACCTGACTCATTGATTGCATCATTCTGACTGACCTTGCTTTTAGACTCAGTTCCAGAACCAGAAACTTCCTCTAGCTCTTTTGCAGCAAGTACTTTGTCAGCCGTCTTCTTCAAATTTTCAGCAGTAAACTCTTGTGACGTGTCAATAATCCCGTCATCAACTTTCTTTGGCTGCTGCTCTTTCTCCTTTTCTTTTTCTTTTTCTTCAGCTTCTCCTCCTCCCCACCACAATCTCTGATTTGCTTCTTCTTCTTCTTCAGCAATTTGCTGGGTGAGAGCTTCAACACTAATATAATCTGGATCAACAGCAATGTTTCCTTTGGATCAAGGTAACATTCTCTATCAGCATCCCATCTTTTTGCCTTTTTTGCTTCTTTGTATGTGTTTTGGTCAAAAATTACCGAAGCAATTTAGTGACCAAATTAGTAAAGTGAGGTAGTGTGCTAAAATGGGTGTTGAAAATATGCTGGTTAAGTTGTTTATGAAAACAGTTTTCAGGATACGGCTCAGGATATTGACCTGTATCTACGATCAAACAATGAGCAAACAATGAGCAAAAAGTAAAGGAAATGACACGAGATGTACGAGGAAAGCCCTTGATCAATCTAGATCGCCGGCATAAAACCTCGGGAGCTGACAATCGCAGCTGCCTTGTTCTTCTTATTGCTTAAACTTCAGGATACAGTGCAGGATATAGACCAGATCGCTATGTGTTACAATGTTTTTTGTGTGAGAGTGAAAGCTTGCTAGAGAGCGAGTGTTAGAGTGTAACGAGTGCAAAATGTGATGTCCTATTTGATCTGGTATACCCACCTATTTATAGTAATGAATTACAAACAATAATCCCTACAAATATTGGGTACTCCGAATATTCCATTGTGAACGTTATTGACCGAGTAATACGGCTTCAACGTCTTTATTTGAACGACTTGGACCGAGTCTTCCGCGGAATGAGTCTTATGAACGTTGCCAGCTTCTAACCCACGTACCTGCACATAATCTATTCGTAATCCTGAGGATACCATTCAGGATGTTACCAATATCTTGAACCAGCATCCCGGATGTAAACAGGTACTACATAACCAAGATAAACCAAGATATTTTCCAGGATATGGGTTCAGAATTTCACCCATAACAATTGTCCCCAAAAATGTTACCGTTTGATATCCTGCACTAACGGTTACATTTTTCACGGTGGCCGAGGTAATTAAGAGATAAGACCATTGATGTGACAGCTTTCAACCACCCGGCCTATATTTACTCATCATGCCCTATATCTTCTCATCCTCATCTCCTTTATTAATCACAATCGACAAGGAAAAAGGTAATATTCTCTCCCTCATCTTCACATTCATCTTTATCATCTTTCTCCGGCAAAAAATTCAGGCGACCAAATGCCCAGGCAAACAAGGTCCAGTTCAGGTGACTCGGCTCCCACATTCATCCAACAGAATCTTCTCCAAGAACCGGAGAATGAGACATGCACCTTTGACAGTGCCCACCTGTCAGCCTTGAAATCCTCCGGTATCTTTCCGGAAGGAACTATATTCCGACCCTTTGATAGAGAAATACGGTCAGATATGGTTTCCAACGAGTGGATATGTTTCAATGCCTTCCCCTTTACCTTAGGGTTACGATTCCCCTTTCCGGACTTCATCACCGAGTTCTTTAATATCACCAAAATTTCTTTCAGCCAAACCATGCCAATGCTCTGGCGTGTTTTGTCTGTTCTTGACCAAATCAAGAGAAACCATATACCTGACCTTTCCGTCCATGATCTCCCTTTAGCCTACAAGCTTAGATGCCATGGCTCATCTAGATTCCTATTTTATTCTACTTCCGGTGACCCATTGATACTTCGTGCCACCAGGAACGAGGATGGTTGGCAATCCAAGTTTTTCTTTGTAAAAAGGGATTCAATCCCTGGTGGAACGGATTATCCGATGAGATGGTTGAGAAAGGGTAGGACTTAGGGTTTAAGAATGATCCTGTCTCTTATTCTGTCTCATATCCTGAGCTAATGAATTTCATTTTCTCTGTTTGTGTATGCAGCTGATTTCAGGAAGATCGCACCTCCCCTTGCTGATTCTCAAAAAAGAATAGACACCATCAGACTGCTTTCAGAAACAGAGAGAAGCTTTAATCCATCTCCACCAACTCCAAGCCCTCTTTCAAGCGCAAACATGTCTGCTAAGAATCCTGCAAGATATCATGTACACACATGTATTTATTTGATATTCTTAGGAGAGATTTAGAATTTTACTCCTTGTGTGCAGATTCCAGCAAAGTTCCAGTCTATCTAGACCTTGATGAACTCGACAGCTATCCAACTCCAGCCACAGTTAAGAAGGAGACTCCTGCTGCTACTAGCTCCAAACCACTCCCGGCTCCCAAGGCCAATCCAAGAACCCGTGCTTCCACAGCAAAAAAAAGGAAAGGTCTTGAAGTCAGTGCTCCAGGTTCAGAAGGGTTCTCCTATGATGAACTCAGTTTCTCTGATTCCTTAGAGCCAATGACATCCTTTCTCATCAAGGTAATATCCTGACACATATCCTGCACATATATCCTGCACGTATATCCTGGTCAATATACATATTCTAACTTATACCTGTAATTGATGTGCAGGGCCTCCAGCATTTGCTCCACTTGTACAATGATGCTTGTGGTACTGTGGCACTCCATGAAGCCAGGATCAAACAGCTTGAAAGCACCGTCGCTGACCAAGGTGCCATTGCTGAAGCGAAGACCCGGCACTACGAAAGCCTGCTGAAAAAGGTCACCCAAGACGCTGAGCTCAAACTTTCCACCGTTCAAATGGATCATGATCAGGCCCTGGTCAATTTCCGGGAGGGAATCAAGGCTTCCGCCATCGTCTCCTTGTTACAAGCACGCATCAAGATGGCCTACGAGGCTAAGGAGACGGGCCTTGATTGTCCATCTTGGCCAGTTGAATCCTAGGTGGCCAAGCTAAAAGAGCTCGGAGGCAAAGCTGTGCCACTTCCTGCTGAAGCTGGTGAGTCTTCTAAGTCAGCAGAGGTGGTGGTCCAGGTTGGAGACAAGAAGGATGCTGGAGCTGATGCTGGGATGGATGCTGGTGAGGATGTTGCTCAGGATGCTGGTGCTGGGAAATCTGAGAAGGTTGGAGAAGATGCCGCTGTGTGAGGGCATTCAGGTGGGCGATGATGGATATACGTGCCAAGGCCGGAGCCCACCTTTTTTATTTCGAATGTTGGTCTGTAGTCCCTTAAACAATTTACTTTTCTGCACTTTAAATTCCTGCACCTGAACAATTTACATTTCCTGCATGCTTTTTGAACAATACAACAGTTGGAGGTGGATAGGTCTCGGTTTGAGATGAAACCTTCAACTGTTGGGTAAATAGGGTAAGGAACTATTAGTGCTCTTAGTGGATGGGCCTTGTTTTGAGGTGAAACTAAGAGCACATCTTTTGGCATGTTAATAATATAACTACTCTTTTGACTTTATTATTATTGTCATTAACATACAAATTTTACTTGTGAAAATTGTTTGGTTTGAACATTCTTAGGAACATATATCATAAATGTATCCTGGGAGATATCCTGGAAGATATCTTGAAAAGGATATTGAAATACAACCTATAAATTGTCCAAACAAAAAGGAGAGATCATACCAGAGATTCTTAGAGAATCAATTTCAATCCTTTATCATAAGTTTGTCCCCAGTGCATACTTATAAACTTGGATCCATCCTTTGAACAGTATAATGTATGTCCCCTGTGTTTGATACAGAAATGCAAATATATTCATACTTCGATTTGAATAAATTCCGAATACCCAAGGGCAGAACCCCTGATATCCTAAAATGAATCCTTAGCATACTGGGGATAAACCCTGATATCTGGGGATAAACCCTAAATTTCATGCGCTACAGGCGAGAGTGTATAAACTCCAATTCTTAGAAAGGTGAAAACCTTTAAACCTTAGAGAGTATGAAAATACTCTTTCGTGAGAGAGGGTGATCAATCCTCAAATACCTTCAGGATCCAGGATATAGCCAACAGTAACAAAATTGTCAGCCACTTTTACATGAACTGGTCCTGCTACCTTGAACTATACCTAGATAACTTGCGCTCCAGGCGAGGTGTTTAAACCCAATTCGAAAGAAAGGTGAATACCTTTAAACCTTTGAAGGGACTAGGATCCCTTAAACGAGAGAGAGGGGGCCAATTCTCTAATCTTTCGAGTTATCCTGAGTACATATCCTGGAGCTATATCCTGAAACATATCCTGCTAAACAATTGTAAACTAAGGTGGGTGTTAGCTTGGCTAACACCCCTCCAATGCCTGAGTCAGTATTGGGTACAAGATAATAAACAACTATATTAAAATAGGATACATACCATTCCGAGATAGAAAACAAATTCTACTCTTACTTGAAATAGAGCTTTAAATGTATTGCATTCCAGGATCTTGGTAGCATATCCCCTTCCATATTTTTGAGTCGATATGCTCCTTTCCCTGCTTCTGACTCGACTTCATAAGGTCCTTCCCATTTCGGAGCTAGCTTGCCATCGGCAGGATTAGTGGTATTTTGAAAAGCCTTTCTTAGCACCCAATCACCAACTCGAAATCTTCTAGTCCTTATGTTCTTATTATATGCTTTGGATATTCTTTGTTGATATGCTGCTATCCTTAGTCTTGCTGCGTCTCTTTTTTCATCTATAGTATCTAAATCTTGGCACAAGACTTCAGGATTTTGTTCAGGATTCTGTAGCATAGATCTTGCAATAGGTATCGTCATTTCTGTTGGAATCATTGCTTCTGCTCCAAATACCAAGGAAAACGGGGTTTGGCCTGTTGCATTCTTTACCGTTGTCCTATCAGCCCACAAAACAAAGGGTAACTCTTCCGCCCATCTTCCTTTTTTGGCTACAAGCCTCTTCTTTAAGTTATTGACTATTATCTTGTTTGAGGATTCAACTTGCCCATTCGCTTGAGGATGTACCGGAGTAGACATGATCATTTTGATTCCCCAACTCTTGCAAAAGTCAGTAGTCCTTTTGCTTATAAACTGGGACCCATTATCACAAATGATCTCAGCTGGTACCCCAAACCTAGTCAGGATATTCCTCTTTATAAAGGATACCACTTCTTGGTCTCTAACTTGGACAAATGCTTCAGCCTCAACCCACTTAGAGAAATAATCCGTCATTGCTAACATAAAGACTTTTCCTCCCGGAGCTTTTGGTAATTTCCCTACTATATCCATTCCCCATTTCATGAATGGCCAGGGGGAGATTACAGGATATAGTGGTTCAGCTGGTTGATGTAGTATGTTACTATGCCTTTGACATGCATCACATCTTCGAGCATATTCTGCAGCATCTTTCCTCATCGTTGGCCAATAATATCCTATCCTTAACACTTTCGAGAACAATGATCTGCCCCCAGTGTGATTACCACAATCCCCTTCATGTATATCCTGAAGTACTTCTTTGGCTTCAGGATCCTCCAAGCACCTCAAATAGGGTCCTGCAAGAGATTTCTTGTATAAAACATTATTTATGATAGTGAATCATGATACCTTCATCCTAAATGCCTTAGGATTTTCATCTTCGGGGATGTGTCCATCTTTGAGATATTTCAGAATTGGAGCTGTCCAGGATTTAGGATCCTGTTCAGGATATTCCACTCCAGGATCCCGAATACCCGCTACTTCTTTATCATGAGGATTCGTTGCAGGATATATGACATGTAATATTGGTATTTGGGTCCCTCCAGGTATCCTGATCGATGATCCCAAATTTGCTAAGGCATCCGCTTCAGCATTATCCTCCCTTGGTACCTGTTCAAGTGTAAAAACATCGAAATATCCTACTAATTTTTTGAGAATATCAAGATATTCAATCAATTTCTCACCCATAACTGCATAGGATCCATTAAAATGGTTAGTAATTAACAAAGAGTCGACATATACTTGTAAATTTTTGATACTCATGTTCTTAGCCAACTCTAATCCTGCAATTAAAGCCTCATATTCTGCTTCATTATTGGTAGCAGGAAATTCACACCTAATAGCCTGGGGTAATATGTCCCCCTGTGGCGATTTTAGTAGTATTCCTAATCCTACTCCTCTTATATTAGATGCACCATCAGTATATAATGTCCAGGATCCTGAGGATTCTCCTAACTGTTGAACTTCTAGGTCTACCTCATCCTGAATGTCACTACTAAAATCAGCCACAAAGTCAGCTAAAGCCTGAGACTTTATGGCATTCCTAGGTGCATATACTAAATCATAAGCACTCAACTTTACTGACCACTTAGCCATCCTGCCTGACATCTCTGGTTTCCTAAGCACATTTTTGACAGGATAGTTTGTTTTAACATGAATCCTATGAGTCTCAAAATAATGTCTAAGTTTTGTTGATGCCATAACTAATACTAGTATTAATTTTTCTAAATGAGAATATCTAGTTTCAGCATCTAACAAGCTTTTACTAACATAATAAACAGGATATTGCTGACCTTCATGGTCCTTTACAAGGACGGCACTTATAGCGTTCCCTGATACTGCGAGGTATAGGGATAGTGGTTCACCATTCTCAGGCTTCATCAGTAGAGGTGCGGTTGAAAGATATTGCTTTAAATCCTGTAGGGCCGCTTCATGCTTCTCACCCCATTCGAATTTTTTGTTCTTCTTCAGGATATCATAAAAATCTTTGCATTTTTCTGAGGATCTTGAGATAAATCTATTTAATGCTGCCACTCGCCCTGTTAATCGTTGAACCTCCTTCATATTTGAGGGCGATTTAATATCCAAGATGGCTTTAATCTGCTCCGGGCTTGCTTCTATTCCTCTTTTGGTCACCATATATCCTAGGAATTTTCCTGCCCCCACTCCAAAATGGCACTTAGCAGGATTCAGCTTCATGTTATACTGATCCAGGATATCAAATGCTCCTTTAATATCCTGGAGGTGATCCTGAGCTTTCTTTGATTTCACCACCATATCATCAATATACACCTCCATGGTGTTCCCCAGTTTGTCTTTGAACATCATGTTTACCAATCTTTGGTATGTTGCACCTGCATTTTTCAAACCAAAAGGCATGGCTGTATAACAATAAATACCTGTTGGCGTCATGAAGGCAGTATCCTCCTGGTCAGAAGGCTCCATTTGGATTTGTTGAAATCCTGAGGATGCATCCATGAAGGTCAGCATTTCATGCCCGGCAGTAGCATCTACCATTGCATCAATGTGGGGAAGAGGAAATGGGTCTTTAGGACAAGTTTTGTTCAAGTCTGTGTAGTCTACACAAACTCTCCATTTCCCATTTTTCTTCTGTACCACAACTACATTTGCTAGCCACTTTGGGAACTTAACCTCTCTAATCATTCTGGACTTCAATAATCTCTCAACTTCCTCTTGAATAATCGTATTCCGCTCAGGAGCAAACTTCCTTCTTTTTTGTTGAACAGGCTTGAATGATTTATCAATTCCAAGCTTGTGAGTGATGATGTCTTTGGATATGCCTGTCATATCCTCATGCTTCCATGCAAACGTTGACATCCTGCATTTCAAAAAGTTAATTAACTATTCTTCAATATCCTGAGGGATTTTGGTTCCTACGAGCACCGAAATATCGGGGTTATCCTGATCCAAGATAACTTTCTTCACATCCTGCTCCGGATCCTCCACGATATCCTGGGCCCGCGTCTTTAATTGCTATGCTGCACTAGGCTTGGTTGAGGATTTCATCGAGGATGAGTAGCATTCTTTCGCCTCCTGCTGATCACTATCAACTTTGACAACTCCCCAAGGGGGTAGGTATCTTCATGCATTGGTGATATGTTGACGGCACAACCTTCATATCAAGAATCCACGGTCTTCCTAGTATGATGTTATAGCAGGATAGAGAATCCATCACACAGAAACGTTGTATTGAGTTGACTCCTTCAACGTATACTGGCAACTTTATCTCTCCCACTGTGTTTCTAGCCTCTCCACTGAACCCAACAAGCACGGTAGACTTTGAAGTGATATCCATTGGAGATACATTCATTCTCTTCAGCGTCTCTAGTTGGATTATGTTGATGGAGCTGCCATTATCAACCAATATCCTGCGTACAAAATGGTTAGCCACATATAATGTTATTACCAGAGCATCATGGTGAGGATCCTGGACAGTATCCCTGTCATCAGCATCAAATGTGATCACTTTGTCAGTTGTGAGGGTAGTCATTCTGACAGGTTTGTCTCCCCTTTCGGCCTTAGCTTCTTTTGCATGTCTCTTTGCTGCCGAATACGAAGTCCCGCAAATGTCGGATCCTCCCGAAATGTAGTTGATTATCTTGGCATCCGCGGGAGGTGATGCTGCTCGCTCAGGATCCTTCTCAGTATCCTGACCCTTATTCTTCTTTCTTCCTAAGAGATCTTTCAGATATCCCTTGCTTAGAAGATAGCTTATTTCTTTCCTTAGGGCAATGCAATCCTCAGTCACATGTCCGAAATCTTCGTGGAAAGCGCACCATTTTGACTTATCTTTCCAATCAGCCTTTTGTTGATTCTTTCGAGGCCACCTAGCCTTGTCTCCCAGACCCTGCATGGCATACATCAATTCAGGAATGTTAACAGAAAAGCAATATTCAGACAACTCAGGATATTCTTCAGGATCCTCATCTTCGACAGCATTCACTCTTTTGTTTTAATTTCTTCCATATGGCTTAGGCCGATATGACTTGAATGAGGATTCTGACTTCCTGTTAGTTGACTCATAAGTGTTAGATGAGTTCATCCTCTCTTGCATCTTTCTGTCATCCTCCAATCGAATATATCTCAGGGCCCTGTTCCGAGCTTCATCCAAGTTCCTGCATGGGTTCATTACAAGGTCTTGGTAAAATTGAGAATCTTTTTGCAGCCCCATCTTGAAAGCTTGCACAGCTGTTGCAACATCAAGATGTGGGATGTCTAAGGATTCTCGGCTGAACTTGTTCACGTAATCCCTTAGGGATTCTTGATGCCCTTGTGTTATCCTGTAAAGGTCACTTGTTAATTTCTCAAAACTTCGACTACAAGAAAACTGGCTATTAAATAAATTTACTAAGTGAGCAAAAGATGTAATCGAATGCGGAGGAACATTCAAGAGCCATTTCAAGGCTGATCCTGTTAAGGTGGAACCAAAACCCTTGCACAAGCATGCTTCCTTGAGATCCGGAGGAATAGGGTTAATCTCCATTCTTTCCCTATACTGAGCAATATGCTCCTCAGGATCCGTAGTTCCATCGTAAAGCTTCATGTTGGGGGTTTGAAATCTCTTTGGGATCTCAGCATCACAAATAGGATATGCGAAGTGAGATATCTTGTGGCTGTCTTGGGACACTTCTGGAATCGGCTGGACCACTCCAGGTACACTAGATATCATGTCCTTCAACTTCTGAAGTTCCCTAGTGAGTGCTGATGTTACACCTGTATTCTGCAAAGATCCAGTATTGTTAGTAGCATGAGTATTATTATTATTTGACACGTTACCCGTTGGAGGATTTTGCCCATATCCTGAAGCATATCCTGAGCTCCTCATGGTTGACATCCTGACCGAGGAGGGTATCTCATGAGTATGATTCTGCGGGAGGCTGGGCACAATATTCCCCCTGTTATCCTCAGTATACACAGCTGAACTAAAGTTCAAAGTCCTGGGTTGCAATGGAGTGACAATATCCTCAGCAGATCCGCTCGAGCCAGACTTCAGGAGTTGTATTTCCCTCAATAGCATTTGGTTTGTTTCCTGTTGCTGCCTCATTTGTTCCTGCACACTTCCAAATAAGGTAAGAATTTCATCATTAGAAGCCAAAACAGGAGCAGATTCCTGAACACTGCGAGTAGGGATAATATCCTGAGGTCTTGATGAAGCTGTCATCCTTGGAGGAGGTGGTGGAAGCACCGAACCAGTAGTAGCAGAAGTCGTAGCAGACACAGTGGAGGAACTCATGTTTGATCTTGAGGCCATTGTAAATAATATGGCAAAAAGTTTTGAAAATAGAAAACCGATTAGCGATTTCACAAAAATTTTAAGTAAAGAGAGCACCACTCGCCCCACGGTGGGCGCCAAATTGTTTTGGTCAAAAATTACCAAAGCAATTTAGTGATCAAATTAGTAAAGTGAGGTAGTGTGCTAAAATGGGTGTTGAAAATATGCTGGTTAAGTTGTTTATGAAAACAGTTTTCAGGATACGGCTCAGGATATTGAGCTGTATCTACGATCAAACAATGAGCAAAAAGTAAAGGAAATGACACGAGATGTACGAGGAAAGCCCTTGATCAATCTAGATCGCCGGCATAAAACCTCGGGAGCTGACAATCGCAGCTGCCTTGTTCTTCTTATTGCTTAAACTTCAGGATACAGTGCAGGATATAGACCAGATCGCTATGTGTTACAATGTTTTTTGTGTGAGAGTGAAAGCTTGCTAGAGAGCGAGTGTTAGAGTGTAACGAGTGCAAAATGTGATGTCCTATTTGATCTGGTATACCCACCTATTTATAGTAATGAATTACAAACAATAATCCCTACAAATATGGGGTACTCCGAATATTCCATTGTGAACGTTATTGACCGAGTAATACGGCTTCAACGTCTTTATTTGAACGACTTGGACCGAGTCTTCCGCGGAATGAGTCTTATGAACGTTGCCAGCTTCTAACCCGCGTACCTGCACATAATCCATTAGTAATCCTGAGGATACCATTCAGGATGTTACCAATATCCTGAACCAGCATCCCGGATGTAAACAAATACTACATAACCAAGATAAACCAAGATATTTTCCAGGATATGGGTTCAGAATTTCACCCATAACAGTATGTATGATAGATTCTGCTTATCCTGAATTGGGCTTGCATCCTTCTGTTGACTAATTTTACTTCTTCTGTTCTGTTGTCTTTGAAAGGAACAATTTTTGTCACAAACGCATAGCCCACTGCATCCTCTTCTGGTAGCAGTTCACTCCAATCGAAACCTTCGTCATCATGAATAACAACAAGTGCTCTTGATTTTTCCTTGGGGGTATCTTCAAGCTGCTTCATTCTGGGTGGTTCTGATTTATTCTGATGATATATTGCTTTTTTTGTAATAATCCTCTCTGAATGGATTTGCGGTATCATCAGCAGGTGCGTTTCGACATTCACGTTTAAAATGTCCCTTTTTTTACATCTGAAGCACGTGACTTTTGATTTATCAAAACTAAGTTTTGTGGAAGGTCCGCCAATAGAATGTCTGCCTGTAATCTCCATGAACCTTTGTGTTCCTCTGACCGCACTAGCCATACACCACCTGATATCTATCAACTCCATTTCTTCTGGGTTGATCTGATCATATTCCTCCTTGGTGAGGTTAGTGTTTCCAATCTTGCCCGCAACAAGGCTCTCGTATGATTCTAGGACATATGCTAAAAACACCATTTGCTGCTTTGCGGATTCTTCACTGAAATTTTGAGCATTCTTTAGATCCACAACAATGTTACATTGAAACGGATTCTTTGGAACTGATTGACTTGAAGTAGTTGACGATGAACCACCATGAAAACCACTGCTTGAACTTTCTTGATTTGATGTGTTAGAACTTTCAGCTGAGAAAGTTGTCTTAGGAGACACTTTCTTCGGGATCATACTTCCTCGGTAATACAGCTCAACATTCTGCTGATATGAGGAATGATTGACTTTGTTTGATTTCTTGATCTCCAGCTCATGACTCTCCAATCTTTCGATTAACAAGTCAACCGTCAGATCCTCCGACTTTATCGTGTTCTTCAGCATCAAAGAAAAGTATTGCCAGTCTTTCTCATCCGGCAGCGAGTCAAACAGTTTGTCAACCAATTCTTCTTGAGTATAAATGATTCCATGTCTTGCCAGCTCCATCTTCAGATGCCCAAATCTTTCAATCATCTTAGATACATATTCGTTTTTCAAACATCCAAACAAATCAAACTCTTTTCTTAACAACTTCTTTTTGTTTTTAACTATCTCAGCACTACCTACACATTTCACTCTCAATTTCTCCCATAGATCTTTCGAATTTGTGTACTCAATCAACGATATTATGTCATCTCTCACAGACTGCTGAAGCAAAGCAATGCACTTTTGTTCAGCAACAAAACTTTCTACATCATCAGTATTTACTATATTTTCAAAATCCGATCTTCCCGTATTGAAACCATTCTTCATGCTTTTCCAGCTTGGATACACAAACGCTTTTAGCCACTCTTCAAACCTTTTAGCCCATCTATTGTATTCTTCAATCACCATCAGTTTGGGAGGTTTGTTGTATGTGCCATATGCACTCTCCACACTCAAAGCATCAGAAAGAGTTTTCTTTGCACTCGGAGCATTTTCATTTGTGTTGTTTGATGTATCATTTCCTGTGCTTCCTGTAAAAGAAAAAGCATCACTGAAAGGATTCATAAAATCATCCATCTTCACGTATCTGAAACAATCAACAAACACTTAGAATTTTTTTTGAATTTTAATAAAAACAGTTTCAAACGAAATCACTTCACACGAAATCACTTCAAACGAAATAGCTTTCACACGAAAATAGCTTTCACACGAAATGAGTTTCACACGAAATACCCTTTGAAACGAAATAGCAACTTTGGTGCGAAATAGCGAGTTTGGAAAGAAATAGGTCTATTTTCGTACGAAATAGAGGTTCCAAGTTAATTTCGTGCGAAATAAGGTCTAATTTCGTGCGAAATTAGGTTCACAAACTTGGTTTCGTACGAAATAAGGAAATGTATGCTAATTTCATGCGAAATAGCTTGATTTCATACGAAATAAGAAACAATAGCTTGATTTCATGCGAAATACCCTGATTTCGTACGAAATAAGACACTCAAGGTTAATTTCGTGCGAAATAAACTGACTATTTCGTGCGAAATTAGGATGACATCAGCATGTCGGCCACCATTTTGTCAAATTGATCCGGTTTTTGTTCGAATTTTGATCCAATTCTTTCAAGGATTCATTAAACAGTGTTTTACGTGATATATGTGAAATTCAATCCATTTTGTCCGTTAAATCTCGTTTAATTTTGAAAAGAATGAGTAGAAGTGATGAAAACAAGCTGAATTGGTATAAAATCTTCTTCCTGAGCTCTGATACCACTTGTTGGATCGTTTTGTGACCTGAACGAGTCAATCAGAAGAGTTTATGATCCATATCAAAGGGGGAATCAGTGATATAGACGCGAAACAGCTTAATTCCTCTTAATTATCCTTTTATTAATGATTTCAAAGCAATCATAATCGTTTGACAAACTGGCATCACCTCGGCTCTGAAATCAAGACCGTTACAAATGAATCAGCAGGTTGGGTATATATAGGAGTTGTAATTTCGTGCGAAATAGCACTTGCTATTTCATGCGAAATACCTTGGTGTTATTTCGTGTGGAATTACCCATTAACATCCAAAACCTGTTTTCCGACCTGCTGAACACTAGTTTATCCTATCTAGACACACGACTCAATACAAGACAAAGTTAACAGACATTTATGCACCAACAGCTAAACTGTATGTAAATGAAATAGTTTCATTAAATGGAATTCCTTTATCAATTATTTCTGATAGAGATAGCCGTTTTACCTCTCATTTTTGGACAAGTTTCTAAAAAGCAACGGGAACCAAGTTGAATCTAAGCACCGCTTATCATCCTCAAATGGACAGACAAAGCGAAAGGACCATTCAGACAATGGAAGACATGCTTAGAGCTTGTGTAATTGATTTTGGAGGTAATTGGGATGATCACTTACCACTAATAGACTTTTCATACAATAACAGTTATCATATCAGTATCAATGCTGCACCATTCGAAGCACTTTATGGACGAAAGTGCCGAACTCCAGTCTGTTGGGCAGAAATTAGAGAAAAACAACTATCCGGACCAGAAATAGTACAAGAAACAACAGACAAGATTGTTCAAGTTAAGGAAAGACTAAAAGCAGCACGTGATCGACAAAAGAGTTATGCTGATAACAGACAAAAACCATTGAAATTCCAAGTAAGAGACAAGGTGTTATTGAAAGTCTCTCCTTGGAAAGGAGTAGCGAGATTCATCAAAAGGGGAAAGCTAAGCCCCATGTATGTTGGACCTTTTGAGATTATCAGAAGAATAGGACTCGTAGCCTATCAGCTACAACTGCCAGAGGAAATGGCAGGAATACATGATGTATTTCATGTATCTAATCTCAAGAAATGCTTACCTGATGAATCACTAGTGGTACCTCTTAAGGATATAGAGGTAAATGAAAAGCTTAAATTTGTAGAGACGCCTCTACAGATTGAAGACATAAAGGTTAAGAATCTCAAACACAATAGAGTAGTGCTAGTCAAGGTAAAATGGGATTCTAAAAGAGGACCAGAGTACACATGGGAGCTTGAATCAGAGATGCAAAGGAAATATCCACACTTATTCCAGTAGACCTCGAGGACGAGTTCTAAAACAAGGTGGAGAGGATATAACAACCCTCCAAAATAATTTTGACACCCCTAATATGTTTAGAAAATCCCTAAAGGCCCTAAAATACACCCCATATGCGAAAACCGAGCCCAAAATACCATATATAATTAAAAATAATATAAACGAGTCTGTCGCGGGCCGCGACGGCCTTGCCTTCAGGCTACGTGTGGCGCGACAGATAGGCCACTAGGAGACGCCCGGTGCCGACACGTGGCACAATCGTGTCAAGCCTAGTGGGATTACCCGGACAAGCTAGGGCCTACCCACCTGTTGATGGCAGAAACTGAGTAGCTGACGCTATCCAAAGACCAAAAGACTGCAAGATGTTTGAAGAAAAAGTTACACTATGAAGCTATTGTCAAGGGGGAGTTTGTTGGTGCATATTATGTGACAACAGCTTAATAGTTTGAATATTTAGTCTTTGGATATTTTGTATTGGGCTTAGCATTATTTGTTAGGGAGTTATTTAGTGTAATGGGCTTGGAGAATGGCCTGGCCCAGACCAAAGCCCATGTGCAAACCTTGTCCTATATAAACAAGGCTTGGCATATGGGTTTAGGTTAGACACTTAGAGACATTGGAGACATTTGGAGAAATCTATAGAGAGTGGCTAGGGGATTTCTTGTGGGTCTTGAATTGATTGTAAACTTCGTGTTGGATAATCAATAGAAGACTGGATTGAAAGTGCATCGTGTTCTTGATTCAGTTTCTACACGTTTTCTGTGAAATCTGATCTAGGGGATTCCGCACTCTAGGTTAGATCGACGATTCTGTTCGATCCGCACGGATTAAGGGACCTACACCACCCTAGCTCACGGGCCGCGTAGGCCCTCTTGTCACACCCTCAAAATACCACTTAGGGAGTGTCCCTGTTAGGCGTGTGACCCACTAGCAACGAGCCACCAATTACATTGAATCCATAAGTTTAAAATAAAGTTTCATCATTTAATATTAAAATCCAAACATAAGTTATTCGAAACCAGCAAATTCAGCGGAAGCGTTAACGTGTCACAATATAAACATTTTCCAAACAAATGTAAGAACCAATGTTCAATAAATAAAACCAATCGATGTGAACCATGACCACTCATGCCCTCCAGCCAGCAAGTTCCTGTTCCAAGATACCTAACGACCTGCGAGCATGTAACAAGTGTATCAGACAAAGCTGGCGAGTTCACAGTTTAAGAAAACGTTTGTTACCAGTTGTATGTAAAATAGTTCACTGACAAATGCAAGTAATATTGTTAATATCTCAATTCCGAACAAGACGGCTCCTGAAATACATGACTGCCCTATCCCACGTACTCCTATCTAGTACTGGGCCAGACTGGGGCATTAGTTCACATCCGTCCTATCCAGGAGCGGTGTGAGGGTGCCAAACCTAAGTAGCGCTACCAACTAATACCCGAATAAGGGACTTACAAAAATGATAGGTGAGAATATTAACCAATATACCCGTTTTACCCAAACCACTAACTGTCCCCAACCACTGGGACGCATGCTCGAATGTAGTGAACTCACCTTAGAGTGCTCGGTAGATTTAGTTACTTGTTTATCAAAAGTGGCCAACCAAGTCCTAATACGGTTATCACACAAATATCAGTTTCACATACATGTAAAATCACACAGTCATCATATTTCATACTTTACACACCACTTCGTGACACATATTCGGCAATTAGCACACATGCAAGTACATATACCAGTTCTCATTCAAGTTTCGCATTGACACTTAGCATTCAATTCGCCATTCACAAAACAAACGAACCATTACTTGTGCGCGGTTTAGTGTAAGTCCTTCATATTGGGCTTATAAGTCCATTCGTATGGTATGCAACCCTTCCCGTATATAGAACCCAAACTAATGTGCGACTAAGTCACTAGCAGACAGTTATGGATTTCTACAATCCTAGACATGTCCGTTTCTTGTATTAATGTACACAGATTTCAAGTAAAACATCATGGCACTACAAAGTTCACATGATGTTCTTGGCTGTCACAGACAACATCATTGGTATACCCATTTGGTTTTATTATTAGATTAAGGCTATAGCACATGGGACACCATTCAAGGTTATCAACTTCAATCACCCACCTTCCTTCAATTACATTGGACCTCCTATTAATTTACATTATTAGTTACACTACCTCAATCATCACATCATCGATATTCCCAACCCAATTCATATCCATCATAATTGCGGCCCACTATGCACATAGATTCTTATGATAACCTCTATTATTATAATACAAACATACAATTCACTGTCATGTCTCATGCAAATTAGTAAATTGGTTGATCATGGGTGATGATCATTATCACATTGGTCCAATTACTTAAACTACTGAAACTTCCTCTAACATTCATTCCCTATATCCATAACCAATTAATGACAAGAATTCAAGCCTTATAAGGGTTCCCCATCAATGACTAGAATAAGACACCCTAAATTATGAGCAATCAATCACAAGTTTAACATGACTGTTACACGTAATCTGATTCTAACATCACAATTCATTAGCATCGATGATAAGACAAACCACAATACTTCGCATATACCCTAGGACAATCAAATAAGATTCACATCATTAAAATTTGTACTAACCAGAAGATGAATAACTCGACACAAGAGATGAGCTCCAATGGAAGAAGGGATTTCGAAGAAGAGGGGTGTGTGTGTCTACTGCCGTCGCGGTTCACAAGGGGGTAGGGTTTTAGATGGTGATCATGAGAGATATATGGGGATCACGTATATTCTAAATATAGTGCTAATAACCTAACCATGTGGGCCGATCCCATTCCTTCTTTGGCTACAAGAAACCAGGCCGAAATGGTCAAAACATGCGAAGGATGGGCTGGGCTCGGGTAATCAATGTGGGCCAATATAGTGTATAGTTTAAAGTGCGAATATGTTGCCTAAAACATGCGTGGCCCAACAATGCCAATATGTTGTTAAACCACATTATCATACGTTTAAGATTCACAAAATTATCACTGAACAGAACGTTTTAACACATAGACGTATAACATCTAACAATTACGGTTCCTACACTTTCATATCAACTAAATATAGCCATACATCCAATCATTCATATATCGTACCCAATTAAAATCCAATAATTATTTAAGCGGTTCATTCAGTCCCCACACGTCAAGCATCGAAGGAACTAGAGAAGTATTGAAGACACGGGTTGTCACATCATCCCCAACTTGAAAGAAATTTCGTCCCGAAATTTGATAAGCAATCCAAAACAGCTCGGTGTTAGATCAGGATGACTGTGGATTTTTCCCAGGTGCCACATCATCCCCAACTTGAAAGAAATTTCGTCCCGAAATTTGCCAACGATACCAAAAGTTGATACCACTTGATTGAACAACTGAGGATTTCTAGAGTTTACTCCGATGATCGCATTCCCACGTGAACTCCAGTCCACGTCTTGAGTTCCAACGAACTCTCACGATTGGAATTTCGACTAAGTTAACGAATCTTGACTTCTTGATCCCTATTTCCGGTAGGTCCCTTGACAACTGTAACTTGTCTAGTCACGGTATCACAAGTATTTCATCGAACAACCACTGTCCTAGATTCTGAGACATAAATGGCACGTGACCGATTCTTTCCAGAATTCTGAATAACCAACGTAACGTAAATTAAGCTTGCTACGCTCCCCAAGCGCACTGCACCCTCTCCAGGGTGAGACTTTCAATCATGACATGTTCGCCTGCAGCGAACTCTCTGTGTTTCCTAAGTTTAACAACTTTCCTGACGGCCACGCGTTGCCGCCAGCAATTCCGACCTAAACAATCTTCCCAAGAGTTTCGAATGCAAGTCCTGGACCTGTGATTAGATTGTCACCCCCGTTAATTCTACTAGGAGATTTGCGTTACTGTCCATGCAGGACCTCTAACAAGGTTGTCTGAGTACTAGAATGGTGATTGTTGCAGTAAACTCAACCAAAGGTAGGTGTCCTTTCGAACTTTTACTAAGTCAATCACACACACGTTTACAGCATGTCTTCAAGTGTCAAGATGGTTCGTTTACTCTAACTATTTGTCCCATGATACTAAATATTGATCATGTCTAGACATGAGCCAAGAGTGTTGTGCAATGCCCGTCTTAAATCGGATATAGATCAAAATCAGAGATAACAGGAGTTGGCACCTCGTGCCTAGAAGCCGCCTCTCTCAGAGGAACACCCACAGCTGTGAAGACTCGTCAGTTTCCTTGGTCACGAAAAGTGTGCTGGTTACGCGGGGCAATCATCGATCACCCAGGTGATATTGTTTCCATTTCGAGTTGTGGGTAGACTAGCGACAAAATCCATGGTAGTCTGTTCTCATTTTCCATATGGGCGTTGCCGGTTGCTGATACTATACCTTGCCTTTTCCCCAAGTCAAACATCATACACATACTTTGCTAAGTGGGTATTCGTGCCCGATCACCAGTACAAGATTTATAGGTCCTAGTATTTCTCATCAAAGTCCAAACATCTAGAATATCAAAGCCGGTGTGCTTTTCCCAACACAAGTTTCCTAAAGTTGCCATATAATGAGATCTGCACTCGTTCCTTGAGGTAGCAAATATCGTCTGTCCTACCAAAGGTCGCTTCTCCATGCCCCGCATGGGTTCAGCTTGAAAATCTTCTTCCTTCAGTTCTCCAGTTTGAACAGAGCGAGTCTGATTCAGTAGGTTGGAGTCGATAGTGAGCTGCAAAGCTCGTGCACGTTTAAGTTCCACAGGCGATATCATCCAAAAGTTTCATCCAGTGATGCCATTAACTGACTTAAATCCTTCGAAACCAGGGTACACGGGAGGCCCTTGTGATCGGTCTAAGTAGTGCATCTGGTACCGTCTAAGTAATGCCTCCACTTGAATCCAAAGACCACGATTTCCACCGCCGGTGGTGTGTCGTGCAGTTCCTCTTTGTAACTTCATTACGTAAATCGTCACTCTCTCGTGTTGCGTCGACGTGTAACTGGGACTCTGATTCGATCCATAATGATATACCACCGGATCACCCGCACCCTCGGGTAGGGACGATGCTTCAGCGCATTGCAGATTTGGGATTCGAAAGCTGAAAAGATGTCCTCCTGTCCTGCCTTTTTCGAACACAGCACCCGGCTGTGGTAAAGAGATTTAAGCTGCGCGACCTTCGAAGATCTTGCGATTAACCTGCAATAGCATCAAGCGAGACCAAGAAATTGTTGTATCCTCGAACGGGTCTTAGCGAGATTCACGTGCATTCCCACTTCGTTGATTATATGACCCAAGAAGGTTACCTGTCGAATTCAGAAGTTACATTTATTAAGACTTCGCGCAGTGTGGCTCCTCCCTCAGGAGCTCTCGAATAAGATACAAAGCTGTCCGTGATGCTCTTTTCTCCTGGGAAGGATTCAAAACGTCACCCAATAGCATGGTCGGTTCACATGGTCCATAAAGTGGCTGGTGATAATTACCCCAATGGTCATGGAATACAAAGTCGTATGGCCGAATTGCGTCCGATAAGTCACTTTAAGAACATTCTCCCCCTTAGACTTGCATCTGCTAAAAGTTCGCTCGTACATCAATCCTCGAATGAAAGTTCGTCCCTTGCTACTAGTCAGCAGGTTGTCAATACCGGGTCGAGGCAAACAGTTCCCAACTGTCGCCTTGATTAGTTTTCGATAGTCAGTACCCGCACAAAAAGGCTTATCTTCACGGATGAAACTGGGGCTTCCCAACGCGGAAACTAAGTTCGACAAAACTCTTGTCCAACAGTTCTCGTAGTAGCTTATACAGTTCTTGCAACACTCCTGGTGCAAGACGGTATGAGTGCGAGTATTCGGAGCTGCCTCTGGCGTGAGATCAACTGAGATTCCGACTAACAGTTGCGGTAGTAAACCTGAAAGTTTCGCGAATAGCACACTGAGACGAGTCACAACAATTGGTGGATCCTCGATCCTATTCTCCTTAACCTTATCATCAGAAACGGTTGCTAACATAGCGGGGTCATCCCTCCATAGACACTTCTGGGCCCTCATATCTGAAATGGCGCTAACCCTTGCACCAGTCTAACGCTTTAGAACAAATAACAATCCACTACACAAAATTCTCTCCTTATTGGATACATCCGCGCGTGTCCTGGATAACCAGTCCACACTAACTACTGCATTGTAGCCATCTAGGATAGTAGAAAGGAGATCGCTGTTGAATACCTGCCCCACAAGGTCGAGTTTGCATCCCAACCAACATATGCGGTTCCATCTGACTTGCCATCAGCCGATTCCACAGCGGTTTCGGTGTCAAGAAGCATCAGGGTTAATCAAAACAGTGACGAAGCGATTAGTTACCAAGAACGTGTAGGCCACCATATTGTTATAATCCTGGCCTCGCCCACGCCGAACCTAAATGTCCTTCGCGAGTACCATATCCAATGTTTTTGCTACTGCTACAAGAATTCCCGAAACTGTCATCGCTCCCTAGGTTGTTGGAGTCTTGCCTTAACATCGACCATTCCCTGTTGATGCCACCATCGTTTCCATACCGAAAGTCATGATTTGCAAGTACCTTGCTGTCATCGTGACTGTTGCTTCTAGTGCTGTTGCTTGAAATAGAGTCCTGCGATCTTTCACCAACAATGTCCATCTCTTCACATTCCATGCCACGTTCCATGGCGCTACTCATTGTGCTGGCAGTTACACATTCCACATCATGGTCAATTGTCATCGTTTATTTCCCGAATAATTTGTAGAAGTCGGCTCCACTAAGTTGTTGACTAGGGTTAAGGATTCGTTTGGAGTCAAATCGCTGATATTCGTTGCCAGTAACTAGAGTCGTTCAAATGCTGAAGTCGGTAAAATACTACATTTACCCTCTTATCCATCGTTCTTCCAAGTTGATTAAATACTACACGGTTTGCTGCGAGAGTGTTGCAGAAGTGATCGCACTTCTGGATCTAATGTGCCAAATCTTTGAGTTCCACCATACGATGAGAAATGAGAAAGGTTAATCATTGTCGTTGCAACATCCAATTCAAGGACGTTTGTACCAGCACCTAACATTCTACACGGTTCGCTAGGCATTCAGAGGGGTGTTCAGATAATACTCGATAGCATCGAGATTCGTAAGAATTCAGAGTGGAGTGAAAAGATCACGTTCAAGGAAGAGACAATCACTGCTATGACTCTTGTAGACTGTTGTGTTTCACATCAATCAAATAACGGAACGGAACCCCTTTTTCACTTGTTAAGCCTCACTGGGACTCGCATGCACCCCACATTATTATTATATGTGCACCCACAATAATATTGTGATTTCCATGCTCATCTCAGCTCCTCCTAACTCATGTCAAATGGTTCCTCAAACTCAAGTAGCAAGCAAAGAACATCACAAAACGCGAGTCATGAATGTCTAAGGAAACACCACACTACCCATCACATAACACATGCAAGTAATGAATTTATACGGTTGTGCTAAACGTGAAATCACATGCAATATCATATGTAAGTGTTCACTAGTTATGCAGTACAGTAAGTAAACGAGAGACGAACCTTGTAGTCTGGAGCTGAGTGTCATGGTCGATTTCGGATCTGTTCGGTTATAGTCTGGTTTTATAGAAACGTTTTTAAAACCAAATTCACTATAACCAGTGGCTCTGATACCAAACTGTCACACCCTCAAAATACCACTTAGGGAGTGTCCCTGTTAGGCGTGTGACCCACTAGCAACGAGCCACCAATTACATTGAATCCATAAGTTTAAAATAAAGTTTCATCATTTAATATTAAAATCCAAACATAAGTTATTCGAAACCAGCAAATTCAGCGGAAGCGTTAACGTGTCACAATATAAACATTTTCCAAACAAATGTAAGAACCAATGTTCAATAAATAAAACCAATCGATGTGAACCACGACCACTCATGCCCTCCAGCCAGCAAGTTCCTGTTCCAAGATACCTAACGGCCTGCGAGCATGTAACAAGTGTATCAGACAAAGCTGGCGAGTTCACAGTTTAAGAAAACGTTTGTTACCAGTTGTATGTAAAACAGTTCACTGACAAATGCAAGTAATATTGTTAATATCTCAATTCCGAACAAGATGGCTCCTGAAATACATGACTGCCCTATCCCACGTACTCCTATCTAGTACTGGGCCAGACTGGGTCATTAGTTCACATCCGTCCTATCCAGGAGCGGTGTGAGGGTGCCAAACCTAAGTAGCGCTACCAACTAATACCCGAATATGGGACTTACAAAAATGATAGGTGAGAATATTAACCAATATACCCGTTTTACCCAAACCACTAACTGTCCCCAACCACTGGGACGCATGCTCGAATGTAGTGAACTCACCTTAGAGTGCTCGGTAGATTTAGTTACTTGTTTATCAAAAGTGGCCAACCAAGTCCTAATACGGTTATCACACAAATATCAGTTTCACATACATGTAAAATCACACAGTCATCATATTTCATACTTTACACACCACTTCGTGACACATATTCGGCAATTAGCACACATGCAAGTACATATACCAGTTCTCATTCAAGTTTCGCATTGACACTTAGCATTCAATTCGCCATTCACAAAACAAACGAACCATTACTTGTGCGCGGTTTAGTGTAAGTCCTTCATATTGGGCTTATAAGTCCATTCGTATGGTATGCAACCCTTCCCGTATATAGAACCCAAACTAATGTGCGACTAAGTCACTAGCAGACAGTTATGGATTTCTACAATCCTAGACATGTCCGTTTCTTGTATTAATGTACACAGATTTCAAGTTAAACATCATGGCACTACAAAGTTCACATGATGTTCTTGGCTGTCACAGACAACATCATTGGTATACCCATTTGGTTTTATTATTAGATTAAGGCTATAGCACATGGGACACCATTCAAGGTTATCAACTTCAATCACCCACCTTCCTTCAATTACATTGGACCTCCTATTAATTTACATTATTAGTTACACTACCTCAATCATCACATCATCGATATTCCCAACCCAATTCATATCCATCATAATTGCGGCCCACTATGCACATAGATTCTTATGATAACCTCTATTATTATAATACAAACATACAATTCACTGTCATGTCTCATGCAAATTAGTAAATTGGTTGATCATGGGTGATGATCATTATCACATTGGTCCAATTACTTAAACTACTGAAACTTCCTCTAACATTCATTCCCTATATCCATAACCAATTAATGACAAGAATTCAAGCCTTATAAGGGTTCCCCATCAATGACTAGAATAAGACACCCTAAATTATGAGCAATCAATCACAAGTTTAACATGACTGTTACACGTAATCTGATTCTAACATCACAATTCATTAGCATCGATGATAAGACAAACCACAATACTTCGCATATACCCTAGGACAATCAAATAAGATTCACATCATTAAAATTTGTACTAACCAGAAGATGAATAACTCGACACAAGAGATGAGCTCCAATGGAAGAAGGGATTTCGAAGAAGAGGGGTGTGTGTGTCTACTGCCGTCGCGGTTCACAAGGGGGTAGGGTTTTAGATGGTGATCATGAGAGATATATGGGGATTACGTATATTCTAAATATAGTGCTAATAACCTAACCATGTGGGCCGATCCCATTCCTTCTTTGGCTACAAGAAACCATGCCGAAATGGTCAAAACATGCGAAGGATGGGCTGGGCTCGGGTAATCAATGTGGGCCAATATAGTGTATAGTTTAAAGTGCGAATATGTTGCCTAAAACATGCGCGGCCCAACAATGCCAATATGTTGTTAAACCACATTATCATACGTTTAAGATTCACAAAATTATCACTGAACAGAACGTTTTAACACATAGACGTATAACATCTAACAATTACGGTTCCTACACTTTCATATCAACTAAATATAGCCATACATCCAATCATTCATATATCGTACCCAATTAAAATCCAATAATTATTTAAGCGGTTCATTCAGTACCCACACGTCAAGCATCGAAGGAACTAGAGAAGTATTGAAGACACGAGTTGTCACACCTCTCCTTCTCTTACGCAGGGTGCGACGACGACAAAAATCAGCCCTATAAATTGGGAGCATCGGCTGTTCATTCCGATTGCTCACACAAACTTTCTCTCTCGAATTTCTGCATAGCATACATAATTTTCGGGCATAATACCCCCCTAAATAACGAAGTTCTGCCTCGTTGTAAGTATCATAACCCCAGTTACGTATTAGATATACTGCCCGATTGATCTAGGGTTCAGTAACGGCTGTCGTGGTTCTGCCCGACGTAGTCGTTGGAATGCCGTCTCGGGAGGGTATTACTAATGTAAATATTGTGTTATTATACTAACGCGTGTGCATTTGTGTAATTAATAGATAATCACCAGGAAATCCTAAAGGAAAACCCTAAGATAGCAATGTGAGTAATCTCCTTTTTGTGAATCTTTTTGCAAACTGTTTTTACAAAACCTCAAATGATTTTCATTATATTAAACAGTGAATGAGTATTTGTATTCTACAATTATCGTCGGTATGTTGGGGTTTTGTATACAAAATTTGTTACTACACTGTGAGTAGTAACATGGCCACAAGTCGGGTTGACAGTACCGTGTGTGGTAACATCAAATAATTCATTTCTCCTTTCAAAATCACTCTTTTTAGTTTTTTTACACATGTGTAAACATAACAGATTTACACATGTGTAAATGGCAAACTTACACATGTGTAAGTTTTCTTTATTTACGAATTCGCGTAAATTTAAACGTGTAAATTTAATTTCTAACATTGTATTCGAATAATAATGATAAGTGTAAAAAGAAATTTTGAATTTGAATTGTTTTTGACCAAGTTCTCGTGGTTTTTTCATTTGTTCTCATGGTTCTCGCGATATTTAGCGTTCTCATTTAAACCCTCCCCTATATATATATAGGGGAGGGTTATCTTGAGAACGCTAAATATTGCGAGAACCGTGAGAACAAATGAAAAAACCAATCAAAACCGATTTTTTTTAATACAAACTTCATTCTAATTAAAATACAACATCAAAAAAAGAATTCACAACATCAAATAATTCATTAATCCTCTCAAAATCACTCTTACTAGATTTTTTACACATGTGTAAATATAACAAATTTACACATGTGTAAATGACAAACTTACACACGTGTAAATTTTTGTTATTTACGAATTCACGTAAATTTAAATGTGTAAATTTAATTTCTAACATTGTATTCGAATAATAATGATAAGTGTAAAAAGAAATTTTGAATTTGAACTGTTTTTGACCAAGTTCTCGTGATTTTTTTATTCGTTCTCACGGTTCTCGCGATATTTAGCTTTCTCATTTAAACCCTCCCCTATATATATATATATATATATATATATATAGGAGGTTGTTAAGTTTATATTTGTTTATATTAGGATTGTCGACTTTATCTTCATCTTTATGAGGTGTCAAATTTCTTATGATATTAATATCAGGGTTAAATGCTTAGTTGATACATGTGCTTTGTAGATCTTGCACCGTTGATCCTTATCATGTAATTATTACATAATTGGTTTCGTCGGATAGAAAAAATGTTTAGGAATGAGCCTGATGGTTGCATTTTCATAACAATAATGTTCCTTACCAGCTAACATCGTTAAGTTTTCTAGTTAAGTCTATGTGAAATTACCAAACTACCCTCACTATTAAAAAACAAAAATAAATAACTAGTTTAGATAAATAAAAGAGTTAAGGTGCGTCCCACATCTCAAAGTCCCTCATCTTTCTTCCATGTACAACCAATCACAACCCTAGGCGGTCGTCGGTCATCAGTCTCCAGTCACCGGTCTTCCCCATCAAAACCCTGCCCTCACCTCTCCCTCCTCAATCTTAGCACCGTATACTTTCGATTCACTTCATCCTTTCTATACCCAATTTAACAAACAACAATTCACCGGATATGCTTCCATCAGTTGTGAAACAATGGTCCATCATCAGAATATCCATTTATGTATAAAGCGTAGATCCGGTTCTTTATCTCTAGCCATAAGTTCGTGTTAGGATCTGAAGCTTTCATGATTATGTTTGTTTGTATGTTTTGAACAATTAGTGAATATGAAAACATGTAAAGTGCAGCGGAAATAGATACAAACTTTGTAAACACAATCAATGGAGAAAATAGTTTGATAGCATTTGCTTCTCATAGAGTCAAAAGATTACAAATCAAAGCAAAAGGTTACAGACGTGCTTACAAACTAAACTCCCCCTCAGCCTGATGCCCCAAGGTTGGTTGCACACAAGATGAAATGATTAGACATGAGGACAAGAACCCGCCCAGTCAATCAAATGTAACAGTACAGGGTACTGTTACATTTATAGGCAAACCAAACCACTGAGGTATCTCAGCTGACGTCACCATGAAAGCGACGTCTAACAGCCTGACAACCTGTATCTACTGTCCTTACACAAACACTGCTAACCTAACCAGTGACTATACATAAAACAAATAATTCACTAAACAGCTGCTCTCCCTTTATGTCAGTACTTTACTCAAGGTTGATCAGTCCTTGACTTGGCAGTGCTTTAACATCAGTAGATAGGACCAGCAGTGTTGGATACTTCAGGGTTTTGATCAGCAGTTGAAAGGGCAGCAATAGTTGTATCTGAACAGCGGATAAAGACCATCAGTTGTTATAAATCACTTTCAAGGGGAAAGCTTGTGTAAACGTCTGCTTATTGTGAATCCACTGTTGTGACCTGGTTTTGGCTTTACATTATCTGTTCCTCTGGTAGGGTTCAATCCCAACAATCTCCCCCTGGAACAGATAATCCCAAAACCTATCATTATTTTGGATCTTTATTACTCATCAAAAGTTCCCTTGCTTTTCTTTTAAATTCTTCTTCAAATTCCATGGAACTTGTATCATCTTCATCCCGACACAGTGTAAGTTCAAGGTGATCCTGCAAATCTTGAACACTAAGGCCTAGTGCTTCTTTCCTTGATATATACTTCACCTCTCCATTGGATCTGACCAGAGTCAATACGTGGGTCTTTTGATCAGAGAGCCACTTTAGTACTTTTAAACCCAATGGATTTCTTGGGAGAGATTTATTTGAAGATGAGCTTTGAGATATTGGCCTTAAGAAGACTTGCAGACTTTCAGACATTCTTTTGAAAGCCATTTCTATGACATCATTTGCTGCAGCTATATCTTCTGCAGTTTCTCTTTCAATCAGCTCCTGCCTTTCAATGTCTGTCATGTCTGTTGAAGTGTCTGATGATGCAGGTTTGGTGAACATCCCTTTTAAAAGGTTTTGAAGTTTTTCTGAGCTCTCTTCTTTTAGACCCATTTTCATGATGGATTCTGTGAAGTACTCAACTTCCTTTTCTTTAACCTCTTCACTGGTCAACTGTTCTTTTTCTTCTTGGTTTGTCACAAAAGTAGACCGGAACAGTGTTTTGAGGTTTTCTATCTGCTGTTCAAGCTTCATTCTTTGTTCATGCTTCTTTGAGGTGCTTGAAACAATTATCTTTCTTTTCTTTAGCCTTTCATAGGCTTCATCAGTCTGCTGTTTTGACCATTTTGATATGGCTTCAGCAGTATCCAGTTTTGCATCCACCAGCTCCTTTTTCTTTCTCTTATACTCAGCAGTTAGGTCAGCAATGAGATTTTTGTATTTTCTCCAGTTTGGAGAATTCTTCTTCTTTGTAGGATCATTCTTAATTTTCTCGATCCTTTCTGCCTCACGCTTAAGAGCAACTACTGGCCATTCTTTGAACTGTTGTTCTTCAGCAGGATAGAATTTCTCTTTCACGATGTAGGCTAGATATTGTTTTCTTAACTCTTTCTTTTGATCAGCCTTTTCTTTGTTTAGATCTTGTGCAAACTCTTCTATCTGCTTTACTTTTGTGAAGTAGAACTCCAGTCTTTTAGCAATGCCATCTTCGCTTAACCGTTCTTTTTCACTCTCAACTTTAGCTCTTAGTCTTGCTTGCCTTGCCTTGATTTTGAGGTAATCATCCATATCATCTGGTGGCATGTAGCCTATGAGTGAGGAGAACCTTCTTTTTGAAGGATCTTCTTCTGTATAGAATTGCCTCATCTCATTTTTGATGGCTTCAAGCTCCAGTGGATATTGTGCAGCATTAGGATCATGTATACCTTCATCAGCAGGGATTGGCTTTCTTTTTCTGTTGAAGAGCTTTGGTTGTGATGTAGGAAAGGTGAGAGCAGTGGTGGATGACTGACTAACAGCTGTTGTCTTCTACTTTTGAGCAGGGGATGGAAGTGGTGAGGTAGTTTTTGATGGTGGTGATGGTGGTGGTGAGTCATCATCTGATATGAGATTCCTTCTCCTTTTTAATGAAGAAGGGGCAGATGATGTTTTGGATGAATCAATGGTTTGAGGTTGTAAAGCAGTGGTTTGTGATTGTGATTGACTGACAGTGGTTGAAACAACTGGTGTTTCAATCACTGTTGTCATTACAGCAGATGTTGTAACATCTGTTGTCTTCTGCTTTATAGCAGGAGGCAGTGGTGGTGATATGACTGTAGATGAGGATGGTGGTGGAACAGTGGTGGAACAGTGGTTGTAATGGTGTGTGATAGAGTGGTGTGTGTTGATGAAATGGCAGCTGTTTGGCTACTGACAGCAGTTTTTGTAACTTCTGTTGTATCAGCTGTATGACATTTCATGGGAGGTGGTTTAGATGTTTGCTTTGCTTGCTCAGGTTCAACACACAGGCCATGTTCTATTCCCTTCTTCTTCATTTGCTTCATTATCTCCCCCTTTTTGGCATTATCTGCAAGGGGGTCATCAAAGAACAGCAAAGTTGAAGGAGCTTTGCCAGTGGTAGTTTGGATGCTGGCCTTAATAGCCTTGATATCTGCTTGAGTATCCTTGAACCTTGATTCCACCATATTGGTCAGCATTTGTATATGCATTTCATGCTGCTGATCAGCCACTTGTTTTTGTCTTTCAAGCATGGGTTGAAAAAGATTCCAGAGCTCATTTGCAGCAAGTGCTTGTTGTGGAGCAGGTGCTTGAGGTGGAACAGCAGTGGATTGTGCTTTCTGAGCTTTTAAAATCTCTTGCACCATCTCCTTTATTTCAGAAACTGATTCTTCAAGTTTTTCAACTCTGCCTGTCAATTCCTGATATCTTGAATCATCACCCATTTTACTGGGATCATCTGAATCCCCACCAGCAGTGGTTATATCAATGTGTGTTTTGGGGACAGAGTCCCAAAAATCACCCATTGATGCCCCTTGTTCTTGGTACTGGGGACTTCTTTCTTCAGCACTCGATAAACCTTTGATGGTACCAGTAGTTAGATCCAACTCACTGGTGGTCACCGAAGTTGCCATGGAAGAAATTGCCTTCAAGGGAGTCTTACTTATGAAACAACTGTCCAACTGAGGATCTGTTGATCCACCAGTTGTAGTTGTTGCTCCACTTGAACTACCAACGAGAGTTACTTGTAACTCAGGGGGTGTAACCTCCTCAATTGTTGCTGGGATAACAGAAGTAGTAGCATCAGACCCAGTCACTTGTGGGGTTATACTCTCAGTGACAGGTGATAGAGAGGAACTGGTTTGTGTCTGAGCTATAGCAGCTGCATGCAACAAGGGTAGCATGGTTTGTGGTAATATGATTGGTGAGGGTATGGGAGTTGAAAGAGACATGTCCTTGGGATCAGGACTGTGGAAGATAGAGCCAAGTGGATCTAGAGCTTAATAATTTGGTGTCCCTGTGAATACAACCTGATCCTTTTGTGAGGATGCAGGAGGAGTTTTAGGCATGGGTTGAGATCTTTCTTCCAACTGCTGTGAGGAAGTAGCAGCAGTGGTTTGTGGTGACTTTTGTGTTGTCACAGGCATTTCCTCTGGGATCTCATCTTCCAGAGTTGCCTTTGTTTTGGGTTTGGTGGGTTTTCTGGATGTTTTTCTTTTGGTCTTTTTGGTGATATCAGGTGTGGGTTTCAAAGTAGTGGTTGTGTTGCTTTGATTACCTGGAGCAGTGGGCTCAACAGCTGATACCTGAGGAGCAGTTGTAACCGCTAAAATCTGCTCAGGTACCCCTGCTTTTGTTTTTATTGGTGCCAACATTCTAGTGAATGTTTCAGGTGTCAAGCTTTTTATTTGAAAATAGACACCTTGTTTAAGTAAATTTTCATTTTTCTTATCAAATTTTTGTAAAAAATAATAACTCAAAAATCTTGGAAACAACAAAAATGCTTTACTTTCAACCTTTTTCACCATGTCATTGAAAATCTCCTGGGAGTAGTTGTAGTCCTTACTATTCAAAATAGCGTAACCCAGGCATTGAATTTTCAATGGTATTTCGTTAAAAGATGTTGTTTTATTCGAAACACACATCAGAAGTGTGTGAAATAAAAATCTGGGTGCAGATGGAAAATAACCCTTTTGTAGGGTATCTACCTTTGACTGTTCTGCATAGCCCCTTTTCAGAAAATCAGCTTTTAACTCGTTTTTGTCAAAGGAAGCTTTACCTTTCTGATCATCGAGTTTGAAGAATTCTGATAGTGATTGCGGAGTGACTTGAATCGCCGTACCCTGTATCGAGGAGTTAATGGCTACTACTTTATCATCTTGTTTTTCAAGAGTAGCATTTTTCCAGAACTCTCTCTGGGTTTGCAGATATATGGGAGCGTCTACAGTCAACAAAGTTTTGTACTTTGATGTAGATATGGTGTCGAGAATGGAATCGAAGGTATGGTTGTTTGTGGGTTTTGTGAGTAAACCCAAATAGTTGTGAGATTGTTTGTATGGTATTTCGATTGATTCTTCGGTCGTTTGAGCGACCTCATTGGAGGGTGATGGTGATTTTGGTTTAGATTTTGATTTTGACTTTGATTTCGTCATTTTTGCAGAGAAAAAACGAAGAATGATTTTGAAGTTTTTGGGAAGAAGGGTTGGAAACTGCTATGAGAAGAGAATTTTGGAATTCAATTCGACAGTGTAAAACCCTGTTTGGGGTTTAGGGCAGGGTTTTATTTAGGGAAAAAATGATCGCTGATGTGGCAGCGGTTATTACGATCTGAGGGCTAAAAACTGACCACGTGTCAAACACTGATGAAATGGAGAACAGTTGTTTTAAGAGCCACTGACGTATCAAGCATCAGTGGTTACAACGGTAAAAATTTTGGGCAGTGGATGATTTTTACTATCAGTGGATAGCATATCAGTGGAAAAGTCATTGATTTTGAACATCAGTGCTTTTCAAGAAAATGAGGGATCAGTGGTTAACTTTCAGCAGTGGACAGTGTTTAGAGAACAGACGTTGGAACAAAACAGTGGTTAGGGTAAATGGTACAGATTTTAAGGACAGGTGTTTCAGCAGCAGTTTTTGAGAATTTTCATTCAAGGTTTTGCCACATGTCAATTTTTAAAGACAGTGGTTTGGTACCCCAGATTATGAAAACTTTTTGCTAAGGCAACTCATTTTCGTTTAATATTCAATTAAAGCATGAGTACCCTAGTAATTCAAGCACAGTTTGCAGTTAACCTTTGATTAAAAATTTTGGGGCAAAACTGAGTATGACATGATCTTGGCAAATGTACCATTTCCTATTGACCCATTTATGAGGACAATAATACCACAAAAAATAAGGTATTACATCCTGACATGAGCTGAAACTATTGCCAACAAAAACAAGCAAAAGTTCCAAAAATATTATTCCAAAAAAATATGAATAATATATCCTGGTTATTTGAGAAAATCCTTTGAACGCAACAAAAAATGGTTAAAGGATTCTCTGAGAATAGTATCAAAAAGGATCTGGTATAATATCAATAGAGTACACAATCACATCATTTTCAAGTTATTGAAAATGGTCAGTGTTTTGACTGTAATGATAGAATACTTTGAAAACATTTTGACCACTGCTTGGTACCATTTTTTTTTCCAGTTGATTGCAAACATGAGGACACAAGTACACATGAGTTTTGAAGATCCTGTTGTAGATCTAGTTACTATGTGATGATTTTGAAAATTTGTCTAGTCCTCTTTGGAGTTCATTCACTGGAATCAAAACCTCTCCTGAACAGATGAATGCACATAGTTGCTTAATGACCATTATTATCCTAAACTTTGACTCATAAGTGTTTTATGTTTATACTCTTTTCTTTTGACTTCAAAAATTTTGATATAAACACACTTATGAGTTTTTGTGAATTTTCTTAATGTATTTTAACATAGTTGATTTTGTCCTTTTGAGGAACTCAACCTGTTTTCAACACATAAGATTTGAATGACTAAAGTTTTAATTCCCCTCTTTTTAAGTTAACAAATACACTAATGTTTTATGAACACAGGTTTTTGTTAATCTGAGGTTCATACTTTAGCATTTTAATAAGGTGACCTCACAATTTTCATAACAGCAATTGAAATCAAATTTTGAAAACATGAAATAATCCCATAGTTTAACAGATATGTTTTCAGATCTGAAAACTATGAGTGACTTATGCATGAATTCACTTGTTGTGTGAAATTTGTGTGTCATATGACATCTTGGTTGATTTACAGAGTTTTTGATTAACCACTTTGAACATGATTTACTCGATACTCTGTTTTTCAACTAAATACAACCAACCTTAGTATCAATGAATTTTGAGCCGAACTGTTATGTCAATTTGACTGTTAAATCGAAATTGACTGTCCTTGCTCTGATACCAATTGTTAGGATCTGAAGCTTTCATGATTATGTTTGTTTGTATGTTTTGAACAATTAGTGAATATGAAAACATGTAAAGTGCAGCGGAAATAGATACAAACTTTGTAAACACAATCAATGGAGAAAATAGTTTGATAGCATTTGCTTCTCATAGAGTCAAAAGATTACAAATCAAAGCAAAAGATTACAGGCGTGCTTACAAACTAAACTCCCCCTCAACCTGATGCCCCAAGGTTGGTTGCACACAAGATGAAAGAATTAGACATGAGGAGAAGTCTCGTGAGTAGAATCTAGACCTTGGACTAGTACAACAACCCGCTCAGTCAATCAAATGTAACAGTACAAGGTACTGTTACATTTATAGGAAAACCAAACCACTGAGGTATCTCAGCTGACGTCACCATGAAAGCGACGTCTAACAGCCTGACAACCTGTATCTATTGTCCTTACACAAACACTGCTAACCTAACCACTGACTATACATAAAACAAATAATTCACTAAACAGTTGCTCTCCCTTTATGTAAGTACTTTACTCAAGGTTGATCAGTCCTTAACTTGGCAGTGCTTTAACATCAGTAGATAGGACCAGCAGTGTTGGATACTTCAGGGTTTTGATCAGCAGTTGAAAGGGCAGCAGTAGTTGTATCTGAACAGCGGATAAAGACCATCAGTTGTTATAAATCACTTTCAAGGGGAAAGCTTAATGTAAACGTCTGCTTATTGTGAATCCACTGTTGTGACCTGGTTTTGGCTTTACATTATCTGTTCCTCTGGTAGGGTTCAATCCCAACAGTTCGAACTGGTTGCCATTTCGATTACCGCACACCCAATAGCCCACACGTCAAATGCAAACCCCTTTTCTTCGCCTCAGTCTGTAGGATCGGTTTTGAATCCCGAAAGATTGCGAAACGACACGTACGACGTGCGGAATCCGTGCACGTGTGTGGACCGAACACAAGGCTGTAAAAAACTGATGATTCGATTGATAATATGACAAGATACAAGCACCGTGAATCACCATCTTTCTACTTTCTCTCTCTAAGATCTTCTCTCAAACTCTAAAGCTCCAAAAGTAACAAATGGCAAACGTCTTTAATCTCAAACCTAAGCCAAATGGCAAAAGTCTTTAATCTCAAACCTAAGCCTCCTATTTATAGGCAAAGGCATAAGGAATGTTACCTTATTTACAAGTTTGCCACTCCTCATTAAAAACTAGACTTTTCCCTAAATTTAACAATATAAAATATAGTTTTGTTCCTTTTCTTGCTACGATTTGGATTGACGGAGGCGATAGACATTCATGCACTCACATACACCCCCTTGGATATTGTTGCAGTCAATCTCGTAGCATCTTGTCTTCTCTCTCTTTCTAACTCTTTACGAAGCTTTGACATTTTAGCAATCACAGACTCCCTCTTCAAGCTTTTCTTGATTTTGCGTTCTGAATCAGCTCCCCGTTTCGATCGACTCTTTCTACAGGCTCCCCTTTTCATAAAGCTTCCGTGTTTTAGGTTCGACACCTGGTTCTTCGGTTACAAGCTCCCCCTTGCGATGAGCTCGTCTTCAGACTCCCCCTTAGACTCAGCTATTGGGATCGTAGGCACTATCATCTGCAATATCTCAAACATTTATAAGAAATTTGATAATATAAGATTGAAAACCTAACTCTAAATATAATTTGGAGCATTTCAAATATGTGATAGTGAAAGCTTTTTAGGTTTTTCCAGGAATGATGTCCAGGCTCTTAAAATATCTTTGGATCGAGAACCTAGCTCTATTGCACAAATGTAAAAATATGAATTAATCCAGGATTGTCCGACTCCACTCCCCTATCAAATGACTTTATAAAATTTGACAGTTTAAGCTTCCCAAATTTCACAAATAATCTTTCAAGTCCAAATTAATGACCTTGGAGATCTCTAAAACTGTTTTTCATTTTTTCAATTTAAAACTTCAAGTTTCAAATTAATGAACTTTTTTATTTTCAGAAACACCGATCAACATACTTAGATTTTGATACTCAGCTTCTCAGACATCGGTTGTCAAAAATAAAGTAGAATCAAAATCTTTTTGTATTTTTCTGAAATATAAAGCAGTAAAGAAATATTTACAGACAATATTTTTGTTTGAGTTCGCGTCAGAGGATCATATCAGTTCATGACAAATCACTAACACCGTTGAGCTTTAAACACTTTAAGTTCTAAACGATTCACTTAGATTGTCAGTATACTGATCCACTTAAATTTTCACACAAAGTTCAAACTGATTCGAGATACGAGATTTAGTATTTTAAGAACTTAACTTATTCGCGTGTCCCACCTCAGAATATACCCTCGTATCAAAAGTCTCTAGATTCAGTCTTACAGGTGAATATACTATATTGATATCTGTACTCTGGGTTAATGCGAGACCTTGAGAGCTTAGGTATAAACTATCTTCAGTCAAATAGATGAAGGCTCGACTTTAGGTGTGTCCTACTTAGGGATCTTCTTTACAACTGCAATTGATTTATATTTTTTGATATTTTTCAATTTTTATGCAGAGGGTAAACATTAGGCGCATAAAGTATTATACGAGATCTAGGCCATTGCTTCCGCAATATCAGAAGATCAGGTATAATACCCCAGATATCAAACAGTATAAAGACCTAATATCTCAAAATCTAGCAATCTCTTAAACAAGATTTCGGGGGTTACCCATATATCCGAGAGATGTTTCCCACGAGATAAGTAAGTATTGATATTTAGGTTTATATCTCGAAAACAATCTACTAAGCATGCAAAAACCTAGTGACATATCATCAGTGAGACCGTTTATCACATTTAACATTCCATTTCTTTAGCGTACCGTGATTGTCTACTGATGTACTATCATTTCCTCTTTTTACACAAAAACTCATTTTAATTTTCTATTGTTTTTGGCTTTTTCTAATTTTCAAATGTTTTTGTATTTTCAAAAATTCTTACTCCCCCTAAAATTCAAAACATTTAAGAAAATTTGATAACTGATGTAGATAGCTTAGTCTCGCCATCAACTTTCTGCATCTCATTCTCTGTTTTGCAGAAAATATAACATGTAAAGCAGTAAGTACCCCCATGATTTACAACACAAAGATTTTTAACAATGTTAAAACCATTTTCAATTGTGAAATAATCATGTTTGTTCCGCCGTGAGGGTTTCGGTATATTCAATCAACATATTTTGAAATTTTTTTAGTTTTTGACAGAAATTTAAAAACACAAACAATTTTTTTTTCATTTTTCATTTTTGACAACAATAAAAACATATTTTTGGTTTTTTAAATTTTTAAATTTTTAGGGTTTTTAATATGGTTTATTTATCTACAGAAACAAACAAAGTCCCTGATTTTCACTTGCAGGGATCAGCAGCCTCCTCTCCTCGTGCCAGGCTGCTCCGATGTTTCTTCTGACATTCAACCATCTTTGAGAGCACCTGCACATACAAATAATTCAATCATTTGAACAATGCAACCAAAGCCTGTTTAGACTCAGGTAGTTGAACATGAATCTTTCCAGATAAAACTGTATAGTTTCGTTCATTCTTCTCAAACACATCTTCAATTTGATTATCTCACAGGCATTTGTTTCTTTGCCACCCAAGTTTTTCCTTTTGAAACATTCCTTTTATAAAATCGTGATTCATTTTTAATGTTTTGATTTTGAACAACAACTTTTGGTTTCCAAAACTGGTTTGGTTCTGTTGCATCAACCGTTGTTTTCCAACTTTGTGTTGTTCTAAATCTAGGTGTGTGAGAATTCAGGTTTGTCTTGAATCAAACCTAGTCGGGTTTGATTTCCAAGTTTGATTTGAAGCAAACTTGTTTGGGTTGTACCTCCAAGTTTGTCTTGAATCAAACCTGGTTGATGTTTGTTTCACATCCTTAGATTTCTGTTTCCCAACATCAAACTTTCTTTTCTCAACATCAACAATTTTAAGATTTGGACAGTTGCGACTAAGATGTCCAAATACGACGGGGCCTCGGTCCCGATAGTTAGTAAAAGAAGGCATTTACACATGACCATGTGTTTGTTTACATATTATCTTCATAATTCAATTGATTTTAATATAAATTAAGAGAAATCAATCATGTTAGAGAAAAAATGAAGATTAAATTTCTTATAATGTATATTACGACTTTATGATGAGAGATAGTGTAACATTTAGCCACATGGGGTACGTTTTATTTATAAACTGTTTGTACTAGAAATCGGAGATTCTATTGGCACACCCAACCCATCTATCCGCACACTTTTTCAATTCAATACGCATTGTATAGGCCTATACGATGCGTATTGAATAAAGTAAAAGACTTTGCAGACTGACAGGTGCAGGTGTTGTCTGGCGGCTGGCTTAATACGCATCGTATAGGCCTATACGATGCTTATCAAGGCATTGAATTTTTTAAGTTTATTTTTTGGTGTGTTGTGTCGAATGCAAACCCAAGAAACGAAAGGGATTTTGAGAAGTTGGTCGATGACATGATAGATAAAGATCTTGACACGATCATATCCATTTTCAAGTGTTAGGAAATGAAAGGGATTTTGAGCAGTTGTTCGATGACATGATAGATAAAGATCTTGACACGAACATATCCATTTTCAAGTGTTAGACTAAATAGTCCAAGATGAAATATATTAAAACCATTCAAGCCCACCAGTCTACGATGTGTTGTGGTGAGATTCTTCAAGTTTGTACAGCGGGAGAAAAGACCAGCACCCCTGTCAAAATTGTCATAATGCAATGAGACATAACTGAGATTTAATCAGCGTATTCTGATCAATGTTTATCGACATTGTTATAGGTGATGAAGAAACCCTAAAACGGAACATAATCCCAGAGTGTCTAGAGAAACGCTTTTATCATGTGTCATATGGTAACAAATACCAAGGGGATATGGAAGTTATTGATACAAACTCTTGATAATATCACTATATCAACAAAAGTCAACGCAGTTCCATTCATTACAAGAAGGTAAAATTCAGTTGTTGGACATTGTGAGAGAATGCATAGTTCAGATGGAGAACGAAATGCGTATGTTAGAGCACTCCAAGTGTTTGGTGGAAAGCCCGATATTCAGATCTCTATTCGGTCATCTCTCCATGCTTTTACACATGAATATGTGGTTCCCAATTTGTAAAATATTATGTCAGTGGGAAATGTTTTAAAAATCAGATGCAACTTTACGGCACGCTTACCTTAATCACATCTTCCGTGGAGTCACAGATCCGACAATAGGGCCCACGGATCTTATGCCCACCCGAGACCTACCTCTGGATTAGACGTGTTGAATGATCCAGAGAAACTTCTTCGAGCTAACTGCAGATATCTCATCCTTCTTATCTTGTTCAAAGTTTCTACGATGAAGTTTTCTCCATCGCTAATTTCTCCACTCACCGTGAAATCGAATCAGTTTCTTAATAGATTTCGTCCAATTTAAGCGGCATGTTTAAGCAAGAGGTTGCTATTAAACGAGGTTGTTCTCCACAACGACGATACGCTTGTTGACTGTCACATGAATAAGTCAACGCATATTCTTGTTTGCAACTTGCAAGTATAATAGCTAATAAAATATGTTTAACTTTTGAAGTATGTATATTCTCTAACTTTTGAAGGTTCTTTATATGCTTCTTTCCTGATGCATGTCTGTGTCGGAGAGTAGAAGAGTCGGATCACCATTTCTAAAATATTTTGTCAGTGGGAAATGTTTTAAAAATCAAATGCAACTTTACGGCACGCTTACCTTAATCACATCTTCCATGGAGTCACATATCTGACAATATGGCCCACAGATCATATGCCCACCAAGAGCACGACACATGAAATTGAACAGTTTCTCCGTCACTAATTTCTCCACTCACCGTGAAATCGAACAGTTTCTTCATAGATTTCTTCTGGTTTCAAAGTCGGTTGAGGATTACGAGTGTTCTAGACTCGTTCAAGGTATGCTTGTTTGTGCGATTTAAAGAAATAAGGATGCATTCCACGGTAAACGATGGGCCTGATATTAGGGGAATTATAACTTTGGTAATAACTACCAAGGCGGCAATTATTCATCTATGGTAACAACTACCAAGGGGATAATGGATATGGTAACAACGGTTCTCCAATTCAAGAAACTTATTCAGATCTCTATTCGACCATCTTTCCAAATTGCAAAACATGAATATGTGGTTTCAACAAATTGGTGTGATTCGGTAGTTACCTTAATCACATCTTCCATTGAATCACAGATCCGACAATATGGCCCATGGATGTTATACAAGTTCTCTGAAATCGATTATGCTTATTAAACCAGGCTGCCACACAGGAGTATGTTGTTCCAAGATCAATTCCAATTGCAGTTTTTTCAACTCTCCTAGCCATTTTCAAACAAGGGGTTGTAATGATGGGACCCTTGATTTGAAACGCATAATGTGCGTTGATCGATAATAGTTATGGTTGTGTGCATTCATATGGTTGAGACAACAACAGATAATGAACGAATTGTTGGACTTCTTGTTCCAAATGCAGCTGATGAAACGGGAGCTGTTATCTCGGTTGTTCAGTACTTTCATGATAAATACAATGTTCATCATCGTTATTTTTTGCTTCCTGCAATTCAAGCAGGCACGGATGCTAAACGTACTGTTATTACATCCGAGACGATTCAAATGAGTCCTATGAAGCAAGTGTTTGTCTATTCAATTGAGAGGAATCATTGCATTACATCCCCATTGAAAAACAGAATCGGTAAATTTAGGGAAAATGGGGTTGAAAGATGATAACCCAACAGTGGAGGATCTCATTCTACAGCTTCGATAAATTCAGGGGTATTTTTGAGAAATTCATAGTTTAATACGCATCGTATAGGCCTATACGATGCGTATTAATCGATGAAATTACTGAAATACCCTTGTTTTTTTGATAAAATTCATGGGTATTTTTGAGAAAATTCAAAGTTTAATACGCATCGTATAGGCCTATAGGATGCGTATTAAGCCGATATACGATACAACATAGGCCTATACGATCATATATGGCATAATTTAAAATTTTGTATTATCGTGTTTTCCTCGGTTTGACGCGTATACGTGTCGCTTTTTGACGAACTTTCGCATATTTTGTCATTTTATGACGTATACCTTCAACATGTGACGTTTCGATGCCGTTCGGTTGCGTGCGATTATTGTATTTTATGATTACGTACAGTTTTGTTTGAAATCCACCTGTATTGTATAGTGCCATGTTATACGTATACGTGTGTGGAAATATCATTAGTTGCGTATTTTGACGTATTCTAACATATTATTGCGTATTTTATAGTATTTTGACGTATTTGAGCGTATCTTAGCTTATTTTAACCTATTTTTAGGTTATTTTTACGTGTTTCGACGTATTTTTAACGTATTTCGACATATTTTAGCGTATTTTATCGTAATATGATGTATTTTAACATATTGCAGCGTATTTTAGCATATTTTCATGTCTTTTAGCATATTTTTGGGTATTTTAGCGTATGTTGACATATTTTAGCGTAGTTTAGAGTAGTTTAGCGCATTTTAGTGTATTTTTCCATATTTTAGTGTATTCTAAAAATCACTCTAAACCTCTCTCTATTGAAGATCATCGGATCCGCATCAAGAAGGATAACGCAGACATGTTCTGCACAATTTGTTATTCAGATCTCTATTCGGTCATCTTTCCAAACTACAACACACGATTGTGTGGTTTCAACGAATTGGTGTGACTCGGTAGTTAGATAACGAGTTATCTAGGAAACCAGCGACAGGATTTGCCTAGATCGAGGGAAGGTTAAAATTCGCCAATTGATCGACAGAAGGATTACATGGACAATTGAAAGAAACTATTGCGATTCCAGATCGAAGATTTGGTTCTGATAAAGGAGTTATCTTGCAAAGATGCTATCAGGTTTAGCAGAGAAAAGAAAAGCTGAGCCACAAGGATTAGGTCTTTTCAAGAGCCCATCTTGAGTTGGATCAGTCACTTATAGGCTCAAGCTACCATAAGGATTGAGTAGTGTACATGATGTATTGGTCCAGTTTGAGAAAGTGTATAATGGATAAAACGCTGATTTTGTCCTCGTAGAGATTTATTTAGAAGATAAACGGAAGTTTATCGAAGTACCGTAGAAGCAATACATATAGCTAGAAGAGTTATGTTAATAACTTGAGAGGCGGTTACAACATTCTAGTAGTATATGTGATTTATTGGTTGTGCAATCCATGGATACCTGAAATGAATGTAAGAAGGAAAGAAAACGAGTTTATGAGATTAGATACTTTCGAGAGCCCATCTCGAGTTGGATCAATCGTGTGTAAACTAAGACTATCTCAGGTACAGGGTAATGTATATGTAAATATACGTACGTTAAACCCGAAATTGTGGAACTTTGACTTAATCCTCTTGATTAAGTGCTTGTAAGTGTTGAACCTTGGAAAGGGTGGAGAGCGTTGAGACGTGAGATTAGGAACTGAGGATGTGTGTAATATAGGTCTACGAAGATTCTATGTAAGAATCAAAGTTTCTCGCAGAAACTACAAGGCCATATTCATCAAGCTTGTTTTTACTGTTTCCACCTAGTGCGAAAACAAAACCTGTAGATTAAAATTTTGGGGATGAAATTTCCAAACAGGGGGAGACTGTGACACCCGGCTTTTCAGCCGTACCGTACAATTGTAACACGTGTTTTGAATAGATAAAAGGTCGTATTTGACTGATTATGATGTTTATATGTGGAATTTAATGAGTTGGTAAATTTAAACTTTGGTAAAAATTTTGTTGGCAACGGTAAGATAAACGCTTATCGCGTAACGGTTAAAATGCGAAACGAACGTCGGTGACCACCCGATCACTGTTAAAATCCTAAAAATAGTCTGTTATGATTAGAATAACAATTTTAATCATATTCGTGAGGAAAAATAAATTAAAACACTAAGAAACTCTATTTTTCGAGTCTGAGCGCGTACCGGCGATACTGTGCGTATTTGACAAAATATCGTCAACGCAGCCAGTCAAGGCAATTGGTAATTATTTCATCCATAATTTTGAGTGAATATTTTTATAGAATGATAAAAAAATTTAAACCGCACTAAAACGGGATTAAAACGCTAGATAAAATACCTGGTATCCAGTAAAATACCTGTTTTTACACTAATTTATATATATATATATATATATGTGTGTGTATGTGTATGTATATAAATTCTGTGTGTATTAGGAGAGAGAGAGGACAAGGTGGCGGCCTTGGAGGCCACCTTTCTCTTGGTCTTGCCACTTGTTGGATATGGGAATTAGAGAACGATGATTAAGCCTTATTAAACACTCAACATACATACATCCAAGACATGACTTTACAAATTCACTCTCTCTCTCTTCCTCTCTCATACTTACGGCCGAACACCCCCATATACACACACATTCAAAAATCTCAAATCTTTTCATGAAGATTCAATGGCCTTTCATGGTGATTTCAAGCTTGTAAGGAGGTTTGGAAGTTATTTCAAGAAGATTCAAGCAAGAAAAAGCCTCATATCACCATCTTTTCTTAAAAACCCACTTAGAAATCTTGAAGGTATAAACTTATTTTTAAAAACCACATTCTTGATTTTTAGTGATAACGGAGATGTTAGATGGTTTCTCTTGAACTTGAAATAAATCACAAACTTGTAACAAAAAAAGAATGAGATTTCAAACAAAGTAAAAATGAGTGTGTATATGTCTGTGTGTATGGCCGAAAATATGTATGGACATGTGTGTTTAGTTGTGTTTTGATTTTGTTGAATATTCTTGAATGGTTTGATTTGATTCTTGAAAGATGGATTCATGCATGGTTTAAAAAGATGTCATAAAAGAAGGTTCTAAAAGGGTCTTGTGATTTGAGATGAATGTGATGTCAAGTGAACTTTTGGAAGTTCATATATGTGTGTATATGTGTCGTATATATATATATATGTATATATGTATGCATGTATAAAGTTTTGTCACATATAAATAAATGAATGAATGTTAGTATTTATGTGAATCTGATTAGATGATGATGGAATATACATGTCTTGATTTATATGAACATGACATAACTAAGGTCTTTGATGCATTTAAGATCATGTTGGATGATGATGTTATGATATGGGTATACTAGATGCATATACTTAGACATGCATGATGATATTTGATCATAAAAAGGTGATTTGAGTATGATTTAGTAAAAATCAGTTTTAATCAGATTATAAACACTAAAATAAAGTTATTTTAAAGTGTTTAGTGACATATAACTTTGTCATAATGCTTTTTAGCTTTCCATGTTGTACTTGGTGCATTAAAAGTTGTAAAATACGTGAAATCGCATGATTTATGTGACCTACACAAAAACTGCCCTAATCTGATTATAACCACTATTTTAATCAGTAATTAATATGAATTGTGTTAAAATATCAAGTCATTCCAAGTTAGGATGATTATAGTAACGTTTAACGCAAAACTATGCGTTAAAACGGTCAAAAATCAGCTTTTCGAGTGATTTTTATAAAACTTACTTAGATCAGTAAGCAAACTGATAATTTTAGTTTAAAAATAATTATTTTAACTAATTTTAAGTTTACTTGGTGTTTGGTTAGTCATACGTGACTTCCAACGCCCGAAAACGTTACCGAATCGCTAAAATACGCATTTTTCAATGAACACTAGTTTGGGTAAATTTTGGGTGAACCTTATGTGTTAAGATGTGTTATGTGATTTAAACATGTGGATGTGAAAATATGTTAAGTTTTAACATGATTTTGAAAATTTGGATTACGCATGTATACTTGTGCATTTTGTGCGGTAGAAACGGTAAAAATCGCGTTAAATGTGTAAATTGTTTGTCGAGCATGAAATTTGATACATATGATATATTTTATGTATAATTGCTTTAAAAATGACAAAATAGATAAGTTAACAAGATTTCACATGTTTCGATGATAATTTATGTGAACATTTATGAATATATATATTACGACGCGCAAATCGTAGATATATTGCGTATAAATGGGAGTGTTAACGGATTTACACGATAACGGTCACCAATAAAATCGTTCAAGTCGCAAAAATATTAAATATATATATATATATATATATATGAACTCATATATATACTAACGTGCCAACATAATAAAAAATGATAACTTTTCAAGAAATCTCAAAGTTATGTGACAATTCTAAGAAACGGAGAAACTTAGATTTTTGTGTTATGTATATTGATTTAAAATCGTTTCTATATATATATATATATATATATATATAGGACGTGTAGAAATCAATCTCTAGGATTGCGCTATTTAAAATACGCACCCAAAGGTGAATGTCACTAAACCCCTCTTTTACTGCTTTGTATATGTTTTGGGGGTAGAACACGCCAATAAAAGGGTTTAATAATGTTTTTGGATTAAAACATACCTTTTTAATATAAAATATATATTTTCGTTGAAAATATATGGAGTTGATAAATCATACGTTTCGAGATAAAACATTTTTGATGAATGAATGTTTGGAGGAGAAATTGGGATGGTACGGTGTTTCCGAGGAGAAACAGACCGTAAAGTTGGGACAAATGTTGTCTGGCCTCAAGGGAGGGGATTTCAGGGGATTCGTACAACTTCGTATATTAAATTGTCATATTAGTAGGATACATATATATATATATATATATATATATATATATATTGTACGTGAGGCAGACATCATATTTGGTCTCAAAGTGGACCCTGCGCCCATGATGTCGTTTAATCTATTAAGTAAATGTACGCGAGGAATTGTTGGTAGATCTATCGGGTTGACAACCCCGTCGTGACCGGTCGCCCCGTGTCAAGTCAAACGACGAATTTAGATTCTGGTTATTGTCTAGCTTTGATTATCCATGCATGGTAAATATATAGTTCGTATTGTCTAACTATCATACGAGTCTGAAAATTGACGCTATGAATTTAATATACAAAAGTTGGGTAGGAGCTTTAATGTCGAGGTTTTAAACTTGCGACGGATGACCCATGGATTTTATTAAGGAAGTAAAACGGACTTTCTAAAAATTATATGGATATTTTAAAATAAACACATAATCCAAAAAGTTTTCCTTTGGAATGAATTGTTTGAATGTGAATATGTGAACTCACCTTCCTTTGTGTTGACACTTGATTTTAACGTGTTCTACAGGTACTTGAGTTCGGCTTCGGGAATCATGGCGTATCTTGTGTTTGATGATGCATGTTGTGTTGTTTGAAAATGTTGGACAACTTTTAAACTTTCTGGGACGAATGTAATAAGATCCGCGAGGATCAAAGACAACTTAACTTATGTGGTTGTGTCATGTTTTTTTAAAATATAACGTTTAATAACTTATGTTTTAAAAAAAGTCGAAATGTCCAACAAATGAGTGCATCGATCAACAAGATATAGATGGGCACCAAATTACGTCACCACTACGTTTAATATTCCGTTGTGACGTTTTTGGGGTGTGACAGAAGTTGGTATAAGAGCCAATGGTTGTTAGCGAACTAGATGTTTTTGGGAGAAAACACTAGACTTCAACCGAAGAATTTTGAGATGTAAAGTCCAAAATTCTCGAAGCCAAGAATTTTAAATAAATATGGAAAAATTTATCATGTATGAAAACCCTTATGTGTTTATGTGCATACGTGATTTTCTGTTTATTTGGACCTTATGTGTTACTATTCATATTGATCACACACTTTCTTGTACGGTTACATATGTGTCACAGATGTCGCACGAGCACGAGGTCATCGAGATCAACAACTCAGGTAGCGAGCCAGATTTCAAGACTTCACCCAGATCCATTCTATCAGAGATACCTATCACGACCCCACAGATGGTTGATATGGATGAGTTTGCTTCATCATTCCACGTCAACACTGCTGCTTTCGCCAGCCAGGTAGATCCCCGATATGCTTTCACAAGCAACGAGTGGATTGATGACAACGATGACGCTCCTCTCTCGATTCATGAGACGGGACAATCATCTGGCACAGTACCAGTTATCGATGACGTGATCAGAGGTGTCCCTGTTATTGGAGGATCTCTTAGTATTGCACCAGCGGTGGATGCCACTATTGTCATGGCTCGACCATTAGAGCCCTCAGTTGTTCCACCTGCTACTGTGATCGAGCCTACCGCTAAGGTCCCTCCACCTGTTATGTCAGAGTCATCTTTACCTGTCTTAGAGTCACGCACATCTACTACGCCTCTATTAGTGTATTATCGCAGTGGGAAGAGGGTTAAGGCAACTGGGGAGATTGCTTCTACATCACGTGCTGAGACTGCATCTGCTTCTAAGAAGCAGAAAGGGGTTTGGATAGATCGATGTTGCCATTGTGACCGACAGTTTGCTACCTTACGCGAAGAACTGGAAACGGCCAAGGGTAAGATGAAGGACCTCGAGGGGCAAATGGATTGGTACGATGAGTTGAAGGATTTGGACAACAGTGCGATGGACCAGATGCATTGGCGGATAGTGGATTTGGAGGAGTTGGTCAGGAAGATGCTAGATTTTATAGGGATGAAGCGTTAGATGTTGGTTGTTGTTTGTTTGTGGTTGTTTGTTTATGGTTGTTATGTTTGACACTTTTTAGTACTTTTGTTTTGGGGGCCTGCGTGCCAGTTATATATTTTTGTGATATTAGGTAGAATTTTTTTGTGAAAACTTGTTATGGGTGTCGATGTAGACATGCCAAGGATAGTTGGGATGCACTGAAAAACAAGATTGTTAATTTCTATGATAATATCAAATGATCCACTTTTGGTTTAAAAATTTTTCTCATTAATATGTGGATAATATACATGCGCAATGTTTGGTCCACTAACATTTAATGATTGAATTATTTTGGTTATCATCTCATGTGATTATTATTGTTGTAAATAATAGAAACAACGGAAATGCTGCCAAAAGCAAGACAGGGTACTGGACTACCTGCCACACCAGAAGAGTTGGCACGACTCATAACCCAACCCGTTAATACTGCCTTGGAATAGCGTAATGCTAACCAGGTAAAATAATGATCGGAAAGTTTTGGTAGTTCATGTGTTATGATCTCATTGGAACGTATTCCTGATTTTCATTAACCGTATGAGTAGTGCACAGGAGTATACACAAAACAATCCAGGGTTGTAACCCAAGATCATTTACTGGTGCCCTATGCAATGACGTGGCAGCGATATGCATGATATTGGGCTGTCAAAACGAGTTGGTCATTCGAGTGATTCAGCGTTCCGAACCTAGAACTGGAGATTCGAAGAAGCACAAACCTGAGAACTCCAAGAAGAATCCCGAAGAGGAACGTGGGAAGAAACGTAGCTTGGAGAAAGCGAGTGTAGCTAACCCTAGAGAGTCAGAAAAGGGTAAAGTCGGTGATGAATAAGAGAAGTGCGCCAGGTGTGGCCGAACCAGACATGTGACTCCCAAGTGTTATGCTAAGAGTACGTTGGATGGAGTTGCGCTCGAAGGATGCTTCGCATGTGGTGAGCAAGGACACAACGAAAGAAATTGCCTAAAACAGAAAGGACAGGATGCTAAGGGCAAAGCCGTTGAGGCGAGTGCTGGGAAGGAACATGAGAATCCTGCTACTGTTACTGGTTTGTTTCGAATCAAAAGCCAATCTATGTTCATACTTTAATACCAAGGCTGACTTGAACTTTGTTTCGAAAAACTTTGAACCATTTTTGTGTTCACCAACAAGTGAGCTGAGTATAGAGTGCCCGATAGAACTAGCAATAGGTAAGTTGACAGAAACTAGTGAGGTTTTTCGCAGTTGTAGTATTTAGTTAGGTGGTCATAGTTCTAGTGTTGGTTCATTTCCAGTGAGGATGGGGAGCCTTGATGAAGGTGTGAGGATGCTCGAGTTGTTGCGAAGAGGCAATCCTGCGTTCTTAGTGAATGTAGGAATATCGGAGAGATTTATATCGATCGCAACTATCCGGAAGTCTTCCTAAAAAGACTTACCTGGATTGCCCCCTGCTGGACAGATCGAATTTTGAATCGATCTGGCACCTGGTGCTGCACCCAATTGCACAACCTCCTTATAGATTAAGAACCATCTGAGATGATAGAAATGTCGAGTCAGTTTCAAGACCTATTGGATAAGGGTTTCATTCGATCAAGCTTTTCGCTTTGAGGCGCATCTGTTTTGTTGAGAGAAAGAATGATGGATCCTTCATGATATGTTGTCACACCCCCAAAATACCACATGTGGTAACCCCGCTAGGCGTGTGACGTACCAGGATCTAGCCACCAGTCACATTGAACTAACCATAAGATGTTTTACAAAATTCTCATTCATTAAATAAAACATTCATAAAACATATTCCAAGTTAAATGGTGTCAGCGGAAGCAAATAGTAAAACACTTGTTCAAATATTTCCTAAAACCAATGTATGCGAATTCAGTAAACAAGTCTCATAAATCCAGGCGACACGACCCATGACCCCTCCAGCCATCCAGATAGCAAGTTCCTCATCCAAAGTACCTAACGACCTGCGAGCATGCAACAAGTGTGTCAGACAACGCTGGTGAGTTCACAGTTTTACGAAAACGTTAATTACCAAGTGTTTGATCCAGTTTGTTAACAAATCCGAAAGTAATGTTGATAATATCTCGATACTGAACAAGACGGCTCCTGATATATGTTTTGCCCATTCCCCAGTGCTCCTATCAAAGCAATGGGCATTACTAGGTCATTAGTTCACACCCGTCCTCTTCGGTACGGGGTGAGGGTGCCAAACCTAAGTAGCGCTACCAACTAATACCCCGTTACCTGTCTGGTAACAAAAAGATGGGACTTAAGAGTGATAGGGTGAGAGTATTATCCAACATTCTAGTTTTTACCCCAAAGACTTATCCCTCCCCAGGATACCCACTGACTGTCCCAACCACCGGGACGCATGCTCAAGAGTAGTGAACTCACCTTGGTTTGCTCGGTATGATTAGTTACTTGTTCACAAATAAATCAGTCAAAGCCTATGGTAATTATGTACACGAAATCAGTTTACATTACCTTGGTTCACGTATAAATTGTAATCATGGCATGCATTCAAGCAACAGTTTCCGATTAACACATAGCAGGCATTTCAACTCATACATATGCACTATTCACACACATGTTTCACAACAGTATTCAACAGTTTCGTGCTAATCAAAACCGAATTGTGTCTTCCTCAGACATAACTGATATCATTAACAAGCAAGGATCAACATATAGTCATTAATTATCATACTCGTTCCAGACTACAGTTTGTTTGTGAGCTTCTGTCCTAATGACGAAACTTCAGGGTGACGAAACATTAGAGTGTTTCGTTGATGTGTGTGTGGCGAAACACATAGGTTTTTCGTCTATGTGTGTGTGGAGAAACACATAGGTGTTTCATCTTGGCCTTAACAGTTTCCAAGTTTCCTAATATTTTTCGTGTTTCTTAACCCTAATCATGTCAAACAATCATTTGCAATCATTACTTAATCATAAGCACCCTAACCAATCATCGCGTATAATGTCACAATCTCGATTATTCAGCAATTGTATACACAGATAACATCATGTTCATATGACAACATAATCATTAACCAAGCAGTGAGCATGACAATGTACAAGACATCAATTCTTTATCATATGTGTTCCAATCTAAGCCTAAACTTCCAGATAACAAAACCCTAATTAATACAACATATGAGTATGGTTTCTAATGCAACTCTATATCTCATTTACACCACAGTGTTATGTTGCATTTGATTAAGCCAACATAATATAGCTAAACATCATAGCTAGGGATTCGTTAAAAGGAATGATACTAACCGGAGATGTTAAGACCGATAAAAAGAGATGTCTCGGGGAAGGAAGGGTCTGTCGTCGATAGTAGGGAGGAGAGAAGGAAAGGCCTAGGGTTTGCTAATTGAAACTTCACATAAGGCTGTGTGCGAATACCCAAGATATAAACGAGTCATGCTGGGCTTCCCTTGGGCCGCAAGCCCACTCGGCGAATAATGTTCCCGATGAAGGACCACCTTTGGTAGTGGTGTTGGTGACGAAACACCCATGTTTCGTCAAATGTAGGTGGTGACAAATTTCATATGCTTCGTCGAGTAAGGGTTGTGACAAGGATCCAGTGTTTCGTCGAATGTGAGAGTGCAAGGGTTAAGTCTATCTAATCTCAAACAGTTAATAAGTTTTCAATACCTTAATCATATTCACTAATCATAAAACCAAACAATAGTACAATAATCAAGCATAAATCAAACGCGCACAAGTTACAATGCAACGAATCATGAAAACGCAGTTGTGAAACAAGTAACGTGTCGAGGAAAAGCCCTTGAAAGTTCGGGTTTTCACATATGTGATGATTTCAGAAAGCTGAACAAGTTGACTATCAAGAATTGGTACCCTTTACCGAGGAATGATGATTTGTTCAATAAAGCTACCGGGATCCAGCTGCTACACGAAGATCGATCTACGATCAGGATATCATCAGTTGAAGGTTGCTGATGAAGATATTCCGAGGACAGCTTTTTGAATGCGATATGGCCATTACGAGTTATTAGTCATGCCTTTTGACTAAATTAATGCGCCATTTATATTCGTGAATCTCATGAACAGGGTATGGGAACCCTAATCGGACGAATTCGTGATAATATTCGTCGATGACATACTTGCCTATACACGAACAAAAGAGAATCATGAGTAACGTTTGAAGTGAACTATGGAGTCGGTGAGGAATGAGGAAGGTATGCATGTAGATCAGTCTAAGATTGGAGCAATTGAATGATGAGGAATGCTAAAGACCCCGTTGGGAGTACGACGATCCATATGACTAGCTGGATGCTACCGGGGATTTATTAAGAATTTCTCTAAATTAGTGCAGCTTTCAACACTAATAAACACAAAAAGGAAAAAGGAGAGTTGATTGGAAAGCAAGATAGGAGGAAGCTTTTCAAACCCTTGAAAGAAAAGTTGGAAGCGTGTACGATGGACTCCGAAGGAAGTTAAGATACTCACATGCCCTTGGTAGAGTTATCCTACGATAATTAACATGCTAGTATTTAGGTTTCTCGGATTGAAGGCTTGTATGGATGGAAGTGTCGATCATCACTTTGTCAAGCTGACATGACAAAGGATAATTAACCAGACCCGAGTTATCTAGAAAACCAGTGACATGATTTGCCTAGATCGAGGGAAGGTTAAAATTCTCCAATTGATCGATAGAAGGATTACATGGACAATTGAAGGAAACTATTGCGATTCCAGATCGAAGATTTGGTTCTGATAAAGGAGTTATCTTGTAAAGATGCTATCAGGTTTAGCAGATAAAAGAAAAGCTGAGCCACAAGGATTAGGTCCTTTCAAGAGCCCATCTTGAGTTGGATCAGTCGCTTATAGGCTCCAGCTACCATAAGGATTGAGTAGTGTACATGATGTATTGGTCCAGTTTGAGAAAGTGTATAATGGATAATACGCTGATTTTGTCCTTGTAGAGATTTATTTAGAAGATAAACGGAACTTTATCGAAGTACCGTAGAAGCAATACGTATAGCTAGAAGAGTTATGTTAATAACTGGAGAGGCGGTTACAACATTCTAGTAGTATATGTGATTTATTGGTTGTGCAATCCGTGGATACCTGAAATGAATGTAAGAAGGAAAGAAAACGAGTTTATGAGATTAGATACTTTTGAGAGCCCATCTCGAGTTGGATCAATCGTGTGTAAACTCAGACTACCCCAGGTACAGGGTAATGTATATGTAAATATACGTACGTTAAACCCGAAATGGTGGAAGTTTGACTTAATCTTCTTGATTAAGTGCTTGTAAGCGTTGAACCTTGGAAAGGGTGGAGAGCGTTTTAGACGTGAGATTAGGAACTGAGGATGTGTGTAATATAGGTCTACGAAGATTCTATGTAAGAATCAAAGTTTCTCGCAGAAACTACAAGACCATATTCATCAAGCTTGTTTTTATTGTTTCCACCTAGTGTGAAAACAAAACCTGTAGAGTAAAATTTCAGGGATGAAATTTCCTAAACAGGGGGAGACTGTGACACCCGACTTTTCAGGTCGTACCGTACAATTGTAACACGTCTTGTGAATAGATAAAAGGCTGTATTTAACTGATTATAATGTTTATATGTGTAATTTAATGATTTGGTAAATTTAAACTCTGGTAAAAATTTTGTTGGCAACGGTAAGATCAACGTTTATCGTGTACGGTTAAAATGTGAAACGAACGTCGGTGACCACCCGATCAGTGTTAAAATCCTAAAAATAGTCTGTTATGATTAGAATAATAATTGTAATCATATTCGTGAGGAAAAATAAATTAAAACACTAAGAAACTCTATTTTTTGAGTCTGAGCGCGTACCGCGATACTGCGTGCATTTGACAAAATACCGTCAACGCAGCCAGTCAAGGCAACTGGTAATTATTTCAGCCATAATTTTGAGTGAATATTTTAATAGAATGATAAAAATAATTTAAAACGCACTAAAACGGGATTAAAACGCTAGATAAAATACCCGGTATCCAGTAAAATACCTGTTTTTACACTAATTTATATATATATATATGTGTGTGTGTGTGTGTATGTATATAAATTGTGTGTGTATTAGGAGAGAGAGAGGACAAGGTGGCGCCCTTGGAGGCCACCTTTCTCTTGGTCTTGCCACTTGTTGGATATGGGAATTAGAGAATGATGATTAAGCTTTATTAAACACTCAACATACATACATCCAAGACATAAATTTATAAATTCACTGTCTCTCTTCCTCTCTCATACTCACGGCCGAACACCCCCATATACACACACATTCAAAAATCTCAAACCTTTTCATGAAGATTCAAAGGCCTTTCATGGTGATTTCAAGCTTGTAAGGAGGTTTGGAAGTGATTTCAAGAAGATTCAAGCAAGAACAAGCCTCATATCACCATATTTTCTCAAAAAACCACTTAGAAATCTTGAAGGTATTAACTTATTTTTAAAAACCACATTCTTGATTTTTAGTGATAATGGAGATGTTAGATGGTTTCTCTTGAACTTGGAATAAATCACAAACTTGTAATAAACAAAGAATGAGATTTCAAACAAAGTAAAAATGAGTGTGTATATGTATGTGTGTATGGCCGAAAATATGTATGAACATGTGTGTTTAGTTGTGTTTTGATTTTGTTGAATATTCTTTAATGGTTTGATTTGATTCTTGAAATATGGATTTATGCGTGGTTTAATAAGATGTCATAAAAGAAGGTTCTAAAAGGGTCTTGTGATTTGAGATGAATGTGATGTAAAGTGAACTTTTGGAAGTTCATATATGTGTGTATATGTGTCGTATATATGTATGAATATATGTATACATGTATAAAGTTTTGTCACATATAAATAAATGAAAGAATGTTAGTATTTATGTGAATATGATTAGATGATGATGGAATATACATGTCTTGATTTACATGAGCATGACATAACTATGGTCTTTGATGCATTTAAGATCATGTTGGATGATGATGTTATGATATGGGTATACTAGATGCATATACTTAGACATGCATGATGATATGTGATCATAAAAAGGTGATTTGAGTATGATTTAGTAAAAATCAGTTTTAGTCAGATTATAAACACTAAAATAAAGTTATTTTAAAGTGTTTAGTGACATATAACTTTGTCATAATGTTTACTAGCTTTGCATGTTGTACTTGGTGCATTAAAAGTTGTAAAATACGTGAAATCGCATGATTTATGTGACTTACACAAAAACTGCACTAATCTGATTATAACCACTATTTTAATCAGTAAATAATATGTATTGTGTTAAAATATCAAGTCATTCCGATTTGGGATGATTATAGTAACGTTTAACGCAAAACTATGCGTTAAAACGGTCAAAAATTGGCTTTTCGAGTGATTTTTATAAAACTGATTTAGATCAGTAAGTAAACTGATAATTTTAGTTTAAAAATAGGATAAATTACAGTTTTCGTCCTTTATGTATGCATCGGATTGCAATGGTTACCCTTTAACTTCGATAATTACAGTCACAGTCCTTTTTTTTAAAACTCATTACACTTTAAGTCCTTTAGCACTAACCAAGTTAAAAATTTTCAGTTAAGTGTATTCACTTAAGGGTATTCTGGTCGTTTTATTTAAAATATTTTATTAATAAATAACACCAAAAAAATACATATACCCAGCATCATCTTCCTCACCATCAAACTCTCTCTTCTCCTCTCTTCTATCAGCCATCTCTCTCCCTCTTTCTCTCTCTCTAACCAATCTCCACCACCACTAAATCTGGACACCACCAAGCCATCTCGCAAGCAACTGCCATGGAAGAGTACAATTTGGGGATTTATAGGTGACCAAGGAGCCATTAATTCGTCTGTGTTTGTTGTTAGAAATGAAATTAATTTGTGAGGTGGGTGGAGGAGATGTCAGAAGAACTATATTAGCTAACCCGGAACCGTTTTGGTGCGGGTGACCTCCATCTTCCACGTTTGACCTCCATTGTTCCAGAACCGTTTTGGTGCGGGTGAGCAGCCATAGAAGAAAGGCTGACCAGCGATGGGTTGGGTTCGTTCTTGCCGGACGAAGATGGTGGTTGCTGGCCGTAGATCTGGGTTTTGGTGCGGCTATCGTTGACGGTGGTTTTGAGATCTGTGATTTGGGGATTTTGACCTAATTTGAGTTGAGTTGCAGGTTTTAGTGGATTTCAAATATGCTTGGATGAGAGGAGTCATTATGTGGCGGTGGATTTCAAATATGCTTCTACATCATTCATCAATGTTATCAACCAATTAAACAAAGCCCCCTTTTCTTTTGCTTCTAAATTATTCACTGTTTCTGAACCCTGAAACCACCATTCAAGATCTAAATAAATTTAAAGGAAAAATATATGAACCATCACCTGTAATCGAAGAAATCAAACCTTCATTCTCAAACATGAGACATGGGTTGTTGACGGTACAGCCGTACAGGTGGCTATAACTTCCGGACAAAGACCCTATGTGGGAACTGTGAGAAAAGCACAACTGGGAATCAAGCTTCCGAAAGTTAGGTGGTGGTGGTGCTTGCGGTTCCCGGAGGTTTGATGGTGGTTTTGCTTGCAGTTGTCGGAGGTTTGGTGGTGGTGCTTGCGGTTGCCGGAGGTTTGATGGTGGTGGTGCTTGCGGTTGCCGGAGGTTTCGTGGTGGTTGTGGTTGTAAAGATGGTGATGTTTGTTGCGAAGTTGGTAGTGGTGCTCGTGGTTGCCGGAGGGTTAGGGTGGTGGTGGGACGGTGGTTGTGGTGGTGGTAATGGTGGTGAAAGAGATGGTCATGGTTTAGGTGTACAGATTTGGGGGAGAGTGTTTGAACTCGTTTATAAGTATAAAGAAATATATATATTTTGTTTTTTTTGTTCATTTTAAATATATTTTTTAAGTAAATAGATAAAATTACAAAACTACCCTTAATTAATTAAATTTAACTGAAAATTTTAACCAAGTTAGTGCTAAAAGATGAAAGACGTACTGAGTTTTCCAAATAAAGGACTGTGGCTGTAATTATTAAAGGTAAAGGTCATCCATTGCAACTAGCTATAAACATAAAGGACGAAAAGTGTAATTTTTCCTTAAAAATAAGTATTTTAAGTAAATTTAAGTTTACTTGGTGTTTGGTTAGTCATACGTGACTTCCGACGCCCGAAAACGTTACCGAATCGCTAAAATACGCATTTTTCAATGAACACTAGTGTGGGTAAATTTTGGGTGAACCTTATGTGTTAAGATGTGTTATATGATTTAAACATGTGGATGTGAAAATATGTTAGGTTTTAACATGATTTTGAAAATTTGGATTAGGTATGTATGCTTGTGCGTTTTGTGTGGTAGAAACGGTAAAAATCGCGTTAAATGTGTAACTTGTTTGTCGAGCATGAAATTTGATACTTATGAGATATTTTATGTATAATTTCTTTAAAAATGACAAAATAGATAAGTTAACAAGATTTCGCATGTTTCGATGATAATTTATGTGAACGTTTATGTATATATATTACGACGCGCAAATCATAGATATATTGCGTATAAACGGGAGTGTTAACGGATTTACACGATAACGGTCACCAATAAAATCGTTCAAGTTGCAAAAATATTAAATATATATATATATATATATATATGAACTCATATATATATACTAACGTGCCAACATAATAAAAAATGATAACTTTTTGAGAAATCACAAAGTTATGTGACAATTCTAAGAAACGGAGAAACTTAGGATTTTTGTGTTATGTATATTGATTTAAAATCGTTCCTATATATATATATAATAGGACGTGTAGAAATCAATCTCTGGGATTGCGCTATTTAAAATACGCACCCAAAGGTGAGTGTCACTAAACCCCTCCTTTACTGCTTTGTATATATTTTGGGGGTAGAACACGCCAATAAAAGGGTTTAATAATGTTTTTGGATTAAAACATACCTTTCTAATATAAAATATATATTTTCATTGAAAATATATGGAGTTGAAAATCATACGTTTCGAGATAAAACGTTTTTTTATGAATGAATGTTTGGAGGAGAAATTGGGATGGTACGGTGTTTCCGAGGAGAAACAGACCGTAAAGTTGGGACGAATGCTGCCTGGTCTCAAGGGAGGGGATTTCAGGGGATTCGTACAACTTCGTATATTAAATTGTCATATTAGTAGGATATATATATATTGTACGTGAGGCAGACATCATATTTGGTCTCAAAGTGGACCCTGCGCCCATGATGTCGTCTAATCTATTAATTAAATGTACGCGTGGAATTGTTGGTAGATCTATCGGGTTGACAACCCCATCGTGACCGTTCGCCCCGTGTCAAGTCAAACGATGAATTTAGATTCTAGTTATTGTCTAGCTTTGATTATCCCTGCATGGTAAATATATAGTTCGTATTGTCTAGGTGACATACGAGTCTGAAAATTGACGCTATGAATTTAATATACAAAAGTTGGGTAGGAGCTTTAATGTCGGGGTTTTAAACTTGCGACGGGTGACCCATGGATTTTATTTAGGAAGTAAAACGGACTTTCTAAAAATTATATGGATGTTTTAAAATAAACACATAATCAGAAAGTTTTCCTTTGGAATGAATTGTTTGAATGTGAATATGTGAACTCACCTTCCTTTGTGTTGACACTTGATTTTAATGTGTTCTACAGGTACTTGAGTTCGGCTTCGGGAATCATGGTGTATCTTGTGTTTAATGATGCATGTTGTGTTGTTTGAAAATGTTGGACAACTTTTAAACTTTCTAGGACGAATGTAATAAGACCCGCGAGGATCAAAGACAACTTAACTTATGTGGGTGTGTCATGGTTTTTAAAATACAACGTTTAATAACTTATGTTTTAAAATAAGTCGAAATGTCCAACAAATGAGTGCATCGATCAACAAGATAAAGATGGGCACCAACTTCCGTCACCACTACGTTTAATATTCCGCTGCGACATTTTTGGGGTGTGACAGGATCCGTACTTAAAGGTCTCTCTCTAAAAGATGCAACCTTACGGCACACTTACCTTAATCAAATCTTCCATGGAGTCACAGATCCGAAAATAGGGCCCACGGATCTTATGCCTACTCGTGGTACAACCGGGAATTGCAAACCACAACCATTTTTTACTATGGGAACGGTGGCTATGGAAAATCCAAACCGCGATCGTGGGGAATGGTGGCTATGTGAAACACAAGTTTTCTTTTTGAGCTTGATGAATGTCTGTTATCTCAACGCTCCTTATATTATCGATTTGGAATTGGAGAACCATTGTGTATTAGCTTACTGATTATTGAAAAGACTTGTTGAAATTGTACCGTTACACCCCAACAATTTTCATCCACGAACCGTACTGTTATTACATCTGAGACGATTCAAGTGAGTCCTATGGAGTCACAAACCCTATTGTCGGATCTGTAACTCAAGGGGATAATGGATATCGTAACAACCACCAAGGCAGTATTTGAGTACTTTTTCTTCAATTTCTAGAACAGTAACCAGCAATACCAGTTTGTTACCAGTGCGGTTGCCGTGAGCCTAAGCAACTGTTAATAAGCTATCACAATTGTTAAATTCGTTGTGTGCATTCACAATGTTAAGACAACAACAGATAATGAACGAATTTTTGGTCTTCTTGTTCCAAATGCAGCGATGAAACCGGAGCTGTTATCTCGATTGTTCAGTACTTTCATGATAAATACAATGTTCATTTTTGTTATCCTTTGCTTCCTACAATTCAAGCAGGCACGGATGCTAAACGCGCTGTTATTACATCCGAGACGATTCAAGTGAGTCCTGTGAAGCAAGTGTCTGTCTATTCAATTGAGAGGAATCATTGCATTACATCCCCGTTGAAAAACAAAATCGATAAATTTAGGGAAAATGGGGTTGAAAGATGATAACCCAAGAGTAGAGGATCTCATTCTACAGCTTCGATAATTTCAGGGGTATTCTCAAATAATGTTTCCTAGATGTTTGAAGACCAACAAATGTCCAAAGTGCCGCTTCTTCATTCGCGTGACAGAAATCTACCTTGCAAAATTAAAAAATTAAATCGACACCTTCAATATGCATCGTATAGGCCTATACGATGCGTATTACTTTTTTATAAGGGGACGTTGTCAGCCTTTGATTGACCTAAAAGTTTGAACCAACCTAAATACGCATCGTATAGGCCTATACGATGCGTATTGAAGGTGTTGATTTAATTTCCCAAATTGTGCCAATAATACTACGACCCACTAGAAATTTCATTAATTCATGCATTTTTGCTTGTGTAATTTAAACTTTGTTCCAAAATTTTTGGTTTTCGTGTTATCAGTTTATCTTAGAGCCAAGCATGTTAAAAATGGGGTATTATAACCTTACTTTTCTCTCAAAAATAGTGTTTTGATTATTTTTGTTTGGGTTTATCAATCTTGGTACCAATGGCTTAGTGGCCTAGTGGCGCCATCTATTAAATTGGTGGTAGTTCAATTTTTACAAAGTACAAAATGCATAAATTTTAAGAGTAGATTTCAGGATGTTTGTGTTCTTCATAAGAAAAGATCAATCTCGATTTTATTACTTTTTTTTTAACGCATCTTTGCTTTACTAGTTTTAGTGAAATCCTAAATTTCTTTCATGTGACCAAAAATGTCTTATTACTAACTAGTCTTAAGCCCTCACGTTGTGGGGTTGTAAAAATGTGCAACTAAAATGTGGTGGGAGAGGGTTGAACAAGGCTAAGTAGCCAACCAACAATGACCAAAGGCGGGAAAAAACATGAAAGTAAACACGAATATATAATAGAATTGAGGGGGTCATAGTATACTATATAAAGTATTTAGAAAATGGGGGCATAAGTGACACCCTTGAAACTTAAGGGGAAAGTAAACTTTAACAAAAAAAAATATAGAAAAAATCCAAGGGGTCAAAAATGACCACAAAAAAATTTTGTTGCCAAAATCAAAGGCATTAAAAGGCATTGTCTGTAAAGATAGAGCGCGTTGTCGTGAGGACCCGTTGGAAATTTATCGGCACCCGATTCCGTTCATTACAGTACTGTCAGAAAAATATAGGGTTAACAAAACAGAAACCTAGAGTTAAACATAACAAACCACAAAAGTAAGAGTAAATTTCACTTTTTGTCTTTATGTATTATCTGAATTTTGAAACGTGCCCTTTAAAAGTTTTAGTTTCATTTTATGTCCTAAAAACACATGTTATATAACACTTTAAGTCCTTTACACCAAACTGAGTTAAATTACTTAGTTATGTTTTATTTAAGGCAAGGGCAAAAATGGTATTTCATAAATAAATGCATTAAATCCCCTTGCTCTCTCTCATTGTGCATCACCCCTGGTGTGTTCAAAGCATGATATGTTTTTATTGATATTTTAATCCCATTTTACACATTAGTCAAGTTTTAAACTTATAAAACACGATATTCTACTAACACTAAACACACACATGGGCAAGTGCACCCATTGTGAGTGTAGTATAGCTTTGGTAAGATACCGAGGTCGTCCAAGGACACAAGAGCTTTTAGTACCGGTTTATCCTCAACGTCTAATCAAGCTAAAATTTTTTAGAAAAAGGTTTTAAGCATGAAAAATAAACTAAAAATGTAGAAATAAAAATAAAATAAAAACAGATAGACAAGATGAATCACTTGGATCCGCCTCGCCTTTAATGTATCATTTGATGATTTCCGCACTTTTGCACTTTTTAAGAGATTATCTTAGTTATAGAAGTAGGCCCCTCTTTTGAAGGTGACGTTACCCTCAACCCAGTGGTTTGAGTCAGCAAGGATACAATCCCAAAGGTTCGGAATATTGAAAGATAATTAATTAAGTTATTAATGCGAAAAGTGGTAGGCCCCTCTTTTGAAGGTGACGTTACCCTCGACTAAGTGGTTTGAGTCAGCAGGGATACAATCCCATGTAGCCGATTTAATGTATTAATAGTAGTTTACATATGAGGGGATCAAGCCATTCGCACCCCTGCCATCCAATACAAGTGGGTATTGTAGGAGGTCCTAGTAAGCTTAACCCATGTCCTTGTAGGATCTATACACTGAACAAGGCAAGAACCTTACTAAATCATTCCCTTAACCCCCGACCAGGTAGCCAACATATCTCTATATAGACCGTGGAGATATGAATGGTGTAAATCTTTTACTTTTTATAGACAGTAAAGTAATGCCAAGACACCACGGACAAATGATAAAGAAGTTTCGCTTTCAACATAAGAAACTAGTTATTAAAGTCATTAATGCAAAACCAAATAAAAAGTGCGAAAAGATTAAAAATCAAATGTAATACGTTAAAGACTTGTCTTCACCAAGTGATGTAATAGACTTAGCCAAACATGGCCTTTTATTGACAAGAACTCTTACTATCAATCTTGGATCCCGAGACTACTACGCACACTCTAAGGTGGATGTTGGATGATGGTGGTGGATGTGGGTGTTGTAGTGGTGGTGGAATGGTGGAAAAGTGGGAGAGAGGTTGTTTGCCAAGGGATGCTATGACAACCTGAACTTTCAAGGTTAGCATTACCTACTTTAACAACCTCATAGCCGGTATCGCTATGGTTCATCTATATACACTATGTGAAACTCATACATGATTGTTATCAAATGAAGAGAAGTTGTTTGCGTATTATGTGAACTCGTTTATTTGTTATGTGAACTGTACAAAGGAACCAAGTCGCACACTCTCACCGAGCCGCACACTCTTTGCATTTTATATCCCATAAACCTTGGCACACACACACACACCGAATCAGGCCCATGAGTGACCCAAGCCCAACTCGTGTGAAATAAGTCTGCATAATACGTGTTATGGCTTTAGAAACTATCACAAAAACCCTAGAATCCTCTCAATCTCGACGGCAGTTCCATAGTTCGAAGCCCTATTGTGACGTCTCCTCCGCCTCATTCAAATCGACGTCGCACTCTCTTTTGATTGGTACGATTCCTTATTTTGTGATTTATCTCCTTTGCTTACTGTGGTTATGTACAAGGATATTGAATATGGCTTGAGTTTTGGTGTGATATCATGTTTCTTATATATGATTATAATTGATGAAAGTTTTGTAATCTTGAGGAATGCTAGTAACATGTATGATCAGAATATGATTGATTGATGTTGGAATGTTGTTAGTTAATTAACATGGTGTGCTAATAAGAAAGTTGTGAAGAATCGGCTAGGATGTTAATCATGAAACTGGAAACTGTGATGATGTTTAATCAATGATTTAGGATACATGTTAGGGTTGGTGAACATGATGAAACAATAAGTGATGAATCTGACTTTGTGACTCAATCCGTTGTCGATAACTTAGGGTCGTTCGTATATAAACGATTAGAGAATAATGTGAACAATACACGGGTTGTTGTGCGTGATTGATACATGGGGAAACTGGGTTGGATTGGTAACCGGGTGCTTGTTGTGATGGTGTAGATGGATGTTATGGTAACTGTTATGATTACTTATGAACATGACGTGATTATATAGATGATTGTTATAATTGCCATGAATGTTGATGATGAAACTGTAGGAAGTAATTAAGTGGTGGATTTAATTGTGTAACTAATAAATTGAATGGTGCATGTTGTAAACTGTTGTTATGGAAATAACTAATAAATAGGGAGGATCATGTGTGATTACGGTTTGATCCGTAATTCACGGCAAATGATAACAGGCATCGCACACCCTCCCGATCGCATACCTAAGTGGCAGACGCACACTCCCTTGGGCCAGGCGGCATTATTGGGCCAAACACTCGTGACCAATCGCACACGTGTATGATGGGCCGACGGTTGTTAGGCCGCACAAGCTGTAGTCGCACACTCGGAGCGCGGTCGCACACTTGGGGGTGGGCTGTTCTCCTGTGGGCCACACATTTGTTAATGGATCTACATATTCTTGAATCGCACACTCATAACTTGAATAACACATTTGTATGTAAGGGCACACAGTTACGGGATGCACATTTCAGTGAACCATGAGTTAAAGGCTATGTGTGTTTGTGAAACATGAATCTGTGATGTGGGTTCACACATGAACCAAATACTTGCTATGTGATTGTTACAATGCATGTTATGGACTGTTGAGTTACACGATATCCTGTTACCATTTGCCTGACGATATGTGCTTTATTTGTACGCTACTTGTGTAATGAATATGTGGAATATGTGATTTATGTGTACACAAAACTGACTGTCACTTGGTAACCATATTAGGATTTGGTTGACCAATTGTAAAAGAGTAATTAGTCTTACCGAGCAAATATAAGGTGAGTTCACTACTTTTTTTCAAGCATGCGTCCTAGGGAGGGACAACTAGTAAATATTCCGGGGAGGAATATTGGGTAATGGGTTTGACTGGAATGTTAAACTGGAATGTTGGATAATACACTCACTCCTATCACCTTAAGTCCCATCTTCTACCGAACTGGTTGCCGGGGAGGCAACGGGGTTATTAGTTGATAGTGATATTAGGTTTGGCACCCTCACACCGTACCGGGGAGGATAGGCGTGAACTAATGACCTTAAATCATGACCAATGCTTTGATAGGGGCATTGGGGACGGGCAAATAAACTGACGCCATCTTGTACGGTATCAAGTTATTATCAACATTGTTTTTGTAATTGTTTTTGAACTGAACTAAACTTTTGGCAGCAAGACATGTAACACGCTTTTCGGTAAACAAAACTGTGAACTCGCCAGCGTTATGTTGATACACTTTTCTGCATGTTTGCAGGTCTTTAGGTACATTTATTTGGAACTTTCTTTCTGGGATGCTGGAGTGGTCATGGGTCGAGATACATGGAATCACAAGACAAATCTAATGGCTTTCATACACTTGGATTATGAAAAACATAACTAATGATTTATGCTTCCGCTGAACATGTTGAGTATAATAAATATTTTGTAACAATTTATTTAATGAATTAAAATTTTTATTTGAAGTATTATTGTGAGTTCAATGTGATTGGTGGCTAGATCCGGGTATGTCACACGCCTCGCAGGGGTTTCCACAGGTGGTATTTTGGAGGTGTGATAGAGGCCTTTCAAGTGAACCAAGCAACCCTATTTATAGCCTAAACAGAAACCCGGCCATGGCCCCGTGTCCAGCGGACACGCACCGTGGCCATCCCATTTTCTTTTCCTTCATTAATTGCTTTTGTCAGCATAAGGCTCAGGCCCGTGTCCTGCGTGCACGGCCCCGTGTGCAGAAACGTATCTGTACTGCCAAGATTTGCAAGATTCTGCGAATCTTGGCGTTGATCATGCCCCGTGCTGAGCTGGGCAGGCCACCGTGGTGGGCGTAGAAGCTTCCACAGCTTTGTCCTTTCTGCAGACACCTGACCACGCCCCCGTGTCCAGTGGGCACGTGTCGTGGTCAGCCTTCTGTTTCTTGTTTTTGCTCTTGGGGATGCTGTCGAGGGGTCGGGCATGTCATGTTTATTCCTTTTATTTGTATTTATGTTAGTTTTTGCTGCATATTTGTTCTTTTTGCTCATTTAAGCTCATTTGGTCCTATAAATTCAAAAGGAAGACAAAAGCACGTTTTTTCCAACATTAGTACTAAAAAGGGTTAGTTTTATGCCTTATTTGATGTAATTTATATGTTGTATTTTACACACATCAAATACCCCCACACTTGAATCTTTGCTTGTCCTCAAGCAAAACTCTTTATTATGTGGCTTACACACCCAAATGGAATGGGTAGAAGAAATGTTTTGGGCTTGTCTTGAGTGTCGGGAATCCAAGATCGTTATTGGGTTTTATTTATATTCTATTTACAATCCTATTTGTTATGATTTATTTAGAATGTTTCATAAGAGAAATTATTTATTCGGGCATAACATGCCTCATTAAAATTCCATTTATATACAAGTTCACATACCTCACGGGAGATCACTCAACACTCGGCCGAAGATGTATTTTTGTGAAACACTCGAGACCGGTATGGAACTTACTCTTACCATATGCTTGCCAAGCAATCAATCCTCCTCCTTTTTAACTATAAACCTTTGTAAATATCAAGAGGACTTGGGAAAGGGTTAGGCTTGGGCTAAGGGTAGGTGGTTTTGGTTAGTGGTTAGTAAAAAGGGATAAAAGCGTAAAAAGCGTCGATCGTCGTAAAACTTTTTGTTTTTGTGACTTTTATTCAAACTAAGCATCTTCAAACAAAGTTTCTTTGAGGAACTTGTTTGTTTATTGCTAGGCTTTCATCATTTTTTTTTGGAGAAACATCACAAGAAAACCGAGCTTTTTACTAAAACAATGGATTGAAAAGAAAAAGGGTTTTGGTGGGTAAAAGGGGTGTTTGTTTTGTGAGTTTAGAAATGAAAGGGTTTAGGCTCAAAGGGGTTAACTAGGGGGATTTTTTTTTGGTAGGTGATAAAGAAAATGAAAAATAATGCTGTTGAAAGGAAAATGGGTTAGTCCTAATGCCTCCATCATTTACTTACTTGGGTTTAAGTTAGTAAGGACCGGGAATGTATCGTCATGGCAAGTTCTAGAGTCGTAAGAACCAAGCGGCTATTCACACAAGAAATGAAAAATGAGCATTTAGTTATAAGGATGTATGCTTGTATGCTCAATAAAGGCTCAAAACTCACTTGTTGTGGGAATGGGTTTATAATGTGATCAAGTATATATGATCAAATTTTAATTAGATTCGTTATGTCTTTTCATAATTTTCTTATGTTGGTTCTTTTTATCATGACGCTATCGGCTGTAAATTTGTAAAAATATAACCTTTTTAGAACTTCTTATTCCTAACTTAATCCAAGACAAGTAAAAAAAAAAGAAATGAAAATTTTTGAAAAAAATTTGGGGTGATTAGCGGTTCAAATAGAGTTTTAGGCTTATTGAATGTGTAAAAAGGTGTTGAAAAACAAAAGTTTGTGTTACTGGGCGTCTGGCCATGGCCCCGTGTTGGTCCGGGCACGGCCCCGTGGTCAGATCGCTAGTACCAAAATTAAATAGAAGGCTGGGCACGGGGCGTGTTCAGTGAGCACGGCCCCGTGTCCAGTTACCTGAACTTGGAAATTTTCTGCAGAGACTTGGGCACGGGGTGTGTTGGGCTGAGCATGGCCCTGTGCTGAGCTTGCTGTAATGCTGGAAAGTTGTCGGGAGGCTCTGTTTTTGTGCATGGGGTGTGGCTTTAAAGTTCTCTTGGTAACCTCCACTTTTTCGAGTGTATTCATCCCTAACATCATCCAAACATCATTCAATAATTTAAACCATCATTCATTTAAAGAGTGCCAAGATACATAGTTCCTAAAAATTGATAAGTAAAAGATAGATAAACAGGTCCTAGAATGCAAGAAATTTTTAAACCACAACGAAGTTCTAGCCTATATGTTTTTATTATAAGAGCAACGAAATCCCAAAAATTGAATTATTTGGTTTGAACAAGGCCTTTAGAACTTCTTTCCGGAGAGTGCCCTTCACACATCGTTAAGCCACTCTGTTAGTGCATATGTCTGTCGACTTCGTCTTGTATCGAGTCTTGTATCTAGATAGGATAAACCAAAGCTCGATAGTCAAAGAAATAGGGTTTTAGTGCTGATTGACCATTTCACACGAAATGGCAGTTTCACACGAAATGCCAGTTTCACACGAAATGACATTTCGTGTGAAATGAAAAGTCAATTTCGTGCGAAATGAAAAGTCCATTTCGTGCTAAATGAAAAATCCATTTCGTGTGAAATGAAAATCCTATAAATAGGTGGCTTGAGATTTCATTTGTAACTTTTGGATTCCGGTAGCGAAGCTTTGCCGAAGTGTCTCCAGGTTGTAAATCGTTGTCAAATCAATATAGAAGACATTTAAACTACTTTCAAGTGCAAATCAAGCTGATTCAACACCGAAACGTCTGATTCCGCCTCTCGTTTTGGTCTAGAACTCTTATGATAGACTCGTTTTGGTCGTTTCTCGATCCTACAAGTGGTACCAGAGCTCAGGAGGAAGAGTTCTTATCGATTCAACTTGATTTCATTCGAAAATCTCACTTCTACTCATTCTTTCTCACATTTTTCAAAATTAATGGAGATTTCACGGTTAAAATGGACTGATTTTCATATATTACATGCGAAACACTGTTTTAACAAATCCTTGAAAGTATCATATCTAAAATCCACCTAAAACGTGATTAATTTGACAAATTTCCAGCTGTTTGGGTGTTGCCAGCTCCATTTCGCACGAGACAGAACTTCATTTCGCACCAAAATTACTTCATTTCGTATGAATTGGGTTCAATTCGTGTGAAACAGGTCCATTTCGCATCAAAACATCCATTTCGCACGAGATAAAACATCCATTTTGCACGGAATAAAAGATCCATTTCATTTGAAAGTGCTATTTCGTGTGAAATAAGGTTTCATTTTGCACGAATTGATTCGAAGTGTCTTCATATCGCGTGAAATTTTCTTTTCATTTGAAGTGCACCCAGGTCATCATTTCGTATGTATTGGTTTCGTTTGAAAATCTGTCAAGCTGCGTGAATATTTGTTCAGGGCTCAATCAATATTCTGATACATATCTGTCCAATCAAATTATGTTGAAGGATAAAGTTGTCGGCCATCTTTAATGAAGATATCATGTGTCCACGTGATTTGATTAAAGAGCTGCAGCCCATGTGATTTTATATCGTCGGTCCAATTGTTTTTTAGTGTTTCCAGCCTACAAAGTTCATCGACCCAATCACTGTTTTTATATCATAATAGTTGTCGGCTTAGTGGATATTGAGGTCCAATTAAAATCAAGTTGATATTAAATAGGAGTGTGGTGTGCATTAAAGATATCGGCGATTATTGTTTTCAAATGATATCATTTGATCGGTCCAATCAGTAATCAGTTGTGCACGTGAGAATGTCAGTTACTCGGTTCAAACATGTGATTCTTCGTCGCTAAAGGTTTCAAACTATGTTTTTTTTTTTTTTTTGAACGGCCAACGAAAACATTTTATTTAAAACAAAGGATTAACAACTGTTAACCCAACAATTACATCTCAGATTACTTATACACCCATACACAATACATCAAAATTACACCATTTCTCCCATGTGAGGCTTATAGTTCTGGACCTGTTTTTACACCACAGAAATGATAAAACTCTGATCTCCTCCTTAATGTTGCTGATGTTTGGCTGCTTCCCATTAAAAATTATACTATTACGGCACTTCCAGATGCACCATATTGCAGTTTGTACAACTGTGTAAACCACTTTCTTCCACCTCCTTGACCCACTAGCATGCACATGAATTCTCATTAAATCATTTACCCCAAATAAGAACAGCCCACTTAACCTGCACCATGTTTCTACAAAAGCCCAAATAGTTTGCGCAAAAGAGCATGATACGAACAAATGCTCCTCCGTTTCGTCTAGCTCTCCACAAAGTCTGCAACTTAGAGACTCCAGCTGAATGTTCCTCTTTGCAAGATTCACTAGCGTCGCAAGGCGGTTTAGTCTAAGTCTCCAGGATATAAAATTTACTTTAATGGGGACCCACTTGTTCCATTCGAAATCGACCCCGATGTTTGTGAAGTTTTCCTGTTGGAGCTTCTTGCGGAGGCTATGGACCGAAAATATACCCGAAGGGTCCAGACCTGTTAATGCCCCCTGGACTGCCACTTCAAGTTCTTGCATCTCCTTGATCTCAACCTCTGAAGACGGCTGCCTTGCCCAATTCAACTTTAACGTAACCACCCCATCTACCACGCTGCACCTGTCTTGCACCAGCACAGTTTTCTGTCTCTCAAGGCTGAATAAACTTGGCATGCGACTGCATAACGGACTCTCTCCTAGCCACCTGTCAGTCCAAAAAGCTACACTTTCCCCACTACCCGGTTTAGCCCGTATCAGACTGACCAGACTAACATTCACCATACCAGTCTCCAAATGCAGCTTTGCAACCTGTTTCCACGGCCCAGATAACACACTTTTATACGGTATAAAATTCCATGTTCTTGAGCTACTGTGGATTCCCCATATCACTTTTCTCCATAAACTGTCAGAGTCGACTTTAAATCTCCACCACCACTTTGCCAACATTGCTAGATTAGCTTCCCTTAGCGACCCAAACCCCAACCCACCCAATTCTTTAGGTGTCATGGCATTTTTCCATTTCACCCAATTCATTTTGGCATGTTCCGGATCCGAACCCCATAGGAAATCTTTACGAATACGCTCTAACTTTTTTATAACTTGTAAAGGGGCCTTGTACAGCGAAAAAAAAATACGTCGGGAGCGCATTCAACACTGATTTTCTTAGTGTGATCCTCCCTCCAAAAGAAATATTATGTGCCTTCCATATTGATAATCTCTTCCGAAAAACATCTATAATCTGGTCCCAATTCTTTATTAGGTTCATGTTTGCCCCAACCATCAGACCTAGGTATTTAAACGGGAACGAGCCCGCTTTGCACCTAAGTATAGACGCCAAAGATTGTACTCTATTAACATCGATGCCCACACCGTACAAGTTACTCTTTGAAAAATTTACCCGAAGGCCAGAGGATAAATAGAAGCATCGGAGAAGCCTATTCAAGTTAAGAACATTGTCGGCGGACCACTCACCCATGAAAACCACATCATCCGCAAAGAGAAAATGTGATAATAATGGACCATTCGCGCCACATCGCACACCTTTGTAAAGACCAATCGAACATGCCTCCTTCACTATTCCGGTCAGTGCCTCCATAGCCAAAACAAAAAGGAACGGAGACAAGGGATCGCCTTGTCTCAATCCCCTAAAGCATGGAAATTCTTGAGTGGGTGACCCGTTTACTAGTACCGAAGCCCATGCAGTCTTTACAATAGCCATGACCCACTTACGCCACTTATCCGGAAAGTCCATTTGCGCCAGCATAGAATCTAGGAAATCCCAATTCAATGTGTCATATGCCTTTTCTATATCGACTTTAAAGATCATGCCTTCTTTTTTATTACGCTTCATCCACGACACAACTTCATTTAAAATAAGCGGTCCGTCTAAAATACTTCTTTTTGATAAAAATGCGGTTTGCTCCTCTGAGACCAACTTGTGTATGACCATTTTCAGCCTATTCGAGAGCGCCTTCGAAATGACCTTTGATATACATCCGATAAGACTTATTGGCCTATACTCACCAAAACCCCCCGGGTCATTACATTTAGGAATTAATGCTAAAAAGGAAGATGTACACCCACGGCTGAAAGAAGCATTAGAATAAAACTCTTCAAATAATTTTGAAAAATCAGCTTCCAAAACCCCCCAGCATCTCTTCAAAAAACAGAAATTTACCCCGTCCGGACCCGGCGCCTTGTCCCCTGCACAGTCCCAAACCGCATTTCGTATTTCCACATCAGTGAATGGTGCAACCAGACCCCCCGCAACCAGATCCGATAGCTTCGACAAGTTTGGGCATGCCAACCTCGGTCTTGATTCCATAGGTTCCAAGAATTTTCCAGCAAAGAACGAGTAGGCTTCATCCTTAATGATTGAAGGACACGTAACCCAATCTCCGTCCAACTTTAAGCCATTAATTCGGTTATTGCTTGTGTTTGCATTAATTACTCCATGGAAATAACTCGTGTTTTCATCCCCATCCGTGGCCCACTTAACTCTAGCTTTCTGCTTGAGATCCATAGCTTTTAACCGATTCGCTTCAAGAATAAAATTTTTACAATCAACCCTTAGTTCCAGCTCACTTTCCGCCAAAATTCTATTTTCTGCCGCCACTTCCAAATCCTCTAGAATTTTCAGTTTCGCATCATATATACCATCTTTTTCCCGTCTATAGTCCATAACCCAATCCCTCATCTTGAACTTCAGCCACTTTAACTTGGTTGCGAGAGCTAAGTCAGCGGGGCCTTCGAATCGGAAAGCAAGACACCATTGCTTTACCTGTTCCACAAGGCCGGGGATCTCGAGCCAAGAATTAAAAATTCTTGTTTGAATTGCCCCGAAATCCACAGGTACCATATTTAACAGAATTGGGCAATGATCCGTCACGAAATTCGATAATGCTACAACCGAGGCTGAAGGCCACAAGTTCAGAAAATCTCGGCATACTAAGAACCTATCGAGCTTGCTCCTTTTCATCCCATTATCCGAATGATAGGTATATTTTCTCCCACCCATTTGATACTCCACCAAATTGGCGTCATCAATGAATTGGTTAAAGAACATTGCATTAAGTGGGCTGAACTCAGAATTCCATCTCTCGTCAGGATTTCGAACATCATTAAAATCCCCGAGCATCACCCACAAGCCTGACATCAAGTTTTTAACCCCCAACACTTCTGCCCATCGCCCCCTCCTCTCGACAGGATCGTTTTGAGCATATATATTGACTATGTTCAATAACTCTCCTGTCGCCTTCAATGTACCAGACACAATCAAAAAACGTTGATGCTTATATACACTCACCTTTTGGAATATTGTTGGATTCCATATGGAAGCGAGTCCACCCGACCTCCCAGATGCATCCACCACCTCGTATTCGAACATTGAACGACCCCAGAACCTGCTTACTGTTGCATTGTTTACATCCCCAACTTTCATTTCCTGTATCCCCAGAAAGTGCACACCATGAGATGTCTTCAACCCACGTATCCATTCCTCTTTGCGTTGGTCCCTGACCCCCCTGAGATTTACACTTAAGAAATTCATGGATCCACTATTTTTTCACCCTCACCAGCAATCAGATAGCCTATCTGATTTCTGAAACCCTCAATTTCGAACCCCACTCTAGTCCCAACACTAACAGTAGCGTCAATTTCGTTGTCTAATCCCCGAGTACCTCCATCTTCTCCTGCGTCTCTCCCTCGACCCATATCTTTAGCGTTGACCCCATCGGAAACCCCATCCAGATTCTCAACATCATTACCTTCTTGGTTATTTCCATCTACGGGCGTAATAACCTCCGCCTGTGTTTCCTCCACAACTGAGATGGAAATATGCACTGAATTGTTTAAGTCAATAGATGGATCCTTATCCTCCTTATTACCAAAAAGACCCATCCCACCTGTCACATTCTCTACTGGGCTTACTTGTTCTGGGCTCCTTACATACCCTTGACCTTTTACGTGACCTAACGTTTGGGCCGCAACCCAACACAGACCCTACCCCACTTTTAAAACTTATGGTCTTCCCATTACTATTAAAAAAATCCAGCCTGGCACCAGGGGTTGAATGATTATTCCTTGGGACTTGCACCGCATTCAATTCCTCTGTAAAACTCCCCCCATGCTCACGTTCATCCCCATGCAATCCCTTCGTCTCCCCTGCCTGTTCCTCTTCCCCCGGATTCGGACCCACCGGAATATTTCCTGCCTCCGGCGATTTTTGTTTATCCACCTCCATATCATTTTTTTCTTCACTCCTAATTTCACCTTCCTCTAAGTCAATCACCCCACGATTAACTGATCCAGCTGATTTGAGTGGTGTAACTGGGACTGTTGAAGATAAACTTTCAATCAATCCCTGGAGTCTTGGATTAACAGTTTCTGTAACCCACACCGGCAACCGGCGTTGCTGCCATAGAACATCAACCTCTTCATCAATAGTCCTACCTTGGGTAACCACCACGCCACATGCCCCACCGGAATTATCATTGGATTCCCATGAGAATTCCGACCTCCATGCAATCTTCCCAAACAACTCTCCTACCTTATCATAGAAATTGTTCTCCCTCAATTGAAGAGGGACCCCATGAATGTTTATCCATGCCAACCTCTCTTGTGGTATATCTTGCCCTGACCATAACACCATAGATGACAGAACATCTTTCCATACTTCATTCCTCGTTGCGATAAACTCCAATGCCGACTTTTTATCTTTGCAAACGATCATTAGCTTTAGACCACCAATGTAGCTGACCGGGTAATCCGTGTAGCCAGCCACATTGAGCATCTCCCTAACCATACCAATTTCCTTCACACCTTTGGCCTCCGCTATAACAGAGCGCATCATACAGTGATCGGGATATAGCACCACCCTGTCACCGACCTCCAGAACCTTCTTTGAGCATGACCCCTGACCTGGTACCCCAACTACAACATCCTTATAGGACGTCACATGTACACCTTCGCTCCGCATCTTTGTCTTCGGTATGAAAATGGGTCTGTATTGTGTCGTATTCCGGTTTCCATTGTTTGTATTGCCTGCCGGGCGTTGGATGAAAGGCTGACTTGTGTTGAATTTTCTATGGTCCTTATCGAACTTCGCCACGGATACACTCACCTTAGCTTCATAGATCTTCACTTTGTTCATCTCATGCAACACTGCCTCCACATTCTGTACTCCTACATACCTTACAAACCCAAAGAAGTTGCCTCTCCGATCTCGTTTCTTGGCGACATAAGCATCTTTCATCACACCATGCTGTTGAAACACTTCCCACAATAATGATTGTGACACTCCGCCTGGTAGATTAGAAACAAAGAAAGTGGTTGTTTGCTGCTGATTAACCCCATGATACTTCCCGTACCGGACTTCCGTCCTTCTTCTACCGTCCCCTCCCATCTCCGTCCCCAGCTTTCTAGGTTTCAAACTATGTATTTAGTAGAATTGGGTTTTCTATTTAAAAGGGGGTGGCGGCGCAACTTGTTGCCCGACTAGCTGCCATTGCTTTGTAATTGCCCTTTTCGTGTGGAATGATATTGCAGTTTAATTGACAAAAAAAAAATGTGATTGATACTGTCAGCCCATGAGATTCATATTATCAGTCCAATCACAGAAGTGATGTCAGGTCTTTAGAGTATCGGCCCATTTGATTGAGATAATTGTCCAATTTGGAGGTCTAATCAGAGTAAATTGTGTGTTCGGCTCATTCATTCCGTGATTATACCCGAAATTGTCACACCCCGACTTTTCACGTGTCACCGGTGGGCCCGGTGGGGAGTATCGTGACGTGGTTGGCAACATAATAGTCAAACAACACAATATTTAATATGCACAGCGGAAGCAATTTAAAAGATATAATACAACCGGATTTATTATTGTAATATCAAATGTCACAATATTCGGAAGTTTATCCACAGAAGGATCGAACATAAAATGGAAACAATAGTTCAACAGACTTTAGGCATCTTAAGCTTGCGAGACTTCTATGATGTTAAGGAGACATCCAGCCAATTACGCATAGTACCTGCATTTAATCTTTTTGGGAAAATACGTCAGTTTACACTGGTAAATACACTCAACTGACTCATTTGAAAAGAGTTTAAGAAAATTGATTTAGATGCACCAGGCACAAAATATTTTGACACTTTGATTAAAATGCACAGAGGCAAAATTAATCTTTTATATCTTGATTAAAATGCACAGAGGCTAAATTAATCCTTTATACTTGGGACTATTTTATTAATAAAAATCTTGTATTAACTGACATGCCACAGGTATAATGCCCACAAGGTTAATACCTTTAGTGGATTACCTGTTTAGGTATAATGCCCACAAGGTTAATACCTTTAGTGGATTACCTGTTTTTGGTATAATGCCCACAAGGTTAATACCTTTAGTGGATTACCTGTTTAGGTATAATGCCCACAAGGTTAATACCTTTAGTGGATTACCTGTTTTTTTTTTGGTATAATGCCCACAAGGTTAATACCTTTAGTGGATTACCTGTTTAGGTATAATGCCCACAAGGTTAATACCTTTAGTGGATTACCTGTTTTTGGTATAATGCCCACAAGGTTAATACCTTTAGTGGATTACCTATTTAGGTATAATGCCCACAAGGTTAATACCTTTAGTGGATTACCTGTTTTTGGTATAATGCCCACAAGGTTAATACCTTTAGTGGATTACCTGTTTAGGTATAATGCCCACAAGGTTAATACCTTTAGTGGATTACCTGTTTTGGTATAATGCCCACAAGGTTAATACCTTTAGTGGATTACCTGTTTTTGGTATAATGCCCACAAGGTTAATACCTTTAGTGGATTACCTGTTTTGGTATAATGCCCACAAGGTTAATACCTTTAGTGGATTACCTGTTTTGGTATAATGCCCACAAGGTTAATACCTTTAGTGGATTACCTGTTTTGGTATAATGCCCACAAAGTTAATACCTTTAGTGGATTACCTTAATAATTTAATCATAATACAATTAAATATTCAATACCCGACCAAACGGTATTTCTATAATACTGTATCCCAAGCCCTTATAAGGAAAATAAGTTAAGAGTATTTACCTGAGCTAGCTCCTGTCTTAAATAGTAAGGATTTAATAACTCAGCCGTATTCACTTAAGTAAGCGTAGGTACCATTTACCGAAATGCTCTAGTCTGGAATGATGGTATAGATAACCAATTAGAATGCTAACGGGTCTTTAATTTAGCCTAAGCTTAGACCGGTTAGTCTTAAGGGAATATACGGTTCAGACGCATGATTAAGCGAAGACCGGAATAGAATGTGGTTTAGACCCGACAAGTTTGAAGACTTGTCTTAAATGGGTATTTCATACACATTCTGGATTTTGAGATAAAACCGTTAAGGTTTGACCCGTTTCGGCTAATTTATGTAAACTTGTTACATAAACCGAACCGTACGCGTAATAAGCGTGATGGGTATTCATGAGAGCTATATACAGGTTTCCTAAGTTAATTATGCCTCAAATATGTTGTGACATCAGTAAGATGTCTTTCATTATGCCCGAAACGTGTTTAAACACAAACTAGGCCCCGTAGGGGTAGTTTGGTCATTTTAAAGGTTGTAAAAGGGTTTAAGTGTTTAACTGAGTTACAGGTCTGATGTAATCAGTAAACATACTCAAATTTATGAGTTATAACAGTAGGATAAAGTATATATGTGAAATTTATCAATTATAACCAAACTATGCCCCGTAGGGGTATTTTGGTAATTTCACATAAGCCGAAAAGCTCAAAACTGAAGTCTGAGTTTAACAACCTTTGCTTACTGTTAAAATATTATAATTTGCCTCATATATCAGTAGGTATCAACCCGGGTATGCTCAATATGGTTTTAATACATACTATGCGTTAAAAACGCTAAATAAGGCGATTAAAGGCCATTTCCGGGTTCGATACTTAAATCTGATATTTTTATATTTCTAGCAGGCTTAAAATAACTTATTTAACATATGTGATCAGTAGCAAAAGGTTTGGAGTCGTTTAGATCGGTAAAACTCATTTTATGGCCCGTAAGGGCAAAATCGACAATTACCGGATTAAGCCTACGACTACTAGTTATGCTCAGCCTAAAATTAATTAAAAATCTTTAAAAATCCCAAAATAATATATTACATCAGTGGGTATTAAGTTTGGTACCAAAAAGTAGGCTTAACTAGGCTATACGCTAATTACGCCATTTTATTAACATAAAGCTTTAAATTTGCGATAATGAGCATAACTCTTAATCTACAAGTCAAACTGATGTCAAACTTTGCATACAAGTTTATATATCAGTAACTAAGGTTTCTACACTTTTACATTTTCATAAATCACGTTTTAAGGTAATAAGGGCATAATGGTCAACATATGAGCAATTAACGGAAACATGCATATTAATTGGATAATTAATGAACCAAGGTGTATAATCACAGAGGGTTGTACTAACAAGTAACCTAATCCAATTAAAGCTCTGAGACATTTCTAAAACATGCCTAAACGGGTCAGAACTGAAAGTCAAAGTGAAAGTCAAACTATGCGACTTTCGGCTCCGAACCGGGTCTAAACAGGAAATTGTCGGGTTGAACATATTTAGACATGTTCTTACACTTATTACCAAGTTATAACAATCATCCAACAGGTTGCATATGATCTACAATGTTAATTATACATAAATAGCATTTTAAGCTTCCTGTTGACTTTTTTAAATATAAGTTTGACCCGACGTTTGACCTGGTTAGAGTGATTATCAGGGGAAACTCTTTTGAGGTTTTATTACCCACATAAATACCAACTCATAACTACTTTTGATTCGAGATATGACTGAGCCATTAATACTTAATCTCGAAGTCAAACCGTAATTACGTCGGTTTGACTTTTAGCTAAATAACTAAGCTAAAGTTAATTAGAGAAGGTTAGGCAACTTACAAAGGTCCTAAGCTTGATTAGAGAACACTTGAGAGAAGGTTTTGAGTTCCAGAAGTGCTCCAAGAATGCAGATGAAGATGTGATGAATTGTTTGCAACTAAAGGCCCTTATATAGTGGATTTACTCACCACAATGCATTGACAACAAGGTCTACTACTGCCCACAACATTCCTACATGTGTCCTACATGTTTAGGGAGTGTTTAGGGGCCAAGGGGTAAGAGGAAACTCGTTTAAGAGGTCAGAATCGCGTTTAAACTGGCAACAGCCGGTTTTCTGTTGCTGGGCAGTTGCTTGCGCACCGTAACAATTATTTGTTGCGGTGCGCAACAATTCATCAGGGACCAAAATGTTGGCTTTTCAATGATTTGAAGGGGCAACTGAGTATAAACGATTCTTGGCCGTTTTTTTTTTATCAATATGGGGCCTCAAATTTGGGTCATGTATAGTATGCACCACCATGTTATGTTGTGTGAAAGTCTTGGAGTCTTTTAGAAAGTGCCGAACAATAAGGTTTACCGTGCAAATTTCTTCGTAGGAGTCCACCAATTAAATTATGAATCATTCATTGCTATAATTCACTGAACTTGAACATATACTACATGTTTTTAATATGTTTTGAGTCTTGGGATTTATAACGAGGTCGTTCAGAGGTGCAAAAGTTAACATAACGACACTTTTAAATCATGTCAAACATTTTTTTAATAAATCCGAGTTTATAACGCTTTTTGTCTTACACGACACGTGTCGTTATTTTATTTAACACGAATTTTCGAGGTGTTATAGAAATACATTGAAAGAGTCCGCAAATCTTCGACACGAGTCCTAGATCGATTCAACCGTCACACACGTTCACATATTCAGTTCGTTTAAACTGATCATTTGTTTTTGTTGTCTCCAGGTGTTTCACGAGGTGAACCAGTTCGTTTGAAATCTTGTTTGAGAAATCCTTCGATACCGAAACATGGAAGAGGAATTTTATAACGCGTTCGCTACTGCCCCGAGTACTCCTGCTACCATTACTCAGAGCATGAACATGGAAAATGAAACATGAACTTTGCAAAAACCTCTGAAGTTGATGGACATTGAGGAATAGTATGGTTGGAAAGATAGATTTGAAAACTGGGTTCAAGCAAATCATTTGAGGTCTTGGGAATGTATTGAGAAGAAGTATGTTAAACCTCGTACAAATGTGGGTGTTATTAAAACTATTTCTGAGTTGTCAGACAAAGAACAAGACATGTACAAAGCAGAAAAGATGATGATTAGTCTACTCCAGCAAGCTATGAAAGAAGACATCTTCATATTACTTCAACATGATAATACTTCACGTTCGATTTGGGAAGCACTTCGAATTAAGTTTGAGGGAAGTGAGAAGATGATCAGGAGTAAGAAATCATTGTTAAAGAAAGAAATTGATTTGTTTACGAGTTTGCCGGGGGAAACTTCAAAGAAACTGATCGAAAGATATTGTCATTTAGTGAGATCAATGTCTCTTTTGGATATCAACAAAGATCGAGAAGAATGGAGAATATGACAAATTGACAATTTCTCAGTTCATTGAAAAAATTGAAGGACAAGACCTTGAACAACAAAAGATTGCTAGAATGAACAATCCAAGTGGTTAACAAGACATCAAGATGTATTACAAAAGGGGTGTTCAGGATGTTGAAGCAAGTCCAAAGGTCCAAACTGCTTTCACTCCAAAGGATGTTAAGCCAATTTTACACATTAGTCAAGTTTTAAATTTATAAAACACGATATTCTACTAACACTAAACACACATATGGGCAAGTGCACCCATCGTGAGCATAGTATAGCGTTCCTAAGATACCGAGGTCGTCCAAGGACACAAGAGCTTTTAGTACCGGTTTATTCTCAATGTCTAATCAAACTAAAATTTTTGAGAAAATGGTTTTAAGCATGAAAAATAAACTAAAAATGCAGAAATAAAAATAAAATAAAAGCAGATAGACAAGATGAATCACTTGTATCCGACTCGCTTTTAATGTATCCTTTGATGATTTCCGCACTTTTGCACTTTTTAAAAGATTATCTTAGTTATAGTAGTAGGCCCCTCATTTGAAGGTGACGTTACCCTCAACCCAGTGGTTTGAGTCAGCAATGATACAATCCCGAAGGGTCAGAATATTGAAAGACAATTAATTAAGTTATTAATGCGAAAAGTGGTAGGCCCCTCTTTTGAAGGTGACGTTACCCTTGGCTATGTGATTTGAGTCAGCAGGGATATAATCCCAAGTACCCGGTTTAATGTATTAATAGTAGTTTACATATGAGTGGATCAAGCCATTCGCACCCCCGCCATCCAATACCAGTGGGTATTGTAGGAGGTCTTAGTAAGCTTGACCCAGGTCCTTGCAGGATCTATACACTGAACAAGGCAAGAACCTTACTAAACCATTCCCTTAACGCCCGACTAGGTAGCCAACATATCTCTATATAGACCGTAGAGATATGAATGGTGTAAATCTTTTACTTTATATAGACAGTAAAGTAATGCCAAGACACCACGGACAAATGATATAGAAGTTTCGCCTTCAACATAAGAAACTAGTTATTAAAGTCATTAATACAAAACCAAATAAAAAGTGCGAAAAGATTAAAAATCAAAAGTAATACATTAAAGACTTATCTTCATCTAGTGATGTAAGAGACTTAGCCAAACATGGCCTTTGATTGACAAGAACTCTCACTATCAATCTTGGATCCCGAGACTACCACACACTCTAAGGTGGATGATGGATGATGGTGGTGGATGTGGGTGTTGTAGTGGTGGTGGAATGGTGGAAAAGTGGGAGAGAGGTGGTTTGCCAAGGAATGCCTTTGAAGTGAACCAAGCACCCCTATTTATAGCCTGAACAAAAGCCCGGCCACGGCCCCGTGTCCAGCGGACACGCCCCCGTGTTGAGCATAGGGCTCAACACGACCAATGTCCAGCAGGCACGGCCCCGTGTGCAGAAACGTATCTGTATTACCAAGATTTACCAGATTCTACGAAACTTAGCATTGACCACGCTCCGTGCTAAGCTGGGCACGCCCCCGTGGTGGGCGTAGAAGCTTCCATAACTTTATACTTCTGCAGACACCTGACCACGCCCCCGTGTCCAGTGGGTAAGGGCCGTGGTCAGCCTTCTGTTTCTTGTTTTTGCTCTTGGGGATGCTGTCGAGGGTCGGGCATGTCACGTTTATTCCTTTTCTTTGTATTTATGTTAGTTTTTGCTGCATATTTGTTTCTTTTGCTTGTTTAAGCTCATTTGGTCCTGTAAATTCAAAAGGAAGACAAAAAAGCACGCTTTTTCCAACATTATTACTAAAAAGGGTTAGTTTTATGCCTCATTTGATGTAATTTATATGTTTCATTTTACACACATCAACCCCCACCTACCCTCTCTTTCTCTCTAACTATGCATCACAACCACCCTATGGCCCGGTAGTCGGTTCAATCAAAGGGGTGAAGCAGGGTACCCTTTGATCGTAAAATTGACACCTAAATCAGTTTCAAATCAATGAGTTCTTGCAAAAGCTGCAAGTCCAAAACCCTAATCATCGACCCAGTAACCGAAAACCCAGAGTGCTCATCATGCGGCGTCATACAAGACTTCAACAATTTCGAACATCAAACGTTCAACGCAGACGGATTCGTCGGTACAAACGTCCGATTAGGCAAATCAGGATCTGGGTATGACTATTCTTACTATGAAACCAAACTTTATTTAGCCCAAAATTTCATAACAGATATACTATCAAGACTTAATTTAGAACAGAGGTTTGATGAGGTTAATACTTTGATTAAAACAATAACCGAAGACGAATACGGGTCCGGAAACTTGTTTAATGTGCTTGCTGGGGCTAGTGTTTATGTTGTTATGAGGAAAGCTAACAAATTGTTACCTTTGACTAGTGTTTGTGAGAATATGGGGTGTGATGTGTTTGAATTCGGTCGAATGGTGTCACGGGTAGTCGAGCATTTGGATTAGAAGTTGTCGGATTTCGATATTGTGGGGTTGTTTAAGAGGGTGTTTAGAGAGTGGGTTAGTAGTAAGGAGGGTGTTGGGAAGGGTGTAAGTGAGAGGATGGTGAAACAGGGAATTTTTTTGGTGGAGTGTATGATTAAGTGGTATGTGACGACGAGGAGAAGGCTGGTGCCGGTGGTGGTGGCGGTAATGCACAGTTAGAGAGAGAAAGGGGATCTAATGCATTTATTTATGAAATACCATTTTTGCCCTTGCCTTAAATAAAACCTAACTGAGTACTTTTAACTCAGTTTGGTGTAAAGGACTTAAAGTGTTATATAACAAGTGTTTTTAGGACATAAAATGAAATTAAAACTTTTAAATGGCACGTTTCAAAATTCAGATAATACATAAAGAACAAAAAGTGAAACTTACTCCAAAACTAACAACTTGAAGAGTAAAACTATAATATTAAAGAAACAGAAATAAAAACCAATACGATAGCAAATAGAGATTTATAAAAAATAACAAAACAAAAAAAATAACGCTTAGATTCTTTAAAATTAATATAAAACATAAAATCTAATGTCATTATGTTTGTGGTGGCTGTAGAAAAATTACAACTTTGTGTCAACAAATTAAATATCACTTCTTTGTCCAATACGCAATATTACTTCATTTTGACTAATGAGCTTCCAGAATGTTAACAAAACGGAAATTTAGAGTTAAACACAACAAAACGGCAAAAATAACAAAACGAAGAGTACGACTATAATATTAAAGAAACAGAAATAAAAAACCAATACGATAACAAATAGAGAGATTTAACAAAAATATTAAATAACAAAACAAAACAAAAACAAAATAAAATAACATTAAAATAGTTAAGATTGATATAAAAGATAAAAACTGATGTCATTATGGGTGTGGTGACTGTAGAAAAACTACAACTTTGTGGCAACACAATAAATACCGCTTTATTTTTGTCCAATACGCAATATTACTTGATTTTGACTAATGAGTTTCTGACGCAAGGGAGGCCGGGGCACCTCACGGATAGAGGTGCAAGGGTTCCAACCCTTGCTAGAACGCTGCCGCCACCCCCAAGGGTAAGGGGCAAGGGTAAGTTCCACGAGTACATATACCCGTGAGGGTTTGGAGAGAAAGGTTTGAGGGTAGGGTCCATCTCTTGAATGGTGTGTGCATGATTGGTGGATGGGGTAAAATACTGAGGTATATGGTTCAACATATAACAACTCTCCTAAAACCTTTAAAATACACCTACATGTCCTAAAACACACTCCGTATACGAAAAACCATCTTAAAATACCTTTATATTAATAAAAATCAAATAAAACAAAAATTATAAGTCGCTCGGGGGGCGCGACCCAGAAAGCCCAAGGAGTCGTAGGCCGCGACCAAGTGACACTAGGCCGGACCACATTGCGCCACGTGTCCAAGGCGTGTTGAAGCTATGGGGTTGACTCGACAGGGCTAGGGCCTACCCTAGTTCTCTCGCGGGCCGCGAGAGATATAGAAGCAGCCGTCGCAGGCTGCGAGCCGCCATGTTTCCAGCCTATAAATGGAGAGTTCGAGCTCAGTTTCAGTCGCTTACAAATTTCTTTCTCTCTCTAATATTAAAGCTAAAACCCTCGGGAAAAATACCCCTGAAAAGCGAAGCTCTGCCTCGTTGTAAGTATTATAACCCCCGGTTACGTATTTGTTACTCTGCCCGATTGATCTAGAGCTATGTAACGCATGTCGAGGCTCTGCCTGACTCAGTCGTTGGAGTTCTGTCTCGGGGGTATAGCTAATGTAAATTAGGTTATCTTCCTAACACATGTGCATTGTTTAATTTAATAGATTGTAACCAGGAAGTCACCAGAAAGCAGTATAATCTAAAATAGCAATATGATTCATTCTCTTTTCATAACAAACTGTTTTAAGAAAACCTTAATTGTTTTAAATTATAATAGCAGTGATTAAGTCTATGTATTCTACAATTACTGTGGGTATGTTGGGGTTTTGTATACATTACTTATTACTAATACTGTGAATAGTAACATGACCACAAGTCAGGATTGACAGTACCGTGGGTGGTAATTTGGTAGATAGAAACATTGTAATCGCCCTCAATACTGTAAAGATACAAAATCTTGTTTTGATTAAACTGGGATGCAATCGCCAGTATTTCTTGCTGATAAAACTTTTTAAAACGCGTTTCAGGTAACAAAATATGAAAGCCAAATAGAAGCCAACTGGAGGTAACAAAATGTGAAAGCCAAATAGAAGCCAACTAGAGAGCACTGAAGGCTTGGAAAAGTGTCTTTAAAAGTTACCTAAACAAGAAAGAAGTTTTTATTTCAATAAATATTATAATGGAAACTTGAGTTTTTCCCATGTATTTATTATTTATGAAATGTGGTGTTTTACTCTGATAAACTATTTCCTAACTACGGTCCTGATGTAAATTTCCATTGCCAAATTAATAAACACCGATACCACCCGCTCTGCGTGTCGCGGCCGCCCGCCTCCCAAGACAAGGGTCGAGGGTTGTGATAGAAGGTGGTATTAGAGCTACAGCCACTGATTTAAGCCACAGAAGTGTTCTCCTGAAACCAATATTTTATCAATTATGTTAGGAAATAATTTTTGTGATTATGTGTATATAGGTATATTATTGTTTTGTGTTATTTGACAATCTGTTAGTTTACAGTATGAGTGAGCAAGGTACGTTTGACAACCTCATCACAGCCTACTCCTTCGGGGTATTCTGCTAATACAACAGAGGGGATTTTCATATTTAAGGCGCAATCCGAGGAACCATTCCCTCAAAAAAGAGAGAATGGTTTAGTAGGGGAGCACACGAGAGGAGAAAGCGAATTAGAAAGTTACATCAACAAAGAGCATTAGCAGCAGGCAATAGGGAAGTCAATGCCCAGACACAAGAAGTAGTTAATAGACATTTGGCAAACTTTCATATACTAGCCACCACTGCAGCATATCCAAACCTTGACTAGATAATCGCACCACAACCATTGCCACTATTTCCAACGCAACCAATGGAGATAGAACCTAACCCAGGAAACCAATTTCCCATACCAGCCTTTGACCCTGACGAAATACCTAGAATCCCAGCACCTAATCCTCTAGCATATGATCCATGGGAAGATGACCATAGGGATTATAGGGAACTCTATCCACAGGAAGAACCAATACCAAATCCCATAGCACAGTATACCAACCTTAACCCATTAGATCCATATTGGAATAATGATCAGTATGTTCATGAGATATTAAACAACCCGTACACATATGGAGAACCGATACCTCAGTACCCTGACCCAGTACCCGCACCACGACCACCCATGAGTGATGAGAATGTGCAAGAACTTCGCACGTATGGTGAAGAATTAATAGAAGGAGGAGAGAGGATAAGACAGATAGAAGAGAAGCTCGTGTGGAAATACGACGAGCAAAAGATGAAATTTTGGAGAAACAACCCATAATAATAATAATAATAATAATAATATATAAATGTGTGTAGTTTGATAAAAAAAAATCAAATCAACTAAAATAAATAACCTAATACCTATCGATGCATAACTAGTAGTGTGTTTATATTTCAGTTTTAGATTGTAACAAATATATATATGAAAAGAGTAAAAGTCGCAATGCTCGACGATTTTGATCAATCTGTTTGTATGATTGTTTGCATTAAATTCTATTCTGTGATATTAATACCTGATAAATGTTTATAATCCATATGGACAACGAAGAAAATCAGGAAAACCAGAATAATGATAATAATGGAAACCAAATAGATAACAGTTGCATCCAACATATAGTAGCATAAGGAATTATAGATGCTATGCCATATATTATCAAGTCTGTTAAAGAAGTTGAAAATAATAAAAGTGGAAGTAAACGACTACCTAGTGAACCAAGTCACAGCGTGAATAATGGACCGCTACTTCAATTACCTATTCCAAAAAGAAGAAGAACCATGTCATATGGATGTTCTTACAAAAAATTATGGTCGGATTAATATGGAATTATTACCACACGCTCATTCTATATTTTCTCCTTGGTACAAAAAATTCTGGTCTTGCAAACCAATAGAATTCTCTGGCAATGAAGGAGCCATTGCAGCTTTACGTTGGATTATTAAAGATAGAGGCAGTTTTGAAAATAAGCAAATGTGCAGATGAAGATAAGATTATGTTTGCTTCTAATCTTTTTAAGAATGCTGCCTTAGAATCGTGGAATACTATTCTCTAGTCTAGAGGAAGTGATAAAATTTATAATATGGAATGGACTGACTTTAAGGACATAGTTGAAAGGAAATTTTGTCCTCCTCATGGAAAAGAACAAATTGCTAATAAGTTCTTAAATCTTAAAATGACTAGAATAGACTGCAAAGGTTACACTACCATATTCTTCGAATATGCTAGGATAGTGCCAACCTTAGCCACGCCCGAACCAGTATTAATATCCCGTTACATTTGAGGATTAATTAGTGAAATCAGACACATAGTCAAGGCAGCTAGACCACAAACCATAGCAGAAGCAGTAGAATTAGCCAATACATTGACTGATAAATTAGTACTTACGCAAGAAGAGAATCACAGAAAGAACCTAGCCCAGAGACTTACCCTAGAATTTCGTTATGGAAATAACTACCGTGGGAAAAATATAGGTTCTACTTCTGCACCTTACTGTAAGTACTGCAAGAAGAAGCATTCAGGGAAATGCTCAATATATTGCAACTTCTGCAAAATGTCTGGACACAAGGAAGAAGACTACAGGAGGAAACCCAGGAACAAGCTATGCTTCAACTGTGGAGAGACGGGGCACATCAAACCAAACTGTCCGAAATTAGCTCTGGCAACAAACAGAAAAACTACCAAGAATGCCCGAGCATTTGTTCTGATAGCTGAAGAAGCTAAGATGATTCCGGATGTGCTTGCCGGTACGTTTTTAGTTAATGATATTTTTGCTAAAGTATTATTTGACTCTGGTGCAAACAAAAGTTTTAATAATACTTCATTTTGCAAATTTCTCAATCAACCATTAACTAAACCTCCACAAGAATGTTTGGTAGAAACGGCGAATGGAGAATCCATTAAGATTACTGAAATCTTGCAGGGAGCAAGAATAGAAATTTTAAACCATAATTTTATTGCTAACCTTTATCCAATGAATTTGGTTGGATTTGATAGTGTATTAGGAATGGACTGGTTAGTAGCCAATCACGCCAGTATTTTATGTGATCAAAAGTCGGTACAAGTAAATTCACCAAGGGGTGAAAAGATCACAATTAAAGGAGATAAGCCAACTAGATCCACAAAATTCATTTCCGTAATGAAAACAGCAATTTATGCAAGGAAGGGATCAGTAGTGTATATGATTTCCACAATCATTAACACTAAAGGAAAAGAATTAAAAGATATTCCCGTAGTATCTAAATTCTAAGATGTTTTTCTAGAAGAGTTACCTGGATTACCGCCAGATAGAGAGGTTGAATTTAGAATTTGTCTAATACCAGGAACAACACCGATTGTCAAGGCACCTTATCGTTTAGCACCAGCAGAGATGCAATAACTGAACAAACAGTTGGACGAACTTCTAGAGAAAGGTTTCATACATCCTAGTTCATCGCCATGGGGAGCACCAATCTTGTTTGTCAAGAAGAAGGACAGATCAATGCGTATGTGCATTGATTATCGAGAATTGAACAAGGTTACGATTAAAAATCGGTACCCACTACCGAGAATCGATGACCTGTTCGATCAACTGCAAGAAGCTCGATTCTTTTCTAAGATCAATTTACGCTCAGGATATCATCAACTGAAAGTATAGGAAAAGGGCATTCCTAAAACTGCTTTCAGAACAAGGTATGGTCATTATGAATTTACAGTCATGCTATTTGGTTTAACCAATGCCCCAGCCGCATTTATGGACATGATGAACAGAATATGTAAGCCACATCTGGATAAATTCATAATTATCTTTATAGATGATATTCTTATTTACTCTAAGAGTAAAGAGGATCATGCAGAGCATTTGTTTATACTTTTAAATTTGCTAAGAAAAGAAAAGCTTTACGCTAAATTTTCAAAATGCGAATTTTGCTTACAAGAAGTACAATTCCTTGGACACCTGGTTAATCATGAAGGAATTCATGTGGATCCCACAAAAATCGAGGCGATTACTAAGTGGAAAGTCCCTGAATCACCAACGGAGGTGAGAAGTTTTCTAGGACTAGCATGTTATTAAAGACGTTTTATTCAAGATTTTTTCTAGAAAAGCTATACCCTTAACGAAGTTGACCTGCAAATCAATTAAGTTTGAATGGGGACCAAAACAGGAGGAAGCTTTTAAGATTCTAAAACAAAAGTTAACCAATGCACCCATACTAGTATTACCAGAAGGAACTGAAGACTTTAGAGTCTATTGTGATGCATCCAAGTTAGGTTATGGATGTGTGTTGATGTAGCGTCAAAAGGTTATAGCTTATGCCTCTAGACAACTTAAGAATCATGAAGAGAATTATAAAACCCATGATCTAGAGTTAGGAGCTATAATTTTTTCCCTTAAAATTTGGAGACACTATCTTTACGGAAGCAAGCTTACTATTCTCACCGATCATAAGAGTCTAAGATATGTTTTTGGGCAAAAGGAGTTAAATATGAGATAGAGACGCTGGATGGAAATTTTTAGTAAATATGATTGTAATATCCAGTATCATGCAGGAAAGACTAATGTAGTAGTTGATGCTTTAAGTCGAAAGTATCATGAAAAGCCAAAGTGAGTACATTCTCTCAAATTATATCTGCAGATAGATTTAAATGAGCAACTTAGAGAAATAAAAGAAACAATAATCAAGGACGATACTGAAAAATTAAAAGGAATGATTAAGGAATTAGAACAAGGAACATATGGAATTTGGAGATTCCATAAGAAAAGAATCTGGATACCCAAACAAGGAAACCTACGTCACCAAATTTTAGAAGAAGCCCATAAGTCTAAGTATATGATACATCCTCATAATGATAAAATGTATCAAGACTTAAGGAGGAATTTCTGGTGGATAGGAATGAAAAAGGATATAGCAACTTATGTTGCTAAGTGCCTAACCTGTTCACGGGTTAAAGCTGAACATCAGAAACCTTCAGGTTTATTGCAGCAACTCGAAATGGACTTTGTTACTAAATTACCCAAGACATGAAAAGGTAATGATGCAATCTGGGTGATTGTAGACAGATTAACCAAGTCTGCTCATTTCTTACCTATGAAGGAAACTTTTAGTATGGAACAATTAGCTAAGTTGTATGTAAATGAAATAGTTTCATTACACGAAATTCCTTTATCTATTGTTTCTGATAGAGATAGCCGTTTTACTTCACATTTTTGGACTAGTTTCAAGAAAGCAATGGGAACCAAGTTAAAACTAAGCACAGCCTATCATCCTCAAACGGACGGACAAAGCGAAAGGACAATTCAGACAATGGAGGATATGCTTAGAGCTTGTGTAATTGATTTAGGAGGAAATTGGAACGATCATTTACCATTAATAGAATTTTCCCCCAATAACAGCTATCATACCAGTATCAATGATGCACCATTTGAAGCACTCTATGGACGGAAGTACCGAACTCCAGTCTGTTGGGCAGAATTTCGGAAAAAAAAACAACTGTCTGGACCAGAGAGAGTACAAGAAACAACGAACAATATTATTCAAGTCAAGGAAAGACTCAAAACAAAACGGGATCGTTAAAAGGGTTATGCAGATAACAGACGAAAACCTTTGGAATTTCAGGTAGGAGATAAGCTATTATTAAAAGTTTCTCCATGGAAAGGAGTGGTCAGATTTGTCAAAAGGGGAAAGCTAAGCCCCAGATATTTTGGACCTTTTGAGATTATTAAAAGAATAGGACTAGTAGCTTACCAGCTACAACTACCAGAGGAAATGGCAGGAATACACGATATATTTAATATATGTAATCTCAAGAAGTGCTTAGCAGATGAAACATTGAAGGTACCTCTTAAGGACATAGAGGTAAATGAGAAACTTAAATTTATAGAGAAACCGCTACAGATTGAAGATATAAATATCAAGAATCTCAAACACAAGAGATTAGTTCTGGTCAAAGTGAAATGGGACTCCAAGAGAGGACCAGAATACACGTGGGAGCTCCAGTCGGAGATGCAAAGGAAATATCCACACCTGTTCCAGGAGACCTCGAGGAAGAGATCTAAAACAAGGTGGGGAGGATATAACAACTCTCCTAAAAGCCTTAAAATACCCCTAGATGTCCTAAAACACAATCCGTATACGAAAAACGAGCTTAAAATACCTTTATATTAATAAAAATAAAATAAAACAAAAATTATAAGTCGTTCACGGGGCACGATCCAGAAAGCAAAAGGAGTCGCGGGCCGCGACCAAGTGACACCAGGCCGGACCACGTTACGCCACGTGTCCAACGCGTGTTGAAGCTAGGGGGTTGATTCAACAGGGCTAGGGCCTACCCAAGTTCTCTCGCGGGCCGCGAGAGATATAGAAGCAGCCATCGTGGGCAGCGAGCCGCCATGTTTCCAGCCTATAAATGGAGAGTTCGAGCTCAGTTTCAGTCGCTCACAAATTTCTTTCTCTCTCTAATATTAAAGCTAAAACTCTCGGGAATAATACCCCTAAAAAGCGAAGCTCTGCCTCGTTGTAAGTATTATAACCCCCGGTTACGTATTAGTTACTCTACCTGATTGATCTAGAGCTCCATAACGCATGTCGAGGCTCTGCCTGACTCAGTCGTTGGAGTTCTGTCTCGGGGATATAGCTAATGTAAATAGGGATATCTTACTAACACGTGTGAATTGTTTAATTTTAATAGATTATAACCAGGAAGTCACCAGAAAGCAGTATTATCTAAAATAGCAAAGTGAGTCATTCTCTTTTTATAAAAAAAACTATTTTAACAAAACCTTAATTGTTTTAAATTATAATAGCAGTGATTGAGTCTATGTATTCTACAATTACTGTTGGTATGTTGGGGTTTTGTATACATTACTTGTTACTAATACTGTGAATAGTAACATGACCACAAATCAGGATTGACAGTACCGCGGGTGGTAATTTGGTAGATAGAAACATTGTAATCGCCCTCAATACTGTAAAGATATAAAATCTTGTTTTGATTAAACTGTGATGCACTCGCTAGTATTTCTTGCTGATAAAACTTTTTAAAACGCGTTTCAGGTAACAAAATGTGAAAGTCAAATAGAAGCCAGCTGGAGAGCACTGAAGGCTTGGAAAGGTGGCTATAAAAGTTACCTAAACAAGAAAGAAGTTTTTATTTCAATAAATTAGGGTTTATCCCTATAAACATATTATAATGGAAACTTGGGTTTTTCCAATGTATTTATTATTTTTAAAATGTGGTGTTTTACTCTGATAAACTATTTCCTAACTACGGTCCTGATGTAAATTTCCGCTGCCAAGTTAATAAACACCGATACCACCCGCTCTGCGTGCTGCGCCCCCCGCCTCCCGGGGCAGGTGTCGGGGGTTGCGACACAAGAGTACTTTGTAGCGCTAGGTAGTGCGTCCTAGTGTTTTGTAATGCAAGAGTACTTTGTAAAAAGTTTAACATGGTGCCGGTTGATTGGTCAAGGCAAGGATAACACATATAGGTGCCCCTTTCCCCTAAGCACCGGACACTAGTCCTATGAACATATGGAAAGCGCGTTGCTGTGAGGACCCGTTGGGAATTTGATCGGTATCATGTTCCGTTTATTACAGTATTGTCAGAAAAAATATAATGTTCACAAAACGGAAACCTAGAGTTAAACATAACAAAACCGCAAAAATAACAAATTGAAGAGTAAAACTATAATATTAAAGAAACGTAAATAAAAAAGCAATACGATAACAAACAGAGAGTTATAAAAAAACTAACAAAACAAAATAACATTAGAATATCTAAAATTAATATAAAACATAAAAACTAATGTCATTATGTTTATGGTGGCTGTAGAAATTACAAACTTTGTGTCAACACATTAAATACCATTTTATATTTGTCTAATTTGCAATATTACTTCATTTTGACTAATGGGCTTGCGGAATTTCAACAAAACGAAAATCTAGAGTTAAGCTTAACAAAACTGCAAAAATGACAAAACGAAGAGTAAAACTATAATATTAAAGTAACGGAAATAAAAAAACCAATACGATCACAAATAGAGAGTTATAACAAATAGGGGTTGGTTCCGGTACAAACCATATTTATCATACAAACCGTAAGAACAGATCCTAACACTTAAAAAAAGTTAAATTAGCATATAACAAAACAATGCAAACATAAAAGTAGCACGTTTGAATTATATTAGCACATGAAAATTAATCAAGATAATTGATTTTAGCACATATTTGAATGATATCAGCACTTTTCTTAATCAGCACATTGAAAACAAAAGAAAGATCCAAATAAAGAAGTAATTGCTTGTTAGTATATTTAAAGAGAATTCAATATAATTGATTTTATTTAGTATATTATTTTATCTTTTCTCTATATATGATTGGATGCTACGTGATACTTTTTAAATGGTTCTTACAGTTTGTATACGAAATGTGGTTTGTATTTGATCCTACTCCATAACAAAAATATAACATAACAAAACAAAACAAAACAAAATAAAATAAGGTTAAAATAGTTAAAGTCATATGAAACATAAAAATTAATGTCATTATGTTTGTGGTGGCTGTGAAAAATTACTAAATTTGTGGCAACATAATAAATATCGCTTTATTTTTGTCCAATTCGTAATATTACTTTATTTTGACTAATGAGTTTTCGACGCAAGGGAGGCCGAGACACCTCATGGATAGAGGTGCATGGGTTCCAACCCTTGCTAGAACACCGCCGCCACCCCCAAGAGTAAGGGGAATGATAAGTTGCATGAGTACATCTACCTGTGAGGGTTTGGTGAGAAGGGGTTTGAGTGTAGGGTCATCTCTTGAATGGTGTGTGTATGATTGGTGGATGAGGTAAAATAGTGAGGTCTATGGTTCGGTACTTTGTAGCGTAAGGGTAAGGCGACGCCAGTGCTTTGTAATGTAAGAGTACTTTGTAATGTAAGAGTACTTTGTAAAAAGTTTAACATGGTGCTGGTTGATTGGTCAAGGCAAGGAAGAGTAAAACTAAATTAAAGAAACGGAAATGAAAAAACCAATACCATAACAAATAGAGAGTTAAAAAAAATAACAAAATAACATTAGAATATTTAAAATTAATATAAACATAAAAACTAATGTCATTATCTTTGTGGTGGCTGTAGAAAAATTACAAGTTTGTGTCAACAAAATAAATACCACTTTATCTTTCTTCAACTTGCAATATTACATTATTTTGATTAACGAGTTTAGAGAATATTAACAAAACAGAAATCTAGAGTTAAATATAACAAAACCGCAAAAATAACAAAATGGACAGTAAAACTATAATATTAAAGAACCGGATATAAAAACCCAATACGATAACAAATAGAGAGTTATTACAAAAGCAAAACAATATTAAAATAGTTAAGATTCATATAAAAAATAAATACAAATGTCATTACTTGTTTTTTTTAAGTCGCGTGTTGCGGCGAAACCAAGCAAATGATAACGTAAAACAAACGTGATTTGAAAATAAACCACGATGTTTAGAAAGTCAAACCATTAGAATGGTTTAGTTTATCACTGTAATGTTTTATAATACCAATTAAATACTTTATTTTGAGTGCAACTTCATTTTTAACAAAATTCATAACGGAATGTCAAGTGAAAAAAATCAAGCACAACTACATACTTAAGTTTTTAGAAAAAAAAGTTATAAACTTAAAATTTTAAAAAAGTATCAAATTATTTGATAAATTAATATATGTTCTAAGAAAAGAAAAAAGAAATTTTAAAAAATGGTAAAGGAAGTATATGGTTTTAAAAATAGAAAAAAAAAAATGTGTTATTAAAAGTGAATACAATAATAAACCATTATATTATAACATAATATATTAAATAAAAAATAATAATAAGCTATATATTATTTTAAAAATAAAGTTACTATTTATCGTCTTCGTTAACTATATATACTTGAAGTCGCGCATTGCGGCGAAACCAAGCAAATGATCATATAAAATAATCATGATTTGAAAATAAAGGATGTTGTTTAGAAAGCCAGACCATTAGAACGATTTAGTTTATCATCGTACTGTCTTATAATATCAAATAAATACTTTATTTCGAGTACAACTTCGTTTTTAACAAAACTTATGACAGAATGTCAGCGAAAAAACCAAGCATAACTACGTACTTAAGTTTTAGAAAAAAGTTATAAACATAAATCATTAAAAAGTATCAAATTATTAATCGATAAATTAACATATGTTTTAAAAAAGAAAAAAAGAATTATTAAAAAGTGGTAAAGGAAATATATGGTTTTAAAAAAGTAAAAAATAAAAATATATTATTAAAAGTAAATATAATAATAATGTGTTATATATATTAAATAAAAAAATAATAAAAAGCTATATATTATTATAAAAATAAAGTTACTATTTATCGCCCTTCGTTAACTATATATATAGGGGAAGGTTCAAATGAAAACCACTAGTTTACGCAAAAACTCGAAAACTAACTAAAAAAGCCTAAAATCATACAAATTTTTTTTCATACCAATTTTCGCTATTTTAGGTATATAAAAAAAATTTGTAATGCACATGTGTATGTGTACTACACATGTGCACTACAAAAAAAAATTTGAAAAAAGTTTTTTTATATACAAAAACTAGCGATTTTTAATAAAAATTGTAAAAAAAATTAGTGTGTTTTTTAGGCTTTTTTAGTTAGTTTTCGAGTTTTCGCGTTAAAAGTGGGTTTCATTTGAATCATCCCCTATATATGTATGTATATATATATATATATATATATATATATATATATATATATATATATATATATATATATATATATATATTGGCTAAGGCTAGGTAGGAAACCCTTATGTTTTTAAAAAACCCTAGAAAACCCAACTTCCCGACATTTTTTTTTTTTGAAAAAAATAACACATGTAATATACATGTTTTTAAGAGTTTTGGGCCAAAAAAAAACAAAAAAGCGCCGAAGGGATCTTTTAAAAAAAATAAACAAATTTCAGCAACTTCGGTGACTAACATGTGTTAGGCAAAAAATGCTGAAACTTGTTTATTTTTTTTAAAAGATCCCTCCGTCGCTTTTTTGTTTTTTTGGCCCAAAACTCTTAAAAACATGTATATTACATGTGTTATTTTTTTCAAAAAAAAAATGTCGGGAGTTTGGGCTTTCTAGGGTTTTTTAAAAACATAAGGGTTTCCTACGTAGCCCTACCCTATATATATATATACATATATATAGGGGAATGCTAAAATGAGAACCACCTCGAGTTATAAGAACCGTGAGAACTACACCGTAGGGGGCGCGGTGGACCAAATTTTTTTTTCATAAACGTAGATGCATGTATTATAACAACATTTGTAAAAAAAAAATTCAAATTTTTTTTTTCGTGTGTGTAGTTTTGAGCACCACAAGTGTAGGAACGTTTGACGACCTGACGAGTCAATCAGAAGAGTGCTTAGACAGAATCAGAGGCGGAATTCATTGATTCGGTCTTCGTAAAGCTTGATTTCACTACTTAACGTCTCTTTTATTAATCTGCTAACAATTTACAAGATCCGGAGACAAATTGGCAGGGCTTCGCCGTTACACCTTCAAAAACACACACAGATCCGCTCATATGGTCCCCTATATATAGACTATCTGGTTCGCTTTTATGGACATGTCCGTAAAAGCGGACCAGACATAAAAGCTGTCCTGACATAAAAGCTGACCTCCTATGTACGTATAAGCGGACCTAACCAATGACACAAAAGCGAACCTAACAAGTGACACATAAGCGGACCTCCACCTTTGACATAAAAGCGGACCTAACTATACTTATGTGTTTCTTGATTTCCAATCACTCTACAATCAGCCCTAGCCTAAGACTCGAACTAAGATGTAGTCGACAGACAACTGCACCAACAGACTCCCCCTTGAATGTTGACGGAATCTTCAGTGAGAGTCTTCAATCATTGACAGCTCTTCAATCTCGTTCAGTCTTCTTCAGGAACTCCTTCCGGGAATCATGTACCTGGACCTTTCTCTGGCTCTAACTTTCATCAGACTTCCCCTAGCATCGAGCTGAGATCGCCGTTTGACATTTGTTATCACCATTGAAATCAAATCCTGGCTTTATCAGTTTAAGCTCTCCTCAGGTTCTGCTATACCTCCTGGCTTTCCGTAGCAACAGGATCAGAAACCTGCAAAACTCAACCACTCTATCACAAACCAAAATAATTGTGATTCAATTTAATGAATCAACTAAACATTTGAGAATTTTCACATTTAAATCCTTTTAAATTTGAAACATTTCAATTTCTAATTCAAATTAATAAATTATCTTAAACATTTCAATCCATTTAACCAACCTGTCTGTTCATATTGTTTGGCCTTTGAGATTTTGAATATCAGCTTTTCAACATCAATTGTCAAAAATGTTTTTGGATTTTTCAAACTATGAAACACAAACGCAATAACAGAAATTTAAATGCAGAAATGAAATATATACAAGCATATTTTTGTGAGTTTGCGAAAAAGGATAATATCAGTTTTTGAGACACATCACAAGCACCGTTAAGCTTTAAACATTTTAAGTTCTAAACGATTCACGTTGATTGACGATATGTTTGTCCTCTTAAGCTCAATCTAAAAACTTTCGAAATGCTTACCGATACGTTTAGGTATATTTAGATAGCACTAAATTCTTATGGACCCCACGATCTCAGCATATCCCCTCATCATGCAATACACTAACTCGAGTAATGCCTTTAAACTTTCATCAACTGTGATTTGTACGAAAATAAAGCAGAATGTTTAAACATTAACAATCAGGTCGATACTTTCGTATACGCAGAGAAAGTCCAATGTTTAAACAAAATAAGAAAATAAAACAAGTTGAAGTTGTTTAGGTTTTAACCACCAGGTCGATACTCCCGTATACGCAGAGGTGATCCAAAGCTTAAACGAAACACCAAAGAAAATAAAGCAGAACGTTTAGGCAACAACATCCAGGTCGATACTCACGTATACGCAGAGGATGTCCGATGCTTAAACAAAATAAAGAAATAAGACAAGTTTAAATCTTTGCAAAATAAAATGCACAATCACAGCGACTTTTCAGCACAGTTGTGAAAGTTCACAAACTTAACCAGTTTTTATGCTTTTGGCATTCAGCGATTACTGAGCAGGCACACAATCAAGAAGGACAAAACTAAGTACTATGCTTTTGACCATGTTTCCCACTAGAACTAGGCTTTTTCATTTAGGTTTGTATCGTTATCGCAAATCTACTAGTCTAGCTGAGCCTACCGTCACATCTTTAATGAGACCGTTTATCACTTTTTAACTTTCCATTTCTTTAGCATGCTGTGATAGTCCACTGATTTACTATCATTTCCTCTTGTCTCAACAAAACTCATTTTTGCTTTTCAATGTTTTTGGCATTTTCAAATTTTCAAATGTTTTTGGATTTTCTAAAATTCTTACTCCCCCTAAAATGCAAACACATTTTAGGAAATTTGAAAATAAACTGTACAAAAACTTGACAACTGATATCAAATCACTTCAAATCGTCATCCACTTGGCATAAACAATCAGAACTCCCCCTCACAACAAACTATTTTCCCATTATGATCTCAAAACACTTAAGTTTGTTTTAATCAAATGGTTTTTCCGGAAAATAAGTTTTGTTGACTGATTTTAACCATTTGTGGATTAGGGGATAAACTTCATCATTTTGTTTCTCAAACACTTGTAGAAAATCAGATACAACTTAATGTCCCTGATTTACTACTTATAAGATCAATCCAAACAAACATTTTCAACCAATCATCATCTGTTGGTTGAATTCTCAAGGTGCCGATTCCTACTCCTCGCTTACAAACCTGGGAGTTCCGGCAAGTCAGGTTTTTCTATTTAAACAGATTCACCCAAGCCTGACCAGCCTCGGGTGATTTCGAATTCTTGTTCAACAATGATGGAAAATTTGCATCATCCATTGTTAAACCTGAATTCTTAGTTTTTACCTCAACAACTGGCTCTTCTGGCTTTACCACACCAGATTCATTGCCTGATGGTGGCTTGTCTGTCTTTAACACATCAGATTCATCGCCGACCATTTTCTTCTTCTTCTTTTCCTCTTTCGTCCTCAGATTTGTATCCGATGAATTCGTCTTACTTGACTTTGCAGTCGAGGAAGTCGATTCATCAGAACTCTTATTCGATCTATCCGGTGAACCCGAGGACAAAATCCTTTCTAGATACTCTCTCGCTTTCTTCCTCTTCTTCCTCAGTCTGTCTTTTTGCCCTTGAGAAAGCTTCACTTTCGTTTCTTGAACTTTAGGTTCTTGAACCTTCTGTTCTTTGGGCTTGACTTTGACTGATTTCTTTACCTGCTTCTGAGATTCAGCCCTCGATCTTTCATTTGATCTCCTTGGGCAATCTCTGGCAATGTGACCTCTGATGTTGCAGTTAAAGCATCTTCTCGTCTCATAATTCCAACCTTGGCAGTTAACAGCAATGTGTCCTTGATAACCACATCGGTAACACACTCTGTTATCGTACCAATCACCATTTTCAGTCCAAACATTCAAATCATAGCACTATTTGGCTTGGTGATAATCCTTGCTCCTCTTGTTTGCTGGATTTGACTTTTGAGCACTGTGGTTCGACCTGCACCACTTATTGCCAACAATTTTTGAGTTTTCATTTTTTAATTTTTGTAATTTTTCATTTTGATTGGATGATAGATCTGATGAGCTTTTATTATCTTTTTGAACAATTTTCTCATTTTTAATTTTTTGTTTCTGTTCCACTTTCTTCTTCAAAGGTTTTTGCTTAGAGCATTCTCCCTTTTCAGTCGATTGCAAAACAGTTTTCTGAAACTTTTCCTTTTTATCATCAGATTTCTCACCACAATCTTTAACTTTGACATTATCAAAGTTTGTGACATTGTCACTTATTGGAACTGAATTTAAAGGTTTTGGACAAGGAATAGTTGAAGTATTCACAAACACCTTCAACTTTTGTTCCCATTCCTTGATTTTACCTTCTAACTCTTTGATTTTCTTTTGAGTACACTCAGCTTCTTTTTCGAGTCGAATAATCTTTTCAAGATGGGAATTGATTTCAATTTGTTTTTCAAGATTGTTTTTACCAAACATATCTCTCTCATCTTCTAAAATTTTTATTTGACTTTGAAAAACTTTTTCAATCTTCGATTTTTCATTTTCAAAAACTTTTTCTTTTTCTTTCAACTTTTTGTTTTCAAATGTCAAACTGTTTATGTTACTTAACAGTTTGTCATTTTCAGCTTTCAACTTCTCACAATTTTCCTTCAAAATAAGAATCTGCTTTTCATCAGTTTGTTTTTCTTCTTTCAACTTCTTGACTTCTGATGTCAAATTATCCGCATCCTTCCAGAGTTTGTCATTTTCAGTCTTGAAGCTGTCACATTTTGAGCACACTGATGCAGAACTTGAAGAGTCATTCTTCACAGATTCTTCAATCTTTGATTCTTGATCTTTTACCGTCTTGTATGTTCCTGCACCAAAAAGTTTAACAAAATTAAAAGGATTCATACTTTCATCTATATAACATTTCCTTTTAATATCATATTTCAGAATCCTCTTTGTTGCAAGACATATCCGAACTCTTTTATCGATTTCTGTAATCACATCTAATTCCAATTCTTGTAAATTTTTTCTTATCTCATTCAAAAATTCCCTTCTTTTCGTTTCTTCCTTACGACATTTTAATACCCGTTCTCCACAAATTGTCTGTTAGAACTTTAAATCGTGCTTCCATCTCATTTAATGTTTCATCCTTTTGACATATGAAAAGTTCAAAACTTTTAACCCAAATGTCTGTACTCACATTCCTATAATTGGTATCCACAGTTCTCATATACCAATTATTCAGGTTTTCAAGTGTATTATTTTCTTGTTCATCAAAAATCATTTCTGTCATCGTTCGAAAACACTCGACAAATCTGTAGTGATGATCAAATGAGTGAATCTAATCAGTGTCCGAATAAGCTGACCTACTCAATGTCCGAATAAACTGACCTACTCAATGTCCGAATAAGCTAACCTACTCAATGTCCGAATAAGCGGACCAAAATTTGTCCGTAAAAGCGGACCAGAATTTGTCACAAAAGTGGACCAGACTTGTTCGTTCGAGCGGACCAGACTTGTTCGTTCAAGTGGACCAGACTTGTTCGTTCGAGCGGACCAGACTTGTTCGTTCGAGCGGACTAGACTTGTTCGTTCGAGTGGACCAGACTTGTTCGTTCGAGCGAACCAGACTTGTTCGTTCGAGTGGACCAGACTTGTTCGTAACAGCGATGACCGTAAAAGCGAACCACAGTTTTTAACCGATTTTTAGTCCATATTTCAGTTCAAAACTTTCAAGGATTTGTCTATGTACTATTGCGCACAATCCTTGAAATTTTCAGCAAATTTTGACCGTTGGAAGTGTCTGAAACAGAAAAAGAAGGTGTAGAAATCAGAATTTTCGAGCGAAAATCAAGCTAAACGGTAAGAACTCTTCCTCCTGAGCTCTGATACCACTTGTAGGAACGTTTGACGACCTGACGAGTCAATCAGAAGAGTGCTTAGACAGAATCAGAGGCGGAATTCATTGATTCGGTCTTCGTAAAGCTTGATTTCACTACTTAACGTCTCTTTTATTAATCTGCTAACAATTTACAAGATCCGGAGACAAATTGGCAGGGCTTCGCCGTTACACCTTCAAAAACACACACAGATCCGCTCATATGGTCCCCTATATATAGACTATCTGGTTCGCTTTTATGGACATGTCCGTAAAAGCGGACCAGACATAAAAGCTGTCCTGACATAAAAGCTGACCTCCTATGTACGTATAAGCGGACCTAACCAATGACACAAAAGCGAACCTAACAAGTGACACATAAGCGGACCTCCACCTTTGACATAAAAGCGGACCTAACTATACTTATGTGTTTCTTGATTTCCAATCACTCTACAATCAGCCCTAGCCTAAGACTCGAACTAAGATGTAGTCGACAGACAACTGCACCAACAACAAGTTTGTGTTTACGGGTACCGTAAATTTAACCGGAAAATTTACGGTACCCGTAAACACAAACTTGTGGTGCTCAAAACTACACACACGACATTTTTTTTGAATATTTTATTTACAAATTTTGTTATAATACATTCATCTACGTTTATGAAAAAAAAATTTGGTCCATCTCGCCCCGGATCAAGTAGTTCTCACGGTTCTTACAACTCGAGGTGGTTCTCATTTTAGCGGACGCTTATATATATATATATATATATATATTATATACATAGGTATGGGATCAGGAGAAAATGCCCAAAAGTGTGAGAACAGTGAGACCGCATCATGGCCCAACACGTTGCGCGGGATATGATTAGGGCGTGAGGTTTTTTTTGTCTTTTCAATCTTCTTTTATTTTCCCAATTTATGCTGCGTCTAAGATTATTTTGGCGTTAATTGTATTCATTAATTTTTTTGGCGTTTAATTAATTGTTTTGTGTCACATAGATAATTTTTTTTGGCGTTATAGCGTTTTCTGGTCAATTTTTTTGGCGTTTTGTGGCGTTGTATAATAATTCACTACGAGTCATTAATATTTTCATAAGATTACAACAAGACCAAATGTTTTTTATGGCGTTTAGTCAATTTTTTTGGCGTTTAATACATTGACAAGGTGCTTTGCCAGCACCTGTTCTCACAGTTTTCATATTGCTAGCGTTTTGGTGTTTGTAGTTTTTGGCGTTTTATATAATAATGTATTTTATTTGTAGAGAATTAGATAACAAAAAAAAAACAGATAATTTGATAACAAAACAATATAAAATAAAAAATAAAAATAAAAATGGTAATCTAATTTCTCATCCGAACCTTCACTGTTATCAGCCTCTTCATCTTGAATTTGTTTTGCCGTTTTGAACCTTTGAATAACTTAGCTAGATGCCAACTTTCCTACATAACGCCCGTCTTTTTAGACGAAGCTTTTTAGTGGTATCCTGTTTTTTGTTGTGATATTCTCGTTTGGTGGCATGTCATTAAAGATCAACTCTTGCTTGAATGCTATTTATAATAATGGAGTCCAAAATAGCATTTTACACTTGTGTTGATCCCTTCATGCCATGCATATATTCATCAAGAAGAAAGCTCACATGATGACATATCACGGTGATCAGTCTCTTTTTCTTGAATATGTGTCCATCTCATTCACCAAAAGATTATAAGAAGAATCCTTTCAGTGAAAGCTTTGCCATCTGTGGTTATTTTAACTAACTTTTTGGTGTTTTAAAGTGAGTGGTTTCTAGAGAACATGGCGTTTGTTTTTTCTGGGTGTGATCAATTCATTGTGCATAGACCCTCTCTAATAGGAGTTTTTTGGCGCGTAGTTTAGGCGGGATTTTTTATTATAATAAATGATAGTTCTAAAGTAACCGTCTTTTCAGTTACTGTGTGTATTTACTGTTTTGTTCAGCTTTATCAGTTTTAGGCTGATAGACAACCCATCTTCCAAGTTTGACATTTTTTTAAATGGCGTTATGCAGACCAAGATGACAAATACAATAACGGAGAAAATATTAAGCAGGAAAAATATTTTTGTTATATTTGGCGTTTTGTAAGCAATAACTTTTTGCAATACTTTTTTTGGCGTTTTGCAAATAAATAGCGAAATATATTATTTAATTATCTTAAAAAATGTGTTACACAGAAGAAAAAAAATTAAAAGTCTTCATCAGAAGGTACTTTATACGAAAAGTATCTATCACTTGCATCATCTTTCCTCAGAGTCTTCATCTAGACCTTCATCCATGTCATCACCTTCACTTTCATCGGCTTCTTGTTCCTGAAGATTCTGAAGCCTCCATTTGAACATGTTTTGCATTAACGCCATTTTTGAGTCCATTTCTGTGTTCAAACAAGTGTCGTTATGCAATTCTTCCATGAACCCAATCCCCTGCTTTGTCATGATGTTTTCAAGCCAGTAGTCTTCCTGCTCTCCACTGTCGTATATAACGGTCACCAAGTCTGTTTCATCATCAAAACGCCATGATGTCATGACAGGGTCCAGCTTTACATCTGCTTTGATTGGTCCAAATTTCCTTGTTAATGCTTTCATAAGCATATGTGTTTCATGGCATTCGTTATCCAGAGCGATGCCAAGAGATTGGATACCCCTCTGTACCTCCTCTTCCATCTTCAAAATTGCCTTGATCATCCTAACATACACCCTCCTTTTGTTGTCAAAACGCAGGACGAATCGCCGGAGTGTATCTCCACCAAACGATGGTTGCCATTTTTGGCGTTTTGGTTAAATTGGCGTTTTTGGTTAAAGATGTTTTTGCAGAAATGATAGATTGAATTGATTATGGAAGCGATGTTTTACATCGTTTATATAATGATGTTTTTGGCACGTAATTTAGGAGGGAATTTCTTCTAATAAATGTTAATAACTGAATTTCAGTTACTGTGTTGTTTCCTCTTCATGTAATCTCCAACGCGTTTTATCATTAATTTTTGGCATTTTATATATAATGCCATTTTATTTTTTTGAATGGCGTATTATCATTTTGTTGGCGTTTTGAATTTGAGCAGCAAAAGACCCCTTTGCCCTTAATGAAGCGCGTCACATATAATAAAATTGATGTTATTTATGAAAATGCCACCGCGCAATCTAGTCTATGGATTGTTTTGATATGACGATCCATAACCGTTCTCACACTTTCCCCCGTTTTCGCAAAATCCTGACCCTATATATATATATAATGAGACTCCAAGAGAGGACCAGAATACATGTGGGAGCTTGAGTCGGAGATGCAAAGGAAATATCCACACATGTTCCAGTAAACCTCGAGGACGAGATCTAAAACAAAGTGAGAATGATATAACAACTCTCCTAAAACCCTTAAAATACCCCTAGATGTCCTAAAACACACTCCGTACATGAAAAATGAGCTTAAAATACCTTTATATTAATAAAAATCAAATAAAACAAAAATTATAAGTCGCTCGCGGGGCGCGACTCAGAAAGCCCAAGGAGTCGCGGGCCGCGGCCAAGTGACACCATGCCAGACCATGTTGCGCCACGTGTCCAATGCGTGTTGAAGCTAAGGGGTTGACTCAATAGGGCTAGGGCCTACCCTAGTTCTTTCGCGAGCCGCGAGAGATATAGAAGCAGCCATCGAGGGCCGCGAACCGCCATGTTTCCAGCCTATAAATGGAGAGTTCGAGCTCAGTTTCAGTCGCTCACAAATTTCTTTCTCTCTCTAATATTAAAGCTAAAACTCTCAGGAATAATACCCCTAAAAAGCGAAGCTCTACCTCGTTGTAAGTATTATAACCCCCGGTTACGTATTAGTTACTCTGCCCGATTGATCTAGAGCTCCGTAACGCATGTCGAGGCTCTGCATGACTCAGTCGTTGGAGTTCTGTCTCGGGGATATAGCTAATGTAAATTGGGTTATCTTACTAACACGTGTGCATTGTTTAATTTTAATAGATTATAACCAGGAAGTCACCAGAAAATAGTATTATTTAAAATAGCAAAGTGAGTCATTCTCTTTTTATAAAAAACTATTTTAACAAAACCTCAATTGTTTTAAATTATAATAGCAGTGATTGAGTCTATGTATTCTACAATTACTGTCGGTATGTTAGGGTTTTGTATACATTACTTGTTACTAATACTGTGAATAGTAACATGACCACAAGTCAGGACTGACAGTACAGTGGGTGGTAATTCGGTAGATAGAAACATTGTAATTGCCCTCAATACTGTAAAGATATAAAATATTGTTTTGATTAAACTGGGATGCACTCGCCAGTATTTCTTGCTGATAAAACTTTTTAAAATGCGTTTCATGTTACAAAATATGAAAGCCAAATAAAAGCCAGCTGGAGAGGACTGAAGGCTTGGAAAAGTGGCTATAAAAGTTAACCAAACAAGAAAGAAGTTTTTATTTCAATAAATTAGGGTTTATCCCTATAAACATATTATAATGGAAACTTGGGTTTTTCCAATGTATTTATTATTTTTAAAATGTGGTGTTTTACTCTGATAAACTATTTCCTAACTACGGTCATGATGTAAAATTCCGCTGCCAATTTAATAAACAACCATACCACCCGCTCTGCGTGCCGCGGCCGCCCGCCTCCCGGGGCAGGGGTCGGGGATTGCGACACAAAATACTTTGTAGCGCAAGGTAGTGCGTCCCAGTGTTTTGTAATGCAAGAGTACTTTGTATAAAGTTTAACGTGGTGTCGGTTGATTGGTCAAGGCAAGGATAATACACATAGGTGCCCCTTTCCCCTAAGCACCGGACACTAGTCCTAAGAACATACGGCATGCGCGTTGCTGTGAGGACCGGTTGGGAATTTGATCGGTATCCTGTTCCGTTTATTACAGTACTGTCAGAAAAAATATAATGTTAACAAAACGGAAACCTAGAGTTAAACATAACAAAACCGCAAAAATAACAAAATGAAGAGTATAACTATAATATTAAAGAAACGGAAATAAAAAATCAATACGATAACAAACAGAGAGTTATAAAAAAAACTAACAAAACAAAACAAAATAACATTAGAATATCTAAAATTAATATAAAACATAAAAACTAATGTCATTATGTTTATGGTGGCTGTATAAATTACAAACTTTGTGTCAACACATTAAATACCATTTTATCTTTGTCTAATTCGCAATATTACTTCATTTTGACTAATGAGCTTGTGGAATTTTAACAAAACGAAAATCTAGAGTTAAGCATAACAAAACTGCAAAAATAACAAAACGAAGAGTAAAACTATAATATTAAAGAAATGGAAATAAAAAACCAATACGATCACAAACATAGAGTTATAACAAAAATATAACATAACAAAACAAAATAAAATAAGGCTAAAATAGTTAAAGTCATATGAAACATAAAAATTAATGTCATTATGTTTGTGGTGGCTGTGAAAAAATAGTAAATTTGTGGCAACATAATAAATATCGCTTTATTTTTTTCCAATTCGCAATATTACTTGATTTTGACTAATGAGTTTCCGATGCAAGGGAGGCCGGGACACCTCACGGATAGAGGTGCATAGGTTCCAACCCTTGCTAGAACACCGCTGCCACCCCCAAGAGTAAGGGCAAGGGTAAGTTGCATGAGTACATCTACCTGTGAGGGTTTGGTGAGAAGGGGTTTGAGGGTAGGGTCATCTCTTGAATGGTGTGTGTATGATTGGTGGATGAGGTAAAATAGTGAGGTCTATGGTTTGGTAGTTTGTAGCGTAGGGGTAAGGCGTCGCCAGTGCTTTGTAACGTAAGAGTACTATGTAAAAAGTTTAACATGGTGCCGGTTGATTTGTCAAGGCAAGGAAGAGTAAAACTAAATTAAAGAAACGGAAATGAAAAAAACCAATACGATAACAAATAGAGAGTTATAAAAAATAACAAAACAAAACAAAATAACATTAGAATATTTAAAATTAATATAAAACATAAAAACTAATGCCATTATCTTTGTGGTGGCTGTAGAAAAATTACAAGTTTGTGTAACACATTAAATACTACTTTGTCTTTCTTCAATTTGCAATATTACCTTATTTTGATTAACGAGTTTATAGAATATTAACAAAACAGAAATCTAGAGTTAAATATAACAAAACCGCAAAAATAACAAAACGCACAGTAAAACTATAATATTGAAGAACCGGATATAAAAACCCAATACAATAACAAATAGAGAGTTATTACAAAAGCAAAAAAAAAAACATTAAAATAGTTAAGATTCATATAAAAAATAAATACAAATGTCATTAGTTGTTTTTTTTTTGAAGTCGCGTGTTGTGGCGAAACCAAGCAAATGATAACGTAAAACAAACGTGATTTGAAAATAAACCATGTTGTTTAGAAAGCCAAACTATTAGAACGGTTTAGTTTATCATTATACGGTTTTATGATACCAAATAAATACTTTATTTTGAGTACAACTTTATTTTTAACAAAATTTATAATGGAATGTCGAGTGAAAAAAATCAAGCACAACTACGCACTTAAGTTTTTAGAAAAAAAGTTATAAACTTAAATTTTAAAAAAATATTAAATTATTTGATAAATTAATATATGTTCTAAGAAAAGAAAAAAGAAATTTTAAAAAATGGTAAAGGAAGTATATGGTTTAAAAAAATGGAAAAAATAAAAATATGTTATTAAAAGTAAATACAATAATAAACCATTATATTATAATATAATATATTAAATAAAAAATAATAATAAGTTACTATTTATGGTCCTTTGTTAACTATATATACTTGGAGTGGCGCATTGCGGCGAAACCAAGCAAATGATCATATAAAACAATCAAGATTTGAAAATAAAGCATGTTGTTTAGAAAGCCAGACCCTTAGAACGATTTAGTTTATCATCGTATCGTCTTATGTTGCGTCTAAGATTATTTTGGCTGCCTCTAAGATTATTTTGGCGTCTAAGATTATTTTGGCGTTAATTGTATTCATTAAATTTTTGGCGTTTAATTAATTGTTTTTGTGTCACAGAGATAACTTTTAGGCGTTATAGCATTTTCTTGTCATTTTTTTTGGCGTTTTGTGGTGTTGTATAATAATTCACCACAAGTCATTAATATTTTCATAAGATTACAATAAGACCAAATGTTTTATGGCGTTTAGTCAATTTTTTTGGCATTTAATACATTGACAAGGTGCTTTGCCAGCACCGGTTCTCCCAGTTTTCATACTGCTAGCGTTTTTGGCGTTTTATATAATAATGTATTTTATTTGTAGAGAATTAGATAACAAAAAAACAGATAATTTGATAACAAAACAATATAAAATGAAAAATAAAAAAAAAATAAAAATGGTAGTCTAATTTCTCATCCGAATCTTCACTGTCATCAGCCTCTTAATCTTGAATTTGTTTTGGCGTTTTGAACCTTCGAATACCTTAGCTAGATGCCAACTTTCCTACATAACGCCCATCTTTTTAGTGGTATCTTGTTTTGGGTGTGATATTCTCGTTTGGTGGCATGTCATTAAAGATCAACTCTTGCTTGAATACTATTTATAATAGTGGAGTCCAAAATTGCATTTTACACTTGTGTTGATCCCTTGATGCCATGCATATATTCATCAAGAACAAAGCTCACATGATGAAATATCACTGTCATTAGTCTCTATTTCTTGAATATTTGTCCATCTCATTCAGCAAAAGATTATAAAGATAACCCCATCAGAGAAGAATCCTTTCAGTGAAAGCTTTGCCATCTGTGGTTATTTTAACCAACTTTTTGGCGTTTTAAAGTGAGTGGTTTCTAGAGAACATGGCGTTGGTTTTTCTAGGTGTGATCAATTCATTGTGCATAGACCCCTCTCTTATAGGAGTTTTTTGGCGCGTAGTTTAGGCGGGATTTTTTTATTATAATAAATGATAGTACTAAAGTAACCGTCTTTTCAGTTACTATGTGTATTTACTGTTTTGTTCAGCTTTATCAGTTTCTAGGCTCATAGACGTCCCATCTTCCAAGTTTGGCGTTTTTTTTAAATGGCGTTATGCATACCAAGATGAAAAAATACAATAACGGAGAAAATATTAAGCAGGAAAAATATTTTTTTTAATATTTGGCGTTATGTAAGCAATAAGTTTTTGTAGTATTTTTTTGGCGTTTTGCAAATAAATAGAGAAATATATTATTTAATTATCTTAAAAAAAGATTACATAGAAGAAAAAAAATTTAAAAGTCTTCATCAGAAGGTACTTTATCCGAGAAGTATCCATCACTTGCGTCATCTTTCCTCAGAGTTCTCATCTAGGCCTTCATCCATGTCATCACCTTCACTTTCATCGGCTTCTTGTTCCTAAAGATTCCGAAGCCTCCATTTGAACATGTTTTGCATTAACCCCATTTTTGAGTCCATTTATGTGTTCAAACAAGTCGCGTTATGCAATTCTTCCATGAACCCAATCCCCTGCTTTGTCATGATGTTTTCAAGCCAGTAGTCTTCCTGCTCTCCACTGTCGTATATAACGTTCACCATGTCTGTTTCGTCATCAAAACACCATGATGTCATGACAGGGTCCGGCTTTACATCTGTTTTGATTGGTCTAAATTTCCTTGTTAATGCTTTAATAAGCATATGTGTTTCATGGCATTCGTTATCCAGAGCGATGCCAAGAGATTAGATACCCCTCTTCTTCCATCTTTAAGATTGCCTTGATCGTCCTAACATACACCCTCCTTTTGTTTTCAAAACGAAGGATGAATCGCCGGATTGCCAGAGTGTATCTCCACCATGGTTGCCATTTTTGGCGTTTTGGTTAAATTGGCGTTTTTGGTTAAAGACGTTTTTGCAGAAATGATAGATTGAAGTGATTATGGAAGCGATTTTTATCTCGTTTATATAATGATGTTTTTGGCAAGTAATTTAGGAGGGAATTTCTTCTAATAAATGTTAATAACTGAATTTCAGTTACTGTGTTATTTTCTCTTCATGTAATCTCCAACGCGTTTTATTACTAATTTTTGGCGTTTTGTATATAATGGCGTTTTATTTTTTTGATTGGTGTGTTATCATTTTGTTGGCGTTTTGAATGTGAGCGGCAAAAGACCCTTTTACCCTTAATGAAGCGCGTCCCACATAATAAGTTGATGTTATTTACAAAAACGCCACCGCGCAATCTAGTCTATGGATTGTTTTGATATGACGATCCATATCCGTTCTCACACTTTCCCCCGTTTTCTCTAAATCATGACCCTATATATATATATATAATGAGTGTGGTGACTGTAGAAAAACTATAACTTTGTGGCAACACAATAAATGCCGCTTTATTTTTATCCAATTCGCAACATTACTTGATTTTGACTAATAAGTTTCCGACGTAAGGGAGGCCAGGGCACCTCAAGGATAGAGGTGCAAGGGTTCCAACCCTTACTTACTCCGCCGCCACCCCCCAAGAGTAAGGGGCAAGGGTAAGTTCCACGAGTACATCTACCCGTTAGGGTTAGGAGAGAAGGGGTTTGAGGGTAGGGTCTATCTCTTGAATGGTATGTGTGTGATTGTTAGGCGGGGTAAAATAGTGAGATCTACGGTTCAAGGGTACTTCATAGCGCAAGGGTAGGATGCCGCCAGTGTTTTGTAATGCAAGGGTACTTTGTAAAAAGTTTAACGTGGTGTCGGTTGATTGGTGAAGGAAAGGATAGTACACATAGGTGCCCCTTCCCCATAAGCGCACCGGAGAAATGTTTGTCAGCTTGTCTAGTCCGTACTTTGAGTCGACGGTGTTCTTGTTATTATATATATAATAGACCACCTCATTAACTACAATTAGTTTTGTAACTTTTTTGAGTTGACCCCAAAGTTCTATCTTTTCTAATTTGACCACAAAATTCTCTTAGCTAAACCCATTTTTTTAGTTGATAATTTTCATTTGCATACCTCATCTTTTGGTTTGTTATTTTTTTTCCATTTTTCTTTAACTGATTTACATTACAATCACTGAACTTTAAATGAATTTTTTGTTACGTGAGTTATTTTTATCCACATTTCGACGAAACCTTTTGTAACGTTGTTTTTTAACCAACCGGTTGTTATGAATTTTTGGTATTTTTACGTTTTTCAGTTTTAATCTGGCTACGGTCGCAAAAGTCGCTAGGCGCATTCAAACTTTTCATAACGTTGTTTTTTAATCAACCGGATAGTACCAATGATCTTTTTGATTTTCACATTCAAACTTCGTTTGGTTGTGAATAGGATTTCCACTTCCTCTCAAGTTTCAAAGTTGCCCCCCCTCCCGACTTTCTAAAAGTCTATAGAATATCTCTTTGACCCTCTCGACTAATACGTGTATAAGTTCGAGTTTGTTTATGTCTAACTTCACGTGAGTTATTTAAATTTGTGGTTTTTATGCTTTTCCCCGGTTTTAGTCTGGCCGCTGCAACGGCCGCATCAACTCTAGTTATATATAAATGAGAAATCTTAGAGTCAACTTGTCTAGTCTGACTCCTTTTATTCAACTTGTATCTGTTTCTGATAATTTTTTTATTTGTTTGATAGTATGTTTTAAAATATATCTTCCATCATAATGTCCATGAATTATGTACATATTAGTGATTCCCGTCTAGGATCCAAGTACTCCTCGAGTAGTAGTCGCTACAAGCTAGCCTGCTGAGACTTGAGTACTGTTCACCTAGGCTGATTACTCCTCGAGTAATCTCCGCCTAGGCTGAGTATTTCCCAGTACTATCAAATCCGATTAGGGAGCGCCTAGCGACTTTTGCGACCATAGTTTTGATACTCATAAAATTTTATTTATCAGATGGCAATGTACGTAAGAAAAGGGGCCTCGAAAGAAATCACAAGTTGTTCATCAATAAATCAAGAAAGTGAAATCAAGAATGTGTATAACCAAGGAGTTTTAGAGAATGGAAGAAAGCCAGATGCAAATAAAAATCAACTATCATACCCAAAGTGTTTCTTTATTTTACTTTATTTTATTGTGATGAAGGATATTGTGAAAATGTTGGTTAGTTTTTGGTTTGATTTATGTTTTAAAGAGAACTAGTAACTAGACCCGCGGGTGTTACGGCGCGAGTACGTTACAAATATCAACTACTAAAACTTGAATACTTTCGATTGCACGAAAACTTGATTACTTGGTTAAAACAATAATTTGGAACAAGGTTCACACCCGGTTCGGTAATTAAAGACCTAGGGTTTCTACACGTTTTAGATATGTAACACCCCGAAAAAGGGTTTGGTAATCGAACTACGTTGGTACTAAAGGACGGGTAAAGTACCGTTAGTGGTAAAAATTAACCTGGTGAATATTAGGATTTAAATAAATAAACCTAATATTAAATAAAAAAGTAAACGAGTGCTTTTGAGGAAATAAAGTTTATAAAAAGCCTGAGTCAATGGGAATAAAAATAAAACTGGTTATGACTTTCCCGAACCCACTAAGTTAGCTAGGAACATTTAAACCTACTTATGAGAATTGGTTAATTTCTAGTAAGTGTTATAAGGGGGTTTAAACTAAAGCTAAACTTGAGCGACCAAAGTTTGATAACTTGAAAATGGTATTATACAAAAAAACATAACACAACACACACATAAGAGTGTGTGTGCGTGCGTGGAGATGACCAGGAGAAGCTCTCATGGAGCTCAAACCCTAGCTTGTACAAAATCATCAAATTGAAGCTCGATTCAAGCCCTAAATCAATGCATGAACACATAAAAATGATCACCTAGTCATGGGGATCATAAGGTATGTCATAAAACCTAGATTGGTTAAAGTTGAAAATTGACACAAGTAGGTTACTTGCAAATAGAATGTTGGATTATGATGCAAAGTTGAAATTGAATGTTTATGTATGTTTAATTTCGTTAGTTATGATGAAATTATGAAGAACTTGAGGTAAAGTTACTTGTAAGTGATTAACAAGTAAACTAGGAAGTGGGTTTTTGACTAAATAGTGAAGATGATGATAAACTTGTGCTTGAAATCATCATAATTGATAGTTGAAGTGAGATACCTAAACGATTTACAAGTTTGAGTACTTGATCATACATGATTCGAAATGGGTTTTGAATGTTGAAATGAAATTGGTGATTTAATTCATGAATATGATGTTTGAAATCATGATATCTACTAGTTTGAATGTAGAACTTGACTTGATTAGGTAACCGGATGAATGCTAAATAACATGATGAAACGGGTTTCACTCATAAATGGAACCCGTAAGATTTTGCGTAATGAAAGTATAAGTTTTATGTAATTAGATGATTATATGATGTATGTAAACTATGTTGATGAATGTGGTTAAATTAGTGGCCTAAAAATTGCGCCGATCGAATAGTCGAAGAAATGCCTAAGTGAGTTCGTTGAACTCAATTGTGCATTTCATACATTAAAAAGGAACAATTGACTTTCGAAAGTAAAACTGACCATTAATAAGATCGAATGATAATTTTTATAGAAAATACGTAAGGTGGAATAGTCGTGATTGATAATGACTAATCTAACCATCTTACGAATTATGATAATAGTTTGACGCTTAACAAGCTAGATGGAAGCTTACGGAGGAAGCGGGTCAAACGGATCAAGTATGAAGAGAAAAGCGTGGCTTGGATGCGAGGTAAGTAAAAGCTTACACCTTTTTTGTAAGACATGTATTTATTCATAGATTGTAAATATGACAAAAGCTTTTTCCGAAATATGGTTCCGACACGAAATGATACGGATCGGAATATATAAAATTATGAAAAACCATGGTTAATGGAAAAAGGGGCAAAACGGAAATTTAGTCATGGAGCGACTAAGAATTAATAAGTTTTCTTTAAGGTTACCTTATAACGTAACTAGTAAAGGGAAAAAGGGTAAAATGGTAATTTAGTCTCGTGTGGACTAAATGTAAGTTGAGGTTATAAGGATACCCATGGCGTAAGCCAAAATGTGTTAAATACGTAAGAAAAGGGATCTAATGGTAAAATCCGAAATGGGTCGGATGTGTGAATTGGTAATTAAAAACCATTTTTTGTTATGTATGTAAATGTTTGGTCATATAGGCCAAACGGGTCAAAAGGTGGTAATAACGCCATTTGATAACATCGACTAACATTTGGTTGTCAAGTCATATGTTCACAGGAGTGAATAGAAATTTGATAATTGCGTCGCTTTGAAGTAGCGGTTATTATAAACAAGGTATAAAACGGGTCTATATGTTGACCCGAGCCAGGTACGCATAAATAAGTTTATAGCTTAAAGCGCGATTTTGGTTAAACAATTGGTGAAAGTCCATCGTAAAATGGGGGACTAAAGATGACCAAAATGCCCTTGATGCCTTTAATATGTTAAATCCACCACAAAAATAGTTGTGGTGGAATATAATTAGTTATTTAAATATGGAAATACCAAGTGCGAAAAGGGAAGAGCGAGTTTGATGCTTAATGCATAAAAGATCCTCTAAACAGGTCAAAACAAATTATGCGTAAAACTTGGACATTGGTCGCATAATTTACAAAAGTTGTGAATCCGAGATAAAGATTTTTGTGTCAAATACATTGGGGTATGATTTATGATTAATTAGAAACAAGTTTGTGACTTTTAAACACAAACGGGTCAAATGTGTAGAAATTAAACACAAAGCTGAGGGCTTAAAATCTAGAAAATTGTTAATCCGGATGTCGGATTTTAACTCCATGTGATGGAGAATCAAATACGATCGTATAGGAAAAAGAATTGTGTAAAACGGATGTGTAGTTTGGAAGTTATGCATGTTTTAGTGCATAACAAGTTTGAGTTACCATAGCTGGGCAAATGCAGAATCAAGAAACGAAACTTTCTGTGGAAATTGGGCTGTCGCGCTACACGACAGCAAAAGGGATGGACCGTCGCGTCACGCGACCCTTGTCGCGGCCCGCGACAAACCCCCAGCGAACTCTCATGGCCCGCGGGAGCATCAAATGCTGGCAAATTATTATATTTTGTTTGTTTGACCCATATGACTTGTTTAAACTTGTTATTTAATTATCAAAACTAACTTTTAAGTTGGTTTTGATCATAGGTGAATGTCAAGAGTTCCCGGATGCAGATCAAGCTCAATGAAGAATGGAACACGATCAAGATACAAGCTTCCGCACATTGTTTGGTCCTCATTGTAAAGGATAAACTTATACATATCAAGTTGTATTGTCTTTATTGAGAAAAGTTTTAAATAAACCCGTATTTTCATATGTATATGTATTCATAAATGCACATTTTTATACGAAAATAATATGAAAATCGTTAAATATTAGTAAGGGTCTTACAGATATAACTCAATTGCATATATGATTAACGGATTTAGTATCACGTGGCTTAGGTGCCAAGAGCTATTAACGTCATAGACGACGGACCGCAATGCACTTCTTTACCAAGAACATGTAAATCCAAACCTAAGATAAGGCATAATTGAACATAAAAATTTCGCAAACTAAAATTTAATATTTACTCGACAATTCACGAATTCAATACAATGCAAGATAATTATCAAAGGTTTCAAAAACGTAAAGCAACTTGTCACAAATCAAATCTCAAAAACAATGTTTAAACCCTAGAATCTTACAAAAACCTACACCAGGGTGAAACCCGAGAGGATTAGCTGCCTATGACGAACGGAATGTGATCACCAGATGAATGAAACTCGAACACGAACATCTTGAAGCTTTGAATGTGGAAATGGATGATGATTAGGGTTTATGGTTGATGTTGTGGAGAATAGATTGAAGATGGGATGATGATGATGATGGTGGTGGATTAGGTTATGGATGATTTAGGTTGATTGGATGGATTGATGTGGAAGAATGTTGGACTATGTATGCCCAAGACACATATTAAATTGATGTGGCTAGTACGTTATGATCCAAGTCGAGTCATACCCAGATACAAGCTTGACAAACACTTATAATATTTATTTATGATATGATCAAACAAATAAATATTAACACTTGTAATATTTAGAAATTGGTTTTCTAAATAGTTACACTTGAGAAACTAATAAATTATATAGATAATTTATTTTGAGAGAATATTTTGTTTTTGTTATTTAATGGGTTAAATAACATTTTAAAAGGTTGTATAAAGTCTTGTAAATATGTAGTGTTATATTTATAAAAGTTATAAATATAAACCAAGACTTAAATTATTATAAAAGAAATTTGATTTTTTTATAAAATAATAAGGTGGGCCGTCCCCCATATGTCTTCCCAAGACATAATTTTGGTCCAATTATCTTTCATGCATTTGCATGTGTAAGAAGGCTTATGATTGGGTTAAAAAAAAGGTGGCTACATCTTCAAAGTTTATATATATCCTTTTGTATGACAAAAATTAGTTTAGATGAACTTGGAAGACTTGTTATTTCTCTCTCAAAATTTCGGCCAACATAAGGGTTGTTCCAAGTTTTTCAAGTTTGATCATAAGTGTATAAAATCCTAGCTAAAGCTCAAGTGTTTGTTGGAAGGCTTGGGGTATACAAGCTTGAGGTCTTCTACACTTGAAGGAAACCGTTCAAGTAGTATCATCCTTTTCATTTCTTTTACTCCAAGAAGGTAGTCTTCTAAACATCCTATGATTGTGTTTGATAGTATGCATATTCATATATGGATCCGGGCTTTGGGATTTTTCATATAAATGAAATTTATATCATAAAAGTAACATGTTTTAAATATTATTCCTGCTGCGTTTTGATTTTATACCCATGAAATCACTTTGATAAACATGTGAAAATCCCAACAATGGTATCAGAGCCGCTTTTATGAGTGCATGCTTCAATAGATTAAAATTTCGGGTTTCGGGTTTGGATAAAACCCTATGGCCGAAAGTTTTAATATGGTTATCCCTTTGTTTTTCAAGATTATTTTTTTACATGCATAAGGGAATCTTGAAAAATTATTTCATATGGATGATTTGTTTGTTACGACAAAACTTACCTATTCGGTTTTTGTATATGGCCGAAAATGGTTATAAAAAGGGAACCATTTTTGCTTCTTGGATTTATATATATATATATGTGTGTGTGTGTGTGTGTGTGTGTGTGTGTGTGGATATATATTTTTGTGCATATAACCTATCCATGACCTTGTGTTAAATGATTGTGTTGTGGTTTATTTTATTAATTTTTTCAATGGGTTGTAATACTTATTATTTTGTTCTTCCATTTGTAAGATATGTAATTTATTTATTTTCATTTGGTATGTAAAATAAATAGATTAGGTGCATTTTATTTTTACTAAAAAAAATGTATTAGGATATATTTTGTAAAAGAAGATGCACACAAAAATGCGGTTTTGGTTTTGGCCATATTCGGTCCAAAGAACTTCATGGTTCTCAACGGGATTTTAACCCGATAACCAAAACACATTTTTGAAGTCCAAAGGAGTTTGGAGCTGAATATAAAAGACTTTTGGAAGCTCAAAGAAAGTGGAGAAATCATAACACAAGAAGGAGACTTGAAGCATTTGGATGCGGGATCAAGTGGGAGTTCAACGACACATCACTTGTGTCATTTTTCACCCCTTAGGAAGGACCTTTTGGCACACTTGTTTCAGCTAACAAGTGTTGTCAAAAATAGTTGGCTATGGTTATACACCTATTGATATATGTGTTGTGCTTCTGTGGTTGTTTATTAATATTGTTTTGATGATATTTGGATATGCATGCTTAACAAACTTATAATCAACAACAAGCTTAAAATTGGTTCTTAACAAAATCATTAAAATGGTTAATAAAAGGTTTTATTAAAAATTAATGATTTTATAATAAAATGGGTTTTATTAAAAGGAACCTTGAAAATTGGTTTTCACTAAAGTACCATTGATTTGAATGCATGCAAATGTATGGTACATAATATTTTTCTAAACTAGAATTTTGAAATATTAAAAACCCTTTTATAAAACAAGTCAAACACCATCCTTTTATACAACACTCGAATCATTTACTTAGGAACTCTTATTGTGTGATAAAGGTCACCTAACCACATTTGAGGGAACTTGTATGTTCGAGGTGGGTTTACCATGTTTGTGGGATAAAGGTCACCTAACCACTTATGTGAATAAACTCACACGTGTGTGTAAGTTGGACGACTTGATTTGGAAACCATGTGCGTAGGGTCACCGAAGCATGGCGGACAAAGGTGTTGATGGGATTAAACATGCCAACTAAACATAAAGATGTTTAACCGATCCCATATGGCTAGAAATTGCAAAGAGTTGCAATTGTCAAACGTTGACTACCTTGTTAATTTAAATAGAGGGATAAAGGTCACCTAACCAATACTTAAATGTAACGTTGGATTCTAGATTTTAATTATTAATTGTTTATAAGACACAAAAGGGTATTAATAATTAAAATATATTAATATCAAAAATACTAAATTAAACTTGGTTAAATTTTGTAGATGGCCGCTAACAATGCAAACCCGATTAACCAAACCGTCTGAAACCTATCACTAAGAACCATCCTTGAAAAAGATCGTCTCAACCATAACAACTTCATGGATTTGTTTCAAAACTTGAGAATCGTTCTCCAGCAAGAGAAGATATCCTGTGTCTTAGACGATCCTATTCCCGATGAACCTACGTGGAAGATGTGGAAGCCTACAACGATTGGGTTAAGTATACCGAGGACTCCATGCAAACCTCATGCCTCATGTTGGGAACGATGATTCCCAAGATTCAAAAGGATTTTGAACATCACGAGGCATACGACATGATTACCCAATTGAAGGAAATGTTCAACAAGCAAGGGTAGAATGCTTCGAAACTGTTTGGGCGCTTCATGCATGTCGAATGGAGGAAACCCAATCGGTATCATCTTATGTTCTCAAAATGAAAAGCCACACTGATCGCCTTGAAAGGCTAAATTATCCCTGTGACAACCGTCACTTTTCCGTACATTCCGTACACTAATTGAACAGTAATCTGTACTTTAATAACTGTGCATGATCTAGTTTACAAGACAAATGAATTTCTGATTACTGTTATATACATACAATGGCATTTCATGTTGCAAGACTTTTATCGTTGCTACATGCAACACAAGATAGTTCTAATGATGCACAGAACAGAATTGGCACCATTATCAAACAAACTAAAAATGCTGACGAAGTTCAGTACATAGACAGACAGTATTTTGAGGCCCAGTATGAGCCAGAGATGACGTATTACACTAGTATAGGGTGTAGGGAAGTAAGGACCCCAAGACTGCATGCCTAAGTGATTGATAAAGTGCCTGAAAGTGCCTAAAACCTAATTAAAATGCAGAATTCTGCATTAAACAGCAAAAATCAGCACTTTAACATGCTAGTAACATGCAAAAATATGGCAGAATGGTCCTGTATACTTTCTTAAGTGTCGGGAATTAAAAGTGTCACAAAAGTTACATAAAAGACACTATATGGTATAACTTAGCACTTTAACGGATCGGTATCTAACCGAACAACCGGACATTACCCGGAACACTAAAATATTGTTAAAAACATTGTTTTACTTTTTCTAAGCTAGTTATGGTTCCCGAGCACTCTAACATATTACATAATACATGATACACATAAACACAAGACTTTTACACATAACACCTCCACTAAATCACCTACTTATCATTCTAAACTACACTTAACCCCCCTCCCCCTCTTGATTTTCGGTCACAAGCATGGCCCACCTCAAGATTAGCATAATCTTCACTAAATCCTTCCATGATCTCATTGGGATTTGCTAGATCATGTCTTGTACTTCCTAGACATGTTAACCCTTGGACAAAAGCCCTAAAGTGGTTATAAGAAAGCTAGTTGGATCATAATCTTCAACACCACACAACTCCTTCTCTCCCTCTCCATAAAGCTCGGCCGAAAACCCCCCTCACCATCACCATTTTTTTGATCATCATCCATCCAATCAAAGGCTACCTCAAGGTGTTACAAGGTGATTAAGAAGGTGTGGAACACTCGGATCTTGAAGGACCTCTCTTGTGTACTTTTATCCACTCCATTTTCACTTGTGATCTTCCCTAGCTTGAAGCTAGTAGTAAGACTTCTTTGATCCTTGTTTACTTCATGTTCTTAGTGGTTAAAAGATATATCATGTTGATTTATACAAGAACACTAAAGATCATAAACGTAAAACTTGAACATAAAGTTTACAAAGGATGAAATATGATGAAATATATTTTTAGTATGATGTTGTTTTGTATATGTTGATGATTGCTTGTTGATTTCTTGGTAATATAATGTTGATCACCATGTGAAACTTGTTAGATTATGATTAAAAACATGATCTAACAAGATAAGAGGTGATTATGTGTTTACATAAAATGATCATCTTCTTATTAAGACATGAACTTGATAATGAAATGATTTTCTTGTAAAGTAATAAACCAGGTGAACTAGTAAACTTGTAGATCCAAGATTTATGAATAATTTTCCAAGAAAAACAAGTTCAAAATATGATTTTTGAAAGATCATGGTTTTTACTAAACTTACACCATTTTTAGTGGAAAAACAAGTGTATAAACACTAGAGAAACAAGAAGGTTTAATAAAGAAACATTTTTGTAAAATATGTTTACAAGTTGTAAACATCGAAAATCTTAAAGAATGAAGTTTACCAAGTAGTAAATATATTTTGGAGAGTAACAAAGACTACTAAATACTTTACCAAGTTACTACACATTTTTGTGAAAAATCAAGTTCATGTTATATTGTAAACGGAATAGTTTTTGCACTTGGTAAGTACAAGATAATTAGTGATTTGTTGTTGATTGTTTGAATGATTTTTGAAAAGAAAATGATATGCTAAATAGCATGGACACCTCCATTTACAAAGGAAACTATGGCGAAATTTTCTAAAAATTCCAACACTTAGAAAATATTTTCTAAACAAGTGTTCACAAGTGTGTTTTAAACTATGATTTATAACATAAATTTTGCCATAAATTTTTGTAACAAAAATACAAATATTATAGGTTGGTTTTTGTAAATAAAAATGGGTAAATATATATTTAGAATATATATTTTATCCAAAAGACACTTGTGTGAATATGTGTATACTTTGTGTATAGTAATATTTTTTTTAATAATATGACTTAACAAAAATACCAAGAATTTACAACACCAAAATAATACCAAAAATTACAAGGAATAGATATATAAGTTACACGCTTAATATTGTGAAATCAAACGAAAGAACGTAACTTACAAGATATTCCGGAAACTACATTTGTAAGTATATTTTTTGGTAAATATTATTTTGGATACAAGAAGTGAAAATATGAATTTTGTACATATTACCAAGTTATGTCATATTTTCAACAAGAAGAAAATATGTTATTTTTGGGAGATAAAAATATATATTTTCTTCGAATACATTGTTTTGATAAAACACGTTTAAATATATTTTCTAAAGTAAGACTTGAAAATATGTTATTTCGGAACTACCAATACAAGAATACGAAACTACATGTACGAAATACTCCCATCCTTGGGAAGGAAATACGAAAATAAATACTTGAAAAGTATTGTCGCGAAACCTTGGAATAATATTTTAGACATAAAAGAAACGTAACTCAAAACATGAATACTAAGGCAAGGCAAGACACGGCCCGCTCGTCTAATAGACCCTAGCACATTGTAGGTAGTCGTGTTTGCTGACGAGATTTGAGTTACGAGTACTGAAGACGCAAAACAGTGAGTTCATGCTCCCCCTTTTCTTTAACTGTTTTTGGTTTTATAACTCTCGGGGGTGAAATACATGTTACGAATACTTAAACGGTATGAAATGCCTATGAAATACTAGATCATGTTAGCATAGACTAGATACGAAAATGCCATTAAAACATTCATTAGGGATGAGGGTTAGATCTAACGGGTACGGCCGAACCCCACTCATGGTCACAACCAGTACCTATTAGTGCTTCGGAGTCCCAATCGAGGTTAATCGACACAGTGGAGGTTAATCGACACAGTCGAGGGTAATCGACATAGTCAAGGTAAATTGACACAGTCGAGGTTAATCGACACAAGTCGAGGAAAATTGACAAGGGTATAAGCCATTACGAGTGCTTCCTATGTCCTCACATGCCTTAAACTCCTTGTAAAACATTCATGTTCATACACGCTTTTCATACCTGTTTACAAAGGAGTCTCTCAAAGATTTACAAGATTATAGTACTCACACAAAACGCATGAGATCGCTTAACTTTTGTTGATGTTTTCCAAAATTACATGTATTTCAGGTGACAGGACGGATCTTGGGCGCGGGTGTCGTAACTAGAAGTAGACTTCAAGTTTAGATGTCATCCACTTTTGTTGGTTTGTAACCTAGTCGAAGGTTGTGTTTTAAAACTTAAATAACCAGTGTTTGTAATACTCAAATTATAAGAATGGATGAACATCGTTTTGATCATGTAGTTGTTTATTACGATTGAATGCAATGATATTGAACCAGTCACACATCATACGCTTCTGCAAAAGTCAGGGTGTGACAGTTTGGTATCAGAGCTTCGATTGTAGTGAACTAGGATTCCTTCCTGAGTCTAGACTACAATCACTAGAACTCTCTCACAAAAACATTTTTACAAAAAAGTTTTTTTCATTGCATTCACGTAAGCGTCAAGATCCATGAGTCAAACATTTTTCAAAGAAGAGACAAGGCAAGGACATTAGTAGGGAATATCCTAAAATAAGGTGCCAATTAAGGCATAGTCTATATAGACTTGCCAAAGACAAAATGACCCCCCAAAAACGAGAGTTATATGTAATATGATGCATCGAAATGCCTGTTTATGCTAAGTAACATATTTGTTTATCGATACATACATACGAATAAGTGTACGGAATGATTATTGACGTGAATAAGATACTTTCGACTCTGACTCCTATGATTGTACGTAACTCGCATGATGAAGCTATCGACCTCGCGTTCATTGCAAAGCTCATAGCTAGAGTGATTACCAAACAAGATTCTGAGCTTGCTTCCGTAGGAAATGGCTGCTCTTCTCTCTCGATCGTGAAGGTGCCTGACTACTATAGTGACGGCGAGGCAGAGGCGGCAACCTTGAACAAATTCTTAATCAGCGGGACGAGATCCTTGCGGCTTTTGTGAAGCAAGATTGACGACACACTTGACCAGAAAAGGAAGATGAAGTATTCATCTTGAAGGTGCCCCTCCAACTACTAGGAATTCTCTTTATTCCTATTTCCTTTAATCATCGTGCCTATTCGCGCGTAACGATAACGAGTGTTAGCACGTGGCCCACCGCAATGGTCCATTCCATGACAAATGTATAAGGACAGTAGTGTCCCCTCCTTGATTGATCATCTGCTTGGACGAGAGAAAATTGGGGTAACTGTGCAAGACAATTTATTATTACGGGGGCCCACGTATTAACGACTTGTAGTGCATGGAAATCCTGGTGGACTCTGAGGGTCAAGTTAAAGATCACCATCCCTCCAAAAATAAACTCTAGGTGTTCACACCTTCATATGGTAGAACAATACATAGACCAGTGCTTTAGCACTTTATAAAGTAGGAAACCTGTCTTGCCTACTTCGTGTCTACCCGTGTACGAGACGTTTGAGAAATGATATTTAAGCAAGAGAAGTGGAATAACATTCAGAAAGATTCAGTGACGTTACACTCTACCACTTTATGAAACTTGTATGACCAAGTAGCCTCGAATACATTATTACAAACAATAAGTCAAGTTGCCAAGCCTATGTTAAGGCTCAGTAATTGTTGCCTCGCTCACACATTGTTGAGTATATATGCATGTGATATTGGGTGACTACACATTTACTTATGGTACTATGTGCCTCGTAGACAATTATGGAATGTTGTCTAACCTACCGCATACCTTTTGACAGAAAAGAATGCCGCCCAGACGCGACACAGACACCAGTACGTTACCAAGAACATAAGCTGAGCTTCAAGAACGCATCTCACAGGCAATTGCCCGACATGAAGCCCTCCGCTCCGAACACAGCGGTGGCACTTCCGGAAATAACCCTTCAACTGGCTGCACCTATAAACAATTCCTGGATTGCAAGCCATTGAACTTTGATGGCACAGGAGGTGCCGTTACATTTGTTCGTTGGGCAGAAAAGACTGACTCTGTGCTAAGAATGAGTAACTGTTCACCCCAGCAGAGAGTTACCTTTATCTCGGGGTTATTTTTAGATGGCGCACTCTCCTGGTGGAACCTTCAGGTTCAGACCCTTGGTGCAGATGTTGCTTACGCACTAAGCTGGGACGAGCTCAAGGAAATGATGGAAAAGAAATATTGTTCTAGGGCTGAAATCCAGAAGCTTGAGGTGGAGTTCTGGAATTTGAAAATGGACGGGCCGAAGATTCCTGAATACGTCCAGCGATTTCACGACTTGTCTAGAGTCGTCCCCTACTTAGTCAAACCGGAATTCAAGAGGGTTGAACGATTCATTTGGGGACTTGCACCTCAGATCAGGAGCATGGTTACTACCTCAAAGCCCTCGACCATCGTAGAGGCTATCGATTTGAGTGTCACTCTTACTGAACAAGCTCTACGCATGGGAAAATTTTCGGAATCTGAGGATAACAAGAAATAGACTCATGTGGAGTCATCAGGCAACAAGAAGAGGAAGTCATCAAATCTAAAGTCAAGCACCCAAGTCAGCTATGGAAGCTCTAAGGCAAACAAAAGAAAGGAAGTGAATCCGCCGCATGGCAAGAAAGCTGATGGAGCCACTAATAAGGCTGGTGGTAAAGTTTACTCGGGGACTAAGCCGAGGTGCAGGGAATGCAATTTTCACCATGAAGGTCGATGTCTGAGGCCTAAGTGCGGAAAGTGTGGGAAAGAAGGACACAGCAAGGATGCCTGTTGGGCGAAGGATCCAGACAAAAGAAATAAAGGTAGAGTACCAGGTTGCTACAAATGTGGTGAAGCAGGGCACTTTAGGAAAGATTACCCTAGGAAGAAACAAGCAAGGAAGGGTTTTCACAATCGAAACTCGTGAAGCACGCCAGGATCCAGATGCGGTTACGGGTACGTTCCCCATTAACCAACCTTATGCATCTATTTTTTATTAATAATAGCGCCAACTTTAACCTTGTATGCTTAGAACTTAAGAAACTGCTTGGCCTGGTTTCAAGTAGAATAGACGTCCCGTATTTTTTAGAAATGGGCATATAGAAGGCTAGTTTTAGCAGTCGAAGCCATTAAGGACTATATTTTGGGGACTCAGAAGGCCGGGACCTTCTGTTACCATTAACTTGAGAAGTCACAATATGATAGTCAGCATGGATTGGATATCCAAGTATAGAGCCTGAGAACATCCCCGTGGTGGAAGAATTTCCAGAAGCCTTTCCCGAAGGCTTGTCAAGAATACCTCCACAGCGTCAAGAGGAATCTAGGATAAATCTCGTGCCAGGAACGGAACCGGTGCCGAATGACGCCTTACCGACTAGCTTCGTTCACGAAGCATGAACCTCCGATATAACTGCAAGAGCTGCTAGACAAAGGAAATTAAGGTCATGACACCCTTAGTTAAGGACACAAAGAGAAAGTTGACAGTTTCCATAAATTCCAAGAGAATTGGATATCAAGGATTGGTATCCTTTTCTAAGGATTGATGACACGAATAGACCAATCGTAAGGTTCTAGTCACCACTCAGAGATCGACTTGGGGACAGGATGTCCCCAACCGTGAATACAAGAAGGAAATACCCCTAAAACGACCTTTAGGACTCGCTTCGAGCATTACGAGTTCCTTGTCCTACCATTTGGCTTAACACATGCATCGACGATATTCATGGACCTCATGAATCGAACGTGTATGCCATACCTGGATAAATTATAATTATATTTATTGACTACATTTTTATATGGCCAACGACCAAGGGAGGTCGTGAGCAACAGCTGCAACTTACCTTGCAACTCTAAGAGAAAAACAGTTATGTTCTATGATGACGAAAAGCGGATTTCGAATTCGCGAAGTGAGAACTTTAAGATACATGGTGGATAAAAACAAGACTTATGACAACCCTGCAATCAAGAGCTAAGGAGTAAGAGTTGCAATTATGCGATGCTTCTCGACAAAGTCTCGATTGCGCATCAATGCAACGAGACCACGACATTGCATACGCGTCACGTTGATTAAAGGATCATGAGAAGAAACCTTGATCAAGATACAGTAATTGCGCGCCACAAATTTGACGTCATTACCTGAAAGAAAATGCTGCACGATCTTTACTGATCACAAGGGTTGCAGCACACCGTTGATCGTAAGAACTTAAATATTAATGTTGATGGACTACGCTACTGAACGATGCAGACTGTATGGACATGTTGCGTGATTGTGTGATAAACTTTGACGAAAAGTTGGAACGCTCACTTGACCTTAGTGGAGTTTTCCTACAACAGTATTTATCACACCGCCGTTTAAACTGCTTCATGTGAAGCTCTAGATGGAACATAATAAGTCGATTCCCGTCATGCTGAACGGAGACCGGAGATAAACAATCTATTGGCCCGAGTTGGTCCAGGAAAAACTGGAGGCAAGATCGTTCAGATATGTGATCATATTGAGACAGCCACGGAATACAGAAAGATTGCGCCAATGAGCGGCAGAAATCGTAAGAATTTGAGATGAGAAGTATGACTTAAATGGGAGCCTCGCCTAGAGAAGGCGTGGTGTGATTTGGAAAACGTAAAGGTTGGACCCCGATGTAGGGATCGGAACCATTGTTCACAAGATGAAACTTCCAGAAAAAGATCAGTAGTGATCGCGACACATTCCATGCGTCTAGAGGAGTCTGACTCAAGGAACAGTCATTCCCACAAATAAGATTCACGTCAATGATAAACGACAAAATCACTATAGAACCTGTTAAGGTTACGGGCCAAGAGTCCATAAGACACAGAAAATACATAATTGATTTACTTGAGTACCATAGAATTCATAACATGACCCATAGTACATGGGAACATGGAGACAAATCATGAACCTAAGTGACAATATTTGATTCACAACTCCCCTGCGACAGATGGCATCGCTTGAATTTCGGGACGGAATTCTTTTAACGGGGGGAGACTGTGACAACCGTCACTTTTCCGTACATTTCATACACTAATTGAACAGTAATCTGTACTTTAATAACTGTGCATGATCTAGTTTACAAGACAAATGAATTTTTTATTACTGTTATATACATACAATGGCATTTCATGTTGCAATACTTTTATCGTTGCTACATGCAACACAAGATAGTTCTAAAGATGCACAGAATAGAATTGGCACCATTATCAGACAAACTAAAAATGCTGACGAAGTTCAGTACATAGACAGACAGTATTTTGAGGCACAGTATGAGCCAGAGATGACGTATTACACTAGTATAGTATGTAGGGAAGTAAGGACCCCAAGACTGCATGCCTAAGTGATAGATAAAGTGTCGGAAAGTGCCTAAACCCCAATTAAAATGCAGAATTCTGCATTAAACATAAAAAATCAGCACTTTAACAGGCTAGTAACATGCAAAAATATGGCAGAATGGTCCTGTATGCTTTCCTAAGTGTCGGGAACTAAAAGTGTCACAAAAGTTACATAAAAGAAACTATACGGTATAACTTAGAACTTTAACGGATCGGTATCTAACCGAACAACCGGACATTACCCGGAACACTAAAATATTGTTAAAAACATTGTTTTACTTTGAGCTAGTTATGGTTCCCGAGCACTCTAACATATTACATAATACATAATACATGATACACATAAACACAAGACGTTTACACTTAACACCTCCACTAAATCACCTACTTATCATTCTAAACTACACTTAACCCCCCTCCCCCTCTTGATTTTCGGTCACAAGCATGGCCCACCTCAAGATTAGCATAATCTTCACTAAATCCTTCCATGATCTCATTGGGATTTGCTAGATAATGTCTTGTACTTCCTAGGCATGTTAACCCTTGGACAAAAGCCCTAAAGTGGTTATAAGAAAGCTAGTTGGATCATAATCTTCAACACCACACAACTCCTTCTCTCCTTCTCCATAAAGCTTGGCCGAAAACCCCCTCACCATAACCATTTTTTTTATCATCATCCATCCAATCCAAGGCTACCTCAAGGTGTTACAAGGTGATTAAGAAGGTGTGGAACACTCGGATCTTGAAGGACCTCTCTTGTGTGCTTTTATCCACTCCATTTTCACTTGTGATCTTCCCTAGCTTGAAGCTAGTAGTAAGGCTTCTTTGATCCTTGTTTACTTCATGTTCTTAGTGGTTAAAAGATATATCATGTTGATTTATACAAGAACACTAAAGATCATAAACGTAAAACTTGAACATAAAGTTTACAAAGGATGAAATATGATGAAATATATTTTTAGTATGATGTTGTTTTGTATATGTTGATGATTGCTTGTTGATTTCTTGGTAATATAATGTTGATCACCATGTGAAACTTGTTAGATTATGATTAAAAACATGATCTAACAAGATAAGAGGTGATTATGTGTTTACATAAAATGATCATCTTCTTATTAAGACATGAACTTGATAATGAAATGATTTTCTTGTAAAGTAATAAACCAAGTGAACTAGTAAACTTGTAGATCCAAGATTCATGAATAATTTCCCAAGAAAAACAAGTTCAAAATATGATTTTTGAAAGATCATGGTTTTTACTAAACTTACACCATTTTTAGTGGAAAAACAAGTGTATAAACACTAGAGAAACAAGAAGGTTTAATAAAGAAACATTTTTGTAAAATATGTTTACAAGTTGTAAACATCTAAAATCTTCTAGAATGAAGTTTACCAAGTAGTAAATATATTTTGGAGAGTAACAAAGGCTACTAAATACTTTACCAAGTTACTACACATTTTTTGTGAAAAATCAAGTTCATGTTATATTGTAAACGGAATAGTTTTTGCACTTGGTAAGTACAAGATGATTAGTGATTTGTTGTTGATTGTTTGAATGATTTTTGATAAGAAAATGATATGCTAAATTGCATGGACACCTCCATTTACAAAGGAAACTATGGCGAAATTTTCTAAAAATTCCAACTCTTAGAAAATATTTTCTAAACAAGTGTTCACAAGTGTGTTTTAAACTATGATTTCTAACATAAATTTTGCCATAAATTTTTGTAACAAAAATACAAATATTGGAGGTTGGTTTTTGAAAATAAAAATGTGTAAATATATATTTAGAATATATATTTTATCCTAAAGACACTTGTGTGAATATGTGTATACTTTGTGTATAGTTATATATATTTTTTTTAATAATATGACTTAACAAAAATACCAAGAATTTACAACACCAAAATAATACCAAAAAAATACAAGGAATAGATATATAAGTTACACGCTTAATATTGTGAAATCAAACGAAAGAACGTAACTTACAAGATATTCCGGAAACTACATTTGTAAGTATATTTTTTGGTAAATATTATTTTGGATACAAGAAGTGAAAATATGATTTTTGTACATATTACCAAGTTATGTCACATTTTCAACAAGAAGAAAATATGTTATTTTTGGGAGATAAAAATATATATTTTCTTGGAATACATTGTTTTGACAAAACAAGTTTAAATATATTTTCTAAAGTAAGACTTGAAAATATGTTATTTCGGAACTACCAATACAAGAATACGAAACTACATGTATGAAATACTCCCATCCTTGGGAAGGAAATACGAAAACAAATACTTGAAAAGTATTGTCACGAAACCTTGGAATAATTTTTGAGACATAAAAGAAACGTAACTCAAAACATGAATACTAAGGCAAGGCACGGCCCGCTCGTCTAATAGACCCTAGCACATTGTAGGTAGTCGTGTTTACTGACGAGATTTGAGTTACGAGTACTGATGACGCAAAACAGTGAGTTCATGCTCCCCCTTTTATTTAACTGTTTTTGGTTTTATAACTCTCGAGGGTGAAATACATGTTACGAATTCTTAAACTGTATGAAATGCCTATGAAATACTAGATCATGTGAGCATAGACTAGATAGGAAAATGCCATTAAAACATTCATTAGGGACGAGGGTTAGATCTAACAGGTACGACCGAACCCCACTCATGGTCACAACTAGTACCTAGTAGTGCTTCGGAGTCCCAGTCGAGGTTAATCGACATAGTCGAGGTTAATCGACATAGCCGAGGGTAATCGACATAGTCAAGGGAAATCGACATAGTCAAGGTAAATTGACACAGTCGAGGTTAATCAACACAAGTCGAGGAAAATCGACAAGGGTATAAGCCATTATGAGTGCTTCCTATGTCCTCACATGCCTTAAAGTCCTTGTAATACATTCATGTTCATACACGCTTTTCATACCTGTTTACAAAGGAGTCTCTCAATGATTTACAAGATTACAGTACTCACACAAAACGCATGAACTCGCTCAACTTTTGGTGATGTTTTCCAAAATTACATGTATTTCAGGTGTCAGGATGGATCTTGGGCGTGGGTGTCGTAACTAAAAGTAGACTTTAAGTTTAGATGTCATCCACTTTTGTTGGTTTGTAACCTAGTCGAAGGTTGTGTTTTAAAACTTAAATAACCAATGTTTGTAATACTCAAATTTTAAGAATGGATGAACATCATTTTGATCATGTAGTTGTTTATTACGATTGAATGTAATGATATTGAACCAGTCACACATCATACGCTATCGCAAAAGTCAGGGTGTGACAGTCCCGTCTCTAAAGAGTTGGCTACTGATTTGATCCTCAACTCTTTAACAAAGAAATTTGAGAGCTTTGTGATGAACTACAACATGAATGGATGGGACAAGAGCATTGGTGAGCTTCATGCAATGCTCAAAACGGCCGAAGCGAGAATGGGCAAAAAGGCTTTACCCGTCCTAGCGATCAATGAAGGAGGCAACAAGAAAAGGCCCCACCACGACTCTAAAGCAAACTATGCTAAAAGAAAGGGACACGTCAAAGGAAAAGGGAAGGGAAAAGCTAAAGAAGAACCCACGAAATCAAAAGACAAGAAGCAAAAGGTTGCCGCAAACGACCCATGTTTTGAATCTGGTGAGATAGGACATTGGAAGAGAAATTGTCCGACCTATCTCGAAGAGTTGAAAAACAAGAGGGATGCAGGGCAAACCTCAGGTACTATCTTTACGATACCTGTTGAGCTTAATGTTATTTCTTCTAACACATGGGAACTAGATACCGGATGCGGAACTCATATTTGCAATTTATTGTAGGGGTTTAAAAGAAATAAACATTACAAGAAGGGAGACACTAATCTCTTCTTGGGCAACATGTCACACCCCCAAAAACACCACAAGCGGAAATCTCCACGAGGCGTGTGACGTACCAGGATCTAGCCACTAATCACATTGAACCATATATACATAAATAAAATAAAACTTTCCATTAATCGAAATTGTATGATCCAAACACCATTTAGAAAATCAACATGTTCAGCGGAAGCATAATAGTTAGTTCAATAAGTTTTAAAGAAAGTGTTCAAAACAATGCAACATCGAGAAGCGTTCCAAATGCCACGACCCATGACCACTCCAGCTTCCCAGATAGCAAGTTCCATGACAGTGTACCTAAGGACCTGCAAGCATGCAGAAAAGTGATTCAGACAACGCTGGTGAGTTCACAGTTTGCTTAACCGTTTGTTACAAAGTATTGACTTATGCTATGTTATGTTGATAATAACTCGATATCGCAGACAGCTCCTTTTTGCCCTTCTCCAATGCTCTATCAAACATTGGTCATGACTTTAAAGTTATTAGTTCATGCCCGTCCTATCCAGGTACGTCGTGAGGGTGCCAAACCTAATAGCGCTATCAACTAATAACCCCGTTGCCCTACAAGCAACTAACCCGGTAGTATGATGGGACTTAAGTGATAGAAAGTGAGTGTATTATCCAACTTCAACATTTACTGAAAACTGATTCATATCCCCCGCAAGGATATGGGTTTGTGAAATCCGCCTCACATCCCCTAAAAGGATGTGGGTATTTTGAAAACCGCTTCGCATCCCCTACAAGGATGTGGGTTTATGAAAACCGTTTATTTGTTTGCCTGTTTGATTATCCCCACCGGACGCATGCTTGTTTTGAGAGAAGTGAACTCACCTTGGTTTGCTCGGTATGATTAGTTATTTGTTCACACTTAATCAGTCATAGCCTATGGTATTCATGTATACGTAATCAGTTCACACTTAATCAGTCATAGCCTATTGTTCACGTATAAATTATAATCATAGTGTGCATTCAAAGGAACGATCACCGAATAACACTTAGCAGTTATTCAACTCATACAAATCCACACTTCAAATGTATGTTTCATAACAGCACTTAACAGTTAAGTGTGCTACTCATAAAAACCAAATCATGTTTCTTCTGTCATAATTAATATCATTAACAGACAGAAATAGAATTTTATCAATCATAATCATTCATTATTATGCATGTTCTAAACCACAGTTATGTTTGTGAGATATCCTTCTGGCGGTGAACCTTCAGGCGACGAACTCTCCTGGCGAAGAATTCATTCTTCGTCACAAGTGGTAGCAACGAAGAATCATCATAGTTCGTCACAGGGTGGGCGACGTAGTATCATTATAGTTCGTCGACATGGTGGGCGACGAAGTATCTTCATGGTTCGTCAACATGGAAACTTCGTGGGGAGGGGACCTTCGTCTCCATACTTAACAGTTTTCAAGATTTTCCCTTAATCACAACAATCAGTTAGGCTAAATATTCGAAACGTCTTCCCAAGAATCATCAATCTGCAATCACAATCAATTTACGTGAAATCATAGATCAAAATATGAACCCTAATCCTTTACTATCTCAGGAATAACAAGTTAACACATGATCATCGTGTAGGTTCGAGTCAGAATGCCCAGCCACATAACAACTCCTTCATCACAACCGATTCATAGCGTTAAACATTCTTATCATACGAATCCGAATTCATTGGTTAATTATCATAAGCATAATCATATCATTATCAGGATTCTCTAACAACCTCTTTAAACTATACAAATTCATGATTATCATTACAATCAAACAACAGTTTGCACATAACCTAGAATAACCAACAAATAATAAAACCAGTGTACTCGCACTAACCGGAGAATCGTAGAGTAATGAAGGTGCTTGAATCAGTGAGAGGGGAAAGCTTTGAGTGAATGTAGGGTTGTCGTCGATATCAGAGAAGAGGAGAAGGATACTAGGGTTTCGCTAATTATAAACTTCGCGTACTGATTATGCGAATATAATGTAACTGTATCTGAGTTATAACTGGGCCTTACTTGGGCCGAAAGCCCATGCGGCGAACAATGATGACGAAGACCCAAGCTTCGTCGAATGATGATAGTGACGAAGTTTCTATACTTCATCGGGTGAGGGTGATGACGAAGGTTCTATGCTTCGTTGAGTTTGAGGGTTTGACCTTAGTTATGAAAAACATAAACTTGTATTAAGTAATTAATAAATAACCACACATAAAATACTTCAATTATTCATACACATGTTACAACACAAAATAAATTACGAAAACAAGATTGTAAACAAGCAACGCGTAAAGGAAAGACCTTGAAATCCCGGGTTGTCACATCATCCCCAACTTGAAAGAAATTTCATACCGAAATTTGACAAGTCATCCAAAAGCGGCGAGGTGTTAGATCAGGATAACTGTGAATTTTCCTCGGGTGCCACATCATCCCCAACTTGAAAGGGAATTTCGTCCCAAAATTCACTAGTTGTACGAGGATTAGGTTGGTCAGCTGGGAAAAGGTGAGGATACTTGAGCTTCATTTAATCTTCGCGTTTCCACAGGAACTCCGATCCACGTCTTGAGTCCCAACGGACTCTCATGATCGGAATTCGGCTATGCTTACGGACTCGATAGGTTCTTCGGTAAACTGCAACTTGTCATCAATTTTCAGCTCTTGAAATGGCACTACAAGTGTTTCATCGGACAAACACTTCTTTAACTACGAAACATGGAAGACATCATGAACGTTACCCAACTCAGCAGGTAACTCGAGCTTGTAGGCTACTTTACCGATCCGTTCCAGAATTTTAAATGGTCCGACATAACGCGGATTAAGCTTACCGCGTTTCCCAAAGTGTACCACACCCTTCCAAGGTGAGACTTTTAACATGACGCGATCGCCTACAGCGAACTCCAAAGGTTTCCTATGCTTGTTAGCGTTGCTTTTCTGACGGTCGCGCGCTGCCACCATACGATTTCTAATTTGTACAATCTTCTCGGAGGTTTCGAGTACAAGTTTTGGACCTGTGATTTGGCTGTCACCCACTTCAGCCCAACAGAGAGGAGATCGACAATTCCGTCGGTACAAAGCCTCGAACGGAGCTGCCTGGATACTGGTATGGTAATTGTTATCGTAGGAAAACTCCACCAAGGGTAAGTGTCTCTCCCAACCTTTACCGAAATCGATAACACATGCCCGCAGCATGTCTTCCAATGTTTGGATGGTCCGCTCACTCTGACCATCCGTCTGTGGGTGATAAGCGGTACTCATGTCGAGACATGAGCCAAATGATTTGTGCATCGATTGCCACAAATCGGATATGAAACGCGGATCACGATCAGAGATAATAGAGGTTGGTGCTCCGTGCCTAGAAACCACCTCCTTTAGATAAACAACAGCTAATTGTGAGAACTTATCCATTTCTTTGATTGCGAGGAAGTGCGCAGATTTCGTGAGACGGTCGACGATCACCCAAATGGTATCGTTCCCGTTTTGAGTTCTTGGTAGCCCAGTGACAAAATCCATGGCGATTTGCTCCCTTTTCCACATAGGTATCTCCGGTTGCTGAAGCAGACCAGAGGGTTTTTGGTATTCCACCTTGACTTTCGCACAAGTCAAACACTTAGTTACATAGGTCCTGATGTGGGCCTTCATCTTCGGCCACCAATACAAGACTTTGAGGTCCTGATACATCTTATCCGAACCCGGATGAACAGAGTATCGAGACTTGTGCGCTTCGTCCATCACAAGCTCTCGAAGATTTCCAAACAAAGGAATCCATATTCATTCCATAAAGTAAAGAATACCATCAGACCTCTCTACAAGTCTTTTCTCCATGCCCCGCAAATACTCAGCTTCAATGTTTTCCCCTTTCAACACTTCAGTTTGAGCAGAACGGATCTGGTCTGGTAGATTTGAATGGATGGTGAGCTGCAAGGCGTGGACCCGTTTGGGTTTCGTTTCCTTTCGACTAAGAGCATTAGCTACAACATTAGCCTTACTTGGATGATACTTGATTGCACAGTCGTAGTCGTTTAAGAGTTCTACCCAGCGACGCTGTCGCATGTTCAACTCCTTCTAGTCAAAAATATGCTGGAGGCTCCTGTGATCGGTATAAATAGTGCATTTGGTACCGTACAAGTAATGCCTCCAGATCTTGAGCACAAAAACTACGCCCCCCAACTCTAAGTCGTGAGTTGTGTAATTCTTCTCGTGAACCTTCAACTTACGAGAGGCGTAAGCTATCACTTTCTCGCGTTGCAACAGCATGCAACCGAGACCCTGAATAGATGCATCACAGTACAACACAAAATCTTCGGTACCCTCAGGTAAAGACAAGATCGGCGCATTGCAGAGTGTTTGCTTTAGGAGCTGGAAGGCGTCTTCCTGCTTCATTCCCCAGGAATACACAACAACCTTCTGTGTTAGAGCGGTGAGGGGTTGAGCAATCTTCGAAAAACCCTCAATGAATCTTCGATAGTACCCAGCGAGACCAAGAAATTATCGCACTTGTAGGTCCCCTTGATGTATGCATCTTTCACAGAATTTTCAATCTAATCAAGAGTACGGAATCCTCTTGATCAGAATATAGCAGAATGAGTAGAAACATAAATCACTTTCAAACTGGGTTTCTATTGATTATCAATTACAAGAATTACAATCAATTAAACCCTAACCAACTCTCAAATTCGTCCAAGCCTAGAGACTCTCACGAAATTCCTCACACAAACTATTTTGGCTGATTAACCTAAACCCTATAGCAAAGCCTTGTTTATATAACACAAGGTTGCTACTTGGGCTAAGGGTTTCCAACATGGACAAGCCCATTTCGTCCCCCCTAGACCCAAACTGGATTTTGTTAGCCCAAACTCTATTATCTCACTAATATAAAGCTAAACCCGCTAACTGTTTATCGTTTAACTAATTACAAGATATCCAAAGACCAAATCTAAGCTGTTGTCACAAACATGCACCAACAAACTCCCCCTTGACAATAGCTTCATAAAATAACTTTGTCTTCAGTCTTCTTGCAATCTTCATGTAGTCTTGCACTGTCTTTGGTCTTTGGATAGCTTTAGCTTCAAATAGCTTCTGTCAGCAACATACTCCCCCTAAGCTGATGCATCCAATCACCAAATTTTCAAAAACTTTAGCGTTTGAGTAAACTCCAGTTCAGCATATGTATAGCAATCTTCAATCTCTTCAACTTTGTCTGCAATATAGAAAGGAGGTTCTACCATGCATCCAATCAAACTCTCATCTTCACAGCAACTCATCACTTTAACTTCTCAGCAACATACTGCTTCAATCTGTATACTATAAAACAAACATCTCGAGAAACCATAAGAATTTTTCAACACAGTTGAATAAATTATTATTATTATTCAAGAGATTATATCACAGATTAAGCATTTTCAATTTCTTCACCAACACACAAAACTTTTTAATCACACCCTAGAACTTGCATGATTTAAAATTTTGAACCCACTTTCTAACACTGTCTCCCCCTATCAGTAACAATTCCTCCAAGAATAACAGTTTTCCGTACGTTAAGAATTTTAACAGAAAAAAACACTATTTTTGGATTTTTATATTTTTTTGAAAGCAAGTAAATACAAAAGCAATAAACACTCTATTTTTGTGAGAATCACCGGTAAGAAGATCATATCAGCAAAATCAAACTGTTTACACTATTAGATAATTCTTTATTTAATTTTTTGTGAAAATCAGTCCAAGACGATTACCAGTATGTTTGTCCACTTAAACAAAATGCATGAACATTTCAAGTACCATTACCGTATGATACGTTAAGGTAATTTTATTACTGATATACTAGTGTGTCCCACTTCAGGATATACCCCCGCGATCAAGGTATGCACAAAGATTCATCGTAGTAGGTGAGTATACTGAATTCATCCATTTTGTTTTTCAACGTTTAGATAATTGGTGGACAGGTGAGTACTTCCGTACAGCAAAGAGACCGAAATATCTAACGAGGGCTAAGACAAATACCAATTTTTGGTACGATTTATGCATTTTGCACATTTTGAATGACTCTCTATGAGAGCTTCTTCATTTATGGGATTTGGCATTTTTTGCTCTTTTAAGATATCCTGGTTGTGCGTAGGTCAGCATGTATCTGGATGCAGTAGAAGGACAACCCTGATATCCCCAGATGAAATAACAGTATAAAGACCCAAAACTTCAGATTTCAAAGATTTCGAAAATTTCTTCCTGTTTCTGCAACCAACAATTCTGAACCGAGCCTTCAAGAGTCTAATGCTCTGATACCAATTGTAGGTCCCCTTGATGTATGGATGTTTCACAGAATTGTCAATCTAATCAAGAGTGCGGAATCCTCTTGATCAGAATATAGCAGAATGAGTAGAAACAGAAATCACTTTCAAACTGGGTTTCTATTGATTATCAATTACAGGAATTACAATCAATCAAACCCTAACCAACTCTCAAATTCGTCCAAGCCTAGAGACTCTCACGAAATTCCTCACACAAACTGTTTTGGCTGATTAACCTAAACCCTATAGCAAAGCCTTGTTTATATAACACAAGGTTGCTACTTGGGCTAAGGGTTTCCAACATGGACAAGCCCATTTCGTCCCCCCAAGACCCAAACTGTGTTTTGTTAGCCCAAACTCTATTATCTCACTAATATAAAGCTAAACCCGCTAACTGTTTATCGTTTAACTAATTACAAGATATCCAAAGACCAAATCTAAGCTGTTGTCACAAACATGCACCAACAGCACCTCCGAAGGATTCTTTGGTGTGGGCCAATTCCTGATAGAGTCGATTTTAGCGGGATCCACTTGTATTCCCAGGTCGTTGACTATGTGACCCAGGAAGTGTACTTCTCGAATCCAGAAGTCGCACTTAGAAAATTTTGCATAAAGTTGCTCCTTCCTCAAGAGCTCCAAGATGAGACATAAATGTCGCTCGTGGTCCTCCTTGCTCTTAGAATAAATTAGAATGTCATCAATAAACATGATAACGAAATCGTTAAGATACGGTTTACAGACGCGGTTCATGAGATCCATGAATCCCGCTGGTGCATTGGTTAACCCGAATGGCATGACCAGAAACTCGTAATGGCCATACCGCATGTGAAAAGCTGTTTTGGGAACATCCTCTTCTCAGACTTTCATCTGATGGTAGCCCGACCTTAGATCAATCTTCGAGTAGAAGCTCGACCTTTGCAACAGGTTGAACAGGTCGTCAATGCGAGGTAAAGGATAACGATTCTTGACCGTCACCTTGTTGAGTTCACGATAATCTATACACATGCGAAAGGATCCGTCCTTCTTCTTTACAAACAAAACCGGGGCTCCCTAAGGCGAAGAACTGGGTTGGATAAAGCATCTATCCAACAGTTCTTGAAGTTGATTAGATAACTCTTGCAACTCTCCAGGTGCAAGACGATATGGTGCGTGTAGGATCGTTTTGACGACCAAATGAGTCAATCAGAGTCAACACATAACTGTTTGAAAGGCGGAAACAGACAAACAGACAAACAGCCTAGAATCAGTGATAGAAGGTGTAGAAAACAGAGTATGATACTTAAAACAAGCTTCTCATTAATATTTCACTTAAAAATTGGGCAGCACTTCGTTACACCACAGCTAATTCCGTTCCAAATGAGAAACTACAAATGCCTATTTATAGGCTGGTGATTTCGCATCAAATGACCACATGTCATTTCAAGCGAAATTAACAACTTTAATTTCGTGTGAAATAGCCACATGCTATTTCAAGCGAAATTACTACAAAACAACATAAAATTACATTTTTACCCCTATTCAAGCTACCAACATGACCAAGATTTTAGACGTAGGCTATAGACATTACGCACCAACAGTGCGCAAGCAATCGGAGCTGCTCCTGGTGTAAGATCAATTTGGAACTCCACCTGACGATGTGGAGGTAAACCTGGAAGTTCCTCGGGAAAAACGTCAGGAAACTCCCGAACGACTGGTAAATCTTTGATTTTCTTCTCTTCAGGCTGAGTATCGGTAACAAGTGCAAGAATAGCAGGATAGCCCTTCCGTAAACACTTCTGGGCTATCATGGATGAAATGATGCTAATAGTCGCTCCACTTCGATGACCCTGAACGGTTAACGATTCCCCACTAGGGAGAGGTATGCGCACAATCTTCTCCTTCCAAAGTATGCCTGCTCGATGTTTAGACAACCAATCCATACCAACTGCTATATCAAAGCTACCAAGAGTGATTGGAAGAAGGTCAATGTCGAACACTTAACCCAGAAGATCAAGTTTACACCCTGAAAGTACATGCGAGGCTTCAATTGACTTACCATCAGCCAGTTCCACTACATGTTTGGTTTCGAGAGGTGTCGGTGTTAACCCTAATTGACGACTGAACCCCAAAGAAACATAACTCCAGTCGGCACCAGAGTTGAATAATATAGAAGCAAAAATACCGTTGATAGTAAATGTACCCGTTACGACATTGCCATCGTTCCTTGCATCACCAGCTCCAATAGTGAACACTCTCCCGCGAGCGCCATTCCCATCGTTGTTCTCATTGTTATTATTTCCCCCGTTGTTGTTGTTTTTCTAACGATTACCCCCATTATTGTTGTTGTTGGCATTCTGGTTCAATTATGGGCAATCCTTCTTGAAATGCCCTTCACTGCCGCACTGATAGCATCCCCTCTGATTACCCCGATTTTGCCGGGGTTGTTGCCTCTGTTGCTGTTGCTGAGGTTGTTGCTGTTGTTGCTTGGGGTGTGGAGCTCTACAATCTTTCGCCATGTGACCCATCTTGTCAAACCTTTGACATGCTCGGCTACACTGGCCGTAGTGGTGGAAACCACACTTGTTGCACTTCGGCTGTTTCCCCGTATAAGAGCCCGTAGTTTGACTGTTGTTCTGATTCTTATTAACTGAAGATGACTGGCTGAAACTGCGACTGTTGTTGTTGTCAGTCTTCTTTTGCGACTGATTTGAGTTAGTCGCCTTATCTGCGTCATTCCACTTACGCTTGTTATCAGTGGTGGGGGTAACAGTAGCAGCAGTAGTAGTAGCAGCAACACGTGGTGGCAGCGAGCCAGGCTCCACCTCCTGATCAGTGATCTTGTGAGCCAGTCTGATAATCCGTGGAAGGTTGTCGAGATTTGTTGCAGTGACTAATCCCTTAACTGATGGTGCCAATCCCTTAATGCAGAGTTCGATCCTGCGGGGTGGTGGTCGGGATAGGTTAAGACACATGTTTGCCAGCTCGTGAGACTGTTTCGTATATGCCTCGATCTCGGATCCCTCCATCTTCAAGTTATAGTACTCGTTTTCCAACTTTTGCACCTCATCACGAGGACAGTACTCTCTCATCAGTTACTTAAAGTCATCCCATGTAGTAGTGTTTGCCATTTCGATGCCCAGCATCTGCACCTGAGCATTCCACCAAGTCAAAGCACCATCCTCCAAGGTGCCAGAAGCAAACTTCACCCTGTCCCCAACTGGACAGTTGCACATAGCAAAGACAGATTCGGCTTTCTCGAACCAACGGAGCAGTCCCACGGGACCTTCAGCTCCACTGAAAGTTTGTGGCTTGCAATCCATGTACGTTTTGAACGTACACACAGGTGGATTATTCTGGTTTTGGTTCACAGGTGGACCTAAAACAAAAAGAGAGTACGTACAAATAAGAATCGAGTGAAATGACCGAAGACTAAGATTTTCCTGGTATATATCATACCAGCTTGCTGAGCTGCCAAAGCCTCAGCCACGCGTGTGTTAATCAGATTAGTCAACTCTGCTTGAGTTATGTTGATGTTGCCACGTCCACCGCCGCGGCCACCTCCACGTCCACTTTTACATCCGCCACGTCCGCTAATGATTCTAAACAAGAAGAGTGGAAAAGAAAAGGATCGCAGTTGAGTTGAATTCATTCGTCACTATGACTTCCATGGTTTTGAGAAACTCTAACATTATACGAATAGTGGAACGGAACCCCTTTCACACTTATCAAGCCTCACCGGGATTCACATGCACCTCACATCATTATTGTGTGTGCACCCATAATAATAAGGCAATTTACATGCTTATCTCAGTGCCTCTTAACTCATGCTAAAAGGTTCCCACACTCAATCAATAAAATGAAGATATTGCAAAACTAGGAATCACCCAAGTCGAACTGTAGTGTTGAACTATCAAGCATCATGAGAGCATGTAACACAAGTAATCACATCATGGTATGTAGTTTCATGCAAGTCGTGGGTGTGTGTCTACTAGGTAAGTAATGCATAAAGTAAACAGAGGACGAACCTTGCAATCTGGAGCTAGAGTGTCATGGTCGTTGTCGATACTCTTTGGTTATAGTCTGGTTTTATTAAAACATTTTAAAACCTAGTTCACTATAACCAGTGGCTCTGATACAAAACTGTCACACCCCCAAAAACACCACAAGCGGAAATCTCCGCGAGGCGTATGACGTACCAGGATCTAGCCACTAATCACATTGAACCATATATACATAAATAAAATAAAACTATCCATTAATCGAAATTGTATAATTCAAACACCATTTAGAAAATCAACATGTTCAGCGGAAGCATAATAGTTAGTTCGATAAGTTTAAAAGAAAGTGTTCAAAACAATGCAACATCGAGAAGCATTCCAAATGCCACGACCCATAACCACTCCAGCTTCCCAGACAGCAAGTTCCATGACAGTGTACCTAAGGACCTGCAAGCATGCAGAAAAGTGTATCAGACAACAGTGGTGAGTTCACACTTTGCTTAACCGTTTGTTACCAAGTATTGACTTATGCTATGTTATGTTTATAATAACTCGATACCGCAGACGGCTCCTTTTTTCCCTTCCCCAATGCTCTATCAAACATTGGTCATGACTTTAAAGTTATTAGTACACGCCCGTCCTATCCAGGTACGTCGTGACGGTGCCAAACCTAATAGCGCTATCGACTAATAACCCCGTTGCCCTACAAGAAACTAACCCGGTAGTATGATAGGACTTCAGTGATAGAAAGTGAGTGTATTATCCAACATCAACATTTACTGAAAACTGATTCATATCCCCTGCAAGGATATAGGTTTGTGAAATCCACCTCACATCCCCCACAAGGATGTGGGTATTTTGAAAACCTCCTCGCATCCCCTACAAGGATGTGGGTTTATGAAAACCCTTTATTTGTTTGCCTGTTTGATTGTCCCCACCGGACGCATGCTTGTTTTGAGAGAAGTGAACTCACCTTGGTTTGCTCGGTATGATTAGTTATTTGTTCACACTTAATCAGTCAAAGCCTATGGAACTCATGTATGCGTAATCAGTTTACATTCGCATTGTTCACGTATAAATTATTATCATAGTGTGCATTCAAAGCAACGATCACCGAATAACACTTAGCAGTCATTCAACTCATACAAATCCACACTTCACATGTATGTTTCATAACAACACTTAAAAGTTAAGTGTGCTACTCATAAAAACCAAATCATGTTTCTTCAGTCATAATTAATATCACTAACAGGCAGAAATATAATTTCATCAATCATAATCATTCATTATTGTACATGTTCTAAACCACAGTTCTGTTTGTGAGACATCCTCCTGGTGGCGAACCTTCAGGCGACGAACTCTCCTGGCGAAGAATTCATTCTTCGTCACAAGTGGTAGCGACCAAGAATCATTATAGTTCGTCACAGGGTGGGCGACGAAGTATCATTATAGTTCGTCACATGGTGGGCGACGAAGTATCATCATGGTTCGTCAACATGGAAACTTCGTGGGGAGGGGACCTTCGTTGCCATACTTAACAGTTTTCAAAATTTTCCCTTAATCACAACAATCAGTTACGCTAAGTATTCGAAACGTCTTCCCACGAATCATCAATCAGCAATCACAATCAATTTACGTGCAGTCATAGATCAAAATATGAACCCTAATCCTTTACTATCTCAGGAATAACAAGTTAACATATGATCATCGTGTAGGTTCGAGTCAGATTGCCCAGTCACATGACAACTCCTTCATCACAACCGATTCATAGCGTTAAACATTCTTATCATACGAATCCGAATTCATTGGTTAATTATCATAAGCATAATCATATCATTATCAGGATTCTCTAACAACCTCTTTAAACTATGCAAAATCATGATTATCATTACAATCAAACAACAGTTTGCACATAACCTAGAACAACCAACAAATAATAAAACCAGTGTACTCGCACTAACCGGATAATCGTAGAGTAATGAAGATGCTTGAATCGGTGAGAGGGGAAAACTTCGAGTGAATGCAGGGTTGCCGTCGATATCAGAGAAGAGGAGAAGGATACTAGGGTTTCGCTAATTATAAACTGCGCGTACTGATTATGAGAATATAATGTAAATGTATCCGAGTCATAACTGGGCCTTACTTGGGCCGAAAGTCCATGCGGCAAACAATGATGACAAAGACCCAAGCTTCGTCGAATGATGATAGTGACGAAGTTTCTATACTTCGTCGGGTGAGGGTGATGACGAAGGTTCTATGCTTCGTCGAGTTTGAGGGTTTGACCTTAGTTATGAAAAACATAAACTTATATTAAGTAATTAATAAATAACCACACATAAAATACTTCAATTATTCATGCACAAGTTACAACACAAAACAAATTACGAAAACAGGATTGTAAACAAGTAACGCGTAAAAGAAAGACCTTGAAACCCCGGGTTGTCACACAATGGAGCAAAGGTTGATGTCGAAGCTCAAGGAGACTTCGTTTTAAAGCTTCCAATTGGTTTGGAGGTGATTTTAAAGAATGTCTTATATGCTCCTAGTTTAACTAGGAACATAATTTTTGTTTCCCTTTTAAAACAATCTGGTTTCAATTTCGAATTTGGTAACTATGACATTTACGTTTCTAAGAATGATGTGTTTTATTTTAAAGCTATGTTTTTAAATGATATTTATGAATTAGATCAAGATAACACATCATATGATAGCTCAATGTACCAAGTGACCAATAAGAAACTCAAAATGGATTTGAGTGATTCCTATCCTTGGCATTGTCGCCTTGGACATATAATTAAGAATCGCATGCAAACACTTCAGAGAAATGGTCTTTTGAAAACAAATGAAGATGATTCATTTGATGTATGCGATTCTTATTTACAAGGCAAATTGACCAAGACACCCTTTGGTGGAACATTTGAAAGGGCTAAAGACTTATTAGGTATCATACATTCGGATGTATGTGGTCCTTTTAAGCCGATGACTAGGAATGGTGAAAGATACTTCCTTACCTTTACCGATGACTATAGTCGTTATGGTTATGTGTATTTACTAAGACACAAGGATGAAGCATTTGAAATTTTCAAAGACTTCAAAAGTGAAGTAGAAAATCAACTCAAGAAAACAATCAAAGTCATTCGTACCGATAGAGGAGGTGAATACCTTAGTGGTGGTTTTCAAGATCATCTTAGGAGTTGTGGAATCATCTCACAACTTACTCCACCAGGAACACCACAACACAATGGTGTGTCCGAAAGGAGAAATCGAACTCTATTAGATATGGTTCGATCTATGAAGGCAAGAAGCTCATAACCTCTATCGTTTTGGGGTTACGCTTTGCTCTCCCCAACCAATAAAGTGGAAAAGACACCTTTTGAAATATGGCATGGAAACCCTCCATCATTATCATTCTTAAGGGTTTGGGGTTGTGAAGCTTATGTTAAGCAATACACCCCAAATAAAATGGAAGTCTGATCCACTAAGTGTATCTTTGTAGGATATCCTAAAGATGATATAGGATATTATTTCTACGATCCAACCGAGCAAAAGGTATTTGTTGCTCGAAAGGGTAAGTTCTTAGAAGCTAAGTTCCTTATGGAAGGAACTAGTGATAGAACAGTGGCACTTGAGGAGGATCAAGGACCACATGACGATACACGTTTGGTTGATACTAGCGCTCAACAAGAGGATGCTGAAGACGATCAAGAGGTTGACCAGAACACACAAAATGTTCATAGATCTGTTAGAATAAGCAGTCCACCTGAAAGATATGGATATTTCAAGGATGAATGCTACGTGGTAGATTCAGATGAACCAACCACTTACCATGATGCAATGTCAAAATCCGATTGTGACAAATGGCTTGAAGCCATCAGCATAGAGATGCAATCCATGTATGACAACCAAGTTTGGGAATTGGTTATGACACCTCTTAACTCCAAAGTAGTTGGAAGTAAGTGGGTTTTCAAGAAGAAAACGGGTATGCATGGTAACTTGGATACTTATAAAGCAAGACTTGTAGCAAAAGGTTTCACTCAAACTCAAGGGATTGATTATGATGAGATCTTCTCGCCCGTGGCGATGCTAAAGTCAATCAAGATATCATTTGCCATATCCGCATATTATGACTATGAGATCTGGCAATTGGATGTCAAAACAGATTTTCTTAATGGATATCTTGATGAAGATGTCTATATGGTTCAGCCTGAAGGTTTTTTCGATCCAAAACATCCTGACAAAGTATGCAAGTTAAAGAAATCAATCTATGGATTGAAACAAGCATCGAGAAGTTGGACTCACCGTTTTGATGAAGAAATTAAGAATTTTGGATTCATCAAGAACGGCGATGAAGCTTGTGTGTATAAGAAGGCTAGTGGGAGCATCATCACTTTCTTAGTACTGTATGTCGATGACATTCTACTATTTGGGAATGACATTCCAACCATGGAAGGTGTAAAAACTTGGCTTGGAAGTTGTTTTTCCATTAAGGATCTTGGTGAAGTCGCCTACATTCTGGGAATAAAGATCTATAGGGATAGATCAAGGCACTTGATAGGTTTAAACCAAAGTACATACATTGACAAAGTCTTGAATAAGTTCCAGATGGAGAACTCTAAGAGAGGTTATGTACCTATTCAAAAGGGGACAATATTAAATACATCTCAATGTCCAAGCTCAAAGGATGAGCAAGAGGAAATGAAAGGAATCCCATATGTTTCTCCTATAGGATCCATCATGTATGCAATGATATGCACTAGACCAGACTTCTCATGCGCCTTGAGCATGACGAGTAGATACCAGCAAAATCCAGATAACAGTCATTGGAAGGCTGTTAAGTGTATATTAAAATACCTTAGAGGGACTAAGGATATGTTTTTAATATATGGATCTGGTGAAGAGGAACTCGTTGTAAGGGGTTACACAGACGCGAGTTTCCAGACCGATCGAAGTGATTCTCGATCGCAATCGGGGTATGTCTTCATTTTAAATGGAGGAGTAGTCTCTTAGAAGAGCTCAAAACAAGACGTGGTAGCATTGTCCACTACAGAATCAGAATACATCGCCGCTTCATTGGCAGCCCAAGAAGCTGCATGGTTAAAGCAATTCACAGCCGACCCAGGGGTGGTTCCTACCATTCAAGACCCCCTAGAGATCTTTTGTGATAACGAGGGTGCGATTGCTCAAATCAAGGAACCTCGTGCACACCAAAAAACTAGACATATCGAGCGGAGATTCAACTACATAAGGGATGAAGTTGAAAAGGGAAAGATATGTATCCGCCAAGTTCACACCAATCAAAACATTGCGGATCCACTCACGAAGCTCCTTGACCGGGCAAAACATGAGGGTCATATATGTGCCTTCGGACTTCGATATTCTGGTGACTGGATTTGATCTATTTTGTATTTGGATATTGGAACAATTGTTAATTTAACTCTTTTATGGTATTTTGAGTTACGTTCCATTTTAGCATGTTTAAATCCATGAATAAGTTAATTATTCTAAATGTCCGTAGTTGATCATAATTGTGGGAACAAATATGAATGTAAGACTATTATGAATTTGGATTGGTGGATATTCATTAGATATGAATATAGAGCAAAGTGTTGCTGCCAAAGTTTATAGATATTTGTGGGATACAAATATTGGACTTACTCGCTCTCGAATATTACTGCATGGAATCATTTGTGAATTATCATAAGTAAATTTGAGTAAAGGAGAATATCATAGTAACCTCTGACCTGAGATATATATTGGGTCTTGATATTCACCAAGTATTATACCTTGACCTAGTTCTTAGCTGTCTGTAATAAGGCAGTACATAAGGCTAAACTCAGGTGTGGTACAAGGTGATTGTGAGAGACGTATGTAGTCAAGAAGGGATTTGTTCCTCTTATTCATTGAGAGTAAAATGTCTATGGCCTGCTAAAGTTAAATCAACAGAGAGTGATCACTCTATGTCTCTAGATTTAACATGACATCTGTAACGAAAGGAAAAATGATAAATTCACCTAAATCATCTTCAAGTAAAGGACTTGAAGGGGATGATGTTATTGAATGGGACATATAGTCATACGTATTAGGGGTAGTAAACTATAGTTAGGTGGTCTTTACTACTTGCATCAATCTTCTATGTATCTTGTGCAAGTGGGAGATTGTTGGACTATGTATGCCCTAGACACATATTAAATTGATGTGGCTAGTACGTTATGATCCAAGTCGAGTCATACCCAAATACAAGCTAGACAAACACTTATAATATTTATTTATGATATGATCAAACAAATAAATATTAACATTTATAATATTTAGAAATTGGTTTTCTAATGGGCTGTTTGGTAGCCTCTTAATGACCATTCAGATGCTACCTCTTAATAGTTTAAAACCTCTGAATGAATAAGAGGTAACCTCAAGTCTGAATGGTTAAGCGGTAACCTCTGAATGGTAAATCATCAAAAGTCACATTCTTCTAACTTCTCATTTGTAAAAATCTTAATGGTTCCATTAAGAGGTAGCCTCTTAATGACCATTCAGAGGCTACCAAACAGCCCCTAAATAATTACACTTGAGAAACTAATAAATTATATAGATAATTTATTTTGGAGCGAATATTTTGTTTTGTTATTTAATGGGTTAAATAACATTTTAAAATGTTGTATAAAGTCTTGTAAATATGTAGTGTTATATTTATAAAAGTTATAAATATAAACCAAGACTTAAATTATTATAAAAGAAATTTGATTTTTTTATAAAATAATAAGGTGGGCCGCCCCCCATATGTCTTCCCAAGACATAATTTTGGTCCAATTATCTTACATGCATTTGTATGTGTAAGAAGGCTTATGATTGGGTTAAAAAAGGCGGCTACATCTTCCAAGTTTATATATATCCTTTTGTATGACAAAAATTAGTTTAGATGAACTTGGAAGACTTGTTATTTCTCTCTCAAAATTTCGGCCAACATAAGGGTTGTTCCAAGTTTTTCAAGTTTGATCATAAGTGTATAAAATCCTAGCTAAAGCTCAAGTGTTTGTTGGAAGGCTTGGGGTATACAAGCTTGAGGTCTTCTACACTTGAAGGCAATCGTTTAAGAAGTATCATCCTTTTCATTTCTTTTACTCCAAGAAGGTAGTCTTCTAAACATCCTATGATTGTGTTTGATAGTATGCATATTCATATATGGATCCGAGCTTTGGGATTTTTGCATATAAATGAAATTTATATCTTAAAAGTAACATGTTTTAAATATTATTTCCGCTGCGTTTTGATTTTATACGGATTAAATCACTTTGATAAACATGTGAAAATCCCAACAAAGAATGGTGAAGGTTGGGGTGTTCTAGGCTCCAAGATGATGTTACAACTCAAGAAAATGCATAACTCCTTTCAAAATACCCAAAAATAATGATATAACCCGTCCCCAACCATTCAAAATCAAAATTCAACGTTTTGTATCATGTGAGGGCGTCAGCGACGGCCCAGGAGAGCGTCAGTGGCGGCCTGTGGTTGGTCAGATACTTCTGACGGCTTAATAGGCTGCCTACAACAAAATCCACCCGATGGGACTTTTTGGAGGGCGTCGCCGACTACCTCTCTAAAACCTGTTTTTCAGATTTTGTTGTTTTGCATATCCAGTTGATCCAGTCCTAATACTCCATAAAGCTCCCGAATAGCTCCTTAAACTCCGTTGGACATGCAAAACACAATTCTAATCAAAGTAGGCCATTCGAAACCAAAAATCATGCAAAAACATCAACTTAAATACAATTTACACACCAGTTTTCGACCACGGATCAATACATACACCATGTGAAAACATGCGTTTTGACTTATCCGATTTAACTCCGGGTGGATCAAAATGTAAAGTAATCGAATTTATACAATAGAATCATAACGTATTTATATTTGTAGACTCATACATAAGAAACACACAAAAAAGCATAAAACGTGTTGGTGCATTCATCTGTCGTCTTCGTCTTATGTCGAGTCTCGGGTTCGTTGCACTGCTGAACAAGAGTGATGTCATCATATATGATGATGACATCATATAGATGACATCATCATATGCATCATCACATGATATACACTAAAAGTCAAAACAAAATGTTATGAACGTTTAAGTTAGTTGACCGTTTGAATATGTTTGAGAATCATGTCCGTTTGAAGGGTTCCGTTTGAAATGCTCATGCCACTTTCAAACGGAAGGGTCCTCCCTATAAATAGCCTTCAAACGATTTCATTTGTAATGTTCTAGTTTCCGACGCCGAGGTGCTGTCGAGGTGTCTCCAGTCTTGTAAACGTTCAGAGATTAATAAACGAGAAAATTAATAGTGAATTCAAGCTAAACGAAGACAGAATCAATGAATTCCGCCTCTGATTCTGTCTGAGCACTCTTCTGATCGACTCGTTAGGTCGTTTCACGATCCTACAAAATGTGTGTAACACCCCGTGTTTTGGAAGTCAAAGTCAAAGTCAAGATTGAAGTCAAAGGAAGAAAAGATTGCTAATTGCGATCTGTCTCTCATTGCTCAAATCATGTTTTGACTTCTTTGACTTGTAATTAGTCTATTTTATTATCGCTTTAGTTGTATTATGTGGAGTATCTATTAATAATCGCATGGTATTCGCTATTTATCGCTATCGCAATCGCAATCGCAACCGATCGACCAGCCCCTCCCCATTCCTTTCCACTTTGGGTAACCCTATAAATACCCCTTGTCACTTTCAAACTTACTACTTTTGGAAACTGACGTCCCACCAGCTCTCTAACCTTGCTTTTTCCCCGATTTCTCGCAATCCTGGTAAGATTTCGTCCTAAATCTTGTACTTCCTTAATCTACACGCACTCCTACACCTTTCTATCTTTTGAATCTTAACTTTTAACCGTGAAATCATCAAGATTCAAGGTGTTCTAGGATGACGTCATCATGTGTTCTTGAAGAACTTCATGTTTTGACCTCAATCCACCAAGAACAACTTGGATCTAACCGATTTCCACATAAATAAACAAAGATCTTTCGTAGATCTAAACATATTCACAATGAAGAGGATTGAAAGATGGTTTCCAACTTTCTTTCAACTCTTTTACACTCAATGCACTCAAAACCGATAGAATCGAAGCTTGTGCCGATTTACTAGTCATTCTTGTGGTTGCGTTGGTTCAAGATCCGTATTCTATCCACGAGATTATCGATTCCGGGTTAACCAAGAACAATCGTCCCCGAACCAGTGGACTGACTGAACTTGGGTGGTTCCTGTTCAATCGGGTCACTAAAACTAAGGATGGAGTTTTGTTGGTTAGCACGATATCAACACATCTCAATAAAACGACAAACAATCAAAACAGGCAAGTGTAAGACGAACAGGTCGACCAGGACGGAGTGCCGTGGAGTCCGATCGAACAACCAATCTGAACGACTGGCCAATCCGAACGACTTGCACCTTGGTCCCACCTTAGTTTTTAAATCAACTCTCAAGAGTTTTGGAACACCGAACGGATTGCTGACCCGATCGACCGACCATCCGAATATATGATGTTTCGGAACTTCAACACTTAAACAATTTTCAACAATTTCAATGCACAAAGGATGCCACCCGATCGAACGACCGTCCGATCGAGTGACAACCTGCTGTGAACTTGTTCTCACTGAAGTGCCCACCCAATCGGGTTGCCGTCCGATCGAACAACCATCCGATCAACCGACCTGAAAGGTGGAGATACTTCAATGTTTTCAAACCACTACAACGAAAACCTCAAAAGTCAAGCCATCATACACAAACACATCCTTCTCAAAGGAAGAAACAATCCACTCGAAAGGTCACCCGACCGGATGACCATCCGAGCGGACTGTCAACCGAACGACCGGCCGTCCGATCGGACTACCATCCGATCGAACTGCTGATCGACCCAACCTTCACTTGTTCCATTTTATGCGTCGCTTATCGTTATGCTATCAATCTGTTCAGGCTAACCCTACACTCTAGCGCTCCCTTCAATCCATCAATCACTATGAGTATACTTGATCCCTTTTTGCTTTACGCACTTTTGGGTGTTACATACGTTACTTATACTAAATCACATCGAACACACTACGTGATACTTTAAACGCTAACCGTTACCGCATGTTATACATGACTTAATGAATGATTGTTGGTTATGTTTACACATGGAATGTTGTCTACCTGCCTTAGCAATGATAGTACTATTAGTTTGGACTCAGCACCCGTTCACTCGGGGGTTGTTAAGGACAATTACCTACATGGCTCACAGTGGTGAGAATGTATCGTGAACTGCCTTGGGCAGTCAAACCGCAGTCATTGGTATCGATAGGTTCATGTCGATAACTAACATGCCTCATTTCACTCTGTGTACGTGCTGGTTATGCGTAATGCTTTCGAACTCTATATGCTATTATCAAACTTGTATGCTCACCTTTACACTATGTGTATTGACTTTTACTTTAACGTATGTGACATGTGCTTAGGATGCTTAATTGCTTTCTATGGTGTGAAATCGAGGCTAGGAAAGACCTAGGTCAACAATAAACAATTGTCTGTAATAAAAATCTGAGTTGTCAGAACAGAACAATTTGACTAGATCTTTCTATCATAATTGTATTATCATTTATGACATGGTATGGGACGTGTTGCTTTAAATATTTGGTAAATATAGTTGTTATGGAAACTTCTGGACAATCTGTTTCGCTCAGTGCCACGCCCCGATGTTTCCACCATCGGTTGGGGTGTGACAGATTGGCATCAGAGCCATAACTATAGGGAATTAGGCAAGACTCGACCTAGTCCGAGTCGATGTCTTAGAGACCTAGTCTATATTTAGGAACCAACAGACCGACTCATGCATATCCAATAGGGGTCATGTATGATAGGAATAGCAAGTATGCTTGCACAAACCAGAGGGATTGCTATTTCTCGCTATTCTCGCCTATGTTGCACTATCACTGCACTCGAATTTACAAATTATGAATAAGCGATTATGTCGAGATTAGGTGTGAAAACCGCAAACTCTCGGCTAAATTGCTTGATCAACCCACATTTTTATCTATAAACACGAGAGATTGCATTGAAATAGGAGTGAAATCCATACTTTGACGCATAATTCTCCTTTATTTTATCAAAATAGGAAAGAAGTTGTTAAGCCAGGGGTGAAACCCTAACCTTGACGACTTGTTCCGACTATTACTTGGTTTTCCAAAACTCTCACCAAATCTCGACGGACTCCAACGACCTGAAGTCACGGTATGACTAAAGGGACGTGTGCCAAACGCCCAAGAATCGAGGCAAAAGCACAGTCCTGAAAGTCAAAATGTGTACAACAAGTCCTTGAGAATAGTCGAATCACTTTGGATAGTCCATGTCTAATAGCCGCAGACGATCTATTTCCCGATTTTTATGTGTTTCGATTCTGAGCCCGCAACTGCTGACTCTGATGATTCGTCGATTTTATAAGTTGTATGTATATTTACCTGCTTATGTGTTTTAAATTTTGGTGAATTATTCGATTTTTGCTATCACTTCGATCGACACGCACGACTCGCACTGCACCTCTATCTCAAAGCGCTGACAAATCTCTAAATTATGGATGACCTTATGCGATGTTATACGCTTATGCTATACTACTCGATGTGTTAATCAATGATCGCTTATACTCTACTATACGCTATGATACCCTCCACAAAAAGTTCACGAGTGTCAACTTTGAATGATAGGTTTCTGTATTCTGACTGCCTCTGTGATTACATGCATATGTGCTTCTGTGTTTCTGTGCCCTACGTGCTTATGTGTTTCTGTGCCTTACGTGCTTTGTGCTTCCGTGCTTATGTGAATCAGTGATTATATGCTCACATGATTATACGTGTTCCTGAGCTTTAGTAGTATCAGACATGTGAGGTGAGATTCGATTATGACGTGTCTGAGACCTATGACGATGTCTGTTGCAGACAATGTCAATTGGACCATCATCTAGACCCTGTCACCCATGACTTTCTCACCAAGAACAGAGGGACAAACGCCTTGCTGCCATCCTCGCTAAACAAGTGGCCAAGTTTGTGCCTCAGATCGTGAGTGAGATTTATGAAAATGTTAGGAAATCGTCTGAGGAGTCCAGAACCGAAGCTCCCAAAGTTGCTACCAAGACTGCTTTCAGCTTTAAGCAATTCAAGGCTTGCAGTCCAAAGGAATTCACTGGAAAAGATGGCCCAACGACTATGTTTCAATGGTTCGATTCCGTCGAAGTCACTCTACACCAGAGTGGATGTCCGGAAAATCTCTGCACTCTGAACGCTACCGGCGTCTTCCAGTCCCGTGCATTAGACTGGTGGACGGTCGAGAGAAACAAAGGCGGAGATGATGCAGCCTATGAGCTGACGTGGGAAGAGTTGAAGGCCATCATGATGGATGAATTCTGCCCTCCCCATGAACGCCAAAAGCTGGAGGACGAATTCTGGCACATTAAGCAGAAGGAGGGAGACAACGCTGCCCTGACTGCTCGCTTTAAGCAGCTCAACATCATCTGTCCCGATCAAGTGAAGACGCCCAACATGGCGATCAAGAAGTACATCCGAGCTCTACCCGACTGTGTTGCGGATTTTGTGCATGCCGCAAAGACAGCAACGATCGAAGAAACTTACTTGCTTGCCGCCGAAATCAACGAAAAGCGAGTAAAAGTTGGTTTTTGGGATAAAACTTTGAAAAACCTGCACCAAGTCACCACCACACCAGCCGCTGAAACCGCCACCGCTCAGTCATCAAAGTCCTCACGCCGAAAGTAGAAGAACAACAACAGCAGCTCCAGCAACAACAACTGTGCTGTCACTACCACTGCTGGTCCACTTCAAGCCGTACCGGCCCAGCAGCAGCCCCACCACCATCCAGCACCAGTTACTTATGCATCGCCTGCAAAGCGTGCATACACAGGCCCCCAGCCGGCTTGCCCAACATGTTCTTATCATCACCTGGTGGGTCTCGCCTGTTGTTTCTGCGCTCACTAAAACATGTACAGCCACTTCACAGCTAACTACCGTACTGGTCCCCGTCAAGCACCAGCTCAAGCCACTGCTCATCAAGCTCTGCTCCCAGCAGCAGCAACCTCAACAACAACAACAGCCTCAGCAGCAGCAACAAGCCGCACGCGCCAGAACTTTCAACATCAATGTGTGCCAAGCCCAGGCTGACAACAACGTGGTCAATTATATGTTCCTTGTGAATGGTATTTATGCTTCATGTTTGTTGGATACTGGAGCCGATAATTACTTTGTGTCGTACGAATTCGAGAAGCTTCTTAGTCGTAAGCGCTCCCATCTCCCCTCGACGTTCGATGTTGAAGTCGCCACCGGAAGAACTGTCGCCGTTAATTATGTTCTTCGTGATTGTACTCTTGAGCTCAACAATCACATCTTCCCAATCGACTTTATTCCGATGCAACTCGGAAGTTTTGACATCATAGTAGGCATGGACTTTCTTCGCGAAAACCATGCTGAAGTTGTGTGCTTCGATAAGATGATTCGATTCTTGCTCGCGAATGGTGATTTATTGTGTGTCTATGGTGAAACTACTTCGAAGGGTCTCAAACTCATGTTATGTGTCCAAGCTAGTGATGCGTGCTAAGTGTGTTATGGTTTTAATGTTTATTTTAAGCCCTATTACACTTTTTTTAGCCAAGTTTTAAATTTATAAAACACGATATTTACTAACACTAAACACACATATGGGCAGGTGCACCCATCGTGAGCGTAGTATAGTGTTGGTAAGATACCGAGGTCGTCCAAGGACACAAGAGCTTTTAGTACCGGTTTATCCTCAACGTCTAATCAAATCAAAAAGTTAGAAAAAGTTTTTAAACTAGAAAAATAAAAACAAACTAAAATGCTAAAAATAAAATAAAAGTAAAAACAGATAGACAAGATGAATCACTTGGCTCCGACTCGTGTTTAGTGTAACCTTTGATTATTTCCGCACTTTTGCACTTTTTAAGAGATTATCTTAGTCATTGGAGTAGGCCCCTCTTTTAAAGGTGGCGTTACCCTCAACCCAGTAGTTTGTGTCAGCAAGGATACAATCCTAAAGGGTCGGATTATTGAAAGATAATTAATTAAGTTATTAATGCATATTATGGTAGGCCCCTCTTTTGAAGGTGACGTTACCCTCGGCTAAGTAGTCTGAGTCAGCAGGGATACAGTCCTAAGTAGCCGGGTTAAAGTATTAATAGTAGCTTACATATGAGGGGGTCAAAGAGTTTGGACCCCCGCCATCCAATACCGTTAAGTATTGAAGGAGGTCCTACTAAATTTGACCCAGGTCCTTGCAGGATCTATACACTGAACAAGGCAAGACTCTTACCAAACTGTTCCCTTAACCCCCGACCAGGTAGCCAACATACCTCCATATAGACCGTGGAGATATGAATGGTGAAAATCTTTTATTTTATATAGACAGTAAAATAATGCCAAGACACCACGGACAAACGATAAGGAAAAATCACCTTCAACATAAGAAACTAGTTATTAAAGTCATTAATACATAACCAAGTAAAAAGTGCGAAAAGATTAAAAATAAAAAGTATTACACTAAACACTTTGTCTTCATCAATTGATGTAAGAGACTTAGGCAAACATGGCCTTGATTGTCAAGAACTCTTACGATCAATCTTGGATCCCGAGACGACTCACACACTCTATGATGGAGAATGGATGATGGTGGTGGATGATGGTGTTGTGATGGTGGTGGGTGGTGGGTGAAGTGTGAGAGAGGTGGTATGCCAAGGGATGGTTTGCAATTGAGCCAAGCACCCCTATTTATCGGCTGAACAGCAGCTCGGGCACTGCCCCGTGTCCATTGGGCACGGCCCCGTGTCCATTGGGCACGGCCCCGTGTCCATTGGGCACGGTCCCGTATCCATCTTTCATCTCTTTCTTCATTAATTGCAGTTTGTCTACATTAGTTGACCACGCCCCCGTGTCCACTGGCACGCCCCCGTGTGCAGAAGCAAATCTGTACTATCAAGATTTCCCAGATTCCGTGAATCTTAGAGTTGACCACGGCCACGTGTCCGCTGAGCACGACCCCGTGGTGGGCGATAGAAGCTTCTACAACTTTTTCTTTTCTGCTAGCACTTGGGCACGCCCCCGTGTTCACTGAGCACGGGGCGTGTTCAGCCTTCTGTTTTCTTGTTTTTGCTCGGGAAGATGCTGTCGTGGGGTCGGACATGTCTCTTTTGTTCCTTTTCTTGTATTTATGTTAGATTTAGCTGTCTTTTTGCTTCTTTTGTTAATTTGAGCTCATTTAATCCTGAAAATACAAAAGGAAGACAAAAGCCCACTTTTTCCAACATTAGTACTAAAAAAGGGTTAGTTTTATGCCACAATTGATGTAATATATATGTTGCATTTTGCACACATCAAATACCCCCACACTTGAATCTTTGCTTGTCCTCAAGCAAAACTCTTTATAATGTGGCTTTACACTCCCAAATGGAATGGGTATAAGAGAAGGTTTTTGGGCTTGTCATAGAGTGTCGGGATTTCCAAGATTCTTTATTAAGTTTTATTTTTATTTATTTAGAGTCCTATTCGTCATGATTTATTTAAAACTTTTCATAAGATAAATTACTTATTAGGGCATAACATGCCTCTTTAAAATTCCATTTATATACAAGTTCACATACCTCATGGGGATCACTCAACACTCGGCCGAAAATGTGTTTTAGTGAATCACTCGAGAGCGGCATGGAACTTACTCCTACCATAGGTTTGCCAAGCAATCAATCCTCCTCCTTTTTAACTATACACCTTTGTAAATATCAAGAGGACTTTTTGGGTGAAGGGTTAGGCTTGGGTTAAAGGTAGGTGGTTGGGTTAGTGGTTAGTAAAGGGGCGAAAGGCGTAAAAAGCGTCGGTTTTCGTAAGACTTTTCATTTTTTTGCAATTTTTATTTTGATGAAGCCTTTATTCAAATAAAGTAATTTTTGATACTTGTTTGTTTATTTTTTCTTTCGCTTCATCATCGATTTTTTTTTTTTTGAAAAGTCATATGGAACACCGAGCTTGTTACTAAAAAAAAGGGTTAAAAGTAAAAAAAAGGGTTTTGGTGGGTGAAAGGAGTGTTTGGTTTGGGTTATGAAATGAAAAGGTTTAGGCTCAAAGGGGCTAACTAGGGGGATTTTGGGTAGGTGGTAAAAAAAGAAAAATAATGGTGTAGAAATAAAAAGGGTTAGTCCTAATGCCTCCATCATTTACTTACTCGGGTTTAAGTTGGTAAGGACCAGGAATGTATTGTCGTGGCAAGTTCTAGAGTCGTAAGAACCAAGCGGCTATTCACACAAGAAACGAAAAATGAGCATTTAGTTTAATGATATGTATTTGTATGCTCAATAAAGGCTCAAAACTCACTTTTGTGGGAATGGGTTTTAATGTGATCAAGTATATATAATCAAATTTTAACTAAGCTTGTCATGCCGTTTCATAATTTTCTTATGTTGGTTCTTTTTATCACGACGCTATCGGTTGTAAATTTGTAAAAATATAACCTTTTTAGAACTTGAATTTCCCGAGTTAAACCTAGACAGGTAAAAAAAATGAAAAATTTTGAAAAATTTTGGGGTGATTAGCGGTTCCAATAGAGTTTTGTGTAAGGCTTGTTATTAGGACTTGCAAGATTCAAGGTTTTAGCATCCCCCCCCCCCCCTCCCACAATTAAATTACACATTGTCCTCAATGTGTCCCAAAAATAAGTTTTTAGGTTGATTGAATGTGTAAAAAGGTGTTAAAAAGCAAAAATTTATGTTACTGGGCGTCTGGACACGGCCCCATGTCTGATGGACACGACCCCGTGTTCAGGTGCCAGTAACAAAAACTTACAGAAGGTGGACACGGGGGCGTGTCGTGTCACACCCCAAAATCCACCATGCGGAGTACCACCGCTTGGAGGCGTGACGTGACCAGGATCGAGCCACCAATCATTTTGAACATCGTAATTAAGTAAATAAGACCAACCACAATACGATTGGTGATCAAAGCTAGTTAACCATGTTTAGTTTAAACAGCGGAAGCATAAAAGTAAATCCAAAAGCATAAGTCCATAGTTTATAAGTTAAAGTTCAAAACGCAAGTTTAATAAGTTCATAAGGATTTAAATAATAAGCACGGAACATAACAGTCCGTACACCACAACGACTCCTTCCTCATGCAAACTCCAAGCGTTTAACGACCTGTAAGGCATGTAACAACGAGTCAACAACAAAGTTGAGTGAGTTCACGTTTGGTTGTTTAGTGTTAAGTTGTTTCTGAAAAACGTGGTTTGACTTTCGTTGGCTTAATTGCCGTGGGGGTTACCCCGTAGTTGAAAGTATGTTTAACCAGTTCCTTTTTCATTACCCAAACCATAACCATAATCAGTGGGGGCTTTCCCCGTGTGAACAACTAGACGGTATGATATCGACTACTACGCAAATAAGTTGTGCCCTATATCAGCGTCTATCATCACTGATAGTCTGCCATAGTCCATTAGTACATGCTCGTCCGACCGGCACGATGTGAGGTTTGTTAAACCTAATAGCGCTATTAACTAATGACCCGCTCGCCATTGGCCTCGGCGATTAAGTCGATATAATGAAGAGGGACTTATTGATAGAGTTTTGTCTAGCTAGTTTTTAAGGTTGTTGTCCTACACCAGGAGGACGAACGTACGTATTCAGCACCAGGAGAATTCGAAGGATTAATAATGGCATCCTACCTATGGAGGATGGCCATACATATCTTCCCAAGGGGATATGTAGATTTAGTTTTAAATTCTTTAACCCATTCCCAAACCACCGGGAATCCCATGCCTTGTAAAAAGTGTGAACTTACCTCGGTTTACTCGATAAGATTCTCAAATATAGCTAACAGTCACGGTCGGTCAATCACATCCTAATATGATTACCAGTTAGTCATTTAGTGATTTTCAAATAGAGCACAAAGTTCCTACACGTATCTATCACATAACATGCATTACTTTAACTGTTTATGCCCATATATACTTCCCATCCATTCCCCACTCATAAACAAACATACGATAATGCACATAACACTTATAACATGTTAGATCATTCACAGATAGCATACTCGACATTTAGACCCGCAAATTACAACATATGTCGTTTCAGCTTAAATATTCAAAATCGGGCTGTTTTCGGACATTTTAATAAAATAGTTAACTTATTCTAAAAATTCCCAAATTTTTACAGAATGTCTATAACGTTCCAAATTTAATTGTATAAAAATATCGGGGCCCAGTTCATTACTAATATTTTATAAAAATTGATTTTCCTGACTGAACTCAGATTTATCTTTTTCTGACCACAGTCCACGGAATAATTTATTTAAAATTCATCGAGATTCCGATTTATGAAATTCTAGTGGGAGGATTACAAATACATCGGTGGTCATCTACAATACAAATTTCATGATTTAACTCTACACAGAATTCAAGTTATGACAGAAAATAAAACGCATATTTTCAGCAGAAAAATGCAGCTCTAGCTGCTGTTACGAAATGACACTTTAAAATTAGTAAACGAAGTCCCAAAATTATGATTCCGGTGCCATTAGAACCGTATTTCATAATACATAAACCTAGACTTCAGAAAAGACATTTTTCATTAAGTTACGGTTTTGTTATAGCCAACTGAAGTTGGCTGTAATCACTAGACAACTTTCTGTTTTCAGTCTTTATCCTTCTAAAGCGCGTTTGAATGATTCCGTTAACATGTTTAGTGATCACAACAAAATCAAATATCAACATTAACCAGCAAAACATCAGATAATCAATCAAGAATCATAACAACACAAGATCTACATGATTTACACACATAACTTCTCTTTATCCATCTTTTATTCCTTATGTTCAAGACTTAATGTAAGTTCTTTAGAGTTTCTTAATTTTTAACCATTTAATCAACTATTAACCACCAAATACATGAACAAGATGAAGATTTGAAGCACTTACTACTAGCACAAGGCTGGGGAAGAAACAAGGCGTAAAAGTGGTGGTTAAAAGAAAACGAGAGAGGTCTTTGAGCTTCCGAACACACCGAGCTTCGTTAATCGCCTTGTTACAACTTGTGAGGCCCTTGGAATTCTTGAACTTGAAACAAAAATGGATGGTGTGTGTGTGTGGGAAGTCAGCCGAGAGCAAGGGAGATGGGAGGGAGAAGGCCTTGAGTGAAATGTGAGTTGTTAAAATGAGGATGGTGATCTAATGGTTCATCCTTATATATTCCAAAAATTTCTTAACTAGTGGGTAATATGTCTACCAAGGTACATGACACAATCCATTAATTAAATCAACAAAATCCATCCATTAGGCCATTTGGTCCGATTCTAGCATAAGTGGGGGGGGGGGGTCTAAGTGTAATTTTGAGCCAATTAGTTAGTTCATAATCCAAACTCAAGTATATAGTTAGTTTTGTTGGTTACTAGGTATTTTAGTGAGTGTTAAGGTGTTCAGGGATCATAACTACCTTAAAAAAATAAAAGCAATGTGTTTAACAATATTTTTGTGTTCCGGGTAAAGTCCGGTTGTTCGGTTGGGTGTTGTTCCGTTAAAGTGCTTAATTAATCCGTAAAGTGTCTTTTATATATACTTTTGTAACACTTTTAATTTCTAACACTTAGGAAAACACAAAGGACTATTTAATGACTTTTCTGTACACTATTAGCATGTTAACAAGTACATGTAAGTATAACACAGAAATCAGAGAGCAGTTAAATGATTCAGCACAGTCATCAAGCACTTTAATTAACATTAATAGATTGTACGGTTACATGTAATTTGACGATTGTCACATTCTCCCCCTGTTAAGAGAATTTCGTCCCGAAATTTAGCGTGTGGTTACTGAGGAAGCTAGTTAAGATGCGTTGGTTTCCTGGTTTTCCTGGGGTGTCACATCATCCTCCCGTTGATTTGGAATTTGTCCCGAAATTCTGCAGTAGCTTCAGCCTCAGTAGTGGTTGCGTTTTTCTTAAACAGCTGGGGGTACTTGAGTTTCATTTGGTCTTCTCGTTCCCAGGTATACTCTGGGCCATGACGGGAATCCCAACGAACTCGAACGAGAGGTATCCTGGTACGCTTGAGGATCTTAACATCTCGATCAGTAATCTCTACTGGTTCTTCGACGAATCGCAGCTGGTCGTCGATAGTGAGCTCCTTGAGAGGAACTATGAGGGTCTCATCTGACAGACACTTCTTCAGATTCGACACATGGAATACGTCGTGAACTCCGCTGAGTTCTTCGGGTAGATTCAACCTGTAGGCGACTTTGCCAATTTTCTCGGTGATTTCGAATGGTCCGACATAACGCGGATTGAGCTTGCCTCGTTTGCCAAAGCAGACTACACCTTTCCAAGGTGAGACTTTGTGTAACACTCGATCCCCAACCTGGAACTCGAGTGGTTTTCTTCCCTTATCAGCATAGCTTTTCTGACGGTCACGAGCTGCCGCCATTCGCTGTCGTATCTGAGAAATTTTCTCGGTGGTATCTACCACAAGTTCTGGGCCAGTGATTTGGCTGTCACCAACTTCTGCCCAACAGAGAGGTGATCGGCATTTGCGTCCGTACAATGCCTCGAATGGAGCGGCTTGGATGCTGGTGTGGTAGCTGTTGTTATACGAAAACTCCACCAGCGGGAGGTGCTTTTCCCAGCCATTACCAAAATCGATTACGCATGCCCTAAGCATGTCTTCAAGGGTTTGGATGGTGCGTTCAGATTGCCCATCCGTCTGTGGGTGATAAGCGGTGCTCATATCTAAACGTGAGCCAAAGGACTTGTGCATTGCTTGCCACAGTTCAGAAGTAAAACGCGCGTCACGGTCAGAAATGATGGAGGTTGGCACTCCGTTCCTTGATACCACTTCCTTTAGGTAAATGTCTGCAAGAGTAGAAAACTTATCCGTTTCTTTGATAGCCAGAAAATGTGCAGACTTGGTCAGTCGATCTACGATCACCCAAATGGTATCATTTCCGCGTTGAGATCTAGGCAGACCAGTAATGAAATCCATGGAAATTTGCTCCCATTTCCATTTCGGGATCTCCGGTTGTTGAAGTAGGCCTGATGGTTTCTGATATTCAGCCTTGACTCTCGCACAAGTCAAGCACTTACTGAGGTAGGTTGCTATGTGGGCTTTCATGCCAGGCCACCAATACGTAGTCTTGAGGTCGTGGTACATTTTATCCGAACCAGGATGTACCGAATAATGAGACTTGTGTGCTTCATCCATCACAAGCTCGCGTAGGTCTCCATAAAGTGGAATCCAGATGCGTCCGTTTACATAGTAGGCGCCGTTTTCCTTTTGTTCTAGCCGTTGTCTCGATCCTCGTAGGGATTCAGCTCTGATGTTCTCCGCTTTCAATGCTTCAACCTGAGCATCGCAAATCTGAGCGGCAAGGTTAGATTGGATGGTAAGTTGTAAAGCACGTACACACTTAGGTATAGTATCCTTTCGACTGAGGGCGTCGGCCACCACATTGGCTTTGCCCGGATGATATTTGATAGCGCATTCATAATCATTCAAGAGCTCGACCCATCGGCGTTGACGCATGTTTAACTCCTTTTGCTTGAAGATATGCTCGAGATTCCTGTGATCGGTGTACATGGTGCACTTGGTACCGTACATGTAATGTCTCCATATCTTAAGTGCGAAAACAACTGCTCCCAGCTCCAAGTCATGCGTAGTGTAGTTCCTTTCGTGAACTTTAAGTTGGCGCGATGCGAAGGCAATGACCTTGTCACGTTGCATCATTACGCAACCAAGTCCTTGGATGGAAGCGTCGCAGTAAACCACAAAATCATATGTGCCTTCAGGCAATGAGAGGATAGGCGCGCTACAAAGTCTATCCTTCAAGTGCTGAAATACGGACTCCTGTGCATCACCCCAACGATAGGTGACACCCTTCCGAGTCAGTGAAGTGAGAGGTTGCGCAATCTTTGAGAAATCCTTGATAAACCTTCTGTAATATCCTGCCAAACCCAAGAATTGGCGGATTTATGTTGGTGTATGGGGTGCAGGCCAGTTCTTGATCGATTCAACCTTGGATGGATCTACATGAATCCCATCCTTGTTTACCACATAGCCTAGAAAGTGGACTTCACGAAGCCAGAAGTTTCATTTCGAAAGTTTGGCATACAACTGCTCTTTTCGAAGAAGTTCCAGCATAAGTCGTAGATGCTGCTCGTGTTCCTCCTGACTCTTCGAATAGATCAGGATATCGTCGATGAACACAATAACGAACTTATCCAGGTAAGGTTTGCATACTCGGTTCATGAGATCCATGAAGACCGCTGGTGCATTCGTCAGCCCGAATGGCATAACCAGAAACTCGTAATGGCCGTAACGAGTTCTGAACGCTGTTTTGGAGACGTCCTTCTCTCGGACTCTCAGCTGATGGTAGCCCGATCTTAAATCAATCTTAGAGTAATAGCTCGACCCTTGCAACTGGTCTAACAAGTTGAGTTCGCGATAGTCAATAAACATTCTGAAAGTACCGTCTTTCTTCCTCACGAATAGTACTGGGGCTCCCCAGGGCGAAGAGCTAGGACGTATGAAACCCTTTTCCAAGAGTTCTTGTAATTGCGTGGACAGTTCTTCGACTTCTGATGGAGCTCGACGATAAGGTGCTCGAGCTACTGGTGCTGCTCCAGGAGCTAGCTCGATTTGAAACTCAACTTGGCGATGAGGCGGAAGACCAGGTAATTCCTCGGGAAATACTTCAGGAAAATCGTGCACAATAGGAATGTCTTCAATTCTCTTCTCTTCCGTTGATGTGTCAGTAACGAGTGCTAGATGCAGTGTGGGCCTTTCGCAAACACTTCTGGGCCTTAAGGAAAGAGATAATGCCTACAACAGCACCACTCATATCGCCCTAAATCACGAGGGGTTCCTTACCAGAACGAGGAATGCGGACGATTTTCTCCTTGCAAACAATCTCCGCTTGATGATGAGATAGCCAATCCATCCCAATAACGACGTCGAAACTACCAAGTGTGATAGGAATAAGATAGATAGAGAAAGTCTGACCAGCTAAGACGAGGTTACAACCTTTAACTACGTGTGTGGCTTCAAGACTTTTACCATTCACTAGCTCTATCGTGTGTCTGGTGTTTAGAAGTGTTGGAGTGCGCTTAAGCATTTGGCTAACTTTTTTAGGTCACATAACTAGTATCAGCACCCGAATCGAATAAAACAGTAACAAAGAAGTCGTCCAGAAGAAACTTACCCATCACAACATTGGGATCGTTCCTTGCATCACCTTGACAAATCACGAACACACGACCCCTTGCTCCATTACCATTGTTGTTACCCCCGTTGTTGCCTCCATTGTTGTTCCCGTTTCCTTGATTGTTGTTGTTCTGATTCTGGTTCAGTTGGGGGCAGTTCCTCTTAAAGTGACCTTCAGCGCCACACTGAAAGCATCCTTTATTGCCCTGTTATTGCTGCTGTTGGTGGTTCTGTGGAGCTTGTTGTTGTTGTTGGCGATTCTGATTTGCAGGACGCGGGCTCCTGCAATCCCTAGCTTCATGGCCCATCTTGTGACATCTCTGACATTGACCTTTGTTGCACTGCCCGCTGTGATGCTTGTTGCACCGGTTGCACTTGGGGTGGTTTCCTCGGTATCCACCCTGTCCTTGATTACCGGAAGATTGCTGACCAAGACTCTGGTAGTCATCAGTCTTTCGCTGCTGAGACTGAACCGAAGCAGAACCCTTACTGGAGTTCCCATCCCATTTTCACTTGTTGTCGGTAGGTGCATTAGAAGTAGCTGTGGCATTGATTCGTTTGGGCAGTCTGTTTTGCTCCACCGCCTGGTCAGTGAGTCGATGGGCCAACTTGATGATTTGTTGTATGGTACCCAGGTTGGCTGAAGTCACGTGACTTTGAATCTCTGGTACAAGGCCCTTGAGATACAGCTCAATTCGTTTGATGGGAGGGTCCACCATGGTAGGGCACAAGGTGGCCAGCTCGTTTGACCTCTTAGTATACGCCTCAATCTCAGACCCCGTCATTTTCAGGTTGAAAACTCCACCTCTAGTTTGTGGATGTCATCACGGCTACAATACTCTTCCTTGATCATTTCCTTGAAATCGTTCCATGGGGTGGCATTAGCAGCAACCAACCCTAGCATCTGAACCTGAGCGTTCCACCACGTGAGCGCTATTCCTTCAAGATTACCAGTAGCATACTTCACTCTACGAGCCTCGGGGCATTCGCATATCTCAAAGATAGACTCAAGCTTCTCAAACCAGTGGAGGAGGCCTACAGCTCCTTCAGTGCCACTGAAAGTAGTAGGTCGTCAGTCCATGAAGGTTTTGAACGTGCAGACAGGAGGTTGAGCATGTTGACCTGTTGCGCGAGAATAAAAGACAATATTAAGCATGAGGGTTGGTTTGCGAAGGTAGGATCTAAACGTCCTAAGGTGGGTTGGTATGGCAGGTTATACCTCCTGCAGGGTTAGCTGCGAGTGCCTCAGCGACTCGTTCATTTGATCAAAGCCGTCAACTGGGCTTGAGTGAGGTTGATACGTCCTCCGCGTCTGCTCATAATCTTCATAGTGAAGCAACGTAAGTGAGAAAGGTGTCGCGAAAGTGCGTAAGTGTGGGACGACAATAGAGAGTAAGCACACAAGGTTCAAATAGCAATTATCACATTATCTAATGCACAGTGAGAACTATCTAACCGACAATATAACATAAATCATACCACTTATGGTGTCGAGTCTTGCACGTGGAGCGAAGCGTCGTTGTGGATCGTTGAGCACTGTACAGGTTATAGTCTGGTTTTATCAAAAAGCTTTCCCCTTTTTAAAACCAAGTTCACTATAACCAATGGCTCTGATACCAATCTGTCACACCCCCAAAATCCACCATGCGGAGTACCACCGCTTGGAGGCGTGACGTGACCAGGATCGAGCCACCAATCATATTGAACATCGTAATTAAGTAAATAAGACCAACCACAATACGATTGGTGACCAAAGCTAGTTAACCATGTTTAGTTTAAAGAGCGGGAACATAAAAGTAAATCCAAAAGCATAAGTCCATAGTTTATAAGTTAAAGTTCAAAACGCAAGTTTAATAAGTTCATAAGGATTTAAATAATAAGCACGGAATATAACAGTTCGTACACCACAACAACTCCTTCATCGTGCAAACTCCAAGCGTTTAACGACCTGTAAGGCATGTAACAACGAGTCAACAACAAAGTTGAGTGAGTTCACGTTTGGTTGTTTAGTGTTAAGTTGTTTCTGAAAACGTGGTTTGACTTTCGTTGGCTTAATTGCTATGGGGGTTACCCCGTAGTTGAAGGTATGTTTAACCAGTTCCTTTTTCATTACCCAAACCATAACCATAATCAGTGGGGGCTTTCCCAGTGTGAACTACTAGACGGTATGATATCGACTACTACGCAAATAAGTTGTGCCCTATATCAGCGTCTTTCATCACTGATAGTCTGCCATAGTCCATTAGTACACGCCCGTCCGACCAGCACGGTGTGAGGTTTGTTAAACCTAATAGCGCTATTAACTAATGACCCGTTCGCCATTGGCCTCGGCGATTAAGTCGATATAATGAAGAGGGACTTACTGATAGAGTTTTGTCTAGCTAGTTTTTAAGGTTGTTGTCCTACACCAGGAGGACGAACGTACGTATTCTGCACCAGGAGAATTCGTAGGATTAATAATGGCATCCTACCTATGGAGGATGGCCGTACATATCTTCCCAAGGGGATATATAGATTTAGTTTTAAATTCTTTAACCCATTCCCAAACCACCGGGAATCCCATGCCTTGTAGAAAGTGTGAACTTTCCTCGGTTTGCTCGGTTAGATTCTCAAATATAGCTAACAGTCACGGTCGGTTAATCACATCCTAATATGATTACCAGTTAGTCATTTAGTGATTTTCAAATAGAGCACAAAGTTCCTACACGTATCTATCACATAGCATGCATTACTTTAACTGTTTATGCCCATATATACTTCCCATCCATTCCCCACTCATAAACAAACATACGATAATGTACATAACACTTATAACATGTTAGATCATTCACAGATAGCATACTCGACATTTAGACGCGCAAATTACAACTTATGTCGTTTCAGCTTAAATATTCAAAACCTGGCTGTTTTCGGTCATTTTAATAAAATAGTTAACTTATTCCAAAAATTCCCAAATTTTTACAGAATGGCTTAAACGTGCCAAATTTTATTGTGTAAAAATATTGGGGTCCAGTTCATTACTAATATTTTATAAAAATTCATTTTCCGGACTGAACTCAGATTTATCTTTTTCTGACCACTGTCCATGGAATAATTAATTTAAAATTCATCGAGAGTCTGATTTACGAAATTCTACTGGGAGGATTACAAATACATTGGTGGTCATCTACAGTACAAATTCCATGATTTAACTCTACATAGAATTCAAGTTATGACAGAAAATAAAACGCATATTTTCAGCATAAAAATGCAGCTCTAGCTGCTGTTACGAAATGACACTTTAAAAATAGTAAACGAAGTCCAAAAATTATGATTCTGGTGCCATTAGAAAAGTATTTCATAATACATAAACTAGACTTCAGAAAATACATTTTTCATTAAGTTACAGTTCTATTACAGCCAACTGAAGTTGGTTGTAATCACTAGACAGCTTTCTGTTTTCAGTCTTTGTCCTTCTAAAGCGCGTTCGAATGATTCCGTTAACATGTTTAGTGATCACAACAACATCAAATATCAACATTAACCAGCAAACCATCAGATAATCAATCAAGAATCATAACAACACAAGATCTACATGATTTACACACATAACTTCTCTTTATCCATCTTTTATTCCTTATGTTCAAGACTTAATGTAAGTTCTTTAGAGCTTCTTAAGTTTTAACCATTTAATCAACTATTAACCACCAAATACATGAACAAGATGAAGATTTGAAGCACTTACTACTAGCACAAGGCTAGGGAAGAAACAAGGCGTAAAAGTGGTGGTTAAAAGAAAACGAGAGAGGTCTTTGAGCTTCCGAACACACCGAGCTTCGTTAATCGCCTTGTTACAACTTGTGAGGCCCTTGGAATGCTTGAACTTGAAACAAAAATGGATGGTGTGTGTGTGGGAAGTCAGCCGAGAGCAAGGGAGAAGGTGTTGAGTGAAATTTGAGTTGTTAAAATGAGGATGGTGATCTAATGGTTCATCCTTATATCTTCCAACAATTTCTTAACTAGTGGGTAATATGTCTACCAAGGTACATGACACAATCCATTAATTAAATCAACAAAATCCATCCATTAGGCCATGTGGGCCGATTCTAGCATAAGTGGGGGGGACTAAGTGTAATTTTGAGCCAATTAGTTAGTTCATAATCCAAACTCAAGTATATAGTTAGTTTTGTTGGTTACTAGGTATTTTAGTGAGTGTTAAGGTGTTCAGGGATCATAACTAGCTTAGAAAAATAAAAAGAATGTGTTTAACAATATTTTTGTGTTTCGGGTAAAGTCCGGTTGTTCGGTTGGGTGTTGTTCCGTTAAAGTGCTTAATTAATCCGTAAAGTGTCTTTTATATATCCTTTTGTAACACTTTTAATTTCTAACACATAGGAAAACACAAAGGACTATTTAATGTCTTTTCTGTACACTATTAGTATGTTAACAAGTACATGTAAGTATAACACAGAAATCAGAGAGCAGTTAAATGATTCAGCACAGTCATCAAGCACTTTAATTAACATTAATAGATTGTACGGTTACATGTAATTTGAGGGTTGTCACATTCTCCCCCGGTTAAGAGAATTTTGTCCCGAAATTTAGCGCGTGGTTACTGAGGAAGCTAGTTAAGTTGCGTTGGTGTCCTGGTTTTCCTGGGGTGTCACATGTCGACTGGGCACGACCCCGTGTCTGTCAAAAGCATGCTATTTAAACAAACAACAGGTCTGGGGAAGTGGGCATGGGGGCGTGTCAGCTGGACACGACCCCGTGTAGACAATCTGCAAGGTTGAAAAAAACAGGTTTCTGGCTCCGGTTTTCTTGTCCCGGCTTTAGTAGCACTAATATTTAGTGCTCTAAGCCTCGTATGTACCTGCTTTATCAATAAACACTACACCAAAAAAATGCATAAAGTAAAAAGTTAAAGGAAAGTAAATTGTTCAACACTCGGCTCGCAGGCCGGAAATTGTTCAAGATAAAGGGGGGTTAACCTTTGTGATCTCCAACCGAATGCTCCTACCGCTGCTCCACCCGCCTAATCCATGTCCTCATCCTCTCCTCCTCCTTGCCCCTCCATGTACCCCCGGATGCTCCCGATGTCATCCTGAATGTCGGATATGTTTCTTTCGATAGCTCCGACCCGGTGGTACGTGTTGCTCGCCATGTTGTAGGTGTTCCTGGTGCACATGAGGTTTTCCTGCAATAAATTATGTAAACTTTGAAAGTTAGGAAAACCGCCTCCTTGTGAGGACGACTGGCCCGGATCACCGTGGGACTGGTACTGGAAATGGGGAGGTTGTTGAAACTGTGGAGCGTGGAGGACGAGTGCTTCTTGCGGGTTCCATGCATGCCCCTGCATCCTTTGAAAGCTAACTGACCCGTCTTCAGCTTCATAAATGAGGTTCATGGAGCGGTAGATGTGTACATCCACCCTTCCCGACCACGGGCTCCATTCGAAGGACCTAGGAATATTCACAAAGTGCTTAAAGAGACCGTACACCCACCCCCGAACAAGATAGGGGTAGGCGGAGCAGCAAGCCGGTTCAAATGCATGTTTCTGAGCAGGAGGTATGGAACATCGAGGTGTCTGCGGGTGTGAATGCAGTGAAGGACTATCAAATCTCTTAACCCAACGACGCCACCGCTATCATGCCTTTGGCTAAGAGAGTAAGTGAGGACCCTATGGATGTAACGGTAGAGCGGGTCCCTCAACTTAGTGCTCTTCGTGCTACTCGGATTGTAGTGCCCTTCACCAATCTTAGCCCACGCGGCTTGGCGATCGTTCTCATCCATCTCTCGCATCCCTCCAGTATTCTCCTCATTACCCGCATCTTCTTCCGAATATAGCCCAACTATCGACCCAAATTGTGCCATTGAAATCGAGTACCTAGTTCCACCACATCGGAATATTACCCCATCATTGTCGAAAGGGTCGCACCTTGAATTGAATGTGAAGGTGCTGTAAAACTCCATAGTGCACTCGTGGACGGAACGAAGTCGAGTGGTTAAGGCTACTCTTAGCGGGCCGGTAACGAGGTTGTTAAACCGGTCAAGTTGGTTCACCATGGTTAACAGATCCGTGCACACTTGTCTCGGGTATTCTTCCGGTCTTGTTTGAAGTACTTCATATCTTGCCCTAGCATCGAGCTCATTTGCGTTGAACCTCGTGAATTTCTTCGACATCTGAAAGAGTACAACAAAAGTTAGCACGAAACAGTAGAATTTTCAGACAAAACTGCAAACAGCGAGCTGGACACGGCCCCGTGTTCAGCGGACACGGCCCCGTGTCCAGGCGTCTGTTACACAAAAACTTCATTTTTCGACCCGGTTTCGAAAACTTGAAAATTTTTGGTCCAGTAGGTGCGGTTTCCCCCGAAAATGAAACCCCAAGTGTCGTTTTTCCCAAAACAACCCGTTTACCAATTCAATTTTATCTTTTTCGGTTCAAAAACAAGGGTTTGGGGTTTTTGTGAGAAATCGGGCGAATCTTTGAACAATACAAGTGGATTTACTTCCTATAACACTAATCTAACTAAATGCTAACAGATTTTGGCAAAAATTTTAAGTTCAATCCGGATGAAGTTCATGAACCCTAGATTTTTCCCCAAATTTTTTATGTTTTAACTACATGAAAATGCTTAATCTAACTACTAATAGTGATAAAATCATACCTTGATGTTGTTAGGAATAGAGGAGACGTTGAAAATCTGCCGAAAATTGCCTAGAACTAGAGCGTTTTTGGGGAAACGGGGCATGTGGAATGGTGTAACTGTTATGAAAATGGGGATATATCCCGACAGTTGCGCGGACACGGCCCCGTGCCGAGCAAAAAAAAAAATTTTAGTGCTCGTGTGAGTGCCCTATTTTTCCCAAAACTTGGTTAGAAGACTTACCGATTAAGATGTCGTCCCTGTTGGTTCGTAACTTACCAGGTATGATGTTGATGTTTTTATTCTTCGACTGTTTGAAGCGAGATCTCCTTCTCTTCATCCTCAATGAATCCTTGATAGAGTTTCAGCCGTTGGCCATTGACTTTGAACGGAATTCCATTCCGAGATTTAATTTCTACTGCACCGTGTGGGAAAATATGGGTGATGGAGAAAGGTCCTGACCACCTAGACTTTAATTTACCAGGAAATAATCGAAGTCGTGAATTAAACAAAAGAACTTGATCTCCTACTCGAAATTCATTAGGTTTAATATGTGTGTCGTGCAAGTTTTTCATTCTTTCCTTGTAAATTTCGGAGTTTGAGCATGCATAATTCCTAAGTTCCTCTAATTCATTTAATTGACAAAATCGATTTTAACCAGCAAATTCTAAATCTAAGTTTACATTTTTAATTGCCCAGTAGGCTTTGTGTGCAATTTCTACTGGCAAGTGACAACTTTTTCCATAGACGAGCTTATATGGGGTTGTACCTATTGTTGTTTTATAAGCAGTTCGAAAAGCCCATAAAGCATCATCTAATTTATCTGCCCATTCCTTTTTATTTAACACTACGGTTTTTTCAAGTATTCGTTTTAAACCTCTATTAGTCACTTCGGCTTGTCCGTTTGTTTGAGGGTGATATGCTGTTGAGACCCGGTGATAGACCCCATATCTTGTTAAGATTTTTTCAAGTTAATGGTTACAAAAATGGGTACCTCTATCACTTATTAATGCTTTAGGTGTTCCAAAACCAGAGAATAGTTTTTTCAGAAATCTTTCCCCGACTCTTCCATCATTTGTTGGAAGTGCCTCCGGCCTCGGCCCATTTAGACAAGTAATCTACTGCCACAAGTATATATTAGGTTCCTTTTGACGGTGGGAAAGGCCCCATAAAGTCGAGTCCCCACACATCAAAAATTTCACAAACAAGAATGCCATTTTGTGGCATTTCATTTTTTGAAGAAATATTACCTGTTCTTTGGCAAGCATCACATGTCTTGACAAGACTTTGGGCGTCTTTGTAAATGGTTGGCCAATAAAATCCTGAATCTAATACCTTTCGTGCGGTACTAGCGGCACCATGATGTCCTCCGTATGGACCTTCATGACAATGGCGGAGAATTCTTCGTGCTTCGCTACCAGGTACGCATCGTCAGATGAGTTGGTCGGCACACATTTTGAAAAGATATGGATCATCCCAAAAATAATGTTTCACATTAGCAAAGAATTTTTTTCTTTGATGATGTGGCCAGCCTTTTGCGACTATACCGCTAGCTAGGTATTTAGCATAGTCGGCGTACCATGGTTCTTCCTTGTATTCCACCATTTCTAGGGACTCCGTTGGAAATTTTTCATTGATTTGCTCGTCCCTAGTTGCCTCCAAAGCTGGGTCTTCTAAGCATGAAAGATGATCTGCCACAGTATTTTCTGCTCCTCTTTTGTCTTTGATTTCAATATCAAATTCTTGGAGGAGTAAAATCCACCGAATCAAACGTGGTTTTGCGTCCTGCTTTTTGAAGAGATATCGAATGGCTGCATGATCTGTATAGACTATAGTATTAGAAAGAACAAGATAAGAACAAAATTTATCAAAAGCAAATACCACAGCTAGCAATTCTTTTTCAGTTGTTGTGTAATTTTCTTGTGCATCGTTAAGTGTTTTACTAGCATAATAAATTGGGTGGAAATGCTTTTCTTTTCTTTGTCTCAAGACAGCTCCAACTGCAAAGTCACTTGCATCGCACATGATTTCGAAAGGAAATTTACAATCAGGCGCTATCATGATAGGTGCATTGACTAACATTTCCTTTAGGGTTAGAAATGCTTGATTGCAATCCTTGTCAAAGATGAAAGGGGCATCTTTTTCAAGTAATTTTGTTAGAGGCCTTGAAATTTTAGAAAAGTCTTTGATAAACCGCCTATAAAATCTGGCATGCCCTAGGAAACTTCTGATAGCTCTAACGGAGGATGGGGGTGGTAATCGAGAAATGGTATCTATTTTGGCTCGATCAACCTCCATTCCTTCGCTTGAGATTTTGTGACCGAGAACTATTCCCTCCGTTACCATGAAATGGCATTTTTCCCAGTTAAGGGCGACGTTAGTTTCCTCACATCGGGATAGCATTCGTTCAAGGTTATCGAGGCATTGGTCGTATGAATCCCCAAAGATAGAAAAGTCGTCCATAAAGACTTCCATTGTCTTTTCTATCATGTCGTGGAAGATGGCTACCATGCAACGTTGGAATGTTGCGGGGGCATTACATAGACCAAACGGCATGCGTCGATAAGCAAAAGTCCCATAGGGGCATGTGAAGGTTGTCTTTTCTTGGTCTTCGGGTGCTATCGGGATTTGAAAGTAACCTGAAAAACCATCCAAGAAACAATAAAATTTATGACCGGATAATCTTTCTAACGTTTGATCAATGAAGGGCAAAGGAAATTGATCTTTCCTTGTTGCTTCATTTAATCGTCTATAATCTATACATACTCTCCGTCCTGTGACGGTTCTCGTTGGTATTAATTCATTTTTTTCGTTAGTTATTACCGTCTTACCTCCTTTCTTTGGAACTACTTGGACGGGACTTACCCAAGGACTATCGGAGATAGGATAAATAAGTCCGGCGTCAAGTAATTTGATGACTTCGTTTTTAACCACTTCTTGAACATTTGGATTTACTCGACGTTGTGGTTGTATTACCGATTTGTAGTCATCATTCATTAAGATTTTGTGCGTGCACATGGAAGGACTTATTCCTTTAATATCTACAAGCTTCCAAGCGATCGCATTTTTGTGTTTTTTCAAAAGACTAATTAATTTTTCTTTTTCTAAACTATCTAATTTAGATGAAATAATTACAGGTAATTTACCATCTTTGTCTAGAAAAGCATATTCCAAACCTTTTGGAAGTTCTTTGAGCTCAAGAGGTGGGTCTTTAGGAGACTCCTTATTTGGTTGCTCATTTTGATCAAGAACTTTAAAAGTTTGTTCTATGGCGACATCTTCTTTAACACAGTGGTCAATCTTTTCACTTGTATCGGGTGGTTCATCTTCATCTTCAATTAGGGGGTCATTATTTCCGAATGGATATTTCATTGACCGTTCAAGATCGACACTCTTTTTAAATGCTCCTAATTGAAGAGGCAGATTGTTGTACTTCCGGTTTTTCAAAGCTTCGTGAGTTTTTACAAATGGTCGTCCCAACACTAGAGGAGCGTCATCGAGGATGACAAAGTCGGTTGGGACTACCATTTGATTTGTTTGAACCAAGACATCCTTAACTACACCGATTGATTTTATTACCTTCCGATTGGATAGAAAAATGGGTATTTGAAGTGGAGAAAAATCACTAATACTTAATTTTTCGAAAATGTAGTTGGGCATTATGTTAACGCAAAGATCTTTATCAATTGTGACATTACTAATAAATGAATTTTGAAAAAACCATGGAACCGGTGTAATGTTGATTTCAAATGGGTCTTCTTTTATTAGCGAGGTTTGATTATTAGTTAACTTAACACTTACTGTTTCGTCAATTTTAGTGTAAGTGTTTAACTCTTTTAAGAACTTAGCATGAGTGGGAACTAAACAATGATTTTCAAAAGAAGGTGACAAGATATTAATTTCTTCAAAATTAGACTATTCTTGAATTTTAACGTTGTCGGACTCACCTTTTTCGTTGTTTAACTCATGTGTCAGTTTTTCACTTATTTGTTCTTCCATTTTTACACTTTCAGTTATCTCTTCTTTATTTAATTCTTCTCTTGCGCGGGACTCCTTTTCCCTTGCGCGAGATTCTTTTATATAGCGATCGATAACTCTAAGGTGTTCTAATATCCTATCGGTCACTTCGGTTATAGAAAAAGGATCGGGATTTTCAAAGCTTGAATCCGGTTGTTCGATCCTTTGTTCCTCATAATACCCATATGAAATAGATGGTTCACACCATTGTTCTTCATTGTAAGCATATGATGGATAAGGGTTGTAATTTTGTTCTTCATAGTACTCATACGAGGTGGGTTGTTCACGCCATGGTTCCTCATAATAAGCATATGAAGGTGGTGGCTCATATCTTGGTTCCTCAAAGTATGAGTAAGGAGGCTCATACCTTGGTTCATCAAAATATGAGTATGAGGGAGGAAGTTCATACCTTTGGTCTTCATAGGATGTGTATGAAGTTGATGGCTCATACCTGGGCTCCTCATAGTAGGTATATGAAGTGGATGGTTGATATAAGTTACAATATTGAACCGAGTGCGGGTCACCACAATTAGTGCAATAGTTATTCCTATAATCATCCTCCTCATAGGTGTAGTTGTAACCTCCTGAGTATTGATCCATAAGAATCACTCAGCAGACCACAACCAAGTCTCGAGATCAGAAAACAAAAATAAAAACGGAAACAGAGGCTGGACACGGCCCCGTGTACAGAATCTGTATCTGGGCGTTTTAATTAAAGTTACTGATTTCGTTGAGCACGGGGGCGTGTTCAATGAGCACGGCCCCGTGTTCAGGCTCTGTATCTGGGTGTTTTATGAAAAATATGCAGCATGGCCCCGTGTTCAGCGAGCACGGCCCGTGTTCAACCTACTGTAATTCAAAACTAAACTAAAATGCAGAAAAATGTGCGCGCGTTTTAAAAAGGTTTTGAAAAACAGATTAGGCCGTCGATTTTAAGCTTTCTTAAAATCCTTGTGTCCCCGGCAACGGCGCCAAAAACTTAATGCGTGCTAAGTGAGTTATGGTTTTAATGTTTATTTTAAGCCCTATTACACTTTTTTTAGCCAAGTTTTAAATTTATAAAACACGATATTTACTAACACTAAACACACATATGGGCAAGTGCACCCATCGTGAGCGTAGTATAGTGTTGGTAAGATGCCTAGGTCGTCCAAGGACACAAGAGCTTTTAGTACCGGTTTATCCTCAACGTCTAATCAAATCAAAAAGTTAGAAAAAGGTTTTAAACTAGAAAAATAAAAACAAACTAAAATGCTAAAAATAAAATAAAAGTAAAAACAGATAGACAAGATGAATCACTTGGCTCCGACTCGTGTTTAGTGTAACCTTTGTTTATTTCCGCACTTTTCCACTTTTTAAGAGATTATCTTAGTTATTGTAGTAGGCCCCTCTTTTGAAGGTGACGTTACCCTAACCCAGTAGTTTGAGTCAGCAAGGATACAATCCTAAAGGGTCGGATTATTGAAAGATAATTAATTAAGTTATTAATGCATATTATGGTAGGCCCTTCTTTTGAATGTGACGTTACCCTCGGCTAAGTAGTCAGAGTCAGCAGGGATACAGTCCTAAGTAGTCGGGTTAAAGTATTAATAGTAGCTTACATATGAGGGGGTCAAAGAGTTTGGACCCCCGCCATCCAATACCATTAAGTATTGAAGGAGGTCCTACTAAATTTGACCCAGGTCCTTGCAGGATCTATACACTGAACAAGGCAAGACTCTTACCAAACCGTTCCCTTAACCCCCGACCAGGTAGCCAACATACCTCCATATGGTCAGTGGAGATATGAATGGTGAACATGGCCTTGATTGTCAAGAAGTCTTACGATCAATCTTGGATCCCGAGACGACTCACACACTCTATGATGGACAATGGATGATAGTGGTGGATGATGGTGTTGTGATGGTGGTGGGTGGTGGGTGAAGTGTGAGAGAGGTGGTATGCCAAGGGATGGTTTACAATTGAGCCAAGCACCCCTATTTATAGGCTGAATAGCAGCTCGGGCACGGCCCCGTGTCCATCCTTCATCTCTTTCTTCATTAATTGCAGTTAGTCTGCATTAGTTGACCACGCCCCCGTGTGCAGAAGCAAATCTGTACTATCAAGATTTCCTAGGTTCTGCGAATCTTAGAGTTGACCACGGCCCCGTGTCCGCTGAGCATGACCCCGTGGTGGGCGATAGAAGCTTCTACAACTTTGTCTTTTCTGCTGGCACTTGGGCACGCCCCCGTGTTCACTGAGCACGGGGCGTGTTCAGCCTTCTGTTTTCTTGTTTTTGCTTGGGAAGATGCTGTCGTGGGGTCGGGCATGTCTCTTTTGTTCCTTTTCTTGTATTTACGTTAGATTTAGCTGTCTTTTTTGCTTCTTTTGTTAATTTGAGCTCATTTAATCCTGAAAATACAAAAGGAAGACAAAAGCACACTTTTTCCAACATTAGTACTAAAAAAGGGTTAGTTTTATGCCACAATTGACATAATTTATATGTTGCATTTTGCACACATCACTAGCAAGTATCTCCGTAAGGAATACAGAGCTTTCTTGGCTAACATTGTAGTAGCAGAGAAGGAAAAGAAAGGAAAGACAGAAGTGAAAGACGTTCCTGTGGTTCGTGAATTTCCTAATGTGTTTCCTGATGATCTTCTAGGACTCCCGCCAAGTCGTGATATCGACTTTCGTATCGACCTCATTCCTGCAGCCAACCCTGTTTCCAAAGCTCATTACCGACTCGCTCCGTCCGAAATGCGTGAACTCTCGAGTCAGCTTTAGGAATTACTTGAGAATGGCTTCATTCGCCCGAGCACCTCTCCTTGGGGCACGCCAGTCCTTTTCATCAAAAAGAAGGATGGGACGTTCCGGATGTGCATCGACTATCGGGAGATGAATTAGTTAACTATCAAGAACCGTTATCCTCTGCCTCGCATTGACGATTTGTTTGATCAGCTACAAGGTGCTACGTGTTTCTCGAAGATCGATCTAAGCTCAGGCTATCACCAGCTACGCATTCAAGAGGAGGATATACCCAAAACCGCGTTTCGCACCCGATATGGCCATTATGAATTCGTTGTTATGCCTTTCAGTTTAACCAACGCACCCGTGATTTTCATTGATCTGATGAATCGCGTGTGTAAACCATATCTCGACCGTTTCGTCATCGTATTCATCGACGATGTCTTGATCTATTCTAAGTAAAAGGCCGAACACGTGCAACATCTACGTTTGGTTCTCGAGCTACTCCAGGGGAATCGACTCAATGCCAAGTTCTCCAAGTGTGAATTCTGGCTGGAGGAGGTTCAGTTTCTAGGTCACATTGTAAATAGTCAAGGTGTCCATGTCGATCCCACGAAGATTGAAGCCGTTAAGAGTTGGATTACACCTAAGAACCCGTCTGAAGTCCATTCCTTTCTCGGATTAGCGGGCTATTATCGACGATTTATCGAAGGATTCTCAAAGATCGGTGTGCCGCTTACCGCCCTAACACATAAAGACAAGCCTTTTGTTTGGGGAACTGAACAAGAGTCTGCTTTCCAAACCCTCAAGCACATGCTTTGCAATGCTCCTGTTCTAACTCTACTAGACAGAAACAACGACTTCATTGTCTATTGTGATGCTTCCAACCTTGGTCTTGGTTGTGTTCTTATGCAGCGGGACAATGTTATAGCTTACGCATCTCGTCAGCTCAAAATCCACGAGAAGAACTATACAACCCATGATCTCGAGCTAGGCGCGGTTGTTTTTGCGTTAAAGATTTGGCGACACTACCTGTATGGTACCAAGTGTACGATCTTCACCGATCATAGGAGCCTACAACATATCTTTGATCAGAAAGAACGTAATATGCATCAACGCCGATGGGTAGAACTTCTCAACGATTACGACTGTGAGATTCGTTATCACCCAGGCAAAGCAAATGTCGTTGCCGACGCACTCAGCCGACGGAGCTATCTGCTCAGCATTCGTAATGTCCAAGCCCAATACGACCTCGAAACCCTCATCCGCGAAGCCCAGCATGCCTGTTTTAATGAACGCACCTTGAAGAAGGAAAGAATCTACCATGATGGAGCCCAGCTTGTGAATAAGTCGAATGGGATATTCCATTATCTGGACCGGATCTGGATCCCTAGACGGACTGATTTGCGAAAGATTTTAAAGGACGAAGCCCACAAATCCCGGTATTCTATTCATCCCAGTGCCGACAAAATGTACCAGGACCTTCGCTACAAGTACTGGTGGCCGGGCATGAAAAGGGATATTGCTCTCTACGTTGTGAAGTGCCTGACTTGTGCAAAGGTCAAGGCTGAACACCTTGTTCCTCTGGCTTACTCGAACAACCGCTGATCCCTATATGGAAGTGGGAGAGCATAGCTATGGATTTCATAACAAAGCTTCCGCACACGTCATCAGGTCACGACAGCATCTGGGTTGTTGTTGACTGTTTGACCAAATCAGTCCACTTTTTGCCGATACGGGAAAACTATAAGGTAGAACGATTAGCCCGAATCTACACCGATGAGATCATTTGTCTACATGGGACGCCTCGCGACATTATCTCTGACCGTGATGCTTGGTTTACCTCACGATTGTGGGAAATGTTTCAAGCTGCTCTCGGTACAACGCTTAATCTAAGTACCGCATTCCACCCACAAACCGACGGTCAGACTGAAAAAACGATTCGTACTCTTGAAGACATGCTCCGTTCGTGTGTCATAGATTTCGGTGCTAATTGGGATGCATACCTGCCGTTAGTCGAATTCTCGTACAACAACAGTTATCATTCCAGCATTCAAATGGCACCATTCGAGGGTTTATACGGAAGAAGATGTCGATCGCCTATTGTGTGGCATGAGATCGGTCACTCGCAACTAACCGGTCCCGAGCTATTGCAAGAAACAACTGACAAAGTCCTCCAAAATTGAGACAACTTGTTGAAAGCTCGAAGTCGACAGAAAAGTTACGGCGATAGACGATGCAAGCCCCTTGAATTTGACGTTGGCGACTACGTACTCCTAAAGGTATCACCTTGGAAGGGTGTGGTCAGATTCGGCAAGAAAGGGAAACTAGCGCCTCGATATGTTGGACCTTTTAAGATTCTGGAAAGGACCGGAAAAGTCACCTACAGACTCGAACTACCAGAGGAACTCAGTAATGTCCACCTGACTTTCCATGTGTCGAACCTCCGAAAGTGCCTGGCTGAGCTTGACTTAATTGTACCTCTCGATGACCTCCAAGTAAATGAAACACTACACTTCATGGAGAAGCCTGTCGAAATCATGGATCGCCAAACCAAGAAGCTCAGACGCTCGCGCATTCCTATTGTGAAAGTCCGATGGGAAGGCAAACGAGGCGCAGAGTTCACTTGGGAACTCGAAAGCGACATGAAGGTGAAGTACCCGCAGTTTTTTGTTACGGATTCAGCCTAATTCGGGACGAAATTCCCTCAACTAGGGGAGGCTGTAACACCCCGTGTTTCGGAAGTCAAAGTCGAAGTCAAGATTGAAGTCAAAGGAAGAAAAGATTGCTAATTGCGCTCTGTCTCTCCTTGCTCAAATCCTGTTTTGACTTCTTTGACTTGTAATTAGTCTATTTTATTATCTCTTTAGTTGTATTATGTGAAGTATCTATTAATAATCGCATGGTAATCGCTATCGCACTCGCAACTCTAAATACGCATTTTGGTTACTGTTATACGTGTGTGTGTGCCTTATGTGTTACTTGTGCATGTTTAATTATGTTATGTGTGGTAATCAATCGAAACGCAATCGAACTCAATCGCAATCGAATCGCAAACGCTAAACAAATACGAAATAAGGATGCTTGTATGTTGATCTAGTAATTGGGATTAAAAGTAATTTGACTAGGAAGCTCTATCGCATCGAAACGCTCGCAATCGAAATCGAAACGGTAAAACTCGTCGCACCGAACACTCGAACCAAACGACTGATCGATCAGGCAACCAGCCGATCGACCAGCCGTTCGATCGGATTGCCGCTCGATCGGACAAGCTGTTCGATCGAGCTGCCTAACCGATCGACCAGCCCCTCCCCACTCCTTTCCACTTTGGGTAACCCTATAAATACCCCTTGTCACTTTCAAACTTACTACTTTTGGCAACTGACGTCCGACCAGCGCTCTAACCTTGCTTTTTCCCCGATTTCTCGCAATCCCGGTAAGATTTCATCCTAAATCTTGTACTTCCTTAATCTACACGCACTCCTACACCTTTCTATCTTTTGAATCTTAACTTTTAACCGTGAAATCATCAAGATTCAAGGTGTTCTAGGATGACGTCATCATGTGTTCTTGAAGAACTTCATGTTTTGACCTCAATCCACCAAAACAACTTGGATCTAACCGATTTCCACATAAACAAACAAAGATCTTTCGTAGATCTAAACATATTCACAATGAAAAGGATTGAAAGATGGTTTCCAACTCTCTTTCAACTCTTTTACACTCAATGCACTCAAAACCGATAGAATCAGAGCTTATGCCGACTTACTACTCATTCTTGTGGTTGCGTTGGTTCAAGATCCATATTCTATCCACGAGAATATCGATTCCGGGTTAACCAAGAACAATCGTCCCGAACCGGTGGACTGACTGAACTTGGGTGATTCCTGTTCAATTGGGTCACTAAAACTAAGGATGGAATTCTGTTGGTTAGCACAATATCAACACATCTTGATAAAACGATAAACAATCAAAACAGCCAAGTCTAAGATGAACAGGTCGACCAGGACGGAGTGTCGTCCGATCGGACAGCTGTCCTGATCGAACAGCCAATCTGAACGACTAGCCAATCCGAACGACTTGCACCTTGGTCCCACCTTAGTTTTTAAATCCACTCTCAAGAGTTTTGGAACACCGAACGGATTGCTGACCGATCGAGCTACCACTCGATCGACCGACCATCCGAATATGTGATGTTTCGGAACTTCAACACTTAAACAATTTTCAACATGTTCAATGCACAAAGGATGCCACCCGATTGAACGACCGTCAGATCGAGTGACAACCTGCTGTGAACTTGTTCTCACTAAAGTGCCCAACCAATCGGGTTGCCGTCCGATCAAACAATGTTGGGATTGAACCCTATCAGAGGAACAGATAATTAAAGCCAAAACTGGATCAGAGCAGTGGATCCAGAATAAGCAGACGATTACAGTTAGTTCATGCAAATCTCTCCCCTTGAAAGTGGTTTTATATTTGCTGACCTCCTATCTGCTGATCTTACTAAGTGCTGTCCTACAACTACTGCTTTGCATCTACTGACAAATGTCAAAGACTGATGGAAGACCAAAGCTCTGCTGACTCAATCTACTGCCTTGAGTCAAGTACTGCTGATCCGGACAGGCACTGCTGGGTTCACAGCAGTGGAAGGATGCAGCAGCTGTTTAAGTGTCTTTTATGTAAAGAAATGTAATAGCAGTAGTTAGTATATCAGAGTTTGTATAGATCAGAGGTTAGAGTTTGTTAGGAGGTTAGATGTCACTTTCATGGTGACGTCAGCTAAGATGCTCAGTGGTTTGCAAGTGCCTATAAATAGTTCAGTACTTTGTACTGTTCTATTAGCTCTTGCAATACCGTCTTCTTTGCACGAACAAACTACTGAGCTCTGGCTGAGGGGGAGTTTGCATTCATTCATCAATCATTGTAATCGTTGTTGAAACAAATTCAATCTTTCGATTCATTGTGTAAAGATGTTTGATTAAAGTATTACTCTCGTTTGATTGTATGCAAAGTTTGTTTTCATCTTAATTCCGCTGCACAACTCTTTCATTTTCATCTTAATTTCAAACGAAAATACAATAAAAAAGAAACTCAGATCCAACAATTGGTATCAGAGCTTGGACAGTCAAATTTGATTTAACAATCATTTTGACGTAAATAGTTCAGCTCATAACAGTTGATACTGATCATTTTGACCATTAAAGTTGATTTCTCAGTGTCTGTAAAACAACAAGAATGACGTCACAATCTCAGGATGATAAAAACAACATCGGCTCGCTTTTTAAACCACCTATGCTAAAAAGAAATGAGTACAACATCTGGCAGAGGAGGATGGGTCACATCCTCGCTCAACAAAGCACAGGTTGTTGGAAGTCTGTCATTTATGGTCCCCATGTTCCTTCAGTGTCAAGTGCTGAAGATGCTAAAAAGTTTGTTCCAAAACCAGTTGAAAATTATACCGAAACCGATTTTCAAAAGATCGAACTAGATGCTAAAGCGTTTAGCATCGTAGCATCAGCGCTGCCCAATGAGATATATGCTGGACTATTACATTGTAACAGTGCCAAAGAGTTATGGGACGCACTTAAGGAACAGTTTGGGGGAACTGAAGAAGTCATAGAAAACAATAGGGAAATCCTGAACCAACAGTATGAAACATTTTGCTACGTTAAAGGCGAATCACTAACGCAACAATTTGAGCGTTTCAGTTGTCTCATCAGTGAACTGAGGCTTGTTAACACCACTTTTACAAACTCAACTCAAAATAGCAGGTTCCTCAGGTCACTGCCAGAAAAATGGGACACCATAGCTTTTGTCACCCGAAACTCACCTGAATTCAAGGATCTGACCTTGACCCAACTCCACGGTTGACTCCTGACCTACGAAAGGGAGTTGAACCAGAAAAGGAGGTTACAAGAGTCAGGAAAAGTTACCGATGATTACACTTTCGGTAATACTGCTCTTCTGGGTCAAGAAGAATCTGGGAGCAGTGGTAAGGATCAGGGTTATGATCACTTCATTGACATAACTGCTGGTGCAAATTTTAACAACCCTGATCCTCACTCTGCTAGTTATGCATTCACTGCAAATGAAAACCAGATGTCAGACAATTTAAGTTTTGAACTAAATGATTTGCAACATTTTGATCCCACTGATTTAGAGGAAATGGACATCCTGCACCAACTGGCTTTGCTATGTGTTAGAACTAGCAAGTTCTACAAAAGAACAGGGCGAAAATTCCCAGGTTTGCATGGGAATCTAAGGGTTGGGTTGGATAAATCGAAAATCAAGTGCTACAAGTGTAATAGGTTGGGACATTTCGCTAGGGAATGTAGGAGTCAAACTACTGGTCCCATAATTACTCATCCTAGCTCAAATCCTAGACCTCAAAACCAAAACACTGTGCACTATGCCCAATATGCCCCAGCAGCTTAAGTGAACACTGCTCACTATGCTGTTGCCCCTGTGCCAGTACATTATGTCCAAACTACTGTTCCACAAATCCAATATGTTCAAACCCCTGCTCCACAGGTTCAAGTGCAACCTGTTGGACCTCAAACCACTGCTCCAGCAGCAGCACAACCAGATCAACAAAGTTTTTTCACTCAAGGGTTTGTTGACTGGAGCAGTATGCCTGAAGACCTTAATGATGAAAATTTTGCACTCTATGCTTCTAATGATCCTTCTCATGATGAGTTTTGTTTGATGGCATTAGAGTCAATACAGGAGGGGGTTGAAACTGAGGAGGAACAGCAGAGCTTTGAAACAGTGGAAGAGGTGACTGAAGCAGTGGTTACTGCTGTGGCTGGTGAACTACTGTTGGGAGAAAGTTCAGGTTCCCTGATTGAACCACTGACAGAACCATGGTCCGAAGAGGACAAACAAGAAGAGAAAGAAGAAAAGGCTGGTGAAAAGAAGGTGAAAGCTGATGATGAGGAAGATCATCAATGTGATTGTGCAATGATGGCAGCTGCCAAGGTATCTCCTCAAGTTCTTGAAAAACTGTGTTCTGACAATTGCATAATTGCTTTTGCTAACATTAAAGAGGTGAATGAAAACCTTCGGGATAAAATCTTGTCTGATGAGGTCAAATTTGAAAGGTCTTTAAAAGAACTTAAAAACAAATTGACTGAAAAGGAAAAAGAGAACAGCTGTCTAAAAGAAGAGCAAAGTATAACCAAAACCCAACTTCAAACTATGGTAGAAAAATACCAAGTTTGCAAAAAGGAGTTGGAGTCTGCCCAGATTACTTGTGAAAGATGGGTGGAATCTTGCAAAGGATATGAGGTTATGCTTGAAAAACAGAGAAAAAGCAATGTGAAATTTGGGGTTGGCTATAGAAAACATGATGATGAAAACACTGCTTTTGAAAAATCTGTTCAAACCACTGAGTTCATCCCCACAAACAAGAATGGCCAAGAAGTGAAAATCACTGACAAACTTGGTAACAAAATCACACTTGACAGACCAATGGAATCCTCTACTTTTGAGGAGCTTGAAGAATACCAGTTTAAACCAAAATGGTTTAATGAGTGTGACATTCTTGAAAATTTCAAGCCAATGGACTTTACATCAACTGATGGTGTCAAGGCTCCAAAAGCTAAAGTCATACCTCTCAAGGACATCCCAGCAGTGGTTAAAACCTCTGCTGCAAAGGAGTCTGAAAAGAGAAAGAAGAAAGAAAAAATTGATAACTTGTTTTGTGAATTCTGTGAGAAAAGGAATCATCTTACAAAAGATTGTTTCCACTTAAAAGCGTATGATTTAAACAGAACAAGTGTCATTGTTTCAGCTGAAGGTTGCATTGTCTGTGGTAAAACAAACCACAAAACTCAAGCATGTGTGTATCTCAAAAACTTTGATGTGAAAAAGAATGAGTACATTGCTAAAACATCCTTGAGTCCATCATCATCATCAACATATGTCAAATTCACCAAGAAACAACCACTGTTTGTGCCAGTTCAAACAGCTGTTACAAAACAGCTGAACCAAACATCTGTCAAAAGAGATGTTCAGGTTACTGATGCATCCCCTGCCAATCAGTTCAGAAAAGGCAGAGAAAAACAGTCTTACCAAAGGATTCCTCACGTTTATGAGGCCTACAAAAGGCCCTCTAAACCCAAAGTGAACAAGCATCCTTTTGGTTACCAGCAGATGATTGGTCAGGACCCACAACAGTGGTTAGAGAAACACTGTCCTAAAACAGTTCAAACTCCTGACCTAACCACTGTCCATCATTCTGCATCCATCCCAGACACTGTTGAGACCCCATCCAAAGCCTTGTTGGCTTTGGAGACCTTAATGAACTAATCCTTTTACTTCATGTGCAGGGAGCTTCTGCATGCTTTGATAGTCTTTGGTATGTAGATAGTGGAGGCTCCAGGCACATGACAGGATGTAAAGCCCTCCTCAAAGACTTTAAAATCCATGGAGGGGGTGATATATCCTTTGGGAATAATAGTAAAGGAAAAGTTCTGGGGTCGGGTACAGTGGAGTCTGGAAAAGTAAAATTTGAAAATGTCAATCTAATAGACAATCTAAAATTCAACCTTCTGAGTGTGTCCCAAATGAGTGACAAGGGATTTGGGTCATTCTTCACAAAAGACTGTTGTAGGATTGTTGGACCAGAAATGGTCAAAAAGATTGAAGCAATAATCCACTCTGGTCAAACTAAACTTGTTGCTCAAAGAAGTGGCAATGTTTATGTTGTTGACATGTCAAAAGAGTGTCCCTGAGCTGATGCCTGTCTGTTCTCAGCTGCCTCTAACAAAGAGACAGAACTTTGGCACAGAAGGCTGGGACACACAAATCTTAAGACAATCACAGAAATTTCAAAAAATGGTTTGGTGAGAGGCCTACCACAAAAATTGTTTTCATGTCCTGAACATTGCATTTCCTGTTTAAAAGGAAAACAGTATAAAAGTTCTTACAAGTCCATTGAAGAGTTCAAAACAACCCAGTGTTTGCAAATGCTACACATGGATTTGTTTGGCCCAGTTCAAGTCATGAGCCTCAAAAAGAAAAGATATTGTTTGGTTATTGTTGATGACTTTTCTAGGTTCACATGGACTTTCTTTTTGCACTCAAAAGATGAAACTGCAGGCATTTTGCAAGACTTTGTAATACAGGTTGAAAAGCAATTTGACCTTCCAGTGAAAAGCTTCAGGAGTGACAATGGCACAGAATTCAAAAATAGGGAGTTGGATGCCTTCTGTGTGAAGAAAGGGATTGTAAGGCAGTACAGCATCCCAAGAACACCAGAGCAGAATGGGGTAGTGGAAAGGAAGAACAGAACTCTGATTAAGGCTGCCAGAACCATGCTTGCAGATTCAGGTTTGCCATTAACTTTCTGGGCAGAGGCAGTAAACACTGCTTACTATGTTCAGAACAGAGTTTTAATAAACCCAAGGCACAAAAAGACTGCCTATGAAATTCTGTATAAAATTAGACCACTGATCTCATATTTCAAAGTGTTTGGCTGCCCATGCTTTATTTTGAACTTAAAAGATTCCATTTCAAAATTTGCAGCCAAAATTGATTGTGGTTATCATCTGGGATACTCAACCACTACCAAGGCCTACAAAGTGTTCAATACAAGGACTAAGGCAGTGGAGGAGACTTTGAATGTTAAGTTCAATGAACTCTCATCAATGAAAATCCCAGCAAACCCTGCAGATCTGTTTGATCTTGAAAAATTCACTTTTGAAAATACTGCTGTAAAGACTAACAGTGCAGGTCCATCAGAGGATACAACACCAGACTATGGGTATGAAATCATCATCCCTCAAAGGTCTGCCACAAAGGGAAAAGCACCAGCTGTTCAAAACAGTTGTCAAAGCTCAACCACTGCTACCTCAACAGTTGTTGACCAAAGTAGCCCATCAACCACTGCTTCCACATCCTCAAACACTGCTGACAAAAGTCCTCAAATAGTGGATAAAAGTCAGCAGTTGTCCACTTCATTACCTCCTATACCACCACCTTTTGAAGCCACTGCTGGATCATCAAAGTCCCCAGCAGTGGTTAGCTCAGATGATACACATTTGCAGCCTTCACCAACCAATGCCATCATACCATACCAAGGAGATTTAATCTTCTTGAGATCTCATCCACCTGATCAAATCATTGGCAACATAAATGAAGGGGTGCTCACAAGAAGTCAAACCCAAAACATTTGTCTTTTTGCTGGTTTTCTATCACTCCATCAGCCAGTCAAGTACCAAGAGGCACTGAAAGACAACAGCTGGGTAGAAGCAATGCAAGAGGAGCTCCAACAGTTTAAAAGACAACAAGTATGGGAGCTTGTACCACTGCCAGAAGAGGTTAGTCCCATTGGCACAAAGTGGGTCTTCAAGAACAAAACTGATGAAAGGGGTATTGTTGTCAAGAATAAAGCCAGGCTTGTGGTTCAAGGTTACAGACAGGAAGACGGGATTGATTATGATGAAACATGTGCCCCTGTTGCAAGATTGGAAGCCATTAGACTGTTCCTGGCCTTTGCTGTCAACCACAATATGAAGGTGTTTCAAATGGATATCAAAAGTGCTTTCCTCTATGGTACAATTCAAGAAGAGGTGTATGTTTGTCAACCTCCAGGTTTTGAGGATCCATTTTATCCAGATCATGTCTACAGGCTAAACAAAGCCTTGTATGGCTTGAATCAAGCACCAAGGGCCTGGTATGAAACTCTTTCCAACTTCCTACTCTCAAATGGTTTCAAAAGAGGTACCATTGATAAAACACTGTTTTTAAAATGGAGAGGGAAGGATTTAATGATTGTCCATATTTATGTGGATGACATTATTTTTGGAAGCACATGTAACTCAATGTGTGAAGAGTTTAGAGAACTCATGACAGCTGAGTTTGAAATGAGTGCTATGGGTGAGCTGCAATGCTTTCTTGGTCTCCAAGTACAGCAATTGCAAAATGGAACTTTCATTCATCAAATCAAATATGCTAAAGAACTTTTAACCAAATTTGATATGAATGATTGTAAACCATGCAGCACACCCATGGCAACAAATAAGCTGGTCATGTCTGATGAAAAGGATGAGCTGATTGACCAAACACTTTATAGAAGCATGATTGGGTCTTTATTGTACCTAACTGCATCTAGACCAGACATCATGTTTGCAACATGTGTCTGTGCAAGAAGTCAATCAGCTCCCAGAAAATCAAATCTCATTGATGTAAAAAGGATCTTCAGATACATAAAAGGTGCTCCCACACTTGGTATCTGGTATCCAGCTAATGGGAACATCAAGCTTTCAGGTTTCTCAGACAGTGACTTTGCTGGATGTCATACCACAAGGAAGTCCACATCAGGAGGGTGCCAGTTTCTAGGTGATTGCTTAGTCTCATGGCAAAGCAAAAAGCAAGCAGCTGTTTCAACATCCACTGCTGAAGCTAAATACATTGCTGCTGCAAGCTGTACAGCCCAACTCCTGTGGCTTCAAAATCAGTTACTGGATTTTGGTATCACTGCCTTGAAGACACCACTCATGTTGGACAGTCAGGCAGCAGAAAATATCATCAAAAATCCAGTTTCCCATTCAACCACCAAACACATCGACATCAGACATCACTTTGTGAGGGATTGCTATGAAAAAGGTTTGATTTCTCTGCATCATGTCCCAACTAAAGACCACCTGGCTGATGTGCTCACAAAAGCACTTGATACAGCCACTTTTGAAAGCTTGATCTCTAGAATTGGAATGCTGAACATGGAATAACAAGCAACACCTTGTTTTTCTATGAATAAAAGCAACAAAATGTTTTCAGAAAATCAAAACTCCATCCTTAAAAATAGCTAAAAATGAAAATTTTTCATTAAAATCTTTAAAAGTCTGCCATTAACCACTGATTGTTCAAAAGTCTGCTTCCTTCAAAAGTCTGGCCACTGCTGAAAGTCAACCCCTGCTCTCTCATTACTTTGATAAACTCTGTTGTTCAAAAGCAGTGTCTTATCCACTGATATGCTATCCACTGATAGTGAAAATCATCCACTGCTTTCATACCACTGCCTTCATCTGTCCCTATCACACAAGTACTGTCCTTCACTTTCAACAGGGGTTGTCACGTGGGCATTACATATTGGTCAGACCTTTTGTAACGGCTGCCACCTCAGCATTCACTTTCTTCCCTATAAAATCCCCCACTCACCACCAAAACAGGGTTTTACTGTCGAATTGAATTCTTAAAAATTCTCTTCTCAAAGCAGTTTTTCTTCTCATCTTTCACAACTTTCTTCGATCATTCATCTTCAAAATGACAAAATCGAAGTCATCCTCAAAACCCTCATCCAAATCATCATCGAAAACAGCCTCTCAAAAGGCAATCTCCACTGAAATTCCACATAAACCATCTCACAATCTCCTGGGTCTTCTTACAAAACCAGGAACCACCAAAGTTTTCGATTCCATCATTGATCTCATGGCAAAATCAAAGTACAAAACTTTGTTCACTGCCGATGCACCAATCTATTTGGCGACCCAAAGGGAGTTCTGGAAAAATGCAACTCTTGAAAAACAAGGAGACACTGCAACCACCATAAACTCTTCGATAAAGGGTAAAGTTGTCCAAATCACGCCACAATCCATTTCAGAGGTCTTTCAACTCGGTGATCAGGAAGGTAAAATTTCTTTCACTAAAAACGAGTTACAAACTGACTTCATTGAGAGAGGGTATGAAGCCACAATGATGAAGAAAGTTACCTTAGAAAAAGGTTATTTTTCGTCTGCAACCAGATTTCTATTTCATACCCTCCTACTATGTGTTTCAAACAAAACCACTTCTTTCAATGAAATCCCTTTAAAGATTCAAAATCTGGGATATGCAATTCTTCAAGGAGAAAATTTTAACTATTCTCGGGAAATTTTTAAAGATTTGGTTAATAATGTTGAAACAAAATCATTCTTACTGTTTCCAAGGTTTTTAAGTTACTATTTTTCAAAGAAATTCAGTAAGGATGATTTAGCTGTAATAAACCAAGGTGATTCTACTCAAATAAACAGTTTAACAACTGAAACTTTTTCAAGAATGTTAGCACCATGCAAAACACAAGCAGAGGTGCCTGAGCAGATTTTAGCAGTTACAACTGCTCCTCAGGTATCTGCTGCTGAGCCCACTGCTCAAGGTGATCAAAGCAGCAGCACAACTGTTTTGAAACCCACACCTAAAATCACCAAAAAGCCAACAAAAAGAAAAACACAAACCCCCCCCCCCCCCCAAAACCATCAAAAAGGCATCTCTGGAGGAGGAGATACCAGAGCACCTGCCAGTGACAACACAAAAGTCACAAGAAACCACTGTTGCTACTTCCTCACAACAGTTGGTACAAATATCTCAACCCATAACCGAAACTCCTCCTGTTTCTTCAAAAAAAGAACAGGTTGTACAAATAGGGTCTCCACATCATGATGCTCTGGAAACACTCGTTTCTATCATCCACAGTCCAATGCCCGGGACACATCCTATTTCTACACCAATCATCACATCCACAATTCCCTCACCAATAAAACCACTGTTGGATGCAATTGATTTGAACCAGGCATTAACCAGTCCTTCTCAATCACCTACTAATGAGAATATACCTCAACAACTGACTGGGTCTGATGTATCAATCTTTGCTAACCCACCAACACAACCTGAGGAGGTTACACCCCATGAGTTACAAGTAACTCTTGGTGGTAATCCAAGTGAAGCAGCCACTACAACTGTTGTACCTACAGGTTTACAGTTGGACAGTGGTTACATTAATAAGACTTCCTTGGAGGCAATTTCTTTTATAGCACCTCTGCCAACCACCAGTGGATTTATTTATCCTACTGGCAACATCAAAAGGTTGTCAAGTGTTGAAGGAAGAAGACCCCAGTACCAAGAAAAAGGGGCATCAGTGGTTAATGTTTGGAGTATACTCCCTATATCTACCACTGATAAAACCACTACTAGTGGGAAATCAGATGATCCCATTAACTTGGGTGATGGTTTAAAGTACCAGAAATTGACGGATCGTATTGCAAAGCTTGATAACTCTGTTGCAGAACTCAAAGATATGCTACAACAGGTGTTACAAATTCAGAAGGTACAATCAACTGCTGTTCCACCTCAAGCACCTGCTCCACAAAGGGCACCTGCTACAAATGAGCCCTGGAATCTATTTCAATCTTTTCTCCAACAACAAGCACAATTAGCAGATCAGCAACATGAAAAACATGTACAACAGCTGAGAAATGCAATGGAGTCAAGGTTCAAGAACACTCAGGCTGATTTAAAGGCTCTCAAAACTCAGATCTTGCACACCACTGGCAATGCTCCTCCAAAAGTCCGCTACATTTATCAAATTCCCGAAGATAATGCCAAAAAGGGGGTGAAAATTAAGGAGTGGAAAAAGAAGGGTATAGAGGATGGTCTCTATCTTGAACCAGAAAATTCAAACATGACCAAAAAGATCCCTTTGCCAGATGGCAGCAAGAAAATTGATGTGACAAGAAATGCACTAGCAGAAGCAGTTGCAAGTGTAAAAAGGGATAGAGAGGCTAAAAGGAAAGCCAGGGTGGACAGAATGGATCATCCAGATCAGGGTACTTCTGGGTCAAAGGATCATGAAAATCCTGTTGAGGAAAAGAAGAAGCCTACTAGAAAAGTGAGGCAACCCAAATCCATTCCAACCAGACATTCAAAGTCTACTCAAAAACCACCATACAAAACAGTTGATGCAACAGGAGTTACAAAAACTACTGCTTGCCAAACAGTTGTTCCATCAACACACACCACTTCAACACACACAACATCCACTGCTTTACCATCATCACCACCAAAAACAACACCTGCTGACATACAGCAGAAGACAGCAGATGTTATAACATCTGTTGTAATGACAACAGTGGTTGAAACACCAGTTGTTTCAACAGCTGTTAGTCAATCACAATCCACCGCCACTACATCTACCACCACTGTTCCATCCAAAACATCATCAGTCCCTCCTACAAAAAGGAGAAGACTAATTCTCAAAGATGATGACAATTCACCACCACAAACATCTTCAAAATCTTTAGCACTTGTCACAATTCCAAAACCTGTTCCTCTCTCTTCAGTTAAAATGTACAAGCCCTTACCTCCTGCAGGTGTTCAATTTCCTCTTGAATTAGCAGCTGTTAGAGAAGAAATAAAATCTTTTTACTTTGAGGATGACCCTGCCAAACGGAGTTTGCCATCAATAAAAGGATATCCCTGGCCTAAAAATGTTGATGAATATTTGGAAATCAAGGCCAAGCAAGCTGAGGATATCTCAAAGAAAAACACACAAGGGAAATCTGATAAAGAAATTGCACAGAGAAGTCAATATTTGCTCACACAAGTCAGATCCCTAGAGCAATTTGCAAAAAATGTTAGTCAACAAATTTCTGAAAGAGCAGCTGAAACTCTGAAGAAAGACTACATTGAAAGCATCATGGCTCACAAGAAGTACAAAGGAGAGAGATACATGTACAAAGAGTGGACTATTCCGGAACTTGAAAACGAAGCAGCACGAATTCAAGACATGATAAAAAGGAAAGTCACTCACACTCCTCCTAACTGGGCAAAGTTTAGAAAGAATGTACCTGACAAACAGGAAGAGCTGAGGAGAATGAAAGAGGAACTGATAGCAGCTGATTATGGAAACAAAAGACAAGTTGCTAGATGGAAAGAAGATGTGGTCAGGGCTACTTACAAAAAGTTGGAACAATTAAGAAAGAAAGATCCCACAGTTCCTCAAAAGCCTGACTATCCTGAAGCAGCGGTTTCAAAAAGACCATCAAAGCTGCAAATCAGGAGATCCACAGCTCCAGTTGGTGCTGCCATCTACAAAAGAAGGCCACAGAAACAGCTGATTGCTGAAACCATCAAAGAGTTAATGGAAGGTGAAGACCTTGGAAAAGAGGGTATAAAGAAAATGATCATGGAAACTCTTGGTTTGGATCAAACTGCAAGTACTGCTCAGCCAGTCATGAATAGGCCAGCCTCTCCAAATAGTTCTGCAAATAAACATCTCCCAAGAAACCCACCAGGCTCAAAAATACAAAAGTGGGAAACTGACAAACAGACCTGCGTATTGAATTTGCTCAGGTCTGGTGGAGAAGTGGAGAAAATATCAAGGGAACAAGCTCTTGGCCTGAGTCTTGAAGATTTGCAGGATCTCCTTGATCTTCCACTTAGCAGGGATGATGAAGATACAGATGCCCTAGACTTTGAATTACAATTTAAAGGTCAGATAAGGGAGCTGTTGATGAGGCAATAAAGAATTCCACAAATAATGAAGAGTTTTGGCATTATCTGTTCCAGGGGGAGATTGTTGGGATTGAACCCTATCAGAGGAACAGATAATTAAAGCCAAAACTGGATCAGAGCAGTGGATCCAGAATAAGCAGACGATTACAGTTAGTTCATGCAAATCTCTCCCCTTGAAAGTGGTTTTATATCTGCTGATCTTACTAAGTGCTGTCCTACAACTGCTGCTTTGCATCTACTGACAAATGTCAAAGACTGATGGAAGACCAAAGCTCTGCTGACTCAATCTACTGCCTTGAGTCAAGTACTGCTGATCCGGACAGGCACTGCTGGGTTCACAGCAGTGGAAGGATGCAGCAGCTGTTTAAGTGTCTTTTATGTAAAGAAATGTAATAGCAGTAGTTAGTATATCATAGTTTGTATAGATCAGAGGTTAGAGTTTGTTAGGAGGTTAGATGTCACTTTCATGGTGACGTCAGCTAAGATGCTCAGTGGTTTGCAAGTGCCTATAAATAGTTCAGTACTTTGTACTGTTCTATTAGCTCTTGCAATACCGTCTTCTTTGCACGAACAAACTACTGAGCTCTGGCTGAGGGGGAGTTTGCATTCATTCATCAATCATTGTAATCGTTGTTGAAACAAATTCAATCTTTCGATTCATTGTGTAAAGATGTTTGATTAAAGTATTACTCTCGTTTGATTGTATGCAAAGTTTGTTTTCATCTTAATTCCGCTGCACAACTCTTTCATTTTCATCTTAATTTCAAACGAAAATACAATCAAAAAGAAACTCAGATCCAACAAACAACCGTCCGATTGACCGACCTGAAAGGTTGAGATACTTCAATGTTTTCAAAATACTACAACGAAAACTTCAAAAGTCAAGCCATCATACACAAACACATCCTTCTCAAAGGAAGAAACAATCCACTCAAAAGGTCACCCGACCGGATGACCATCCGAGCGGCCTGTCAACCGAACGACCGGCCATCCGATCGGACTACCGTCCGATCGAACTGCTGATCGACCCAACCTTCACTTGTTCCATTTTACGCGTCGCTTATCGTTATGCTATCAATCTGTTCAGGCTAACCCTACTCTCTAGCGCTCCCTTCAATCCATCAATCGTTGTGAGTATACTCGATCCCTTTTTGCTTTACGCACTTTTGGGTGTTACATACGTTACTTATACTAAATCACATCGAACACGCTACGCAATACTTTAAACGCTAACCGTTACCGCATGTTATACGTGACTTAATGAATGCTTGTTTGTTATGTTTACACATGGAATGTTGTCTACCTGCCTTAGCAACGATAGAACTATTAGTTTGGACTCAGCACCCGTTCACTCGGGGGTTGTTAAGGACAATTACCTACATGGCTCACAGTGGTGAGAATGTATCGCGAACTGCCTTGGGCAGTCAACCCGCAGTCATTGGTATCGATAGGTTCATGTCGATAACTAACATGCCTCATTTCACTCTGTGTACGTGTTGGTTAAGCGTAACGCTTTCGAACTCTATATGCTATTATCAAACTTGTATGCTCACCTTTACACTATGTGTATTGACTTTTACTTTAACGTATGTGACAGGTGCTTAGGATGCTTAATTGCTTTCTGTGGTGTGAAATCGAGGCTAGGAAAGACCTAGGTCAACAATAAACAATTGTCTGTGATAAAAATATGAGTTATCAGAACAGAACAATTTGACTAGATCTTTCTGTAATAATTGTATTATCATTTATGACATGGTATGGGACGTGTTGCTTTAATTATTTGGTAAATATAGTTGTTATGGAAACTTCTGGACAATCTGTTTCGCTCAGTGCCATGCCCCGATGTTTCCGCCATCGGTTGGGGTGTGACAACGTGTATAAAGAGAAAACTGAAACGTCTACTCAAAAGACATATTCACATCAAGGGTTGAAATTTTACATGTAGCGCGCTGCGGCATAGTCGAAATGTAGAGTAGCTCGAATTTATACCGTCGAATGATAACATATTATTTTTGACCCCATTCGTTTAAGAACTAAATTAACGACGAAACATAGACCAACTGAAAATGTACATAAAATAACCACAACAACGTATTATATTTGACTTAACTTACTTAATAAAAATAGTATACGTCAAAACGTAGATCATACCGAAGTTATACCGAAACATGAATAAACATACGCACGTAAGAATAGTTTTTTTACTTAAACACAACGAATAATTAGTTTTTCTTAAAGAAAATTAGCGAATGAAAATTTACTTAAATACGTAGGGATAGGGATGTTGAAAATTCTATTAGGATTCGAAAAATTCGAAATTCGACTTAATTCGATTCAGTTATCAAGAATTCATTTCGATAATAAAGAATTCGAATTCGAATTTGATTCAATTCAAGTCCAGTAAATCGAATACAAATTTATAATTTTAAATTCGATTGGGAATTCGGATTCAAAGTATATATTTATTTTATTTATTTTATTCTATATAATACACACATATAACTTTAATTTGGGCTATAGTATAAATAAATCTATAAACTTATTCTAAGTCTTAAAATAGCCCATGATCAGGCCCAGATAACCTATAACTTAAACCTATCTTCAATATATCAATTCTAACCTAACTTATTTGCATCAGCCACAACCATAACTTAACATATTGAGACAACGACGCAACCATCACCAATCGACCATAGCGTTGTTGCCCACCCTCCATTCCCCATTCACTAAACTACCATTCCCCATCAAATTGGTCGGTTTTTAATTGAATTTGAATCAAATATGAATTCAAGCAAATTTGTTATTTGATTCGATAAGCATCCTATGTAGGGATCAGTTTGGGTCAAATAAAAATTGCAATTTTCAAAAGTTGAGAGGTTGTAAAATAAAGAAATTGTGTAGAGGTTAAAATTGCAATTTTCTAAAGTTGTGGAGTTGTATGGTGGGTGGAAAAGATGGACCGTTTTTTTAAATACCAAGAACTTTTGACATAATTGTAAAATGGATTACTAATATAGGGCTTAAAATTATAATTTTCAAAAGTTGAAGGGTTGTATGGTGAGTGAAATAAGGCAAGGGGCTAAAGTGCATTTTTATGAAACTTTGGGGAAGCCGGTGGAAAATCCACCGACTTTCTCCTTATATAATACTAGAATTTTGACCTGTGTCGCGCGTTCCGACAGTCACATTGCATTTGTGACTTCGTACACACGTAATGTTGATGACATTAACGTGTAGTGCACGCTCATATCGTGACATGTTTTTTCTTTGTTAGACACGTTACGCTCGTGACATTAACGTTATTAGACATAGATAAAAAAAGAGTATATCTCGGGCGTTGCAATGTAAAGTCATAAAAATAATTTAGATAGTGGTGTAAAATTGTAACACCCCGAAAATATTAAAAATTATATAAATAACCATGTCGAATATGTTGGTCACAACTAAGGATAAAATAACTAGGAAAAATCAACATAGTTAAATATGTGCCTTAAAACAATAAAGAAAACTTGGTTAATAATCCTTTTTATAAATCTAGAAAAGTTAAGGGACTAAAAGGGTAAATGAGGAAAATGGTTTAATAAATAAAAATCGAAACACCAAAACACACACTTATGTGTGTGTTCTGGTCGTGAGTTTCACAGGAGCCAAAGAAGGTTCTTCTACTTGAACCCTAGGTTGCACAAATCAACCAAATTCGAGAGACAAATCAAATTTAAATCGAAAACCAAGCTGAATTTAGTGATCACCCAAGTGAAGGGATCACAAGGTATGTCAAATTTCATCATTTGGTTTCATCTCGAATTCTTGGTGAACACCTTAAAACGAAATTATTGCTAGAATATTGAATGTATGAATAATACTATGTTGAATCCATGTTTAGGAACGAACTATAGTTGAGAAACTTGATGAATTGATGATGTAAATTATGAAATTTATAATCATCTACATAAGAGATAAATGGGTTTTGTAGGAAGATGATGAACACTAGAATTATGATCATCAATTTGGTGTTATTTGAATTCCATGAAGTAAGTCTAGGTGTTGTTATGTAAACTAGACATATGAACATGTGAAATATGTTTAATCGTGGCTAAATAATTAGTCATGAACTTGATTGTAGATTTTCTAAAATTATGTCGACAAGGTGTTTGTTAAAATGCCTAAAGGAAAGCATATTGGTTGAAATTTAGAGTAAAACACATAATCGAATTATATGGCGAATTATATGGCAAATTATGATGTGATAAGAGTTGTAAACATGTCGTTGGTTGAACTCTATAGGCAATGTGATTGAATCTTCGAGCGCACAAGCCGGAGCGGACGCACGCTTGAAGGAAAAGCTTTGAAGGTTGTTGGTGCATATGTCTGTCGACGTCGTCTTGTATCGAGTCTTGTACTAGATTGTATAGATCAGGGCACGAAGTACGAGAAATTAGGATTTAGGGGTATTTCGCATGAAATAGGAAACAACTATTTCGTACGAAATCAATTGGTCATTTCGCACGAAATGACTATTTCGTGTGAAACTGATTTCGTACCAACTGTTTCGTGCGAAATAGGCCAGCCTATAAATACCTGTTGTGCCATTTCATTTGTAACTTTCCGATTCCAGAGCCGAAGTGCTGCTGAAGTGTATACTCGCTGTAAAACGTTGTTATACCAATCAAAAAGACAATTAGAGTGAATATCAAGTTGTTTCGAAGTCGATACGTTAGTTCCCGCCTCTCGTATTGATAAGAACACCTCTGAACGACTCGTTTTGGTCGTGAAAACGATCCTACAAGTGGTATCAGAGCTCAGGAGGAGGAGTTCTTACCGAATTCAGCTTGAGGTCATCATTTTTCTGACTTCTACACTTTCTTTTCAAAATTAAACAAGTTTTCACGATTAAAATGGGCTAATATTCACACATTATAAGCGAAACACTGTTTTATCAAAGCCTTGAGAGAATTGGATCAAAATTCGAACTAAAAACTGATTAATTTGACAAAATTCTGATCGAAAAGATGGCATCATTAGTATTTCGCACGGAATAGAACTTTCATTTCGCACGAAATCAAAGTTCAGGTTCATTACGCTTGAAATTTAGCTCATTTCGTACGAAATCACCATTTCGTACCAAAGTGTTTTCATTTCGTTTGAAAACTTCATTTCGCATGAAATTTGTTTTCATTTCGTGCGAAATCACTCATTTCGCATCAAAGGGATTCATTTCGTACGAAAACATCTAATTCGCATCAAAGGGTTATTTCGCTTGAAGAGGTCATATCGTGTGAAAGTGTATTTCATTTGAAAGTATTGATTTCAATTGAAAGTATCTGATTTTAGGAAACTTGTTACCGAATCATGGAAGAGGAATTTTATAACGTGTTTGCTACTGCCCCGACTACTCCGGCTACCATTGCTCAAAGCATGAACATGGAAAATGAAACAAGAACTTTGCAAAAAAACCCCCGAAGCTAATGGGTATTGAGGAGTATTATGGTTGGAAAGATCGGTTTGAAAACTGGGTTCAAGCTAATCATTTGAGATCTTGGGAGTGTATTGAGAAAAAGTATGTTAAATCTCGTACGGATTTGGGTGTAATCAAAACAATTTCTGAACTGGCGGATAAAGAACGAGACATGTACAAAGCAGAAAAAATGATAATCAGTCTACTCCAGCAAGCTGTGAAAGAAGACATCTTCGTATTGCTTCAACACGACAATACTTCACGTTCGATTTGGGAAGCACTTCGAATTAAGTTTGAGGGAAGTGAGAAGATTATTAGGAGTAAGAAATCATTGCTAAAGAAAGAGTTTGATTTGTTTTCGAGTTTGCCAGGAGAATCATCAAAGAAGTTGATTGAAAGATATTGTCACTTAGTGCGATCTATGTCTTTGTTAGAAATAGTAAAAGATCAAGAAGAATGGGTTGACAAATTAGCTGAAGCATTACCTCAGAAAGAATGGGGAACATACTTAATGATCTTGAAAAACACTGGAGAATATGACAAATTGACAATTTCCCAGTTCATTGAAAAGATTGAGGGTTAAGATCTTGAACAGAAAAAGATTGCAAGGATGAACAATCCAAGTGGTCAACAAGACATCAAGATGTATTACAAGGGAAATGTTCAGGATGTTGAAGCAAGTCCGAAAGTCCAAATTGTTTTCAGTGCTGAAAACTCATCTGGATCAGTCAATCAAAGTCTAAACAGTAGCAGTGGATTTTCTTCATATCCAAGTGTTAGTCCAAAGTCAACCTCAAGTCATCAGTTCCAAAGCTCAAATAGCGGCAATGGTCATGTTTTACATTACAACATCGCGTTGCATCTTCAGAATGGTCAGAATTTCTTTGAAGAGGTCGCTAAAGGACACATGTCATTACTTGCTACAGTGTTAGAATCATATGAGGGATTGGTTGCTGGAAGGATCGGAAATCCTATGCTGACAAAAGAGGATTACGATCAAATCGATGCTGAGGAGATGGAGCTTATGGACATTAAATGGTGTTTAGCTAGTGTTTTGAGGAGAGCTGAAAATTTAAGATGATTTCAGGGATGCTAATGTTTCTACTTTGGGTTTTGATAAATCTAAAGTTACTTGTTTTCGATGCAGGGAAAAGGACATTTCAAGAGGGAATGTAAAAATCGAGAAGCAAGTGGAGCACAGAATCCGTTTGGAAATAATGATTATTATCGGAAAGCCATATATCAACAAGTTGCTCATCAACCGTATCAACAACAAGAACCACAAACTGTACATGCTAAAAAGGCGATCGAAGAGTCAAACAAGAAAGCTTATATTGGTATAATTGATCAAGATGATGAAAAAGTAGCAAAAGGTTTTAGTTGGGACAAATACATACACCTGATTCAAAAGTAGTAGCTCTCACTGCACAAATAGTTCAAGAGCCAGATTTGATAAAGGAATGGATGAAAGGGTTTGCTAGTGATGAGAAAAACCAAGATAGAGAGTTTGTTTCTTCAGATGATAGTTCAGAAAAGACAACAGTCTTTGATCAATCATCATCTGATAACTGTGATGATGAAGAAGAGACACAAATAAACATTGGAAAATCTATGTTATCTCCTGAAAGTTTTCAATTTTATTTTGCAAATAGATTGGAGAAGCTGAAGGAGAGACGAGCAGCAAAAGAACAGAAAAAGATGAAATGTTAGAGTGTTGTTCAAATAGAGAAGTCTGAACAAAGTGAAGAAGTTAAAATTGCTGAAAAAGGAGTTGAAGTTGAAAAGATAGTTGAAGTCTCCAAACCATGTCTAAAATGTTTGGAATCTTGCAAGCAGTGTGAAGAGAAAGATGAAAAGTTGTGTGAACTCAACAAGATGAAAGAAAAGTTATTGTTCGATGTCAATTATGTGAAAGATTCGTATGATGTGTTGAATAGAACAGTGAATGGTCTACAAAAGACAAATTCTGAAAGAGAAGATGCGTTAACCATGATGAATGCAGTGATGATGTCTAAGCAGAAGGCTATCAATCACTATATTGAAGAATGTGCAAAGTTGAAGCAAGAGTTGGAGACTGAAAAGATAGAAAATGAAAGAATCGGACGATTACTGCAAAGTTATTCTAGTTCTGATTATTTGATTGATAGAATTTCTCCAACTGTTACAGGTATGGAAGCCTTTCAGGACAAGAAGAATGAAGAAAAGGATACTGGTAAGAAACAAAGTGAAAATTATAACAAGTGTCCGCCTCCGATCTGGGAAGGTTATTCTCCCAGAAAACCAAATGAGGAGCAAGTCAAAAAGGCAGTCAATATAAAGTTAAACTCCGAAACAACTGATGAGTTACCAGAAAATATTGATGTTACGTTTACATCGTCTAACACCGATCATGAGTCTGAGTTAATAAAGAAAGTGGTCGATCAGGTGTTGGATAAAGATGAGGAGTCAAAGTCCGAATCCAAGAGTTCAAGTTCATCCGTTGACAGTCCAAAGTCGTCGGTCAAAAGGGTTTACAATAAAGAATTCTTGTTATCAAAATCTAATTTGAATGACGAACTGATTAAAGTGGCATATACTTTGATTGATTCAGACAAATTATATTCTGATGAGGAATTTCCAATAAGAGGTGTTAAATCATAAATGATAAAAAATGTTTTCAAATTAACATAAATTAATATTTCTGAAATAAAAGATGTAAATCTTTCTGAAAAACCAAGACCTTACACCTCAAGAGTTCAACAAAGATTAAACAAGAAAAAGGGTTACAGTTCAGGTTCAGGTTATCGAAAGAAACCAAACCATAACGGTAATTTCAAAAAGAAGGGATTGGGTTTTATTCCACCGAAAAATCATAAAAATGAGAAAAATTTATAAAACAAAAACTGTATTTGTTTCAGGAGCGAGTTCGAAGGAAGAAGAAAAGAGCTCATTCTGGAAGCAATCAAATAAAGAGTTCTTTGCAGAAAAACAAAAGTTTGAGAAGAATGGAGTTTATCAGAGAAAGGAGACAAGAACCTGTTACCAATGTCAAGAAGTTGGTCACAATGCCTGGAACTGTCCTAAGGCAACCAACATCAAACAGGAAGTTGTTTCTAAACTGAAAGAAAAGATTGTTGAGAAAAATGAACTACCAACTGAAAAATTCAAAGTTTTTAAAAATTCAACATATAAAGTTGGTGAATGTTCGAAGAAAAGATTTTACAAAAGAAGAGTTAATCTTGACAACCAAATGTGGGTTGTTAAGAAATCAGACGTGAAATCTGGCGATGAATCTAACTTGTCAAAGTCAGAGGAGCCTCAAATTGAGGCAAAAAGTGAAAAATCAGTTCCACCAATGGATGATGATAACTTTCCACCATTGAGGGCTGAAAACTTTAAACAAAAGGTTGGAAAAGTTAAGATCTCGAATCAATTCTATTCTGAAAAGAAAGAATTTGATGTCGAAAAAGCTTTTAATGGAAAAGTAAAACATATATTTGGGAAAATGGTCGAGGGAAAGGCCAAAGGGGTGAAAGAATTTTATGAAGGAAAAAGAAATGTTGAAACCCCAAATGAGACTGAAAAGGACACATCCATGTTTGGTCAGGCTTGGATGTCTATATTTCATATGTAGAAATCCTGACTTGCCGGAGCTTCCATGTTGGTAATCGTGGAGCAGGAATCGGCATCATTCTTATATATGATTGTTTGAAGTAAACCTACAAGTGGTAGAAAGGTGGGTTTTACCTACAAGTGGTTAATCAAGGTCATTAAGTTGAACTTGATTTACTTTTCATACAAAATGGCTGAAAGAACAATGTGATGAGTTTATCCCCGTTTTTACAAGTGAAATCAACAAAACTAATTTTCCGAAAAACCATTTTGATTAAAACAAACTTTAAGTGTTTTGAAATCATAATGGGAAAATAGTTTGTTGTCAGGGGGAGTTCTGATTGTTTATGCCAAGTGGATGGCTATTTGAAGCAATTCACAACAGTTGTCATTTTATTTGTATAGTTTGTTTTCAAATTTTTCTTTAAAATAATTTTGAATTTTAGGGGGAGTAAGAAATTTTCAGAAAATCCAAAAACATTTGAAAATTTGAAAAAGGCAAAAACATTGAAAATTCAAAATTGAGTTTTGTTGTGAAAAAGAGGAAATGATAGTACATCAGTGGACGATCACAGCATGCTAAAGATTTGGAAAGTTAAAAAGTGATAAATGGTCTCAGTGATAATGTGCCAGTAGGTTTTTGCACAATTAGTATATTGTGTCGGGATATAAACCTAAATTTCAAACTTACTTATCTCGTGGGGAACATCTCTCGGATATATGGGTAACCCCCAAAATCTTGTTTGAAAGATCCCTCTTTCTGAGATACTTGGTCTTTATGCTTAGTGATATCTGGGGTATTATCCCGGGACTTCTGATTTTGCGGAAGCAATGGCCTAGTCCCCGTATAATACTTTTCGCTTGCTTGAAATAATAGCACCGCCCTCAGCATAAAAAATGATGAAACATTGCAAAATGCTAATCATGTGCTGTTGAAGAAAAGATTCTCTAAAGGGAACACACCTAAAGTCGAAGCCATCATCTCTCTGATTTTGCGGAAGCAATAGCCTGAGCTCTCATGGCCCTCGCATTTAACCCTTTACAGATATCATCTAGGTATACTCACCTGTAAGACTGAATATTGGGATCTGGATACGGGAGTATATTCTGAGGTGGGACACGCGAATAAGTTTAAGTATCTAAAACATTAATCTCGTATCTCGAAACAGTTGAACTTTGTGTGAAAATTTAAGTTGATCAGTATACTGACAATCTAAGTGAATCATTTAGAACTTAAAATGTTTAAAGCTTAACGGTGTTGGTGATTTGTTTCTTAAACTAATATGATCCTCTTACACAAACTCGCAAAAATATTTACAGACAATATAAACCTTAGAGTGTAAATATTTCTTTACTGCAATTCTTTAATTTCAAAATCCAAAAAGATTTTCAGAAGATTTTCGACAACTGATGTTGGAGAGCTGATTTTCAAAATTCCGAGTGCTAAACATGATGAACAGGTTTGGGAAAGTGTGTTTGAAAAAGTTTTTCTTACAAGTGGTCATTCGAGATTATAAATGTTAAATCATTTTGTATGATATTTTCAAGTGATGGTTTGAAATTGATTCTACATGTGGTTAGTAGAGATTAAATTTGTAAAATTTTAAATTTGTAAAATTTATTGTTAGGTAGAGTTTTGTGCAGGTTTTCATGGCTAAACCTGAGCAGAGTGTGAGCCAGTCCACGATCCTAGAACAAGAGCCAGTTTCTGATTATGGATCAACATTCAAGGGGGAGTTTGAATGTTAGAAAGCCAGATCTGCTGATACTGATGAATTTAAAGAATCAAGAGATCTGATCAAGAGAATGTAAGAGCCAGCTACAGATCTTGAGATAACAGAGAGAAAGAAGAAGAGAGAAATTTGAGAATGGTTTACACTGTCAGATACTTCAGGAAGAGCAAAAAGACTGATAAAGACTGAAGACGTTGAAGACTCGACACTGAAGACTTCGTCAACATCCAAGGGGGAGTCTGTTGGCGCATATGTCTGTCGACTTCGTCTTGTATCGAGTCTTGTACTCGATTGTATAGATCGGGGCACGAAGTACGAGAAATTAGGATTTAGGGGTATTTCGCACAAAATAGGAAACAGCTATTTCATACAAAATCAGTTGGTCATTTCGCACGAAATGACTATTTCGTGTGAAACTGATTTCGTACCAATTGTTTCGTGCGAAATAGGCCAACCTATAAATACCTGTTGTGCCATTTCATTTGTAACTTTCCGATTCCAGAGCCGAAGTGCTGCTGAAGTGTCTACTCGCTGTAAAACGTTGTTATATCAATCAAAAAGACAAGTAGAGTGAATATCTAGCCGTTTCGAAGTCGATACGTTAGTTTCCGCCTCTCATATTGATAAGAACACCTCTGAACGACTCGTTTTGGTCGTGAAAACGATCCTACAAAGGTACATAACTTATAGTTTCGTTACATTATGCACAAACATTGGTCGTAGTTATGTTAATGGTGTTGTAGTGTAATATATGAGTTTGGTATGTCATTGAAGTGACGAAGTTCACTCGACAACCAAACAGGTCAAAATAATGGTTAGAATAAGTTTGGTATGTCATTGAAGTGGTGGCTTCACTCGACAACCAAACGGGTCAAAACGATGTATTAAAACGGTAGTGTTTGAAGTGACTTGAATGTCACACAATGAATTGGTATTATGAGTGTGTAAACCGAGAAACGAACATGCCAAATTTGATTTAATGAACCCTTGGAATTGGGTCAAAATTTTAGAAACATGACTTGTTGAAATTGCTTAAATGTGCATGCTTGAATCATCGACAACAATCATGACGCTATTGCGTGCACAAACCATGTGATGGAAGCGAAACGCTAACGTTTGATAAGCCCAGGAATGGGTAAAAATGTCTAGAAACAATTATTGATGACAAACATGTAGTGTAACTTAAAACTAAATGGGTTGAATAATTGTAAAAAGGGATTTATAAGCATTTAGCTTATAAACTGGATTTCGATGCAAATAAAGATGATAAACGGATCCGTAATTTAATTACGGTCGCATTAAAAAAAGAATCCCGCAAATCGGATAAGTAGATAAAAAGTTATGACACTTGGAAGTTTGAATTTTGATTAAAACGGAGCTGGGCAGATATGCAGGTCCCAGATACGGACCAGCTGGAAAAGGGTCTCCCCCGCGCCACGCGAGGGAGCACCTGGTCACTAGCGCAGCACGCGACGAAGCGTCACGACCCGCGACCGAGAACAACTAAGCTCTCGCGGCCCGGGAGAGCTGTGAAACCTGGAAATTTGTTTTTATTTTGTTGTTTGATCCATATAACTTGTTTAACTTGTATTTAAGCTATCAAAACTAACTTTTGTGTTGGTTTTGAATTTAGGTAAATGTTGTAAGCAACCGGATGAAGATCAAGCAGCGAACGTGAATCGAACACACAACTAAAAGAAGCTTTCGCGTTGTTCTTATTTTGGTTTTGTAAAAAGTGAAATATGTAAACACTTTAATTAAGTTTTTGAATGTTTTTAAACATGTAAGAAAGTTGGCATGACAAGGTTTTTGTAAAGTCGCAGTTTTAGTATTAAAATGCGTATTTTAATGTTATAATCGTGTTAACTTCAAACGAGTCTTACAAAAATCATAAAAGTCACTTTGATATTGACGTAGTAAAGCATAGATAAAAAAATATAATAATGTGTCCCACATTGTGGTGTAAAGTAGTAAAAGTATTTTAAATAAAAGGAGGGGTCAAGTTTATATGTAGAAAAGGTTGGAGTGAACATCATTAGACATAAATAAAAAAGAGTATGTCTCAAACGTTGCGGTGTAAGTCGTAAAAGTAATTTAAACAAAAGGAGGTTTCAAGTTATTAAGTAGAAATGTTGGAGGGTGAAAGTTGTCAATTATTAAAAGTTAGAAGTGAATGTGTAACTTATTTAAAAATAAGGGTTAATAATGTTTCATATAAAAAGTTTGAGGGTAAAAAATGTAAATGCTTGAAATTGTAGGGGTGTTATTGGTCCTTTACATTTATGATGAAAATTAGTAGAAGAAAATGTAGTTAAATATGTAGAGATTAATTTGGGTTATATAAATATTGCAATTTTCCAAAGTTGAGGGGGTTAGATAAAAATTGCAGTTTTTAAAAGTTAAGGGATTGTAAAATAAAGTCATAATGTAGGGGTTAAACCTATAATTTTCAAATGTTGAGGGGTGTATGGTGGGTGGAAAATAGAGGGATCGTTTATGTAAATGTGATAAACTTTTGAGATGATTGTTAAATGGATTAATAATATAGGGGTTAAAATTCTAATTATCAAAAGTTAAAGGGTTGTATGATGAGTGAAATAAAGCAAGGGGCTAAAGTGCATTTTTGAAACTTTGGGGGAAGCTGGTGAATCCACCGACTTTGTCTTTTAAGATAGTATATAAATAAGAAAATATACCGACTTTCACGTTTAAGATATATATAAATAAATAAATGTTGTTGGTCTTTTTTTAAATGTGGGATACTTTATTGGTTTTTTTTTTTTTAATTTCGTTATAACTTTTTTAATCTTACCTTTTTAACTTAAAGCATAATATATGGCTATTATTTTATATTTAAAGACTAACTATTATAATTATTTTAAATTTTAATAATACAAATTACTATTTTCAGCGTTGAAAGAAATAAAAAATGACTATTTGTAAATTAAAAAAAAAACACATCTCTATTATTATGTTATATATTATGTTATATATTAAACAAAAGTGTTTATGAATAGTAACCTAACATTTATATATTATTATATCTTTATTTTTATTTTTAATATTTTATTATTATAAATCATTTTAAACATATATTGTTTATATTCTATAATTTTTAAGATACGATTAACGTCGTTTACCATTTTTCGTTTATTCTAATAATATAGTTTATGATTTTTTAAACTCGGAATACAGTGTTATGGCATGCTTATAATTTTTATATGCGTTTCGATAAAAGCTTTGTTCAAAATTGAACGAGTCAATTATAGTTGTTTGTTTTTTGTTCTTTATCGTGACAAACCGAATCGATACTATTCGAACAACTTTAATAGCAGTATAGAGTACCTCTTTTATATCATAAGCTATAGCAAGTGTCAGTGACGAACAAAACTGATATTGTTGGAACAACATCAACATTGGTACCACATCGATTTCAACCCAACATCAGTACCGATATTTGTACTTTTGATTTTCATTGTTTTTTAGTTTTTGATCCATATAAACTATGTATCAATATTTTTTTAGGCATATCATCACAATATTTTTTGGGATTTATCTTACAGTTGCTATACAAAGTGCCGATTACGGCATCGATGCCTTAATCAAATCGATACTGGGTGGCTTCCCGCCGCAACGTGCGGGGGAAGTCCACTAGTTATATATATATTGATTTCGACGAATGATGAATAGTAATTTCAATTTTATAATAATATATAGTTTTTTATTATTTTATTATTTAATAAATTATAATAGTTTATTATTATATTTACTTTTAATAAAATATTTTTAAAGCATATATTTCCGTTACCTTTTCTTAATAATTGTTTTTTAACATATATTAATTTATCGATTAATTTGATACTTCTTTAATAAGTTACGTTTATAACTTTTTTTTAAAACTTAAGTACGTAGTTGTGCTTGATTTCTATCCCTGACATTCCATTATAAGTTTTGTTAAAACGAGGTTATACTCAAAATAAAGTATTTATGTGGTATCATAAAACAGTACGATAATAAATTAAATCGTTATAATGGTTTGACTTTCTAAACAACATGCTTTATTTTCAAATCACGTTTGTTTTAAATTATCATTTGATCGCTTTCGCCGCAACGCGCGATATAAAAAAACTATATATATTAATATCAAGTCCTCATGAATAGTAACTTATAATTTTTTATTTTATTTTTAAAATTATTTTATTTATTATTTAATTTGTTTTTTTAGAAATAAATAACATTTAGATACTTTTTAAGTATTTAATATCAAGTCCTATGTAACTCATAATTTTTGACATTATTGTTAATAGTATTTTATTTATTATTTAATTTGTTTTTTTAGAAATAAATAGTAGTTAATACTTTTTAAGTATTTACCTTTTATTTTTTTAATAGGAGTTTATTTAATATTCAATTTGATCTTTTATTAATAAATTGAATTCCTTAAACTTTTTAAAAATATCTAAATCCGTATTTATGTTTATTTATTTTTTAACATTTCAAGTTATTTGCATGCGCGTTGTGACTGTATGTTACCGTGGGCAATGGATCGATATCGGTTCGGCTTGTTACTGTATCGGTACGATACATCGAAATCAACAAGTGTTTTATATTGACCGAAAGCGAAAAAAACACAAGTACATGCACCAATGTTGTTTAAACGATATCGATCAGTTCAAATTGTCACGTACCGAGATATTCATTTAGCGGCGTAGACAGAGTTGTATAATTGAAACAGTTTTGAAATCGAAAACCATAAAAATTAACACAAGTACCAGTAACAATGTTGTTTGATACAGTACGATAGTTATACGGTGTCACTTTATCAAAAGAAAAAAAACAATAAAATGCAAACAAACTGAACCGATGTTCAGTTCGATTCGGTATGGTAGCAATACAGTGTTAGTTTATCGAAAGCAAAAAACAATAAAAATATACACTGGTACCGATACAAATGATATTCAATTGGTTTCGCTTCGGTTTGGTACTACAGCGACATATTATCCGTTTTCAATAAAATTTATATGGCAATGTTGAGAAAAAAATATAAAATGCAAACAAACTGAACCGATATCAACTGGACAACATCGGTATCGGTATTGATATTCGTTTTTATTGTTTTCGATCAATGTAAGGTTTTCCTTTTTAGTTACTATAGCGAGTGTCAGCACCGTTATGAAACGAACCGGTACCGATCAAACTCCCGCCGCGAAGCGCGGGGGATTCTTACTAGTTTATTTGAATCCAAACAAGTATTAGAAATTAAGAAAAAGTTACTTAGACACATCATCAAGTAATAACCTATTGATGTGCTATTTCTCTAAGATTGGAACAACAAATGTAAAGTTAAGTGTATTTTAGGAGTGAAAAAAATTGAATAATTTTAGTAGAATAGTGGTAAGAAAAGTTGTTTCCATGAGGTTGCCAAGTGTTTTCACTCGACGATTTCATTCTTGGGTGGTTGGTTTGGCCCTTGTTCCTGTAACTCGAATCCTAAGTATCGATTAACGAGATTCGAGAGTACAAGTAATAATTAAGCAAGGAATGACAGATCGAATTAGCAATTTTTTCTTTCTTTGACTTTGACTCCGAACCGATGTTCTGTTCGATTCGGTATGGTAACAATACAGTGTTAGTTTATCGAAAGCAAAAACAATAAAAATATATACTGGTACCGATACAAATGATATTCAATTGGTTTCGCTTCGGTTTGGTACTACAGCGACATATTATCCGATTTCAATAAAATTTATATCGCAATGTTGAGAAAAAAATATAAAATGCAAACAAACTGAACGATATCAACTGGACAACATTGGTATCAGTATTGATATTCGTTTTTATTTTTTTTATCAATGTAAGGTTTTCCTTTTTAGTTACTATAGCGAGTGTCAGTAACGTTATGAAACGAAGCGGTACCAATCGAACTCCCGCCGTGAAGCGCGGGGATTCTTACTAGTTTATTTGAATCCAAACAAGTATTAGAAATTAAGAAAAAGTTACTTAGACACATCATCAAGTAATAACCTATTGATGTGCTATTTCTCTAAGATTGGAACAACAAATGTAAAGTTAAGTGTATTTTAGGAGAGAAAAAAATTGAATAGTTTTAGTAGAATAAGTGAGAGATTTGGTTATTATATTGTGAAACTAGCAATAACACCCGCACGCGTTGTGACGCGGGTACATCGCAAGCATCGAATATTTTAGACTAAACGTTATGTGATGCGTTAATCATATAAAAATGTGTGTTTCGACGTATCTGATTGAACTCAACGTAACATATATAAGCATTGCGATTGGATCAAAACATAAAGTATATCAAATTTATACCGTACAATCATATCGTATTATATGTGACCCGAGTCATACATAGAAAACCTAACGGGTATAACAAAAAAGCTAACACGTATACTCAAAAGAGATTAAATAGAGTTTTTAAAAAAGGGGAAAAAGAAACCGCAATTTGATTCCACTCGGATCGAAACAAAATTTACAAAATATTCATAAAATAATCACAAAAACATATTATATTTGACCTGACTCGTTTCCCAAAAAAGTTTACATCGAAACATACACTAACTCGAATTTAAACCAAAACGTACATAAGAATATGCACGTAAAAATGATTTTTTTAAAGAAAACGTAATATATTAAACCTGACTCGTTTCCAGAAAACATTTATGTCGAAAAGTAGAGAAAATCGAATTTCTACCAACACTTACATAAAAATATGCATGTAAAAAATAGCTTTCTTAAGTAAAGGAGGTATAGTCGTAAACTCGAAGCAAATTATTAGTAAAAAGCTTAATAGGTTAACTATGTTCATAAAATCGTGTCAAGTACCACTAATGTCACATCACTGTCAGTGACCACCAACAACAGAAGAGTTCGCACAAATAAAATAATACAAACATAAAAAATAACACCGAATGAAAAACATACGTAAAATCGTTGAATCACGCACGCTCTTTGCGGCGTGTTAATGCGAATAAATTAGACGTAAACGTAAAACGTACATAAGAATAACTAAGTCGATTTAAGACCCGCGTGTTGCGACGAACTTGTCAAACGGAGAAAAATAGACGTGTTGCGACTGGCCTGTCAAACGGGAAAAAAACCGACGAAAAAATGTTGAACCCCACATGCACGTTGCGGCGTGTTAATTTACAAAATTTATAACAAAACGTAAAACGAAAAACTTGCGAAAGATGAAAGGAATGGGGGTACAAAGTTGAAAATAAAAAAAAAGTTAGGGTTAAATTGCAAATGATGAAAAGGAATGGGTTAAAAGTAAAAAAGTCAATGATGTTAAAATGCAAAAAGATAAAAACCTATAGCTTAAAAGTGAAAATGCAATTTAAAAAGAAAAAAAACTCCCAATGCATATATTACAACAACATAAAGCAACAAAGTGTTAATGAAACGTAAAACGAAAAAGTTGTGAAAGATGAAAAGTATGGGGATACACAATTGAAAATAAAAATATGTTAGGGTTAAATTTTAAAAGATTAGATTTGGGTTAAAAATAAAAAAGTAAAATGGGTTTAAATATAAAAGATAAAACCTTTACATTAAAAGTAAAAAATCTATTTTCTTTTTTTAAAAAAATCCTGACACATATGTTACAACAAACTAAAGCAAAAAAATGTTGATAATTTATAGGTTGAAAATTAACCATTTATTCTTACTTTTTTTTTCTTTTGCAAAGTCATAGCTTTTTTTATTTTTTTAATAAATATATTAAATTTTAAAAATATATTGTTAAAGACTGTGTTAAATGTTACGTGCATCCATAATACTTTTTTTGATTTATATAGTCAATGTTTTCATTTATGTAAATTAATAATCTTTTATGGATACGTTGAATATTTCTTATATCTGTATGTTACGTGCATCCATAATGTTGTTTTGATGTATATAGTCAATGTTTTGATCCATGTAAATAAATTATCTTTTATAGATACGTTGAATATTTTTTTATATTTGTATGTTCGAAGACATGTGCCGATGTGCGTATTAATCTTACATTGATAATCATGTCGACATTATGTAATTTAAAGTTTAACTAGTTTTTTTTTTTTTTTTTTTTTTTTGCTCATATAACTCAATATATAATATATTTATATAATAAGATACGTTTTTATATCGCGCGTTGCGGCGAAACCGAGAAAATGATAATGTAAAACAAACGTGATTTGAAAATAAAGCATGTTGTTTAGAAAGTCAAACCATTAAAACGATTTAGTTTATCATCGTACCGTTTTATGATACCAAATAAAAACTTTATTTTGAGTATAACCTCGTTTTAACAATACTTATAACAGAATGTTAGGGAAAGGAAACAACCACAACTGCGTACTTAAGTTTTTAGAAAAAAGTTATAAACGTATCTTATTAAAGAAGTATCAAATTAATCGATAAGTTAATATATGTCAAAAAAAAAAATTATTAGAAAAAGGTAAAGGAAATAGATGTTTGAAAAAAAAATATGTTACTAAAATTAAATATAAAAATAAACTATTATAATATATTAAATAATAAAATAATAAAACAATTAAAAACTATATATTATTATAATATAAAGTTACTATTCATCGTCACTCGAAACTAATATATATATAATTGTATCAAAATGCATGTTGTTGATTTATACATATAAACGAGTTAACGTCAACCCGCATATTACAACGGAATGTTGATAAGTATGATTGTTTTGATGGGTTTGAGTTGTGATGTAGAAGCAAAGTGTCTTCATGATGGATTATGATGGATTGCTGGTTGTAATATTTGGAAATCAATTTAAGTTCCCTAGTGATGCTAAAGATGACCACAAATCAATCTAAAACAATCATTTTTTTCATATACACTTTGACAGGAACCAAACTATATCACTTCAGGTTTTATAGTTTGCAGATATTGCATGTGGTGCATTTTTTGTTTAAGATTCACAATGTGATCAATTACAGAAGTCTTCTAATATATGTTTTTTTAAACATGACAATTTGTTTGGGAATGACTTCGTCTATGTAAAAGATGGGAATAATTCCTTGGTAACGCTTTCCATATATCCATCACATGGTCTTCTATAAAGTGATTTCTTGTCAATGAATCTTCTTTGTTTTTTTATATGCATATACACCCTTTGTTCTACCTTTATGTTTCTTAGTAATGTGACTATATTTCTAAATAATTTTTTATGCGCTATCGAATTTCTCCTATGATGCTATTTTTATTATTACTCACATTTTGTGTCCATTTTAAATGACGTCCGTTGTCTTACTTCAACATACAAAAACACTTATTCTTTTCTAGCTTCCATCATATTGGCGATTAAACGATTTCTCATAGGGGTGCTTAGCGAGTCATGTCTGCAGGTTAGGGGTCCATTGGACCCATACCCGAAAATTTTAGACGCACCCTAACATAACCCGAACTCGAAAACTGTATCATACATATGAACCCAAACACGATACGAATATTCGCGGGTTGTCCTGAACACGACCCGTTCGATCTGAATTTTTATTTTTCATTTTAAAGATTTTATTATCAAGTTTGAATTCAAAGATTATTTTATCATGTTTAACTTACCCCACCATTTAACTTTGGCCCAAAGAATTCAGGAGTTTGACATAGCAAATCCAAAAGATCTTTACTTGCCTGTATAATCATAGTCATAACTGCATCCCACAAAACACAATTTGGCATACATTATACCCTTAATGCCATCCATGAACAGAAACTAAAAATAGCTTTAGCAAAACCCTTTATGTAACAGCCAAAAACATGACAATGCTTTTTTTAGTTTCTGTGCTTCATATAAACCAGACTAACATATTAGTAACAACAGTTAATGAAAAAAAAAACTTTTTAAGGTCCTAATTCAAATCACCCTATGATATCAATCCTGAATATGGTCCTAGTTCTTGTCACCACCGTGCTACTTGTACGCGAATCACCTATGCATCGAGAGATCTCTGCTTTAAGATCTCAAATGAGGGACCAAGAAAACCCTAATCAAAAACAAAGAAAAGTGATTAAGAAACAACTGTCGGTAACAAATCGAAAGAGCCATAGTTTACGATCTCAAGGGACCAAGAAAACTGTTGTATAATTGGTCTATAACAAGTAATTCAAAGAAATAACAAACCTGGAACCCGAATATGAAATTGCAAAGTTTGTGAAAAACCTGGATTAATCTCTAAATCGTGTGAGAACTATCAGATAAACCTATTTGCAGGTTACACACAACGATTTATCGGATTAGACAGAGACCACTCTTGAAGCAATTGGGATTGATGATTCTGTGATGAGCACAAAAAGTAACCGCAAATTTTCTTTGTTTTGTGTGTTCCTGGTTCTGTGCGATCAGAAGTTCCCCAACAAAAGTCTTCGTTGCTTTTGTTTTTTAATGGCCAACTTATTTACCACATATACATTTTCAAATAGTGCCTGGCACTTTCCTACTAAACCAACCTATTTTTAATTTTATTTTATTCTCAGTTTAAAATTACAGTTTTGGCCTTTATTTAAAATTACGTTTTTGCCCACAGTTTAAAATAAAATTATATTTTTTCCCCTGGCTCAAAATTACGATTTTGCCCTCAGTTCAAAAACTCATTTCTAATTTTATTCCCAGTTTAAAATTACGGTTTCACCCTACGTTTAAAATTACGTTTTTGCTCCCAGCTCAAAATAAAAATATGTTTTTCCCTAGCTCAAAATTACGATTTTGTCCTCAGCTCAAAATTACGTTTTTGCCAACAGTTCAAAATAAAATAATGTTTTTCCCCATAGCTCGAAATTATGATTTTGCGCTCAGTTTAAAATTATGATTTCGCACCCAGTTCAAAATATAATTACGATTTTGCCCTCTGTTCAAAATTATGATTTTGTTCCCATTTCAAAAATTACGATTTTGTTCCCACAGCTGCCTGGCACTTCCCCATTGCTCCAGCCAATTTACGATTTTGCCCCTCGGTTTCAAATATAATTACAGTTTTACCATTGGTTTTGTTTTTTTCTTTCCATCCTAATTACAATTTTGCCCTCGGTTTCAAATTTACAGGTTTGCCATTGTTTTTGGTTTTTTTTTCTGTCAAATTACGATTTTCCCCCGGTGTAAAATTATAGTCATGCTTTCGTTTTAGTTTTTTTTTTTACAAATCTATGGTAGTATTTTATTTTAATTATTGACTCGGTGTAATTTTTATTCGTGTCAGGCAGTTGCGTGGCACACGCTCATTTTTCCTGAAAATTTACAATTTTGCCCCAGTTAAAAATTATAGTCTTTCCATCCTTTTATTTTTTTTTTTTTTTTTTTTTTTTTGCAAAAGTATTGAGAGTGTTTTATTTTAATTGGTTTTCTCGATGTAATGTTTTTTGAGATCGTGTTATGAGTAGTATGTACAATTAACTGAAACACAGACGTATATGAAAGAGAAATATTTGGCTTAGTGCCCCGCAACGCGGGCGGGGCAACACCTTTTCCTTTTCCTTTTTCATCGAGAGTCTTGAAAAAATGCCCAGACTTCACACATGGCCTTTATTGAGATAAAATTTATGGATTCTTTGTAATGGCCCACCATCAAGACATATAACAAGTCCATTTTCCTTGTACTAAAACAATTAGATGGGCTTTATAAAAAACAAATATAATAATTTAATGTATAGTAAGTTCAAAACAATAATTGTAAGGTAATGATTAATGACAAGGCCCCTCTAAATTATTTACATAATAAACTCAAATAATATTAGGATTAAATTGAGCCCGCACTCCCGCGTCACCTAACTCGTTTAATCTCTAACATTATTTACTCGATTGACAGGTTAATCCAAACTCTAAAACCCGTTGATAATACTAAAATAACCAACATTCCTCCCCCATTTTAGTGGTATCCATGATTAACTTAACCGTCCTCACAGAACGGATGCGATGGTTTGCAACTTTGCATGGCGGTTAAAGCCTACAGAACGGCGTTCTCCTTTCTGTATCTTTCCCAACGTCATCTATCTCTCCGCATGCCGTGCAGTTCGTAGCGTCGGTTGGCGTTGTTGATTTCGTATAAGCTTTGATTATTTTGTAGGAACCGTTCGCGTAAATAAAATAAACAAATTTTATTACTTTGATTACAATACAGAAATAAGAAAGCTAAAAATACTAGTACAATTACAACTGAAATAAACCAAAATACAAGAAAGGAGTAGAAGCATATTGACTGAGGCACGTGTTCAACACGCTTCCCTTGAAACAAATTCCGAGTCTCCCAGGAGTATTCGTTTTGTTACCCAGGGTACAACAGCCGAAGCAGCGTACTGCTAGAATTGGCCTACAACCCGAAGGCTACCTTGAAAATTGCTGGAGAAGATCAGAAAGTATGTTGGATAAAGTTGCAAGTGCTGTTGTGTTGCTGGTGTTCTTCTGCAGTGGTGGAGATGTTGTATTTATATTGCATCTGAATCGAAACAGTCAAAAGAATTAAAGGAGAGGTTTAATTTGCATTAAACGTCTTCAATGCAAGTTAATACGTCATTTAATTCACAGTTATAAACGTTTGGCTCGTCAGTTTTGAATGCTGAACTAAAACTGCTTCGTCATTAAATGCTGGAAGCTTCTGCGCGCGCGCGCAGGTCTGCACGCTCATGCGCGCGTGCGCCTTTTTGGCTCACTGCCATGCGCACGTGCGCCACACTGACTGAGGTCCATGCGCGCGTGTGCCACGTCACCTGTGAGCCTATACGAGCACACCACACAGTCGTGTAGTTTTGGCTCACTCTGGTGAGCCGCGCACGTCACAACAGGGCCCATGCACCATGCGCAACCGCGTGCCTTCATGTACTCGCGCGCGGACTGCCACGTCACGCGCCTCGAACCCGCACGCCACTACAACCATTTGGTCCTTGCAGCCCCTGTGATCCACCACGCGCACGTGGTCAAAAATACAAAGGCGGCTCTCAAGCGGTGATGCGAAGTGCGAAGTTCGCCATCTCTCCTCCTATGTGGGACAAGGTGCAACTTTCCCTTTTGTTTCAGCATTCAATGTTTCAAACACCCAACTTTGAGCATCGATATCTCATTCATCTTAGCTCCGTTTTGGATGCGGTTTAGTTCGTTGCGAAGCTCTTCCAAAACAGAACACAAATCCACAAATAAATATATAAAGAAACCTCTGTTTCTTATATTTATTTTTAGTCCAAAATAGGAAAAAAAAATCATTTTCCTATCATTTTCCTATATTTGTGAAAATTGCTATTTTCACCAATTTTTCCAACATATTTTTGTAAACTTCAATTATATTTCAATGCAAATGATGTTATATATAACGTATTGGTACCCATAGCCGATGCACCGTGTTGTTTAAAGAATCGTTGTAAAGTTGTTTTATATTCCTTTGAAAAGAAAAGAAATGTACGTAGGTTAAAATGGATTGTGAGAGAAATAATTGAAAAATGAGAATGTGTACCATTTCATTTATCAACCACACACACATATATATATATATATATATATATATATATATATATATATATATATACAAGTGATGTAGTCAAAATGTAACTGAAACTTAACAACTTAGGAGGGAATATATCTGTATTTATAACACTCCCCCTCAGATATATATTATTATTTGTTATACACAGTTAATAACATACTTCAGGATGATATTAAATAGATACTTCAGGACCTATATAATAAACTGATACTACTGGATCAGTTGCACTGCCTCATTAAATAACTTACTAAGAAAACCCATTGGGACAAAACTTAGCTAAGGGAAAAAGAGTATAGTGTGTATAATTCTCCCCCTGAATTCAAAAAACATCTTTCAATCTACGGAGACCGATCTTGTGTGATAGTTGCTCGAAACTGTTTCTTGGTAAAGATTTTGTGAATAGGTCAGCTAAATTTTCACTTGACTTTATTTGGCAAACATCAATTTCCCCTTCTTTCTGCAAGTCATATGTTGAGAAGAATTTTGGTGAAATGTGCTTTGTTCGATCACCCTTGATGTAACCTTCTTTGATCTGAGCTATGCAAGCAGCATTGTCTTCATAAATAATCGTCGGCTCCTTCTTGATCTGTTTTAATCCACATGCTTCTTGTATGTGAGTAATCATTGATCTCAACCACACGCATTCTCGACCAGCTTCATATAGGGCAATTAGTTCGGCATGATTTTATAACGTTGCTGTAAGTGTTTGCTTAGTTGACTTCCAAGAAATTGTTGTACCACCATATGTGAATACATAACCTGTTTGAGATTTTGCTTTATGTGGATCTGATGGATTATTTTGTAGGAACCGTTCGCGTAAATAAAATAAACAAATTTTATTATTTTGATTACAATACAGAAATAAGAAAGCTAAAAATACTAGTACAATTACAACTGAAATAAACCAAAATACAAGAAAGGAGTATAAGCATATTGACTGAGGCACGTGTTCAACACGCTTCCCTTGAAACAAATTCCGAGTCTCCCAGGAGTACTCGTTTTGTTTCCCAGGGTACCTAACAAGCTAGGACTTTTGATCTTTCTGGTAGAAAAGACCTAAGTCTTATGTCCCGCAAATATATCGGAATATGTGTTTTATTCCATTCCAGTGTCTACGTGTTGGGTTTGAACTATATCTTGCTAGTACATGTAACGAGAATGCAATATCGAGTCTTGTGTTATTTGCAAGATACATAAGGGCACCGATCGCACTTAAGTACGGTACTTTTGGACCAAGTACTTCTTCGCCTTCTTCTTGAGGGCGGTAAGGATCCTTTTGAGGATCTAGTGGTCGGACAACCATGGGTATGCTAAACGGATGAGCTTTGTCCATATTAAAACGTACTAACATCTTCTGGGTGTAGTTTGACTGATGGACGAATGTACCGTTTCGTAAATGCTCAAACTGCAGGCCGACACATAATTTTGTTGTACCAAGGTCTTTCATCTCAAATTCTCTCTTTAATATATTAGCAGTTTTTTCTATCTCTTCAGGAACTCCGATGAAGTTTATATCATCAACGTAGACTGCTACTATAGTGAATTTTTAGAGTGATTTTTTTTATAAAAACACATGGACTGATTACATCAGACTTGTATCCTTCTTTTTCGAGATATTCATTGAGCCGATCGTACCACATACAGCCAGATTGTTTAAGACCATATAAAGATATTTTTAAGTTTATAGCACACATGTCTTGAGGTATTGATTTTAATTCTTCGGGCATTTTTAATCCTTTAGGGATTTTCATGTAGATGTCATTTTCTAGTGTCCCGTACAAGTATGCGGTGACGACATCCATAAGTCTCATTTGAAGTCCTTCTGAGATTGCAAGGCCAATTAGAAATCTAATGGTTATTGCATCCACTACAGGGGAATACGTTTCCTCATAATCAACTCCTGGGATTTGGGAAAACCCTTGTGCTACAAGACGTGCCTTGTATCGTACAATCTCATTCTTTTCATTTCTTTTTATAGCAAACAGCCATTTATAACCTACTGGTTTGACGTCTATGGGTGTTTGGACTACAGGTCCGAAAACATTTCGCTTTTCAAGCGAACCCAACTCAGCCTTTATGGCTTCTTGCCATTTTGGCCAATCAACTCTGTGCATGCACTCTTCTAGAGTTTTAGGTATGTAATCATTTTCATTTATTAATAGAAACACATGCCCACGCAGGGGCAGAATACAAACACAAATGTCCACGCAGGGACATGATTACAACACTAAAAACAAGCAAACAAATAAAGGATTTAATGATCCTTTTTGCTTTTCCCTTTAATTAAGTTTGCCAGACTCTTGAACATTCCTCGGTTTTGCCTTCGGTCTTCCCGCACTTCATGCCGCACCTCATTAATCCTTTGCAGAATCTCCTGATGCTGCGGTGGCGACATCACTGGCGGCTGCGGGGGTTGCTGATATAGCGGAGGTTGAGGAGGTGGCGGTTGATGATACCCATAAGGTGGGTACCCATAGTGTGGGTATCCGGCTTGATATGGGACCCCAAAAGATCCTTCCGGATGATGGGCATTGTAGTTTCTCGCTGCTACCAGGTAAGGGTCGGCCTCGGCATAGTTGTAGTTGGTGTAGATCAGCTGCTCAAAGGGATTATATGCCGCCGCACCGGTGTATGTAGGTATAGGGTCGCCAAAGCCCAACGGTGGTGGCACGACAGGCGTAGAGTTTACTTTCGAGACGGGGTTTGATGGCCCACCCATCTGCGGGTCTTCATGGAGTGGCAGGTTGCGGCTGCCACTTGAAGGTTGAGGGGTGCTGATACGCACTCCTCCTTGCACGGACATTCGTGCAGTTGTTTTCCTTCGCCTCGGTGGCTCCGGAGGCTGTTGCTGAGCTGGTGGTGGTGGCGGAGTGACCGTGACAAAACGAAAATCCTTGGAGGGATCCTGCTGCTGCTGTGGTGAGTTATGGTAACTGGGAGTAAACACCCAGTCGATCTGTCTGAACCTTTCCTCATAACTGTCGGGACCATTATAAGGTGATCCCACGAAATGTGACCCATCTGAAATTTCAATGGGGTGGTTAGGGGTTCCGGACGGTGGCTCTGCGGGATCGGTGTCCTCATCCATGTCCATTGCATGGTCGCCCGAGAAATGGTCTTCGGGTCCTAGTGGGTTAAAACCCACTGGTTCTCCAAGGTAGTTTGCCGGGTTGAACCGGCTCTGGAAAAAGGGCGTTGGGTCATCAAAATGTGAGTTGTGGCCATGGAGAGGTATGTAAGATTGGTGGGAATTATGGGGCTCGTTTTCTTACTGAGGCCCAAAGGAGTTTTGAAATGAAGGGGAGGAGCTCAACGAAACTGAGCGCTTTGCTGGTTCAATATAGGTCCTCCAGTTATCTTGAGGACTCCGGCTAAGAGAATCTGACGATGTTCGCCGGTGCGAAGGCCCGGCCTCATGATCATTTGGGGCGACGAGTGGCCCCTTGCCTCTTCCTCTCCCTCTCACTCTTGGTGGCATCTTGTTCAACCTGTCAAAACAAAAAAAGGATACAACAAGAAAATATAAAAGGCAAGGTTAAAATCAAAACAAATTTGGATTAATCCTAAGTTCTTTGTCTAGACTTGAGAATCGAGGAATGTGCAACTGTGTAACTGAGATTAAACACAAAAGGCTAGTGTTTAATTCACTCAGTGTTGGCTCTGATACCAATCTGTCACACCCTGATATTTCCACGTATTACCGGTGGGCCCGGTGGGGAGTATGTAGGATCGTGAAACGATCTAACGAGTCGATCAGAAGAGTGCTTAAACGATCTAATTGTCTCGTTTATTGATCTAGAAGAAATTTACAGCACTTAGATACTTCGACAGCACCTTGGCATCGGAAACAAGAAGGTTACAACTGATTTCACATGTAGAATATATATATAGGGGACATGATTTCGTTTGAAGGTGGCATGGCATCCTTCAAACGAAACTAAACATGCTAATTTCGTTTGAAGATGCCAATTACCATTTCAAACGAAATTACCTCAAATACCCTTAAATCCTACCCTATCTCTCGTATAATGTGCCCTGATCTAACACTTCTAATGTAAGACTCGATACAAGACGAAGTCGACAGACGGATGCACTAACAGACTCCCCCTCGGATGTTGACGAGTCTGAAGTATCGAGTCTTCTCATTCTTCAGTCTTTACCGGTCTTCGGGCTCTTTCACAATCTGAGACTCGAACGAAGATGAAGTCGACAGACAACTGCACCAACAGACTCCCCCTTGAATGTTGACGGAATCTTCAGTGAGAGTCTTCAACATGACGACTCTTCAGTCTTGATCGGTCTTCTTTCTTTCTTATCATGTAACAGTATCTTCTCTTTGGCTCTAACCTCGTCAGACTCCCCCTTTCATCATGATGGGATCACTGTCTGGAATTAGCTATCACCTTGAGATCAAACACTGGCTTTAGTTCTGTTCAGCTCATCACCTACATAATTCTCAACAAAATATAAGTTTTTACTTAAATCAATAAGAAAAACTTACTAGTAATAGTTACATCAAGTTCAAATTAATGATCTCGATTAACTAAACAAACTTTCTTTCTCAAAATAAATTCCTTCATTTAAGCACTCACTCCCAACCCTGTTCATCATGTTCAGCACTTGAAATTTTGAATATCAGCTCTCCAACATCAGTTGTTAAAAATCTTTTTGGATTTAATTAAAAATTTATGCTAAAACACTCCGAAAATCTTTTTGGATTTTTGAAATAAAGGAATGCAATAAAGCAATATTTACAAACAATATTTTTGTGAGTTTGTGTAAGAGGATCATATCAGTTTATGTGACCAATCACTAGCACCGTTAAGCTTTAAACATTTTCAGTTCTAAACGATTCACATTGATTGACGATATTGTTGTCCACTTAAACTCAATCTAAAAACTTTCGAAATGCTTACCGATACGTTAAGGTATATTAATTTTGCACTAAATTCTTATGGACCCCACGATCTCAGCATATCCCCTCATCATGCAATACACAATCTCAAGTAATGCCTTTAAACTTTTATCAACTGTGATTTGTGCGAAAACAAAATAGAATGTTTAAACATTAACAATCAGGTCGATACTTCCGTATACGCAGAGAAAGTCCAATGTTTAAACAAAATAAGAAAAAATAAAACAAGTTGAAGTTGTTTAGGCTTTAACCACCAGGTCGATACTTCCGTATACGCAGAGGTGATCCAAAGCTTAAACGAAACACCAAAGAAAATAAAGCAGAACGTTTAGGCAATAACATCCAGTTCGATACTCACGTATACGCAAAGGATGTCCAATGCTTAAACAAAATAAAGAAATAAAACAAGTTTAAATCTTCACAAAAAGAAATGCATAATCACAGCGACTTTTCAGTAAAGTTGTGAAAGTTCACAAACTTAACCAGTTTTATGTCTTTCGACAATCAGCGATTACTGAGTAGGCACACAATCAAGAAGGACAAAACTAAGTACTATGCTTCCAACCGAGTTTCCCACTAGAACTAGACTTTTTCATTTAGGTTTGTATCGTTCTCGCAAATCTACTAGTCTAGCTGAGCCTACCGTCACATCTTTAGGTTTTTATCACATTATATCTTTCCAAATCTTTAGCATGCTGTGACATTCCAACTGATTTACTATCATCTCCTCTTTTTTACAACAAAACTCATTTTTTCATTTTTCAATGTTTTTGGAATTTTCTAATTTTCTAATTTTTTTTTAAATTTTACTCCCCCTAAAATCAAAATATGTCTCAATTTTGATTTTTCGAGAAAATTTGAAAACAAATTGTACAAGGTAAAGTGACAACATGATGAGAATTACTTCAATTCTCCATTCTCTTGGCTTGAACAATCAGAACTCCCCCTGACGACAAAACATTTTCCCATAGTGATTTCAAAACACTTAAGTTTGTTTTAATCAAAATGGTTTTTCCGGAAAATAAGTTTTGTGAGTCATTTTTCAAACATGGGGATCATTCATCACCTTGTTTTCTCAATCATTTGTAGAAAATCAAGTACAAATTAATGTCCCTGATTTACCACTTTTAAATCAAAATATCACACTCGTAAATTTCTCAAGAAAGATGCCAATTCATGTTCCACACTTACCAACCTGGGAACTCCGGCAAGTCAGGTTTTTCATTTAAACAGATTCACCCAAGCCTGACTGTCCTTGGGTGATTTTGAATTCTTGTTCAACAATGGTGGAAAATTTGCATCATCCATTGTTAGACCAGAATTCTCAATTTTTACCTCAACACACGGCTCTTCTGGCTTTACCACACCAGATTCATTGCCTGAACTTGGCTTGTCTGACATTGATGAGTCAGATTCATCGCCAACACGTGGCTCCTTTGTTTCCAAAGAAACAAATTCATCACCACCAACTTTCTCTTTCTTTACTATCTCCTCTGTCCTCAGATTTGTATCTGATGAATTCGTTTTGCTTGATTTGTTAATCTTTGGCAAGCAAGACGATTTATCAGAACTCTTATCTGTTTTTTCAGTTGTATCCGAGGACAAAATCCTTTCGAGATATTCTCGTGCTTTCTTCCTCTTTTTCCTCAGTCTGTCTTTCTGCCCCTGTGAAAGCTTTACTTTCTTTTCTTCAACTTTCTGTTCTTTGAGCTTGACATTGACTGGTTTCTTTGCCAATTTTTGAGAATCAGCCCTCGATCTTTTCTTTGATCTCATTGGGCAATCTCTGGCAATGTGACTTTTGATATGGCGTTCAAAGCATCTTCTCGTCTCAAACTTCCAACTTTGGCAGTTAATAGTAATATGTCCTCTCACACCATAAGTGTAACACACTCTGTTATCATACCAATCACTACCTTCAGTCCAAACATTCAGATCATAGCATTGTTTGGCTTGGTGATAATCATTTCTCCTCTTGTTTGCTGGATTTGGATTTTGAGCACTGTGGTCAAACCTGCACCACTTATTACCAACAATTTTTAAGTTTTCATTTTCCAATTTTTGTGGTTTTTTATCAAGATTGGATGATTGAACTGATGAGCTTTTATTTTCTTTTTGAAGATTTTTCGGCTTTTTATCCTTTTGTTTTTGTTCCACATTCTTCTTTACAGGTTTTTGCGTTGAGCATTCACCTTTCTCAGTAGAATGTAAAACAGTTTCTTGAAACATTTCACTTAATTTCAAATATATTTTTCTTTTCTCAACTTCATCGTCAGTTTTCTCATCACAATCTTCAATTTTGACTTTGTCAAAATTTGTGACATTGTCACTTATTGGAACAGAATTGATCGGTTTTGGACATACATGTGATGTAGAATTCACAAAACCTTTCAATTTATTCTCTAACTCATCAATCTTATTACGAGCACTTTCAGCTTAATTTTCAAGCCGAATGATTTTCTGAAGATGAGAATTTATTTCAATCTGTTTTTCAAGATTATTTTTAAAAATAACAGATTTTTCATCTTCTAAAACTTTTTCTTTTTCTTTCAAAATTTTGTCTTCTAATGTCAAACTGTCCAAATCATTTAACAGTTTGACATTTTCAAATTTCAATTTCTCATAATTTTCCTGTAAAACAAGAATCTGTTTATCATCAGATTTCTTCTCATACTTCATCTTTTTGACTTCCAATGTCAAACTTTCCGCATCCTTCAAGAGTTTGATATTGTCAGCTTCAAATTTATCACATTCAGAGCATACTGATTCAGAATTCGAAGATCCAATCTTCACAGATTCTTCATTCTTTGGAATTTCCATTATCTCTGTCTTGTAAGTTCCTGCACAAAAAAATTTAACAAAATCAAGAGGATTCAAATTATTATCAATGTAACTTCCTCTCTTATTGTCATATCTCATGATTCTTTGTGCAGCAAAACATATACAAATTCTTTTATCTATTTCAGTAAGTACATCCAAATTTATTTTATCAAGATTCCTCAAATTCATTTCATCTAGACTCCCTTTTATTTTATTCATCAATTTTTTCTTCTTCTCATAATTTTCATCACTGTTCATTTTAAGTTTATTGATGAAATCAGATGGACGTAATTTTGAAAATTTAAGCTCTTGTTTTATATTTTTCAATACATCATCCCATTTAGCAGGTAATGCATCTGCAAGTTTTGATACTTTTTCAGCATCTGTCAACTTTATCTCAAACATTTCCAATTTGTCCATTAAGTAATCAAATCTGCTTTTCATCTCTTTCATAGTCTCATTCTTTTGACACACAAAATCTTTAAGTCTGAGAGTCCAAATATGTTTAACATCTTGTTCATACAAGCTTACTCTACACCACCATATCCACTATTTATTCTTTCAACATACTCATTTTCTTTTTCATCAAACATTTTTGCCATATTTCAAACAACCTGTTCAAACGAAAAGCTAAGTTCAAACTAGAACTTCTTTCAAACGAAATCCCTTTCAAACAATATGACTAATTTCGTTTGAAACAACACTTGTTCAAACGAAATTGCTGAAACTGTATGACCTTTCAAACGGAATTGAAACCTTCAAACGGAATACTGCTCTGAAACGAGATAGTCTAATCTCGTTTGAAACTGTTCAAGCGGGATTATAAGTTGAAACGAAATTGTCTTGTTCAAACGAAATCCTCAAACGATATTATGGTTTCAAACGGAATCAGTAGTCTCTTCAAACGAAATTACTCACAAAAAGCAATTTCAAACGAAATAATAGTGCATTTTCAAACGAGATTATCACAACAGTTCAAACGAAATTAATATGATGTCATCCTTTCGAACTGTTTTTTGCAAAATTGATCAAGTATTTGTCCGATTTTAGTTCTGAAACTTTCTAGGGTTTGTTAAAACACTATTGCGCACATCATGTGTGAAAATCAGAACATTTTGACTGTGAAAACTTGATTAATTTTGAAAAGAAGGTGTAGAAGTCAGAATTTTCCAGCGAAAACAAGCTAAACGGTAAGAACTCTTCCTCCTGAGCTCTGATACCACATGTAGGATCGTGAAACGATCTAACAAGTCGATCAGAAGAGTGCTCAGACAGAATCAGAGGCGGAATTCATTGATTCTGTCTTTGTTTAGCTTGTATTCACTATTAATTGTCTCGTTTATTGATCTAGAAGCAATTTACAGCACTTAGACACTTCGACAGCACCTTGGCATCGGAAGACCCAAATGAGTCGTTCAGAAGAGTTCTTGTTTATACGAAAGGCGGAAACAAACGTATAGACTTAGAAACAGCTTGATTCACACTTTAAACGTCTTGTTTATTGATATCACAGCTTTACAAATCAAACGACGCGTCGGCAGCACTTCGGTACCGGAATATCAGAAGTTACAACTGATTTCGTATGGAGAGTATATATAGGGGACATGATTTCGTTTGAAGGTGGCATGGCTGTGACAACCCTCACCAAACCAGGTATCCGTACGAAATAATTAATATTTAATTAAAGCTTAATTACTGTGCTTGCTTACAACTGTGGTTAAACTGATTCTTGATTTCTGATACATACTTATACATGCATCATACCTTATTACTGTCACTTCATTATTTACACAGAACATCAATGACAACCTTGATGCACAAAAGCAAAGTGAGCACACTAAACGGATAACCCAGTAAATATGCTGATATAGCCAGCACTAGACAAACACTGTCTCTGAGGCCAGTATGAGCCGGGAATAGTTTACTACACTAGTAGGGAGTGTAGGGAGGTGAGGATTGTTAAACTGCGTCACTAGGTGATAGTTATAGTGACCGGATGTGCCTAAAACATGCTCTAATTACAAAATCCTGCACTTTAATACAAAATTCAGCATTTAATTTAACTAGTAAAGTGCAAAAACATGGGAAAATAATACTAGACACTTTCCAAAGTGTCGGGAATTCATTGTGTCACTAAAACTAATATTAACGACACTTTAAATGCTTATTTAGCACTTTAACGGATCAATATCCAACCAAACAACCGGACTTTACCCAGAACATAAAAATATTGTCAATGACATTGTTTTTGCTTTTCTGAGCTAGTTAGGGTACCCGAACACCCGAACACCCTAACTAGTTAGTCCAAATCCAACCATATTACCCCCCCCCCCCTTACCGAATCGTTTCCCCTAGGGAACACACACCACAAATTTTGATTATTTTATTTGAAATGCTTAATATCTTCATGATATATTGCTTATTGGATAATACTCTAAAATGGTCTATAAGTAAGACCATAAGATCACCACTTCACTTCACAAAACACTTAACAAAAAAAATGCACACTCTCTCCCTCTCCTCTTACCTTCGGCCGAGAGCTCACACACACCCACCATCACTTTCAAATTTCAATCTTGCAATTTCACATACATACAAGTGTGCTAGAGTTCATACAAGGAGGCTCGGTGGTTTCGGAATCACAAGGACCTCTCTACATCGCTTTTATCCACCTAGTTTTCGATTTGATTCTTCCCTAGCCTTGAGCTAGTAGTAAGTGCTTCTAAACACTTCGTTGTTCATGTTTAAAGTGGTTAATAAGAAGTTTAACGGATAAAAATCATGAACACTAAAGATCAAAGCATAAAGTCTTGTAAGAATGATAAATATGGTGGTTAAAGAGTAAATCATGGTGTAAAACTTGTGAATCTTGTTTAGCTATGGTTATTTTATGTTGTTGATTGCTAGTAGTGGAACGGATCGTCATCTAACCACGCTAGATCATGTTCATGGAACATGAACTAGCAATATGTTAAGTGTAGAAGATACAAGATGACAAACCCTTCCATACATAACCATGAACTTGTGTAAAAATAGTTTTATTGTAAAATGGAGTTCTAAACTAGTAGATCTAAAGATCTACAAGTGGTATTTTCGAAGAACCAAGTATAATATACAAGTCTTATTTAAAGCCGGATCTTTCGTGAACTAAAAGTGTGTTTGTGAACAAAGAAGTGTGTAGACACTTGTGTAACAAAAGGATTTAACAAAGAAATATTTCCGTAAATTTTTTACTAGAAGTTGTAAGGTTACATCTTCTTTAAAAATAAAGTTTTTCAGGAAACCGATTCATTTTTAAAGATAGAAAGATCTACTAAAAATGTTGGAAAGTTACTACATACTTTTACACAACTTACAAGTTCATGTGTTTGCGATTTATGCTTATTTTGACTAGTTTGATGATTGAACATTGAATATTGATGATTGGAAACTCTGGCGAAATTTTTCCAGAAAATAACACTTAGAATATTTTGTTGACAAGTGTTTATAAATATATTTTTGACTTGCTTTCCAAACAAACTTCGCCATGATTTTTATTACAAAATAACCAAGTATTCGGAGGTGGATTTTCTTAAATAAAACTTGTTAAATATATATTGAGAATATATATTTCCTAATAAAACACTTGCGTGCTTTTATGATTATTTTGTGAACTATATGTATATTATTTTTAGAGTAAAAATAATATAACTGGAATACATTGTGAAAGCACGACTCCAAAATAATACCAACGCTATCACAAATAAATATTTAAGTTACACCGGTATTGTTATTACCACACAAACTTTAAAACGTAACTTATGTATTTTCGAAAAATACTCTTAAATGCGTATTTTGATAAAAGTATTATTTTGGAAGATTGTATGGAATAAAATATAATATTTTTGGGAAAAATATGTATATTTTGGAGACAGAATATTTTAGATAAATGAATTAAAATATATTTTATTAAGTGAGACTTAATAATATATTTTTGGAATTATAAGTAAACGCACATGTATTAAAACCCCCATCCTTGGGAAGGAATAGAACTATAAAATAATTAAGAAGTGGTAATACGAAATAGTTGCCTAACTATTTCCCAAAAACGTTAAACCTTAAGCCAAGGCACGACCGTCCGTCTAATAGGAGTTAGTACGTGTAGGTCGTCACGCAGCAGGTTGATTTGGGGATTTACTATTTCGAGACGTACTTCTGTGAGTTCATGTCCCCCTTTTCTCTTAATTGTTTTCAGTTTTTATACTTCGGGGGTGAAATACATGTTACTATGATTACGAATACTTTTTACATGGTATGGTTAGCGTAAGGAGGGTTACTACTTAGATCATGTGAGTGGGTAGGCGGGAACTGGAGGCCATTAATCCTCATTGTAGGACCGAGGGTCTTTAGCGGTAGATCTATCTGGGTGTAGCGAGCCCAGCCCCAGGCCCAACAGTACGGACCTCGGGGTGACTTGGTACCCGACGCAAAAATCTGCTAGGTTTGAGTCTTCCTACTGCACTTCACACATATCAATGGCCTTGCAAACCATTGGTGATCTCTTTATTTCCTTATTTGCTACATACCAGGGATTTTATACTTACAAGTGTTTTACATACTCACTTTCACATGAACTCGCTCAACTTTTGTTGATTTTTCAACTTACATGTATTTCAGGAAATTAGGGATCTGGCATGGTATGCACTGTCGTTACGCTGCGTAGAAGAATGGTGTCATCCAAGTTTAAGGATTGTGACTTTTACCTGGACGAGTCACAAGGATTAAACTGTGTTATTTCATCTTTTGTGGTTGTGTCTTATGAACAAGGTTTTTTTTATTATGTTGTGTTGTAAACTCGTTGCATGTGTCAACTCTAAAACAATGTTGTGGTATTTTACTTTTAAAACTTGAATCAGTGGATGATCATCATGGTTTTACTTTCATATAGCTTTGTTGTGATTAAGCTATGGTATTAAGAAGTCACACCAAATAAACCCACGCTTCCGCAAACCCAGGGTGTGACAGCTTGGTATCAGAGCCAGGTTCATAGCGAACTAGGATTCCTTCTCGAGTCTAGACTATGATCAATAGGGCTCTCACGAAAACATTTTTACATTGCATACACTACGTCCAGATCTAGAGTGCAAAATATTTTTACAAACAAAAGTATGAGCATTCTTTTTAAAACTTATGGCTCAGTCTGAGAGGCCGAGGGAATAGTCTAGTGGGACTAGGAGGCTTAGTCTGAGAGGCTGAGGGAGTAGTCTAGTGGGACTAGGAGGCTCAGTCTGAGAGGCTGAGGGAGTAGACTAGTGGGACTAGGAAGTTCAGTTTGAGAGGCTGGGAAGGTAGTCTGGGAGACTAGGAGATTCAGTCTGAGAGGCTGGGAGGTTAGACTAGTTGGACTAGGAGAATTACTTGTTTGCTTATTGGCGACTAACATGTTTATTTGAATATATGATTGATTGGTTGTGCATATGTGTGCTTGTGTTACAGACGTCATGCCTTCATCCGGTATTAGGGAGTCGGACACTACAGATCCCATAGCCATAGTATCAGACGACATAGTTTCATCGGAGCACGAGGTGTACACTTCCGATACTACCAGCACAAATGATGACGACTTTTAACCCTTTGCGCTGCCTGTTGTCGTAGCAGAGCCTGCTGATGGCCATCTTGTTGGGGATTTGCCACTCGTGGTGATCCCTGCTCCTGTGCCCCTTGCCGCTTATCCTGTTATTGATATGCCCCTCGACGTTGTCGATGACGATGACGTTGACTTGTTTGAGGAGGACCCACTTGAGGGCGAGGCCCATATTGCTGCCGGTGATATCCTACTTCTTGATGATGCTCCTGCGGAGGAGGCTCCCGTTCATTCACCTGTTCCAGACTCCTTTGAGTCTGTGGCATCCGTACCTTCGCACACACAGGGAGTGCAGCACCACTCACACGACGCCGACCCGGACATGGCGTCATCCGCTACACCTGCACCTGCTCCTGCGCACAGCTTCGAGTTCGATCATGATGTTGATGATGATGATTCAGATCCTATTTTTCCACCTGGCTTTGATCCAGACCAGGACATTGAGTTCGTACACTTAGACCAGCACTTGGATACTTTGGGGGAAGCTGGTGAAAAATCCACCGACTTTGTCTTTTAAGATAGTATATAAATAAGAAAATACACCGACTTTCAAGTTTAAGATATATATAAATAAATAAATGTTGTTTGTCTTTTTTTAAATGTGGGATACTTTATTGGTTTTTTTTAATTTCGTTATAACTTTTTTAATCTTACCTTTTTAACTTAAAGCATAATATATGGCTATTATTTTATATTTAAAGACTAACTATTATAATTATTTTAAATTTTAATAATACAAATTACTATTTTCAGCGTTGAAAGAAATAAAAAATGACTATTTGTAAATTAAAAAAAACACATCTCTATTATTAAATTATATATTATTATATATATTAAACAAAAGTGTTTATGAATAGTAACCTAACATTTATATATTATTATATCTTTATTTTTATTTTTAATATTTTATTATTATAAATCATTTTAAACATATATTGTTTATATTCTATAATTTTTAAGATACGATTAACGTCGTTTACCATTTTTCGTTTATTCTAATAATATAGTTTATGATTTATTAAACTCGGAATACAGTGTTATGGCATGCTTATAATTTTTATATGCGTTTCGATAAAAGCTTTGTTCAAAATTGAACGAGTCAATTATAGTTGTTTTTTTTGTTCTTTATCGTGACAAACCGAATCGATACTATTCGAACAACTTTGATAGTAGTATAGAATACCTCTTTTATATCATAAGCTATAGAAAGTGTCAGTGACGAACAAAACTGATATTGTTGGAACAACATCAACATTGGTACCACATCGATTTCAACCCAACATCAATATTTGTACTTTTGATTTTCAATGTTTTTTAGTTTTTGATCCATATAAACTATGTATCAATATTCTTTTAGGCATATCATCACAATATTTTTTGGGATTTATCTTACAGTTGCTATACAAAGTGCCGATTACGGCATCGATGCCTTAATCAAATCGATACTGGGTGGCTTCCCGCCGCAACGTGCGGGGGAAGTCCACTAGTTATATATATATATATATTGATTTCGACGAATGATGAATAGTAATTTCATTTTTATAATAATATATAGTTTTTTATTATTTTATTATTTAATAAATTATAATAGTTTATTATTATATTTACTTTTAATAAAATATTTTTTAAAGCATATATTTCCGTTACCTTTTTTTAATAATTGTTTTTTAACATATATTAATTTATCGATTAATTTGATACTTCTTTAATAAGTTACGTTTATAACTTTTTTTTAAAACTTAAGTACGTAGTTGTGCTTGATTTCTTTCCCTGACATTCCATTATAAGTTTTGTTAAAACGAGGTTATACTCAAAATAAAGTATTTATGTGGTATCATAAAACGGTACGATGATAAATTAAATCGTTATAATGGTTTGACTTTCTAAACAACATGTTTTATTTTCAAATCACGTTTGTTTTAAATTATCATTTGATCGGTTTCGCCGCAACGCGCGATATAAAAAAACTATATATATTAATATCAAGTCCTCATGAATAGTAACTTATAATTTTTTATTTTATTTTTAAAATTATTTTATTTATTATTTAATTTGTTTTTTTTTAGAAATAAATAACACTTAGATACTTTTTACGTATTTAATATCAAGTCCTATGTAACTCATAATTTTTGACATTATTGTTAATAGTATTTTATTTATTATTTAATTTGTTTTTTTAGAAATAAATAGTAGTTAATACTTTTTAAGTATTTACCTTTTACTTTTTTAATAGGAGTTTATTTAATATTCAATTTGATCTTTTATTAATAAATTCAATTCCTTAAACTTTTTAAAAAAATCTAAATCCGTATTTATGTTTATTTATTTTTTAACATTTCAAGTTATTTGCATGCGCGTTGTGACTGTATGTTACCGTGGGCAATGGATCGATATCGGTTCGGCTTGTTACTGTATCGGTACGATACATCGAAATCAACAAGTGTTTTATATTGACCGAAAGCGATAAAAACACAAGTACATGCACCAATGTTGTTTAAACGATATCGATCAGTTCAAATTGTTACGTACCGAGATATTCATTTAGCGGCGTAGACAGAGTTGTATAATTGAAACAGTTTTGAAATCGAAAACCATAAAAATTAACACAAGTACCAGTAACAATGTTGTTTGGTACAGTACGATAGTTATACGGTGTCAGTTTATCAAAAGAAAAAAAACAATAAAATGCAAACAAACTGAACCGATGTTCAGTTCGATTCGGTAGGGTAGCAATACAGTGTTAGTTTATCGAAAGCAAAAACAATAAAAATATAAACTGGTACCGATACAAATGATATTCAATTGGTTTCGCTTCGGTTTGGTACTACAGCGACATATTATCCGTTTTCAATAAAATTTATATGGCAATGTTGAGAAAAAAATATAAAATGCAAACAAACTGAACCGATATCAACTGGACAACATCGGTATCGGTATTGATATTCGTTTTTATTGTTTTCGATCAATGTAAGGTTTTCCTTTTTAGTTACTATAGCGAGTGTCAGCACCGTTATGAAACGAACCGGTACCGATCAAACTCCCGCCGCGAAGCGCGGGGGATTCTTACTAGTTTATTTGAATCCAAACAAGTATTAGAAATTAAGAAAAAGTTACTTAGACACATCATCAAGTAATAACCTATTGATGTGCTATTTCTCTAAGATTGGAACAACAAATGTAAAGTTAAGTGTATTTTAGGAGTGAAAAAAATTGAATAATTTTAGTAGAATAGTGGTAAGAAAAGCTGTTTCCATGAGGTTGCCAAGTGTTTTCACTCGACGATTCCATTCTTGGGTGGTTGGTTTGGCCCTTGTTCCTGTAACTCGAATCCTAAGTATCGATTAACGAGATTCGAGAGTACAAGTAATAATTAAGCAAGGAATGACAGATCGAATTAGCAATTTTTTCTTTCTTTGACTTTGACTCCGAACCGATGTTCTGTTCGATTCGGTATGGTAACAATACAGTGTTAGTTTATCGAAAGCAAAAACAATAAAAATATATTCTGGTACCGATACAAATGATATTCAATTGGTTTCGCTTCGGTTTGGTACTACAGCGACATATTATCCGATTTCAATAAAATTTATATCGCAATGTTGAGAAAAAAATATAAAATGCAAACAAACTGAACGATATCAACTGGACAACATTGGTATCGGTATTGATATTCGTTTTTATTTTTTTGATCAATGTAAGGTTTTCCTTTTTAGTTACTATAGCGAGTGTCAGCAACGTTATGAAACGAAGCGGTACCAATCGAACTCCTGCCGTGAAGCGCGGGGATTCTTACTAGTTTATTTGAATCCAAACAAGTATTAGAAATTAAGAAAAAGTTACTTAGACACATCATCAAGTAATAACCTATTGATGTGCTATTTCTCTAAGATTGGAACAACAAATGTAAAGTTAAGTGTATTTTAGGAGAGAAAAAAATTGAATAATTTTAGTAGAATAAGTGAGAGATTTGGTTATTATATTGTGAAACTAGCAATAACACCCGCACGCGTTGTGACGCGGGTACATCGCAAGCATCGAATATTTTAGACTAAACGTTATGTGATGCGTTAATCATATAAAAATGTGTGTTTCGACGTATCTGATTGAACTCAACGTAACATATATAAGCATTGCGATTGGATCAAAACATAAAGTATATCAAATTTATACCGTACAATCATATCGTATTATATGTGACCCGAGTCATACATAGAAAACGTAACGGGTATAACAAAAAAGCTAACACGTATACTCAAAAGAGATTAAATAGAGTTTTTAAAAAAGGGGAAAAAGAAACCGCAATTTGATTCCACTCGGATCGAAACAAAATTTACAAAATATTCATAAAATAATCACGAAAACATATTATATTAGACCTGACTCGTTTCCCAAAAAAGTTTACATCGAAACATACACTAACTCGAATTTAAACCAAAACGTACATAAGAATATGCACGTAAAAATGATTTTTTTAAAGAAAACGTAATATATTAAACCTGACTCGTTTCCAGAAAACATTTATGTCGAAAAGTAGAGAAAATCGAATTTCTACCAACACTTACATAAAAATATGCATGTAAAAAATAGCTTTCTTAAGTAAAGGAGGTATAGTCGTAAACTCGAAGCAAATTATTAGTAAAAAGCTTAATAGGTTAACTATGTTCGTAAAATCGTGCCAAGTACCACTAATGTCACATCACTGTCAGCGACCACCAACAACAGAAGAGTTCGCACAAATAAAATAATATAAACATAAAAAATAACACCGAATGAAAAACATACGTAAAATTGTTGAATCACGCACGCTCTTTGCGGCGTGTTAATGCGAATAAATTAGATGTAAACGTAAAACGTACATAAGAATAACTAAGTCGATTTAAGACCCGCGTGTTGCGACGAACTTGTCAAACGGAGAAAAATAGACGTGTTGCGACTGGCCTGTCAAACGGGAAAAAAACCGACGAAAAAATGTTGAACCCCACATGCACGTTGCGGCGTGTTAATTTACAAAATTTATAACAAAACGTAAAACGAAAAACTTGCGAAAGATGAAAGGAATGGGGGTACAAAGTTGAAAATAAAAAAAAGTTAGGGTTAAATTGCAAATGATGAAAAGGAATGGGTTAAAAATAAAAAAGTCAATGATGTTAAAATGCAAAAAGATAAAAACCTATAGCTTAAAAGTGAAAATGCAATTTAAAAAAAAAAAACTCCCAATGCATATATTACAACAACATAAAGCAACAAAGTGTTAACGAAACGTAAAACGAAAAAGTTGTGAAAGATGAAAAGTATGGGGATACACAATTGAAAATAAAAATATGTTAGGGTTAAATTTTAAAAGATAAAAAGATTTGGGTTAAAAATAAAAAAGTCAATTGGGTTTAAATATAAAAGATAAAACCTTTACATTAAAAGTAAAAAAATCTATTTTCTTTTTTTGAAAAAATCCTGACACATATGTTACAACAAACTAAAGCAAAAAAATGTTGATAATTTATAGGTTGAAAATTTACTATTTATTCTTACTTTTTTTTTCTTTTGCAAAGTCATAGCTTTTTTTATTTTTTTAATAAATATATTAAATTTTAAAAATATATTGTTAAAGACTGTGTTAAATGTTACGTGCATCCATAATACTTTTTTTGATTTATATAGTCAATGTTTTCATTTATGTAAATTAATAATCTTTTATGGATACGTTGAATATTTCTTATATCTGTATGTTACGTGCATCCATAATGTTGTTTTGATGTATATAGTCAATGTTTTGATCCATGTAAATAAATTATCTTTTATAGATACGTTGAATATTTTTTTTATATTTGTATGTTCGAAGACATGTGCCGATGTGCGTATTAATCTTACATTGATAATCATGTCGACGTTATGTAATTTAAAGTTTAACTAGTTTTTTATATCGCGCGTTGCGGCGAAACCGAGAAAATGATAATGTAAAACAAACGTGATTTGAAAATAAAGCATGTTGTTTAGAAAGTCAAACCATTAAAACGATTTAGTTTATCATCGTACCGTTTTATGATACCAAATAAAAACTTTATTTTGAGTATAACCTCGTTTTAACAATACTTATAACAGAATGTTAGGGAAAGGAAACAACCACAATTGCGTACTTAAGTTTTTAGAAAAAAGTTATAAACGTATCTTATTAAAGAAATATCAAATTAATCGATAAGTTAATATATGACAAAAAAAACAATTATTAGAAAAAGGTAAAGGAAATAGATGTTTGAAAAAAAAATATGTTACTAAAAGTAAATATAATAATAAACTATTATAATATATTAAATAATAAAATAATAAAACAATAAAAAACTATATATTATTATAATATAAAGTTACTATTCATCGTCACTCGAAACTAATATATATAATTGTATCAAAATGCATGTTGTTGATCTATACATATAAACGAGTTAACGTCAACCCGCATATTACAACGGAATGTTGATAAGTATGATTGTTTTGATGGGTTTGAGTTGTGATGTAGAAGCAAAGTGTCTTCATGATGGATTATGATGGATTGCTGGTTGTAATATTTGGAAATCAATTTAAGTTCCCTAGTGATGCTAAAGATGACCACAAATCAATCTAAAACAATCATTTTTTTCATATACACTTTGACAGGAACCAAACTATATCACTTCAGGTTTTATAGTTTGCAGATATTGCATGTGGTGCATTTTTTGTTTAAGATTCACAATGTGATCAATTACAGAAGTCTTCTAATATATGTTTTTTTAAACATGACAATTTGTTTGTGAATGACTTCGTCTATGTAAAAGATGGGAATAATTCCTTGGTAACGCTTTCCATATATCCATCACATGGTCTTCTATAAAGTGATTTCTTGTCAATGAATCTTCTTTGTTTTTTTATATGCATATACACCCTTTGTTCTACCTTTATGTTTCTTAGTAAGGTGACTATATTTCTAAATAATTTTTTATGCGCTATCGAATTTCTCCTATGATGCTATTTTTATTATTAGTCACATTTTGTGTCCATTTTAAATGACGTCTGATGTCTTACTTCAACATACAAAAACACTTATTCTTTTCTAGCTTCCATCATATTGGCGATTAAACGATTTCTCATAGGGGTGCTTAGCGAGTCATGTCTGCAGGTTAGGGGTCCATCGGACCCATACCCGAAAATTTTAGACGCACCCTAACATAACCCGAACTCGAAAACTGTATCATACATATGAACCCAAACACGATACGAATATTCGCGGGTTGTCCTGAACACGACCCGTTCGATCTGAATTTTTTATTTTTCATTTTAAAGATTTTATTATCAAGTTTGAATTCAAAGATTATCTTATCATGTTTAACTTACCCCACCATTTAACTTTGGCCCAAAGAATTCAGGAGTTTGACATAGCAAATCCAAAAGATCTTTACTTGCCTGTATAATCATAGTCATAACTGCATCCCACAAAACACAATTTGGCATACATTATACCCTGAATGCTATCCATGAACAGAAACTAAAAATAGCTTTAGCAAAACCCTTTATGTAACCGCCAAAAACATGACAATGCTTTTTTTAGTTTCTGTGCTTCATATAAACCAGACTAACATATTAGTAACAACAGTTAATGAAAAAAAAAAACTTTTTAAGGTCCTAATTCAAATCACCCTATGATATCAATCCTGAATATGGTCCTAGTTCTTGTCACCACCGTGCTACTTGTACGCGAATCACCTATGCATCGAGAGATCTCTGCTTTAAGATCTCAAATGAGGGACCAAGAAAACCCTAATCAAAAACAAAGAAAAGTGATTAAGAAACAACTGTCGGTAACAAATCGAAAGAGCCATAGTTTACGATCTCAAGGGACCAAGAAAACTGTTGTATAATTGGTCTATAACAAGTAATTCAAAGATATAACAAACCTGGAACCCAATACGAAATTGCAAAGTTTGTGAAAAAACTGGATTAATCTCTGAATGGTGTGAGAACTATCAGATAAACCTATTTGCAGGTTACACACAACGATTTATCGGATTAGACAGAGACCACTCTTGAAGCAATTGGGATTGATGATTCTGTGATGAGCACAAAAAGTAACCGCAAATTTTCTTTGTTTTGTGTGTTCCTGGTTCTATCCGATCAGAAGTTCCCCAACAAAAGTCTTCGTTGCTTTTGTTTTTTAGTGGCCAACTTATTTACCACATATACATTTTCAAATAGTGTCAGGCAGCTTGCCTGGCACTTTCCTACTAAACAACCTATTTTTAATTTAATTTTATTCTCAGTTTAAAATTACGGTTTTGGCCTTTATTTAAAATTACGTTTTTGCCCACAGTTTAAAATAAAATTATATTTTTTCCCCTGGCTCAAAATTACGATTTTGCCCTCAGTTCAAAAACTCATTTCTAATTTTATTCCCAGTTTAAAATTACGGTTTCGCCCTACATTTAAAATTACGTTTTTGCTCCCAGCTCAAAATAAAAATATGTTTTCCCTAGCTCAAAATTACGATTTTGTCCTCAGCTCAAAATTACGATTTTGTCCTCAGCTCAAAATTACGTTTTTGCCAACAGTTCAAAATAAAATAATGTTTTTCCCCATAGCTCGAAATTATGATTTTGCGCTCAGTTTAAAATTATGATTTCGCACCTAGTTCAAAATATAATTACGATTTTGCCCTCTGTTCAAAATTATGATTTTGTTCCCATTTCAAAAATTACGATTTTGTTCCCACAGCTGCCTGGCACTTCCCCATTGCTCCAGCCAATTTACGATTTTGCCCCGTTTAAATTTACAGTTTTACCATTGGTTTTGTTTTTTTCTTTCCATCCTAATTACAATTTTGCCCTCGGTTTCAAATTTACAGGTTTGCCATTGTTTTTTTTTTTTTTTTTCTATCAAATTACGATTTTGCCCATAGTGTAAAATTATAGTCATGCTTTCGTTTTAGTTTTTTTTTACAAATCTATGGTAGTGTTTTGTTTTAATTATTGACTCGGTGTAATTTTTATTCGTGTCAGGCGGTTGCGTGGCACACGCTCATTTTTCCTGAAAAATTGCAATTTTGCCCCAGTTAAAAATTATTGTCTTTCCATCGTTTTAGTTTTTTTTTTTTTTTTTTTTTTTGCAAAAGTATTGAGAGTGTTTTATTTTAATTGGTTTTCTCGATGTAATGTTTTTTGAGATCGTGTTATGAGTAGTATGTACAATTAACTGAAACACAGACGTATATGAAAGAGAAATATTTGGCTTAGTGCCCCGCAACGCGGGCGGGGCAACACCTAGTTTAATACAAATCAAAGTCCACCAAAAAATATTACGGACCTTTTCCTTTTTCATCGAGAGTCTTGAAAAAATGCCCAGACTTCACACATGGCCTTTATTGAGATAAAATTTATGGATTCTTTGTAATGGCCCACCATCAAGACATGTAACAAGTCCATTTTCCTTGTACTAAAACAATTAGATGGGTTTTATCAAAAACAAATATAATAATTTAATGTATAGTAAGTTCAAAACAATAATTGTAAGGTAATGATTAATGACAAGGCCCCTCTAAATTATTTACATAATAAACTCAAATAATATTAGGATTAAATTGAGCCCGCACTCCCGCATCACCTAACTCGTTTAATCTCTAACATTATTTACTCGATTGACAGGTTAATCCAAACTCTAAAACCCGTTGATAATACTAAAATAACCAACATTCCTCCCCCATTTTAGTGGTATCAATGATTAACTTAACCGTCCTCACAGAACGGATGCGATGGTTTGCAACTTTGCATGGCAGTTATAGCCTATAGAATGGCGTTCTCCTTTCTGTATCTTTCCCAACGTCATCTATCTCTCTGCATGCCGTGCAGTTCGAAGCGTCGGTTGGCGTTGTTGATTTCGTATAAGCTTTGATTATTTTGTAGGAACCGTTCACGTAAATAAAATAAACAAATTTTATTATTTTGATTACAATACAGAAATAAGAAAGCTAAAAATACTAGTACAATTACAACTGAAATAAACCAAAATACAAGAAAGGAGTAGAAGCATATTGACTGAGGCACGTGTTCAACACGCTTCCCTTGAAACAAATTCCGAGTCTCCCAGGAGTACTCGTTTTGTTTCCCAGGGTACCTAACAAGCTAGGACTTTTGATCTTTCTGGTAGAAAAGACCTAAGTCTTATGTCCCGCAAATATATCGGAATATGTGTTTTATTCCATTCCAGTGTCTACGTGTTGGGTTTGAACTATATCTTGCTAGTACATGTACCGAGAATGCAATATCGAGTCTTGTGTTATTTGCAAGATACATAAGGGCACCGATCGCACTTAAGTACGGTACTTTTGGACCAAGTACTTCTTCGCCTTCTTCTTGAGGGCGGTAAGGATCCTTTTGAGGATCTAGTGGTCGGACAACCATGGGTATGCTAAACGGATGAGCTTTGTCCATATTAAAACGTACTAACATCTTCTGGGTGTAGTTTGACTGATGGACGAATGTACCGTTTCGTAAATGCTCAAACTGCAGGCCGAGACATAATTTTGTTGTACCAAGGTCTTTCATCTCAAATTCTCTCTTTAATATATTAGCAGTTTTTTCTATCTCTTCAGGAGCTCCGATGTCATCAACGTAGACTGCTACTATAGTGAATTTTGAGAGTGATTTTTTTATAAAAACACATGGACTGATTACATCAGACTTGTATCCTTCTTTTTCGAGATATTCACTGAGCCGATCTTCCCACATACAGCCAGATTGTTTAAGACCATATAAAGATCTTTTTAGCTTTATAGCACACATGTCTTGAGGTATTGATTTTAATTCTTCGGGCATTTTTAATCCTTTAGGGATTTTCATGTAGATGTCATTTTCTAGTGTCCCGTACAAGTATGCGGTGACGACATCCATAAGACTCATTTGAAGTGCTTCTGAGATTGCAAGGCCAATTAGAAATCTAAGGGTTATTGCATCCACTACAGGGGAATACATTTCCTCATAATCAACTCCTGGGATTTGGGAAAACCCTTGTGCTACAAGACGTGCCTTGTATCGTACAATCTCATTCTTTTCATTTCTTTTTATAGCAAACACCCATTTATAACCTACTGGTTTGACGTCTATGGGTGTTTGGACTACAGGTCCGAAAACATTTCGCTTTTCAAGCGAACCCAACTCAGCCTTTATGGCTTCTTGCCATTTTGGCCAATCAACTCTGTGCATGCACTCTTCTAGAGTTTTAGGTATGTAATCATTTTCATTTATTAATATAAACACATGCCCACGCAGGGGCAGAATACAAAAAGACATGCCCACACAGGGGCAGAATACAAAAAGACTTGCCCACGCTGGGGCAGAATACAAAAACAAATGTCCACGCAGGGACATGATTACAACACTAAAAACAAGCAAACAAATAATGGATTTAATGATCCTTTTTGCTTTTCCCTTTAATTAAGTTTGCCAGACTCTTGAACATTCCTCGGTTTTGCCTTCGGTCTTCCCGCACTTCATGCCGCACCTCATTAATCCTTTGCAGAATCTCCTGATGCTGTGGTGGCGACATCACTGGCGGCTGCGGGGGTTGCTGATATAGCAGAGGTTGAGGAGGTGGCGGTTGATGATACCCATAAGGTGGGTACCCATAGTGTGGGTATCCGGCTTGATATGGGACCCCAAAAGATCCTTCCGGATGATGGGCATTGTAGTTTGTCGCTGCTACCAGGTAAGGGTCAGCCTCGGCATAGTTGTAGTTGGTGTAGATTAGCTGCTCAAAGGGATTATATGCCGCCGCACCGGTGTATGTAGGTATAGGGTCGCCAAAGCCCAACGGTGGTGGCACGACAGGCGCAGAGTTTACTTTCGAGACGGGGTTTGAAGGCCCACCCATCTGCGGGTCTTCATGGAGTGGCAGGTAGCGGCTGCCACTTGAAGGTTGAGGGGTGCTGATACGCACTCCTCCTTGCACGGACATTCGTGCAGTTGTTCTCCTTCGCCTCGATGGCTCCGGAGGCTGTTGCTGAGCTGGTGGTGGTGGCGGAGTGACCGCGACAAAACGAAAATCCTTGGAGGGATCCTGCTGCTGCTGTGGTGAGTTATGGTAACTGGGAGTAAACACCCCGTCGATCTGTCTGAACCTTTCCTCATAACTGTCGGGACCATTATAAGGTGATCCCACGAAATGTGACACATCCGAAATTTCAATGGGGTGGTTAGGGGTTCCGGACGGTGGCTCTGCGGGATCGGTATCCTCATCCATGTCCATTGCATGGTCACCCGAGAAATGGTCTTCGGGTCCTAGTGGGTTAAAACCCACTGGTTCTCCATGGTAGTTTGTCGGGTTGAACCGGCTCTGGAAAAAGGGCGTTGGGTCATCAAAATGTGAGTTGTGGCCCTGGAGAGGTATGTAAGATTGGTGGGAATTATGGGGCTCGTTTTCTGACTGAGGCCCAAAGGAGTTTTGAAATGAAGGGGAGGAGCTCAACGAAACTGAGCGCCTTGCTGGTTCAATATAGGTCCTCCAGTTATCTTGAGGACTCCGGCTAAGAGAATCTGACGATGTTCGCCGGTGCGAAGGCCCGGCCTCATGATCATTTGGGGCGACGAGTGGCCCCTTGCCTCTTCCTCGCCCTCTCACTCTTGGTGGCATCTTGTTCAACCTGTCAAAACAAACAAAGGATACAACAAGAAAATATAAAAGGCAAGGTTAGAATCAAAACAAATTTGGATTAATCCTAAGTTCTTTGTCTAGACTCGAGAATCGAGGAATGTGCAACTGTGTAACTGAGATTAAACACAAAAGGCTAGTGTTTAATTCACTCAGTGTTGGCTCTGATACCAACCTGTCACACCCCGATATTTCCACGTATTACCGGTGGGCCCGGTGGGGAGTATGTAGGATCGTGAAACGATCTAACGAGTCGATCAGAAGAGTGCTCAGACAGAATCAGAGGCGGAATTCATTGATTCTGTCTTTGTTTAGCTTGTATTCACTATTAATTTTCTCGTTTATTGATCTAGAAGCAATTTACAGCACTTAGACACTTCGACAGCACCTTGGCATCGGAAACAAGAAGGTTACAACTGATTTCACATGTAGAATATATATAGGGGAAATGATTTCGTTTGAAGGTGACATGACATCCTTCAAACGAAATTAAACATGCTAATTTCGTTTGAGGATGCCAATTACCATTTCAAACGAAATTACCTCAAATACCCTTAAATCCTACCCTATTTCTCGTATAATGCGCCCTGATCTAACACTTCTAATGTAAGACTCGATACAAGACGAAGTCAACAGACGGATGCACTAACAGACTCCCCCTCGGATGTTGACGAGTCTGAAGTATCGAGTCTTCTCATTCTTCAGTCTTTACCGGTCTTCGGGCTCTTTCACAATCTGAGACTCGAACGAAGATGAAGTCGACAGACAACTGCACCAACAGACTCCCCCTTGAATGTTGACGGAATCTTCAGTGAGAGTCTTCAACATGACGACTCTTCAATCTTGATCGGTCTTCTTTCTTTCTTATCATGTACCAGTATCTTCTCTTTGGCTCTAACCTCGTCAGACTCCCCCTTTCATCATGATGGGATCGCTGTTTGGAATTAGCTATCACCTTGAGATCAAACACTGGCTTTAGTTCTGTTCAGCTCATCACCTACATAATTCTCAACAAAATATAAGTTTTTACTTAAATCAATAAGAAAAACTTACTAGTAATAGTTACATCAAGTTCAAATTAATGATCTCGATTAACTAAACAAACTTTCTTTCTCAAAATAAATTCCTTCATTTAAGCACTCACTCCCAACCCTGTTCATCATGTTCAGCACTTGAAATTTTGAATATCAGCTCTCCAACATCAGTTGTTAAAAATCTTTTTGAATTTGATTAAAAATTTATGCTAAAACACTCCGAAAATCTTTTTGGATTTTTGAAATAAAGGAATGCAATAAAGCAATATTTACAAACAATATTTTTGTGAGTTTGTGTAAGAGGATCATATCAGTTTATGTGACCAATCACTAGCACCGTTAAGCTTTAAACATTTTCAGTTCTAAACGATTCACATTGATTGACGATATTGTTTTCCACTTAAACTCAATCTAAAAACTTTTGAAATGCTTACCGATACGTTAAGGTATATTAATTTTGCACTAAATTCTTATGGACCCCACGATCTCAGCATATCCCCTCATCATGCAATACACAATCTCAAGTAATGCCTTTAAACTTTTATCAACTGTGATTTGTGCGAAAACAAAACAGAATGTTTAAACATTAACAATCAGGTCGATACTTCCGTATACGCAGAGAAAGTCCAATGTTTAAACAAAATAAGAAAAAATAAAACAAGTTGAAGTTGTTTAGGCTTTAACCACCAGGTCGATACTTCCGTATACGCAGAGGTGATCCAAAGCTTAAACGAAACACCAAAGAAAATAAAGCAGAACGTTTAGGCAATAACATCCAGTTCGATACTCACGTATACGCAGAGGATGTCCAATGCTTAAACAAAATAAAGAAATAAAACAAGTTTAAATCTTCGCAAAAAGAAATGCACAATCACAGCGACTTTTCAGTAAAGTTGTGAAAGTTCACAAACTTAACCAGTTTTATGTCTTTCGACAATCAGCGATTACTGAGTAGGCACACAATCAAGAAGGACAAAACTAAGTACTATGCTTTCAACCGAGTTTCCCACTAGAACTAGACTTTTTCATTTAGGTTTGTATCGTTCTCGCAAATCTACTAGTCTAGCTGAGCCTACCGTCACATCTTTAGGTTTTTATCACATATATCTTTCCAAATCTTTAGCATGCTGTGACATTCCAACTGATTTACTATCATCTCCTCTTTTTTACAACAAAACTCATTTTTTCATTTTTCAATGTTTTTGGAATTTTCAAATTTTTTTTTAAATTTTACTCCCCCTAAAATCAAAATATCTCTCAATTTTGATTTTTCGAGAAAATTTGAAAACAAACTGTACAAGGTAAAGTGACAACATGATGAGAATTACTTCAATTCTCCATTCTCTTGGCTTGAACAATCAGAACTCCCCCTGACGACAAAACATTTTCCCATAGTGATTTCAAAACACTTAAGTTTGTTTTAATCAAAATGGTTTTTCCGGAAAATAAGTTTTGTGAGTCATTTTTCAAACATGGGGATCATTCATCACCTTGTTTTCTCAATCATTTGTAGAAAATCAAGTAAAAATTAATGTCCCTGATTTACCACTTTTAAATCAAAATATCACATTCGTAAATTTCTCAAGAAAGATGCCGATTCATGTTCCACACTTACCAACCTGGGAACTCCGGCAAGTCAGGTTTTTCATTTAAACAGATTCACCCAAGCCTGACTGTCCTTGGGTGATTTTGAATTCTTGTTCAACAATGGTGGAAAATTTGCATCATCCATTGTTAGACCAGAATTCTCAATTTTTACCTCAACACACGGCTCTTCTGGCTTTACCACACCAGATTCATTGCCTGAACTTGGCTTGTCTGACATTGATGAGTCAGATTCATCGCCAACACGTGGCTCCTTTGTTTCCAAAGAAACAAATTCATCACCACCAACTTTCTCTTTCTTTACTATCTCCTCTGTCCTCAGATTTGTATCTGATGAATTCGTTTTGCTTGATTTGTTATTCTTTGGCGAGCAAGACGATTTATCAGAACTCTTATCTGTTTTTTCAGTTGTATCCGAGGACAAAATCCTTTCGAGATATTCTCGTGCTTTCTTCCTCTTTTTCCTCAGTCTGTCTTTCTGCCCCTGTGAAAGCTTTACTTTCTTTTCTTCAACTTTATGTTCTTTGAGCTTGACATTGACTGGTTTCTTTGCCAATTTTTGAGAATCAGCCCTCGATCTTTTCTTTGATCTCATTGGGCAATCTCTGGCAATGTGACCTTTGATATGGCATTCAAAGCATCTTCTCGTCTCAAACTTCCAACTTTGGCAGTTAACAGTAATATGTCCTCTCACACCATAAGTGTAACACACTCTGTTATCATACCAATCACCACCTTCAGTCCAAACATTCAGATCATAGCACTGTTTGGCTTGGTGATAATCATTTCTCCTCTTGTTTGCTGGATTTGGCTTTTGAGCACTGTGGTTAAACCTGCACCACTTATTACCAACAAATTTTGAGTTTTCATTTTCCAATTTTTGTGGTTTTTTTATCAAGATTGGATGATTGAACTGATGAGCTTTTATTTTCTTTTTGAATATTTTTCGGCTTTTTATCCTTTTGTTTTTGTTCCACATTCTTCTTTACAGGTTTTTGCGTTGAGCATTCACCTTTCGCAGTAGAATGTAAAACAGTTTCTTGAAACATTTCATTTAATTTCAAAAATATTTTTCTTTTCTCAACTTCATCATCAGTTTTCTCATCACAATCTTCAATTTTGACTTTGTCAAAATTTGTGACATTGTCACTTATTGGAACAGAATTGATCGGTTTTGGACATACATGTGATGTAGAATTCACAAAACCTTTCAATTTATTCTCTAACTCAACAATCTTATTACGAGCACTTTCAGCTTAATTTTCAAGCCGAATGATTCTCTGAAGATGAGAATTTATTTCAATCTGTTTTTCAAGATTATTTTTAAAAATAACAGATTTTTCATCTTCTAAAACTTTTTCTTTTTCTTTCAAAATTTTGTCTTCTAATGTCAAACTGTCCAAATCATTTAACAGTTTGACATTTTCAGATTTCAATTTCTCATAATTTTCCTGTAAAACAAGAATCTGTTTATCATTAGATTTCTTCTCATACTTCATCTTTTTTACTTCCAATGTCAAACTTTCCGCATCCTTCAAGAGTTTGATATTGTCAGCTTCAAATTTATCACATTCAGAGCATACTGATTCAGAATTCGAAGATCCAATCTTCACAGATTCTTCATTCTTTGGAATTTCCATTATCTCTGTCTTGTAAGTTCCTGCACAAAAAAATTTAACAAAATCAAGAGGATTCAAATTATTATCAATGTAACTTCCTCTCTTATTGTTATATCTCATGATTCTTTGTGCAGCAAAACGTATACAAATTCTTTTATCTATTTCAGTAAGTACATCCAAATTTATTTTATCAAGATTCCCCAAATTCATTTCATCTAGACTCCCTTTTATTTTATTCATCAATTTTTTCTTCTTCTCATAATTTTCATCACTGTTCATTTTAAGTTTATTGATGAAATCAGATGGATGTAATTTTGAAAATTTAAGCTCTTGTTTTATATTTTTCAATACATCATCCCATTTAGCAGGTAATGCATCTGCAAGCTTTGATACTTTTTCAGCATCTGTCAACTTTATCTCAAACCTTTCCAATTTGTCCATTAAGTAATCAAATCTACTTTTCATCTCTTTCATAGTCTCATTCTTTTGACACACAAAATCTTTAAGTCTGAGAGTCCAAATATGTTTATCATCTTGTTCATACATGCTTACTCTACACCACCATATCCACTATTTATTCTTTCAACATACTCATTTTCTTTTTCATCAAACATTTTTGCCATATTTCAAACAACTTGTTCAAACGAAAAGCTAAGTTCAAACTAGAACTTCTTTCAAACGAAATCCCTTTCAAACAATATGACTAATTTCGTTTGAAACAACACTTGTTCAAACGAAATTGCTGAAACTGTATGACCTTTCAAACGGAATTGAAACCTTCAAACGAAATACTGCTCTGAAACGAGATAGTCTAATCTCGTTTGAAACTGTTCAAGCGGGATTATAAGTTGAAACGAAATTGCCTTGTTCAAACGAAATCCTCAAACGATATTATGGTTTCAAACGGAATCAGTAGTCTCTTCAAACGAAATTACTCACAAAAAGCAATTTCAAACGAAATAATAGTGCATTTTCAAACGAGATTATCACAACAGTTCAAACGAAATTAATATGATGTCATCCTTTCGAACTGTTTTTTGCAAAATTGATCAAGTATTTGTCCGATTTTAGTTCTGAAACTTTCTAGGGTTTGTTAAAACACTGTTGCGCACATCATGTGTGAAAATCAGAACATTTTGACTGTGAAAACTTGATTAATTTTGAAAAGAAGGTGTAGAAGTCAGAATTTTCCAGCAAAAACGAGCTAAACGGTAAGAACTCTTCCTCCTGAGCTCTGATACCACATGTAGGATCGTGAAACGATCTAACGATTCGATCAGAAGAGTGCTCAGACAGAATCAGAGGCGGAATTCATTGATTCTGTCTTTTTTTAGCTTGTATTCACTATTAATTGTCTCGTTTATTGATCTAGAAGCAATTTACAGCACTTAGACACATCGACAACACCTTGGCATCGGAAGACCCAAATGACTCGTTCAGAAGAGTTCTTGTCTATACGAAAGGCGGAAACAAACGTATAGACTTAGAAACAGCTTGATTCACACTTTAAACGTCTTGTTTTATTGATATCACAGCTTTACAAATCAAACGACGCGTCGGCAGCACTTCGGTACCGGAATATCAGAAGTTACAACTGATTTCGTATGAAGAGTATATATAGGGGACATGATTTCGTTTGAAGGTGGCATGGCTGTGACAACCCTCACCAAACCAGGTATCCGTACGAATTAATTAATATTTAATTAAAGCTTAATTACTGTGCTTGCTTACAACTGTGGTTAAACTGATTCTTGATTTCTGATACATACTTATACATGCATCATACCTTATTACTGTCACTCCATTATTTACACAGAACATTAGTGACAACCTTGATGCACAAAAACACAGTGAGCACACTAAACGGATAACCCAGTAAATATGCTGATATAGCCAGCACTAGACAAACACTGTCTCTGAGGCCAGTATGAGCCGGGAATAGTTTACTACACTAGTAGGGAGTGTAGGGAGGTGAGGATTGTTAAACTGCCTCACTAGGTGATAGTTATAGTGACCGGATGTGCCTAAAACATGCTCTAATTACAAAATCCTGCACTTTAATACAAAATTCAGCATTTAATTTAACTAGTAAAGTGCAAAAACATGGGAAAATAATACTAGACACTTTCCAAAGTGTCGGGAATTCATTGTGTCACTAAAACTAATATTAACGACACTTTAAATGCTTATTTAGCACTTTAACGGATCAATACCCAACCAAACAACCGGACTTTACCCGGAACATAAAAATATTGTCAATGACATTGTTTTTGCTTATCTGAGCTAGTTAGGGTACCCGAACACCCTAACACCCGTTATTATACACTACACACTAGTAACTAACTTGAATACCTAATTAACATAACTAATTTAATCACCTAACTAGTTAGTCCAAATCCAACAATATTACCCCCCCCCCTACCGAATCGGTTCCCCTAGGGAACACACACCACAAATTATGATTATTTTATTTGAAATGCTTAATATCTTCATGACATATTGTTTATTGGATAATACTCTAAAATGGTCTATAAGTAAGACCATAAGATCACCACTTCACTTCACAAAACACTTAACAAAAAAATTGCACACTCTCTCCCTCTCCTCTTACCTTCGGCCGAGAGCTCACACAAACCCACCATCACTTTCAAATTTCAATCTTGCAATTTCACATGCATACAAGTGTGCTAGAGTTCATACAAGGAGGCTCGGTGCTTTCGGAATCACAAGGACCTCTCTACATCGCTTTTATCCACCTAGTTTTCGCTTTGATTCTTCCCTAGCCTTGAGCTAGTAGTAAGTGCTTCTAAACACTTCCTTGTTCATGTTTAAAGTGGTTAATAAGAAGTTTAACGGATAAAAATCATGAACACTAAAGATCAAAGCATAAAGTCTTGTAAGAATGATAAATATGGTGGTTAAAGAGTAAATCATGGTGTAAAACTTGTGAATCTTGTTTAGCTATGGTTATTTTATGTTGTTGATTGCTAGTAGTGGAACGGATCGTCATCTAACCATGCTAGATCATGTTCATGGAACATGAACTAGCAATATGTTAAGTGTAGAAGATACAAGATGACAAACCCTTCCATACATAACCATGAACTTGTGTAAAAATAGTTTTCTTGTAAAATGGAGTTCTAAACTAGTAGATCTAAAGATCTACAAGTGGTATTTTCGAAGAACCAAGTATAATATACAAGTCTTATTTTAAAGCCGGATCTTTCGTGAACTAAAAGTGTTTTTGTGAACAAACAAGTGTGTAGACACTTGTGTAACAAAAGGATTTAACAAAGAAATATTTCCGTAAATTTTTTACTAGAAGTTGTAAGGTTACATCTTCTTTAAAAATAAAGTTTTTCAGGAAATCGATTCATTTTTAAAGATAGAAAGATCAACTAAAAATGTTGGAAAGTTACTACATACTTTACACAACTTACAAGTTCATGTGTTTGCGATTTATGCTTATTTTGACTAGTTTGTTGATTTAACATTGAATATTGATGATTGGAAACTCTGGCGAAATTTTTCCAGAAAATAACACTTAGAATATTTTGGTGACAAGTGTTTATAAATATATTTTTGACTTGCTTTCCAAACAAACTTCGCCATGATTTTTATTACAAAATAACCAAGTATTCGGAGGTGGATTTTCTTAAATAAAACTTGTTAAATATATATTGAGAATAGTTGCCTAACTATTTCCCAAAAACGTTAAACCTTAAGCCAAGGCACGGCCGTCCGTCTAATAGGAGTTAGTACGTGTAGGTCGTCACGCAGCAGGTTGATTTGGGGATTTACTATTTCGAGACGTACTTCTGTGAGTTCATGTCCCCCTTTTCTCTTAACTGTTTTCAGTTTTTATACTTCGGGGGTGAAATACATGTTACTATGATTACGAATACTTTTTACATGGTATGGTTAGCGTAAGGAGGGTTACTACTTAGATCATGTGAGTGGGTAGGCGGGAACTGGAGGCCATTAATCCTCATTGTAGGACCGAGGGTCTTTAGCGATAGATCTATCTGGGTGTAGCGAGCCCAGCCCCAGGCCCAACAGTATGGACCTCGGGGTAACTTGGTACCCGACGCAAAAATCTGCTAGGTTTGAGTCTTCCTACTGCACTTCACACATATCAATGGCCTTGCAAACCATTGGTGATCTCTTTATTTCCTAATTTGCTACATACCAGGGATTTTATACTTACAAGGGTTTTACATACTCACTTTCACATGAACTCGCTCAACTTTTGTTGATTTTTCAACTTACATGTATTTCAGGAAATTAGGGATCTGGCAAGGTATGCACTGTCGTTACGCTGCGTAGAAGAATGGTGTCATCCAAGTTTAAGGATTGTGACTTTTACCTGGATGAGTCACAAGGCTTAAACTGTGTTATTTCATGTTTTGTGGTTGTGTCTTATGAACAAGGTTTTTTTTATTATGTTGTGTTGTAAACTCGTTGCATGTGTCAACTCTAAAACAATGTTGTGGTATTTTACTTTTAAAACTTGAATCAATGGATGATCATCTTGGTTTTACTTTCATATAGCATTGTTGTGATTAAGCTATGGTATTAAGAAGTCACACCAAATAAACCCACACTTCCGCAAAGCCAGGGTGTGACAGCTTGGTATCAGAGCCAGGTTCATAGCGAACTAGGATTCCTTCTCGAGTCTAGACTATGATCAATAGGGCTCTCACGAAAACATTTTTACATTGCATACACTACGTCCAGATCCAGAGTGCAAAATATTTTTACAAAAAAAAGTATGAGCATTCTTTTTAAAAGTTATGGCTCAGTCTGAGAGGCTGAGGGAATAGTCTAGTGGGACTAGGAGGCTTAGTCTGAGAGGCTGAGGGAGTAGTCTAGTGGGACTAGGAGGCTCAGTCTGAGAGGCTGAGGGAGTAGACTAGTGGGACTAGGAAGTTCAGTCTGAGAGGCTGGGAAGGTAGTCTGAGAGACTAGGAGATTCAGTCTGAGAGGCTGGGAGGTTAGACTACTGGGACTAGGAGAATTACTTGTTTGCTTATTGGCGACTAACATGTTTATTTGAATATATGATTGATTGGTTGTGCATATGTGTGCTTGTGTTACAGACGTCATGCCTTCATCCGGTACTAGGGAGTCGGACACTACAGATCCCATAGCCATAGTATCAGACGACATAGTTTCATCGGAGCACGAGGTGTACACTTCCGATACTACCAGCACAGATGATGACGACGCCCTTTGGGCTGCCTGATGTCGTAGCAGAGCCTGCTGATGGCCATCTTGTTGGGGATTTGCCACTCGTGGTGATCCCTGCTCCTGTGCCCCTTGCCGCTTATCCCGTTATTGATATGCCCCTCGACGTTGTCTCTGACGATGACGTTGACTTGTTTGAGGAGGACCCACTTGAGGGCGAGGCCCATATTGCTGCCGGTGATATCCTACTTCTTGCTGATGCTCCTGCGGAGGAGGCTCCCGTTCATTCACCTGTTCCAGACTCCTTTGAGTCTGTGGCATCCGTACCTTCGCACACACAGGGAGTGCAGCACCACTCACACGACGCCGACCCGGACATGGCGTCATCCGCTACACCTGCACCTGCACCTGCTCCTGCGCACAGCTTCGAGTTCGATCATGATGTTGATGATGATGATTCCGATCCTATTTTTCCACCTGGCTTTGATCTAGACCAGGACATTGAGTTCGTACACTTAGACCAGCACTTGGAGGATCCTGTAGCCCCTGTCGACCCTATGTTTGCTGATCCAGCTGATTTTGAGATGGAGTTTGTTGATCCGGAGCCTGCTGTGGCCCCTGAGCCAGGCGTTGCTCCTGACCCCGCATTGGAGCATGACCATGTTCATGCCGATGCACCTGTTGTTGCTCCTTTGGTTGATGATATACCTGTTGACGATCATCCTATTGTTGTTCCACCGTTGGTGGATGATCATGTTGCTGACGCTCCTGTTGATGATCCACTTCTATTAGAGGATCCTGTTGTCGCCCCATTTCCTGACCCTATGCCGGTGATGTTCGACCGCACACCTTTTGCGACCCACATTGATCCACGATACGCTCACACCCACAATGGGTGGATAGATGATGACGATGATTACCCATCTTTCGTGATACCAGTTACACCACCTGTAGCCCCCGTTTCAGCTCCTGTGTCACCTCCCATTGATGTTCCTTTGCTACCCACGCACACCATAGATACTCACCGCACAGATCTCCCAGTCAATTATCTCCAGGACATTCCTCTACCACGTCCTGGGGAGGGTTCTTCACGTCATCCGTTTGGTCATACACCTTTCGTGTCAGGAGGAGATCTGTTTGTACCTCAGATTTCTCATCCCACTGTTGCACCATTTATTGTGCCATCCTTTGCTCCATCTAGTGTGCCATTCCTCTGGACCACGCCCCCCATTATGCCACCGACGGATCCATATCACCCATACCACGTGGGGTATTCTACGGAGGATGTTCTCACATCTTTCATGATACAGCAGGAGGCGCTGACCCATCGCGTACAGGAGCTAGAGAGAGCTCAGCGACTCCCGTGCCAGTGCCAGACTCCACATGCAGTATCACACCCTCCTCGACCACTTTCACCTGATACTGCCGCTCGTTTTTGGACTCCCGAGCAGCAGATAGCATACTTACTGCGCTCTCATCGTGCTATGGAGGACGACTGGCTTCATATGCGACGTTTACTCTTTTCTCTTTTCCCCCTCCTCCACCGCCATCAGCTTAGGCCTTTTTGTACGACGCAGGTAGGCTTTTGATGAGAGGGCCACGATTGCACAGATTGCACAGCTTTTGGAGACCGCATTTTGATGAGTGTGACTTTTAATGATTGTATACTTGTTGTTGTTGTTACTGTGACAACCCTCACTAAATCAGGTATCCGTACGACTTAATTAATAATTAATTACTGCTTAATTACTGTGCTTGCTTGAACTTGTGGATAAACTGCTACTTGAATACTGATACATGTACTTACTTGCATCATACTTTACTTACCGTCACTACATTATTTACATGCTGAACCTTAGTGACAAACATGATGCACAAAAGCACAGTAGCACTATAAACGGATAACCTAATGAACATGCTGATAAGCCAGCATCAGGCAGACACTGCCTCTAAGGCCTGTATGAGCCAGAAATATTTTGCTACACTAGTGGTGAGTGTAGGGATATAAGGGTTGTAGAACTGCGTCTCTAGGAATAAGTACAATGACTGGATGTGCCTAAAACGTGCTCTAAACACAAAATTCAGCACTTTACGTAATAATTCAGCATTTAGCTACCTAATAAAGTGCCAAAACATGAGAAAAATATCACTAGACACTTTCAAAAGTGTCAGAAATGAGTTGTGTCACTAAAAAGGGTATTAACGACACTTTAAAGCTTTGTTTAACGCTTTAACGGATTACTATCCAACCGAACAACCGGACTATACCCGGAACATGAAAATATTGTCATTTTCATTGTTTATCTTTTTCTGAGCCAGTTAGGGTCCCTGAATACCCTAGCACCCGCAATAAAGCACAACACACTACTAACCGGGTTAATCACTTAACTAACTAGATTAACCTAACTACATACTTAGTGTTTGGTTGAGTTTGAACTAGGACCCCCCCCCCTCTTAACCGAACTCGGTCACATTGTGACCTCCTTGTGTACTTGTTGATTATTTTAATCAACTATGTCCCATATCAAGTGGACACAACATCCATTGGTTAATTGTACATGACTTTGCCTATAAGATCAATACTTAACACAACATAACCTTCACACCACTAAACAAGAATCAACTCTTTCTCTCCCTCTCTTGGAGGTTTCGGCCGAGAACAACAACCATCCATCCATCCTTCGATCTTGATCAACCAATTCCAAGTTCACACAAGCGTTAAGGATCACGTATAAGGAGTCTTGGTGCAAACGGAAGGCGAAGGACCTCACTCTATTGCTTTTATCCACACGTTTTTCGCTTAGATTCTTCCCTAGCCTCGAGCTAGTAGTAAGTTGCTTAAATCACCTTCCCGAACTATTTTAAAGTGGTTAACATGATTTGTAACGGTTAAAACTCGTGAACATACAAGTTGAAGCTTGAAAGTCTACTAAAAATACTAAGAATGTTGGTTAAAAGGTCATATGTTTTGTAAAACTTGTAGTAGTTGATTTGTGTGAATATTTAGACCCGATCTATGTTGTGGTAGCTCGGATCGTCATTTAACCCGGGTTGGTCATGATCATGGATCATGACATAAGGTTGTTTTGGAAGTAACAAGGGTTAAAGGATGAAACTCTACCACACACGAATCATGAACTTGTGTAAAAGCAATTTTGCTTGTGAAATAGTGTTTAAAACTAGTAGATCTACGTATCTACAAGCGGTATTTTCAAAGAACCAAGTATCAAAGAAATCATGTTTTCTTAAGACGGATCTTACACTAACACGAATGATTTTTAAAACACACAAGTGCGTAGACACTTGTGTAACACAAAGTTTTGACAAAAGAACTATTTTTGGAAAAGATGACAAGAAGTTGTAAAGACGGAATTTCCTTAAAAACGGGGTTTTTACGAAAACGGATTGATTTATATAAAGATCCACTAAAAGTAATGGAATTTACTTTCTATTCTCGGATAAAACGCAAGTTCATGTAATTTATGCGATATACATATTTATTTACTAGTTTGTTGTTTTGGACATGGTTTTGGTTAGATAAGGAAATTGTTGATTTGGTTTATAAAAGAAAATGATACGCTTGAAAGCGTGGCCACCTCCAGTTACAGAGGAAACTCTGGCGAAATTTTTCCAAAAAGCCTAACACTTAGAAATATTTTCACTATGAGTGTTAGAAATACATTTTGACTTGTTTTCAAATTATAGATTTCGCCACGACTTATTTACAAAATATCGGAGGTGGGATTTCACAAAATAAAACGTGATACATATCTATATTTAGTATATATTTTTCACAACATCACTTGTATAAGTGTTTATGATTATTTTGTGAACTACGTAAATATTATTTTTAGGGTAAAAATAATATTACTAAGTATTATTTTGGGAAAATCACATGTGTTAAAGTATAATATTTTTGAGAAGAATATTTATATTTTGGAGTTAGAAATAAAATATATCTTAAGTGAGACTTAATAATATATTTCGAAATTATACGAACACACATGTATTAAATCCCCCATCCTTGGGAAGGAAAATGACTACCAAGTATATACAGAATGTAAACACGAAATAGTTTCCTAACTATTTCCCAAAAAAAAAACTTAAACCATAAAGCTAAGGCACGGCCGTCCGTCTAATAGAATTAGTACGTGTAGGTCGTCACACAGCTGATTGATTTGGAGGCATACTTGGTAGAGACGCACCACTGTGAGTTCATGTCCCCCTTTTCTCTTAATTGTTTTCAGTTTTCTAAACTGCGGGGGTGAAATACATGTTACTTTGATTACAAGTACTTTATACATGGTATGGTTAGCGTAAGGAGGTTTACTACTTAGATCATGTGAATGGGTAGGCAGAAACTGGAGGCCATTAATCCTCATTGTAGGACCGAGGGACGTAAGCGGTAGATCTATCTGGGTGTAGCGAGCCCAATCCCGGGCCCAAACAGAACGGACCTTGGGGTGACTTTGTACCCATCGCGAAATCTGCTAGGTTTGAGTCTTCCTACTTGCACTTCACACATATCAATGGCCTTGCAAACCATTGGTGATCTCTTTTCCTTATTTGCTACATACCAGGATTTTTATACATACAAGGTTTATTTACTCACTTACACATGAACTCGCTCAACATTATTGTTGATTTTTCAACTTACATGTATTTCAGGAAATTAAAGATCTGGCGCGGTATGTTATGTTTTCCCGCTGCATATGGGTTCCGAGGTCATCCCAGTTTAGGAAATGTGACTTTTTCCTGGACGAGTCACAAATCTTAAACTGCGATTTATTCATGTTGATGTTTATGTCTTTCAAAACAATGTTTTATGTTATGAGGTTGTAAGTCCCTAAGACAATGTTATGTTACTTCAGTTTTTATAACTTAAATCTATGGATGATCTTGCATGGTTTTATTTCATATAGCTTTGTTATGGTTAAGCTATGGTATTAAGAAGTCACACCAAAATAACCACGCTTCCGCAAAGCCAGGGTGTGACAGTTACTGACTAGATAGTTTGGACTAGGGCGATGTGGCCCTTAGTCACTGATGATGTATGATACAGTTATGAACTTGTAAACCTTACATTGTGGTCTTGATTTATGACAGCGCAATCGCAGTATTCTCAATATATGTTGGGTTGATTATTGATTGTTTATGTTCTATAACATGAGATGTTATGATGTTGATTTATTTATAACATGAGATGTTATGTGTTGATATTGTTTAATACATATGTACACTTTACTTACCATGACCTGACCTACGTGAAACATCTTTTAGAAGATGCCACCGAGACGTCAGACACGCATGCCTACCAACGAGGCAGAACTCCAAGGAATCATTGCTGCCACCATAGCGCAGTATGCAGCCTCAAACGAAGGAACCAGCGGAAGCAGTTTACAGAACAACGGCAATAACAATCCACCACATGGTAATGTTAAGTCATTGAGACAAACTACGATACATTTGGATATTTTTAGCACGTTCGCTAATGCCATTTGTATATTCTAACGTATGTGCAGGGTGCACGTACAAGAAGTTCCTAGACTGCAAGCCTGTGAACTTCGACGATACCGGAGGTGCTGTTACTTTTGTAAGATGGGCCGAAAAGACGGAGTCTGTTCTTCGAATGAGCAAGTGCACTCCAGACCAACAAGTGACTTACATTTCTGGGCTATTTTTGGACGGAGCCCTGTCCTGGTGGAACTTACAAGTACAAACTCTTGGCGAAGCCGCAGCTTACGCAATGACATGGAATGAGCTAAAGGATATCATGCAAAGAAAGTACTGCTCGCGCGCTAAGATCCAAAGGTTGGAGACTGAGTTTTGGCATTTGAGGATGGACGGTCCCAAAATTGCTGAGTAAGTTCAGAGATTCCACGACCTGTCTCATGTGGTACCTTATATGGTTACACCGGAATTCAAGCGAATTGAGCGCTTTATCTGGGGTTTAGCTCCACAAATCATGTGCATGGTCACTACTTCCAAGCCTGCAACAATCACAGAGGCCATCGATCTGAGTGTAGCTCTTACTGAGGAAGCCATCCGCCTGAACAAGTTTTCGAATGTTGAGCTGAAGAAGAAAGAGACTCACGTAGAGTCGTCTGGTGAGAATAAAAGGAAATTCTCGAACTTCAAGCAGGGTACTAGCGGTGTTGGTAAGAAAGGAGAATCAAGCGCAACGGTCCAAGCTGCAACCGGTGTTGGAAAGAAGGGGAAAGGATATATGGGTACGCATCCCAAGTATAACACTTGCCAACGTCATCATTCTGGCCGATGTGGGCCAAAAGTATGTGAAGCTTGTGGAAAAGTTGGCCACCTGAAGGATAACTGCTGGGCTAGTGCAGGCCGGGGAGGCCAAGGAGGTTTTGGTAATCGGAACAATAATCGTGGTGGTAATGGAAATCGTCCACAAAGGAATAATGGAGGCAACGGGAACCGCGAAAACAATGCAAATCAAGCTGGGGACGCGAATCGAAATCAAAACAACAATCAAGCGGGGAATGGAGGTGGTAATGGGCAAAGACTGGGCTGTTTTAACTACGGTGACATTGGGCATTTTAAGAGGAACTGCCCAGGATTGAATCAAGCCCGCGGAAGAGTGTTTAACATTGAGGCGAGGGAAGCGCGCCAGGATCCCAACGTAGTCACTGGTACGTTCCCTATAAACCAACGCTTTGCATCCGTTTTGTTTGATACTGGTGCCGATTATAGTTTTGTGTCGTTAGAATTTAAGAATATACTTGGGTTGACACCTAGTAAGTTAGACGTTCCGTACTCTATCGAATTAGCAAATGGAAAACTAGTTGAGACCAATGAAGTTGTCCGAGGATGTGTGATTGAACTAGGAGGGCACGAGTTTACGCTAGACTTACTACCTGTCGAGTTGGGAAGCTTTGATGTGGTAGTGGGAATGGATTGGCTATCGAGTAACAAAGCCGAGATAGTTTGCCATGAGAAGACCATCCGCATCCCACTGACGGATGAAGAAACAATTGTAGTTCATGGAGAAAAGCGCGATACGCCGCTGAGAATTATTAGCTGCCTGAAAGCTAGAAAGTGCTTGAAGAAGGGATGTGTTACATTCTTAGCACACATCATGGATAAGGAAGTTGCTGAACCAAAGATCGAAGACATTCCAGTCATCAAGGAATATCCAGAAGTCTTTCCAGAAGACTTGCCAGGATTACCGCCTCAAAGGCAAGTTGAGTTCCACATCGATTTGGTTCCAGGCGCCGCGCCTGTAGCCAAGGCACCCTATAGACTTGCGCCATCAGAAATGCAGGAGTTGTCGACACAACTCCAGGAGCTGTTGGATAAAGGATTCATCAGACCAAGCTTCTCACCTTGGGGAGCTCCGGTTCTGTTTGTTAAAAAGAAGGACGGTAGTTTCCGTATGTGCATAGACTACCGTGAGCTTAATAAGTTGACTATCAAGAATAGATATCCTTTGCCGAGAATCGACGATCGTTTTGACCAGTTGCAAGGCTCAAGCTTTTATTCGAAGATCGATTTGCGATCTGGATACCATCAACTTAGGATACAGGAGGAAAGTATCCCGAAGACGGCCTTTAGGACTCGTTATGGACATTACGAGTTCCTAGTTATGCCGTTTGGGTTGACGAACGCACCTGCAGTTTTCATGGACCTAATGAATCGAGTCTGCAAGCCGTACTTAGATAAGTTTGTGATCGTATTTATTGACGACATCCTGATTTACTCGAAGACAAAGGACGAGCACGAACAACACTTAAGAGCCATTCTAGAGCTACTTAAGAAGGAGAAATTATACGCCAAATTCTCGAAGTGTGAGTTTTGGCTACGCGAAGTCCAATTTCTTGGACATGTGGTTAATGGAAATGGAATCCATGTTGATCCCACAAAGATCGAGGCGATCAAGAGTTGGGAGACCCCAAAGATGCCAACCGAGATTCGACAGTTCTTAGGTTTGCCTGGTTATTATCGAAGATTCATTGAGGATTTTTCTAAAATCGCTCAACCTCTGACCGCGCTCACACAGAAGGATAAGAAGTTTGATTGGGGAATCAAGTAAGAAGAAGTGTTTCAGTTGTTGAAGAACAAGCTTTGTGATGCACCGATTTTATCGCTGCCAGAAGGAACAGATGATTTCGTGGTATACTGTGACGCCTCATGTCAAGGATTGGGCTGCGTATTGATGCAATGCCAGAAGGTTATAGCTTACGCTTCACGCCAATTGAAATTTCATGAAAAGAACTATACCACGCATGATTTGGAGCTAGGCGCAGTGGTATTTGCGTTGAAAATCTGGCGACATTATTTGTATGGTACGAAATGTACAATTTTTACAAGGTTATAGCCTACGCTTCACGCCAACCAGAAAGAGCTTAATATGAGGCAGAGACGCTGGGTAGAGCTGTTGAATGATTATGATTGCGAGATCAAGTATCACCAAGGGAAAGCGAATGTGGTCGCAGATGCCCTGAGTCGAAAAGAAAGGATTAAGCCCATAAGAGTTAGGGCTTTGGAGATGATTGTCCAGACAGATCTCTCTTTGCGCATTCGTGCCGCGCAGAGAGAAGCTTTGAAAGAAAGAAATATTGAAGATGAGTATCTCCGTGGGATGGAGAAACAGTTGATACCAAACGAGGAAGGGACTTTATGTTTCATGAAAAGGATTTGGGTTCCTCTGTTTGGTGGTTTGAGAAAAGTTATTTTTTATGAAGCTCATAAATCACAGTACTCTATCCACCCAGGAGCGGATAAGATGTACCAAGATCTTAAGGATTATTATTGGTGGCCTAGGATGAAAGGCGATGTGGCTGTTTATGTTAGCAAGTGTTTAACGTGCGCCAAGGTGAAAGCTGAATACCAGAAGCCTTCAGGACTTCTGCAGCAACCTGAAATTCCCAAGTGGAAATGGGAACAGATTTCAATGGACTTCATAACGAAACTGCCCAAGAGGCCCAGAGGCCATGATAACATTTGGGTAATAGTTGACCGTCTGACCAAGTCCGCACACTTCCTGCCAATCAAAGAGAAGGATAACACTAGTAAACTTGCGGAAATATACATGCGAGAGATTGTTTCACGTCATGGAGTGCCTCTCTCGATCATCTCTGATAGAGATGGACGTTTCACATCAAGGATTTGGCAATCCTTCCAAGAAGCTTTTGGCTCACAGTTAAATCTGAGCACTGCATTTCATCCGCAAACTGATGGCCAAAGTGAACGAACTATTCAGACATTGGAGGATATGCTGAGAGCATGTGTAATGGATCTAGGTGGTAGCTGGGATAATCATGTACCATTGGTCGAATTTTCGTACAACAACAGCTACCACACAAGCATTGGAGCCATGCCATTTGAAGCTCTCTACGGACGCAAGTGTCGATCACCACTATGCTGGGCTGATGCAGGTGATAGGCAGCTTGTTGGTCCCGAAATAGTCCAAGAGACGACAGACAAGATTGCGCAGATTCGAAAACGCATCGAGGCGGCTCGCGACAGACAGAAAGCCTATGCAGGTCCAAAGAGGAAACCTTTGGAATTTCAAGTTGGGGATATGGTTTTATTGAAGGTTTCACCCTGGAAGGGTGTGGCACGCTTCGGAAAGCGTGGGAAGTTAAATCCGCGTTACATTGGCCCGTTCAGAATTCTGCAAAGGATTGGGCTTGTAGCCTACAAGTTGGACCTACCTGCTGAACTCAATGGTGTTCACGATACATTCCATGTATCAAATTTGAGAAAGGGTCCAACACAAGAAACAGTGATCATTCCTGCTGACGAAGTTCATATCGACGACACGCTCCACTTTACCGAAGAACCCGTCGAGGTTACGGATTGGAAAGTTAATAAAACACGCAGGAGTAGTGTCAAGCTCGTCAAAGTTCGTTGGAATGCAAGACATGGGCCTGAATTCACGTGGGAACGTGAGGTTCGTATGAAAGAGAAGTACCCCCATTTGTTTCCGAAGACCCCTGCATCTAGAAGCAGAGCTTAAATTTCAGGACGAAATTTCTTTAACTTGGGTAGAATGTGATAACCCTCACCAAACCAGGTATCCGTACGAATTAACTAATATTTAATTAAAGCTTAATTACTGTGCTTGCTTACAACTGTGGTTAAACTGATTCTTGATTTGTGATACATACTTATACATGCATCATACCTTATTACTGTCACTCCATTATTTACACAGAACATCAGTGACAACCTTGATGCACAAAAGCACAGTGAGCACACTAAACGGATAACCCAGTAAATATGCTGATATAGCCAGCACTAGACAAACACTGTCTCTGAGGCCAGTATGAGCCGGGAATAGTTTACTACACTAGTAGGGAGTGTAGGGAGGTGAGGATTGTTAAACTGCGTCACTAGGTGATAGTTATAGTGACCGGATGTGCCTAAAACATGCTCTAATTAGAAAATCCTGCACTTTAATACAAAATTCAGCATTTAATTTAACTAGTAAAGTGCAAAAAACATGGGAAAATAATACTAGACACTTTCCAAAGTGTCAGGAATTCATTGTGTCACTAAAACTAATATTAACGACACTTTAAATGCTTATTTAGCACTTTAACGGATCAATATCCAACCAAACAACCGGACTTTACCCGGAACATAAAAATATTGTCAATGACATTGTTTTTGCTTTTCTGAGCTAGTTAGGGTACCCGGACACCCTAACACCCGTTATTATACACTACACACTAGTAACTAACTTGAATACCTAATTAACATAACTAATTTAATCACCTAACTAGTTAGTCCAAATCCAACCATATTACCCCCCCCCCCCCTTACCGAATCGGTTCCCCTAGGGAACACACACCACAAATTATGATTATTTTATTTGAAATGCTTAATATCTTCATGACATATTGTTTATTGGATAATACTCTAAAATGGTCTATAAGTAAGACCATAAGATCACCACTTCACTTCCCAAAACACTTAACAAAAAAATTGCACACTCTCTCCCTCTCCTCTTACCTTCGGCCGAGAGCTCACACACACCCACCATCACTTTCAAATTTCAATCTTGCAATTTCACATACATACAAGTGTGCTAGAGTTCATACAAGGAGGCTCGATGCTTTCGGAATCACAAGGACCTCTTTACATCGCTTTTATCCACCTAGTTTTCACTTTGATTCTTCCCTAGCCTTGAGCTAGTAGTAAGTGCTTCTAAACACTTCCTTGTTCATGTTTAAAGTGGTTAATAAGAAGTTTAACGGATAAAAATCATGAACACTAAAGATCAAAGCATAAAGTCTTGTAAGAATGATAAATATGGTGGTTAAAGAGTAAATAATGGTGTAAAACTTGTGAATCTTGTTTAGTTATGGTTATTTTATGTTGTTGATTGCTAGTAGTGGAACGGATCGTCATCTAACCACGCTAGATCATGTTCATGGAACATGAACTAGCAATATGTTAAGTGTAGAAGATACAAGATGACAAACCCTTCCATACATAACCATGAACTTGTGTAAAAATAGTTTTCTTGTAAAATGGAGTTCTAAACTAGTAGATCTAAAGATCTACAAGTGGTATTTTCGAAGAACCAAGTAAAATATACAAGTCTTATTTTAAAGCCGGATCTTTCGTGAACAAAAAGTGTTTTTGTGAACAAACAAGTGTGTAGACACTTGTGTAACAAAAGGATTTAACAAAGAAATATTTCCGTAAATTTTTTGACTAGAAGTTGTAAGGTTACATCTTCTTTAAAAATAAAGTTTTTCAGGAAACCGATTCATTTTTAAAGATAGAAAGATCTACTAAAAATGTTGGAAAGTTACTACATACTTTTACACAACTTACAAGTTCATGTGTTTGCGATTTATGCTTATTTTGACTTGTTTGATGATTGAACATTGAATATTGATGATTGGAAAATTGTTGATTGAATTTTGAAAAGAAAATGATACGCTAGTAAGCGTGGCCACCTCCAGTTACAGAGGAAACTCTGGCGAAATTTTTCCAGAAAATAACACTTAGAATATTTTGGTGACAAGTGTTTATAAATATATTTTTGACTTGCTTTCCAAACAAACTTCATCGTGATTTTTATTACAAAATAACCAAGTATTCGGAGGTGGATTTTCTTAAATAAAACTTGTTAAATATATATTGAGAATATATATTTCCTAATAAAACACTTGCGTGATTTTATGATTATTTTGTGAACTATATGTATATTATTTTTAGAGTAAAAATAATATAACTGGAATACATTGTGAAAGCATGACTCCAAAATAATACCAACGCTATCACAAATAAATATTTAATTTACACCGGTATTGTTATTACCAGACGAACTTTAAAACGTAACTTATGTATTTTCGAAAAATACTCTTAAATGCGTATTTTGATAAAAGTATTATTTTGGAAGATTGTATGGAATAAAATATAATATTTTTGGGAAAAATATGTATATTTTGGAGACAGAATATTTTAGATAAATGAATTAAAATATATTTTATTAAGTGAGACTTAATAATATATTTTTGGAATTATAAGAAAACGCACATGTATTAAAACCCCCATCCTTGGGAAGGAATACAACTATAAAATAATTAAGAAGTGGTAATACGAAATAGTTGCCTAACTCTTTCCCAAAAACGTTAAACCTTAAGCCAAGGCACGACCGTCCGTCTAATAGGAGTTAGTACGTATAGGTCATCACGCAGCAGGTTGATTTGGGGATTTACTATTTCGAGACGCACTTCTGTGAGTTCATGTCCCCCTTTTCTCTTAATTGTTTACGGTTTTTATACTTCGGGGGTGAAATACATGTTACTATGATTACGAATACTTTTTACATGGTATGGTTAGCGTAAGGAGGGTTACTACTTAGATCATGTGAGTGGGTAGGCGGGAACTGGAGGCCATTAATCCTCATTGTAGGACCGAGGGTCTTTAGCGGTAGATCTATCTGGGTGTAGCGAGCCCAGCCCCAGGCCCAACAGTATGGACCTCGGGGTAACTTGGTACCCGACGCAAAAATCTGCTAGGTTTGAGTCTTCCTACTGCACTTCACACATATCAATGGCCTTGCAAACCATTGGTGATCTCTTTATTTCCTAATTTGCTACATACCAGGGATTTTATACTTACAAGGGTTTTACATACTCACTTTCACATGAACTCGCTCAACTTTTGTTGATTTTTCAACTTACATGTATTTCAGGAAATTAGGGATCTGGCAAGGTATGCACTGTCGTTACGCTGCGTAGAAGAATGGTGTCATCCAAGTTTAAGGATCGTGACTTTTACCTGGACGAGTCACAAGGCTTAAACTGTGTTATTTCATGTTTTGTGGTTGTGTCTTATGAACAAGGTTTTTTTTTATTATGTTGTGTTGTAAACTCGTTGCATGTGTCAACTCTAAAACAATGTTGTGGTATTTTACTTTTAAAACTTGAATCAATGGATGATCATCATGGTTTTACTTTCATATAGCTTTGTTGTGATTAAGCTATGGTATTAAGAAGTCACACCAAATAAACCCACGCTTCTGCAAAGCCAGGGTGTGACAGCTTAGTATCAGAGCCAGGTTCATAGCGAACTAGGATTCCTTCTCGAGTCTAGACTATGATCACTAGGGCTCTCACGAAAACATTTTTACATTGCATACACTACGTCCAGATTCAGAGTGCAAAATATTTTTACAAACAAAAGTATGAGCATTCTTTTTAAAAGTTATGGCTCAGTCTGAGAGGCTGAGGGAATAGTCTAGTGGGACTAGGAGGCTCAGTCTGAGAGGCTGAGGGAGTAGTCTAGTGGGACTAGGAGGCTCAGTCTGAGAGGCTGAGGGAGTAGACTAGTGGGACTAGGAAGTTCAGTCTGAGAGACGGATGCACTAACGGACTCCCCCTCGGATGTTGACGAGTCTGAAGTATCGAGTCTTCTCATTCTTCAGTCTTTACCGGTCTTCGGGCTCTTTCACAATCTGAGACTCGAACGAAGATGAAGTCGACAGACAACTGCACCAACAGAGTATCGTGACGTAGTTGATATCATCATAGTCAAACAACACAATTTTAAATGCACAGCGGAAGCAAAAGATTGATTTATTTCAACTGAATAAAATTGTAATATTAAGTATCACAACATAGTTGAAACGGATCCACAGGCGGACAAATAAACAGAAAACGTAGTTAAACAGACTCAAAATGCATCCAAGCTTGCGAGACTCTTATTGATGCTAAGGAGAGGCCAGCCTATTACGAGTAGTACCTGCACTTAGCTTTTTTGGGAAAATACGTCAGTTTACACTGGTAAATACAATTAACTGACTCATTTTGAAAAGGTTTAAGAAAATTGATTTAAATGCACAAGGCACAAAACATTTTATAACTTGGGATAATTATTTATATATAAACTTGTAAAAGAATTACATGTTCGTTATACGTTCAGTAGCCCGGATTGACACCGGGTTAAAGATTAATAGACACACCACATGATATAGTCCCGCGGTGAGTTGTTCCCGGAACCGGCGGTTATACCTTATTATTTATATATGCACTGTCGGGTGTACGCCTACACCCCGTGCTTTAGGTCGTGGCCATTTCGTAAAATGATGCCAAGGATATCCGGGACATGTTGATTAACCCCCCAAAGGCTTTAAGCAAACAAAACAATTTAAATGGGACATTTCAATAATTTAACCTTCATACAATTAAAAATTCAATGCCCGACCAAGCGGTATTTTATATACCGCACCCCAAGCCCGTATAGGGAAAATAAGTTAAAAGTATTTACCTTTGCAAGTAATAATCACAAACAGCAAATGCACGTAGCTTTTACCGGGTCTCCTATTCTGGAACAAAGGTTTTTAGTAACCTATTAGATTCCTAACGGGTCTTTAATTAAGCCTAAACTTAGACCGGTTAGTTTTAAAGGAAGTTACGGTTCAAACGCACGATTAAGCGAAGACCGGAATAGAATGTGGTTTAGACCCGACAAGTTTGGAGACTTGTGTAATGTGGGTAAACTAAACATATTCTGGATTTTGAGACAAAAATGATAAGGTTTGACCCGTTTCGGTTAATTTATGCAAACTAGTTACATAAACCGAACCGAACGCGCAAGATGCGTAACGGGTAACCATATGAGTCATATACAGGTTTCCTAAGTTAATATGCCTTAAATATGTTGTGACATTAATAAGATATCTTCTATTATGCCCAAAAACGAATTTAAACTCAAACTCTGCCCCGTAGGGGTATTTTGGTCATTTTAAAGGTTATAAAAGAGTTTAAATAATAATCTGAGTTACTGGTCTGATATAATCAGTAAAAATACTTAAGTTAATAATTTATAACAGTAGGGTATTACATATATGTGAAATTTATCATTTAAAACCAAACTATGCACCTTAGGGGCATTTTGGTAATTTCACATAGGCTTAAAAGGTCAAAACTGGAAATCTGAGTTTAAAAATTTTGCTTACTGTTAATATATAAAAATTTACTAAAAATATCAGTAGGTATCAAACCTTATATGTTTAAAATAGTTTTAATACATACTATGCGTTAAAAACGCTTAAAAAGGCGATTTTGAGCTATTTCCGGGTTTTTAAAGGAAAGCTGATATTTTTATTATTCCAGAAGGCTCAAAATATTTTATTTATCATATTAGATTAGTAGAAAAAGATTTGGTATCAAAATAATTTGTAAAACTCATTTTATAGGCCAAAAGGGCAAAACCGGCAATTACCGAATCAAGCTTAGAACTCTATGTTATGCTCAGCCTAAAATTAAATAAAAATATTTAAAAATCCCAAAATATTATTTTACATCAGTGGGTAAAAAGTTTGGTATCAAAAATTGGGTTTAGATAGGCTATATGCTAATTACGCCATTTAATTAATAAAAAGCTTTTCATTTATGCTAATGAGCATAACTCCTAATCTAGACCTCAAACTGATGTCAAATTTTAGGGAAAAGTTTATAAATCAGTAAGTAAGGTTTCTATTCTTTTACATTTTCAAAAATCACATTTTAAGGTCATATGGGCATAATAGTCAACATTTAAGCATTTAACGGAAACATGCATATGAATCGGATAACTAATGAACCAAGTTGTATAATCACAGAGGGTTATACTAACATGAAACCTGGTCCTAATAAGGCTCTAAGGCATTTCTAAAATATGCTACATTGGGTCAGAACTGAAAGTCAAAGCAAAAGTCAATTTATGCAACTTTCGGTTCCGAACCGAGCCTAAACTGAAAATTGTCGGGTTGAACATGTTTAGACATATTCTTACATTAATTACCAAGTTATATTAATGATAAAACAGGTTACATGGCTCCTATATTGCTAATTATGCATTAATTTGAAAATAAGATTTATGTTGACTTTTTAAGAATAACTTTGACCCGACAATTGACCTACTTAGAGTGGGAATCAGAGGGTGCCCTTTTAAGGGTTTATTGCCCACATAATTACCAACTCATAGGTACTTTCAATTTGAAATTTGATTGGACAAATTATGATTAATTACGAAGTCAAACTCTAATTACGACGGTTTGACTTTAGGCTTATTAACTAAGTAAAACTGAATTAAGAAGGGTTATGGAAGCTTACAATAGTCCTATGCACGACTAATGACTTCTAGGAAATGTCCTTGAGCTCCAGCAACCTCCAGAAGTTGAGTTGTGAGAGTTTTGAAGTGAGTGTGCTCAATGTTGCAACATTGGAGCTCCTTATATACCCATTTTGATCATCTAGGATCATGCCAATGAGGTCTACAAGTGTTATGAGATGGTCCCATCTGTCCCTATTGCATGAAATACCAGTGGGGGAGTCCCTGGTATAAGAAAACAAGGTTTTAAGTCGGTTACAGCCCTGAACTGGCAGCTGCCAGGGGTTTTCTGTCGCTGGGGTGCTCAGGCGGCCCGCGTAAGGGTCCCCTGAGGGCTTACGCGGCCCGTGTGGGTGATCAGAACAGGCCAAACAAGTTTCAAAGTTTGCATTTCAGCCCCTGGTCCTTTTAAACGTGGTTTTGAGTTTATTTCTTGCACTTTTGGCCCTCTAACCTTACTTTTAAGGGTTCCAAGACATAACCAAACACCGTTAAGTCCTTGGTTAACTTTGTGATCATCCGTAAAGCCTTAAATTTCAACGTTGACGCTTTTAACCCCTCGTATACGAATATTGCCATAACTTTCTCATACTTTATCGAAACCTTGTGAAATTTTTATCACTTATTCTAGTGAGTATAATTAACCATTACAAAGCTTCGAGTTTGCCAAAAGGTCAATCAGAGGTACACTTTAAACATGTTGACACATTTAACCCCTGTAGTTTGTAATCTCTCACTTTCTTCCATAATTAGCTTCGTATGATCCATGACTCATTCGTTTAAGGGTGTAAACATCGTGTAGGGTTATAGTAAAGCATATTTATCCTTTGTTGGCACTTTGAACCCTTATATTCACATACTTTCTTTGTTTGTCAACTTTTGTCCCTCTAAAGTAATCTTTTACACGTTTAAAGCTCATGACACGTGTCAATACATTATTGGACATAAATTTACGAGGTGTTACAATTTGCGATTCTTTGCAAATGTATAATCTTTTGGACTTCAGATTCACATTGACCACTTCGGGGGTCGAGATTCGATAATGATGATGCATTCCATGTTAACTCTTGTGTTACCGGTTTTTCTTTAGACTTATCTCCCCCTAAGACTGGGAATACTGTCTCATTAAACTGACAGTCAGGAAAGCGTGCTGTAAACATGTCACCCGTTAATGGTTCTAAATATTTAATAATAGACGGGGAGTTAAAACCGATGTAAAGGCCCAGTCTTCTTTGTGGTCCCATAATGGTACGTTGTGGTGGCGGTATCGGTACATATACCGCACAACCAAATATTTTAAGGTGGGACAAATTTGGTTCTTTTCCGGAGACCAGTTGTAATGGGGAGTATTCATGATCGGCAGTTGGTCTTAATCGGATTAGTGCAGCAGCATGTAGAATAGCATGTCCCCATGCAGAAGATGGCAATTTGCATCTCATCAGGAGGGGTCTAGCGATTATTTGTAATCATTTAATTAATGATTCAGCTAAACCATTTTGTGTATGAACATAAGCTACTAGATGTTCAACCTTTATCCCAATCGACATACAATAATCGTTAAAAGCTTGGGATGTGAATTCTCCTGCATTATCCACTCGTATGGTTTTAATTGGATTTTCAGGGAAATGAGCTATCAACTGTATGATTTGCGCTAATAGTCGAGCAAATGCTACATTTCGGGTAGCTAAAAGACTCAGGTGTGACCATCGTGATGAGGCATCAATTAATACTAAGAAATAACGAAATGGACCACAAGGAGGATGTATAGGCCCACAGATGTCCCCTTGAATTCTTTCCAAAAATGAGGGGTTTTCTTGTGTCAATTTAGTTGGTGAGGGCCGAGTAATGAGTTTGCGTAGAGAGCATGCCGCACATGATAAATCTTTTGATTCTAAGACTTTTAAATTCTTAAGAGGGTGCCCATTTGCATTTTTAATTATTCGCCTCATCATTACGTTACCTGGGTGACCTAGTCGGTCATGCCATATTGTGAATGTGTCTTTATCTAATAACATATGGTTACTCACCACCATGTATGCTTCAATAGGAGTAATATTTGTACAATATAATCAAGAGGATAAAGCTTTTAGCTTTTCTACAATGGTATCTTTGCCATTTTGATTTGAAGTAATTTGTAAGTATTCAATATTATTTTCGGATGTTGTTTTGAGGTGGTAACCATTTTGTCGAATACTTTTAAAACTAAGTAAATTTCGTCTTGATTTACTAGAGTATAATGCATCATTTATAATTAGTTTGGTACCCGATGGTAATATGATGCTTGCTCTTCCAAAGCCTTCTATAAGATCACATACACCAGAAATAGTACCAACAAGTGTCTCTGCAGGAGACAACTCAGAGAAAAATTTCTTATGTTTGAGAATAGTGTTGGTAGTACCACTATCTACGAGACATTCATCACCAATAATAGCTTTATTGGAGCTTGTAAACATATTTCCTCTGGAAATAATAAAATAAATTAATATAACGAACTACTTGCTTGAGTATGATAAAAAAAATCACATCACACAAATATGAATCAAACATCACAAAGATTTTAAGTGAAACCATAATGATAGTTCAAAGCATAAAATACCACTAGAGTTGAAATAAAAACCAAACAAAGAAGAAAAAAAACAAAGTCTAAGAAAAATTATCACATAGCACGCATTTAATGATTTTTGTAGTATGAGTTTGTTGTTTTGTTCCGCGACCAACAAACATGATATTAGCTCAGAATATTTTATAAAATTACGTTCCCTGTACTGCTGCGCCAGGAGCATGTTTGATAAATGGAACGTTGAGGTAGTTTGCTCAATCATGTCTTTGTCGGTGATTTGTTCACCACATAATTTAAGCTCAGAGGTGATGCGAAGAAAGGCAGAGTTGTACTCACTAACAGTCTTATGATCTCGTAGCCTTAAATGAACCCACTTGTAGCGAGTTTTAGAGAGTAAGACCAACTTCAGGTGGTCAAATCTTTCTTGGATGTTTTTCCATAACTCGAGAGGGTCATCGACAGTACGGTTTTCCCTCTTTAGGTCTTCATGAAGATGAAGGCGAAGGAATGCCCTAGCTTTAGCTTTTTCTTGAAGGGACGCTTTATTCCCATCAATGATTGCCTCCCCCAAACTCATTGCTTCCAGATGAGTTTTAGCATCAAAAGCCCAAGAGGGGTAGTTGTTGCCCGAGATTTCAAGTGCAGTAAATTTAAGATTTGATAAGTTCGACAATTTTTTTTCATCTACAAGGAAAAATTCTTGCATTTAAAACGAGCCAATATAGAAGAACTTCGGGTTCATATTTTTTTAATTAGAACTTCAAGTTCTAAAGTTGAATCAATGTTTTCATCTAAGTGTGAAAGGAATTAACAACTTGTGCATGTTTACTTTTTTTTGTGATGAAATTGTGTTAAAGTAACACTAATTCACTCAAAAATTCTTTTAGTTTATATCGCAAAAAGAAATTTCTAGAATGATTTTCATTTTCAGAATTTAAAGTGCATATAATGGATTATTTATGGTGTACTAATCAGTTACTTGCCCAAAACAAATAATCCACAGGATTTTCCGTCAATTTTCAACGGCTACATATAAAAAAAATCGTCACTCATATATTTAGGGGAAATAAAAAAAATCAAAATCAATCTTCCTTGTGGAAAATAATTGTGCCTCAAGATTTGTGAAAAATATTTGGGCAAATACAATTTTCGCAAAAATCAAAACATACGTACATAAAAAAATCTCTTTCTTTTTACTAATTACAGTATGTTATACAGCATCATGAAGAAATAAAATATTGAAAATTATTATATATAAAAAATAATAAAATTTTTTTGTTTGTTCTCATGTGAGGGGATCTGATTCTCTGGGGAAAACTTCCTTTTTTTATTTATTTATTTAAAAATTTAAGTCATGAAACTTTTCTGACATTTGGTTTTGTAAAACCATACAACTACTTGAGTTAAAACCACGAGCGTTTTTTTGACAGGTGAACTTCACAACAGACGGCTAATTCACACCCACAAGACGCAGGCCCGCCACCACTCATTACTAGGACTATGTTGTCTTAATCGGGCCCACGCCTGGTTGAGAGGGGTGATATGCTGTCCCCGAGAAAATTTCCAGCCTCCTGCCACATGACAGGAGTTGCACCCTCCACAAGAGCCAACCATCTGGAGTAAATGCACTGTAGTAGAAAACTCAGGTGGGATCAAGAGTCGAACCTGAGTCCTTCCCCATCATTTTCAATGCATCAACCAGCTGCTGGGCTAGAATCATTTGCTAAACCACGAGCGTTTAAAACCATTTAAATTACTTTATATCTCTTCAGAGTTCAATCTCACATAAAACAGTTCACAGTTCACTCCTATAATCTTTACCTTTTGATTTATCAAAACAACTTTCATTCAAACAAAGATAAACGTTTTAAAAACCTCACGACTGAACGGTGAGTTTCGGGCCATCGGCGATGGAAAAGGTTGGCCGGTAAAGGTTAAACTGCCGGAGATCGGAGGAACCGCGTCGTCGCCGGATTATGTGTCAGACTGATCACGGTTGGCGGTTAAGGACAATCGCCGGAAAAAAGTTTTCAGGTAAGAGATTTTATGTATTATGGGTTGATTTATATGTTTTGTTTCGGTGGCTTGTGGCGGCAGTGACCGCCTGATTGTTAGGGAAAAAAATTGTTCTTTGATATTCAAATCAATACTTTAAATTTAGGTTCGATGTTTCCGTAAGTTCAAATCAGAGGGAAATCCTATGTGGTTCTAAGTACTGATTAAATAATCCTATCCTGGGCAATCTAAAACCCATATCGGAAATCCCATTTGTTATGTTCCAAAGGATCATATTGTAAAACCAATTCAAAAAAAAAATATGTGAAATCATATGAAATAGTTCTTCGTATTCTTTTTCCTTTTTTTTCGGAGTACAGACTTTGTACTTTGTAAAATTGGTAATTCATCCTTTGGATATATATGTTCTGATTCTGTTAAAAAAATTATAATATGGAAACATTGAACACTTGGTAGAAAATGTTAAGATGTGTACCTGGATTATGAGGAACGAAGATGTTTGGAATCCAAAGATGTTGATGAACCCCTTGTGTGGTTGCAGGATTGCCGGTTAATCCCAGTGGAGAATCCTCGTGCTGATAACGTGTGAGAAATAATTGAAAAATGAGAAGTGTGTACCATTTCATTTATCAACCACACACACATATATATATATATAGGGGATGGTTCAAATGAAAACCAATTTTATTGTGAAAACTCAAAAACTAACTAAAAAAAGCCTAAAAAACACAAAAAAAAAAAATTTTTTTTCAATTTTTTTATAAAAATCACTGGTTTTTATAGATAAAAAAAACTTTTTTTCAATTTTTTTATAAAAATCACTGGTTTTTATAGATAAAAAAAACTTTTTTTCAAAAAAAAAAAAAAAAATTGTAGTACACATATACATATGTAGTATTACACATGTGCACTACACAAATTTTTTTTTTTTTTCTGAAATTTTTTTTATATAGAAAAAGCTGCGGAAATTGGGTTGCAAAAAAAAAAAAAAAATTTGGTATGTTTTTTTGGCTTTTTTTAATTAGTTTTCGAGTTTTCACAATAACTAGTGGTTTTCATTTGAACCTTCCCCTATATATATATATATATAGACAAGTGATGTAGTCAAAATGTAACTGATGTAGTCAAAATGTAATTGAAACTTAACAACGTAAAAGGAGAATTAGGAGGGAATATATCTGTATTTATAACAGATTGCAAATTTTATTCATGTGTTTTTAGAAAATAACTATATTTAAATTAAGAGAAGGGTTCCTTTGAAAAGAAAAAACATGTACGTCACTTAAAATGTTAAATTGGATTGCAAATTTTATTCATGTGTTTTAGAAAATAATAACCATCTTTGAATCAAGAGAACGGGTGCGTTCGTTTGAGTATTTGAGTTGAATGGATGCAACCCGTGTGGTTTTTTAGTATTTACTATACATACATTTACCAAATGGCGGAATAATGCCACGCAGCTGCCTGGCACTCCCCCATTAGACCAACGAGTTTATTATTTTATATCCATTTTAAAATTACGTTTTTGCTCCTGTTTAAAATTACCGTTTTGCCCCCAGCTCAAAATAAATTTACGCTTTTCCCCCTTCAAAATTACTATTTTGCCCTCAATTCAAAATTACGCTTTCGCCTGGCCCTCCTCCATTGGACCAACCAGTTTATTATTTTCTATCCATTTTAAAATTACGTTTTTGCCCACAGCTCAAAATAAAATTACGCTTTTGTCCCTAGCTCAAAATTACGATTTTTCCCTCGATTCAAAATAAAATTGTGGTTTTGCCCCAGCTCTGAATTACCTTTTCGCCCCTCAGTTCAAAATATAATTATGTTTTTGCCCCCAACTAAAAATTACGATTTTGCGCTCTGTTCAAAAATGTGATTTTCCCCGTTTAAAAAATTATGATTTCGCACTCAGTTCAAAATTACATTTTTTCCCAGTTCGAAATGAAATTATGCTTTTGCCCCCAACTCAAAATTACGATTTTGCCCTCGGTTCAAAATAAAATTGTGGTTTTGCCTCTAGCTTAAAATTACGATTGTGCCCTTAGTTCAAATTTATTTTACACTGTTACCCCAAGTTCAAAATTATGAATTTGCCCATGTGAAAATTTACAATTTTGCCCCCGGTTCAAATTTACAGTACTGCCATCACTTTAGATTTTGGCAAATTACGATTTTACCCAGTCAAAAAATACAACTTTCCCTTAGTTAAAAATTACAATATTGCCATTGTTTTAGTTTTTTTTTTTTTTTTTATCAAAACTATAAAAGTGTTTTGTTTTAATTGGTTGACTCGATTTAATTGTTTTTCGTATCAATGAGATGTCTAACACTCGTTCATTATTCGACCATCGCCCCGCAACACGGGCGGGGCATCCACTAGTTGTATAATATAAGGTAGTTAAATGGTTGATATTTGTAGAGGTGCGTTCGAAGCGGTGCGAATGGATGGAAATTAATTGTTAGTTGCGCAAAGGGGCGGGAGTCAATTGGTGGTGACTGACTATAGTTGTTTTTCAAAAGTATAGGAACAGTATACTCGTTTTAAAAATAAAAAAAAACGTTTGTTTTTTTGGTGCAATTTTTATAGAAAAATAATACCGTATGAAATATGAAAGAGCTATTAAGTTTTAAAATGGGGAGGGAGAGAATTGCAGAGAGAAACTATTGTCTTTGATAGTGTAGAATACCCTTAAACAAACACACACGCTTCCTTTTTTTGTTTTCCAATTCCATCCATTTAACCCTAGCAAATTATTTTAAATCTAATGGATACGATTGATTCCTAACGTTCTTATTGTTTCATCTGCATGCTGAGGGTTTATGCTATGTTTCAAGCATTTGTGGAAAGTATTATCCAAATTTGGGTCATGCTATTTCCACACGCAGGAAATTATTTTCACACCTCGAAGCGCCGCGCTATGGCCATAGCGGGGCGCTTCGGTCGACAAAAGGTGATTTGATCGTTTGACTGACATAAGTTGCAGAGACATAAAGGTGATACGCAGGAGTCTCGTGAACCCTAAGCGCCGCGCTATGGCCAAAGCGCGGCGCTTCGACCCCAAATTTTCACTTTAAAAGGCCTCACCTGCTCAGACACAACATTCAGCATACGCGTGATTTTGTTGTTTGTCGATTTTCTTTGCTCTATTACGCGTGAAAAAACGATGTCGTGGTTAAACAACTATCTTTTCGGTCAATATTCTGACGAGTCAGTTGTTCCTGATTCTTACGAGGGGACCGCTATTTCTGACTCGTATGAGAAACCAGTCTCGTCCAACTTGAGGGAGGCAGAGGTTGTATCTGGCATTCGTTATTGTGATAACACGGTGACGCTGGATTTGAATACCCCTGTGGAGGACCCTTACGCACAACAAGGTTATTCGAATTTCGGTTACGGTGGCGAGTACAGCTTTGTACAGCAGGAGTGTGGTCCAAACGACAGTTACGGTTGTCAACAGAGCTTACAAGGTTATTCGAATTTCGGTTACGGTGGCGAGCACAACTTTGTACAGCCGGAGTGTTATCCAAACCACAGTTACGGTTGTCAACCGAGCTTTGAACATCAAGTATATTCGGACCTCGGTGACGATGGTGAGCCGGGGGATGTGTCTGTTGACGAGGAAGGCTGTTACCCGGTTACGTTTTCGTTTGATACAACGCAGACCTTTTCGTCACGTAAAGAGTTGGTGCGTTGGGTACAAGACACGGCAAAAGACAACGGTTACCTCATTGTGACTAAGAGGTCGAATAAAAGAGGAGAGAATTACAAGATTTGGTTTCAATGTACTTTTGGTGGGGAGCATAAGAGTATAGCTACACAGAGGAAAACGGGTAGCAAGAAAATAGGCTGCCCGTTCGAGATGATCGGGTTTTCGGAATCATCCGGAAGTGTTTGGAGGATCGAGGTGACGAAGGCGAAGCATAACCACACTCCTATTGAACACTTAGAGGGTCACGCGTATGCGAGAAGGCTTTCTTCGGAGGATAAAAAACTGGTTAAGGAGCTGGCAGAGCAAGACATTCCCAACCAAAGTATCTAGCGAACGCTGACAAAAAACAATCCGGCTAGAAAGCTTATTCCGAAAGATATACACAACGCTGTTCAGAAGATCAACGCCGAAAAAAATGTCGGTAAGTCTCCGATGCAAAAACTTGAAAACATTCTTCTCGAAAAAAATTACACTTATTACATGCGCACGAATGAGATATCGAACGAAGTTGAAGATGTCTTCTTTGTTCACGAAAGATCATTCACTATGTGGTGTGCCTTCCCGCATGTGCTAATGATTGACGCCACCTACAAAACGAACATATACAACCTGCCATTTGTTCAGGTCGTAGGCATGACGTCGACAAACAAATCGTTTACGGCTGCTTGTGCGGTAATTTCCGCTGAGAAGTCAGAGAACTACCTATGGGTGTTGCAGAGGATCAAGTCTATGCTGGTAGGATGTATGGAACCGCGCGTGATTTTAACAGACAGGGATTTTGCGCTAATGAACGCGTGTGAACAAGTTTTTCCAAAAGCGCATAAGTATCTTTGTCGGTTCCATATTCAACAAAATATTAATAAGAACAGCAAGAAGAAATTCTCTGACAAGGAGTGGAAAGAATTCGCACGTAGATTTTGGTTATTATGCGAGTCTACGACCGAGGAAATATACAGGTATAACTTGGAAAACCTTGAAGCACAGCTGAAAGAAGATGACCGTGAACGTGGGTATTTCTTACATAATTATGTTCAAATTTTATATAATAACAAAAACTGACTATTTACGTTTTTTAATTTTAGAGGTTTTTGATTATTTGAAGAAATCCTGGTTGGATCCGTACCGTGAAAAGTTTGTATCTTGCTAGATTAACAAAACTATCAACTTTCACCAAACTACGACCAACAGGGTTGAGGGCATGCATGCAACACTAAAAAGTCACTTTCCAAGTCATCGCAACACACTGGATAAACTTGTACTGTATGTTGATCATGTTGTTGATAGACAATACGCCGAGATTAGTAGTAGCTTTGAAACAAGCCTCCGAAAAGTGATGACGCACCACAAGAATCAGCCCATGCTTGCATATATTCTCAGAAAGGTTTCAATATATGCGATTGAGCTTTTGAGTAGAGAACTAAAACGTAAGGAAGACGGGTTGAGAGCCTACGGTGCAAACTGTGGTTTGCCATGTGCCTGTCGTTTGGAAAAGTTGGAAAATCATGGTAATTAATATCTTTGACCTTTCTCGTTATGATTTTGCCACCTAATTTGTTTTCGTCCACAGGTCAGCAAATCCGTATCACACACATAGACGTGTTCTGGAAGAAGCTTGACTTCAAGCCTGCAAAGACTAAGATAGAGGATATCGATGTAGACGCGGAATTTGAAAAATTGAAACAACAGATCGATCCAACACCCCCTCAAGTGAAAAGGAGCTTCTTTGAAAAGTTTCAGCAAATCCTCAATCCAGGGAACAATAACAAAAAACCTCCTGCTGTTCTGTAGAAAACTCGTGGTCGCCCAACATTGAAAACGCAGGAAGAAAGAAAGGTTGAAGCCGCTAGAAAAAGCTCGTACATTCCGTCGGAAGAAACTTGGGTCGAGGCCTCAAACGATCATCCCCGTCACAGCTCGTACATATCACCCGAAGATTCTAGAAGACAAAAGAATACCAAACCGATCAACCTACACCCTGATTTCCCGATGATCAAGCTCGGTCCTAAGACGGATATAGCGATCCGCAACTACGCATCTCAGATTCCCGAAGTGATCCATCCATACATCGTTAGAATAAAGGACGTGAAACCAGATGGTCATTGTGGGTTTCGATCGGTGGCTGTTGGGTTAGGAGTGAAACAAAATTCATATTTGATGATCCGGAAACAACTTATAAAGGAGTTACGTACGAACGAATCGCTTTGGAGGTAGGTTTTCGATCCGGAAAACATAGGACATTATGATGCGCTGGTTAGACGGATCGATTTCAAGGGGGTGGGACGAGCAGATATCGAAAATTACATGACGATGCCTGAGACGGGGTTTCTTATTGCCCAACGATATGGTGTGATTGTTCACACCTTCGACATGCGTGGGAGCGATACAATTTTCCCTCTGCTGGGCGGGCCAAACGAAGCTGAGCAACCTCACCTGGTGGTTGCGGTTGTGTTCGTCGACCATGGGCATTTCATACATGTAGAGCTTGGAGGTTGTTATCCAATGCCTCCCCCAAACCTACTCTGGACAGCGAACAGAACAGAGCGCGCAGCAGCCTGGCATACATTATACAGGGATCAGATCAACGCGTACGAAATGCTTACGTATCGTGCCCCTGACCTTAATGTAACCCCATATGTTCACGATGTATGTTAAATGTGTTTAATAATAATCACGTTTGTGTTTGTTCAATATATGCGTTACATCACGTTAAAAACCGAATGTCACCGACACGACCCAAAATGACAATATACATCATAATACTACAATTAATGATAGTATACATCATAATACTACAATTAATGAAAAAATACGTCATGTTCATGTACCGTAGGCGGCTGACACACATAACACCTCTCACAGGAGTACTTGTGCTTTCAAACCAAAATGATACGATATAACGGAATAAGACATCACACGTAACCGATTTGATCCGGAACTTGCAGTATAGTCCATATATAATAAAAAATGATGTATAATGGAAAAATCGTAAATTTTAGACTATTATCGACGCGTTTGTGAATTAAAAACAATTTTAAAAAAATAAAAAAAGGCCCTAAACGCCCCGCTTTGACCTAAACGCCCCGCTTTGACCTTAAAGCGCCGCGCTATGGCCATAGCGGGGCGCTTCGATCCCTCGTTTAAACCAAAGCGGGGCAGCTTCTCCCCCATTTCAAACCCCCCCCCCCCCCCCACACACACAAGGTGCGATTTACACACACTTGAGCCGGATCATCAACGTTTTCAAGCTTTCAACCGCTAAAAGGTACGATCGAACTTCATTTATTGTTTTGGTTCAAGTTATGTGTTTCAGTTTGTTTGATTTTTATTTGATTTGGGCGTTTGGATCGATCTGCCGGGGCTGTTCTTCATAACGAAGAAACAAAGCGCCGCGCCGAGGCCAAAGCGCGGCGCTTTGGTTCATTTTTATTTTTTTTATATTATTTGTTTAATAATATTTGTTTAATATTATTTGTTTAATATTATTTGTTTATTATTTAAATTGTTTAAATAATATTATTTGTTTATTATTTTATATTTAATATTATTTGTTTATTATTTAAATTGTTTAAATAATATTATTTGTTTATTATTTTATATTTAATATTATTTGTTTATTATTTTATATTTAATATTATTTGTTTATTATCTTTTCAACGTGCAGAGATGGATTCCTCCGGTGACGAGATTGAGCATATGGAGGCTGAGGTAGATGTGGGAGAGGAGGGAGAGCCGGCATGTCCGTACCTGCAGTTTCCGCAGGGGTCACGGGCGAGGGGGAGATGCGCTAGGTTGCGCACCATAGAGATTGGGGCGCACATAGGGATAGACTGGGACCTGCTGGAGACCGTGGGAGAGGCCGCGCGGGCGCGTGATATAGTTGGACTGGATACTCCTTGGTCGCGCCTATTTGAGATAACGATGGAGGACTCGTACCCTGAGTTTACGGTCGAGTTTCTTTCCACGTTTACATACGCGCCGCATCCGGCGGATTACGTGGAGGACCCGGATTTTCCAGTCCACGAGGTTACATTCCGTCTCGCCGGTCAGGACTTTCAGATGAGCGTGCGGCAGTTTGCTGTCCATACAGGTTTGTACACAGAGCCCGAGCTTGGTACTGATTTATATACGCAGGCGGTTACGGGGATGGACAGGCAGACCCTTATCAGTTTCTGGAGGGCCATTTCCAGGGTTCCCTTTGGGAAATCCTGGCAAAAGGCCACCTCCATTAGAGACCCCTTGTTCCGATACTTGCACCATGTTAACGCGGCAACTATCGTGCCGCGGGGTTCCAGCAGGGAGAAGGTCAACCTCAGTGACCTTTTCTTTCTATGCTGCCTACTGCGCCGCCAGCCCTACGATCTAGCAGCCTGCCTGGCAGATTACTTTGCCACAGCATACCACCGGCAGCTCCGCGGGTACGTGCACACTGGCTCATACATCATCGCCATTGCACGCTCGCTAGGGCTCGTGCCCGAGCATGATCCGGAGCTGTCCGATCCGGTCCCGTCTACCAGGCTGGGCCGCGCGTCAGTATCTTCCATGCAGATCACCCGTACCTTTGATGTTGGTCTGAGGTTTAAGGGAGGTGACGGGCTGATTTGGCATCCGGAGGTGGTGCCGGAGGTCATCCCGGTTGTTATTGAGGTGAGGCCTGGAGTGTTAGCCCCTCCTGATGTTCAGGCGGCTGCTCGGCAGGCTCAGCTACAGGCTCTGGGACTCGATCAGTTCCCGGGCCAGCCTCAGGCTGAGGCTCAGGCTCAGGCTCAGCCTGTATTAGAGGATCCGGCTCAGGAGGATCATGTCAAGGAGATCCCGGTACCACCAGTTCAGCCAGCTCCTGAGCCGCCACAGTACCCGCAGCACGTTTACGCTGACCTGCCTCCGGTAGCGCGTGAGGTGGCTCGGGACTTCGACCGGCGTCTCTGACGCCAGGGCGCACGCATTGACTGGATCGTCGAGACGCTCGTTGCTCTACGAGAGCTCGCTGGGTTGCCTCCACTTCCCCTCCCACCGTCCCCACCGCACGAGGATTAGTACCTTAGTTTGTTTGTATAGTGATTTGTTATGTATTATGTACTCAGTTATACCTTTTTGTTTTGTATGTACAAACTGATATATATAAATATATATATTGCAGTTAATTTTCTATTTACATCACGTTGGTTTTGGATTGTTTACGTTTAATTCTTATGGCTTTTTGTACATTTTATTTAACGTGTTCGTTTAATTTAACAAAATAAACAAGGTTAACAGTTTATAAAGACACACTTATATTATATACGTTCTATAAAAATAATGACGTAAAAAAACGTAATTATAAAACAACTATGAATTATATGTAACTAATATTTTATAATAATAATAAAACTCAAATACAATTTTTTCCTCCAAAAAAACACTACCAAACTAATCCACATCCCACCTATTTCAAAAAAAAAAAACAACACAAACTCCTGCCCACGCATTTTGTCTTTTTGCACACTCAAAGCGCCCCGCTTTGGCCAAAGCGGGGCGCTTTGAGTGTGCAAAAAGACCCGCTTTGGCCAAAGCGGGGCGCTTTGAGTGTGCAAAAAGACAAAAAGCGTGTGCGAATAGACCAGACCTATTTTTAATCGATTTCACTAGATAGCTTAGGTCACTAGTATACAGTTGATCTTTTGGGCGGTATAAATTCTTTTTAGACCGCCGGAATATTAGCGTAACCCTTTTAGAAATGGGTTCTTTAAGCCCAAACTATAGAACCCTTTAAGTCACCATTTGAATTAGCTGAGTGAGTAATGGATCAAAATAGAGTAAATTATAAAAATCATCTTTTATGTTAACACTAAATTACAAAGTGTGTCCTTTATCTTCAAAAAGTACAAAAAATGTACTCGATGTTTGCAAACCCCTACAAATTATGTCCTTTATCCCTAACTTAGTTATTTTTCATTGTTAAATGGATGTGAAATGACCTAAATACCCTTACTGCTAAATAAATAACTAAAAAGTTAAAAAAGAATATAATTAATATTTAAAAATTTATGTGGAAAACCCCCCTACCCACTTCATCTTCCCCAATCTTCACCACCTCCACCTTTCACCACCACCACCACTGCCTCACCCCGTCGGAAAAAAAAAACGTCACTATCTCACCCTTCACCTTTCCGCTACAAAACTTCCTCACTAAATCCGTCAATTTCATCGCTGTTGATTCAAAAACGAGCTTTTTCGGATTCAAAAATGGTGAAAAGTTGTCCGAAAAACAGTCAAGTTGAAGGAAACGAGAATCAGTTCGAGAAGATTCCGTCAATTTTAGTCGATATACCGATATCAGGACGCCCGTTGGATACGATTCCAGATCCCTAGTTTTCGAAGGAATTTATTCATGAGGATTTGAATCAGATGGAATTAAGGATAAGTTGTTAGATGCTGGTGTTGGTTCGAGTTTGAACCGTAGGAAGTTTGATTCGACGAATAGTACGCCGGCTAGGAGTGTTTCGAGGACTAATGTTGGTCAATTGGGGGGCGTGTACTGTTGGGGAAATTCGAAATTGCTTGGATAAATCTGAAGTCGTGTAATCACTTTCAGATCAAACAATTGGAGTGGCTACCAATCTTTGATCGGATAAAATCAGATTGATTCTAGATTTCTGTATGAGAATTTGGTTGAGAGAATTTTTGAGGGATTCTGACGAACTGCAAATTCGTCTAGGGTTTTCCAAAACCCGTTTGAGAGCGTATTTGCAGTTTTCCACAACTGCTTGCAGTTTTCATTTTTGAACAAAAACACCTTGAGTCCCTCATGTTTCAAAAGTGCATATTTAGCCCGAAATTTAATTTCTGATGCAGCTCGACCCCAGCCAGGGGCTCTGCCCCTTGGACCCCGCCAGGGGATGCCGCCCCTTGGACCCCGCTTCTCTCGGGGGCGCTGCCCCCGAACCCCCGCCAAGGGGGCGCTGCCCCCTTGGATCCCCCGTTAGTCCCGATGACATTCAAATAAGCGTGCACTCTTATTTGTATGTCACACGCAATCTCAAATTACACTAAAATATCCAACATATCTTTCCAAGAAGGATATGTCTCATACAGAAATCTAGAATCAATCTGATTTTATCCGATCAAAGATTGGTAGCCACTCCAATTGTTTGATCTGAAAGTAATTACACGACTTCAGATTTATCCAAGCAATTTCGAATTTCCCCAACATGTACCAGGCCTAGGGTTGTTCAGGGTATTGGAGAAAGGGGAGGGGGTATTTCTAGGGCTTTGAGAAGGATTTCGAATGGAAATGGTGAGCTGGTAGATGCTAAGGTTCTGCATTTTGAGCTTGTTGAGGATCCTTCCTTTTGGGATGAACACAGTGTTCAGGTTGATTACATTATAGCCTTTAAATATTAAAGGATTTGAACTTCATCTTGAAAATGTATGTAAATCTTTCAAGACACTACCTCCATGACAGTTATTTGGCATTTTTCCGGCGAGGCGAGGTGAGGTGGTGGTGGTGGTGAAGATTGGTGAAGATGAAGAGGGTGGGGTGGGTGGTGGGTTCCACATAAAATTTTATATTTCTTTTAACTTTTTAGTTATTTATTTAATACTAAGGGTATTTATGTCATTTCACACACACTTAATAATGGAAAATAACTAAGTTAGAGATAAAGAACATAATGTGTAGGGGTTTGCAAACATCGAGTACGTATTTTGTACTTTTTAAAGATAAAGGACACACTTTGCAATCTACTGCCAACTTAAAGGACGATTTTTGTAATTTACTCATCAAAATATAAAACTTTTCAGATGAACCTAATGCGCCTGGCCGTTTGGCTGAGCCACAATTAATTGTTTTGTTCATTGTCTTTAGATCTTGCAAGTAATTAATGTATCAAACATTGTTATAAAAATTAGAAGTAAAACTTTTAGAATCGCCCATGGCATTATCGCCTAGTGACGTCTTTGAGGTGTGATAAGGCTCAGAGACCATTAGACCCTGGGTTCGATTCTCACAAAGGGGTTTTTCCCATCTTGGTGTATAGCCATTATTGTCTAGTGGAGATGGAAATGATCGTGTGGTTCCGTTGGTGGCATGATGACACTACAGTGGTCCGCCAGTGATCCAAATTTATCGTTAAAAAAAAAACTTTTAGAATGGTTCAGACTTTTTAAATTAAAAAATTACGCATCCAAATGCATTTTGCTTGACTTTCGACCCATCTAATCCATTATCTTTTTAGTTTGATCTTCTAGCTTAACACATTAGCGCATTCCACCCGCTAAAGATAAAACTAAAACCAACTCATTTATGTAAATGAGTAAAAATTGTCACCTACGTGTAACAAAAAGGCATCCTTTATCTACATCAAGACTCTTGATTTATTTCATCATCAATACCAAGGGAGTTCTTGTGTGGCCCTTTTTCCATTTTTATACTATTTTAGAGGGAGAAGCATGCATGTTTATATACTTAAACCATGCGTAGTGGTTAGCTCAATAATGCCCCCACCATGGGCGTTTTCTGCCATGTGGCAGTCCAGTCAGCATGGGGGCATTATTGGGCGTTATTGCAAAAACGCCGTAGTGAGAATAATGCACAATAACGCCCATTCCAATCATTACACAATTATTTTTTTAATTAAAAACTTAAAATACTTTATTAAATTAAAAAAAAATACAATACTAGAAATAAAAAAAACCTAATCAAAAGTAAAAAAAAACTACATTTCCGAAATCTAATTAAAATTTTAGGGACTGAAATGCAAAATCCTTTTTTAAAGACTTTTGAAGTTTAAATCTTTTTTTTAAATATAATCAAAATGCAGGGACTAAAATGAAAAATCTTCTTCTTCTTCCTTTCACCCACAAGAACAAATGTTGGTTCAGTTCTGTTTATACATGAGGGAAAACAATAAAACATACATGTTACAGCAGACAGTGCAGTGGAGAATCCAGTAATGGAGTTCGACATGCTTGTCATCGTGATCTGGTTCCTCCTTAGGGTGCTGACTGATGATGGGGACTTAGTAAACCGAAAAGGGATATCGGCTAGGAAGGAGGTCGAAAATTGATGTTATGGCTAATGGGGTGTTTCTAATGTGTAACTGTCTAACCCTTTAACCTCCACATAATTCTCCTTATATAAGCACCCAGGAGGAAACCTAATTAGTTAATAAGGGTAATATGGTCCATCAACAATTACCAACTAATTATTTAATAGGTTATTATATATTTTGATCTTTATTATGTAAATGATTATAATGGCTATAGATTAAATATTAATACATAATATATTTAATCTTACATTCTCACACTTAGCCGAGTAATCATTTACTATGAGTATTAGATAAGCCTGATCAGGAGTTAACACTCATTTTAGCCTTAAACAAGTACTATAGCAGAGAAATACAGCCGTTGAATCATTATGCGACTCAAGACCCCCATTAATCATACTATAGCCTTAATTTAAAACCTAATCGTTATGATCAAAATACGCATAAGCCCTTTGTTTGATTTGTAACTTTATTTGTCAATATGCCATTATACCGGTTGAACATATTCTAAGAGACATGCAAAATCAAACTGAGGAAATTTCATTAACGTAAAACATAAACTAGTACAATATGCTCAAATAAGGTCTTTACTAAATCCCATATTCCGAACATGTTCTTCATAAACCTTAGGAGGGAGACCTTTAGTCATCGAATCCGCAAGCATATCTTTAGTACTAATATACTCGATACAAAGATTATTTTCCTCAACTCGTTCTCGTACGAACAGATATTTTGTATCAAGATATAAACCAGCTCCAGTCGAACTGTTACTGTTCGAGAAACTAACGGCATCTGAATTATCACAATAAAGCTTCAATGGTCTAGAAATGGAATTAACGATTTTGAGTCCAGTGATCAGATTTCTAAGTAACATTCCATGACAGGTTGCGTTATAAACAGCAATGTACTCTGCCATCATTGTGGAAGTTATGGTCAACTGTTGTTTATGACTCTTCCATGAGATAGGGCCGCCCGCTAACATAAAGATATAGCCCGAAGTGGATTTCTTGTCATCTTTGCACTTTGCAAAGTCAGAATCAGAATAGCCCACCACTTCTAAATGATCACTTCTTCTATAAGTCAGTTTATAGTCTTTCGTCCCTTGCAGATATCGAAGTACCTTCTTAGCTGCTTTCCAGTGATCTAGGCCAGGATTAGTCTGATAACGGCCTAGCATTCCAGCAATATAAGCGATATCTGGGCGAGTACAGACTTGAGCATACATCAAGCTCCCGACTACTGACGCGTAAGGTATCTGGCTCATTTGCTCCTTCTCAACCTCTGTTGTCGGACACTGGAATGAACCGAAAACATCTCCCTTAACTACTGGAGCGACGGAGGGTTTGCACTGTTGCATGTTATATCGTGTAAGGACACGATCTATGTAAGCCTTCTAGGACAATCCTAAGATCCCTTTGTGTCTATCTCGGTGAATTTCGATGCCAATGACGTAAGAAGCCTCTCCGAGATCCTTCATGTCGAAGTTATGCGAAAGTAACCGCTTCGACTCATGCAACATGTCTAAACTATTACTTGCCAATAGAATATCATCTACGTAAAGGACAAGTATAGTAAAGTTGCTCCCACTCATCTTGAGGTAGGTGCATTAATCCATTTGATTCTTCATAAAACCTTGTTTCTTCATGACTTCATCAAACTTGAGGTACCATTGACGTGATGCTTGTTTTAACCCGTAAATGGATTTCTTCAACTTACAGACTAGATGCTCCTCACCTTCAGGTTTAAAGTCTTCAGGTTGCTTCATGTAAACATCTTCGTCCAAATCTCCGTTAAGGAAAGCGGTTTTAACGTCCATCTGATGCAACTCTAAGTCAAAATGAGCTACTAGGGCCATGGCGATCCTTAATGAATCTTTACGAGAGACAGGTGAAAACGTCTCTTGATAATCAATTCCCTCTTTCTGAGTGTAGCCCTTTGCAACCAATCTCGCTTTGTAGCGTTCAACGTTCCCATTCGGATCCAGTTTTGTTTTGAATACCCATTTACATCCTACGGGTTTGGCTCCGTAGGGTAATTCTACCAAATCCCAAACGTCATTTTTCTTCATGGATTCAAGCTCTTCAATCATTGCTTTATTCCATTCAGAAGACTGATCACTGCTAATGGCTTCATTGTAAGAGATAGGAACATTGAGCTTTCCAGGATCCATTTCAGTCAGGTAGGTAACATAATCATCCCAATTATTAGGCCTTCTTTGCCTAGATGACCTCCTGAGTGGATTATCGGGTTCAGCGTTGTCTTGGTGTTGAGCGTTTGATATGCCTTCGTCATGAGGTATAATGGGTTCTGATTGTAGAGGTGAATTTGCAGTTGGTGCAGTAGCTTCAGGTACAGTAGTTGCATTGGGTACAAGAGGAGTAATCGGAGTAATGGTAAGCGACGAGTCTCCCCCCCCCCCGCGTCTTGTACTTCTTTCAATTCTTCGTAAGGGTTGGTACTGCTCCCACTGACCTTGAAATCCTCCAGGAACGCGGCACGCTTGGTTTCAACAATACGGGTGACATGGGAAGGACAATAGAAACGATAACCCTTAGAGTTCTCAGTATACCCGATAAAGAAACAGGTAACTATTTTAGGGTCAAGTTTCCTTAGGAAAGGATTGTAAAGTTTTGCTTCAGCAATGCAGCCCCATACTTTCATATATTTAAGACTCAGTTTCCTTCCTGTCCAAAGTTCATAAGGAGTTTTAGGGACAGACTTAGAAAGAACTCTGTTGAGAATATGAACAGCTGCTTTTAACGTTTCAGTCCAGAGGAATAATGGTAAATTAGTGTTGGCTAACATACTGCGCACCATGTTCATAAGGGTATGATTTCTTCTTTCAGCCACACCGTTCTGCTGAGGTGTACCAGGCATGGTGTATTGGTTCACAATCCCCTGGCCCTTACAAAACTCATAAAATGGACCAGGAGCTTGACCCACATCAGTATGTCTTCCATAATATTCACCGCCTCTATCTGATCTCACAACTTTAATCTGACGATCTAATTGCTTTTCAACTTCAGCCTTATAATCTTTAAAAGTTGTAAGAGATTCATATTTCTCCTTAATAAGATACAAGTACATGTAACGAGAATAATCATCAATGAAAGTGATAAATGAAGTATGTCCTGTTATGCCAGCGATTTGGTAGGGACCACTAATGTCAGTGTGAATGAGTTCTAATAAATTAGAGCTCCTAGTGGCACCTTTCTTATTCGCCAATGTCATTTTACCTTTAAGACATTTGACACATGTTCCAAAATCAGAGAAATCGAGAGGAGGTAAGACTTCATCCTTTACGAGACGATTTAATCGTTCTTTTGAGATGTGGCCTAAACGCTGATGCCACAACATGGATGAAGTTTCTAAGTCTCGTTTCTCTTCCATCTTTGTGAGTGATTCATTAATGTTATATGACAACAAAGATTTGGAAAAGTTATCTTCTAGTTCTAATCTATAGAGACCACCATCCAGAATACCAGTACCATAAAGAACAGAATCATAAAGGATAGAGAGTTTGCGATGACCATGGGAAACAATAAAACCGTCCATGTCTAACTTTGGTCCTGATACAAGGTTCCGAGTTACCTCAGGAACATATAAGGTATCATAAAGTTTAATACATAAACCAGTTTTCATAACTAATTGTAATGTTCCAATGGCCTTCACTTCTAATTCTCGATCATCCCCAACCTTAAGCGTTCTTTGGTTTCTTTCCAGCTTCCGGATTGAAAGGAATTCCTGAGTAGAATTGGTAACATGAACCATAGAACCAGAATCAAACCACCAAGAATTAGCAGGAACACTTAAATTATAGGACTCAAGTATCATAAAATAATCGTTACCTTTCTTAGCCAGCCACTCCTTAAAGTCAGGGCATTCCTTCTGCATGTGTCCTGTCTTTTTACAGAATTTGCAGCGGATACTGCCTAAGGAGTTCTTAGAGCTGGAAGGTGCACTTGTATTAGGATTAGGATTAGGCCTTTGGACTTTTGAAGCATCCTTCCTCTGATAATTGTTCTTCCTCTTCTTAGAGTTGGAGGTAGTGAAGTTTGCAACATCAGTATGGCGATCCATCCTCATACGCTCTTCCTCCTGTACGCACATAGCGACAAGCTCACTCATCGTCCATTTGTCCTTCTGAGTGTTGTAATTGATCTTGAATGCTTCAAAGGACGAAGGAAGCGAAGTAATGATGAAATGAACAAGGAAACCATCACTGGTTTCCATTTCCAGCCCCTTCAGCTTATTGGCCATGTCATTCATCATCATGATGTGCTCGCGAATGCCGCTCCTCCCATCATACTTAGTTGTCACCAGCTTGAGAATAAGAGTACTAGTGTGTGCTTTAGACGTCCCCTTGAACTAAGCCTCCACATGTTCCAAGTAGGTTTTAGCATCTTCAGAATCAGGAATAGCTCCCCTGATAGCATTGCTTATGGACTGCTTCATAAACATGAGAGACATACGGTTACACCTAGTCCACTTATCATGAGTTAACTGCTCAGCAGCAGTACTTTGAGTGGTAAGATCCGCTGGCTTATTCTCTCTTAGAGCATAATCAAAGTCTAGCAGCCCAAGAGTAAGCCCTTCCATGCAGCAAAGTTATCACCAGTCAAAGGTGGAATCCCGCAATTTGGTGCTGATAGTGGAAATAAGATGAGCAAGTTATGATACTAAGGAAGAAGTCCTAATGTGATCTAAGGGCACGTTAAACTAAGGCAGGCATAAATAATGACCATTTTACATTATGAAGCTGTGTTATTGTCTATTACTAACATCAAAATAATAGACTTAGCTAAAAAATTCTACTTAAATGAAGACAAAACAGCTTTGGCCAGAAGTGTAATCATTTAAGCATATGTGCAAAGTGGTTGTAACAAATCAGCTTTGGCCAGAAATTGAAACAATCACTTTTGTGACAACTCGAAATTTAGAACCTTTCATTTGTATCTCGATGTAACATGCTTAAACGTGTGACTAGTTAACTTGTTGGTTTAATGATATAAGTGAACATTCTATGCGATTACGTGTTATGTTCATATGCTTGTATGTAATGTGTATATGTTTAAGTGAGCCGAGAACCAAGGATCCAACTCGAGACCATGCGGTCTCGAGTGAACAGTAACAGTTGGGCCGGGTTGGGCCATGCTCCTCTCCACCCCACTCGAAAACCCACAAGGGTAAACAACTTAAGGACTAGTATATATTATACTCCTAGCCATCTTTGCCATTTTTTTTCTTGGACAACACACACACTCCCCTACTCTCTCTCACTAAAACCTAGAAATCAAACATCACATCTCTTCTCCTTCTTCTCGGATCAAACCGGCAACATTAGGAGCTCTCGGATCGGCTCACACACACACATTTAGAAGCTTCATCCATTACTACTTCACACCTTCGAACCCACACTTGAACCGGTTAGTGATTTCTTTGCAAATACATGTTTATACATGATCAAAGGTGTTGATGTGTAATGATATAGGTTAGTGATGCATGCTAGGTATTTATTTTGTATGATGATGTTATATATAATGATGATATTCGGCTAACATGTTTTGATTTCGGATATATTGCACAATGAGCTCATGATATCTTGTGTCTAAATGTGATTCAAACCATTGAATGTGGGTGTTCATGAAACCGGCTTGCATATGTGTAGTATCATGTTAATCGGATTAGTGTAGAGTCGAGTTGAGGTGTTATGTGATGATTTGAAACCATTAGATGAGTATGTTCAAATGTTTTGATGGTTGTTCATGTTATGACTATGATTAATGCTAAAAACCCTAAAAGATGATGAACAAGTTTGATGATCAACATGAACATGACTTGAATATATGAAGAACTTGTTGAATATGATATGAATGTGTTATGAATATTTGAAATCTGATTGTTTGATCCATTTTGGTTAATAACTAGACAAGAAAACATGTTTAGTGGATAGTACACAATTGTTGCATGAAATCAAAACCTCATTGGTTTAGTACAATGTCGGAAGTCAGCAGGTGTTCCTGTCGAGACCTCCTGTCTCAACTCGAGACCACATGGATGACAACTCGAGACCACGGTTTTGACACTAGGTTGCGAGTCAAGGACCCCTAGTCTCGACTCGAGACCGCACTTGATCAGCACACAAAACATCATGACTCGAGACCATGGTTGCGGGTCCGATTGCGACTCGAGATCAGTGCGTGCATGACCCGAGACCTCTTCAGTTGCGACTCGAGAACTTGTACACTACAACTAGAGACCGCACAGTCTCGACTAGAGACCGCATAGTCTCGACTCGAGACCACTTGATCGTGTATGGACTTGCACAGCTACGGGCCTGAGTATTTGGGCCTAATTCATGGACCTTATACGTTACTGATTGAACATGAATGTTGTTGAACTGCCATGAATGATACTTGCATGCAATGTGTTAGCATACGTGTAGAAACATACGTGCACAACCTAAATACGAACCTGACTTGTATGGTACAACTATGTTAGGGCGTGATTGACCACTAGCATCTAGACTTGACTTTCTGTGTATCTGCCGAGCAAACTAAGGTGAGTTCACACCCTCTACAAAGCATGGGATTCCCTGGGTTGGGAATGGGGTTAAGGAACGTGGATTCCTCGTCCTCCTTGGGTAGGACAGTATTGGTTCAGGAATGTGATTCCTCGTCCTCACGGACAGATAACTCGTACTAGACCAAAACTCTATCACGAAGTCCCTCCTTTTTATATCGACTTAATCGCCGGGCCAATGGCGAGCGGGTCATTAGTTAGATAGCGCTATTTAGGTCTGACAAACCTCACACCGTGCCGCAAAGAATGGGCGTGAACTAATGGATCTGGGGCACGTCAATGATGATAGACATTGACAGTTTTAGGGCACTTAAACATGACTACAGTCAGCAGTCGATATGGTAACGAGTCTAGTGTATACATGGGGTAGCCCCCCCCCCCCACGTCCGAAATGCCAGATAACTAACACGGGGTAGCCCCCACGGCTGGATTGCCAGAGTAACCGGGAATAAACATGTCACGTTTTTAACTATGGGGTAACCCCCACGGCAGGACGCCAGATAAAGGAAACTGTTTTCGAAACAACTTAAAACGAACACCCAACCGTGAACTCACTCAACTTGTTGTTGACTCGTTACTACATGCTTTGCAGGCCTTTAGGTACCTAGCTGGAGCTTGCACGGAGGAGGGTTGTTGTGGGACATGGACGGCTGTGTGCCTTGTTAAACTTTGAAACAATTAAACTTATGTTTTGGTTTTAAGACTTATGCTTCCGCTTGCAACTTAAACTACGTGTTGTTTGAACACCAATTGTATTGGTTGGATTTTATAACTACTTATATGTTTGTTCAATATGATTGGTGGCTGGATCCTGGTCAGTCACGCCTCCAAGCGGTAGTACTCCGCAGGTGGATTTTGGGGGTGTGACAGATTGGTATCAGAGCCATTGGTTATAGAGAACTTGGTTTTAATAAAGGAAAAGGTTTTATTAAAATCAGACTATAACCTGTACAGTGCTCTACGGTCCACAACGACGCTTCACTCCACATGCAAGGCTCGACATTCTAGGTGATATGATCTGTGTATATATTGCCTACTTGTTAGTTAGAAAGTACATTGCTCATGGTATGCTTGATTAGTATAACTACTGTTGCTTGAACACGTGTGTACTTACTCACTTCTGCTATCGCACTTTCGCGAACCCCTCTCACTCACGTTCCTCTTGATATGAAGATCATGTCTGGACGCGTTAACCTGACACAAGCCCAGTTGACGGCTCTGATTAACGAACGAGTTGCTGCGGCACTTGCAGCTGCACACGCAGGAGGTATATCCTGCAGTTCTAACTCATTCTAGGATCTGTAGATCCTACTCTCGTGAACCAACCTTTGTGTCAAACTCTGTCTTTTCTTTCACCCACAATAGGTCAACACGCTCAGCCACCTGTGTGCACTTTTAAGACTTTCATGGACTGCCGACCAACTACTTTTAGCGGCACTAAGGAGCAGTAGGTCTCCTCCACTGGTTTGAGAAACTAGAATCGGTGTTCGAAATGTGTGAATGCCCTGAGGCGCGCAGGGTGAAGTATGCTACCGGTACTCTCGAGGGTTTAGCCCTCACGTGGTGGAACGCTCAGGTCCAAATGCTGGGGTTGGTTGCTACCAACGCTACCCCATGGGAAACTTTTAAGGAAATGATCAAGGAAGAATACTGCAGTCGCGATGACATTCATAAGCTGGAAGTCGAGTTCTTCAACCTCAAGATGACGGGGTCAGAAATTGAGGCGTACACTAAGAGATCGAATGAGCTTGCCTTACTGTGTCCTACTATGGTGGACCCTCCATTTAAGCGTATTGAACTCTTTCTCAAGGGCTTGGTGCCAGAGATCCAAAGCCATGTGACTTCAGCAAACCTCACTACTATCCAGCAGGTTGTTCAGTTGGCTCACCGTCTTACTGACCAAGCGGTGGAGCAGAACAAGTTTCCAAAGCGCATAGGTGCGGCAACTACTTCAGGTGCTCTTAGCGACAACAAACGGAAATGGGATGGAACTTCAAGCAAGGGTTCGACTTCTGTTCAGTCCCAGCCTCAGCAGAGAAAGACTGATGACTACAAGAGCCCTAGTCAGCAATCATCTGGTGGTCAAAGTCATGGTGGGTACAAAGGGAATCACCCCAAATGCAATCGCTGCAGCCTGCACCACAGCGGGCCATGCACCAGGGGTAATTGTCATCGGTGCAACAAGCCAGGTCACGCTGCAAAGGATTGTAGGAGCTTATACCCCGCCAATCAGAATCGTCAACAAGCTCAACAGAACCAGCGCCAGCAGCAGCAGCAAGGTGATAACAAAGGGTGCTTTCAGTGTGGAGCTGAAGGCCACTTCAAGAGAGACTGTCCTCAACTGAACAGGAACCAGAACAACAACAACAATAACAACAATCAGGGGAATGGTAACAATGGGAACAACAACAACAACAATGGAGCCAGGGGGTGGGCGTTCGTGATCGGCCAAGGTGAAGCAAGGAATGACCCCAATGTTGTGGCGGGTAAGTTCCTTCTCGACGACTTTTATGTTACAGTTTTATTTGATTCGGGTGCCGATACTAGCTACATGTCACTAGAAGTTAGTCGAATGCTTAAGCGTGTTCCAACACCTTTGAACGACAAGCACACTGTAGAGCTAGCAAATGGTAAGAGTTTAGAGGCCACACACGTAGTCAAGGGTTGTAAACTTATTCTTGCAGACCAGACCTTCTCTATCGACCTTATTCCTATCGTCTTGGGTAGTTTCGACGTTGTCATTGGGATGGATTGGTTATCCCAACATCGAGCAGAGATTCTTTGCAACGAGAAGGTCGTTCGTATTCCAGGCCCCGGTAGTGAACCTCTCATGATTCGTGGCGACAAGAGGAGTGCCGTTGAGAACGTCATCTCTCTCCTTAAGGCCCAAAAGTGCTTGCGAAAGGGCCACACTGCCATTTTGGCTCTCGTTACTGACACCTCGGAAAAAGAGAAGAAGATAGAAGATTTTCTAGTTGTACGCGACTATCCGGAGGTATTTCCTGAGGAATTACCTGGTCTTCCGCCTCATCGCCAAGTTGAGTTTCAGATTGAACTAGCTCCTGGAGCTGCGCCTATAGCTCGTGCACCTTATCGATTAGCTCCATCAGAGTTGGAAGAACTCTCTACGCAACTGCAGGAACTCTTGGATAAGGGTTTTATACGTCCTAGCTCATCGCCCCTATTTGTGAAGAAGAAGGACGGTACCTTCAGAATGTGCATCGACTACCGGGAACTCAACAAGGTGACGGTGAAGAATCGTTATCCTCTACCGTGTATTGACGACTTGTTCGACCAGCTGCAAGGGTCGAGCTACTATTCGAAGATCGATTTGAGATCGGGTTATCACCAGCTGAGGGTCCGAGAAGAGGACGTCTCCAAAACTGCCTTCAGAACTCGCTATGGGCACTATGAGTTTTTGGTCATGCCTTTTGGGCTGACAAACGCACCTGCGGTTTTCATGGACTTGATGAACCGAGTATGCAAGCCTTACCTGGATAAGTTCGTTATAGTCTTCATCGACGACATCCTGATCTATTCTAAGAGTCAGGAGGAACACGAGCAGCATCTACGACTTATTTTGGAACTCCTTCGAACAGAACAGCTTTACGCAAAGTTCTCGAAATGCGATTTCTGGCTTCGAGAAGTCCATTTCCTAGGCCACGTGGTAAACAAGGATGGAATTCACGTTGATCCATCCAAGGTAGACTCGATTAAGAACTGGCCTGCACCTCGTACACCAAAGGAAATTCGCCAATTCTTGGGATTGGCAGGTTACTACAGGAGGTTCATTAAGGATTTTTCTAAGATTGCTCAGCCTCTCACCTCACTAACACAGAAAGGCGTTGTTTATCGATGGGGAGATGCACAGGAATCAGCATTTCAGCATTTAAAGGATAGACTTTGCAGCGCACCTATCCTTTCATTGCCGGAGGGCACAGACGACTTCGTGGTCTACTGCGACGCATCAATTCAGGGCCTTGGTTGTGTGTTGATGCAACGAAATAAAGTTATAGCCTACGCCTCACGCCAACTCAAAGTTCACGAGAAGAACTACACTACACACGATTTAGAGCTGGGAGCTGTTGTTTTCGCACTTAAGTTATGGCGACATTACCTGTACGGTACCAAGTGCGCCATCTACACCGACCACAGGAGCCTCGAGCATATCTTCAAGCAGAAGGAACTGAATATGCGACAACGACGATGGGTCGAGCTGCTGAATTACTACGAGTGCTCAATCAGGAACCACCCGGGCAAGGCCAATGTTGTGGCTGACGCCCTCAGTCGAAAGGACACTGCGCCTAAGCGCGTGCGAGCTTTACAACTCACGATCCATTCTAGTCTTCCTTCCCAAATACGAGCTGCTCAGATAGAAGCATTGAAACCAGAAAACGTCAGGGCTGAAGCCCTACGCGGATCAAGGAAACGTCTAGAACAGAAGGAAGAAGGTACTTACTACGTAACGGGACGCGTTTGGGTCCCACTCTATGGCAAATTACGAGAGCTTGTGATGGATGAAGCACACAAGTCTCGCTACTCGGTACACCCTGGTTCAGGTAAAATGTACCACGACATCAAAACTACATATTGGTGGCCTAGCATGAAGGCCCACATAGCAACCTACGTCAGCAAGTGTTTGAGTTGTGCGAGAGTCAAGTCTGAATATCAGAAACCCTCAGGTCTACTCCAGCAACCAGAGATACCACAATGGAAATGGGAGCAAATTTCCATGGATTTCGTTACTGGACTACCTAGATCTCAGCGCGGAAACGATACTATTTGGGTGATCGTGGATCGACTCACAAAGTCCGCACACTTCTTGGCGATCAAGGAAACGGATAAATTCTCCACTCTTGCAGAAATATACCTCAAGGAAGTTGTTTCGAGGCACGGGGTGCCCACCTCCATCATCTCGGATCGAGATGCACGTTTTACTTCAGAACTGTGGCAAGCGATGCACAAATCCTTCGGCTCACGATTAGACATGAGCACAGCATATCACCCTCAGACGGACGGGCAGTCCGAGCGCACTATTCAAACCTTAGAAGACATGCTTCGTGCATGTGTAATCGACTTTGGAAACAGCTGGGAGAAGCATCTGCCACTTGTGGAATTCTCGTACAATAACAGCTACCACACCAGCATTAAAGCTGCTCCGTTTGAGGCATTGTACGGACGTAAATGCCGGTCACCTCTTTGTTGGGCAGAGGTGGGGGATAGTCAGATCACTGGTCCAGAACATGTGGTAGACACAACCGAACAAATTGCTCAAATACGGAAACGCATGGCGGCAGCTCGTGACCGTCAGAAAGTCTACGCCGATAAGGGCAGGAAACCACTTGAGCTCCAGGTTGGGGAGCGGGTACTACTCAAAGTTTCACCATGGAGGGGTGTGGTTCGTTTTGGTAAACGAGGCAAACTTAACCCACGATACGTTGGACCTTTCGAAATCATTGAGAAAATAGGCAGGGTGGCCTACAGACTGAACTTACCAGCAGAACTTGGTGCAGCTCACAACGTTTTCCACGTGTCGAATCTGAAGAAGTGTCTGTCAGATGAGACCCATGTAGTTCCTCTGAAGGAACTCACTATCGACGAGCAGTTACGATTCGTCGAGGAACCAGTCGAAATCACGGACCGGGATGTCAAGGTCCTCAAGAGCACTAGAATACCTCTCGTTCGAGTTCGTTGGAACTCACGTCACGGCCCAGAGTTCACCTGGGAGCGCGAAGATCGGATGAAATAAAAAAGTATCCCCAACTGTTCGGAAACAGTACACCCACTACTGAGGCTGAAGCTATGGAATTTCGGGACGAAATTCCAGATCAACGGGGGGTGGATGTGACACCCCAGGAAAACCATACAACTTAACTAGCTTCCTCAGTGAGTGCTTACCAAATTTCGGGACGAAATTTCTTTCAACTTGGGGATGATGTGACAACTCGAAATTTAGAACCTTTCATTTGTATCTCGATGTAACATGCTTAAACGTGTGACTAGTTAACTTGTTGGTTTAATGATATAAGTGAACATTCTATGCGATTACGTGTTATGTTCATATGCTTGTATGTAATGTGTATATGTTTAAGTGAGCCGAGAACCAAGGATCCAACTCGAGACCATGCGGTCTCGAGTGAACAGTAACAGTTGGGCCGGGTTGGGCCATGCTCCTCTCCACCCCACTCGAAAACCCACTAGGGTAAACAACTTAAGGACTAGTATATATTATACTCCTAGCCATCTTTGCCATTTTTTTCTTGGACAACACACACACTCCCCTACTCTCTCTCACTAAAACCTAGAAATCAAACATCACATCTCTTCTCCTTCTTCTCGGATCAAACCAGCAACATTAGGAGCTCTCGGATCGGCTCACACACACACATTTAGAAGCTTCATCCATTACTACTTCACACCTTCGAACCCACACTTGAACCGGTTAGTGATTTCTTTGCAAATACATGTTTATACATGATTAAAGGTGTTGATGTGTAATGATATAGGTTAGTGATGCATGCTAGGTATTTATTTTGTATGATGATGTTATATATAATGATGATATTCGGCTAACATGTTTTGATTTCGGATATATTGCACAATGAGCTCATGATATCTTGTGTCTAAATGTGATTCAAACCATTGAATGTGGGTGTTCATGAAACCGGCTTGCATATGTGTAGTATCATGTTAATCGGATTAGTGTAGAGTCGAGTTGAGGTGTTATGTGATGATTTGAAACCATTAGATGAGTATGTTCAAATGTTTTGATGGTTGTTCATGTTATGACTATGATTAATGCTAAAAACCCTAAAAGATGATGAACAAGTTTGATGATCAACATGAACATGACTTGAATATATGAAGAACTTGTTGAATATGATATGAATGTGTTATGAATATTTGAAATCTGATTGTTTGATCCATTTTGGTTAATAACTAGACAAGAAAACATGTTTAGTGGATAGTACACAATTGTTGCATGAAATCAAAACCTCATTGGTTTAGTACAATGTCGGAAGTCAGCAGGTGTTCCTGTCGAGACCTCCTGTCTCAACTCGAGACCACATGGATGACAACTCGAGACCACGGTTTTGACACTAGGTTGCGAGTCAAGGACCCCTAGTCTCGACTCGAGACCGCACTTGATCAGCACACAAAACATCATGACTCGAGACCATGGTTGCGGGTCCGATTGCGACTCGAGATCAGTGCGTGCATGACCCGAGACCTCTTCAGTTGCGACTCGAGAACTTGTACACTACAACTAGAGACCGCACAGTCTCGACTCGAGACCACTTGATCGTGTATGGACTTGCACAGCTACGGGCCTGAGTATTTGGGCCTAATTCATGGACCTTATACGTTACTGATTGAACATGAATGTTTATGAACTGCCATGAATGATACTTGCATGCAATGTGTTAGCATACGTGTAGAAACATACGTGCACAACCTAAATACGAACCTGACTTGTATGGTACAACTATGTTAGGGCGTGATTGACCACTAGCATCTAGACTTGACTTTCTGTGTATCTGCCGAGCAAACTAAGGTGAGTTCACACCCTCTACAAAGCATGGGATTTCCTGGGTTGGGAATGGGGTTAAGGAACGTGGATTCCTCGTCCTCCTTGGGTAGGACAGTATTGGTTCAGGAATGTGATTCCTCGTCCTCACGGACAGATAACTCGTACTAGACCAAAACTCTATCACGAAGTCCCTCCTTTTTATATCGACTTAATCGCCGGGCCAATGGCGAGCGGGTCATTAGTTAGATAGCGCTATTTAGGTCTGACAAACCTCACACCGTGCCGCAGAGGACGGGCGTGAACTAATGGATCTGGGGCACGTCAATGATGATAGACATTGACAGTTTCAGGGCACTTAAACATGACTACAGTCAGCAGTCGATATGGTAACGAGTCTAGTCTATAAATGGGGTAGCCCCCCCCCCCACGGCCGAAATGCCAGATAACTAACACGGGGTAGCCCCCACGGCTGGATTGCCAGAGTAACCGGGAATAAACAAGTCACGTTTTTAACTATGGGGTAACCCCCACGGCAGGACGCCAGATAAAGGAAACTGTTTTTGAAACAACTTAAAACGAACACCCAACCGTGAACTCACTCAACTTGTTGTTGACTTGTTACTACATGCTTTGCAGGCCTTTAGGTACCTAGCTGGAGCTTGCACGGAGGAGGGTTGTTGTGGGACATGGACGGCTGTGTGCCATGTTAAACTTTGAAACAATTAAACTTATGTTTTGGTTTTAAGACTTATGCTTCCGCTTGCAACTTAAACTACGTGTTGTTTGAACACCAATTGTATTGGTTGGATTTTTATAACTACTTATATGTTTGTTCAATATGATTGGTGGCTGGATCCTGGTCAGTCACGCCTCCAAGCGGTAGTACTCCGCAGGTGGATTTTGGGGGTGTGACAACTTTAGTTATGCACTTGTTGAGTATGCTATCTATGAATGAATTAAATCAGCTTTGGCCAGAAATTAATACATTCATCCTTATGATACACACACAACATAGCTTTCGTAATACTTGAACGATAAGTAGATGTGTCAAGTCAGCTTTGGCCAGAAATGATACATCAAAACTCATTCAAGTTAAGCTATTCTGGTTTTGCAAAACATTATCTGATTCTGATTAATTAACTAAGTAAATTACAAAACCATTTATTTAATAGCAAACCACCCGTTAGCGCGGATCGAATTACTGAGGTTTCGAGTTACAGTCTTATTGTCTCGAGTCGAGACCTTTGTCTCGAGTGAAGACCTTATGGTCTCGAGTCGAGACCTTATGGTCTCGAGTCGAGACCTTTGTCTCGAGTCGAGACCTTTGTCTCGAGTCATGATCTAATGGTCTTCGATTCATGATCTATTGGTCTCGAGTCGAGACCTCTGTCTCGAGTTGTGAAGGTTTAATGGCCTGATGATTTCGAGTTGAGACCTTGTTGTCTCGAGCCGAGACTGATGGTCTCGAGTCGTAATCTGATGGTCTCGAAACTTCCTGTTAACAGCTGTGAATGTGGAAACATAACTGAAATTCGAAATCTAAGGGATTATGTGATAATGTTTCCTATTTCAGTGCTGATCTAATTTTACCAAATATTTCGAAAAACATAATCTGTTTATCTAATAACAGTTTTCGAAAATTTTTAGAGGACAAAACAGATCAAAACAGGAAAAAACACTTAATAATCCGAATCATATTCCAAAACATAATAGAATTTTTGAATTTTCCTAAGAACATGATGAACCCTAAAAACAAAAAACATAAATTCTGGAACCCGAAACCTGAATTTTAAAGCTTTTCTTAAACAGATTTCGGTTATAATATTACCCAGTTGATTTCGAACGAACATATAATTGATCTTTTACGAAAACAGTGGTCTCGAGTCGTCCTTTATGACTCGAAAATTGGCTGTTAGTTTAATAAGTTATCAAAAATTCCGTTTTCCAGATTTCTATCCCAGAATTGATGGATACGAAAACAGAACATACTAATCAACATATTCTCTGATACCACATGTTGGTTCAGTTCTGTTTATACATGAGGGAAAACAATAAAACATACCTGTTACAGCAGACAGTGCAATGAAGAATCCAGTAATGGAGTTCGACATGCTTGTCATCGTGATCTGGTTCCTCCTTAGGGTGCTGACCGATGATGGGGACTTAGTAAACCGAAAAGGGATATCGGCTAGGAGAGGAGGTCGAAAATTGATGTTATGGCTAATGGGGTGTTTCTAATGTGTAACTGTCTAACCCTTTAACCTCCACATAATTCTCCTTATATAAGCACCCAGGAGGAAACCTAATTAGTTAATAAGGGTAATATGGTCCATCAACAATTACCAACTAATTATTTAATAGGTTATTATATATTTTGATCTTTATTATGTAAATGATTATAATGGCTATAGATTAAATATTAATACATAATATATTTAATCTTACAACAACAACCTGCAACTTTTCTTTTTAAATCACCTTTTAATTAAAACTAACTAAAACTAATTTCTTTTGTTTTTTTAATTAAAACTAAGTATACACACATGGCAAGGTTCATTTGGGCAAAGAAATAGAGTTCCGGCGTTTTTCAAATCACGCCACATACAATTTTCTCAAAAATCACGCCCGAAAACGCCGGGGTGTAGTGGAGTCGGGGGATGATTGGGCGTTTTTGTGCAAATTTTTTTTATAAAACACGCCCCATTACGGGCGGTCTTATAGTCATTTATCATACTTGTATCATTGCTTATGTTGTGCATTAGTAATCCAATATGTATATTTCATGACACATTTTATAACTCATAAGTCCCCTTCATCATATATAACCATTTATATATCTCATGTTGTTGAGCTTATGGATTAATATTGATGATACTACCGGGTATGACAACCCCATTTGTGGTTGGTCACGCCAACTATACCTAGGATGGTAAATGAATGTATATTGAAGAGATAATTCTGAATTGATGGATTATCTATAAAGTTTAAATGGGTTAAAATATAATTCAAGTTGGTTGGAACAAATATAGTTTGGTTATTTATTTAAACTAGTTTTTTTTATATCACGTGTTACGACGAAACCGAGCAAATGATAATGTAAAACAAACGTGATTTGAAATAGAGCATGTTGTTTAGAAATTCAAGCCATTTGAATGATTTAGTTTATCATCTTACCGTTTATGATATCAAGTAAATACTTTATTTTGAGTATAACCTCGTTTTAACAAAACTTATAACGGAATGTCAGGGAAAGAAATTAATCACAAATACATAAGTTTTAGAAAAAGTTATAACCGTAACTTATTTAAGAAGTATCAAATTAATCGATAAATTAATAAATGTTAAAAAAAGAAAAAAAATAATTATTAAAAAAAGGTAACAAAAATAGATGTTTAAAAAAATATGTTATTAAAAGTAAATATAGTAATAAATTATTATAATATGTTAAATAATAAAATATAATAGTAGATTATTATAATATATTAAATAATAAAATAATAAAAAAATTATATATTATTATAAAAATTAAATTACTATTTATCGTCCTTCGAAATCAATATATATCTATCTAATATAATAAAAGAAACCAATAAGTGACACGTGTCATTCATTGAAGACGTCTACATTAATAATTTTCTGCCTTTTCATACTTATCTTATATCAATTAATTAAATAATAAATAATCAATTAATATTAAATTTTATCTTACTTTGAATGTCGGATAGAATCATTCAATTTTTTCTAATAATATATTATCTTCAAATTTAAGTTATAAATTAAAGATATTTTTTAAATAATAACACAAAACAATAATCTTAAACTTAAAAAAGCAATAATACGCTCATATAAAAAAATTAAAGTACAAACAAAATATACAAAATAACTTATTAGACATTAGATCAAACTTAAAAAAAAAAAACACTAATTAGGAAGAGAAGCTAATAATATAATTCTGTTTTTGATTTTTCAAATTGGGGTTCTAATCAATTCGAATTAAACTTAACCAACTTTGTGAATTGATTCAAATTAAACCGAACCAAATTTATGATTTTTTAAACGAATCCAATAGCATATTATTTACTATACAAAATTACATTTATTTAACCCATGTAATACACAGTGTTTTTAAAGATATAATTTTTTATTATTTAGTATATATAATTAGATTTATTCAACCCGTACAATACACAGATTTTTATTATTCGGTATATAAAATTACATTTATTCAGTACAATACATGGGGTTCTTAGAGATATAATTTTTTTATTATTAAATACATAAAATTACATTTGTTCAACTCGTGTAATAAACGAGATTTTTAAAGAATAACTGTTTTAATTTAGTATATAAAATTACATTTATTCAACCCGTGTAATACACGGGGTTCTAACCTAGTATATATATATAATAGTTCGAAGTATTTGTTTTTTTAGATAGGTTTATTTAATGGGTTTATTATATTATTAAAATAGTGTTTGAGTGGGGTTAAAATTAGAACGAGTACAGTATAAATAGATGGTTAGGGTCATTGTAATTGGTGTACTTTTCTTTAATAAATAAATAAAAGAGGCGAACGAGTTCGTTCATATCACGTGTTTGTTTGTTTGTTTGTTTAAAGGTCCGATTTTCCAACACATGGTATGAAAGCTTGACGGCTTTGAGAGTCGTTTCAACGAAGGGGAGCCCCCCTCGCGACTGCAACGGTGGTTAATCAAAGTGGTAGTGGAGTTTATATCTACTTTAATTAATTCATGTGGAAGGAACGAACATGGATTTTTGTGGAGAATTTAAAAGATGAAGAAGATCAATCAAGTGGCAGCTTCACTTTTATGGGTACAAAATAACACATGACAATAGTGGGTCGGTAGATAACTTTTTGCATATGATTATTTTGGAGTTCAAATTGGATCATGCGTACACAGAGGCGAAGTTTTTTTATTTATTTATTTATTTTATTTTTTTTTGTGATTGTGTTCTTATTTGCATGAAAAAAATATGGGGTACATGGTAAATATTCTTTTTGCATGCAAAAGTGAATTTGACACACAAGCAGTGGCTAAGGTGGTTGTTTTGTTTTGTGCAGTGTTGTAAAAGTCGGATTCAATTAGTCGGTGAGTACTCGGTCCTCGGAACCCCTCCGAGGCGACTTCCTCCTAAGCGGACTCAATTAGTCGGCCTCGGTCAAACTCGGCGCCTAGTCGGACGTAGTCGGAAAAAGTCGGCCTAGTCGGTCAACGTGGTTTGTTGACTTTTAATTAGTCAAAATCGGTCAAAATCGGTCAACATCGGCCAACTCGGCCTTGTACTCGGACTACTCGACCTTGTACTCAGACTAGTCGGAGTTGTATTCAGAATATTTGAACTTTAAACATGTTTCATTTTAAATTATACTCAGTTGACATGAATTATGCTTATTTTAACATATATATAATATTTAACAATTAATTTTCTTTATAGTTACCATGTCCGCGTACTCCCCGAGTACTCTTCGAGTACTCCGATTACTCCCAACTCCCCAGTCGGCCGACTAGGGACCGCCTATCGACTTTTACAACACTGGTTTTGGGAGATTCAAAACTACAACAATGGTATTTTGTGGTAGAGATGATTCAACATCAGAAGGTTCAATTGAGGCCGGGTTTCGAAAACTTCTTGGTCGTGTAGGAAAGACGGCGAGCATTTTTTTACGGCAGGTAAAAAGCCAACATATTTGGGTGCTACAGAAACGAGTCGCAAGGGCTGAATGGGGTTCGTTTAGCAACCAAAGAAGACAAAATGGCGGTGGCTTATCATGTTGGCGATCGATAGCAACGAGTGCAGATCGATCATGGAAGTTTTTTCGTGTAAAATCCTATCAAGGTTACTCTCGTTTCTGTTGTTCACAATCGGAAAAAGATAGCGAATAGTGGTTCAGGTCAGCGGCGGTCACAGGGAATTCCGTTGGGAAGGCGGCGGTGGCCGGAGATTAGTTCAGCTCGGTTTCGTGGTGATCAAGTTTTATTTGTTGGGAAGTTTAATCCAAGTTGGTCGTGTTTTCTTGTGTCGTTGACTCTTTCTAGCCAAAGAGGAAAATCGCAGCGGGGTGTTTGATTTTTTTTTCTGGCATAAAAAACCAACAGACGTGTCATAGAAGGAAGAGAGAGCGAGGGGCTTAAGGATTCGTTTGCCGACCGAGGGACGAATCAACCAGTGGGTTGTTGTCTTTGTTGGTGGTTGATATTAGCGGTGCATATTAAGGAGGAGTGTGACATGGTAAAACAACGATCAAAGAAGGGTTTAATCCATTTCAGAATTTAAGGGGTTAATGAAGAGATAATTCTGAACTAATGGATTATCTATAAAGTTTAAATGGGTTAAACGATAAATCAAGTTCGTTTAGAATAAATATCGTTTGGTTATTTATATAAATAGTCTGAATTATTTGTTTATTAGATAGGTTTATTCAGTGGGTTTATTTTATTATTAAAATAGTCTTTGAGTGAGGTTAGGATTAAAACGAGTTTAGTATAAATAGATGGTTATGGTCATTGTAATTGTTGTACTTTCATTGATAAATAAATAAAAGAGTCGAATAAATAAAAGAGTCGAACGAGTTCGTTCGTATCACGTTTGTTTGTTTGATTAAAGGCCTTATTTACATCTTACCCACTCATGCATTTCAAACGTAACATAAGCAAGCATGATTTGTGATTCAAATGAAACTTACGAATTACTTGTGTCGTAAACCCTAGGAGCTCCTCAACTATTTTTAGTTGAAGTTTTCTAGCATGTTTTTCAGGAACTAATTGAGTTAGCAAGAAGGTATGCAGAGCCTTCCTCAAGAATGATAAAAAAATTTAGGCCTCGTGCGAGATATAAAATTTGGGCCCCCTCCCTATAATGGTATTGATCGAATCTTGGTTTCGTTCGGTATGATAGGATACGGGTACTCGATATAAATATTATTATGCCCAAGGGGGTATTATAAACATAAGTATAAAATGTTATATACTAAAGTCGTAATATTACGTTATCACATAGAATATTCGCCATTCAAAAAAAACATAGAATATTCTTATTACTTTCACATTTTATGATAAAAGTGACTTATAAATGAAGGTATGGCTATAAGACATACGTACTAGGGCGTTTTTGCCCCCTGATACCGCCCCAAAACACCGGATCCGCCGGCACCTCCACTACACGTGGGCGTGTTTGGCTCCTTTTTGGTTTGGGCGTTTTATAAAAAACGCTGGATGGGCTATGTGATTGTCCAATCATATTTCAGTTTGCATTAGTTGGGCTAATAAGAATTTTAAGTTCTTTTTTTTTAATTTTATTTTATTACAAAACATAATGCCCAATAATGCCCCATCCCCACTACACCTATTTTAGAAAACGCCCAATAATGCCCCATTGCTGACTGGGCTGCCACATGGCGCAAAACGCCCAAGGGTGAATATTGCCCACTACGCATGGTCTAACTAGGATAAAACAATAGACTACTAAAATATTATATGTGAAGATATATCTCCAATGTGTATCAATTAGTGTGAAATTAAGAAAAAAGGGTAAAGAAAAATTGTTTGAAAGGAAGGCTCGAAATTGCGCCCATGTTTAATTTCTCTAAGTAGTCCACCAGTAGACCAAAGGCCAGTTGTTTAAGAAATAAAACCTTTTGACATTTAAAATTTTGGAAATCGAAACATACAAAAAAGAAACGCAAGATGATGGAATCGAACCCTAGACTTCAAGTATAAAATACAACACGTTTACTAACTGAGCTATTGTAGGTGATTATATAAAATATTTATAGTTTATGTTATATATACAACCCTTTTTAAAAATTTTTGTGCCTTTTAAAAATTTGGGCCTCGGGCCGTCGCCCGGTTTGGCCGGCCCGATAGCCGGCTCCGAATGTCACACCCCAACCGATGGCGGAATCATCGGGGCGTGGCACTGAGCGAAACAGATTGTTCAAGAGTGAAGAAACACGTATCTAATTTTAAGCTAATTAGGTGGTTTATGTTTCAAACATGAAGGTTAATCTCCTTTAATCTTTCATGAGCTCAAGTATGTTCCGATCTTCCTGCAAAACAGCAACACCATTAGCTCGTTAAGAGGGGAATATGGAGGTTTCCCTCTTAACCAGACTCCGGCGTGAGAATAAGTAACCGTTTTGAGGATAATAAAGTGTGTGTTAAGAGTGAGTAGAGAGAACGGAATGTTTAACCTGTGGTATGAAGGTCCCTATTTATAGCCGGAGTGGTGTAGGAGGATATGGGCTGATGGGCCTTGGGCCAGAAGGCGACAACAAGGAATATCTTCTTTGTCTCACTGGTATCGAACGTTAGTGGCTTCTAGAAGATCTTCGGTGCTGGCGCACCTTGATTGGAGCCACGTGTCCGGGTTGTCGTCCCTGTCGCCCTTCTGACATCAGCAGGTGAGTGAAGATCATGTGGCAGTTGTCATCGCCACCTGATTAGTGCCACGTAGGCGTCCTCGTGTACCTTTGGTCTATTGCACGATTGTTGATCGTGGAGCACGATATAGTACAGCCTGTTGGATGCTGATTGGCTTGCTCTTCTGCCAATCGTACTTTTCGTACTTCCTGAAATGACCGTGCGCCTTAACTCTCGCGCGACCTTTGAAGTATGTACCACTAGTCGGCACGAGGTGTAGGAGTTGAGGGCTCTTATTCAAGATGCTAAGTGTAAAACTGGTGTTATATCTTCTTTGGACCTCGCGCGGAGTTCAGGTTTTACCCAAGTAGACCGTGCAGGGTCTGTGGATTAACCAGTTTATTGAGTAAGGAGTATGTTCCAGAGCACGACCTGAATAGTCTGTGCGGCTTTTTGGGACCATACCCCTTCAAGTCCCCCCAGTCCAGTGCTGCTTCCATGCGCGAAGTAAAGGGTTGGAGCTCTGGACTTAGAAAAAAGAAAGTGTGCTAGACTTTAAGAGTACTTGATAGGCCTTGGTAGGCGGCGCGCGTGTAAGTACTTGTCTACTACTACGGCGCAACTACTGTGCTTGCCTATTGATAACTGTTGTCTTGGAATGTTAGCGCGCAAGTTCATTTTTAGACTGTTGAATGCGGCGCGTCCCTTGTTAACCTCTGCATGAAGTTGTAGTAAATTTGGGCGGGAAAACTCCCGAAATTTGAATTCTGACAGGTTGGTGCAAATGTCGTTGATGGCGACGGTTGAGTTGACTGCTGACACGGAGATCATCATGTTGTCACTGATGGTTCACCTTTTGTCAGGCGAGTGAGGCCCACGCGCGCGTGGCAACCATCACTCTGAGAAACCCGCCTTACGTGGCCACTGCTGATTGGTTACGCGCGCGGTGATCTCGGCACGTTTACCCGTTGCATTAAATGCGATGGGTATATATACTTCCACGACAGGAGAGGTTTGCATGTTCGTTTCTTTGCATTCTCTCTCTTCTCCCTTTTGATCTTCAACTGTTCTTCAAATCTTCAAGATTTTCTTTAAATCCTCCAGATTTTTTTCAAATCTTCAAGATTTTCTAGCAGATCTTCAAGTTTTTCCAGAAAATTAGAGTATCTTCATCTGATTTTTCTTTCAAACATATGGCTGACGAAGAAATCCAAGTTAAAGAAGGCCCAGTCCCTGTTCATTGCGGATATAGGAGTGAGCCGGATGTTTTGTGCAATTTAGAACTTGTCACTAGTATGCTTGTTAAGACCATGAACGTGCGGATTTGTGTAAACGTGATAGAGGCACTTAGATTACCCCTTTGTTGTGTACCTTGTTCTTTGTGTTGTGCTTCCCGTTCACCTTATATTACCCTTTAGGATTAACCATGTCGAGCCTTCCCGTTCACCTTTGTTTACCCACATTATCGCCTACTTAACCAAATTTAACCTTTTTATGTTTTTAAACCTTTTTAGTGTTGAAACTCGGTTAAAATAATAGTTTAACTAGCTTGTTAGTGTTTATATTTCATTGATTAGTTTGCAAAAAAAATAAAATAAAATAAAATAAAATAAAAAATAAAAAATAAAACACCCTAAAATAGGGTGAAGTTGATAGAAATCGAGCAATTTTGAATGCTTAAATGTTAAAAATCTTGTTGATTAGCTCGATTGCGCTTTAGTCGCCTTTTTAAGGCATTTGTATGTAAAGTTGTACTATTTTGTTGCTAGTTAAACGCTATTACCGAGTTTTAACCGTTTTCGCCATTTTAAATGTCCACTTCCATACCCTTCGCCCAAGCCTAACGTTACAACCCGTAAAGACCTCTTGATTTACACTTATTTGCATGTTAGTTGGTGGAGACGAGATCTTATGACAAGCTTATGATATTGCACATTTCATTGACTAGGCGTTGAGTGTTTACGCATACACATTTTATGTATGATTCATAAATAAAACCGAGTGTGTGTGAACATTGTGAGTTGGGTGAAGATTAACATGTGAGTCAATTAAATGTTTAGTCACGGCTTTTTGGTTGTCGCTTTTTAAAATTGCATATGCTTGTTGGGTTTGAATCTTTTGATGTTGTCTTTCGACAAACCGGCTAACCGTTTATATATTAGTTTTCAATAAAATAGTGTGTAAATTATCGTTCTTATTTGTTTGTCTTTTATTGCTTTTTAGTTTAGCTTGCTTGAGGACAAGCAAGGTTTAAGTGTGGGGAGATTTGATACACTCTAATTTACACATATTTTAGTCCCCCGTTTTACCCCTATTTTATGCGTTTTTGGCCGTAAAACCGTCGTTCGGATACTTATTTATCTACATTTGTGTTTACAGGCCTAAAACTGCATTCCAGACAAGATGATAGCAAAAACGAGGACTTTCCGGACAAAACGACAAAGCTGCGGACTTTCTGTTAAGGATTCTGAACTGGGCCTGTGGAACGACCGTTCCACCTGATGCACGGTCGTGCATCTCCGACAACGCTGATCATCTCGGCAATGAACGATCGGTGCGGCTGGGCGTTCCAGGGAAACAAGCGACTAGGTGAAGAACGGTCGTTCCATCTGAGGAACGACCGTGCGTCTCCGGTGAATCAACAGAGACTCGGAACTGAACGGTAGGTGCGATTTGGCGTGCAACATGAAGCCCGGAACTGAACGACCGTTCCACACCAGGAACGGTCGTGCCATTTCAGATCTGGTCAACGATCCGATAACGTATGCGGTATGGTGACCCATGTCCAATGATTGAATAAAGTGAACGGTCGTTCCATACCTGGAACGACCGTGCAACAGCAAAAAAAAGTATAAAAACACAGCAGAAACATTCTGCTCGATATTCTGGATTTTTGGAGAGCTTCTCAGGCGATTTTCAGGCTCCGGAGGCATTAGCTTTCACCCGGATTCAAGCCACATTGTCTCGTTTAGCTCGATTACTACCCGGATCCTTAGTCTAGTACTTGTTTATGGTTTGATTTTCTAATCTTTCCAAGTTTTTGTTAATCTTTCAAGTACTTAGATTATGATTTATGTATTATTGTAGCCTTTGGGCAAAAACACAACAATCCCTTGCTAGATTATAACCATTAGTTTGTTAAACTTTGCTTGTAATGACATTTGAAGTATTTTCTACAATCCCTTGCTAGATTATAACCATTAGTTTGTTAAACTTTGTTTGTAATGACATTTGAAGTATTTTCTATGTTAATCTTTGATGATTAGTTTGCAACCTTGTTATTGATATTGAATTCTTGATTATAAGTAATTATGTTGGATGATTGGTGCTTGGTTAGTTAAGATAGTTGAAAAATGAAGCTTAATTAATCTTGTATTAGTAAACTTTGAATTTGGTTAACTAGTTTAACTTGGTTTAAATGTATGCATCATGATACTAGAAATGGTTAGTGATTTAATAAAATGTAATTATTGTTAATCAAGAGAGCTTGCCGTCACGTAAGGGCCTAAACGGGTTAGATGGTGTCGTTATAAATTCTTGCCATGATTTGTTAGCTTAGTTAGTAGTTTAGGCCAAAATTGCTATCTTAGTGAATTATTTTGTAAGATTTGTAAAATGAACTCGGTTGTGATTTAATCTAGATTATGCTTATCTCGGTGGTTGCATTGTGTTTATCGGTGTCGCTTTCCTTGTTTAAGTGAGGTTAGAATAATCCTAACGGTTGACTAACTTATTTTTAAGAGATTTTCATAGGCATTTATCAATTGCACGTTAAAGAACAATTTTAGGTGGTTAAAGTGTGTTTATCGTTTTAGCTTTCCGAATGATTGTCATGTTAGGATTCCCGAAAGGGATACTAATTGTTTTAAATTGGAAAATTGACCGAATGCTTCTAGTGCCAAAACTGACTTAGTTGACATGCTGTGGTTGTGTATTTAGCAAGGCTTTTTATCTACTATCTATTATGTTTTTATTATGTATTTGGTTATGTTTACTTTAGTTTAGTTTAAATCAACAAAACCTATGTTTTTACCGGTAGTTTAGTGACAAAGGTCTAGTACAAATTCTCCGCCCATTTCCTTGGATCGATACTTGGTTCTTACCGATACTTTATTACATATATGACGGGGTACACTTGCCTCTTTCGTGTGTGTTTTGATGTAAAAGTAATAATCACTTTTATAAATTTAAAACCCAATCGTGTGTAATTCATTGCAAAAATTATGTATATATACGCACACGTCAGGGTACATCACTCTGTTTGAGGATTTTTTTTCCTTCAAGGAAATTTCCGGTTGCCGGCGACTCACTTTATGTAAGCGATTCTACACTTTTATAGATTTCACATATCCCAGATGAGTCCGATGGGTATGGTAAGGGTTCGACACTTTGAGTTCTTATGCCGGTCTCGGGGACAGGAACCCTCTGTTGAGAAGTTCCGGGCCTTTTACCAGTTAATCAGGAATATAGGCTTCTATTCTTTCGGCAATCGAGGTTCTGCAAAGAAGATTCTGCTAAATCCTCCAAAAAGATTTCACGACTGGAAAATGAAGTTCTTCTTCATCAGGGAGGAGGTTATTCTGATCGCAATGATCTTTCGCGAGTCAGATACGATTGAGAAGGAGGAACTCCCTATCCCCAAGACGGCTGATTGGTATCTGAATCTTGTTGCGACGCCCACTCGTATATTTGGTGAGCAGGTGTTGGTCGCGGTAGGAATGAGTGATAAATGGCCGGAGCTTAGTAAGGATGTTCTTGTTTTATAACTTAATGATGAAGGTATCTGTTGTTTTTTTACTTTTCTTTTAATATACCTGCGCTTAATTGTTTCTTTTTATCACAGAGGTGTAACTTTACCAGGCTGCGTTTCCCGCCTTTAGTGGTTCCATGGGTGTGCGCCCATTACGTTCTGGGGAACCCTACTGGTATGAGCAGATAAAAGGACATTTCCTCTTTCCACCTGCTGGAGTCTTTGACAATCCTCCCACTACGACTGAAGGTGCGCGCATCTTCCCAACCCAAGGCCCTTGCGTGGTGTGACTTCCGCTGGGAAAGAGATTCTTTATCTTTCCAGCGAGGAGTCTGTAGGGTCATCGAATGGGGAGCTAAGTTCCTAGTCTAACATCTTTGCAGGTGTGCTGCGCGATCTGGGAATATACCCAGAAGAGAAGCCAAAGAAGGCTACGTAGAAGAAAACCAAGAAGGTTAACGTTGACACCGGTGCGACTAGTAAGAAGGGCGGAAGTAGCCGCGCGACTGTTGCAGCCCGTGATAAAGATACTCTTCGATTTCGATAGAGTAACCTTGAGGATTACATTGTCACTAGCGACTCATTGGATGGTTTATCACATATAGGTGAAAAGAAGAAAGGCAGCGCGGCTGAGTCTAAAAGCTCTGGGAGCGCGGGGTCTAGGATCCCTGATGCTGGCGCGACCCCCTCTTCGATCGCCCTGGATGACGAAGAGTAAGAATACGAGGAAGAAGCTGCTGCGAAGCTGGTGACCAGGAAAAGGTCAAGGGAAGAAACTGCCGCTGGGGCTGGGGAGGCCCCAGTGATAGGGAAGCAAAGCAGGTTGCACTCCCTCTACAAGTTCACCCCAGGTTAGTGGTGAATCTCAATACTTTATGTTTTCCTCCTTAGTAAAATTTTCTAACACTTAATTTCTGCAGAGGCCCTGAAGAAAACCCCTGAGAAGATTAAGTGTGTTGAGCTGAAAGACCCGAAGGAGCCGGTGCCTAAGAAGACAAAGTTCATCATCAAGCCTTCTAGAACTATTGAGAAGAAGGTTGTGAAGGTGGTCGAGAAGGTGGTTGAGAAGCCTGCGGGCGATATTACACTCGAGAAGGAGAAGTCAAAAGAGACCGAGACCGCTGCTACCACCGAGCAAGATAAAACGCAGGGTCCGGAGGTCGTGCTCATCACGGGGCTTGACCAACCCTCAAAGAGAAAAGAAGCTGAAATTATTAGGTAGAGAGAGCCTGAGGTTGTTAAGCCGACTGAGCCTGCGCAGCATGATGCCCCCCCCCCCCAAAACGTACAAGTTACATCTGTTGCTGGGGGATCTGCTGCCACCATACCAGAGCAGCCGGCGCCTAAAGATACCCCAGTTGCTGCGTCTGGTGCTGGTGTTGGAGGATCAGGCGCTCGTGACCAAAAGGTGATGGGAAAAAAGCTTCAAGGCCTCAATCCCCTATAGGTGCAGATGATACCATGGGGGATATTTACTACAAGAGCTATACTGAGGAGGCTCGAGGTGATGCCCCCCATCAGCCTGTTTGGGGTTTGAAGTAAAAAGACACCTTCGTTGAGTTTGGAGCTTGTTGTGACTGGTACTTAGGCTCTTTTCCTCTTGGTGAGGTGAATCGGCAATGAGAACGCACCCATGAGGGATTATACCGTGCGTGTGTCATTGGGGAGGCCAACGCTCGATCTGCCAATCACCAGATTGTGCGCGAGTGGCGTACCATGTGTAAGAGCGTGCTAGCTGTGAGAGGTATCAGGAGTGTTTGTTGAAGGAAGTCCAAGACTTTGAACATCAGAAAAAAGCATTTGTTGAAGAGAAAGCCGCCTTTGAGGCTGAGAGGAAGTCGGAAGAATGGGGGCGCGAAAGCCTGAAGAGCAAGCTCCAAGCTGCTGAGGAGCTATTGTCCAAGGAGCGTGCAGAATGGAAGAAAGTATGTAAGAAAGATAACCAACGTATGCATGCTGCGCGTTCCAAAATTACTGACCTTGAGGCTCAGATTGCCACTCTTAAAGGGAAGGTTGAGGAAGTTGAAGCAGACAAAGGGCGTGTTGAGGTTCAACATACTTAACCCTTTTTCCCCTTTATGTTGTTTTTCACTTGTCAAAATATTGCTAAGTCTTTATTTCAACCTTTGCAGGCTGAGTTGAACGCGCGCAAGGACAAGGAGCTTGCTGCAAAGGATGTGGAGATTGCAGAACTTAAGCGCCGGTTGTTTGAGGCCCATGATAAAAATGAATCATTAGCGATAGACTTAGAGGTCGAAAGGGTAAAAGCTGAGACCGCCGAAGAGGCGAAGAAGAAAGTCGATGAGGCGCGTGATATCAGCACCTCTGCCCTAAACGTGGCTTAGAATAATTATGCTGAGGCCCAAACAATCATCGACCCGCTTGTCTCCGAGTCCAAGTGGATGCGCAGCAGAGGGATAACCAAGGTGAGTTCTCCTCCTCTGCCTTGGGTTTTGTTTATTGTTGTTTTTTGTTCTTACGATTTCCCACTTTTGCATAGATTGCCAACTCCATACTGAATGCTACTGAGATGGATGAGGCTGTTGCCGCGCTGATAGATGCCTCACGCGCCATTGGGCATCGTGGTGGCTACCTAGAGTGCGCTCAGCATGTGGAAGAAGCGTTTGTTCAACAACTTGACACTCATCCCTGCTCAGTTACCGATCAGGCTGATTCTATGCTTTCTCAAGCCAAAGAGGTTTACGACCATCTTTCATTGCAAGTTATGGAGTTGGTCATTGAAGCATTGAAGCATGATGACTGGTGTACGCGGCTGAGGTCTATCATCGATCCTCCAGAGACCGTGGAGTTAACGGATGAAGAGGAGGCAGCCGGCGGAGATGGTGATGGAGATGGAGATGGTGATGGTGATGGTGATGGTGATGGTGATGGTGATGGTGATGGTTATGAGTAGGTTGTAGGATTTGTAGGCGGGTGCCTTGTAATTTTCCTGTTTTCAGTTTAGATGTAATCGTTGCGCTGATGCGCTTTTTGATTGGAATACATTATGTTTGATTTTTATTCTTGTCAAGTTACAATTATTGCACTGTTGTTAGAAACTTTGGTTAAATTAGCTAGAATAAATGTAATTGTGGCTCGTGTATGAGTGTTATTGCCTGGTCTTGCGCTATGTTCGCGGAGGACCTTGTAGGCTTAACTCGAGAGCTCGTAATTAACTGAAGTGTTTTCGTGCTAATCAAAAGTTTAACATGCAATTGTAACGTAGAATGCATAGGATGATAAATCATAAGGCACAACCAACATTTGTATTAAGTAGCTGGAAACAGGCGCAAGGCCATCATACATAATCGAAATAAAAGAAAAGGCACGTGGCCAACATAGATAATCAAAAAGGCGCATGGCCAACATAACTAAGTGAAAAGGCGCATGGCCTAAGGTAATCACATGTAGCACTTGCGCAGTTGTTGCGCGTTCCATGTGCGCGGGATAATGTGGCTGTCCAAGGTGCGCAATTTGTATGCCCCTTTCCCTGGCACCTCATGTATCAAGTATGGGCCTTCCCATTTTGGTGCTAGTTTTCGAGGCGTTCAGCCTTGGTGGCTTCATTGTCTCTGAAAACGTATTCACCTGGAGTGTAGGTACAAATGCGCACCCTTGCATTGTAGTACCTCTCCAATTGCGTCTTATACTTGGCCTCTTTGATTCGCGCTATTTCACGCCTTTCTTCAAGCAGGTCCAAGTCTAAGCGGCGCTTTGCCTCGTTATCAATCTTGTTGACTGATGATAAGCGCGGCGAGGGAGGCCTATTTCAGCTGGGATAACCGCTGCTGAGCCATAAACCAGGCTAAAAGGGGTTTCGCCATTTCTTGTTTTTAGCATGGTGCGATGAGCCCACAGTATGCTGGGGAGCTCATCAACTCAGCCTCTTCTTTTGGTGCCCAATCGGGCCTTTATCCCTTCGGCAATGCTTTTGTTTACACTTTCTACTTGTCCGTTGCCTTGAGGGTGTGCAACGGAAGAGAAAGTGTGTTCAATATTTAGCTCCTTCATCCAGTTTTGAAGGTCTTCAGACACGAAGTTAGTGCCATTGTCTGTCACGATCATGAGTGGGAGACCAAATCTTCAAATTATGTGCTCCCATATGAATTTTCGCACCATCATTGCAGAAGTTGAAGCAAGAGCTTTGGCCTCCACCCATTTGGTGAAGTAATCAACAGCAACGATTATGAACTTTACCACGTCGGGAGCTTTAGGGAATGGACCCACCATGTCAATCCCCCATTGTTGAAAAGGCCAAGCTGTTGATACAAGGATCAGATTGTTTTTTGGGCGCAGGGTCTATGGCGCGTGCCTTTGACATGAGTCGCACTTGCGCAATTCTTTCAAAGCATCGACATGCATCCCTGGCCAATAGTAACCTGCATTCATTATCTTTGCGACGACCATGCGTGGGCCCGCATGAATGCCGCAGATGCCTTCATGTATTTCCCTGATCAGATAACTTGCGTCTTGGGGGTCTACGCATCGTAGTTATGGGCCCAAGAAGGATCTTCTGTATAGAATGCCCCCGTTCATTTCGTAAAACAACGCTCTGTTCTGTATCTTTCTTGCTTCCGCTTTGTTTTCCGGGAGAATTACCTCTTGTAGATACTGGATGATAGGGATCATCCATGAAGGTGGCCCTATCTCAATCACATTGACTTGGCGCAATAATACTGATGGGTTTTTCAGAACTTCAATTCTTACATCCTTGGAGAGGTGTTGGAAAGCTGTTGAAGCGAGTTTGCTCAGCGCGTCAGCGGGCTTGTTTTCTGATCGGTTGATATGAACAACCTTGTATGATTTGAACTTTTGTAGTAGCTCTTTTGCTTGTTCCAAGTATAAATCCATGACTTCGCCTTTTGCATCATACAATCCATTGATTTGACTCGCGATCAAGAGAGAGTCAACATGCGCTTGTAAATTTTGTGCTCCCATCTTGATGGCCAGGCACAAGCCTGCCAAAAACGCTTCATATTCTGCCTCATTTTTGGTGTTTTTGAAATCCAACTTGATAGCATAGGTAAACTCATGTTTTTTTAGGCTAACAAAGCGCAAACCAGCTCCTGCGCCGTCTTCGTTTGAGGCTCCATCGATGAATAGCAGCCATAATTCATCCGATGTGTCTTTGACGGGGGCATCTACTGCTTCGCACTCTTTGATCTTGTCTTTTGGGACTTCAGTAATGAAGTCTGCTAATACTTGACCCTTGATAGCTGGGCGCGACCTGTATAGAATGTTGTGGCCTCCTGTCACACCCCAACCAATGGCGGAAACATCGGGATGAGACGAAGTGTGAAGATTGCTAGAGACATCATAACACTATTTGTGACAATATTTAATAAACCAATTTCATTTCATAATTCATTTGTCAACCTTACAAGGAAATCAATTAACATCAAGTTCAAAGGGAAATACAATACAACATAATCAAAATTTATACAACGATTACACCTAAACGTCTATATGTGTATCTAGGCATCAATGCTACTTCATTTCATAGCTTCATCATCCTCAACCTGTAACATGTTTAAAATAAAGTTCAATGCAAAAGCAAAGGCGAGTATACAAGTTTGGTACGTACATAACATAAGATAAGTTTTAAACAATTCCTCATAGCAAGCATGTGATTCAAGATAAACAATAAATTTGGCATGTGTCTAGCATATCAACCCAAATGAGACGCAAGATGCTCATGACATAACCACAAGTCTACGGGCGGGTCGTCAATCCTATAGCGCTACATATGTCACGGTTAGGCTCGTACGAAGTTAATGATAAGTTCAACACATAAAGTTTCACCCAAGTTTAAAGTATCAAGCAATCACGTATACAAGCATGTTATAGGAATGTTCATGTGTTTAAGCAAAATGGCCCTTTCCATAGCACATGTCATCATTTCGTTGCTATGAAAAGTCCATAAGTCTATAATTCATGTGTAAGTTTTTGATAAGTAAACATGTTACACCCCAAAAGTGGTAAAAGTAAAAAGGGGAAATACGAGTATACTCACATAATTGCTAAGTCTTCCGATTATCCAAGTATTGACGAGCGTATGAGTTTAGGAGGATGGAACACCGAGGTCACCGAGTCGAACCGGGTTAAACCGAGCAGCTCCAAGACCCGTACTTGAGGCGAGACCTAAGTCGACCCGAACCAATGCTGACCGATGTTGACTTGTCGAACCGAACTAAAGCTGAACCGAGCTGCGGCTGGGATAGGATCCGAATGAACCGTGACCCGAAGTTGAAACTGAATCGTGATGTCTGACCCGGTTGACTAAGCCGCTGACCCGCGACTGAACCGGAACAGATGATGACCGGAGTGGATTGAAGTCGAACGGGACTCGAACCCGAGAATGGAAGCTGAACGGAAGCCAAATCCAAGCTCGATCCCGAGAACGACTGTCGCCGCCGCCGCAGACGACGGCACTGCCGTCTTCTTTCTTCCGCGTCTCTCTCTCTCTCATTTTCGTCTTCACGCCACCGCTGAGAACCGCCTCCACTGGTGGTGCTGCTCGCTGCTGTCGTTGTTTATCGGAGAGAAACAAGGTGTCGTGGGGGTGAAGGGGGTGAGCTTGCTGGAAATAACCACCTCCGGCCGCCGGTTGATCGGCTCTGGCGCCGGTCAGATATAGAGAGGGAGGGAAAGGAGTGGAGGTGAGGTAGGTGTTGTGGTTATGCTTGAAAGGAGATGGAGTCTCTGAGATATTTTTGTATGCGGGACTTGTGTGTAGCAGGGCAAACAAGAACATGAGGGAAACATTGTAATGAGCGGCTGTAGGTGATTAATAATTAGGGTTACTAGTCTTATAAGCATAGGGTTTATTTAGTTAGCATCTTTGGGCTTGGGCCCGAGGCCCACAAGCCTATCTCGTGTGTTTAAGCGGCCCGAAATTCCTACGAACCTGATTCCAAAACCCGAACTCTCTGTAATGTCGTAAACTAATATTTTAGATTCAAAAAAATATTTAAGAATAGCGCAGGTAGTCGTTGTCGCGTTTGAGCGTCAGTTGCGTAAAGAACGCGTAAATTTGCGTCGTTTGTCGTTTTAGTCAGTTTTTGATTAGATTTTGACTGTGATTCCAAAAAAAAATAACAACGAACATGTATTTGCTAAAAGTATAGAAATTCGAAAATGCGAGGCGTTACACCTCCCAGTGTAACACCCCGAAAACGGGTTTGGTAATTAAACCCCGTTAATACTAAAAGACGGGTAACGTACCGTTAGTAGTAAAAATAACCCGACAAATATTTGGATTTAAATAAGAAATCCTAATATTAAATAAAAACGAATCAAAGTTTTAAGGAATTAAGTTTATAAGAGCCTGAGTTAACGGGACTTAAAATAAAACGGGTTATGACTTCCCGAACCCAGTAAGCTAACTAGGAATAATTAACCTAGTTAATAAGAGGGAATGTTACTAGAAATAAGTAGGTTATGGCCTACTTAATAACTAACCAAACTAGAGGGACTTAAGTTGCAAACAAAGGGACTTAATTTATAAAAACTAAAAATCAAACACAACACACACTTAGTGTGTGTGTGTGTACGTACGACCAGGGACAAGAGCAAGGAGCTCAAAACCCTAGTTCTACAAATTGGTCAAATTGAAGCTCGAATCAAGATCCAAATCAATGCATGAACGCGTAGAAACGATCACCAAGTCAAGGGGATGGTGAGGTATGTTGAATTTCTAACATTCTTGAAGTTGTGAAAATCGATTAACCTTGCATGATGCAATCTATGTATGAATCGTAGAGGCTATGGCCGAATTAATGAAGTGTCATTGCTTAGGAACAAACCCTAAGTAGAAATTTGAAGAAAAATTTGCTATGATTTGAATAATTTGATGGATTACTACACTTAGACAAGTGGGTTTGGATTATGTAGTGAAAATGATGATACACACATGTTAAAATCATCATATTTAATAGTTGAAGCAAAATACTTGAACAATTTACAAGTTTGAGCATATGATCATAATTGCTATGAAATGGGTTTAGTTGATTTGATGAAATTAATGTTGTATTGGTATTTATAAACGCCATACTAACTCATATGAATGAACTACTTGAACAAAATAGGGATTTTGTTAAGAGTTCATAATTGATTAGAAGTGTGTCTTGACACAAGAATTAAACTCATGATTCATGATTGAGTTTAAAGAGAAAAATAGTCAAAGAATCATAAGGTGTGAAAGTCATGAATTGGAATGACTAATCTAACAACCTTGTGAATAATGAATGATAGTTGGCGCTTAACAAGCTAGGTGAAGCTTGGGGAGAAAGCGGGTCGAACGAGTCAAGCATAAAGGAAAAGCGTATTCGGAATGCAAGGTAAGTATGGCTTACACTAGTCTTATATTTTAGAATATTCTCTTATCGTATTAGTTACGAATAAGATAAATACATAGTTGAGGTATGATGTTTCCACGGGTAGACGTACGGAACAAGATAGTCGAGCATGACAAGAGACCATGTTGATGGTTTAAAAAGGAGTTAAATCGGTAATTCGATCATTTTATGACAAATGGAAAATGAACTTTTAAATGGTTACCTTATAGGGTAAACCAAAACAAACAATAAGGGTAAAACGGTAAATTGGTCACGCGTCGACCATAACTATTGGTTTTAAAAGACACTTATGAAGTAAGCCTTAATAGGCCGAAAAGTATTAAGAAATAGATTTATAAGTAAATTGACCGTACGGTGTAAACCGGTACAAGTTATGTAGACGAGATGATAATAAATCCATCTCGCAAAAGTAAATGGTCCTATAGACCAAACGGGTCAAAAGGTGAAAATATCACCCTTTGACAATATCGGCTAATGTTTTGTCGAGTTGCATGATTACAGGAATAAATATCGATTGAATGTTGACATCGCTATTACTTAGCGGCTACTAAGGCAAGGTATCAAACGGGTCAATATATTGATTCGAGCCAGGTATGTATAATTGGTCAAATCATCAATAGAACTTGAAGTTCAATGAGAGCTAAACAAGTTAAAATGGACATTGGGTTATCTTTAAGTAAACCGAATGATTTAAGTTATTGTCATTGTGTTTTAAAAACATGATGGCTATTTAAACAAGATCCTAGTTTAAAAAGTGGAATTTTGGTCAATTACGACATGAAAAGTCCTTTGTTGTAAAGAAAGGGTTTAAGATGACCAAAACGCCCTCGTAAGCAAAATCGAGTAAATGAACCTTAAGAGTTGTTTAAAAACAAGTTATATGATCAAGCAAATACTTTGAATAAGTATAAAGAATGAAAAGGGTAAATCTTGGGTCAAATGACTCAATATGGGTCTTTGCCGTAAAATGATAGTTCGAGGGATAAAACTCGGAATATATGTATCTCCACATTAAATCCACCACAAATATAGTTGTGGTGGAAGACTACTTGGTAAGAAATGTGGAAATATAAAGTTAGATACAAATGAAAGCGATTTTAGGCTCGAAAGTGCTTAAATACCCTTAACGGGTCAAAATAAGCATACGAGCGAAAACGGGTTTAAATTGGGTAATAAACCTGTGATTAGAACCTAATATGGTATATAACATTTATTTGAAGAAGTGTAGGTGATGTAGGAATCAAACAAATATGTTTGTTTGATAAAATGCATAAACGGGTAAGATTTGATAAAAAGGTAACGAGTCGAAGGCTTGAAAGTCTCAAAATTTATTTATGTTGGATGTTGGATTTTAACTCCATAAGATGGAGAATTAAATTACGGACGCGTAGAAAAAAGAATCGGGTAAAACGGATCAATAACGAAGAAGTTATGGCCGTTTCCGTGAAATCGGGTTGAGCTGGGAATGTACAGCAACAGCTGAAGGCAACAGTCTGTGAAAACAAGGGCTAGGCGTGACGCCTAGGCCCTTGGCGTCACGCGACGCCCCTAACTCCGGAAAATTTTTAAATTTTGTCATTTTAACCCCTGTACTTGTTTGAACTTAATATTTGACTATCAAAACTAACTTTTAAGTTGGTTTTGATCATAGGTGATCGCCAAGAGTGCCCGGATGAAGATCAAGCTCGATGAGGAACCGAACATGATAAAATACAAGCTTCCGCGTGGCGTTTCGTTGTACCTTTTAAATGATGAATTCATATACAATATGTTGTCAAACTTTTAAACTGTAAAAGTTTTAGTAAACCCGTATTTTCTAAGGATACTTCATCGTAATTACATGTTTATTTTCGTTTTTTATACGAAAACCTTTAAAATAATAACAATGGTGTTACACCCAGCTCGATTGCCCATTTCGCCAAGCGTCCTGAAGTTTCTGGTTTTTGCAAGACAGTGCTGATGTGAAAGTTCGTGAGTACTGTGATCACATGGCCGGTGAAGTATCTGCGCAGCCTTCTGGAGGCATGGAGCAGCGTGAGCACTAGCTTTTCCATGGTGGAATATCTCATTTCTGGATCAGTGAGTACTCTGCTGACATAATAAATCGGGGTTTAGACTCCATCTATCTCTACCAGAAATACCGACCCAATTGCCTTGTCCGAAGAGGTCAAGTACAGTATGAGTGGTTCCTTTTCGAACGGCGCGGTTAATGTAGGGAGCTTGATCAAGCACTCTTTCATCTGTTGGAAGGCAGCTTCCACTTCAGGCGTCCATTTAAACTCTTGTTTCTTTACACAGTTACGCAATGTACTAATGAAAGGATAGGACTTTGCTGTGTGGTTTGACAGAAAATGATTAAGCACGGCTAAGCGGCCGGCTAACCTCTGTATTTCTTTGATCGTGCGCAGTGACGACATTCTTTCGATGGCTTGAACTTTTTCGGGGTTAACCTTAAAACCGCCGTTTGTAACCACGAAGCCTAGAGACTTGCCTTCTTCCATGCCGAAAGAACATTTTGCTGGATTCAACTTCATGTTTACGCTTCTTAGAGATTTGAACGTCTTCTCTATGTCCTTTAACATTTGGTCCTCCTCAGGACGTTTGATTACAAGATCATCAATGTATACTTCAATATGTTTTCCAATGTCATCACCAAATATCTTGTCCATTAGACACTGGTACGTTGCGCCAGCATTTTTGAGCCCGAAGGGCATTTTTGTGTAACAGAAGATTCCGAAGTCAGTGCGGAAGGCTGTTTTATCTTCATCTTCTAGCTTCATCTGGACTTGGTGATATCCTTTATAACAATCTAGAAAACACTTCCATCTGAACGGCGCAAGAGATTCTATCTTCTTATCGATCTCTGGCAACGAATAACAGTCTTTTAGGCATGCCTTGTTGAGGTCAGTGTAATCGACGCACATGCGCCATCCGCCATTAGACTTCTCGACCATTACAGGGTTAGCAACCCAGCTCTGATAGCGCACCTCGCGCAATATGCCTGCTTTAAGTAACTTGCATACTTGTTCATTCATGGCTTTCGTTTGTCTGATCCTAAGCTGCGCTTTCTCTGGACCTTGGGTTCAACAGATGGATACGTGTTTAAGCAATGTTCTGTGACATCGCGTGGGACTCCCGTCATATCAGATGGGGTCCAGGTGAAAATGTCCATGTTTCGGAACAGTAATTGCTTGAGGTGTGTCCTAATACTTGGTGAAATTGCGTGGCCAATTGTCACCGTCTGTTCTGGGTACTTGCGGTTTAAGACCCATTTTTCTGGCTCAGTTGTTGAAATCTTTGGTGCTTTGTCTGGGCGCGCGTCTTCTGCTACCATCACCTCTTTCTTTGCGTAGATAATCGCCACCCCCGTCTCAATTGGAAAGCCAATGGATGAATGGGGGGTGGAGGTTACTATGTTCATTTCTCCCTGAGTTTCTATCCCAATTAAAACGTCATGCCTTGACCTGATTGGTATCACCATAAAGTTGACGTTTGTAGTTCTTGAATGCTTCCCATCTGATAGCGTAACGGGGAAGCTGATTTGGCCTAATGGGAACACTGTCTCATTGCAAAATCCGGATAGAGGGTAATCCACAGGCTCGAGGCGCGCTTTGTCTTCTTCATCAAACTGGCTGAAACATTGTTCATAAATGATATCAGCTGTGCTTCCTGGATCGATGAAGACATACTCTGTTTCATAGTGGCCTATGATGCCGGTAATGACAACGGGGCGCGTGGCGCATGGTCCCCCGCGCACTACCGGAAATATGACTTGTTGTTCTTGCCATGCTGGTTCAAATGGGCGCTTGCCCTTGCTCCTTGCGCTGTGTCTTGGTCCGTCGACCATATGAGTTTCTAAGCGCCTAACTTTCTTCTGGTTTCCATCATCGTTCCTTTTGATCTGGCGCATCTCTTTGCGCACGTTTTTAACCAGATGGCTTAACTTGCCGCTCTTCAGAGCCTTCTGACGAAGAACTCTAGTTCTTCGTCATATGTAATCCTTCGTCAAGAGTGATCCCTCGTCAAATGTGTTGTAGAATTAAACATGACCATGTTATGACTAGCTCTTAAGTTTTCATGTAACATTCGAACGTAACAACACTACAGTCAATCAAATATCGTACACATAATACAACATAAAAATAAACTATTAAAACAAGATTGTGAAACAAGTGATGCGTAGAGGAAAGACCTTGAAATCTCGGGTTGTCACAAACTTAGTAATAGTTTATGCTCAGCCGCCTCCCTCCTTTACCTTTTTTGGAGAAGAGTAGAGGCGTTTTTCTATTTCCTGTCATGAAACAAGGCATATTTTTAAAATGTTTCTGTTTCCAACATTCATCATGCAAACATCCCTTCAGATTTAGTTCTCTTAAGGTTACCTGTGTTTAAAAAGTTTGTCGCTGTAAAAACAACCATTTTATAAGTATAAAAGTTTGCTTCATACAATCAATCGGACTTTCAAGACAACAGAATCTATTCTTCATGTTTTAAGTTGTCATAAGAAAAGTAAAATAGTATTCTAATGTTACAAAAATAAAATTTAAACGTTTTATGACTTTATCTTTGTTGTTTAGCTGGATCAACCCAAGGATAATGAATGGTATACTGATTAGTTGATAAAATTCATTGTTTGTTTAACAGGATGCTTGGATGTATCTTCTGAAATTTCTTATAGGCAAATTGTTAAGTTTTGACTAAAATGCCAAAATCAACTTCTTTTATAACCAAAGACTTGTTATATGCCTTGAGAGAGATAGAGAGAGGGAGAGAGGGAGAGAGAGGGGGGAGAGTGAGAGAGGAGAGAGAAAAATAAATAAATAAATAATTTGTTTTTTTTCTAATTGCCAAAATGGCCCCTTAGGTTTAAATGATACCAAAATAGCCCCTGAAATCAGAAATGACAAATTTTCCCCTATGGCTAACCACACTGTTAAAGGGCTGCTAAAAAGTGGGTCAAAATGACAATTTTAAACCTTGCAGCGGACATTTTGGCCAAAAAAAAAACTATTCTGTCTAAAGTGGCAATAATGCCCAAACCTTAGGGGTTATTTTGGCAATTTACTCTACTGGTTATTTGGAAGCCCGATGTAATAGTTTGGTTTTTATTTATTTTATGTAAAATTGTTTATTATAAAATTGTAAAAACTGATGAAGACAAATATTGAAGAGCGAAGATAACGCAATCAAGGATAGATGGAGATCTTGAACTAAGTGGGAGTTGCAGGATAAGAGTTGTTCTGTGTCCCTTTAGATTGGTTCGTTTCTTGTTCTTGTTCAATAGCTCAAACAAATTACTAGAAGCTCGGTTTATTATATAGTATTATCTATATAGGTCGTTGGAATATTGTTTAGGAAACAATTGGACCACCAAAATAAAGATTTTCACAAAAATCAATGATATAATTAAAAAAAGTTTTTAAGTTAAATCAAAAAGGTAAATTTAATAAAAGAAGTTTTTAAAGTCCTTCCTAGCCCACAATACTTAAAAACTAATTGTCATTATGTTTGTGGTGGCTGTAGAGAAATTACAACTTTGTGTCAACACATTAAATACCACTTTATCTTTGTCCAATTCCCAATATTATTTTATTTTGACTAATGAGCTTACGGAATATTAACAAAACGAAAATCTAGAGTTAAACATAACAAAACCACAAAAATAATAAAACGAAGAATAAAACTATAATATTAAAGAACCGGATATAAAAAACTAATACCATAACAAATAGAGAGTTATAACAAAAACATTATATAACAAAACAAAACAACGTTAAAATAGTTAAAATTCATATAAAACATAGAAACTAATGTCATTATGTGTGTGGTGGATGTAGAAAAACTACAACTTTGTGGCAACACAATAAATACCGCTTTATTTTTGTCCAAATCGCAACATTGCTTGATTTTGACTAATAAGTTTCAGACGTAAGGGAGGCCAGGGCACCTCAAGGATAGAGTAATTATTCAATCAAGCCCCTCGAATATAACAACCTATCTATAACTAATAAACACATTAAATTGTCACAATTATAAAACGTGGCGTAAAACAAATGAATGATATAAGATATAGTTTTAACAATTAGTGTCGGTTGACGTTTTTTACGGAATATTACATCGTTTCAAATGATTAACACGCGAATCGAGGAATCTAACGTCGAATCAAATAACTCGCACAAATATCGAGGAATTTAATGTCTAATCACATAACTCGCACGAGAATCGAGGAATATAACATCGAATCGAAGAATCTTACGTCTAGTCGCACGCGTATCAAGGAATAATACGTCGCGTCAAACAGTTAAAATAAAAAATACGAAATTCAAAGTATACGGGCCAAATAAGGTTATATGACCCGTATAAATGTATCGTATACAGTATATAAGACCATCCTAAAATCTTATTCTCACATGGTGTATACGGGGAGCGTATAAGGTTATACGACCCGTATAGAATAAAAAGAACTCAACCAGAGGAGTTGTGAAAACAATCTAAATAACAATCCATGTTTGTTTGATCTAAATGTTTTGTTCGAGCTCAATCTTGCGTCTGTTGCAAGTCAGGATTCTTGGGGTTTGGATGCCTTTCAGGGTAATCATGTTGTTTATTATCCACCGCCGCCCGTTAGTTTTCAATCCCCTCCTGGTAGTGGTGGACCGCTGCCCGATAGTTTTTAATCTCCTCCCGGTAGTGGTGGACTGTCCGAGGATCCAAACGGTGACCAGGAACCTAGCGAGTTTGAAACTGATTAGGTATAACATTTATTTATACGTTTATTTGTCGTACGTTTAATATTAATGTTTATACGTTTGATGTCAAACAAACAAAAAGTTAAAAACAAACGACTAGTTAATAAACATGAAGCAAAGTAAACTTAATCTTATTTCATGTTCTGACAATTTGTAATGATGAAAAGTTTGGGTTAAGGTGACTAGTAACTAAACTACTGGTGGTGCCGCCTGGGAGAAGTAGTGATAGATTGCGTTTAATGTTTTGGTAACTTGTTGAAATTGATGTATCAACCTATAGTCTCGGAACACATACCGACTGGGATTTCGTCAATTCAACATATAGTAATAAAAAAATTGTTAATTGTATACGAGTCCTATAACGTGATACGGCCCGTATACAAGATGTAAACAGCGCTCTTATATTGTGCATACGAGCGAATAAAAAAACAATAAACGTTGTATCGGGTCGTATAACGTTATACGGCCCGTATACAATCATAACATCTTAGTTGGTCCAAAGACTATGCATAACCTCTTCTTAAATAGAGTTAGTCATTAATTCTCACATTGTTTTGTTAGAAATTCGATAGCATGTATGAATTGGTGGATGAAACGGTGACCATTGGCCTTAGGGGAAAATTGTAATTTATGACCCAGGGACTATTTTGGCATCATTTAAATCTTGGGGCCATTTTGACAATTAAAAAAATATTTATTTATTGATCTCTCTCGGCTCTCTTCTCTCCATCTCCCTCCTCTCTATTCTCTCTCCTCTCCCCCTCTCTCTCCTGTATATCTCTTTCTTTCTCTCTCTCTATCTCCATATCTCTCTCTCCACCCTCTCTTTCTCTCATAAAGTTTGACCACATTTACAAAGATAAAGAATCAAGTGGTGATGTATATTTATGCTTCTCGTATGTGTGATTACATAAATGAAAATGAAAAGGATTGTATGTAATATGAACTCATATTTGCCATTTTCCCTGTATTCTCATTGTAATTATGTTTTTAAACTAGTGGTTATATAGGGTTTTGTCCAACTAATGTAGAGGGGATGAACTTAGTAATAGTTTATGCTCAGCCATCTCCCTCCTTTACCTTTATTGGAGAAGAGTAGAGTTGTTTTTCTATTTCCTGTCACGAAACAAGGCATATTTTAAAATGTTTCTGTTTCCAACATTCATCATGCAAACATCACTTCAAGTTTAGTTCTCTTAAGGTTACCTATGTTTAAAAAGTTTGTCGCTGTAAAAACAACCTTTTTATAAGAATAAAAGTTTGCTTCATACAATCAATCGGACTTTCAAGACAACAGAATCTATTCTTCATGTTTTAAGTTGTCATAAGAAAAGTAAAATAGTATTCTAATGTTACAAAAAAAAAAATTTAAACGTTTTATCTTTGTTGTTTAGCTGGATCAACCGAAGGATAATGAATTGTATACTGCTTAGTTGATAAAATTCATTGTTTGTTTAATAGGATGCTTGGATGTATCTTCCGAAATTTCAGTATTGTAGGCAAATTGTTAAGTTTTGACTAAAATGTCAAAATCAACTTCTTTTATAACCAAAGACTCGTTATATGCCTTGAGAGAGATAGAGAGAGGGAGAGAGAGGGGGGGGGGGGGGGGGGGGGGGGGGGGAGAGTGAGAGAGGAGAGAGAAATAAATAAATAAATAAATAATTTGTTTTTTCTAATTGCCAAAATGGCCCCTTAGGTTTAAATGATGCCAAAATAGCCCCTGAAGTCAGAAATGACAAATTTGCCCCTATGGCTAACGGCACTGCTAAAGGGCTGTTAAAAATTGGGTCAAAATGACAATTTTAAACCTTGCAGGGGACATTTTTGCCAAAAAAAACTTTTCTGTCTAAAGTGGCAATAGTGCCCAAACCTTAGGGGTCATTTTGGCAATTTACTCTACTGGTTATTTGGAACCCCAGTGTAATAGTTAGGTTTTTATTTATTTTATGTAAAATTGTTTATTATAAAATTGTAAAAACTGATGAAGACAAATATTGAAGAGCGAAGATGACGCAATCAAGGATAGATGGAGATCTTGAACTAAGTGGGAGCTGAGTTGCATTGCAGGATAAGAGTTGTTTTGTGTCCCTTTAGATTGGTTCGGTTCTTGTTCTTGTTCAATAGCTCAAACAAATTACTAGAAGCTCGGTTTATTATATAGTATTATCTATATACGTGGTTGGAATATTGTTTAGGAAATAATTGGACCACCAAAATAAAGATTTTCACAAAAATCAATGATATAATTAAAAAAAAGTTTTTAAGTTAAATCAAAAAGGTAACTATAATAAAAGAAGTTTTTAAAGTCCTTCCTAGCCTACAATACTTAAAAACTAATGTCATTATGTTTCTGGTAGCTATAGAAAAATTACAACTTTGTGTCAACACATTAAATACCACTTTATCTTTGTCCAATTCGCAATATTATTTTATTTTGATTAATGAGCTTACGGAATATTAACAAAACGGAAATCTAGAGTTAAACATAACAAAACCACAAAAATAATAAAACGAAGAGTAAAACTATAATATTAAAGAACCGGATATAAAAAACCAATACCATAACAAATAGAGAGTTATAACAAAAACATTATATAACAAAACAAAACAACGTTAAAATAGTTAAAATTCAATAAATACTGCTTTATTTTTGTCCAATTCGCAACATTACTTGATTTTGACTAATAAGTTTCCGACGTAAGGGAGGCCAGGGCACCTCAAGGATAGAGGTGCAAGGGTTCCAACCCTTACTAGAACACCGCCGCCACCCCCCAAGAATAAGGGATAAGGGTAAGTTCCACGAGTACATCTACCCGTGAGGGTTAGGAGAGAAGGGTTTTGAGGGTAGGGTCCATCTCTTGAATGGTATGTGTGTGATTGGTGGGCCGGGTAAGATAGTGAGATCTATGGTTCAAGGGTACTTCATAGCGCAAGGGTAGGACACCGCCAGTGTTTTGTAATGCAAGGGTACTTTGTAGAAAGTTTAACATGGTGCCAGTTGATTGGTGAAGGCAAGGATAGTACACATAGGTGCCCCTTCACCCATAAGCGCACCGGAGAAATGTTTGTCAACTTGTCTAGTCCGTACTTTGAGCCGTCGGTGTCATTATTATATATATAATAGACCAGCTCATTAACTACAATTAATTTTGTAACTTTTTTTGTTTTGACCCCAAAGTTCTATCTTTTTTAATTTAACTACAAAATTCTCTTAGTTACACCCATTTTTTTTGTTTTTAATCGATAATTTTCATTTGCATACCTCATCTTTAGGTTTGTTATTTTTTTCCTTTTTTTCTTTAACAGATTTACATTACAATCACAGAACTTTAACTTTAATAAGGTTATTGTAGGTCCGTTTTCGGAGGATCGATCACAAACAAAATCACTTGTTTATATCAAACACGGTCACGAGTGCGGAATCCCCGTGACGATGCCAAACCAAACACAGATAATAACAACATGAAGTAACCAACGAATCACAGTCAATTGATTAAAGCTGATGAGAACAAGGATCAAACAAATACACACAATGTTTGACAGTAAAACTTCACAGTAGGTATGCTCTCATAGTTTCACACAGAAACCAAGTGTGGTTTATATAGGCAGCCCAGCCCAAGTGTAGACGAAACACATACATGGGCCTGACGAAATACCAAAGTTGACGAAACACAGAAACCAGGTGTTTCCTCACTGTTCATGGTGAAACTTGGATAACCATCCAAAGGGTGTTTCGTCATACATGTTAACAACGAAAGACAGGGTCTTTCGTCGTGGGCTGCACAATCTGATATGCTGCAGACATGTATAAACACACAAACAAACATAAACATACCAAATATGCAACATGCACAGTCTTAGAACATTACAAAACAATGAGACAAATGTCGGACCCAAGTAGAATAGGAGGATATCCGCCTTGGTCGACTGACCGAATTACAGACTCGATACTTAAAAGACCTTAAATTACATCGCTAAACAAGAACAACTTACAGACACAAAATATGCATCAACAAACTCCCCCTTGTCTGTTACTTGGACTTCGGTCTTCAATCTTCAGTGTTTCAGCGACCAGGTGCTTTCCGCGTGAATTCCTCGGTAAAAACAGTAACAAGCAACGCTTTGAAATTTTAGCGCTTGATGTGCGTCCTTGTCTTCGTAAAATATATCGTGCTAGAACAGCTTGCTGATGTCGTTCACCGACATATTCACGATCCACATCGGATCTAGCATCCGAAAATTCTCTCGATCACCTTTAAACACAATCACCGCTTCATGAGTATCCCAATCGTAGCACCATAACGCCATATCGTCAAGAAAGTTCTGTTCCATCGGCATCAACGGAATCTTGTCCATGACCTTTGCCAGCTGATATATAAGCTTATATATAAGCTTATATCAAGCCATGTTGGTCGATGGGTCCAACGTGAACTTAATTTGTTGATACACTGGAAACTGTGGTTTATACGATTCATCCTTCCACCCTTTCTTCCGTTCGAACTTGATTTTCCTTGCAAATAACGTTGCGCCAAAGTAATTTGAACGATTGATTATATGCAGCTTCGATAGTGCGGCAACATCATAGAACGGCAGAGATAAGATGCTCAGCAGTGAATTGAAATACTGGATTCCGTGTACGCGCTTGATCGCAACACAGTGAATATCCTTCACGAACATCCAACTCAGAATCTTCCCATGCGGCTTAACCTTTTCAAACTGCAGAAAATCAACTTGTGTTTCCGGAGGCGTAGGCTTTTCAACTTTCGACAAGAACCTTTTTCTCCATTCTTGGAATGAATCCGTCGGATTACCTGAAGACGTACGATTCTTTAACTGTTCGTCAATATCTTCCTGATTTTCTTTCATCCATTCTTCATCAAACGGATCAAACTCCATTCCATCAGCACGTACATAAGTTGATTTGCTTGTGTCACATTCAAACACTATCTCGTCAATGTTTTCTGTATCAACAGTCTCTGGTTCAATCGGCATTTGATCAATCACTGAGTCTTCAACTATTTTCATCTCATTTAGAGCTACAATCTGCTCATCTGTAAAGTCAGCAATCAACTCTCCCTCTTTTAGTTCTTCACCAGTAACTGGATGAACAACCTGCAAAGACAGATCAGCAGTGCTAGGGACAGAGGATGTACCAGCCATAGAGCTTTCAACGTAAGAACTGCTCTCAAGTTGTTGTACTTCTACTACCGGTCCACTAGAAGTTCCTTGTGTAGCCCCAATCTCTGAAGGCTTTAAGACAACAATTTCAGAAGATGCAGTGGCTGGCGGCTGCTGAGATGTCGCAGAAGTGTCTAGATTACCTGGATCCTCAGAATCATGATCCCTTTTCTTTAGGACTTCTTGTTGTTTGCACCGATCGCCCCACAAGATGTTAACACGATTTCTTACAGCCTCGAAACCATCAGTAATTTTCTTAACTCCATCCTGTATTTTGGTATTGCGAGTGTTGTACCATTCTCTCATATCATCGTGCTTAGCTTTAAGAGTATCAGCAAGTCGTTGAAGTGCAGTACTTCTTTCTTTCAATCGATTCATTTCAATCCCATGATTATTATCGGTAGCTCACATTTATTGCAATTGACACTCTCTTTCTTCGTCAGCAGCTTTCAAGCGTTCATTCTCAGCCTTCAGTCGATCAATTTTAGCTTGTTGGCGAGTGATCTCTGCTTGTTGACGCCCAACAGTGGAATTCAACGTGTTTATCTCCAACGGTTGCTGTATCATGTCGCTTCTTGTAACGTTGATCACGTCCAACTATCTATTGATTTGACCTACAGCAGCTTGTAATTGAGAAAACAGGAAATCTATCTTTTCATCCTGCTGCATCTGAGAGAATCTACTTTGTCTGCGTCTGAGGCCGGCTGCGAAGTAGTTGCACGAATGGTGGATGCAATTGAGCGTGATGGTTCTTGAGGCGTAACAGTTGGGGTTTCAGCAGCTGAAGTCACTACAGGAGTTGGTTCGGATTATCTCGGAGGAGAGGATACAAAAGCATCAGCTTCTTCGGCAGTTAATCCCAACTCCGGATTCATTTCGGCCTCTTGAACGGGCTCCTGCTATAGAACGGATGGCTGCGAAGATGAAGTACCCATGTATTTCCTTGCCTTTTTCTTCCTATGGGTAGCAGTTTGCTTTTTCTTTAATCGTTCAGCTTCAGTATCCGAAGGAACGTATTCGTCATCATCATCCTCACGTCTAATCTTCCTGATCCTTTTCACACCACGTTCATCGAAATAAACTTCGTACCCAGGCTCAGGTGGATTATCATCCGATTCTGAATTCTCCTCATCATCACCAGCTGAAGTATCACCAGCTGTACCGTCGATGCACCAGCACCAGATACATCAACAGCCCCTGCATCACCACCATCACCACCATCATTATCACCATCACTGTCACTGCAGAAGAATCTAAATCCTTCGTCCAAACTTTTCTTCCATCTTTTTCTTTAACTCCGTCTCCTCATCGTCAGATTGGTTATCATTGTGACGCCATTTGTCATCTTCTGGAGCGATGTAGTCGGTTTTATCAAGAGCACCGAACAGTTTCCTAGGCGGCTTTCTTTCCTTGTATCTCTTTATTGCAAGGCCCCTGAATATCCTCAGTGAATGTTCGATCATAGAATCTATCTTCAAGATGTCATCATCGGCTTTTGGAAGATTGGGATTCTGGACATTCATGATCATTTGCAGAAACCGAGGATACATCCAGAATTTATTCCTAGTTGTTCGACCACCAGTTCTTGTCATGTTCTCCTTCATGTTGGCAAAGATGTACTTTGAAATGCTAAACGGTTTGTTCAGCACTAATGCCACCATGAGTCCCACGAGATCGTTGCCCTCCATGTCATAGCCAGCTCGCCTGTTGCTAAGACATTGAATAAGTACGTGTAATAAAAACTTGTACCGCATTGGCAGATCTCCCTTGTTGATTTGACCGCTGAAGATATCACCTATACACTTTATCCTTAGTAAACAACCGTGTGTGCACATTATTGGAATATAGTACGGTGCATTAGAATCATCTTGCAGTTCTAGGACGGTGTTCAAGATTTTCGGTGAGACATTCACGTTCACCTCATTTACTTGCCCTTGAATAACTTCAGTTCCATCAACTTGGACAACGCTCGCTGTATTCCAGAATGCTTTAATGAGCGATTTGTAAACCGGAGTTGAGAAAGTGACAGCTTTGTTTATCCGCGACTCCCTTATCCACTGCGCGATCTCCTTTAGTTCAGTGATCTTCCCTTCCGAATCAAGATAGGCAGTCATATTGTGACACTTTTCGGACATTACTAGTTCCTCTAGTGTGTTTTCTTTCTTAGTCGCGGGCATACGTTTCTTCTCTTTTGGTGCCATCTGTATTTGCAAAACATCCACAATAAGTTAAAATGTCATATTATGTGCATTACACATAAGTATATGCAAGTTTAAGTATGATGTGGACAGTGTACAAGCAAATACACATCTTCTGTGAAAGGTTACCAAACATGAAAATTTTCTAAGTGTTGGACGACGAAACACCAACACTGCGACGAAAGACATGTTTTCATGGCGAAACACCCTTGGTCAAATCAAGTCAACATTGACCTTTGACCTGTTGTTTTTCGTCGACAGTCTCTCGACGAAAGATGTTCCATTGTTAAAAGAGGTGTTTCGTCATCATCTGTGTTTCGTCGTAGATATTTTGAAGAAAGTTGAGTTTCGTCGACATAGGGGTTTCGTCGCAGACAGTTAGGGTTTCATCAAATTGGGGGTTTTCAAAATTAAAGGGTTTTTCGCCGACTGTTGTTTAATCTACAGTTGATTCAGGAAAAATCAAACATTTTGACACTTTGTTTAACCAACACATCAAGAAAACAACCCAGAATGTAAAACCGACACCGTAGACCAGAAAGTACCCAAAACGGTATACACATTCAACAATAACCATCCCCTGTTTTTGTTATCCGAAACCCAACCCAAATCAACGCCAAATCAATGTATAAATCAATACAAACCATAGTTCTATCAGCTTTTATGAAAGACCAAGACAAACAACAAGTTTATATCATGAAGAAATTAAATAAACAGTGTCGACGAGGGTTTTTCGAACAGTCGAGTAAAAACATGGGGTCTCCAAGGATTCAAAAACATGAAGATAAGCATTTTGTATACCTTGATTTACTTGAAAATTTTAGAGAAAATGAAAGGGTTTTGAGAGTCGGTGAAAAGTATGGGGGTGAAGTGTTGGAGAAGATGAATCAGAGAGTTGGTTTGAAAAAGTGAGGTCTCTGACTACTGGGACCCTTATATACTCATATCCTTCGACGAAACTCCATCCTCGACGAAACATGTGTTGGGCTCTACGAAACACTTGGTTGGGCTTGGTTGGGCTTGAACAGTAAGCCCATGACGAAAGTTAAAAAGGCCCAGGGGTATTTCGTCGTGACCTCGACGAAAGATAAGGTGTTTCGTGGTGAACACATTCAATTTTGACCAAGATTGAAAATAGTTGACCAAGAATGGTTTTTCATCGACATTTAGGTCTTTCGTCCACCAAAAGGTTTTTCGTGAACACCTTTTTCAAAAATTTACTAAGTCTTTTGAAATTTTGCACACATTAACAGATTTTGTTTGTTTGAACAGATTTTCATTGTGATTGAGTTCACCAAATGCAAAGAACATTTTATGAAGTAGGTTTCAGGCTTTCGGCAGAAAACTCCAAGTTACAACTTCGGCTAATCAAAAATGAACTTTACAAAACTACACTAGACTAGGAATTAAAGTGCGGTAAACTAACGACAAGCAATGAAAAGCATTAAACAACTGTACAATGCCAACTTTTTGCGAGTCTCAAGGAAAAGAATCATACTAGCTTACGGTCTATGTCAGCATGGTTTTTGTTCGGTTTAAAGCTCTGGATAAGTATACTACCACGATTATCGGTATTGTTGTCCACATAAGCTCAACTGATCAGATGTAATCATAATTAGGAGATACGATTTACGGTAAGAGTTATACTTACAAGTCGGTGTGCATCCACTCACGACACATTCCCTTATCAAGGTATGAACGAGAGTTCATCTTACCAGTGAGTATACCGCTTATCATATGTTTGACCATATTAAAGAATGTGAGATACTCACTTATTTTTTATTGAAATAAAGCCCTATGTGATAGAATCACTTATTGATGAGGAACTTGATTTTCATATGCATGAGGGCATAGGAGCAAGTCCGTGAACAGGTCAGTACAACGTACAGCAGAGAGATGAACTTGACTCCCGGATAAATGTGATATTTTATCACTTATTTTGTTTGGACATGTATTGTTGATCACTTATTGAGGTCGAATGCAATATGTACACGTATGTATAGTATCATGGAAGATCTAGACTTCGTCTCCATTATTTTTCGGTAAAAGATACAACCATGATACCCAGATGATAAGACATCATAAAGACCGAATATCTCAGAACATCGGCAATCTCTTAAACGAAATTTCGGTACCAAGACCATATGCCAATGAATGGTTCCCACCTGACTTAAAGTCTGTTAAGTTTGTATCATCCTGCGCATTTTAATCTGATTGTGAGCCTACCGATACATCATTAGTAGAGATACTTATCACTTCTCAATTTTTTGTTTTACATTTTTGAACATGTTGACCGACCACACCAGTGAATATCATCATTTTCCTTTATCCAAGAAACTCATTTTTGGTTTTCTAATTTAATTTTTTTTTTTTTTGAGTTTTTGCTTTTTTAATTTTTTTGAATTTTTTATTTTTTCAAACGTAAAGACAGAAAGTAAAGATATCTTTTTGGTTTTTTGACTTTTTCAAATGTTTTTGTATTTTCTTGAAATTTTCTCCCCCTAAAATGCTAAAAGGTTACGAAAATGAAAATCTTTTTGTATTTTTTAGAGTTTTTAAGGAAAATATTTACAAAAACGATTAGCCAAAGAAGTTTTACTCCGGTATCACCTTAATGCCATTGACCAAAAGAAGATAATCAAAACGTGATTTATCAAAAGCTTTAGTAAACAGGTCGGCACGTTGGTGATTGGTGTGGACTTTAACAACATTGATGAGTCTTTTATCAAAACAATCACGTATGAAGTGGTATTTAATTTCGATGTGTTTGGTCTTGGAATGCTGCACAGGATTTCTAGTGATCTGCAAGGCAGCATTATTATCAACAAAGATAGGAGTAGATAGGAATTCAAAACCGTTGTCGCGCATTTGTTGTTGGATCCACAAGACTTGGGAGCAACAACTAGAGGCAACAATGTATTCAGCTTCACAAGTTGATGTAGCAACACAGGTCTGCTTCTTGCACTGCCACGTGACCAGGCGATTTCCTAAGAATTGACATCCAGCTGTTGTTGATTTGCCGTTGATTTTGCAGCCACCAAAATCATAATCACTGAACGCGATCAAGTCAAAGCTATCATCCCTAGGGTACCAGAGACCGGTGTCCGGGCTCCCCTTCAAATAGCGGAAAATCCTCTTAATAGCTTACATATGTGAGGCCTTCGGGTTAGCTTGATATCTTGCGAGCAGGCACGTCGGATACATGATGTCGGGCCTCGAGGCTGTGAGATACATGAGAGATCCGATCATAGAACGATAATATGAAGAGTTAATGCTTTCACCCTTCAGATCCGGAGTAATCCGGTGATTCTGCGGAAGTGGGGTACCAATGGGCGTTGCATCAGACATTTGGAACCGGCTCAAGATGTCACCAACATATTTAGTCTGATGGATGAATATCCCAGACTCGGTTTGTTAAACTTGTAGGCCCAAGAAGAAATTCATTTCCCCCATTGCGCTCATCTCGAATTTTTCCTGCATAACACGCTCGAATTGCCTGCACAAAGAATCATTAGTTGAACCAAATATTATATCATCAACGTATACCTGTGCCAACAGAAGATCTCCATCTTGTTCTTTGATGAAGAGCGTGCAATCAATAAGACCTCGCCGAAAACCATTATCCAATAGATAGTTAGATAAGGTTGCATACCAAGCTCTTAGTGCCTGATGTAAACCATAAAGAGCTTTATTGAGCAACCTACCCTGATCTGGATGAATAGGATCTTCAAAACCCGGAGGTTGTTCGACGTATACCTCTTCTTCAACCACACCGTGTAAGAAAGTACTTTTGAAGTCCATCTGGTAGACTTTGAATCCTTTAAATGAAGCATAAGCTAGAAAGATCCAAATAGCCTCCAGACGTGCAACCGGTGCATAAACTTCATTGTAGTCAATGCCTTCGATCTGACGAAATCCTTGAACAACCAATCTCGCCTTGTTTCGAATGACTACTCCACGATCGTCCTTTTTGCATTTGAAAACCCAACGTGTGCCAATTTTCTTGTAATTTTCAGGCCTTTCAACAAGCTTCCACACACCCAGTTTTTGAAACTGTTGCAGTTCATCCAGCATGGCTTCCACCCAAGAATTATAGCTTCTTTCCAAGACTTTGGTTCTTCTTGTGACACATAGCACGCAAAGGACCAATCATTTTGAAGACCAGATTCTCTAATAGCTGAATACAACCCAGCATTCTGGTTGTTTCTCAGCTGATTACGCGTCTACACACCACTATGGACATCTCTAATAATATTTTGTTGCGGTTGAGTGTCATGAATTCTTGACTCAGGAACATCAGGGACACGAGTATTGATACCCAAATTGTTAAGATTAAGATCAACAACCAAATCCACACCGGGCATAGGTGTAGAAGTGGATGCATTTCCCTCAGCAGTGTTTACAATCTGCTCTTGAGGAGTTGCTTCAGAAGCACCTTGAACAGGAGCAACCAGAGCTGAAGTGCCTTCATTCACATCATGGTATTCATCATCTTCCGATGACTCATTGTAATCAGAAGCATCTTCAAATACCTCATTTTGAACCGTGTTGTTAACCGAATTAGAACCTTGGGGGTTAACAATAATTGGTCTCACAAATGGCGAGTCAGCCGCGTTGTTACTTTCAAATAGCATTTGAGCAGCAGCAGATTCTTCGTCAAAGGTTGGCAGATTAAAGGAGTCGAATAGTCCATCATAATCGAACATCCAAGGATCACCCGGAGCTCTAACAGAATCAATATACCTTTGAACCTTCACTTCATTCCATAACTCAATCTTTTTGGACGCCAAATTCCATACACGAAAATTCAGAGTAGCATATCCAAGGAAGAAACCCTCGATAGCTTTGGGACCAAACTTTCCGTGCGGCTCAATCATAGTGCATGGAGCGCCAAAAGGTTCTAGGTGAGAAATATCCGGTTTCCTTTTGTGTAGGAGTTCGAAACAAGTTTTGTCATGCCTTTTAACTGTGAGAACTCTGTTTAGCGTGTAGCAAGCAGTAGACACAGCCTCCCCCCAGAACTGAACAGGAAGCTCCGACTCTACCAACATCGTTCTTGCAGTCTCTATTATCGTCCGATTCTTCCTCTCAGCGACACCATTTTGTTGTGGAGTGTAGCGAGAACTGTACTCATGAAGAATGCCCTTTGAAGTACATAACTCATCCATTATACGGTTTTTGAACTCAGTGCCATTGTCGCTTCAGATCCTCTTCACTTTCAACGAGTACAAATTTTCTAGCAAAGTAAGAAGATTCTTGAGGATTTCAGGAGTTTCACTCTTGTGCACCATAAAAGATACCCAAGAAAATCTAGAGTAGTCATCAGTAACCACTAGACAATAAGTATCCCCAAAGGTTGTCTTGTGTTTCATAGGTCCAAAGAGGTCCATATGAAGACGTTCGAGAGGCATGCTAACAGTGTTGACTTTCTTAATTGGGTGAGATTTCTTCGTTTGCTTTCCTTTCTGGCATGACACACAGACATCTTGTAGATGCAAACTTCTCACAGGCACACCATTCATAAGGTTGTTTTTCACCAAATGATTCATTTTCCTCAAGTGAATGTGCCCCATTCATCTGTGCCAAGATATAGACTCCTTTTATGTGGCTTTCGAGACAAAACATGTGACTTATGCAGAGGTCGTAATCGCTTGGCTATTGTCGAGAATATAAGGATCATTAACTCTTGGAGCCGATAAGAGAATCCATTCTTTAGGAATTTTGAATCCAGGCTTCAGCACATAACAACCGGCATCATCAAAATGCACGGTGAATTTCTTATCGCAAATCTGCGAAACACTCAGAAGATTGTGATCAATTTGATGAACATAATTGATCTTATCGAAACACACAACACCATTGGAGATCATTCCTTCTCCAGTGATATATCTGCTTTTGTCTCTAGCAAATGCGGCATAACCTACTCTAATGTTTTTCACATCATAAAGAAGCCGTAATTCGCCTGTCATGTGCCTAGATGCTCCACTGTCAACAATCCAATGACTATTAACAGTTCCTCCTGGAACATCCTGCACATTTCATTCAACGATTAGTTGAGGATGGGGACCCAGGCCTTAGTGGTCTTGGGTCGTCCCTGAGCATCACGAAATGTGATCTCGATTTCTTAATGATTCTGAAAAACAACAGCTCCCCCTGAACTTTCACCCGATTTAGGTTTCCAAGTTTGATGTTGTTTACCAGATTGAGTTTTGTGAAAAGATTTTGAAACTTATGGTTTTAACAGTTGTGATGAACTTGGTTCCCTTTTAACATATTTGACTTCAGATTTTAAAGCCTTTTATATTTTCTTAACATTTTGACGTCGTTGTTTCATTTCTTGTTCTTTAACAGTTCGTTTATCATGTTTTGGTGAAACAGAACAACGTTGTGGGTGATCTTTTTCAGGAGGGGCTCTCTCAACAAATTTTTCTTTGGGAATATTTGTACAGTTTTTAATGATATGTCCAAACTTGCCACACTTAAAACAAGTTCTCCTTTCAACAAACTTAGGAGATTCCGATTGAAGAACAGATGTCGAACCTGTAGAACCAGAGGTACTTGCTCTTTCATCACAGCCATTTGTGTGTTGAGTGTAGTTGTTTTGACTATTGCGTTTTAAAATTTTGACTTGTTGGACAAATTCAGTGTTTGATTTATTTTCAAAAGTCTCAATTTTATCAGTACCCTTTGATGCTACAAATTTGACATCACTGCTTTTCTTCCTGTAACGAGCTCCTTTTGTTTCAAACTTTGATTGAGAAACTTTAGGCTTCTGAGCTCGTTGTTCTTGCTGTTTACCCTTAGAAGCAATAGGTTGTTGCTTTGTCGGTAATCTTTGATTTCCAAATTGTTTTCTAATTTCTGATTTTGGAATAGGATCACATTGAGTTACAACAACTCCCGGAATTGTCTTTCCCAAAAACTTACTGGTATTATCTTCAAAAACTTTATCAATCCAAGATGGATTGATGTTTTTAATTGGAAAATCATTGTCTGAATAAATCTTAGCATCACCGACCAAAGTATACAACACATTATTACTCTTAATGTCAGACACAGATTCCTTGACTTCCTTGACAGGATTAATCACTTGTTTGGCAACCGGTTACACAACAGGAGTAGGAGGATCACAAAGAATATGATTCTCAATCGGAATTTCTACTCCTTTCATCTTATCAAGTGATTCATCCTGGTTACTCATATCTGATTCATCATCAGACGAGTCATAGTCCTCAATAATTAGAGGACTTTGATTCACTGATGTTGAATTTCCTGTTCCTTCAGTTGAGTTATCCGAGGAACTGTCCGGTTTGAACCCTAATCCTGTAGTAACTTCCTCATAATCAAGAGGCACACTAGGTTCAAAACGAGGCATTTCCTCTTCATCGTGCATTCGAGTATAGTTGTGTCTCAAAGGGGGCGGACACGACTTATACCCAACGCCTTTCTTGTTCCCTTTCAGCTGTTGAGCGTCTATGATGTGATCGAGCACATATCGGGAGTTAGAATAACTCTCCAATTTGAGCTTGATTGCATCATGCTCGCATTTTGCCACGGCTAACTCTTTCTTTGCTTCCTCAATGATATTAATGTAGTTATTAATACCACTTTGTTTGTTAAAAACAGTTTTGGTCAATTCGGAAACACTTTTCTTTAGAGTTTCGATTACTTTTTTGAAATCCTTTTCATTTCGAGCTAAAGCCATGTTTGCCACTTTGCATTTAGACAACTCAATAACCAAACTTTGATTATGACTAGGAACCTTTTCGGATTTCACTTTCAAATCTGCACACATATTACATACACTAGGAGTAGGAGTGATGGAATTTACCTGACTCGTCGAGGCTGAGACATTTTCCATAAAGGCAGTCTGATAAGAAAAAGATCCATCTTCAGAGAAGAACTTCTCCATTTCCTTTGATGCGACAGTAGCCTTCTTGATCAGAATAGATTTCTGACACTTTAACTCCTCAGCTTCCTTCAATAAATCATCAACATCAGAATTCAACTCTTTCTTCACATCCGATTTTGAATTATAACATCCTGCATTCGAGCTTTCTTCATCCGAACTCCCGTTATAACCAGAACTATCATCACTTTTAGAGAACTCTTCTTTGTGAACATGCTTGATGTGATTGATGATCTTTGCATAACATGTGATTCCTCCTCCTTCTAAATCACCATCCCCAAATTGTACTGACCAATTACACCCTTCATCAGCTTGAACGACTAATGCTCGGTTGGTGTTTGAAGGTCCAACCTGGGTTTGGTTGGTTGTGTTGTTCACAGCTACTATCCCTCTTTCATGGTTAACTTGATTCGTGTTAGAAGTACTTGTCTGATTATGGAAGGGATTTTGATTACCTTGTCTGCTCGGTCGAGTGCACTCAGGTTTGAAGTGACCCTTTTCACAACAATTAAAACATGTAACCGCATCCTTATCGAAACCGTACTTCGTATCCTTTTTGCTTTCCAAAGAAGTTCTTCCTGTTCGAGTCATATAATCTTTCGCCCTTCTAACAGCACTCGCAAACGCCCACTTGATGTCCATTAACTCCATTTCATCACGGTGTATTTGTTGATAATCTTCATTGGTCAAATTAATTTTTCCAATTTGACCTGCGACCAATCCGCAGTAGGCACTGACCATTGTATAGATAAGTTCCATATGTTCCTTTGCCACTTCTATGCTTACTTTCGAAAGGTTTAAAGTATCAACTCTGACTGTGTTGGGATTTTGTGGTGGAGGGTTGTTACTGTAACATGCTTGTTGTTGTTGTGGTTGGGCTTGTGGTGGGGGTGGAATATAAGCATTTGGATCAAATTGAGGTTGAGTAGTGGAAACTTGAGGTGGAGGTTGGGGTTTAGGTAGCCAGGCACTCGCATCGAATTGAGGTTTTGAAAAAGCGTGAGCTTGAGCAATAACATGCGCTGGCGGAAGATAGGGACTTGGATTGAAAACAGGAGGATGAGCTGACTGGGGAAAGGGAAACGAGCTTGTATTGGACACAAACGCCATTTGTAGTTTTGGTTGCTGAACGGAACTGGAACTGGCTGCAGGATTAAAACCTCCAAGGTACATTTTAGTATTTTGAGGAGCTGGAATCCATTTAGCTTTCCGGATTTCTTCATCATTCTTGTGATCCAACTTCTGAATGAATTCATAGATACTGACTGTATCTAAAGTACCCGTATGCTTCAACAATTCAATGAATGAACTCCACTTTGGAGGTAGACCATCAGCAAACCTTGCAACCATTTCCTGTTGAGTTGCAATAACACCAAAAGAATACATTTCACTAATTAAATGATAAAAACGAGTTGTCATATCATTTAGTGTTTCGTTATCCATGAATTGAAATGATTCAAATTCCTTCTTTAACAAATCATGCCGTGTCTTTCTTATAGCCACATTCCCTTCTCCTCTTGCTACCAAGTCATCCCATAAGGCTTTTGTGCTAATACAATAACTGAATTGATGATAGATGTCTTTGTGGAGTTGTGTGAGAATAGAAAATGCCTTCTTCTCCAGATAATATGCATTTTTGTCAACTTCTTGCATATTCATAAAGGTTATGGCATTTAATCCTGCTTCTTCAAGAGCTGTGTTATATGGCGAAATGAAGCACGTCCATAACTCGGTGTTTTGCCCTAGAACATACGTGTGGAAACCACCTTTCCAAGTCGGATATTCGTTCATATGATTCAACTTTGGCGGGCGGTTGTTGCTACCCGTTTCACTCTCACTTAACAATAGATTTTGAATGCTTTGATTCTGGTTCGTCACCAATGCCCATTGACTTGCACTAATAGATTGTTGTGGCATGACATTCCTTAACCAAATGGCTGCGGAGGTGTGATCTTCACCTAGTCTTGGGTCTGTGCTCCAATCCCATGGACTGGTACAACTCATGATTGATGTATGAAAGTAAATACCTGATCACACACTTGAAAACAGACTGTTAAAACACTTTTGCAAAGCCTCTGTGGAAAATGTTACAAGTATCTCGACGAAACACTGGATCTTTAGCGAAAAACCAAGTCTGATGAAAGATGGTTTTTCGTCAAACACCCTTGCCACGAAACACAGGATCTTTCGTCAACAGTTTCTTTGACGAAAAACTAGGTATTTCCTCGAAGTTCCTTTTGACGAAACACCAGGAGATTCGTCGCTTATGGATTTTCGGCGAGATATGGTCACAGAGAGTTGGTGAGAAAGTTGGTGAGATTTTTCAAAAGTAAATCTTATCCTTTTGTACTGTTAAGACACCCGTTTCAACTTACCAACATACCTATCTTACCAACCCAAGCATGGTGTCTAATATTTTAGTCAAATTATCCTTTTATTTTTTAATTTTAAATTCAAGAATATCTCAAGAACACTTGAAGGTTTGAAGAACAACCGATGAATATATGAACTTTCCGGCAAAGTTTTTCACCGGAGAATTTTCCGAATCACAAATTTGCACAAACTTTCACTGAAAACCCGGTTTTATCACGTGAACAAGTAATATAACAAAGGTTTTTTATAAAACTTTGGCAAATATCAAGATCTAAGCAGATTTTAAGCACTTTTTCTGAAATTTTTGAAAGTTTTAAAGATAACAGTTTTCAGAAAATCTCAAACAAACACCTGATGAAAAACACAACTATGTTTGGTTTTAAACAAGGATAAGAGCCAATGCCCTGATACCACTTGTAGGTCCGTTTTCGGAGGATCGATCACAAACTAAATCACTTGTTTATATCAAACACGGTCACGAGTGCGGAATCCCCGTGACGATGCCAAACCAAACACAGATAATAACAACACGAAGTAACCAACGAATCACAGTCAATTGATTCAAACTGAGGAGAACAAGGATCAAACAAATACACACAATGTTTGACAGTAAAGCTTCACAGTAGGTATGCTCTCATAGTTTCACACAGAAACCAAGTGTGGTTTATATAGGCAGCCCAGCCCAAGTGTAGACGAAACACATACATGGGCCTGACGAAATACCAAAGTTGACGAAACACTAGGTGTTTCGTCACTGTTCATGGCGAAACTTGGATAACTGTCCAAAGGGTGTTTCATCATACATGTTAACGACGAAAGACAGGGTCTTTCGTCGTGGGCTGCACAATCGGATATGCTTCAAACTGTGACAGTTTGCAGCAGACATGTATAAACTCACAAACAAACATAAACATACCAAATATGCAACATGCACAGTCTTAGAACATTACAAAACAATGAGATAAATGTCGAACCCAAGTAGAATAGGAGGATATCCGACTTGGTTGACTGACATAATTATAGACTCGATACTTAACAGACCTTAAATTACATCACTAAACAAGAACAAGTTACAGACACAAAATATGCATCAACAGTTATCATTTTGAATTTTTGATGAATTTTCTGTTACTTGAGTTATTTTTATCTATGTTTCGACGAAAATTTTCGTAACGTTGTTTTTTTAACCAACCGGTTGTTATAAATTCATGGTATTTTTACATTTTTTCAGTTTTGATCTGGCTATGGTCGCAAAAGTCGCTAGGCGTATTCAAACTTTTCGTAACGTTGTTTTTAACCAACCGGATAGCACCAATGATCTTTTGTGGTTTTCACATTCAAACTTTGTTTGGTTGTGAATAGGATTTCCACTTCCTCTCAAGTTTCAAAGTCTCCCCCCCCCCCTCTCGACTTTCAAGTCTATAGAATATCTCTTTGACCCTCTCGACTAATACGTGTATAGGTTGGAGTTCGTTTACGTTTAACTTTACGTGAGACATTTAAATTTGTGGTTTTTTATGCTTTTCCCTGGTAGTCTGACCGCTGCAACAGTGGCATCAATTCTAGTTATATATAAATGAGAAATCTTAGAGTCAACTTGTCTAGTCTGCCTCCTTTTAATCAACCTATATCTGTTTCTGATAATTGTTTTATTTGATTGATAGTACGTTTTAAAATATATCTTCCATCATAATGTCCATGAATTATGTACATATTAGTGATTTTTGTTAGTTTTGATCATGGTTGTAAAAGTCCCGCCTAGGATCCAAGTACTCCTCGAGTAGTTGTTACAAGTTAGGTTACCGGGGCTCGAGTACTATTAACCTAGGCTGATTACTCCTCGAGTAATCTCCGCCTAGGCCGAGTACTTCCCGAGTACCCTCAAATCTGATTCGGGAGCGCCTAACAACTTTTGTGACCATAGTTTTGATACACACAAAATTTTTATTTATTAGATGGCAATGTACGTAAGTAAAGGGGCATCCAAAGAAATTACAAGTTGTTCATCAACAAATCAAGAAAGTGAAATCAAGAAAGTGTATAACAAAGGAGTTTTAGAAAATTGAAGAAAGCCAGATGCAAAGAACAAATCAACTATCATACCAAAAGTGTTGCTTTATTTTGCTTTATTTTATTATGATGAAGGATATTGTGAAAATATTGGTTAGTTTTTGGTTTGATTTATGTTTTAAGGAGAACTAGTAATTAGACCAGTGTGCGTTGCGGCGCGGGTACGTTACAAATATCAACTACTAAAACTTGAATAATTTCGATTGCACGAAAACTTGATTACTTGGTTAAAACAATAATTTGGAACATGGTTCACACGTGGTTCAATAATTGAAGAACTAAGGTTTCTACACGTTTTAGATTTAACTCAATTGCGTATATGATTAACAGATTTAGTGACGTGTGGCTTAGGTGCCAAGAGCTATAAACATCATAGACAACGGACCGCAATGCACTTCTTTACCAAGAACATGTAAATCCTAACCTAAGATAAGGCATAATTGCACATAAACATTTTGCAAAGTCAAATTTAATATTCACTCAACAATTCACGAGTTCGATAAAAATGCAAGACAATTATCAAAGGTTTCAAAAACATAAAACAACTTGTCACAAATCAAATCTCAAAAACAATGTTTAAACCCTAGAATCTTACAAAAACCTACACCGTGGTGAAACCCGAGAGGATTAGCCGCTCATGACGAACGGAACGTGATCATGAAATGAATGAAACTCGAACCCGAACATCTTGAAGCTTTGAAGGTGGAAATGGATGATGATTAGGGTTTATGGTTGATGGTGGTGGAGAATGGATTGAAGATGGGATGATGACGATGGTGGTGGATTAGGGTTATGGATGATTAGGGTTAAGGTTGGGGTGTTCTTGGCTCCAAGATGATGTTCCAACTCAAGAAAATGTTTAACTCCTTTCAAAATACCAGAAAAATAATGATATAACCCATCCCCAACCATTCAAAATCAAAATTCAGCATTTCTTATCAGTTGAGGGCATCGACGACAGCCTGTGGTTAGTAAGATACTTCCCACTGCTTAATAGGCTGCCTACGACAAAATCCACCCGACGGGACTTTCTGGAGGGCGTCGCCGACTAGCAACTAGGGTGTCGCCGACTTCCTCTCTGAAACTTGTTTTTCAGATTTTGTTGTTTTGCATGCCCGGTTGATCCGTTTTCCATCCCGATGCTCCGTAAAGCTCCCGAATAGCTTCTTAAACTCCGTTAGAGCTGCAAAACACAATTCTAATCAAAGTAGCCCATTCGAAACTAAAAGTCATGTAAAAATATCAACTCAAATACAAGTTACACACCGGTTTTCGACCACGCATCAATGCATACACCATATGAAAACATGCATTTTGACTTATCTGATTTAACTCCAGTTGGTTCAAAATGTATAGTAACATATTATTTTTGACACCATTCGTTTAAGAAATAAACTAATGGCGATGCGTAGACCAACTGAAAACGTAAGTAAAATAACCACAAAAACGAATTATATTTGACCTGACTTGCTTAATAAAATAAGTATACGTCAAAACGTAGACCATACCGAAGTTATACCGAAACATATATAATACACACATATTACTTTAATTTGGGCTATAGTATAAATTAATCTATAAACTTATTCTAAGTCTTAAAATAGCCCATTATCAAGCCCAAATAACCCATAACTTAAACCTATCTTCAATATATCAATTTAACCTAACTTATTTGCATCAACCATGACCATAACTTAACCTATTGAGACAACGGCACCACCATCACAAATCAACCATAGCGTTGTTTCCCAGCCCCCATTCCCCATTCACTAAACTACCATTACCCATTCACTAAACTACCATTCCCATCCACTATCACCACACCAGCCACGATTTTGCATCTCACATCAGCGCCCCCGCCACCATCCCCCATCTCCATTGGCGCACTAGCCACCATCCCGCCTCGTCGTACCAATTTTGAACTTTTTAATATAATATTGTGATTTGTAGATACTATACTTGGTATTAAAGTTTTAGTTTTGGTTGTTTTTTACATATTTAAAATGAATTTGAAGCAAAACGAGTTTATTCAATTTTATCCATATTCAATTTGAAATTTTAATCGAATACGAATCGAATTTGAATCCGAGTTTTTTATTCGAATACAAATTCAAATCGAATTGGCTGAATTAAAATTCGAATTTGAATCAAATACGAGTTGAAGCAAATTCGTTATTTGATTCGATGAGCATCCTATGTAGGGATCAGTTCAGGTTAGATAAAAATTGCAATTTTCAAAAGTTGAGGGGTTGTAAAATAAAGTAATTGTGTAGAGGTTAAAACTGAAATTTTCAAAAGTTCTGGAGTTGTATGGTGGGTGGAAAGGAGGGACCGTTTTTTAAAATGCCAAGAACTTTTGAGATGATTGTAAAATGGATTAATAATATAGGAGTTAAAATAGTAATTTTCAAAAGTTGAAGGGTTGTATGGTGAGTGAAATAAGGTAAGTGCTGAAGTGCATTTTTGGTGAAACTTTGGGGGAAGCCGGTGGAAAAATCCACCGACTTTCTCCTTTAATATAGTACTAGAATTTTGACCTATGTCTTGCGTTGCGACGACCACTTTGCATTTGTGACTTCGTTACACCCGTAATGTTAATGACATTAACGTGTAGTACACACTCGTGTCATTACACGTTTTTTTCTTTGTTAGACATGTTACGCTCGTGACATTAACGTTATTAGACATAGATAAAAAAAAGAGTATGTCTCGGGCGTTGCAACGTAAAGTCATAAAAATAATTTAGATAGTGGTGTAAAATCGTAAAAGTTACTTAGATATTGACGTAGTAAGGCATAGATATAAAATATAATAATGTGTCACACGTTGCGGTGTAAAGTTGTAGAAGTATTTTAAACAAAAGTAGGTGTCAAGTTAATATGTAGAAAAGCTTGGAGTGAACATCATTAGACATAGATAAAAAAGAGTATGTCTCGAGCGTTGCGGTGTAAAGTCGTAAAACTAATTTAAACAAAAGGAGGTGTCAAGTTAATATGTAGAAAAGGTTGGAGTGAACGTCATTAGACATAGATAAAAAAGAGTATGCCTCGAACGTTGCGGTGTAAAGTCGTAAAAGTAATTTAAACAAAAGGAGGTATCAATTTACTGAGTAGAAAATGCTGTAGGGTAAAAGTTGCCAATTAGAAAAGGTTAGAAGTGAATGTGTAAGTTATTTAAAAATAAGGGTTAGTAATGTTTCATATAAAAAGTTTGATGGAAAAAATTGTAAATGCTTGAAAGTGTAGGGGTGTTATTGGTCTGTGGCATATGCCACCGACCTTTACATTTATGATGAAAATTAGGAGAAGAAAATGTAGTTAGATATGTAGAGATTAGTTTGAGTTATATAAAAATTGCAATTTTCCAAAGTTGAGGGGTTAGATAAAAATTGCAGTTTTTAAAAGTTGATGGATTGTAAAATAAACTCATAGTGTAGGGGTTAAACCTACAATTTTCAAAAGTTAAGGGTGTATGGTGGGTGGAAAATAGAGGGATCGTTTTTGTAAATGTGATAAACTTTTGAGATGATTGTAAAATGGATTAATAATATAGGGGTTAAAATTGTAATTTTTAAAAATTAAAGAGTTGTATGATGAGTGAAATAAGGCAAGGGGCTAAAATGCATTTTTTTTAAACTTTGGGGGAAGTCGGAGAAAAATCCACAGATTTTCTCCTTTAAGATAGTATATAAATAAAAAAACCACCGAATTTATCATTTAAGATAGTGTATAAATAAATAAATGTTGTTGGTCTTTTTTTTAAATGTCGGTTACTTTATTGGTTTTTTTTTTATATTTCATTATAACTTTTTTAATCTTACCTTTTTAACGTAAAGTATAATATATGGCTATTGTTTTCATACAAATTACTATTTTTAGCATTGAAAGAAATAAAAAATAACTATTTGTAAAGGGTCGTATTATTGGCACACCTTGGGGGATTAAATCGACACCCTCAATACGCATCGTATAGGCCTATACGATGCCTATTGAGGTGGGTTCAAACTTCTATGTCTGCCAAAGGCTGCCATTGTCCCCTACCAAAAAGTAATACGCATCGTATAGGCCTATGCGATGCGTATTGAGGGTGTCAATTTAATTTTTTAATTTTTGCAAGGTAGCTTCCTGTCACGGGGTAGCTTTCCGTCACGCGAACGAAAAAGTAGCACTTTGGACATTTGTTGGTCTTCAAACATCTAGGAAACATTATTTGAGAATACCCCTGAATTTATCGAAGCTGTAGAATGAGATCCTCCACTGTTGGGTTATCATCTTTCAACCTCATTTTCCCTAAATTTATCGATTATGATTTTCAACAGGGATGTAATGCAATGATTCCTCTCAATTGAATAGACCGACACATATTTGCTTCAAGATTTACGTCTGATGTCCAAGTTTGATCACATTTGACTTCATCTGCGGCAGTCCAATGACTTTCTTCCCACGTGTCTGCACCGTGATTTTCATATTCTTCGTTCAATACCAACTCATCTTTAGTAGTGTTTGTTTGAGAACCTGATTCAGATACACAACGGTTCTCCAATTCCAGATCTGCAAGCAAATACACAACGGTTCTACAATTCCAGATTAGTAATGTAAGGAGAAGCGTTGAGATAACGGACATCCATCAAGCTCAAAAAGAAAACTTATGTTTCCCATAGTCACAAACGATTGCGGTTTGCACATTCAATCTTCAATACTTCATTAAAATACCACTGGTAGAAGAACCCGACACGTCTTCATGTTACGGAGAATGTTCTCGAAATTGAAGCTTCAATCTTCATTGCTTCATTAAAATTAACAAGGCGGCCTCTTTGCTTCGTCCACTAGAACTATTTGTGTATTCATTCTTTTGGTAGTTAAAGCGCTAATGAGGCGCCATTAGAAGAAGTACCCAAACACACTCTCTTTCTCCTCAGCTATACAACTGATTCCTTTGGGTTTCTTAAATCGGATTTTCACTTAGGATTTTTATTATTTGATCAATGGAAGTTGAAATCGATATAAAGGGCATCGATGATGCAATTGGAATTGATCTTGGAACAACATACTCTTGTTACCATATTGTTTGTCCACTAGAACTATTTGTGTATGCATTTTTTTGGTAGTTAACAGCGCTATAACAGGATGGATGTGACTCACACAGATAGATAATATCCGACTGTTTCAGTTATGTTTAAATCTGAATCAGTTGTTAGGGTTTCGTTTCTTCATGCTCCAACTAAACCCTTGAATCCCAATGCTTCTCTAAAAATATTCATTGCACATTCATATTCACAGTTGCATTTGCGTACTGATTATTGAAAAGATTTGTTGAAATCGAAGAAAAGAGTAAAAAAGATGAATTAAAGCGTACATTAGGAACAAGAAGTCCAACAATCCGTTCATTATTTGTTGTTGTCTAAAACAATATGAATGCACGCAACGAATTTGAAAACTGTGGAGAACTTGTTTGCGTTATCCTTCAACATAACAATTTTGAATGTATATAAGAGTGTGATCAACTACTTTGGGTATATTCGAAACCAACTAAAATACGTTAAAATACGCTAAAATACGCTAAAATACGTTAAAATACGCTAAAATATGCTAAAATACACTAAAATACCCTAAAATATGCTACAATACGCCAAAAATACGTTATAATATGCTAAATTACGTTAAATTACGCTAAATTACGTTACAATACGTTAAAATACGCTAAAATACGTAAAAATACCCTAAAATACGTTAAAATAAGCTAAAATACGTTAGAATACGCTCAAATACGTCAAAAATACTATTAAATATGCAACAATATGTTAGAATACGTCAAAATACACAAAACTACGTCAAAGTACGCGACTAATGATATTTACACACACGTATACATATAACACGCACTATGGAGTCTAAGTGGATTTCAAACAAAACTGTACGTAATCATGGAATACGATATTCGCACGCAACCGAACGGCACCGAAACGACTTATGTTGAAGGTATACGTCATAAAACGACAAAATATGCGAAAGTTCGGCTAAAAACAAGACGTATACGCATCGAATCGAGGGAAACACGATAAAACTAAATTTGAAATAATGCCATATACGATCGTATAGGCCTATGTTGTATCGTATATCAGCTTAATACGAATCGTATAGGCCTATACGACGCGTATTAAACTTTGAATTTTCTCAAAAAATACCCCTGAATTTATCAGAAAAACAGGGGTATTTCAAGCTCAATACGCATCGTATAGGCCTATACGATTCGTATTGAACTATAAATTTCTCAAAAATGTTTTTCAAATCAAGGGTTCCATCATTACAACCACTTGTTTTCAGCGGGGATGTAATGCAATGATTCCTCTCAATTGAATATACAGACACTTGCTTCATAGGACTTACTTGAATCGTCTCTGAAGTACTGAACAACAGAAATAACAGCTTCGGTTTCTCAAAAATGTTTTTCAAATCAAGGGTTCCATCATTACAATCACTTGTTTTCAACAGGGATGTAATGCAATGATTCCTCTCAATTGAACGAGTCTAGAACACTCGTAATCCTCAACCGGCTTTGAAACCGGACGGAATCTACGAAGAAACTGTTCGATTTCATGGTGAGTGGACAATCCAATTGGATGACTTGTGGCCTCAAACACTTAACATTTTTACAAGTTTTCAATAAAATTTCATTCTGCTGTGAACTTGTTCTCTATGAAATGTCTCACTTAACAAGAGAAGCAACAAAAAAAGCGGTGAACGGTATTTAACGTACACACCGCATTCCAAGATCCTTGCATTAGACACAATTTGTTGGAATTTGTGGATTTCGGTTGGTTCGGATCTCTATTCGGTCATCTTTCCTCTCAATTGAATAGACAGACACTTGCTTCATAGGACTCACTTGAATCAAACAGGCATGCCTTGAAGTACTGAATCATCAGACATAACTGAAATAACAGCTTTGGAATCTATTAACCCACAATTTGTTGGAATTTGTAGATAGAAACTTGCTTCATAGGACTCACTTGAATCGTCTCGGAAGTACTGAACAACAGAAGGATGAGATATCGGCAGTTAGCTCGAAGAACTTTCTCTCAATTAGGTGTTCCAATAGATTCTCCCTTTTAACAATGTCATGTTAATTGTTTCAGATGACATGCTTAGTAACAAAGAGGAACACTTTCTTCTGTTTTATTTTTTTCTAATTTTAGAAAGGTTTGACCAACTCACGATTGTAATAAAACGGAACATAATCCCAGATTGTCTAGAGAAGCGCTTTTATCATGTGTCATACGTTACATTACGAGATTCCTCGAGAATTAGAAAAGGAGAAAATACGGAACGACAAGGGTAGTATGAGTCTGAGTCCATTGTGGTTCGTGTCAGGTTTGTATTTCCCATAGCCACCGTTTCCTTAGTAAAAAACGGTTGCGGATTTCAACATTCAATCTTCATTGCTTTATTATAATTAATAATGCGGTCTCGATTGAAGATGTAATTGCAAGACTGTTTGTCGGGCTTCCAATGCTCACACAGGGTGATAAACAACGTTGATATTGAACGGATTATTGTCCCATATCATTTTATCTTCATTATCCTTTTGTCCCATACGAGATTCTTCGTTAATTAGACATGACACATGATAAAAGCGCTTCTTTAGACAATGTTTTTCTGTCCCATACGAGATTCTTCGAGAATTAGATATGACACATGATAAAAGCGCTTCTTTAGACAATCTGGGATTATGTTCCGCAAATTGGGAACCACATATTCGTGTGTAAAAGCTTGGAAAGATGACTGAATAGAGAACTGAATATCCCCTTGGTAGTTGTTACCATATGACACATGATAAAAGCATAATCAAAAGAACCCTTACCTGCCACTTAGGGTTTCTTCATCACCTATAACAATGTCGATAAACGTTGATTGGAACACGCCGCTTAAATGGTTTTAATATATTTCATCTTGGACTATCTAATCTAACACATGAAAATGGATATGATCGTACCAAGATCTTTATCTATCATGTCATCGACCAACTACTCGAAATCCCTTTCGTTTCTCGGGTTCGCATTCGACACACCACATCAAAAAATAAAATTCAAAAAGTCAGTGCCTTGATACGCATCATATAGGCCTATACGATGCGTATAAAGCCCGCCGCCAGACATAACCTGCACCTGTCAGTCTGCCATGTCTTTTACTTTATTTCAATACGCATCGTATAGGCCTATACGATGCGTATTGAATTGCAAAAGTGTGCGGATAGACAGGGGGTGTGCTATTAGAAAAAAACCCTTTGTAAATTAAAAAAAAAACACATCTCTGTTTATGTGAATCCAAACAAGTATTAGAAAGAAAGAAAAAGTTACTTAGACACATCATCAAGTAATAACCTATTGATGTGCTATTTCACTAAGATTGAAAAAACAAATGTAAAGTTTAGTGTATTTAAGGAGAGAAAAAATTGAATAATTTTAGTAGAATAAGTGAGAAATTTGGTTATTATATTGTGAAACTAGCAATAAGGCGTGGGTACATCGCAAGCATCGAACGTTTTAGACCAAACGTTATGTGATGCGTTAACCATATGAAAACACGTGTTTCAACGTATCTGATTGAACTCAATGTAACATATATAAGTATTGCGATTGGATCAAAACATAAAGTATATCAAATTTATACCGTACAATCATATCGTATTATATGTGACTCGAGTCATACATAGAAAACGTAACTGGTATAACAGAAAAGCTAACACGTGTACTCAAAAGAGATTAATTAGAGCTTTTTAAAAAGGGAAAAAAAGAAACCACAATTTGATTCCACTCGGATCGAAACAAAATTTACAAAATATTCATAAAATAATCATGAAAACATATTATATTTGCCTTTACTCATTTCTGAAAAAAGGTTACATCGAAACATACACCAATTCAAATTTAAACCGAAACATACATAAAAATATGCACGCAAAAATGATTTTTTAAAAGAAAACGTATTATATTAAACCTGACTCATTTCCAGAAAAAGTTTACGTCAAAAAGTAGAGAAAATCAAATTTATACCAACACGTACATAAAAATATACACGTAAAACATACTTTTATTAAGTAAAGGAGGTATAGCCGTAAACTCGAAACAAATTATTAGTAAAAAACTTAATAGGTTAACTATGTTCGCAAAATCGTGCCAAGTACCACTAATGTCACACCACTGTCAGCGACCACCAATATCAGAAGAGCTCGTACAAATAAAATAATAAAAACGTAAAAAATAACACCGAATGAAAAACAGACGTAAAATCGTTGAATCATGCACGCCCGTTGCGGCGTGTTAATGCGATGAAATTAGACAAAAAACGTAAAACGTAGAAAAGAATAACTAAGTTGATTTAGGACTCGCGCGTTGCGACGAACTTGTCAAACGGAGAAAAATAGACGTGTTGCGACTAGCCTGTCAAACAGGAAAAAACTGACGAAAAAAATTTAAACCCTACATGCACGTTGCGGCGTGTTAATTCACAAAATTTATAACGAAAGTAAAACGAAAAACTTGTGAAAGATGAAAGGTATTGAGGTACAAAGTTGAAAATAAAAAAAAAACTATTAGGGTTAAATTGCAAAAGATGAAAAGGAAAGTGTTAAAAGTAAAAAAGTCAAAGAGGTTAAAATGTAAAAGATAAAAACCTTTAGGTTAAAAATGAAAAATGCAATTTAAAAAAACAATTCCCAATGCATATGTTACAACAACATAAAGCAACAAAATGTTAACGGAACGTAAAACGAAAAACTTGCAAAAGATTAAAAGTACGGGGTACAAAGTGGAAAATAAAAATATGTTGGGGTTAAATTGTAAAAGATGAAAAGATTTGGTTTAAAAGTAAAAAAACCAAATGGGTTTAAATGCAAAAGATAAAACCTTTAGGTTAAAAGTGAAAAATGCATTTTCTTTTTGGAAAATGGAAAATTAACCATTTATTCTTACTTTTTTTCTTTTGCCAAGTCAAAGCTTTTTTTATTTTTTTAATAAATATATTAAATTTTAAAAATATATTGTTAAAGACTGTTAAATGTTACGTTCATCCATAATACTTTTTTTGATGTATATAGTCAATGTTTTCATTCATGTAAATAAATAATCTTTGATGTATATAGTCACTGTTTTCATTTATGTAAATAAATAATCTTTTATGGATACGTTGAATATATCTTATATCTGTATGTTAGGTGCGTCCATAAGACTGAAGGGAGTGGGGCGTTCTCCCCCTCCAAGCCGCCTAAGGCCGCCCCGCACACCACCCCCATAGGCGTTCCATGGGGCGTCCCCCCTTTGGGCATCCTCTTCTCGTCGCCTGGCTTCCTCACACAAATCGATTTTTGACCGTTGAGCATGCACAAAACCACCCCTCCAACGGCTACTTTGACCAATTATTGTTTTTTTTAACCAAATCACCTATGTATATATACATCCACCATACAACACCATTTTCATTAACACACTCTAAAAATATACAACACCATTCTTATAAAATACATTCTTTCAACACAACCATTTTGTTTTTTTGGAACCACAAATGGAGTTCAACGTCCCTTCGTCATCCTCGTCCAACGACGATACAACTTCATCTAGTTCTTTTGAATTTGAAGAAGCCATCAACGAGGTGGTAATGACAACGATCAATTTAATGGTTCAAGTTGCTAGCGAGGACAATGAAACGGATGACCAACCGATTAGAAAAAGAACTCAGATTATGCGGGATCATGCCGCAGGACAACAACGGCTGATGCAAGACTATTTCGGGGAGGAGCCGGTATATGACGCGAAGATATTTAGACGTCGGTTTCGCATGAGTAAACGTCTATTTACCCGTATTACAAACGACATGGAGGAAGATTATGATTATTTCAAACAAAAGTACGACGCTCGTGGGTATCTTGGCTTTACTCCATTACAAAAGTGTACTGCGGCCATCCGAAAACTTGCATATGGCACAAGCGTTGATTCATTTGACGAGTACCTGAGAATGTCTGCCAAGACTGCGCGAGACTCACTCACATACTTTTGTAAAGGTATATTTACTAAATTTTGTTTTCAATTTTTTTATATGTTAGTGTCAATGTTCGTATACATATTTAAATTTATATAGGTGTGATTGAGTTGTATGGGCCGGCTTATTTACGATGTCCGACTTGGAGTGATCTCCAAAGGATGTACGACGTGCACGAGCACGTTCACGGTTTCCCCGGTATGATCGGTAGCATCGACTGCATGCACTGGAAGTGGGAACAATGCCCTACCGCTTGGCGTGGTACACATACTAGAGGCGACATTCGCAAACCGTCGTTAATATTGCAGGCGGTTGCATCTTATGATCTTTGGATATGGAATGCATATTTTGGTTAACAAGGTTCTCACAACGACATCAACGTGTTTGAGTCTTCGCCGGTTCTCGAAGAGATTATAAACGGGTTGGCACCAAGTTCAGCGTTTTATGCGAGCGATAATTACTACAAATGCGGATATCATTTAACTGACGGTATCTATCCGGAGTACGCAACGTTCGTAAAGACGTTCACCGATCCTATTGATCTTAAAAGAAAATATTTCAAGAGAAAACAAGAATCAGCAAGAAAAGATATCGAGCGAGCGTTTGGAGTTCTTCGAAAGCGATGGCACGTCATCAATTATCCAGCAAGATACTGGACAAAGGAAAAAATGCATGACGTCATTTACACATGCATTATTTTGCATAACATGATATTGGAAGACGAAGACAAAGCCATTTGCCAAGATTACAATGAGAATGACCCTTCATTGTTCCCGGAGTATTGGACACAAGAAGTATCATTGGAGACACGAATCGAGAACATAATGGATATACAGAATAGAGAAACACACAACATGCTTATGTCTGACTTGATCGATCACCTATGGGACAACAAACAACCAGGATACGAGGCGGAACTCGTTAATGAGGATGAAGGAGATAACGAGGATGAAGATAATAACAATGTAGTCGACCTCGACCTAAACGAGTACGTTAGTGACGACGAGTAGTAGATGTGTATTCTTGTATGTTTTTTAATGAATAAGTTGTATGTTGGTTATTTTATTTAATGAGTATCAATAATTTTATAAAAAATATAACACTTTATATTTTTAACATAAAAAAATCAAAATTAAATGGGTGCCACGTGTCGCAAGACGCCCTACCCAGCAAAGTTGCCCCACTCCCCCTTTTTTGCTCAAAATCCTCTAATCTGACGTGGCGCCACGTGTCGCAAGACGCCCTCTCAAAAGGATGCCCCACTCCCTTTAGTCTAATGTTGTTTTGATGTATATAGTCATTCATGTAAATAAATACTCTTTTATAGATACGTTGAATATTTTTTATATTTGTATGTTTGAAGACATGTGCCAATGTGCGTATTAATCTTACATTGATAATCATGTCGAAGTAATGTACTTTGAAATTTTAATTGTATCAAAATGCATGTTGTTGATTTATACATATAAACATATCATTTTACATTAGTCCTTATTCATAAATTATTGATATATATTTTCAAGGGAGAGATCAAATAGAAAGTATAGCTTGGATAGGAAGTAATGAGGTTGTGAGATGTGGCAAAATTGAAAAATAAATGTGAAGGGTATTTTAGTAAATCTCATCTCATTTTCCCCATTTCTCTTTCCCTGCATTTTCAAAACTTACTATCTTCAACATTTTCTTCACTTTCAACCTCTATAATCACTACCTCATAGTGCGATTTTCGTCATCAATCAATGATTCAAACACTCAATCAATGTGTTCTTAAACTTTTTTTTAAAGAAACTCAGGTTCATTTCATACAATTTTCTCATTTTTCTCATTTTTCTCGTGATTTTGAAGCGAATCACTCGATTCCTTCGATTCAATGGTTGATAAGTGTTTCTAACATTTAAATTTCGTCAATCGTTGAAAAAATCCTAAGAAATCGGTCTAAGAAATTTTTCGAATTGAGTTTTACGATCTTTGTTTTCGTATTTCATTTACCATCTGGATTTTCGAATTAAGTCATTGCGTTTTAAAGAAAATGAAAAAAACATATTTTTTTGTGTTTTAAGTCCATTGCGTTTTAGAAACAATACATTTTTTGTGTTTTTAACCTATTGCGTTATAGAAAAAAAAACAATTCTTTTGTGTTTTTAGTCCATTGCGAAATAAAAAAAACATATTTTTGTGTTTTTATTCCATTGCGTTTTAAAAACAACATATCTTTTGTGTTTTAAGTCCGTTGTGTTTTAGAAGAAAAAAAACGTTTCTTTGTATTTTTAGTCCATTACATTTTATATAAAAGACATTTCTTTTTGTTTTTTGTCCATTGCGTCTTATAGATCTGGGTTTTCGATTTTTTTTTTCAAAAGTATAGGAACAATATACTCGTTTTAAAGATAAAAAAAAACGCTCATTTTTATGGTGAAATTTTTATAGAAAAATAATGTGGTATGAAAGAGCTATTAAGTTTTAAAATGGGGTAAGGGGAGAATTGAAGAGAGAAACTATTGTCTTGGATGGACTAGAATACCCCTAAACTGGTGGAGATGGTAATGTGTTTATCTTATGGCTTTTATTATGTTTTAAGTGATTACATTGTTTAAATGTGATAACTACGAGAAATTTTGGTTTTGCAGGTTAATCGCTTAAATTGGTGAAATTAAAGTGCTTGGAAATGAAGTGGAACACCCAAAGATGATAAGCACAGCTAAAGATATTGTTCGAGATGAGTTATAGCTTAGAAGATAGCTTGGAAGCATGGGAAATGCGAAAGAATAGAGTTTGGGGGCCTGCTGGTCATTTTGTAAAAGTTGAAATAGTGAAGGAAAAGGAGATGGAAAAACCCACCATAAGCTACGGAAGATCAGTCGTAGCTTACGGCCAAGACAGACAAAAGCAACAACATGTTTGTGGCACCCATGGAATATATACAATCATCCTGATCTAACGCTGTGCTATTTTGGATTGCTTATCAAATTTCGGGACGAAATTTCTTTCAAGTTGGGGATGATGTGACAACCCGAGTTTTCAAGGTCTTTCCTCGACACGTTACTTGTTCCACAGCTGTGTTTTCATAATTCGTTGCGTTGTAATATGTGCACATTTGTTATATGAGTATTGAATATGATTGATGAATTGTCATTTTATTTGTTAGTGGAAACTTAAGACTAACATAAGGTTCTTCCACATAAGTTTCATAACTTCGTTACAAATGTTCCCGACGAAAATAGTCTTTCGTCACATAAGGTTCACGCCGAAAGATGGGTCTTTCATCATCATCGGCCAACCGACGATAGTTGGTCTTTCGTCGGGAGTGTTATTCGCCGAAATGGGCTTTGGCCGAAATGAAACCCAGACGCGCTGATCTTCCTATTTAAACGTAAACTTGCTTAACCCTAAACCTTTCTCCTCAATTGTAAACGTCCGCAACACTATTCATCCCTTTCGAAGCCTTCTTGTATTCTCGTGACTATCTTGTCAATCGGTTAGCACTTCATCACACTTTATGTTAATTAATGTTTGTTTTGTGGATGATTGTCTGTGATGCATAAGATCTTTATGTGAAATTAGGGTTCGTCTATAACATCGTGCATCAGTTAGAATGTATGAATGATTTTTGTGATTAATTCATGTTGTTACTAGAGGTTAGAATACTCTACGTTTGACGATTGCTTATACGTAATTCTGGTGTTGTGCCCAACTGATGGATTGTTTGATTTACAACGATGGATTGTTTGGTTTACAACGATGATCGCATGCTAAGTTAATGTCTAGGGTTGTATAGTAGTTAATGGTGAACTGTTATGTATATGGTGCAAAATTGATATGTGATGATTAACTGTTATGCTTTGTATGAACGATGATTATTCATAACTAGAATACATGATTATCATTTGATCTGTTGTTAAATCCATTTGGGGAATTGATGAACTTGATACCATACGTTACGGCTGAATGAAAGGAAGTGAAACTGTTTGTTTAGGGTTGTGACGAAAAACTAGGTTCCTCGTTGACTTGGTTCTCGACGAAACATTAGGGTCTTTCGTCACCCACCTTCTCGACGAAAGACCATCCTTCGTCATGGGGTTTTTCGCCAAAGATGGCTTCCACGAAAGACCAGTTTTTTTGTGGAGAGTGCTGTAAGTGATAGATTAGACGAAACTATCTGTGATGATTTCAAAACTCTATCTGTTACATATTAATGATGATATGCATGCCACGTGTTGCACAATAACCCTGTGATGAATGCAATCTGTGTAAAACATATGACTTGGGTGATTACGAAACTGATCTTGATTTGGTAACCACGGTAGGGTTGGTTGATTAATCGGAACGGGTAACTTGTTAAATACTGAGCAAATCTAAGGTGAGTTCACTGCCTTTTTCAAGCATGCATCCCGGGAAGGGATATCGGGTAACGTTCCGGGGAGGAACGTCGGGTAATTGGGTTTGACTGGAATGTTAAACCTGGGATGTTGGTTATTACACTCATTTCTATCATTAAGTCCCATCATATACCTATTGGTTGCCGGGGAGGCAACGGGGTTATTAGTTGATAGTGCTATTAGGTTTGGCACCCTCACACCATACCGGGGAGGACGGTCGTGAACTAATTACCTTAACCACTTGATCAATGTGTGATAGAGCATTGGGGTTGGGCAAATAATCTGGAGCCATCTGCGGTAATCGAGTTAATAACAACATCTAATCTCTGAAATGTTTTATACTCATATCTGGTAACCAAAATGTGTTAACAAACTTTGAACTCACCAGCGTCGTCTGACACACTTGTCTGCATGCTTGCAGGTGGTTAGATACTTGGATATGGACTTGCTATCTGGGAGTGCTGGAGTGGTCATGGGTCGAGACTCTTGGATACATGTTTCGATGGTTTTGAACACTTGTTTTGAAACAGTTGATTAACATTTTACATTATGCTTCCGCTGAACGTCTACTTTGGTTTTTAACTTATGACTTGGAATTATGAAATGAATGGAAATGTTTTATTTAAATATTTATTATAGTTCAATGTGATTAGTGGCTGGATCCTGGTACGTCACACACCCTGCGGGGGTTCCCGTGTATGGTATTTTGGGGGTGTGACAATGTTTATTAAAGGGTTCTTTCAAAACCGTAATCATCCATCGAGTTTGGGGATGAATTGAGGTGATCGAAGAAGCACTTTTAGACGGTTTTTACCTTGCTTTCATCATAATTTTCACTGAAACGAAGATCCGGAAGATGATTTCAACTATGAATCAAGCTTCTGAAGGCCGAATCACCAACATGAGCAACTAATTCCTTTGCGGTTTCCTCCGGGTGGAGGATTCTTGTAAGTAAATCAATTTTATGTGTTTCTAATTGTAGTTGAATTTGGTAATCTAAGCATTTGATGCTTTTTACCATTTGATTCGATTGATTGGATTGTAAACTATTGAATTTGTTTTAACCTTAGTTCTACTTTATTCAATTCCCGAGAATTCTAGCAATTGTGATATATTTGATAGGGGTTAGGGTTGGTAATTTGAATTGATTATTCATGACAACCTTCTGCTATTTTGCAATCAAACTACGTAGTCTTTGGATAATCACAATCGATTATCCATGGGGAATATGTGGTTAGTGTTTAACTTCATTATCTAATTAATTACCTATAAGTCTTAATTTGGGGGTTTTGATTGATTTGAAGGAAAAAATTAAACTAATTAAGAGGAAAGATATCAGATTTATAAAACGTAACCTCCTCCAAACTTCAGGTTCTAGGTTTCACAAAACTCAGTTTACTCAGGTTCTAGGTTTCACAAAACTTAGTTTAAGATAATGGAAGAAAGCCAGATGCAAAGAACAAATCAACTATCATACCAAAAGTGTTGCTTTATTTTACTTTATTTTATTGTGATGAAGGATATTGTGAAAATATTGGTTAGTTTTTTGTTTGATTTATGTTTTAAGGAGAACTAGTAATTAGACCCGTGTGCGTTGCGGCACGGGTACGTTACAAATATCAACCACTAAAACTTGAATACTTTCGATTGCACGAAAACTTGATTACTTGGTTAAAACAATAATTTAGAACATGGTTCACACGTGGTTCGGTAATTGAAGACCTAGGGTTTCTACACGTTTTAAATTTAACTCAATTGCGTATATGATTAACGGATTTAGTGACGTGTGGCTTTGGTGCCAAGTGCTATCAACGTCATAGACGACGGACCACAATGCACTTCTTTACCAAGAACATGTAAATCCTAACCTAAGACAAGGCATAATTGCACATAAACATTTTGCAAAGTCAAATTTAATATTCACTCGACAATTCACAAGTTCGATAAAAATGCAAGACAATTATGAATGGTTTCAAAAATATAAAACAACTTGTCATAAATCAAATTTAAAAATAATGTTTAAACCCTAGAATCTTACAAAAACCTACACCGGGGTGAAACCCGAGAGGTTTAGCCGCTCATGACGAACGGAACGTGATCACGAAATGAATGAAACTCGAACACGAACGTATTGAAGCTTTGAAGGTGGAAATGGATGATGATTAGGGTTTAGGGTTTGTGGTTTGTGATGGTGGAGAATGGATTAAAGATGGGATGATGATGGTGGTGGATTAGGGTTATGGATGATTTGGGTTGATCGGATGGATTGATGGGAAGAATGGAGATGGTTGGGGTGTTCTTGGCTCCAAGATGATGTTCCAACTCAAGAAAATGCTTAAATCCTTTCAACATACCAAGAAAATGCTTAAATCCTTTCAAAATACCAGAAAAACAATGATATAACCCGTCCTCAACCATTCAAAATCAAAATTCAGCATTTCTTTTCAGTTGTGGGCGTCGACGACAACCTGTGGTTAGTAAGATACTTCCCACTGCTTAATAGGCTGCCTACGACAAAATCCACCCGACGAGACTTTCTTGAGGGCGTCGCCGACTAGCAACTAGGGTGTCGCCGACTACCTCTCTAAAACTTGTTTTTCTGATTTTGTTGTTTGCATGCCCGGTTGAACTGTTTTCCGTCCCGATGCTCCGTAAAGCTCCCGAATAGCTCCTTAAACTCTGTTAGACCTGCAAAACACAATTCTAATCAAAGTAGGCCATTCAAAACTAAAAGTCATGTAAAAACATCAACTTAAATACAAGTTACACATCGGTTTTCGACCACGCATCAATGCATACACCATATGAAAACATGCGTTTTGACTTATCTGATTTAACTCCAGTTGGTTCAAAATGTATAGTAATCGAATTTATACACTACAATCATAATGTATTTATATGTGTAGACTCATACATAAGAAAGGTACAAAAAAGCATAAAATGTGTATAAAGAGAAAACTAAAATGTGCACTCAAAAGACATATTCACGTCAAGGGTTGAAATTTTACCTCTAGCGTGTTGCGGCATAGCCGAAATGTAGAATAGCTCGAATTTATACCGTCGAATAATAACATATTATTTTTGACCCCATTTGTTTAAGAAATAAATTAATGGCGATACGTAGACCAACTGAAAACGTAAGTAAAATAACCACAAAAACGAATTATATTTGACCTAACTTGCTTAATAAAATAAGTATACGTCAAAACATAGACCATACCGAAGTTATACCGAAACATATATAATACACACATATTACTTTAATTTGGGCTATAGTATAAATTAATCTATAAACTTATTCTAAGTCTTAAAATAGCCCATTATCAAGCCCAAATAACCCATAACTTAAACCTATCTTCAATATATCAATTCTGACCTAACTTATTTGCATCAACCACGACCATAACTTAACCTATTAAGACAACGACACCACCATCACCCATCAACCATAGCGTTGTTGCCCAGCCCCATTCCCCATTCACTAAACTACCATTCCCCATTCACCAAACTACCATTACCCATTCACTAAACTACCCTTCCCATCCACTATCACCACACCAGCCATGATTTTGCATCCCACATCAGCGCCCCCGCCACCATCCCCCATCTCCATTGCCGCACTAGCCACCATCACGCCTCATCGTACCAATTTTGAACTTTTTTATATAATATTGTGATTTGTAGATACTATACTTGGTATTAAAGTTTTAGTTTTGGTAGTTTTTTAAATATTTAAAATAAATTTGAAGCAAACCGAGTTTATTCAATTTTATCCAAATTCAATTAGAATTTTTAATCAAATACGAATCGAATTTGAATCAGAGTTTTTTTATTCGAATACGAATTCAAATCGAATTGGCCGATTTTTAATCGAATTTGAACCAAATACGAATTCAAGCAAATTCGTTATTTGATTCTATGAACATCCTATGTAGGGATCAGTTTGGGTTAGATAAAACTTTGCAATTTTCAAAAGTTGAGGGGTTGTAAAATAAAGTAATTGTGTACAGGTTAAAACTGCAATTTTCAAAAGTTCTGGAGTTGTATGGTGGGTGGAAAGAAGGGATCGTTTTTTAAAATGCCAAGAACTTTTGAAATGATTGTAAAATGGATTAATAATATAGGGGTTAAAATACGTAGAAAAGCTTGGAGTGAACGTCATTAGACATAGATAAAAAAAGAGTATGTCTCGAACGTTGGGGTGTAAAGTCGTAAAAGTAATTTAAACAAAAGGAGGTTTCAAGTTAATATGTAGAAAAGGTTGGAGTGAACGTCATTAGACATAGATAAAAAAAAGAGTATGTCTCAAACATTGCGGTGTAAAGTCGTAAAAGTAATTTAAACAAAAGGAGGTATCAATTTATTGAGTAGAAAATGTTGGAGAGTGAAAGTTGCCAATTAGAAAAAGTTAGAAGTGAATGTGTAAGTTATTTAAAAATAAGGGTTAGTAATGTTTCATATAAAAAGTTTGATGGTAAAAATTGTAAATGCTTGAAATTGTAGGGTTGTTATTGGTCTGTGGCATATGCCACCGACCTTTACATTTATGATGAAAATTAGTAGAAGAAAATGTAGTTAAATATGTAGAGATTAGTTTGGGTTATATAAAAATTGCAATTTTCCAAAGTTGAGGGGGTTAGATAAAAATTGAAGTTTTTAAAAGTTGAGGGATTGTAAAATAAAGTCATAGTATAGGGGTTAAACCTACAATCTTCAAAAGTTGAGGGGTGTATGATGGGTGGAAAATTGAGGGATCATTTTTGTAAATGTGATAAACTTTTGAGATGATTGTAAAATGGATTAATAATATAGGGGTTAAGATTGTAATTTCAAAAGTTAAAGAGTTGTATGATGAGTGAAATAAGGCAAGGGGCTAAAATGCCTTTTTTTAAACTTTGGGGGAAGTCGGTGAAATTCACCGATTTTCTCCTTTAAGATAGTATATAAATAAAAAACCACCAAATTTCTCGTTTAAGATAGTATATATAAATAAATAAATGTTGTTGGTCTTTTTTTAAATGTCGCTTTATCAGTTTTTTTATATTTCGTTATAACTTTTTGAATCTTACCTTTTTAACTTAAAGTATAATATATGGCTATTGTTTTCAAACAAATTACTATTTTCAGCATTGAAAGAAATAAAAAATGACTATTTGTAAATTAAAAAAAACAAACATCTCTGTTTATGTGAATCCAAATAAGTATAAGAAATAAAGAAAAAGTTACTTAGACACATCATCAAGTAATAACCTATTGATGTGCTATTTCACTAAGATTGGAACAACAAATGTAAAGTTTAGTGTATTTAAGGAGAGAAAAAAATTTGAATAATTTTAGTAGAATAAGTGAGAAATTTGGGTATTATATTGGCGTGGGTACATCGCAAGCATCGAACGTTTTAGACCAAACGTTATGTGATGCGTTAACCATATGAAAACACGTGTTTCAACGTATCCGATTGAACTCAATGTAACATATATAAATTTTGCGATTGGATCAAAACATAAAGTATATCAAATTTATACCGTACAGTCATATCGTATTATATGTGACTCGAGTCATACATAGAAAACGTAACTGGTATAACAGAAAAAAGCTGACACGTGTACTCAAAAGAGATTAATTAGATCTTTTAAAAAAGGGAAAAAAGAAACCACAATTTGATTCCACTCGGATCGAAACAAAATTTACAAAATATTCATAAAATAATCACGAAAACATATTATATTTGCCTTTACTCATTTCCGAAAAAAGGTTACATCGAAACATACACCAACTCAAATTTAAACCGAAACCTACATAAAAATATGCAAGCAAAAACAATTTTTAAAAGAAAACGTATTATATTAAACCTGACTCGTTTCCAGAAAAAGTTTATGTCCAAAAGTAGAGAAAATCAAATTTATACCAACACGTACATAAAAATATGCACGTAAAACATAGTTTTATTAAGTAAAGGAGGTATAGCCGTAAACTCGAAACAAATTATTAGTAAAAAGCTTAATAGGTTAACTATGTTCGTAAAATCGTGCCAAGTACCACTAATGTCACACCATTGCCAGCGACCACCAATATCAGAAGAGCTCGTACAAATAAAACAATAAAAACGTAAAAAATAACACCGAATGAAAAACAGACGTAAAATCGTTGAATCATGCACGCCCGTTGCGGCGTGTTAATGCGATGAAATTAGACAAAAACGTAAAACGTAAAAAAGAATAACTAAGTCGATTTAGGACTCGCGCGTCGCGACGAACTTGTCAAACGGAGAAAAATAGACGTGTTGCGACCAGCCTGTCAAGCCGGAAAAAAAACTGTCAAAAAACGTTAAACCCTACATGAACGTTGCGGCGTGTTAATTCATAAAATTTATAACGAAAGTAAAACGAAAAACTTGTGAAAGATGAAAGGTATTGAAGTACAAAGTTGAAAATAAAAAAAAATGTTAGGGTTAAATTGCAAAAGATGAAAAGGAAAGTGTTAAAAGTAAAAAAGTCAAAGGGGTTAAAATGCAAAAGAAAAAAACCTTTAGGTTAAAAGTGAAAAATGCAATTTAAAAAACAACTCCCAATGCATATGTTACAACAACATAAAGCAACAAAATATTAACGGAACGTAAAATGAAAAATTTGCGAAAGATGAAAAGTATGATGGTACAAAGTTGAAAATAAAAATATGTTGGGGTTAAATTGTAAAAGATAAAAGGCTTTGTGTTAAAAGTAAAAAAGCCAAATGGGTTTAAATGCAAAAGATAAAACATTTAGGTTAAAAGTGAAAAATGCATTTTCTTTTTGGAAAAACTCTGGACACATATGTTACAACAAAATAAAACAACAAAATGTTGATAATTTATAGGTTGAAAATAAAAATTAACCATTGATTCTTACATTTTTTTCTTTTGTAAAGTCATAGCTTTTTTCTATTTTTTAATAAATATATTAAATTTTAAAAATATATTGTTAAAGACTGTTAAATGGTACGTTCATCCATAATACCTCTTTTGACGTATATCGTCAATGTTTTCATTCATGTAAATAAATAATCTTTGATGTATATAGTCAACGTTTTCATTTATGTAAATAAATAATCTTTTATAGATACGTTGAATATATCTTATATCTGTATGTTACATGCGTCCATAATGTTGTTTTGATGTATATAGTCAATGCATTCATTCATGTAAATAAATAATCTTTTATAGATACGTTGAATATTTTTTATATTTGTATGTTTGAAGACATGTGCCCATGTGCGTGTTAATCTTACATTGATAATCATGTCGAAGTCATGTACTTTGAAAGTTTAATTGTATCAAAATGCATGTTGTTGATTTATAGATATAAACATATCATTTTACATTAGTCCTTATTCATAGATTATTGATATATATTTTCAAGGGAGAGATCAAATAGAAAGTATAGTTTAGATAGTAAGTAATAAGGTTATGAGATATGGCAAAATTGAAAAATAAATGTGAAAGGTATTTTAGTCAATCTCATCTAATTTTCCCCCTTTTTCTTTCCCTGCATTTTCAAAACTCACAATCTTCAACATTTTCTTCACTTTCAACCTCTATAATCACTACCTCATAGTGCGATTTTCGTCATCAATCAATGATTCAAACACTCAATTTACAACAAAATAAAACAACAAAATGTTGATAATTTATAGATTGAAAATAAAAATTAACCATTGATTCTTACATTTTTTTCTTTTGTAAAGTCATAGCTTTTTTCTATTTTTTAATAAATATATTAAATTTTAAAAATATATTGTTAAAGACTGTTAAATGGTACGTTCATCCATAATACCTCTTTTGACGTATATCGTCAATGTTTTCATTCATGTAAATAAATAATCTTTGATGTATATAGTCAACGTTTTCATTTATGTAAATAAATAATCTTTTATAGATACGTTGAATATATCTTATATCTGTATGTTACATGCGTCCATAATGTTGTTTTGATGTATATAGTCAATGCATTCATTCATGTAAATAAATAATCTTTTATAGATACGTTGAATATTTTTTATATTTGTATGTTTGAAGACATGTGCCCATGTGCGTGTTAATCTTACAATATAATCATGTCGAAGTCATGTACTTTGAAAGTTTAATTGTATCAAAATGCATGTTGTTGATTTATAGATATAAACATATCATTTTACATTAGTCCTTATTCATAGATTATTGATATATATTTTCAAGGGAGAGATCAAATAGAAAGTATAGTTTAGATAGTAAGTAATAAGGTTATGAGATATGGCAAAATTGAAAAATAAATGTGAAAGGTATTTTAGTCAATCTCATCTAATTTTCCCCCTTTTTCTTTCCCTGCATTTTCAAAACTCACAATCTTCAACATTTTCTTCACTTTCAACCTCTATAATCACTACCTCATAGTGCGATTTTCGTCATCAATCAATGATTCAAACACTCAATCAACGTATTCTTCACCTTTTTTAAAGAAACTCAGGTTAATTTCATACAATTTTCTCATTTTTTTTCTCATGATTTTGAAGCGAATCGCTCGATTCAATCGTTGATAAGTGTTTCTAACATTCAAATTTCGTCAATTGTTAAAGAAATCATAAGAAATCGGTCTAAGAAATTTTTCGAATTGTGTTTTACGATCTGGGTTTTCGTATTGCGTTTACGATCTGGATTTTCAAATTCAGTCATTGCGTTTTAAAAAAAAATGGAAATTTTTTTTTTTTTTTGTGTTTTAAGTCCATTGCGTTTTAGAAACAACACATTTTTTTGTGTTTTTAACCTATTGCGTTATACAAAAAAAAAAACAATTCTTTTGTGTTTTTAGCCCATTGCGAAATAAAAAAAACACATTTTTTTGTTTTTTTATTCCATTGCGTTTTAAAAACACAACATATTTTTTTGTGTTTTAAATCCATTGCGTTTTAGAAAAAAAAAACATTTCTTTGTGTTTTTTAGTCCATTACATTTTAGATAAAAGACATTCCTTTTTGTTTTTCATCCATTGCGTTTTAGAAAAAAATTTATTTTTTTGTCCATTGCGTTTTTTGGATCTGGGTTTTCGATTTTTTTTTCAAAAGTACAGGAACAGTATACTCGTTTAAAAGATAAAAAAAACGTTCATTTTTATGGTGCAATTTTTAAAGAAAAATAATGTCGTATGAAAGAGCTATTAAGTTTTAAAATGGGGGAGGGGGAGAATTGAAGAGATAAACTATTGTATTGGATGGACTAGAGTACCCCTAAACTGATGGAGAGGGTAAAACCCAAGCATTAATGTGTTTATCTTATGGTTTTTATTAAGTTTTAAGTGATTATATTGTTTGAATGTGATAACTACGAGAAATTGTGGTTTTGCAGGTTAATCGCTTAAATCGGTGAAATTAAAGTGCTCGGAAATGAAGTGGAACACCCAAAGATGATAAGCATAGCCAAAGACATTGTTCGGGATGAGTTATAGCTTAGAAGATAGCTTGGAACGGGAAATGCGAAAGAATAAAGTTCGGGGGCCTGCTGGTCATTTTCTGAAAGTTGAATAGTGAAGGAAAAAGAGATGGAAAAACCCACCATAAGCTACAGCAAATCAGCCGTAGCTTACGGCCAAGACAGGAAAAAGCAACAGCATGTTTATGTCGTAGCCTACGGCTGTGAGCGTAGGTTATGGCAAGACCCAGCTGAATGTCGTAAATTGACTTTTGAAGGTATAAAAGGGTTCTTTCAAAACCCTAATCATCCATCGAGCTTGGGGACGAATTGAAGTGATCGAAGAAGCACTTTTAGACGGTTTTTACCTCTCTTTCATCATAATTTTCACCGAAACGAAGACCCGGAAGATGATTTCAACTATGAATCAAGCTTCTGAAGGCCGAATCACCAACATGAGCAACTAATTCCTTTGCGGTTTCCTCCGGGTGGAGGATTCTTGTAAGTAGACCAATTTTATGTGTTTCTAATTGTATTTGAATTTGGTAGTCTAAGCATTCGATGCTTTTTACCATTTGATTCGACTGTAAACTATTGAATTTGTTTAACCTTAGTTCTACTTCATTCATGTCCCGAAAATTCCAGCAATTGAGATATATTTGATAGGGGTTAGGGTTGTTAATATCAATTGATTATTTGTGATAGCCTTCCGGTTTTTTGCAATTGAAGTAAGTAGTCTTTGGATAATCACGATCGATTATCCACGGGGAATATGTGGTTAGTGTTCAACTAGATTATCTAATTAATTAACTATTAATCTTAATTTGGGGGTTTTGATTAGTTTGAAGGAAAACCTTAAACTAATTAAGAGAAAAGATATCAGATTTATAAAATGTAACCTCCTCCAAACTTTAGGTTCTAGGTTTCACAAAACTTAGTTTACTCGGTTAATTGGCCATAACATGACATGATGCTGGAAAGTTGGTTAATTTAATATGGTAATCAAAAATAGGTCTTTGTCATCAGATCTTTTATAATTAGATTAACCCTATTTACTAGTGTGAGTCAACTTACTCTATGTCACCCAACGAGCTACTAGTTTTTGTCATCAACCAAACAAGTTGTAAAGCAAGAACTCAAAACACATGCAAATAGTTTAAAGAAACCTACCCATCAATGTATTCATAGAACTTTGTCAAAGTCAAAAACACATCCAAATATGAGTATAAATTGAGAAAAGTAAAAACCTAAGTGAACCGTCTGCCTGGAGGAAGCCGCGGAGAGCCTAGCCGCTCATAGTCATCGCATTCAAAGCCAACATCTCCAAACCCTTATGATCTTCTTGATTTATATGCAAAGCAGCAAAGAATGCTGCTACCTCTTTCGACCCCTACTGTCGTCCAAAAAAGCTGTCCTCCCAAACTTCTGTAACCTGTGCGTCCCCAGTCTGCCCTCTTTTCTTTCTGTTTGTTAATTCCTCTTGGACCAATTCTGTAACCCGTACCCACTAACTAACTACTATAATAGCATTTGTTGGAGCCTACTTACACCTTGGACTATTTTAATCCTTTAATCTTTCGTTTTATTTTCTTCACGTTGAACTACAGAATAAAGAAATGAAGAATTTTATATAACAGTTAAAGCACATTTGATTTGACTAGGTGGATTTCCCGCGCGATGCGGCGGGAATTCCGTTAGTTTTATTCAATTCATTATGGTACCGACACTCTGTTTAAAGTCACGAGATGTTCAAAATAATGTGCTTTACATTGAAAATCATAAAAAACGAATATAGGTGTCGGTTGCCATAATAACTATAGCAATACCGATATCATTGTCGGTTTTGATGGCGAGATATTTTTATACACAGTATCGTATTCTACTTTATAAAAAAGATATCGGACGCGAGATATCGGATGGAAATCAAACTAAATAAAAACAGATGGGCTAAAAACGTATATTTTTGTAAGTATATACCGATAATACTAATACTGGTATCGACATGGTTTAGTCGGTGTTGGTTCCATTCATCATGGAACTATTGTGACACGGACACTTGGTATAGCACATGATACAAAAAAAAACCTATATTTCAAACACAACCGCGTTTTTAATAAAAATTATATAGTAACGTCGAGAAAAAAAAATCAAACACAACTTCGTATTTAGTTTTTCTTTCTTAAGCAAAAGAATGCAAGTAATCAGAGAAAAATCAAATTATTAAAAAGTTAAACGGATTAGAAAGGCATAATAAATGTAGTAAAGGGATAAGATAAATTAATTATTATAATAATTAGTTATAACAATATACTAATAATAAATATAATAAAAAACTAATGTTAGATAATAATCTTACTATATAATAAAAGAAACCAATAAGGGGACACGTGTCATTCATTGAAGCCATCTGTTTTTTAGTTTTTTTTCTCTTTATCCTACTTAATTATAGATAATTAGTATTAATTAAAAGATAATTATAAAATTAAATTTAATATAAATTTAAACAATTCGTATAGGAGATAATATAATATTTTGAAATATTTATTAGATTTCAAAATTATTTATCCTGAAATTAACAAAAGACGTACACTAAATATAAATTAATATAATTTAAATGATTTATGTATTTTATTAAACTAAAGTAGTTAAGGGTAGAATCTATTTAAAAAATGTTTATAAGGGGTAAACAAAAACATAATCAATGTTTATTGGTTCTATACTTTTATTTTCGTGTTCAACTCTCAACTCAAATACGGTATTCACTATATTTACGTGACATTTATAAGAACCATCAACGCAATCATCCCATCCATCATGTATCGAGTATATCCGTTAGTTTTTTTAAAGATATATTTTTTTTATTAGATTTGTTCAACTCGTGTAATAAACGAGGTTTTTTAAAGATATAATATTTTTATTATTTACTATACAAAATTACATTTATGCAACTCGTGTAATACACTGGGTTTTTAAAAATTAAAAATATAACTTTTTTTATTATGTGGTATATAAAATTAGATTTATTCAATCCGTATAATACGCATGGTTTATAAAGATATAACTTCTTATTGATTGGTATATAAAATTACATGTGCTCAACCCATACAATACATGAGGTTCTTAAAAATGTAACTTTTCCATTATTTAATATATAAAATTAAATTTACTCAACCCGTACAATACACGGAGTTCTTAAAGATATAAGTTTTTATTATTTAATATATAAAATTAAATTTATTCAACTCATGTAATAAACGAAATTTTTAAAGATATATTGTTTTATTATTTGGTATATAAAATTACATTTATTCAACATGTGTAATAAACAAAGTTTTTAAAGATATATTTTTTTATTATTTGGTATATAAAATTACATTAATTCAACCCGTGTATTACACGGGGTTCTAACCTAGTAATAAAATAAACTAAAATGTTACTGTTCATGACAACTTCAAATTAATATAGATAATTTTAGATTTTTTATATTAATAACACATAATTTGTTAAACAACGAAATGATGCAATGTTTTAAAAACCGGTTTTTAAATCATACCGGGTTTCACTCTAAAATGGTTTAACCGGTTGAACCGGGTTGTACCGGCCGGTTCAACCGGGTTACTAGTTAACCCTATAATTTCATAAAATACAAGTTTATCTCAAAAATTAATCTGATTTCATTAGGATTTATGTATCTGATCATGTTTTTATCTATAAAAACCATTTTCTTGTAAAATATTTTGCATTTTCAGAGGATTTTTATTACTTATAAACAATATTATATCGGACGAGGTGAATAAGAGGTGAAATAACAGTTTCAACAGTGACGGAATATTAAAATGGAAGACATTTTGTTAATTACTGGAAATATGGAAGGTCAATATTACCTTTATATCGTATTTTATTAAATTAGAAAATAAATTTTTAAGATAATTCAAATCGGTTCAATGGTTTGAACCGGTAGAACCGGATTTACCGCCGGTACATAAGACATACCGTATTCAGATTTTACCGGCCTTTATCGTACCGGACTCGTGTCCGATATCCGGTTTAACTTGTATAACCGGCCGGTTCATACCGGTATTTAAAACATTGAAATGATGATCTAAATTGCTACTCATTAATTTTGAATCACAAATGTCATCGACATGCTAATTTTTTTTTATTTTTTTTTGTCATTAAGTCCATATGACACTTAGTTGTAACTTGGCTTATATTTAGTAACTTTGATCATATTTGATAAACATATCATTTAATCTGGTTATTCAAAACGTTTTAGCTCGTTTTATTCATAACCCATAAAATCTAAAAACCCGTCAATGTAACATATATAATGCCAATATCAACGCATTTTAATTATAATTAATTAATATGAACTATAATGTACCTAAAATGCTCCGATAATAAACAAATCCACACGCTCCCTTTTCTTTTGTTTTCCGATTCCACCCATTTAACTCTAGCATATTATTTTAAATCTAATGAATAGCATTGCTTCCTAACCTTCCTATCAAAACAATTTATCCAGACCCATATTTTTAATCGATTTCACTAGATAGCTTTGGTCACTAGATAGCTTAGGTCACTAGTATACAGTTGATCTTTTGGGCGGTGTAATTTCTTTTTAGACCGCCTCAATATTAGGTAACCCTTTTAGAAATGGGTTCTTTAAACCCAAACTATAGAATCCTTTCACTCACCATTTGATTTAGCTGAGTGAGTAACGGATCAAAACATAAAACCCTTTCAGTCACCGTTTGTGGTTGGTCACGTCAACTATACCTAGGATGTTAAACAAATGTATATTAAAGAGATAATTCTGAATTGATGGATTATCTATAAAGTTTAAATTGGTTAAGAGATAATTCAAGTTGGTTCAGAATAAATATAGTTTGGTAATTTATATAAGGGGTAACTTTATAAAATATTAACCAAGTTTCCTACATGTTTCATTAAAGTCACTCAAACTTTTTTTGTCTCTTAAAAGTAACCCAAGTTTCATATTTTGTTCTAATCTTGCGCAATCAATAGGTTACCAAGTTAACTTGATGATGTGTCGGGTTTTTTTTTTTTTTTTTGATGCCTACATGGATTACAAAAATAGTGACATGGCTTTTTCATTTAAAAGATTAAATTAGAAAATTACATATTTTTAATAAAACCTATTTCTTTATTTTAATTCATCAAAAACTCCAAACCTATCAAATCCACAAACCCAGTTCACGTTCTTATATTCATGGAACGTTCAAACTCATTTCCTTAGAATTTAGCAAAACATCCCAATAAAACATGACAGAAGACTGCAACCTCCACGAAACAGTCAGATCTGGACTTGTAACACCACTCCGACCGGGCTCATAACACCACTCCGACCATTGTATTCGCCGGAAACTACACCAACGACGAATCGCCAACGTTGTGGGGGGTTTTCAGACCAGAAATTGGGTCTCCAATGAATCGCCAACGTTGTGGGGGTTTAAGGTTAGTCGCTGGCAATTTAAAGCAGAAGGGTTGTGGTGTTTAATTGTTTATGCATTGTGGGTGGGGTTTTGGGAGACGACGACAGTCTACAAGAACAGTTTGTCCACTGATGTTTTTTTATTTACTTTTTTATTACTTTGAATATTATCCACATAAGCATTAAAACAAAATAAAAAAATCAAATGGTAACCTGATTACCTGGTAATTACACACCATTAAAACACAAAAATAAAGTTTAGTTATTTTGTAGAGACAAAAAAAGTTTGGATGACTTAATTGAAACATTTGACAAACTTATGAAAATGAATTAATGACGCCAGGATTAGAACCCGTGTCTTCTTATTATTAAAGTGACTTTCAAACCATCAAACCAAGTGCTTCAAGATAACATTTGACAAACTTGATTACATTTCTGTTACATTTTCCCTTTATATAAATAGTTTGAATTATTTGTTTATTTGACAGTTGTATTTAGGGGTATATTTTATTATTAAAATCGTGTTTGAGTGGGGTTAGGATTAGTATTAGCAAATCATAATATCTTATATTTGGAATATATTATAGTCAATGTTGTAATATAGAAAGTAGTTGATTTCTCCTTGATTGTTGGAGATTTACGTGTATATATTTACCACTCTTGTTTAATGTGAATTATCAATTACCGTTATCATATGGTATCAGCCTAAAAAATATTGATCCTCTCAACAAACCCTTTCTTTCAAACTCTATCCCTTTCAACTAACCATCCATGGTAGGAAATTCTTCATTCGATACCACCACCACAGCTGATGTGGGGTAAAATACACATATTTGTCCCATGTAAAATGTACAATTATTGTATAGTTTTTATTTGTTTTTATTTAGTTTTTAGTAGTATATTATATTATTTTGTGTTTTGGCAGGTCCTGGTGCAAATGGAGTGAAAATGAATGATAATTAAATAACCAGCCAGTTGAGTAGAGTACACCGCCAGTGACCGAAGGAAATTCGCTGCTATTTTCTGTGAGTGGGCCGATGCCACTATCTCTATTTTATAAGTTAGAAGGCTGCCACAATAAATATATATATATTTGGATCGAGAGTTTAGAATAAATAAAGCTGAAAGTCAGAGGGCTGAATTGCAGTTAAAGAAAAGTTGTTAAAAAATAGTTCATTAAAATAAAGGGACTAAAGTGCAAAAATTAAATCATGTTATCAAATTACAAAAGTCAGAAGATTCTCGTGAATTGTTTCATGTGTTGACCGAAGCAAACCAACATTGACCAGCCATAATTACGACACATGCCATGGCTTCTAATTTTGTGATTGGGCCGTTTGAGAGACCACGTGAGCCGGCCCATTTGTTGTTTAACAATTTGCTTAAAGCCCAGGTCATGAAAGATGAATTGTAGTCCAATTATGACACTTTGGAATGGCATGTCACCATATATACATTGAGGGCACGCAAACTTTGGAGGGGGATTTATTATTGGCTGCTATACATTGAAGACAACATCAGACGATAAAGATAACAGCCTGGACGAATTTTAAAGATTATATTGACAAGGGTTCAAGGCTAGAGAATTTTTGGGATTGAAAGAGGGAAGCTTGGGAGTCAAAGAATTTACTGGTTCTTTTATTTTCTAGTTTCTTTTATTCTATGTCAATGAATTCTTGTCTAAGACTTTGTTTGATTGTTTTTAAGATCATGTTGCTTGGCTAAATTTATAAACCACCTAGACTTGATGAATGGATTAATATAAAGTTTTTACCGTTTTCGTTATTTGCATGATTGTTATGGGTTGATTGTGTTTAGTAAGCGGTTTGATTTAATGATTTGATGTGTATGCATGCTTTGAGTTGGTTTATTGTTATTACTTGCTTCATATGATTCTTAGTGACGGTCTATATCACAACATAGAGTCATATTAGGGTTTAGGGTTTCGGTGAGTGTCTATATCACGTTAGAAAACCTTCACTCTTTAGGGAGAATTGCGCAATAACCCCTAGAAGTAAGTGGTAATAATTTGCTAAGTCTTAGTGTTCTACTAGTCCTAATACCTGGAAAGTGAGGGGCTATTGGTAGGTCTTACCTGGCGAATTGCTTTAGATAGTCCTTGGAAAAGGTCATGTCTTGGTTTACCTGTCGGTTTTATTAGTCTATCAAGTCAAATTAATTACTTCAAACTACCCTAGATCTAGGATTGGAAAAGAATAGGTCAACATTAGGGTACTTGCACAATAATTACACAACTGGAAAGGCGTCTAATAACCGGTAGGATTAACGGCCTAGGTAGCTCCACAGGTTTCTCCTTGAGAAGGGTCGAGGGGCCTCGTTGGTTCTTAATAGGTTTAGTATTTTAAGATCCCGGTCCATAACTCATGCGCTTAACTTAATCGTTAATCTCTTAAAAACAATCCAGGATTCTTGTCTAGGTGGTCGTGTTCTCATATAAGAAAAGTCCTCAGTCTTTATTCGTTTTTAGTCTAGCTTTAGTCTACTTAGTAGTTTAATATAGATTTCCTTAGTTTTCGTAACCCCCCCAAACAAATAAACAAGTTTTAGTCGCGTCCGTCAGTGTCTATTAGAGTCTAGTCTACGTGATACATAGAGTCTCGTGGTTCGATATCCGGACTTCCTAGGTTTATACTACATTGATCGGTACACTTGCCGATTGTGTGGTTTTAGGTCGAGTCTAGAATTAAAGCTTTTTAGTGTCTAGCTTAGAGAGTCTAATATAGTTAATTTTTATAGTCTGTTTAGCACACATCAAGTTTTTGGCGCCGTTGCCGGGGACTCTTGGCAATCGCGTTCATTAGCTTTGATAGACTTAATTGACAAATACGTGCTACGTGTTTTGTTTTGTTTTGTTTTGTTTTGTTTTGAGTCTTGTATTTTTATTTTTATTTAGAGTCTTAGTGACTACTGTCTGTTTTTCCATCTCATTTAGAATATGCTTTTCTATAGTGGTCCTTGCCATTCTGTATATTTCTTGAACTCGTTCATCTCATGCGTTGACCATTGTCTAGAGTACATTAGTGGTGCGGACTTAGTGGTAGGAGAGAAGGTAGAGGAGGAGTCTTTGAGGGTAGATGAAGTTGAAGATGAGGTAATTCCTTTAATTCCCAAAGTGTTAGCCGTTAGTGATGACACCACCCAACCCCCACCCTTAGAGCTTAAGGTTCTTCCATCTCATTTAGAGTATGCTTTTCTAGGAGAGGGTTCCGAGCTACCGGTTATCATCTTATCGAAGTTAGAAGATGAGAGAAGTGAGAAAGAGGTGATAAGTGGTCCTAGTCTAGAGGAAGCGATAGGACCCAAGTGTGGGGATCCACCCGATAGGAGAATAGATGATTTTGGAAAAAGGGTAAAGTGCTTAGAATCTAAGATAGAAGCACTGAGCAAGGCTCAGTGTGGGGATAGATTTCGATTTGAAATGTATAAGTTTAAACCGCCCGATGATGGTTTAAGAGGTTGTGATAGGTATGCGGGTGTTCGGATAGATTCGGATAATAATAGGTATGATGGTGCTACAGCCCGTGAGGTTTGGTATGGAGGTGAGCTGTGTCTACATGATCCTCCGTGAATGTTAGAAAAGTTGATAGTACACTTGTAGAGTTTGTAGATTTTGAGTCTTTATCGTAGTTTTAGTTCTTTTTCGTGTTTTGTGTTTTCGTGTTTACTTGGTTATTGAGTCGTTTATTTTGTACCATGAGTCTAAATTAGTGGTTCTTGAGTCGTTTTTTTAGAGTCGGTATTGCTTTGATTTGTGCTTGTTTTTGGTTATGCAGGTTTGAATATGTACCACCCGTACGCAATCTCCATTCGGGTGAGTTTGGAGCTGCTGTTCGAATATAAGGCATTTATCAAGCGTACCAGTGTCAGAGTCAAAGCCGATCGCGACCGAAATGCTATACGATCGAGCAGGATGGGACGAGAGATTTGGAGCATACGCATTGTTATTAATCAGCTAAGTCGTTTCCCTTTGTTGTTGTTGTTTATTTTTATTTATTTCGTTTGCAGTTTCTAGTTTTTTTAGGTAGTTGTTGAGTCGTATTTTCGTTCTTGCATTAGGGACAATGCAATCTCTAAGTGTGGGGATGGGGTACATGTAAATAATCAAGCCTTAAAATTAAAAAATACAAAAAAATTAAAAAATTGAAAAATTCCAAAAAAAAATAAAATTGAAAAATCAGAAAATGTCTTTCGAATAAAAAAAAAACGAAGTTTGCAAATTAAAACGGAAAATGATAGAAAAGATGAATTTTTGCTCGGGTTCGAATAATAATAATAAGAGAATATAATAAATCGAGCTTGCGTCTAGTTAGGGATATGTGGATAGGCCCGGGTTTGGTTTTAAGTCCCTTTGAGTTAATATACCTTAATTGTCGGTCTGCTAGTGGGTTTTCGCCTGGGAAATATGGGAAATTAAAACTGCCAATAAGAGTATAAGGGGCACTGTTATAAGTTAAAACTGTTAGAGTTTGTGATCATGAAAAAAAAATAGAATAAAATAATGAGCTAGAAACTAAATGAAAGTAATGCATTCCTATGTCGTTTGGGTTGGGGTTAGCTGTCACGGCCCCCGACCCGGTTTGACCCGTTTCAGGAGCCGCGGGACAGAAATCCCGTGGTATTTATTTAATTGAGTTTGACAGCGGAAGTTTTCACCAGGATCTTTTAAAATGTAAATATTTCCCGATTATTTTATTTCACAACGCGGGATAAAACCCGGTAATTTACAATCATTTGATTTCACGGAGAAATCTTTTATTTTACAAAACATGTTTCTTTATTTTATACTGAGCCACTTCCTTGAGCTTGTAGTGCTATATGGCACTTTTCCTGATTCATAACAGGTCACCTGAAACATGTTTGAAAAAGGTTTTGTCAGCGGGAAATACTGAGTGAATCATTCTATTTTTGCATAATGATGCATAGTTATCAATTACAGCATAAGAGCGATTACAATGGCTTCTATCTTATCTTTATCTGGTGTTCTGTCACAAAGGTGACATGTCACAATGGTGACGATGGTCATACCACTATTTAGATCAATGAACCTAAATAGTGATGATTATCCCTGTAGGTCAATGAACCCAACAGTGATTATCCCGAGTAGGTCAATGAACCTAACTGGGAGAAAATTAGTAATATGCACAATACCCCACTAACCAGTGATTCAAGATATCCACGACTTAGTCCCTGTAATTATAACCTTGAAAATAATTTGAGGTATTGTAAAAGAATTGATAAAAAGAGAATGACTCACATTGAAGATTTATACGGGCAGAGTTTGGCCTACTGATTTAGCCTTTTATCCTAAATTTAATAACAAGCACACAATTCGGGGTTAGTAATCAATCCAGCATTTACGATAACTCACGAGATCAAATTCTCACAGCGAACGACAAAGTGCAATACTTCATCCATCGAATTAACGATGATCCGTCGAATTAACAACGAACGACAAAGTACAATACTTAAACATCCATCGATTTAACGACGAATGACAAAGTATAGCCCTAATGTGGGCGGCACTTAAACATTCATTGGATATTTTGGTCGATCGGACAATGAATCGTAATAGCGATTGTGCTAATACCCTGATTGCGGCGTCGATTATTAAACCGTGTGTGTTAATTGTGATAAACAGAACGTATCTTGGTGCATACAGCGAGAATTTACGTCATTTTTGTGCCAGAATTCGAATGCCACAGCCTGCTATTTATACACAAAAATTGACTAGCTTACGGACCGTAAGCTTCCTGATGTTGCGGTCCGTATGACAGCTTACGGACCGTAAGACTCACAGCTTTACGGTCCGTAAGGGACATAAAGCTGCTATAGGGTAGCCACGTGTGGGACTAGGCCTGATGACTTGACACTTTCTCAAAATTCAACTTGGACAGCACGTAATTTGGATAATCGTTAACTAGGGTTTACCCCCCCTGAGTTTTAGGGGCCCTGATCCTGATTCCAATTGTTCTGAAAATTTTAGGGTTTGCTCAGAATCACTTGGGTGTCTCAATTAGGGTTTCCTATTGGTCAAATTATTTTAATAATTATGACTTTTGATGAGAGTCGTTACATTCTCCCTACCTTAATAAAAATCTCGTCCTCGAGATTTACCGGAATAAATGAGGATACCTTCGTTTCTTTTCTAATTCCAGTTCTTAAGTGTAATTGGGTCCTCGTTTCTAATCCCACTTAACTTTAACTAGCACTAGTCATTTGTGCTTGAGAAATTTCACTTTTATGCCTTCTATCTGAAGAGGTTTCTCAACAAATTATAACTTTTCGTTTACCTCTATATCTTGGAGAGGTACTACCAAAGATTCGTTTGCTAGACATTTCTTAAGATTGGATATATGAAATATATCATGTACTCCATCTAACTTTCTTGATAGTTGATAAACAGCTGGTCCTATGTTGGATTACTGAAAATAGTCCTACGTACCTTGGACTTAATTTTTCTTTCTTACCGAATCCAACAACTCCTTTCCAAGGAGATACTTTCAATAGTATTTTGTCTCCAACTCGAACTTCAACGGCTTTTGTCTATTATCTGTATAACTCTACTAGCTATCCTTAGCCGTCTTCAACCTTTCCTTCGTGATACTGAATATCACAGTTGTAGTTACTTGAGATTTTCATTCATCTCCTTTGCCTCTTTTTGCCCAAATATATATCTTAAATTCTTATGATCCGTATAGACAGTAAACTTACTTCCATACAGATAATGTTTCCAAATCGTAAGGGCAAAATTTATGGCTCCTAATTTCTAAGTTATGAGTGGTATAGTTTTCTTCGGCTTTTTCAATTGTCTTGATGCATACGCAATGACCTTTTTGCGTTGCACTAACACACATCCATATCCTAGCTTTGAAGCATTACCATATGCTTTTAAAATCTTCCGTTCCTTCTGGTAGGCTAAAATTGGAGTATTGGTTAATTTCTAAAGGCTTCTTCTTGTTTAATTCCCCATTCAAATTTAACTGTTTCACAAATTGGCTTAGTTAATGGTATAACTATCTTGGAAAAATCCTTAATAACTGTCTATAATACTAAACCTACAAAATTCCTAATTTCCATTGCGGTTTTCAAAATCTTCCATTTGGTAATTACTGCTATCTTAGCAGGATCTACGTGAATACCTTCATGATTCACCATATGACCTAGAAACTGTACTTCTTTTAGCCAAAATTCACACTTTGAGAATTTGGAGTAAAGCTTTTCTTTTCTTATCAAAGTTAAGAGTGCATGCAATTGCTGATAATGTTCTTTCTGACTTTTGGAATAAATAAGTATATCATCTATGAAGACAATTACAAATTTATCCAAATATAGTTTACAGATCCTATTCATCATGTCCATGAATGTTGGAGGTGCATTCGTTAATTCGAAGGGCATGATTGTAAACTCGTAATGACCATACCTAATTCTGAAAGCAGTTTTAGGTATGTCTTCCTCTGGTACTTTCGACTGATAATATCCGGAACGTATGTCGATCTTAGAAAAATATCTATTTCCCTGGAATTGATCGAATAGATCATTAATTCTAAGTAATGAGTATCGATTCTTAGTTATAACCTTATTCAATTTCCTATAATCAATATTCATTCTCATCAAAACCTCCTTTTTCTTAACAATCAACACTGTGTTAACCTTGGCTATTGGTATAATTCCTGAAATTAAATGAATCTTAAATTCTATCTTCCTATCTGGTGGTAATCCAGGTAAATCTTCTGGAATTACATCTGGGTATTCTGAAATTACAGAAATTTCCTTAATTTCTTTATCTTTAGTATTGATGATTATTGAAATCATGTATACTACTCCTTGCTTTCGTTCATAATTAGAAATTTTCATTACTGATATGAACTTTATGACTTATTTCCTGTAATCATTATTACTTCTCCAGTGATTGCTCAATTTTTTATAAAATTCTTATCACAGATAGTTCGAGCATAATTGTTTTACTAATCAATCCATCTTTAGCACAACCTTGATTTCAACTAATTTCATAGATAATAGGGTTGCATAAAATTTATGACTTAAAAGTTCTATTTCTATGTTTCGCAGAACCTTATTTATTTTAACTGAATTCCCATCTGCCAATTCTACTGTAGAAATTTATCTAATGCTGGTTAATGGTAAGTTAAGAGTTTGGCAGAGTAAAGTATTTATAAAACTTTGGTTTGCACCAGAGTTAAATAATACTTTTATGTAAACGTTGTAAGCTAAGAACATACCGGCTATCACATCTGGAATCATCTCGACTTCATGAGTAGTCAGCTGAAAGGCTCTCGCATTCCTTTTTGCTCCTTCTGCTGGTTTGGCTTGATTGTCAAATGGTTTATTCAGTTTTGGACAATTTGGCCTAAGATGTCCAGCTTCTCCACAGTTGTAACAGACTGAAGATTTCTTCCTCCTGCAGTCTTCTTCTTGATGCCCCGGAATTTTGCAAAAATTGCAATATCCTTTGCATCTTCCAAAATGCTTCCTTTTGCAGAAATTGCAAAATGTACTAGTAGAAGATTGCCCATTCCCTCCTTTCTTGAAATTGTTATGGTTACCCGAACGAAATTCTTGGGTAATCTTTTGGGCTACTTCCTTCCTTCTATTTTCTTCTCTTGTCCGTACTAGCTCGTCAGTCAGAGTATTGGCTAATTCTACTGCATCATCAATCGTATGAGGTTTCGCAGCCTTGACGATATTACGGATTTCGGAAATCAATCCCCAAATAGAACGAGAGATAAGTACCGGCTCTGGCGAAGCCAAGGTTGGTACCACTCGAGCATATTCGATGAATGTCGTAGTATACCCTCGACAATCTACATCCACCATCCGGTGGGTTAGAAACTTATTTGCCATTTGATCTTTTTCATATTCGAGACAGAATTTTCTTTCTACAAGACTTTTAAATTCTTCCCAGTTCATAGCATACGCCATCCTTCTTCCTTTTGCCTGTAACACTGTGTTCCACCATTCTAACGCCACTTCTTTGAATAGGTTTGACGCATACATAACCTGATCATCCTGAGCACATTTACTTATGGCAATTACTGCCTCGGTTTTCTCTAACCAACGCAGTGTCGCAGTCGCTCCTTCATTGCCTGCAAACTCAGTGGGTTTACAAGCAAGAAATTCTTTGTAAGTGCAACCAGGTGTTGCAACTTTCCTTTTCTTAGGGAGCGGAGCTTGCCGTGGTTCATTATCATGATTAACATAATTACCGCCTCCATTTACGCTATTACTGAAATTATCTTCAGAAATGCGTTTACTAAGAACAACTTGTTGCGGTTCGATTGGATTTTTAACAGCAGCAATGATTGCTGGAATAGCATTGGCTATCCCTTGAGCAACTATCTCTGGAATAGCGTTGGCTATCCCTTGAGCAATGATATTTTCTATATCTTGCCTAGTCACATATTGATCCCCCTGTTGTTGCTCAGATTGATTAATCTCATTAACTGGTTCATTATTAGCGTTTTCCATCTGATATCTACTTTATAGATACATAATTAGTATAAAGGAAATAATCCAATGTCATAATTTAATTGCACATAATCACATAAACGAATATACAAACAAAAGTTGTAACTTTCTAAAATTTCCTTATATCTTGTTTCTATATACACCCGTTTTATTATTTATTTTACACAAACGGATTTTACTATTACACAATCATAGTTTCATAATCCCCTATTTTTTTTGTCAGGTGATGTTCTAGTAACGGCGTTCCTTCTCATCGTATTTCCAGGAGATCTGTCCCAAAATTTCTTGGATCCTATTCCCAGCATCCATTTCGTCAAAATGACGGGATTCAGCCATATTCTCGTTACTTATTGTTGAATTTGGTAAGGGTTCTGGCTTGTATTTAGGAAAAAGCTTATAGGGATGGTTTTGTAACAGTATTTCATTATTCAACCATTCGTCTATATTCCAGTGGATTGAAGGGTTTGGAATAGCTGGTTCTAAGTTCATAAAATTATTTTTATTAACAGACTCAATAGTATCATCGGTTGCCATTATAAAATCTAGTTCTTCTTGAGATGGTAATCCCTCCATTTGCCTAGAACTTTCCCCAATTTCCATTTTCTTAGGCTTAGGTTTCTCAAGAGGGAAAGCGTTGAATTCTATAGGTTCTTCTATGTCTGGAATATACCTATTGAAATCTCTGGAAACTTCGATTTTTACTGGATAGAGATTTAAATTCTGAAGGGCTTCCGACAGATCACTCATGCTGTTTAAAATACATACCATTACTAAGTTATAAACAAATTGTATAGAACAACTTTTTAAATAGTATTTCATAATGGGTAATTACCAAAATAACTAAAAATTAAAACACACTAGGTTTTATTTGTAAATTTATTTATAAGGTTTCTAGACTGTAGATAATAAAAGTGCTAAACTTTGAATAAAGATTTATATTTACTATTACAGTAGCTAACATATAAAAATCTGCCCATATTTATTCAAAATTAGTCAAATAACTAAAACATATAATCACAAAATAGTAATCAATAAAAATTAAGTATTTTCTAAATACTTAATTGGCTTAAATCAGTGGCTCGATAAGTGGCTCTGATACCACCTTTTTCTGTCACGGCCCCCAACCCGGTTTGACCCGTTTCAGGAGCCGCGGGACAGAAATCCCGTGGTATTTATTTAATTGAGTTTGACAGCGGAAGTTTTCACCAGGATCTTTTAAAATGTAAATATTTCCCGATTATTTTATTTCACAACGCGGGATAAAACCCGGTAATTTACAATCATTTGATTTCACGGGGAAATCTTTTATTTTACAAAACATGTTTCTTTATTTTATACTGAGCCACTTCCTTGAGCTTGTAGTGCTATATGGCACTTTTCCTGATTCATAACAGGTCACCTGAAACATGTTTGAAAAAGGTTTTGTCAGCGGGAAATACTGAGTGAATCATTCTATTTTTGCATAATGATGCATAGTTATCAATTACAGCATAAGAGCGATTACAATGGCTTCTATCTTATCTTTATCTGGCGTTCTGTCACAATGGTGACATGTCACAATGGTGACGATGGTCATACCACTATTTAGATCAATGAACCTAAATAGTGATGATTATCCCTGTAGGTCAATGAACCCAACAGTGATTATCCCGAGTAGGTCAATGAACCTAACTGAGAGAAAATTAGTAATGTGCACAATACCCCACTAACCAGTGATTCAAGATATCCACGACTTAGTCCCTGTAATTATAACCTTGAAAATAATTTGAGGTATTGTAAAAGAATTGATAAAAAGAGAATGACTCACATTGAAGATTTATACAGGCAGAGTTTGGCCTACTGATTTAGCCTTTTATCCTAAATTTAATAACAAGCACACAATTCGGGGTTAGTAATCAATCCAGCATTTACGATAACTCACGAGATCAAATTCTCACAGCGAACGACAAAGTGCAATACTTCATCCATCGAATTAACGATGATCCGTCGAATTAACAACGAACGACAAAGTACAATACTTAAACATCCATCGATTTAACGACGAATGACAAAGTATAGCCCTAATGTGGGCGGCACTTAAACATTCATTGGATATATTGATCGATCGGACAATGAATCGTAATAGCGATTGTGCTAATACCCTGATTGCGGCGTCGATTATTAAACCGTGTGTGTTAATTGTGATAAACAGAACGTATCTTGGTGCATACAACGAGAATTTACGTCATTTTTGTGCCAGAATTCGAATGCCACAGCCTGCTATTTATACACAAAAATTGACTAGCTTACGGACCGTAAGCTTCCTGATGTTGCGGTCCGTATGACAGCTTACGGACCGTAAGACTCACAGCTTTACGGTCCGTAAGGGACATAAAGCTGCTATAGGGTAGCCACGTGTGGGACTAGGCCTGATGACTTGACACTTTCTCAAAATTCAACTTGGACAGCACGTAATTTGGATAATCGTTAACTAGGGTTTACCACCCCTGAGTTTTAGGGGCCCTGATCCTGATTCCAATTGTTCTGAAAATTTTAGGGTTTGCTCAGAATCACTTGGGTGTCTCAATTAGGGTTTCCTATTGGTCAAATTATTTTAATAATTATGACTTTTGATGAGAGTCGTTACAATAGCGACTCTACAACCGAATTATCGCTAGGGTGTGTGAAATCGAATGTGCAAAGAAAAGTAAAAAGTACCGAAGCTTAAGTAATCCGAGTTGGGGATAGCGACTCTACAGCCGGATTGCCTCTTCGTTAGGGAAAGCAACGTCTAGACTCATGAAAGAAAAAAAAAAGAAAAAAAATGAAAAAAAATGGAAAAAAAAAGAATTTTTTTTATTGTAAACTCTCTTGGTTTTGATATAAGACGGTTGAGAATTGGTCCAGTGATCGTTCTTTAAGTCCTATAAGCTTGAGGCGGGGGTAGGTGGACTGTAGATTCTAGCGTGAGACCCTAGGTAGACTGACCGCACTTAAATTAAATTTACATGATAATGGCTTAGGATTGAATTTGGGTTTAAGGGGACAAGTATATTCTCAATCGCGGCTAACGCAAGCCTTGGTTTTTAATTAAATATACCTATGCTTTTGACCCGAGTGATTAGTCATCTCTGATTCCGTTGCATAATTCTTTTTCGAGGACGAAAAAAGGTTAAGTGTGGGGATATTTGATGTGGGGTAAAATACACATATTTGTCCCGTGTAAAATGTATAATTATTGTATAGTTTTTATTTGTTTTTATTTAGTTTTTAGTAGTATATTATATTATTTTGTGTTTTGGCAGGTCCCGGTGCAAATGGAGTGAAAATGAATGATAATTAAATAACTAGCCAGTTGAGTAGAGTACACCGCCAGTGACCGAAGGAAATTCGCTGCTATTTTCTGTGAGTGGGCCGATGCCACTATCTCTATTTTATAAGTTAGAAGGCTGCCACAATAAATATATATATATTTGGATCGAGAGTTTAGAATAAATAAAGCTGAAAGTCAGAGGGCTGAATTACAGTTAAAGAAAAGTTGTTAAAAAATAGTTCATTAAAATAAAGGGACTAAAGTGCAAATTATATGGAAGTTGAAATTAAATCATGTTACCAAATTACAACGTTTTCAGACCCGGACCGGTCGGGCTCGGAGTCGGAAGTTTTGACGGGCCGAATCACTTGTTCAGGCCGTTTGTGCATCAGACCGGTGGTCCGGCCAGTGACCGGCGGTTCGCCCGGAGATCCGGTGAGAGTGGTCGGGCCGGTGTGAGTTTACTGAGCTCGCCGGAGTTCTGTTGAACTTGTTCTAAGCCTTCTCTTTGCTAGGATGTTGAATGTGTAGAAGATAAGCAAGAGCTTGATGGGAATAAAAAGATTAAAGATGTTGAATGTTGAAGATGATAGATTGATACCTAATGTTGCAGGAGAGAAAGAAAGCGTGTTTTGGGAAGTGGGAGCTACATATAACATAAAATAACTTTTTTACATCTTATAGAGTTATGATAAGTAGAAAAAGTAAAAAAATAATTAATAGTTCTTTAATCAAAAAATGCCTTTTATATATATTTTTTTGTTATAATATATAACGTTATCCGGGTCTTAAATCCGGTCGAACCGGTCTGACCGGTCTGACCTTTGACACCGTAAGACGACCGGGTCAACCTCCGGTCCGGTTTTAAAAACATTGCCAAATTACAAAAGTCAGAAGATTCTCGTGAATTGTTTCATGTGTTGACCGAAGCAAACCAACATTGACCAGCCATAATTACGACACATGCCATGGCTTCTAATTTTGTGATTGGGCCGTTTGAGAGACCACGTGAGCCGGCCCATTTGTTGTTTAACAATTTGCTTAAAGCCCAGGTCATGAAAGATGAATTTGTTGATGCATTAATGTCTATCGCCTCCGTCAATTCAAACCGTAGCTGAAACTGTAGAAATCTAGGATTTTATTGTAATATTTAGATAGAATTAGCAAGGTGGCATTTTGGTAATTAATGAGAAATCTCATTAATTCCAAGGCCTATAAATAGGAGCTTTAGTTGTAAAGTGTAGGACTTTTGCTCATTGTGGTGATCTAGGAGATTCAAGTCTAGAGAGAGAAAGTCTAGAGAGAGAAAGTACTCTCTACGTGATTCTTGTATCGTACACGTTATATCTTTCAATAGATTCACGGTTCTAGTACGTTATTGTGTGTTCGGTCACGCACGTTCACGGATTCCGCACGTCGAACGTTCGTTACGCAATCGAATGGTGTCAAAACCGGTCCTACAGAATTGTAGTCCAATTATGACACTTTGGAATGGCCTGTCACCATATATACATTGGGGGCACGCAAACTTTGGAGGGGGATTTATTATTGGCTGCTATACATTGAAGACAACATCAGACGATAAAGATAACAGCCTGGACGAATTTTAAAGATTATATTGGCAAGGGTTCAAGGCTAGAGAATTTTTGGGATTGAAAGAGGGAAGCTTGGGAGTCAAAGAATTTACTGGTTCTTTTATTTTCTAGTTTCTTTTATTCTATGTCAATGAATTCTTGTCTGAGACTTTGTTTGATTGTTTTTAAGATCATGTTGCTTGGCTAAATTTATAAACCACCTAGACTTGATGAATGGATTAATATAAAGTTTTTACCGTTTTCGTTATTTGCATGATTGTTATGGGTTGATTGTGTTTAGTAAGCGGTTTAATTTAATGATTTGATGTGTATGCATGCTTTGAGTTGGTTTATTGTTATTACTTGCTTCATATGATTCTTAGTGACGGTCTATATCACAACATAGAGTCATATTAGGGTTTAGGGTTTCGGTGAGTGTCTATATCACGTTAGAAAACCTTCACTCTTTAGGGAGAATTGCCCAATAACCCCTAGAAGTAAGTGGTAATAATTTGCTAAGTCTTAGTGTTCTACTAGTCCTAATACCTGGAAAGTGAGGGCTATTGGTAGGTCTTACCTGGCGAATTGCTTTAGATAGTCCATGGAAAAGGTCATGTCTTGGTTTACCTGTCGGTTTTATTAGTCTATCAAGTCAAATTAATTACTTCAAACTACCCTAGATCTAGGATTGGAAAAGAATAGGTCAACATTAGGGTACTTGCACAATAATTAGACAACTGGAAAGGCGTCTAATAACCGGTAGGATTAACGGCCTAGGTAGCTCCACAGGTTTCTCCTTGAGAAGGGTCGAGGGGCCTCGTTGGTTCTTAATAGGTTTAGTATTTTAAGATCCCGGTTCCATAACTCATGCGCTTAACTTAATCGGTAATCTCTTAAAAACAATCCAGGATTCTTGTCTAGGTGGTCGTGTTCTCATATAAGAAAAGTCCTCAGTCTTTATTCGTTTTTAGTCTAGCTTTAGTCTACTTAGTAGTTTAATATAGATTTCCTTAGTTTCCGTAACCCCCCCAAACAAATAAACAAGTTTTAGTCGCGTCCGTCAGTGTCTATTAGAGTCTAGTCTACGTGATACATAGAGTCTCGTGGTTCGATATCCGGACTTCCGAGGTTTATACTACATTGATCGGCACACTTGCCGATTGTGTGGTTTTAGGTCGAGTCTAGAATTAAAGCTTTTTAGTGTCTAGCTTAGAGAGTCTAATATAGTTAATTTTTATAGTATGTTTAGCACACATCAAGTTTTTGGCGCCGTTGCCGGGGACTCTTGGCAATCGCGTTCATTAGCTTTGATAGACTTAATTGACAAATACGTGCTACGTGTTTTGTTTTGTTTTGAGTCTTGTATTTTTATTTTTATTTAGAGTCTTAGTGACTAGTGTCTGTTTTTCCATCTCATTTAGAATATGCTTTTCTATAGTGGTCCTTGCCATTCCGTATATTTCTTGAACTCGTTCATCTCATGCGTTGACCATTGTCTAGAGTACATTAGTGGTGCGGACTTAGTGGTAGGAGAGAAGGTAGAGGAGGAGTCTTTGAGGGTAGATGAAGTTGAAGATGAGGTAATTCCTTTAATTCCCAAAGTGTTAGCCGTTAGTGATGACACCACCCAACCCCCACCCTTAGAGCTTAAGGTTCTTCCATCTCATTTAGAGTATGCTTTTCTAGGAGAGGGTTCCGAGCTACCGGTTATCATCTTATCGAAGTTAGAAGATGAGAGAAGTGAGAAAGAGGTGATACGTGGTCCTAGTCTAGAGGAAGCGATAGGACCCAAGTGTGGGGATCCACCCGATAGGAGAATAGATGATTTTGGAAAAAGGGTAAAGTGCTTAGAATCTAAGATAGAAGCACTGAGCAAGGCTCAGTGTGGGGATAGATTTCGATTTGAAATGTATAAGTTTAAACCGCCCGATGATGGTTTAAGAGGTTGTGATAGGTATGCGGGTGTTCGGATAGATTCGGATAATAATAGGTATGATGGTGCTACAGCCCGTGAGGTTTGGTATGGAGGTGAGCTGTGTCTACATGATCCTCCGTGAGTGTTAGAAAAGTTGATAGTACACTTGTAGAGTTTGTAGATTTTGAGTCTTTATCGTAGTTTTAGTTCTTTTTCGTGTTTTGTGTTTTGTGTTTTTGTGTTTACTTGGTTATTGAGTCGTTTATTTTGTACCATGAGTCTAAATTAGTGGTTCTTGAGTCGTTTTTTAGAGTCGGTATTGCTTTGATTTGTGCTTGTTTTTGGTTATGCAGGTTTGAATATGTACCACCCGTACGCAATCTCCATTCGGGTGAGTTTGGAGCTGCTGTTCGAATATAAGGCATTTATCAAGCGTACCAGTGTCAGAGTCAAAGCCGATCGCGACCGAAATGCTATACGATCGAGCAGGATGGGACGAGAGATTTGGAGCATACGCATTGTTATTAATCAGCTAAGTCGTTTCCCTTTGTTGTTGTTGTTGTTTATTTTTATTTATTTCGTTTGCAGTTTCTAGTTTTTTTAGGTAGTTGTTGAGTCGTATTTTCGTTCTTGCATTAGGGACAATGCAATCTCTAAGTGTGGGGATGGGGTACATGTAAATAATCAAGTCTTAAAATTAAAAAATACAAAAAAATTAAAAAATTGAAAAAATCCAAAAAAAAAAAAAAAAATTTGAAAAATCAGAAAATGTCTTTCGAATAAAAAAACGAAGTTCGCAAATTAAAACGGAAAATGATAGAAAAGATGAATTTTTGCTCGGGTTCGAATAATAATAATAAGAGAATATAATAAATCGAGCTTGCGTCTAGTTAGGGATATGTGGATAGGCCCGGGTTTGGTTTTAAGTCCCTTTGAGTTAATATACCTTAATTGTCGGTCTGCTAGTGGGTTTTCGCCTGGGAAATATGGGAAATTAAAACTGCCAATAAGAGTATAAGGGGCACTGTTATAAGTTAAAACTGTTAGAGTTTGTGATCATGAAAAAAAAAATAGAATAAAATAATGAGCTAGAAACTAAATGAAAGTAATGCATTCCTATGTAGTTTGGGTCGGGGATAGCGACTCTACAACCGAATTATCGCTAGGGTGTGTGAAATCAAATGTGCAAAGAAAAGTAAAAAGTACCGAAGCTTAAGTAATCCGAGTTGGGGATAGCGACTCTACAGCCGGATTGCCTCTTCGTTAGGGAAAGCAACGTCTAGACTCATGAAAGAAAAGAAAAAGAAAAAAAAATGAAAAAAAAAGAATTTTTTTTTATTGTAAACTCTCTTGGTTTTGATATAAGACGGTTGGGAATTGGTCCAGTGATCGTTCTTTAAGTCCTATAAGCTTGAGACGGGGGTAGGTGGACTGTAGATTCTAGCGTGAGACCCTAGGTAGACTAACCGCACTTAAATTAAATTCACTTGATAATGGCTTAGGATTGAATTTGGGTTTAAGGGGACAAGTATATTCTCAATCGCGGCTAACGCAAGCCTTGGTTTTTAATTAAATATACCTATGCTTTTGACCCGAGTGATTAGTCATCTCTGATTCCGTTGCATAATTCTTTTTCGAGGACGAAAAAAGGTTAAGTGTGGGGATATTTGATGTGGGGTAAAATACATATATTTGTCCCGTGTAAAATGTATAATTATTGTATAGTTTTTATTTAGTTTTTAGTAGTATATTATATTATTTTGTGTTTCGGCAGGTCCTGGTGCAAATGGAGTGAAAATGAATGATAATTAAATAACTAGCCAGTTGAGTAGAGTACACCGCCAGTGACCGAAGGAAATTCGCTGCTATTTTCTGTGAGTGGGCCGATGCCACTATCTCTATTTTATAAGTTAGAAGGCTGCCACAATAAATATATATATATATATATTTGGATCGAGAGTTTAGAATAAATAAAGCTGAAAGTCAGAGGGCTGAATTACAGTTAAAGAAAAGTTGTTAAAAAATAGTTCATTAAAATAAAGGGACTAAAGTGCAAATTATATGGAAGTTGAAATTAAATCATGTTACCAAATTACAACGTTTTCAGACTCGGACCGGTCGGGCTCGGAGCCGGAAGTTTTGACGGGCCGAATCACTTGTTCAGGCCGTTTGTGCATCAGACCGGTGGTCCGGCCGGTGACCGGCGGTTCGCCCGGAGATCCGGTGAGAGTGGTCGGGCCGGTGTGAGTTTACTGAGCTCGCCGGAGTTCTGTTGAGCTCGCCGGAGTTCTGTTGAACTTGTTCTAAGCCTTCTCTTTGCTAGGATGTTGAATGTGTAGAAGATAAGCAAGAGCTTGATGGGAATAAAAGGATTAAAGATGTTGAGCACACATCAACAACCGTTCCCCTCCATACTCTTCTTCATCTTCTCATTATCAAACTAAATTCTACAAACTATCTGTGTGACAACCCGAGATTTCAAGTTCTTTCCTTTACGTATCACTTGTTTCGCAATCCTGTTTTGACAATTGGTTTTATGTTATGTAATGTGTAATTGTTTGAAAGATTAGAGTATTCTGATGATTAGTTGATTTAAATGTGTAATGTTAATGGTTATTGAGTAATGAAAACAAATGACAAAGAACCCCTTCTGACGAAGATAGATTCTTCGCCACAACTCCTCTTGACGAAGATGGACTCTTCGCCACAAACCTGCTCGATGAAGAATGAGTCTTCGTCGCCACCCATTTCGACGAAGAATGAACTTCGTCGTTGTTCGTCAAAGGAGAGTTCGGCCCAGTTACGACTCGGCCCTATTTACATTATATTCACACATATCTGTACAAGAGGTTATTATTATCAAAACCCTACTTTTCTCCCCTCCCTCTCGACAGCTGTTTCCAATAACTTCGAAGTCTTTGTGCATCGATCAAACCAATCTATTCAATCCCACAGTTAGTATTTATCATTGTTAGTCCTAGGATATTGATGTTGTGATTTTTTTTTATGTGAAACTAGGGTTCATCTATAGGTGAATTGATTATGGTGTTCGTTCATGTTGGTATTAGTGGTTAGAAACTTGTGGTTGATGATTGTATATACGTAACCTTGGTTTTGTATTAAACTGATGAATTGCTTGATTAACAGTGATGATCGTAAGATAAGTTGTTAACTAGATTTGTGTAATAATGAGTGGTGAAAGTGTATGTTTCGGATAAATTGTTAAACGGTGAATGACTGTCATACTTAGGGTTCTTGATCATGATTAGAAAATGTTGTTTGATCTGACTTGGGAACTGTCAATCTGTTAGAAACTGTTACCGTTCGAATTAAGGAGTTGTAACCATCTGTTATGTATTGCGACCAAGTATTTCCCCTGACCAAGAATCTAGGTCGACGAAGGTTAGTTCTTCGTCGACTGAAACTTGACGAACCTCCTTGATCCTTCGTCGACTCTCCCATGATGAAGGTTAGTTCTTTGTCGACTAGAGTTCGGCGAAACACTTAGATCCTTCGTCACAATCATCTTTGACGAAGAAGGAGACCTTCTCCAAAAAGGGGACTTCGCCGTGTAGGCAACGGTCTGAACAGTGAACGAGTTATGTTGTTTATGATATCGACACTTGTGTGTGTTGCATGGTTATAATATTAACTGGAAATGAAGGTCTTGACTTGACTAATGTGAATAACAAATTCATCTGTTGAATGTTATTATGTGACATGCACATGAGTTGTGGACTTGTATGGGATTGAGTAACTATTATGTGAAATACAATGATCTTTACTATGAATACGAATTGTGAAAATGCGTGATTTAATTGATTACGGAACTGATGTCGTTGGTAACCACGGTAGGGTTGGTTGATTAAGTGGAACGGGTAACTTATTATACCGAGCAAATCTAAGGTGAGTTCACTGCTCTTTTTCCAAGCATGCATCCCAGGGAGGGACATCTGGTAGGTATTCCGGGGAGGAATACTGGGTTAATGGGTTTGACTGGAATGTTGGAACACCCCGAAAATATAAAACTTTATATTAAAATTATAAAGTATATAATAAACGAAAATAAATTAACTAGGAATAAACAACCTAGTTAGTCATAAGTCTAGTTATAACAAGAAACTTGATTAAAACATCTAAAGTTTAACTTGGCATTAGTAGGAGGGCCAATGGTGTTAAATAGGAAAACTTGAAATAATAAAACAAAAATTAAAACCCCAAACACACAAAAAAATGTGTGTCTGGTTCGATTGAAACCCAGGGGCGACCAGGAGATCCCCTCAAACCCTAGTTCATCTTATTTTCCTCAAATTGAAGGCTCAAATCAAGTCCAAATCGAAATCTGAACATAGATTCGTGATCACCTCGTCAAAGGGATTATAAGGTATGCCAAATTAGGTTGTTTTGATTCAACTCAAATTCCTTGCATGTGATAGAAATCGAATGTTTAGCTTGATTTTGTGATGTATTGACTAAATTAGATGTGATATGATGTCTAAGGACAAACCCTAGATGATTTCTTGACAAAATCTTGCATGATGCTTGTAGGGTTTCATAATCACCATTGTAGGTGATAGATGAGCTTGAAGAAACTTGATAAATGCTAAAATTATAACTCTTGTTCTAGCACAATCTGAATTTAAGAAGTAATTTCAGAAATATTGATGTTAAGATATGTGCAAAATTGACTAATTGAAGTGAAATTAGATGATAATTACAAGTCATGAACTTGGTAATGATTATGAGAAAATCTGACCCGCTAAGTGTTTGTTGAAATGCCTAAGTGGGGATTTAAATGTTAAAAATAGGATGAAAACGCAGATTTGATTATTGTTTATAATGATGCGTTAATAATCATGAAAAGAGTTCTAAACCAATTGTAAATTGAACTCTCTAGGCCAATAGTTCGGATCGTCAAGCGGACAAGTCGGAGGGAATACGCGTGGGAAAGGTGTGCTCTAAAGGTACGAAATTTACCGTTTCGCTACATTATGTTTAATTGTTAGTCTTATCTTGTTATATTGAAATTTGGTAAAACAAGATACACCAATATGTCACGGAAGTGACAAAGTGCCTTAAGCAAGTAAAACGGGTCAAATCATGTGTTAGAAATAGAGTTTGGAATGTTTGAAATGGTGGTCTCCATTCGACATCCAAACTAGTCAAAGCAAATTGAATGTATGCTTGTCAAATAGTATTAAAAGCATGTTTAAATCCTTGAAACAAGCATGTCGATTTTTGCGTAAGCAACCCTTGGGAGGGAAGCGAAACGTCATAATCGGAGAATCCGAGATTGGGTAAATTGATTGTAAAGATGAGATGACAAATATGCAAGTTATTGAACTTGTAGACAAACGGGTCGAATAAGCAAGGAATCAGATTATAAGCCGATTCTCTGTAAACTGAAAATTTTCAGGAATGGTGTTGATAGACGCGTCCGTAATTAAATTACGGTCGCGTAGGAAAAAGAATCGGTTAAATCGGACGCCCGAGTTAAAAGTTATGCCGATTTAAAGTTTGGAACTTGGAAAAATAGTGTTGGGTCAAATTAGCAGCTCAACACAACAACAATCTGTCGAAAATGGATGCTAGCGCTACGCCACGACCCCCCTGGCGCTACGCCACGACCCCCCTGGCGCTATGCCAGCACCTAGAAACGATATTTTCTTGTTTTTTTATACTTTGAGTATGGAACTTGTTTATACTTGGTGTTTAAAGTGTCAAACTAATAATTTTAAATGGTTTTGACCGTAGGTGAATATGGAACCAAATCCGGATGGTGATCAAGCTATTATCAAGAACCGAACGCACTAAACGAAGCTTCCGCACTTGATCTATTTTGTCTTAGCATTATGTAGATACTTGAACTATGTTTTCAAACGTAATCTAGTAGATACTTGAAGTTATGTTTTGTATGTCTAATGGATATTTTCCTTTTAACGGAAACTTTCAAGATCAAATATGATCTTTTAATGAAGAAACTTTTTGTAAACTCGATATTTTAGTATGAAATCCTTGTTTTGTATCATTAATCTTGTTATAAAAAGCTGGGTCTTACATGTTGGTAATCAGAGCTAAGGGTTGTCAATAAAGTGTTCGGTTCAAGCTTGATCAAGCATCCGATAAGAGTTAATCGTTTTAAGTAGATTTAGAGAATATAGAAATAAATCATGAACAAATATGCATGAAAAGAGTGTGTAAGCTCACTCAAACATAGGAAATGCATGAAACAAGAACGGTTGAATCAAGTTATGAACTTGATTAAATCAAAACAAGTAAATCATATGTTATAAATGAAATGTTTAACAATTAATGTAAACATTTCAGTATTAAAGATGGCGGATAAAGGTAACGATGATGCGGTGCAGAGAGTCACCGAGCAAACAAGAGAAGTGATTGCCGAGGAGGTTGGAAAGGCAATCGAAAATAGTTTGTCTGGTTTCATCGATAAGATCCAGAACACAGTACTATCAGTGGTTGAGGAAAGAATCAAGAAATTGGAGGATAATGCCGATTTAGCAATGGAAAAGTCCGGAGGACGAAAGCCTTGTACATACAAGGAGTTCATGGCGTGCAAACCGCCAGTCTATAATGGGGAGGTTGACCCAATAGTGTGCCAATGATGGCTAAGTGATATTGAAGGGGTATTCAAGAGGACCCATTGTGATGAAGATGACTACGTAGCCTATGGTACGGGTCAATTAAGGGGTCAAGCGAAAGATTGGTGGGATAACAAAAAGAGAGAGATTGGTAGTGAAGCGGCTAAGGTCATGACATGGGAGGAGTTTAAGATGCCATTCCTTAAACATCATAGCCCCAAGGCGGTCGTTAATAGAATCAAGGAAGAGTTCATGCAACTTAGGCACAAGGGCGAGACCATAAACAAGATTACAGCAACGTTTATGGATAAGATGAAGTTTTGCAATGAATTGATAACGAATGAAGAACAAAAGATATACTACTACTATAACATGTTGAGCGCCGAGTATGGGGAGTTTATGACTCCTTCAAAATAAGAAACCCTTACCGAGATCATAAATGTTGCTCGGGAGCGGGAGATTGAATTGAAGAAACAAGTAAAGAGGGGCGAACAGAGGGTGCGGGATGTGAACCCAAGCCCTACAAAGCAGGCACGAACAACTGAATCGACAAAGGAGCCGGATGTGAAGGGCGGATCGCCGAGCTGTAAGGTATGTGGAAAGGGACATAAAGGCGAGTGTCTCTTTAAGGATAAACCGTGTCCCATATGCGGAAAGACAGGGCATACGGCTTCGCTATGCCCAGGGAATGTTTCGGTTTGTTACAATTGCTACCAACCGGGTCACAGGAAATTTGAGTGCCCGGAGTTGAATGAGAAAAAGAATGAGAAGGATGTGCAGATGGAAGCACAAAAGGCAAGGGCCAGATCTTTTCAATTAACCGCAACCGAAGTCAAGATAGAACCTGATGCCGTTTCGGCGGGTATGTCTCTTGTGAATTCAATTTTAACACAAATTTTATTCGATATAAGTGAGATTGTATAAAGAATTAGTAAAATGAATTAAAAAGTGTTGAAACGAAATGACACGAGTAAAAGATGATCTACGGAATCATCATGACCCTCGGGATTATAAACCATGTAAGAGTTTAAAGGATTAAATGAACCACGTATCTGCAATAGAAAGGAATAAACTAAAAAAGGGAGAAAGCAGAAAGAAATAACCTACGGGGTTAAGCAAAAGAACCTACGGGTCACTTGGGGTAAAAACGCGAAAAATGGTTACAATTCCCCATGTACTATAATAGCGGAAAAGAATAAATTCTTGTCGTCAATTCCCGAATATGAGTAATTGACATGAGTTAAAGAGATAGACGTTAAACTAAGATTTAGTTTTAGTAAGAAACAACGCTTAACAAATATGAATATTATGGGATAAATTAGAAAAATAGTTGATAACAAAGAATATAGGTCTTAACACCGATAGGTGTAAGACGATACGTTAGAAAGAAGATTTTGATAATGAAAAGTTTGTAAAAAACTTAAACATGACGCGATGCGGTGCGATCATAATCATAAAAGTAACATAGAATATAATCAAGTTGTAGCGCAAGTTACGGGATAGGAGATCATAAAACTCACATAAGTCCGAATATGATGAAGGGATAAATCCAAATTTACGAGGCATGAGGTGACGGTGACTAATCAGTCTAACCGATAAGATCACCCAAGGTCAAAATAGTGTTGTAACTTACATAAAACACTTGGCAATATATGGTGATATAGAATAAACATGTTGACGAACTCGTACCATTGAATGGTCAAGTGGCAATTGGGCCGACTGGGCTGCAAGTTAAGAAATACAGGACACCAGTTAAAGTCCATGAGGAGTTATGCATGAAAGGCGCGTGCGTCTAGGCAAATGATAACTTTCGACTAAAAGAAATAAGGTCTGAAAAACGAAATTAAGATGGTTAGGCCTAAATCAGGGAACTACTTAAGGAAGGTTCCGGGACGAAACCCTTTTTAAGGGGGGGTGGACTTGTAACACCCCGAAAATATAAAACTTTATATTAAAATTATAAAGTATATAATAAACGAAAATAAATTAACTAGGAATAAACAACCTAGTTAGTCATAAGTCTAGTTATAACAAGAAACTTGATTAAAACATCTAAAGTTTAACTTGGCATTAGTAGGAGGGCCAATGGTGTTAAATAGGAAAACTTGAAATAATAAAACAAAAATTAAAACCCCAAACACACAAAAAAATGTGTGTCTGGTTCGATTGAAACCCAGGGGCGACAGGAGATCCCCTCAAACCCTAGTTCATGTTATTTTCCTCAAATTGAAGGCTCAAATCAAGTCCAAATCGAAATCTGAACATAGATTCATGATCACCTCGTCAAAGGGATTATAAGGTATGCCAAATTAGGTTGTTTTGATTCAACTCAAATTCCTTGCATGTGATAGAAATCGAATGTTTAGCTTGATTTTGTGATGTATTGACTAAATTAGATATGATATGATGTCTAAGGATAAACCCTAGATGATTTCTTGACAAAATCATGCATGATGCTTGTAGGGTTTCATAATCACCATTGTAGGTGATAGATGAGCTTGAAGAAACTTGATAAATGCTAAAATTATAACTCTTGTTCTAGCACAATCTGAATTTAAGAAGTAATTTCAGAAATATTGATGTTAAGATATGTGCAAAATTGACTAATTGAAGTGAAATTAGATGATAATTACAAGTCATGAACTTGGTAATGATTATGAGAAAATCTGACCCGCTAAGTGTTTGTTGAAATGCCTAAGTGGGGATTTAAATGTTAAAAATAGGATGAAAACGCAGATTTGATTATTGTTTATAATGATGCGTTAATAATCATGAAAAGAGTTCTAAACCAATTGTAAATTGAACTCTCTAGGCCAAGAGTCCGGATTGTCAAGCGGACAAGTCGGAGGGAATACGCGTGGGAACGGTGTGCTCTAAAGGTACGGAATTTACCGTTTCGCTACATTATGTTTAATTGCTAGTCTTATGTTGTTATATTGAAATTTGGTAAAAAAAGATACACCAATATGTCACCGAAGTGACAAAGTGCCTTAAGCAAGTAAAACGGGTCAAATCATGTGTTAGAAATAGAGTTTGGAATGTTTGAAATGGTGGTCTCCATTCGACATCCAAACGAGTCAAAGCAAATTGAATGTATGCTTGTCAAATAGTATTAAAAGCATGTTTAAATCCTTGAAACAAGCATGTCGATTTTTGCGTAAGCAACCCTTGGGAGGGAAGCGAAACGTCATAATCGGAGAATCCGAGATTGGGTAAATTGATTGAAGACATGAGATGACAAATAAGCAAGTTGTTGAACTTGTAGACAAATGGGTCGAATAAGCAAGGAATCAAATTATAAGCCGATTGTCTGTAAACTGAAAATTTTCTGGAATGGTGTTGATAGACGCGTCCGTAATTAAATTACGGTCGCGTAGGAAAAAGAATCGGTTAAATCGGACGCCCGAGTTAAAAGTTATGCCTATTTAAAGTTTGGAACTTCGAAAAATAGTGCTGGGTCAAATTAGCAGCTCAACACAACAACAATCTGTCGAAAATGGATGCTAGCGCTACGCCACGACCCCCCTGGCGCCACGACCCCCCTGGCGCTACGCCAGCACCTAGAAACGAGATTTTCTTGTTTTTTTATACTTTGAGTATGGAACTGGTTTATACTTGGTGTTTAAAGTGTCAAACTAATAATTTTAAATGGTTTTGAACGTAGGTTAATATGGAACCAAATCCGGATGGTGATCAAGCTATTATCAAGAACCGAACACACTAAAAGGAGCTTCTGCACTTGATCTATTTTGTCTTAGCATTATGTAGATACTTGAACTATGTTTTCAAATGTAATCTAGTAGATACTTGAAGTTATGTTTTGTATGTCTAATGGATATTTTCCTTTTAACGGAAACTTTCAAGATCAAATATGATCTTTTAATGAAGAAACTTTTTGTAAACTCGATATTTTAGTATGAAATCCTTGTTTTGTATCATTAATCTTGTTATAAAAAGCTGGGTCTTACAAATGTTAAACTCAAGATATTGGTTAATACACTCATATCTGTCATTAAGTCCCATCATATACCGAATTGGTTGCCGGGGAGGTAACGGGGTTATTAGTTGATAGTGCTATTAGGTTTGGCACCCTCACACCGTACCGGGGAGGACGGGCGTGAACTAATTTCCTTAACCACTTGACCAATGTTTGATAGAGCATTAGGGAACGACAAATAATATGAAGCCATCTGCGGTAATCGAGTTATTAACAACATCGAATCTCTGAAATGTTTTAAACTCATATCTGGTAACTAAACGTGTTAACAAACTTTGAACTCACCAGCATTGTCTGATACACTTTTCTGCATGCTTGCAGGTCGTTGGAGTCATGGTTGGAACTTGCTATCTGGGAGTGCTGGAGTGGTCATGGGTCGTGGCTCTTGGATACATATTCATTGTTTTGCACATTTGTTTTGAAACACTCGAATAACGATTTACTTTATGCTTTCGCTGTACGTTTTGGTATTGAGTTTGGATTTGAAATTACTGTATGAAATAAATGGAAAATTTTATTTAATAACTTGTTATAGTTAAATGTGATTGGTGGCTGGATCCTGGTAAGTCACACGCCTCGCAGTGTTTCCGCATGTGGTAGTTTGGGGGTGTGACAATTTGGTATCAGAGCCACTGGATATAGTGAATTAGGTTTTAAAACGTTTTTATAAAACCAGACTATAACCGAACAGCTTTGAAAATCGACCATGACACTCAGCTCCAGATTGCAAGGTTCGTCTCTCGTTTACTTATTTCATAGCATATCTAGTGTACACTATTGTATGATGTTGCATGTGCTTGCACACTTAGCACTACAACTTGAATTCATGTGTTACTTGCCTAAGTTATGTGGTTGATAGAGTTACAGCGCGACCAACTTCTAGACTTTCATGGCTCATGTTTTGTGGTGTCTTTTGTCTTGATACTCGGATTTGAGGAACCTTTTAGCATGAGTTGGAAGGAGCTGAGATAAACATGAAAATTGCACTGTTATTATGGGTGCATACATAATAATAATGTGGGGTGCATGTGAGTCCCAGTGAAGCTTAACGAGTGTGAAAGGGGGGTCCGGTCTGTTGTCTGATGTAAACCTAGTAGTCTGTAGAAGTCATTGTGATGTTTGACTCCTACCCAATTCCGACTCTTAACCTTTTCCCTTCCCTTATATAGAATCATGAGTGGACGTGGTGGACATAATGGTGGATGTGGTGGTGGCCGCGGCGGTGGACGTGGCAACATTGCTATGACTCAGGCTGAATTAACCGACCTGATCAACACTCGTGTGGCTGAAGCCCGAGCGGCTTATCAGGCTGGTCAACCCGTGAATCAAAACAACCCATCCGTTTTCACGTTTAAGACATTCATAGATTGTAAGCCACAGACATTCAATGGGACTGAAGGGGCTACTTCGTTGGTTTGAGAAAGCTGAGTCAGTTTTTGCTATGTGTAACTATCCCGTGGGGGACCGGGTCAAGTATGCTACAGGCACATTGGAGGATGGTGCCTTAACTTGGTGGAATGCCCAAGTGCAGATGTTGGGCATCGAAATGGCTAATGCTACTACTTGGGATGATTTCAAGGAGTTGATGCGGGAGGAGTACTGTCCTCGTGATGAGATTCAGAAACTCGGGAACGAATACTACAATCTAAAAATGGAGGGGTCCGAGATCGAGGCTTAGACGAAACGATCTCATGAGCTAGCAAACATGTGCCCTAATTTATCTCGACCCCCCCTTGAATAATTGAATTGTACATCAAAGGGTTAGCACTGCAAGTTAAGAGTTTGGTTACTGCTGCAAATCTTAACAAACTGCCTCAGATCATTCGTTTAGTGCACAAGATTACAGACCAAGAGGTCGAGCGTGCTTCGCTACCGCCTCGTGTTTCTGCTACTCCTACAGCTACTATTACCCCTGCTAGTGATAATAAGCGCAAGTGGAATGAAACGAATAAGGAGTCCAACTCTAGTCAATCGCAGAAAAGGCCAGATAACAGCAATAATCGTAGTTTCAGTCAGTCCTCCTCTGTTAACCAAGGTCAGAGCAGCAATCCGAATCAAGGCTCCTACGCTGGAAGGCAGCCAAAGTGCAACAAGTGTGGTTATCATCATCGTGGACCGTGTGTCCGAGCTTGCCATAGGTGCGATAAGGTGGGCCATATGGCAAAAGACTGTAGAGCTCCGTTCCCAAAGCAACATCAGCAGCAGAATCAACAGCAGCATCAGCAACAGCAAAGGCAGCAGCCCCATCAGAACCAAGGCAATAGGAAGGGGTGTTTCCAGTGTGGGGACGAGGGTCACATTAAATGGGATTGCCCTTAGCTGAATCAAAATGCCAATGATAACAACAACCGTCAGAATAACAATGCTGGGAACAACAATAACGGCAACAACGGGGGCAATGGTGTTCGTGGAAGGGTATTTACGATTGGTGCCTGTGATGCTAGGAACGACGGCAATGTCGTGACTGGTACGTTTTCTGTGAACAATCTCTTAGCTTCTGTGTTATTTGACTCTGGTGCCGATTGGAGTTATGTGTCCTTAGAGTTCAGTCAACGGTTAGGGTTAACTCCGACACCTCTAGAAGTTAAGCATATAGTGGAATTAGCTGATGGTAAGACAATTGAAGCCTCACACATCATTATAGGATGTAAACTCGATCTTATGGGTCATGTGTTTGACATTGACCTCCTTCCTGTTACTCATGGTAGTTTTGACGTAGTGGTTGTTATGGACTGGTTGTCCAAGCACCGTGCTGACATACTTTGTAAGGAGAAAGTCGTACGTATACCGCTCCCTAGTGGAGAATCAATGTATATCCAGGGCCATCGAAGTGGTGCAATGGTTGGCATCATTTCTGCTATGAAAGCCCAGAAGTGCCTACGAAAGGGGTATCTTGCAATTCTAGCACTTGTTACTGATACTCCACCTGAAGAAAGGAAGATCGAAGACCTGCCCGTTATTCGTGAGTTTTCCGATGTGTTTCCTGAGGAACTTCCTGGTTTACCTCCTCACCGTCAAGTGGAATTCCAGATTGATCTTACACCAGGAGCAGCCCCAATTTCTTGAGCTCCTTATCGTCTTGCACCTGGGGAGTTGCAAGAGTTATCTAATCAACTTCAAGAACTATTAGATAGAGGTTTTATGTCACAACCCCAAAATCCACCATGCGGGGTATCACCGCTTGGAGGCGTGACATGACCAGGATCGAGCCACCAATCATACTGAACAACGTACTTAAGTAAATAAAGACAACCACAATACGATTGGTGACCAAAAGCTAGCTAACCAAGTTTTTAATTTAGACAGCGGAAGCATAAGCGTAAGGTTCAAAACATAAGTTCGCAGTTCATAAGTTTAAAGTCCAATACATAGGTTTAATAAGTTCATAATGTTTTAAACATTAAACACTGGACATAACCGTCCGCACACCACAACGACTCCTTCCTCGTGCAAGCTCCAAATGTTTAGCGACCTGTAAGGCATGTAACAACGAGTCAACAACAAAGTTGAGTGAGTTCACGTTTGGTTGTTTAGTTATAGCATTCGTTTCGTAAATCATATGTTCGTTTTGTAAACCATGTATCGCGTTAATCCTTGCTGCCAGTCCAGGCATGCGTGCGATGATTAGTGGGGGCTTCCCATGTGTTTCAAAACCACGCGTATCGACTGCTACGAAAATATAAGAGGTGCCCTAAGTCAATGTCTATCAGCATTGACCTTTTGCCCATAGTCCATTAGTACACGCCCGTCCGACTGGCACGGTGTGAGTTTGTTAAACCTAATAGCGCTATTAACTAATGACCCGCTCGCCATAGGCCTCGGCGATTAAGTCGATAATTGAGGGACTTAAAGTGATAGAGTTGATGGTCTTATGATCGTGTACGTAGGTTTTACGTACGTGCCCTTCAATCCGAGGACAGTAGTAAGTATGAGTGTACGTAGGTTTTACGTACGTGCCCCTTCAATCCGAGGACAGTAAAAAATAGTTTAATAGTAATGATAGTACAAGTAGTTATTCAATCCCATTCCCAACCCCTGGGAATCCCATGCCTTAGAAAGAGTGCGAACTCACCTCGGTTTGCTCGGTTAGGTTCTCAAATATAGGTAACAGTCAAGGTCGGTCAATCACGTCCTAATAAGGTACGGATAACAATCAGTTTCTCATGCATAACACGTATCCTACGTATGGTTTATTTGCACATTACTTCGTCCACATAACAGGTACACATTTTAACGATTTATGCCCATATAAACCTCCCATCCATTCCCCACTCATAAACAGACATACAATATTGCACGTAACACATATAACATGTTGGATAATTCACCGATAGCATACTCGACATTTAAACACGCAAGTCACAACTTATGTCAATTCAGCATTTATATTCGAAACCGGCTGTTTTCGGACATTTAAATAAAATAATTAACTTATTCCAAAAATTCCCAAATTTTTACAGGATGTCTTAAACGTTCCATATTTTATTGTGTAAAAATATCGGGGTCCGGTTCATTACCAATATTTTATAGAAAATCGTCTACCGAACTGTGATCAGATTTGTTACATTCTGATCACAGTTTACGGAAAAATTCGTCAAAAATTCCTCGTAAGTCCGTTTATCGAAATTCCAGTTCGAGGGTCACAAATACATCCGTGACCATTTTTGATAAAAGTTTCAGGGGCTGGTTCGGTTCAGGTTTTAAGTTGTGATCGAAAACGCACAGCCCAATTTTCTGCAGTAAACATCAGCCTTAGCTGCAGTCACGAAAACAGATTTTTAAAATAGTAACCGACCTCAAAAAAATACGATTCCAGCGCCATTTTCTTCGTTTTTCGAAAAGATACGATTTAGGCTTTTGAAATTCCGTTTTTCGAGTTTTTAAAGTCCGTTTACAGCCTGTTGAAGGCGGCTGGAAAAGTACATCAGCAAGTTGTTTCTCGGCTTGAACATTACTAAATCGCATCAACGAGTGTCCGAACAATGGATTTAGCAAGGAAACAACTTTTAAACATCAAGTATGATTTAACCAACCCTCAAACCCACAAGATTCCACTTCATAAATCATACACAAGTAAACTTTTATGTAGATTTTATGTTCATAACTTATGTTTCATATTTTTCTAGTGTTCTTGTAATCTTGTAGTTTAAACAACAATACAACATGTTATGTGCCATAATTTTCGAACAAGATGCAATCAAGTGCAAGGAACTTACTACTAGCCTCTAGCTAGGGAAGAATCTTGTGTAAAAATGATGAGAAAAAGATGTAGAACCAAGCAAGAACAATGCTCCCTTGAAATCCCTTCAAGTTGCACCTTCCATGGATGATTTCTAGGCTTTGAATGGACAATGTAAAGAAGAAGATGATGATGTTTAAGGCGGTGATGGTGTGCTTGGTTGTGGGCAGCCGATCAAGAGGGAGAGAGAGTGAAGAAGAGTGATATCTTGAAGGAATGATGAAGATCTAAATGACCTTACTTATATCCTTATCCTCACATATTTTGGTAAGATAGACAAGCAACAACAATTAATAAAGTAGAATTGAATCAAGCTAGAAGATTTGAAGTATGGTAATATGACATGTGGGGTCCCACTTTGGGAATTCAATTCGTTGGGGGGGGGGGGGGTATAATGTAAATATTGTGACTAAAGTGGCTAAGTGTAAGTTAGATGTAAGTAATGTGACATAAGTTAGTTGGTTTATTTTTGGCGGGTGTTATGACATACGGGGATCATGACTAGCCATAAATAATAAAATAACGTGTTTGACAAATATTTGGTGTCCCGGGTAATGTCCGGTTGTTCGGTCGGCTACTGTTCCGTTAAAGTGTTTAATTGTACCGTAAAGTGTCTTATTTATATATTTTTGTAACGAAATAAATTCCTAACACATAGGAAAATATACCGGACCATTTAGTGACTTTTCTGTATACTACCAGTATGTTAACATGCTCATGTAAGTATAGTTCAGTAATCAGAGAGCAGTTAAATATTTCAACACAGTCACCAAGCACTTAAATTATTATTAAACAAATTGTACGGAATACATGTAAATTGAGGGTTGTCACATTCTCCCTCTGTTAAGAGAATTTCGTCCCGAAATTTAGCGCGTGGTTACTGAGGAAGCTAGTTAAGTTGCGTTGTTTTCCTGGGGTGTCACATCATCCCCCCGTTGATTTGAAATTTCGTCCCGAAATTCTGCAGTAGCTTCAGCCTCAGTAGTGGTTGCGTTTTTCTTAAACAGTTGGGGATACTTGAGTTTCATTTGGTCTTCTCGTTCCCAGGTATACTCTGGGCCACGACGAGCATTCCAACGAACTCGGACCAGAGGTATCCTGGTATGCTTGAGGATCTTAACATCTTGATCCGTAATCTCTACTGGTTCCTCGACGAATCGCAGTTGTTCGTCGATAGTGAGTTCCTTCAGAGGAACTATGAGGGTCTCATCTGACAGACACTTCTTCAGATTCGACACATGGAAAACATTGTGAACTCCGCTGAGTTCTTCAGGTAGATCCAACCTGTAGGCGACTTTGCCAATTTTCTCAATGACTTCGAATGGTCCGACATAACGCGGATTGAGTTTGCCTCGTTTGCCAAAGCGGACTACACCTTTCCAAGGTGAGACTTTAAGTAGCACCCGATCCCCAACCTGGAGCTCGAGTGGTTTTCTTCCCTTATTAGCATAGCTTTTCTAACGGTCACGAGCTGCCGCCATTCGCTGTCGTATCTGAGCAATTTTCTCGGTGGTATCTACCACAAGTTCTGGGCCAGTGATTTGGCTGTCACCAACTTCTGCCCAACAGAGAGGTGATCGGCATTTGCGTCCGTACAATGCCTCAAACGGAGCGGCTTGGATGCTGGTGTGGTAGCTGTTGTTGTACGAAAACTCCACTAGTGGGAGGTGCCTTTCCCAGCCATTACCAAAATCGATTACACATGCCCTAAGCATGTCTTCAAGGGTTTGGATGGTGCGTTCAGATTGCCCATCCGTCTGCGGGTGATAAGCGGTGCTCATATCTAAACGTGAGCCAAAGGACTTGTGCATTGCTTGCCACAGTTCAGAAGTAAAACGTGCGTCACGATCAGATATAATAGAGGTTGGCACTCCGTGCCTTGATACCACTTCCTTTAGGTAAATGTCTGCAAGAGTAGAAAACTTATCCGTTTCTTTGATAGCCAGAAAATGTGCAGACTTGGTCAGTCGATCTACGATCACCCAAATGGTATCGTTTCCGCGTTGAGATCTGGGCAGGCCGGTCACAAAATCCATGGAAATTTGCTCCCATTTCCATTTCGGGATCTCCGGTTGTTGAAGTAGGCCTGATGGTTTCTGATATTCAGACTTGACTCTCGCACAAGTCAAGCACTTGCTGACATAGGTTGCTATGTGGGCTCTCATGCCAGGCCACCAGTATGTGGTCTTTAAGTCGTGGTACATCTTATCCGAACCAGGATGTACTGAATAACGAGACTTATGTGCTTCATCCATCACAAGCTCGCGTAAGTTGCCATAGAGTGGAACCCAAATACGCCCTGTTACATAGTAGGCGCTGTCTTCCTTTTGTTCTAGCCGTTGCCTCGATCCTCGTAGGGATTCAGCCCTGATGTTCTCTGCTTTCAATGCTTCAACCTGAGCATCTTGAATTTGAGCGGGAAGGTTGGATTGGATGGTAAGCTGTAAAGCACGTACACGCTTAGGTAGGGTATCCTTTCGACTGAGGGCGTCGGCCACAACATTGGCTTTGCCCGGATGGTACTTGATTGCGCATTCATAATCGTTCAAGAGTTCGACCCATCGGCGTTGACGCATGTTTAACTCCTTTTGCTTGAAGATATGCTCGAGACTCCTGTGATCGGTGTAAATGGTGCACTTGGTACCGTACATGTAATGTCTCCATATCTTAAGCGCGAAAACAACTGCTCCCAGCTCCAGATCGTGAGTAGTGTAATTTCTTTCGTGAACCTTGAGTTGGCGTGATGCGTAGGCAATGACCTTGTCACGTTGCATCAACACGCAACCAAGTCCTTGGATGGAAGCGTCGCAATAAACCACGAAATCATCTGTGCCTTCGGGCAATGAGAGGATAGGCGCGCTACAAAGTCTATCCTTTAGATGTTGAAATGCGGACTCTTGTGCATCACCCCAACGATAGATGACACCCTTCTGAGTCAGTGAAGTGAGAGGTTGCGCAATCTTGGAGAAGTCTTTGATAAACCTTCTGTAATATCCTGCCAAACCCAAGAATTGGCGGATTTCTTTTGGTGTGCGGGGTGCAGGCCAGTTCTTGATTGAGTCAACCTTGGATGGATCAACATGAATCCCATCCTTGTTTACCACATGGCCTAGAAAGTGGACTTCGCGAAGCCAGAAGTCACATTTTGAAAACTTGGCATACAATTGCTCTTTTCGAAGAAGTTCAAGCATAAGTCGCAGATGCTGCTCGTGTTCCTCCTGACTCTTAGAATAGATCAGGATATCGTCGATGAACACAATAACAAACTTATCCAGGTAAGGCTTGCATACTCGGTTCATGAGATCCATGAAGACTGCTGGTGCATTCGTCAGCCCGAATGGCATAACCAGAAACTCGTAATGGCCGTAACGAGTTCTGAATGCTGTTTTGGAGACGTCCTCATCTTGGACCCTCAGCTGATGGTATCCCGATCTCAAGTCAATCTTGGAGTAATAGCTCGACCCTTGCAACTGGTCGAACAAGTCGTCAATACGTGGAAGAGGATAACGATTCTTCACAGTCACCTTGTTGAGTTCGCGGTAGTCAATACACATTCTGAAAGTACCATCTTTCTTCTTTACGAACAAGACTGGAGCTCCCCAGGGCGAAGAGCTAGGACGAATAAAACCCTTTTCCAAGAGTTCTTGTAGTTGTGTGGACAGTTCTTCGAGTTCTGATGGAGCTAGACGATATGGTGCTCGAGTTACTGGTGCTGCTCCAGGAGCTAGCTTGATTTGAAATTCAACTTGGCGGTGAGGAGGAAGACCAGGTAATTCCTCAGGGAATACCTCAAAAAAATCGCGTACAACAGGTATGTCTTCAATTCTCTTCTCTTCCGTTGATGTGTCGGTAACGAGTGCTAGAATGGCAGTGTGGCCCTTTCGCAAACACTTCTGGGCCTTAAGGAAAGAGATGATGCCTTCGACAGCACCACTCTTGTCGCCACGAATCATGAGAGGTTCTTCACCAGAACGAGGAATGCGGATGATTTTCTCCTTGCAAACAATCTCCGCTTGATGATGAGATAGCCAATCCATCCCAATAACGACGTCGAAACTACCCAGTGTGATAGGAATAAGATCGATAGAGAAAGTCTGATCGGCTAAGATGAGATTACAACCTTTAACTACGTGTGTGGCTTCAAGACTTTTACCATTTGCTAGCTCTACCGCGTGTTTGGTGTTCAAAAGTGTTGGGGTACGTTTAAGCATTTGACTAACTTTTAGAGACACATAACTGGTATCGGCACCCGAATCAAATAAGACAGTAACAAAGAAGTCATCCAGAAGAAACTTACCCATCACAACGTTGGGATCGTTCCTTGCGTCACCTTGACCAATCACGAAAGCACGACCCCTTGCTCCATTACCATTGTTGTTGCCCCCGTTGTTGCCTCCATTGTTATTCCCGTTTCCCTGGTTGTTGTTGTTGTTTTGATTCTGGTTAAGCTGGGGACAGTTCTTCTTAAAGTGGCCTTCAGCGCCACACTGAAAGCATCCTTTATTTCCCTGCTGATGTTGATGCTGCTGCTGGTGGTTCTGTGGGGCTTGTTGTTGTTGGCGATTCTGATTCGCAGGACGCAGGCTCCTGCAATCCCTAGCTTCATGACCCAACTTATGACATCTCTGACAACGACCTTTGTTGCACTGACCACTATGGTGTCTGTTACATTTGTTGCACTTTGGGTGGTTTCCTCGATACCCACCCTGTCCTTGATTACCGGAGGATTGCTGACCCGGACTCTGGTAGTCGTCAGTCCTTCGCTGCTGAGACTGACCCGAAGCAGAACCCTTACTGGAGTTTCCATCCCATTTTCGCTTGTTGTCGGTAGGTGCATCAGAAGTAGTTGTAGCACTGATACGTTTGGGTAGCCTATTTTGCTCCACCGCCTGGTCGGTGAGACGATGAGCCAACTTGATAATTTGCTGAATGGTACCCAGATTGGCTGAAGTCACGTGACTTTGAATCTCTGGTACAAGGCCATTGAGGTACAGCTCGATTCGTTTGATGGGAGGGTCTACCATAGTTGGACACAGGATGGCCAGTTCGTTTGACCTCTTAGAATACGCTTCAATCTCAGACCCCGTCATCTTTAGATGGTAAAATTCCACTTCTAGTTTGTGGATGTCATCCCGACTATAGTACTCCTCCTTGATCAGCTCTTTAAAACCATTCCAGGGTGTGGCATTAGCAACTGCCAGTCCTAGTAGTTGAACCTGCGCCTTCCACCAGGTTAACGCAGCTCCTTCAAGTGTTCCGGTAGCATATTTCACCCTACGGTCTTCGGGGCATTCGCACATTTCGAAAACTGACTCAAGCTTTTCAAACCAGTGAAGAAGGCCCACTGCTCCTTCGGTGCCACTGAAAGTGGTAGGTCGGCAGTCCATGAACGTCTTGAACGTGCACACAGGAGGCTGAGCATGTTGACCTGTTGCGCGAGAATAAAAGACAAAGTTAAGCACGAGCGTTGGTTTGCGGAGGTAGGATCTAAACATCCTAAGCTGAGTTGATATGGCAGGTTATACCTCCTGCAGGGACAGCTGCGAGTGCCTCAGCAACTCGTTCGTTGATCAAAGCCGTCAGCTGGGCTTGAGTTAGGTTCAAACGTCCACCCATGATCTTCACAACGAAATAACGTAGGTGAGAAAAGTGTCGCGAAAGTGCGTAAGTGTGGGACGATAGTGGAGAGTAAGCACGCAAGGTTCAAAAAGCAATTACCACATTATCTAATGCACAGTGAGAACTATCTAACCGACAATATAACATAAATCATACCACTTATGGTGTCGAGTCTTGCACGTGGAGCGAAGCGTCGTTGTGGATCGTTGAGCACTGTACAGGTTATAGTCTGGTTTTATCAAAAAGCTTTTCCCTTTTTAAAACCAAGTTCACTATAACCAATGGCTCTGATACCAATCTGTCACACCCCCAAAATCCACCATGCGGGGTATCACCGCTTGGAGGCGTGACATGACCAGGATCGAGCCACCAATCACACTGAACAACGTACTTAAGTAAATAAAGACAACCACAATATGATTGGTGACCAAAAGCTAGCTAACCAAGTTTTTAATTTAGACAGCGGAAGCATAAACGTAAGGTTCAAAACATAAGTTCGCAGTTCATAAGTTTAAAGTCCAATACATAGGTTTAATAAGTTCATAATGTTTTAAACATTAAACACTGGACATAACCGTCCGCACACCACAACGACTCCTTCCTCGTGCAAGCTCCAAATGTTTAGCGACCTGTAAGGCATGTAACAACGAGTCAACAACAAAGTTGAGTGAGTTCACGTTTGGTTGTTTAGTTATAGCATTCGTTTCGTAAATCATATGTTCGTTTTGTAAACCATGTATCGCGTTAATCCTTGCTGCCAGTCCAGGCATGCGTGCGATGATTAGTGGGGGCTTCCCATGTGTTTCAAAACCACGCATATCGACTGCTACGAAAATATAAGAGGTGCCCTAAGTCAATGTCTATCAGCATTGACCTTTTGCCCATAGTCCATTAGTACACGCCCGTCCGACTGGCACGGTGTGAGGTTTGTTAAACCTAATAGCGCTATTAACTAATGACCCGCTCGCCATAGGCCTCGGCGATTAAGTCGATAATTGAGGGACTTAAAGTGATAGAGTTGATGGTCTTATGATCGTGTACGTAGGTTTTACGTACGTGCCCTTCAATCCGAGGACAGTAGTAAGTATGAGTGTACGTAGGTTTTACGTACGTGCCCTTCAATCCGAGGACAGTAAAAAATAGTTTAATAGTAATGATAGTACAAGTAGTTATTCAATCCCATTCCCAACCCCTGGGAATCCCATGCCTTAGAAAGAGTGCGAACTCACCTCGGTTTGCTCGGTTAGGTTCTCAAATATAGGTAACAGTCAAGGTCGGTCAATCACGTCCTAATAAGGTACGGATAACAATCAGTTTCTCATGCATAACACGTATCCTACGTATGGTTTATTTGCACATTACTTCGTCCACATAACAGGTACACATTTTAACGATTTATGCCCATATAAACCTCCCATCCATTCCCCACTCATAAACAGACATACAATATTGCACGTAACACATATAACATGTTGGATCATTCACCGATAGCATACTCGACATTTAAACACGCAAGTCACAACTTATGTCAATTCAGCATTTATATTCGAAACCGGCTGTTTTCGGACATTTAAATAAAATAATTAACTTATTCCAAAAATTCCCAAATTTTTACAGGATGTCTTAAACGTTCCATATTTTATTGTGTAAAAATACCGGGGTCCGGTTCATTACCAATATTTTATAGAAAATCGTCTACCGAACTGTGATCAGATTTGTTACATTCTGATCACAGTTTACGGAAAAATTCGTCAAAAATTCCTCGTAAGTCCGTTTATCGAAATTCCAGTTCGAGGGTCACAAATACATCCGTGACCATTTTTGATAAAAGTTTCACGGGCTGGTTCGGTTCAGGTTTTAAGTTGTGATCGAAAACGCACAGCCCAATTTTCTGCAGTAAACATCAGCCTTAGCTGCTGTCACGAAAACAGATTTTTAAAATAGTAACCGACCTCAGAAAAATACGATTCCAGCGCCATTTTCTTCGTTTTTCGAAAAGATACGATTTAGGCTTTTGAAATTCCGTTTTTCGAGTTTTTAAAGTCCGTTTACAGCCTGTTGAAGGCGGCTGGAAAAGTACATCAGCAAGTTGTTTCTCGGCTTGAACATTACTAAATCGCATCAACGAGTGTCCGAACAATGGATTTAGCAAGGAAACAACTTTTAAACATCAAGTATGATTTAACCAACCCTCAAACCCACAAGATTCCACTTCATAAATCATACACAAGTAAACTTTTATGTAGATTTTATGTTCATAACTTATGTTTCATATTTTTCTAGTGTTCTTGTAATCTTGTAGTTTAAACAACAATACAACATGTTATGTGCCATAATTTTCGAACAAGATGCAATCAAGTGCAAGGAACTTACTACTAGCCTCTAGCTAGGGAAGAATCTTGTGTAAAAATGATGAGAAAAAGATGTAGAACCAAGCAAGAACAATGCTCCCTTGAAATCCCTTCAAGTTGCACCTTCCATGGATGATTTCTAGGCTTTGAATGGACAATGTAGAGAAGAAGATGATGATGTTTAAGGTGGTGATGGTGTGCTTGGTTGTGGGCAGCCGATCAAGAGGGAGAGAGAGTGAAGAAGAGTGATATCTTGAAGGAATGATGAAGATCTAAGTGACCTTACTTATATCCTTATCCTCACATATTTTGGTAAGATAGACAAGCAACAACAATTAATAAAGTAGAATTGAATCAAGCTAGAAGATTTGAAGTATGGTAATATGACATGTGGGGTCCCACTTTGGGAATTCAATTCGTTGGGGGGGGGGTATAATGTAAATATTGTGACTATAGTGGCTAAGTGTAAGTTAGATGTAAGTAATGTGACATAAGTTAGTTGGTTTATTTTTGGCGGGTGTTATGACATACGGGGATCATGACTAGCCATAAATAATAAAATAACGTGTTTGACAAATATTTGGTGTCCCGGGTAATGTCTGGTTGTTCGGTCGAATACTGTTCCGTTAAAGTGTTTAATTGTACCGTAAAGTGTCTTATTTATATATTTTTGTAACGAAATAAATTCCTAACACATAGGAAAATATACCGGACCATTTAGTGACTTTTCTGTATACTACCAGTATGTTAACATGCTCATGTAAGTATAGTTCAGTAATCAGAGAGCAGTTAAATATTTCAACACAGTCACCAAGCACTTAAATTATTATTAAACAAATTGTACGGAATACATGTAAATTGAGGGTTGTCACATTTTATCCGACCCAGTTCTTCGCCTTGGGGAGCCACAGTCTTGTTTGTAAAGAAGAAAGACGGGTCCTTTCGTATGTGCATAGATTATCGAGAACTCAAAAAGGTGACCGTCAAGAACCGCTATCATTTACCACGTATCGACGACCTATTTGACCAGTTGCAAGGGTCAAGTTTTTACACAAAGATCGATTTAAGATCGGGCTATCATCAGATGAGAGTCCGAGAGGAGGATGTTCCAAAAAAAGCTTTTCGAATGCGGTATGGCCATTATGAGTTTTTGGTTATGCCATTCGGGTTGACTAACGCACATGCGGTTTTCATGGACCTCATGAACTGTCTGTGCAAACCGTATCTCGACGATTTCGTCATCGTGTTTATCGATGACATCTTGATTTCTTCTAATAGCAAGGAGGATCACGAGCGACACTTGCGTCTTATTTTGGAGCTCTTGAGGAAAGAGCAACTCTACGCGAAATTTTCTAAGTGTGATTTCTGGATTCGAGAGGTACACTTCCTTGGCCACATTGTTAATGAATCGGGGATACACGTGGATCCTGCTAAGATTGATGCTATAAAAAATTAGGCAGCACCAAAGACTCCTTCAGAGGTGCGATAATTTCTTGGTATCGCTGGGTACTATCGCACGTTTATCAAAGACTTCTCAAAGATCGCTCAACCTCTTACCTCATTAACACAGAAAGGCGTTGTATACTCATGGGGAACGAAACAAGCAGATGCTTTCCAGTCGTTGAAACAAAAACTCTGCAGTGCACCAATCTTGTCTTTACTCGAGGGTACCGAAGATTTCGTAGTGTATTGTGATGCTTCTATTCAGGGTCTCGGTTGTGTGCTAATGCAACATGAAAAGGTGATACCTTACGCTTCTCGGTAGTTGAAAGTTCATGAGAAGAATTACACGACTCACGACTTGGAGTTGGGGGCTGTGATTTTTGCGCTAAAGATTTGGAGGCACTATCTGTACGGTACCAAATGTACTATCTATACCGATCATAGGAGCCTCCAGCATATTTTCGATCAGAAAGAGTTGAACATACGACAACGTCGCTAGGTAGAACTCCTAACCGACTATGACTGCACGATCAAGTATCATCTAGGTAAGGCTAACGTTGTAGCTGATGCCCTTAGTCGGAAGGAAACGAAACCCAAGCGTGTCCGCGCCTTGCAGCTTACCATCCATTCTAATCTCCCTGACTAGATCCGTTCTGCTCAAACAGAAGCACTGAAAGAAGAAAACCTTAAGGCTGAGTATTTGCGGGGCATGGAGAAACGACTCGTAGAGAGATCTGACGGCATTTAATATTTCATGGAACGAATATGGATTCCTTTGTTTGGAAATCTTAGAGAGCTTGTGATTGACGAAGCGCACAAGTCTCGGTACTCTGTTCACCCGGGTTCGGATAAGATGTATCAGGACCTCAAAGTCTTGTATTGGTGGCCAAAGATGATAGCTCACATCGCGAAGTATGTGAGTAAATCTCTGACTTGTGCTAAAGTTAAAGTGGAATACAAGAAACCGTCTGGATTGCTTCAGCAACCAGAGATGCCCATGTGGAAATGGGAGCAAATAGCCATGGATTTCATCACTGGATTGCCAAGAACTCAAAACGGAAACGATACCATCTGGGTGATCGTTGATCGTCTCACAAAGTCAGCACACTTTCTAGCAATCAAGGAAATGGATAAGTTCTCAAAACTTGCTGCCGTTTATCTTAAAGAAGTGGTTTCTAGGCACGGGGTGCCAACCTCTATTATTTCTGATCATGACCCGCGTTTCATTTCAGATTTGTGGCAGTCGATGCATAAATCGTTCGGCTCGTGTCTCGATATGAGCACTACTTATCACCCACAGATGGATGGTCAAAGTGAACGGACCTTCCAGACACTTGAAGACATGCTGCGAGCGTGCGTGATTGATTCTGGCAAAGGTTGGGAGAAACACTTGCCTTTGATAGAGTTTTCTTATAACAATAGCTACCATACCAGCATCCAGGCAGCTCCGTTCGAAGCATTGTACGAACGGAAATGTTGTTCTCCTCTCTGTTAGGCTAAGGTGGGTGACAGCCAGATCACAGGTCCGGAGCTTGTACTTGAAACTTCAGAGAAGATTGTTCAGATCAGGAATCGTATGGCGGCAGCGCGCGGCCGTCAGAAAAGCTACGCTGACAAGCGTAGGAAACCTTTGGAGTTCGCTATAGGCGATCGTGTCATGTTGAAAGTCTCACCCTGGAAGGGTGTGGTGCGGTTTGGAAAACGTCGCAAGCTTAATCCGCGCTATGTTGGGCCATTCAAAATTCTGGAACGAATCGGTAAAGTGGCCTACAAGCTTGAGTTACCTGCTGAGTTAGGTAACGTCCATGATGTCTTCCATGTGTCGCAACTAAAGAAGTGTTTGTCCGATGAAACACTTGTGGTACCGTTTCAAGAGCTGAAAATTGACAACAAATTGCAGTTTGTCGAAGAACCCATCGAAATTATGGATCAGGAAGTCAAGGTCCGTAAGCACAGTCGAATCCCAATCGTGAGAGTTCGTTGGAACTCAAGACGTGGACCGGAGTTCGCGTAGGAACGTGAGGACCAGATGAAGCTCAAGTATCGTCAACTTTTCCCAACTGACCAATCTAATCCAGATGCGACTGGTGAATTTCGGGACGAAATTCCCTTTCAAGTTGGGGATGATGTGGCACCTGGGGAAATCCACAGTCATCCTGATCTAACACCTTGCTGCTTTGGATTGCTTATCAAATTTCAGGACGAAATTTCTTTCAAGTTGGGGATGATGTGACAACCTGAGATTTCAAGTTCTTTCCTTTACGTATCACTTGTTTCGCAATCCTGTTTTGACAATTGGTTTTGTGTTATGTAATGTGTAATTGTTTGAAATATTAGAGTATTCTGATGATTAGTTGATTTAAATGTGTAATGTTAATGGTTATTGAGTAATGAAAACAAATGACAAAGAACCCCTTGTGACGAAGATAGATTCTTCGCCACAACTCCTCTTGACGAAGATGGGCTCTTCGCCACAAACCTGCTCGATGAAGAATGAGTCTTCGTCGCCACCCATTTCGATGAAGAATGAACTTCGTCGTTGTTCGTCAAAGGGGAGTTCAGCCCAGTTGAGACCTAGTTTCGACCCGACCCTATTTACATTATATTCGCACATATCTGTACAAGAGGTTATTATTATCAAAACCCTACTTTTCTCCCCTCCCTCTCGACGGCTGTTTCCAATAACTTCGAAGTCTTTGTGCATTAATCAAACCAATCTATTCAATCCCACGTTTAGTATTTATCATTGTTAGTCCTAGGCTATTGATGTTGTGATTTTTTTATGTGAAACTAGGGTTCATCTATAGGTGAATGATTATGTTGTTCATTCATGTTGGTATTAGTGGTTAGAAACTTGTGGTTGATGATTGTATATACGTAACCTTGGTTTCGTATTCAACTGATGAATTGCTTGATTAACAGTGATGATCGTAAGATAAGTTGTTAACTAGATTTGTGTAATAATGAGTGGTGAAACTGTATGTTTCGGATAAATTGTTAAACGGTTAATGACTTTCATACTTCGGGTTCTTGATCATGATTAGAAAATGTTGTTTGATCTGACTTGGGAACTGCCAATCTGTTAGAAACTGTTACCGTTCGAATTAAGGATTTGTAACCATCTATTATGTATTGCGACGAAGTATTTCCCCTGACGAAGAATCTAGGTCGACGAAGGTTAGTTCTTCGTTGACTGAATGGCCAAGAAGTTTTCTTGCACGGGGAACCTGTAACAATGGTCTCTACACTCTACAAAATGGCCAAGAAGTTTTCTTGCACGGGGAACCTGTAACAATGGTCTCTACACTCTACAAAATGGCCAAGAAGTTTTCTTTGCAGCCGTGTCATCACATCGAGCCTCGTTCGAGCGATGGCATAGTCGGCTAGCACTACTAGAAAATACACTCCTCTTGACACGCGAACAATGACACATGCATATTTTGTGACATTCAAAAGCGTATATCAAGAAAAAAATGTCATGGTATACAAAATTTAATAAATCTATGACATTCTTTTTTGTGTGTCATGTTTTTAGCGTCATAAAAAAACAAGATTCATCTTGACACGCAAACAATGACACACGCTCATTTTATGACATTCGAAAGTGTCTGACAAGAAAAAAAAATGTCATGGTTACACAAAATTCAATAAATTTATGACACTTTTTTGTGTGTCATCCTTTTAGTGTCATAAAAAACAAGATTAATCTTGACACGCGAATAATGACACACGCTTATTTTATGACATTTAAATGTGTGTCAAGAAAAAAAAATGTCATGGTTGTGCCAAATTTAATAAACTTATGAAAGTGTTTTTGTGTGTCATATTTTTAGCGTCATAAAAAAACATTATATAAACATAAGGGTTAATTTCCTATAACAATTATTGTTTATGTAATATGGACATCATGGTTAATTTCCAATAGCAAGTCATGGGAAAAACTTGAAAACTGTTGAAGAGAATAAATTGTACGGACTTAGAAAAGTGATATATATCTAATGGGTGGGGTTCCTCTACAAAGTGTGTTTTTCCTACAAAGTGTAGGAAGCGATCTCATTGTGACATGTGTCATATAGTGTTTTTTTTACTAATGGGCATAAAGGTAATTGATTAATTATCTTATTTATGGATGATTTATATCATAAACAAAAAATGAGATTTTAAGGAAACAAAATATCTCATATCAATTCAAAATCGAAAGTTACTTTAAATTACGAAGATCAATTCATGAACAATTTCTTCACGTTGTGTTTTATTGTTGATCACTTATAAATATTTTCTTCACGTTGTGTTTTATTAGTCACATTTTATTCACAATGTGTTATAATAGATAAAACAATGTTTTATGAAGGACATGTCTTTGTAATTCATGATGTTGTGTTTTACCAGTTATTGGTTTCATCACGATATGTTATACTTGTTTATGATTCACGAATGACATGTTTTTTTTTTTCTTGAAATTGTGTTTTATAAGTATTGGGTTCTTCACTATGTGTTATAGTGTATATAACACACTAGATGTAAAACACATCATAACTGATCACCTTTGAACACATTCATAGTACATCTACTATCATACATATTTGTATCCATTTCAAACAAGCAATTTAGATCCATTATATTAAAACACATACTTAGTTTGCCCTTACAACTATAAAACACACTACTTTGAACACAACAAAATAATAATAATAATAAAAACACACCAATCAATGTCTCACTACTAGAAAATGAAGCTATTGCAACTTTTCAAACGCAACCTTTTTCAATTGTGTTGCATTTAACTCTAATGCAAATTCGCTCAACAAAAATGTTGCATTAAAGGATCTAATACAAAATTTAATTGAATTATAACTTTTATGTCTAAAAGTTGCGAATTTAACTAACAATTGCAACTTTTATTTTCTAAGGTTGTGTAATTCAATGAAAAAGGCAATAAAACAAATGGTAAGGCTAATACAAGAATACCCAAAGTTAAAATATAAAGGATGGGCTGTTGGTATTAAAAATAACTAGGTTTAAAGAAGTTCGCCGCGTTGCAGCGAATTTCTTTTATTATTTAGTTTGTGTTTAAATGTGTTTTGAAATCGCTACGAGCGTGTTGCGAACAGAACTGCTAACAAGAATAAAAAGAAAATGTAGAAAAAACACTAAAAGATAACCAAAAGAAAATCAACCAAAAAAGTTGTATGGTAACGATGTTGTTCGTATGAAACCCGTGGTCAGAGATGGACAAATTGTTCTGGGTACCGGTACCAAATTTGCTGAACCGAAAGATATTAAATACCAATTCGGTACCGAATTTTGGCATTCTTGGTACCGGTTCACTACCGTTTTTTACCTTCATATACCGGTACCGTAACCGGTATTTTCGGTATCAATACCGATTCTGTATCGGTTGACACCGAGCTCATCCTTACCCCTGAAACTAAAAAAAGAAAAAATTAAAAGTTGAAGAAAATCAACAAAAAAAAGTTGTACGATACCGTTGTTCGTACGGTAACCGTGATCAGGGATGAGCAAATGGTACCGGGTAGCAGCACTGAATTTCCAGAACCAAAAGATTTCCAATATCAATTCGGCACCAACTTTTGGCGTTTTCTGTATTAGTGCCGGTTTTTACCTTCATGCACTGATACCAAACAGAACCGTCCCGGTATTTTCGATACCAGTACTGCTTCGATACCGGTTGACACCAAACTTATCCCAACCCCTGATATAAAGAAAAGTATTAAAGTTAAAAAGTAAAGAAAATAACTATTGTTATAGTATTAAAATAATAAAAGTATTAAAAAAACTATATATTATTATAATATTAAAATCACTATTCATTTCAATTCCTTTATTTCCAAACTAATTCCAACCCCTGATATAAAAAAATATTAAAAGTTAAAAAGTAAAGAAAATAACTATTATTATACTATTAAAATAACAAAAGAATTAAAAAACTATATATTATTATAATATTAAAATCACTATTTATTTCAATTCCTTTAATAATATATAGTAATATTAAAATCCCTATTAATTTTAATTCCTTTATTAATATATAGTAATAGTAATAATAATACGATAGGATCAGTTGTTGATATTCAGCCAATAGTATGACTTTTGATCAGAAGAGTCAACCCCGACTTTTGATGTAAATAATGTTATTCCATATATAAATAAGCTAGTTTTTTTTTGCATATAACCACTTGTACCGTGCGCTTTGGAGTTTTTAAAAAAACAAAACTTGATTTTTTTACGGCTATCTCTATCAAAAGCGTATGTACCTTGTGCCTTGTGCTTTGGCGTTTTTTTTTTTAAACTTGATTTTTTTGCATATAACCACTTGTACCTTGTGCTTTGGAGTTTTTTTTTTTTTTTTAAAAACTTGCTTTTTGGAAACTTGTCCAAAAAGATAAGTAAAACGGCTATCTCTATCAGAAACAATAGATAAAGGAATTCCATGTAATGAAACTATTTTATTTACATATAACTTGGCTAATTGTTCCATACTGAAAGTTTTCTTCATTGGTAAGAAATGAACAGACTTGGTTAATCTATCTACAATCACCCAGATTGTATCATTACCTTTTCGTGTCTTGGGTAATTTAGTAACAAAATCCACTGTTACCAATTCCCATTTAAATATCGGCATTTCTAGTTGCTGCAATAAACATGAGAGTTTCTGATGTTCAGCTTTAACTTGTGAACAGGTTAAACATTTAGCAACATAAGCTGCTATATCCTTTTTCATTCCTATCCACCAGAAATTCTTTCTTAAGCATTTATACATTTTATCACTACCGGGATGTATTGTATATTTAGACTTATGGGCTTCTTCTAAAATTCGGTGGCGTAGGTTTCCTTGTTTGGGTATCCAAATTATTTTCTTATGGAACCTCCAAATTCCATTTGTTCCTTGTTCTAATTCCTTAATCATTCCTTTTAATTTTCAGTATCGTCTTTGATTACTGATTCCTGTATTTCCCTAATTTGCTCATTTAAATCTATCTGCAGATTTAATTTAAGAGAACGTACTCTTTTTGGCTTTTCATTATACTTTCGACTTAAAGCATCAGCTACCTTTCCTGCATGATACTGGATATTACAATCACAATCACTAAGTATTTCCATCCAGCGTCTCTGTCTCATATTTAACTCTTTTTGCCCAAAAACATATCTTAAACTCTTATGATCGGTGAAAATAGTAAACCTGCTACCATACAGGTAGTGTCTCCAGATTTTAAAGGCAAAAATTAGGGATCCTAACTCTAGATCATGGGTTGTATAATTCTCTTCATGATTCTTAAGTTGTCTCGAGGCATAGGCTTTAACTTTTTGGCGTTGCATCAACACACATCCATAACCTAACTTAGAAGCATCACAATAGACTACAAAGTCTTCAGTTCCTTCTGGTAACGCGAGTATGGGTGCGTTGGTTAACCTTTGCTTAAGGATCTAAAAGGCTTCTTCCTGTTTTGGTCCCCATTCAAACTTAACTGATTTACAGGTCAGTTTCGTTAAAGGAATGGCTATTCTAGGAAAATCTCGAATGAATCGTCTATAATAATCTGCCAGTCCGAGAAAACTTCTCACCTCCGTTGGTGATTCAGGGACTTTCCATTTAGTAATCGCCTTGATCTTTGTGGGATCCACATGAATTCCTTCATGATTAACTAGATGTCCAAGGAATTGTACTTCTTGTAACCAAAATTCACATTTCGAAAATTTAGCATAAAGCTTTTCTTTTCTCAGCAAATTTAGAAGTGTATGCAGATGTGCTGCATGTTCTTCTTTACTCTTAGAGTAAATTAGAATATCACCTATAAAGACAATTATGAATTTATCTAGATATGGTTTACATATCCTGTTCATCATGTCCATAAATGCAGCTGGGGCATTGGTTAAACCAAATGGCATGACTATAAATTCATAATGACCATACCTTATTCTGAAAGCAGTTTTAGGAATGTCTTCTTCCTGTACCTTCAATTGATGAAATCATTAACGTAAATCGATCTTAGAAAAGAATCGAGCTCCTTGCAGTTGATTAAACAGATCATCGATTCTCGGTAATGGTTACCGATTTTTAATCGTGACCTTGTTCAATTCTCGGTAATCAATGCACATACATATTGATCCTTCCTTCTTTTTGACAAACAAGATTGGTGCTCCCCATGGCGATGAACTAGACTGTATGAATCCTTTCACCAGAACTTCGTCCAGTTGCTTCTTCAGTTCTTGCATTTCGGCTGGTGCTAAACGGTAAGGTGCCTTGGCAATCGGTGTTATCCCTAGTATTAGGTGAATTCTGAATTCAACTTATCTATCTGGCGGTAGTCAAGGTAATTCTTCTGGAAAAACATCTGAGAATTGAGATACTACGGGAATATCTTTCAATTCTTTTTCTTTAGTGTTAATGATTATGAAAATCATATATACTAACGATCCTTTCCTTGCATAACTTGCTGTTTTTATCACAGAGATGAATTTTGTGGACCTAGATGGCTTGTCTCCTTTAATTTTGATCTTTTCACCCTTTGGTGAATTTACTTGTATTGACTTTTGATCACATAGAATACTGGCTTTATTGGCTACTAACCAATCCATTCCTAATAAGCCAGATTCATTAGGTAAAGATTAGCAATAAAGTTATGGTTTAAAATTTATATTCTTGCTTCCTGCAAGATTTCAGTGATCTTAATGGATTCTCCATTTGCCGTTTCTACTAAACATTCGTGTTGAAGTTTAGTTAATGGTTGATTGAGAAGTTTGCAAAATGAAGTATTAATAAAACTTTGGTTCGCACCAGAGTCAAATAATACTTTAGCAAAAACATCATTAACTAAAAACGTACTGGCAATCACATCCGAAATCATCTTAGCTTCTTCAGCTGTCAGAACAAATGCTCTAGCATTCTTGGTAGTCTTGTTGTTCATGGCTGGAGCTAGTTTCAGACAGTTTGGTTTGATATGCCCCTTTTCTCCACAATTGAAGCATATTCCATTACTGGGTTTCTTCCTACAGTCTTCTTCCTTGTGTCCTAATATTTTGCAAAATATTGCAGTATGTGGAACATTTCCCTAAATGCTTCTTCTTGCAGCACTTACAGTAGGGTGCGGAATTATAGCCTGTACCTTTCCCACGGTTGGAATTGTCGTTGTGAAATTCCTGGGTAAGCTTTTGGACTAGGTTCTTTCTCTGGTTCTCTTCTTGCGTACGTACTAATTCATCAGTCAAGGTATTGGCTAGTTCTACAGCTTCTTCTATGGTTTGAGGTCTAGCTGCCTTGACTACATGTCTAATCTCATTGATTAATCCCCAGATGTAACGAGAGATTAATACTGGTTCTGGTGAAGCTAGGGTCGGCACTATTCTATCATATTCGAAGAATACGATAGTGTAACCCTTGCAGTCTTCTCCAATCATTCTAAGGTTTAAGAACTTATTAGCAATTTGTTCTTTCTCATTGGGAGGACAAAATTTCCTTTCAATCATGTTTTTAAACTCAGTCCATTCCATGTTATAGACTATGTCACTTACCCTAGACTGGAGAATAGTATTCCACCATTCTAGAGCTGCATTCTTAAATAGATTAGAGGCAAACATGATTTTATCCTCTTCTGCACATTTGCTTATTTTTAAGACTGCCTCAGTCTTTTCTATCCAACGTAGAGCTACAATGGCTCCTTCATTGCCAGAGAATTCTATTGGTTTGCAAGACCATAATTCTTTATAAGAACAACCATATGACATGGTTCTTCATCTTTTTGGAATAGGCAATTGGAGTAGTGGTCCATTGTTTACGTTGTGACTGGGTTCAGTAGGTGGTCGTTTACTTCCACTATTACTTTTATTATTTTCTGCTTCTTTAACAGTTTTGATGATATAAGGCATAGCATCTATAATCCCTTGTGCCACTATATGTTGGACGACACTGTTATCTAATTGGTTCCCGTTATTAACGTTATTCGGGTTTCCCTGATTCACTTCATTGTCCATCTGAATGATAAACATTTACCAGGTATTAATATCATAGAATAAGATTTAATGTAAACAATCACACAAACACATTGATCAAAATCGTCGAGCATTGCAACATTTACTCTATTTCATATATACATCTATTACAAGCTGCATCTGGAATTTAAAATACAGTACTAGTTATGCATCAGTATGTATTAGGTTATCTATTCTAATTGTATTTTTTTTCAAACTACACGCATATATATATGTATATATATACATATGTATATATATACATATGTATATATATACATACATATATATGTATATATATACATATGTATGTATATACATATATAGGGGACCGCTAAAATGAGAACCACCTCCAGTTGTAAGAACCGTGAGAACTTTTTGATCCGGGGTGAGTTGGACCAATTTTTTTTCATAAACGTAGATGCTTGTATTATAAACACATTTGTAAAAAAAATTAAAAAAAAAAATGTCGTGTGTGTAATTTTGAGCACCACAAGTTTGTGTTTACGGGTAGCGTAAATTTTAAATAAATTTTACGGTACCCGTAAACACAAACTTGTGGTGCTCAAAACTACACAAACAACGTTTTTTTTTTTGAATTTTTTGGTGAATTTTCTACGATTTTTCCATGAGTCTGTTGCCCCCCACGTGCGCTTCCGCTGCGAGTTGGGGTGTGACAGAAGATGGTATCAGAGCCATTGGTTATAGAGAATTAGGTATCCCTAGTGAACCTAGACTATAATCATAAGCTCATTTTCCTACAAATCAAAACATGTAGCGACTAAAACATCGTGGCTATTATCAGGATGGTCTTATCGGGCAAGTAAGTTGATGTGCGTGAAAGTGTTATATATATTAGGTGTATATTTTAAGCCCCTTTTAACACTTATTTTTAGCCAAGTTTTAAATTTATAAAACACGATACTTTACTAACACTAAACACACATATGGGCAAGTGCACCCATCGTGAGCGTAGTATAGTGTTGGTAAGATACCGAGGTCGTCCAAGGACACAAGAGTTTTTAGTACCAGTTTATCCTCAACGTCTAATCAAAATAAAAAGGTTAGAAAAAAGTTTTAAACTAAGAAAAATAAAACTAACTAAAATGCTGAAAAATAAAATAAAAATAAAAACAGATAGACAAGATGAATCACTTGGTTCTGACTCGTATCTAGTATAACCTTTGATTATTTCCGCACTTTTGCACATAATTAAGAGATTATCTTAGTTATTGTAGTAGGCCCCTCTTTTGAAGGTGACGTTACCCTCACCCCAGTAGTTTGAGTCAGCAAGGATACAATCCTAAAAGGGTGGATTATTGGAAGATAATGAATTAAGTTATTAATGCAAATTATGGTAGGCCCCGCTTTTGGCGGTGACGTTACCCTCGACTAAGTAGTCTGAGTCAGCAGGGATACAGTCCTAAATAGCCGGGTTATAGTATTAATAGTAGTTAACTTATGAGGGGATCAAAGAGTTTGGACCCCCGCCATCCAATACCGTGAAGCATTGAAGGAGGTCCTACTAAATTTGACCCAGGTCCATTGCAGGACCTCTAAACGCTGAACAATGGCAAGACCTTTACCAAACCGTTCCCTTAACCCCCGACCAGGTAGCCAACATATCTCCATATAGACCGTGGAGATATGAATGGTGAAAATCTTTTATTTTATATAGACAGTAAAATAATGCCAAGACACCACGGACAAACGATAAGGAAAGATCACCTTCAACATAAGTAACAAGTTATTAAAGTCATTAATACAAAACCAAATAAAAAGTGCAAAAGATTAGAAATAAAAAGTATTATACTAGACACTTTGTCTTCACCAAGTGATGTAAGAGACTTAGGCAAACATGGCCTTGGTTGTCAAGAACTCTTACGATCAATCTTGGATCCCGAGACGACTCACACACTCTATGATGGACAATGGATGATGGTGGTGGATGATGGTGTTGTGGTGGTGGTGGGTGGTGGGTGAAGTGTGAGAGAGGTGGTGTGCCAAGGGATGAGTTGAAATGAAACCAAGCACTCCTATTTATAGGCTGAACAGAAGGCTGGGCACGGCCCCGTGCCTGTCTGACACTCTCTCTCTCTTCATTAATTTTAATTCGCAATTACAATTAATGCGCCTGCTGTACTTTCGCCATGCCCCCGTGTTCGCTGGGCACGGCCCGTGGTGGGCAATAGAAGCTTCTATAGGTTTGTCTTTTCTGCTGCTTCTTGGGCACGGCCCCGTGCTGGCTGAGCACGGGGCGTGTTCAGTCTTCTGCCTTCTCTATTTTGCTTGGGAAGATGCCGTTGAGGGCTCGGGCGGTCCACTTATGTTTCTTTTCTTGTATTTATGTTGGATTTAGCTGTCTTTTTGCTTCTTTTGTGTTTTTGAGCTCATTTAATCCTGAAAATACAAAAGGAAGACAAAAACACTCTTTTTCCAATATTAGTACTTAAAAAAGGTTAGCTTTATGCCTCATTTGATGTAATTTATATGTTGCATTTTACACACATCAAATACCCCCACACTTGAACTTTTGCTTGTCCTCAAGCAAAACTCTTTAATATGTGGCTTACACTCCCAAATGGAATGGGTAGAAGAGAAGGTTTTGGCTTGTCGTAGAGTGTTGAGAATCCAAGATCTTTTTGGGTTTTATTTTTATCTATTTACAATCCTATTCGTAATGATTTATTTAGAACTTTTCATAGGAGAAATTTCTTATTTGGGCACAACATGCCTTTTAAAATTCCATTTATATACAAGTTCACATACCTCACGGGAGAAATCACTCACACTCGGCCGAAGGTGTATTTTTAGTGAATCACTCGAGAGCGGCATGGAACTTATTCCTACCATAAGCTTGCCAAGCAATCAATCCTCCTCCTTTTTAACTTTTATACCTTTGTAAATATCAAGAGGACTTTGTGGGTGAAGGGTTAGGCTTGGGTTAAAGGTAGGTGGTTGGGTTAGTGGTTAGTAGAAAAAGGGTGAAAAAGCGTAACAAATGTCGGTTTTCGTAGGATTTTCTATTTTTGTAACTTTTTATTCTGATGAAGCTTTTATTCAAACAAAGTTATTTTTGATGAACTTGTTTGTTTATTTTCTTTTGCTTCATCATCAACACATTTTTTTTTCAATCATACGAAAAACCGAACTTGTTACTAAAACAAAGGGTTAAAAATGAAAAAGGTTTTGGTGGGTAAAAAGGGTTTTTGGTTTGGGTGATGAAATGAAAAGGTTTAGGCTCAAAGGGGCTAACTAGGGGGATTTTTGGGTAGGTGGTAAAAGAAAAAGAAAAATAATGGTGTAGAAATAAAAGGGTTAGTCCTAATGCCTCCATCATTTACTTACTCGGGTTTAAGTTGATAAGGACCGGGAATGTATCGTCATGGCAAGTTCTAGAGTCGTAAGAACCAAGCGGCTATTCACACAAGAAACAAAAAATGAGCATTTAGTTTAATGATATGTAATTGTATGCTCAATAAAGGATCAAAACTCACTTTTGTGGGAATGAGTTTTTATGTGATCAAGTATATATAATCAAATTTTAACTAAGTTTGCCATGCCTTTTCATAATTTTCTTATGTTGGTTCTTTTTATCACTACGCTATCGGTTGTAAATTCGTAAAAATATAACCTTTTTGAGAACTTGAATTTCCCGAGTTAAACCTAGACAAGTAAAAAAAAATGAAATTTTTGAAAACAATTGGGGTGATTAGCGGTTCCAATAGAGTTTTGTGTAAGGCTTGTATTTAGGACTTGCAAGATTCAAGGTTTTAGCATCCCCCCCACACTTAAATTACACATTGTCCTCAATGTGTCCCAAAAATAAATTTTTAGGTTGATTAGATGTGTAAAATGGTGTTAAAAGCAAAAATTCATGTTACTGGTAGTCTGGACACGGCCCCGTGTCCACTGGACACGACCCCGTGGTGAACTGCCAGTAACGAAAACTTACAGAAGGTGAACACGGGGGCGTGTTGATTAGGCACGGCCCCGTGTCTGACAAAAATCTGCAGGACATTAACCAAACAGCAGGTCTGGGAGGTGAGCACGGGGGCGTGTTGGCTGGACACGTCCCCGTGTGGACAGTCTGTAAGCCTGAAAAACAGGTTTCTTCCCCCGGTTTTTTTTTCCATCCTGGCCCTATAAGTGCTGAGGCTTAGCACTCCAAGCCTTGGTTTGTACCTGTTTCATCACTTAATACCACACCAAGTAACACAAACATCCTACATTACCATAGTTAATTGTTCCAAGCATAAAGTAAAAGAAAAGAAAATAAAACGGAAAATAAAAGCGGTCAAGGAAAGTAAATTGTTCAACATTTGGCACGCAGGCCACCAATTGTTCGATAGATAAAGGGTTAACCTGGGGAGTCAACAATCAACCGCTTCCTCCTCTGCTCCTCTCGCCTACTCCATAGCATCGTCGTCATCATCATCGTCATCATCCCCTCCATGGCGTGCAATGTGGTCTCGTATGTATCCAACATCGTCTTGGATCTCGGATAGGTTTCTCTCGATAGCTCCGACCCGGTGGTAGGTGTTGCTCGCCATGTTATAGGTGTTCCTAGTACACATAAGGTTTTCCTGCAACAAATCATGCAAACTTTGAAAGTTAGGAAAACCGCCTCCCGAGGAGGATGACTGGCCCGGATCACCGTGGGGTTGGTATTGGTACTGATGATGTTGCGGAGCTGGGAGGACAAGCGCTTCTTGCGGGTTCCATGCATGACCTTGCATCCTTTGGAAGGTTACCGTCCCGTCTTCTGCCTCATAAATCAGGTTCATTGAGCGGCATATGTTAATATCCACCGTACCCGACCATGGGCTCCTCTCAAATGCCCTAGGTATATGGGCGAAGTGCTTGAAGAGACGGTACACCCATCCCCCAAAGAAAATAGGCGTCGGTGCATTAGCAAGGTGGTTGTGATGCATGTTTCGGAGCATGAGGAACGGAACATCGAGCGGCATGCGGTTGTGAATGCAGTGGAGGACAACCAAATCTCTTAACCCAACGACGCCACTACTGTCATGCCTTTGGCTAAGAGAGTAGCCGAGGAGCCTATGAATGTATCTGTATAGCGGATCCCTCAGCTTTGTACTCTTAGTGCTGCTCGGATTGTAGAACCCTTCTCCAATCTGAGCCCACATGGCTTGGCGTTCGTTGTCACCTACCTCTCTCATTCCCCCAGTATTTTCTTCATTTCCCACATCCTCTTCCGCATACAACCCGATAATCGACCCAAATTGTGCCATAGAGATCGAATACTTCGTTCCGCCACATCGAAAAGCTACCCCGTCATTGTCGAACGGGTCGCACCTCGAGTTGAATGTGAAAGTGCTATACAATTCCAACGTGCATTCGTGGATGGAACAGAGCGGAGTTGTTAGGGCGACTCTGAGTGGTCCCGTAACAATGTTGTTGAAACGGTCAATTTGATTCACCATGGTTAGCAATTCCGTGCAAGCTTACCTCGGGTATTCCTCCGGCCTTGTTTGAAGAAGTTCGTATCGAGCTCTTGCATCTAGCTCATTGGCGTTAAATCTTGTGAACTTCCTGGCCATCTGCAAGAATACACCAAAAGTTAGCACGAAACAAAAACATTTTCGGACAAAACTGCAAACAGCGGGCTGGACACGACCCCGTGTTCAGCGGACACGGCCCCGTGTCCAGGGGTCTGTTACTCAAAAATTCCATTTTTCGACCCGGTTTCAAAAACTTGAAAATTTTTGGTCCAATAGGTGCGGTTTCCCCCGAAAATGAAACCCTAAGTGCCGTTTTTCCCAAAATATCCCGTTTACCCTATCAATTTTATCTTTTTCGGTTCAAGAACAAGGGTTTGGGGTTTTTGTAAGAAATCGGGTGAATCAATACAAGTGTATTTACTTCCTTTAACACTAATCTAACTAAATGCAAACAGATCTAAACAAAAATTTGAGGTTCGATCCGGATGAACTTCAAGAACCCTAGATTTTCCCCAAATTTTTGGTGTTTTAACTACATGCAAGTAACTAATCTAACTACTAAGAGTGATAGAATCATACCTTGATGTTGTTAGATCGATAGGAGACGTTGAAATTTTGCGAAAAATAGCCTGGAACCAGAGCTTTTGCGGGGAAACGGGGCGTGTGGAATGAAGTAACTGTTTTGAAAAAGGGGATTTATCCCGACTGCAGCGCGAACACGGCCCCGTGTCCAGCGGACACGGCCTCGTGCCGAGCAAGTTTTTTTTTTTTAAGTGCTCGTGTGAGTGCCCTCTTTTTCCCATAAGCTATGGTTAGAAAACTTACCGCTTTATTTTGTTGTCTCAATCGTTCGTAACTTACCAGGCATGATGTTTTTATTCTTCCACCGTTTGAAGCGAGATCTCTTCTTCTTCATCCTCAATGAATCCTTGATACAGTTTCAGCCGTTAACTTTAAATGGAGGTCCATTTCGATATTTAATTTCTACTGCACCGTGTGGAAAAATATGGGTGATGGAAAAAGGTCCTGACCACCTAGACTTTAATTTACCAGGAAACAATCGAAGTCGTGAATTAAACAAAAGAACTAGATCTCCTACCCGAAATTCATTAGGTTTAATATGTTTGTCATGCAAATTTTTCATTCGTTCCTTATAAATTTCAGAGTTTGAGTATGCATAATTCCTAAGCTCGTCTAATTCATTTAATTGACAAAATCGATTTTTACCGGCAAATTCTAAATCTAAGTTTACATTTTTTATTGCCCAGTAGGCCTTGTGTGCAATTTCTACTGGCAAATGACAACTTTTTCCATAGACTAGCTTATACGGGGTTGTACCTATTGTTGTTTTATAAGCAGTTCGAAAAGCCCATAAAGCATCATCTAATTTATCAGCCCATTCCTTTTTATTTATTCCTACGGTTTTTCAAGTATTCGTTTTAAACCTCTATTAGTCACTTCGGCTTGCCCGTTTGTTTGAGGGTGATATGCTGTTGAGACCCGGTGATAGACCCCATATCTTGTTAAAATTTTTTCGAGTTGATGGTTGCAAAAATGGGTACCTCTATCAGTTATTAAAGCTTTAGGTGTGCCAAAACGAGAGAATAATTTTTTCAGAAATCTTACCACGACTCTTCCATCATTTGTTGGAAGTGCCTCGGCCTCGGCCCATTTAGACAAGTAATCTACTGCCACAAGTATATATTTGTTTCCTTTCGATGGTGGGAAAGGTCCCATAAAGTCGAGTCCCCACACATCAAAAATCTCACAAACAAGAATGCCGTTTTGTGGCATTTCGTTTTTGGAAGAAATATTACCTGTTCTTTGGCAAGCATCACATGTTTTTACAAGACTTTGGGCGTCTTTGTAAATGGTTGGCCAATAAAATCCTGAATCAAATACCTTTCGTGCGGTACTAGCAGCACCATGATGTCCTCCGTATGGACCTTCATGACAATGGCGGAGAATTCTTCGTGCTTCACTACCATGTACGCATCGTCGGACGAGTTGGTCGGCACACATTTTGAAAAGATATGGATCTTCCCAAAAGTAGTGTTTCACATTGGCAAAGAATTTTTTTCTTTGATGATGTGGCCACCCTTTTGCGACTATACCGCTAGCTAGGTAGTTAGCATAGTCGGCGTACCATGGTTCTTCCTTGTATTCCACCATTTCCAGGGACTCAGTTGGAAATTTTTCGTTGATTTGCTCGTCCCTGGTTGCCTCTAAAGCTGGGTCTTCTAAGCGTGAAAGATGATCTGCTGCGGTATTTTCTGCTCCTCTTTTGTCCTTGATTTCAATGTCAAATTCTTGGAGGAGCAGAATCCACCTAATCAAACGTGGTTTTGCGTCTTGATTTTTGAAGAGATATCGGATGGCTGCATGATCTGTATAAACTATAGTTTTAGAAAGAACAAGATAAGAACGAAATTTATCGAACGCAAATACCACAGCTAGTAACTCTTTTTCAGTTGTTGTGTAATTTTCTTGTGCATCATTAAGTGTTTTACTAGCATAATAGATTGGGTGGAAATGCTTTTCTTTTCTTTGTCCCAAGACAGCTCCAACTGTAAAGTTACTAGCATCACACATGATTTCGAAAGGAAATTTCCAATCAGGCGCTATCATGATAGGTGCATTGACTAACATTTCTTTTAGGGTTAGAAATTCTTGATTGCAATCCTTGTCAAAGATGAATGGAGCATCTTTTTCAAGTAATTTCGTTAGAGGCCTTGAGATTTTTGAAAAGTCTTTGATAAACCGTCTATAAAATCCGGCATGCCCTAGGAAACTTCTGATAGCTCGTACGGAGGATGGAGGTGGTAATCTAGAAATGGTATCTATTTTGGCTCGATCCACCTCCATTACTTCGCTTGAGATCTTGTGACCGAGTACTATTCCCTCCGTTACCATGAAATGGCATTTTTCCCAATTAAGGGCGAGGTTAGTTTCCTCACATCGGGATAGCATTCGTTCATGGTTATCGAGGCATTGGTCATATGAATCCCCAAAGATAGAAAAGTCATCCATGAAGACTTCCATTGTCTTTTCTATCATGTCATGGAAAATAGCTACCATGCAACGTTGGAATGTTGCTGGGGCATTACATAGACCAAACGGCATGCGTCGATAAGCAAAAGTTCCATAGGGACATGTGAAAGTTGTCTTTTCTTGGTCTTCGGGCGCTATCGGGATTTGAAAGTAACCTGAAAAACCATCCAAGAAACAGTAAAATTTATGTCCGGATAATCTTTCTAACATTTGATCAATGAAGGGTAAAGGAAAGTGATCCTTTCTTGTTGCTTCATTTAATCGTCTATAATCTATACATACTCTCCATCCTGTGATGGTTCTCGTTGGTATTAGTTCATTCTTTTCGTTAGTTATTACCGTCATACCTCCTTTCTTTGGAACTACTTGGACGGGACTTACCCAAGGACTATCTGAGATAGGATAGATAAGTCCGGCGTCAAGTAGCTTGATGACTTCATTTTTAACCACTTCTTGAACATTTGGATTTACTCGACGTTGTGGTTGTATGACCGATTTGTAGTCATCATTCATCAAAATTTTGTGTGTGCACATAGAAGGACTAATTCCTTTTGTGACTACAAGTTTCCAAGCTATTGCATTTTTATGTTTTTTCAAAAGATTAATTAACTTTTCTTTTTCTAAGTTATCTAATTTAGACGAAATAATTACAGGTAAATTACCATCTTTGTCTAGAAAAGCATATTCCAAACCTTTTGGAAGTTCTTTGAGCTCAAGTGGTGGGTCTTTAGGAGACTCCTTATTTGTTTGCTCATTTCGATCAAGAACTTTAAAAGTTTGTTCTATGGCGACCTCTTCTTGAACAAAGTGGTCAATCTCTTCACTTGTATCGGGTGGTTCATCTTCATCTTCAATTAGGGGGTCATTATTGCCGAAAGGATACTTCATTGACCGTTCGAGATCGACACTTCTTTTAAATGCCCCTAATTGAAGTGGTAGATTGTTGAACTTCCGGTTTTTCAAAGCTTCGTGAGTTTTTACAAATGGTCGTCCCAACACTAGAGGAGCGTCATTGAGGATGACAAAGTCGGTCGGGATTACCATTTGATTTGTTTGAACCAAGACATCTTCAACTATACCGATTGATTTTATTACTTTCCGATTGGATAGAAAAATGGGTATTTGAAGTGGAGAAAAATCGCTAATACTTAATTTTTCGAAAATGTAATTAGGCATTATGTTAACACAAAGATCTTTATCGATTGTGACATTACTAATAAACGAATTTTGAAAGAAACATGGAACCAGTGTAATGTTAATTTTAAATGGGTCTTCTTTTATTAGTGACGTTTGATCATTAGTTAACTTAACACTTACCGTTTCGTCAATTTTAGCGTTAGTGTTTAACTCTTTTAAAAACTTAGCATGAGTGGGTACTAAACAATGGTTTTCGAAAGAAGGTGACAAGAGATTAATTTCTTCAAAATTAGACTCTTCTTGAATTTTAACGTTGTCGGACTCACCTTTTTCGTTGTTTAACTCATGTGTCGGTTTTTCACTTATTTGTTCTTCCATTTTTACACTTTCGGTTATCTCTTCCTTTTTTAATTCTTCTCTTGCGCGGGACTCCTCTTCCCTTGCGCGAGCTTCTTTTATACATCGATCGATAACTCTAATGTGTTCTAATATCCTATCGGTTACTTCGGTTATAGAAAAAGAATCGGTATTTTCTAAGCTTGAATCCGGTTGTTCGACCCTTTGTTCCTCATAATACTCATATGAAGTCGATGGTTCGCACCATTGTTCTTCATTGTAGGCATATGATGGATAAGGTTCGTAATTTTGTTCTTCATAATACTCATATGAGGTGGGTTGTTCACGCCAAGGTTCCTCATAGTAAGCATACGAAGGTGGTGGCTCATATCTTGGTTCCTCAAAGTATGAGTATGAGGGCTCATACCTTGGTTCATCAAAATATGAGTATGAGGGAGGAGGTTCATACCTTTGGTCTTCATAGGATGTGTATGAAGTTGATGGCTCGTACCTGGGCTCGTCATAGTAGGTGTATGAATTGGATGGTTGATATGAGTGATTATTTTGAATCGAGCGTGCATTACGACAATTAGTGCAATAATTACCCCTATAATCTTCCTCCTCATAGGTGTAGTTGTAACCTCCTGAGTATTGATCCATAAGAATCACTCAGCAGACCACAACCAAGTCTCGAGATCAGAAAACAAAAAGAAAAACGAAAACAGAGAGCTGGACACGGCCCCGTGTTCAGTGAGCACGGCCCCGTGTTCAGGATCTGTATCTGGGCGTTTTAAATAAAGTTACTGATTTCGTTGAGCACGGGGCATGTTCAGTGAGCACGGCCCGTGTTCAAGCTACTGTTACTGGGTGTTTTTATGAAAATGTGCAGCACGGCCCCGTGTTCAGTGAGCACGGCCCCGTGTACAGGTTACTGTAAATGCAAATCTAAACTAAAATGCAGAAAAATGTGCGCGCGTTTTAAAAAGATTTTGAAAAACAGATTAGGCCGTCGATTTTAAGCTTTCTTAAAATCCTTGTGTCCCCGGCAGCGGCGCCAAAAACTTGGTGTGCGTGAAAGTGTTATATATATTAGGTGTATATTTTAAGCCCCTTTTAACACTTATTTTTAGCCAAGTTTTAAATTTATAAAACACGATACTTTACTAACACTAAACACACATATGGGCAAGTGCACCCATCGTGAGCGTAGTATAGTGTTGGTAAGATACCGAGGTCGTCTAAGGACACAAGAGCTTTTAGTACCGGTTTATCCTCAACGTCTAATCAAAATAAAAAGGTTAGAAAAAAGTTTTAAACTAAGAAAAAAAAAATAACTAAAATGCTGAAAAATAAAATAAAAATAAAAACAGATAGACAAGATGAATCACTTGGTTCCGACTCGTATCTAGTATAACCTTTGATTATTTCCGCACTTTTGCACATAATTAAGAGATTATCTTAGTTATTGTAGTAGGCCCCTCTTTTGAAGGTGACGTTACCCTCACCCCAGTAGTTTGAGTCAGCAAGGATACAATCCTAAAAGGGTGGATTATTGGAAGATAATGAACTAAGTTATTAATGCAAATTATGGTAGGCCCCGCTTTTGGCGGTGACGTTACCCTCGACTAAGTAGTCTGAGTCAGCAGGGATACAGTCCTAAATAGCCGGGTTATAGTATTAATAGTAGTTAACTTATGAGGGGATCAAAGAGTTTGGACCCCCGCCATCCAATACCGTGAAGCATTGAAGGAAGTCCTACTAAATTTGACCCAGGTCCATTGCAGGACCTCTAAACGCTGAACAATGGCAAGACCTTTACCAAACCGTTCCCTTAACCCCCGACTAGGTAGCCAACATATCTCCATATAGACCGTGGAGATATGAATGGTGAAAATCTTTTATTTTATATAGACAGTAAAATAATGCCAAGACACCACGGACAAACGATAAGGAAAGATCACCTTCAACATAAGTAACAAGTTATTAAAGTCATTAATACAAAACCAAATAAAAAGTGCAAAAGATTAGAAATAAAAAGTATTATACTAGACACTTTGTCTTCACCAAGTGATGTAAGAGACTTAGGCAAACATGGCCTTGGTTGTCAAGAACTCTTACGATTAATCTTGGATCCCGAGACGACTCACACACTCTATGATGGACAATGGATGATGGTGGTGGACGATGGTGTTGTGGTGGTGGTGGGTGGTGGGTGAAGTGTGAGAGAGGTGGTGTGCCAAGGGATGAGTTGAAATGAAACCAAGCACTCCTATTTATAGGCTGAACAGAAGGCTGGGCACGGCCCCGTGCCTGTCTGACACTCTCTCTCTTCATTAATTGTAATTCGCAATTACAATTAATGCGCCTGCTGTACTTTCGCCACGCCCCCGTGTTCGCTGGGCACGGCCCGTGGTGGGCAATAGAAGTTCTATAGGTTTGTCTTTTCTGCTGCTTCTTGGGCACGGCCCCGTGCTGGCTGAGCACGGGGCGTGTTCAGTCTTCTGCCTTCTCTATTTTGCTTGGGAAGATGCCGTTGAGGGGTCGGGCAGTCCACTTATGTTCCTTTTCTTGTATTTATGTTGGATTTAGCTGTCTTTTTGCTTCTTTTGTGTTTTTGAGCTCATTTAATCCTGAAAATACAAAAGGAAGACAAAAACACTCTTTTTCCAATATTAGTACTTAAAAAGGTTAGCTTTATGCCTCATTTGATGTAATTTATATGTTGCATTTTACACACATCATAAGTTATTATGGTCTGGAACATAATAACATATTTGCTTATACTTGGGATTTCTGAGAACGTCACTAAGAGAGGATAAGAAATGAACATATACACTAACAAAAATAAAAGTGGATACATATAATTAGCAATTCATGTCAATGTGTACATTGTATCCACACTATTTGGTAATTAGCATTTGTCGTTATAACTTGCTTCCTTACAGGTAGGATGTCGACTGAACCTAGTCAGAGTTACGAGGAGGATCCATCAATGGATCTGAATGCTAAGGCTGAAGAGACAGAGTCGGAGCAGGAGGACACTTTCGTTCCATATGAGCTATCCAGTGATGCGGCCGATCAGTCCGGATATCGCTGTGATAGTTACCCCCTGAGACGTCCTACACGACAGGGGATTGAGGTCACGAGTTCATATCGTTCTTCGCCGCCTGACCAGCCCGCTATGGTGGAATATAGTTATACCTCAGATCCTTATTACTACCCAGGCATGGCCAGGAGGAGCCCTACCCCTATTATTATTAGACGCTCTCCCACTCCCGTTCCCAGGGGTAGTAGGGCCCATACTCTCAACACTCCAGCGGCTCGTATCTCACCTGCCCTATCAGATACACCCATTTCCCCTGCTATTAGACTTAGACAGACGACACGTAAGAGGGTGCAGATGCCAGGACCAGTTTTTACTCCCCCCACTTCACCACTTGCCCCTCCCTCAGCAGGATTACGACCGACAGTTACCGCTATGTTCATTGATCCGATGCACGAATCCACACTTTCCTCACCCTACCATACCTATGAGCCGGGTGGGCCTTCACATCCTGTAGAGGATTCCCCTCCGCCAGTTTGGGCTATCCCAGCACCTCAAGAGGAGCCCCCTGAGTCACCGAGGAGTAGGAGTTGGATTGGATATGTGATTGAGCAGTTGGTAGCACTCACTGTGGCAGTGACAGAGGAAGCACAACATCGTAGCTCCTTGTATGATCACATTATAGTTATCCAGCAGGCGATGATGAGGGTCCAGGACAGACAGATATATACTGAGTTCCGTCAAGGACGTGATCAGGCATTATTATGGTTTTATGGAGGAGCTATCGCACTGTTGGCGATAGGGTTTGTGTGGTTGGCTTTCTGGAGACGCGTGTAGAGACATGGTTACTTTTGTATATATATCTTTTGTGCTCACATCAAGGACTGGGCAGTTGTAGGCCTATGTCAAGATGGTGATGCGTGACGTTGTTTGTTTCTTGTACTAGATGTTGTTACTGTGTGTATGTCACTGTAGTGACAAATTTTGATTTGCATGTTACAAGCACTGATCCTTAGTGGGTTCAGTCTATGTGCCAATTTTGATTAATGTACAGCGGCATTTATATGTATAATAGTAACTGTTGTTTATACATCTGTGTGTGTTTATGGGTTTTTTAACAGTTGTGATGCAATACAATTTGATAATTGATATACATACCAATATATATCTGCATTTTTATGTTATAGAATGGCCCCAAAACGAGCAAATAACCTCACAGAGGCAGACATCGCACGATTAATAACCCAACAATTACAGGCGGTGATCCCAACTTTCATAGCCCAAGTTACCGCCGGTGTGAATGCAAACTTACCTAATCGCCAACCTGATCCTAATGTTATTCCGGTCGCCCCGAATAATAGACGGCAGGGATGCAGTTACAAACAGTTCATGGAGGGTAAACCTATGGAATTTCATGGCATCGAAGGACCGACTGGAATTGTACGTTGGATAGAGAAAACACAAGTTGTCATAAATATCAGTAATTGTCCAGCGGACTCTATTGTCAAGTACACGACATCAACCTTTGTGGATGAAGCTTTAAACTGGTGGAATACAATAGTCCAAACACGTAGGCAGGAAGCAATTGATCACCTGACGTGGGAAGAACTTAAGACGATGCTTATGGACCACTACTGCCCGAAGAACGAAATCCAGAAGTTGGAACACGAATTCTGGAATTTACAAATGCAAGGGGCAGACCACGTTGGTTACACCAACCGTTTCAACACTCTTGCTCGATTACTACCTGATATGGTTCGACCTGAGTCGAAACGTATTGCGCGATACATATGGGGTTTAGCCCAGAGGTCCGCAGTATTATAAACTCCGTGGAACATCTCACAATGGAAAGTGTTGTGTCCAGGTCTGGCACAATCACGTATGACATGGTTAGAAGGAACATTCTGAAAATGCCTGGAGAAACATCTGGTACGAAGAGAACCGAATATGATTGGAAACCCCAAGGAACCCAACAAAATAAACGCAACCGAGCGACACCTCAAGCATATGCCATGACTAATAAAGATGCAAGAGCAGATAATTATAAAGGGACGTTACCAAAGTGCCAGAAATGTGGATTTCACCATTCGAGTGAATGCTAAACCGTGGTCTGTAATAAATGTCAGAAGACGGGGCATTACGCAAGAAGTTGTGGAGCCTTTAGTGATACCTCAACTCGTTCTTACCAACCCACCTGTTTTCAACCGCCAAAATCTCAACCAACCCAACAAAAACAATTCCAGCAACCCCAGAAACCGCAGTTGACCTACCCCCGTACTTGTTTTGAATGTGGTAGTACGGAACACTTTAAAATAAATTGTCCTAAACTCAACCAAGGTTAGACTGGAAAAATGAACCAGGGACAACCTTCTACTTCAAACCAAGCCAGAGGATGCGTTTTTGTGATCGGATCGGGTGATGCACGCCAAGATCCGAATGTGGTGATAGGTACCTTTCTTATTTCCGATTAGTATGCTTCAATACAGTTTGATACGGGTGCAGATAGGAGCTACGTTTCCATTAATTTCTTACCCCTATTAAATATGCTGGCTATTGAATTAACAAGTCCTTACTCCATAGAACTGCTAACGGTAAACCTATAACTAGCCACCAAATCATTCGTGATTGTCCTTTAATTCTTAACGATCACCAATTCCTTATTGACCTACTACCGGTAGAGCTTGGAAGTTTCGATATAGAAGTGGGAATGGACTGGCTGTCCAAGTACAAGGCGGAGATTATATGTGAGCAAAAGATTGTTAGGGTCCCTTTTCCTAATGATGAAGTTATTATGGTACAGGGAGAGAAGTCTGGTACCATATTAAACCTTATATCCCACCTTAAAGTGTTGAAATGTATACGTCAAGGATGTGATGTGTTCTTAGCAAGTGTAATGACGACCGAACCAGAAGAACAACGTATTAAAGATATTCTAGTAGTGTGTGATTACCCAGACGTGTTTCCCAATGAATTGCCTGGATTGCCACCCAATCGGCTAGTCGAGTTCCGAATCGACTTAATACCGGGAGCAACTCCAATTGCCAAAGCTCCTTACCGTTTAGCACCTTCAGAGATGCAAGAACTATCATCTCAGTTACAAGAACTGCTAGACCGAGGTTTTATCCGTCCTAGTTATTCACCTTGGGGAGCACCAGTGTTATTTGTGAAGAAAGAGGATGGAAGCTTTCGGATGTGTATCGACTACCGGGAGTTGAATAAGGTTACCATAAAGAATCGATATCCTCTTTTGTGAATCGATGATTTATTTGATCAGTTGCAAGGAGCCTGTTACTTTTGCAAAATTGATCTTAGATCTGGTTATCATCAAGTGAAAGTTCAAGAAGAAGATATCCCTAAAACAACCTTTCGAACTCGGTACGGTCACTATGAGTTCCTGGTTATGCCCTTTGGGTTAACCAACTCACCTACGGTATTTATGGACCTCATGAACCGAGTTTGTAAACCATATTTAGATAAATTCGTCATAGTCTTTATTGACGATATTTTGATATAGTCCAAGAGTAAAAAGGAACACGAGCACCATCTACGAGCCATACTAGAGATATTGAGGAAAGAGAAGTTGTACGCCAAGCTTTCAAAGTGTGACTTCTGGTTACAAGCGGTGCAATTTTTAGGACATGTGGTAGATCAACAAGGGATTCATGTTGAACCTAGTAAGATCGAAGCTATTAAGAATTTTCAAGCGCCTAAGTGTCCGAAAGAGATACGCCAATTCTTGGGATTGGCTGGATATTACCGTCGCTTTATTGAAAACTTTTCCTGCATTTCTCAATCCTTAACTGCCTTAACACAGAAAGATCGAAAGTACGAATGGGGTGAAGAACAAGAAACCGCTTTTCAGCTGTTAAAACAAAAGTTATGTGAGGCGCCCATTTTGACTTTGCCAGAAGGCAATGATGACTTTGTAGTGTATTGCGACGCATCTCAACGTGGTCTAGGATGCGTATTGATGCAGAGGAACAAGGTTATTGCATATGCTTCCAGACAATTGAAAGTGCATGAACAGAACCATACAACGCATGATTTAGAGCTGGGCGCAGTGATCTTTGCACTTAAGATCTGGAGGCATTACTTGTACGGTACGAAGTGTACAATTTATACAGATCACAATAGCCTTCAACATATATTCGATCAGAAGGAGCTGAATATGAGACAACGCAGATGGGTGGAGCTATTGAACGATTACGACTGTGAAATAAAATACCATCCAGGTAAGGCTAACATAGTAGCCGATGCCTTGAGTAGAAAAGACCGAGTAAAGCCACTCAGAGTGCGAGCTCTTGGGATAATTGTTCAAACCAGTCTTAAAGAGCAGATTCGTAAGGCTCAAATGGAAGCGTTGGAGGAAGGCCAACTAAATAGCGAAAACTTACACGGAAATGAAGGGAATTTTGTGAAGAAACCGGATGAAGTGTTGTATTACAAAAATAGGGTATGGATTCCTACTCTCCATGATCTACGTCAATTGATTTTGGATGAGGCTCATAAATCTAAGTACTCTATTCACCCCGGTACAGACAAGATGTACCATGATCTTAAGGAATTTTATTGGTGGCCATATATGAAAAAGGACGTAGCAGAGTACGTGAGAAAATGCTTGACTTGTGCCCGGGTAAAGGCAGAATACCAGAAACCGTCGAGAATGTTACAGCAACCCGAAATACCTCAAAGGAAATGGGAGCAAATCACGATAGATTTCGTGACCCACCTTCCAAAAACACCCTGAGGCCATGATGCGATTTGGGTAGTAGTGGATAGACTAACCAAATCGGCGCACTTTATTCTGATTCGTACTAGCTACAATACCGAGAAATTAGCCGAGATTTACACGAATGAAATTGTGGCATGACACGGGGTACCGGTTGCAATCATTTCAGACCGTGATAGTCATTTCACTTCACACTATTGGCAACGGTTACAAGAAGCTTTGGGGTCTAGAATAGACCTGAGTACGGCTTACCATCCCCAAACCGACGGCCAATCAAAACGAACTATCCAGACATTGGAGGATCTGCTTCGTGCTTGCACCCTAGACTTCGGAGGAAGTTGGGATAAGCACCTTCCCCTCATTGAATTCTCTTACAATAACAGCTATCATAGTAGAATACAAGCTACACCGTATGAAGCACTATATGGCCGGAATTGCAAATCGCCACTTTGTTGGGCTGAAGTGGGCGATACTCAACTCGCGGGGTCTGAACTAATTCGAGAGACGACAGACAAGGTGCATAAGATCCAAAGTAGACTGAAAGCTGCACTAGATCGGCATAAAAGTTATGCGGATGTTCGTAGGAAACCGTTGTCGTTTGAAGTAGGTGACAAAGTGCTGTTAAAAGTGTCACCGTGGAAAGGAGTGATCAGGTTTGGAAAGGTAGGAAAATTGGCTCTGAGATACATTGGGCCGTATGAAATTATTTCCAAGGTTGGATCTGTAGCGTACCGACTGAAATTACCAGATGAACCGAGCACAATTCACGATGTCTTCCACGTATCCAACTTAAAGAAATGTCTCACGGATGAAGCAACTATCATACCATTAGAAGATGTGCACATTGATGACAAACTCCACTTTGTGGAGGAACCGGTAGAAATAGTAGACGGGAAGACCAAACAACTACGTTATAACAAAATCTCGCTGGTGAAAGTCCGGTGGAACTCGAAGCAAGGACCTGAGTATACCTGGGAACGGAAGGATGAGTTCCGTAGAAAATACCCACATTTCTTCCCTAACAAGACGAATTAAATTTTGGGGATGAAATTTCTAAACCAGGGGAGACTGTGACAACCATGACGAAACCAGGTACACCCTACACGGTCCAAAACCGTAAAGCCAACTTAACACTTTAGTTGTGCGAAAACCCTAAAAACATGTGTGACTTATATGCTTGATTAAATGATATCTGTTATGTCTCGGAGGAATCCGAGAACACGTTATGACTGACATGACACTAATAAGGGCCAACAGTGCGAAGTTGGTGTCCTTAGCCTTGAAACACGTGTTAAACGGGAATGTTTCGTTTAACAACGCTTTAAACCTTTGACATTGATTATTAGGTTATCGGTAGCATCATTTAAGATTTCGAGTTCCAGGAACTACTTAGTTTTGTGCCTTAGACTGTGACATAAGGTTTGAATCCAATCTGAGATCGGGCACGCAAAACGAAGCAGCTTCCTGGTTAGGGAAACACTTTCGTTTCAGGAATAACATAAGGCAATCAAACGTGCAAGGAACGATCGATCAAGCTTAAAAACACTAAAACCACCCTAATACGAGTCCTTTATGATAAAAACGTAACTGGGTTCGGATTTCAAGACGGTTATGCATGATTTTTAAAACCGAGTCTTTTGACACTAAGTACGCGTAAAACGGAGTCCGTCACGCAAATCGAGAACGCGCCAGGGCCCCGTAAACGAACCTAAAAACTCAACGGAAGATAAACATCATCTTTTAGCGCGTACTACGAGGCACGAGGTGGCCCTAGGGGGCCCACCCAAACTGCCACCCCCCCCTTATATATATATTTTTCAATTTTTTTTCTTTTAATTCCCACACAAAAATACTCCAAATTTCTGCTTCTTCCTACTAAAACCCAGCTGATTTTTAAAGAACAAGTCACAAATCAAAGGTAGCAACCTTAATTTTTAAGGTTTTAAGCTTAGTTTCTTGATTAAACATGGTTTAGACCATGAAAACCTTTTTTAATCCATAATTTCTGGAAGTTTAAACATGTTTATGGGCTGAATATGAACCCCATATGGATTCCCTGGTGTTATATGGCAGCCATGGTTACAAATCTTTGAGGTTTGATACCCTAATCAACACCTATTCGACAGAAATCGCTTAACTAGTCGATTAACCGAAAAACAATGAATTAAGGCTTGATTGATCTAAGTTCTAGCATATTTGGATTGTACTTGATGTGTAGGTACTGAATATAGCCCACACATACTTCTGGACTCACAAGGAACGCTCGGAATGAAGGAATCGCTAGGTATATGACCCGAAACTTGAATCTAGACTAGGCAGAGTATTGTTCGGACTATAACTTGGTTCGTGGCTGCTGGATTGAGCTGAAATTTGGTGTGATGATGAAGGGTAGTGTCAGGAAGGTCCACGTAAAAGTTTAGAATTTTTGAAATTTTCTACGATATTTGGTGAATTTTTGACTATTTTACAAAAAGAATTCTGGAAAAAATACCAAACTGATTCAATAAATCACCAAATTTTACAGAAACACTAAGGAGCATATGTGAAATGTTCTGGGAAAATTCCGAGTCCATTGGTTGATTTTGATTTGGGTTAAAAATCCGCGTTTTTGCGAATTTTCGGTAGCCGGAAATGCACCGAAACGAAATTGAAAAATCTTAAAATTTTTGGAGATGTTTCTGGAAACATAAGGGATGTCCAGGAATTTTTTGGGAATTTTTGGATCACTAATGGTAATTAATATTAATTATGTGGTTAAATATGGTTTTATAAATAATTTATTTAGACAAGTAAAATGAAAAAATAAATTCCCTGAAGTTTTTCCCATAATCTACTGATTTTTACTAAGTTATATAAAAATTTACAGATTTTTATTCAAATTCTAGGTTAAATGGGAATTTTTGGGATTAAAAACGGATTATTTTAAATCAATTTCGGCAGTTTACCGTATAACGAACCGGCCGGAACTGGGAACTGAATCGACCTGACAAATACTATAATTGAAACACGGGGAGTGTTCCGGGAGATTCCAGGGCGGATATTTCGGGAAATCCCCGATGGTGGAAACGGAAACTCAAGATTGGGCAACATGGACTCCCCAAACATCCAAACTCCCTTAATGAAAAGTTAATCATTCTTAAATAACAACATGTTGGCACTATTGGTATTCCCGTACCATTGTCCGAAAATGTTAAACTACTGGCATTGACTGGCACGCGAACGGGTGCCCGGAAGCCAAACAAAAACTAATACTACTCTGACATCCATCACCATACCAGTATCGTATAGGCTCAATCTGGAGTGAAAACTCCTGACAGAATCCAAAATATACCTATTACCGACTTAGATACTGACGTAAGACCATATTTGCATATGTGATTCTAGAAGTTGACTCAGTTGCTTGTTTACATCCTGTGTGAGACTACGACATACACTGTGAGTTTTACTTCCCCATTTTCAAACTGTTTTCCTGTTTTACATGGGGTGAAATGCATGTTACATACGTTTATACGTGCACATATATACATGATATAACGCGAATTATCTGAGTAAACACTAGTACATGAAAAGTCCCCACAGACCCAAGTGATTAACCGTAGGCCGGTGAATGTGTAAATAGTACTATTGGTCCGACAAACCCAAATGCGATGGCCAGGAATGCCATGAGATACATACGCAATTGTACATGTTCGGGCATATGCTATGGGGTACTAGCCATAGCTACACAGGGTCAGTGCCGTGGTGGTTGACCACGGGGTTGAGTTGACAGTCAAGGCTTCACTTGTGGGCTCAGTATATATATGCTATCAGATGTGCCAACTTGAACTATAATTACATCTATTTAATACAAACTAAAACAGTGAAACTCACCAAGCTATATTTAGCTGATTTTTCCAAATTGTAACATGTTTTTCAGGCAAAGCAAAGGAGGAATAGGCTTGTGCGAAAACTTAGTTGTCACTTACGTGTCATTGTGTTAATAAATAATGTAAACGAAACACGTTGGTAATGTATAATATAACATCTTTATGAGCAATGTGTCTGTTCCATGAGTCTGTTGCCCCCCACGTGCGCTTTCGCTGCGAGTCGGGGTGTGACAGGAGTTCCTGCACGTTTTCGGTACTCATGGGTGGTGGTGGTGCGGGTATTGGGTCAGGGTATTGGTTCTCCATATGGGTACGGGTTTTCTAGTATTTCCCCAACATAATGATCGGCATCCCAATATGGATCTAGAGGGTCAAGGTTGGTAATGGGTTTGGTATGGGCTCCTCTTGTGGGTAGAGTTCTTGATAATCCCTATGTTCATCTTCCCAAGGGTAATATGCTAGAGGATTGGGTGCTGGGATTCTAGGGATTTTGTTTGGCTCGAATGCGGATGTGGGAGCCTGGTCTCCTGGGTTAGGTTCTATTTCAATTGGTTGGGTTGGGAACAGTGGCAGTGGCTGTGGTGCAATGATTTGTTCTAGGTTTGGATCTGCGCTAGTGGTAGCTAGTATGTGAAAGTTTGCAAATCGTCAATTCACTATATCCTGTATCTGGGCATTGACTTCCCTATTTGCTGCTGCTAAAGCCCTTTGTTGCTGAAGTTTTCTCATTCGCTTCCTGCGCTCATGTGCTCCCCGACTGAACCATCCTCTCTTTTTCGTAGAGAATGGTTCTTCGGATTGCGCCTTAAATATGAAGATTCCCTCTTCAGTGTCAGCTGAGTACCCCGAAGGAGTAAGCTGTGAGGAAGTTCCTTCATCTTTAGGAGAACTAGATAGGTGACGATAGGCGTCAGATGGGCCTTGATCACTCATACTGTAAACTAACAAATTGTCAAATAACACAAAACAATAATATACAGATATGAACGTAATCACAAAGATTATTTCCTAACAAAGTTAATAAAATTTTGGTATCAGCAGAACACTTCTGTGGCTGAAATTAGTGGTTGTAGCTCTGATACCACCTTCTGTCGCAACCCACGACCCCTGCCACGGGAGGCGGGCGGCCGCGAGCTCGCAGAGCTGGTGGTATCGGTGTTTATTAGTTTGGCAGCGGAAATTATATCAGGACTGTAGTTAGGAAATAGTTTATCAGAGTAAAACACCACATTTTTATAATAATAAATACATGGGAAAAACCAAAGTTTCCATTACAATCTATTTTATAGGGATAAACCCTAATTTATTGAAATAAAACTTCTTCTGTATTTAGGTAACTTTTATAGCCACTTTTCCAAGCCTTCAGTGCTCTCCAGCTGGCTTCTATTTGGCTTTCACATTTTGTTACCTGAAACGCATTTTAAAAAGTTTTGTCAGCAAGAAATACAGGTCAGTGAATCCCAGTTTAATCAAAACAAGTTTTATCGTTTTCAGTATTGAGGGCAGTCCAGCAATTACATTTGTTTACATCTACTTTAATTACCACCCATGGTACTGTCAATCCTGACTTGTGGTCATGTTACTTACTATTCACAGTATTAGTAACAAGTAATGTATACAAAACCCCAAGATACCAACAGTAATTGTAGAATCACAAATACTCAATCACTGTTAATTATAAATTAAAACAATTGAGGTTTTGTAAAAACAATTTGCAAAAAGAGGAATTACTCACAAAAAAGGTTTACAAAAAGAGGATAAACTCACATTACTATTTTAGATTATTCCTGGTGATTTCCTAGTGATGATCTATTAAATTAAACAATGCACACGCGTTAGTATAATAACCCAATTTACATTAGCTATATTCCTCTCCCGAGACAAAAATCCAACGACTGAGTCAGGCAGAGCCTCGACATGCGTTACGGAGCTCTACATCAATCGGGCATAGTAACTAATACGTAACCGGGGGTTATAATACTTACCACGAGGCAGAGCTTCGCTAATTTAGTGGGTATAATACCCGAGAATTATTTTAACTATTCAGAATTAAGAGAGAAAGTTTCGTTTTGAACGATTTTGAAATGAACGTCGAATTCTCTATTTATAGGGCTGGAACAGGGGTTCCTCGCGCCCCGCGACCTCCTGTGCCTGATCTTTCACGGCCCGCGAGGTAGTCTAGGGTAGGCCCTAGCCTTGCTGAGTTGACCACTAGTCTTGACACGACTGGGACACGTGACGGCCTAGGGGCTCGCCTAGTGTCTAGCTTGTCGCACCCCGCGAAGCACACACCCATCAGGGTCGCGGCCCGCGAGCGCCCACTAGAAGTTGATTTGTTTTATTTTTATTAAAAAAAGGTATATCGGGTCCATTTTTCGCATACGGGGTGTATTTTAAGACATATAGGACATGTTTGAGGGTTTTAGGAGAGTTGTTATATGTGCAATTATTGGAAGGAAGTTAGGCTATTCACATTTTCACCCACGCTTTACAAACCGTGGGTTACAGTTTAGGCATGCAGCATAAGAAAACAAACAGCAAGGCTAGACCTCCACCCAAGGTCTGAAAGGTGAACCACGGTTCGGAGGTTCTGCCCACAACAGCAACTCTATACCGTGACCTACGGTGCAGACCGTAGGCTACAGTTCGACGCGCGTAATTATGATTTTTTGATGTGTTTAAAAGGGTTTTTAACCCTAATTTTGAAGGAGGCGGCTTTGGGGATGAATTTTGGGGATAAGAAACACCTTTGGGGCACCAAGTTTCATCATCATTCATCATTCATTCCACAATTCCAAGATCAAGATCATGGATCAGTCATTCATTCAAGCTTGTGAAGATTGTTTGTGTGCGATGGGCGGCTAATTCCTTTGTGGTTTCCTCCGGGTGGAGGATTCGTCTAGGTGAACTTTGTTTTATGTTTGAACAATTGTTAAACCCGGTAATCTACGCATCTGATGCTTGTTACCAGTTAGTTTGAATTGATTGATTTGTAAACAGTTGTTTTTACTTAGCCTTAATTCTTAATCATTCAATTCCCGAGAGTTATAGTAATTAGGATATATTTTGTATGGGATTAGGGTTGGTAATTGCAATTGATAATCGTGTGATAACCTGTCGTTGTTAACCAATCAGAGTACTTAGTCCGCTTTTATCATAATCAATTAATTGGATTATACAGTTATGTCTATGTAACTGTAACAATTAAACATAAATTGAATTCACCTTGAATCTGAAATCCGGAGGAACCATTGTTTCTCCTATTGATCACAACCTTGTTTTTGTAAATTGCTAGTTAATCAACTCTCCAACAACCAAGATTTTCCGTCTTTGCAATTAGTATTAGTTCTTAATTCACGACACTTTCCACCAGACTCCCCTGGATTGATACCCGACTTACCCTAGCTATAGAGTTAATTAGTTTTTGCATGTTCTTACAACAGACATCAAAATGGCGCCGTTGTCGGGGAGTCGTGCGCAATGTGTTTTGTTTTAAGTATTCTTAGATTAGTGTTTATTTTTGTTTTGTTTGGATTTACGCAAGGTTTCTTGTCTGTGTTTATGCAGTTGCTCTTGTACGTGTATGCATCACACGAGAAATTCCGGAAAAGAGTCACCACTTGCATTAGATCCAGAAATTAAAAGAACTGTTCGTCACACCCGAGTTGTACAAAGAGCACACCAAACATGGCAAATGCCAAATACGAACCTCGACTCAATGGAACATTCAAGCAGCCTCGAGAAGGAAACCAAAATCCCACAATTCACGCCAACTCCTACACAACCATCACCAAACACCACCATTCCAGCTCCACCACAATCCACTCACGTTACTACTACTCCACTACCCCCAATGCCACCACCACCGTTTCCAAACCTAGATAACTTACCAACCTTCCCAAACCAATCAACTTCTTTCGAACACCCAATCTTCACTCAAACCTCTACTATTCAACATTCTTCACCCTACGTGAGAATTGTTCCTGATGAGAACCCGAACCAAATACAGCCTACCAATACACCCACCTCAATTCCTCCACTGACCCGACCTTCACCATACAACTCAGCTCCGCAACAACAGTTTTCTATGTTCGAGCAAGGGAATAGTTCGGGAGAGTTTGAGGATGGGTATGACGATTATGAGAATTACGGGGGCGATCAGAGGAATACACGAGGGTTCAATACGTGAAATGTGGGAAGGTATGGCATAGGATATGGGTTTGTGGAAAGAGTGAACCCAGACAGAGTTGGGTATCCACAGCAGTTTCAGCAACCAAACCCGGTAAATCAACAGCCAATTCCAGGAAGGCCTATAGACATACCATTGCCACCGTCGGTGCAACAAATGCCGAGTCAGGCAAGGCCTCTTCCTCGGGATTTAATCCCACCGGTTAATCAACCGGAAGGCATTCCATGAAGGTATAACCGGGGACCGGTTCACGGTGTTGAGAGCCACTTCAAGCCCGCCATAGCTAATAATCCGTTACCAGTTGTGATTCCGCATCTACAAGGAGGGCAATCATTCGAAGTTCATGCTCAGTCTATATCCAGCTTGCCCAAGTATCACGGCTTAGCACATGAAGAGCCCTATCTGCATATCGCCGCATATGATGCGCGGTGTAATACTATTGGGGGACAAGGGTTCACAGCGGATGACGTGAAATTGGTTCTTTTCCAATTCACACTTGAAGACAAAGCTAAGCATTGGTTCCATTCATTACCATCTGCTTCAATCTTCACATGGCCCGATATGCAGCAACTCTTCCTAGATGAGTTTTATACACCTCAACGAACCAACAACGCTAGGAAAGGCATGCAGAATTTTCAACAACAGGTTGGTGAGTTATTCCATGAAGCATTTAACCGATTCAGTATGATGTTAAAGAATTACCTGCATCACAGAATTCAGTTGTGGGAACTCTTAAATGCATTTCATGAAGGTATAACGGATGAAGATGCTCGGGATCTTTGCTCTATCTCAAACGGTATGTTCGGTACTAACTATGAGCATGTTGATTGGGAGTATTTGGAGATGAATGCAAACACATCAAAGTGAAAAAGCTCAATCATCAAGAAGAAACCGCGGTTCAGTAGTGAAAGCTGCAGACCAATTACCTGAGACCGGGGGACCATATCCGTTGTGCGGTCATTGTGGTGATATAGGGCACATTGCTGATCAGTTCCCTAACATTATCGGTAATCAGGATGAGGTGAATATGATGCACGGTAGTGGGAACAGATATTCGGGTTCCCAAGGATACAACTAATATTACGAGCCTCGAAATCAAAATAATTATCAAGGGGGTAATAATTCAGGTTATCAACGAAACCACCGGTAGGGTAATGGTCAGGTGAATAGCAAGATGGATATGATGAAGGCTATACAACAGGAGCTTCAAAAGAGAGGTCAAATGGTTGATGTGCGGGCTCAGAAGGACGATATTGGAGACAAGGCCATCCAATCATTGACCACTCAGATGGGGCAGCTTGCTAGTGAAGTAGCAGAAGTGAAGCGGCAGAATGGGAAGCTGCCGAGTGACACTCAGATAAACCCCAAGAATATGAAGAACACTGCGATCAGTGGGGTAAATCATGTTCCTAAAATTAAATGTTATAATAATGATTTGTCTGCTTCTCAGGTAATTGTAGGATTAAGTGAAATAGTGGCTGAAGGATATGGGATTGATTTGGGGGAACCGGTTGTTCCAATCAAAGTTGGCAAGTTCAAAATCCACAAGGCATTGTTGGATTATAGAGCGGGAGTGAGCGTTCTGCCCGGTAGCTTGTATGACCAATATGATTCTGGTCCCCTACAAGCTTGTGATAGTATGGCCATGTTTGTAGATGCAAGTTTGAAGCAACCCCGAGGGGTTGTAAGGGATGTGGTGATCCAGCTCGGTGAGTTCTATTACTCGGTCGGTTTTATGGTGGTTGGTTATGCACCCGCACCGACCTACGCACAACCGTAAGTAATTTGGGGTCGTCCGTTGCTATATACAACAAATGCACAAATCGACTGCAGGAACGGGATGGTAATTCTAAGTTACAAGAATCGTAAGCTGTATTAAAATGTATTTTTAAAATCTATTGCTAATGATCTTCTAGATGATGTAAGTTCCACAGGTGCTACTAATGACATTGGTTCGAATGGAGGTAATTTTTGCAGGTCTGAGTTAACAAATGGTAGAAATCAGGCGGATAAGGCAAGTGCGAGAAAGAGAGCTGATGAGAGGAAACCAATTGATGGTGGTTGTAGATGGGGTGATCAACTGGATCATAAACCTGACCGAAGTGAAGCTATGACTCTCCCGAAAGACTGGATGGAGATATATGGAAACAAGTGGGGAGGTAAGCGTGCATCTGAAACCGCGAGCATCAGGTACGGTCTGGCTGAAGACCTTTAAACTTAGCGCTCTCGGGAGGAAGCCCGAGGATGTAGAGTTTTGTATGTCGTTTTGGTTTCGTTGGTTTGTTGTGTTTTGACAGGTTTATACGATTCAATCATCACAGATGCAATGATTCAAGTGTGGGGATGTTTGGCAAAATCCCCAGTGTTGTATCACAGAGTCTACGGAAGGCGTCTATTCTTGTAGAGCACAGCAGTTTCACCATTACGGACACTCACTTGTTTTCTGATTAGGTGCATGTGTTCCTCTATCCTATTTTTTTAGTGTGTTTTGTGTGTTGGTGGTGTAAAAACTTTATTGTGTTAAGGGAATGTGTTTAGTTATTTGTTTTAGGAGTTAGCCGTTATGGTTTGTTTGGTTGGATTCTCGGGTTAGTTTCAAAAGCACCATACATTGGGGACAATGTATCCCAAGTGTGGGGATTTGGGTACCCAGGAAGGGATTTTTGGATAAAAGTTTGAAGAGATGAAATAGTGATTGAAATCGATGAAAATTGAAAAAATGAAAATTTTAAAGTTTTTCATCGCCTTAAGTAAGTTAATTGGATACGAAAACCTTAAGTTTCAATCACTAATGGATTTCTTACCGGTAGTAGACTAGATTAGTCCCTTGTCATGGTCGTTCCTTTAAGTTTTATGAGAGTATGTCTGACAGTTGTTTTTATAGAAAATGAGTTGAAAAGAGATGTCTATTTAGGGGTAATATGTTTTAGATCGCATATGCTACATGTCGGTAACCTTTTACCCTTTCTTGGTGAGAGTTTGAGCCTGTAGATCTGATAGGATGATTTATACAATGAATTCATTTGTTGAGTGCAGGCTAGGTGTTATTCTGTGTTAGAACTTGTGTGATTTGATACATGCTGAGATTGTGAGTTTGACATGTGCACGTATATGATAAAGGCATTAGGATTTCTCGTTACACCCCTTGTGTTTGTGTTATTGTGTTGTCCAACCATTCCCTAAGTAGCCCTGTTGAGCCTAGTTACCTTTCGGTTGTCCACCTGATATGAATTGTGTAAGACCAACCATGAATGACAATGTTATTAGTAAAAAAAGAGAGAGAAAAATGAGAAAAAGAAAAAATATAGAAAAAATGAAAAAGAATAAAAAGAGATTTTGTGAATAATGTTTGTTTTGTTTGGGTAGAAACCAACCCAAAAGCATGAGTTGTTGTGTTTGAATAAAGTTATCACGGTTTGGTTGTTTGTTCGTTAGCCACATAAAAATAAAAAAATCAAAAATTTCCTACCTTAGCCTAAGCCCAAACCCGAAAGTCCTTTTGATATGTGCCATGTTAGATGATACAATGGAGGTGTGATTGACATACAAGCTTATGATTGCAGGATTTCATGTTCGCTTATTGAGTGTTTATATACTAGCACATTACACGCTAGTTCAGATATTACCCGAGAGAAGAGTACATTGTGAGGGGCATGTAGCATGTGATTAAATGGTAAACATGTTAGTTTTAGATAGAAAAGTCTTGAGTTTTAAACTTACATGATTTGCTTGTTAGACTGTCAATCTCGAATGTGTTAGTCTATGGGACGGGTATGACCTGGGAACTTAAAATGTTGAATCGGTTAAGGGATGAGAGGTGTTGTTACTATGGTGAGTAGTTCTAAGTTGGTTTGCTTTAGGAGATTCAAAGGTAAGTGTGGGAATGTGATGGAGAGGGTTAAACCTAAGTTTTAAAGTGCCTATTTTATGAGTTTTGTATGTGTTTTATGTGTTTACTGGCCTTGAATGGGATAACTACGAGTATCCATTGTTTTGCATGTTAAACACGTAATTCAGTGAAGTTATGAAGGTTAAAGATGGTGTGGAATGCATTGGAATGGTTATTGCAGCTTTCGGTACGAATTCGGAACTTGTTCGGTTTGGAAAACAACTTGAGAATACAAGAAGCACGAAAGAACAAAGTTGAGGGACTATTTGGTATTTAATTGGAAGCTGCTTTCTACCTAAATGTGAAAGAAACAAAATTTTACAAAGTGTAGGGGCCATTTGGTAATTAATTGAAACTTATATGATTAGTATATGTGAAGAAAATAATGGAAATAAAGTTGGGGGACCAATCTTGCCATTTGATGAAAGTTGTGCAATTGTTTGAAGGAAGTTAGGCTATTCACGTTTTCACCCACGGTTTACAAACCGTGGGTCACGGTTTACAAACCGTGGGTCACGGTTTAGGCATGCAGCATAAGAAAACAAACAGCAAGGTTAGACCTCGACCCACGGTCTAAACCGTGACCCACGGTTCGGAGGTTCTGCCCACAACAGGAACTTTATACCATGACCTACGGTGCAGACCGTAGGCTACAGTTTGGCACGCATAATTATGGTTTTTTGATGGGTTTAAAACGGTTTTTAACCCTAATTTCGAAGGAGGCGGCTTTGGGGACGAATTTTGGGGATAAGAAACACTTTTGGGGCACCAAGTTTCATCATCATTCATCATTCATTCCACAATTCCAAGATCAAGATCATGGATCAGTCATTCATTCAAGCTTGTGAAGATTGTTCGTGTGCGATGAGCGGCTAATTCCTTTGTGGTTGTTGGTGCATATTTTGTGACAACAGCTTAGATTTGGTCTTTGGATATCTTGTATTTAGTAAAACGATAAACGGTTAGTGGGTTTAGCTTTGTATTAGTTGTTTAAGAGTGATTGGGCCAAACCAAACTCATATTAGGGGGATGGTAGGCGAAATGGGCCTAGCCCATGACCTAGCCCATATGCAAAGCATGTCCTATATAAACAAAGCTTAGCATTAGGGTTTAGGTTAATGATCTAATTAGCTAATCACTGGGAGAGAATTCGTAATAGAAAAGGCTTGGACGAATTAGAGATCTTGATTGATTGTAATCGTTTGAAGATAATCAATAAAGATCGGGTTTATGGTGATTTCTGTTTCTACACGTTTTCTGTTAAATCTGATCTAGAGGATTCCGCACTCTAGGTTGGATCGACGATTCTGTGATGATCCATACGGATTAAGGGACCTACAATTGGTATCAGAGCATTAGGCTCTTGATTGGCTTGGTTCAGAATCGTTTTCTGCAGAAAAATCAAAGTTTTGGACATTTTTTACGGCTGTTCTAGGGTTCTGCTACTGATTTCGGATAAATAGCAAGAATATCGAATCAACAGCAAGCATTTCGGACCCATTCCTGATAGAAATCAAGCATTTCGGATAGAAATCCTGCTTTTCGGATCCATTTCGGATAGGAAGTTGCATTTCGGACCAGAAATCAATCATTTTGGATCATCTCGGATCTTTAGAGTTGCATTTCGGATCATAAGGTTACATTCCGGATCAGAAGGTGTTGATTTCGGATCAGATTAGTTCATATCGGACCAGGAGGTGTTTATTACGGACCATTTCAGACCATTCCGGATAACCATTTCGGATTTAGGACCATTTCGGACAAGGGGTGGACTTTTTCTTGGCTTGCGTAGGAAAAATTTCACTGTTTCGTGTTTAGAAAATTATCCGTAACTCATCTCAGGAAACCGTTTGCACCGTTGGACTCCTTGGATTTTTAGGACAAAAAAAACTCATCTCAGGCCATCGACATTATAAATCCGTGGAATCGTAATTTTGAGACGAATCTAACGGTTTAATTTGATAAAAACAGGTTTTGGTAAATTTTGTACGATTTTACCAGTCTGCTTACGTAAAAAAGTCAAACATGTCTAATCTGAATGAGTTGATAAGGATGAAGCATGAGGTTGGCACCACAAACAAACCTTCAAAGATGATAAAGGTGGAAAACTACTTGACATGGAAGGACAGGTTTCAATCATTCATTGAATATCAGGACACACGCATGTGGATCTGTATTACAGATGGGTACACAAACCCAACACATGATTTTGAGGGCAGACCACGTGTCACAGCCTATGTGAACATGCAAGAGGTTGATAAAAAGATGTATGAGGCTGAAAAGAGAGCCTTGGCTGCAATAAAAATGTCCTTACCTGATAGCATCAAGCATACCTTTAAGAAGTCCACTACTTCAAAGGAAATGTGGGATGCATTAGAAAAAAGATATGAGGGAAATCCCGATGTCAAGAAGAACAAAGTTGATCTACTGAAGAAGCAGTTTGCTGTATTTAAGTATACGAAAAACGAGTCACTTGAGGACATCATCACTCGGTACTATCATCTGATGTCAGAGATGGACAATTATGACATAAATAGTTATACTGACATAGAGAAAAATGACAAGCTGCTCGATGCTTTACCTGCTAAATGGGATATCTACACTCTCATGATCAAGGGAGAAGCAAATTATGAGACAAAGGAACTGGAAGAAGTAGTTGGAAAGCTGAGAGCTTATGAGCTCAATATGAAGAAGAAGGAAACTGGATATGACCAGGTTCAAGATCCAGGGGTTTACAATGGACTTACATCTTCTTCGTCTCACAACGCTTCTAGCGACTCTACTACTGCGTTTCTTTCGTGTGAGAATGAGCAGGTCACAGTAAATGAGGATGGTGATTTGTGTTTTGTAGCTGCTTCAGGAGGATCAACTGGAGCCAAGAGAACATCAGCTTCTAAGCAGACTAGTAGTACAAAATCGATGCCTATGAGTGTGAAATCTGCAGAAGAACATCTTGCTCTACTTGCTTCATTCGTTGCTTCTTATGAGAACTACATTGAGGGGAAGATATCTGATCCTGCCACTTTAGATGAAGATTATGATCAGATTGACCCTGATGACTTAGAGGAGATGGATCTACAATGGCAAATGGCCATGATTTCTAGACGAGTGAAGAGGTTTATGAACAGGACAAGAAGGAAGTTTGTAGGGAAGAGTGTTGGTTTTGATAAGACCAAGGTTAGGTGCTTCAACTGTCAAAGCTATGGACATTTTGCTAGAGAATGTCAAAGAGCAAAAACAGAGTCTACTGGTTAAACTTCAAACAACAGGAATGCATCAAACAATTCTACCTCAAAGGCTTTGATCTCTACTGCACGAGAGGGATCCTATGACTAGGGTGTTCATTTGGAAGATGATGTGAATGTTACTCAGGAATTCATGGCAGAGATAGCGCCAGTTAATGATGCGGAAGTAGAGAAGTTGAATGAAGCTGAAGAGGATAAAGCTGATCAGACAATAGATGTTGAAGAGGAAAATGCTAAGTCTGATGATGAAAAGGAAGCAGATGAAAAGGATGCTGCTTACAAAAGGTTGGAAGCTCAACTTGCTGCTCTCATGGCAAACCTAGATAAACCAACAGGAGAGGTAAGTAATTCTACTAATTATGTTTGCTTAAGATGTCGTTAATTATAGGGTGAAGTTGATAGACTATCAACTCAAAATCAAAGTCTGGTTAATGAAATGTCTAACATTAAAGAATCAATTTTTTTTGTTAAAAGAAATGAGTCTATGTATTTGAAGAACATTAAAGGCTATGAATCTGAAATTGAAGTTTTAACATGCAAACTAAATGAAAAACTTCAAGTCATAGACTTAGCTCATGACATGATGGGTGAGAAAACAAAAGAGATTTATGATAAATGCAAAGAGTTGTCAGATGCACAACTCAAAATTGTTGAACTTGAAAAGAAATTAAGTCAATTCAGGGACTCTACTTTCGTAATGAAACATATGATGGGTGGCCTGAAGAAAAGTAATGACAAGACGAGTGTGGGATTCTTGGACTTTAATGAGGTCCCACCTCCTCTTAGTCATGACTATTCATTCTTGCCTGAAGAAAATGAGTTAACAGACTTTGGGTCAACTACACCAAGTAGTTCCACATCAATCAAGGTGATGTGTCTGAAAGTGATGATGCTAAGAAGGAAAATAACAGGGAACCAATTTTGAAAAAGAAAAATTCACCTCCTAAGAATAAAAACCAAAATTTTGTTCAAGGAAGTGACATGAAAAATGAAACAACTGTTATTGAGAACGAATCAAATGTAGAGTTTGCTAGAAAGAAAAATATAGAAAATTCCGAAACAAAGCAAACTGAACAAAATCCTTCCAAGACATCATCATCAAATCCAGGATCTAGTTCAAAGGCTTCAGGTAAGAAGTCTTCGACAAAGAGATCGTGCTTCAAGTGTCACATCAAGGGACATGTAGCTAGCTGCTGTCCTAAAAAAAGGATTGAAGCACAAGTTAGTGAGAAACAGAAAGGGAAATCACCTGAGAAGAAAGGTGATAATGAGGAGAAAGTTGCAAATTCTCCAAAGAAATCTGCTCCTAAGCAACAAGAGGGTGTTGCTGTTGGTGTAGATAAGGCTTACAAAGGAACTCCACAAGTTCCTCGTTTTCAAAGAAATCAACCAAGATTTCAGCCTGAATCTACATCAGGCAGATACGAAAGACCTAGAAGTAGTTCACCAAGAATGAACAATCATAATTCAAATATTTCAGAAGTCAAGGTCAATATCAAAATCGATACCAAAATAATGGTGGTCGACCTTTTTATAACAATGGCTTTAGAAATTACAACAATCAAACTTCTTGGAATCAAAACTCAAGGTTTCAAAGGTCACATAGTCCAAACACATTTAGGAACCCTCAGGACCAGAGACCTTATGGAAATCATACCCCATTTCCATCAACAGGTCCAAGATCCAAGACTCCAGTTAGGAGTGATGGATATTGGATGGATGTTCCTGTAGTTGGTGAATCTGGATGACCCAAGACCATTAAGGCTTGGGTCCCCCAATCTAACTAATCTTTTGGTTGGTGTGTGCAGGAGCTGCTATGGAGGATTATCAACTTATGGTATGTTGATAGTGGCTGCTCTAGGCACATGACGGGGGATGCAAGATTGTTTTCCGAATTTGAAGAATATGATGGTGGACACGTGAATTTTGCTGCTGCTAAAGGTGGTAGGATTACTGGATGAGGACAAGTGACGAATTGGAAGATCACTTTGGACAAAGTGAACTATGTTGAGCAGCTTAAACACAATCTGATGAGCGTGTCACAGGTCTGCGACAAGGGTCACTCGGTCTATTTTACAAAGTCTGAGGCATTGGTGTTGAAACCGGGTTTGGTGATACCGGACGATTGGATAGTAATGCGTGCCCCAACGAAAAATGATACTTATGTCATGGACATGGGTGCCAAGGATTCTACTGCTGTGGTGGCATGCTTGCTATCAAAAGCATCTGAAGCTGAATCGATGTTGTGGCACAGATGCATGGCCCATATTAACTACCGCAAAATGAATTACATTATTAAACATGAGCTAGTGAAAGGGGTGCCAATGTAGAGGTTTCACGTGGAAGATAAATGTCTTCCATGTCAAAAGGGAAAACAACACAAGAAACCTCGTAAGTCTAAAACAGTAAATTCCATAGATGCCCCTTATGAATTACTTCATATGGACTTATTCGGTCCAGTGAACTTAAGGAGCATTGGTGGAAAGTACTATTGTCTTGTTGTCACTGATGATTACTTACGTTATTCATGGGTTTTCTTTTTAGGTACAAAAGATGAGACAGCGGAGATGCTGATAGATCTTTTTACAAAATTAGAAAACGTCCATGATACAAGGATCAAGAGGATAAGGAGTGATAATGGCACAGAGTTCAAGAATCGGATTTTGGATCTTTACTGTCTTCGAAAGGGAATAAAACATCAATATTCTGCTCCTTATACTCCTCAACAGAATGGAGTCGCTGAGAGGAAAAACAAGACGTTGATTGAAGCCGCTAGGACTATGCTTTCAGATTCGAAGCTACCAGTTCTTTTCTGGGGAGAAGCTGAGAATACAGCTTGCTACGTACTAAACAAAGTTTTAACCGTTAAACGTTTTAACAAAACTTCTCATGAACTTATGTTTAATGAAAAATCAAACTTAAAAGGCTTTGAACCATTTGGATTACCCTGCACCATTGTGCGAAACAAAGATAAACAAAACTCGGTGAGGTGGCTGACGAAGGCTACTTTCTAGGTTACGTGCCTGGCACACCGAATAAAAGGTGTTTTGGTCAAAAATTACCAAAGCAATTAAGTGATCAAATTAGTTAAGTGAGGTAGTGTGCTAAATATTGTGTTGAAAATATGCTGGTTAAGTTGTTTGGAAAAACAGTATTCAGGATACGGCTCAGGATATTGAGTTGTATCTATGATCAAACAATGAGCAAAAAGTAAAGGGGGTGACACGAGATATACGAGGAAAGCCCTTGATCAATCTAGATCGCCAGCATAAAACCTCGGGAGCTGACAATCGCAGCTGCCTTGTTCTTCTTATTGCTTTAAACTTCAGGATACAGTGCAGGATATTGACCAGATCGCTAAGTGTTACAATGCTTTTGTGCGAAAGTGAAAATTGCTAGAGAGCGAGTGTAAGAGTGTAGTGAGTGTTGCTGTGATGACCTATTCGATCTGGTATACCCACCTATTTATAGTAACAAATTACAAACGAAAATTCCTTTAAATATGGGATGCTCCGAATATTCCATTATAAACGTTGTAGACCGAGTAATGCGGCTTCAACGTCTTTATTTGAACGACTTGGACCGAGTCTTCCGCGAAATGATTCCTTGTGAACGTTGATGGCTTCTAACCCACGTACCTGCACATAATCCGTTAGTGATCCTGAGGATACCATTTAGGATGTTACCAATATCCTGAATCAGCATCCCGGATGTGAACAGACATCATATAACCAAGATATAATTCAAGATATTTCTCAGGATATGGGCTCAGAATTTTACCCATAACAATTGTCCCCAAAAATGTTACCGTTTAGTATCCTCACCACTAACGGTTACATTTTTCACGGAGATCGAGGTAATTAAGAGATAAGACCCATGATGTGACCGTTTGCAACTACTCAGCCTATATTTACTCATTGCACCCTATATCTTCTCATCCTCATCTCTTTTTTAATCACTATCGATAAGGAAAAAGGTAACATTCTCTCTCTAATCTCCATCTTTATATTCATTCTCCTTCTCCGGTCAAAAATTCAAGCGATCAAATGCCAAGACAGACGAGATCTAGTACCGGTGATTCAACTCCCACATTTATCCAGCAGAATCTTCTCCAAGAACCGGAGAAAGAGATATGCTCTTTTGATAGTGCCCACTTGGCAGCTCTCAAATCCTCCTGTATCTTTCCGGAAGGAACAGTGTTCCGGCCGTTCGACCGGGAAATCCGGTCGGATATGGTCTCCAATGAGTGGTTGTGCTTTAGTGCCTTTCCCTTCACTTTAGGGTTACAATTCCCCTTTCCAGACTTCATCACGGAATTCTTCAACATTACCAAAATCTCCTTTAATCAAACAATGCCAATGCTTTGGCGTGTTCTGTCCATTCTTGACCAGATCAAGAAAAACCACATCCCTGATCTTTCTGTTCATGACCTCCCCCTAGCTTACAAGCTTAGATGCCACGGATCATGTAGATTTTTGTTTTATTCCACTTCCGGCGACCCACTGATACTTCGTGCCACCAGGAACGAGGATAATTGGCAATCTAAGTTCTTCTTTGTAAAAAGAGACTCGATCCCTGGTGGAACGGAATATCCGGTGCAATGGTTGAAAAAGGGTAGGATTTAGGGTTTAAGGATGATCCTGCCTCTTATCCTGTTACATATCCTGAATTGATCAACTTTATTTCTTCTGTTGTGTACACAGCTGACTTTAGGAAGATCGCTCCTCCCCTTGCTGATTCAAAGAAAAGAATTGACGCCATCAGACTCCTTCCAGAGGCTGAAAGAAGTTTCAACCCGTCTCCGCCATCTCCAAGCCCTCTTTCTAGTGCAAACATGTCTGGTAAGGATCCTGCAAAATATCCTGTACATACATGGTCAAGAAAGAGACCCCTGCTGCCACCAGCTCCAAGCCGCTCCCGGCTCCTAAGGCTAATCCAAGGACTCGTGCTTCCACCGCAAAAAAAGAGGAAAGCTCCTGAAATCAGTGCTCCAGGTCCAGAAGGGTTCTCCTACGATGAACTCAGCTTTTCTGACTCCTTAGAGCCAATGACATCCTTCCTCAACAAGGTAATATCCTACTACATATCCTGCACATATATCCTGATAGGATATCCTGGTTAATACATTCCAACTCATACCTGAACTTGACGTGCAGGGCCTCCAGCATTTGCTCCATCTGTACAACGATGCATGTGGTACTGTTGCACTCAATGAAGCCAGGATCAAGCAGCTTGAAAGCACCGTTGCCGACCAAGGTGCCATTGCTAAAGCAAAGACCCGGCACTACGAGGGCATGCTGAAGAAGGTCACTCAAGATGCTGAGCTCAAACTTGCCACCGTCCAAATGGATCACGAGCAGGCCATGGTTTCGTTTTGGGAAGGAATCAAAGCCTCTGCTATCGTCTCCCTGCTGCAAGCTCGCATCAAAATGGCCTACGAGGCCAAGGAGACAGGCCTTGTATGCCCATCCTGGCCGGTTGAATCATGGGTGGCCAAGCTAAAGGAGCTTGGGGGCAAAGCTGTGCCACTTCCTACTGAAGCCGGAGAATCCTCTAAGTCAGCAGAGGTGGTGGACAAGGCTGGAGATAAGAAGGATGCTGGAGCGGATGCAGGGATGGATGCTGGTAAGGATGCTGCTCAGGATGCTGAAGCTGAGAAGGCAGAGAAGGTTGGAGAAGATGCCGCTGTGTGAGGGCATTCAGGTGGGCAATGATGGATATACGTGCCAAGGCCGAAGCCCACCTTTTTGAATTTGAATGTTGGTCTGTAATCCCAAAACAATTTACCTTTTCCGCACTTTACTTTTCTGCACCTGAACAATTTACATTTCCTGCATGCTTTTTGAACAATACAACAGTTGGAGGTGGATGGGTCTCGGTTTGAGATGAAACCTTCAACCGTTGGGTAAATATGGTAAGGAACTATTAGTGCTCTTAGTGGATGGGCCTTGTTTTGAGGTGAAACTAAGAGCACATCTTTTGGTATGTTAATAATATAACTTCTCTTTTGACTTTATTATTGTTGTTATTAGTGCAAAAATTTTACTTATGAAAACTGTTTTGCTTGAACATTTTTAAGAATATTATGGGAACACATTCTGAAAATATCCTGACAAGTATTCTAAGAGATATCCTGGTCAGGATATCGTCATATAACTTAGAAGACTTAAATCATTTGAAAAAAGGAGAGATCATACCAAAGACTCTTAGAGAGTCAATTCTAATCTTCCACCTTAGGAATGTCCCCAGTGCACACTTACAAACTTGGATCCAACCTTTGAATAGTATAATGTATGTCCCCTGTGTATGACACAGAAATGAAAATGTATTCACACTTTGGCTTGAATAAATTCCAAACACTCCGAGGAAAAAACCTTGATATCCTGAAATGAATCCTTAGCATACTGGGGATAAACCCTTAATATCCTAGGGAGAAACCCTGATATCCTGGGGATAAACCCCGAGTTTCATGCGCTACAGGCGAGAGTGTATAAACTCCAAATCTTAGAAAGGTGAAAACCTTTAATCCTTAGAGAGTATGAAAATACCCTTTCGTAAGAGAGGGTGATCAATCCTCATATACCTTCAGGATCCAGGATATAGCCAATAGTAACGAAATTGTCAGCCACTTTTACATGAACTGGTCCCGTTACCTTGAACTATACCTAGATAACTTGCGCTCCAGGCGAGGTGTTTAAACCCAATTCGAAAGAAAGGTGAATACCTTTAAACCTTTGAAGGGATCAGGGTCCCTAAAACGTGAGAGGGGGGGCCAATCCTCTAATCTTTCGAGTTATCCTGAGTGCATATCCTGGAGCTATATCCTGAAACATATGCTGCAAAACAACTGCAAACTAAGGTGGGTCTTAGCTTGGCTAACACCCCTCTGATGCTTAAGTCAGTATTGGATTCAAGATAAAAAACAAATATATTTAAAAGAGATTGAATACATACCATTCTGAGATAGAAATTAAATTCTATTCTTACTTGAAATAGAGCTTTAAGTGTATTGCATTCCAGGATCTCGGTAGCATATCCCCTTCCATATTCTTGAGTCTATATGCTCCTTTCCCTGCCTCTGACTCAACTTCATATGGTCCTTCCCATTTTGGAGCTAGCTTGCCATCGGCAGGATTAGTGGTATTTTGAAAAGCCTTTCTTAGCACCTAATCACCAACTCAAAATCTCCTAGTCCTAATATTCTTGTTATATGCCCTGGATATTCTTTGTTGATATGCTGCCATCTTTAGCCTTGCTACATCTCTTTTTTCATCTATAGTATCCAAATCTCGACATAAGGCTTCAGGATTCTGTTCAGGATCCTGTAGGATAGATCTTGCAGTAGGTATCACCATTTCCGTTGGAATCACTACTTCTGCTCCAAATACCAAGGAAAATGGGGTTTGACCCGTTGCATTCTTTACCGTTGTCCTATCAGCCCACAAAACAAAGGGTAATTCTTCTGCCCATCTTCCTTTTTTGGCTCCAAGTCTCTTCTTTAAGTTATTGACAATTATCTTGTTTGAGGATTCTGCTTGTCCATTCGCTTAAGGATGCACCGGAGTAGACGTGATCATTTTGATTCCCCAACTCTTGCAAAAGTCAGTAGTCCGCTTGCTTATAAACTGGGACCCATTATCACAAATGATTTCAGTCGGTACCCCAAACCTGGTCAGGATATTCCTCTTTATGAAGGATACCACTTCTTGGTCTCTAACTTGAACAAATGCTTCAGCTTCAACCCACTTAGAGAAATAATCCGTCATTGCTAGCATAAAGACTTTTCCTCCCGGAGCTTTTGGTAACTTCCCTACTATATCCATCCCCCATTTCATGAATGGCCAAGGGGAAACTACAGGATATAGTGGTTCAGCTGGTTGATGTAGTATGTTACTATGCCTTTGACATGCATCACACCTTCGAGCATATTCTGCAGCATCTTTCCTCATCGTTGGCCAATAATATCCTGTCCTTAATACTTTGGACAACAATGACCTGCCCCCAGTGTGGTTACCACAATCCCCTTCATGTATATCCTGAAGTACTTCTTTGGCTTCAAGACCCTCCAAGCACCTCAAATACGGTCCTGCAAGAGATTTCTTGTATAAAACATTATTTATAATAGTGAATCGTGATACCTTCATCCTAAATGCCTTAGGATTTTCATCTCCGGGGATATGTCCTTCCTTGAGATATCTCATGATTGGAGTCATCCAGGATTTAGGATCCTTTTCAGGATATTCTGCTCCTGGATCCTGAATACCCGCTACTTCTTTATCCTGAGGATTCGTTGCAGGATACAAGATATGTAATATTGGTATTTGGGTCCCTTCTGGTATCCTGATCGATGATCCCAAGTTTGTTAAGGCATCTGCTTCAGCATTATCCTCCCTTGGTACCTGTTCAAGTGTAAAAACATCGAAATATCCTGCTAATTTTTTGAGAATATCGAGGTATTCGATTAATTTCTCACCCTTGACTGCATAGGACCCATTAAAATGGTTAGTAATTAACAAGGAGTCAACATATACTTGCAAATTCTTGATACTCATGTTCTTAGCCAACTCTAATCCTGCAATTAAAGCCTCATACTCTGCTTCATTATTAGTAGCAGGGAATTCACACCTAATAGCCTGGGGTAATATGTCCCCCTGTGGAGATTTTAGTAGTATTCCCAATCCTACTCCTCTTACATTAGATGCACCATCAGTATATAATGTCCAGGATCCTGAGGATTCTCCTAACTGTTGGACTTCTAGGTCTACCTCATCCTGAATGTCACTACTGAAATCAGCCACAAAGTCAGCTAAAGCCTGAGACTTTATGGCATTTCTAGGTTCATATACTAAATCATAAGCACTCAACTTCACTGACCACTTGGCCATCCTGCCTGACATCTCTGGTTTCCTAAGCACATTTTTGACAGGGTATTTCGTTTTAACATGAATCCTATGTGTCTCAAAGTAATGTCTAAGCTTCGTTGATGCCATAACTAATGCTAGTATCAATTTTTCTAAATGAGAATACCTAGTTTCAGCATTTAACAGACTTTTACTAACATAATAAACAGGATACTGCTGACCTTCATGATCCTTTACAAGGACGGCACTTACAGCATTCCCTGATACTGCGAGGTATAGGGATAGTGGTTCACCATCTTCAGGCTTCATCAGTAGAGGTGCAGTTGAAAGATATTTCTTCAAATCCTGCAGGGCTGCTTCATGCTTCTCACCCCATTCGAATTTCTTGTTCTTCTTCAGGATATCATAAAACGCTTTGCATTTCTCTGAGGATCTTGAAATAAATCTGTTTAATGCTGCTACTCGCCCCGTTAATCGTTGGACATCCTTCATATTTGAGGGTGATTTAATATCCAAGATGGCTTTAATCTGCTCCGGGCTCGCCTCTATTCCTCTTTTGGTCACCATATATCCTAGAAATTTTCCTGCCCTCACTCCGAAATGACACTTAGCAGGATTTAGCTTCATGTTATATTGATCCAGGATATCAAAAGCTCCTTTAATATCCTGGAGGTGATCCTGAGCTTTCCTTGATTTTACCACCATATCGTCAATGTATACCTCCATGGTGTCTCCCAGCTTGTCTTTGAACATCATGTTTACCAATCTCTGGTATGTTGCACCTGCATTTTTCAAACCAAAAGGCATAGCCGTATAACAATAAATACCTGTTGCTGTCATGAAGGCAGTATCCTCCTGGTCAGAAGGCTCCATTTGAATCTGTTGGAATCCTGAGGATGCGTCCATGAAGGTCAACATTTCATGCCCGGCTGTAGCATCCACTATTGCATCAATGTGAGGAAGAGGAAATGGGTCTTTAGGACAAGCCTTGTTCAGGTCTGTGTAGTCTACACAGACTCTCCATTTCCCGTTTTTCTTCTGTACCACAACTACGTTTGCTAGCCATCTTGGAAATTTAACTTCTCTGATCATCCTGGACTTCAACAGTCTTTCAACTTCCTCTTGGATAATCGTATTCCGCTCAGGAGCAAATTTCCTTCTTTTTTGCTGAACAGGCTTGAACGATCTGTCAATTCCAAGCTTGTGAGTGATAATGTCTTTGGATATACCAGTCATATCCTCATGCTTCCATGCAAACGTTGACATCCTGCATTTCAAAAAGTTAGTTAACTGCTCTTCAATATCCTGAGGGATATTGGTTCCTACGAGCACCGAGATATCAGGATTATCCTGATCCAGGATAATTTTCTTCACATCCTCCTCCGGATCCTCCACGATATCCTGGGCCCGCATCTTTAATTGCTATGCTGTACTAGGCTTGGTTGAGGATTTCATCGAGGATGAGTAGCATTCTTTCGCCTCCTGTTGATCGCTATCAACCTTGACAACCCCCCAAGGGGTTGGGATCTTGATGCATTGGTGATATGTTGATGGCACAACCTTCATATCGTGAATCCATGGTCTTCCCAGTATGATGTTATAGCAGGATAGAGAATCCATCACACAGAAACGTTGTATCGAGTTGACTCCTTCAACATATACTGGTAACTTTATCTCTCCCACTGTGTTCCTAGCCTCTCCACTGAACCCAACAAGCACGGTGGACTTTGAAGTGATATCCATTGGAGATACATTCATTCTCTTCAGAGTCTCTAGTTGGATTATATTGACGGAGCTGCCATTATCAACCAATATCCTGCGTACAAAATGGTTAGCCACATATAACGTTATTACCAGAGCATGATGATGAGGATCCTGGACAGTATCCCTGTCATCAGCATCAAATGTGATCACTTTATCGGTTGTGAGGGTAGTCATCCTGACAGGTTTGTCTCCCCTTTCAGCCTTAGCTTCTTTTGCATGTCTCTTCGCCGCCGAATACGAGGTCCCACAAATGTCGGATCCTCCCGAAATGAAGTTGATTATCTTGGCATCCGCGGGAGGTGAGGCTGCTCGCTCAGGATCCTTCTCAATATCCTGACCCTTATTCTTCTTTCTTCCTAAGAGATCTTTCAGATACCCCTTGCTTAGAAGATAGCTTATTTCTTTCCTTAGAGCAATGCAATCCTCAATTACATGTCCGAAGTCTTCGTGGAAGGCACACCATTTTGACTTATCTTTCCAATCGGCTTTTTGTTGATTCTTTCGAGGCCACCTAGCCTTGTCTCCTAAACCCTGCATGGCATACATCAATTCAGGAATGTTAACAGAAAAGCAATATTCAGATAATTCAGGATATTCTTCCGGATCCTCGTCTTCGATAGCGTTCACTTTCTTTTTTTCATTTCTACCATATGGCTTAGGGCGATATGGCTTAAATGAGGATTTTGACTTCCTGTTAGTTGTCTCATAGGTGTTGGATGAGTTCATCCTCTCTTGCATCTTTCTGTCATCCTCCAATCGAATATATCTTAGGGCCCTGTTTCGAGCTTCATCCAAGTTCCTGCATGGGTTCATTACAAGGTCTTGGTAAAATTGATAATCTTTTTGCAGTCCCATCTTGAAAGCCTGCACAGCTGTTGCAACATCAAGATGCGGAATGTCCAAAGATTCCCGGCTGAACTTGTTCACATAATCCCTTAGGGATTCTTGAGGCCCATGTGTCATCCTGTAGAGGTCACTTGTTAGTTTTTCAAAGCTTCTACTACAAGAAAACTGACTATTAAATAAATTCACTAGGTGAGCAAATGATGTAATCGAATGAAGAGGAACATTTAGGAGCCATTTCAAGGCTGATCCTGTTAAGGTAGAACCAAAACCCTTGCATAAGAAAGCTTCCTTGAGCTCCGGGGGGATAGGGTTAATCTCCATCCTTTCCCTATACTGGGCAATATGCTCTTTAGGATCCGTAGTTCCATCATAAAGCTTCATGTTGGGGGTTTGAAATCTCTTTGGAATCTCAGCATCACAGATAGGATATGCAAAGCGAGATATCTTGTGGCTGTCTTGGGACACTTCCGGGATTGGCTGGACCACTCCAGGTACACTGGATATCATGTCCTTCACCTTCTGAAGCTCCCTAGTAAATGCTGATGTTACACCTGTATCCTGCAAAGATCCAATATTGTTAGTAGCATGAATATTATTATTTGACACGTTACCCGTCTGAGGATTCTGCCCATATCCTGAAGCATATCCTGAGCTCCTCATGGTTGACATCCTGACCGAGGAGGGTATTTCAGGAGTATGATTTTGAGGAAGGCTAGGCACAATATTCCCCCTATTATCCTCAGTGTACACAGCCGAACTGAAGTTCAAAGTTCTGGGTTGTAATGGAGTGACGATATCCTCAGCAGATCTGCTCAAGCCAGACTTCAGGAGTTGTATTTCCCTCAATAGCATTTGGTTTGTTTCCTGTTGCTGCCTCATTTGTTCCTGCACACTTCCAAATAAGGTTAGAATTTCATCATTAGAAGCTAAAATGGGAGCAGATTCCTGAATTCTCCGAGTAGGGATAATATCCTGAGGTTGTGAAGAAGATTGCATCCTTGGAGGAGGTGGTGGAAGCACCGGACCAGTAGTAGCAGAAGTTGTAGCAGACACAGTGGAGGAGCTCATGTTTGATCTTGAGGCCATTGTAAACAATGTGGCAAAAGTTTCGAAAACAGAAAACCGATTAACGATTTCACAAATATTTTTAGTAAAGAGAGCACCACTTGCCCCACGATGGGCGCCAAATTGTTTTGGTAAAAAATTACCGAAGCAATTAAGTGATCAAATTAGTTAAGTGAGGTAGTGTGCTAAATATTGTGTTGAAAATATGCTGGTTAAGTTGTTTGGAAAAACAGTATTCAGGATACGGCTCAGGATATTGAGCTGTATCTATGATCAAACAATGAGCAAAAAGTAAAGGGGGTGACACGAGATATACGAGGAAAGCCCTTGATCAATCTAGATCGCTGGCATAAAACCTCGGGAGCTAACAATCGCAGCTGCCTTGTTCTTCTTATTGCTTTAAACTTCAGGATACAGTGTAGGATATTGACCAGATCGCTAAGTGTTACAATGCTTTTGTGCGAAAGTGAAAATTGCTAGAGAGCGAGTGTAAGAGTGTAGTGAGTGTTGCTGTGATGACCTATTCGATCTGGTATACCCACCTATTTATAGTAACTAATTACAAACGAAAATTCCTATAAATATGGGATGCTCCGAATATTCCATTATAAACGTTGTAGACCGAGTAATGCGGCTTCAACGTCTTTATTTGAACGACTTGGACCGAGTCTTCCGCGAAATGATTCCTTGTGAACGTTGTTGGCTTCTAACCCACGTACCTGCACATAATCCGTTAGTGATCCTGAGGATACCATTCAGGATGTTACCAATATCCTGAATCAGCATCCCGGATGTGAACAGACATCATATAACCAAGATATAATTCAAGATATTTCTCAGGATATGGGCTCAGAATTTCACCCATAACAAAAGGGTTTTCAATCTAAAAACTGATAAAATTGAGGTTGTTTTTAATGTTGAAATTACTACATACAAACCTCAACAATCAACGAGTGGTCCTGATATATTATATGATTATGAAAGTGTGCTTAAATCATTTAATATTCCTGAGTTTTCTAATGCAGATGATTCTCAGCTGATTCAAACAGTGATAAGTGAAGAAGATGAAGGCGACTTTATGCCTAGATCAAGTGTTGATATGACAGATGCTCCAGAAGCTTCCTCAAGTGCTGCTGTTAATGATTCAAGTGATAGTGAGTCTGAACCTATTCAGGGGGAGGAATTCACTAATCCGATTGCGAATCAGATTATTCAGGGGGAAGTTGGATCAAACCTGGGTGACAATCTAGAAGTGGATGCTATTGCTACTACACGAGCAAATAGAGATCATCCAGTTGACATGATACTTGGAGATCCTACTACAGGTGTTCAGACGTGAAGAAGCATAGCAGCGAATTCTGGCTTGTTTGTTTCTATTGAGAAGACTGGGATAGTGAAGGAGTGCTTGTATAGTTGCTTTATTTCCCAAGAGGAGCCGAAGAACATTCATATGGCTCTAAAAGAAAATTCATGGGTTGAGTCTATGCAAGAGGAACTTGCCCAGTTTGCTAAGTTGAAGGTTTGGGAGTTAGTGGACCTTCCTAAAGGTGAAAAAGAGATTGGCACTAAGTGGGTGTTTAAGTGCAAAAAGGATGATAGAGGAATTGTAACACGTAACAAGGCTCGATTGGTGGTCAAAGGTTTCAATCAGCAAGAGGGGATATATTACAATGTGGTGTTTGCACCAGTGGCAAGGTTGGAAGCAATTCGTTTGTTTCTAGCTTTCGCTTCTTTCAAGGGCTTCAAAGTTTACCAACTAGACGTGAAGAGTGCATTTCTTTACGGGAATGTCCAAGAAGTGGTGTATGTCTCACAACCAGATGGGTTCGTTGATCCAGACTAGCCAGATCGAGTGTACAAACTTGATAAGGCTTTGTATGGATTACATCAGGCGCCCAAGGCATGGTACAAGACACTGTCTACACATCTGATCAATAATGGTTTTGAAAGAGGTCAGATTGACCGTACATGTTCATCAAGCAAAAGAAAGAAGATTTTCTGCTGGTACAGGTATACGTGGATGACATCATCTTTGGGTCATCAGACGAAAACATGTGTCAAGAGTTCGAGAAGGTGATGAAGAGCAAGTTTGAAATGAGCGCTATGGGTGAGCTGTCTTACTTTCTGGGATTACAAGTTGAACAGAAGAAGGATGGAATGTTTATTCCTCATACAAAATATGTGTATGACATTTTGGCTCGTTTCAAAATGGATGATTGCGCTACTTTCAACACACCATTTTGCGAAAATCACAATCTTGGCCCAGATCATGAAAGTACTGAAGATGTTGATCCAACACAGTATAGGGAAATGATTGGTTCTCTCATGTACTTGACTACTTCAAGACCCGACATCATGTTTGTCGTATGTCTGTGTGCCAGATATCAGGCTAATCCGAAAGAGTCACATATAAAAGCGATGAAGCGTATACTTCGTTACTTGAAGGGGAAACCTAAACTTGGGTTGTGGTATCCAGCTGATAGTGATCTGAGGTTTGTTGCTTACACTGACTCAGACTTTGGAGGATGCAAGTCTTCGAGAAAGTCTACAACTGGTGGTTTTCAGTTCTTAGGAGGCAGGATTGTGTCTTGGCAATGCAAGAAGCAATCTTGTGTATCTACTTCTACGTGTAAAGCTGAATATATTGCTGTGGGAAGCTGCTGCTCTCAGGTTCTCTGGATTCAACAACAGATGCGCGATTACGGTTTGGATTTCACTCGTACTCCTATTATGATAGACAATAATGCCACTATATCAATCACAAACAATCCCGTAAAGCACGGTAGAACTAAACATATTGACATTCGTCATCACTTTATACGGGATTGTGCTGAAAAGAAACTAATTGAACATCATAGAGTCGACACACTAGATAACCTTGCTGATCTTTACACAAATGCTTTTGATAGAGCTCGCTTTGAACACTTAGTCGAACTCAACGGGATGAGGAATCCTGAATAAATAGTTTTTTATAAGAATTATTGTAAATAGTTACTGCTTTCTTAAAAATAAAAAAAAACAAAAACATTGAAAAATCAAAACATAAAAAAATAGAAAATCAAAAATGAGTTATCACTGTGTGAAAAAGAAGAAATTATAGTACATCAGCAAGTTAGACTGTCACACTGAAATTGAATTAAAATTGCTTAAGTGTGATAGCAGCTTCATCATATGATGTACCAGTAGGCAAAAAGCATGAAATAATCAACCTACCAATATGATATAAACCTAAATACACTGAGTATGAGTGGGGAACACATCAGTGGTGTATGGTTTCATCTGGGGATATCAGGGTTGTCCTTCTACTGCATCCAGATACATGCTGACCTAGGCACAACCAGGATATCTTAAAAGAGCTAAAAATGCCAAAACCTGAAAATAAAGAAGCTCTTATAGAGAGTCATTCAAAAAGTGTAAAATGCATAAATCATACCAAAAGTGGTACTTGTCTTAGCCCTCGTTAGATATTTTGGTCTCTTTGCTGTACGAAAGTACTGACCTGATCACCAATTATCTAAACGTTGAAAAACAAAATGGATGAATTCAGTATACTCACCTACTACGATGAATCTTTGTGCATACCTTGATCGTGGGGGTACATCCTGAAGTGGGACACACTAATATATCAGATTAATAAAATTACCTTAAAGTATCATACGATAATGGTACTTAAAATCGTCTTAGACTGCTTTTCACGGAAAATTATATAAAGAATTATCTAATAGTGTGAAAACAGTTTGATGTTGCTGATATGATCTTCTTACCAGTGATTCTCAAAAAAATAGAGTGTTTATTGTTTTGTTATTTACCTGCTTTCAGAAAATACAAAAAAACAAAAATAGTGTCTTTTTCTGTTAAAATTCTTAACGTACGGAAAACTGTTATTCTTGGAGGAATTGTTACTGATAGGGGGAGACTGTGTTAGTAAGTGGCTTCAAAATTCTGAAATGATGCAGGTTATGGGGTGTCTGATTAAATATTTGTTCCGTGTTGGTTCCGAATTGAAAAGTGCTTAGTCTGTGATACAGTTTAACTATCTCTTGAAAAATATAATAATTTGTTTAACTTTGTTGAAAAATTCTTATGGTTTCTCGAGATGTTTGTTTTAGAGTATACAGATTGAAGCAGTATGTTACAGAGAAGTTGCGGTGTTGAGAAGATGAGAGTTTGATTGGATGCATGGTAGAACCTCCTTTCTACATTGCAAACAAAGTTGGAGAGTTTGAAGATTGCTATGCAAATGCTGAACTGGAGTTTACTCAAATGCTAACAATTTTGAATATCTGGTGATTGGATGTATCAGCTTAGGGGGAGTCTGTTGCTGACAGAAGCTATTAAAGCTGAAGCTATCCAAAGACCAAAGACACTGCAAGATTACATGAATAATGCAAGATGGCTAAAGACAAAGTTACATTTGAGAGCTATTGCCAAGGGGGAGTTTGTTGGTGCATATTTTGTGACAACAGCTTAGATTTGGTCTTTGGATATCTTGTATTTAGTAAAACGATAAATGGTTAGCGGGTTTAGCTTTGTATTAGTTGTTTAAGGGTGATTGGGCCAAACCAAACCCATATTAGGGGGATGGTAGGCAAAATGGGCCTAGCCCATGACCTAGCCCATATGCAAAGCATGTCCTATATAAACAAAGCTTAGCATTAGGGTTTAGGTTGATGATCTAATTAGCTAATCAATGGGAGAGAATTCGTAATAGCAAAGGCTTGGACAAATTAGAGATCTTGATTGATTGTAATCGTTTGAAGATGATCAATAAAGATCGGGTTTATAGTGATTTCTGTTTCTACACGTTTTCTGTTAAACCTGATCTAGAGGATACCGCACTCTAGGTTGGATCGACGATTCTGTGACGATCCATACGGATTAAGGGACCTACAGTGGTTTCCTCCGGGTGGAGGATTCGTCTAGGTGAACTTTGTTTTATGTTTGAACAATTGTTAAACCCGGTAATCTAAGCATCTGATGCTTGTTACCGGTTAGTTTGAATTGATTGATTTGTAAACAGTTGTTTTTACTTAACCTTGATTCTTAATCATTCAATTCCTTAGAGTTCTAGTAATTGGGATATATTTACTATGGGATTCGGGTTGGTAATTGCAATTGATAATCGTGTGATAACCTCTCGTTGTTAACCAATCAGAGTACTTAGTTCTCTTTTATCACAATCAATTAATCGGATTATACAGTTATGTCTATGTAACTGTAACAATTAAACATAAACTAAATTCACCTTGAATCTGAAATCCGGAGGAACCATTGTTTCTCCTATTGATCACAACCTTGTTTAGTAAATTTCTAGTTAATCAACTCTCCAACAACCGAGATTTTCCGTCTTTGCAATTAGTATTAGTTCTTAATTCACGACACTTTCCACCAGACTCCACTGGATTGATACCGACTTACCCTAGCTATAGAGTTAGTTGGTTTTTGCATGCTCTTACGACAGACATCAGATATCCTACTGATATGATATCATAATTAAACCACTTTTACAGAATGTTTATGACCGTGACATCAGTTTACTCGCAAGCTCCTTTTATAAATTGTAAAATTACCAAAATGCCCTTATGAGGCATAGTTTGATTTTAAAACCTTAATGGGCATACAAGTTGATATCCTACTGATATTATAACTTGTTTAAAGTATATTGGCATATGGAACTTGTTCATGACTCATCCGGTTACCCGTTGTCGCTTATACGCGTACGGTTAGACTTACGTAACTGGTTTACCTAAGTTTACCGAATAGGGTTTAACCTTATCGTTTTGATCTCAAAATCCAGAATGTACTATGTTTACCCATGTTATAAAAGTCCTAGTACTTGTTGGGTTTAAACCACATTCTATTCGGTTATACGCCTAACCTAGCGAACCTATTCGTAAGTATCGGGTCATATCTAAAGGAACTACCTTTGACCCGTATACATTCGAATAGATAATAAATCTGTTCATTCCAGACTGTAGTACCCCCCAGATAAGCGCACTTGGGTCAATTATACTTAGACTTGTGGCTTTTACCAAATATAGTCTTATTGATTGGAAGCTAGCAAAAAGGTAAATACTCTTAACTTATTTTAGTGTAAACTTGGGATGGCAAATATGCCTCTTGGGCGGTTATTACATAAGTAAGTCACCTGTGATTGGGCAAAAATGTAAGAATACGGTTTAATCCATTTACTTGATAATTGATATAATTGGGGATTAATGATACCATGTCCGGACAACCCAATGGGTTAATCAAGTATATAATCTCGTAACAAGAATAATCCCAAGAGATATTTAAAGGATCACCTATGGGTTTTCCATATGTATAAAACTCTTTTCGAAAAACTATTTTTCCAAAGAGTCAGTTAATTGTATTTACCAGCTTTGGCTGATGTAGTTTCAAAAGATTGAACAGTAGGTATCGTACCGAACCATATTATAGGCTGGGAATACGGGTCGGCTAGAATGAAGGCTATGGAATTTGCACTCCTGTTGCTTAAGGCCTATGATGTCTAAAGCTCTGTTTATTTAGATCCTGCTTGTGGACTTGTATCGAACGCTTGTAATACTTTTATACATTCAAGCTTTATTTTAATAATTTTAATCCAATACTTCCGTTGCATATTATTATACTGTGATAACTGTTATCCAACCGTCACGACTGTACCCATCCGGGCCCACCGGAGATCGGGGTGTGACAGGCATCATTTAAACCTCCAGGTCATTTTAGCAATTAAAAAATATTTATTTATTTATTGATCTCTTTCTCTTTTCTCTCCTCTCCTTCTCTATGTTCTCTTTCCTCTCCCCTCTCTCTCCTATATGTCTTTTTTTTCTCTCTTTCTCTCTCTATCTCCGTATCTCTCTTTATCTCCACCCCTCTCTCATAAAGTTTGACCCAATTTACAAGATGAAGCATCAAGTGGTGATGTATATTTATGTTTCTCGTATGAGTGATTACATAAGTGAAAATGAACAATATTGTAAGTAATATGAACTCATAGTTTGCCATTTTCCCTGTATTCTCATTGTAATTATGTTTTTAAACTACTAGTTATATAGGGTTTTGTCCAACTAATGTAGAAGGGACTATTTGTATTAAAGAGAAGAGAAGGGATGAACTTAGTAATAGTTTATGCTCAGCCATCTCCCTCCTTTACCTTTATTGGAGAACAGTAGATTCGTTTTTCTATTTCCTGTAATGAAACAAGGCATATTTTAAAATGTTTCTCTTAAGGTTACCTATGTTTAAAAAGTTTGTTGCTGTAAAAACAACCTTTTTATAAGTATAAAAGTTTGCTTCATACAATCGATTGGACTTTCAAGACAACAAATTTTATTCTTCATGTTAAAATAGTATTCTAATGTCACAAAAATAAAATTTAAACGTTTTATCTTTGTTGTTTAGCTGGATCAACTCAAGGATAATGAATTATATACTACTTAGTTGATAAAATTCATTGTTTGTTTAATAGTGTGCTTGGATGTATCTTCTGAAATTTCAGTATTATAGGCAAATTGTTAAGTTTTGACAAAAATGCCAAAATTAACTTCTTTTATAACGAAAGACTCGTTATGTGCCTTGAGAGAGAGAGAGAAAAATAAATAAATAAATAAATAAATAAATAAATTGTTTTTTTCTAATTGCCAAAATGGCCCCTTAGGTTTAAGTGATGCCAAAATGGCCTCTGGGATCAGAAATGAAAAATTTGCCCCTAAGGCTAACGACACTGTTAAAGGGCTGTTAAAAAGTGGGTGAAAATGACAATTTTAAACCTTGCAGGGGACATTTTGGCAAAAAAAATTTTTTTGTCTAAAGTGACAATAGTGCCCAAACCTTAGGGGTCATTTTGGCAATTTACTCTACTGGTTATTTGGAAGCCTGATGTAATAGTTAGGTTTTTATTTATTTTATGTAAAATTGTTTATTATAAAATTGTAAAAAGTGATGAAGACAAATATTGAAGAGCGAAGATGGCGCAACCAAGAATAAAGATGGAGATCTTGGACTAAGTGGGAGTTGCAAGATAAGAGTTGTTTTGTATCCCTTTAGACTTATTTGGTTCTTGTTCTTGTTCAATAGCTTAGCAAGATAAGAGTTGTTTTGTGTCCCTTTAGATTCGTTCAGTTCTTGTTCTTGTTCAATAGCTCAAACAAATTGCTAGAAGCTCGGTTTATTATATAATGTTATCTATATACGTGGTTGGAATATTGTTTAGGAAATAACTAGACCACCAAAATAAAGATTTTCGCAATCATTGAAAATCAATGATATAAGGCTATAGAGTTTGGTCATGACCCTCATCACCACCATGACCTTTCACATATAAGTGTCATGTCACCCACCTTTAATCCACCATCCAAAACCACTATCCTAAGGGTGTGGTAATGACCTAAACCACTAGCCCCTTATTTATTTTAATTTATCTCTATCTAAAGAAAAAGGAAATGATTTGTTGGAAAATGGAAAGGAGGACCATGGTTGTCATGGTTTAATCCATGCAAACCATGGTGGATCAAGCAAGGGGGTGGTGTAGCCTTCCATTCATGTTCCTAGTGTGACAACTGGCACTAAACCGGTAATTTCCGTATACTTTAATTATTATTTAATGACTGCAATTATGTGCTTAATTGTCAGCAATGTCTGAACACATGCTAAATAAGTGAATTCATGCACATTGTATACTACAAAATATTGCTTTATGCATAAACGAGAGCGTTGCGTCAGAAATACTAAGTAAACTCACCGGTAAGACACTTTGTGTCATCAAAACTGCAGAAAGCAGTCAGACAATAAAATTGGAGCCTAGGTGTAGGTCCAACGACGAGAATACGTTAAAACCCAAGAGTACATACAAGGGTTTAATATATATACTCTCCGGAAGCAAAAATACGCACTAAAAAGCACCCGATACGCACTTTAAGTGCAGAATCTTATATAATTCAGCTATAATCAGCATTTTGGCACTGAAATATTATGCAGAAATTACGTTTTATTATCCAAAATACTTCCCCAAGTGTTGGGAATTGAAAGGGTACAAGAAAGATACTTAAAAGACACTAAAAAGTGTAATTTAGCACTTTAACGGACCGGTATTTAACCGAACAACCGGATATTACCCGGAACACTAAAATAATGCTAGAAGCATTGTTTTTATTTTTCTAAGCTAGTTAGGATCCCCGAACACCCTAACACACTATATATTACTTAACACACTAAATCCAACATTTAACATGTAACTAGATCATGTAACTTGGAGTTGAAATGTAACCAAGACCCCCCCCCCCCCCCCCCTCCTATGGTTGGACGGTTGGGAGACCAAAATCCCTCATGGGATTTCTTTCCTATATTTTAATGGGTTGTGTTGGCACTTTAGAAACACTAAACCCATTAGATAAAGCCTTGATTTGGTTATAAGAATAACACACTAAACCATAAGTTTCATTCTCACTCATCACCAACTTCACAAAACTCTCTCTTCCTCCCTCTCTACCTCACGGCTCACCACCACCACCAACCATCCACCATTTTTGCTCACCATCCATCTATTCCAAGCTTGATTCAAGGTGTAAGAAGGTCACTAACGAAGCTCGGTGCAAGCGGATCTTGAAGGAACTTCACCATTTGCTTTTATCCACTTCATTTACCCTCTTGAACTTCCCTAGCCTTGTGCTAGTAGTAAGTGCTTCTAAATGTAACACCCTTAAAAATTTCTATTTGAATTTAGTAATAATTCATAAGATCTTATACAAAAGATGTCCAAATTAAAACCTTAATTCCAAGAACCAAGTTCTAAGGTAACAAACATTAGCTATCTACCGACTAATTAAAAGATCCATAAGTTGTTTAACAAACAGTTTACATCATAACATTGTTTAAACAGAGTTAATTTGTGCGGAAGCTTCAAAAGTTCGTGTTCGGTTCTTCAAAAGCATGCTTGACCGTCATCCGTAATCTTTGAATACCTAGAAACTAAAATGTTTATATTAAACATTAGTATTAAAGTACTTAAAAGTAATACATAATCGAAACTATGTTTAAAACGGATTCGATTTAACTATGATATGCAAACATCTACAGACGTTTCAGAACTCTACCGTAACTTACGGTACTTACCGTAAGTTACGGTAGACATTTGAAACTTCTGGTCTACCGTAAACCAGTAGACACCCACCGTAAGCATCCTGATCTCTACCGTAAGTTACGGTGACACCGTAACTTACGGTACTCTCTGTAACATTATGTTTTGCCTTTTTGCTTGTTTTGCCCAAACCCATTTCTCGGATTTCTTATTCTAACCAACCAACATACTGATTTTTCATATTTCAATAGATCTTCTTCAAAATGTTAACAAAGACCGAGTAACCATACTACAATGCTTTACCATGCCTTATTTGGTTATTTGACCCGTTTAGCTCATCTAAGGAATCTTCCATTTTTTATGACTACCAATGAGGTCTAACCAATTTCTTGGCCTATTATTCGAACAAGCGAACATTATCGCTTAATTCCAACTCAACTTTTATTCACAAATCAATTACATATATACTACATATCAAAATTTAGTGAATTGTGACTAATCATGTTACATACCTTTAAAGCAAGCCCTTCAAACGTGCGTCCACACCAGTTTGCCCGCTCGATGCCCCGGCTTCCTTTCCTATAGAGTTCAATCACTTATGTTTAGAACTCTTTGTTTCACATACATAACGCACATTTTGTCATACATCATAATTATGCGTTTTTAACTTAACAATTCAGTTTCAAGCCTTCTTTGAGGCATTTCAACAAACACTATAAAGGCACAATTTTTATATCTTTCATATTCAAGTTCATAGCTTGCTATTTAGCTAACTTAACATCAATAAAGCTTTCATATAGCATTTAAACATCATACTTTTCTGAAATCACTTTCTATGATCAAATTACACTAGAATAATCATTCTAAACCCTAGTGTTCATCATTATCTTGTAAAACCCATAACCCACCTTCAATGTGTTCATGGAATTTCCTGAATTTTGACATGATTTCACATGTAGTTGCCTAGGTTTTACCTCTAGACACTATATCATCCCTAAACTAATCAAATGACAAACATGCATCATCAAACTTTGAATCTCCCAAATTCATACGAATTTCAAACAGAGAATTTTCATAGAATTTTACATACCTTACAACCCCCTTGTGATGGGGATTACTAATCTTAACTCAGATTTCAATTTGACCAGATTATCACCTTCAATTTATGAGATTTGTGCTTGTTAGGGTTTTGGAGGAGATTGGTCGCCCTCCCTTGGCTTATGGTCGATCCCACCAACTCAATTTCTATTGAGTTTGTGTTTTAATAAAATGTTTATTAAAACTAGTTTCAAGTTTGACACTTTAGTCCCTCTAGTTTCTTTTATTTTGTTTTAATGTCTTTAACTACTCATAAGTGTTAAACTAACTAGGTTAGCACCATTACTAATTAGATTACTTTACTTAATTTATTCATAACTAAATTGCAAATTTAAAAATTTGTATTTTCGGGATGTTACAAGTCCACCCCCCTTAAAAGGGTTTCGTCCCCGAAACCAAAGCACGTACCGAATAGTGTAGGGTAGAGACGTCGCATCTCTTCTTCGGCCTTACGATATAATTCAAGCGATCATCCACTTCAATATCATTGTAGTGAATATAAGTTGTCTCATCCGCTAGACACTTCCGAAGATGTGACACATGAAATGTGCTATGAATTCTACTTAATTCTTCCGGTAGTTCAAGGCGGTAAGCTACCTTTCCTACCCATTCTATGATCGCAAACGGCCCTATAAACCTCGGGCTTAATTTTCCTCTTTTTCTAAACCTGATAACCCCCTTCCATGGGGATACTTTGAGCATGACTTTGTCGCCAACCTGGAATTCGATTGGCCTATTCCTTTTGTCGGCATACGCCTTTTGTCTATCTTGAGTCGCTTTCAAATGTGCCCGAACCACATCAATCTTTTCATTAGTGGCTCGTACTATATCTTGGTGGGTGAGTTCACGCGGGCCTACTTCACCCCAACATACCGGGGTTCGGCATTTCTGATGTGTTCAAAATGTAACATATAAATTTCATCAAATGAGGCATAAAACTAACCCTTTTTTAGTACTAATGTTGGAAAAAGTGTGCTTTTGTCTTCCTTTTGTATTTTCAGGATTAAATGAGCTCAAATTAACAAAAGAAGCAAAAAGCCATCAAAATCTAACATAAATACAAGAAAAGGAACAAGACGTGACATGCCCGACCCCCCTCAACAGCATCTCCCAAAGCAAAGACAAGAAGAAAGCTGAGCATGGGGTTGTGCCCAGCTGAGCACGGGGAGTGCCCAGCTCAGCACGGGGCGTGCCCAGCTCAGCACGGGGCAGTACTCAGGATGGACAGCTCTAGCACTAAAGACAAACCTGTAGAAGCTTCTATTGCCCACCACGGGGCCGTGCCCAGCGGACACGGGGGCGTGGCGAAAGTACAGCAGGCGCATTAATTGTAATTGCGAATTACAATTAATGAAGAGAGAGAGTGTCAGACGGACACGGGGGCGTGCCTAGCGGACATGGGGGCGTGTGGAGCTAATAAAGACAAACTGTATTAATGAAGAAAGAGAAAAGGGTGGACACGGGGCCGTGTCCAGCGGACACGGGGCCGTGTCCAGGCTTCTGTACATGCTATAAATAGGAGTGCTTGGCTCAAGCTCAAACCATCCCTTGGCACACCACCTCTCTCACACTTCATCCACCACCCACCACCATCACAACACCATCATCCACCACCATCATCCATTGTCCATTGTAGAGTGTGTGAGTCGTCTCGGGATCCAAGATTGATCGTAAGAGTTCTTGACAATCAAGGCCATGTTTGCCTAAGTCTCTTACATCACTTGGTGAAGACAAAGTGTCTAGTATAATACTTTTTATTTCTAATCTTTTGCACTTTTTATTTGGTTTTGTATTAATGACTTTAATAACTAGTTACTTATGTTGAAGGTGATCTTTCCTTATCGTTTGTCCGTGGTGTCTTGGCATTATTTTACTGTCTATATAAAATAAAGGATTTTCACCATTCATATCTCCACGGTCTATATGGAGGTATGTTGGCTACCTGGTCGGGGGTTAAGGGAATGGTTTGGTAAAGGTCTTGCCATTGTTCAGCGTTTAGAGGTCCTGCAATGGACCTGGGTCAAATTTAGTAGGACCTCCTTCAATACTTCACGGTATTGGATGGCGGGGGTCCAAACTCTTTGACCCCCTCATAAGTTAACTACTATTAATACTATAACCCGGCTATTTAGGACTGTGTCCCTGCTGACTCAGACTACTTAGCCGAGGGTAACGTCACCGCCAAAAGCGGGGCCTACCACAATACTGCATTAATAACTTAATTCATTATCTTCCAATAATCCACCCTTTTAGGATTGTATCCTTGCTGACTCAAACTACTGGGGTGAGGGTAACGTCACCTTCAAAAGAGGGGCCTACTACAATAACTAAGATAATCTCTTAATTATGTGCAAAAGTGCGGAAATAATCAAAGGTTATACTAGATACGAGTCGGAACCAAGTGATTCATCTTGTCTATCTGTTTTTATTTTATTTTTATTTTTCAGCATTTTAGTTAGTTTTTATTTTTCTTAGCTTAAAACATTTTTCTAAACTTTTTATTTTGGTTAGACGTTGAGGATAAACCGGTATTAAAAGCTCTTGTGTCCTTGGACGACCTCGGTATCTTACCAACGCTATACTACGCTCACGATGGGTGCACTTGCCCATATGTGTGTTTAGTGTTAGTAAAATATCGTGTTTTATAAATTTAAAACTTGGCTAAAATAAGTGTTAAAAAGGGCTTAAAATATACACCTAATATATACGACACTTTAACGCACATCAAGTTTTTGGCGCCGCTGCCGGGGACACAAGGATTTTAAGAAAGCTTAAAATCGACGGCCTAATCAGTTTTTCAAAACCTTTTTAAAACGCGCGCAATTTTTTCTGCATTTTAGTTTAGATTTGCATTTACAGTAACCTGTACACGGGGCCGTGTCCAGCATTTACACAAAAACACCCAGTAACAGAAGCTTGAACACGGGGCCGTGCTCACTGAACACGCCCCGTGCTCAACGAAATCAGTAAATTTAATTAAAACGCCCAGATACAGATCCTGAACACGGGGCCGTGTCCACTGGACACGGGGCCGTGTCCAGCCTCTGTTTCCGTTTTTATTTTTGTTTTCTGATCTCGAGACTCAGTTGTGGTCTGCTGAGTGATTCTTATGGATCAATACTCAGGAGGTTACAACTACACCTATGAGGAGGATGATTATAGGGGTAATTATTGCACTAATTGTCGTAACGCACGATCGGTTCAAAATAATCGCTCATATCAACCATCCAATTCATACACCTACTATGAGGAGCCCAGGTACGAGCCATCAACTTCATACACATTCTATGAAGACCAAAGGTATGAACCTCCTCCCTCATACTCATATTTTGATGAACCAAGGTATGAGCCTTCATACTCATACTTTGAGGAACCAAGATATGAGCCACCACCTTCATATGCTTATTATGAGGAACCATGGCGTGAACAACCCACCTCATATGAGTATTATGAAGAACAAAATTACGAACCTTATCCATCATATGCTTACAATGAAGAACAATGGTGCGAACCATCAACTTCATATGAGTATTATGAGGAACAAAGGGTCGAACAACCGGATTCAAGCTTAGAAAATTCCGATTCTTTTTCTATAACCGAAGTGACCGATAGGATATTAGAACACATTAGAGTTATCGATCGATGTATAAAAGAAGCTCGCACAAGGGAAGAGGAGTCCCGCGCAAGAGAAGAATTAAAAAAGGAAGAGATAACTGAAAATATAAAAATGGAAGAACAAATAAGTGAAAAACCGACACATGAGTTAAACAACGAAAAAGGTGAGTCCGACAACGTTAAAATTCAAGAAGAGTCTAATTTTGAAGAAATTAATCTCTTGTCACCTTCTTTCGAAAACCTTTGTTTAGTACCCACTCATGCTAAGTTTTTAAAAGAGTTAAACACTAACGCTAAAATTGACGAAACGGTAAGTGTTAAGTTAACTAATGATCAAACGTCACTAATAAAAGAAGACCCATTTGAAATTAACATTACACCGGTTCCATGTTTCTTTCAAAATTCGTTTATTAGTAACGTTGCAATCGATAAAGATCTTTGTGTTAACATAATGCCTAACTACATTTTCGAAAAATTAAGTATTAGTGATTTTTCTCCACTTCAAATACCCATTTTTCTATCTAATCGGAAAATAATAAAATCAATCGGTATAGTTGAGGATGTTTTGGTTCAAACAAATCAAACGGTAATCCCGACCGATTTTGTCATCCTCGATGACGCTCCTCTAGTGTTGGGACGACCATTTGTAAAAACTCACGAAGCTTTGAAAAACCGGAAGTTCAACAATCTACCTCTTCAACTAAGGGCATTTAAAAGAAGTGTCGATCTTGAGCGATCAATGAAATATCCATTCGGCAATGACGACCCCCTAATTGAAGATGAGCCAGAACCACCTGATAAAGTGGGTCTAGCCAAGGACCCTTATAAACGTGGCGCACCACGGAGGCATTCCGCGGAACTATCCGTAGTTTTAGTTTAGATTAACTTGTACGTTTTCTAGTTTAGTTTTTTTTTCTCAGGAATAAAACACACTCGGGATGGTGAAGGATGATAAGGGAAGCTTGAACCAACACCCCATGCACAAAAACAGATCCTCCCGACAATTTTTCTTCATTACAGCAAGTTCAGCACGGGGCCGTGCTCACCCCAACACGCCCCGTGCCCAAGGTTCTGTAGAAAATGCCCAGTTCAGGTATCTGGACACGGGGCCGTGCTCACTGGACACGCCCCCGTGCCCAGCCTTCTGTTTACTTTTGGTACTGGCAGTCTGGACACTGGGCCGTGCTCAGCCAACACCACCTCGTGTTCAGCTACCCAGTACCATAAAATCTTGTTTTTAACCCATTTTTACACATTTAATCAGCCTAAAAACTTATTTTTGGGACACATTGAGGACAATGTGTAATTTAAGTGTGGGGGGATGCTAAAACCTTGAATCCTGCAAGTCCTAATAACAAGCCTTACACAAAACTCTATTGAAACCGCTAATCACCCCAAATTTTTTCAAAAAAAATTCAATTTTTTTTTACTTGTCTAGGTTTAATTTGGGAATTTCAAAATTCTAAAAAGGTTATATTTTTACAAATTTACAACCGATAACGTCGTGATAAAAAGAACCAACATAAGAAAATTATGAAAATGCATGACAAGCTTAGTTAAATTTTAATTATATATACTTGAACACATAAAAACCCATTCCCACAAAAGTGAGTTTTGAGCCTTTATTGAGCATACAAATATATATCTTTAAATTAAATGCTCATTTTTCGTTTCTTGTGTGAATAGCCGCTCGGTTCTTACAACTCTAGAACTTGCCACGACGATACATTCCCGGTCCTTACCAACTTAAACCCGAGTAAGTAAATGATGGAGGCATTAGGACTAACCCTTTTTATTTCTACACCATTATTTTTCTTTTTTTCTTACTACCTACCCAAAATCCCCCTAGTTAACCCCTTTGGGCCTAAACCTTTTCATTTCTTAACCCAAACCAAACACCTTTTCACCCACCTAAACCCTTTTTATTTTTCACCCTTTGTTTTAGTAACAAGCTCGGTTTTTCGTATAACTTTTCAAAAAAAAAATGTGTTGATGATGAAGCAAAATAAATAAACAAGCAAGTTCATCAAAAATAACTTTGTTTGAATACTGGCTTCATCAAAAAAAAAATTTTAAAAATAAAAAGTCTTTCGAAAACCTACGCTTTTTCGCCCTTTCTACTAACCACTAACCCAACCACCTACCTTTAACCCAAGCCTAACCCTTCACCCAAAAAGTCCTCTTGATGTTTACAAAGGTATATAGTTAAAAAGGAGGTGGATTGATTGCTTGGCAAGCCTATGGTAGGAGTAAGTTCCATGCCGCTCTCGAGTGATTCACTAAAATACATCTTCGGCCGAGTGTTGAGTGATCCCCGTGAGGTATGTGAACTCGTATATAAATAGAATTTTAAAGAGGCATGTTATGCCCTAATAAGTAATTTATCTTATGAAAAGTTTTAAAAAAATCATGACGAATAGGATTGTAAATAAATAAAAATAAAACTTAATAAAGAATCTTGGAAATCCCGACACTCTACGACAAGCCCAAAAACCTTCTTCTCTACCCATTCCATTTGGGAGTGTAATAGCCACATATTAAAGAGTTTTGCTTGAGGACAAGCAAAGATTCAAGTGTGGGGGTATTTGATGTGTTCAAAATGTAACATATAAATTTCATCAAATGAGGCATAAAACTAACCCCTTTTTAGTACTAATGTTGGAAAAAGTGTGCTTTTGTCTTCCTTTTGTATTTTCAGGATTAAATGAGCTCAAATTAACAAAAGAAGCAAAAAGACATCAAAATCTAATATAAATACAAGAAAAGGAACAAGACTTGACATGCCCGACCCCCCTCGACAGCATCTCCCAAAGCAAAGACAAGAAGAAAGCTGAGCATGGGGCTGTGCCCAGCTGAGCACGGGGCGTGCCCAGCTCAGCACGGGGCGTGCCCAGCTCAGCACGGGCAGTGCTCAGGATGGACAACTCTAGCACTAAAGACAAACCTGTAGAAGCTTCTATTGCCCACCACGGGGCCGTGCCCAGCGGACATGGGGGCGTGGCGAAAGTACAGCAGGCGCATTAATTGTAATTGCGAATTACAATTAATGAAGAGAGAGAGTGTCAGACGGACACGGGGGCATGCCCAGCGGACATGGGGGCGTGTGGAGCTAATAAAGACAAACTGTATTAATGAAGAAAGAGAAAAGGGTGGACACGGGGCCGTGTCCAGCGGACACGGGGCCGTGTCCAGGCTTCTGTACATGCTATAAATAGGAGTGCTTGGCTCAAGCTCAAACCATCCCTTGGCACACAACCTCTCTCACACTTCATCCACCACCCACCACCATCACAACACCATCATCCACCACCATCATCCATTGTCCATCGTAGAGTGTGTGAGTCGTCTCGGGATCCAAGATTGATCGTAAGAGTTCTTGACAATCAAGGCCATGTTTGCCTAAGTCTCTTACATCACTTGGTGAAGACAAAGTGTCTAGTATAATACTTTTTATTTCTAATCTTTTGCACTTTTTATTTGGTTTTGTATTAATGACTTTAATAACTAGTTACTTATGTTGAAGGTGATCTTTCCTTATCGTTTGTCCGTGGTGTCTTGGCATTATTTTACTGTCTATATAAAATAAAGGATTTTCACCATTCATATCTCCACGGTCTATATGGAGGTATGTTGGCTACCTGGTTGGGGGTTAAGGGAATGATTTGGTAAAGGTCTTGCCATTGTTCAGCGTTTAGAGGTCCTGCAATGGACCTGGGTCAAATTTAGTAGGACCTCCTTCAATACTTCACGGTATTGGATGGCGGGGGTCCAAACTCTTTGACCCCCTCATAAGTTAACTACTATTAATACTATAACCCGGCTATTTAGGACTGTATCCCTGCTGACTCAGACTACTTAGCCGAGGGTAACGTCACCGCCAAAAGCGGGGCCTACCACAATACTGCATTAACAACTTAATTCATTATCTTCCAATAATCCACCCTTTTAGGATTGTATCCTTGCTGACTCAAACTACTGGGGTGAGGGTAACGTCACCTTCAAAAGAGGGGCCTACTACAATAACTAAGATAATCTCTTAATTATGTGCAAAAGTGCGGAAATAATCAAAGGTTATACTAGATACGAGTCAGAACCAAGTGATTCATCTTGTCTATCTGTTTTTATTTTATTTTTATTTTTCAGCATTTTAGTTAGTTTTTATTTTTCTTAGCTTAAAACATTTTTCTAAACTTTTTATTTTGGTTAGACGTTGAGGATAAACCGGTATTAAAAGCTCTTGTGTCCTTGGACGACCTCGGTATCTTACCAACGCTATACTACGCTCACGATGGGTGCACTTGCCCATATGTGTGTTTAGTGTTAGTAAAATATCGTGTTTTATAAATTTAAAACTTGGCTAAAATAAGTGTTAAAAAGGGCTTAAAATATACACCTAATATATACGACACTTTAACGCACATCAATTTCCTACCATAGAGCATTTCGTACGGTGCCATCTTAATACTAGCATGGTAGCTGTTGTTATACGAAAACTCGACCAATGGTAGGTAAACATCTCAACTTCCTCCAGAGTCGATTATACACGCCCGTAGCATGTCTTCCAATGTTTGTATTGTTCTTTCACTCTGTTCATCTATTTGAGGATGGTACGCAGTGCTAATGAACAATTTGGTTCCCATCTGTTCTTGGAAATCTCGCCAGAAGTTTGAAGTGAACCGAGTAACCCTATCAGACACGATGGATACCGGTACTCCATGACGTGCTGTTATCTCATTAGTGTAAACTTCTGACATCTTTTCCGATGTATAAGTCTCACGAATCGGAATAAAGTGAGCACTTTTCGTCAATCTATCCACCACTACCCATATGGCATCGAAACCGCGGTTTGTCTTTGGTAGTTTGGTTAATAGGTCCATCGTAATATGTTCCCATTTCCAAACCGGAATTTCCAACGGTTGGAGTCTACCGTATGGTTTTTGGTGTTCTGCCTTGACTTGTAAACATGTCAAGCATTTTTCCACGTACTTCACCACATCTCTTTTCAATCCGGGCCACCAATAGTTTTGCTTTAAGTCGTTATACATTTTGGTCGCTCCCGGATGAATGGAATAACGGGACTTATGAGCTTCATCGAGTAGAAGCTTTTTAACTCCACATGTGTTAGGAACCCAAATTCTGTTGAAACGCGTTTTCAAACCATGGTTGCCTACTTCGAGATCTTTAACTTGACCAACGATCCTTTCCTTCTTCCAGTTTTCCGTCTTTACTGCTTCATCTTGTGCTCCTCGGATTCGTTCAAGTAAGCCCGAAGTCACAATGAGCTGCAACGATCGTACTCGTATCGGGGCATAGTCTGCCTTTCGGCTCAACGCATCGGCCACCACATTGGCTTTCCCGGGGTGATAATGTATTTCACAATCATAATCCTTGACCGTTTCTAGCCATCGCCTTTGTCGCATATTTAACTCCTTCTGATCGAAGAAGTATTTCAAGCTCTTGTGATCAGTGAATATGGTGCACTTTACCCCATATAAGTAGTGCCTCCATATTTTTAATGCAAATACCACCGCAGCCAACTCGAGATCATGCGTGGGATATTTCTTCTCGTGTATCTTTAATTGCCTCGAGGCATAGGCTATAACTTTGCCCCGTTGCATCAAAACGCATCCGATCCCCGATAATGAAGCATCCGAATAAACCACCATGTCTTCGACTCCGTCCGGCAATGTCAGTACCGGAGCTTGAGTTAACTTCTCTTTTAGCGTTTGAAACGCTCTTTCTTGATCTACACCCCAAATGAACTTTTCTTCCTTCCGGGTTAGTTTTGTTAGCGATGACGCAATTTTGGAGAAATCTTGAATGAATCTCCTATAGTATCCCGCAAGCCCCAAAAAGCTTCTAATTTCCGAAGGGTTCTTCGGGGGATTCCATTTTGACACGGCCTCGATCTTTGACGGATCCACCAATACTCTGTCGGCACTTATGATGTGACCAAGAAATTGTACCTCTCGTAACCAAAGGGCACACTTAGAGAATTTCGCATACAACCTTTCTCGTCTAAGTGTCTCTAATACCTCTTGTAAGTGGTGTGCATGTTCAGCTTCGCTTTTCGAATATACCAAAATATCATCGATAAACACGATGACCGACTTATCCAACATTGGCTTGCAAACCCGGTTCATGAGGTCTATGAAAGCCGCGGGTGCATTTGTTAGCCCAAATGACATCACGAGGAATTCGTAATGTCCGTATCTCGTGCGGAAAGCAGTCTTCGGCACATCTTCCTCCTTGACCTTTAGTTGGTGATACCCCGATCTAAGGTCAATTTTTGAAAACCAGTTCGCACCTTGTAATTGGTCGAATAAATCATCTATCCTCGGAAGCGGGTATCGGTTCTTTACCGTGAGTTTGTTTAACTCCTGGTAATCGATACCCATGCGCATGCTTCCGTCTTTCTTTTTCACAAACAGTACCGGTGCGCCCCAAGGAGACACACTCGGTCTTATGAATCCTTTGTCAAGCAGGTCTTGGATCTGGGACATCAACTCTTGTAACTCCGACGGTGCAAGTCGGTACGGTGCTCTAGCCATGGGTTTTGCGCCCGGAATCAATTCGATCCCGAACTCTACTTCCCGTTCAGGAGGTATCCCCGGCAAAATCCTCCGGAAACACATCTTCGTAGTCTCGTACTACCGGTACATCTTCAATCTTTCGTGATTCATTCTTTGGCTCATTTGCGTATATCATGAATGCCTTGCATCCTCGCTTCATAAGCTTGTGAGCTTTCAACATTGAGCATACTATTGGGTTGCCTCCTTTTTCGCCATAGATAGTGACGTGTTTCCCGCTCGGAGATATTAGCTTTATCTCCTTACGAAAACACACGACCTTCGCGCGGTGCTGAGATAGCCAATCCATCCCAACGACTACTTGAAATGCTCCCATTGACATCGGGATTAGATCTATCTAGTATTCTTCATCGTCTATGCTTAATTTGCAGCCTCGACAAACATCACAAACTCTAAAACTTTTGTTGTCCCCTATTTCTACTTCTAAGGGCACAGATAACTTCGTCAATACAAATGAAGGATGTCGAATAAATCCATGTGAAATAAAGGATTTATTCGCACCCGTATCAAACAATATACGTGCTGGAATTGAGTTAATTGTAAATATACCTGAGACCACATTGGGTTCTATCTTTTCTTCAGCCGCAGTAAGTTGGAAAGATCTAACCTTTGCCTTTGGAGCTTCCGTTGGAGACTCTTTTGTGTCTCTCTTTCCAACCAACTCGGGGCATTCAGACTTCTTGTGGCCGGGTTGATAACATTTGTAACAAACGGAAACTTTTCCGGGACATAACGATGCAGTATGCCTCGTCTTCCCACATACCGGACACGGCTTATCTTTGAAGCGGCACTCGCCTTTGTGCCCCTTTCCACATACTTTGCAACTTGGCGACCCGCCTTTAGCCTCCACCTTCTTCCCCGATTCAGCAGTTCTAGCTTTCTTTGTAGGGCTTGGACTCACATCTTGTGCCCTTCGCTCACCCCTCTCAACTTGCTTCTTTAACTCGATTTCCCGCTCCCGGGCGGTGTTGATGATTTCTGTGAGAGTTTCATATTTTGAGGGAGTCATAAACTCCCGATATTCTGCACTCAGCATGTTGTAATAATAGTATATCTTCTGCTCTTCAGTGGTGACTAACTCGTCACAAAATCTCAGCTTATCCATGAAGATGCCCTTGATCTTATCAATTGATTCTCCTTTTTGTCTTAACTGGATAAATTCCTCTTTGATCCTATTGATAACTGCTTTGGGACTATGGTGTTTAAGGAACAGCACCTTAAACTCATCCCAAGTCATGACCCTTGCCGCTTCGGCTCCCATTTCCTTCTTTTTATTGTCCCACCAATCCTTGGCTTGATTTCTCAATTGACCCGTTCCGTAAGCAACAAAGTCACCTACGTCGCAGTGGGTTCGTTCAAACACTCCTTCAACATCACTTATCCACCTTTGGCAGATTATCGGGTCAACTTCCCCGTTATAGATTGGCGGTTTGCACGCCATAAATTCTTTATATGAGCACCCTTTACGATCTCCCGTTTTCTCCTTCATAAGGTTGACACTATCCTCCAACCTTTTAACTCGCTCTTCAACAAGCGACAACACCGTGTTTTGAATTTTGTCTATAAACCCGGATAGACTACCTTCAATTGCCTTCCCTACTTCTTCGGCAATTATCTCTTTCATTTGTTCGGTGCTTGTTTGCACCGGATTATCATCATTTCCATCAGACATCTTGAAACTGAAATGTTTACATTTAAACATTAAACATTTCATTCATAACATTGCTTAATTTTTTTCGGTTTAGTTAAGTTCTCAACTTGTTTTAACCGTTCACATTTAATGCACTTTCCGGGTTTGAGTGTGTTAACACACTCTTCCCATGCATATCAATTCCTTTCTCATTCTTACATAAGACATAATTTGTTAACATAATAAGTCAATTCTTACCGGACGATCAATCAAGCTTGAACCGAACACTTGTTGACAACCTTAAGCTCTGATTACCAACTTGTAACACCCTTAAAAATTTCTACTTGAATTTAGTAATAATTCATAAGATCTTATACAAAAGATGTCCAAATTAAAACCTTAATTCCAAGAACCAAGTTCTAAGGTAACAAACATTAGCTATCTACCGACTAATCAAAAGATCCATAAGTTGTTTAACAAACAGTTTACATCATAACATTGTTTAAACAGAGTTAATTTGTGCGGAAGCTTCAAAAGTTCGTGTTCGGTTCTTCAAAAGCATGCTTGACCGTCATCCGTAATCTTTGAATACCTAGAAACTGAAATGTTTATATTAAACATTAGTATTAAAGTACTTAAAAGTAATACATAATTGAAACTATGTTTAAAACGGATTCGATTTAACTATGATATGCAAACATCTACAGACGTTTCAGAACTCTATCGTAACTTACGGTACCTACCATAAGTTACGGTAGACATTTGAAACTTCTGGTCTACCGTAAACCAGTAGACACCCACCGTAAGCATCGTGATCTCTACCGTAAGTTATGGTGACACCGTAACTTACGGTAGTCTCTGTACCATTATGTTTTGCCTTTTTGCTTGTTTTGCCCAAACCCATTTCTCGGATTTCTTATTCTAACCAACCAACATACTGATTTTTCATATTTCAATAGATCTTCTTAAAAATGTTAACAAAGACCGAGTAACCATACTACAATGCTTTACCATGCCTTATTTGGTTATTTGACACGTTTAGCTCATCTAAGGAATCCTCCATTTTTTATGACTACCAATGAGGTCTAACCAATTTCTTGGCCTATTATTCCAACTAGCGAATATTATCGCTTAATTCCAACTCAACTTTTATTCACAAATCAATTACATATATACTACATATCAAAATTTACTGAATTGTAACTAATCAAGTTACATACCTTTAAAGCAAGCCCTTCAAACGTGCGTCCACACTGGTTTGCCCGCTCGATGCCCCGGCTTCCTTTCCTATAGAGTTCAATCACTTTATGTTTAGAACTCTTTGTTTCACATACATAACGCACATTTTGTCATACATCATAATTATGCGTTTTTAACTTAACAATTCAGTTTCAAGCCTTCTTTGAGGCATTTCAATAAACACTATAAAGGCACAATTTTTATATCTTTCATATTCAAGTTCATAGCTTGCTATTTAGCTAACTCAACATCAATAAAGCTTTCATATAGCATTTAAACATCATACTTTTCTGAAATCACTTTCTATGATCAAATTACACTAGAATAATCATTCTAAACCCTAGTGTTCATCGTTATCTTGTAAAACCCATAACCCACCTTCAATGTGTTCATGGAATTTCCTGAATTTGGACATGATTTCACATGTAGTTGTCTAGGTTTTACCTCTAGACACTATATCATCCCTAAACTAATCAAATCACAAACATGCATCATCAAACTTTGAATCTCCCAAATTCATAAGAATTTCAAACATAGAATTTTCATAGAATTTTACATACCTTACAACCCCCTTGTGATGGGGATTACTAATCTTAACTCAGATTTCAATTTGGACCAGATTATCACCTTCAATTTATGAGATTTGTGCTTGTTAGGGTTTTGGAGGAGCTTTGTAACACCTCCAAAATTTCGGGTTTAATAATAAAACGACACGTGTCATGTAAGACAAAACGCGTTGAAAACCCGGATTTTATAAAGACGTTTCGGTAGGGTTTAAAGTGGCGTCATGTTAAATTGTTACCTCTGAACGACCTCAAAGTATGAATCCCAAGACTCGATTAAATGTTATACACATATTTTATGCCTCAATTCAGGGAATTATTGTAAATAAAGGAATTACAAAAGCATGATATGATCCCACGAAGAAAAAGAATGGTAAACCTTCATTTTCGGGTCTTGTGCACATATTCAAATGAAACAACTTCAAATGGTAGGGTATGTTACAGTATTAGGCACTTTGTGAAGGTCCCTAGATGTTAATTGAGGCCCCAAAGTCGTGCAAGTGAGTTGACCTTTCGAGATAATGAAAGAACAAACAAAACAGCCCCTGATAAGGGCCTGCGCACCGTAGGCATAATACCCCTACGATGCGCAGGGGTATGCCCAGCACCAAAAAACGGGTTGTTGCCTGTATTTCGCGATTATGACCGATTTAGCTGGTTTTTCTCATTAATAAAAGACCCCTAAACTATCCTAGAGCACTAGGACACTTGTTGGATGATTGTGGTCAGCTCTAGAGTTAGTTGTCAACCAATCATGGTGAGTATTTTCACTATATAAGGCACTTCATGTTGCAAACATTCTTCACACTTGCATCTGATCATTTGGAGCATTTCTGGAGCTAAGGAACTCTCTTATTTGATCTTAAGTCGTGCATAGGACTCTTGTAAGTCTTCTAGTTCTTCTTTGTTTGAGTTTAGCTTGATTAATTAGCTAAAAGTCAAACCGTCGTAATTACGGTTTGACTTCGAGATTAGTCACTAATGGCTCAGTCATATCTCGAATTAAAAGTAGTTATAGGATGGTATTTATGTGGGTAATAAAACCCCAAAAGGGTTTCCCCTGATCACCATCCTAACCAGGTCAAATGTCGGGTCAAACTTTTAATTAAAAAGTCAACATAATGCTTAAAATGTCATTTATGCATAATTAGCTATCTAGAACATATATAACCTGTTTGATCATTGTTATAACTTAGTAATAAGTGTAAGAACATGTCTAAACATGTTCAACCCGACTATTTCCTGTTTAGACCCGGTTCGGAACCGAAAGTCACATAGTTTGACTTTCACTTTGACTTTCAGTTCTGACCCGTTTAGGCATATTTTAGAAATACCTCAGAGCTTTAATTGGACTAGGTTACATGTTAGAACAACCCTCTGTGATTATACACCTTGGTTAGTTAGTTATCCAATTAATACGCATGTTTCCGTTAATTGCTCATATGTTGACCGTTATGCCCTTATTACCTTAAAACATGATTTATGAAAATGTAAAAGTGTAGAAACCTTTGTTACTGATATATAGACTTGTATGCAAAGTTTGACATCAGTTTGACTTATAGATTAAGAGTTATGCTCATTATCGCAAAACTAATGCTTTGTGTTAATAAAATGGCGTAATTAGCGTATAGCCTAGTTAAACATACTTTTTGATATAAAATCTTTTACCCACTGATGTAATATATTATTTTGGGATTTTTAAAGATTTTTAATTAATTTTAGGCTAAGCATAACTCATAGTCGTAGGCTTAATTCGGTAATTGTCGGTTTTGCCCTTACGGGCCATAAAATGAGTTTTACATATCTAAACGACCCCAAACCTTTTGCCACTGATTAGTTATGATAAATAAATTATTTTAAGCCTTCTGGAAATATAAAAATATCAGATTTAAGTATCGAACCCGGTAATGGCCTTTAATCGCCTTATTTAGCGTTTTTAGCGCATAGTATGTTTTAAAATCATATTGGACATACCCGGGTTGATACCTACTGATATAAGAGGCAAAGTATCATATTTTAACAGTAAGCAAAGGTTGATAAACTCAGACTTCAGTTTTGAGCTTTTCGGCTTATGTGAAATTACCAAAATACCCCTTCGGGGCCTAGTTTGGTTAAAAATGATAAGTTTCACATACATGCTTTAACCTACTGATGTAACTTAGCAAATTTGAGTATATTTACTGATTACATCAGACCTGTAACTCAGTTAAACATTTAAACTCTTTTATAAACTGTTAAATGACCAAACTACCCCTACGGGGCCTAGTTTGTGTTTAAATACGTTTCGGGCATAACGAAAGACACCTTACTGATGTCACAACATATTAGAGACATAATTAACTTAGGAAACCTGTATATAGCTCTCATGACTACCCGTCACGCTTATTACGCGTACGGTTCGGTTTATGTAACAAGTTTACATAAATTAGCCGAAACGGGTCAAACCTTAACGGTTTTATCTCAAAATCCAGAATGTGAATAATAAACCCATATTAAACAAGTCTCCAAACTTGTCGGGTCTGAATCACATTCTATCTGGTCTTCGCTTAATCGTGCGTACGAACCGTATCTTGAAACTAGCCGGTCTAAGCTTAAGCTTAATAAAAGACCCGTTAGCATTCTAATAGGTTATTATAAACCTTCGTTCCAGATTAGGAGAACCAGTAAAAGCTACGTGCATTTTGCTGGTTGTGATAAATACTTATTCAGGTAAATACTTTTAACTTATTTTCCCTATACGGGCTTGGGTTACGGTACATAGCGTACCGCTTGATCGGGCATCAAATCTCCACGCTTAGTGGGTAGTTGAATAATTTGATCGGCTCGTTTAAGCAGTCTTGTTTACTTTACAGCCTTTGGGGGGTTAATGACCATGTCCCGGATATCCTTGGCATCATCTTACGAGATGGCCGCGACCTGAGCACGGGGTGTAGGCGTACACCGTCCGTGTATAACTCAGTGATGTGGTGTGTCTATTGATCTTTAACCCGGACTAGATTCGGGATACTGAACGTATAAGTAACATGTAATTCGTTCACAAGATTATAATATTAAATAATTCTCCCAAGTTAAATAAAATGATTTATGCCACGTGCATCCAAACCAATTTTCAATCATTTTCCAAAATGAGTCAGTTGAATGTATTTACCAGTGTAAACTGACGTATTTTCCCAAAAAGACTGAATGCAGGTACTAAACGTAATTGGCTGGATTGTCTCCTAAGCATCAATAAAAGTCTCGCAAGCTTAGGATGCCAGAAGTCTGTTGAACCATAAATGTTATTTTGTTTCGATCCGTTCTGTGGATAAACACCGGATATTGTGACTTTGATTACAATAAATAAATTCGGTTGTATCTTATTTTTAAATTGCTTCCGCTGTGCATTATTATATTGTGTTGTTTGACTATTACGTTGCCAACCACGTCACGATACTCCCCCACCGGGCCCACCGGTGACACGTGGAAATCGGGGTGTGACAGGTTGGTATCAGAGCCAACACTGAGCGAATTAAACACTAGCCTTTTGTGTTTAATCTCAGTTACACAATTTGCACATATCTAAACCTTCGAGTCTAGACTTATAACGTAGGACAAATTCCACCTTATTTGGTTTTGTTTTTGTCCTTTAAATTTTATATTTGTTATTGCTAGCTCATGCTTTATTGACAGGAATAACAAAGATGCCTCCGAGATTCTTGCGTACGCGAGGACGCGGAAAGGGGCTGGTAGCCGCCCCCAACGACCATGAAGCAGGACCGTCTAATACACGAGCTCCAGCTGCGACGGAAAGCGAGGACCCCCGCCGAAACAGGCGCAACCAGTTCGAACCAGCAAGGCGATCCGTTTCGCACAGCTCAACACCGCCAGTACAAAACGCATATGGACCGTACTCAGGAGACGAGCCTAACAACCCTCTGCCTCCATACATACAACTTCAGAGGTCTTTGTCCCATCATTCCTATGGGGACCCCACACCCATCTTTAGAGGCCAGTTTAATCCGGCCGATTACCTGCAAGAACCCGTGGGTTTCAACCCACTAGGGCCAGACGATCACTTCTTCGGTGATCAAGCTGACGACATGGACGAGGATACGGACCCCGTCATGCCTGCGAGTGGCACTCCGAACCACCCGATCGAGATCTCCGATGGGTCGTCTTTTCACGGATCACCCTATGGTGGTCCAGACAGTTTCCAAGCCCTGTTTGATCAACACCAGTGGTATTATACACCATCACACCACTCGTCGTCTCATGGGCAGCATCAGCAGCAGCAGTCTCAGCAGCAGGAACCACAGCCACAGCCGCATCATCAAGATTCATCCGAGGATCACCGGTTTGTGGCAGTTACGCCACCACCTCCACCGCCACCAGTTCAACCGGCACCTCCTCAACCGCCAAGGCGTAGGAGAACCGGTGCCCGCATGTCGGTACGACCGGGGGGCTTCAATTTCAGTTCCCCACAGCAGTCAAGTGCTAGTCACTACCCGCCATACCAGGAGGACCCACAAATGGGTGGACCCTCCAACCCTGCTGTACTACAACCACCGCCGATGGGATTTGATAACCCAATCCCGGCATATACGAGTGGCATGGGATACAACCCGTTTGAACCCCCAACGCATCACGACTATGGGTACGCGGAGGCTGATCCGTACATGTTAGCAGCGAACTACAACACCCAAGGACCCTATGGGGATCCATGGGGGGTGAGTTACCCGACTCAGGGATACGCGATACCTCCTAGACCCATCATCCGGGCTCAATCGCAGCCACCTAGATTCTCACCACCCGAACATGAAGAACTCCTGCAGAGGTTGGATCAGGTTGAACGGGTAGTTCACGAAGACTGCCGGGAGAGGCAAACATTCTTCCAGGGATTAGTGGGATTGATCAAGGGGAAGAGCAAGAAGGATCGTTGAATCCTTCCACGGTTATTTTCTCCTGTATTTACTGTTGAGCCCCAGCGTGGGTATAATTGGTATGTTTGCTTTAAGCCCCTGCGTGGGCATGCTTGTTTGTTTTAACCCCTACGTGGGTGTATTGTTAGTGTGAGTCCCTGCGTGGACCATTATATTATGTAGTCCCTACGTGGACATGTGTGATATATAACCCCTGCGTGGGTAAGTTTGTAATTTGAAAGACCCGTTTAGGGCAAGTGTGTAATGCTTTGAATAAATAAATGGAATGGTTGTTTTTATAAATTTCATGATTGCCAATTGTGCATATATACTTTATAAATGAAATAAATAAATTAAAATCATTTCTTTTAAAACTAATCTGCCTATGTAATTATTTAGTTAAGGATCTTAAAGTGTGAAACCTAGCCTCGTGTCAAATATAAGACCGGGCCAAAATGGTAAGACCTGTTTAAAAGATTCAAATCCCTGTTAACATCTTAAAACATGTTAACACTCCGGGCAGAAGTGATTCGTTAAAATCACATGTCATTCTTATATGTATAAGGATTCTTTAGAAGATTCCAAACCCAGTTATATGATCTCTGAATCATGGGTTAAGATCATCAATTAAGATGATCATGTTGTATCATACGTGGTAATACGATGCCTACGGGCCCAACTCACTTCCATATGAGCCAAAAGACAGTGGTAGCTATGACTCCCTGTCTGATAAGGGTAATGAACTAGGTTCAAACCCTAAAAGTCTTGATTCTCTGAAATCATAGATTGTAATTTAAATTGTCCACGTGACTAAGCCTTATGTGCTAACATATATTGTTATTGTTTATAATTAGGATAAATTTTAATTGAAATCCTAAATTTATACGATTAATAAGTTAACCACATGTGGTCTTTGTTACCATGGTTAACGAGTTACCCTAAGGGGTAATTCCATAATAAACTCCCAAATAAAATATTGTCCTTGTTTTCTGCAACAGTTCAATACAAATGGCTAACTCTAATGAAGGCAATAGCCATCCAGCAGAGCCGAATGAGAACGCCCAGATTACGTTAACGGGTGCCGAGTTAAAAGCAATCATAGACGGCGCTGTTACTCAGGCTTTGGATAGACAGTATGAGGAATACAGTGGTACTCGAAGTAGGACCCACTCTGCATCACATTCAAAGCCAAGGACACATTCTGAGGCTCATAACAAGCCTCCTCCCAAAAAGGATGGACCCAAGAAAGATGGGGATGACCGTCAGTCCACCAACCGTCAAAGTGTCCCATCTCAGCATATAGTACTGCATCAAGGACCCCGTAACAAGGGTTGCACCTATAAGTACTTCGTGTCTTGTAAACCCAGGGATTTTACTGGGGAAAAAGGAGCCGTCGACTGTATGACTTGGTTGGACGAAATGGACACGGTGGTGGATATCAGCGGGTGCGCTGAAAGGGATATAGTTAAGTTTGTGTCACAGTCCTTCAAGGGTGAAGCATTGGCATGGTGGAGATCTCTGATGGAGGCCTCCGGAAAGATCCCGTTGTATAGCATGTCGTGGGATCAATTCATTGCCCTGATCAAGGAAAATTTCTGCCCTCAACATGAGGTGGAGAAGATAGAATCTGACTTTCTATCGTTGGTGATGAAGAACCTCGACTGCCAAGCTTACCTAACAAGCTTCAATACGCTGTCCCGGTTGGTTCCCTACCTGGTAACCCCGGAGCCAAAGAGAATCGCTCGCTTTATTGGTGGTTTAGAACCCGAGATCAAGGCAAGCGTAAAAGCTTCCCGGCCAACTACCTTCAGGTCTTTAACTGACATTTCCTTATCCCTCACTCTGGATGCGGTCCGGCAGAGATCGCAGAGGAATAAGGAGGCCGAGAAGAGGAAGCGTGAAGATGATGGTTCGCGAAGGTCGAATAAGAAACACCATGGGAACGGTGATAAAAAGAAGGGATCTGAGTCGAGGAAGGATGGGCATAAGTCTAATGAGAAGCCCAGGTGTAAAATTTGCAAGAAGCAGCACTATGGAAAGTGCAGACTGGAGTCGAGCTCTCAGACTCAGTCAAAATCCTTCGCTTGTGGAATTTGCAAGTCCACGGATCATAAAACCCTGGATTGCAAAAAGATAAAAGACGCAACGTGTTATCGTTGCAATGAGAAGGGGCACATCAAGACCAACTGCCCGAAATACAACAAGAAGCCTGAGGAGGCTAAGAAGACTAATGCCAGAGTCTTCAGAATGGACGCGAAAGAAGCTGTGCAAGACGATAATGTCATAACAGGTACATTCCTTGTAAATGATGTCTTTGCAAGAGTACTTTTTTATTCAGGCGCAGATAAGTCTTTCGTAGATCATAAGTTTTGTAAATTGTTGAATTTACCTGTCAAAACCTTAAACGCAAACTATGAGGTAGAGTTAGCAGATGGTACCATAGAAACCGTCTCTACTGTGTTAGATGGATGTGTTATATCCATTAAGAACCATTCTTTTCCTCTGTCTCTACTTCCGTTTAAGTTAGCCGGATTTGACATAGTTCTGGGTATGGACTGGTTATCTCATAACCAGGCCCAAATTGTCTGTAACATGAAGCAAGTAGTGATAAAGACTCCGTCTGGTGAGTCACTTACCATTCGGGGAGATACCCAGTATGGACTACCTGAGCATGTGACTATGCTCAAGGCTTCAAAGTGTTTGAAGAAGGGGTGTGTCATTTACATGGCGCAAGTGATTATTGATGAGCCTAAACCGAAGATAGAAGACATCCCTGTCATTTCTGAATTCCCAGAAGTGTTTCCTGAAGATCTACCTGGTTTACCACCAGATAGACAAGTTGAATTTAGGATCGATGTCATCCCAGGAGCGGCACCAGTTGCTAGAGCACCATACAGATTGGCACCCACAGAAATGAAGGAGTTGCGGACGCAGCTAGATGAATTGCTGGCTAAAGGTTTCATCAGACCTAGTTCATCTCCTTGGGGAGCGCCAATCCTGTTTGTCAAGAAGAAGGATGGGTCGATGCGTCTGTGCATCGACTATCGCGAGCTTAATAAAGTCACGATCAAGAATAGATATCCATTGCCCAGGATCGACGATTTGTTCGATCAGCTTCAAGGGGCAAGTTACTTCTCAAAGATTGATCTGAGGTCAGGCTACCATCAGTTGAAGGTTAAAGATGAAGACGTTCACAAGACTGCATTTAGGACTCGTTATGGTCACTACGAGTTCCTAGTGATGCCTTTTGGGCTCACTAATGCACCAGCCGCATTCATGGATCTCATGAATCGCGTCTGCAAGCCTTACTTAGATAAATTTGTTATCGTCTTCATCGATGACATCCTTATTTATTCTAAGAATCAAGCTGACCACGAGAAACACCTTCGATGTATTCTCAAACTTTTACACCAAGAAAAGCTCTATGCCAAATTCTCTAAATGTGAATTTTGGCTGCGTGAAGTCCAATTTCTTGGACATGTGGTCAGTGAGCGTGGTATCCAGGTGGATCCCGCTAAAGTTGAAGCTGTTATGAATTGGCAAGAGCCAAAGACGCCTACGGAAATTCGTAGCTTCCTGGGATTGGCAGGATATTACAGGCGTTTCATTGAAAATTTTTCTAGGATTGTTGCACCCCTAACCTCCTTAACTAAGAAAAAGGTTAAATTTGTTTGGGTCCCTAAGCAGCAAGAATCCTTTGATATCTTGAAGCAAAAGTTGAGCAACGCCCCAGTACTGACACTGCCAGATGTAATAGAAGAATTTGTGGTCTATTGTGATGCCTCGCACACTGGCATGGGGTGTGTGCTTATGCAGAAAGGCAAGGTGATTGCCTACGCATCAAGACAACTGAAGGTGCATGAAAAGAATTACACCACCCATGACTTGGAGCTGGGTGCCGTTGTATTCGCGCTAAAGCTTTGGAGGCACTATCTTTATGGTGTCAAATGTGTGATTTATTCAGATCACAAGAGCCTCCAACATCTGTTTAATCAGAAAGAATTAAACATGAGGCAACGCCGTTGGATGGAAACCTTGAATGACTATGATTGTGAAATCAAGTATCATCCCGGCAAAGCGAATGTAGTCGCTGACGCCTTGAGCAGAAAGGAAAGGGTTAAACCCATTCGAATCAATGCCAAGCGCATGGAAATAAAGAACAGTTTGATAGAAAGGGTGTTAGCTGCACAGAAGGAAGCTGTGTTGGAAGCTAATTATCCTAATGAAAAGTTAGGAGTAACTGAGGAGCAGTTAACTCTTAGCAAAGACGGAATTCTGCGATTAAATGGACGAATATGGGTTCCAATTTTTGGAGGACTTCGTGATGTCATCCTCCAAGAAGCCCATAGTTCCAAATACTCCGTTCATCCTGGAGCTGATAAGATGTACCAGGATTTGAAGGCAAATTATTGGTGGATAGGCTTGAAAAAGTCTGTAGCCGCCCATGTAGCAAAATGCTTGACATGTGCGCAAGTCAAAGCCGAGCATCAGAAACCGTCAGGTTTGCTACAACAGCCTGAACTTCCTACGTGGAAGTGGGAAATGGTAACTATGGATTTTATCACCAAGTTACCCAAGACAAGGAAAGGAAATGATACGATATGGGTTATAGTTGACCGACTGACTAAGTCAGCTCATTTCTTACCCATCAAGGAGACTTATAGCTCCGATATGCTAGCCCAGTTATACGTTGATAAGATTGTGGCCTTACATGGCATACCTGTAGCTATTATCTCTGATAGAGATACTAGGTACACGTCACATTTTTGGAAGAGCTTCCAGCAATCTTTGGGCACGCGTTTGAACTTTAGTACGGCTTATCATCCTCAGACTGACGGTCAGAGTGAGCGTACTATTCAAACGTTGGAAGACATGCTACGCGCATGTGCGATCGATTTGGGAGGTAGCTGGGATAAGAACCTACCATTAATCGAATTCTCCTACAACAATAGCTACCATACCAGCATTAAGGCTGCGCCTTTTGAGGCATTATACGGTAGAAAGTGTAGATCGCCAGTTTGCTGGGCGGAAGTTGGAGAAGTCCAGTTATCAGGACCAGAGATCGTGTTCGAAACAACGGACAAGATTGTCCAGATTCGTAACAATCTCCAAGCTGCCCGGAATAGGCAGAAGAGTTACGCTGATCCAAATCGTAAGGATTTTCATTTCGAAGTGGGTGATAAAGTCCTACTTAAAGTGTCACCCTGGAAAGGGGTGATGCGATTTGGTAAGAAAGGCAAGCTAAGCCCGAGATACATAGGACCTTTCGAGGTTATCGAACGTGTCGAGTCAGTTGCCTATAAGTTGAACTTACCAGAAGAGCTCAGTGGAATTCACAATGTGTTCCACATCTGCAATTTGAAGAAGTGTTTCGCTGACGAATCACTGGTTATACCACATACAGATGTGCATATAGACACGAGCTTAAAATTTGTTGAAAAACCTTTGTCGATTGAAGATCGACAGGTAAGGAAGCTTCGAAGGAAGCATATACCTTTTGAAAAGGTAAAATGGGATGCCCGTAGAGGTCCCGAATTCACGTGGGAGGTTGAATCCACGATGAAAGAAAAGTACCCTAACTTGTTTCAGTAAATCTCAGGTCGAGATTTATTTTAAGGGGGTGAGGATGTAACACCTCGAAAATTTCGGGTTTAATAATAAAACGACACGTGCCATGTAAGACAAAACGCGTTGAAAACCCGGATTTTATAAAGACGTTTCGGTAGGGTTTAAAGTGGCGTCATGTTAAATTGTTACCTCTGAACGACCTCAAAATATAAATCCCAAGACCCGATTAAATGTTATACACATCTTTTATGCCTCAATTCAGGGAATTATTGTAAATAAAGGAATTACAAAAGCATGATATGATCCCACGAAGAAAAAGAATGGTAAACCTTCATTTTCGGGTCTTGTGCACATATTCAAATGAAACAACTTCAAATGGTAGGGTATGTTACAGTATTAGGCACTTTGTGAAGGTCCCTAGATGTTAATTGAGGCCCCAAAGTCGTGCAAGTGAGTTGACCTTTCGAGATAATGAAAGAACAAACAAAACAGCCCCTGATAAGGGCCTGCGCACCGTAGGCATAATACCCCTACGATGCGCAGGGGTATGCCCAGCACCAAAAAACGGGTTGTTGCCTGTATTTCGCGATTATGACCGATTTAGCTGGTTTTTCTCATTAATAAAAGACCCCTAAACTATCCTAGAGCACTAGGACACTTGTTGGATGATTGTGGTCAGCTCTAGAGTTAGTTGTCAACCAATCATGGTGAGTATTTTCACTATATAAGGCACTTCATGTTGCAAACATTCTTCACACTTGCATCTGATCATTTGGAGCATTTCTGGAGCTAAGGAACTCTCTTATTTGATCTTAAGTCGTGCATAGGACTCTTGTAAGTCTTCTAGTTCTTCTTTGTTTGAGTTTAGCTTGATTAATTAGCTAAAAGTCAAACCGTCGTAATTACGGTTTGACTTCGAGATTAGTCACTAATGGCTCAGTCATATCTCGAATTAAAAGTAGTTATAGGATGGTATTTATGTGGGTAATAAAACCCCAAAAGGGTTTCCCCTGATCACCATCCTAACCAGGTCAAATGTCGGGTCAAACTTTTAATTAAAAAGTCAACATAATGCTTAAAATGTCATTTATGCATAATTAGCTATCTAGAACATATATAACCTGTTTGATCATTGTTATAACTTAGTAATAAGTGTAAGAACATGTCTAAACATGTTCAACCCGACTATTTCCTGTTTAGACCCGGTTCGGAACCGAAAGTCACATAGTTTGACTTTCACTTTGACTTTCAGTTCTGACCCGTTTAGGCATATTTTAGAAATACCTCAGAGCTTTAATTGGACTAGGTTACATGTTAGAACAACCCTCTGTGATTATACACCTTGGTTAGTTAGTTATCCAATTAATACGCATGTTTCCGTTAATTGCTCATATGTTGACCGTTATGCCCTTATTACCTTAAAACATGATTTATGAAAATGTAAAAGTGTAGAAACCTTTGTTACTGATATATAGACTTGTATGCAAAGTTTGACATCAGTTTGACTTATAGATTAAGAGTTATGCTCATTATCACAAAACTAATGCTTTATGTTAATAAAATGGCGTAATTAGCGTATAGCCTAGTTAAACATACTTTTTGATATCAAATCTTTTACCCACTGATGTAATATATTATTTTGGGATTTTTAAAGATTTTTAATTAATTTTAGGCTAAGCATAACTCATAGTCGTAGGCTTAATTCGGTAATTGTCGGTTTGGCCCTTACGGGCCATAAAATGAGTTTTACATATCTAAACGACCCCAAACCTTTTGCCACTGATTAGTTATGATAAATAAATTATTTTAAGCCTTCTGGAAATATAAAAATATCAGATTTAAGTATCGAACCCGGTAATGGCCTTTAATCGCCTTATTTAGCGTTTTTAGCGCATAGTATGTTTTAAAATCATATTGGACATACCCGGGTTGATACCTACTGATATAAGAGGCAAATTATCATATTTTAACAGTAAGCAAAGGTTGATAAACTCAGACTTCAGTTTTGAGCTTTTCGGCTTATGTGAAATTACCAAAATACCCCTTCGGGGCCTAGTTTGGTTAAAAATGATAAGTTTCACATACATGCTTTAACCTACTGATGTAACTTAGCAAATTTGAGTATATTTACTGATTACATCAGACCTGTAACTCAGTTAAACATTTAAACTCTTTTATAAACTGTTAAATGACCAAACTACCCCTACGGGGCCTAGTTTGTGTTTAAATACGTTTCGGGCAAAACGAAAGACACCTTACTGATGTCACAACATATTAGAGACATAATTAACTTAGGAAACCTGTATATAGCTCTCATGACTACCCGTCACGCTTATTACGCGTACGGTTCGGTTTATGTAACAAGTTTACATAAATTAGCCGAAACGGGTCAAACCTTAACGGTTTTATCTCAAAATCCAGAATGTGAATAATAAACCCATATTAAACAAGTCTCCAAACTTGTTGGGTCTGAATCACATTCTATCCGGTCTTCGCTTAATCGTGCGTACGAACCGTATCTTGAAACTAGCCGGTCTAAGCTTAAGCTTAATAAAAGACCCGTTAGCATTCTAATAGGTTATTATAAACCTTCGTTCCAGATTACGAGAACCAGTAAAAGCTACGTGCATTTTGCTGGTTGTGATAAATACTTATTCAGGTAAATACTTTTAACTTATTTTCCCTATACGGGCTTGGGTTACGGTACATAGCGTACCGCTTGATCGGGCATCAAATCTCCACGCTTAGTGGGTAGTTGAATAATTTGATCGGCTCGTTTAAACAGTCTTGTTTACTTTACAGCCTTTGGGGGGTTAATGACCATGTCCCGGATATCCTTGGCATCATCTTACGCGATGGCCGCGACCTGAGCACGGGGTGTAGGCGTACACCGTCCGTGTATAACTCAATGATGTGGTGTGTCTATTGATCTTTAACCCGGACTAGATTCGGGCTACTGAACGCATAAGTAACATGTAATTCGTTCACAAGATAAAATGATTTATGCCACGTGCATCCAAACCAATTTTCAATCATTTTCCAAAATGAGTCAGTTGAATGTATTTACCAGTGTAAACTGACGTATTTTCCCAAAAAGACTGAATGCAGGTACTAAACGTAATTGGCTGGATTGTCTCCTAAGCATCAATAAAAGTCTCGCAAGCTTAGGATGCCAGAAGTCTATTGAACCGTAAATGTTATTTTGTTTCGATCCGTTCTGTGGATAAACACCGGATATTGTGACTTTGATTACAATAAATAAATTCGGTTGTATCTTATTTTTAAATTGCTTCCGCTGTGCATTATTATATTGTGTTGTTTGACTATTACGTTGCCAACCACGTCACGATACTCCCCCACCGGGCCCACCGGTGACACGTGGAAATCGGGGTGTGACAAGCTTGGTCTCCCTCCCCTGGCTTCTGGTCGATCCCACCAACTCTATTTCTATTGAGTTTGTGTTTTAATAAAATGTTTATTAAAACTAGTTTCAAGTTTGACACTTTAGTCCCTCTAGTTTCTTTTATTTTGTTTTAATGTCTTTAACTACTCATAAGTGTTAAACTAACTAGGTTAGCACCATTACTAATTAGATTACTTTACTTAATTTATTCACAACTAAATTGCAAATTAAAAAATTTGTATTTTCGGGATGTTACACTAAACATCATCTTGATCTTGTTTAAAGTGGTTAATAGTAGATTTAGCGGTTAAAACTCAAACACACACAAGAACATGACATAAAGTCTTGATCATATGATGAATATGTTGGATAAAAAGAAACTAGTGGTGTAAATCATGAAAATCTTGGTTAGTTGTGATTATTTTATGTTGTTTGTTGCTAGAAGTGGGATGGATCATCATCTAACCATACTAGGTCATGTTCAAGAACATGAACTAGTAGTATGTTAGTGCTAGAGATGTGAAAGATGATGAACCCTTCCACTCATGAAACATGAACTTGAGTAAAAGTAATTTTTCTTGTAAAATAAGACTCTAAACATGTAGATCTAAAGATCTACAAGTGGTTTTTCGGAAGAACCAAGCGGAAAATGCTAGTTTTGTTGAAACCCGGACCTTACATAAACTAAAAGCATATTAGTGAATAAACAAGTGTGTAAACACTTGTGTCACAAGAAAAATTTAACAAGAAATATGTTTGGTAAATCATGACTAGAAGTTGTGAAACTTCAAGATCTTTAAAAATAAAGTTTTTTAAGAAACTAAACTTATTTTTAAAGATAACAAGACCCACTAAATATGTTAGTAACTTACTACATATTTTTACAAACTTTCAAGTTCATAAGTTGTGGTATATGCTTGTTTTTACAAGTTTGATAAATAAAGATTGCGTTGTTGAGATTGTTGTTGATTTAAAAGAAAATAAACACATGTTTTTGAAAACATGGGAAACCTCCATTTTTAAGGGAAACTCTATCAAAATTTTTATAAATTTTGACACTTAGAAAAATATAAGTTTTTGAGAAACTTATTCCCTAAAAATGTATTTAAAAATATTACTAAGGTTTCCCTAATTTTTGGTGATAAGAAATGAGGATTTCTTCAAGAATAAAAATGAATATTAAGTACGTATATATTTTTGAGAAAAATATATATATTATTTGATCACCAACTTTTGTGCTAACTGTATATAGTATGTGTTATACGTGCTAGTGTATTAAGACTTAAAAATACACTAAATACTCATGAGAAGTATAAACACAAAAAAATACACATGCAACACACAAGATACATAATTCGGGTGCAAAGTGCAAAACACGAGATACTTATATTAATTTTTGAGAAAATAATATAAGTAAGATACTTAGTTAAAAATATAAAATATTTTTAACACAACAATACAAATACAAAAGAGAGTGACTGTACTTGTGCGACGCAAGTCCAGTGACTAACGTTAAGAAAACGCGTATAGGTCACGGCGTTAATTAAGCAAATCCGGTGAAGTTTACGACGCAAGGAACGCAAAGTTGTGAGTTCATGCTCCCCTTTTTCTTTTAACTGTTTTCAGTTTTATAACATCGGGGGTGAAATACATGTACAAATGTTACAATATTTATAAATGGTATGATAAAAATACAAGAAGCACACTTGGTGAGGATGAGTATCAAGTGTGATAAGATATAAGAATACGAGAAGCGCACTTGGTGAGGACGAGTACCAAGTAGGATGCGTTATGAGAAATGATACGAGAAATCGTGTCACGAATAGGGTACCATAAGCACCATTATTCAACTATATACCTAGACCGCAGAACAAAATGTTAGATCTAACGGGTGTCGGGCAGCCACACTCTCGGTGAGGGCGAGAATCGAGTAGTGCTTTTGTGTCTCAGAATATGCCAACTAGAAAAATGCCTAAGGTTTGGTGACTTCCTATGTCGTGTCACATGTTAATGGCATTGCAACCCATTAACAATCCTGATACTTACATGAATACTTTATTTACATAAGATTCATACCATACTAAAACTTGAATTATACTTGAGTACGTGGGGTACTCAAGAAAAACGGGAATTATACTTGAGTACGTGGGGTACTCAAGAAAAATTAAATTATACTTAAGTACGTGGGGTACTCAAGAAAACTTGAATTATACATGAGTACGTGGTGTACACATGAAACTTGATTTATATACGAAAACTTGATTTATACACAAACTATGTTTTCATACAAAGTATACAAACGTGAAATACAAAAACTGCATGAATTCACACCAACATTATGTTGACGTTTTTTTTTTCCAAAACTCACATGTATTTCAGGTAACTAGGATGGATGTGCGCGTGGTCATACTCATGCTCGTGGATGTCACTATGTTTATCGATAAATAAAGTTGTAACTTTTAAGACAATATGCTATTTCGTGTTGTAAACACTTGACCTATGTTTTCGGTAATGTAATGTTTGAAGTTATTTTTGAGCATGTAGTATGTTTACTCTTCGTATGCAATGAGAACCTTTCATGATCACACCTCGTGCTTCCGCCGCAGAAAGGGATGTGACAGATTGGTATCAGAGCTGCGATTGTAGTGAACCAGGATTCCTTCTCGAGTCTAGTCTACAATCTCTAGGATCCTTTCACAAAAACAATTTTTCAAAGAGTTTTCATTGCATAAAATGTCCCGCGACATCCAGTACCTGAAACTGTCTACATGAGTCTAGAAAAGACACTACGAGACTTAGGGTGCACCGAAGTAGCACTTGTCTTTAACTGAGAAATTACTTGCAATTATGTGTGATAATTAGCATATACTAGAAGTAGAATGTCACAAGTATACGTGACTTTACCGGAAAGAAATGGCCTATCTGAAGGAAGAAATACGTGGATGAAACGAAACTGTGCGGACTGTGCAAGGAGTTATGTAATTATGGATGCATACATAATTATGGAATTCAGTGCACAGAAACCACAGCAAGTCTTGTCACGTATAGATTCCCTCAGTACAAGCCTACTAAGTACTCTGCTGGAGTAATAATAGTTTGATGTCACTTATGTGGTATATATACCTGTGAATATATATGATACTACTGTCTAGTGTGACGATATCAAACAAATGTCTAACCCTGTTGTGTTATATTCTGTCAGAACATGGCACCCAGGAAAGCTGTGAATGCTCGCAATGATGATCAACCTCCTCCTCCCCCATTGCCAAGAACTGCTGAAGAGCTGAACGCTCTACTGGAAGAAAGGATCTCCGCTGCTATCGCCTAATACGAAGCAACCCGTACTACCGACAGTGGAGGACCAAGCAACGCTAGACGTAATGGGCATGGAGATTCGTCTGGAGGAAACGCTGCTCAAGGTAACCTCAAGACTATGTACTAAGCATGGAGAAATTTATGAACGGTCTCTATTTCATTATTTCTTCGATTGCTCACATGTGAATTGGTTGAATCAATTCTAGGCTGCACTTTTAAGCATTTCCTCGACTGCAAGCCGATGAACTATGACGGCACAGGAGGTGCAGTAGCGTTTGTACGTTGGACGGAGAAGACTGAAGCTACTATCCGCATGAGCAAGTGTACCGCGGATCAACAAGTCACTTTTGCTACCGGATTGTTTGTCGATGAAGCTCTGACTTGGTGGAACCTGCAAGCCCAAACTTTGGGTGATGATGCTGCTTATGGCCTAACTTGGGATGAATTGAAGGAAAGAATGAGAGAAAAGTATTGCTCTCGTGCTGAACTCTAAAGACTGGAAACGGAGTTCACGCACTTGACCATGGAAGGTGCTGATATTAATGGTTATACTCGAATGTTCCACGATCTGTCTAGAGTGCTTCCCTACATGGTGACTCCGGAATTCAAGCGCGTTGAATGCTACATTTGGGGACTGGCCCCAGAGTTTCGTGGCATGGTGACGTCGGCCAAACCACAAACAATCACCGAGGCTGTAACTCTGGCTGTCAGCCTTACTGAAGATTGTGTTCGTATGAAGAAGTTATCGCTGAACCCCACTGAAAAGACCGAGACACATGCTGAGTCGTCCGGTAACAAGAAGAGAAAGCATTCGAATCTGAATCAAGCAACTCGCAACAACAGGGGTTTCGGCAAGAAGCGCGACACTAACCCGCCTCAGGAGACGAAAACCCTTGCAACCAAAGGATACCAAGGCACCATGCCTAAATGCCAAAAGTGTAAGTTTCATCATGAAGGAGCTTGTCGCATTCCAAGGTGCGACAAATGTGGTAAGTTGGGTTATCAAGCAGAAGACTGTTGGGGAAAAGGAAAGAACCGAAATGGAAATGGTGCGGGTAACAAGAATGGTAACGGGAAAGGGCGGAACCAAGGATGCTTCATTTGTGGAAGCAATGATCATTTCATGAAGGACTGCCCAAAGGGAAACAATGCTCAGGCTCGAGCATTTGTGATTGGAGCAAAGGACGCACGCGAGGACCCTAATGTGGTCACCGGTACGTTTCTCATTAATAATCACTTTGCATCCATATTATTTGACACTGGCGCCGATTATAGCTTCATGTCTGTGGAATTTAAACGTATGCTTGGAATAGAATCTAGTAGATTAGAAATTCCTTATTCTATTGAGCTAGCCAATGGTAAACTCGTTGAATCGGGCGAAGTTGTTAGAGGCTGCACATTAGAACTTGGTGAACAAAGATTTAGCATCGACCTCTTACCTATTCAATTGGGTAGCTTCGATGTAGTAGTCGGAATGGACTGGTTGTCCAAGAACAAAGCGGAAGTTATTTGTCACGAGAAAATCATTCGCATCCCTTTGGCAAATGATGAAACTCTCATCGTACATGGAGAAAGACGAAACGCGCCTCTACGAATCATCAGTTGTATGAAGGCACAGAAGTGCTTAAGGAAAGGATGTGTCACTTTCCTAGCACACGTTATAGACAAGAAGGCTGTGGAGCCAAAACTCGAAGACATTCCTGTGGTGAAGGAATTCCCTGATGTTTTTCCCGAAGATCTGCCAGGACTACCTCCGCAACGACAAGTCGAATTCCGTATAGACTTGGTTCCAGGAGCCGCTCCTGTAGCCAAGGCTCCCTACCGACTTGCGCCATCCGAAATGCAAGAATTATCTACACAACTCCAGGAGTTGTTGGATAAAGGATTCATAAGGCCAAGCTTCTCACCCTGGGGAGCTCCAGTATTGTTCGTAAAGAAGAAGGATGGAACACTGCGGATGTGTATCGATTACAGGGAACTGAACAAGCTCACTATCAAGAATCGGTACCCGCTACCGAGGATTGATGACTTATTCGATCAACTGCAAGGATCAAGCTACTATTCCAAGATCGACCTTCGATCTGGATACCATCAGCTAAGAATCCAAGAAGAAAGCATACCAAAGACCGCATTCCGAATGCGTTATGGCCACTACGAGTTTCTTGTGATGCCATTCAGACTGACAAACGCGCCAGCGGTATTTATGGATCTGATGAACCGCGTATGCAAACCATATCTCGATAAATTCGTGATTGTATTTATCGATGATATCCTGATTTACTCGCGAACGAAAGAAGAATACGAGCAACATCTCAGAACCATCTTGGAACTACTGAAGAAAGAGAAGCTTTATGCAAAGTTCTCAAAATGCGAATTCTGGATTCGTGAAGTACAATTTCTTGGTCACGTTGTGAATGAGAAGGGCATTCATGTAGACCCATCCAAGATAGAAACAATAAAGAATTGGGAAGCTCCCAAAACCCCAACTGAAGTTCGACAATTTTTGGGCTTAGCGGGCTATTATCGGCGATTCATCGAGAATTTCTCAAAGATAGCTCAACCACTAACGACCCTTACTCAGAAAGACAAGAAATACGAATGGGGTTACAAACAAGAAGAAGCCTTCCAGTTACTTAAAAACAAGCTATGCGATGCACCAATACTATCATTACCCGAAGGCACTGAAGACTTCGTGGTATACTGTGACGCTTCACGAGAAGGCTTGGGTTGCGTGCTCATGCAACGCCAGAAAGTCATCGCTTACGCTTCAAGACAATTGAAGGTTCATGAAAGAAACTATACCACTCACGACCTGGAGCTGGGAGCAGTAGTATTCGCCTTGAAGATCTGGCGACACTATCTATATGGTACTCGATGTACAATCTTCACAGATCACAAAAGCTTACAACACATATTTGATCAGAAGGAATTGAATATGCGACAGCGGCGATGGGTCGAGCTGCTAAATGATTACGACTGTGAGATCAAGTACTTTCCTGGAAAGGCAAACGTTGTAGCAGACGCACTAAGTCGAAAAGAAAGGGCTAAGACCCTAAGGGTTCGGGCATTGGAAATGACCATACGAACGAACCTCACTACACGCATTCATGATGCACAACAAGAAGCCCTTAAGATGGAAAACTGTAAAGCTGAATACCTTCGGGGTATGCTGAAATACATGGTGCCAAACGAAGAGGGAGCCTTATACTTCAAGAAGCGTATTTGGGTTCCACTCTATGGTGGCATACCAGAAGTCATCCTTGAAGAAGCCCACAAGTCGAGATATTCGATCCATCCAGGATCTGACAAAATGTATCAAGACTTGAAGGAATATTACTGGTGGCTGAGACTTAAAAGCGATGTTGCTGTTTATGTTGGAAAATGCCTAACATGTGCCAAGGTTAAGGCAGAATATCAGAAACCGTCCAGCCTACTACAACAACTAGAGATACCCATGTGGAAATGGGAGCAAATCTCGATTGACTTCATAACAAAACTACCCAGGACCCCGAGAGGGCACGATATGATATGGGTGATAGTTGATCGATTAACGAAATCTGCGTATTTCCTACCGATCCGAGAAAAAGACAGCACTGGAAAGCTCGCAGAGATATACTTAAGAGAAATTGTGGCACGACATGGAGTGCCTATCTCAATCATTTCAGACAGAGATGGACGCTTTGTCTTAAGAATCTGGCAATCATTGCAGGAAGCCTTTGGATCTCAGTTAGATCTAAGCACGGCATTCCATCCACAAACAGACGGCCAGAGCGAACGGACTATACAAACCTTAGAAGATATGCTTCGCGCATGCGTCATGGATCTAGGCGGCAGCTGGGATACTCATCTACCTTTCGTTGAGTTTTCCTACAATAACAGTTATCATACGAGCATAAAAGCCGCACCGTTCGAAGCTCTGTATGGCCGCAAAGTGCCGATCGCCCTTGTGTTGGGCAGACGCTGGAGATAAACGCATGGTTGGTCCTGAACTTGTACAAGAGACAACCGACAAGATTGCGCAGATCCGAGAGCGCATTAAGGCGGCTCGAGATCGACAAAAGAGCTACGCTGATCTGAAGAGAAAACCAGTAGAATTCGAGGTGGAGACAAAGTGTTGATAAAAGTCTCACCTTGGAAAGGCGTAGTAAGATTTGGAAAACGTGGAAAGTTGAATCCACGATACATCGGACCATTCAGAATATTGGAAAGAATTGGTACCGTGGCATACAAGTTGGAATTACCGGAAGAACTAATGGAGTACATGATACGTTCCATGTATCCAACTTCAAGAAGAGTCCAACACAAGAAAACGTGATCATCCCGATGGATGAAGTGCATATTGATGACGCCCTCCGATTTACAGAACAACCCGTGGAGGTTACCGACTGGAAAGTCAACAAGACCAGGAGGAGCACTATTAAACTTGTCAAAGTACGTTGGAGCTCTAAGCACGGACCCGAGTACACATGGGAACGTGAAGACCAGTTCAAAGAAAAGTATCCCCACCTATTCAAGAAGACTCCAGCGAGAGTTAGTCCAGTCTGAATTTCGGGACGAAATTCTTTTAACGGGGGGAGACTGTGACAACTGGCACCAAACCGGTAATTTCCGTACACTTTAATTATTATTTAATGACTGCAATTATGTGCTTAATTGTCAGCAATGTCTGAACACATGCTAAATAAGTGAATTCATGCACATTGTATACTGCAAAATATTGCTTTATGCATAAACGAGAGCGTTGCGTCAGAAATACTAAGTAAACTCACCGGTAAGACACTTTGTGTCAACAAAACTGCAGAAAACAGTCAGACAATAAAATTGGAGCCTAGGTGTAGGTCCAACGACGAGAATACGTTAAAACCCAAGAGTACATACAAGGGTTTAATATATATACTCTCCGGAAGCAAAAATACGCACTAAAAAGCACCCGATACGCACTTTAAGTGCAGAATCTTATATAATTCAGCTATAATCAGCATTTTGGCACTGAAATATTATGCAGAAATTACGTTTTATTATCCAAAATACTTCCCCAAGTGTTGGGAATTGAAAGGGTACAAGAAAGATACTTAAAAGACACTAAAAAGTGTAATTTAGCACTTTAACGGACCGGTATTTAACCGAACAACCGGATATTACCCGGAACACTAAAATAATGCTAGAAGCATTGTTTTTATTTTTCTAAGCTAGTTAGGATCCCCGAACACCCTAACACACTATATATTACTTAACACACTAAATCTAACATTTAACATGTAACTAGATCATGTAACTTGGAGTTGAAATGTAACCAAGACCCCCCCCCCCCCCCTCCTATGGTTGGACGGTTGGGAGACCAAAATCCCTCATGGGATTTCTTTCCTATATTTTAATGGGTTGTGTTGTCACTTTAGAAACACTAAACCCATTAGATAAAGCCTTGATTTGGTTATAAGAATAACACACTAAACCATAAGTTTCATTCTCACTCATCACCAACTTCACAAAACTCTATCTTCCTCCCTCTCTACCTCACGGCTCACCACCACCACCAACCATCCACCATTTTTGCTCACCATCCATCTATTCCAAGCTTGATTTAAGGTGTAAGAAGGTCACTAACGAAGCTCGATGCAAGCGGATCTTGAAGGACCTTCACAATTTGCTTTTATCCACTTCATTTACCCTCTTGAACTTCCCTAGCCTTGTGCTAGTAGTAAGTGCTTCTAAACATCATCTTGATCTTGTTTAAAATGGTTAATAGTAGATTTAGCGGTTAAAAATCAAACACACACAAGAACATGACATAAAGTCTTGATCATATGATGAATATGTTGGATAAAAAGAAACTATTGGTGTAAATCATGAAAATCTTGGTTAGTTGTGATTATTTTATGTTGTTTGTAGCTAGAAGTGGGATGGATCATCATCTAACCATACTAGGTCATGTTCAAGAACATGAACTAGTAGTATGTTAGTGCTAGAGATGTGAAAGATGATGCACCCTTCCACTCATGAAACATGAACTTCAGTAAAAGTAAATTTTCTTGTAAAATAAGACTCTAAACATGTAGATCTAAAGATCTACAAGTGGTTTTTCGGAAGAACCAAGCGGAAAATGCTAGTTTTGTTGAAACCCGGACCTTACATAAACTAAAAGCATTTTAGTGAATAAACAAGTGTGTAAACACTTGTGTCACAAGAAAAATTTAACAAGAAATATGCTTGGTAAATCATGACTAGAAGTTGTGAAACTTCAAGATCTTTAAAAATAAAGTTTTTAAGAAACTAAACTTATATTTAAAGATAACAAGACCCACTAAATATGTTAGTAACTTACTACATATTTTTACAAACTTTCAAGTTCATAAGTTGTGGTATATGCTTGTTTTGACAAGTTTGATAAATAAAGATTGTGTTGTTGAGATTGTTGTTGATTTAAAAGAAAATAAACACATGTTTTTGAAAACATGGGAAACCTCCATTTTTAGGGGAAACTCTGTCAAAAAATTTATAAATTTTGACACTTAGAAAAATATAAGTTTTTGAGAAACTTATTCCCTAAAAATGTATTTAAAAATATTAACAAGGTTTCCCTAATTTTTGGTGATAAGAAATGAGGATTTCTTCGAGAATAAAAATGAATATTAAGTACGTATATATTTTTGAGAAAAATATATATATTATTTGATCACCAACTTTTGTGCTAAGTGTATATAGTATGTGTTATACGTGCTAGTGTATTAAGACTTAAAAATACACTAAATACTCATGAGAAGTATAAACACAAAAAAATACACATGCAACACACAAGATACATAATTCGGGTGCAAAGTGCAAAACACGAGATACTTATATTAATTTTTGAGAAAATAATATAAGTAAGATACTTAGTTAAAAATATAAAATATTTTTAACACAACAATACAAATACAAAAGAGAGTGACTGTACTTGTGCGACGCAAGTCTAGTGACTAACGTTAAGAAAACGCGTATAGGTCACGGCGTTAATTAAGCAAATCCGGTGAAGTTTACGACGCAAGGAACGCAAAGTTGTGAGTTCATGCTCCCCCTTTTCTTTTAACTGTTTTCAGTTTTATAATTTCGGGGGTGAAATACATGTACAAATGTTACAATATTTATAAATGGTATGATAAAAATACAAGAAGCACACTTGGTGAGGACGAGTACCAAGTGTGATGAGATATAAGAATACGAGAAGCGCACTTGGTGAGGACGAGTACCAAGTAGGATGCGTTATGAGAAATGATACGAGAAATTGTGTCACGAATAGGGTACCATAAGCACCATTAATCAACTATATACCTAGACCGCAGAACAAAAGGTTAGATTTAACGGGTGCCGGGCAGCCACACTCTTGGTGAGGGCGAGAATCGAGTAGTGCTTTTGTGTCTCAGAATATGCCAACTAGAAAAATGCCTAAGGTTTGGTGACTTCCTATGTCGTGTCACATGTTGATGGTCTTGCAACCCATTAACAATCCTGATACTTACATGAATACTTTATTTACATAAGATTCATACCGTACTAAAACTTGAATTATACTTGAGTACGTGGGGTACTCAAGAAAAACGGGAATTATACTTGAGTACGTGGGGTACTCAAGAAAACTTAAATTATACTTGAGTACGTGGGGTACTCAAGAAAACTTGAATTATACATGAGTACGTGGTGTACACATGAAACTTGATTTATATACGAAAACTTGATTTATACACAAACTGTGTTTTCATACAAAGTATACAAACGTGAAATACAAAAACTGCATGAATTCACACCAACATTATGTTGACGTTTTTTTTTTCCAAAACTCACATGTATTTCAGGTAACTAGGATGGATGTGCGCGTGGTCATACTCATGCTCGTGGATGTCGCTATGTTTATCGATAAATAAAGTTGTAACTTTTAAGACAATATGCTATTTCGTGTTGTAAACACTTGACCTATGTTTTCGGTAATGTAATGTTTGAAGTTATTTTTGAGCATGTAGTATGTTTACTCTTCGTATGCAATGAGAACCTTTCATGATCACACCTCGTGCTTCCGCCGCAGAAAGGGGTGTGACACCTAGGTGGCGAATCATGTCCCAACCATGACCCCCACACCCTTTAGCCTAATTAAAAAAAGTTTTTAAGTTAATCAAAAAGGTAAATTTAATAAAAGAAGTTTTTAAAGTCCTTCTTAGCCCACAATACATTTTTTTGAAAAGCAAACTTCATTTACAAAGGCCGACGAACGATCTCCAAGTTGGAAACAGAAGCGTCAAAAAACGGACACAAGTTACATAAAATCGAAATTACACCACATAAACCAATCAATCGAAACCATTTTACATCTACTTCTAAACCAAAGAAAACACATCGTTTTGATATCCGCCACTATCTCGGCCACGTTTCGCCTCTTGTTTGAGAAGACCATTTCGTTCCTAGCTTTCCAAATCCTCCAACACCTTAGAATAGCAATACTTTGCATCACCTGTTTCTTTATCTTCGATCTCTCATAATACTTGTGGAGCTCCATCGTGTCTTATGTGTCAAACAAATAAACCGGGGGAAGACCACACCATCTCACAATACCTTGCCAAACACCCATAGTATACCCGCAACCGGAAAAAATATGATCCGAGGTCTCCTCTTGATCACTGCAAAGAACACATAACACATTTCCCACATCGATGTTTCTCCTTCTATGGGCCATTTTTGTTGGTATACGATTCTAAAATGATCTCAACATAAAAATATTGCATTTCTTAGGCAGCCATGTGCACCACTCAAAATGATTGGAATCACCATTAGCCGAATCATCTATCAACCACTTCTTCACCATTAGCCCACAATACTTAGTCTAAGTAGTTAGTAAAAGAAGGCATTTACACACGACCATGTGTTTGTTTACATATTATCTTCATAATTCAATTGATTTTATTATAAATTAAGAGAAATCTATCATGTTAGAAAAATGAAGATTAAATTTCTTATAATGTGTATTACGACTTTACGATGAGAGTTAGTGTAACATTTAGCCACATGGGGTACGTTTTATTAATAAACTGTTTGTACTAGAAATTTCATTAATTCATGCATTTATTGCTTGTGTAATTTAAACTTTGTTCCAAAATTTTTGCTTTTCGTGTAATCAGTTAGTTAATCTTAAAGCCGAGCATGTTAAAAATGGGGTATTATAAGGCTAGTGGGTATGGTGATGGACCATCATTGGAGGATGAACCGCCACGTAGGCGCCACGTCATAGTCCTCCCAATGATGGTCCATCCTCCAAAACTAGAGGGCATGGGAGGATGGTCCTAGTCATAGTCCTCCACCACTTTTATGTTTTTTTTTTATTTTTTTTAATCTTCAACTTTTTTTTAACATTTAACAAATAAAGTAACAAAATATTTTCATTAATATTAAAAAACATTACATAAACTTAAAAAAAAATTAAACTTAATAAAAAAAACATAAACGTAATAAAAAAAACCAAAGACTTAAAAAAAACATAGACTTAAATAATATTATGCTTCTTCATGATGTCGGTTTGAAGTTTTTTCAACATCGAAGGTTTCGGCTCGGGATACTGATCGACATCCATCGTTATCATTTCCCATTCCTTTAACCGAATTTTTTCATCCGAAATTCTTATTTTCTCATTCTACAATCGGACCTTCTCGCGTAACTTTTCTTCCGCTACACGAGCTTTTTCTTTGACGGCCCGCTCCTTCGCCTTCATCTTTAGGGCCGAGACGTCGTTGTACATTTTTAAGTGTTCCATAAACTCAACCATGTTCGGATCCACCTTTTCCTTTTCTTTCCCCTTGGCCCGCTCCTTCTTTGATTTGTCTCGGCCCGGTGGACGCTCCGCTTCATGTACGGCGTACTCGTCTTCGTCAAAGTCGGCGTCATCATTTAAGTTTATGTTACACCTCCCGTCCGATCCACCGTCGCTAAAACTACCCGTTTCCGATGTTTTTTGGCGTTTCGCCATCGCCACCTCGTTGGGAATCGGCGCCCATTTTGGTTCGTCTTTTACAATTGCCCACGCGCGAACGTGAGCAAAGTTGGTATTACCATTGTTCGCCTTATACTTGTCCAACGCTTTTTTGAACACATCGTCGTCGCTCATGCCGCTACGACGGTCACTTGTATATAATTTATTATATTCCTCGCAAAACCTATTGATGGACACGTTCATTTTCCGCCACTTTGATGAGACCGAATCGACATCTCGATACGAGCCTTGGTCCATAAGGACGAGGAACTTCGCCAAAACCTTGGACCAAAACCCCTCACCCGATTGGTTATTACCTATAAAAAACAAACAAAATATATAAAAGTGTTAACAAAAATAAAAAACCTTAAAAAAAATACAAACTGTTAACAAAATAATAAACAAAAAATTAAACTTTAAAACTATTATAAACCAACTGTTTAAGAAAAAAAACAAACTGTTTAGATAAAAAAAAACAAAAAATTTAACCTTAAAAAAAATACCAACCTTTTGTCGGGTTGTCAGACGTGCCAATGTAAGCCTTGGCTAAGGCTTCTTCTTCGATTGGTGTCCACTTAGTCGGCTTCTGTTTGGACGGTTGATCACCCACCACTTGTTTGCCTTTGTTTCGTTTTCCTTTTCGTTTAGGCGGTTGGGTTTCAGGAACAACCTTCACATCGTCTTCGGGTTCGGATTGTTGAAAGGGTTGCGTCGGGATCGGTTGGGGTTGAACGGGTGGTGTGGGGTTCGGTGGGAAATTATAAGCACCCCGCATCATCATTTGTTGAAGGGCTTGATTTTGAGAGAATTGAGCGAATTGGTTTGGCGAGTGTTGGAATGAAGCAAACGCATTTAATGAATATTGCGAGAATTGGTTCGGTTCTAGCATCGGATAATATCCCGGAACCGAGAAAACATTAGGTTGGGTCGGGTTGTTGGGATTGTTCGGGTTGTTCGGATTGTTCGGGTTGTCCGGGTTGTTGAAGGGATCCATGAAAGAGTGTAAGGTTTATAAAAGTGGAAGAAGATTTATAAAAATTATTTGAGAGAGAGATGAAAATTTGGGGTTAAATTTGTGAATGAAAGTGAAAATGGAATGGAAATATATATATTTTATAAATATGACTGTTTGTTTGTTTGTTTAAAATGGAATTTTTTTTATAACGGTAACTTTATAGGTAAGGGCCCCACCTTTTTGGACCGTCGCAAACGGCAAGAAAAGGACGACGACGACGGGACGTGGGGGGGGGGGGGGCGGCACGGTGTATCAACCGGCGACGGACCGGGACGGTATGGGGACGACCCCCATACCGTGTAGCCTAACCTTACTTTTCATTCAAAAATAGTGTTTTGATTATTTTTGTTCGGGTTTATCAATCTTTGTACCAACGGCTTATTGGCCTAGTGGCGCCATCTATTAACGCATCTTTGCTTTGCTAGTTTTAGTGAAATCCTAAATTTCTTTCATATGACCAAAAATGTCTTATTACTAACTAGTATTAAGCCCTCACGTTGTGGGGTTGTAAAACCGTGCAACTAAAATGTGGTGGGAGAGGGGTTGAATCAGGCTAAGTAGCCAACCAACAACGACCAAAGGCTGGAAAAAACATGAAAGTAAACACGAATTTATAATAGAATTGAGGGGGGCCATCGTATACTATATAAAGGATTTAGAAAATGGTAGCAAAAGTGACACCCTTGAAACTTAGGGAAAGTAAACTTTAACCAAAAATATAGAAAAAAACCCAAGGGGTCAAAAATGAACCTAAAAAAAATTTTGTTGCCAAAATCAAAGGCATTAAAAGGCATTGTCCGTAAGAATAGAGCGCGTTGTTGTGAGGACCCGTTGGGAAATTTATCGGCACCCTATTCCGTTCATTACAGTGCTGTTAGAAAAATATAATGTTAACAAAACGGAAACCTAGAATTAAACATAACAAACCACAAAACTAACAACATGAAGAGTAAAACTATAATATTAAAGAAACTAAAATAAAAACCAATACGATAACAAATAGAGAGTAATAAAAAAAATTACAAAACGAATAAAATAACACTTAGAATATTTGAAATTAATATAAAATATAAAAACTAATGTCATTATGTTTATGGTGGCTGTAGAAAAATTACAACTTTGTGTCAACAAATTAAATATCACTTCTTTGTCCAATACGCAATATTACTTCATTTTGACTAATGAGCTTGCAGAATGTTAACAAAACGGAAATCTAGAGTTAAACATAACAACACCGCAAAAATAACAAAACGAAGAGTAAGACTATAATATTAAAGAAACGGAAATAAAAAATCAATACGATGACAAATAGAGAGATATAACAAAAATATTAAATTACAAAACAAAACAAAAACAATATAAAATAACGTTAAAACAATTAAAATTGATATAAAAGATAAAAACTAACGTCATTATGCATGTGGTGACTGTAGAAAAACTACAACTTTGTGGCAACACAATAAATACCTCTTTATTTTTGTCCAATTCACAATATTATTTGATTTTGACTAATGAGTTTCTGATGCAAGGGAGGTCGGGGCACCTCACAGATATAGGTGCAAGGGTTCCAACCCTTGCTAGAACACCGCCACCACCACCAAGGGTAAGGGGCAAGGGTCAGTTCCACGAGTACATCTACCCGTGATGGTTTGGAGAGAAGGGTTTGAGGATAGGGTCCATCACTTGAATGGTGTGTGTGTGATTGGTGGGTGGGGTAAAATACTGAGGTCTATGCTTCAAGAATACTTTGTAGCGCAAGGTAGGGCATCCTAGTGTTTTGTAATGCAAGAGTACTTTGTAAAAAGTTTAACATGGTGCCGGTTGATTGGTCAAGGTAAGGATAATACACATAGGTGCCCCTTTCACCTAAGCACCGGACACTAGTCCTAAGAACATACGGCAAGCGCGTTGAGGACCCGTTGGGAATTTGATCGGTATCCTGTTCCGTTTATTACAGTACTGCCAGAAAAAACATAATGTTAACAAAACGGAAACCTAGAGTTAAACACAATAAAACCGCAAAAATAACAAAATGAAGAGTAAAACTATAATATTAAAGAAAAGGAAAAAAAATCAATACGATAACAAATCGAGAGTTATAAAAAAATTAACAAAACAAAATAACATTAGAATATCTAAAATTAATAAAAAAACGTAAAAACTAATGTCATTATGTTTATGGTGACTGTAGAAAAATTACAAACTTTATGTCAACAAATTATATACCATTTTATCTTTGTCTAATTCGCAATATTACTTTATTTTGACTAATGAATTTGAGGAATGTTAACAAAACCAAAATCTAGAGTTAAACATAATAAAACCGCAAAAATAACAAAACGAAGAGTAAAACTACAATATTAAAGAAACGGAAATAAAAAACCAATACCATAACAAATAGAGAGTTATAACAAAAGTATAACATAGCAAAACAAAATAAGGCTAAAATAGTTAAAATCATATGAAACATAAAAACTAATGTCATTATGTTTGTGGTGGCTGTGAAAAATTACTAAATTTGTGGCAACACAATAAATACCGCTTTATTTTTGTCCAATTCACAATATTACTTGATTTTGACTAATGAGTTTTCGACGCAAGGGAGGCGGGACACCTCACGGATGGAGGTTCATGGGTTCCAACCCTTACTAGAACACCGCCACCACCCCTAAGAGTAAGGGGCAAGGGTAAGTTGCATGAGTACATCTACCTGTGAGGGTTTGGTGAGAAGGGGTTTGAGGGTAGGGTCATCTCTTGAATGGTGTGTGTGATTGGTGGGTGAGGTGAAATAGTGAGGTCTATGGTTCAAAGGTGCTTTGTAGCGTAAGGGTAAGACGTCGCTAGTGCTTTGTAATGCAAGGGTACTTAGTAAAACTATAATATGAAAGAAACGGAAATAAAAAAAAACCAATAAGATAACAAATAGAGAGTTATAAAAAATAACAAAACAAAATAATATTAGAATATTTAAAATTAAAATAAAACAAATGTCATCATCTTTGTGGTGGCCGTAGAAAATTACAACTTTGTGTCAACACATTAAATACCACTTTATCTTTCTTCAATTCGCAATATTACTTTATTTTGATTAATGATCTTACGAAATATTAACAAAACAGAAATCTAGAGTTAAACATAACAAAACCGGAAAAATGACAAAACCAAGAGTAAAACTATAATTTTAAAGAACCGGATATAAAAACCCAATACCATAACAAATAGAGAGTTATAACAAAAACATTAAAAAACAAAACAACATTAAAATAGTTAAAATTCATATAAAACATAAAAACAAATGTCATTACTAGTTTTTTTTATGTTGCTCGTTGTGGCAAAACCAAGCAAATGATAACGTAAAACAAACGTGATTTGAAAATAAAGCATGTTGTTTAGAAAGTCAAACCGTTAGAACGGTTTAGTTTATCATTGTACCGTTTTATGATACCAAATAAATACTTTTTTTGAGTACAAATTCGTTTTTACCAAAATTTATAGCGTAATGTCGAGGGAAAAAATCAAGCACAACTACGTACTTAAGTTTTTAGAAAAAAAGTTAAAACGTAAATTATTAAAGAAGTATCAAATTATTTGATAAACTAATATATGTTCTAAGAAAAAAAAGAAATTTTAAAAAATGGTAAAGGAAATATATGGTTTTAGAAACCGAAAAAAAAATAAAAAAGTGTTATTAAAAGTAAATATAATAATAAACCATTATATTATAATATAATATATTAAATAAAAAATAATAAGAAGCTATTTATTATTTTAAAAATAAAGTTACTATTCATCGTCATTCGTTAACTATATATACTAGCTTTTTTAAGTCACGTGTTGCGGCGAAACCGAGCAAATGATCATGTAAAACAATCATGGTATGAAAATAAAGCATGTTGTTTAGAAAGCCAGACCATTAGAACGATTTAGTTTATTATCGTACCGTTTTACAATATCAAACAAATACTTTATTTTGAGCACAACTTCGTTTTTAACAAAACTTATAACGGAATATCAGCGAAAAATCAAGCACAACTACGTACTTAAGTTTTAGAAAAAAGTTATAAACGTAAATCATTAAAGAAGTATCAAATTAATCGATAAATTAATATATGTTCTATAAAATAAAAAAAAAGAATTATTAAAAATATATTATTAAAAGTAAATATAATAGTAAAGTATTATAATATATTAAATAAAAATTAATAAAAAGCTATATATTATTATAAAAATAAAGTTACAATCATCGCCCTTGGTTAACTATATATATATATATATATATATATATATATATATATATAGGGTAAGGTTCATGCGAGAACAACCTTTATTGCGAGAATCGAGAGAACCAATGTGAACACAACCAAAAATACCTAAAAAACCTAAACAAACCTAAAAAAATAAAAAAAAATCTAAAAAAATAAAAAAACACACAATTTTTTTACATTAAAATCGCTACTTCTAGTAGTAAAAAAAAAAAAAAAAAAAATTTTTTTGGCTACTAAAAGTAGCGATTTTTTTATAAAAAAATATTAAAAAAAAAAATTTGTGTGATTTTTAGCTATTTTTAGGTATTTTTGGTTGTGTTCACATTGGTTTTCGCGGTTTTCGCAATAAAGGGTTGTTCCTAACGGATTCTTCTCCTATATATATAATATAATATAATGAATGTGGTGACTGTAGAAAAACTACAACTTTGTGGCAACACAATAAATACGGCTTTATTTTTGTCCAATTCGCAACATTACTTGATTTTAACTAATAACTTTCTAACGTAAGGGAGGCCAGGGCACCTCAAGGGTAGAGGTGCAAGGGTTCCAACCCTTACTAGAACACCGCCGCCACCCCCAAGAGTAAGGGGTAAGGGTAAGTTCCACGAGTACATCTACCCGTGAGGGTTAGGAGAGAAGGGGTTTAGAGTAGGGTCTATCTCTTGAATGATATGTGTGTGATTGGTGGGCGGCGTAAAATAGTGAGATCTATAGTTCAAGGGTACTTCCCAGTGCAAAGGTAGGAGGCCGCCAGTGTTTTGTAATGCAATGGTACGTTGTAAAAAGTTTAACATGGTGCCAGTTGATTGGTGAAGGCAAGGATAGTACACATAGGTGCCCCTTCCCCCATAAGCGCACCAGAGAAATGTTTGTCAACTTGTCTAGTCCGTACTTTGAGCCAACGGTGTTCTTATTATTATATATATAATAGACCAGCTCATTAACTACAATTAATTTTGTAACTTTTTTTTGTTGACCCCAAAGTTCTATCTTTTTAATTTGACTACAAAATTCTCTTAGCTACACCCATTTTTTTTTTTATTTTTAGTCGATAATTTTCATTTGCATACCTCATCTTTAGGTTTGTTATTTTTTCCTTTTTTCTTTAAACGATTTACATTACAATCACTGAACTTTAACTTTAATAAGGTTATCATCTTGAATTTTTGATGAATTTTCTGTTACGTGAGTTATTTTTATCTACATTCCCATGAAACTTTTTGTAACGTTGTTTTTTAACCAACCGGTTGTTATAAATTCGTGGTATTTTTACGTTTTTTTAGTTTTGATCTGGCTACGGTCGCAAAAGTCGCTAGGCGCATTCAAACTTTCGTAACATTGTTTTTTAACCAGCCGGATAAAACAAATGATCTTTTGTGGTTTTCACATTCAAACTTTGTTTGGTTGTGAATAGGATTTCCACTTCCTCTCAAGTTTCAAAGTTGCCCCCCCCCCCCCCCCTCCCGACTTTCTAAAAAGTCTATAGAATATCTCTTTGACCCTCTCGACTAGTACGTGTATAAGTTCGAGTTCATTTACGTCTAACTTCACGTGAGTCATTTAAATTTGTGGTTTTTTATGCTATTCCCCGGTTTTGGTTTTAGTCTGGCTGCTACAACGACGGCATCAATTCTAGTTATATATAAATGAGAAATCTTAGGTGTTGTTTGTTTTCTTAGACGTAAAACGTCTGCAGTCTGTGGACCATATCTGCAGACATCTGTAGCTGAAGAGGTGGACTAAACCTTTGCAGTCTGCAAGAAGAAGACTGTTTGTTTTTTTAACTTTTGCAAAACCCTATAAATCAAAACCTCTATCCAGAAATCATCTAGTCAAACCCAAACTATCCATCATATTCAGCTTACCCTGGTTTCAATCTTTTAACCTAATTATTGAAGAAACATCCAGCTTACCCTAGATTCGATTCTTTTTGCAGTAAAGGTAGCAACTTTAGATCTTTTTGAATAAATGAAGATAAAGGTTGTTATTTATTAGAAAATTTGCTCAAAACCCATGAATTTTTGGTGCAAGATTGGAGGGGAAACACTGAATACCAAGGGGGTTGAAACACGGAGATCTCTTTATCGATCCACACTCACAGACACTATTCCAATCATCTGAAGAAATAATAATCAAAATCCCTAACTCAATCATCCATTTAATCGACAAACAACAGAGCATAGAACTCGTGTCCGGCGTATTAGAAATAGTACGTCTCCGTCAAGGTAACGCTTGCCGGCGGTGGAGGTAGGGGATAATGATGATGATGATGATGCTTCGCGGCGGTGGAGGTAGGGTAGGTGTGGGCGGCGCTGTGGAGAGTGGGGGAATTGTCGGCGGTAGGAGGGTGGGTGGCGGCGGTTGAGAAGATGGGGTGGAGGAGTAGGGTGGAGAGGTGCTAGGGTTTTGTGGAGGAGAAGAGAGTCTGCAGACCCAAGAAGACCTTGATCCATGTCTGCACCAAAAAGAGGTTACACAGACCTTTTTTAACGAAAGATTTTCGAGAAAACAAACACACTGCAGACTCAAACGTCTGCGTGTGGTCTGCGTGGGGCAGACATAAGAGGCCCTGAAGAGTTTTTCATAATAACAAACACCCCCTTAGAGTCAACATGTCTAGTCTGACTCCTTTTAATCAACCTGTATCTGTATCTGTTTCTGATAATTGTTTTATTTCTTTGATAATATGTTTTAAAATATATCTTCCATCATAATGTCCATGAATTATGTACATATTAATTATTTTTGTTAGTTTTGATCATGGTTGTAAGAGTCCCGCCTAGGATCCAAGTACTCCTTGAGTAGTCGCTACAAGTTAGGCTGCCGTGGCTTGAGTACTGTTCACCTAGGTTGATTATCCCCGAGTAATCTCCGCCTAGGCCAAGTACTTCCTCAGTACTCTTAAATCCGATTAGGGAGCGCCTAACGACTTTTGCTACCATAGTTTTGATACTCACAAAATTTTATTTATCAGATGACAATGTACGTAAAGAAAGGGGGCCTCGAAAGAAATTACAAGTTGTTCATCAATAAATCAAGAACGTGAAATCAAGAAAGTGTATAACCAAGGAGTTTTAGAGAATGTAAGAAAGCCAGATGCAAAGAACAAATCAACTATCATACCAAAAGTGTTGCTTTATTTTACTTTATTTTATTGTGATGAAGGATATTGTGAAAATATTGGTTAGTTTTTGGTTTGATTTATGATTTAAGGAGAACTAGTGTCGTAAACTGTTGATACATATTGTGTGGATACGGCTCGGTTCGGTTCGACTCGGCTACAAAGTGAAGGCCGTAGTCAAGACATCCTCCTGTCTTGACTCGGTATGCTAGCTACTTTGTATTGTATGATGTAAATGCTACTGCGTGTGTGCGGTATGCATATTGTTATGTTTAATGTGTTGTCTGTTTGTTTCGGTAACCCATTGAAGAAGCCCAACATGAGAAGAAGTCCAACATGACGAAGCCCAAGCCCAAGTCTGCATGTGACGAAGTCACATGTGATGAAATCACATGTGACGAAGACACCATGTGATTTCGTCGATGATATGGATTTCGTCGAAGACCTTGTAAGTTCGCCGAGGGTTTTCGTCGATGACATGATTTCGTCAATGATGTTACTATATAAACACAGACAGTAGACAGAAACAAGTGTGCAAGTCTGAATAGATTTGAGAGCGAACACACTGTAAACACACACACACTGAGAGTTTATAAGAACATCTTGTAAACATTGCTTTGTAACCGTTTTCTAGATTAATACATTGGAGTGTTAATCGGTGAATTTCGTGTTTGTCGTTTTTGTGTTCGTAACTTGGTTTAACTTACACGTTTGGATTCCGCACTCTCGGGTTCGTCGGAAAACAGGAATAGAGGTTGACTCGATCTTCCGGGTGGACTTACAATTGGTATCAGAGCGTTTGGCTCGATTCCTTGTTAAAACCAAGTTGATTTCTTGTGTTTTGATAGTTTTTAAAAGTGTCTTTCAGTTTATGTTCTTGTTGAAAATCATTTTTCTAAAAAACTTTTTACAAAACCTTGAAAATCATGATGTTTTGCTTCTTGTTTTAGTGGAAACCTTGTTATATTACATGCTTGTATGTTATTGTAGGTTTTTATTGAAAGTTTTAGCAAATCATTTGGGTCTCGAAAATTTTATCTGTTGATAAGTTTGTCCAAGAATCATCATAGTGTTCCAGAGTTGTTCTTGATATATATCTGAGTTTGACCCATTGGTTGATGAATTATTGTGTTGTTATTGATATAATATTGATTGTTTGACATTTGTGTACACAAGCATGATGATGGTTGGTTGATAAGTATGGCCGAAAGCATGATGGTTTGAAAAAGAAGGTTTTGTTGTCAGAAGATTTGGTTTGATAAATATCTTCTGTGTCTGGTTACATTTGTCAATGAAATCACCTTATCTTCGTCAAACACATCAGCGACGAAATCACCTTATCTTCGTCAAACACATCAGCGATGAAATCACCTTATTTTTGTCATCACCTTTCAGCGACGAACACTCCTTTTGTTGTAACACTTGGGCATCGACGAAATCCCTTGTTTTCATCACATTTGATCTTGACGAAATCTCTTGTTTTGGTCATTGTTGTCTTGAACGAACACCTTTAGATTTCGTCGCATATACTTGTGATATTTTTAAACAGAAGCTTTCCATTTCACACTAAACTGTTTTATTTGAGTGATTTAAGCAGGGTTTTCATCAATATACATCCAAAATGAATCCGGATTGGTGGGGTACTCCGTCAAATGCAGAGAGCAAATATAGAAGCACGGGTTTATCTCCCTCATGGGCCGAATCTCCCGCAACCGCATCTTCGCAAGCGAATCCAATTTCGACAGGTCAATGGGCGTTTGTTTCAAATCAAACTCCAAGTATTCAAAGTATACTTCTAAGCGAAAGCGAGACCGGAAGTCTAAATCGCCCACCGAACCTGATGCACATAAATGAATATCCTGGATGGGTAGATAGATTCCATACGTATGTCCTTGGGCAAAACACGGAATTGTGGTTATGTTTTACTACAGATTTCGATCAAGCTCTTCAGGTTGCCGCTTCAACTGCCGCGACATTTGCATATCTTACGGAAGACGAGAAAAAGGCATATAATCTAAAAAAGAAATCATATGCTATTCTGACTCAGGCGTTGAGCAAGGATATATATCATCAGTTTGTCAGCTTCAAGACGTCAAAGCGATTGTGGGATGCATTGAAGACAAGGGGTCTAGGAAATGAAAAGTCACGCCAATTGCGACATGATTTACTCAAGAAGGAGTTTGATGGGTTCACATGTATGGAAAATGAATCTTTGGGAGATATGACAAGTCGATTTTATCACTTGCTGACTGAATTAAGTAATTATGGGGTAGTAACAACTCCTGCAGAGGTTGTCACAAAGTTTTCCGATGCACTGTCACCTCAATGGAATGGTTTCTTGGAAATCCTGAAATACAATGGCACATTTTCTAAGAGAAACATCAATGACTTTGTTCAGCTCTAGGAGAACAAAGATCAGGAAGAAACCCTAAAGGCGAAAAGGGTTCCAGTGCGACAAAATCCTGATATATATTATGGAGCTTCTAGCACTTCTGCAAGACCTGCCTCACATGCTCCAATTCAAACGGCGTTCGTCAAAAGCACAGATTTGTATGGCAATCAGATACAAGTTCCTGTAAAGCCAGCTCCAACCACAGACTTGTATGGAAATCCACTACAACCAGCTCCACAACAGCAAAGCTATCGGCCATCTACCGTAGCAACTGATTTGTACAGGAATCCACTTCATGTTCAACAACAAGCTTGTTATAGAAGTACATCATCTGCTGGTCAGCCATCAAATTCATATACAGTACGGCTTAACACGTCAAACTTCTCCAAAGTTAGCGTTAAAGTAGCTAAAGATCATATGGAGATACTAAACACATTGGTGAGCTCGTATTGTGGGTTGATTGCAGGGCAGATCGGAAACATCAATCTAACTCAAGAAGATTATCAGCAGATCGATAAAGAAGAGTTGGATATGATGGACATCAAATGGCTTTCGCCAGTGCTGTAAGGCGAGCTAAGGACTTCATGGAACGGAAGGGTAGAACCAGGTTGGAAAGCAAGAAAGATACCAAGTATGGGTTCGACAAGCAATCCGTCAAGTGCTTTAACTGTGGTGAACGTGGTCATTTCAAGCGTGAATGCACTAAGCCAGCTCAGCATGGGAACCAGAATCCTTTCAGAGGTCAAGGCAACCAGGCGAATCAGAATCAAGCCAGGAATGACAATCGCACCTTAGTCCCTACAAACAATCAAGCAGGACCATCGAACACAAATCAGGCTCTTGTGGTGCAAATAGATGAAGGTTGTGACTGGTCAATGCAATTAGGCATTGGTGATCAGGGAGGAGGAGCTTGTTTTGCTGAAACTGCTAAGGATTTGAAGCACGCCAGTGGTGGAGAATCTTCCGCCAGTGGTGGTGAATCTTTAGAAGAAGAGAGTTCTGGTTATTCAAGGAGTTCAGATGAGGAAACCTCAACCTCAGGCGAAGATTATTCTGATGATGTATCTAGTGGGAGAATCGATGTAGATATTGATGAATTGTTAGGAGAAGCTCCAGTAGGGAATGATAGAAGATCTATTCTGGTGGATCAAGCTGCTTATTCTTCTTCTTCTCTTCATTCAGCCTTTATGGCTAATGGCGGCAGTTCATCAAGCCAGGTATGTGTCGATGAACCAACTGTCATTAATTGTGATAATTGTGCTAGCTTAAGTGATAAATGTGCTGATTTAGATGCTAATATGTCTTAGTTGCAAAGCAAACATGATGCTTTAAATGCTGAATTGTCTGACTTGCAAAACAAACATGTTTCTTTTGATGCTAAGTGGTGTGATTTGCAAAGCAAACATGAGGCTTTGCAAAACAAATATGAAATGACAAATATCCACAATCAAAAGTTGATAGTGGATCTTTCGAAATGCAAAGAGGCTAACATGTTTTATGAAAACCATGAAAAGGAGTTTAAAACGGTGGTTGCAAATTTAAGAAAAGATAAAACCGAGCTGACAAAAATGGTTTCAAGAAAACAAACTGACATAAACTGTTATATCGATCGTCTTGAGATCATGCAAAAAGAGTTAGCCTGTGTTAAGTGTGAAAGTGAGGCGATCCGACTTAAGCTAGACAGTTATTCAAACTCTAGATATGTCCTGGATCACATCATTGACACACAAAAGGAGAAAAAGGATGTCACGTGCATTGGATACAAAAAATGTCCACCACCTGTTAGACAAAATTATGATTACATGCCTGATGAGGAAAATAGAACTTATTATGAGGAATCTGTTCCTTTAGACATTGAGGAATTTGCAACCGGACTTGGATACAAAAATGAAGTATCATCAGATTCGGATGTTTCAACAGTTACAAGTGTGTCAACTGCTGAACAAAATCAGGATCCTCCTGTCATTGTTGAGGATGTTGATTCTTCAGATGATGAGTCCGATGATACTGACTCAGCACAGTCTGATGCGGTAATCAAAGAAGAGGACATACCTCTTGAGAATCATATTCTATGTGATCCTCCTGCAAAACCTACTAAGACTATTCTGGTCGAGTCCACGTCTGCAAAAGAGTCAGAGAGTGTGAATTTACTGTACACTCTTGTTGGTGATGATAAAATATATTCTGACAAAGATTTTCCGATTAAGAATGTAAATAAATCTTTAATCAGTAAAGTTTTTGAAGATTCGACAAGTAGGTTTTTGGGAAAGTCGGGTTCACACGTTGTGGTAACACAGTGCCCTCCGATTCCAAAGGCCGAAGTTCGAAAACAATATGGCAATAAAAAATTACCAACAGTGAAAAAGCAGAAAAATTATACCAAACCAAATGGTAAATCAACGACTCAAGGTCGAATGGAACCGAACCAAAAGTAGAACAAGAAAGTGAACTTTGTGAAGTCGAAGGGAACAGATAAACTTGAAACATTTGCCAATAAATCTAACTTAGATCATGTCAATCAAGTTAACTCTTTGAAAAGAAATGAATAAAACAGTTCAAAACCAAGTACCTCGGGATCACAAAGTTCATCGACAAGACAATCACATGTTACTTCGGGGTTTGTTGAACGAAGATCATGTTTTGAGTGTGGTGAAATTGGACATATCATTCGAAATTGTCCATATCTTCATAAGTTAAAAGCCAAAGTTGGTGATCCCCGTGACCAAATTGACCGCAAGCGATCTGTTTCATGAAAACCAGATCCCCGTCTTGTAAAAGAAAGGGAAAAGAAACAAAAACGCCATCAGGTTAAGAAAATTGAAAAAGCAATCAAAACCGATGTGGTTAACAAAACATCTGTTTCTGTCAAACCGGACAATTCAAAAACTTCAGACAATCATGAAGTTAAGATTTTAAAGAATAAAACTGGTAAAACAAATCAGACCTGGAAACCAAAAACGGTTACTGAATCAGGGGGAACATCACAATTTCCATCTTCAAGACGTCTGTGTTTCATGCCAAAAAGGAAAGCAAACCAAGAAGCGACATCCGACAAAGAAGATCACCACGGTGGCAGTTCCTCTTGAAAGTTTGCACATGGATTTGTTCGGTCCTGTCAAGCACAAAAGCATCAGGAATGATCAATACTGCCTCGTGATAACTCATGATTATTCAAGATTTTCTTGGGTGGCGTTTATGGCTCACAAGAGTGCAACTTTCGGTATTATCAAAAACTTGATCATTCAGATTGAGAATTTGTATAAGTTGAAGGTTAGACGGATACGCAGCGACAATGCTACAGAATTTAAAAATCATGCCATGGCGGAGTTTTGCACATCCAAAGGTGTTCTTCAAGAATTTAGTGCGGCTTATACTCCTCAACAGAACGGCGTTGCTGAACGTAGAAACCGTACATTGATCGAGACTGCTAGGACTATGTTGGTAGAGTCGCAGTTGCCCATTCCATTCTGGAGTGAAGCTGTGGCCTCCGCATGTTACACGTTGAATCGAGTCCTTACAGTCAAAAGACACAACAAGACCTTCTTTGAGCTTCTTCACAAACGGAAACCAGATTTGTCATATCTTGAACCGTTTGGAGCTCCTTGCACAATGATCGATCCTAATGGAAAGTTTGGGGCAAAAGCTATTGAAGGTCACTTTCTTGGTTATGCCACCCCAAACTTAAGAGTCTGGAATCTAGAGACTAAAAGGGTTAAGGAATGGTCTGAAGTCAGAGTACAAAGGCACACTTTGCCAGTCAAAAATCCAGGTCAACCATGGATGTTTGAGTACGATGACTTTTTCAATTCGATCAATGTTGAAGCAGTTGAAGAAAATGTTGCGGCAAGGATGTTTTTCGAGAGTGACAACGCAACAGAATCACCGTTGGTTCGTCCAATTATTGTCAATCAAGAACCAACTTCAGTGAACAATAATGCTCTCGACAATGAGGATTTTCATGATGCAACCGAACTGAACGAATCTTCAGAGGATGAAGAATTTCTAGATGCAGATCAAGAAGCTCCTACATCAGCAGTACATGGTACGTCAGAGGCTACACCTCCAGTGGACGCCCCTATAACAGCTAAAGCTACTGCATCATCCTCTTTGCCAGTTCCGGGTATTGAATTGGTTGTTGATCTCAATCTCAACAATCTGGGTACAAACATTCCAGTTCCAGATAATCCAGAAACAAGGATTCACAATACCCATCCTCAACAAAACATCATTGGTAATGTACAAAGTGGCATTCAAACAAGAAACATGTTGCGAAACAACAACAACGCAGGCCTGTATGCGGCAATTCAAGAATCTGTTCAACAAAACGATTGGTCTTTCGCGTGTTATGTCTCACAGGAAGAGCCAAGAACTTGGAAAGAAGCTTTGAAAGATAACTCTTGGGTTGAAGCAATGCAGGAAGAACTGCAACAATTCCAGAAACTTGGTGTCTGGAAGCTTGTAGAGAAACCTGCTGATTACAAGAAGATTGGTACCCGTTGGGTGTATAAATGAAAAAAGGACGACCATGGAATCGTTATTCGGAACAAAGCAAGATTAGTCATTCAAGGTTTTCGTCAGATTGAAGGTATAGACTACAACGAAGTGTATGCACCTGTTGCACGTCTGGAAGCAATTCGGATCTTTCTGGCTTATGCCTCATTCAAAGGATTCAAGGTTTACCAGATGGACGTCAAAAGTGAATTCTTACATGGTCTAGTCGAAGAAGAGGTGTATGTTGAACAGCCTCCAGGTATTGAAGATCCTATCCATCCCGATCGGGTTTGGTTGCTGAACAAAGCTCTCTATGGTCTACATCAAGCACCACGAGCTTGGTACGCAACCTTATCTAATTATCTGCTGGAGAATGGATTTCGCAGAGGTCTTATCGATTGCACTCTCTTCATAAAAGAACAAGATGGAGATCTTCTACTAGTACAGGTATATGTGGATGATATTATATTTGGTTCTACTAACAATGTTATGTGTAGGGATTTCGAGCGTGTAATGCAGGATAAATTGGAGATGAGCGCTATGGGGGAGATGACTTTCTTTTTGGGCTTGCAAGTGCAACAAACGAAGTCTGGGATTTTCATCCATCAGACTAAGTATGTTCAAGATATTCTGAACCGTTTCCAGATGTCCGACACATTGCCCATTGGTACCCCACTGCAGCAAAATCACGGAATCAATCCAGACTTGAAGGGTGAACTCGTTAGCTCTTCATACTACCGCGCGATGATTGGATCCCTTATGTACCTCATAGCATCAAGACCAGATATAATGTATCCAACGTGCCTGCTTGCCAGATATCAAGTTAACCCGAAGGCCTCACATCTTGCAGCTGTAAAAAGGATTTTTCGTTATTTGAAGGGTTGCACAGACACCGGTTTATGGTACCCTAAGGATGATAAGTTTGATTTAGTCGCTTTTAGTGATTCAGATTTTGGCGGATGCAAAATCGGTGGCAAATCCACAACGGCTGGATGCCAGTTTTTAGGAAATCACCTCGTAACATGGCAGTGCAAGAAGCAGACTTGTGTCGCTACATCAACTTGTGAAGCTGAATACATTGCTGCCTCAAGTTGTTGCTCCCAAGTCCTGTAGATTCAACAGCAAATGCGTGATTACGGTTTTGAATTCCTAACTACTCCTATTTTAGTCGATAATTCTGCTGCCTTATCTATCACTAGAAATCCTATGCAGCATTCAAAGACCAAACACATCGAAATTAAGTATCACTTCATACGTGATTGCTTTGATTAAAGGCTTATCGATGTTGTTAAGGTCCATACCGGTGACCAACGTGCTGACCTTTTTACCAAAGCATTTGATAAATCTAGATTTGACTTTTTATTATTGGTAAACGGCATTAAGGTCAAGCAAGAGTAAATCCGCATCGAAAAATCGTTTTTCTAAATATCTTTGTGTTTTTAAAATTATTGTAAGTTTGTTGATTTTAGGGGGAGTAATTCCAAAATTTGAAAATTCAAAAACATCGAAAAATTTCAAAATTCAAAAACAATAGAAAAACAAAAATGAGTTTCCTGGCGAGCAAAAGAGAAAATGATAGTACATCCGTGGTCTGTCCAAACCTTTTTAAACTGAAATGCAAAATGAAATATGTTAAGCAGCTCTATATAAGATGTATCGGTAGGCTCACAATCATTTTAAAGTATGCAGGGTGATATAAACCTAAATCGACTGAAGTCTATGTGGGAACCGCTCAATGGCATATGGTCTTAGTACCGAAATTTCATTTGAGAGATTGCCGAGGTTCTGAGATATGTGGTCTTTATGCTGTTTATCATCTGGGTATCATGGTTGTTTCTTTTACCGAAAAACAAAAGGAGACGAAGTCTAGATCTTCCATGATACCATACATACGTGTACATACTGCATACGACCTCAATAAGTGATCAAAAATCCCATGTCCAAACAAAATAAGTGATAATATATCACATTTATCCGGGAGTCAAGTTCGTCTCTTTGCTGTACATTAGTACTGACCTGTTCATGGACTTGCTCCTGTGCCCTCATGCATCTGAAAATCAAGTTCCTCATCAATAAGTGATTCTATCACATAGGGCTTGTTTTCATCAAAATAAGTGAGTATCTCACATTTTCATATACGTCAAAACAGATGATAAATGGTATACTCACTAGTAAGATGAACTCTCGTGGATACCTTGATACGGGAATGTGTCGTGATGTGGATGAACACCGGTCGGTTAGTATAAATCATACCTTAACATATCCCCTCGCCATGATTACATCTGATAAGTTGAGCTTATGTGGATAACAATACCGATAATCGTTATATGATGTTTATCAACATGTTAACAAAAAGAACAATAAGAACGTTTTGGCATGACCGTACACTGATATGATTCTCTTACCCTCGAAACTCGCAAAACGAATGTTTGTATATATTTACTTTTCTTAGTTTCTGCAACTCTGTATATATTTATTTACTGCTTTCAGTCTTTACATTTCAAATATTCAAAATGCCAAAAAGATTTTAGGTGTGTTTTAATATAAACTTTATAAAAGTCAAAAAGATTTTATTTCTGCTTTAGTTTTGATTAACCGATGTTGGAACTCAAGTCTTCGTTGCCTGAAATCTGATGAAAACCAAAACGACTGAATCTTCATAAACGGTCAGAGTTTGCAAGTTTTGAAAGTTAATAATCAAAATTGAAAAATCTGTTAACTTTTCCTACTAAATTGTCAGACGGTAGTTGATAGAAACATGGTCTCATGTGTGTCATTTGTTTAAATGCTAAATATATTCCAAGCGGTTGTTCTCATTACGCGTTTAGCTTTCTTGCATGTGCAGATGCTAAAGGCAAGGAGAACATGTTCGATGACAAGCTTCGGAATGAAGACACGACGTGAAGGCACTCAAATGATAAAGATGATCAAGTTGCCGCTGACTAATCATCAACACCACAAGGATCTCAAGTATTGAAGATCAAAAGATTCACGAGCATAACTTAAGGGGGAACTTGTTAATGCACTTCCTATTTGTTGAAATGGGAAGTTTGTTGATACACTTTCTATGTGTGACACGTGAAGACTTTGAAGATCCTTTCCAAGAAAAGGAACCATCAAGAGATAGAGAACGAGATTACGAACCTCGCGAGCAGCATCCAAGGGGGAGTTCGTTGATACATATTGTGTGGATACGGCTCGGCTCGGTTCGACTCGGCTACAAAGTGAAGGCCGTAGTCAAGACATCCTCCTGTCTTGACTCGGTATGCTAGCTACTTTGTATTGTACGATGTAAATGCTACTCCGTGTGTGCGGTATGCATATTGTTATGTTTAATGTGTTGTCTGTTTGTTTCGGTAACCCATTGAAGAAGCCCAACATGAGAAGAAGTCCAACATGACGAAGCCCAAGCCCAAGTCTGCATGTGACGAAGACACCATGTGATTTCGTCGATGATATGGATTTCGTCGAAGACCTTGTAAGTTCGCTGAGGGTTTTCGTCGATGACATGATTTCGTCAATGATGTTACTATATAAACACAGACAGTAGACATAAACAAGTGTGCAAGTCTGAATAGATTTGAGAGCAAACACACTGTAAACACACACACACTGGGAGTTTATAAGAACATCTTGTAAACATTGCTTTGTAACCGTTTTCTAGATTAATACATTGGAGTGTTAATCGGTGAATCTCGTATTTGTCGTTTTTATGTTCGTAACTTGGTTTAACTTATCCGTTTGGATTCCGCACTCTCGGGTTCGTCGGAAAACAGGAATAGAGGTTGACTCGATCCTCCGGGTGGACCTACATAAACCCCTAGGAGCTCCTCAACTATTTTTAGTTGAAGTTGTGTCATACACCCCTAGGAATTACGAATTAACATAAGCATTTCAAACATAACATAAGCAAGCATGATTTGTGATTCAAATGAAACTTACGAATTACTTGTGTCGTAAACCCCTAGGAGTTTCTCAACTATTTTTAGTTGACGTTTTCTAGTATGTTTTTTCAGGAACCAATTGAGTTAGCAAGAAGGTATGCATGAATTGGAGTACGAATGAAGATTGCTTATAATTATCTTTGGATCGCTATTTATGTTTTTCAGAATCTTTAAGGTTTGTCCTGAAACTAAATATCATGCAGACTGTTTTTGGATTTGAACACATGATTTTAGTATTTCTCTAAAAGCCATGTGTTAACGATATTCAATTAGTCTCCCTCTCACGATTCCGCCTTGGGGAGGGTGTGATAGTGTGACACCCCAGGAAAATCAGGAAAACAACGCAACTTAACTAGCTTCCTTAGTAACCACGCGCTAAATTTCGGGACAAAATTCTCTTAACAGGGGGAGAATGTGACAACCCTCAAAATTCCATGTATTCCGTACAATTTATTATTGATAATGAAAGTGCTTGACGACTGTGTGGAATTACTTAACTGCTTTCTGATATCTGTGTTATATTTACATGCGCCTGTTAACACACTAGTAATGTACAGAAAAGTCATTAAATAGTCCGTTATGATTTCCTAAGTGTTAGAAATTAAAAACGTTACAAAAATATACATATAGGACGCTTTGCGGATTAATTAAGCAGTTTAACGGAACAGTATCGAATCGAACAATCGGACTTTACCCGGAACACAAAAATATTGTTAAACACATTGTTTATACTTTTCTGAACTAGTTAGGGTCCCCGAATACCCTAACACCCGTTACATTAAATAACACACACAAGTATCATAACTAAACATTTTGATTTCAACTAAACACTAACTATCTCATTACAAACCAACTATATACCCCCCCCCCCCTAACCGAATGGTCACCACAAGGGTGACACACCTTTGTCCTTGGTGATTATTTTAATCCTTGTGTCTAGTATCTAGTAAACATAAGAACTAATGGACAATTGAATGTTGGAGAATTATATAAATAACCACTAGACCTTCACTTCTATCATCTTCACACCATCAACATTTCATTTTCCTCTTCCCCTCTCTTGTGTTCTCGGCAACCCTCTCCACCCACACACCACCCATTTTCTTTCAACTTCAATCCAATCCAAGGTGATAGCAAGGTGCTAGGAGGTGAAGTAGGAAGCCTGGTGTGCTTGGAACTCGAAGGACCTCACTACGTTGCTATTAACCACTCGTTTTTCGTCTATTTTCTTCCCTAGCCTTGAGCTAGTAGTAAGTGACTCTAAACGCCTTCTTGATCTTGTCTAGAGTGGTTAATAAGAGATTTGTCGGTTAAAAATTATGAACATATAAGATCAAAGTCTAAAAGTCTACTAAAGTGATGAACAAGGTGGTTAATGGATGAATATTAGTGTAAATCATGTAGATCTTGTGTAATTATGATTATTGGTTGATTATCTGATGTTTTACTGATTAATATTAATGTGTCATGTTGTTATGGTCACTAAACTTGTTAACGGAATCGATCGAACACGATTTAGAAGGTTAAACACTGAAAATCAGAATCTGTCCAACTTTTACAGCCAACTTCAGTTGGCTATAAACAGGTCTTAAACTCAACGAAAAACCGATATTTTGAATCTAAAATATGTTATTATGAAATACGGTTCTAATGGCACCAGAATCGTAATTTTTGGACTCCGTTTACTATTTTTAAAGTGTTAATTTGTAACAGCAACTTAAGCTGAATTTTGACAGCAATAAATGGGTGTCATACTTTCAGTCATAACCTGAGTTTTGTAATGAATCGGACCATGAAATTTGTACAGTAGATGAAAACCAATGCATTTGTAATTACCCCATTGGAATTTCGTAAATCGGACACTCGATGAATTTTTAATAAATTGTTCCGTGGACTGTGGTCAGAAATACACAAATCTGAGTTCAGTCCGAAATATGAATTTTTATAAAATATTAGTAATGAACCGGACCCCGATATTTTTACACAATAAAATATGGAACGTTTAAGACATCCTGTAAAAATTTGGGAATTTTTGGAATAATTTAACCATTTTATTAAAATGTCCGAAAACAGCCGGTATTGAATATAAATGCTGAAATGACATAAGTTGTGACTCGCGTGTCTAAATGTCGAGTATGCTATCTGTGAATGATCTAACATGTTATATATGTTATGTGCATTATCGTATGTTTGATCTTGAGTGGGGAATGGATGGGAAACTTAGATGGGCATAAACCGTTAAAATGATGCATGTTGTGTGATAGATACGTGTAGGAACTTTGTGTTCTATTTGAAAGCCACTAAATGAATAACTGGTAAATCATACTAGGACGTGATTGACCGACCTTGACTGTTAGCTATATTTGAGAATCTAACCGAGCAAACCGAGGTGAGTTCACACTTTTCTACAAAGCATGGTAATTTCCCGGTGGGAATGGGAATGGGTACAGGAATAGGGATTCCTCGTCCTTTGGGACGCGTTCAGGAATGTGAATTCCTCGTCCTTGAGACGTGTTCAGGAATGTAAATTCCTCGTCCTGTTGGGACGTATTAGACTTACTGGACTAGAACTCTATCAGCGAAGTCCCTCCCTTTTTGTATCGACTTAATCGCCGAGGCTATGGCGAGCGGGTCATTAGTTAATAGCGCTATTAGGTTTAACAAACCTCACACCGTGCCAGTCGGACGGGCGTGTACTAATGGACTATGGCACGTCGGTGGTGATAGAACACCGACGCTAGGGCACAATTGATTTCTTTTGTTAGTAGTCGATATGATAAACGAGTCTGTTAGTTTAAAATACTGGGGCAGCTCCCCACGGCCAAAGTGCCGGGCTGGATAGCCAGGGAAGGTGAACATGGGATGGTTAACTAATAAACGTTTTCGAACTATGGGGTAACCCCCACGGCTGGATAGCCGAATGAGATTAAACTATGTTTTTGGAAACAACTCTAAAATGGACAACCAACCGTGAACTCACTCAACTTTGTTGTTGACTCGTTATTACATGCTTTGCAGGTCATTAGATGCTATGGAGCTTGCATATGGAGGTGGTCGTTGTGGGATGCGAACTGATATGTCCCGTACTTAATGAATAAACTTTATGAACTTATTTAACCTATGTTTTGGACTTGAAACTTATGAACTATGGACTTATGTTTTGAACTTATGTTTTATGCTTCCGCTGTTAACCTAAAATCGGTTTACTTCCTTTTGGTCACCAATCGTATTGTGTTTGGTTTTATTTACTTAATTATGTTGTTCAATATGATTAGTGGCTCGATCCTGGTCATGTCACGCCTCCAAGCGGCGATACTCCGCATGGTGGATTTTGGGGGTGTGACAGATAGGTAGCCACGAGTAGAAGTGGGTTGGATGGGTACACAGCTGCAACCAACCCGAGTATGGGATTGGGTATGTTTCGCGAGTTTTGCATTACCTAGGACGAGTAGCAGGGATAGAGTCATTGGGTAATGAGAGAAGAAAGTGTATGTTGAGCTAGGAAATTGTCCTCTTCTATTTTGGTTGAATTTGATTAAATGAGTTGACATAATCCCATTGTAGTGAATTAAGTATTTGTGAGTTGTTAGGAGAGTGCCCCTCCACCTTAATATGAAAGGTAAAAAAGATTTAGATTTGCATACTTTTCACCCCTCATAAACAAAAAATAGTTGATATTACTAAGCATATGTAATTCGTTTTGTTACAATTTTGGTAATTGTGAGGGTTAAATGTGTATACGTTAGTTCGTATGTAATTACTGAATCTTGAACTATTTTACATATAAATTGGTTTTTTTAAAGGAAGGTCAAGAAAACAACCAATTCAGAATGAGATAAACGAATTTTGAGTTGCGTAATTACTTTTACTCTCCTAAATCCTATTTTTTTTCACTCCATACACGAATCTATATGAGATATGGTGTCACATATCACGCTAGGTTAAGCCATTATTTCTTTATATATTTATAATATAAATTTTATACATAATATAATATATAATAATTAGTTATTTTGATTATAAACTTATATATAATAACTATTATGTAAATCTATACTATATATTATAATGCATTTGTAAATAACATTTTAAGAGGCTCACCTACCTTCCATTAAACTCCATGATAAGGTTCTTTATATTATAAAAAAAATGGTTGTGAGTGAAGGAGAAACAACAAGTTACTGTTCATTTGTATGTTTGAGTGATATTGTTCACCATCTATTATATTTTAATTTATTTGAAAAGTGGCTGTGAGTGGAGGAGAGATAAAAGAAAATAATCAAAGTATAAAAACTATTATTTAATTGAAAGGAGAGAGAGAGAGAGAATTAAGTTGTTTTTTTAGTGTAATTATAGGGTTAAAAATAGCTTGAGTTGTTTTTTTTTGTGTAATTATACGGTAAAATGATGAAAGAGATGTGAATGCTCTAAGAGTTAAGAGTTTCTTTAAATTTAGTGTACAAGGTACAACTGTAAAATGAGGGTAATTGGTTTTTTAAACACTAATTACATTTTAATTCCATTACCTTTAACCAAAATCTAATTAATTAATTAATAGATACATTTTTGCCCACTTATTTTAAATGATATGTTAAGTGATTAACCGTGTCTATTGGTGAGCAACAACCACACAGTTAGCCGGAACCGAATTGAAAGCATAAGAAATCAACCAATAACCGAACTAACCGAAAATCAAATTAACAAAAAATCGTTTATCGTTTTCTTACCCTTGAAAAACTAAATATAACTGATCCGAATCATTTATATATTCATATATTCCTAGCTTTTATACCTCCATTACATGTATTTCATGTTATATATTCCATTTTATGTATTTATACATCCATTTCATGTATTTCTAAGGAAAATTCGTTAACCCAAGTTTGGTTTGGTTATTAACCGATGTCATACCCCGACCGCGTTAAAACAACAAAACCGCGGCGGAAACATCGGGGAGTGTCGTGGCAGAATTATCGTTTCATAACCATGCATACAAAAAGTTTCGTTTTATTGATAAGATTAAACATTAACATTGTCTTAACACAAAACAAACAAGTTACATATCGACTAATATTGTTATTATGTCACTAAGGCCTCGTCCAGATCCTATGTGACTCATGCATCCTAGTAATCATCATCAAGCATCAACACCTGAAACATATGTGAAAACAAAGTCAGCAAAGAAATGCTGGCGAGTACATAGGTTTTATAGGAGTGTCGGATTCATGGCTAGTTTAAATGTTGCAATACTTTGTTAAAAACCTTGTTTTGAAAAGAGTATAATATTTATAAACCTCGTAGCCATGATTCTTAACCCAAAAACATTTGTTTTAGTAAAGCAGATTGTAAAACATCTCGTATTAAATCGTTAATAAATCTCGTTAATAAAACTCGTATGGTTTATATCATTTCGAAAACCTCATTTGTGTGACATCGTTCCAAAATCATTAACCCAAGTGAACTAAATAACGCTATGGTATGTAATATGTTGAAAACACTTATATATAAGAAGTACCAGCGGCGTATCTACCATGTTTTCATCATATTACACCCGTCCCATTATCTAAACACTTAACCAAAAACCAATCGTTTATCCAACTCGTTTAATCTCGTATGAATCGTTCCCAAATCGTTAATTCGTTTAAATCATTCTCGTTTTAAGTGTGAAAACTATTTGTGGTCGCCTCGCTAATAACATTCAAACCTTCGTGACTCGACTATCTCGCTCTCGCATTAATAAACCACCAAAGGGTAAATTAACATTCAGATTCAGTCATTACCCACCTAACCCACACATAACCATGGGTGCAGTACGATAATGGGATTAGTCAGATCCTATGGTACCATAACCTAATACTGGTCGGCTTGATCAATGCTAATGAATGCCATTCGTTATGTAAATACAACCAACTAGTTTATTCACTTTATTGAAATCGTTATTAGTTTAGTATAAACCATCTTAATCATTTTTGAAATCATCGTTATAATATCGGAAATCGTTTTGAAAACCATCGTTAAAACCTTGAAAACATTTAGCACATATGAATCACCCCAAAACAATTGAAAACAGTAAAATAGGGGAACTATGTACTCACATGGTGTGCAAAGTATCCTCAATCAACAGAACTTCAACAAACTCGAGCAAACCAGAGAAATCAAACAACACCTAGTAATCGAATCACTAGTCAAACAATAGACGCCTAAATCGGAAGATCGGACATAATGAGGTCTTGTAAACCAAATGAGTGTTGGAACTCATGTGATATGGTTTAACAAAGCCTACATTCTAAATCGGAACCTAACCTAAGTGCTTTCAACCCATCGCGACCCATTAAGGTTGCTTAAGCTACTTTAACGCGTCGTGCGTGCAAAAGCGCGTTCGAGACGTCTAACTAGTCCTATGACAAGTGTTATATGCCTAAACATGTTTAAATATGTTGCATAATCAGTTACGTGACAAAAGTTTATGTTACATATGCTTAATTACCAATTATGCATGAAAAGGGCATTTTGGTCATTTACCTAAGGCATATAACTACCTATCATACAACTAATTAAACCTAAGTGACCATAAGGTATAACCTCGGAAAGTTATTCCCTAAGCAACTATGGTCACTAGACATGTTTGGTCGGATCCTAATGATCGAGCAAACGGGTCGTGTTCGAAAGTCTAAGCGGGTGTTTAGTCCGCTTGACTTACGACTCTACACAAGCACTAATCTAAAAGTGACGAGCTAAACATGCTAAAACATGTTTAGTTAAGTTAGAAAATAGGTTTTGATATCAAAACAAACGGTTTTGATACCCAAGAGTAGTTTGGTTACAAAATACGCATAAACACGCATTTTGGCCGAAACTACGACTCGTCACTACGCCTAGTCAACGTGGTAATCAGTAGGTATAGTAACAAGGGACTATAACCATCATGATTATGCTCACGTTGCAAAGTTCAACGGAACTTTGTGTTGACCATTGACTGGTCAAAGCTGAAAATCAAACTTGTTTGACTTTCATGCTTGAAATACAAGAACAAGCAAGAAGAGGACTTACAAAGGGTCCAAGAAAGAGGTTTGATCTTAAAATAGCTCAGGTATGGAGTGCAAACACCCCAACTTAGAGCTGATTTCAGATTCAAGTGTGAGAAATGAGCAAGATGGCCTTGCTATTTATAGTAAATTAGGAGTTCTAGGATCATTCCAAGTGTTGTGAAGCTCAAATCTTGGCCATACACTTGTTAATCTAAGGTTGGGCACTAGCAAAACAGGCAAACATGTCCATAGATTGCAAAAACCCTGTCTAAAACCAGTTGTAACAGCTGGAATAGAAGTTTCTGAATTCTGTGGTGCTGGCACAAGCTTACGGACCGTAAGGCTATGGTCCATACGGTCCGTAAGGGACCTGCAGACCAGACACTTTCACTTATTTACAGTTTAGCCCCTGCACCTTGTTTCGTTGCGTATCGGCACTTCTAACACCCGTCAAACCCATTTTCAAGCTCCACAATGATGTTAAAACTTAGGGAACATGAAATATGCTTGAAAACATCTCGGGTGTCGGTTCGTTTGGCCGTACGGTTGCGTTGTTCGGTTAATTACGACGGAAGTCGTAACGAACGCAAAAACGATCCAAATAGAGCGACGAATGGAATTTTCTTATGCCAAACACTAAAATAAAATATTTTAATGATTACATAAATTTTTGGATGTCCGTATATATTCAGAACGTAAGATATGCGCGAAAATACAAACTTGTGCACTTTTTGACGCTTTTAGTCCCTATTGATCAATAAAGTTTATTTTAGCATACCGAACCCCTCAAACCTATTTCTAAGCTATGTAAAGGATATTTAGGGTATGTTTAACTTATTATCAAGTTCCGGAGTGTTCGTTACCATACAAATCGGTATAGTTTTGCAGTTTGACACAAAAAGTCCATGCGATCGAACAAACTTGATTTCAACACACCAAACCATCCAGAACTTATTTCTAAGTTATGTGGAGGTTATTTAGGGTATGTTAAGCCTATGTCACTATTCCGGAGTGTTTGTTGCATTAAACTAGTTATATTTACGCATCAGTGCGCGTATAACCTTCCAGAAAGCGATTTAGAGCTTGAAATCGGAATTGAATCTAATTGAAAATTCACCAAACACAAATACACACATAATAACATTAAAACACATATAGTAACATCAAATCACATTGTTTTATTAATAATCATCATTGTTTTACATCGTACATCGATTACAGAGTACAGTTGTCACAGTCTCCCCTACTTTAGGAAATTTCGTTCCGAAATTTTATTTAGAGGAAGCTTGTGAAAACAAATGTGGATATTTCGCCTTCATTTGGTCCTTACGTTCCCAAGTAAACTCTGGGCCACGTTTGGATTCCCAACGAACTTTAACCAAATGAATCCGTTTGTTCTTCAATTGTTTGAAAGTACGGTCCACGATCTCCACTGGTTTCTCGATAAAGTGCATCGTTTCATCGATTCGGATCTCGGCGAGAGGAATGTGAAGATCAGCGTTAGCTAAACACTTTCGCAAATTGGACACGTGAAAAGTCGGGTGAATATTTCCAAGTTCTGGAGGTAGCTCTAGTCGATAGGCAACCTTCCCAATTCTTTCCACAATCTTAAATGGTCCCACATATCGAGGTGCAAGTTTTCCTTTCCTTCCAAATCTCACCACTCCTTTCCAAGGTGACACCTTGAGTAGGACACGGTCTCCGACTTGAAATTCTAAGGGCCTGCGTCGTAAATCCGCATAACTCTTTTGACGGCATCTAGCTATCACAAGATTATCGCGAATTTTCTTGATTTTGTCTGTTGTTTCCAGAACGAGCTTAGGTCCAGTAAGCTGAGCTTCACCGGTCTCGTTCCAACAGACAGGTGAACGACATTTTCGACCGTAGAGAGCTTCGAATGGTGCCATTTTAATGCTAGCATGATAACTATTGTTGTAAGAGAACTCGATCAATGGCAGATGAGAATCCCAATTACCACCAAAGTCTATCACGCATGCTCTAAGCATATCCTCCAAAGTTTGAATCATCCTTTCAGATTGGCCATCTGTTTGGGGATGATAAGCAGTGCTTAGATTCAGTTGGGTTCCCAAAGCAGATTGCATGGTCTTCCAGAAATGAGATGAAAATCGAGCATCACGATCAGAAATGATATCCAAAGGAACACCATGTCGAGATACTATCTCATCAACATAAATCCTTGCAAGTTTATCAGCAGATAGATCCTCGCCAATCGGAATAAAATGAGCTGATTTCGTTAATCGATCGATAACAACCCAAATAGCATCATGACCATTAGACGTACGTGGTAACTTAGTGATGAGATCCATCGCAATGTTCTCCCACTTCCAAACCGGTATCTCTGGTTGTACAAGCAAACCAGAAGGTCATTGATGTTCAGCCTTGACTTTGAGACAAGTTAGGCATTTTGATACATACAAGGCAACATCCTTCTTCATACCAGGCCACCAGTACTGAGTACGAAGATCCTTGTACATTTTATTAGCACCAGGATGGATAGAATATCGAGACTTGTGAGATTCGTCCATCACTAGGGTGCGAAGATCGTCTTGTTTAGGAGCCCACAAACGATCCTTGAAATAGAGTAGACCATCGTCCTTCACTTCGAGTTTAAGCTCAAGCTGATGTGGTAATTCCTTACCCATCAAATTTTGTGAAATACAAAATTGCTGAGCTTGAAGAACACGAGTTTGAAGATCAGATAGAGTTCGAACAGAATGAAGCTTGACTCGCTCCTTTCGACTAAGCGCATCGGCTACGACATTTTCCTTACCAGGATGGTAGCGAATCTCGCAATCGTAATCGTTCAAGAGTACAACCCAACGTCGTTGCCTCATGTTTAGCTCTTTCTGATTAAGAATATGCTGGAGACTTTTGTGGTCTGTGAAAACCACACACTTCGTTCCATAGAGGTAGTGTCTCCAGATTTTATGCGCGAAAACCATAGCTCCTAACTGGAGATCATGAGTCGTATAGTTTTTCTCATGAACTTTCAATTGTCTAGATGAATAAGCTATAACCTTACCTCGTTGCATGAGGACGTAACCAAGGCCTAAGTTGGACGCATCGCAATAGACAACGAAATCATCGCTTCCCTCGGAAAGAGATAGAACAGGAGCATTAAATAACTTCTGCTTCAGCGTTTGGAACGCTTCTTCTTGCTTGGGTCCCCACTCAAAAGGCTTATTCTTCTGAGTCAAAGCAGTGAGTGGAACTGCAATCTTCGAGAAATTAGAAATGAATCGACGATAATAACCAGCAAGACCAAGAAAAGATCGAATCTCTGTAGGTGTCGTCGGCGTACTCCAATCCTTAATAGCAACAATCTTGGATGGATCCACATGAATACCCTGCTTGTTGACTATATGACCCAGAAACTGAACTTCTTTAAGCCAGAATTCACACTTGGAGAATTTAGCGAAAAGTTGTTCCTTCTTAAGGAGTTCCAACGTTAAGCGAAGGTGTTGCTCGTGATCGGCTCGAGTCTTCGAATAAATGAGAATATCGTCGATGAACACAATAATGAACTTGTCTAAATAAGGTTTAAAGACCCGATTCATTAAGTCCATAAAGATAGCTGGGGCATTCGTCAAACCAAAAGGCATGACAGTGAACTCGTAATGCCCATATCTCATGCGGAAAGCAGTTTTGGGAATATCTTCTTCGAGAACACGAAGTTGATGATACCCGGAACGCAGATCGATCTTAGAAAAACACGAAGCACCTTGCAGCTAGTCAAAGAGATTATCAATTAGAGGTAGGGGATATCGATTCTTGATGGTAAGCTTATTGAGCTCACGATAATCGATACACATTCGAAAAGACCCATCTTTCTTTTTCACGAAGAGGACAGGAGCTCCCCAAGGTGAATAACTCGGACGGATGAATCCTTTATCAGATAACTCTTGAAGCTGTTTCGATAACTCTTGCATCTCTGACGGTGCAAGACGATAAGGCGCTTTCGCAATCGGGTTGGCATTGGGTACAAGGTCAATATGAAATTCGACTTGATGAACTGGTGGCAAACCAGGCAGTTCATCAGGAAACACCTCTGGATAATCCCGAAAAATCGGAATATCCTGAATACTCTTGCTCTTGCCTTTCTCCTCGGTGACATGTGCTAGAAAAGCAACATATCCTTTTCTCAAATACCTCTGAGCTTCCATACACGACATAAGCTTCAGTCCACCTGAAGGTTTCTCGCCACGAACCTCTAGAATTTCGCCAGAAGACAAAGGGATACGAACAATCTTATCGAAGTAAACCACCTCAGCGTGGTGTTTGGTTAACCAATCCATTCCAATGATAACGTCGAAGCTCCCAAGTTGCATCGGTGTGAGGTCAATAGGAAAAAGATGGTTATCAAGGTTTAACTGACAACCATGAATAACAGAATCGAGATCAAGAGGTTTACCAGTAGCAACTTCGACAGATAAGGGTTTCCTCAATTTAGTTCTAGGTATCGCAAGCAAAGGTTCAAAAGATAACGAAACAAAACTTCTTTCGGCACCAGAATCAAAGAGAATAGATGCAGGTCGATTATTAACAAGAAACGTACCATTCACCACCTCGTTGTCAGCCCTCGCTTCGTTTGCATTCAAATTGTATGCTCGCCCTCGAGCAGGATTCACGTTGGGGTTGGCGTTCACATTCGGGTTCGCATTAGCATTCGCGTTTGCATTCACCAGCCTCGGACAGTTGTTGCGGAAGTGACCAAACTCTCCACAATTGAAACATGAACCTGGTGGGAATCTAGCAGCATTCCCTTGTACCGGAGCTTGAACCTGGGCAACCTGATTTTTTCCTAAACGACAAACATTGGCCAAGTGCCCAAGTTTACCACACGTCGTGCACTGCTTACAAGCTTGCTGTGAAACATGATGACCGTTGTAGCGAGCACAATGAGCTGCGGTACCAGCATACGCCTTCTTCGCAGGAGGTTGAGCCGGTGGGTTCTGATCAGTCTGTGCCATAACAGCAAAATTCTGGGCACCCATTCGCTTCCTCGATTTCTTCGACGACTCACCTTCTTTACCCTTACCCTTTTTCTTGTCCTTCCCAGAATCAGTCGCCTTCTTTTTATCACCCTTGCGGGTGAGTTTACCCTTCCTGACTTGAGTCTCAGTCAGGGTAGCAGACAACTCGATCGCTTGGCGAAGTGTAGTAGGATTAACACCGGTCACAATATCCAGCATAGAATCGGGTAGACCATCGATATATCTCTCGATTGCTTTCTCTGGTGGGGTAACCATGGTGGGACACAATAGACTGAGTTCCTCAAAATGATCCGTGTACGCACGGTGCTCAGCCCCATCTTGCTTTAAATCGTCAAACTCTCGTTCCAAAGCTCGAACCTCGTAACGGGGACAAAACTCTTTCATCATGAGAGCTCGAAGCTCTTCCCATGTTTGTGCAAACGCCACTTCGGCACCCCTATCATGCATAATACCATTCCACCAGGTAAGCGCTCGCTTCTCAAACACGCTCGAAGCAAATTCAACCTTACGCGCATTCGGACACTGCACATGCCTGAATGTGCTCTCGATACTCTCAAACCACTGAAGGAGCGCGGTTGCTCCTTGCGACCCAGAAAACTTTAGAGGCTTAGCAGAATTGAAATTATTGAAATTACACTGTGCATTATTGTTTTTGTTATTATTGTTGTTGTTGTATATTTCGTGGACTTGAGTCACAACACCGGGAAGCACAGCAGCCACTTGCTGAGAGACCAGGTCTGCGATTTCTTCAATAGTAAAAGATTGTGCTTCACGTCGAGGAGGCATGGTCTAACAAGGAGATATGAGAAATGAGTGAGGTTGATAATTAAGAAAAGCAAAAGAGGTATCGACAAAACACAAGGAAGGTGATCATTTGTTCGTTACCTCGAATAAACAAACGACACGCAGTGACTAATCAAAGTAAATGGGTCAATATAATGTATCGCCGAAGACATGCTCGCCTATAAGTGAACACTCACCCCAAGAGTTCCCAGGTAAGAGTGACTGGTCCGATTATGTGGATTTGTATGAACACTCTAGCCTTAGACAGAAAACTCAGGGTACAGACATTCACCCTTCCAGTTTGCACGTGTTCACATTATTTAGACCCAAACTTTGACGAGATTTTGAAAACTTAATGGGTTCAAAACCTTATAACAAAGGGTTCAAAACCTAGTAATCAATCATCCTAGAACAGATGATTAGTTTTCAAAGCGGATTCGAAAATTGTGTTCTCGTTGTGGTTATCACCTAAGGGTAGGTGACAGTTTTGTTTTAAAAATCTAAACGCAAAATTTCTTTGCATTAGGGTCCTAAGAGTTATAGTCTAGGTCAAAGCATTACTAATAACCTAATTCCCTATAACCATTGGCTCTGATACCAACTCTTCTGTCACACCCCGACCGTGGTAAAACAACAAAACCGCGGCGGAAACGTCGGGGAGTGTCGTGGCAGAATTATCGTTTCATAACCATGGATACAAAAAGTTTCATTTTATTGATAATATTAAACATTAACATTGTCTTAACACAAAACAAACAAGTTACATATCGACTAATATTGTTATTATGTCACTAAGGCCTCGTCCAGATCCTATCTGACTCATGCATCCTAGTAATCATCATCAAGCATCAACACCTGAAACATATGTGAAAACAAAGTCAGCAAAGAAATGCTGGCGAGTACATAGGTTTTATAGGAGTGTCGGATTCATGGCTAGTTTAAATGTTGCAATACTTTGTTAAAAACCTTGTTTTGAAAAGAGTATAATATTGCAACTTAATTAACCAACTCAAAATCAATCGGGTTATAGTTTATAAACCTCGTAGCCATGATTCTTAACCCAAAAAAAATTGTTTTAGTAAAGCAAATTGTAAAACATCTCGTATTAAATCGTTAATAAAACTCGTTAATAAATCGCGTTAATAAAACTCGTATGGTTTATATCATTTCGAAAACCTCATTTGTGTGACATCGTTCCAAAATTGTTTACCCAAGTGAACTAAATAACGCTACGGTATGTAATATGTTGAAAACACTTATATATAAGAAGTACCAGCGGCGTATCTACCATGTTTTCATCATATTACACTCGTCCCGTTATCTAAACACTTAACCAAAAAACCAATCGTTTATCCAACTCGTTTAATCTCGTATGAATCGTTCCCAAATCGTTAATTCGTTTAAATCGTTTAAATCATCCTCGTTTTAAGTGTGAAAACTATTTGTGGTCGCCTCGCTAATAACATTCAAACCTTCGTGACTCGACTATCTCGCTCTCGCATTAATAAACCACCAAAGGGTAAATTAACATTCAGATTCAGTCATTACCCACCTAACCCACACATAACCATGGGTGCAGTACGATAATGGGATTTGTCAGATCCTATGGTACCATAACCTAATACTGGTCGGCTTGATCAATGCTAATGAATGCCATTCGTTATGTAAATACAACCAACTAGTTTATTCACTTTATTGAAATCGTTATTAGTTTAGTATAAACTATCTTAATCGTTTTTGAAATCATAGTTAAAATATCGGAAATCGTTTTGAAAACCATCGTTAAAACCTTGAAAACATTTAGCACATATGAATCACCCCAAAACAATTGAAAACAGTAAAATAGGGGAACTATGTACTCACATGGTGTGCAAAGTATCCTCAATCAACAGAACTTCAACAAACTTGAGCAAACCAGAGAAATCAAACAACACCTAGTAATCGAATCACTAGTCAAACAATAGACGCCTAAATCGGAAGATCGGACAGAATGAGGTCTTGTAAACCAAATGAGTGTTGGAACTCATGTGATATGGTTTACCAAAGCCTACATTCTAAATCGGAACCTAACCTAAGTGCTTTCGACCCATCGCGACCCATTAAGGTAGCTTACGCTACTTTAACGCGTCGTGCGCGCTAAAGCGCGTTCGAGACGTCTAACTAGTCCTATGACAAGTGTTATATGCCTAAACATGTTTAAATATGTTGCATATTCAGTTACGTGACAAAAGTTTATGTTACATATGCTTAATTACCAATTATTCATGAAAAGGGCATTTTGGTCATTTACCTAAGGCATATAACTACCTATCATACAACTAATTAAACATAAGTGACCATAAGGTATAACCTTGGAAGGTTATTCCCTAAGCAACTATGGTCACTAGACATGTTTGGTTAGATCCTAATGATCAACCAAACGGGTCGTGTTCGAAAGTCTAAGCGGTTGTTTAGTCCGCTTGACTTACGACTCTACACAAGCACTAATCTAAAAGTGACGAGCTAAGCATGCTAAAACATGTTTAGTTAAGTTAGAAAACAGGTTTTGATATCAAAACAAATGGTTTTGATACCCAAGAGTAGTTTGGTTACAAAATACGCATAAACACGCATTTTGGCCGAAACTACGACTCGTCACTACACCTAGTCAACGTGGTAATCAGTAGGTATAGTCACAAGGGACTATAACCATCGTGATTACGCTCACGTTGCAAAGTTCAACGGAACTTTGTGTTGACCATTGACTGGTCAAAGCTAAAAGTCAAACTTGTTTGACTTTCATGCTTGAAATACAAGAACAAGCAAGAAGAGGACTTACAAAGGGTCCAAGAAAGAGGTTTGATCTTAAAATAGCTCAGGTATGGAGTGCAAACACCCCAACTTAGAGCTGATTTCAGATTCAAGTGTGAGAAATGAGCAAGAGGGCCTTGCTATTTATAGTAAATTAGGAGTTCTAGGATCATTCCAAGTGTTGTGAAGCTCAAATCTTGGCCATACACTTGTTAATCTAAGGTTGGGCACTAGGAAAACAGGCAAACAAGTCCATAGATTGCAAAAACCATGTCTAAAACCAGTTGCAACAGCTGGAATAGAAGTTTCTAAATTTTGTGGTACTGGAAAAAGCTTACGGACCGTAAGGCTATGGTCCGTACGGTCCGTAAGGGACCTGCAGACCAGACACTTTCACTTATTTACAGTTTAGCCCCTGCACCCTATTTCGTTGCGTATCGGCACTTCTAACACCCGTCAAACCCATTTTCAAGCTCCAAAATGATGTTAAAACATAGGGAACAAGAAATATGCTTGAAAACATCTCGGTTTTCGGTTCGTTTGGCCGTACGGTTGCGTTGCTCGGTTAATTACGACGGAAGTCGTAACGAACGCAAAAACGATCCAAATAGAGCGACGAATGGAATTTTCTTATGCCAAACACTAAAATAAAATATTTTAATGATTACATAAATTTTTGGATGTCCGTATATATTCAGAACGTAAGATATGCGCGAAAATACAAACTTGTGCACTTTTTGACGCTTTTAGTCCCTATTGATCAATAAAGTTTATTTTAGCATATCGAACCCCTCAAAGCCTATTTCTAAGCTATGTAAAGGATATTTAGGGTATTTTTAACTTATGATCAAGTTCCGGAGTGTTCGTTACCATACAAATCGGTATAGTTTTGCAGTTTGACACAAAAAGTCCATGCGATCGAACAAACTTGATTTCAAGACACCAAACCATCCAGAACTTATTTCTAAGTTATGTGGAGGTTATTTAGGGTATGTTAAGACTATGTCACTATTCTGGAGTGTTTGTTGCATTAAACTGGTTATATTTACGCATCAGTGCGCGTATAACCTTCCAGAAAGCGATTTAGAGCTTGAAATCGGAATTGAATCTAATTGAAAATTCACCAAACACAAATACACACATAATAACATTAAAACACATATAATAACATCAAATCACATTGTTTTATTAATAATCATCATTGTTTTACATCGTACATCGATTACAGAGTACAGTTGTCACAACCGAACTGAAGTGAACCGAACCGAAAATTAACAATCTAACCGAATAAACCTTACCAATTAACAAAAAACCAATTGCTTAAAAAATAGATTAACCAATGACACTCCGGTTTTGATTTCGGTTGAAGTTAATATCGATTTTCAGAATTAGTTTAAATCGTAATAAATGCAATGCAACCTTCATAGTTAACTATAATACTATATAAAGCAAATGTGATGGACAAGATTGTAATTTTATCATGCTTACAAGTTATGAAGCACCATGTACAAGGATGTGTAAGCCATTTTAGAGGGGTAAAATGTGTATTTCACCGAAAGTTTTAAGACACTAGAGTGGTAATTGCGGGATTTCATTCAGTATGATCCAGAATCCCAACTGTCGGCTTATGATGGGGAGATGAACTGATTCACACTTCTTCAAAAGAGAGAGTTTATGGCAGAGTGTTAAAGAAAGACGGAGAGCGTAAGATAAAAGGCCGAGCCGGTCAATCAACGCCGGTCTCGCACGCTGGTTCCTGGCTGGAAATAGTTGTTGTGGTCAGTTTTACTCCAATCTTTGATGTAACCTGGCGATAATCACAACACCAGGACTCCAAGAGCCATCGATTCACCCCAACTCTTATTTATGGGTCTAAATGGGCATTTTTTTAATAACCTGATGAGTTATATTGGGTTAATTAGTATCCCTGCAAACACTCTCATATCTGCGATTTTGATAGCACACACATTGATTAAATCAATTTCTTGATTAATCGTTTGTGGGTTTGTTTCAAGATTCATGCTTTTCTTCCTCCTGGTATGTTTTGAGTTTTTTTTAATTTTTGTGTGTTTTTCGGCAGATGCATAGATTCACTTATTTAGGGTCAATATACACAAATCTAGGGTGGATCTCCATTGATTCTGTAGGCAAAATCATTTAAGTTGTTTTCAATTTCTGTTGGATTGATGTCTTTGGTTGATTTTGCTACCAATAGCATAAAGTTGCTGGTGTATATGCTTTCTAATTAGCCTCTTGCGTATGATCACATTCACTAAAGTTGAAACTGATCTAAAGAAAAATGAAAGTTTCTAAATACCAATAAGTTGGATTTGAATTGAAAACATACAATTTTGAATGTAGTAGAATGGTGAGTGCAAGTACTCAAGATTGTTGCTTTCTGCTTTGCTTGATTACACTACAAGTCATAGGAAGGTACTTTCTTGCATATACTCGTTTACTGAACTCATCTTCGTTCACTACTCGCCAACATTATTTGTTAATGATTCATAAACGGTTACTCATAATTCTTGTTTTTTATGTTGTAAATGTTACAGGGCTTATGGAAACATTTTGAATGTTGGTGAGGAACTAAAGAAGGAAACTATGCCATTACAAATGTTGAGTATGAAGCCACTTGATCAAGTGGACATCAGAAATGCTTTTCTGGTCAAAGGATAAGAGGATAAGAAGATAAGGTTATCCAATCTTCTCTGTTCCCCATTATTCCCGGATAATGTTTGTGACTTTCTTTCTCTTCCTTCAATCTCTATATAAGAGATTCATTTGTAGTGTAAACTTTGTACCTCACCAGGTAATATAAACTCCTAGTTAGCCGTGGACGTAGGTCAGTTTAGACCGAACCACGTAAATCCTTGTGTTCTTGATTGTGGCAGATTGTGTGAGAGTAGCGTGTGTGTGGTCCGAGTTCGTGTGTGAGAGCGTTCGATCTTAACAACTGGTATCAGAGCTCAGGGCTCTTGATCGACTCAGACGAACAGAGAAGGAGGTGTACGGGAAAGAGAAGATACTGAACTGTGAAACCGGAACTAGGGTTCTGGTCAGAAGCCGCCACCGTCAGAATCGCAGCTGCCGCCGTCAGAATCGCTGCTGCCGCCGTCAGAATCGCGGCTGCCGTCGTCAGAATAGCCTCCACTGCCATCAGAACCGTCTCCACCGCCATCAGAAGCCGTCGCCGCCGCCAGAACCGCCACCGCCTCCGTCCTCTTCACCTTCGCGACTAGGGTTTGCTGACCCAGTAGCCGCCGTTACCTAGGGTTTTCGATCCTTGCCTTTTCTTGGTGTTGATTGCGTCCAGAAGAGAAGAGAAGAAGGAGAGCAGAGTTTTTTGTTTGTTTGTTTTGTTCTGTGGGGAAGAAGAAGAAGCACTACATCCTTTATTTCTTTTCTTTTGGTGGAAAATTGAGTTTCTCAATTTGATTAGAAAGACCCCTCGACTTTAAACAAAGAAGAAAATTGGGTTTAGTTCTTTTTTATTTAATCCTTTGGCAGTTGTAGCCAAACTTTTATTTGTCAAAGAACTAAGTTTTTTTTTGGGGGGCATTGGGCAGAAGGTTTATAACTAGCAGATCAGTTTTTTGACCGGTTAAACCAGCATTTTTTTCAGTATATCGTTTCATTGAAGATCGAAGAAATAGAACCGTAGACCAGTGCTTGTTTCGGTTGTTTCAGTTTGATTTTCGGTTTATTTTTCGATTTCAGTTTTGTTTAGTCGTGTATGGGGTATCATGGCAGAAGACGGGAATGTGCAAATCGACAAGTTTAACGGTACAGATTTTAGCTGGTGGAAGATGCAGATTGAGGCATTATTGGTTCAAAAAGATCTTGATATTGTGTGATCAGAAGTTAGACCAGAAAGGGTGGAACCAGCAGATTGGGAATCAAAAGACAAGAAAGCCAGGGCAGTTATTACATTGGCGTTATCAAAGACTGTGGCATTCAACATCATGAAGGAAACCACAACTAGTGGCATGATGTTAGCCCTATCTAACATGTACGAGAAGCATTCGACACCAAATAAGGTCTTTCTGATTCGAGAGCTAGTGAATACTAGGATGAGGGAAGGCAGTTCAGTCACAGAGCACATCAACAAGTTGAATTCGATTTTGGCCAGATTTGTGTCATTGGACATCAAATTCGAAGATGAAGTTCAAGCTTTGCTACTTTTATCTTCTTTGCCAGACAGTTGGTCTAGAACTGTTACAGCGATTTCCAGTTTATCAGGTACCAATGGATTTACTTTTGAAGGGATTCGTGATCTTATTCTGAGCGAGGACGTCAGAAGGAGAAGTTCGAGTGGATCATCGAGTGAATTACTGAATGTTGGCAGAGGAAGGAAGAATAACAGAGATAGTCGGAGCAGGAACAAAAGGAGGAGTTAGTCTAGGGCTCGAGGTGATGTAACATGTTGGAACTGCAAAGAGGTAGGATATGACAACCTGAACTTTCAAGGTTAGTGTCATTATTTCTCTTTCACGTTCCCTGCTGTAGTGAATCTGTTAAACGCTCGAAACTTTTATAAACTTGTTGAACATGGATATAATTGGGTACGACTGAGTGTATACTTTAACTGTTTTAGTGTCTAGTGTACCTGGAGCCCAACCCGAGCAAACGCACACACATAGTTCGACCGCAATTATATTTGGGCTATGCAAGCCCAAACAAATTGGAAGTGGGCCGGTTAAAGTTGGAGGTGGGCCGATTAACTTTGAGTTAGTAGATATAATTGCGCACATAAGTAATTTGTACGTGATTTTATGTGTTAACATTCACATAATCTCAAACCCTAACCACCTCTCCTCTACCTTCCATTAACCCGACGGCAGACAACCCCCATCGGAGTTCATTATCTTAGAAGCATCATCTCTCGGGTCCTTGTATTTGATCGGTATGTTAACTTGTTATTCATGAGCATGACTCTTGACTGCTTATGTGTGTAGTGATCATGATACCAAGTTGAGGGTTATTCGTAAATGATTGGAACAATGATTGTTAGTTTATTTTGAATGATGATGTCCAGTTTTGATATAATATGATCGGTTTGATTTAAGTGATCTTATGTGCAATTGTTTGACATGTGATTCTGATTATTGAGTGTTAGCAAATAATAATTGTGCATGGATCGAACTGTAACAACCCGCACTTTTGTGCGTTGTTACTACTCGTTATACTCGTTACGTCTAGCACCAGAGATTTGGATCATAATGTAACTATATCGTATATATCGATAATCGAAGGATAATCACATATTTTCGAAACACAATATCACTATACTACACTATTATCACACTAACACTCACGGAGACATTGAGTGAGGACCTATTCTACCCTCCTCAGTGGCCGTGATGTGTCGAACGTAAACAATTAACGCTAACAAGGACCCTCGGGTGAGTGCTGTAGCTCCAGTCGTCATGACGATGATGAAAATACGAGTAAACGGTACCCCGTCAGTCTTTGTGGCACTACACGAAATAACGTTCACGATGACATCGAGAAAGGACCTATACTACCCTCATTGATGGCCGTGCAACGTCGATGATAATCGCATACTCGAATCGGAAACCGACTGCTAATTATCGAAACTTTGGATTATGGATACGTAAATACGACCCCTAGTGATATATATATATATATATATATATATATATATAATATAATAATAACAATATATTGATAATATAAACTAATTATGGACGTACACGTTTCGAAAACTATCAAAACGATCAAAAACGGGAAATTCCAAGCGTCAGGATGTCTATCCGGACGGATGGACCATCTGGACGGATGGACCATCCGGACGGATGGACATGCGCACGGATGGCCATCCGCACGCATGGGCCATCCGCACGGATGGGCTATCCGGGCCTGATCCCTCTTCTTCTCCTCTTTCGCCTATAAATAGCCCGCCACACCACTATTCAAGTGATGTGACAGCTCCTGTTCAACCACACGCGCACCAAGACCCTTTTCTCTCGATTTCCTCGCGATTCCGGTAAGATTTCAACCTAAAACTTGTACTTCTACAATCTACACTCGATTCTACATCATTCTATCTTTCACAACTCAAATTCTAAGCGTGAAATCTACGGATTTGAGGTGTTTTGAGGTGATGTCACCAAGAGTTCTTATGGACTTCAAGTTGGGGTCTCATTTCACTATAAACGACTCAGATCCAGGTGATTTCTACATGTTTTAATGACAAATCACACCTAAATCTGTGCGATTTCGAGTTAACCATGAAGAACCACCATGAACGGCCAGATCTGATGGAACGGGGTGATTCTCGGCCGTTAGAAATAGTCGGAATTGACGGAACTTCAAGTGTTAGTGCGAAATTACACAACCCTAGTAAAAACGAACGTATTCCTTCCGTTAAACATTCAGAAACGGTGGTCAGAGTGCGATCCAGACAAGTCAGTCCGCACGGATGGCCCTAGTCCGCACGGATGACATGTCAGTCCGCACGGATGACATGTCAGTCCGCACGGACCATTGCCATCCGCACGGATCATGATGTCCGCACGCACACCCCACCCGCGCGTACTGTTATCCGCACGGATCATGACACCGCACGCACATGTCATCCGCACGGATGACATGTCACCCGCGCGCACGAGTCAACCGTGCGCACACTCATCCGCGCGCACAAGCAAGGCCTATCCGCACGCACAACACCACTGTCCGCACGTATGACACATCATCCGCACGAATGGCTTGTCATCTGGACGGACAGCAAGGCAATCCGTACGGATGGGGACCAATTGACCTAACGAGTAACTTTTCAAGGCAATCTTGCTTAACCGTACTTCGTTTGCTCTATTTCTTCAAGGATCATTACAGACAACTCGTAACCGACTTGAACCAGTTGTATTCCCGCTAAATACGCACTGTGAGTATACTTGACCCCTTTTTAATCGAATTTTGGGTGTAACATACGTTTCTAACAAATCAAACTTATCAAGCGAAATGCTCAATCAATCGAATTATCACTTGCGAATAACTGTTATGCATGGATATACGTGATGCTAGTTGCATATGTGCTAGGGCTTATACTCGCGACGTCCCACCACGACTAGTATAGTACTATTGCGCCCGACGGGGTCTAGTTATGCCGTCGTACATTCGAGCATCGAGGACTTAGTTGGTAGTATCAGTTTTGTGAGTATATATGTCGTGTATTACGTTTATGCATGTGGAAATTCGCAGCACTTTTAATCTATTATGGTATACTTATCAAACCTGTATACTCGCCAATACTCTTGTATTGACAAATATTTTAACGTATGTTGCAGGTTAGATCGCAGGCAATATCAAATCAAGCTAGGGAGTCTAGAAACTCAACTAAAATCTAGGTTGTCGGATTTGTATTGTTCGAGAGGACAAGAAATTTGTGATAACTTATATGATTGTATTATTTGTTAGTATGGGATAACGAATGTATTAAATATTATCGCAATATAGTTGTTATGGATTCTCTTGAGCAATCTGATTCGCCTAGTGCCGCGCCCCGATGATTCCGCCATCGGTTGGGGTGTGACAGATTGGTATCAGAGCCATAACTATAGGGAATTAGGTCAGACTCGACCTAGTCCGGGTCGACGTCTTAGAAATTGACCTAGTCTATAGTCTAAGTACCAACAGGCCGACTCATACAAACCCGGTGGGGTTTGTATTGGGCTTACTTGATACTCTCGATCGAAATTGCTAAAAGATACAACTTTGTGTGAACCCCGCGTACTACAACTTCACACGAAGAAGCCTTTCCTAAGGCTGAAATACTACTTAGCCTTTCCTAAGGCCGACACAATACACACGTTTTCGAAAATACTCGCATACCGAAACCGAGCGATCCAGTCAAGATCAGGTGTGAAAACCAAGAACTCTCGATAGGATTGCTCACTCAGCGCATTTTCTAGCACGAGAACTTTTCATCGAGTTAGGAGTGACATCCACATCTCGACAAAAGTCTCCATTTCTAAATCTAGTGGAACTCACGAATTTATTCGAGGAGCATAACCACAATTAGGAACGAAACTGTTAATTCAGGGGTGAAACCCGTACCTTAATGAGTCGTCCCATTCTCTATAAACTGGTTTTCAAAAGCTCTCACCAAGGACTCGACTATCACGATAACTCGAGCCACGCGATGACTAGGAAGACGAATGCCATGAGCTGCATCCCAGTGGAAGCATGAAGTCCTCTAGGTCAACGCGCATGCTCGAATTTGTTAGATATAGTTGGGCTACCTTGGGCAGTCGACGCCTAAAACACCCAAGGCACTCTATCATACGACCCGCCAATTTTGCAATGATTGGAACTTATTTACGTTTTGAAACTTTACGCTTTATCGATTTCTCGATGTAACGAATTTTCACTCCCTACTTTATAAACACACAATTCGCACAGCCGTCGCAATCTAAAACGAAATCCGAACGTTCGCTACAAAACTAATGCATAATCTATCGCATTCGCCCTCGTTTTCTCACTTCAACGCGACCTCGCTTATTCTAAATCGACCTGTATATGCATGATTACAAATTACATCTATATAAATATATATAAATACGTATAAACAAACAAGTCATTGTGTGAGAACTTAGGAATTTTGTGTTTCCTACGTGGCTCCTATGTGATTCGTATTACTACTATACTATCGCACCAAGTTTTGAACGCGCTCAATCGCAACGCAAAACTCAAAAATCATTATGATCGAATCTCACTCCAAGTCTCTTCCTGTCTAGATACCTTCCAACAACCCTACCTCGAGGCGAGTAGCTAGGAGGAAAGCCAAACGAAGCGCCGAGAAGAGAATTGCTTCACTTGTGATTAAGGAAGTGAGTAAGCTTAGTTCTCAAATTGCCGCTCGAGGGCACTCTCTCAGCCACTCTCGAGCTTCGGAAGACGTTAAGACAGGAGAGCTGCAATCTACTTTTCTCTACAAGCACTTCAAAGCCTGTGACCCGATGGAGTTCACGGGTGAAGGAGGTGCGACTCAACTACTCCAGTGGTTCGATTCTATCGAAGTTACCCTTCGTCAAAGTGGGTGTCCCGATAGTCTCCGTACTACTTGCGCCACCGGAGTATTTCAATCGCGAGCACTCGACTGGTGGACCGCCGAACGTAACAAACGTGGGATCTCCGCAGCTTATGCTCTCTCCTGGAATGAGCTAAAAGAGCTCATGGAGAAAGAGTACTGTCCTCCTCACGAGATTCAGAAGCTAGAAAACGAATTTTGGGAAATCAAGCAAACCGAAGGTGACAATGCTGGCTACACCGCAAGGTTCAAACAACTTAGCATAATCTGCCCATGTCAAGTCAACACTCCGGGGAAGGCCATCGCGAAGTACATTCGTGGCTTGCCTGAGTGTGTGGGTGATTTTGTCGAAGCTGCAAGGCCTGCTACCATCGAAGAAACCTATCGCTTAGCCGCAGAAATCAACAACAAACGATTCGTAGAAGGGTTATTCTCAGGAAATCCTGTCAAGCAAACTCATCAAGCAACCATCAGTAACCCTTCAGGCGAACATGTTGACGAATCTTCTGATGAATCTACTGACGAATCTTCTGACAAATCTGCTGGCGATTCCTCTAGTGAATCAGCTAACGATTCTTCTAACGGATCTGTTAACGATTCTTTGGACGGATCTGCTGCCGATTCTTCTGATGAATCTGCCGACGGACCCTCCAATAAACCAGCCAAAGACTCTGCAAGTGAGTCTTCAGACGAATCCTCCAACGACGACACTTCTTCGCAAGAAACCGACAAACCCAACCGCAAGCGAAAGACTTCAAGCCCGAACTCATCAACAACCGAACTGCTGCAACCGAAACCTCTTCGAACAGTTCCGATGTTTCCAAAATGAGCCTACACTGGAGCGCATCCTCAGTGTTACTCGTGTACCTATCATCATCCAGTTGGGGCTGACTGTCGCTATTGCAATAACTGCAACCGTTACGGTCACTTCACCCGCAACTGCCGCATCGAACCGTGAACTTGAGTACAACAACAACAGCTCCAGCAAAAGTCTTCAAGCATCAGACATCTAGCAAGCGTAGGATAAAGTTGTAATGATACGATTCTCGACGTTTATTTCTAAGTTTTGAACCTACTTTCTTATTCGAAGTTACCGCTATATGTAACATTAACTCTCGTTTTCGTTTTCTCTTCCGCTCTCTAATCGTCGCACTTAGACTAGATTCACACACATACTATATACTATATACTATATCATGAAATAATGTGTTTTACCCTCACTACGCTCTTAGAACGAGGTACGATAAACGTGCAAGGAACAAATAATCGCGGGTGCACACGGGATTATTTGGGTCAGTGCACGGTGATCGTGGTGAATTCTAAAGGTGCCATAGCGTTTGGACAAAAGGTGACACCAAAACACGGGATGAAAGTAGTAGGGGTCGGGCAAGGTGTGCCTTATCATACTACCGAAGTTCCGTGAAGAAAGTGCCACGTAGAGTTGAACGTTATTAGACCTATGTACTATTGTGATTATTTTCAACACACTACACTCAATCGCAAGGCGTAACAACTGAAATTGCATCATCGCAAGACTTATCGTAAGTCTGCAAACGCAATGCGATCGCCTCAACGATGGACTCTGGGGAGTCTACCTCGCAGGACAATTGCATCAACGCAAGACTGGTCGAAAGTCTATGGCAAGCAATCTCATCAAGCACACGAACGCTCACGACATTATCGGGTGAGGACCTATTCTACCCTCCTCGATAGCCGAGATGCGTCACAACGTGACGTCAAGCTTACTCGAAACAAAACTCGACTAATCGCGATCGTTTATTATGTGCATCTCGAAAACTCTATCGCTTATTTGTGTGAATCGCTATCGTCTGCTGTGAATCAATCTTCGCTATACCGTTATCCATGATACTTGTGCTAAGTTAGAACACATGACCTCGCCCCACGAGAAGAAGCTCATATGGTTAAAACAAGGTGTTTTAGTTATATCAGCGGCCTTCCGTGGAAACAGGCCATGTGGGGTCTGATGTTAGCTAAATTCTGTGGTGAAAATCAATCCAACCGAACCGCGTAAATCGAACCGCACACCTCCATCGCTTGCAACGCAACAACTACCGCTTATCGTAATTCGATTCTCATCATCATTACTAGTGTTATGATCGTATCATTCGTTTAATCACTTAATCGCCGATCACCTATCGTGTATAATCCACCGCTTATCGCTCGCTTGGTGTTCATTGCAGTTTGTATGGTATTAAGTACACATGACACCGCTTCACGAGGCAAAGCTAACCTGGTTAAGCATGGTGTTTCGCCATGTTAGAAAACCCCCGTGGAAACGTGCCATGTGGGTGTAATGTGGAATCAAATCGAAAACGCGCTATTCGCTTCTTGCTCATCAACCCGCTGGATTAATCTATTCGATCCTACCTTATGCTCGGTCCAACTTTCTATCGATTGGACCGGGTAAACGCAATTCTATCTGAGTCATATCGGCACACCTGAGACTGCCCCACGAAACGGAAGTAATATGGGCAAAACATGGTGGATACGCCGCTGGTAATTCCTATATATAAGTGTTTTAAACATATTAACGAACTTCCGTGGGAAGGTGCCAAGTGGGGCTTGATGCCAAATTATTCTTCTCAAAAGGTTAAAACTGGTTTTTATAAAACTTTTATTAAAACCATGGAACAAATGAAATTCCTCACAATATGGAGGTAACATCGAATCAGCTTAACTCCATATTCAAAGGGAGCTTCATGAGTCCAATTTTTCCTTAAAACCTTTTCAAAGATCAAAAACAAGATTTCTTGAGATATTGGTTCCACATCGAGTTCAACTGGAACCCATATCATAGGAGAGTTTACGTAACCCTTGTTTTCATTTTCAAATTCCTTAAAATGTTAGAAACTTAAACTTCCTTGCAACATCGGTTACCATCGATTCTGTTGACCGCACGTTAAAAGGAAAATTTTCAAAAGATTTTCGTCCTAAATCCCTTTTTAATATCTAAGGCGAACGCTTCTTGCAACGTTGATTAACGATCGACTCAGTTAACTCTACGTCATGAGAAACCTTTCAAAATTGTAATCGCATCGAACTAACGAATTCTACTCAAGACAAGGTACTTCGGAATGCCAACTCGTGGGATTACTACTATCGTTTTTACGTCATCTTCTCACTATCGCAGTCGATCTCTCTTATTCGAAACGTTCCCGCTGTCAACTTATGGTCAAATCGCTCGCTGTATCGCTACTTATGCTAGATCAACTCTTAGAGGTCTACCTATTGGATTAATTTCGGGACGAAATTTCCTAAAGTAGGGGAGACTGTAACAACCCGCACTTTTGTGCGTTGTTACTACTCGTTATACTCGTTACGTCTAGCACCAGAGATTTGGATCATAATGTAACTATATCGTATATATCGATAATCGAAGGATAATCACATATTTTCGAAACACAATATCACTATACTACACTATTATCACACTAACACTCACGGAGACATTGAGTGAGGACCTATTCTACCCTCCTCAGTGGCCGTGATGTGTCGAACGTAAACAATTAACGCTAACAAGGACCCTCGGGTGAGTGCTGTAGCTCCAGTCGTCATGACGATGATGACAATACGAGTAAACGGTACCCCGTCAGTCTTTGTGGCACTACACGAAATAACATTCACGATGACATCGAGAAAGGACCTATACTACCCTCATTGATGGCCGTGCAACGTCGATGATAATCGCATACTCGAATCGGAAACCGACTGCTAATTATCGAAACTTTGGATTATGGATACGTAAATACGACCCCTAGTGATATATATATATATATAATAATATAATAATAACAATATATTGATAATATAAACTAATTATGGACGTACACGTTTCGAAAACTATCAAAACGATCAAAAACGGGAAATTCCAAGCGTCAGGATGTCTATCCGGACGGATGGGCTATCCGGGCCTGATCCCTCTTCTTCTCCTCTTTCGCCTATAAATAGCCTGCCACACCACTATTCAAGTGATGTGACAGCTCCTGTTCAACCACACGCGCACCAAGACCCTTTTCTCTCGATTTCCTCGCGATTCCGGTAAGATTTCAACCTAAAACTTGTACTTCTACAATCTACACTCGATTCTACATCATTCTATCTTTCACAACTCAAATTCTAACCGTGAAATCTACAGATTTGAGGCGTTTTGAGGTGATGTCACCAAGAGTTCTTATGGACTTCAAGTTGGGGTCTCATTTCACTATAAACGACTCAGATCCAGGTGATTTCCACATGTTTTAATGACAAATCACACCTAAATCTGTGCGATTTCGAGTTAACCATGAAGAACCACCATGAACGGCCAGATCTGATGGAACGGGGTGATTCCCGGCCGTTAGAATGAGTCGGAATTGACGGAACTTCAAGTGTTAGTGCGAAATTACACAACCCTAGTAAAAACGAACGTATTCCTTCTGTTAAACATTCAGAAACGGTGGTCAGAGTGCGAACCAGACAAGTCAGTCCGCACGGATGGCCCTAGTCCGCACGGATGACATGTCAGTCCGCACGGATGACATGTCAGTCCGCACGGACCATTGCCATCCGCACGGATCATGATGTCCGCACGCACACCCCACCCGCGCGTACTGTTATCCGCACGGATCATGACACCGCACGCACATGTCATCCGCACGGATGACATGTCACCCGCGCGCACGAGTCAACCGTGCGCACACTCATCCGCGCGCACAAGCAAGGCCCATCCGCACGCACAACACCACTGTCCGCACGTATGACACATCATCCGCACGAATGGCTTGTCATCCGGACGGACAGCAAGGCAATCCGTACGGATGGGGACCAATTGACCTAACGAGTAACTTTTCAAGGCAATCTTGCTTAACCGTACTTCGTTTGCTCTATTTCTTCAAGGATCATTACAGACAACTCGTAACTGACTCGAACCAGTTGTATTCCCGCTAAATACGCACTGTGAGTATACTTGACCCCTTTTTAATCGAATTTTGGGTGTAACATACGTTTCTAACAAATCAAACTTATCAAGCGAAATGCTCAATCAATCGAATTATCACTTGCGAATAACTGTTATGCATGGATATACGTGATGCTAGTTGCATATGTGCTAGGGCTTATACTCGCGACGTCCCACCACGACTAGTATAGTACTATTGCGCCCGACGGGGTCTAGTTATGCCATCGTACATTCGAGCATCGAGGACTTAGTTGGTAGTATCAGTTTTGTGAGTATATATGTTGTGTATTACGTTTATGCATGTGGAAATTCGCAGCACTTTTAATCTATTATGCTATACTTATCAAACCTGTATACTCGCCAATACTCTTGTATTGACAAATATTTTAACGTATGTTGCAGGTTAGATCGCAGGCAATATCAAATCAAGCTAGGGAGTCTAGAAACTCAACTAAAATCTAGGTTGTCGGATTTGTATTGTTCGAGAGGACAAGAAATCTGTGATAACTTATGTGATTGTATTATTTGTTAGTATGGGATAACGAATGTATTAAATATTATCGCAATATAGTTGTTATGGATTCTCTTGAGCAATCTGATTCGCCTAGTGCCGCCGCCCCGATGATTCCGCCATCGGTTGGGGTGTGACAGAACAGGGATAGTTAGTCTTGTTAATTAATAAGAATCTTGAGCATGTGTTGGTGATAATCATAGGTTATTATAAACTTGTAAGATGATGGTGTGAAGTAAGATCTTTACACATATCTATATGCATGATAAGGGGTAGTGAAACAATGATTTGTTAAACCCAAAAGAAATAACAATTACGAATGGATGCTGTGATAATTTGATTATGTCCAAGGATCATATTAACAAGTCATGAGGAACTAGGAAATTGCTTAGAATATGCAAACTATTACAATTCATTAAGATGAAATATTCAAAGTGTTGGGCCGAAGGGCCGCTTAGCCCATCTCGTATGCGACTGGGCTGCGTGACCCCGGGTCACCAGCCAAGTCCACACCACTGCCTTCATCAAGCCGATTAAATTGGACCTTGTCAAGTGAGCTATGTGTTGTAACTAATTAAATGGATTCAGTAACATATGGGCCACACACAACTGGGCTCATGCCAGGTTAACGGCCCACCTGCGTGACATATTGGGCTGTTAACAGACTGGGCCAGCTGTGGTTGGGTCGGATTTTCATTTAAATGCACACGAATAAGCCGATGATTGTAGTACGTGGCGAACTAGGATGTATATTATGGTATGAAAAAACTCTATGTGAGTAGTACGTGAATATTTGCAATGTGTTGAGGAATGTTCATGGTCTAGTACATGCAGTAGTTTAAATGACATGATCGACAAATAATTTCATGAGACATGGACAATGTTGAGAAACAGATACAACTTGTACAACTTGTTTGATGCTAGTGCACTATTTGTGTAGTATGTAAAAGAGTGTATGACTTATGTGATTATGTGATAACTGATACATTATATGCAATTTGTTACATGCATGGTTGATAGAATGAGATTCTAACTGTTAGTGGTAACCCCAATAGGGATTAATTGAGCAACTTGGAACACGCATCGTAACATACAGAGCAATCTAAGGTGAGTTCATCTCTTGAGCATGTGACCCGGTGGTTGGGACAGTCAATTGGGTATTCCTGGTAGGAATGGGTCTTGGGTAAATCACTGGGTATTCCTGAGAGGAATACATCTCTTGGTTAAAACGGGAATGTTAGATAATACACTCTTCCTATCATTTTAAGTCCCATCTTATACTGAATAGTTACCTGAGAGGTAATGGGGTGTTCGTTGATAGCGCTATTAGGCTTGGCAACCTCACACCGTACCTGAGAGGACGGGCGTGAACTAATGACCTTAAATCATGACCATTGCTTAGTTTGGGGGCAGTGGGGACGGGCAAAACAATCTGGTAGCCATCTTGTACGGTACTCAGGTTATTATCTACATTTTATTCAATGAACTGAACTAAACACTTGGTAACTAACGTTTTCACAAACTATGAACTCACCAGCGTTGTCTGATACACTTGTTGCATGCTCGCATGTCGATAGATGTCTTGAATTGGAACTTGCTATCTGGAGTAGCTGGAGTGGTCATGGGTCGAACTGGATAGATACATGTGTTGGAATTATTGATATGACACGCTGGTTTTGAAACAGTTAAACTATGATTTCTTTTATTTGCTTCCGTTGAACATGTTGGTTTACATTTAAACTTATTGATGGTACTTTTCATTAATAATTGGCAATTTCATCTGTAAACTTGTTATGAGTTCAACATGATTAGTGGCTCGTTATTGGTTTGTCACACGCCTAGCGGGGTTTTCCATGGGTGGTATTTTGGGGGTGTGACAGTTTGGTATCAGAGCCACTGGTTATAGTGAACTTGGTTTTAAAACGTTTTTATAAAACCAGACTATAACCGAACAGTTCCGAAATCGACCATGACACTCAACTCCAGACTGCAAGGTTCGTTTCTCGTTTACTATTGCATAGTATATCTAGTGTACTCTTGTGTATGACATTACACGTGAATGCACACTTGGCACTGCAGTATGAGTCTTTATGTTACCAACCCCTGTTATGTGATCTGGTAGTGTGACACTACCCTTCGACTAGTGTGATTCTTAATCCTGTAATACCTTTCGTTTGCTATTTGGATGTGGGGAAACCTTTTAGCGCGAGTTAAGAGGCACTGATATAAGCATGAAAATCGCCTTATTATTATGGGTGCACACATAATAATAATAATGTGGGGTGCATGTGAGTCCCAGTGAGGCTTAACGAGTATGAGAAGGGTTCCGCTCTGTTGTCTGATGTGAACTCAGTAGTCTGTAGAAGTCGTTAGGAGGTTTGACTCCTACCTTATTTCGACTCGTAACCTTTTCCCTTTTCTTCTATAGAATCATGAGCGGACGAGGCCACGGACGTGGAAACATTGCTATGACTCAGGCCGAAGCCCTAGCAGCTTACCAGGCTGGTACGATATGTGCCAAATACTCTTTATCCTTGTGTCGTATACTCGAATCTTACTTGTGTGTTGTACGTTCTTTCGTTTTAGGTCAACCTGCGAATCAAAATAATCTGCCTGCCTGCAAGTTTAAGACGTTCATGGATTGTAAGACACAGACATTCAGTGGGACTGAAGGAGCTGTAGGACTTCTACGTTGGTTTGAGAAGGCAGAATCGGTCTTTGCTATGTGTAACTATCCCGTGGGGGACCGGGTGAAGTATGCTTCAGGCACGCTTGAGGATGGTTCCTTGACTTGGTGGAATGCCCAAGTCCAAATGTTGGGTATTGAGATGGCTAACGCAACTACTTGGGATGATTTCAAGGAGTTGATGCGAGAGGAGTACTGTCCTCGTGATGAGATTCAGAAGCTTGAGAACGAGTATTACAATTTGAAGATGGAAGGGTCTGAAATCGAAGCGTATACAAAAAGGTCACATAAGCTCGCGAATATGTGCCCTAACTTATCTCAACCACCACCACGCAGGATCAAATTGTACATCAAGGGGTTATCACCGTCACTCAAGAGTTTCGTCACTGCAGCAAATCTTGACAAGCTGCCTCGAATCATCCGCTTAGCTCACAAGATCACGAATCAGGAGGTGGAGCGTGGCTCGCTACGACCGCGTGTTTCTACTACTACTGCTACTACTGTTACAGCTACCACTCCTGCTACTGACGGCAAGCGTAAGTGGAATGATGTGGATAAGACGTCCAATTCAGTACAGTCACAGAAGAAACCAGACATAGGCAACAATCGCAGTTTCAGTCAGTCATCTTCTGTCAATCAGAACCAGAGCCACAGTTCAAATCAGGGTTCTTATGCGGGGAAGCATCCAAAGTGTAACAGGTGCAATTTTCATCATCGTGGGCGGTGTACCCGAGTCTGTCACAGGTGCAACAAAGTGGGTCACATGGCTAGGGATTGCAGGGCTCCGCATACGAGACAGCAGCAGCAACCCCCACAGCAACAGCAGCCATAACAAATGGATAGGCAGCAACCTCAGCAGAATCAGGGTAATCGCAAGGGTTGTTTTCAGTGTGGTGACGAGGGCCATTTCAAGCGGGAGTGCCCTCAGTTGAATCAGAATGCAGGAAACAATAACAACAACACTGGGAATAACAACAATGGGAACAATGGTGGGAACGGCGCGTGGGGGAGAATGTTTACTATTGGAGCTGGGGAGGCTAGGAATGATGGCAACGTAGTGACTGGTACGTTTTCAATAAATGATCTATTTGCTTCTGTTTTATTCGACTCTGGTGCCAATTGGAGTTATGTATCTTTGGGGTTCAGTCGTCAGTTAGGGTTGAGTCCTACACCTCTTGCACACAAACACGTAGTAGCACTAGCTGATGGTAAATCGATTGAAGCTACACATGTCTTTGTTGGGTGCAAACTTGATCTTATGGGTCAAGTGTTCAACATTGACCTACTCCTCGTTACTCTTGGAAGTTTTGATGTGGTGGTTGGCATGGATTGGTTGTCTAAACATAAGGGCTCTGTAAAGAGAAAATCGTGTGTATCCCTCTCCCTAGCGGAGAATCTTTATCAGTTCAGGGTCATCAAAGTGGTGCTATGGTTAGTATTATCTCAACGATGAAGGCTCATTAATGTTTGCGTAAGGGCTACCCTGCTATTTTAGCCCTTGTTATTGATTCGCAATCTGATGAGAGAAGGATCGAGGACTTTCCAGTTGTTCGTGAGTTTCCTGATGTGTTTCCTGAAGAACTCCCTGGTTGACCTCCACATCGTCAGGTGGAATTTTAGATTGACCTCACGCCAGGAGCAGCCTCGATTGCTCATGCTCCTTATCGTCTCGCGCCAGGAGAGTTGCAGGAGTTGTCAAATCAACTCCAAGAGCTGTTGGATAGAGGTTTTATCCGACCCAGCTCTTCGCCTTGGGGAGCCCCAGTGCTATTTATGAAGAAAAAGGATGGGTCCTTTCGGATGTGTATAGATTATCGTGAACTCAACAAGGTAACCGTCATGAACCGTTATCCTTTACCACGTATCGACGATCTGTTTGACCTGCTGCAAGGGTCAAGTTTTTATTCCAAAATCGACTTAAGGTCGGGCTATCATCAGGTACGAGTCCGAGAGGAGGATGTTCCCAGAACGGCTTTTCGAACGCGGTATGGCCACTATGAGTTTTTGGTTATGTCATTTGGGATGACTAACGCACCAGCGGTTTTCATGGATCTCATGAACCGCGTGTGGAAACCGTATCCCGACGATTTTGTTATTGTGTTTATCGACGACATCTTGATCTACTCCAAGAGCAAGGAATACCACGAGCGACATCTACGTCTTATCTTGGAACTCCTGAGGAAGGAGCAGCTCTACGCGAAATTCTCTAAGTGTGATTTCTGGATTCGGGAACTACACTTTCTTGGTCACATTGTTAACGAAATTGGGATACACGTGGATCCTGCCAAGATCGATGCTATTAGGAATTGGGCGGCACCGAAGAATCCTTCGGAGGGGCAACAATTTCTTGGTCTTGCGGGGTACTATCGTCGGTTTATTCAGGATTTCTCGAAGATCGCTCAACCTCTCACCTCCTTGACACAGAAGAACGTTGTTTATTCTTGGGGAATGAAATAGGAGGATGCTTTCCAACTCTTGAAACAGAAACTCTGCAGCGCGCCGCTCTTGTGATGCTTCTATTCAGGGTCTCGGTTGGGTGTTGATGCAACGCGAGAAGGTTCATGGGAAGAATTATACGACTCGCGACTTGGAGTTAGGAGCCGTGATCTTCGCGTTGAAGATTTGGAGACATTATCTGTACGGTACCAAATGCACTATCTACACCGATCACAGGAGTCTCCATGTTAGGATCTGAGTTTGATTGATTGTTGGTTTGTTAACAAAATGAAGATGAAATTGACTTGCAGCGGAATTAAGATGAAATAACTTTTCACACAATCAAACAAGAGAACAATTCTAAGCAAACATGTATGACAATGAATCGGATGATTATATTTATTACAATCAACGATTACACTTGCATGAATGCAAAAGTCTCCCCCTCAGCCTGAGCTCAATAGATTTGCTTGTACAGAAATGACAAAGATGGAAAGAGCTAATAGAATAGTACAGGGTACTGCTCTATTTATACTGCACAAGCAAACCACTGAAGCATCTTTGCTGATGTCACCATTGATAGTGACATCTAACTCCCTAACAATCTGAAACTACTGATCTATACAAACACTGTTATCTAACTACTGTTATGCTAACAACTTATTATAAGACAAAAGGAAAACAAAACAACTGATTCTTCATTCCATTGCTTCAGCCCTAGCAGTGCTTTGGTCTTCAACAATACTTGAACCAGATCAGTAGATTGACTAAGCAGCACTTTGTCTTCAATAGTCTTTTGGAAACAGTAGTTGTTGTAGACCATCAGTAGTTATAAGAGATCAGTACTTAGGGGCATCAGTTGTTAGAATCACCCTCAAAGGGAGAAGACTTAAAGCAAACAACTGCTTATGCTGGATCCACTGCTCTGATCCGGTTTTGGCTTTAATCAACTGTTCCTCTGGTAGGGTTCAATCCCAACAATCTCCCCCTGGAACAGATGATGCCAAAACCCTTCATTATTCTTGGATCTTTATTGCCTCATCAAAAGTTCCCTTATCTGACCTTTAAGTTGTAACTCAAAGTCTAGGGCATCTGTATCATACTCATCCCTGCACAGTGTAAGATCAAGGAGATCTTGCAGATCTTCAACACTTAGGCCCGGTGCTTGTTCCCTTGTTATGTTCTTCAATTCACCACTGGATTTGATCAGAGTCAGTACGTGGGTCTGTTTGTCAGTTTTCTACTTTAGTACTTTTGAATCCAGTGGGTTTCTTGGGATAGGTTTTATTGATGATGAGTTTGGAGATTGTGGCCTGGTGATAACTGTTTGAGCAGTACCTGGAGCTTTTGCAAGTTCAGGGTTTTCAGCTATCATTTGTTTGAGAACCATCTTTATGATGTCATTCCCTACAGCTATATCCTCTGTTGTTTCTTTTTCCGTTTCCTTTTGCTTCTTTCTTTGATGTATGTGGACAGCAAGTGGAATAGTGGATTTCCTTATTTGTAGCTTTTGTGGTCTTTCTTGAACCACTCCTTTAGGATAGACAGGCTTTTGGGGAATTTTTGGATCCTTCTTCCTCAACTCTTCCAACCTTTTATATGAATCAAATACTTTCTCTTCTTTCCATCTTGTCACTTGGTTCCTAGACCCAAAATCAGCTGTTATCAGCTCTTCCTTCATTCTTTTCAACCTTAAAGCTTTATCAGGCACATCTTTCTTGTATTTTTCCCATACAGGTGGAGTGTGTTTCACTTTGTCTTTAATCATTTTGTGAATTCTCTCCAATTCTTCTTCAAGCTCTTTGACAGACTATTCTTTGTACATATATTTTTCTCCTTTATACTTCTTGTACTTCATGATATGGTCAAGATAATCTTTCCTCAAGGTTTCATCTCCTCTTTCTGACAGCTTTTGACACAAGTCTTTTGAAAACTGCTCCAAGGTTCTGACTTGTGTGAGCAAGTACTGATAGTTCCTTTGGATTTCTTTGTCAGTTTTTCCTTGTGTGTTTCTGTTTGAGATATCTTCAGCCTGTTGTGCTTTCAACTTCAAGTATTCTTCAATATTGTTAGGCCTTAGGTATCCTTGAAGAGATGGTAAGTATCTTTTGGCAGGGTCATCTTCAATATAAAAAGATTTTATCTATTCTCTTACAGCTGGAAGATCAAGTGGATATTGAGCACCTGCGGATACAATGGCAGTGCTTGAAGAGGGAGCTTTAACAAATGATATTGGAACAGGGTTAGCAATTGTGACAAGGGTCAGCGGTTGTGAAGAAGTTGGAGGTGATGAAGGTTCATCATCTTGCAAAATTATCCTTCTCCTTTTTGGTTTAGGAGAGGTTGGTGATGGATTTGTTGGATCAGTGGTTGTGATTGGAGTGGCAGGTGGTTGACTAACATCTTTTGAAACAACTGGTGTTTCAACCTCTGTTGCCATTACAACTACTAATGTGTCAGTAGAAGTCTTCTGCTTTTTAGCAGGTGGTGTTTGAGTGGGTGGTGATGTAGTTGATGTGATAGTGGTTGAAATGGGAATGGCAGTGGTTGTAGTATGTGTTGAAGTGATGGTTGTGGGGTTAACAACTGCTGAAACCTTAGAAGTACCAACAGTTGTTGATACAACAGGTGTTTTAACATCTGTTGGTTTGGAAGTTTGATGTGGGGAGCTTTTAGGAGGTTTAGGAGTGTGTTTTGTGATTCTGGAAGGAGTGGTTTTGGGTTGCCTTGGTTTTCTTGTAGGCCTTCTTTTAGGCTTAGGACTTTCTTCATCCCTGGGCTCAGAAGTACCCTGATCTTCCATTTGTATCCACACTTCTTTCTCCTTTTGAAACCTTGATTTCCCTTCTGCCTCCATATCCCTTTTTAACCTTTCCTTTTCATCAGCAAGGGCATTAAGGGTTACATCAACCTTTTCAGAGCCATATGGTTTAGGGATGTCTGCAAGCATGCTGGATTTATCTGGTGCAATGTAGAGACCATCTTCATATCCCTTTTTCTTGAGCTGCTTCATTTTCTCCCCCTTTTTGGCATCAGCTGGAGGAGGATTATCAATGAAAATTACAGGAGGAGGAGAAGAACCAGTGGTTTTCAGCAAATGGGCCTGGATTGCCTTTATATCTGCTTGTGTATCCATGAACCTTGCTTCCATTATATTTCTGATCTTTTGAACTTGAATTTCATGTTGCTGATCAGCATATTGTCTTTGTTGAATAAGCAAAGGTTGAAACAAACTCCAAAGTCCAGCAGCAGTTGGAGTATATGATGGAACAGATGTTGGAGTTGGAGCAGCAGTGGGTTGTGTCATTTGTGCTTGTAACAACTGTTGCAGCATTGTTTCAATTTCCACAACAGTTGTATCAATCTTGTCAACTCTCTCCGTCAATTCCTTATACATTAAACCATCACCCAACTTAATGGGATCATCTGATTCCCCACCGGCAGGGGTTGTATCAATGTTTAACTTAAGGAAAGAACTCCAAAAGTCATCCATTGATGCCCCTTTTTCTTGGTACTGGGGTCTTCTTCCTTCAACACTTGATAACTTTTTGATGGCACCAGTGGTTGGAATGAACTCACTGGTAGATATTAGAGGTGCTATAGAAGGAATTGCCTTCAAGGGAGTCTGATTGATGAAACAACTAGCCAAATGTAGATCTATAGATCCAACACTTGTAGTTGCTGCTCCACTTGAACTACTGACAGGAATTACAGGTAATTCCTGTAGTGTATCCTCCTCAGATGTTGTTGGGTTAACAATGATAGAAACACCAGACTCAGTCACTTGTTGGGGTATGTTCTCATTAACAGGTGATTGAGAAGAACTGATTTGTGTCTGAGCAATATCAACAGCATCCAACAATGGTAAAATTTATGGTGGAATTTGAGCTGTGAGAATGGGTGTAGAAAGCGAATTTGCCCCGGGAAGTGGGCTGTGGATGATAGAATCAAGTGATTCTAGAGCATCATAATTTGGTGTCCCTGTGCTTACAACCTGATCTGTTTTGTGAAGATGCAGGAGGAGTTTGAGGCAAGGGTGGAGATCTTTCTTCCTTCTGCTGTGAGGAAGTAGCAGCAGTGGTTATTGGTGACTTTTGTGTTGTCACTGGCAGTTTCTCTGGGATCTCATCTTCCAGAGTTGCCTTTTTTGTAGGTTTGGGGGGCTTTTTGGTTGATTTCTTTTTGGGCTTTTTGTTAATGGTAGGTGTGGGTTTCATAGCAGTGGTTGTGCTGCTATGATCACCTAGAGCAGTGGGCTCAGCAGCAGATACCTGAGGAGTAGTGGTAGCTGCTAAAGTCTGCCCATGTACCTCTGCTTGTGTTTTGGAAGGTTTTAACATTCTTGTGAATGTTTCAGCAGTTAAACTGTTTATTTGAATAGGAGCACCCTGTATAAGCACATGGCCATTATCCTTTGAAAACTTTTTCTTAAAATAATGACTCAAAAACCTTGGAAATAGTAAGAAAGCCTTTATATCAACATTTTTGACCAAATCATTGAAGATTTCCTGGGAATAGTTAAAATTTTCTCCTTGTAGTATAGCATAACCCAGATATTGAATCTTCAATGGGATTTCATTGAAGACAGTGGTTTTGTTTGACACACATATTAGGAGGGTATGAAATAAAAACCTTGTAGCAGATGGAAAACTGCCTTTTTGTAAAGTATCTTTTTTCTTTTCTTCTTCATATCCTCTTTCAATGAAATGCCTTTGGTACTCTGTTTTAGGGAAAGAACTTTTACCTTCAAGATCATTGAGTTCAAAGACTTCAGAAATAGATTGAGGTGTGATAGAGAACTTTACACCCTTTATTGAAGAATTTATGGCTACAACCTTTTTGTCCCCCTTTTCAAGGGTTGCATTTTTCCAAAACTCCCTTTGTGTAGTCAAGTAGACGGTTGCATCACAGGTTAACAAAGTTTTGTACTTTGTGGAGGAAAGTGTGTCGATGATGGAATTGAAGGTTGTGGTTTCACTGGGTTTTTCAAATATACCCAAATAATTGTGTGAAAATTCGAACGGAATCTCAATCTTGGGTGAATCCTTTTGTGTGGTTTTACTGGATTTTTTCACCATGATTGAATCAGAGATGATGAAGATGAAAAGAAAACGATGAGGGTTGTGAGAAAATTTGGGGAAAACTGTTTTAGAAAGGAATTTTGAATTCAATTCAACAGTAAAAACCCTGTTTGGGGTTTTGGTCAGGGTTTTATAGACTGAAAAAGTGTATGCTAACGTGGCAGCGGTTACAAAGACCTAACGGATATGTACTTGCCACGTGCCAACCTCTGATGGAAAGATGAATAATGGAAGACAGTTGTTTAGGTAACCACTGATGGAACAAGTATCAGTGGTTACTATAAAGACACATGAAAACAATGGGTGACTTTAAACTATCAGTGGATAGCCTGCGTCAGTGGTTTAAAGCACTGATTCTGGACAACAGTGGATAACCAAGAAAATGAAAAAACAGAAGTTGACTGTCAGCAGTGGAAAGCAATAACAAACAGATGTTTGAACCAAACAGTGGTTATGGCAGACTTTTAAGGATTTATGAAAATTTTCATTTTTAGCTATTTTTAAGGATGAATTTCTGATTTTTTGAAAACATTTTGATGCTTTTATTCATAGAAAAACAGGATTTTACCTGTTATTCCATGTTTAGCATGCCAATCCTCGAGATCAAACTTTCAAAAGTGGATGTGTCTAATGCTTTTGTTAGCACATCTGCCAGTTGATCTTGAGTTGGTACATGATGCAAAGAAATCAGACCTTTTTCATAGCAATCCCTCACAAAGTGATGTCTGATGTCGATATGCTTGGTGGTTGAATGTGAGACTGGATTTTTGATGATATTTTATGCTGCTTAACTATCCAATATGAGTGGTGTTTTCAAAGCAGTGATACCAAAATCCAGCAATTGATTTTGAAGCCACAGGAGTTGGGCTGTACAGCTTGCAGCAGCAATGTATTCAGCTTCAGCAGTGGATGTTGAAACAGCTGCTTATTTTTTGCTTTGCCAAGACACCAAGCAATTGGCACCCTCCTGGAGTGGACTTCCTTGTGGTGTTACATCCAGCAAAGTCACTGTTTGAGATTCCTGAAAGCTTAATGTTCCCATTAGCTGGATACCAGATACCAAGTGTGGGAGCACCTTTTATATATCTGAATATCCTTTTTACAGCAATAAGGTTGGATTTTCTAGGGGCTGATTGACTTCTTGCACAGACACATGTTGCAAACATGATATCTGGCCTAAATGCAGTCAAGTACAATAAAGACCCAATCATGCTTCTATATAAAGTTTGGTCAATCAACTCATCCTTTTCATCAGACAAGACTAGCTTTGTGGTTGCCATGGGTGTACTGCATGGTTTACAATCATTCATATCAAATTTGTTTAAAAGTTCTTTTGCATATTTGCTTTGATGAATGAAAGTTCCATTTTGCATTTGCTGAACTTGGAGACCAAGAAAGCATTACAGTTCACCCATTGCACTCATCTCAAACTCAGCTGTCATGAGTTGCCTAAACTCTTCACACATTTTATTACATGTGCTTCCAAAGATGATATCATCCACATAAATCTGGACAATCATCAAATCCTTCCCTCTCCATTTTAAAAACAATGTTTTATCAAGTGTACCTCTTTTGAAACCATTTGAGAGTAGAAAGGTGGAAAGAGTTTCATACCAGGCTCTAGGTGCTTGTTTCAGGCCATACAAGGCTTTGTTAAGCCTGTAGACATGATTTGGATAAAATGGATCCTCAAAACCTGGAGGTTGACAAACATACACCTCTTCTTGAATTGTACCATAGAGGAAAGCACTTTTGATATCCATTTGAAACACCTTCGTGTTGTGGTTAACAGCAAACGCCAGGAACAGTCTTATAGCTTCCAATCTTGCTACAGGGGCAAAGTTTTCATCATAATCAATCCCCTCTTCCTTTCTGTAACCTTGAACCACAAGCCTGGCTTTATTCTTGACAACAATGCCCCTTTCATCAGTTTTATTCTTGAAGACCCACTTTGTGCCTATGGCACTTACATCCTTTGGCAGTGGTACAAGCTCCCATACTTGTTGTCTTTGAAATTGTTGGAGCTCCTCTTGCATGGCTTCTACCCAACTGTTGTCATTTAGTGCCTCTTGGTACTTGACAGGTTGATGAAGTGATAGGAAACCAGCAAAAAGACAAATGTTTTGGGATTGGCTTCTTGTGAGCACCCCTTCATTGATGTTGCCAATGATTTAATCAGATGGATGAGAACTCAAGAAGATTAAATCTCCTTGGTATGGTATGTTGGGATTTGTTGGTGAAGGCTGCAGATGTGAATCATCTGAGCTAAAATCTGTTGAGGACTTTGAAGACTCAATATCTGTTTGAAATGGAGGTGGAGGAATTGGTGGTAATGGTGTAACACTTGATGGACTTTTATCCACTGATGGCAGATTTTGACCAGCAGTGGTTATGGATGTGGAAGCAGATGATGAAGGGCTACATAGGTCAACAACTGTTGAGGTAGCAGTGGTTGGACTTTGACAGCTGTTTTGAATACCTGATGCCCCAATGGAGGATTTGAATTTTTGCTGTGGAATCACAACTTCATATCCATATTCATGTGGAGGAGTTTGAGATGGACCTGCACTGTTAGTCTTGACAACAGTATTTTCAAAAGTGAATTTATCAAGATCAAATAGCTCTGCAGGATTTGCAGGGATTTTCATTGATGAAAGTTCATTGAACTTTACATTCAAAGTCTCTTCCACTGTTTTAGACCTGGTGTTAAACACCTTGTTGGCCTTAGCAGTGGTTGAGTATCCCAAATGGTAACCACTGTCTACTTTGGCTGCAAATTTTGAAATGGAATCTTTTAGGTTTAAAATGAAACAAGGGCAGCCAAATACTTTGAAGTATGAGATCAGTGGTTTGATTTTATACAGAAATTCATAAGTAGTCTTTTCATGCCTGGGGTTTATTAAAACTCTGTTCTGGACATAGCAGCAGTGTTTACTGCCTCTGCCCAGAAAGTTAATGGCAAACCTGAATATGCAAGCATGGTTCTGGCTGCTTCAATCAAAGTTCTATTCTTTCTCTCAACTACCCCATTTTGCTCTGTTGTTCTTGGAATGTTGTACATCCTTACAATTCCTCTTGACACATAGAAGACATCCAACTCCTTATTTTTGAATTTTGTACCATTGTCACTTCTAAAGATTTTGACTGGCAAGTCAAACTGCTTTTCAACCTGTGTCACAAAGTCTTGTAATATGCCTGCAGTCTCATCTTTAGAGTTTAAGAAATAAGTCCATGTAAACCTAGAAAAGTCATCAACTATCACCAAACAATATCTTTTCTTTTTGAGACTCATGACTTTAACTGGGCCAAACAAATCCATGTGCAACATTTGCAAGCACTGGGTTGTTTTGGAATCTTCAATGGGCTTAAAGGAGCTTTTATGTTGTTTTCCTTTTAGACAGGAAACACAATGCTCAGGACATGAAAATGATTTTTGTGGAAGACCTCTTACAAGGCCATTTTTTGACAAAGTAGTGATTGTCTTGAGATTTGTGTGCCCCAATCTTCTGTTCCATAGTTCTGTCTCTTTGTTAGAGGCAGCTGAGAACAAACATGCATCAGTTCTGGGGCTCTCTTTTAAAAAATCAACCAAATAAACATTGCCACTTCTTTGAGCAACAAGTTTTGTTTTTCCATTTTTTATTATTTCTTCAATCTTTTTGACCATTTATGGGGCCCAACAATCCTACAACAATCTTTAGTGAAGAATGACCCAAACCCTTTGTCACTCATTTGAGACACAATAAGAAGGTTGAATTTTAGATTGTCAATTAGATTGACATTTTCAAACCTAACATTACCAGACTGTACAGTACCAGAACCCATGACCTTCCCTTTACTATTATTACCAAAAGATATTTCACCCCCTCCATGAGTTTTGAATTCTTTGAGAAGGGCTCTACATCCTGTCATGTTTCTGGAGCCTCCACTATCTACATACCAAAGACTATCTAAGCATGCAGAAGCTCCCTGCACATCAAGTAAATAATCAGTTTAAGAGGGTCTCCAAAGCCAAGATGGCTTTGGATGGGGTCTCAACATTGTCTGTGTTAAGTTCAGGTGGATGGACAGTGGTTAGCTCAGGGATTTGATCAATTTTTGAAACACTTTTCTCTAACCACTGTTGGGGGGTCTTGCCCTATCATCTGCTGGTACCCAAAGGGATGCCTGTTCACTCTTGGTTTAGAAGGCGTTTTGTAAGCCTCATAAACGTGTGGGACCCTAGGGTATGGTGGTTGACCCTTACCTCTCTGGTATTGGTTAGCAGGGGGTGCATCAGTCACCTGGACATCTCTTTTAACAGAGGTTAGGTTCAGCTGTTTGATAACAGCTTTTTGGACAGGCACAAACAGTGGTTGATTTTTGGTGAACTTGACAGATGGATTTGATGAACTCATAGGTGTTTTTGACATGTACACTTCCTTTTTGACCTTAAAAGATTTCAAGTACACACACTTTTGAGTAGGATGGTTTGATTTACCACAGATGGTGCAGCTTTGTGAAGGCTCAATAGTGCTTGTTTTGTTAAGATCATAAGCTTTTAAGTGAAAACAATCTTTGGTCAAATGATTTTTCTTTTCACAGAAATCACAAAACAAGTTTTTAATCTTTTCCCTTTTCTTCTTCTTTTCAGACTCCTTAGCAACAGATTTTTGAACAACTGTTGGGATGTCCTTAAGAGGAATCACTTTTGCTTTGGGAGCTTTTACACCATCAGTGGTTGTGAAGTCCATTGGTTTGAATTTTTCAAGGATGCCACACTCATCAGACCATGTGGGTTTAAATTGGTATTTCTCAAGTTCCTCAAAAGTTGAGGACCCCACAGATCTTTCCAAAGTGATTTTGTTACCAAGTTTATCAGTGATTTTCACTTCTTGGCCATCCTTGTTGGTTGGTATAATTTCAGCAGTGTTTTGAACAGATTTTTCAAAAGTAGTGTTTTCATCATCATGTTTTCTATAACCCACACCAAATTTTACATTGCTTTTAATCTGTTTTTCAAGCATGACCTCATAACCTTTGCAGGATTCCACCCATTTTTCACATGTAATCTGGGTGGCTTCCAACTCCTTTTTACAAACTTGATATTTTTCTATCATAGTTTGAAGTTGGTCCTTGGTTATGTTCTGCTCTTGTTTAAGGCTACAGATCTCAGTATCCTTTTCTGACAATTTGTTTTTCAATTCTTTTAAAGATTTCTCAAATTGTACTTCACAGGTTAGCAATTTATCAACAAGGTTTTCATTCACCTCCTTAATGTTAGCAAATGCAATGATACATTTGTCTGAACAAAGGTTTTTAAGGACCTGGGGTGATACCTTGCTTGCAACCATCATTGCACAATCACAAGCATCCTCTTTCTCATCAGCCACCTTCTCTTCCTTTTCTCCATGTTTCTTCTCTTCTTCTTCAGACCAGGGGTCGGTCAGGGCTCCAACAGAGTTTCAAATTTTTCTCCCAACAGTATTTCATCAGCCACATCATTAACCACTGCCTTAGCAATTGTATCCACTGTTTCATTGCTTGACTGTCCTTCATCAGCTGTCAGTCCTTCTTGCACAGACTCCAATGCTACAAAACAAAAGTTATCACTAGAAATATCATTTTTAGCAAGAAGAGCAAAATTTTCATCACCTAGGTCATCAGGTAAGCTACTCCAGTTAACAAAGCCTTGGGTGAAAAAGCTTTGCTGATCTGGTTGAACCACTGCTGATGTAACTTGTTGTGGTGTAGTTGGTTGTACTTGAACCTGTTGAGCTGGGGCCTGGACATACTGTATCTGAGGGACAGTGGTTTGGACATAATGCACAGGAACAGGGGTTGCAGGGTGTGCATAGTGAGCAGTGTTTACATGGGCAGCAGGGGTATAATGATTATAATGCACAGTGGATTGGTTATTTTGTGGTCTAGGGTTTGAGGTAGGGTGTGTGATGATTGGTCCAGCAGTTTGACTCCTACACTCCCTAGCAAAATTACCTAACCTATTGCACCTGTAGCATTTGATTTTAAACTAGTCCAACCCTACTTTTAGATTACCATGTAACCCTGGGAATTTTCTCCCTGTCCTTTTGTAAAACTTGCTAGTCCTAACACTTAACAAAGCAAGTTGATGCAAGATATCCATCTCTTCTAAATCAGTTAGATCAAAATTTTGTAAATCATTGAGTTCAAAACATAAATTATCAGAGTTCTGGCTTTCTCCATTTGCTGTGAAAGCATAACTGGATGAGTGAGGATCAGAGTTGAAGTTACCACCAGCAGTTATGTCAATAAAATGATCATAACTCTGATCGTTACTGCTGCCAGACTCTTCCTGACCTAGAAGAGATGTGTTGCCAAATGAGTAGTCATCTGCAACTTTGCCAGACTCTTGCAACTTCTTTTTCTGGTTTAACTCCCTTTCATAGGTTAGGAGTCTACCATGAAGTTGGGTCAGTGTCAGATCTTTGAACCCAACAGAATTCCTTTTAACAAAAGCAATTGTGTCCCATTTTTCAGGGAGTGACCTAAGAAACCTGCTATTTTGTGAAGCATTAGCAAATTCAACTTTGACAAGTTTTAGTTCACTCATGAGACAGCTAAATCACTCAAACTGCTGTGTTAATGTTTCACCCTTAATTTGGCAAATTGTTTCATACTGTTGGTTCAAAATTTCTCTATTGTTTTCAACTACTTCTTCGGTACCCCCAAATTGTTCCTTAAGTGCATCCCACAATTCCTTGGCACTGTTGCAGTGCAACAGCCCAACATAAATCTCATTTGGTAGTGCAAATGCAACAATGCTAAATTCCTTGGCATCTAGTTCAATTTTCTGATAATCCTGGTCGGTATAGTTCTCAATTTTCTTAGGAACCAAAACCTTTAGATCCTCAGCACTTGGCGCCATTGGAACATGTGGTCCAAAGACAACCGACCTCCAACATCCGGTATTCTGTTGAGCTAAGATGTGACTCATCCTTCGCTCCCAGATGTTGTATACATTACGTTTCAACATGGGTGGTTTGAAGAGTGAACCGATACTATTGTTAACATCTTGTGATTGTGACGTCATCCTGGTTGTTTTACAGGTACTGATTAATCAACTTTGATGGTGATTAAACCTTACTCTGGTTTTTCAACAAAACAAACAATCGAAAGTATCAAAAAGATCGAGCTGAACTTTTATGTCAAATTGATGGTTAGATCGAATTTGACTGTCCTATGCTCTGATACCAATTATTAGGATCTAAGTTTGATTGATTGTGGTTTTGTTAACAAAATGAAGATGAAATTGAGTTGCAGCGGAATTAAGATGAAATAACTTTTCACACAATCAAACAAGAGAACAATTCTAAGCAAACATGTATGACAATGAATCGAATGATTATATTTATTACAATCAACGGTTACACTGGCATGCATGCAAAAGTCTCCCCCTCAGCCTGAGCTCAATAGATTTGCTTGTATAGAAATGACGAAGATGGAAAGAGCTAATAGAACAGTACAAGGTACTGCTCTATTTATACTGCACAAGCAAACCAATGAAGCATCTTTGCTGACGTCACCATTGATAGTGACATCTAACTCCCTAAAAACCTGAAACTACTGATCTATACAAACACTGTTATCTTATTACTGTTATGCTAACAACTGATTATAATACAAAAGGAAAACAAAACAATTGATTCTTCATTCCACTGCTTCAGCCCTAGCAGTGCTTTGGTCTTCAGGAAAACTAGAACCAGATTAGTAGATTGACTAAGCAACACTTTGTCTTCAACAGTCTTTTGGAAACAGAAGTTGTTGTAGACCATTAGTAGTTATAAGAGATCAGTACTTAGGTGCAGCAGTTGTTAGAATCACCATCAAAGGGAGAAGACTTAAAGCAAACAACTACTTATGCTGGATCCACTGCTCTGATCCGGTTTTGGCTTTAATCAACTGTTCCTCTGGTAGGGTTCAATCCCAACACTCCAGCATATCTTCGACCAGAAGGAATTGAATATGCGACAGCGAGGGTGGATAGAACTTTTGAACGACTACGAATGTGCCATCAAGTATCACCCGGGGAAAGCTAACGTTGTAGCTGATGCGCTTAGCCGAAAGGAGACGAAGCCTAAGCATGTTCGCGCCTTACAGCTTACTATTCACTCTAGTTTACCTGATCAGATTCGTTCCGCTCAGATCGAGGCATTGAAATAAGAAAACATTGAGGCTGAATACTTGCGAGGCATGGAAAAACAACTTGTGGAGAGATCTGATGGCATTCACTATTTCATGGAACAAATATGGGTTCCTTCGTATGGAAATCTTAGAGAGCTTGTGATGGATGAAGCGCATAAGTCTCGGTATTCAGTTCACCCAGGCTCAGATAAAATGTATCAAGACCTCAGAGTTATGTATTGGTGGCCAAAGATGAGGGCTCACATCGCGACGTACGTGAGTAAGTGTTTGACTTGTGCTAAAGTTAAAGTGGAGTATCAGAAACCCTCAGGCCTACTTCAGCAACCAGAGATACCCACGTGGAAATGGGAGCAGATTGCTATGGATTTCGTCACAGGTTTACCGAGAACACAGGCTGGAAACGACACTATTTGGGTGATCATTGATCGTCTCACGAAATCAGTGCATTTTCTAGCGATCAAGGAAACGGATAAATTCTCACAGCTTGCAGCGGTTTATCTTTAGGAAGTGGTTTCTAGGAACGGGGTGCCAACTTCCATCATCTCAGATCGAGACCTGCATTTCATTTCTGATTTATGGCAGTCGATGCATAAATCGTTCGGTTCATGTCTCGATATGAGTACTGCTTGTCACCCACAGACGGATGGTCAGAGTGAGCGAACCATCCAGACACTTGAAGACATACTGCGTGCATGTGTGATTGATTTTGGCAAAGGCTGGAAGAAACATTTTCCGTTGATAGAGTTTTCATACAACAACAGCTACCACACTAGTATTCAGGCAGCTCCTTTCGAAGCATTGTATGGGCGGAAATGCCGTTCTCCTCTCTGTTGGGCTGAGGTGGGTGACAGCCAGATCACGGGTCCTGAGCTTGTACTTGAAACTTCAGAAAAGATTGTTCAGATCAGGAACCGTATGGCAGCAGCGCGTGATTGTCAGAAAAGCTACGTTGACAAGCGTAGGAAACCGTTGGAGTTTGCAGTAGGTGATCGGGTTATATTAAAAGTTTCGCCGTGGAAGGGTGTTGTATGCTTTGGGAAGCGCAGCAAGCTTAATCCGCGTTACGTTGTGCCATTTAAAATCTTGGAGCAGATCGGTAAAGTGGCTTATAAGCTCGAGTTACCTGCTGAGTTGGGTAATGTTCACGATGTCTTCCATGTTTCACAATTGAAGAAGTGTTTGTCTGATGAAACACTAGTCGTGCCATTTCAAGAGCTCAAGATTGACGACAACTTACAGTTTGTCGAAGAACCTATTGAGATCATGGACCGGGAGGTCAAGGTGCGTAAGCATAGTCGAATCCCGATTGTGAGAGTTCGTTGGAACTCAAGACGTGGACCGGAGTTCACGTGGGAGCGTGAGGATCAGATGAAGCTCAAGTATCCTCAACTTTTTCCTGACGACCAATCTAATTCTGATGCAATTGGTGAATTTTGGGACGAAATTCCATTTCAAGTTGGGGATGATGAGGCACCTGAGGAAAATCTGAAGCAATCTTGATTTGTCACTTCACTTCTTTATGTTTACATATCAAATTTTGGGACGAAATTTCTTTCAAGTTGGGGATGATGTGACAACCCGAACTTTCAAGGTTAGTGTCATTATTTCTCTTTCACGTTCCCTGCTGTAGTGAATCTGTTAAACGCTCGAAAATTTTATAAACTTGTTGAATATGGATATAATTGGGTACGACTGAGTGTATACTTGAACTGTTTTAGTGTCTAGTGTACCCAGAGCCCAACCCGAGCACACGCATACACATAGTTCGACCGTAATTATATTTGGGCTATGCAAGCCCAAACAAATTGGAAGTGGGCCGGTTATAGTTGGAGGTGGGCCGATTAACTTTGAGTTAGTAGATATAATTGCACACATAAGTAATTTGTACATGATTTTATATGTTAACATTCACATAATCTCAAACCCTAACCACCTCTCCTCTACCTTCCATTAACCCGACGGTAGACAACCCCCATCGGTGTTCATTATCTTCAAAGCATCATCTCTCGGGTCCTTGTATTTGATCGGTATGTTAACTTGTTATTCATGAGCATGACTCTTGACTGCTTATGTGTGTAGCAATCATGATACCAAGTTGAGGGTTATTCGTAAATGATTGGAACAATGATTGTTAGTTTATTTTGTATGATGATGTCCAGTTTTGATATTATATGATCGGTTCGTTTTAAGTGATCTTATATGCAATTGTTTGACATGTGATTCTGATTATTGAGTGTTAGCAAATAATAATTGTGCGTGGATCGAACAGGGATAGTTAGTCTTGTTAATTAATAAGCATCTTGAGCATGTGTTGGTGATAATCATAGGTTATTATAAACTTGTAAGATGATGGTGTGAAGTAAGATCTTTACACATATCTATATGCATGATAAGAGGTAGTGAAACAATGATTTGTTAAACCCAAAAGAAATAACAATTACGAATGGATGCTGTGATGATTTGATTATGTTCAAGGATCATATTAACAAGTCATAAGGAACTAGGAAATTGCTTAGAATATGCAAACTATTACAATTCATTAAGAATAAATATTCAAAGTGTTGGGCCGAAGGGTTGAAGGGCCGCTTAGCCCATCTCGTATGCGACTGGGCTGCGTGACCCCGGGTCACCAGCCAAGTCCACACCACTGCCTTCATCAAGCCTATTAAATTGGACCTTGTCAAGTGGGCTATCTGTTGTAACTAATTAAATGGATTCAGTAACATATGGGCCGCACGCAGCTGGGCTCGTGCCAGGTTGGTTTGGGTTGCACAGGTCGCGGCCCACCTGCGTGACATATTGGGCTGTTAACAGATTGGGCCAGCTGTGGTTCAGTCGGATTGTCATTTAAATGCACACGAATAAGCCGATGATTGTAGTACGTGGCGAACTAGAATGTATATTATGGTATGAAAAACTCTATGTGAGTAGTACGTGAATATTTGCAATGTGTTGAGGAATGTTCATGGTCTAGTACATGCAGTAGTTTAAATGACATGATCGACAAATACTTTCGTGAGACATGGACAATGTTGAGAAACAGATACAACTTGTACAACTTGTTTGATGCTAGTGCACTATTTGTGTAGTATGTAAAAGAGTGTATGACTTATGTGATTATGTGATAACTGATACATTATATGCAATGTGTTACATGTGTGGTTGATAGAATGAGATTCTAACTGTTAGTGGTAACCCCAATAGGGATTAATTGAGCAACTTGGAACACGTATCATAACATACCGAGCAATCTAAGGTGAGTTCATCTCTTGAGCATGCGCCCCGGTGGTTGGGACAGTCAATTGGGTATTCCAGGGAGGAATGGGTCTTGGGTAAATCATTGGGTATTCCTGAGAGGAATACATCTCTTGTTTAAAACGGGAATGTTAGATAATACACTCTTCCTATCATTTTAAGTCCCATCTTATACCGAATAGTTACCTGAGAGGTAACGGGGTGTTAGTTGATAGCGCTATTAGGCTCAGCAACCTCACACGGTACCTGAGAGGACGGGAATCAACTAATGACCTTAAATCATGACCATTGCTTTGATAGGGGGCAGTGGGGATGGGCAAAACAATCTGGTAGCCATCTTGTACGGTACTCGGGTAATTATCTACATTTTATTCAATGAACTGAACTAAACACTTGGTAACTAACTGATGTGTGCGAGTGGGTATATAAGTTTAAGTATATTTTAAGCCCTTTTTGCACGTTAGTCAAGTTTTAAATTTATGAAACACGGTATTTTACTAACACTAAACACACATATGGGCAAGTGCACCCATCGTGAGCGTAGTATAGTGTTGGCAAGATACCGAGGTCGTCCAAGGACATAAGAGCTTTTAGTACCAGTTTATCCTCAACGTCTAATCAAATCAAAAGTTAGAAAAAAGGTTTTTAAACTAGATAAAAATAAAACTAACTAAAATGCTGAAAAATAAAATAAAAATAAAAACAGATAGACAAGATGAATCGCTTGGCTCCGACTCGTGTTTAGTGTAACCATTGATTATTTCTGCACTTTTGCACTTTTTAAGAGATTATCTTAGTTATTGTAGTAGGCCCCTATTTTGAAGGTGACGTTACCCTCAACCTAGTAGTTTGAGTCAGCAAGGATACAATCCTAAAGGGTCAGATTATTGAAAGATAATTAATTAAGTTATTAATGCATATTATGGTAGGCCCCTCTTTTGGAGGTGACGTTACCCTCGGCTAAGTAGTCTGAGTCAGCAGGGATACTGTCCTAAATAGCCGGATTAAAGTATTAATAGTAAAAGGGCGAAAAAAGCGTCGGTTTTCGTAAGACTTTTTATTTTTGAAAATTTTATTTTCATGATGCCATTATTCAAACAAAGTTATTTTTGATAAACTTGTTTGTTTATTTCTCTTTTGCTTCATCATCATCATTTTTTTTAAAGTCATTAGAGAAACCGAGCTTGTTATTAAAACAAAGGGTTAAAAAATAAAAAAAAAAGGTTTTGGTGGGTAAAAGGGTTTTTGGGTTATGAAATGAAAAGGTTTAGGCTCAAAGGGGTTAACTAGGGGGATTTTGGGTAGGTGGTAAAAAAAAAAAGAAAAATAATGGTGTAGAAATAAAAATGGTTAGTCCTAATGCCTCCGTCATTTACTTACTCGGGTTTAAGTTGGTAAGGACCGGGAATGTATCGTCGTGGCAAGTTCTAGAGTCGTAAGAACCAAGCGGCTATTCACACAATGAACGAAAAATGAGCATTTAGTTTAAAGATATATATTTGTATGCTCAATAAAGGCTCAAAACTCACTTTTTGTGGGAATGGGTTTTTATGTGATCAAGTATATATAATCAAATTTTAATTAAGCTTGTCATGCCGTTTCATAATTTTCTTATGTTGGTTCTTTTTATCACGACGCTATCGGTTGTAAATTTGTAAAAATATAACCTTTTTAGAACTTGAAATTCCCAAATTAAACCTAGACAAGTAAAAAAAAATATGAAATTTTTTTTTTGAAAAAATTTGGGGTGATTAGCGGTTCTAATAGAGTTTTGTGTAAGGCTTGTATTTAGGACTTGCAAGATTCAAGGTTTTAGCATCCCCCCACACTTAAATTACACATTGTCCTCAATGTGTCCCAAAAATAAGTTTTTAGGTTGATTGAATGTGTAAAAAGGTGTGAAAAAACAAAATTTAATGTTACTGGGCGTCTGGACACGGCCCCGTGTCGGATAGACACGACCCCATGGTCAGAGTGCCAGTAACAATTACTTACAGAAGTTGGACACGGGGGCGTGTTGGCTGGGCACGACCCCGTGTCTGGCGAAAGTCTGCATATTTAAACAAACAGCAGGTCTGGGGCAATGGGCACGGCGGCGTGTCGGCTGGACACGACCCCGTGTGGACAATCTGCAAAGGTGAAAAACAGGTTTCTGTCTTCGTTTTTCCTGCTCCGGCTTTAGTAGTACTAATATTTAGTATTCTAAGCCTCGTATGTACCTGTTTTATCAATAAACACTACACCAAACCATAACAAACATCCTAAATTACCACCGTTCAACATCCACATCACAAAGTTAGAAAGAAAAACAAATGCAGAAAATAAAAAGAGTTAAAGGAAAGTAAATTGTTCAACACACGGCACGCAGACCGGAAATTGTTCAAGATAAAAGGGGGTTAACCTGTGGGATCACCAACCATCGGCTCCTAACACTGCTCCTCCCGCCTAGTCCATGTCCTCGTCCTCATCATCATCTCCTCCTCCACCGTGCCCCGCTATGTACTCCCGGATATTCCCAATGTCATCTTGGATGTCGGATATGTTTCTCTCGATTGCTCCGACCCGGGTATACGTGTTGCTCGCCATATTATAGGTGTTCCTGGTGCCTATGAGGTTTTCCTGCAATAAATCATGTAAACTTTGGAAGTTAGGAAAACCGCCTCCTTGTGAGGAGGACTGGCCCGGATCACCGTGGGGCTGGTACTGGTACTGATGATGTTGTGGAGCGTGAAGGACGAGTGCCTCTTGCGGGTTCCATGCATGCCCTTGGACTCTTTGGAAGCTAACCGACCCGTCTTCGGCTTCATAGATCAAGTTCATGGAGCGGCAGATGTGTATGTCTACTCTTCCCGACCATGGACTTCTTTGGAAAGATCGAGGCATGTTCACGAAGCGCTTGAAGAGACGGTATATCCACCCCCCAAAGAAGATAGGGGTTGGTGGAGTAGCAAGCCGGTTCAAATGCATGTTACGGAGCAGGAGGTACGGAACATCTAGGTGTCTGCGGTTATGAATGCAATGAAGGACCACCAAATCTCTCAACCCAACAATGCCACCGCTATCATGCCTTTGGCTAAGAGAGTAAGTGAGGACCCTATGGATGTAACGGTAAAGCGGGTCCTTCAGCTTAGTGTTCTTAGTGTTGCTCGGGTTGTAGTGCCCTTCTCCAATTTGAGCCCAATCGACTTGGCGCTCGTTTTCATCCAACTCTCGCACCCCTCCGGTGTTTTCTTCATTACCCGCATCTTCCTCCGCAGAAAACCCAACTATCGACCCAAACTATGCCATCGAAATCGAGTACTTGGTCCCCCCACATCGGAACGCTACCCCATCATTGTCAAATGGGTGGCACATTGAATTGAACACGAAGGTGCTATAGAATTCCAAAGTATATTCGGGGACCAAGCGAAGGCGAGTAGTAAGGGCGACTCTCAGCGGCCCGGTGACTAGGTTGTTGAAGCGGTCAAGTTGGTTCACCAATGTCAACAGATCCGTGCACACTTGTCTTGGGTATTCCTCCGGCGGGTTCGAAGCATGTCGTATCTAGCCTTAGCATCTTGCTCACTTGCGTTGAACCTTGTGAATTTCTTCGACGACATCTGAAAGAATACAACAAAAGTTAGCACGAAACTGTTTAAATTTCGGAGAAAACTGAAAACAGTTAGCTGGACACGGCCCCGTGTTCAGCGGACACGACCCGGTGTCCAGGCGTCTGTTACTCAAAATCTTCATTTTTCGACCTGGTCCCGAAAACTTGAAAATTTTTGGTCCAATAGGTGCGGTTTCCCCCGAAAATGAAACCCCAAGTGCCGTTTTTCCCAAAACAAACCGTTTACCCCTTCGATTTTAACTTTTTCGGTTCAAAAACAAGGGTTTGAGGTTTTTGTGAGAAATCGGGCAAATCTATAAACAATACAAGTAGATTTACTTCCTATAACACTAATCTAAACTAATGCTAACAGATTTAAGCAAAAATTTGGGGTTCGATCCGGATGAAGTTCAAGAACCCTAGATTTTCCCCTAATTTTTTGATGTTTTAACTACATGCAAGTACCTAATCTAACTACTAATGGTGATAGAATCATACCTTGATGTTGTTAGAGGTAGAGGAGACGTCGAAATTCTGCAGAAAATCGCCTGAACCATAGAGTTTTCGGGGAAACGGGGCGTGTGGAAATGAAGAAACTGTTTGGAAAAGGGGTTTTTTCCCGACAGTCGCGCAGACACGGCCCCGTGTCCAGTGGACACGGCCTCGTGCCGAGCAATTTTTTTATTTTTTTTTGTGCTCGTGTGAGTGCCCTGTTTTCCCAAAACTCGGTTAGAAGACTTACCGATTAAGATGTCATCCCGCTTGTTCGTAACTTACCAGGTATGATGTTGTTGCTTTTACTCTTCGACCATTTGAAGCGAGATTTCTTCCTTTTCATCCTCAATGAATCCTTGATAGGGTTTCAGCCGTTGGCCATTGACTTTGAATGGAGGTCCATTCCGAGATTTAATTTCTACTGCACCGTGTGGGAAAATATGGGTGATGGAAAAAGGTCCTGACCACCTAGACTTTAATTACCAGGAAATAATCGAAGTCGTGAATTAAACAATAGAACTTGATCTCCTACTCGAAATTCATTAGGTTTAATGTGTTTGTCATGCAAATTTTTCATTCTTTCCTTATAAATTTCAGAGTTAGAGTATGCATAATTCCTTAATTCGTCTAATTCATTTAATTGACAAAATCGATTTCTACCAGCAAATTCTAAATCTAAGTTTACATTTTTAATTGCCCAGTAGGCCTTGTGAGCTATTTCTACTGGTAAATGACAGCTTTTTCCATAGACGAGCTTATATGGGGACATTGTACCTATTGTTGTTTTATAAGCAGTTTGAAAAGCCCATAAAGCGTCATCTAATTTATCGGCTCATTCCTTTTTATTTAACCCTACGGTTTTTTTCAAGTATTCGTTTTAAACCTCTATTAGTCACTTCGGCTTGTCCATTTGTTTGAGGATGATATGCTGTTGAGACCCGATGATAGACCCCATATCTTGTTAAGATTTTTTTAAGTTGATGGTTACAAAAATGGGTACCACTATCACTTATTAATGCTTTAGGTGTACCAAAACGAGAGAATAATTTTTTCAGAAAACTTACCACGACTCTTCCATCGTTTGTTGGAAGTGCCTCGGCCTCAGCCCATTTAGACAAGTAATCTACTGCCACAAGTATATATTTGTTTCCTTTTGATGGTGGGAAAGGTCCCATAAAGTCGAGTCCCCACACATCAAAAATTTCACAAACAAGAATGCCATTTTGTGGTATTTCGTTTTTGGAAGAAATATTACATGTTCTTTGGCAAGCACCACATGTCTTGACAAGACTTTGGGCGTCTTTGTAAATGGTTGGCCAATAAAATCCTAAATCAAATACCTTTCGTGTGGTACTAGCGACACCATGATGTCCTCCGTATGGACCTTCATGACAATGGCGGAGAATTCTTCGTGCTTCGCTACCATGTACGCATCGTCGGATGAGTTTGTAGGCACACATTTTGAAAAGATAAGGATCTTCCCAAAAATAATGTATTACATCAGCAAAGAATTTCTTCCTTTGATGATGTGGCCAACCTTTTGCGACTATACCGCTAGCTAGGTAGTTAGCATAATCGGCGTACCATGGTTCTTGTCTGTATTCCACCATTTCTAGGGACTCTGTTGGAAATTTTTCGTTGATTTGCTCGTCCCTGGTTGCCTCCAAAGCTGGGTCTTCTAAGCGTGAAAGATGATTCGCTGCGGTGTTTTCAGCTCCCCTTTTGTCTTTGATTTCAATATCAAATTCTTGGAGGAGTAAAATCCACCTAATCAAACGTGGTTTTGCGTCCTGCTTTTTGAAGAGATATCGAATGGCTGCATGATCTGTATAGACTATAGTTTTAGAAAGAACAAGATAAGAACGGAATTTATCAAAAGCAAATACCACAGCTAGTAACTCTTTTTCAGTTGTTGTGTAATTTTCTTGTGCATCGTTAAGTGTTTTACTAGCATAAAAAATTGGGTGAAAATGCGTTTCTTTTCTTTGTCCCAAGACAGCTCCAACTGCAAAGTCACTTGTATCACACATGATTTCGAAAGGAAATTTCCAATCAGGCGCTATCATGATAGGTGCATTGACTAGCATTTCCTTTAGGGTTAGAAATGCTTGATTGCAATCCTTGTCAAAGATGAAAGGGGCATCTTTTTCAAGTAATTTTGTTAGAGGCCTTGAGATTTTAGAAAAGTCTTTGATAATCCGCCTATAAAATCCGTCATGCCCTAGGAAACTTCTGATAGCTCTAACGGAGGATGTGGTGGTAGTCGAGAAATAGTGTCTATTTTGGCTCGATCAACCTCCATTCCTTCGCTTGAGATTTTATGACCGAGTACTATTCCCTCCGTTACCATGAAATGTCATTTTTCCCAGTTAAGGGTGAGGTTAGTTTCCTCACATCGGGATAGCATTCGTTCAAGGTTATCGAGGCATTGGTCATATGAATCCCAAAAGATAGAAAAGTCGTCCATGAAGACTTCCATTGTCTTTTCTATCATGTCATGGAAGATGGCTACCATGCAACGTTGGAATGTTGTGGGGGCATTACATAGACCAAATGGCATGCGTCGATAAGCAAAAGTTCCATAGGGACATGTGAAGGTTGTCTTTTCTTGGTCTTCGGGTACTATCGGGATTTGAAAGTAACCTGAAAAACCATCCAAGAAACAGTAAAATTTATGACCGGATAATCTTTCTAACATTTGATCAATGAAGGGCAAAGGAAAGTGATCTTTCCTCGTTGCTTCATTTAATCGTCTATAATCTATACATACTCTCCATCCTGTGACGGTTCTCGTTGGTATTAATTCATTCTTTTCGTTAGTTACTACCGTCATATCTCCTTTCTTTGGACGGGACTTACCCAAGGACTATGGAGATAGGATAAATAAGTCCGGTGTCAAGTAATTTGATGACTTCGTTGTTAACCACTTCTTGAACATTTGGATTTACTCGACGTTGTGGTTGTATTACCGATTTGTAGTCATCATTCATTAAAATTTTGTGTGTACACATGGAAGGACTTATTCCTTTAATGTCTACAAGCTTCCAAGCAATCGCATTTTTGTGTTTTTCCAAAAGTTTAATTAATTTTTCTTTTTCTAAACTACCTAATTTAGACGAAATAATTACATGTGATTTACCATCCTTGTCTAGAAAAGCATATTCCAAACCTTTTGGAAGTTCTTTGAGCTCAAGAGGTGGGTCTTTAGGAGACTCCTTATTGGGTTGCTCATTTTGATCAAGAACTTTAAAAGTTTGTTCTATGGCGACCTCTTCTTCAACAAAGTGGTCAATCTTTTCATTCGTATCAGGTGGTTCATCTTCATCTTCAATTAGGGGGTCATTATTGCCGAATGGATATTTCATTGACCGTTCAAGATCGACACTCTTTTTAAATGCAATTGATAGATTGTTGTACTTCCGGTTTTTCAAAGCTTCGTGGGTTTTTACAAAGGGTCGTCCCAACACTAGAGGATCGTCATCGAGGATGACAAAGTCGGTTGGGATTACCATTTGATTTGTTTGAACCAAGACATCCTCAACTATACCGATTGATTTTATTACTTTCCGATTAGATAGAAAAATGGGTATTTGAAGTGGAGAAAAATCACTAATACTTAATTTTTCGAAAATGTAATTGGGCATTATGTTAACACAAAGATCTTTATCAATTGTGACATTACTAATAAAGGAATTTTGAAAAAAAAACATGGAACCGGTGTAATGTTGATTTCAAATGGGTCTTCTTTTATTAGCGAAGTTTGATCGTTAGTTAACTTAATACTTACCGTTTCGTTAATTTTAGTGTTAGTGTTTAACTCTTTTAAAAAACTTAGCATGAGTGGGTACTAAACAATGATTTTCAAAAGAAGGTGACAAGAGATTAATTTCTTCAAAATTAGACTCTCTTGAATTTTAACGTTAACGGACTCACCTTTTTCGTTGTTTAACACATGTGTCGGTTTTTCACTTAATTGTTCTTCCATTTTTACACTTTCAACTATCTCTTCTTTATTACAACTTAATTCTTCTCTTGCGCGGGACTCTTCTTCCCTTGCACGAGATTCTTTTATGTAGCTTTCGATAGTTTTAAGGTGTTTTAATATACTATCGGTCACTTCGGTGATAGAGAAAGGATCGGGATTTTCAAAGCTTGAATCCGGTCGTTCGATCCTTTGTTCCTCATAATACTCACAGGAAGTAGATGGTTCACACCATTGTTCTTCATTGTAAGTATATGATGGATAAGGGTCGCAATTTTGTTCTTCATAATACACATATGAGGTGGGTTGTTCACGCCATGGTTCCTCATAGTAAGCATACGAAGGTGGTGGCTCATATCTTGGTTCCTCAAGTATGAGTATGAAGGCTCATACCTTGGTTCATCAAAATATGAGTATGAGGGAGAAGGTTCATACCTTTGGTCTTCATAGGATGTGTATGAAGTTGATGGCTCGTACCTGGGCTCCTCATAGTAGGTGTATGAAGTGGATGGTTGAAATAAGTTACAATATCGAACCGAGTGAGTGTTACCGCAATTGGTGCAATAATATTCCGTATAATCATCCTCCTCATAGGTGTAGTTGTAACCTCCTAAGTATTGATCCATAAGAATCACTCAGCAGACCACAACAACGTCTCGAGACCAGAAAACAAAAATAAAAATGGAAACAGCGGCGGGACACGGCCCCGTGTTCAGTGGACACGGCCCCGTGTACAGAATCTGTATCTGGGCGTTTTAATTAAAGTTACTGATTTCGTTGAGCACGGGGGCGTGTTTAGTGAGCACGACCCTGTGTTCAGGTTCTGTATCTGGGTGTTTTATGAAAAATGTGCAGCACGGCCCGTGTTCAGTGAGCACGGCCTGTGTTCAAGCTACTGTAAATGCAAAACTAAACTAAAATGCAGAAAAATGTGCACGCGTTTTGAAAAGGTTTAAAAAAAACTGATTAGGCCGTCAATTTTAAGCTTTCTTCAAATCCTTGTGTCCCCGGCAACGGCGCCAATAAACTTGATGTGTGCGAGTATGTATATAAGTTTAAGTATATTTTAAGCCCTTTTTACACGTTAGTCAAGTTTTAAATTTATAAAACACGATATTTTACTAACACTAAACACACATATGGGCAAGTGCACCCATCGTGAGCGTAGTTTAGTGTTGGCAAGATACCGAGGTCGTCCAAGGACACAAGAGCTTTTAGTACCGGTTTATCCTCAACGTCTAATCAAATCAAAAGTTAGAAAAAAGGTTTTTAAACTAGAAAAATAAAACTAACTAAAATGCTGAAAAATAAAATAAAAATAAAAACAGATAGACAAGATGAATCACTTGGCTCCGACTCGTGTTTAGTGTAACCTTTAATTATTTCCGCACTTTTGCACTTTTTAAGAGATTATCTTAGTTATTGTAGTAGGGCCCTCTTTTGAAGGTGACGTTACCCTCAACCCAGTAGTTTGAGTCAGCAAGGATACAATCCTAAAGGGTCGGATTATTGAAAGATAATTAATTAAGTTATTAATGCATATTATGGTAGGCCCCAATTTTGGAGGTGACGTTACCCTCGGCTAAGTAGTCTGAGTCAGCAGGGATACAGTCCTAAATAGCCGGATTAAAGTATTAATAGTAGCTTACATTTGAGGGGATCAAAGAGTTTGGACCCCCGCCATCCAATACCGGTGGGTATTGAAGGAGGTCCTACTAAATTTGACCCAGGTCCTTGCAGGATCTATACACTGAACAAGGCAAGACTCTTACCAAACCGTTCCCTTAACCCCCGACCAGGTAGCCAACATATCTCCATATAGACCATGGAGATATGAATGGTGAAAATCTTTTATTTTATATAGACAGTAAAATAATGCCAAGACACCACGGACAAACGATAAGGAAAAATCACCTTCAACATAAGAAACTAGTTATTTAAGTCATTAATACATAACCAAGTAAAAAGTGCGAAAAGATTAAAAATAAAAAGTATTACACTAGACACTTGTCTTCACCAAGTGATCTAAGAGACTTAGGCAAACATGGCCTTTGATTGTCAAGAACTCTTACGATCAATCTTGGATCCCGAGACGACTCACACACTCTATGATAGACAATGGATGATGGTGGTGGATGATGGTGTTGTGATGGTGGTGGGTGGTGGGTGAAGTGTGAGAGAGGTGGTGTGCCAAGGGATGGTTTGCAAATGAGCCAAGCACCCCTATTTATAGCCTGAACAACAGCTCGGGCACGCCCCCGTGTCCATTGAGCACGACCCCGTGTCCACCTTCTTCTCTGTCTTCATTAATTGCAGTTTGTCTGCATTAGTTGACCACGCCCCCGTGTCCGCTGGGCACGACCCCGTGTGCAGAAGCGTATCTGTACTATCAAGATTTGCCTGGATTCTGCGAATCTTATAGTTGACCACGGCCCCATGTCTGCTGAGCACGGCCCCGTGGTGGGCAATAGAAGCTTCTACAGCTTTGTCTTTTCTGCGGACTCTTGGGCACGCCCCCGTGCTCATTGAGCACGAGGCTTGTTCAGTCTTCTGTTCTCTTGTTTTGCTTGGGAAGATGCTGTCGGGGAGGTCGGGCATGCCACGTTTGTTCCTTTTCTTGTATTTATGTTAGATTTAGCTGCCTTTTTGCTTCTTTTGTTCATTTGAGCTCATTTAATCCTGAAAATACAAAAGGAAGACAAAAACACAATTTTTCCAACATTAGTACTAAAAAAGGGTTAGTTTTATGCCACAATTGATGTAATTTATATGTTGCATTTTGTGCACATCACTAACGTTTTCACAAACTATGAACTCACCAGCGTTGTCTGATACACTTGTTGCATGCTCGCAGGTCGTTAGATGTCTTGGATTGGAACTTGCTGTCCGGAGTGGTCATGGGTCGAACTGGATGGATACACGTGTTGGAATTATTGATATGACACGTTGGTTTTGAAACAGTTAAACTATGATTTCTTTTATTCGCTTCCGCTGAACATGTGGGTTTACATTTAAACTTATTGATGGTACTTTTCATTAATAATTGGCAATTTCATTTGTAAACTTGTTATGAGTTCAACATGATTAGTGGCTCGTTATTTGTTTGCCACACGCCTAGCGGGGTTTTCCATGGGTGGTATTTTGGGGGTGTGACATAGGACATTTTAGGAATCAATGTCCAAATGAGAAGAAAGAAGTTAACGCTGCAGTAGACCACTCAGATGATGATGTTTTGATCTGTAGTGTGGAGAGCAGTGTGGATTCCTGGGTTATGGATTCGGGTGCTTCATTTCACGCTACCAACAGCAGTGAAGCACTGCGAAATTTGAAAGAAGGTAATTTTGGTAAGGTAAGACTGGCGAACGATGAGGTTCTTGATGTGACGAGCATGGGTGACTTAGATCTGAAGACTCTAGTCGGTTCATGGACTTTCAAAGGTTGTCCGGGTAATTCCAAGTCTGAAGAAACAGTTGATTTCTGTTGGGCGGTTGGATGAACAGGGACACGAGGTTAAGTTCAGGAACGGGCAGTGGAAGGTTCTAAAGGGAAATCTAGCTGTAGCTCGAGGAAAGAAACTGGGTTCGCTGTATATGGTCATTTTACCGTCTGAGGGAGTAACCGTCCAAGTTCAGAAGAAGACCATGATCCGGTTCACAGAATCTCGTGGGCAGAAGAAGGTTTTCTTTGCAGATGGCAAACCCAGAGCCACAGGTCAGATTCAGGATAATCGTGCTGGAAAAGGTTCAGTAAAACCAGTCAGGGGCATTCGTGGCAGTGGGAGCACGGGACGTGCTTCAGTCAGAGTGACCAGACGACAGTGGGTTAAGAGAACAAGTTTTCCAACTGTCAAAGTCTCTCCAGTTGATAATCTGCTTTATTCGGAGAGTGTTTGTTCTCAGGATGTTCCAGGATCGGGCAGTTCATGTCAGTGGGAGACGATAGGAACAGAGAATGGGTCAGGGACAGACTTAGCCATGACTGATGTGTTGGAGCTAACGGAAGCTTCAACGGGCCTTCAGGATAATTGAAGAGAAGACCGGGTAACTAGAAAGGAGCTAAGATCAAAAGTTTTTACAGAAATACAGATGCACAGTTGAAGCACAGGTGAAGATTATCCTATAGCTTCAAGTGTGAGATTGTTGAGTATGAAGCCACTTGATCAAGTGGACATCAGAAATGCTTTTCTGATCAAAGGATAAGAGGATAAGAAGATAAGGTTATCCAATCTTCTCTGTTCCCCATTATTCCCGAATCATGTTTGTGACTTTCTTTCTCTTCCTTCAATCTCTATATAAGAGATTCATTTGTAGTGTAAACTTTGTACCTCACCAAGTAATATAAACTCCTAGTTAGCCGTGGACGTAGGTCAGTTTAGACCGAACCATGTAAATCCTTGTGTTCTTGATTGTGGCAGATTGTGTGAGAGCAGAGTGTGTGTGGTCCGAGTTAGTGTGTGAGAGCATTCGATCCTAACAACAAAATGGGTCCCGAATCTACCAACTTCAAGGGCTAAGACCGAAGACGTGCTATGAAGTCAAGATATTATATCCTGCTTTTGTAGGTAGATTAAACATCATTTTTGTATACGTGTGTGTCTTGTAAATAAACTAATTATAATACATTTTATACAAGATACCCGCATTTTGTTAGAACTGAAGTGAGGAGAATCAGAATTATTGCCAATGCACCCTAGGAAATTACTCAATACCGAAAAGTTGATATTTAAGAATGATGATGCCGACTTGCAAAATGACCAGGTTTGAGGTTTGATCAGCTTCAAGATTTTATTTTTTTGTTATTTTTTTTGCTATTACGGTTTTAACACTTTTACTTAAAAATAGATCGATATAGGTTAAATGTTATCTTTAATGTTCGAATGGGTCAAATATTAAAACTTCCCTTAGTATGAAACGGGTCAAATGGGTTGAAAGTTGACAAAAGTATTATTTAACCTCTTTTATTTCTATCCGTGTTTCTTTGATTTGTTTCCCGATATTTTTGGTTTATCTGATTCCGAGTAGAAATTGTTTCGTGGATCCTTTGTTTTAGCAAATGATCCTATAATATTTATGGTTTTTGAAATAATAATTATAAGTTAGTTAATTGAATGAATTAAACTATAGTATCTTGTTTTCAACATGTTTTCAGTTAGGTTTTTAATTAGCTTCGTTGATTATGTAATGGTGAAGGTGTTTTGATTAATTAGTGTTTTGATATTAGACCTTCTTGTTGTAGGTTTCGTTCTGTTATTAGGGTATTTTGATGCCTTCTAAAGCAATATTTTGATTATTATCGTATTTCGGGTAGCTCGGTTCAAGGTCTGAGCAACAGGACAGCTGCCACATACTCACACGTGCGCGAGTCGAGCTTGGCTCCAAATGATACTAAATATAGGCGGATGTCGGAGTTGCAACATAGGAAGGTGGTGATCAAGTTGCGGTTTAGAGTTCTTGGGGGATTTTGAGATCTAAGATTACTAGAGAGGATGGTACTGAGTGCCCTTGGAACTGTTTTATGGTAATTTTGTTGCTGACCGATATCTCACCGAGATAAACCTATATCTCAAATATCGTTCCTTGACCGATATCCGATATGTTACCGCATTAACTGCATAGATATAATCATAACTGTCTAATGTTTCGTATATTGTTGGGAGTTGGGGATAAATTCTATCTTGATTCTGTGTCTTGTAGATACTTGGGGTGGAAAAAACTGCGTCTCAACAGGAAATAAAAAAAGCATATCATAAGCTTGCATTGCGGCCACATCCTGACAAGAATCCCGGTGATGAGGTGAATATTTGAGTCTCATTGCATCAGTTATATCACATGTAATCGTTCAGACAGTTTAACCTGTTGTTAACTTGTTCATATGAATATACAGGATGCCAAGGAAAAGTTTCAGCATCTGCAGAAAGTTATTTCAATACTTTGTGATGAGGAGAAACACGCAGTTTATGATCAGACTGGATGTGTTGATGATGCTGTGAGTATCGTTCTTCACATCAGATCATATTGTTCTGAGTTTTGTTGATTTGATTCGTTTTATATAATTTTATTCTCTAACAAGATCTTGCTGGGGATGTGGTTCAAAATTTGAAGGATTTCTTTCAAACTATGTATAAAAAGGTCTGTCAAGACTTTCCAAAACATATATAAATGCTACTATGTTTCATTAATTTGTATATAAGATTGAAACGCAAATAATTGTGTAGGTTACAGAAGCTGATATTGAGGAGTTTGAATCCAATTACAGAGGATCCGAGTCTGAGAAAAACGATTTGATTGATCTTTACAAGAAGTACAAAGGTCGTATGGACAGGTACATATGTAAAATCATTTTTAAACCAATGGTTCGTTTCGTTTTGAGATTCCTTTTTGTAACTTCTATAATCTTCCACAGGCTCTTCTGTTCCATGCTATGCTCAGATCCTAAGCTTGATTCACATCGTTTCAAAGTTATACTCGATGAGGCAATTTCTGCAGGTAAGTTTAAGATGCCAATTTTCCCACAAAAAGACGTAGATTTTGTAACATTAGTCGTACTCTGCAGGAGAATTGAAGTCAACCAAAGCTTACCAAAAATGGGGTCAAAAAGTTTCTGAAACAGAACCACCCACAAACCCGTTGAAGCGTAGGGGAAAGTGAGTCCTATATATATATATATATATATATTGTGAATTTGGGTCTCGTTAGGCTTGTTATGTTTGTAGGTCCACCCGGAGGATCGAGTAACCTCTATTCCCTGTTTTCCGACAAACCCGAGAGTGCGGAATCCAAACGGGTAAGTTAAACCAAGTGACGAACACGTAAGACACAACGATTCACCGATTAACACGCCATTGTATTAATCTAGAAAACAGTTACAATACAATGTTTACAAGATGCTCTCATAAACTCTCAGTGTGTGTGTGTTTACAGTGTTCGCTCTCAAATCTATTCAGACTTGTCTCATGTGTTCTGTCTGTTATCTGTGTATATATACTAAACTAGGTCGACGAAACACAATAAAATAATCATCAAAGTCGACGAAACAAGTGTGTTTCGTCGACATATATGTTGTCCGGCCCAGGTTTAGTTACGGCCCAAATGCAAAGTTTCTTGGCCCAATGGTAGTGGCCCAAACAAGTTGACTTCAGCCCACAGGCATGCAATACGTAAATGAATTCTCATAATTCAGAATGTTAGCCTTAGTCAAACAAGTGACATCATCATGACATCATCATGGTGATGTTATGATGATGTGGCAGCAGGAACCGGCTCGCGGCTATCCGTGCTTCGCGTGTCGAACTCTGGGGCGCACGACGGAGGAATGTCGTGACGTCGGGCTTGAGCCGAACCTAACCGAGTAGAACCGAACCGAGTCGCGTCAACAAAATATGTATCAACAAACTCCCCCTTGGACGCTACTCGTGAGGTTCGTCTTCCATGTTGGAGGATCTTCAAAGTCTTCACGTGTTGTAAGTAGAAAGTGTATCAACAAACTCCCGCTTATATTTAGGAAGTGTATCAATAAACTCCCCCTTTGATTATGCTCGTGAATCTTTTGATCTTCAATGCTTTAGATCCTTGTGGTGTTGATGATAGGTCAACGGCAACTCGATCATCTTTATCTTTTGAGTGCCTCCATGTCGTGTCTTCATTCCGAAGCTTGTCATCGAACATGTTCTCTTTGCCTTTAGCATCTGCACATGCAAGAAAGCTAAACATGTAATGAGAACAACCGCTTGGAATATAGTTAACATAAACAAACGACACACATGTGACCAGTTTTCATTCAACTACCGTCCGACAATTTAGTTTGAAAAGTTAACAGATTTTTCAATTTTGATTATTAACTTTTAAAAACTTGCAAACTCTGACCGTTTATGAAGATTCAGTCGTTTTGGTTTTCATCAGATTTCAGGTAACGAAGACTTGAGTTCCAACATCGGTTAATCAAAACTAAAGTAGAAATAAAATCTTTTTGACTTTTATAAAGTTTATATTAAAACACACCTAAAATCTTTTTGGTATTTTGAATATTTCAAACTTAAAGACTGAAAGCAGTAAATAAATATATACAGAGTTGCAGAAACTAAGAAAAGTAAATATATACAAACATTCTTTTTGCGAGTTTCGAGTGTAAGAGAATCATATCAGTGTACGGTCATGCCAAAACGCTCTTGTTGTTCTTTTTGTTAACATATAGATAAACATCCTATAACGATTATCGGTATTATTATCCACATAAGCTCAACTTATCAGATGTAATCATGGCGAGGGGATACGTTAAGGTATGATTTATACTCACCGACCGGTGTTCATCCACATCACGACACATTCCCGTATCAAGGTATGCACGAGAGTTCATCTTACTGGTGAGTATACCATTTATCATCTGTTTTGCCGTATAAAAGATGTGAGAAACTCACTTATTTTGATTGAAAACAAGCCCTATGTGATAGAATCACTTATTGATGAGGAACTTGATTTTCAGATGCATGAGGGCACAAGAGCAAGTTCGTGAACAGGACAGTACTTTCGTACAGCAAAGAGACGAACTTGACTCCCGGATAAATGTGATATATTATCACTTGTTTTGTGGACATGTGATTGTTGATCACTTATTGAGGTCGTATGCAGTATGTACACGTATGTATGATATCATGGAAGATCTAGACTTCGTCTCCGTTTGTTTCGGTAAAAGAAACAACCATGATACCCAGATGATAAACAACATAAAGACCACATATCTCAGAACCATGGCAATCTCTCAAACGAAATTTCGGTACTAAGACCATATGCCAATGAGTGGTTCCCACCTGATCTTCAGTCAATTTAAGTTTATATCACCCTGCACACTTTAAGATGATTATGAGCCTACCAATACATCTTATATAGAGCTGCTTAACAATTTTCATTTTGCATTTCAGTTTAAAGAGGTTTCAACAGACCACTGATGTACTATCATTTTCTCTTTTGCTCGCCAGGAAACTCATTTTTGTTTTTCTATTGTTTTTGGGTTTTGAAATTTTTTCGATGTTTTTGAATTTTCAGATTTTGGATTTACTCCCCCTAAAAAAAAAAAAAAAAAACTTACAATAATTTTAAAAACACAAAGATATTTACAAAAACGATTTTTCGATGTGGATTAGCTCATGATTTACCTCAATGCCGTTTACCAGAATTAATTTAATCAGAAATGATTTATCGAATTTTGGAAAAATGAGTTGGCACGTCGGTAAGCGGTGCGGACCATGACAACATTGACGAGTTTTATATTGAAACAATCACGTGTGAAGTGATATTCGAGATCAACGTGTCTGGTCAAGGAGTGCTTATACGAGATGTTACTAAATCATAAAGCAGCTTAAATATCGACAAGAATAGAAGAGATTAGAAATTTAAAACCGTAATCTTGCAACTTCTTCGTGCATTGGCAGGAATCTGAGTGCTCTCCCAAACTAAATATCCACTCGGTGTGGATTTCAAGGTCGATTTTGCAGCTACTGAGAAATCTCTTCACAGCAACAAGATCATAAACCTCTGGGTCAGCGAAGGTCTTTGTCTTTCTCTTTGAGAAGTAGTGTGCGGTTGTTCAATCCACGCCAAGGCATCCGCACACCTGGTTGGTTTGTTCAACAAACACATTTTCTTCAAACACACCGTGGAGAAATGTACATTGCACGTTCATCTTGTGGACTTTGAACTTCAGACGTGCTGCAGGCGCGTACATTTTGTTGGAATCTATCCTGAGAACCCGATCAAAAACCATAACAACCAAATTTTGGCACATTTTTCATCTGGTCGAATTTTTCAACTTCATTCCTTTTTCCTCTCCATCAATTGCAACACTATTCTCCTAGATGTAACAATATTTCGGAGCCTTTTGTCGCCGATCTTGTGCATGGACGCTCCACTATCAACAATCCTAAGACTATCAATAGTTCCTCCTGGAACATCCTGCACACTCATTCAGAGATTAGTTGGAGAGGGGGACCCAAGCCTTCACAGAATTGGGTCGTCCGTCATCATGGAGAATTGTGACATCCATTTCCCGATGATTCGGAATTGATGTAGCTCCCCCTGAAACAATTTCCGATTTTGGTTTCCAAATCTGTTTTTGTTTTTCATGTTTAACATTTGATTCAACATATTTTGTTTGAATAACCTCCGGTTTTAAAACCTTTTCAACTTCTTTTCTTTGTTGCTTTTTCTGTTTCTTTTCTCGTTGTTTAACAAGACGAGGGTCCTGTCTTGGTGAAACAGATCTTTTATGGTAATTGTTACCATGGGGGGCATCAACCTTTGCCTTTCCTTTCGTGAGATATGGACAATTCTTAACAATGTGTCCATACTCACAACATTCAAAGCATGATCTTCGCTCAACAAACCTCGGAGTATCATAACTGTAAGAACTTGACGATGAACTTCGTGATCTTGAGGTACTTGGTCCTACATCACAACCGTTTGTGTGTTGTGTGTAATTGTTTTGACTGTTTCTTTTCAAAATTTTACTTTGTTTAACAAAATCCGTGTTGGATTTGTTTTCGAAAGTTTCAATTTTATCAGTCCCTCTGGATTTCACAAAGTTCATCTTCTTGTTCTTCTTTTGATTCAGTTACTTACGACCTTGGGTCGTTGATTTGCCTTTTGGTTTGGTATGATTTTGCTGCTTTTTCACTGTTGGTAATTTCTGATTGCCATTTTGTTTTCGAATTTCGGCTTTTGGAATCGAAGGACACTGTGTTACCACAACGTGTGAATCTGACTTTCCCAAAAACCTACTTGTCGAATCTTCAAAAACTTTATTGATTAAAGATTGATTAACATTCTTAATCGGAAAATCTTTGTCAGAATAGATTTTATCATCACCAACAAGAGTGTATAGCAAATTCACACTCTCAGACTCTTTTACAGACGTGGACTCGACCTGAACAGTCTTAGCAGGTTTTGTGGGAGGATCACATAGAATGTGATTCTCGAGAGATATGTCCTCTTCTTTGATAACCGCATCAGATTGTGGAGAGTCAGTATCATCGGATTCATCATCTGAAGAATCAGCATCCTCAACAATGACTGGAGGATCCTGATTTTGTTTAGCAGTTACAAATGTATCTGCTGACACATCCGAATCTGATGATACTTCCGGTTTGTATCCAAGTCCCGTTGCAAATTCCTCAATATCTAAAGGAACAGACTCTTCATAATGAGTTCTATACTCCTCATCAGGCAGTGCATCATAATTGTGTCTAACAGGTGGTGGACATTTCTTATATCCAATGCACGTGACATCCTTTTTCTCTTTTTGTGTGCCAATGATGTGATCCAGCACGTATCTAGAGTTAGAATAACTGTCTAGCTTAAGCCGGATCGCCTCACTTTCACACTTTGTACAGGCCAACTCATTTTGCATGATCTCAAGACGATTAATATAACAGTTTATGTCTGTTTGTTTTCTTGAAACCATTTTTGTCAGTTCGGTTTTATCTTTTCTTAAATTTTCAATCACTGTTTTAAACTCTTTTTCATGGTTTTCATAAAACATGTTGGCCTCTTTGCATTTCGAAAGATCCACGATCAACCTTTGGTTGTGGATAAATGTCACGTCATACTTGCTTTGCAAATCGTCATATTTGCTTTGCAACTCCGATAATTTATTTCCTAAACTACACATTTATCACACCTATCAGAACTTGGTTTATCGACACATACCTGACTGGATTCACTCTCAGATATTGACTCACTTGCCTCAGAATCAACAACCTCCCTTGTTGATTCATATTCTGATCCATTCCCTCTTGAACTTGAACTTGTACCATCTTTAACTGAGCTACCGTCATGTTCAGAACTATCATCATTTCCCGAGGATTCACCATTGCTGGCATCTTTGACAATTTTGGCATAAAACGCCGTTTTTGTTTTACTACAGTTCCTTGGATCAAGAGATGACGGTGCTACAATAGAACGATGGCTTTGTGAAACAACTGGTGGTAGTGGATTTCCATACAAATCGGTGGTTGGGACACGGATTGCTGGTAACTGAGCAACTGGTGCTAGATCACCATACATATTTCTAGCCATATTCGGTTCACTTTGATTTTGGTTAGTAACCGATGCCCATTGTTCTGCTGTAATTCGAGGTGGTGTGGGAGATTCGGCCCATGAAGGAGATAATCCAGTGCTTCTATATTTGCTCTCTGCATTTGACGGAGTACCCGACCAAGCCGGATTCATTTTGAATGTATAATGATGAAAACCTGAACAAATCACTCAAATCAAATCGTTAAATATAATTTGCAAAGCTACTGTTAAAATTTTAAACAGTTCGACGAAACTATATTACTCGACGAAACAAGTATGACGAAACAAATTTAATATTGATCGACGAAACAAGTTGATAGTTGTTCGACGAAACAGAAGCGACGAAACAAAATGACTGCTTGGCAACGAAACAGAATGTAAGGTCTCAGCGATGAAACAGAATGTAATATCTAGTCGACGAAACAAAAGGTTGCCTTTTTGCGACGAAACAGAAAGATGTAAGCGATGAAACTGTTTGATATAATTATTGCGACGAAACAGAATTCCTTGTAAGTATTGCGACGAAACAGAAAGTTGAGATCTTTGATCGACGAAACACTGAATGATTTTAAAGTCAACCAAACAGAAATAATCTTTGATAATTGAGACACACAACTTGCAAGATATTTATCAAAAATCAAATCTTATCCTTCTATCCTTCTGACACAAACCCAAATTGTCAAACTATCATGCTTTCGTCCACAGTGGTTACCAACTATCCATCATGCCTTTTGTACAAGATTTCAAACAATCAATATTATAATCAATATCAATAATTCAACTAAATCAACAATGCAGACATTAACTCAAATACACAGATTATATGATGAACAATGAAGAACAACTTGTGAACTTGATGAAGTTATGATTTTTCCGGCAACTGATAAGCTTTCCGAACACAAGTTTTTGCACAAAAGTTTACTTAAAACCAAACCTTAGCATGTATACATGTATTTTAACAATGGTTTTAATAAAACAAATAGCAAAAACACAAGGTTTTTCACGATTCTCAAACTGTTTTTCAAGAAATGTATGAACTTCAAACTTTAAAATTCAGAAAAACACTTAAAAATCTTTCAAAAACACAAGAAAAACAACTTGGTTTTAACAAGGAATCGAGCCAATGCTCTGATACCAATTGTAGGTCCACCCGGAGGATCGAGTAACCTCTATTCCCTGTTTTCCGACAAACCCGAGAGTGCGGAATCCAAACGGGTAAGTTAAACCAAGTGACGAACACGTAAGACACAACGATTCACCGATTAACACGCCATTGTATTAATCTAGAAAACGGTTACAATACAATGTTTACAAGATTCTCTCATAAACTCTCAGTGTGTGTGTGTTTACAGTGTTCGCTCTCAAATCTATTCAGACTTGTCTCATGTGTTCTGTCTGTTATATGTGTATATATACTGAACTAGGACGACGAAACACATCATAGTCGACGAAACAAGTGTTTCGTCGACAAAACACAATAAAATAATCATCAAAGTCGAAGAAACAAGTGTGTTTCGTCGACATATATGTTGTCCGGCCAGGTTTAGTTACGGCCCAAATGAAAAGTTTCTTGGCCCAATGGTAGTGGCCCAAACAAGTTGACTTCGGCCCACATGCATGCAATACGTAAATGAATTCTCATAATTCAGAATGTTTGCCTTAGTCAAACAAGTGACATCATCATGACATCATCATGGTGATATCATGATGATGTGGCAGCGGGAACCGGCTCGCGGTTATCCGTGCTTCGCGTGTCGAACTCTGGGGCGCACGACGGAGGAATGTCGTGACGTCGGGCTTGAGCCGAACCTAACCGAGTTGAACCGAACCGAGTCGCGTCCACAAAATATGTATCAACAATGTTGTTTTGAATTCTGACATTTGACTAAATGCAGGCCAAAGAAAGAGTCGGATGTTTTCGTCTTTGGTGACTATATGCTATTATTTCACAAAGGCAAAGCGAAAGGAAAGAACGGGTAGACGAGATGTTTTCGTCTTTGGTGAGTAAATATGGTGGAGGTGAACCGTCTTCAGAGCCTACCGAAGAAGAGTTTGAAGCTGCAAGGGAAAAGCTCAAGAGAGTTGACACCACACCAGTACTGACTGGTGAGCACATGTTTTTGTCCCTGTTTTTATTGCTAATGCATATATAAATTTTTAAAATTAAACCATACTGAGTTTTATTGTTTGGTTCATCTAGTCTCAACAAAAAGTTTAGACCAAACCACCAGCTACAGTTTCAGAAAACTACAACCCAAACCCATGTCGGATCTGGTGGGTCAGCCACAAAGACTTGTTTTAGCAGTTTAGTGGTCGATTAATTGGTTTCTTATGTAATTATGCTTGGAATATATACATACATACATATCTATTCGTTTGGTTTATACTGATTATTTCAGTGATGGAATATGTCTCCGTGCTTCGGAGAAGTTTTTAAGATGCTCAGTAGTGGCTTAATTTTTAGTTTTGGGGTTATCTTTGGGACTTGTTTGATATCCTTTGGTGTGTGTGTGTGTTTTTTGGGGGCGATTCGACAGTAACTATGGGTGGGCATACGCGTTTGTGCGTGCGCCTCAGGGTGGATCAACTTGGGCTTTGGGGGGGGGGGGGGGGGGGGGGAGGGGTTGTTTTGGGCTCAATAGTTTTGATGAAGCAAAAACTCATGCAATGCAAATGAAGCCCACTCAAGAGCAACTCTCTCTATTCATGTTCTTTTGGTCTAACAGTTATCTCTATTAGGTCATTTCAGAACACCAGAAGTTTTTGTTTAACATCAAACATGGATATTGTTGTAACTATTTAGTTTTCATTATAGTTATTTTTAGATTTCCCATGTTAATGACACATTAGCACACTTATTGTATGTTCTTGAAATCAATCTTATTAAACAATCTCGATTTATAGAGAATGATACCTAGCTAGGTTATAATTAGAGAAATGCATCATAACAAATCACTTTCACGTTTATTTTCATATAAAACGAAATGAAACATAAAGTCCTTTGACTTCGGATCCTCGTTACAAGGCAATTACATTCAACTTATAAGTTAAATATTCTTGTAGAATTCCATGATCCAAAAAGTAGAGATCCGGCAAACAATTTCCATAGAAGCGAAACCTGCCTCTTTGGCCAAGACGTTGTATTCTTTTGCGGTACGCTCTTTGCCACCAGGGGTATCAACCAACATAAACATATCACAGCCCATAGCGGTTTTAGAAACTTCATCACTACAATTGATATCACTTTCAGGGTCGGGAATGATCACTTCAACTATCACCACCTTACCATGCTCTGGCAATGCCGCCCAACAGTTCTTTAGAAGCTTGATGCAATAATTGTCACCCCAGTCATGAAGTATCCACTAAAAGAAGATGAAAAATAATTGTGGTTATTTAACAAAAAAAAACATTATTATTTAAACAAAGATAATGTTAAAAGAGCTTGATGTACAAACCTTCATGAAAATAACATCTCCTTTAGGAACACTTTGGAACATATCTCCTCGGACATGATCCACACCTAGTCAGGAGCATCAAGTAATTATCATTGACTTAAAGTCTTAATTATTTTCAGTTTGACATCCAAACAATTCGATGTTCATAGTTTAGTGGTTTGATGGTCCAATCCAGTTTGACACATGGAACTGGTTGTTTAACCTTTTTATTATTTACACTTCTTTTCACGTTTGAAATTATCTCGTAAACCACCTTTATAATTTCAAAAGTTATGATACAAACTAACGAGTTTGGAAAATCGGTTCAACCCACTTAATCCAGTTGGTTTGATATGTCATTTTTAAAACCATAATCAGTGGTCTTTGAAATTGAATTTATACCTGGGCAAGGAGGTGCATCCTTAATGACATGGGGTAGGTCAAAGTTGATCCCCTTAATATTAGGGTACTTAGAAACAATAAGCTCAAGGTTAGCACCTAAACCACCACCAACATCAATCACTTCTTTGACTCCTTCAAATCCCTTGTACTTTTCAAGAATCATCTTCATCACAATTGTTGTGAAGTCATACATGCCCTTGTTGAATACATTATTGTATCTATTGTCTTTTGCAGGATACTCAAAAGCATTCATCCCATGAGCCTTGTCAAATGGAACCCCTCCCTCAATAACTGCATCTTTTACATGATACCTGCCCCAAATAAATTAGGTCACTTTTAAAACTCTTCCATTGATAACGGGTTAGATGTTTAAAACTCTTTCATTGATAAAGGGTTAAATGTGTGAACTATTTATTAAAATGGCTCTAAAGAAACGTATCAAAGAATTCAAAAGTTAGCAAATATACAAAACCTATTACAATCTATGGAAAAAAATTCTACTCGATTAGGGACTCTGGATTTTCAAATATTCTCTGGGACGGCTCAAACGCTATGTTACATTACATTAAATTATATTGTTGCTTTATAGTATATCATATTACATCAAATTATACTACTTCACATCACATCCACTTTATATTATATAAATAATAGGCTAGCTAGTGTCATAGTCCTTTATATAGAGCTGAAATTTAAGCTTGAACTCGTTTAAAGTCACTAGATTCGAGTTTTAACAAATCAGATCTTGAGTAGTCATGAGTGGCCTCACTCATTATTTAATAAAATGTTTTTGTTTTGTCCCTGACAAATTTACCAAAGATGTTTGACCACTAAATTTGCTACCTTCAATGTTTACATCGTTCAAAATAAAGTTATCCATAACTAAAACCATATTGTTATGGTAATAGCTTAACTCTATTAAATCCATATTTAACGTCATTAACTATTTATAAATGAAAACAAGTGTGACATATTACTAGAATCTCATGTCATCTTGTCCAGGATTCAACATGTAAGAAAGCTAGAAATAAGATGTAAATATAGATAACTAACCAACAATCAACAAGTACTTTATCGTAGACAAGGAGAAGTGATGAAGCATGAGATGTTCCATCTTGTTTTCGAACATAATAATTCGACACCGTTGTCATGCCATACATGTTCTTAGAATCTCCATGTTCATCCTTTACCACGGTTGATGTGAGAATCGAGTGGCCAGCGAGAAACCGAAGAATCCGTTCAATTAACACCGGGGTTTCGTGGGTTTGTCTAGGGAGACTAGAAGCGAGATCAAAACAAGAGAAGCGGCCCCCGGGAGTCTTCGCCATGGTCTCAAAGAGATCGAGTTCTATGGCAGTTTTAATGACCATAGGAAGAACCATTCCCATGGTTATTTGATTCACTCTTAGCAGCCCTTCCTCTTCCTCAGACATCTTGTAAGAGTCCATGATTGAACCAAATGATGTTTGTTAATTGGTGAACCTCAGTTTGTTATGGATGGTATTATATATACCACTCAAAACGTTATGTTATTGAACCTACTTGTTGGATGACTTTTGAGTTTTGAGAAGAGGTCGAAAACTATATCATGAAGTATTTAATTTAGAAAATATTTTTAAACTACCCAAAAAAGGAGGTGTTACCATAAGAAAATATTTTTAAAGTATTTAATTTAGAAAATATTTTTAAACTACCCAAAAAAGGAGGTGTTGCCATAAGAAAATATTTTTAAAGTATTTAATTTAGAAAATATTTTTTATAAGTATTTGAGTTTTGAGAAGAGGTCAAAAACCTATTTGTTAAGGAATGAAAAAAAATTTCAAGGCGCTAATCCTACGGTGGTAGAAGCAGTTGCGTTGGTTAAGTCCTGGTCCTTTTTGTGGTTAAAAAACAGGTCTAAGTTTGCTAGTCTAGATTGAAAAGAATGGGTTCGTAACCCTCTGTATATGTTTGTGGTTCGATTTAAACAGGTGAAACTTTCCAAAACTGTTATTAGTTGTGTTTCACGCAATGACGAATACATAAAGGGGTAGTCTAAATGTACCCCCTCTTATTAGTTTTTATACCCCCTTTCTATAAAATCATATTAAAACTTGTAATATTTACCCCCTATACAAATCATCATTTAAAAAAAAATATTCTTTTTTGTTACAAAACAAATTCAAAAGTGTAAAAAAAGATTACAAACGTTTTTTTTAAATATTTATTTTTTAATTTTTATTTAATTCATATTTTTATAAAAAAAAGTTTTCATATATTGTTTCTAAAGACACCTTCTCAAATAGTATTTTGATTATGTTTTTTATTGAACATCTTTACAAATTGTGCTCCCCGATACTCCGTAAAGCTCTCGAATAGCTTCTTAATCTCCGTTAGACTTGTAAAACACAACTCTAATCAAACGTAGGCCATTCGAAACCAAAAGTCACGTAAAAGCATAAACTTAATTGCGAATAATCATCGGTTTTCGACTACGCATCAGATACCCACTTCAAGTCGTTCCAAAATAAATAAATAAAACATTTTCAAATATTAAAAATAATAAATATAAGACATTTAAAATACAAACTAGACGAGGAAAAAAATATAATGTAGACTTTTTTCAAAAATAAAATTCGAAACTTTTTTATTATTGTTATATGAAAAACGTTATTAGTAATTTGTAAAGATGTTCAATAAAAGAAAACATAATCAAAATATTATTTGAGAAAGTGTAAAGTGTAAACAATATCTGAAAACTTAAAAAAAAAAACGTAGTTTTTTAAATAAGCACAAAAAACAAACAATTTAAAAAAAAAGACGTCTATAATATATTTTTACACTTTTGAATTTGTTTTGTAACAAAAAAGAATACTTTTAAAAAAATATGACTTTTTTAGAGGGTAAATATGATAAGTTTAAATGTGATTTTATGAAAAATGGGTTTAAAAAGTAACAAGAGGGGGCACATTTAGTAGCCCCTATACATAAATTTTTGATAGGGCCAAAATATGGGTATATCAACATAGGTCGGGTCAACCCGGGAGCCACCCCGAGTTTTCTATTACAGTGCATTTACTCCAGAGAGTCCCCGACTCTTGTGGAGGGTGCAACTACACGCTCCCGGTTAATCGGGTGGGCAGTGGGCTGGAAATTTTCTCGGGGAACGCCTTAGCCAAACTCTGATGCACCAAGCGTGGGCCCGGTTAAGACAACATAGCCTTGGATGCCGGAGTGGGGCGGAGGGGCCTACCCGAGTTATAGGGTAGGTGAGATCTCTATCGCCTGTTGTAGAAATATCGCCGTTCAAAAAAAAAGTAAAAAAAACACTAAAGAATTATAACACAAATCCATATTTCACTAGATATAATATGTGTTTTCAATTTACAAAAAATCAAAGTTGTAGATGTTTATTATATGGCTTTATTTTTAAGCTATATACGTTGAACTACTGTTTCGTTTTTTTTTTTCTTTTTTCTTTTTTACCTTTTTATGCAAGGCATTTCGTAATGCTCCAAATGGGACCCGTTTGTAGGACAAAGTGCCGCCAATACTTCAAATGTGTCCACTTTTCCTCCTCAATTCTTTGAGTATGCCCCCTCATCCTGTTTACTTACATACTGAATCCGCCTCTAGTTTCACAATCTGAAGAAACACCGAACTAATCTGGTGATGAGTTTGTGGTTAGTGTCTCGTCAAATAAGGTTAATCTTCTTTCCTTCTCGTTGAAACAGCTATGAAAATCATGCGAAACAATCAACACACAGTAAGCTCGTTACAAGGAGGAGAATAGGGGGTTCTCCTTGTAACTACCCTCTGGCGTGAGAATAAGTAACTGCTTTTGAGGATAATAGTGTGTGTATTAAGTGAGAGAGTTAGAGAGCGATCCTTAAACCTGGAGGTGAAGTTCCCTATTTATAGTCGAGGTGGTTTGTGAAGTAGATGGGCTGATGGGGCTTGGGCCTGTAGATGATAACAAGGAATATCCATTATGTCCCCTCTGCCACAATCATTAGTGATTCCAGATGAGAGGGTAGCTGGCGCATTCTGAATGGATCCACGTGTTCTGACGATTGTCCTTGTTGTCTGGTCTGTCATCAGCAGCTAAGCGGAAATCATGGAGCAGTGGTCGGCACACGCTGATTGGTGGGACGTATACGTCCTTGTGTACCTTTTTGTCTCATGTATGATTGTCCATCGTGCAGCACGATCGGGTATAACCTATTGGACGCTTATTGGTCCACTGCTCTGCCACTTGTACCTTTTGTACTTGTCCGATGTTTACTTGCGCTTCTTACCTCTGGCGACCCCATGTATAATTTGTGCAGTCGACGCAAGGTCAAGGAATACAGGTCTTTTATTCAAGGAGTTAAGTGTCAAACCTGATCTTGTCTTGGCCTTACCTCACGCGTGACTTGGAACACATCTGTTTAGCCGCGCGCGAGGTCGGGGAAGTTATCAATTTGGCTTAATTTGGGTATGGTCTCGCATGCGATTTGAGGCTAACTCGTATGGTCGGCGCAGAATTTAGGACCATACCCCTTCACAATCCTTGTCATATTTTTTAAATGACAAATTTCTTTTAATCTACGTCGTGTCGTGTCGTGTGTAACTTGAACTCAAGACCTTTCTCCCTTCCAAACAAATCTTTTAAAGGTTTTACCTTTGTCATGTACAACCACCCCAATGGTATGATCGTTTTCTTATTTTCTCTTTTAGTTTTGATAGACCGAGTTATACGCAGATCGGTTAGTTCGGTATGAGATATGGAAAAATAGAACTGGCCGACACAAATCTAATTAAGTAGACTTGTAATATTTATAAAATTCCTGTTAATATTTTTAATGAGGTTGTTATTTTTATCTTTATATATATTAACTAGGTTATAGACCCGTGTATTACACGGTGTTGTACAATAAAAACCATATAGTTATATAATTCGTAAAAAAAAACTTCATATAAGACCATGGGGTGTACTCTAACATATTGGGTGTTAACAATGACATAACATGTTAACTGGTATTGCATATCACTCCTTCATTGTGTTAAGGGGAGTTAAAAAAGTTATGTGTTAACAGGTTAACTAGATGTTAAGAGATTTAATCAATTATTCTTTTCTTTTTCAAACTAAAAACCATAAAAAATAAAAAAAAAAACAAGTTAGATGAAGTTAACAAGATTAAATTATTTTCTTGAAGTGAGGGAGAGTGAAATGAGGAAAAATAAGTGATGTGTCACTTATGTGAAGTTAAAAAAGATTAAAGTATACCCAAGGCTTAAATGACATATTTTTATCACCATATGACAATTCATACAAGCAACTTGAATCTATCACAAAAACTGGTCAATGTTAATTAGTAACATTGATATACCATAATAGCATGTGCATTAAACAGGTCGAATCCTGAAAAATATCTAATACATAAATATATTTTTCTGAAATTACGTATTACATTACATATAATATTGTTTATAAATAACAGTATTTTTATTATTCTGTACCTTTTAAACATATTTTTTACTTAAAGGAAATGAAAATAAATTTTTTATTCATATTAATATTTTTTATACGAATTTAATTAATAATTAATTATTATAAAAAAATATGTTCTAAGTTAATGATTTATATATGCCGAATAAAATAATTTCATAATTAATGGTTACTTTACTACATCAAAAATTGGTAAAAGAAAATAACCAACGTTAAAATATGATTAATTATTTCTTACTTTATAAAATATTTCCTTATTTAGGGTTACGAAGAAATTTTAGATTGGAAAAAAATGGTGAGGTGAAATATGCCAACAAATAATATGAGCCTTAGCCACTTTAGGGTGTTACAATTACGGTATCATGGCTCAAGCTCTTTCTTGTTTTTTTTTTTTTTTTTTTTTGTTCTAAAATAAAACATGTGAGGTAATAAGTAAATGTCGAGTTAGGATACATGTACAAGTTAAGTTATTGCTATGAATAGTGTTCATATTCATCCATTAGAAATTTATGATATTTTGAACTATGTATCGGTCGCTATTAACTTAGGTTTTGTGTCTCCGTTATTCACATACCTGTAAGTTATTTTTGTATTTAGTAATTTTGAAAACGAATTTTTTTTTTTTTTGTGGTGGTATAGTTGTAACACCTGAGAAAAAAAAATACATAATGATTATTCTTGAATAATATTTAAAATGATGTTAATGTCATTGATATTGAAGATGATTTTATCATATAATGTTTATATAGAATATGAATTGAAGAAGATTTTATTATATAACTAGGTTACAACCCGTGTATTACACGGGTTGAAAAAAAATAAATATAGTTAACATATGATGCAAATTATAACATATGATGCAAATTGATAACTACTACAACGACAACAATATTTTATGCGGTTTGGTAGATAATTTCTAAGAACACATTTATCACACTTCATGATAGCATTAGGTTATAAGCCGATTATCTTTTATGTAGTTACATTTGCGTAGCATCCTGATTTTAGAACTACATGTTACTAATAATACATTTACCACGGTGGTAATAATAATAATAATAATAAAATCATGAATGAATTGAATTTCTTTTAGTACGAATATAAAAGAAAAACATAACCTTAAGAATTTTAATAACATTGTGAAATTTGTAAAGTAATAAAATGAATTTAGTTAGAAAATATATAAAGATATCTATAATTATGGCTTATCACTTATCAGTTAGAAAATATATAAATAATAATTAGATCTAAAGAATAGGTGAAATAAAAAATAATACTTATCTATAATTATTGTTTAGAGTAAACTGCAATTTTACTCCCTGTGGTTTGGGGTGATTGGCACCCTTACCCCCCTAAGGAAATAATTGCAATTTTACCCCAACTGTTCACTGTTATGTCGCAACCTTACCCCCCCGGCCTCAAATTTGTTGACTAATCTGTTGACTATAACTTGAAATGACTATAATGCCCTTTCATATTACCCCCTGTGTTTTGTGCACTCTGTGATATTACCCTCTGCCACCACTGTCACCGCCATTCACCACCACTGCCACCTCCAGCCACCACCACCACAACTTAATATCCCTTTCATATATAACACCACCACTACTTCCGTCACCAGAAACCTGCAAGTCCGGTCATCTTCTCCAACGACTGCCACCACTGCCACCTCTGCCACCTCCAGCCACCACCACAACCACCACTGCCACCTCCAGCCAAACCGAAGCTGCTGCTGAGTCACAGCTAAAATGGCAATAGCTGCCGCAGTTACAATGCATCCGGTGTGAAGTTTGATGAATCAGACTGTGACGAACAAGCTGAAATAGATTATAACAAGATGAATAGACGACACACCTACAACGCACCTCCTCCGGTTTCGTCTGTTAAGTTTGATGAGTATGAGTCCGACTACGATGAAGAAATTGAGATGGAGCATGACTATGACCGTGACCGTTCTAGTGGGATGGACAATGGTCCACCAAACAGGCCTGCACCACCAGCACCAACTTCTGCACCACCAGCACCACTGCCACCTCCAGCCACCACCCTCCAACACTCTCAACCACTTCTATCTCCCTCCGCTGTCCATTTAATGCAAATGACACCCAATCCTCTGCAGACCCAAAACCAAAACAAAAAAGGAAATTGACATACTAGAAAGGAATCGATCACGCACAACCATCACCCCAAACAGCAAACGTTACTTGAAAGGGCATACAAAAATAGAGCCAACAAAACCTTCATTTACCTTTCACTACTGATTGCCTGATTCACTCTGGACCTGAATTGTGAAACACCCACACACACGGTCTTAGAAAATGGAAACCCAAATCTTAACTGATCAATCAAGATCCACCGGTGACGATGCTGTTATCAAAGAATCTCTGAAACATCATCTTCACGACAAACATCATTATCAAATCTCTGGTCATCACCTCCGTTCACCGTCACCATTCCATCACCACCACCGAACAACCACATCGATCTCCGGTCATCTTCACCGTTCTCCGATCTCTTGTCTTCATCGTCATCGTTCTTAAGATTGTGGTGGCGGCTGTATTTTTAAAATTAGGGTTTTGGACTTATCAATAACGAAGAAGACAAGACTGGTTGTGGCGGGGGTGGTGATGATGGCGACGGTGATGGTTGTGGCGGCAGTGGTGGTTGTGGCGGGGGTGGTGATGATGGCGACGGTAAGGGCATTTTTCGTTTGAAGATGATGATGATAATGATAATTTGAAGAAGATGATGGAGGTTCAGATCTAGATTTGTTATTTGAAGATGATGATGATGATGATGATGATGATGATTTGATTTTATAAATGATAATAATAATAATAAAAATAATAATAATAATAAATATAGGGTAAGATTACTAAAATACCCTTACTTATAAGGGTCAAACTACCGTTGACTGACACCAGGGGGTAAGGTTGCGACATAACAGTGAACAGTGGGGGGTAAAATTACAATTATTTCCTTAGGGGGGGGGGGGGTAAGGGTGCCAATCACCCTAAAAAACAGGGGGTAAAATTGTAGTTTACTCTATTCTTTATCACTTATCAGTTAGGAAATATATAAATTATATTTAAACCTAAAGGATATCAACTAAATCAGAGAAAAAAAGGGCTGGAAAACAATTATGAGGATGCATAGTAATTCGACACATGTCCCCTCATAGGTTTCTTTTATTATACAGTACTAGCGGTAAGACCCGTGTGCAAACACGGGTGGCCTTTAGATGATGTAGACATTGAAAAATCTCTTGATGCATATTAATGTATAAATAAAATAAATAAAACAAAATGACATATTAATGTATATATGTGAGAAATTAAATCGAGGATTTTTGGGTTTCCAACACTTTTAAATTATATAAAATTGGGACGAAAACGCACCAAATTACTTAGGTATATATATTTCTTAATACAATCACACTATTTTAGTCATAAAATTAACTAAACTTTATATAATTGTTTCACAAAAATTTTAAATGAATCAAATACTCTAATTGACAATATGGTTTGAAACATGTACAATCATATCTTGATAACTTGATGTATTTCGATGATCAACCTCCAAACTTTAGCAACTTCCCTTTGATATGTTGCTTCCAATCCATAATTGATTACCAGTTGGACCCATTCCAAATTATATGACCAAACTAAGTCTATGATAAATGTGTGCTTGTAAGTGAAAAAAGACATCCATTATTTATGCTCTTTAAATCTGCACGTCACACTAAGTCCAAGGCAACCATGTGCTTGTATTTCCATGATTCTGTCCTTAGCTCTCCTTTTACCATTCTCATATTGACCCATGTTCACCAATAAGCTTGTGCCATTTTCTCAAGTAGTAAGTTAAAAACTCAACCAATTAACCAAACCCAGGTCAGTACCACATTTTGGATAGCAACCATTTTCGAAATGATCTTTGGCCCATTAATGCAGAAAATTAAAGAACCGGTTTCGTTAGCAACAACACGGGCTATCAAAGTCTTTCCAGAACAGGGAGGCCCGTAAAGCGGAATACCCTTTGGTCGTTTAACGCCGATAGACTTGAAAAGCTGCGGATGCCTTAATGGGAGTTCAACTAACTCACCGATTTGCGCCATCTGTTTGCGAACACCACCAACATCATCATAAATTTATTAGAACAAAGATCAAAATACACAAATTTAATGTTAAACATCCAAAAACATACACTTTAAGAGCACCGAATTCAAAATCTTTAGGAATAGCCATCCTTGAAATCTCTCTATGTTTCCTAAAGTGCTCCTCAAGGCTACTCTTAACCTGTGCAATAGACCATTTTTTTTAATAATAATACAAGAATGTATAACTAAGAGACTTGTGGAATTATGATATGTAAGACATACATCGTCAAAGCCATCATCGGTACCAAATCCCCTTACAGATATAGTTCGTACTTGAGATTGCCCACTCTTCTGTGAAGACGTATCATTGCTATATAATATATTTTCGATTGTCAATTCATATTTCAATTTTTAATCAGATATGAAATCTTAAAAAGAAAGAATCATGGTTAGTATTTGAATAACTTAGATTCACCTGTTGAAGCTTGCATAAACATCTGCTCTGTTTCTTGTCGTTGCTTATCTTATCTGATGAATCAGTTGAGTAATAATGCTACACATTAAGTTATCTTAGACCAAAAGAAAAATATTAAAGATAAAAAACAGTAATCAAATAAGGATTACCTCCAAAGTTGAAATGATTTCTGAATGCTCAAAGCGGAATTATGTGAATCACTATCGGTTATATCAGTGCTTCCGTTTTCTTTGACTTCTTTACCTATTTCGGTTTTCGGTTTTCAATTCTAATGGTTCATGCACTTCTGCTTGATTAGAATCTTCATCCTTAGCGGATGAAGATACTATTTTTTCATGAATAGCTAAAGTCACCACACCTGCCATGCTATGTCAAATGCACAGAATAAAATACAAATGAAAGATTATATTCATTATTGAAACTTGGATTTGATTGGAAGCTGCTTATTAGTCCTCATTCATCTATTGCTAAAAAGACTAATAAAACTATAATCTTTATTCAAACTTACTTCTAAATATCAAACATGCATAATACATCAAGTCTTGCACAAACCACAAATTAATAAACCTAATTTCAAGATCCCTAAACCAAAAACATCAAAGATCTAATAAAACAATATTTGGAAAAACACAATCTGCCCACCAATATCATGAAATTAAATATAAAAAGTTACCTTTTTGCAAGTTAAGGGTGAAGCAAGAAAGTAAACGCAATTAGTGTTTCTTTTCAGAATCTCATCCTCCTCCGATGCAGCTGTGTGAGTGAAAGATTTTGAAAAGGCATTGTCTAAGATCAGTGACCATACTGAGTAACATGTAAATATCTAGTTTAATCACCATCTGTATATTTGAATTGTTCAGATTGTTCAAATAATCAATGCAATTAAAAAATTGTTAGTTTTAACCCAACACTGGTTTCAAACCACCTTTTTAACCCAACAGTGGCTTCAACCACTGTTTCCTTCACAAAACACTGTTTTAACCCAACAGTGGTTTCAAACATATGTTTTCATCCATGTGTTGACCCAATAGTGGTTTCAAAACATTGTTTCAACTCAACAGTGGTTTCAAACACTGTTTGAACCCAAAAGTGGTTTCAAAACACTGTTTTAACCCAAAACAGTGGTTTCAATTTTTCTAAATCCTGGCTAATTAAAATTCACACCAAAACATCCGAACACACTTGCACTCATAATCAACTTCTAATTTCTAAATTCTCACAAAATTAAGAACAAATTTGATCGTCAGTGGTTGCTGGAACCATAAAGACTCAAATAAACACCTGAAATATATACAACTAATCAGCCATAAAGACTCATCTAAAGATCCCAGCTTAGAGCCACTTAAGCAGCCACCTACGAATCATTAACATAATTTAACAAAATACACTAAAAAACCCTAACTTAAAACACTAATTCAATGTTTAAAACGCTAAAGGAAACTTTTGGAAGCTGCCCATTACGATCAAACAATGTTTTAACCTAAGACAATGGTTTAAATTTTTCTAAATTCTGACTAATTAAAATTCACACCAAAACATCTGAACACACCTGCACTCATAATCAACTTCTAATTTCTAAATTCTCACAAAATTAAGAACAAATTTGGTCGTCAGTGGTTGACGGAGCCATAAAGACTCAAATAAACACATGAAATATATAGCTCATCGGCCATAAAGACTCATCTAAAGATCCGAGCTTAGAGCTACTTAAGTAGCCACCTACGCATCATTAACAGAATTTAACAAAATACACTAAAAACCCCTAACTTAAAACACTAAATCAATGTTAACTTTTGGAAGCTACCCATTTTGTAGTTATACATATAGTTAAGTGAAATAAGAAACACTTTATTCCAACAATAAAATATTACCTTGTCTACAACAACACTTTTGGCTTCAAAAAGGTTGTAATGCATATTTTGAAACATAAGAGTGATCAACTCCACTGTACTTGTATTTATGCAGTGCATTAATGCCATGAGCACCTATATACCCCATTGCTTACATCACTTTTAGCTTTTACAACCTGCCATTTATAATAAAAAATAAACAAAAAGCACAATCAACTCAAAAAGTGCAAAAATAAATAAGGTGACATGTACACGTTTATAACAGAGATATCAAGTTTCAAGCTTAAAAAATATATTAATATCAACAGGAACATTTCTATGAGACCCACCTTTTGTCCAATACTTTCTACAAGTCTTGCAAAAGTATCTTGGTTGTGAGAGGTTGACAATCTGTGGTTACCAATAAACTAAGCCTAAATTATAGAGACTAAAAAGAATAAATGGTGTTCAAGTTGTGTGAACATTTAAAAGGAAATCTTACCCACTCATAGATCTCGATCTGGACCTGGACCTTGATATAGACCTGGATTTCATGAGCGACTGCCAAAACTGAAATCCCTTTTCCCTTCTCCTTCATCCGTAAACTGCAAAACCTCACCGTCTGCTTAGCCCTTTCACACAATTTCCGTTCAAACATCGGTCATCAACTCCAATCACCATCTCAATCGGTGCGTTTACATACATGATTTGTGTCTATTCAATCACCGAACTACATTTATTCAATCACAAAATCGTACAAAATCACGCTCATGTGCAAGTTTACAGATGTGTTTTTGAGTGTATATTTGTTTAATTGTTTGCCAGTGTGTTTTTTTTAATGAAGGAAATCTTACCGACTCTTGGATCTCGATCTGGACCTGGACCTTGATACAAACCGATGTATGGTTTATGTGGTGGCGAAGGAGAAGGAGAATACCTTGCTCTCCTCGAGTACGACATCTGAAGCTTAGAATAATATCGAACAAATAAAACCCAAATAAGTGAAGCCCTATAAATCAAAATTCAAATATTTAGAAATCAAATACAAAAAAACTTGAAATTCGATTGATACCTGGATAATAATCATCTGAATCAGAGACTTGAATCGGAGATTTGGATGATTTGAGAAAGAAGAAAGCGTCAATACGGTCTGGATAGTTGATGTTGAAGACCGTCTTCCATCACATTCCCAAATCAGGGAACCCTATAAATCAAAATCCAAATATTTAGAAATCAAATACAAAGAAACTTGAAATTCGATTGATACCTTGATAATAAGCATCCGAAAGAAGAAAGCGTCGATACAGTCTGGATAGTTGATGCTCGTGGAGATGAAGATTGGATGTGGAGGTGCTCTAGAGTTGAAGGAGAGGTGTGGTTTGATTTTTGAATGTGGTGACTTCAAAAATTTCGAATTTTGAATGTGACAGAGGTTCTGAATTTTGAATGTGGGCAGAGCTTTGCCCTTTTGTATGTGGGCAGACCTTTGGAATTTGAATGTGGGCCAAATTTGAATTTTAACGTCTTTTAATATTAAGGTTTATGATGTAAAAATGACATAAGAAAAGCCTTGTTGGACATCCTCTATGGCTGCCAACTAAGCTTTTCTTATATCACTGCATTTTCTTCTTTTATAGTAAAGATAGATAGATAGATGTTTATATAGAATATGATATATAAAAATATTAATTGATAAAAAATAGAATTTATAATGGATATAAACATTTGAAATATGATACGATTTCTAATAAACATTTATATTTTATTATATTAGTTAATATTAATAATATATTATATTTTAGATATTTGAGATTAAACAATATTAGATATTAATTAAATTATATTAACAATGTTTTAACTAATTTTAATGGAGAGAATGCTATGGGACATTTTTTGGATTCTTTTATTAGTACTAATAGTACGACCTGGGTGCAAACATAGGTGGATTTTAGAAAACCATGCATAACACATATAAATGGTGAATATGGTTATAGTTATAAATAGATAAGTCAGTCAGTCAATACTTAAACTTTAGAGTATAAAATATAAAAATATACGATTTATTAATCTTTGTGAACAAAATAACATTTGCATTCAAGCATGTTCTTTCTCCATAAAACACTGTTTTAACTCAACAGTGGTTTCAAACATGTTCTTTCTCCACAAAACACTGTTTTAACCCAACAGTGGTTTTAAACCATCGTTTTAACCTAACAGTGGTTTCAACCACTGTTTTCTCCACAAAACTCTGTTTTAACCCAATAGTGGTTTCAAACATCTGTTTCCATCCATCTGTTGACCAAATTCAACAGATGTATCAACCATTGTTTTATTTTCAAACATTTGTTCACAACAAACAAAGGTTTCAAAACATAAACAGACCTTTGCCACTATTACAAGCTTTTAAACTATCAACCCTAAATATTTATTTAATTAATTTAAATAACAAACATGGTTAATAATTTTAACACAACTAATTATATAAAATATGAAAGTGTCAAACAGAGCTACCTATATAAAATATGTCTAAATCCTACCTTTCATTGTAGGTGTGAGTCATTCTAAAGCTGTTTGCTTCCTCACGAAATTAGTATAAAAAAATACTATATAATAAAGAAAGTTCGAAAAACCAAACACTATTCAGTATAATACAGAATAATAATTTCTAACCGATAGGCGAAACTGTAGTCTCGAAAAATAATGCTCCTTTCGGACCATTGTAGTTGTAAGCATGTTGGAGGTATTTAAAAGCTTCATTGCTCAGATCAACTTCAACCATATCCCCCAAATGCTTGTTATCAGCCACTTGTTATTTTGAATTATACTGGTCCTTTGGCGCCTATCTACATAATCAACTACACGAGGATTATCAAAAGCAAACACCTTGATCCAGCCTTCTTTTTCAAATTTGAGCAATCAGCAGTTAGCTCATCAGAGTTTCCGACGATAATCAAATGCAGCTTCTTTGAAATGGTCAAAAAATGCCATTGGCATTGACTTGCCAACTCCCGGGAAAACGCAGTATTCTAAAAGTCTTAGAAAGAACATCAAAAGCAACTATGTTACTCCCAGCTGGTGGATACCAATAATTTGAAACCATTAAATATATGGTTTTGACGGCGGAATAAATTCTGGGAGACCATGAATAACTGCTTGAACCATAATTATTTACGCTAAAGAAATTTATTATTCTCCATGACTCACAACGTCGTGAGTAAACACGAGCAGTAACCACATTATGGTAACATCTGATGTGAAGCACTTTCAGATCATTGGATTCATCAAAATACATTCCACTTGTATCAGAGTTCAGATCGTGACTATTATTAAAGTAGTCATCGGACAAAGACTTATAGCTCCTAGTTGTTGGATTCCACAGGATCAGCTCACAGCAATTCCGTTCATTGCAAACTAACAACAACCCATTAAATGACGATAGAATACGTAAGAAGGTAGGGTGGACATTGTCAGGAAAACTTATGGTTTTGCTTGTAACGACAACCAAATTCCCACCTACTATGTTGTCAACGACAATCGACGTGTCTTTAAAAGAGAGAAGTTTCTTTTGTAGTGAATTTCCAATTCAGCGAGAATGCATCATCTCAAATGCATGACTTGACAGTTCCCTATGAAAATTTTTGGAAACACATTAGAAATGACCAATTGCTTTTGCAGGGAGCCTTGTGAAATTTCATCAACGATCATTTGAAACCCCATGTTTTCCATTTTATGATCTACATGTTCTACAATAAAAAAATATAATAAATAAAATATAATTTTATATGTAAATGTTTATAAATAAGAAATAAGAATGTTACTATATATAAAAATACCAAAAATTTTAAAAACAAACATCATATTTGTAACTGCAAAACCGATCATTATTTTGATGAATAGAGCAACTACAATGACATTTAAACAAGGGTTATTGGATTTTAATAATACTAAGTTTCACCTATTGGCCGATAATAATCCCAACTTTAAAAATTCCCTCCAATAATCCCAACTTGTAAAAGTTTGGCCGCCATTGATCCTTCTCTAACATAGGTGCACTTAAATCAATTAAGGAGTCTCTAGGTGTAATTGAATCTCTTCAGGAGACCAAATTCTTATATGTTTGAAAAGTATTAATGGTGGCCAAACTTTTACAAGTTAGGATTATTGGAGGGAATTTTAAAAGTTGGGATTATTATCGGCCAACAGGTGAAACTTAGGATTATTAAAATCCAATAACCCTTTAAACAAATAATCTTCAGATTAAACTAAATGCATTGTAGTGGAAGTAAAATTTTAATCAATATTCTTGATTAACTTTACGATTCATAATTTTATTGTTGTGACAACCCTCAAAGTTCCATGTATCCGTACGATTCACTAATGATAATTAAAGTGCTTAACGACTGTGCTGAACTACTTAACTGCTTTCTGATTACTATGTCATAATTACATGTGCTTGTCAAGATACTAGTCTTGTGTAGAAAATTGACTAAATAATCCTGTATGCTTTCCTGAGTGTTGAAAATTTAAAGTGTTACAAAAATATATATATAGGACACATTACGGATTAATTAAGCACTTTAATGGAACAGTATCAAACCGAACAACCGAACATTACCCGAAACACCAAAATAATGCTAGAAGCATTGTTTTATCATTTCCAAGCTAGTTATGATCCCTAAACATCATAACACCCACTAAAAATATCTACTAACTAATGTAAGTAACTAATACTTAAATTTGAACTAGATTAACAAACTAATGGTTAGGACCTAGTCTATGGCCAACACATGGCCTATTTAATAAGATTTTATTTCAATACTAAATAGGATCTTGTCTCCTACTACTAAACATATTAACCTATGGATAAATGAATGTTGGTGGACAATATATATGAGCATAAGTGCCATGACTCATCATACTCATTCTTCACAAACACTTGAACTTCTCCTCTCCCTCTCCCTTCATTCTCGGCTGAAACATCACCACCATACAACCACCATTTTCAATCAAGTTCCATACATTTCACACATATACAAAGATGCTAGAAATTGCATAGTGAAGCTTGGATCTTTCGGATCATCAAGGACCTTCTTCGTTTGCTATTAACCACCTAATTTCTACTCTTGATCTTCCCTAGCATAAAAGCTAGTAGTAAGTCTCTTGAATCCTTGTTTATTCCATGTTTATGGTGGTTAATAGTTATATTAAGTTGATATCTCAAGAACACTAAAAGATCATGTGCAAGAGTCTTGAGCATAGAGCTAACTTAATGATGAAATATTGTTGAAATGTGATGTTAGTATGAAGTTGTTTTGATTTTGATTGATCACCTGATGATTTGTTTGTTAATATTGATGTTTGATGTCGTTGTGATCACTAAACATGTTAACGGAATCAATCGAACACTAGTTAGAAAGCTAAAAGCTGAAAACAGCTTCTGTCCAAGCTTTTACAGCCAACTTCAGTTGGCTGTAAACAGGTCAATATTTAACGAAATTTTTTTTTCTTGAGTCTATAACAGGCTATTTCGAAATACGGTTCTAATGGCACTAGAATCATAATTTTTGGACTTCGTTTACTATTTTTAAAGGACTGTTTTCGGACAGCAGCTCAAGCTGCATTTTTACTGGTGAAAAGATGTGTTCTGTTTTCCGTCATAACTTGAATTCTGTGTAGAGTTAGCTCATGAAATTTGTACTGTAGATGACCACCGATGTATTTGTAATTCTCTCACTGGAATTACATAAATCAGACTTACGACGAATTTTAAATAAATTATTCCGTGGACTGCAGTTAGAAAAAGATGAATCTGACTTCAGTCCTGAAAATGAATTTTTATAAAATATTGGTAATGAATTGAATCCTGAGATTTTTACACAATAATATTTGGATCGTTTAAGATATTCTGCAAAAATTTGGGAACTTTTGGAATAAGTTAACCATTTTATTAAAATGCCCGAAAACAGCCCAGTTTTGGATATTTAAGTTGAAATGACATGAGTAGTAATTTGCGTGTCTAAATGTCGAGTATGTTATCTGAGGATGATCTAACATGTTATATGTCAATGAAAGTAATATGTGCAATATCGTATGCTTGTTCTTGAGTAGCTATAGGTGGAATGTTTATATGAGCGTGAACTATTAAAGTGAATGCATGTTATGTAGTAGATACGTGTAGGAACTTTGTGCTCTATTTGAAACCACTAAATGACTAACTGGTAATCATATTAAGACGTGATTGACCGACCTTGACTGTTAGCTATATTTGAGAATCTAACCGAGCAAACCGAGGTGAGTTCACACTTTTCTACAAAGCATGGTAATTCCCGGTGGGAATGGGAATGGGTTCAGGAATAGGGATTCCTCGTCCTTGGGACGTGTTCAGAAATGAGAATTCCTCGTCCTCTTGGGACGTGTTCAGGAATGAGAATTCCTCGTCCTGTTGGGACGGAATTAGACTTACCGGACTAGAACTCTATCAGCGAAGTCCCTCCCTTTATATCGACTTAATCGCCGAGGCTATGGCGAGCGGGTCATTAGTTAATAGCGCTATTAGGTTTAACAAACCTCACGCCATGCCAGTCGGACGGGCGTGTACTAATGGACTATGGCACGTCGGTGATGATAGACACCGACGCTAGGGCACAAGAAATTTTCGTTAGTAGTCGATATAATAAACGAGTCTGGTAGTTTAAATAATGGGGTAGCCCCCACGGCCGAAGTGTCGGGCTGGATAGCCAGGAAAGGTGGACATGGGATGGTTAACTCATAAACGTTTTCGAACTATGGGGTAACCCCCATGGCTAGATAGCTGATTAAGATTAAACTACATTTTTGGAAACAACTCTAAAATGGACAACCCACCGTGAACTCACTCAACTTTATTGTTGACTCGTTGTTACATACTTTGCAGGTCACTAGATGCTATGGGCTTGCACATGGAGGTGGTCGTTGTGGGATGCGAACTGTTATGTCCCGTGCTCAATAAATAAACTTTATGAACTTATGTTCTGGGTCTTTAAACTTATGAACTATGAACTTATGTTTTGGTTTAACTTCTTATGCTTCCGCTATTTAAATTGAACTTGGTTAACTTCCTTTTGGTCACCAATTGTATTATGGTTGGTTTTAATTACTGAAATACGTTGTTCAATATGATTGGTGGCTCGATCCTGGTCATGTCACGCCTCCAAGCGGTGATACTCCGCATGGTGGAATTTGGGGGTGTGACAATTGTAAACTCTCAAGAGAATCATAAAAAAGAGACATTTCAACAGATGTCAAGTGAGACTAACATACTGTTAAAGAATATGATGCGACGATGGTTCAGTTTATGTCTTGATTTTGCGGTGAACAAATGGATGTTTGAAAGCCTAAGAGATTGTAATGATAAATGATTGAGTAGATGCATGAAGGCGGTAATGATGAAAGCAGTTTCCCAATGTAAGGGAAATAAATTTATTTTATATACCCAATGAAGGTGGTAATGATTGAGTAGATGGTGAGACTAACTTACTATTAAAGAATATGATGCGAAGATGGTTCGGCTTTTAATGCAAAACATTTCAAAAATAAGTTTTCATGGGAAAACTATAAAATTAAATATCAAGAAACCCAAAGGAAAAATTTTAAACCTTCAAAAAAAAAAAAAAACAGGTTATCGTAATTACAATTAACCTCTTTATTTACCATAAGACGGATTTTCAACACTATAAATGATCGTTTACCATAAAACGCATTTCAAAACTTCAACAATTGTCTTTTAAAACTTTCACATCTGTTAACTTACGAAACATCTGTTCAAGCACAATTCAACATCCACATAATCTAAATCTAAATCAAACTCAGACACAATGAGAAGAATGCTTTCATCATCATGCTTGTATAATGATTGCAATTACATCTAATAGCCTAACAAACTCCCTACGTCTGCTATTAGCCCAAGCACCATTACATTGAAAACCTTTGTTGAGCAGCATCTATTGAATATCATCTGTTGTTCTTTATCATCTGTTGACCCATAGCATACCTTTGCTTCTTCAAACTTTCTTCAGACCTTGTCTTCATCAGCAGAGGATCACTTCAAACAGATGTTCTCTTTGGGCAGACTTTACCTTTGAAAGACATTTAGAGTAGCAGATGTTGAGTATTTGTAATTGAGAGGGGGAAATTCTTCAAAAAACTATTGACTTACCAAACATCTGTTCAGGCACAATTCAACATCAATATAATCTAAATCAATGATATTACATAGTGAAATATCTTACAGCCCAAAGGTCAGATTTCAATTCACTGTAGATTAAACAATCTAGCAGGAAAAAACGTGTACATTTAATATAAACATGTAAAATTATATTTAAAAATAGCAGCTTTTAATGCAAAACATCTAATAGCCTAACAAACTCCCTACATCTGCTATTAGCCTAAGCACTATTACATTGAAAACCTTTGTTGAGTAGCATCTGTTGAATATCATATGTTGTTCTTTAAGATCTGTTGACCCATAGCAGACCTTTGCTTCTTCAAACTTTCTTTAGACTTTGTCTTCATCAGCAGAGGATCATTTCAAACAGATGTTCTCTTTGGGCAGACTTTACCTTTGACAGACATTTAGAGTAGCAGATGTTGAGTATTTGTAACTGAGAGGAGGAAATTCTTCAAAAAACTGTTGACTTACCAAATAATAAAAATATAATAAAATTTCAAACCCCTGGCATAAATAAATAATAATAAAAATCTCTTAATTTAAACACCAACAATACTTTACATGGCAAACACATGCTTCTACCACTTCACAGGACACATATGTTGGGAACCTCTGCTGGGCAACAATAGATGTTGGCAACAGTGGCAAGTCAACAGTCGTTAGACTAAACAGAACTTATGAGAACAGACAATACCCTTCAGCAGTGGATGACTTTTTAGCCAAACAGAGGTTTCAAAAACTGTTGTTTTCAACAGACTTTTTAGCTATTTTTTAATAATGGACTTTTGATGTTTTGAAGATATTATTATGCTTTCATCATCAGCAGACGATGATTTCGAGAAAATGTTCTCTTTTGGCAAACTTTAGCTTTGATAGATCTATATAGTAGCAGAAACTGATTCTTTGTAATTTGTAGACAATTCTTCAAAAAACTGTTCAAGCACAATTCAACAGCAACATAATCTAAATCAAAGTCAAAGACAAATTCACATCTACATCAATATCGATCTGCAATACTCAGATGATATTAAAAACTATATAATAATACTTATGCATGCTAAAATTAGTAAAAATAAAATGCACCACAAAGATTAATAAGATTAATATTCATTTATGATATTAAAAGATCAACAGTTACATCGAGTACTGAACAACGAAACTTTAAAATCTAACAACACCACCAAGAAATTTAAGAATCTAACAGCAAGAATTTTGAAATTTTATCTTCAACTACATCGAGTACTGAACCTCTCGTTGTATATCTTTAAGCATCGCCATGAACTCCACGTCTCTGTCACCGCACTCTATATTACCGACAACACAAAGGTCACGAACGAAAGTTGAAGGCATCGCCATCAGGTTTCTAGAAACCTGGTCTCTCGTGAACAGACCAAGATGCAGTCCATCAAAACATCCAGCGGCGGAACTACAGGGGGGTCCGGAGGGTCCGTTGACCCTCCGGTCGTCGGCAAGTCATGTAACCTTTAATCCGTCATACTACTGATTTTTTGCATCTTGACCCCTTAGATTTTTAGTTGACAAATAAATGAAGGGAAAAGAATAAAGAAAAAGGGGCAAAAAAACGATCACCGGAATAATTCCAAGAGGTTCCGTAGTTACAGATGAAATGAAAAGTGAAGAAGATTGTTGGGATTAAACCCTACCAAAGGAACATTTGATTAAAGCCAAAACTGGATCAGAGCAGTGGATCCAGAATAAGCACTACTGTATTCCAACTTTCCCCTTGAAAGTGGTTCTAACAACTGATGGCCTTCATCCACTGTTCGGATACAACTGCTGTTCTACAAACAACTGATCAACTATAAAGACTGATGAAGACTAAAGCCCTGATGATCAATCTACTGTTATGGGTCAAGCACTACTGAAGATACAAAGTACTGCTGGAGTCGCAACAGTGAAAGGAGAAAGCAGTAGTTTAGTCTATTCATTTGTTTTGTAATGTAATCAGTAGTTAGCAAACGGTTGTTGTATTAGATCAGTAGTTACAGGTTGTTAGGAGGTTAGATGTCACTTTCATGGTGACGTCAGCCAAGATGATTCAGTGGTTTGCTCGTGCCTATAAATAGAACAGTACCCTGTACTGTTCTATTAGCTCTTTCACCACTTGTCTTCCTGCACGAACAATCCATTGTGAGCTCAGGCTGAGGGGGAGTTTGTGATACATGCATGCAATTGTAATTGATATTTAAAATAAATTCAATCATTCAGTTCAATGATAAACTTGTGTGTTGAAAACAATTCGCCTGTTTGATTGTGTATGAAAGTTTGTTTCCATATTTAGTTTCCGCTGCAATTACTTGTTCATCTTCATTAATTCTCAAACAAAAACACAATCAATAGAAACTCAGATCCTAACAATTGGTATCAGAGCTCGGACAGTCAAATTTGATCTAACAGTCATTTTGACATAAATAGTTCAGCTCATAATCGTTGATACTGTTAAATTGTTTATTTCGTTGAAAAACAGAGTAAGGGTTAATTACGATCAAAGTTGATTAACTAGTGCCTGTAAAATAACTAGGATGACGTCACAATCACAAGATATGAATAATAACATCAGTTCTCTTTTCAAACCACCCATGCTAAAGCGAAATGAGTACAACATCTGGCAGAGAAGGATGGGTCACATCCTTGCTCAACAGAACACCGGATGTTGGAAGTCGGTTATCTTTGGACCACATGTTCCAATGGTGCCGAGTGCTGAGGATCCAAGAAAGTATGAACCTAAGAAGGTTGAAAACTATACTGAATTGGATTTTCAGAAATTTGAATTGGATGCCAAGGCATTTAGCATCGTTGCTTCTGTATTACCCAATGAAATCTATGCTGGACTGTTACACTATAACAGTGCCAAAGAATTATGGGATGCATTGAAGGAACAGTTTGGGGGAACTGAAGAAGTTATTGAAAACAACAGGGAAATTCTGAACCAACAGTATGAAACCTTTTGTCACGTTAAGGATGAAACAGTAAAGCAACAGCTTGAGCGATTCAGCTGTCTCATAAGTGAACTAAAACTTGTTTAAACTGAATTTCCAAAATCAACTGTTAATAGCATGTTTTTAAGATCACTTCCTGATAAATGGGACACCATTGCTTTTGTGACCAGAAACTCTGTTGAGTTCAAAGATCTGACACTGACCCAACTTCATGGTAGACTCCTGACCTATGAAAGGGAGTTAAACCAGAAAAAGAAGTGGGAAGAGTCCGGCAAAGTTGCAGATGACTACACATTTGGCAACACAACTCTTCTGGGCCAGGAAGAGTATGGCAGTAGTAAGGATCAGAGTTATGATTATTTTATTGACATAACTACTGGTGCAAACTTCAACTCTAATCCTCACTCATCCAACTTTGCTTTCACAGCAAATGGAGAAAGCCAGATCTATGATAATCTGTGCTTTGAACTCAATGACTTACAGCATTTTGATCCAACTGATCTTGAAGAAATGGACATCTTGCATCAATTGGCTTTGCTAAGTGTAAGAACAAGCAAATTCTACAAAAGGACAGGGAGAAAATTCCCAGGGTTACATGGGAATTTAAAAGTAGGGTTGGATAAATCCAAGATCAAGTGCTATAAGTGCAATAGGCTAGGTCATTTTGCTAGGAAATGCAGGAGTCAAACCACTGGTCCAATTATCACTCATCCCAGCTCAAACCCTAGACCACAAAACAACCAAAGCACTGTGCACTATGCCCAATATACCCCTGCAGCCCATGTTAACACTGCTCACTATGCACATGTTGCAACCCCTTCTCCTGTGCATTATGTTCAAACCACTGTTCCCCAAATTCAGTATGTCCAAGCCCCTGCTCCCCAGGTTCAGGTGCAACAAGTTGCACCTCAACAAACTGCACCAACAGTGGTTCAACCAGACCAACAAAGCTTTTTCACACAAGGGCTGGTTGACTGGAGCAGTTTACCTGAGGAGTTAGAAGATGAAAATTTTGCACTGTATGCTCAAAGCACTGCTTCTAGTAATGATATATGTTTTGTAGCTTTGGAGACCACACAGGAGGGGCAGGAAGCTGAAGAAGAACAGTCAAGCGCCAAAACAGTGGACAAAGTTGCTGAAGCAGTGGTTACTGCTGTTGCTGATGAAGTACTGTTGGGAGAAAGTTCAAAACCCCTGTTGGAACCACTGTCCGACCGCTGGTCCAAAGAAGAAGAAAAAGAGAAGAAAGAAGGTGAGAAAGAAAAGAGAGCTGAAGAAGAAAATGATCATACATGTGATTTGCCATGATGGCTGCATCCAAGGTATCACCTCAAGTTCTTCAAAACTTATGTTCAGACAAATGCATCATAGCATTTGCTAACATTAAAAAGGTGAATGAAAACCTTAGGGATAGGTTGTTAAATTCTGAAGTTCAATTTGAAAAGTCATTAAAAGAACTGAAAAACAAGTTGAATGAAAAAGAAAGTGAAATTTGCAGCATAAAACAAGAGCATAGCATAACCAAGGACCAACTCCAAACTATGATAGAAAAATATCAAGTTTGCAAAAAGGAGTTGGAATCCACCCAGATCACTTGTGAAAAATGGGTGGAATCCTATAAAGGTTATGAGATTATGCTTGAAAAACAGCTTGAAAGTAATGTAAAATTTGGCATTGGGATTAGAAAAAATAACCAAGTTGAAAACAATGCTACAAATCAAGCTAGTTCTGTGGAAATCATTCTAACCAACAAGAATGGCCAAGAAGTTAAAATAACAGACAAACTTGGTAACAAAATCACTCTGGAAAGATCTGTGGGGTCCTCAACTTTTGAGGAACTTGAGAAATACCAATTTAAACCCACATGGTTTGATAAGTGTGACATTCTTGAAAACTTCAAGCCCATGGACTTCACAACCACTGATGGTGTAAAGGCTCCTAAAGAAAAGGTCATTCCTCTTAAAGATATCCCAACAGTAGTTCAAAACACTGTTGCAAAGGAGTCTGAGAAGAAGAAAAGAAAAGAAAAAGTTAAAAACCTGTTTTGTGATTTCTGTGAATAGAAGAATCATCTAACAAAAGATTGTTTTCATTTAAAAGCATATGATATCAACAAAACAAGTGTTATTTTGCCTACTGAAAGCTGCACCATCTGTGGTAAATCAAACCACAAAACTCAGGAATGTGTGTATCTCAAATCCTTTGATGTAAAAAAGAATGAAGACTCTGCAAAAACATCCTTGAGTTCATCAAACCCATCCGTCAAATTCACCAAGAATCAACCACTGTTTGTGCCAGTTCAAACAGCTGTTACAAAATAGCTGAACAAAACATCTCTTAAAAGAGATGTTCAGGTGACTGATGCACCCCCTGCCAACCTGTAACACCTCGTAAAATCACGACCAATGTAATGAAGACACGTGTCATGAGCTTTAAACATGTAATGGATTAGATATGAGGGACTAAAGTTGACAAAAAAAGAAAGTACGTGTGTAAAAGGATTCAAAGTGTCAACATTGGATAATTATACCTTTCAACAACCCTACACGATGTTTATACCCTTAAACGAATGAATGTGAATCATATGAAGCCGTTTGTGGAAGAAGGTGAAAGTTTACAAACCGCAAGGGTTAAAAGTGTCAACATGTTTAATTTATACCTCCGAGTGACCTTTTAACGAACCCGAAGCTTTGTAACAATTAAGTATGCTCACGAGAATAAGTGATAAAAATTTCACAAGGTTTCGATAACGCATGAGAAAGATACGCTAACATTCGTAAGTGAGGGGTTAAAAGCGTCAACGTTGAAATTTAGGACTTTTCGATGATCATATAATTAACCGGGGACTTAACGAAGTTGGTTTATGACTTAGAGTCCTGAAAAGTCAAGTTTGAGGGTCAAAAGTGCAATAAACAATAGTTAAAATGAGTTTTGGAGGACCAGGGACTAAAGTTGCAATTGCTGAAACTTTGTAACCGGAGGGGGGGCACCCATACCGGCCGCGTAAGACCTTTATGGTCTCTTACGCGGGCCGCCTGAGAGTCATCAGCGACCAAAACATGCACAGATGCCTGTTTCAGCTTGTTACACCGCCTTTCAAAGCTTGTTTTCGATCCCAGGGGCTGCACCAACAGTTTTTCATGCATAGGGGGCACTTGGACTCATCTGGGATCAATCCTAGACTTGTGTGTAAGGATCTCACGCAATCTAATTCACTATATAATGAGTTCTTGGTTGCAACATTTTGCATGCACTTGGAAATTCATTCTAACTTAATTTCTGGAGTCTCCTGGAGCTCAAGATCATTCCCTAAGGATCATTAGTCGTGCTTAGGACTTCAGTAAGCTTCCTTGACCTCTTTAATTAGTGTTTTATTAGTTTAATGGCCTAAAGTCAAACCCGTCATAATTAAGGTTTGACTTAGTGATTAATCACTAATGGTCCAGTCAATTCTCGAAGTGAAAGTAGCTTTGAGTTGGTAATTATGTGGGTAATAACCCCCTAAAAGGGCACCCTCTGATTTCCACTCTAACTAGGTCAATTGTCGGGTCAAACTTAATTATAAAAAGTCAACAGAAAGCTAATTTTCAAATAAACACATAATTAGCAATGTAGAAGCCATGAAACCTGTTTTATCACTTGTATAATTTGGTAATTAATGTAAGAACATGTCTAAGCATGTTCAACCCGACAATTTTGAGCTTAGGCTCGGTTTGGAACCAAAAGTCGCAAAAGTAAACTTTTGCTTTGACTTTCAGTTCTGACCCAATTTAGATTGTTTTAGAAATGCCTTGAGGTTCCATTAGGTCCATGTTTCATATTAGTATAACCCTGTTTGATTATATAACTTGGATCCTAATTTATCTGATTCATTTGCATGTTTCCGTTATATGCCTAAATGTTGACCATTATGCCCTTTTGACCTTATAACGAGATTTTTGAAAAAGTGAGAAGACAAAAACCTTTGTTACTGATTTATAAACTTATCCTAAAAATTTGACATCAGTTTGAGGTCTAGATTAGGAATTATGCTCAATATCGTAATTATGAAGCTTTTTATTAATTAAACGGCATGATTAGCATAAAGCCTATCTAAACCCAAATTTTGACACCAAACTTTTTACCCACTGATGTAATATAACATTTTGGGATTTTTGAAGATTTTTTTTATTTTTAAACTGATCATATCACAGGGTTCTAGCTTTGATTCGGTAATTGTCAGTTATACCCTTTTCTTGAATAAAATGAGTTTTACATAATATTTTGATACCAAACTTTTTGCTACTGATTTATGATAAATAAAATATTTTGAATTTCATAAACTGATCAGAAACTCAGATTTCTTATTTAAACCTGAAAATCGCTTAAACCCGACTTTTACGCGTTTTAAGCGCATAGTATGGGTTAAAACTATTTTTAACATATAAGACTTAATACCTACTGATGTTTTAAGTAAATTTTTATGATTAAACAGTAAGCAAAAGTTGTGAACTCAGATTTCAAATTTTGACCTTTAAAGCTTATGTGAAATTACCAAAATGTCCCTTCGGTGCATAGTTTGGTTATAAATGATAAATTACCACATATATGCAATACCCTACTGATATAACTTATTAAATTGAATATTTTTACTGATCATATCAGACCTGAACCTCAGATTAATATTTAATCTCTTTTATAAGCTTTAAAATGATCGAAATGGCCCTACGAGGCATAATTTGAGTTTAAATCCATTTTGGGCATAATGGAAGGTATCTTATTGATATCACAACATATTTAAGGCATATTAACTTAGGAAACCTGTTCATGACTCATTTGTTTAGCCTTTATGCATTTTTCGCGTTTGGTACGGTTTATGTAACTAGTTTGCATAAATTAACCGAAACGGGTCAAACCTTATCATTTTTATCTCAAAATCCAGAATGTGTTTAGTTTACCCATATTATACAAGTCTTCAAACTTGTCGGGTCTAAATCACACTCTATTCCGGTCTTCGCTTAATCTTGCATTTTGAACCGTATACCTTTCCTTAAAACTAACCGGTCTAAGTTTAGACTTAATTAAAGACCCGTTAGGAATCTAATAGGTTATTAAAATGTTCATACCAGATTTAGGAGCCCAGTAAAAGATATCTGCATTTGCTTGGTTGTATACGGCTGGGATAAATTATATAATTTGCTCAGGTAAATACTTTTAATTTATTTTCCCTTATATGGGCTTGGGATACGGTATTATAATAATACCGCTTGGTCGGGTGTGTAGTTATTTAAATCGGATTGTGATTAATATAATTACATAACCCGTTTTAATCTGTTTTGTTTGGTATATGGCTTTTGGGGGATTAATGACCATGTCCTGGATATCCTCGGCTCACTCATTGAAATGGCCACGACTTAAGCACGGGGTGTAGGCATACACCTGACAGTTACGTATGTATAAAAGGTACCCCACAATAAGGAAAATTTCCTTGTGGGTATTATACCTGTGGTGTGTCAGTTAATATTGTCCGGCTCTTCTAACCGGCCCTGACAGACGGCAAACATTTAAATCTGTATACAAGATTATTTTTAAATAATTGTCCCAAGTTATAAAAGATATTTTGTGCCTTGTGCATTTAAATCAATTTTCATAAATGTTTTCAAAATGAGTCGGTTAATTGTATTTACAAGTGTAAACTGACGTATTTTCCAAAAAGGCTAAGTGCTGGTACTAAACGGAATAGGTTGGCTACTCCTAGCATCAATAAAGAGTCTTGCAAGCTTAGATGTTATAAATCTGTTGAACAATGTTCCTTTTGACTTGATCCGCCTGTGGATCCTTTACATTCCGTTGTAATACTTTGATATTACTTTTATTCGGGTTGTAATGTTTTTATCTTTCGACTTCCGCTGTGTATTAACTGTGATAAATTGTCTATGATGACATCAACTACGTCACGATACTCCCCACCGGTAATACGTGTAAATATCGAGGTGTGACAGGTTGGTATTAGAGCCAACGTTGAGTGAATTAAACAATAGCCTTTTTGTGTTTAATCTCAATGACACAGTTTGCACATTCCTCGACTTCCGAGTCTAAACAAAGAACTTAGGACTAATCCTAATTTATTTTATTTTTGTCCTTTATTTTCTTTGTTGTCCTTTTGTTTGTTTTGACAGGTTGAACAAAATGCCACCAAGGTTTCGTAGAGGAGGAATAGGCAAGGGGCCATTCAACGCCCCCAATGATCATGAGGCCGGACCTTCCCACCGGCGAACCCCGTCTGTTAACATGAGCACCAGTCCTCAAGAGGACTGGAGGACCTATTTGGAGCCAGCAAGGCGATCTGTCTCGCTAGGTTTATCACCCTCGTACCTTCACTCTTTCTGGCCGCAATCGGAGAACGAGCCCGAAGATTCGCACCACTCCTTCTTGCCGTAACGACGGTCAACTTCTCATCGGGCCTTTCAGGACCCGATACCTTTGTTTCAGAGCCGGTTCAACCTGGCATACCAGGTTGAAGAACCAATGGGTCATAACCCATTGGGCCCTGAAGACCATTTCCCTGAAGCTCAGGGAATGGATATGGATGATGACCCAGATCCTGCCGAGCCACGATCTGGGACACCTACTCACCCCATCGAGATTTCGGATGGGTCGTCATATCATGGATCACCTTATAGTGGTCCAGACAGTTATGAGGCAAGATTTTCCCAATACGACTGGGTGTTTACTCCCAGTTACCACTCATCGCAACAGCAGCAGCAGGATCCCTCGGAGGATTCGTGTTTTGTAGCGGTTACTCCACTGCCACCACCACCAGTGCAGCAACCGCTTCCGGAGCCACCGAGGCATAGGAGATTGATGTATAAGAATTTATACATCTTTTAAACGTCAAATACGCCCCATTTATGCGAAAACTCTTTGTATTTTCATTGATTTTGGTACTCATTTGAGTTGTTTGTGAAAATACAGGTCCGGGCTTCGGCCCGGTGATGAAACGGAGGCTTTTGGAGCAAAATGGAGTGAAAACGGAACATTCCAGTAAACTGCCAGATACGGCACGACCGTGCCATCCAGGAGCACGACCGTGCCAGCCATTACGACATCGGCACTCTCGATCAGCACCATTATCCAGCACCAGCACCATCAAAAATCAAGGGAGCACGACCGTGCTATATGGTGGCACGACCGTGCCAGGTCAATATTGGCCCCAGATCAGCTTGTTTCCGAGAATAAGTGAATCATAGAAGAGCACTATCGGCTGGCACGACCAGACCATGCCCGAGCACGGTCGTGCCACCTTGGGAACTTTTGAGCGCGATTTTTCCCAAAATGGTAGCATACTTGGTCAACATTCAAGAAAGTGGCTCTGACACTTGCCAAGCACGACCGTGCTAAAAGGTGGCATGGTCGTGCCATTCTCCCAGCAGCTTAAATACGAGTTTCTAGCTAATTTGGAGGGGAGTTGGAGCATTTTGGTGACTTTTTCTCTCAAGAATCTGGTCTTGGAAGCTTGTTGGAGCCAAGAGGGAGCCTTGAAGAGTACTTAATCACTTGAAGATCTACTCAAACATCATTTAAATCTTGTCTTTAACTTGGTTAGCTTACTAGTAACTACATTATGAACAATTTATGTTTATTTGCACTTGATTTGGTAGCCATGAGCCTTATGGGCTAAACATTTGAGTTGTCTAAACTTTGTTGAAGCTAATGAATATGTGATAACATGGAAGTAGATGTAATGATTGTTCTTGTTAATCTTCATGTTGGTATTTAATCTTGTTCTTGGAGTTCATGTGTATGCTTAAAGTTCTTGTTCTTGAATGTTTGCTCATAAGTATTTACATGTTGTGTTGGAAAGCCCATGTAAAGATTATGATTATTGAATCTTGTTAACTTGTTAGTATGATTCATAGCATGAAACTAGGAATGGTAATTGCTAATGTGATTGAATGATGATTTGAGCATATGTGTGAATTCTTGCATATAGATTTGGAAAGATCATAAGTATGTTTATGTGGATTCTATAGTTTGTGTTCTTGTTAGTTTGATGATTTAGGCCAAAATTGTTAGCTAGCATGACCATGCTTGTGGTTCATATCAAGAACATGATGATAGTGCCAACTACTTGAAACCAAGTTAGGGTGATTAGTGTGTTGTTCATCTTAGTTTTCCCTAATTTGTAGAGTTAGGAGTTTTGACAAACAAATAACTCATGATTAAAGATTAACATCAACTTAGCAAGTGAGCTTAAAAGAATAATTTTTAGGTGATTAGAATGTTAATTCATTTTTAGTTTTCCTAAGAATTATAGACTAGGAAGCCTTGATTGGGTACTTAGTTAAATTTAGAGCTTGCATCATCACAATTCCTTCCACCTTGTTGTCATATGTTTGTTAGTGGAAACTTAGTTTAGGCAACCCTTTCTTAGATATTGTTCTTGTTAGAATTTTTAGTAGTTTATTTCTTTGCATGCTAAGTTATAAAAATCAACCCAATCATTTGAAAAAGCTTTAAAGTAGCAAAAGTTTAGTATCGAGACACCGCATCCACGGATTGATATCCGGTTCTTACCGATTAGCTATATTACCACCCGACGGGTACACTTGCCCTTTGTGTGTGTAGTTAGTTTCTAGGGAAAAAACCATTTTAAAACTAAATTTGTGTGAACAAATATCTTCATAAAAATATATATAATTCACGCACATCAAGTTTTTGCCGCCGTTGCCGGGGATGCGGTCTTCTTGAAAACGATTCGAGTTGCTTATTTAGCCATTGTGAAAAGTGTAAAAAGTTTTTGTCTACTTGTTTTAATTGCATTTGCTTGACTATTTAAAAAAATGATTATTTGCTAGTTGTTTTTGTTTTTGTATATATTTTGTGCATTGTGCTCCTCCTTATTCCCTACAGGTCGTGCATGTCCTCAACCCCCGCTGCTGATATCGTTGAGCCTTCAGCGGAGCCTGAGCGTGATCTTCACCGGAGGCTGCGTGAGCGGTTTCGCTTGGTAGCCGAGGCGATCGAGGTAGACGTGGGAGGAGACGACACCTTCTACGAGGTTCAAGTAGACATGGCGGACGCAGAAGAGAATAGGATCTTGAACGAAATAGGAAAACCGTCACTTGATGGTTTACCTGCGAGCATCAATGCACCGACGATTGACAATAATAATTTCGAGATCAAGGCTGGCACCAGATCGATGTTGCAGAATGCGATACAATTTTATGGCAAGGATCACGAGGATCCTAGTGTTCACATTGCGGGGTTTCTAGAGGTTTGTGCCACATTTAGGATTCGTGATGCATCATCGGATGCTATCCGCCTTCGGCTCTTTCCGTTTTCTTTACGGGATGGAGCCAAGGAGTGGCTTCTTTCACTTCCAGCTGGATCTATCACTACATGGAATCAATTAGCTGAGAAGTTCCTTCAGAAATATTTCCCTCCAGAGAAAACTGTTCGGTTGAGAACCAAGATTCTGAACTTTCGTCAGGACGAGGACGAGTCTCTTTACGAGGCATGGGAGCGTTTCAAAGAGCTTATGAGAAAGGTCCCACATCACGGGTTGCCCAAGTGGCAACAATGTCAGATCTTCTACCATCGTTTGGACAGTCAGGGACAGATGATGTTTGATACATACTCGGGTGGGGATATCGGCACGAAAAATGCCACCGAGGCATTTGAGATTCTAGAGAAATGTGCCGTGAAAAACCGGACGCAACAACCACCAAGAGGTAAGAGTTCTCGGCAGGGAGTTCATCATGTGGACGACTACACAGCCATGATAGCACGTATGGATGCCTTATCTTCGAAATTTGATCGAGTGATGGAAATGCACTCGAGAGGTTCTTCGAGTGGGGGAGCATATCAGGTAGGTGATTTTTAGACGGGAGAGATGTCACACGAGCATCTTGATTTTATGGGAAACCAATACCGTCCTCAAAATAATCCCTACAACAATACTTATAATCCGGGGTGGAAGAATCACCCAAATTTCAGTTGGAGGCCCGATGCTTCTAATCTGCATCCACCCGAATTTGCTCCACGTCCCCCAGCTCCAGCTCATGGAGCATATGGTCCATCTTGACCTCAGCAGGGACCTCCCGCTAGCGAGCTTAGTGTACATGATATGCTTAGCCAGATCCTAGCCGCTCAGAACACTCAAAAGGCCAAGAATGAGAAGCGTTTTAAGGAGTATGACGGTCGTTTCACGAGGCACGAGAATGAGTTGAGAAGCCAAAAGGCTTCCATGCAAACCATTGAGAACCAAGTTGGCCAGATTGCCAAGATGTTGTCTGAGAGACAACAGGGGGGCCTTCCGAGCAACACAGAGCCTAACCCAAATGCTACTGCGAAGGCCATCACGTTGAGAAGCGGCAAGACCGCTCAGTCCATCCCTCCGGCTATTCCTGCAAAGCCGGTTGATGATGATGAGGTTGATGAGGAGATTGAGTGTGAGTCTCCGGGTGAGGTGCAACAGAGGCGAGTCCCAGCAAGTACCGCATGACCCAAGGAGCCAGTGAGAGAGTATGTCCCTCCCATTCCATACCCGGGGAGGTTGAAGAAGCAGAAAATGGAAGAACACTATGGTAAATTCCTCGAGCTTTTTAAGCAACTTCATATAAATTTACCATTTGTCGAGGCACTTGCTCAAATGCCTAAGTATGCCAAGTTTCTGAAGGATATCCTATCCAACAAAAAGAAACTTGAGGAGCTTTCGCAGGTGACCTTGAATGAGGAGTGTTCAGCAGTTCTTCAGAACAAACTACCTAAGAAGATGAATGATCCTGGGAGTTTCACTATCCCATGTTTGATTGGTAGTTTGTCGGTCAGCAATGCATTAGCTGATCTTGGAGCTAGCATAAACCTCATGCCATATGCGGTTTTTGCTAAGCTAGACTTGGGAGAGCCCAAGCCGACTCGTATGAGCATTCAGCTAGCCGACCGTTCAGTGAAGTATCCTCGAGGAATAGTTGAGAATATGCTGGTGAAAATCGACAAGTTTGTCTTTCCTGTCGATTTCGTGATTCTAGACATGGATGAGGACAAAAATGTTCCACTTATCTTAGGTCGACCATTCCTAGCCACTACGAGAGCCTTGATTGATGTCTGCACCGGTAGACTCACTCTTAGGGTTGATGATGAGGAGGTTACCTTTAACATTGGGAAATCCATGCAACACTCGAAAAGTCAGGATGATACACTCTACTTCATTGAGACTATCTGCACATATGTGAGTGATCATCTTCGTGATGCATTCGAGGAGGATGTTGTGGACACACAGCTGCTAGGAGGGGAGGATTTTAGTTCACCTAGGGTGGACCGATTAGTCGAGGAGGTGACTTGTCTGATAGGTCACGCGTCTCCCCCGTGTCCCGAGGTTTTTGAGGTTATGGATCGCGTTGCTGAGCCTAAAGCACGCCCTTCTATTAAGGATCCACCTTCGGTTGTGCTTAAGGAGCTTCCAGATCATTTGGAGTATGCTTTCTTGGAGGGCGAGACTCATCTGCCCATTATCATTTCTGCCGAATTGTCGAAGGAAGAGAAGGATCGATTGCTTGAAGTCCTAAAGCAGCACAAGAAGGCGATCGCTTGGAAGATTATGGATATAAAAGGGATCAATCCATCCTTTTGTACCCATAAGATTTTGATGGAGGAGGACTTTAAACCTGTAGTACAGCACCAGAGGCGTTTGAACCCCAACATGCAGGAGGTTGTGAAGAAAGAGGTCATCAAACTACTTGATGCAGGTTTGATATACCCGATCTCTGATTCACCATGGGTTAGCCCTGTACAGGTAGTCTCGAAGAAAGGAGGCATGACAGTGGTGACCAATGAGAAAAACGAGTTGATTCCTACTCGTACTGTCACCGGATGGAGAGTTTGCATAGACTACCGCAAACTTAATGATGCCACGAGGAAGGATCATTTCCCACTTCCTTTCATTGATCAGATGTTAGAAAGGTTGTCGGGCAGGATGTACTACTGCTTCCTTGATGGTTTTTCGGGTTATTTTCAGATTCCCATCTCTCCTGAGGATCAGGAGAAGACGACATTCACATGTCCCTATGGCACATTCGCCTACCGGCGGATGCCCTTTGGACTGTGCAATGCCCCGGCCACATTTCAGAGATGTATGGTGGCCATTTTTCACGACATGATCGAGGACTCCATGGAGGTTTTCATGGATGATTTTTCTGTGTTTGGCAGTTCTTTTGATCAGTGACTCGGGAATCTGAAAAAGATGTTGGCTAGATGTGAAGAAGCCAACCTTGTGTTGAATTGGGAGAAATGCCACTTCATGGTGAAGGAGGGCATTGTGCTTGGGCATAAGATTTCACAGGCGGGGCTCGAGGTTGACCGAGCCAAAGTCGAGACTATTTCAAAGCTCCCGCCTCCCACATCAGTGAAATCTATTAGGAGTTTTCTAGGTCATGCAGGTTTTTACCGACGATTCATAAAGTACTTTTCCAAAATCGCCCGTCCCATGACTCAGCTCCTCGAGAAGGATGCCCAGTTTGTTTTCTCCGATGAATACCATCGGGCATTCGAGCTGTTGAAGGAGAAGTTGGTGAATGCCCCGATCATGGTCGCTCCCGATTGGGAGTTGCCATTTGAGTTGATGTGTGATGCGACTGACTTCGCAGTCGGGTCTGTCTTGGGTCAAAGGAAAGATAAACACTTTCACCCAATTTACTATGCGAGCAAGACCTTGAATGACGCTCAGGAGCATTACACCACGACAGGGAAAGAGCTCCTAGCTGTGGTCTTTGCATTCGATAAGTTTCGGTCGTATCTTGTCCTTTCCAAGACCATTGTGTACACGGATCATGCAGCCTTTCGGTACCTTTTCAGTAAGCAGGATGCTAAACCGAGATTGATATGCTGGATTTTGTTGCTGCAAGAGTTTGATATTGAAATCCGTGATAAAAAAGGGGCTGAGAATTTGGCAGCCGATCATTTGTCTCGACTTGAGCATTCCGAGGAAAAGGAATCTCGTGGGCTTAACATCAATGACAATTTCCCCCACGAGTTCCTCATGAGGATCGAGACTAGTGATGATTCCCCATGGTTTGCTGACTTTGCAAACTACCTAGCTAGTGGCATCCTGATCAAGGGGATGACCCATCAGCAGAAGTGAAAGTTCTTTGCGGATGTCAAGCATTACTTCTGGGATGACCCTTACTTGTTTAGGGTAGGAGCGGATCGGATGATCCGGCGATGCGTGCATGGTGACGAGGCGAGGGATATTTTACGCCACTGTCACGAAGGACCCACGGGAGGCCACCATGGAGCAAACAACACGGTGAGGAAGGTGTTTGATGTCGGATTCTTTTGGCCGACTATTTTCTGTGATGCCCACGAGTGGCTGAGGTCCTGTGATGCTTGCCAGAGGGCAAGCAACATTTCTGCATGCCATGAGATGCCACAAAACGGCATCCAAGTTTGTGAGGTTTTTGACGTATGGGGGCTAGACTTCATGGGCCCTTCTCCGACCTCTTTTGGGAACCGCTACATCCTTGTCGCTGTTGATTACGTTTCAAAGTGGGCTGAAGCACAGGCTTTGCCCACTAACGATACGAGGGTAGTGGTGAGGTTTTTGAAAAAGTTGTTTGCTCGCTTCGGTGCCCCGAAGGCGTTGATTAGTGACCGTGGGACGCATTTCTGTAATGCACAGCTTGAGAAAGCATTGTCCCGATATGGTGTGCAACATCGATTCTCTACACCATATCATCCGCAGACAAGCGGACATGTCGAGGTTACTAATCGGGGTATCAAGCGAATTCTGGAGAAGACGGTTAATTCTAGCCGTAAAGATTGGTCCGAGAAATTAGACGATGCACTGTGGGCTTTTCGGACAGCCTACAAGACTCCTATAGGCACCACACCTTTTAAATTGGTCTATGGGAAGTCTTGTCATTTGCCTGTTGAACACGAGCACAAAGCATATTGGGCTTTGAAGACAGTTAATCTTGACATGGCTGCTGCGAGTGAGAACAAGTTTGTGCAGATTCACGAGGTTGAGGAGCTTAGGCACGATGCGTATGAAAGCTCCAAGCTGTACAAGGAACGTACTAAGATGCTTCACGATGCCCGCTTGAAGGACAAGAAAGAATTCCGAGTGGGTGATCGTGTGTTGTTGTACAACTCACGTCTCAAGTTGTTTCCTGGCAAGCTTAAATCTCGGTGGTCGGGTCCCTACACTGTACGGTCAGTGTTTCCTTACGGGACCGTGGAGATAGGCCATGAGGATGACCGGTTGTTTAAAGTCAACGGGCATAGGTTAAAGTCTTATGTTGGAGGGCCCGTTGACCCGAGTGAGGAGGTTGTTACCCTCCACCCCAGGAACAAATGAATTCGGGGTGGTGAGTCTAGCTGAAGACTCGTAAATAAACTTAGCATGTTTGTGTGTTTATTATTTTTGTTGTTATTTTTGTGTGTGGTTGTCTTTTTCTTTTCAGGTTGCGGTTCGTTCTGGTCGCGAGGGATGTTAGAGCTTGTTACCGGCTCTCAGGTATGTTAGTTCGGTTCTTTTTCTTGGTAGGAGATGCTTCGTGAGTGCCCCGGGTTCAAGGAGTTTGTCTATAAAGATATCCATTTTCAAAAAAAAAAAAATTAAAATTCGAAAATACTGCACTACCAACAAAATCTGGCACCACCAGACTTCTTTTTGCAGACACCAATAATAGAGTTTGAATAAAACACAACCACCACCATTATTTCTTCATAACTTCATCTTTTTCTTCATAACTTCATCTTTCTCCTTGAGCCCATTTCAAAGCGCTCATGAATCCTCTGCATCTCCTAGCTTCCTCCAAGAATTCTTTCATCCCAACAGTCATTCCAGGTACGGATCTCTCCATTTCTTGTTAGATTGTAGAGTTTTTGTAGATATGTTCTTCATGTTCTTCATAGTTAGTTTCTTTAAGTTTTTAGGGCTTGGTCTAAATCACCCGATTCAAGCCCGTTTTTAGTGTTTTTTATGTTGATTTGAACCACAATGGACCGATTTACAAAACCCCTAAACAAAAAGTTGAAAAAGTCGGGGTTTTGGGGCTGTTTTGAGCGATTTTTGCGATCTGGGTTCCGTCAAGCACGGTCGTGCTTCGAAAGAGCATGGTTGTGATCTTCAACAATTCTTCAAAACTTCATAAATTGTCCAGAAATCCAGCACGGCACGAGGGTGCCTCTTGACAGTACGATCGTGCTCTTCATAAAACCATGACGAACCTTCATAATCTGCCCAGATCGTCAACGAAGCACGAGGGTGCCGATATACGACACGATCGTGCTTCTCGTTTCATCGCTCAAATCGCTTAAAATTGTTACCGGAAATCGGTCCAGCACGATGGTACCATATGGTGGCACGACAGTGCTTCTCGAAAAAGTAGTTCAAATCCGAGCCGTTTACGGCCGAGCACGATGGTGCCTTGGGATGGCACGGTCGTGCTCCTGGGGAATAAAAACCCAGACTTCATAAATTCCCAGAAATCTTCATAAACTCACTAATTTACAGGCCTAGCAAGGTAGTGCCATATGGTGGCACGACCGTGCCATATTGTCCAGTCCCGAAATTTGTCTGTCTGTTTTGGCTGCTGATTAATCTTGTCTCAATTTTGCAGATGGATCACCCTTATTTGCGGTTCTCAAACAATGCCAGGGAAGTGTACTGTATCCCGAAGGTGGAGTGGTTATGGGGTCGACGGCATCTAATCGAGCCCATGAGGAGGTTGCAAAGGGTTGATTTAGACTTGCTCGGACAGACCGAGCGGTTTGATGATCTTATTACACCTCCGTGGTCCCGCCTTTTTGAGATCGCTGAGCCGCAATACATAGAGTTGGTGATCGAATTTTTCGCATCATTTCGTTTCACGTTTCCATGCCCAGATGTTTATGAGAAAAATGTTGGTATCAAGTTTCGATTGGGAAGGAAATGGCATCACCAATCGATTAGTCGGTTCGCTGTGGTGTTTGGGTTATATACGGAAGATGAGATAGATTCTGAGTTATTTCATGGGAGTTTGCAAGATTGGGAGCCAGATACAGACAAGGCCGCCTTTTGGAATCAAATTACTATGCCTGGTCGACTTTGGGAACCTCAGAAAGCCAAAGCTACATGGATCCTCGACCCACTTCACCGGGTCATAGAGCGCGCCATATTCCACGTCATTGGAGGTCGTGGTGATAGCACGGGAAATATCACCACCCGCGACCTTTTCCACCTGTACTGCATCGTCTCCGGCTACCATTGCAACGTAGCCGTCAGTGTGGCATAATCGATTTTTCGCGGTGTTGGTTCGACACCCACATCGCGCATATGCGGAGGGGCCTTTGCTACAAAACTTGCAAAGTACTATCGGGTTTCCTTAAACAATTTGACCGAAGCCTGTGACTATGGCCTCCTCGATTTGCAGCAGCTAAACTCGATGCACCTGATCCGCAGAGTAGACGGGGTCCCAAAACTTGTGGACAGATTGGGAAGGATCTGGGACCCGCTACCTGCTAAGGATGAGACAGATGATGACGATGACGGTGGTGATGGTGGAGAGCATGACGTGCACAAGCACGACATCCCAGTTCAGGGACAGGAGGGAGCCGCAGGAGGAGCGGGCCCCCAATTGCAGATTGGACAGGGGTTTGATAGCCCGAACTAGGAAAACGTGTATGGTGGATTTGGTGGTGGAGGTTATGAGCATGGTCCTTACGAGCCGTCAGGGATAGATCTGTGGAGGCGCATGGACGGGCTGGAATTAGGCCAGAAAGAGGTGAGGTGAGATGTCGATCTGATACGCGCGGAGCAACATAGGCAGGGTAACTTCTTGGAAGAGATATACGAGCAGTCCCGGCGCAGCATGGATTGGTTGTTTGGTTCGCAGCAGCACATCGCGAATTCAATCAACGATCCATACACACAACCACCGCCACAATTTAGGCGTAGATCCAGATTTGACCCCAGGAGCAACGCCGGTCCTTCGGGATCCGGCGAGAGGTCTTAGTTCCGCTTTCTATCTCGTATTTTTATCATCATTTCGTGTTTGAGGGGTGTGCCATTTTCCGTCGTACGTACGCCCCTCCGTCGTAGGTGTTAGTTTTTATTGCTTTAGTAGTGGTTAAATTAATAAACAAAGGCAAGGGAAAAATGGGTTGGGTAATATTCTTGTGAATTTGACCTTGTTTGCTAAATGTGCAGTGTTGGTTCAAACTCTTTTGAATAAATGACGAGGTGTTGGCTTGGAGGATGGCTTGGTAGTTCGTTGTGGATGCTCCTTTTTACTTCATATTGCTCCAAGTCTAGCCTTTTTGTTTCAGGGGAGTTTTTGTGTTCCTACCTTCCTTTATTTGTCTTGAATTCGCATTTCCATTGCTTATTCACTTTTTTGTTGTACATCAAGGGCGATGTACAATTCAAGTGTGGGGAGGTGGTCTATCGCTTGAGCTTTGTTGTCATATATATATATATATATATATATATTAAAAATAATAATAATAATGATGCAAAGCTCTCTTTTAACAATTTTTGTGGCATATTAATCAAATCAACATAAGTATCGAAATAAGCACCAAAATTTTTGATAAATAAATAAGGGTAAACGCAAAAAGGGGGTTCGCTCGTGTAAGGAAAACCGTTAAGTAACATGTTTTTTGTATAAAATTGAGCATGAGAAATCAAGCGATTGACCTACTTGTTTGCCTTGCATATTTACCCAATACGCCCGTTTCCGTGAGTTATTTTTGAGCCTTATAGCTTTAGAATTATTTTTGCTCATGTTTTTGCGGGCAAAGATTGAGTGAGCCGGATAACTTTTGCGATTTAGAACTTGTGTTAGGTATGCATTTCGAGGCCACAAAGCAAGAATTCAAGCATAGAAGTGATTGAGGCATTAGGAAACCTTTTTATTTTAGCCATTTTTATTCACCTCCCTACCTAAATCATTCCCCTAGTTAAACCAATTTGAGCCTTTCCCGTTCGTTTCTTTTAAACCACCACAAAATATTAGCCACTTAGCCAAATTAGCCTTTTAAATTTTTAACCCATTTTTGGTTGGAAGCCCGGTTCGGTTTATGATTAACTTGTAGCTTTTGTATAGTTTCCTCTTAGTTGTTATGTCCCTCATGATCAAGAGTTTTTAGCTAAGTAGACGTACTTAGTTCTCTCCAAAGCATGGGTTATTCAAAAAAAAAAAAAAAAAAAAAACCCAAGAAATATAGTTGAAAAAGCCTTATCAAATGGCTTTGTTAGAGCAATTTTGGGAGTGAAAAGCAATACTTGTCGGTTAGCTCTCGGTTAGTTATTATTTAGTTGTATAGTTTTATTTCCTTGTATTTCAAGTTAGTCAAACCGTCGGGTTACAACCGTTTTAGCCACTTTTCAAAATCCACTTCCACACCCTTAACCCAAGCCAAGTTACAACCCAATCAAGACCTCATGATTTATGCTATATTTTTACCGAGTGATTAGATTTGATCCTTCCACAAGCATATGATATCGCATAGTTATTGTCTTGGCATCGAGTGTTCTAAACATACTCCACAAATTGTATGTGCACCTATATTTAGCCGAGTGTGTGTGAACATTGTGAGGTTGCATGGTGAACTTGTAGGGATTTCCAAGATGGACCATTGCTCATAACCATATTTTACTTATTTCTTTTCGATTCTTTCTTTATATCGAGCACTCCTTGATTGTTTTGACCCGAGTTATTTGTTTGTGCTTATGAAATGCTAGTTGAGATGATTGCCATTTAGAGAGTTCCGTTGATTTTAGTTTGCTTGAGGACAAGCAAAGTTCAAGTGTGGGGATGTTTGATGTATAAGAATCTATACATCTTTTAAACGTCAAATACGCCCCGTTTATGCGAAAACTCTTTGTATTTTCATTGATTTTGGTACTCATTTGAGTTGTTTGTGAAAATACAGGTCCGGGCTTCGGCCCGGTGATGAAACGGAGGCTTTTGGAGCAAAATGGAGCGAAAACGGAACATTCCAGCAAACTGCCAAATACGGCACGACCGTGCCACCCAGGAGCATGACCGTGCCAGCCATTACGACATCGGCACTCTCGATCAGCACCATCATCCAGCACCAGCACCATCAAAAATCAAGGGAGCACGACCGTGCCATATGGTGGCACGACCGTGCCATATGGTGGCACAACTGTGCCAGGTCAATTTTGGCCCCAGATCAGCTTGTTTCCGAGAATAAGTGAATCATAGACGAGCACTATCGGCTGGCACGACAGATGGCAAACATTTAAATCTGTGGTGTGTCAGTTAATATTGTCCGGCTCTTCTAACCGGCCCTGACAGACGGCAAACATTTAAATCTGTATACAAGATTATTTTTAAATAATTGTCCCAAGTTATAAAAGATATTTTGTGCCTTGTGCATTTAAATCAATTTTCATAAATGTTTTCAAAATGAGTCGGTTAATTGTATTTACAAGTGTAAACTGACGTATTTTCCAAAAAGGCTAAGTGCTGGTATTAAACGGAATAGGTTGGCTACTCCTAGCATCAATAAAGAGTCTTGCAAGCTTAGATGTTATAAATCTGTTGAACAATGTTCCTTTTGACTTGATCTGCCTGTGGATCCTTTACATTCCGTTGTAATACTTTGATATTACTTTTATTCGGGTTGTAATGTTTTTATCTTTCGACTTCCGCTGTGTATTAACTGTGATAAATTGTCTATGATGACATCAACTACGTCACGATACTCCCCACCGGTAATACGTGTAAATATCGGGGTGTGACAGGTTGGTATCAGGTGAATTAAACAATAGCCTTTTTGTGTTTAATCTCAATGACACAGTTTGCACATTCCTCGACTTCCGAGTCTAAACAAAGAACTTAGGACTAATCCTAATTTATTTTATTTTTGTCCTTTATTTTCTTTGTTGTCCTTTTGTTTGTTTTGACAGGTTCAACAAAATGCCACCAAGGTTTCGTAGAGGAGGAAGAGGCAAGGGGCCATTCAACGCCCCCAATGATCACGAGGCCGGACCTTCCCACCGGCGAACCCCGTTTGTTAACATGAGCACCAGTCCTCAAGAGGACTGGAGGACCTATTTGGAGCCAGCAAGGCGATCTGTCTCGCTAGGTTTATCACCCTCGTACCTTCACTCTTTCGGGCCGCAATCGGAGAACGAGCCCGAAGATTCGCACCACTCCTTCTTGCCGTAACGACGGTCAACTTCTCATCTGACCTTTCATGACCCGACACCTTATTTTCAGAGCCGGTTCAACCTGGCATACCAGGTTGAAGAACCAATGGGTCATAACCCATTGGGCCCTGAAGACCATTTCCCTGAAGCTCAGGGAATGGATATGGATGATGACCCAGATCCTGCCGAGCCACCATCTGGGACACCTACTCACCCCATCGAGATTTCGGATGGGTCGTCATATCATGGATCACCTTATAGTGGTCCAGACAGTTATGAGGCAAGATTTTCCCAATACGACTGGGTGTTTACTCCCAGTTACCACTCATCGCAACAGCAGCAGCAGGATCCCTCGGAGGATTCGTGTTTTGTAGCGGTTACTCCACTGCCACCACCACCAGTGCAGCAACCGCTTCCGGAGCCACCGAGGCATAGGAGATTGATGTATAAGAATTTATACATCTTTTAAACGTCAAATACGCCCCGTTTATGCGAAAACTCTTTGTATTTTCATTGATTTTGGTACTCATTTGAGTTGTTTGTGAAAATACAGGTCCGGGCTTCGGCCCGGTGATGAAACGGAGGCTTTTGGAGCAAAATGGAGCGAAAACGGAACATTCCAGCAAACTGCCAGATACGGCACGACAGTGCCACCCAGGAGCACGACCGTGCCAGCCATTACGACATCGGCACTCTCGATCAGCACCATCATCCAGCACCAGCACCATCAAAAATCAAGGGAGCACGACCGTGCCATATGGTGGCACGACCGTGCCAGGTCAATTTTGGCCCCAGATCAGCTTGTTTCCGAGAATAAGTGAATCATAGACGAGCACTATCGGCTGGCACGACCAGACCATGCCCGAGCACGGTCGTGCCACCTCGGGAACTTTTGAGCGCGATTTTTCCCAAAATGGTAGCATACTTGGTCAACATTCAAGAAAGTGGCTCTGACACTTGCCAAGCACGACCGTGCTAAAAGGTGGCATGGTCGTGCCATTCTCCCAACAGCTTAAATACGAGTTTCTAGCTCATTTGGAGGGGAGTTAGAGCATTTTGGTGACTTTTTCTCTCAAGAATCTGGTCTTGGAAGCTTGTTGGAGCCAAGAGGGAGCCTTGAAGATTACTTAATCACTTGAAGATCTACTCAAACATCATTTAAATCTTGTCTTTAACTTGGTTAGCTTACTAGTTACTACATTATGAACAATTTATGTTTATTTGCACTTGATTTGGTAGCCATGAGCCTTATGGGCTAAACATTTGAGTTGTCTAAACTTTGTTGAAGCTAATGAATATGTGATAACATGGAAGTAGATGTATTGATTGTTCTTGTTAATCTTCATGTTGGTATTTAATCTTGTTCTTGGAGTTCATGTGTATGCTTAAAGTTCTTGTTCTTGAATGTTTGCTCATAAGTATTTACATGTTGTGTTGGAAAGCCCATGTAAAGATTATGATTATTGAATCTTGTTAACTTGTTAGTATGATTCATAGCATGAAACTAGGAATGGTAATTGCTAATGTGATTGAATGATGATTTGAGCATATGTGTGAATTCTTGCATATAGATTTGGAAAGATCATAAGTATGTTTATGTGGATTCTATAGTTTGTGTTCTTGTTAGTTTGATGATTTAGGCCAAAATTATTAGCTAGCATGACCATGCTTGTGGTTCATATCAAGAACATGATGATAGTGCCAACTACTTGAAACCAACTTAGGGTGATTAGTGTGTTGTTCATCTTAGTTTTCCCTAATTTGTAGAATTAGGAGTTTTGACAAACAAATAACTCATGATTAAAGATTAACATCAACTTAGCAAGTGAGCTTAAAAGAATAATTTTTAGGTGATTAGAATGTTAATTCATTTTTAGTTTTCCTAAGAATTATAGACTAGGAAGCCTTGATTGGGGACTTAGTTAAATTTAGAGCTTGCATCATCACAATTCCTTCCACCTTGTTGTCATGTGTTTGTTAGTGGAAACTTAGTTTAGGCAACCCTTTCTTAGATATTGTTCTTGTTAGAATTTTTAGTAGTTTATTTCTTTGCATGCTAAGTTAGAAAAATCAACCCAATCATTTGAAAAGGCTTTAAAGTAGCAAAAGTTTAGTATCGAGACACCGCATCCACGGATTGATATCCGGTTCTTACCGATTAGCTATATTACCACCCGACGGGTACACTTGCCCTTTGTGTGTGTAGTTAGTTTCTAGGGAAAAAACCATTTTAAAACTAAATTTGTGTGAACAAATATCTTCATAAAAATATATATAATTCACGCACATCAGAGATCAACCGCACGGATGTTCGTGCGAGGGGGAGTCCGTATCAGCACCCCTCAGCATTCTAGTGGCAGTCATTACCCGCCACTATATGAAGAACCACAGATGGGTGGGCCTTCTAACCCTGTTTCTGAGGTGGAGTCTGCGCTAGTCGCACCGCCACTAGTGGGTTATGATAACCCAATTCCTGCATATGCCGGTGTAGCAGCGTATAACCCTTTCGAGCAGCCAGCCCATACTAACTACAACTACGCCGAGGCTGACCCATACCTTGTAGCGGCGAACTACAATGCTCTCCATCCTGAAGGGCCTTATGGAGCTCCTTGGGGGACTGGATACCCAGCCTATGGGTACCAATACCCGCCCCCTCCTCAACCTCAACAACAATAACAGCCGCAGCCGCCGCAGATCCAGCCACCGCAACAGCAGGAGATTCTTCAAAGGTTGAGTCAGGTGAAGCGTGAGGTTCGAGAAGAGCGTAGAAGCCACAGGGGATTTCTCAAGGGTTTGGCAAGTTTAATCAAGGGGAAAAGCAAAAGGGATCATTGAATTCCTTATTTGTTTGTTTTGTATTTCTTTAATTTTCAATCAAGTCCCTGCGTGGACATCTATTTCTGTATCCAGTCCCTGCAAGGACTTGTAGTTTCAGTTTAGCCCCTGCGTGGACAAGTTATTTCTGTTAAAGTCCCGTTTAGGGCAAAATGTACTCTTTTAAATTTAGTGGCATGTTATAATTTAAATTTCAATCTTGTCATTATATGCATAAATGTAATATATATGAAATAAATAAATCCAAAATATGTCATTCCTTTTATAAAAATCTGCCTTTAAATATTAAATAAGAATCTTAAAGGGTATAACCTAGCCTGCATGTCATTATAAGACCTGGCTATGATGGTAAAACCTGTTTAAAAAGATTCAAATCCTTGTTGACATCTGAAAACATGTTAACACTCCTGGCAGATGTGATTCGTAAAGTCACGCATGTCACCCTTATATTGGATTCTTCCAATTTCTTCTTTATTATTTAAAACATCCATTTGAGTTGTAATGCCTACGGGCCATAATCATTTTCATATAAGATAAAAGACAGTGGTAGCCTATAACTCCCTGTCAAGAAAAGTAATGAACTATGATTCAAGCCTCAATGCCTCGATTATATAAGATCATGGCTTATAGTTTAAATTGTCCCTGTGACCTGGCCTTATGTGCCATTATAATATGTTAATAAATTATGACTGAGGATAATTATAATCCTAAATAAACATGCTTAGTTAAATTAACCAATATGGCTTATGATTACCATGGTTAATGAATTGCCATAAAAGACAATTCCATAATGAACTTCTGAATAAATCCTGTCAATATTTTATGTAGCAATCAAGCTACATGGCTGGGTCAGACGAAGTCAACAGCCACCCAAGGGAGAATCATGACACTTCCAGAGTTAATGTAGCAGGTGCAGAATTGCAGGCAGTAATAGATAATGCCGTTACGGGAGCTCTTGACAGACAGTTTAATGAATCTAGTGGTACCCATGTCAGAACTCAGTCTGTACCTCATTCAAAACCACCCTCCAGAACTCATACAGCTTGCAAGAGTGATTCTCATCACTCATCAAATCAGAGGAGTGTTCCATCTAAGAAGATTGAGCTCAAACAAGAACCATGTGTTAAGGGCTGTTCTTATAAGTATTTTGTCTCCTGCAAGCCTAGAGACTTCACAGGGGAGAAAGGAGCCATCGATTGTATGACTTGGCTCGATGAAATGGACACGGTGGTTGATATTAGTGGTTGTGCAGAGAAAGATATTGTGAAGTTTGTGTCACAATCATTTAAAGGAGAAGCTCTAGCGTGGTGGAGATCACTGATTCAAGCTACAGGAAAAGTCCACTTATATAACATGTCTTGGGACCAATTTGTTGCTCTAATCAAAGAAAATTGTTGTCCTCAATTGTATAGCATGTCTTGGGAGCAATTCGTTGCTCTAATCAAAGAAAATTATTGTCCTCAACACGAAGTTGAGAAGATTGAGACTGACTTCTTGACTTTAGTCATGAAGAACTTAGACTGCCAGACTTACCTCACCAGTTTCAATACCATGTCTCGATTGGTTCCATACTTGGTTACACCGAAACCAAAACGTATCGCTCGTTTTATTGGGGGTTTAGCCTCGGAGATCAAAGCTAGTGTGAAGGCGTCTCGACCTACTACTTTTAGGTCAGCAGCTGATTTGTCTTTATCCCTTACTCTGGATGCGATCAGGCTGAGATCGCTTAATATTTCTAAAGAAGGAAAAAGGAAACGTGAGGATGATAACTCACGTCGTTCTGACAAGAAGCATAAGGGGAACTTAGACTACAAGAAGAATTTTGGGTCTAATAAGGGTAACCGGAAAATGGATGAGAAGCCTAAATGCAAAACCTGCCAGAAACGTCATTTCAGGAAATGCAGGTTTGAATCAAAGTCACAGTCACAGTCAAAGTCGATTGGTTGTGGAATCTGCAAGTCCAAAGAACACAAGACTTTTGATTGCAAGAAGTTGAAGGATGCAACCTGTTATGGTTGCAATGAGAAGGGGCACATCAAGACCAATTGCCCAAAGTATGCGAAGAAGCCCGAAGAAGGCAAGAAGACCAATGCTAGGGTCTTCCAAATGAATGCACGGGAAGCAGTTCAGGATGACAACGTGATAACAGGTACTGTCCTTATAAATGATGTTTATGCAAGGGTATTGTTTGATTCGGGTGCAGATAAACCATTTGTGGATGATAAATTTTGTAAGCTATTAAACCTGCCCGTTAGAACCTTACGTATAAAATATGAGGTAGAATTGGCCGATGGTACCATAGAAACTACTTCAACCGTATTAGATGGATGTTTCATATCCATTAGGAGCCACTCTTTTCCATTGTCCTTGCTTCTTTTGAAATTAGCTGGTTTCGACATAGTGATAGGCATGGATTGGTTATCTCATAACCAAGCCCAGATCGTTTGCGACAAGAAACAAGTGGTTGTCAAGACTCCATATGGTGAGCCACTTACCATACAAGGAGATACTCAGTATGGATTGCCTAAGCAAGTGTCTATGCTTAAGGCGTCACGGTGTTTGAGGAAAGGTTGCGTCATCTACATGGAATAAGTAATTATTGATGAACCAAAGCCCAAAATTGAAGACATCCTTATCATTTCTGAATACCCTAATGTATTCCCTGAAGAACTACCTGGTTTACCCCCAGATAGGAAAGTGGAGTTCAGAATCGAGATAATACCTGGAGCAGCACCTGTTGCAAGAGCACTTTACCGGTTGGCCTCCACTGAGATGAAGGAGTTGAGAACTCAGTTAGATGATTTGTTGGCAAAAGGATTTACTAGACCTAGCTCATCTCCCTGGGGAGCACCAATTCTGTTTGTAAAGAAGAAAGATGGATCGATGCGTCTATGCACCGATTATCGCGAGCTTAACAAGGTCACTATCAAGAACAGATATCCATTGCCCAGGATCGACGATCTGTTCGATCAATTGCAAGGGGCAAGTTACTTCTCCAAGATTGATTTAAGGTCAGGTTACCATTAACTGAAAGTTAGAGATGAAGATGTGCACAAGACTGCATTTAGAACTCGCTATGGTCACTATGAGTTCTTGGTGATGCTTTTTGGGCTCACTAATGCACCAGCAGCATTCATGGACCTCATGAATCGCGTTTGCAAACCCTACTTGGACAAGTTTGTCATCGTCTTCATTGATGACATCCTCATTTATTCAAAGAATCAAGATGACCTTGAAAAGCACACTCGTTGTATTCTTAAACATCTTCAGCATGAGAAACTCTACGCCAAGTTTTGAAAGTGTGAATTTTGGCTTCGTGAAGTCCAATTCCTTGGACATGTGGTTAGTGAGCATGGTATCCAGGTGGATCCCGCTAAGATTGAAGCTATCATGAATTGGCAAGATCCGAAGACGCCCACAGAGATTCGCAGCTTCTTGGGTCTGGCAGGATATTATAGGCATTTTATTGAGAACTTCTCCAGGATTGCAACACCCCTAACTTCACTAACCTGCAAGAATATCAAGTTTGACTGGGGACCTAAGCAGCAAGAATCCTTTGACATTCTTAAGCAAAAGTTGAGCAACGCACCTGTGTTAACCTTACCCGAAGGAATAGAAGAATTTGTGGTATACTGCGACGCATCGCACACTGGTATGGGATGTGTGCTCATGCAGAAAGGCAAGGTTATTGCCTATGCTTCCCGACAGTTAAAGGTGCACGAAAAGAATTACACTACCCACGATTTGGAATTGGGTGCCGTTGTGTTTGCACTAAAACTATGGAGGGATTATTTATATGGTACCAAGTGTATGATCTATTATGATCACAAAAGCCTTCGGCATCTGTTCAATCAGAAGGACCTGAACATGAGGCAGCGTCGATGGATGGAGACTTTAAATGATTATGATTGTGAAATCCGATACCATCCAGGCAAGGCGAATGTAGTCGCTGATGCTTTGAGCAGAAAAGAAAGGGTTAAGCCCATTAGAATCAATGCAAGAGCATTGGATTGAAGAACAACTTGAATGAAAGATTGTTAGCCGCTCAAAAGGAAGCTGTGTTAGAAGCCAACTATCCGAATGAAAAGTTGGGAGTAACTTCTGAACAACTATCTTATGGCAAGGATGGAATCCTAAGATTGAATGGACGGATATGGGTTCCAATCTATGGAGGACTTAGAGAAGTGATCCTTCAGGAAGCCCATAGTTCCAAGTATTCTGTTCATCCTGGCTGTGACAAAATGTACCAGGATTTGAATGCAAATTATTGGTGGATAGGCTTGAAGAAGTCTATAGCCACTTATGTGGCCAAATGTCTGACGTGTGCTCAAGTTAAGGCAGAGCACCAGAAGCCGTCAGGATTGCGGCAACAGCCTGAACTTCCCACCTGGAAGTAGGAAATGGCAACTATGGATTTTATCACCAAGTTACCAAAGACAAAGCTAGGAAATGATACTATTTGGCTCATAGTTGACAGGTTGACTAAGTCAGCCCACTTCCTACCTATTAAAGAAACACATAGCTCAGATAAGTTAGCTCAGTTGTACGTGGACGAGATTGTATCTCTCCACGGAGTGCCAGTGTCTATTATCTCTGATAGGGATATGAGGTATACGTCGCATTTCTGGAAAAGCTTTCAACAATCCCTAGGCACTCGATTGAACTTTAGCACAGATATCATCCTTAGACGGATGGTCAAAGCGAGCGTACTATACAGACACTCGAGGATATGCTATGAGCTTGTGTTATTGACTTAGGAGGAAGTTGGGATGATCATCTTCCATTGATTGAATTTTCATACAACAATAGCTATCATTCTAGTATTCAAGCTGCACCATTTGAAGCTTTGTATGGAAGGAAGTGCAGGACGCCCGTTTGCTGGGCAGAAGTTGGAGATGTCCAACTAACAGGACCTGATATAGTCCTGGAGATGACAGATAAAATTGTATAGATATGAGATCGTCTCAAAGCTGCCAGAGATAGGCAGAAAAGCTACGCAGATAAAAGGCGTAAACCTCTAAAATTCGAGGTAGGTGACAAGGTTCTACTTAAGGTATCTGGAAAGGGGTAATGCGTTTTGGCAAGAAAGGAAAGTTAAGCCCAAGATACATAGGACCATTCGAGATCATCGAATGTGTCGGAACAGTGTCTTACAAGTTGAACCTGCCTGAAGAGCTCAGTGGAATTCATAATGTGTTTCGCATATACAATCTGAAGAAATGTCTAGCTGATGAATCACTAGTCATACCACATACGGATGTGCATATAGATGAGAGCTTGAAATTTGTTGAAAAAACCTTTGTCAATCGAGGTTCGGTAGGTTAAGAAACTTCAAAAGAAGCACGTGCCAATTGTAAAAGTTAAATGGGATGCCCGTAGAGGTCCCGAGTATACGTGGGAGGTAGAGTCCACAATGAAAGAAAAGTACCCTCATTTATTTTAATAAATCTCAAGGTCGAGATTTCTTTTAAGGGGGTGAGGATGTAACACCTCGTAAAATCACGACCAATGTAATGAAGACACGTGTCATGAGCTTTAAACATGTAATGGATTAGATATGAGGGACTAAAGTTGACAAATAAAGAAAGTACGTGTGTAAAAGGATTCAAAGTGTCAACATTGGATAATTATACCTTTCAACAACCCTACACGATGTTTATACCATTAAACGAATGAATTGTGAATCATATGAAGCCGTTTGTGGAAGAAAGTGAAAGTTTACAAACCGCAAGGGTTAAAAGTGTCAACATGTTTAATTTATACCTCTGAGTGACCTTTTAACGAACCTGAAGCTTTGTAATGATTAATTATGCTCACGAGAATAAGTGATAAAAATTTCACAAGGTTTTGATAACGCATGAGAAAGATACGCTAACATTCGTAAGTGAGGGGTTAAAAGCGTCAACGTTGAAATATAGGACTTTTCAGTGATTATATTACTAAACGGGGACTTAACAAAGTTGGTTTATGACTTAGAGTCCTTAAAAGTCAAGTTTGAGGGTCAAAAGTGCAATAAACAAAAGTTAAAATGAGTTTTGGAGGACCAGGGAATAAAGTTGCAATTGCTGAAACTTTGTAACCGGAGGGGGGCACCCATACCGGTCGCGTAAGACCTTTATGGTCTCTTACGCGGGCCGCCTGAGAGTCACCAGCGACCAAAACATGTACAGATGCCTGTTTCAGCCTGTTACACCGCCTTTCAAAGCCTGTTTTCGATCCCAGGGGCTACACCAACAGTTTTTCATGCATAGGGGGCACTTGGACTCATCTGGGATCAATCCTAGACTTGTGTGTAAGGATCTCATGCAATCTAAGGGGGTATTATGCAATGGTCTCTTACGCGGGCCGCCTGGGATCAATCCTAGGCTTGGGAAAATGTGGCTATAAAAGTTACCTAAAAGACGATGTTTTAAATTCAATAAAATAGGGTTATAATACTTACAACGGAGCAGAACTTCGCTAGTTAGGGGGTATTATACTTGAAAATTATGCCTATAATGTGGGAATTCGAGATACAGAAAAGAAAATGAACGAGTTGAAATGAAATCCGATGCGTTCTATATATAGTGCCTGATTCTGGTTCTCTCACGGCCCGCGTAAAACAAAGGCAGGGCTTACGCGGCCCGAGTCGTAGCCCGGGTAGGGTTTAGGTGATCCGGGTCATCGCCTAGACTTGCCACGATGTCGACACGTGTCGGCCTAGGATGTCTCTGCGTTCTTGATCTCACGCGGCCCGCGTAAACTTAACGGGGTCTTACGTGGCCCGTCTTAACTTAAGAATCAACGGGATCAGCTTTTAATCCTTGATACCGCCCGCGTAAAGGATGCGGTGGGTCTAAGCGGCCCGCCTCAACTTAATAATCAGATTTTAAATTTTATTTTTAATGCTATACGGTATTTCGGGATCGGTTTTTACATACGGGGTGTATTTAAAGACATATTAGGGTGTTGGAAAAATTATGAGGGTGTTGGTTTTATTGAGGATTGTTACATCCTTCCCACCTTGTTTTAGAGCTCGTCGTCGAGATCAACTAGAACAAGTGTGGATATTTCCTTTGCATTTCAGATTCAAGCTCCCGTGTATACTCAGGTCCTCTTTTGGAGTCCCACTTCACTTTGACCAGAACTAATCTCTTATGCTTGAGATTCTTGATTTTCCTGTCTTTAATCTGTAGAGGTCTTTCTACAAACTTGAGTTGTTCATTTACCTCTATATCTTTAAGAGATATCATTAGCGATTCATCAGCTAGACATTTCTTGAGATTAGATACATGAAACACATCATGTATTCCTGCCATTTCCTCTTGCAGTTGTAGCTGATAAGCTACGGGTCCTATTCTTCTAATAATCTCAAAAGGTCCAATATATCTGGGACTTAGCTTTCCCCGTTTGATGAATCTTACTACTCCTTTCCAAGGAGAGACTTTCAACAATACTTTATCTCCTGCTTGAAATTCCAAAGGTTTGCGTCTATTATCAGCATAGCTCTTCTGTCGATCTCGTGCTGCTTTTAGTCGTTCCTTGACTTGAATAATCTTTTCAGTTGTTTCTTGCATTATTTCAGGTCCAGATAGTTGTTTCTCCCCAATTTCTGCCCAACAGACTGGGGTTCAGCACTTTCGTCCGTAAAGTGCTTCGAATGGTGCAGCATTGATACTTGTGTGATAACTATTGTTATAAGAAAATTCTATTAAAGGTAACTGAATTCAACTTCTCTATCTGGAGGTTGCCCTGGCAATTCTTCTGGAAATACATCTGAAAACTAAGATACTACTGGAATATCTTTTAAAACCTTTCCTTTAGTGTTAGTGATTATGGAAATCAAATACACTATAGAACCTTTCCTTATATAACCTGCAGTTTTCATCACAGAGATGAATTTTGTGGATCCATATGGTTTATCTCCTTTAATTGTGATAGTTTTACCTTTTGGTGAATTTACTTGAATTGACTTTTGATCACATAAAATACTGGTTTTATTGGCTATTAGCCAATCCATTCCTAAAACGACATCAAATCCTGCCAGATTCATGGGATAAAGGTTTGCAATAAATTTCTGATTTAAAATTTCTATGCTTGCTCCCTGCAAGATTTCAGAAATTCTAACGGTTTCTCCATTAGCTGTCTCTACTAAGCATTCTTGTGGTAGTTTAGTTAATGACTGATTTAGAAATTTGCAAAATGATGTATTAATAAAACTTTGGTTTGCACCAGAGTCAAATAATACTTTAGCAAAGACATCATTAACTAAAAACGTACCAACTATGACATCTGGAGTCATTTTGGCTTCATCTGCAGTTAGAAAAAATGCTCTAGCATTTTTAGTATTCTTGTTGTCTGTAGCTGGAGCTAATTTCGGGCAATTAGGCTTGATATGACCTTGTTCTCCGCAGTTGTAACATGTCCTGTTGTTAGCTTTCTTCCTGCAGTCTTCTTCCTTGTGTCCCGATATTTTGCAAAAGTTACAGTATAGGGAGCATCTTCCTGAATGTTTCCTTTTGCAATTCTTACAGTATGGTGTAAAGGTAGAACCTACATTTCTCCCACAATTAGAATTTCCAGAACGAAATTCTTGTGTGAGTTTCTGGATTAGGTTCCTTCTCTGATCCTCTTCTTTGGTACGGACTAATTCATCTGTCAAGGTATTTGCCAGTTCTACAGCTTCTTCTATGGTTTGAGGTCTAGCTGCTTTGACTACATGTCTAATTTCCCCGATTAATCCCCATATATAACGGGAGATTAACACTGGTTCTGGTGAAGCAAGAGTTGGCACTATTCTAGCATATTCGAAGAATAATTTAGTGTATCCCTTACTATCTACACCAGTCATCCTAAGGTTTAGGAATTTGTTTACTATATGTTCCTTTTCATTGGGTGGGCAGAATTTCCTTTTTACCTTGTCCTTAAATTCTTCCCATTCCATATTGTAAGTTCTATCACTTCCTCTTGATTGGAGGATAGTGTTCCACCATTCTAGTGTTGAATTCTTAAACAGATTAGAAGCAAACATTATCTTATCTTCCTCAGCACACTTGCTTATTCTTAAGACTGTCTCAGTCTTCTCTATCCAGCGTAGGGTTGCAATGGCCCCTTCGTTGCCCGAGAATTCCATTGGTTTACAAGACCATAATTCTTTATAAGAACAACCGTAAGACACGGTTCTTCTCCTTTTGAGAATGGGCATTTGAAGTACATGTCCATTGTTCACGCTGTGTTCTCGTTCAATTGGTCGCTTACTGCTACGCTTACTTTTATAATTCGCTTCCTGCACTGTTTGAAGAATAAATGGCATTGCATCTATAATTCCTTGTGCCACTATGTGTTGGATAACACTATTATCCATTTGGTTTCCATTGTTATTGATGCTTGGATTCTCATTAACCACGTTAATGTTACTCTAGTTATCATTATTTAGATTTCCTTGATTTCCTTCGTCGGCCATCTGAATTTTAAACATTTATCCCGTATTAATATCACAAAATAATAATTAATATCGTTAATCACATGACACGCATCTTTGCCAAAAATGTGGATCATTGCGACTTTTACTCTAATTTCATATACTATGCGTCTATTACACACTAGTACTAAAATAAAGATTACAATACCAACAGAAAAAAAATTATACTAATATTAATAGCCATCCATACACACATATTTTATTTTATTATTTTATTGTTATTATTACTACTACCGTTTCCTCCATTTTCATATTCACGGATATGGATTCATCCAAAAATCAATATTGCGTTCATCGTATTTCCATACGAGTCGTTCTCCCACCTGTCGCATTCTCTCACTGCTTTCTAAAATTTCCTCACCAAATGTCCTAAGTTCTTGGACGTTTTCTACACTCATTGGGGGTGCAGGTTCTAGGACTGGGTTCGGAATTTGGGGTGCGAGTTCCTGATATGGGGGTGAAAGTGCCTGAAATCGGTAAGGATCTTCACAGATATCCCTAATATATTCATCGTGGTAATAGGGATCTAAAGGGTCCATACCTGGGTAGGCTCCTATTTTCTGTATGGGTGTGCCTTCATGTATCGGGTAACGTTGCACAAAATCCCTATTGTCGTACCACCAGGGGTCGTAATTTGGGTCTAGGGGGTTAGGTGCTAGTACCCTAGGGATTTCTTCCGGATTGAAGTCATGCATCTCTACTTGGTTTTCAGGGTTTTCTATCTCCATCGGTTGAGTGGGAATCAAAGGTAAGGGTTGTGGGGCTACTAGTTGTTCTAGACTTGGGTCAGCAGCACTTGTAGCTAGGATATGGAAATTGGCTAGGCTTCTATTAAGCATATCCTATGTATGGGCATCTGTCTTTCGCTTAGCAGCCGCTAGAACTCTTTGCTGTTGCAACTTTCGCATTCTTTTCCTACGTGCAAAGGCTTCCTTACTGAACCATCCTCTTTTCTTATGAGAGAATGGCTCTTTTGACTGATCTTTAAAGGCAAACATCCCTTCTTCATGATCAGCAGAATACCCAGAAAGGGCAGGCTGTGAAGAGGTACCTTCACTCCTAGGTGAACCAGACAACTGACGACACATGTCTGAGGGTCCTTGACTCATACTGAAAACTAACAAATAGTCAAATAACACAAAACACATAAATTATTTCCTTACACAAAATATAGAATTTAAGTGTCAGGAGAACACTTCTTTGGCTTAGACTAGTGGCTAGGCTCTGATACCACCTTCTGTCGCAACCCCCGATCCCTTATCTGTCCCGGGAACGGGCGGACGCAAACTCAGAATTTCGCTGGTATCAGCTTGTTAATTTGGCAGTGGAAATTACATCAGGACCGTAGTTAGGAAATGTTTATCAGAGTTAAACCACCTCTTTTGATATAAATAATCACATAGGTAAAATCCAAGTTTCTTGTTACAATATGTTTATAGGGATAAACCTTTTTTTATTGAATTTAAAACATCGTCTTTTAGGTAACTTTTATAGCCACATTTTTCCCAAGCCTTCAGTGCTCTCCAGCTGGCTTTTTACTAATTGGTTGTCACATTGTGTTACTTGAAACGCGTTTTAAAAATATTTGTCAGTGGGAAATACTGGTGAGTGAATCCCAGTTTAATCAAGAAACATTTTATCAATTAAAACAGTATTGAGAGCGATCACATTGTTTATTTCTACACAATTACTCATTCAGTACTGTCAACCCTGACTGGTGGGTCATATTACCCATTGGCTAACTCGTTGTCCAATGGTAACGTATTGTCGTACCGACTTACTACTCACAGTGTAGTAAATTTTGTATACCAAACCCCAACATACCGGCAGTAATTGAAGAACTACAAAGACTCAATCACCGCTTAATCACATTGTAAAATATTTAAGGTTTTGTATAACATTACAAAATGGTTAAAAAAATTTGGATAAACTCACATTGCTATCTTAGACTTCGCGTGAGGGTTTCCTGGGATTAATCTACAATTTACACATATGTATATAGGTTAGTATAATAACCCTTTGAAAATATTAATGATACCCTCCCCGAGACGGCATTCCAACAACTACGTCGGGCAGAACCACGACAGTTGTTACGGAACCCTAAATCAATCGGGCAGCGTATCTAACACGAAACAGGGGTTATAATACTTACAACGGAGCAGAACTTCGCTAATTAGGGGGTATTATACTTTAAAATTATGCCTATAATGTGAGAATTCGAGATACAGAAAAGAAAATGAACGAGTTGAAATGAAATCCTATGCGTTCTATATATAGTGCCTGATTCTGGTTCTCTCGCGGCCCGCGTAAAAAAAAGGCAGGGCTTACACGGCCCGCGTCATAGCCCGGGTAGGGTTTAGGTGATCCGGGTCATCGCCTTGATTTGCCACGATGTCGACACGTGTCCCTCTTAACGGGGTCTTACACGGCCCGTCTTAACTTAAGAATCAACGAGATCAGCTTTTAATCCCTGATACCGCCCACGTAAAGGATGCGGTGGGTGTACGCGGCCCGCCTCAACTTAATAATCAGATTTTAAATTTTATTTTTAATGCTATACGGTATTTCGGGATCGGTTTTTACATACGGGGTGTATTTAAAGACATATTAGGGTGTTGTAAAAATTATGAGGGTGTTGGTTTTATTGAGGATTGTTACATCCTTCCCACCTTGTTTTAGAGCTCGTCCTCGAGATCTACTGGAACAAGTGCGGATATTTCCTTTGCATTTCAGATTCAAGCTCCCGTGTATACTCAGGTCCTCTTTTGGAGTCCCACTTCACTTTGACCAGAACTAATCTCTTATGCTTGAGATTCTTGATTTTCCTGTCTTCAATCTGTAGAGGTCTTTCTACAAACTTGAGTTGTTCATTTACCTCTATATCTTTAAGAGGTATCATTAGCGATTCATCAGCTAGACATTTCTTGAGATTAGATACATGAAACACATCATGTATTCCTGCCATTTCCTCTGGCAGTTGTAGCTGATAAGCTACGGGTCCTATTCTTCTAATAATCTCAAAAGGTCCAATATATTTGGGACTTAGCTTTCCCCGTTTGATGAATCTTACTACTCCTTTCCAAGGAGAGACTTTCAACAATACTTTATCTCCTGCTTGAAATTCCAAAGGTTTGCGTCGATTATCAGCATAGCTCTTATGTCGATCACGTGCTGCTTATAGTCGTTCCTTGACTTGAATAATCTTGTTAGTTGTTTCTTGCACTATTTCAGGTCCAGATAGTTGAATCTCCCCAATTTCTGCCCAACAGACTGGGGTTCGACACTTTCGTCCATAAAGTGCTTCTAATGGTGCAGCATTGATACTTGTGTGATAACTATTGTTATAAGAAAATTCTATTAAAGGTAAGTGATCGTCCCAATTACCTCCGAAATCAATTACACAAGCTCTAAGCATGTCCTCCATTGTCTGAATTGTCCTTTCACTTTGTCCATCCGTTTGAGGATGATAAGTTGTGCTTAATTTTAACTTGGTTCCCATGGCTTTTGCGAAACTTGACCAAAAATGAGAGGTAATTCGGCTATCTCTATCAGAAACAATTGATAAAGGAATTCCATGTAAAGAAACAATTTCATTTACATATAATTTAGCTAGTTGTTCCATACTAAAAGTTTCTTTCATTGGTAGAAAATGAGCTGACTTGGTTAGCCTATCTACAATCACCCAGATTGTATCATTACCTTTCTTTGTTTTGGGTAATTTGGTAACAAAATCCATTATTATCAATTCTCATTTCCACACTGGCATTTCTAATTGTTGTAATAGACCTGAGGGTTTCTGGTGTTCAGCTTTGACTTGTGAACAGGTTAAACATTTAGAAACATAGGCTGCTATGTCCTTTTTCATTCCTATCCACCAGAAATTATTTCTTAAATCTTGGTACATTTTATCATTTTCTGGATGCATCGTATACTTAGACTTATGGGCTTCTTCTAATATACAATGACGTAGGTTTCCTAATTTAGGTATCCACATTCTCTTTTCATGGAATCTCCAAATTCCATCTGTTCCTTGTTCTAATTCTTTTAGCATACCTTTCAATTTTTTAGTATCATCCTTGATTACTGATTCTTGTGCTTCTCTTATCTGATCATTTAAATCTACTTGTACATTTAATTTAAGAGAAGATACCCTTTTTGGTTTTTCCTGATACTTTCGGCTTAAAGCATCTGCTACTACATTTGCTTTTCCTTCATGATACTAGATATCACAATCATAATCACTAAGCATCTCCATCCAGCGTCTTTGTCTCATATTCAATTCCTTTTTCTTGAAAACATACCTTAAACTCTTATGATCAGTGAATATGGTAAACTTACTACCATAAAGGTAATGTCTCCAAATCTTAAGAGCAAAAATTATAGCTCCTAATTCTAGATCATGGGTTGAATAATTCTCTTCATGATTCTTAAGTCGTCTAGATGCATAGGCTATAACCTTTTGTCGTTGCATTAATACACATCCATAATCTAATTTGAAAGCGTCACAATAGACTACAAAGTCTTCAGCTCCTTCTGGTAATGCTAGTATGGGTGTATGGGTTAATCTTTGCTTAAGGACTCTAAAGGCTTCTTCTTGTTTTAATCCCCATTCAAACTTAACAGATTTACAGGTTAGCTTAGTTAAAGGAATGTCTATTCTAGAAAAATCTTGAATAAATCTTCTATAATAACCAGCTAATCCTAAGAAACTTCTAACCTCGGTTGGTGACTCAGGGGTTTTCCATTTAGTAATCGCCTCGATTTTTGTCGGATCCACATGAATTTCTTCATGATTGACTAGGTGTCCAAGAAACTGTACCTGTTCTAACCAAAATTCGCACTTGGAAAATTTAGCGTAAAGCTTTTCCTTTCTTAATAAACTTAAAAGTGCGTGCAAATGCTTTGCATGATCTTCTTTATTCTTAGAGTAAATGAGAATATCATCTATAAAAACAATTATGAATTTATCCAAATATGGCTTACATATTCGGTTCATCATGTCCATAAATGCAGCTGGGGCATTGGTTAAACCAAATGGCATGACAGTAAATTCATAATGGCCATACCTTGTTCTGAATGCGGTTTTAGGAATATCCTCTTCCTGTACCTTTAATTGATGATATCCTGACCTTAAATCAATTTTAGAGAAAAATCGAGCTCCTTGTAGTTGATCGAACAGATCATCGATTCTTGGTAATGGGTACCAGTTCTTAATCGTGACCTTGTTTAATTCACGGTAGTCAATGCACATACGCATCGATCCGTCTTTCTTTTTAACAAACAGTATCGTCCAATTGTTTCTTCAATTCTTGCATTTCTGCAGGTGCCAAACGGTAAGGTGCTTTGGCAATCGGTGCTATTCCTGGTATTAAATTGATTCTGAATTCAACTTCTCTATCTGGAGGTTGCCCTGGCAATTTTTCTGGAAATACATCTGAAAACTAAGATACTACTGGAATATCTTTTAAAATCTTTCCTTTAGTGTTAGTGATTATGGAAATCAAATACACTACAGAACCTTTCCTTATATAACCTGCAGTTTTCATCACAGAGATGAATTTTGTGGATCGATATTGTTTATCTCCTTTAATTGTGATCATTTTACCTTTTGGTGAATTTACTTGAATTGACTTTTTATCACATAAAATACTGGCTTTATTGGCTATTAGCCAATCCATTCCTAAAACGACATCAAATCCTGCCAGATTCATGGCATAAAGGTTTGCATTAAATTTCTGATTTAAAATTTCTATGCTTGCTCCCTGCAAGATTTCAGAAATTCTAACGGTTTCTCCCTTAGCTGTCTCTACTAAGCATTCTTGTGCTAGTTTAGTTAATGACTGATTTAGAAATTTGCAAAATGCTATATTAATAAAACTTTGGTTTGCACCAGAGTCAAATAATACTTTAGCAAAGACATCATTAACTGAAAACATACCAGCTATGACATCTGGAATCATTTTGGCTTCATCTGCAATTAGAACAAATGCTCTAGCATTTTTAGTATTCTTGTTGTCTGTAGCTGGAGCTAATTTCGGGTAATTAGGCTTGATATGACCTTGTTCTCCGCAGTTGTAACATATCCTGTTGTTAGCTTTCTTCCTGCAATCTTCTTCCTTGTGTCCCGATATTTTGCAAAAGTTACAGTATAGGGAGCATCTTCCTGAATGTTTCCTTTTGCAATTCTTACAGTAGGGTGTAAAGGTAGAACCTACATTTCTCCCACAATTAGAATTTCCAGAACGAAATTCTTGTGTGAGTTTCTGGATTAGGTTCCTTCTCTGATCCTCTTCTCTGGTACGGACTAATTCATCTGTCCAGGTATTTGCCAGTTCTACAGCTTCTTCTATGGTTTGAGGTCTAGCTGCCTTGACTATATGTCTAATTTCCCCGATTAATCCCCATATATAACAGGAAATTAACACTGGTTCTGGTGAAGCAAGAGTTGGCACTATTCTAGCATATTCGAAGAATAATTTAGTGTATCCCATACTATCTACACCAGTCATCCTAAGGTTTAGGAATTTGTTTGCTATCTGTTCCTTTTCATTGGGTGGGCAGAATTTCCTTTCTTCCTTGTCCTTAAATTATTCCCATTCCATATTGTAAGTTCTATCACTTCCTCTTGATTGGAGGCTAGTGTTCCACCATTCTAGTGTTGAATTCTTAAACAGATTAGAAGCAAACATTATCTTATCTTCCTCAGCACACTTGCTTATTCTTAAGACTGTCTCAGTCTTCTCTATCCAGCGTAGGGTTGCAATGGCCCCTTCGTTGCCCGAGAATTCCATTGGTTTACAAGACCATAATTCTTTATAAGAACAACCGTAAGACACGGTTCTTCTCCTTTTGAGAATGGGCATTTGAAGTACATGTCCATTGTTCACGCTGTGTTCTCGTTCAATTTGTCGCTTACTGCTATGCTTACTTTTATTATTCGCTTCCTTCACTGTTTGAAGAATAAATGGCATTGCATCTATAATTCTTTGTGCCACTATGTGTTGGATCGCACTATTATCCATTTGGTTTCCATTGTTATTGATGCTTGGATTCTCATTAACCACGTTAATGTTACTCTGGTTATCATTATTTAGATTTCCTTGATTTCCTTCGTCGGCCATCTGAATTTTAAACATTTATCCCGTATTAATATCACAAAATAATAATTAATATCGTCAATCACATGACACGCATCTTTGCCAAAAATGTCGATCATTGCGACTTTTACTCTAATTCCATATACTATGCGTCTATTACACACTAGTACTGAAATAAAGATTACAATACCAACAGAAAAAAAATTATACTAATACTAATAGCCATCCATACACACATATTTTATTTTATTATTTCATTATTTTTATTACTACTACCGTTTCCTCCATTTTCATATTCACGGATATGGATTCATCCAAAAATCCAAATTGCGTTCATCGTATTTCCATACGAGTCGTTCTCCCACCTGTCGCATTCTCTCACTGCTTTCTAAAATTTCCTCACCAAATGTCCTAAGTTCTTGGACGTTTTCTACACTCATTGGGGGTGCAGGTTCTAGGACTGGGTTCGGAATCTGGGGTGCGGGTTCCGGATATGGGGGTGAAAGTGCCTGAAATCGATAAGGATCTTCTAAGATTTCCCTAATATATACATCGTGGTAATAGGGATCTAAAGGGTCCATACCTGGGTAGGCTCCTATGTTCTGTATGGGTGTCTCTTCATGTATCGGGTAACGTTGCACAAAATCCCTATTGTCGTCCCACCAGGGGTCGTAATTTGGGTCTAGGGGGTTAGGTGCTAGTACCCTAGGGATTTCTTCCGGATTGAAGTCATGCATCTCTACTTGGTTTTCAGGGTTTTCTATCTCCATCGGTTGAGTGGGAATCAAAGGTAAGGGTTGTGGGGCTACTAGTTGTTCCAGACTTGGGTCAGCAGCAGTTGTAGCTAGGATATGGAAATTGGCTAGGCTTCTATTAAGCATATCCTATGTATGGGCATCTGTCTTTCGCTTAGCAGCCGCTAGAACTCTTTGCTGTTGCAACTTTCGCATTCTTTTCCTACGTGCAAAGGCTTCCTTACTGAACCATCCTCTTTTCTTATGAGAGAATGGCTCTTTTGACTGAGCTTTAAAGGTAAACATCCCTTCTTCATGATCAACAGAATACCCAGAAAGGGTAGGCTGTGAAGAGGTACCTTCACTCCTAGGTGAATCAGACAACTGACGACACATGTCTGAGGGTCCTTGATCACTCATACTGAAAACTAACAAATAGTCAAATAACACAAAACACATAATCACATAAATTATTTCCTAACATAAAATTTAGGATTTAAGTGTCAGCAGAACACTTCTTTGGCTTAGACCAGTGGCTAGGCTCTGATACCACCATCTGTCGCAACCCCCGATCCCTTATCTGTCCCGGGAACGGGCGGAAGCAAACTCAGAATTTCGCTGGTATCAGCTTGTTAATTTGGCAGCGGAAATTACATCAGGACCGTAGTTAGGATTCCTCAGCACACTTGCTTATTCTTAAGACTGTCTCAGTCTTCTCTATCCAGCGTAGGGTTGCAATGGCCCCTTCGTTGCCCGAGAATTCCATTGGTTTACAAGACCATAATTCTTTATAAGAACAACCGTAAGACATGGTTCTTCTCCTTTTGAGAATGGGCATTTGAAGTACATGTCCATTGTTCACGCTGTGTTCTCGTTCAATTGGTCGCTTACTGCTATGCTTACTTTTATTATTCGCTTCCTTCACTGTTTGAAGAATAAATGGCATTGCATCTATAATTCCTTGTGCCACTATGTGTTGGATCGCACTATTATCCATTTGGTTTCCATTGTTATTGATGCTTGGATTCTCATTAACCACGTTAATGTTACTCTGGTTATCATTATTTAGATTTCCTTGATTTCCTTCGTCGGCCATCTGAATTTTAAACATTTATCCCGTATTAATATCACAAAATAATAATTAATATCGTCAATCACATGACACGCATCTTTGCCAAAAATGTCGATCATTGCGACTTTTACTCTAATTCCATATACTATGCGTCTATTACACACTAGTACTGAAATATAGATTACAATACCAACAGAAAAAAAATTATACTAATATTAATAGCCATCCATACACACATATTTTATTTTATTATTTCATTATTTTTATTATTACTACCGTTTCCTCCATTTTCATATTCACGGATATGGATTCATCCAAAAATCCAAATTGCGTTCATCGTATTTCCATACGAGTCGTTCTCCCACCTGTCGCATTCTCTCACTGCTTTCTAAAATTTCCTCACCAAATGTCCTAAGTTCTTGGACGTTTTCTACACTCATTGGGGGTGCAGGTTCTAGGACTGGGTTCGGAATCTGGGGTGCGGGTTCCGGATATGGGGGTGAAAGTGCCTGAAATCGATAAGGATCTTCTAAGATTTCCCTAATATATACATCGTGGTAATAGGGATCTAAAGGGTCCATACCTGGGTAGGCTCCTATGTTCTGTATGGGTGTCTCTTCATGTATCGGGTAACGTTGCACAAAATCCCTATTGTCGTCCCACTAGGGGTCGTAATTTGGGTCTAGGGGGTTAGGTGCTAGTACCCTAGGGATTTCTTCCGGATTGAAGTCATGCATCTCTACTTGGTTTTCAGGGTTTTCTATCTCCATCGGTTGAGTGGGAATCAAAGGTAAGGGTTGTGGGGCTACTAGTTGTTCCAGACTTGGGTCAGCAGCAGTTGTAGCTAGGATATGGAAATTGGCTAGGCTTCTATTAAGCATATCCTATGTATGGGCATCTGTCTTTCGCTTAGTAGCCGCTAGAACTCTTTGCTGTTGCAACTTTCGCATTCTTTTCCTACGTGCAAAGGCTTCCTTACTGAACCATCCTCTTTTCTTATGAGAGAATGGCTCTTTTGACTGAGCTTTAAAGGTAAACATCCCTTCTTCATGATCAGCAGAATACCCAGAAAGGGTAGGCTGTGAAGAGGTACCTTCACTCCTAGGTGAATCAGACAACTGACGACACATGTCTGAGGGTCCTTGATCACTCATACTGAAAACTAACAAATAGTCAAATAACACAAAACACATAATCACATAAATTATTTCCTAACACAAAATTTAGGATTTAAGTGTCAGCAGAACACTTCTTTGGCTTAGACCAGTGGCTAGGCTCTGATACCACCATCTGTCGCAACCCCCGATCCCTTATCTGTCCCGGGAACGGGCGGAAGCAAACTCAGAATTTCGCTGGTATCAGCTTGTTAATTTGGCAGCGGAAATTACATCAGGACCGTAGTTGGGAAATGTTTATCAGAGTTAAACCACCTCTTTTGATATAAATAATCACATGGGTAAAATCCAAGTTTCTTGTTACAATATGTTTATAGGGATAAACCCTATTTTATTGAATTTAAAACATCGTCTTTTAGGTAACTTTTATAGCCACATTTTTCCCAAGCCTTCAGTGCTCTCCAGCTGGCTTTTTACTAATTGGCTGTCACATTGTGTTACTTGAAACGCGTTTTAAAAATATTTGTCAGTGGGAAATACTGGTGAGTGAATCCCAGTTTAATCAAGAAACATTTTATCAATTAAAACAGTATTGAGAGCGATCACATTGTTTATTTTTACACAATTACTCATTCAGTACTGTCAATCCTGACTGGTGGGTCATATTACACATTGGCTAACTCGTTGTCCAATGGTAACGTATTGTCGTCCCGACTTACTACTCACAGTGTAGTAAATTTTGTATACAAAACCCCAACATACCTGCAGTAATTGAAGAACTACAAAGACCTAGTCACCGCTTAATCACAATGTAAAACATTTAAGGTTTTGTAAAACAATACAAAAAGGTTAACAAAAATTGGATAAACTCACATTGCTATCTTAGACTTCGCATAAGGATTTCCTGGATTAGTCGATAATTTACACAAATGTACATAGGTTAGTATAATAACCCTTTGAAAATATTAATGATACCCTCCCCGAGATGGTATTCCAACAACTACGTCGGGCTGAACCACGACAGTTGTTACGGAACCCTAAATCAATCGGGCAGCGTATCTAATACGAAACTGGGGTTATAATACTTACAACAGAGCAGAACTTCGCTAATTAGGGGGGTATTATACTTGAAAATTTTTCCTATAATGTGAGAATTTCGAGATACAGAATAGAAAATGAACGAGTTGAAATGAAATCCTATGCGTTCTATATATAGTGCCTGATTCTGGTTCTCTCGCGGCCCGCGTAAAACAAAGGCAGGGCTTACACGGCCCGCGTCGTAGCCCGGGTAGCGTTTAGGTGATCCGGGTCATCGCCTAGACTTGCCACGATGTCGACACGTGTCGGCCTAGGATGTCTTTGCGTTCTTGATCTCACGCGGCCCGCGTAAATTTAACGGGGTCTTACGCGGCCCGTCTTAACTTAAGAATCAACGAGATCAGCTTTTAATCCTTGATACCGCCCGCGTAAAGGATGGGGTGGGTCTACGCGGGCCGCCTCAACTTAATAATCAGATTTTAAATTTTATTTTTAATGCTATACGGTATTTCGGGCTCGGTTTTTACATACGGGGTGTATTTAAAGACATATTAGGGTGTTGGAAAAATTATGAGGGTGTTGGTTTTATTTAGGATTGTTACAATTTTTAACAATGTTAAAACCATTTTCAATTGTGAAATAATCATTTTTGTTCCGCCGTGAGTGTTTCAGCATATTCAATCAACATATTTTGAATTTTTTTTTATTTTTTGAGAGAAATTTAAAAACACAAACATTTGTTTTTCATTTTTCATTTTTGACAAAAATAAAAAAATATTTTTGGTTTTTAAAATATTTCAATTTTTGGGTTTTTAATATGGTTTATTTATGTACAGAAACAAACAAAGTACCTGATTTTCACTTGCAAGGATCAGCAGCCTCCTCTCCTCATGCCAGGCCACTCCGATGTTTCTTCTGACATTCAACCATCTTTGAGAGCCCCTGCACATATAAATAATTCAATCATTTGAACAATGCAACCCAATCCTGTTTAGACTCAGGTAGTTGAACATGAATCTTTCCAGGTAAAACTGGATAGTTTTGTTCATTCTTCTCAAACACACCTTCAATTTGATTATCACTCACAGACGTTTGTTTCTTTTCCACCCAAGTTTGTCCTTTTGAAACATTCCTTTTATAAAATCGTGATTCATTTTGAATGTTTTGATTTTGAACAACAACTTTTTGTTTCCAAAATTGGTTTGGTTCTGTTGCATCAACCGTTGTTTTCCAACTTTGTGTTGTTCTAAATCTGGGTGTGTGAGAATTCCAGGTTTGTCTTGAATCTAACCTAGTCGGGTTTGATTTCCATGTTTGATTTGAAGCAAACTTGTTTGTGTTATACCTCCAAGTTTCTCTTGAATCAAACCTGGTTGATGTTTGTTTCACATCCTCAGATTTCTGTTTCCCAACATCAAACTTTCTTTTCTCAACATCAAAAGTTTTAAGATCTGGACACTTGCGTCTAAGATGTCCAAATACGACGGAGCCTCGGTCCCGATAGTTAGTAAAAGAAGGCATTTACACACGACCATGTGTTTGTTTACATATTATCTTCATAATTCAATTGATTTTATTATATATTAAAAGAAATCAATCATGTTAGAGAAAAAATGAAGATTAAATTTCTTATAATGTGTATTACGACTTTATGATGAGAGTTAGTGTAACATTTAGCCAAATGGGGTACGTTTTATTTATAAACTGTTTGTGCTAGAAATCGGAGATTCTGTTGGCACACCCAACCCATCTATCCGCACACTTTTCCAATTCAATACGCATTGTATAGGCCTATACGATGGGTATTGAATAAAGTAAAAGACTTGGCAGACTGACAGGTGCAGGTGTTGTCCGGTGGCTGGCTTAATACGCATTGTATTGGCCTATACGATGCGTATCAAGGCATTGAATTTTTGAAGTTTATTTTTTGGTGTGTTGTGTCGAATGCGAACCCGAGAAACGAAAGGGATTTTGAGCAGTTGGTCGATGTCATGATAGATAAAGATCTTGACACGATCATATCCATTTTCAAGTGTTAGGAAACGAAAGGGATTTCGAGCAGTTGGTCGGTGACATGATAGATAAAGATCTTGACACGATCATATCCATTTTCAAGTGTTAGACTAGATAGTCCAAGTTGAAATATATTAAAACCATTCAAGCCCACCAGTCTACAATGTGTTGTGGTGAGATTCTTCAAGTTTGTATAGCGGGAGAAAAGACCAGCACCCCTGTCAAAATTGTCATAATGCAATGAGACATAACTAAGATTTAATCAGCGTGTTCCGATCAATGTTTATCGACATTGTTATAGGTGATGAAGAAACCCTAAAACGGAACATAATCCCAGATTGTCTAGAGAAGCACTTTTATCATGTGTCATATGGTAACAACTACCAAAGGGATATGGAAGTTATTGATACAAACTCTTGATAATATCACTATATCAACAAAAGTCAACACAGTTCCATTCATTACAAGAAGGTAAAATTCAGTTGTTGGACATTGTGAGAGAATGCATAGTTCAGATGGAGAACGGAATGCGTATGTTTGCACTCCAAGTGTTTGTTGGAAAGCACGATATTCAGAGTTCTATTTGGTCATCTTTCCATGCTTTTACACACGAATATGTGGTTCCCAATTTGTAAAATATTATGTCAGTGGGAAATGTTTTAAAAATCAGATGCAACTTTACGGCACGCTTACCTTAATCACATCTTCCATGGAGTCACAGATTCGAAAATAGGGCCAACGGATCTTATGCCCACCTGAGACCTACCTCTGGATTATACGTGTTGAATGATCGAGAGAAACTTTTTCGAGCTAACTGCCGATATCTCATCCTTCTTATCTTGTTCAAAGTTTCTACGACGAAGTTTTCTCCATCGCTAATTTCTCCACTCACCATGAAATCGAATCAGTTTCTTCATAGATTTCGTCCAATTTAAGCGGCATGTTTAAGCAAGAGGTTGCTATTAAACGAGGTTTTTCTCTACAACGACGATACGCTTGTTGACTGTCTCATGAATAAGTCAACGCATATTCTTGTTTGCAACTTGCAAGTATAAAAGCTAATAAAATATGTTTAACTTTTGAGGTCTGTATATTCTCTAACTTTTGAAGGTTCTTTATATGCTTCTTTCCTGATGCATGTCTGTGCCGGAGAGTAGAAGAGTCGCATTGTCGGTGCCGGAGAGATACGATGTTGGTGGGTTTGAGGCGTTTTCCTAGTTGTTGCCATTTCTAAAATATTATGTCAGTGGGAAATGTTTTAAAAATCAAATACAACTTTACGGCACGCTTACCTTAATCACATCTTCCATGGAGTCACAGATCTGACAATAGGGCCTACGGATCATATGCCCACCAAGAGCACGACACATGAAATCGAACTGTTTCTCCATCGCTAATTTCTCCACTCACCGTGAAATCGAACACTTTCTTCATAGATTTCGTCCGGTTTCAAAGCTGGTTGAGGATTACGAGTGTTCTAGACTCATTCAAGGCATGCTTGCTTGTGCGATTTAAAGAAATAAGGATGCATTCTATGGTAAACGATGGGCCTGATATTAGGGGAGTTATAACTTTGGTAATAACTACCAAGGCTGCAGTTATTCAACTATGGTAACAACTACCAAGGGGATAATGGATATGGTAACAACGGTTCTCCAATTCCAGAAACTTATTCAGATCTCTATTCGGTCATCTTTCCAAATTGCAACACACGAATATGTGGGTTCAACGAATTGGTGTGATTCGGTAGTTACCTTAATCACATCTTCCATGGAGTCACAGATCCAACAATAGGGCCCATAGATCTTACACAAGTTCTCCGAAATCGATTATGCTTATCAAACCAGGCTGCCACACTAGAGTATGTTATTCCAAGATCAATTCCAATTGCAGTTTTTTCAACTCTCCTGGCCATTTTCAAACAAGGGGTTGTAATGATGGGACCCTTGATTTGAAAAGCATAATGTGCGTTAGTTATGGTTGTGTGCATTCATATGGTTGAGACAACAACAGATAATGAACGAATTATTGGACTTCGTGTTCCAAATGCAGCTGATGAAACCAGAGCTGTTATCTCGGCTGTTCAGTAGTTTCATGATAAATACAATGTTCATCTTCGTTATCCTTCACTTCCTGCAATTCAAGCAGGCACGGATGCTAAATTTACTATTATTACATCTGAGATGATTCAAGTGAGTCCTATGAAGCAAGTGTTTGTCTATTCAATTGAGAGGAATCATTGCATTACATCCCCGTTGAAAAACAGAATCGATAAATTTAGGGAAAATGAGGTTGAAAGATGATAACCCAACAGTGGAGGATCTCATTCTACAGCTTCGATAAATTCAGGGGTATTTTTGAGAAAATTTAAAGTTTAATATGCATCGTATAGGCCTATACGATGCATATTAAGCCAATATACGATACAACATAGGCCTATACGATCGTGTATGGAATAATTTGAAAATTTGTATTATGGTGTTTTCCTCGGTTCGACGCGTATACGTGTCGTTTTTTGAAGAACTTTCGCATATTTTGTCATTTTATGATGGATACCTTCAACATGTGAAATTTCGGTGACGTTCGGTAGCATGCGATTAACGTATTCTATGATTACGTACAGTTTTGTTTGAAATCCACTTGTATTGTATAGTGTCGTGTTATATGTATACGTGTGTGGAAATATTATTAGTTGCGTATTTTGACGTATTTTTGCCTAGTTTGACGTATTCTAACATATTGTTGCGTATTTTATAGTATTTTAACCTATTTTTAGGTTATTTTTACGTGTTTCGGCGTATTTTTAACGTATTTCGACGTATTTTAACGTATTTTATCGTAATATGACGTATTTTAACATATTGGAGCGTATTTTAGCATATTTTCATGTATTTTAGCATATTTTTGGGTATTTTAGCGTAATTTAGCGTATGTTGACATATTTTAGCGTACTTTAGAGTAGTTTAGCGTATTTTAGTGTATTTTTCCATATTTTAGCGTATTCTAAAAATCACTCTAAACCTCTCTCTCTTGAAGATCATCGGATCTGCATCAAGAAGGATAACGCAAACAAGTTCTCCACAATTTGTTATTCAGATCTCTATTCGGTCATCTTTCCAAACTACTACACACGATTGTGTGGTTTCAATGAATTGGTGTGATTCGGTAGTTAGATAACGATAAGTTTAAATTTTATAGTGTGTGATTTGACCAGTAAAGGATGGATTGGAGGTGATTTCTACTTTTAATAAGCTGTCACAGTTGTCAAATTCGTTGCGTCCATTCATATTGTTGAGACAACAACAGAAATTGAACGAATTGGTGGACTTCTTGTTCGAAATGCAGCTGTAGGATCCGTACTTAAAGGTCTCTCTCTAAAAGATTCAACTTTACGGCACGCTTACCTTAATCAAATCTTCTATAGAGTCACAGATCCGACAATAGGGCCAACGGATCTTATGCCCACTCGTGGTACAACCGGGAATTGCAAACTGCAACCATTTTTTACTATGGGAATGGTGGCTATAGGAAATCCAAACCGCGATCGTGGGGAATGGTGGCTATGTGAAACACATGTTTTCTTTTTGAGCTTGATGGATGTCCGTTATCTCAACGCTTCTCCTTACATTACCTATCTGGAATTGTAGAACCATTGTGTATTTGCTTACTGATTATTGAAAAGATTTGTTGAAATTGTACTGTTACACCCCAACAATTTACATCCACGAACAGTACTGTTATTACATCCGAGATGATTCAAGTGAGTCCTATGGAGTCACAAATTCGTTGGCCCTATTGTCAGATCTGTGACTCAAGGGGATAAAGGATATCGTAACAACCACCAAGGCGGTATTTGAGTACTTTTCCTTCAATTTCTAGAACAGTAACCAGCAATACCAGTTTGTTATCAGTGCTATTGCCGTGAGCCTGAGCAACTTTTAATAAGCTGTCACAGTTGTTAAATTCGTTGAGTGCATTCACATTGTTAAGACAACAACAGATAATGAATGAAATGTTGGACTTCTTGTTCCAAATGCAGCTGATGAAACCGGAGCTGTTATCTCGATTGTTCAGTACTTTCATGATAAATACAATGTTCATTTTCGTTATCCTTTGCTTCCTACAATTCAAGCAGGCACGGATGCTAAACGTACTGTTATTACATCCGAGACGATTCAAGTGAGTCCTGTGAAGCAAGTGTCTGTCTATTCAATTGAGAGGAATCATTGCATTACATCCCCGTTGAAAAACAAAATCGATAAATTTAGGGAAAATGGGGTTGAAAGATGATAACCCAAGAGTGGAGGATCTCATTCTACAGCTTCTATATTTTCAGGGGTATTCTCAAATAATGTTTCCTAGATGTTTGAAGACCAACAAATGTCCAAAGTGCCGCTTCTTTGTTCGCGTGATAGAAAGATACCTTGCAAAATTAAAAAATTAAATCGACACCTTCAATATGCATCGTATAGGCCTATACGATGCATATTACTTTTTTATAAGGGGACGTTGTCAGCCTTTTATTGACCTAAAAGTTTGAACCAACCTTAATACGGATCGTATAGGCCTATACGATGCGTGTTGAAGGTGTCGATTTAATTTCCCAAAGTGTGCCAATAATACGACCCACCAGAAATTTCATTAATTCATGCATTTTTTGCTTTTGTAATTTGAACTTTGTTTCAAAATTTTTGGTTTTCGTGTTATCAGTTTATCTTAGAGCCGGCCATGTTATAAATGGGGTATTATAACCTTACTTTTCTCCCAAAAATAGTGTTTTGATTATTTTTGTTCGGGCTTATCAATCTTGGTACCAATGGCTTTGTGGCCTAGTGGCGCCATCTATTAAATCTATTAAATTGGTGGTAGTTCAATTTTTACAAAGGACACAATGCATGAATTTTAAGAGTAGATTTCAGGATGTTTGTGTTCTTCATAAGAAAAGATCAATCTCGATTTTATTACTTTTTTTTATTTTTTAACGCATCTTTTCTTTACTAGTTTTAGTGAAATCCTAAATTTCTTTCATGTGACAAAAAATGTCTTATTACTAACTAGTCTTAAACCCTCATGTTGTGGGGTTGTAAAACTGTACAACTAAAATGTGGTGGGAGAGGGTTGAACAAGGCTAAGTAGCCAACCAACAATGACCAAAGGCGGGAAAAACATGAAAGTAAACACGAATATATAATAGAATTGAGGGGGTCATAGTATACTATATAAAGTATTTAGAAAATGGGGGCATAAGTGACACCCTTGAAACCTAAGGGGAAAGTAAACTTTAACAAAAAAAAAATATAGAAAAAATCCAAGGGGTCAAAAATGACCACAAAAAAATTTTGTTGCCAAAATCAAAGGCATTAAAAGGCATTGTCTGTAAAAATAGAGAGCGTTGTTGTGAGGACCCGTTGGGAAATTTATCAGCACCCTATTCCGTTCATTACAGCACTGCCAGAAAAATATAATGTTAACAAAAAGGAAACCTAGAGTTAAACATAACAAACCACAAAACTAAGATTAAATTTCACTTTTTGTCCTTTATGTATTATCTGAATTTTGAAACGTGCCCTTTAAAAGTTTTAGTTTCATTTTATGTTCTAAAAACACATGTTATATAACACTTTATGTCCTTTACACCAAAGTAAGTTAAATTACTCAGTTATGTTTTATTTAAGGCAAGGGCAAAATTGGTAATTCATAAATAAATGCATCAGATCCCCTTGCTCTCTCTAATTGTGCATCACCCCTGGTGTGTTCAAAGCGTGATTATTTTTTATTGATATTTTAAGCACATTTTACACATTAGTCAAGTTTTAAATTTATAAAACACGATATTCTACTAACACTAAACACACATATGGGAAAGTGCACCCATCGTGAGCGTAGTATAGCGTTGGTAAGATACCGAGATCGTCCAAGAACACAAGAGCTTTGCGTACCGGTTTATCCTCAACGTCTAATCAAACTAAATTTTTTTAGAAAAATGTTTTAAGCATGAAAAATAAACTAAAAATGCATAAATAAAAATAGAATAAAAACAGATAGACCAGATGAATCACTTGGATCTGACTCGCCTTTAATGTATCCTTTGATGATTTCCGCACTTTTGCACTTTTTAAGAGATTATCTTAGTTATAGTAGTAGGCCCCTCTTTTGAAGGTGACGTTACCCTCAACCCAGTGGTTTGATTCAGCAAGGATACAATCCCAAAAGTTTGGAATATTGAAAGATAATTAATTAATTTATTAATGCAAAAAGTGGTAGGCCCCTCTTTTGAAGGTGACGTTACCCTCGGCTAGGTGGTTTGAGTCAGCAGGGATATAATCCCAAGTAGCCGGTTTAATGTATTAATAGTAGTTTACATTTGAGGGGATCAAGCCATTCGCACCCCCGCCATCCAATACCAGTGGGCATTGAAGGTGGTCCTAGTAAGCTTGACCCAGGTCCTTGTAGGATCTATACACTGAACAAGGCAAGAACCTTACTAAACCATTCACTTAACCCCCGACCAGGTAGCCAACATATCTCTATATAGACCTTAGAGATATGAATGGTGTAAATCTTTTACTTTATATCGACAGTAAAGTAATACCAAGAAACCATGAACAAATGATAAAGAAGTTTCGCCTTCAACATAAGAAACTAGTTATTAAAGTCATTAATACAAAACCAAATAAAAAATGTGAAAAGATTAAAAATTAAAAGTAATACATTAAAGACTTGTCTTCACCAAGTGATGTAAGAGACTTAGCCAAACATTGCCTTTGATTGACAAGAACTCTTACTATCAATCTTGGATCCCGAGACTACGACACACACACTCTAAGGGGGATGATGGATGATGGTGGTGGATGTGGGTGTTGTAGTGGTGGTGGAATGGTGGAAAAGTGGGAGAGAGGTGGTTTGCCAAGGGATGCCTTTGAAGTGAACCAAGCACCCCTATTTATAGCCTGAACAGAAGCCCGGCCACGGCCCCGTGTCTAGCGGACATGCCCCCGTGGACATCCCTTTTCTCTTCCTTCATTAATTGCTTTTGTCAGCATAAGGCTCAACACGGCCTGTGTCCAGCGGGCACGGCCCCATGTGCAGAAACGTATCTGTACTACCAAGATTTGCAAGATTCTTCGAATCTTAGCGTTGACCATGCCCCGTGCTGTGCTGGGCACGCCCCCGTGGTAGGCGTAGAAGCTTCCATAGCTTTGTCCTTTCTGTAGACACCTGACCACGCCCCCGTGTCCAGTGGGCACGGGCCGTGGTCAGCCTTCTGTTTCTTGTTTTTGCTCTTGTGGATGCTGTCGAGGGGGTGGGCATGTCACGTTTATTCCTTTTCTTTGTATTTATGTTAGTTTTTGCTGCATATTTGTTCCTTTTGCTCCTTTAAGCTCATTTGGTCCTGTAAATTCAAAAGGAAGACAAAAGCACGCTTTTTCCAACATTAGTACTAAAAAGGGTTAGTTTTATGCCTCATTTGATGTAATTTATATGTTGCATTTTTCACATATCAAATACCCCCACACTTGAATCTTTGCTTGTCCTCAAGCAAAACTCTTTATTATGTGGCTTACACACCCAAATGGAATGGGTAAAAGAGAAGTTTTGGGCTTGTCTTGAGTGTCGGGAATTCAAGATCGTTATTGGGTTTTATTTTTATTCTATTTACAATCCTATTCGTTATGATTTATTTAGAATGTTTCATAAGAGAAATTATTTATTCGGGCATAACATGCCTGTTTAAAATTCCATTTATATACAAGTTCACATACCTCACGGGAGATCACTCAACACTCGGCCAAAGATGTATTTTTGTGAAACACTCGAGACCGGTATGGAACTTACTCTTACCATATGCTTGCCAAGCAATCAATCCTCCTCCTTTTTAAATATAAACCTTTGTAAAATACAAGAGAACTTGGGAAAGGGTTAGGCTTGGGCTAAGGGTAAGTGGTTTTGGTTAGTGGTTAGTAAAAAGGGATAAAAGCGTAAAAGGCGTCGGTCGTCGTAAAACGTTTTGTTTTTGTGACTTTTATTCAAACTAAACGTCTTCAAACAAAGTTTCTTTGAGGAACTTGTTTGTTTATTTCTAGGCTTTCATCATTTTTTTTTTGGAGAAACGTCACAAGAAAACCGAGCTTTTTACTAAAACAAAGGGTTGAAAAGAAAAAGGGTTTTGGTGGGTAAAACGGGTGTTTGCTTGGTGGGTTTAGAAATGAAAGGGTTTAGGCTCAAAGGGGTTAACTAGGGGGATTTTTTTTGGTAGGTGATAAAGAAAATGAAAAATAATGGTGTTAAAAGGAAAATGGGCTAGTCCTAATGCCTCCATCATTTACTTACATAGGTTTAGGTTAGTAAGGAAGGGAATGTATCGTCGTGGCAAGCTCAAGAGTCGTAAGAACCAAGCGGCTATTCACACAAGAAACGAAAAATAAGCATTTCGTTTTAAGGATATATGCTTGTATGCTCAATAAAGGCTCAAAACTCACTTGTTGTGGGAATGGGTTTATAATGTGATCAAGTATATATACTCAAATTTTAATTAGATTTGTTTTGTCGTTTCATAATTTTCTTATGTTGGTTGTTTTTATCATGACGGTATCGGTTGTAAATTTGTAAAAATATAACATTTTTAGAACTTGTTATTCCTAACTTAATCCAAGACAAGTAAAAAAAATAAATGAAATTTTTTTAAAAAAATTTGGGGTGATTAGCGGTTACAATAGAGTTTTGTGTAAGTCTTGTTATTAGGACTTGCAAAATTCAAGGTTTTAGCATCCCCCCACACTTAAATTACACATTGTCCTTAATGTGCCCTAAAAATAAGTTTTTAGGCTAATTGAATGTGTAAAAAGGTGTTGAAAAACAAAAGTTTGTGTTACTGGGCGTCTGGCCACGGACCGTGTTGGTCCGAGCACGGTCCCGTGGTCAGATCGCTAGTACCAAAATTAAACAGAAGGCTGGGCACGGGGCGTGTTCAGTGAGCACGGCCCCGTGTCCAGTTACCTGAACTAGGAAAAATTCTGCAGAGACTTGGGAACAGGGCGTGTTGGGCTGAGCACGACCCCATGCTGAACTTGCTGTAATGCTAGAAAGTTGTCGAGAGGCTCTATTTTTGTGCATGGGGTGTGGCTTTAAAGTTCTCTTGGTAACTTCCACTTTTTCGAGTGTATTCAACCCTAACATCATCCAAATAGCATTCAATAATTTAAACCATCATTCATTTAAAGAGTGCCAAGATACATAGTTCCTAAAAATGGAAATGGAAAAGTAAAAGATAGATAAGCAGGTCCTAGAATGCAAGAAATTTTTAAACCACAAAGAAGTTCTAGCCTATATGTTTTTATTATAAGAGCAACGAAATCCCGAAAATTGAATTATTTGGTTTGAACAAGGCCTTTAGAACTTCTTTACGGAGAGTGTCCTTCACAAATCATTAAGCCACTCCTCTATCTCCGGGGGGAGAAGGAAAGCAGGCTCATTGTCTTCCTCATGTGAAGGAGGTGCGACCTCAATCGGAACCTCTTGTAAGGTGTCTAAAGGAGGTTCCGAGGGGATATCTTCCCATCCGGTGGGATTAACAACTTCTTGTGCCAAGTTCCAATCTTCTTGTAGAAAGATTGGTTCCATAGGCGGCATTGCAAGAATATTCAACCTTTGGTGCAAAAGGTTGATTTCTTAGAAGCTATTCTCTAGCCCCACTGTTAGATAGTTGATACGGTCAATCAGGACCTCCTCCACGGATGTCATCTCATCGAGTGCTTCTCTTAGCGCCATTACGTAACGCACAAGGGTTGCTTCAATCGATGGCCTCATTTCTCTGCGACTGTTCCTCGAGTGAGCTGAAGATGTTCTGCTATTCTGACTTGTCATTTTAAGAAAGCAAGATGAAAAGTTCAAAACAATGAAACAGTAATTCCGACCACGGCCCCGGGCTTACTGAGCACGGCCCCGTGGCCACCATTCTGTAGCTTTTTGAAACAAGGAATCTCAGTGCTTTAATTATTTTTCTGAATTTTGAAACATTTCTGAGCAAAAATAACTTAAAACAGTGTTATACAACTTATTTTTTATAAGATTCCCTTGTTAAAAACCTAGCAAATATCACAATAAAGCTTGAAAACATGGAGGTTACAAGCTTAATTGGAGGTTTTGAGGAGTTTTTTGGAGAAGAAAGCAAAAGAAAAATGTGGTAAAGACAAGATGGTTGTTGGGAACCTTCTTTGGAATATACCTTGTAGGGTATATGTGAAAATCCTAGAAGATCTTTGTCTTTGGAATGGGTCCAAATGTGCAGGATTCATGCTGACTTTATAGAAAACGACAGCACGCTGACCACGGCCCCGTGTCGGCTGGACACGGCCCCGTGGTCAGACATGACTCTGACACATTTTTTCCGTATTTTGAACGCGGGGCATGTTGGCTTGGACACGACCCCGTGGTCAATTTTTAGGCGGGCACGGATCGTGTTGACCTGGACACGGCCCCGTGGCTAGAGGGCTTTATGAAGTTTCGTCTTATTTTAAGGAATCTGTCCGGATCGGGTGGTTCCTTACTGGACGGAACAACACCGAAGTGCCTAAGGTACCTAAATTGCTCTTAATTCAAACACGAACGCAAGAGGTTATCGGAAAGGGTAAAACCTAAGCTCAATACCGGTGGGCGAAACCAACCTTTATTCCCCTTATCCAGACACTCGTTAAAGAAGGTATATGTCGAATCGCTCAGGTCTATGAACGCATCAGTGGAGACCGATGGAGAGTCCTTCACAGCACAATCGACACAGGGACGACTATCGCTCATGTCCTCACAAGAGTTAGAGGTGTTTTTGGTATCGACGATGTTGTCCGAATGAGACCTCAATAATTCTCCTTGATCGTCGTATTGGGATGAATAACTTGCTTCCATCTCAAGTTCTTTTATATATTTGAGAATTATTTCTTCGAGTTGACATAATTCTTCGAGAATCATATCATCTAAAAGAAATGGTTGAGAGCATTCGAGGGAGAGATAGGGATTGTTTTTACTTTCGCCCATTTTAAGGTTATATGGAAATGATGGGTCTAAATAGTGGGGAGTGTAGTTTAGAAAATAACATTCTAAATTTTCATGAGATCCACCACATATTTGACACCATTAACCGTAAGAGGAGCGAAAGTAATAATAATCAGTATCGCTCATAGTATTGTCAGCAATTACCAACCGTCGGGATCTTACGGTTCTGTTTTCAGTAACTGGAGGGCGGACACGAGGGCGTGTTCAGTAGGCAGGGCCCCATGTTCAGCTACTGCCTGACTTAAAACAGGATTGCCAGTAACAAAGATTGGGCACGGGGCGTGTTCAGTGGGCACGGCCCCGTGCTGATGTCTGCAGGCGCTGAAAATTTAAGAAAAATCCTTAAAAAATAGAAAAATAAGAAAAAATGATTAGGCTGTTGATTCCTAACTTTCTTAAAATCCTTGTGTCCCCGGCAACGGCGCCAAAAACTTGTTGTGTGCAAAGCGTGATATGTTTTAATTGATATTTTAAGCCCATTTTACACATTAGTCAAGTTTTAAATTATAAAACACGATATTCTACAAACACTAAACACACATATGGGCAAGTGCACCCATCGTGAGCGTAGTATAGCGTTGGTAAGATACCGAGGTCTTCCAAGGACACAAGAGCTTTTAGTACCGGTTTATCCTCAACGTCTAATAAACTAAAATTTTTGAGAAAAAGGTTTTAAGCATGAAAAATAAACTAAAAATGCAGAAATAAAAATAAAATAAAAACAGATAGACAAGATGAATCACTTGGATCTGACTCGCCTTTAATGTATCCTTTGATGATTTCCGCATTTTTGCACTTTTTAAGAGATTATCTTAGTTATAGTAGTAGGCCCCTCTTTTGAAGGTGACGTTACCCTCAACCAAGTGGTTTGATTCAGCAAGGAGAAAATCCCAAAGGGTCAGAATATTGAAAAATAATTAATTAAGTTATTAATGCAAAAAGTGGTAGGCCCCTCTTTTGAAGATGACGTTACCCTCGGCTAAGTGGTTTGAGTCAGCAGTGATATAATCCCAAGTAGCCAGTTTAATGTATTAATAGTAGTTTACATATGAGGGGATCAAGTCATTCGCACCCCTGCCATCCAATACTAGTGGGTATTGAAGGAGGTCCTAGTAAGCTTGACCAAGGTCCTTGCAGGATCTATACACTGAAAAAGTCAAGAACCTTACTAAACCATTCCCTTAACCCCCGACCAGGTAGCCAACATATCTCTATATAGACCGTAGAGATATGAGTGTTGTAAATCTTTTACTTTATATAGACAGTAAAGTAATGCCAAGACACCGCGGACAAATGATAAAGAAGTTTCGCCTTCAACATAAAAAACTAGTTATTAAAGTCATTAATACAAAACCAAATAAAAAGTGCCAAAAGATTAAAAATCAAAAGTAATACATTAAAGACTTGTCTTCACCAAGTGATGTAAGAGACTTAGCCAAACATGGCCTTTGATTGACAAGAACTCTTACTATCAATCTTGGATCTCGAGACTACTACACACACTCTAAGGTGGATGATGGATGATGGTGGTGGATGTGGGTGTTGTAGTGGTGATGGAATGGTGGAGAAGTGGGAGAGAGTTGATTTGCCATGGGATGCCTTTGAAGTGAACCAAGCTCCCCTATTTATAGCTTGAACAGAAGCCCGCCCACGGCCTCGTGTCCAGCGGACACGCCCACGTGGCCATCCCTTTTCTCTTCCTTCATTAATTGCTTTTGTCAGCATAGGGCTCAACACGGCCCATGTCCAGTGGGCACGGCCCCGTGTGTAGAAACGTATCTATACTACCAAGATTTGCAAGATTTTGCGAATCTTAGTGTTGACCACGCTCTATGCTGAGCTGGGCACGCCCCCGTGGTGGGCGTAGAAGCTTCCACAGCTTTGTCCTTCTGCGGACACCTGACCACGCCCACGTGTCCAGTGGGCATGGGCCATGGTCAGCCTTCTGTTTCTTGTTTTTACTCTTGGGGATGCTATCGACGGGTCGGGCATGTCACGTTTATTCCTTTTCTTTGTATTTATGTTAGTTTTTGCTGCATATTTGTTCCTTTTGCTTGTTTATGTGATTATGTGTATATAGGTATATTATTGTTTTGTGTTATTTGACAATCTGTTAGTTTACAGTATGAGTAAGCAAGGTACGTCTGACGCTTACTGTCATCTAGATAGTTCTCCCAAAAGTGAAGGAATCTCGTCACAGTCTACTCCTTCGGGGTATTCTGCTGATACAAAAGAGGGGATTTTCATATTTAAGGCGCAATTCGAGGAACGATTCCCTTCAAAAAGAGAGAATGGTTTAATATGGGACCACACGAGAGGAGAAAGTGAATGAGAAAGTTACATCAACAAAGAGCTTTAGCAGCAGCCAATAGGGAAGTCAATGCCCAGACACAAGAAGTAGTTAATAGACGTTTGGCAAACTTTCATATACTAGCCACCACTGCAGCATATCCAAACCTTGACCAGATAATCGCACCACAACCATTGCCACTATTTCCAACCCAACCAATGGAGATAGAACCTAACCCAGGAAACCAATTTCCCACACCAGCCTTTGACCCTGACGAAATACCTAGAATCCCAGCACCTAATCCTCTAGCATATGATCCATGGGAAGATGACCATAGGGATTATAGGGAACTCTATCCACAGGAGGAACCAATACCAAATCCCATAGCACAGTATACCAACCTTAACCCATTAGATCCATATTGGGATAATGACCGGTATCTTCAGGAGATATTAAACAACCCGTACCCATATGGAGAACTGATACCACAGTATCCTGACCCAATACCTGCACCACGACCACCCATGAGTGATGAGAATGTGCAGGAACTCTGCACGTATGGTGAGGAATTAATAGAAGGAGGAGAGAGGATAGGACAGCTAGGAGAGAAGCTCGTGTGGAAATACGACGAGCGAGAGATGCAATTTTGAAGAAACAACCCATAATAATAATAATAATAATAATAATAATAATAATAATAATAATAATAATAATAATAATAATAATAATAATAATAATAATAATAATAATAATATATAGATATATAAATGCGTGTAGTTTGAAAAAAAATTCAAATCAACTAAAATAAATAACCTAATACCTATCGATGCATAACTAGTGGTGTGTTTATATTTCAGTTTTAGATTGTAAAAGATATATATATATATATATATATATATATATATATATATATATATATATATATATATATATATATGAAAAGAGTAGAAGTTGCAATGCTCAACGATTTTGATCAATCTGTTTGTATGATTGTTTGCATTAAATTCTATTTTGTGTTATTAATACCTGATAAATGTTAATAATCCAGATGGACAACGAAGAAAATCAGGAAAACCAGAATAATGATAATAATGGAAACCAAATAGATAACAGTGTCATCCAACATATAGTAGCACAAGGAATTATAGATGCCATGCCATATATTATCAAGTCTGATAAAGAAGTTGAAAATAATAAAAGTGGAAGTAAACGACCACCTAGTGAACCAAGTCACAGCTTGAATAATGGACCGCTACTTCAATTACCTATTCCAAAAAGAAGAAGAACCATGTCATATGGATGTTCTTACAAAGAATTCTGGTCTTGCAAACCAATAGAATTTCTGGCAATGAAGGAGCCATTGCAGCTTTATGTTGGATAGAAAAGACAGAGGCAGTTTAAAAATAAGCAAATGTGCAGATGAAGATAAGATTATGTTTGCTTCTAATCTTTTTAATAATGCAGCCTTAGAATGGTGGAATACTATTCTCCAGTCTAGAGGAAGTGATAAAATTTATAATATAGAATGGACTGACTTTAAGGACATAGTTGAAATGAAATTTTGTCCTCCTCATGAAAAAGAACAAATTGCTAATAAGTTCTTAAATCTTAAAATAACTGGAATAGACTGCAAAGATTACACTACCATATTCTACGAATATACTAGGATAGTGCCAACCTTAGCCTCGCCCGAACCAGTATTAATCTCCCGTTACATCTAGGGATTAATTAGTGAAATCAGACACATAGTCAAGGCAGCTAGACCACAAACCATAGAAGAAGCAGTAGAATTAGCCAATACCTTGACTGATAAATTAGCACGTACGCAAGAAGAGAATCAGAGAAAGAACCTAGCCCAGAGACTTACCCTAGAATTTTGTTATGGAAATAACTACCGTGGGAAAAATATTGGTTCTACTTCTACACCTTACTGTAAGTACTGCAAGAAGAAGCATTCAGGAAAATGTTCAATATACTGCAACTTCTGCAAAATGTCTGGACACAAGGAAGAAGACTACAAGAGGAAACCCAACAACAAGCTATGCTTCAACTGTGGAGAGACGGGGCACATCAAACCGAACTGTCCGAAATTAGATCTGGTAACAAACAGCAAAACTACCAAGAATTCTCGAGCATTTGTTCTGACAGCTGAAGAAGCTAAGATGATTTCGGATGTGATTGCCGGTACGTTTTTAGTTAATGATATTTTTGCTAAAGTATTATTTGACTCTGGTGCAAACTAAAGTTTTAATAATACTTCGTTCTGCAAACTTCTCAATCAACCATTAACTAAACTTCCACAAGAATGTTTGGTAGAAACGGCGAATGGAGAATCCATTAAGATTACTGAAATCTTGCAGGGAGCAAGAATAGAAATTTTAAACCATAATTTTATTGCTAACCTTTATCCAATGAATTTGGTTGGATTTGATATTGTATTAGGAATGGACTGGTTAGTAGTCAATCACGCCAGTATTTTATGTGATCAAAAGTCGGTACAAGTAAATTCACCAAGGGGTGAAAAGATCACAATTAAAGGAGATAAGCCAACTAGATCCACAAAATTCATTTCCATAATGAAAACAGCAAGTTATGCAAGGAAGGGATCACTAGTGTATATGATTTCCATAATCATTAACACTAAAGGAAAAGAATTAAAAGATATTCCCGTAGTATCTAAATTCTAAGATGTTTTTCCAAAAGAGTTACCTGGATTACCGCTAGATAGAGAGGTTGAATTTAGAATTCACCTAATACAAGGAATAACACCGATTGTCAAGGCACCTTATCATTTAGCACCAGTAGAGATGCAATAACTGAAGAAACAGTTGGACAAACTTCTGGAGAAAGGTTTCATACAGCCTAGTTCATCGCCATAGGGAGCACCAATCTTGTTTGTTAAGAAGAAGGACGGATCAATGTGTATGTGCATAGATTATCGAGAATTGAACAAGGTTACGATTAAAAATTGGTACCCACTACCGAGAATCGATGATCTGTTCGATCAACTGCAAGGAGCTCGATTGTTTTCTAAGATCGATTTACGCTCAGGATATCATCAACTGAAAGTATAGGAAGAGGGCATTCCTAAAACTGCTTTCGGAACAAGGTATGGTCATTATGAATTTACAGTCATGCCATTTGGTTTAACCAATGCCCCAGTCGCATTTATGGACATGATGAACAGAATATGTAAGTCATATCTGGATAAATTCATAATTGTCTTTATAGATGATATTCTTATTTACTTTAAGAGTAAAGAGGATCATGTAGAGCATTTGTTTATACTTTTGAATTTGCTGAGAAAAGAAAAGTGTCACACCCCGATATTTCCACGTATTACCGGTGGGCCCGGTGGGGAGTATTGTGACGTGGTTGGTAACATTACAGTCAAACAACACAATATTTAAATGCAAAGCGGAAGCAAAAGATAGATATATTTCAACCGAATATAATTGTAATATCAAGTATCACAAACAGTTGAAAGCAATCCACAGGTGGATCAAAATAAAAAGGAAACATTGTTCAACAGTTTTGACATCCAAGCTTTCGAGACTTATTGTGGACGCTAGGAGAAAGCCAGCCTAGTTTGCGTAGTACCTGAACTTAACCTTTTTGGGAAAATATATCAGTTTACACTGGTAAATACAATCAACTGACTCATTTTGAAAAGGTTTAATAAAATTGATTTGAATGCACGTGGCACAAACTCTTTATAACTTGGGATAATTATTTGAATATAATCTTGTAAAAGAATTACATGTTTCTTATGCATTAAGTAGCCCGATCCATAGACCGGGTTAAAGATCAATAGACACACCACATTATTTATTTATTCACTGACGGGTGTACGCCTACACCCCGCGCTTAGGTCGTGGCCATTTCGTAAAATGATGCCATGGATATCCGGGACATGGTCATTAACCCCCCAAAGGCTTTAAGCAAACAAAACATTTCAAAACAGAGCATATCAATGATTTAACCTCTATTCGATTAAAGATTCAATGCCGGACCAAGCGGTATTTTATATATCGTACCCCAAGCCCGTATAGGGAAAATAAGTTAAAAGTATTTACCTTTGCAAGTATCAATCATAATTAGCCAGTGCGTGTAGCTTTTAACGGGTCTCCTATTCTGGAACGAAGTTTTATAATAACCTATTAGAATCCTAACGGGTCTTTAATTAAGCCTAAGCTTAGACCGGTTAGTTTTAAAGAAAGACACGGTTCGAACGCACGATTAGGCGTAGACCGGAATAGAATGTGGTTTAGACCTGACAAGTTTGAAGACTTGTATAATATGGGTAAACTAAACACATTCTGGATTTTGAGATCAAAACGATAAGGTTTGACCCCTTTCGGCTAATTTATGCAAACTAGTTACATAAACCGAACCGAACGCGCGAGAGGCGTAACGGGTGTCCATGAAGGTCATATACGGGTTTCCAAAGTTAATATGTCTTAAATATGTTGGGATATCAGTAGGATACCTTCCATTATGCCCAAAACGAGCTTAATCTAAATATAAGCCCCGTAGGGGTATTTCGGTCATTTTAAAGGTTATAAAAGAGATTAAGTGAAATTCTGAGATTCGGGTCCGAATACATCAGTAAAATAACTTATTTTAATAGGTCATATCAGTTGGTAATAAGTCTTATATGACAAAATGGTTTCAAACCCATACTAGGTGTTAAATACGCGTAAAAAGCCGTTTATGCGATTTCCGGGTTATACAAAAAATCTGAGTTTTCTGATCAGGTTATAAAGTTCAAAATACTTTATTTATAATATAAAATCAGTAGCAATTGGATTGGTGTCAAAAATTGGGTTTAGATAGGCTTTATGCTAATGACGCCGTTTAATTACTAAAAAGCGTTCTAATTACGTCATTGAGCATAACTCCTAATCTAGACCTCAAACTGATGTGAAACTTTAGGGACAAGTTTATAAATCAGTAACAAAGATTTTTGTTCTCTCACATTTCCAAAATTCTCGTTTTATGGTAAAAAGGGCATTATGGTCAACATTAAGCGATTAACGGAAACGTGCATATGAATCGGACAATCAATGAACCAATCACAGAGGGCTATACTAACATGTAACATGGTCCTAAGGAAGTCCTAAGGCATTTCTAAACTCTACTAAAACGGGTCAGAACTGAAGTCAAAGAAAAAGTCAAAGTTTTGCGACTTTCGGTTTCGAACCGGGTCTAAACAGAAAATTGTCGGATCAAACAAGCTTAGACCAGTTCTTATACTTATTACCAAGTTATATGAGTGATAAAATAGGTTACATGCCTTCTACATTGCTAATTATGCATTAATTCAAAAATTAAGCTTCTTTTGACTTTTTATAAACAACTTTGACCCGACATTTGATCTAGTTAGAATGGGAATCAGAGGGTGCCCTTTTAAGGGTTTATTGCCCACATAAATACCAACTTATAACTACTTTCAATTCGACTAATCACTGGACCATTAATGATTAATTGCTAAGTCAAACATTAATTACGACGGTTTGACTTTTAAGCTAATAACTAAGTAAAACTCAATTAAGGAAGGTCAAGTATACTTACAGAAGTCCTATGCACGATTTAGAGATGACTTGGAAAGGCACTTGTGCTCCAGAAATGATCAGAAGTGGAGTTGTGATGGGATGATCAAAAGTTGCAAATAATGATGCTTTATATAGTGCTTAAATCTCACTAGATTGTTGACAACCAAAGCTACAACTGATCATGGATCATCCACAAGTGTCCCTAGTGCCTAGGAATTATTAGGGGTCGCCCATGGAAGTGAAAATATATGTTTTAAGTCGGTTACAAGGCTGAACAGGCTGCTGCCTGTAATTTCTACATCTGGGGATTGCACGCGGCCCGCGTAAGGTCTTGGCAAGACTTACGCGGCCCGCCTGATGCCTGTTGTCTGGTTTAAAGGTTTTCAGCTTTTGCATTTTGGCTCTTGGTCCTTCGAAAGGTCATCCCACCTTTATTTCTTGTATTATGAGCCCTTCAAATTGACTTATAAGGGCTTCAAGACTTACACCCACTTTGTTAAGTCCTTGGTCACTTTATGTTTACCCGAAAGGTCATAATTTTCAACGATTAGGCTTTAACCCCTCGTATACGAATTTGATCATAACTTTCTCATACGATAACGAAACTTTATGAAATTTTTATCCCACATTCTAGTGAGCATAATTTACTGTTACAAAGCTTCGGGTTTGCTAAAAGGTCACTCAGAGGTATACTTTAAACATGTTGACACATTTAACCCCTGTAGTTTGTAATCTCTCACTTTCTTTCATATTTAGCTTCGTATGATCCATGATTATTTTGTTTGAAGGTATAAACATTTTTTAGGGCTATTTTGAAATATATTTATCCATTGTTGACATTTTGAACCCCTATATTCACATATTTTCCATGTTTGTCAACTTTAGCCCCTCTAGAGTATTCTTTCACACATTCAAGCTTATGACACGTGTCAATACATTATAGGACGTGAATTTTCGAGGTGCTACATCCTCACCCCCTTAAAAGAAATCTCAACCTCGAGATTTACTGAAACAAATGAGGGTACTTTTCTTTCATTTTGGACTCTACCTCCCACGTGTACTCGGGACCTCTACGGGCATCCCATTTAACCTTTACGGTCGGTACATGCTTCCTTCGAAGCTTCTTAATCTGTCGATCCTCGATCGACACAGGTTTTTCAACAAACTTCAAGCTCTCTTCTATGTGCACATCTGTGTGTGGTATGACTAGTGATTCATCAGCGAAACACTTCTTTAGATTGCAGATATGGAATACATTGTGAATGCCACTGAGCTCTTCAGGTAATTTTAACTTATAAGAAATCGTCCCAACACATTCGATGACCTCGAATGGTCCTATGTATCTCGGGCTTAACTTACCTTTCTTACCAAATCGCATCACTCCTTTCCAGGGTGATACCTTAAGTAACACTTTGTCACCTACCTCAAATTTCAGAGGTTTACGCTTTAGATCGGCGTAGCTTTTCTGCCTATCTCTGGCAGCTTTCAGGCAATCACGAATCTGGACAATCTTGTCCGTCATTTCAAAGACTATTTCAGGTCCTGATAGTTGGACATCTCCAACCTCCACCCAACAAACGGGCGTTCTACACTTTCTACCGTATAAGGCCACGAAGGGCGCAACCTTAATGCTGGTATGGTAGCTATTGTTGTAGGAGAATTCGATTAACGGCAGGTGGTTATCCCAACTACCACCTAAGTCGATCACACATGCACGAAGCATGTCTTCCAAAGTCTGGATAGTGCGCTCACTCTGGCCGTCCGTCTAAGGATGGTAAGCCGTACTAAAATTTAGGCGCGTGCCCAGAGATTGTTGGAAACTCTTCCAAAAATGTGACGTGTATCTAGTATCTCTGTCAGAGATAATAGACACAGGTACACCATGTAGAGATACAATCTTGTCTACGTACAATTGGGCTAACATGTCGGAGCTACAGGTCTCCTTGATGGGTAGGAAATGTGCTGACTTAGTCAGTCTATCCACTATCACCCATATGGTATCATTTCCTTTCCTTGTCTTTGGCAACTTGGTGATGAAGTCCATTGTCACCATTTCCCACTTCCACGTGGGAAGTTCAGGCTGTTGTAGCAAACCTGACGGCTTCTGATGTTCAGCTTTGACTTGCGCACATGTCAAACATTTAGCTACATAGGTAGCTATAGATTTCTTCAAGCCTATCCACCAATAGTTTGCCTTTAGATCCTGGTACATCTTATCAGCTCCAGGATGAACGGAATATTTAGAATTGTGGGCTTCCTGGAGAATAACATCTCGAAGTCCTCCAAAAACTGGAACCCATATTCGTACATTCAACCTCAGAATTCCGTCCTTGCCATAGGATAATTGTTCTTCAGTTACTCCTAGCTTTTCATTAGGATAATTAGCCTCCAACACAGCTTCCTTCTGTGCAGCTAAGAACCTTTCGTTCAAACCATTCTTTATCTCAATGCTCTTGGCATTGATTCGGATGGGTTTCACCCTTTCCTTTCGACTCAAGGCATCGACGACTACATTCGCCTTGCCAGGATGGTATCTTATCTCACAATCATAATCATTTAAGGTTTCCATCCAACGTCGTTGCCTCATGTTTAAATCCTTTTGGTTAAACAGGTGCTGGAGGCTCTTGTGATCAGAATAGATCACGCACTTGATACCATATAAATAGTGCCTCCATAGCTTCAGTGCAAATACAACGGCACCCAACTCCAAGTCATGGGTGGTGTAATTCTTTTCATGCACCTTTAACTGTCGTGAAGCATAGGCAATAACCTTGCCTTTCTGCATAAGCACACACCCCATGCCAGTGTGTGATGCGTCGCAGTAAACCACGAATTCTTTAGTACCTTCAGGCAATGCCAGTACAGGCGCATTGCTTAGCTTCTGCTTAATGATATCAAAGGATTCTTGTTGCTTCGGTCCCCAGTCGAACTTAATCTTCTTCCTAGTCAAAGAAGTTAGGGGTGCAGCAATCCTTGAAAATTTTTCAATGAAACGCCTATAATATCCTGCCAATCCCAAGAAACTGCGAATTTCTGTGGGCGTCTTCGGCTCTTGCCAATTCATGACAGCTTCTACCTTAGCGGGATCCACTTGGATACGCTCACTAACCATATGTCCAAGGAATTGGACTTCTCAAAGCTAGAATTCACACTTCGAAAATTTGGCGTAAAGCTTCTCCAGTTGAAGTAGTGAAAGAATACATCGAAGATGCTTCTCATGATCGGCTTGGTTCTTTGAGTAGATGAGGATTTCGTCAATGAAGACGATGACAAATTTGTCCAAGTAGGGCTTGCAGACGCGATTCATGAGATCCATGAATGCGGCAGGTGCATTAGTGAGCCCAAAAGGCATCACTAGGAACTCGTAATGACCATAACGAGTCCTAAATGCAGTCTTGTTTACATCTTCATCTTTAACCTTTAATTGATGATAGCCTAACCTTAAGTCAATCTTAGAGAAGTAACTTGCCCCTTGAAGTTGATCGAACAAATCATCGAGCCTGGGCAATGGATATCTATTCTTGATAGTGACCTTATTAAGCTCACGGTAATCGATGCACAGACGCATTGATCCATCCTTCTTCTTGATAAACAAGATTGGCGCTCCCCAAGGAGACGAACTAGGTCTAATGAAACCTTTGGCTAGCAATTCATCCAGTTGCGTCCTCAATTCCTTCATCTCTGTTGGTGCCAACCTATAAGGTGCTCTAGCAACAGGTGCGGCTCCAGGGATGATGTCAATTCTGAATTCCACTTGCCTATCTGGTGGTAAACCAGGTAGTTCTTCAGGGAAAACATCGGGATATTCAGAAATAACAGGGATATCCTCAATCTTAGGCTTCGGCTCATCGATAGTCACTTGTGCCATGTAGATGACACAACCCTTCTTCAAACACTTAGAGGCCTTGAGCATAGTCACTTGCTCAGGCAGTCCATACTGGGTATCTCCCTGAATGGTAAGTGATTCGCCAGACGGAGTCTTGATCACCACTTGCTTCTTATTGCAGACAATCTGGGCCTGGTTATGAGATAACCAGTCCATGCCTAAAACTATGTCAAAACTGGCTAACTTCAAAGGAAGTAGGGACAAAGGAAAAGAGTGGTTCTTAATGGATATGAAACATCCATCTAATATGGTTGAGGCGGTTTCTAAGGTGCCATCTGCTAACTCCACCTCATATTTCACACTTAAGGTTTTTACAGGTTAATTCAGCAATTTGCAAAACTTATTATCTACAAATGATTTATCAGCCCCTGAATCAAATAGCACTCTTGCATAAACATCATTTATAAGGAAGGTACCAGTGATCACATTGTCGTCCTACACAGCTTCCTTTGCATCCATCCTGAAGACCCTAGCATTGGTCTTCTTTCCTTCATCAGCTTTCTTTGCATATTTTAGGCAATTTGTCTTAATGTGCCCTTTTTCGTTGCAACTATAGCACGTTGCGTCTTTCAGTTTCTTGCACTCTAGGGTCTTATGTTCCGAAGATTTACAAATCCCACAAGGCCTCGGCTGAGATTGGGATTTTGAGTCAAGTCTGCACCTCCCAAAGTGGTGCTTCTGACAAATCTTACACTTGGGCTTATCTCCAGATCGATGCCCATCCTTCTTAGAACCAGACCCCTTCTTGTGGTCATTGTTTCCCTGGTGCTTCTTGTCTGACATTCGTGAATTGTCATCTTCACGCTTCCATTTCTCGGCATCCGCGTTCCTCAGTGATCTCTGTCTGACCGCGTCCAGTGTGAGGGACAAAGATATATCAGCTACAAATCTGAAAGTAGCTGGCCGAGAGGCTTTTACACTTGCCTTTATCTCTGGGGCTAAACCCCCAATGAAACGAGCTATTCTTTTGGGTTCTAGGGTCACCAGATAAGGAACCAACCTTGACATTGTATTAAAGCTCGTAAGGTAAGCTTGGCAATCTAGATTCTTCATAACCAATGACATAAAATCCGATTCAATCTTTTCAACCTCATGCTGAGGACAGTAGTTCTCCCTGATGAGGGTAACAAATTGTTCCCATGTCATATTGTACAGTGGAATCTTCCCAGTAGCTTGAATCAACGATCTCCACCAGGCTAAGGCCTCACCTTTGAACGATTGCGACACAAACTTTACCACATCCTTCTCAGCGCACCCGCTGATATCAACCACGATGTCCATCTCATCCAACCAGGTCATGCAGTCGATAGCTCCTTTTTCCCCAGTGAAATCCCTGGGTTTGCAGGAAACAAAATACTTGTAGGAGCAACCCTTATCACGGGGTCCTTGATTCTGTATTATCCTTTGGGATGGGACACTTTGCTGATTAGAAGAGTGACGATCGTCATCATCTTTTTTTGGTTCTTCCTTCTTGGAGGGTGGCTTGCTGTGAGCCTCAGAATGAGTCTTAGGCTTTGAATGCGGTGCAGATAGGGTCCCACTTCGAGTCCCGCTATATTCATTATACTGCCGCTCTATGGCCTTTGTAACAGGGTTGTCTATTAACGCTTGCAGTTCTGCACCCGCTATGTTAATTCGGTCATTATCATGATTCTCCCTTGGGTGACTATTAATTTCATCCGAGTCAGCCATTGAAGTTTAAACTGTTACATAAAATATTGACAATAATTTATTTGGGAGTTCATTATGGAATTGTCTTTTATGGCAATTCATTCACCATGGTAACACAGGCCATATTTGGTTAATTTGTTAATCATATTTATTTAGGATTTTATTATAATTTATTCTAATTATAAAAACAATAACAGTATTATTAGTAGCACAAAAGGCCTAGTCACAGGGACATTTTTAACTCATAAGCCATGATTTCAGAGAATCAAGGCATGAAGGTTTGAACATAGTTCTTTACCTTTTTCTGACAGGGAGTCATAGACTACTACTGTCTTTTGTCTTTTATGACAATGAGTATGGCCCGTAGGCACTATATTACCAATGTATGGTCAGCATATGATTATCTTAAATGATGATTTAAACCCATGATTTATAGATCATTAAGTTAGGTTAGGAATCTTTGGAAGAATCCTTAAATAAGAATGACATGTGTGATTTTAACGAATCACGTCTGCCAGGAGCGTTAACATGTTTTCAGATGTTAACAGGGATCCGAATCTTTTGAACAGGTCTTACCATCTCGGCCAAGTCTTATAATGACATGCAGGCTAGGTTACACCTTTAAGATTCTTAGTTAATATTTAATACGCAGATTATTTTTAAAAGGAATGATTTTGATTTATTTATTTCATATATAATATTTATGCATATAATGGCAAAATGAAATTTATAAACTTAACATTCCATTAATTATTAAAGGATTACACATTGCCCTAAACGGGACTTTTAACAGAAACAATTTACCCACGCAGGGGCTAAACCGATAATACAAGTCCACGCAGGGACCAAATACTAGAATAGATGTCCACACAGGGACTACAAAGACAAGTCCACGCAGGGACTAAATACACATATAAATGTCCACGCAGGGACTTGATTGAAAATAGGAAATACAACAATACATATGGGGATTTAATGATCCCTCTTCTTCTTCCCTTTTAGCAAGCTTGCCAGGCCTTTGAGGAATCCCCTATTGTTCCTACGTTCCTCTTGAAACTCATGTTCCACCCGACTTAGTCTTTGGAGGATTTCCTCCTGTTCTGGTGGGGAAAATCGTGGTGGCTGTGACTGTTTCCGAAACGGTGGTCGAGCAGGTACTTGATATCCATGAGATGGATATCCCACTCCCCAAGGGGCTCCATACGGTCCTTCCGGATGTAGGGCGTTGTAGTTTGCCGCGACTAGGTTCGGGTCGGCTTCAGCATAGTTATAATGAGTGTGAGCCGGCTGTTCAAACGGATTGTACGCCGTCGAACCGGCGTATGTAGGAATCGGATTGTCAAAACCCAATGGTGGCGGCTGTGGTGCAACTGGTGCAGAATTCACCTCTAGAATTGGGTTTGAGGGCCCACCCATTTGTGGGTCTTCATGCAGTGGCGGGTAGTGACTGCCACTGGAGTGTCGAGGGGTGCTAAAGTGAAAATCCCCTCCTCGCGTAGATATTCGTGCGCCTGTCCTCCTACGTCTTGGTGGTTCTGGAGGTGCTTGATGAACTGGTGGCGATGGTGGCGGTGGCGTGACTGCCACGAAACGTGAATCCTCTGAGGGATCCTGCTGCTGCTGTAGGTTATGAGGGGGTGTGAAATACCACTCATGTTGGTTTAACCTCGCCTGATAACTGTCTGGACCACGGTAGGGTGATCCGTGAAAATATGAACCATCGGAGACCTCAATAGGATGGTTGGGGGTTCCGGTTGCAGGCTCGACGGGATCCGTGTCCTCGTCCATGTCCATGGCGTGATCGCCGGAAAAGTGATCCTCATGTACCAATGGGTTAAGACCCACTGGTTCTTGAATATAATTTCCCGGGTTAAACCGGCCCTGAAAGATAGGAGTGGGGTCGCCTAAGGAATGGTGCGAAAGGGATCGCTGGAGAGGTATATATGAAGGTTGTGGGTTATCGGGCTCGTTTTCCGAGTGCGGCCCAAAAGAGTGACGGTAGGGAGGCGTTGAGCTGTGCGAGACAGACCGTCTAGCGTGCTCCACTTGGGTCCTCCAGTTTCATTGCGGATCGGCACTCATAGTAGTGGAAGGAGTTTCTTCGGTGTGAAGGCCCGGCCTCGTGATCATTGGGGGCAGTGATTGGCCCCTTGCCTCTTCCTCCTCTTCTGAATCTTGGTGGCATTTCCTGTTAACAAATAAAAGGTACAACAAGAAATATAAAGGACAAAGTTAAAAATAAATAAAACAATTTGGATTATTCCAAGGTTCTTTGTCTAGACTCGAAAATTTAGGAATGTGCAATTGTGTCATTGAGATTAAACACAAAAGGCTAGTGTTTAATTCCCTCAATGTTGGATCTGATACCAACCTATCACACCCCGATATTTCCACGTATTACCGGTGGGCCCGGTGGGGAGTATCGTGACGTGGTTGGTAACATTACAGTCAAACAACACAATATTTAAATGCACAACGGAAGCAAAAGATAGATATATTTCAACCGAATATAATTGTAATATCAAGTATCACAAACAGTTGAAAGCAATCCACAGGTGGATCAAAATAAAAAGGAAACATTGTTCAACAGTTTTGACATCCAAGCTTGCGAGACTTATTGTGGACGCTAGGAGAAAGCCAGCCTAGTTCGCGTAGTACCTGCACTTAACCTTTTTGGGAAAATACGTCAGTTTACACTGGTAAATACAATCAACTGACTCATTTTGAAAAGGTTTAATAAAATTGATTTGAATGCACGTGGCACAAACTCTTTATAACTTGGGATAATTATTTGAATATAATCTTGTAAAAGAATTACATGTTTCTTATGCGTTCAGTAGCCCGATCCGTAGACCGGGTTAAAGATCAATAGACACACCACATTATTTATTTATTCACTGACGGGTGTACGCCTACACCCCGCGCTTAGGTCCAGGCCATTTCGTAAATGATGCCAAGGATATCCGGGACATGGTCATTAACCCCCAAAGGCTTTAAGCAAACAAAAAATTTCAAAACAGAGCATATCAATGATTTAACCTCCATTCGATTAAAGATTCAATGCCGGACCAAGCGGTATTTTATATACCGTACCCCAAGCCCGTATAGGGAAAATAAGTTAAAAGTATTTACCTTTGCAAGTATCAATCACAATTAGCAAGTTCGTGTAGCTTTTACCGGGTCTCCTATTCTGGAATGAAGGTTTATAATAACCTATTAGAATTCTAACGGGTCTTTAATTAAGCCTAAGCTTAGACCGGTTAGTTTTAAAGAAAGACACGGCTCGAATGCACGATTAGGCGAAGACCGAAATAGAATGTGGTTTATACCCAACAAGTTTGAAGACTTGTATAATATGGGTAAACTAAACACATTCTGGATTTTGAGATCAAAACGATAAGGTTTGACCCCTTTCGGCTAATTTATGCAAACTAGTTACATAAACCGAACCGAACGCGCGAGAGGCGTAACGGGTGTCCATGAAGGTCATATACAGGTTTCCAAAGTTAATATGTCTTAAATATGTTGGGATATCAGTAGGATACCTTCCATTATGCCCAAAACGAGTTTAATCTAAATATAAGCCCCGTAGGGGTATTTCGGTCATTTTAAAGGTTATAAAAGAGATTAAGTGAAATTCTGAGATTTGGGTCTGAATACATCAGTAAAATAACTTATTTTAATAGGTCATATCAGTTGGTAATAAGTCTTATATGACAAAATGGTTTTAAACCCATACCAGGTGTTAAATACGCGTAAAAAGCCGTTTTAAGCGATTTCCGGGTTATACAGGAAATCTGAGTTTTCTGATCAGGTTATAAAGTTCAAAATACTTTATTTACTATATAAAATCAGTAGCAATTGGATTGGTGTCAAAAATTGGGTTTAGATAGGATTTATGCTAATGACGCCGTTTAATTACTAAAAAGCGTTCTAATTACGTCATTGAGCATAACTCCTAATCTAGACCTCAAACTGATGTGAAACTTTAGGGATAAGTTTATAAATCAGTAACAAAGATTTTTGTTCTCTCACATTTCCAAAATTCTCGTTTTATGGTAAAAATGGCATTATGGTCAACATTAACCGATTAACGGAAACGTGCATATGAATCGGACAATCAACGAACCAATCACAGAGGGCTATACTAACATGTAACATGATCCTAAGGAAGTCCTAAGGCATTTCTAAACTCTACTAAAACGGGTCAGAACTGAAGTCAAAGCAAAGGTCAAAGTTTTGCGACTTTCGGTTCCGAACCGGGTCTAAACAGAAAATTTTCGGATCAAACAAGCTTAGACCAGTTCTTATACTTATTTCCAAGTTATAAGAGTGATAAAATAGGTTACATGCCTTCTACATTGCTAATTATGCATTAATTCAAAAATTAAGCTTTTGTTGACTTTTTATAAACAACTTTGACCCGACATTTGATCTAGTTAGAGTGGGAATTAGAGGGTGCCCTTTTAAGGGTTTATTGCCCACATAAATACCAACTTATAACTACTTTCAATTCGACTAATCACTGGACCATTAATGATTAATCGCTAAGTCAAACGTTAATTACGACGGTTTGACTTTTAAGCTAATAACTAAGTAAAACTCAATTAAGGAAGGTCAAGTATACTTACAGAAGTCCTATGCACGATTTAGAGATGACTTGGAAAGGCACTTGTGCTCCAGAAATGATCAGAAGTGGAGTTGTGATGGGATGATCAAAAGTTGCAAATAATGGTGCTTTATATAGTGCTTAAATCTCACTAGATTGTTGACAACCAAAGCTACAACTGATCATGGATCATCCACAAGTGTCCCTAGTGCCTAGGAATTATTAGGGGTCGCCCATGGAAGTGAAAATATCTGTTTTAAGTCGGTTACAAGGCTGAACAGGCTGCTACCTGTAATTTCTGCATCTGGGGATCGCACGCGGCCCGCGTAAGGTCTTGGAAAGACTTATGCGGCCCGCCTGATGCCTGTTGTCAGGTTTAAAGGTTTTCAGCTTTTGCATTTTGGCTCTTGGTCCTTCGAAAGGTCATCCCACCTTTATTTCTTGCATTATGAGCCCTTCAAATTGACTTATAAGGGCTTCAAGACTTACACCCACTTTGTTAAGTCCTTGGTCACTTTATGTTTACCCGAAAGGTCATAATTTTCAACGTTGATGCTTTAACCCCTCGTATACGAATTTGATCATAACTTTCTCATACGATAACGAAACTTTATGAAATTTTTATCCCACATTCTAGTGAGCATAATTTACCGCTACAAAGCTTCGGGTTTGCTAAAAGGTCACTCAGAGGTATACTTTAAACATGTTGACACATTTAACCCCTGTAGTTTGTAATCTCTCACTTTCTTTCATATTTAGCTTCGTATGATCCATGATTTATTCGTTTGAAGGTATAAACATTTTGTAGGGCTATTTTGAAATATATTTATCCATTGTTGACATTTTGAACCCCTATATTCACATATTTTCCATGTTTGTCAACTTTAGTCCCTCTAGAGTATTCTTTCACACCTTCAAGCATATGACACGTGTCAATACATTATAGGACGTGAATTTTTGAGGTGTTACAAAAAGCTTTAAGCTAAATTTTCAAAATGTGAATTTTGGTTACAAGAAGTACAATTCCTTGGACACCTGGTTAATCATGAAGGAATTCAAGTGGATCCCACAAAAATCGAGGCAATTACTAAGTGGAAAGTCCCTAAATCACCAATGAAGGTGAGAAGTTTTATTGGACTAGCATATTATTATAGACGTTTTATTCAAGATATTTCTAGAATAGTTATTCCCTTAACGAAGTTGACCTGCCAAACAATTAAGTTTGAATGGGGACCAAAACAGGAGGAAGCTTTTAAGATTCTAAAACAAAAGTTAACCAATGCACCCATACTAGTATTACCAGAAGGAACTGAAGACTTTATCGTCTATTGTGATGCATCCAAGTTAGGTTATGGATGTGTGTTGATGCAGCATCAAAAGGTTATAGCTTATGCCTCTAGACAACTTAAGATTCATCAAAAGAATTATACAACCCTTGATCTAGAGTTAGGAGCTATAATTTTTGCCCTTAAAATTTGGAGACACTATCTTTACGGAAGCAAGTTTACTATTCTCACCGATCATAAGAGTCTAAGATATGTTTTTGGGCAAAAGGAGTTAAATATGAGACAGAGACGCTGGATGGAAATTTTTAGTGATTATGATTGTAATATCCAGTATCATGCAGGAAAGGCTAATGTAGTAGCTGATGCTTTAAGTCGAAAGTATCATGAAAAGCCAAAACGAGTACATTCTCTCAAATTAAATCTGCAGATAGATTTAAATGAGCAAATTAGAGAAATACAAGAAACAGTAATCAAGGACGATACTGAAAAAATAAAAGGAATAATTAAGAAATTAGAACAAGGAACAGATGGAATTTGGAGATTCAATAGGAAAAGAATCTGGATACCCAAACAAGGAAACCTACGTTACCAAATTTTAGAAGAAGCCCATAAGTCTAAGTATATGATACATCCTTGTAATGATAAAATGTATCAAGACTTAAGGAGGAACTTTTGGTGGATAGGAATGAAAAAGGATATAGCAACTTACGTTGCTAAGTGCCTAACATGTTCACGGGTTAAAGCTGAACATCAGAAACCTTCAGGTTTATTGCAACAACTCAAAATGCCAATATGGAAATGGGAATTGATAACAATGGACTTTGTTACTAAATTACCCAAGACACGAAAAGGTAATGATGCAATCTGGTGATTGTAGACAGATTAACCAAGTCTGCTCATTTCTTACCTATGAAGGAAACTTTTAGTATGGAACAATTAGCGAAGTTCTATGTAAACGAAATAGTTTCATTACACGGAATTCCTTTGTCTATTGTTTCTGATAGAGATAGTCGTTTTACTTCTCATTTTTGGACTAGTTTTCAGAAAGCAATGGGAACCAAGTTAAAACTAAGCACAGCCTGTCATCCTCAAACGGACGGACAAAGTGAAAGGACAATTCAGACAATGGAGGATATGCTTAGAGCTTATGTAATTGATTTCGGAGGAAATTGGGACGATCAATTACCATTAATATAATTTTCCTACAATAACAGCTATTATACAAGTATCAATGTTGCACCATTTAAAGCACTCTATGGATGGAAGTGTCGACTCCAGTCTGTTGGGCAGAAATTGGAAAAAAAAAACAACAACTGTCTGGACCAGAGATAGTACAAGAAACAACGGACAAGATTATTCAAGAAAAGGAAAGACTCAAAATAGCACGGGATTGTCAAAAGAGTTATGCAGATAACAGACGAAAACCTTTGGAATTTCAGGTAGGAGATAAGGTATTATTAAAAGTTTCTCCATGGAAATGAGTGGTCAGATTTGTCAAAAGGGGAAAGCTAAGCCCCATATATGTTGGACCTTTTGAGATTATTAAAAGAATAGGACCAGTAGCTTACCAGCTACAACTGCCAAAGGAAATGAAAGGAATACACGATGTATTTCATATATGTAATCTAAAGAAGTGTTTAGCAGATGAAACATTGAAGGTACCTCTTGAGGACATAGAGGTAAATGAGAAACTTAAATTTGTAGAGAAACCGCTACAGATTGAAGATAGAAATATCAAGAATCTCAAACACAAGAGATTAGTTCTGGTCAAAGTGAAATGGGACTCCAAGAGAGGACCAGAATACACGTGGGAGCTCGAGTCAGAGATGCAAAGGAAATATCCACATCTGTTCCAGTAGACCTCGAGGACGAGATCTAAAACAAGGTGGGGAGGATATAACACTCCTAAAACCCTTAAAATACCCCTACATGTCCTAAAACACACTCCGTATATGAAAAATGAGCTTAAAATACCTTTATATTAATAAAAATAAAATAAAACAAAAATTATAAGTCGCTCGCGGGGCGGGACATAGAAAGCCCAAGGAGTCGCGGGCCGCGACCAAGTGACACCAGGCCGGACCACGTTGCGCCACGTGTCCAACGCGTGTTGAAGCTAGGGGATTGACTCAACAGGGCTAGGGCCTACCCTGGTTCTCTCGCGGGCCCCGAGATATATAGAAGCAGCCGTCGTGGGCCGCGAGCCGCCATGTTTCCAGCCTATAAATGGAGAGTTCGAGCTCAGTTTTAGTCGCTCAAAATTTTCTTTTTCTCTCTAATATTAAAGCTAAAACTCTTGGGAATAATACCCCTAAAAAGTGAAGCTCTGCCTCGTTGTAAGTATTATAACCCCCGGTTACGTATTAGTTACTCTGCCCGATTGATCTAGAGCTCCGTAATGCATGTCGAGGCTCTGCCTGACTCAATCATTGGAGTTCTGTCTCGGGGACATAGCTAATGTAAATTGGGTGATCTTACTAGCACGTGTGCATTGTTTAATTTTAATAGATAATAACCAGGAAGTCACCAGAAAGCAGTATTATCTAAAATAGCAAAGTGAGTCATTCTCTTTTTATAACAAACTGTTTTAACAAAACCTCAATTGTTTTAAATTATAATAGCAGTGATTGAGTTTATGTATTCTAGAATTATTGTCGGTATGTTAGGGTTTTGTATACATTACTTGTTGCTAATACTGTGAATAGTAATATGACCACAAGTCAGGAATGACAGTACCGTGGGTGGTAATTTGGTAGATAGAAACATTGTAATCGCCCTTAATACTGTAAACATATAAAATCTTGTTTTGATTAAACTGGGATGCACTTGCTAGTATTTCTGCTGATAAAACTTTTTAAAACGCGTTTCAGATAACAAAATGTGAAAGCTAAATAGAAGCCAGCTGGAGACACTGAATACTTGGAAAAGTGGCTATAAAAGTTACCTAAACAAGAAAGAAGTTTTTATTTCAATAAATTTGAGTTTATCCCTATAAACATATAATAATGGAAACTTGGGTTTTTCCCATTTATTTGTTATTTATAAAATGTGGTGTTTTACTCTGAGAAACTATTTCCTAACTACGGTCCTGATGTAAATTTCCGCTGCCAAATTAATAAACACGGAAACCACTCGCTCTGCGTGCCGCGGCCATCCGCCTCCCAGGGCAGGGGTCGGGGTTTGCGACACAAGAGTACTTTGTAGGGCAAGGTAGTGCGTCCTAGTGTTTTGTAATGCAAGAGTACTTTGTAAAAAGTTTAACATGGTGCCAGTTGATTGGTCAAGGCAAGGATATTACACATAGGTGCCCCTTTCCCCTAAGCACCAGACACTAGTCCTAAGAACATACGGCAAGCGTGTTGCTATGAGGACCCATTGGGAATTTGATCGGTATCGTGTTCCGTTTATTACAGTACTGTCAGAAAAAATATACTGTTAACAAAACGGAAACCTAGAGTTAAACATAACAGAACCGCAAAAATAACAAAATGAAGAGTAAAACTATAATATTAAAGAAACGGAAATAAAAAATCAATACGATAACAAATAGAGAGTTATAAAAAAAACTAACAAAACAAAATAACATTAGAATATCTAAAATTAATATAAAACGTAAAAACTAATGTCATTATGTTTATGGTGGCTGTAGAAATTACAAACTTTGTGTCAACACAATTAATAATATTTTATCTTTGTCTAATTCGCAATATTACTTCATTTTGACTAATGAGCTTGCGGAATTTTAACAAAACGAAAATCTAGAGTTAAGTATAACAAACCCGCAAAAATAACAAAACGAAGAGTAAAACTATAATATTAAAGAAACGAAAATACAAAAAAACCAATATGATCACAAATAGAGAATTATAACAAAAATATAACATAACAAAACAAAATAAAGTAAGGTTAAAATAATTAAAGTCATATGAAACATAAAAATTAATGTCATTATGTTTGTGGTGGCTGTGAAAAATTACTAAATTTGTGGCAACATAATAAATATCGCTTTATTTTTGTCCAATTCGTAATATTACTTGATTTGGACTAATGAGTTTCCGACGCAAGGGAGGCCGGGACACCTCACGGATAGAGGTGCATGGGTTCCAACCCTTGCTAGAACACCGCCGCCACCCCCAAGAGTAAGTGGCAAGGGTAAGTTGCATGAGTACATCTACATGTGAGGGTTTGTTGAGAAGGGGTTTGAGGGTAGGGTCATCTCTTGAATGGTGTGTGTATGATTCGTGGATGAGGTAAAATAGTGAGGTCTATGGTTCGGTACTTTGTAGTGTAAGGGTAAGGCGTCGCAAGTGCTTTGTAATGTAAGAGTACTTTGTAAAGTTTAACATGGTTCCGGTTGATTGGTCAAGGCAAGGAAGAGTAAAACTAAATTAAAGAAATGAAAATGAAAAAAACCAATACGATAACATTAGATTATTTAAAATTAATATAAAACATAAAAACTAATGTCATTATCTTTGTGGTGGCTATAGAAAAATTACAAGTTTGTGTCACCACATTAAATACCATTTTATCTTTCTTCAATTTGCAATATTACCTTATTTTGATTAACGAGTTTACAGAATATTAACAAAACAGAAATCTAGAGTTAAATATAACAAAACAGCAAAAATAACAAAACGCACAGTAAAACTATAATATTAAAGAACCGGATATAAAAACCCAATACAATAACAAATAGAGAGTTATTACAAAAGCAAAACAACATTAAAATAGTTAAGATTCATATAAAAAAATAAATACAAATGTCATTACTTGTTTTTTTTGAAATCACGTGTTGTGGCAAAACCAAGCAAATGATAACGTAAAACAAACGTGATTTGAAAATAAACCATGTTGTTTAGAAAGCCAAACCATTATAACGGTTTAGTTTATCATTGTAATGTTTTATGATACCAAATAAATACTTTATTTTGAGTACAACTTCAATTTTTACAAAAATTATAACGGAATGTCGAGTGAAAAAAATCAAGCACAACTACGTACTTAAGTTTTTAGAAAAAAAAGTTATAAACTTAAATTTTAAAAAAAGTATCAAAGTATTTGATATATTAATATATGTTCTAAGAAAAGAAAAAAGAAATTTTAAAAAATGCTAAAGGAAGTGTATGGTTTTAAAAATGAAAAAAAAAATAAAAATATGTTACTAAAAGTGAATACAATAATATACCATTATATTATAACATAATATATTAAATAAAAAATAATAATAAGCTATATATTGTTTTAAAAATAAAGTTACTTTTCATCGTCCTTCGTTAACTATATATACTTGAAGTCGCGCATAGCGGCGAAACCAAGTAAATGATCATATAAAACAATCATGATTTGAAAATAAAGCATGTTGTTTAGAAAGCCAGACCATTAGAACGATTTAGTTTATCATCGTACCGTCTTATAATATCAAATAAATACTTTATTTCGAGTACAACTTCGTTTTTAACAAAACTTATGACGGAATGTCAGCGAAAAAAATCAAGCATAACTACGTACTTAAGTTTTAAAAAAAAAGTTATAAACGTAAATAATTAAAAAGTATCAAAATAATCAATAAATTAACATATGTTCTAAAAAAGAAAAAAAAAGAATTATTAAAATAGTGGTAAAGGAAATATATGGTATTAAAAAAGTAAAAAATAAAAATACATTATTAAAAGTAAATATAATAATAAAGTGTTATATATATTAAATAAAAAAATTATGAAAAAGCTATATATTATTATAAAAATAAAGTTACTATTTATCGCCCTTCGTTGACTATATATATAGGGGAAGTTTCAAATGAAAAGCACTAGTTAACGCGAAAACTCGAAAACTAACTAAAAAAGCCTAAAAGACATAAAAAAAAATTCATACCATTTTTCGCTATTTTAGGTATATAAAAAAATTGTAGTGCACATGTGTATGTGTACTACAAATTTTTTTTTTGAAAAATGTTTTTTTATATACAAAAACTAGTGATTTTTAATAAAAATTGTAAAAAAAAAAATTGGTGTGTTTTTTATGCTTTTTTAGTTAGTTTACAAGTTTTTGCATTAAAAGTGGTTTTCATTTGAACCATCCCCTATATATGTATATATATATATATATATATATATATACATAGGTACGGGATCAGGAGAAAATGTCCAATAGTGTGAGAACGGTGAGAACGCATCCTGGCCCAACACATGGCGCGGGATATGATTAGGGCGTGAGGGGTTTTTTTGTCTTTTCAATCTTCTTTTATTTTTCCAATTTATGCTGCGTCTAAGATTATTTTGGCGTTAATTGTATTCATTAAATTTTTGGCGTTTAATTAATTGTTTTTGTGTCACATAGATAATTTTTTTGGCGTTATAGCGTTTTCTAGACATATTTTTGGCATTTTGTGGCGTTGTAAAATAATTCACTACAAGTCATTAATATTTTCATAAGATTACAAGAAGACCAAATGTTTTTTATGGCGTTTAGTCAATTTTTTTGGCGATTAATACATTGACAAGGTGCTTTGCCAGCACCTGTTCTCACAGTTTTCATACTGCTAGCGTTTTGGTGTTTGTAGTTTTTGGCGTTTTATATAATAATGTATCTTATTTGTAAAGAATTAGATAACAAAAACAGATAATTTGATAACAAAACAATATAAAATGAAAAAAAATGGTAATCTAATTTCTCATCCGAATCTTCACTATCATCAGCCTCTTCATCTTGAATTTGTTTTGGCGTTTTGAACCTTTGAATACCTTAGCTAAATGCCAACTTTCCTACATAACGCCCGTCTTTTTAGACGAAGCTTGTTAGTGGTATCCTGTTTATTTGTGTGATATTCTCGTTTGGTGGCATGTCATTAAAGAACAACTCTTGCTTGAATGCTATTTATAATAATAGAGTCCAAAATAGCATTTTACACTTGTGTTGATCCCTTCATGCCATGCATGTATATTCATCAAGAACAAAGCTCACATGTTGACATATCACTGTTATCAGTATCTTTTTCTTGAATATTTGTCCATCTCATTCAGCAAAAGATTATAGAGATAACCCCATCAGAGAAGAATCCTTTCAGTGAAAGCTTTGCCATCTGTAGTTATTTTAACTAACTTTTTGGCGTTTTAAAGTGAGTGGTTTCTAGAGAACATGGTGTTTGTTTTTTCTGGGTGTGATCAATTCATTGTGTATGCAGACCAAGATGACAAAATACAATAACCGAGAAAATATTAAGCAGGAAAAATATTTTTTGTTATATTTGGCATTTTGTAAGCAATAACTTTTTGTAGTATTTTTTTGGCGTTTTGCAAATAAATAGAGAAATATATTATTTAATTATCTTAAAAAAAGATTACACAGAAGAAGAAAAAAAAATAAAAGTCTTTATCAGAAGGTACTTTATCCAAGAAGCATCCATCACTTGCGTCATCTTTCCTCGGAGTCTTCATCTAGACCTTCATCCATGTCATCCCCTTCACTTTCATCGTCTTCTTGCTCCTGAAGATTCTGAAGCCTCCATTTTAACATGTTTTGCATTAACGCCATTTTTAAGTCCATTTCTGTGTTCAAACAAGTGGCGTTATGCAATTCTTCCATGAACCCAATCCCCTGCTTTGTCATGATGTTTTCAAGCCAGTAGTCTTCCTGCTCTCCACTGGCGTATATAACGGTCACCATGTTTGTTTCATCATCAAAACGCCATGATATCATGACAGGGTCCGGCTTTACATCTGCTTTGATTGGTCCAAATTTCCTTGTTGCTTTCATAAGCATATGTGTTTCATGGCATTCGTTATCTAGAGCGATGCCAAGAGATTAGATACCCCTCTGTACCTCTTCTTCCATCTTCAAAATTGTCTTGATTGTCCTAACATACACCCTCCTTTTGTTGTCAAACGCAGGATAAATCGCCGGATTGCATGAGTGTATCTCCACCAAACGATGGTTACCATTTTTGGCGTTTTGGTTAAATTGGCGTTTTTGGTTAAAAATGTTTTTGCAGAAATGATAGATTGAAGTGATTATGGAAGCTTTACATCGTTTATATAATGATGTTTTTGGCGGGTAATTTAGGAGGGAATTTCTTCTAATAAATGTTAATATCTGAATTTCAGTTACTGTATTGTTTCCTCTTCATGTAATCTCCAACGCGTTTTATCACCAATTTTTGGCGTTTTGTATATAATGGCGTTTTATTTTTTTGAATGGCGTGTTATCATTTTGTTGGTGTTTTGAATTTGAGCGGCAAAAGACCCTTTTACCCTTAATGAAGCGTGTCCCACATAATCTAATTGATGTTATTTACGAAAACGCCACAGCGCAATCTAGTCTATGGATTGTTTCGATATTACGATCCATAAAAGTTCTCACACTTTCACCCGTTTTCTCAAAATCCTGACCCTATATATATAATGAGACTCCAAGAGAGGAACATAATACACGTGGGAGCTTGAGTCGGAGATGCAAAGGAAATATCCACTCCTGTTCAAGTAAACCTCGAGGACGAGATCTAAAACAAGGTGGGGAGGATTTAACAACTCTCCTAAAACCCTTAAAATACCCCTACATGTCCTAAAACACACTCCGTACATGAAAAACGAGCTTAAAATACCCTTATATTAATAAAAATCAAATAAAACAAAAATTATAAGTCGCTCGCGGGGCGCGACCTAGAAAGCCCAAGGAGTCGCGGGCCGCGACCAAGTGACACCATACCGGACACGTGGCGCCACGTGTCCAACACGTGTTGAAGCTAGGGGTTGACTCAGCAGGGCTAGGGCCTACCCTAGTTCTCTCGCGGGTCACGATAGATATAGAAGCAACCATCGCGGGCCGCGAGCCGCCATGTTTCCAGTCTATAAATGGAGAGTTCGAGCTCAGTTTCAGTCGCTCACAAATTTCTTTCTCTCTCTAATCTTAAAGCTAAAACTCTCGGGAATAATACCCCTAAATAGCGAAGCTCTGACTCGTTGTAAGTATTATAACCCCCGATTACGTATTACTTACTCTGCCCGATTGATCTAGAGCTCCGTAACGCATGTCAAGGCTCTGCTTGACTCAGTCGTTGGAGTTCTGTCTCGGGATATAGCTAATGTAAATTGGGTTATCTTACTAACACGTGTGCATTGTTTAATTTTAATAGATTATAACTAGGAAGTCACCAGAAAGCAGTATTATCTAAAATAGCAACATGACCACAAGTCAGGATTGACAGTACCGTCGGTATGTTAGGGTTTTGTATACATTACTTGTTACTAATACTGTGAATCGTAACATGACCACAAGTAGGATTGACAGTACCGTGGGTGGTAATTTGGTAGATAGAAACATTGCAATCGCCCTCAATACTATAAAGATATAAAATCTTGTTTTGATTAAACTGGGATGCACTTTCTTGCTAATAAAACTTTTTAAAACGCGTTTCAGGTAACAAAATGTGAAAGCCAAATAGAAGCCAGCTGGAGAGCACTGAAGGCTTGGAAAAGTGGCTATAAAAGTTACCTAAACAAGAAAAAGTTTTTATTTCAATAAATTAGGGTTTATCCCTATAAACATCTTATAATGAAAACTTGGGTTTTTCTCATGTATTTATTATTTATAAAATATGGTGTTTTACTCTAATAAACTATTTCCTAACTACGGTCCTGATGTAAATTTCCGCTGCTAAACAATACCACCCGCTCTGCGTGCCTCGGCCGCCGGCCTTCCGGGGCAGAGGTCGGGGTTGCGACACAAGAGTACTTTGTACTGCAAGGTAGTGTGTCCTAGTATTTTGTAATGCAAGAGTACTTTGTAAAAAGTTTAACATGGTGCCAGTTGATTGGTCAAGGCAAGGATAATACACATAGGTGCCCCTTTCCCTAAGCACTGGACACTAGTCCTAAGAACATACGGCAAGCGCGTTGCTGTGAGGACCCGTTGGGATTTTGATCGGTATCCTGTTCCGTTTATTACACTACTGTCAGAAAAAATATAATGTTAACAAAACGGAAACCTAGAGTTAAACATTACAAAACCGCAAAAAATAACAAAATGAAGAGTATAACTATAATATTAAAGAAACGGAAATAAAAAATCAATACGATAACAAAATGAGAGTTATAAAAAAACTAACGAAACAAAACAAAATAACATTAGAATATCTAAAATTAATATAAAACGTAAAAACTAATGTCATTATGTTTATGGTGGCTCTAGAAATTACAAACTTTGTGTCAACACATTAAATACCATTTATCTTTGTCTAATTCACAATATTACTTAATTTTGACTAACGAGCTTGCGGAATTTTAACAAAACGAAAATCTAGAGTTAAGCATAACAAAACTGCAAAAATATGAAAGCGAAGAGTAAAACTATAATATTAAATAAACGGAAATAAAAAACCAATACGATCACAAATAGAGAGTTATAACAAACAAATAACTTAACAAAACAAAATAAAATAAGGCTAAAATAGTTAAAGTCATATGAAACATAAAAGTTAATGTCATTATGTTTGTGGTGGCTGTGAAAAATTAGTAAATTTGTGGCAACACAATTATATCCCTTTATTTTTTTACAATTCGCAATATTACTTGATTTTGACTAATGAGTTTCCGACGCAAGGGAGGCCTGGACACCTCACGGATAGAGGTGCATCGGTTCCAACCCTTGCTAGAACACCACCGCCACACCCAAGAGTAAGGGGCAAGGGTAAGTTGCATGAGTACATCTACCTGTGAGGGTTTGGTGAGAAGGGGGTTGAGGGTAGGGTCATCTCTTGAATGGTGTGTGTATGATTGGTGGATGAGGTAAAATAGTGAGGTCTATGGTTTGGTAGTTTGTAGCGTAAGGGTAAGGCGTCGCCAATGCTTTGTAATGTAAGAGTACTTTGTAAAAAGTTTAACATGATGTCGGTTGATTGGTCAAGGCAAGGAAGAGTAAAACTAAATTAAAGAAATGGAAATGAAAAAAACCAATACCATAACAAATAGAGAGTTATAAAAAATAAAAAAACAAAACAAAATAACATTAGAATATTTAAAATTAATATAAAACATAACAACTAATGTCATTATCTTTGTGGTGGCTATAGAAAAATTACAAGTTTGTGTCAACACATTAAATACCACTTTATCTTTCTTCAATTTGCAATATTACCTAATTTTGATTGACGAGTTTACTGAATATTAGCAAAATAGAAATCTAGAGTTAAATATAACAAAACCGCAAAAATAACAAAACGGACAGTAAAACTATAATATTAAAGAACCGGATTTAAAAACCGAATACGATAACAAATAGAGAGTTATTACAAAAACAAAAAAACATTAAAATAGTTAAGATTCACATAAAAATAAATACAAATGTCATTACTTGTTTTTTTTTAAAGTCGCGTGTTGCGGCCAAACTAAGCAAATGATAACACAAAACAAACGTGATTTGAAAATAAACCATGTTGTTTAGAAAGCCAAACCATTAGAACGCTTTAGTTTATTATTGTATTGTTTTACGATACCAAATAAATACTTTATTTTGATTACAACTTCATTTTTAACAAAATTTATAACGGAATGTCGAGTGAAAAAAATCAAGCACAACTACGCACTTAAGTTTTTAGAAAAAAAGTTATAAACTTAAATTTTTAAAAAAAGTATCAAATTATTTGATAAATTAATATATGTGCAAAGAAAAGAAAAAAGAAATTTAAAAAAAATGGTAAAGGAAGTATATGGTTTTAAAAATGGAAAAAAATAAAAATATGTTATTAAAAGTAAATACAATAATAAACCATTATATTATAATATAATATATTAAATAATAATAATAAGCTATATAAATAAAAAAACCCAACGGGTCCTCACAGCAACGTGCTTGCCGTATGTTCTTACGACTAGTGTCTGGTGCTTAGGGAAAGGGGCACCTATGTGTATTATCCTTGCCTTAACCAATCAACCGGCACCATGTTAAACTTTTTACAAAGTACTCTTGCATTACAAAACACTAGGACGCACTACCTTGCGGTACAAAGTACTCTTGTGTCGCAACCCCCGACCCCTGCCCCGGGAGGCGGGCGGCCGAGGCACGCAAAGCGGGTGGTATCGGTTTTATTAATTTGGCAGCGAAAATTTATATCAGGACCGTAGTTAGGAAATAATTTATTAGAGTAAAACACCACATTTTATAAATAATAAATACATGAGAAAAACTCAAGTTTTCATTATAATATGTTTATAGGGATAAACCCTAATTTATTGAAATAAAAACTTTTTTCTTGTTTAGGTAACTTTTATAGCCACTTTTCCAAGTCTTCAGTGCTCTCCGGCTTGCTTCTATTTGGCTTTCACATTTTGTTACCTGAAACGCGTTTTAAAAAGTTTTATCAGCAAGAAATACTGGCGAGTGCATCCCAGTTTAATCGAAACAAGATTTTATATCTTTAAAGTATTGAGAGCGATTACAATGTTTCTATCTACCAAATTACCACCCACGGTACTGTCAATCCTGACTTTTGGTCATGTTACTATTCACAGTATTAGTAACAAGTAATGTATACAAAACCCTAACATACCGACAGTAACTAACTGGTCAATTTTTGGCGTTTTGTGGTGTTGTATAATAATTCACTACAAGTCATTAATATTTTCATAAGATTACAACATGATCAAATGTTTTTTATGGCGTTTAGTCAATTTTTTTGGCATTTAATACATTGACAAGGGCTTTGCCAGCACCTGTTCTCATAGTTTTCATACTACTAGCGTTTTGGTGTTTCTAGTTTTTGGCGTTTTATATGATAATGTATTTTATTTGTAGAGAATTAGATAACAAAAAAAAAACAGATAATTTGATAACAAAACAATATAAAACGAAAAAGAAAAAAAATAAAAATGGTAATCTAATTTCTCATCCGAATCTTCACTATCATCAGCCTCTTAATCTTGAATTTGTTTGGGCATTTTGAACCTTTGAATACCTTAGCTAGATGTCAACTTTCCTACATAACGCCCGTCTTTTTAGACAAAGCTTGTTAGTGGTATCCTGTTTTTGGTGTGATATTCTCGTTTGGTGGCATGTCATTAAAGATCAACTCTTGCTTGAATGCTATTTATAATAATGGAGTCCAAAATTGCATTTTACACTTGTGTTGATCCCTTCATGCCATGCATATATTCATCAAGAACAAAGCTCACATGATGACATATCACTGTCATTAGTCTCTTTTTCTTGAATATTTGTCCATCTCATTCAGCAAAAGATTATAGAGATAACCCCATCAGAGAAGAATCCTTTCAGTGAAAGCTTTGCCTTCTTTGGTTATTTTAACTAACTTTTTGGCATTTTAAAGTGAGTGGTTTCTAGAGAACATGGCGTTTGTTTTTTCTGGGTGTGATCAATTCATTGTGCATAAACCCCTCTTTTATAGGAGTTTTTTGGCGCGTAGTTTAGGCGAGATTTTTTATTATAATAAATGATAGTACTAAAGTAACCGTCTTATCAGTTACTGTGTGTATTTACTGTTTTGTTCAGCTTTATCAGTTTCTAGTCTCATATACGTCCCATATTCCAAATTTGGCGTTTTTTTAAATGGCGTTATGCAGACCAAGATGACAAAATACAATAACGGAGAAAATATTAAGCAGGAAAAATATTTTTTGTTATATTTGGCATTTTGTAAGCAATAATTTTTTGTAGTATTTTTTTGGTGTTTTGCAAATAAATAGAGAAATATATTATTTAATTATCTTAAAAAAAAAGATTACACAGAAGAAAAAAAAATTAAAAGTCTTCATTAGAAGGTACTTTATCCGAGAAGTATCCATCACTTGCGTCATCTTTCCTCAGAGTTTTCATCTAGACCTTCATCCATGTCATCACCTTCACTTTTATCGGCTTCTTGTTCCTGAAGATTCTAAAGTCTCCATTTGAACATGTTTTGCATTAACGCCATTTTTGAGTCCATTTCTGTGTTCGAACAAGTGACGTTATGCAATTCTTCCATGAACCCAATCCCCTGCTTTGTCATGATGTTTTCAAGACAGTAGTCTTCCTGCTCTCCATTGTCGTATATAACGATCACCATGTCTGTTTCATCATCAAAATGCCATGATGTCATGACAGGGTCCAGCTTTACATCTGCTTCGATTGGCCTAAATTTCCTTGTTAATGCTTTCGTAAGCATATGTGTTTCATGGCATTCGTTATCCAGAGCGATGCCAAGAGATTGGATACCCCTCTGTACCTCTTCTTCCATTTTAAAAATTGCCTTGATCGTCGTAGCATACACCCTCCTTTTGTTTTCAAAACGCGTGACAAATCGCCAGATTGTCAGAGTGTATCTCCACCAAACGATGGTTTTCATTTTTGGCGTTTTGGTTAAATTGGCGTTTTTGGTTAAAAATGTTTTTGCAGAAATGATAGATTGAAGTGATTATGGAAGCGAGGTTTTACGTCGTTTATATAATGATGTTTTGGCGCGTAATTTAGGAGGGAATTTCTTCTAATAAATGTTAATAACTGAATTTCAGTTACTGTGTTGTTTCTTCTTCATGTAATCTCCAACGTGTTTTATTACTAATTTTTGGCGTTTTGTAGATAATGGCGTTTTATTTTTTGAATGGCGTGTTATTATTTTGTTGGCGTTTTGAATTTGAGCGGCAAAAGACCCTTTTACCCTTAATGAAGCGCGTCCTACATAATAAAATTGATGTTATTTACGAAAAAGCCACCGCTCAATCTAGTCTATGGATTGTTTTGATATGACGATCCATAACCGTTCTCACACTTTCCCCCGTGTTCTCTAAATCCTGACCCTATATATATATATATAATACAATGAGTGTGGTGACTGTAGAAAAACTACAACTTTGTGGCAACACAATAAATGCCGCTTTATTTTTGTCCAATTCGCAACATTACTTGATTTTGACTAATAAGTTTCCGACGTAAGGGAGGCCAGGGCACCTCAAGGATAGAGGTGCAAGGGTTCCCACCCTTTCTACACCGCCTCCACCCCCCAAGAGTAAGGGGTAAGGGTAAGTTCCACAAGTACATCTACCCGTTAGGGTTAGGAGAGAAGGGGTTTGAGGTTAGGGTCTATCTCTTGAATGGTATGTGTGTGATTGTTTGGCGGGGTAAAATAGTGAGATATATGGTTCAAGGGTACTTCATAGCGCAAGGGTAGGACGCCGCCAGTGTTTTGTAATGCAAGGGTACTTTGTAAAAAGTTTAACATGGTGTCGGTTGATTGGTGAAGGCAAGCATAGTACACATATGTGCCCCTTCCCCATAAGCGCATCGGAGAAATGTTTGTCAGCTTGTCTAGTCCGTACTTTGAGCCTACGGTGTTCTTATTATTATTCTATATAATAGACCAGCTCATTAACTACAATTAATTTTGTAACTTTTTTGTGTTGACCCCAAAGTTCTATCTTTTCTAATTTGACCACAAAATTATCTTAGGTAAACCCATTTTTTAGTCGATAATTTTCATTTACATACCTCATCTTTAGGTTTGTTATTTTTTCCTTTTTTCTTTAACTGATTTACATTGCAATCACTGAACTTTAACTTTAATAAGGTTATCATTTTGAATTTTTGATGAATTTTCTGTTACATGAGTTATTTTACATTTCGGCGAAACCTTTTGTGACGTTGTTTTTTAACCAACCGGTTGTTATAAATTTGTGGTATTTTTAGGTTTTTCAGTTTTAATCTAGCTACAGTCGCAAAAGTCGCTAGGCGCATTCAAACTTTTCGTAATGTTGTTTTTTAACCAACCGGATAGCACCAATGATCTTTTTGGTTTTCACATTCAAACTTTGTTTGGTTGTGAATAGGATTTCCACTTCCTCTCAAGTTTCAAAGTTGCCCTCCCCCCCCCCCCCCCCTCCCGACTTTCTAAAAAGTCTATAGAATATCTCTTTGACCCTCTCGACTAATACGTGTATAAGTTCGAGTTCGTTTACGTCTAACTTCACGTGAGTCATTTAAATTTGTGGTTTTTTATGCTTTTCCCCGGTTTTAGTCTGGCCGCTGCAACGGCTGCATCAATTCTAGTTATATATAAAGGAGAAATCTTAGAGTCAACTTGTCTAGTCTGACTCCTTTTATTCAACTTGTATCTGTTTCTGATAATTGTTTTATTTGTTTGATAGTATGTTTTAAAATATATCTTCCATCATAATGTCCATGAATTATGTACATATTAGTGATTTTTGTTAGTTTTGATCATGGTTGTAAAAGTCCCACCTAGGATCCAAGTACTCCTCCAGTAGTAGTCGCTACAAGCTAGCCTGCTGAGACTTGAGTACTGTTCACCTAGGCTGATTACTGCCCGAGTAATCTCCGCCTAGGCCGAGTATTTCCCAGTACTCTCAAATCCGATTAGGGAGCGCCTAGCGACTTTTGCGACCATAGTTTTGATACTCACAAAATTTTATTTATCAGATGGCAATGTACGTAAGAAAAGGGGCCTCGAAAGAAATTACAAGTTGTTCATCAAGAAAGTGAAATCAAGAATGTGTATAACCAAGGAGTTTTAGAGAATGGAAGAAAGCAAGATGCAAATAACAAATCAACTATCATACCAAAAGTGTTTCTTTATTTTACTTTATTTTATTGTGATAAAGGATATTGTGAAAATATTAGTTAGTTTTTGGTTTGATTTATGTTTTAAAGAGAACTAGTAATTAGACCCGTGGGCGTTACGGCACGAGTACGTTACAAATATCAACTACTAAAACTTGAATACTTTCGATTGCACGAAACTTGATTACTTGGTTAAAACAATAATTTGGAACAAGGTTCACACCCGGTTCGGTAATTGAAGACCTAGGGTTTCTACACGTTTTAGATATCGTAACACCCCGAAAACGGGTTTGGTAATCGAACCACGTTGGTACTAAAGGACGGGTAAAGTACCGTTAGTGGTAAAAATTAACCCGGTGAATATTAGGATTTAAATAAATAAACCTAATATTAAATAAAAAAGTAAACGGGTGCTTTTGAGGAAATAAAGTTTATAAGAAGCCCGAGTCAATGGGACTAAAAATAAAACGGGTTATGACTTCCCGAACCCACTAAGTTAACTAGGAACATTTAAACCTAGTTATGAGAATTGGTTAATTTCTAGTAAGTATTATAAGGGGGTTTAAACAAAAGCTAAACTTGAGGGGCCAAAGTTGGATAACTTGAAAATGGTATTATAAAAAAAACATAACACAACACACACATAAGAGTGTGTGTGCGTGCATGGAGATGACCAGGAGAAGCTCTCATGGAGCTCAAACCCTAGCTTGTACAAAATCATCAAATTAAAGCTCGATTCAAGCCCTAAATCAATGCATGAACACATAAAAACGGTCACCTAGTCATTGGGATAATAAGGTACGTCATAAAACATAGATTGGTTAAAGTTGAAAATTGAGACAAGTAGGTTACTTGCAAATAGAATGTTGGATTATGATCCAAAGTTGAAATTGAATATTTATGTATGTTTAATTTCGTTAGTTATGATGAAATTATGAAGAACTTGATGTAAAGTTACTTGTAAGTGATTAACAAGTATACTAGGAAGTGGGTTTTTGACTAAATAGTGAAGATGATGATATACTTGTGCTTGAAATCATCATAATTGATAGTTGAGTACTTGATCATATATGATTTGAAATGGGTTTACAAGTTTGAGTACTTGATCATATATGATTTGAAATGGGTTTTGAATGTTGAAATGAAATTGGTGATTTAATTCATGAATGTGATGTTTGAAATCATGATATCTACTGGTTTGAATGTAGAACTTGACTTGATTAGGTAACCGGATGAATGCCTAATAACATGATGAAACGGGTTTCACTCATAAATGGAACCCGTAAGATTTCGCGTAATGAAAGTATAAGTTTTATGTAATTAGATGATTATATGATGTATGTAAACTATGTTGATGAATGTGGTTAAATTAGTGGACTAGAAATAAAGCCTATCGAATAGTCGAAGAAATGCCTAAGTGAGTTCGTTGAACTCAATTGTGCATTTCATACATTAAAAAGGGACAGTAGACTTTCGAAAGTAAAACTGACCATTAATAAGATCGAATGATAATTTTTATAGAAAATACGTAATGTGGAATAGTCGTGATTGATAATGACTAATCTAACCATCTTACGAATTATGATGATAGTTTGACGCTTAACAAGCTAGATGGAAGCTTGTTGAGGAAGCGGTTAACAAGCTAGATGGAAGCTTGTTGAGGAAGCGGGTCAAACGGATCAAGTATGAAGAGAAAATCGTGGCTTGGATGCGAGGTAAGTAAAAGCTTACACCCTTTTTGTAAGACATGTATTTATTCATAGATTGTAAATATGAAAAAAGCTATATCCGAAATATGGTTCTGACACGAAATGATACGGATCGGAATATATAAAATTATGAAAAACCATGGTTAATGGAAAAAGGGTCAAAATGGGAATTTAGTCATGGAGCGACTAAGAATTAATGAGTTTTCTTTAAGGTTACCTTATAACGTAACTAGTAAAGGGAAAAAAAGGTAAAATGGTAATTTAGTCTCGTGTGGACTAAATGTAAGTTAGGTTATAAGGATACCCATGGCGTAAGCCAAAATGGGTTAAATACATAAGAAAAGGGATCTAATGGTCAAATCCAAAATGGGTCGGATGTGTGAATTGGTAATTAAAAACCATGTTTTGTTATGTGTGTAAATGTTTGGTCATATAGGCCAAACGGGTCAAATGGTGGTGATAACGCCATTTGATAATATCGACTAACATTTAGTTGTCAAGTCATATGTTCACAGGAGTGAACAGAAATTGGATAATTACGATTCTTTGAAGTTGCGGTTATTATAAACAAGGTATAAAACGGGTCTATATGTTGACCCGAGCCAGGTACGCATAAATAAGTTTATAGCTTAAAGCGCGATTTTGGTTAAATAATTGGTGAAAGTCCTTCGTCGTAAAATGAGGGACTAAAGATGACCAAAATGCCCTTGATGGGTTTAATATGTTAAATCCACCACAAAAATAGCTGTGGTGGAATATAAGTAGTTATTTAAATATGGAAATGCGAAGTGCGAAAAGGGAAGAACGAGTTTGATGCTTAATGCATTAAAGATCCTCTAAACGGGTCAAAACTAATTATGCGCAAAACTTGGATATTGGTCGCATAATTTACAAAAGTTGTGAATCCGAGATAAAGATTTTTGTGTCAAATACATTGGGGTATGATTTATGATTAATTAGAAACAAGTTTGTGACTTTTAAACACAAACGGGTCAAATGTGTAGAAATTAAATACAAAGCCGAGGGCTTAAAATCTAGAAAACTGTTTATCCGGATGTCGGATTTTAACTGGATGTGATGGAGAATCAAATTACGATCATATAGGAAAAAGTATCGTTTAAAACGGATATGTAGTTTGGAAGTTATGCACGTTTTAGTGCATCACAAGTTTGAGTTACCATAGCTGGGCAAATGCATAATCAAGAAATGAAACTTCTGGTGGAAATTGGGCTGTCGCGCTACACGAACTCTCGCGGCCCGCGGGAGCACCACCAGCGAACTCTCGCGGCCCGTGAGAGCATCAAATGCTCGCAAATTGTTATATTTTGTTTGTTTGACCCATATGACTTGTTTAAACTTGTTATTTAATTATCAAAACTAACTTTTAAGTTGGTTTTAATCATAGGTGAATGTCAAGAGTTCCCGGATGCAGATCAAGCTCAATGAAGAACCGAACACGATCAAGATACAAGCTTCCGCACATTGTTTCGTCGTCATTGTAAATGACAAACTTATACATATCATGTTGTATTGTCTTTATAGAGAAAAGTTTTAAATAAACCCGTATTTTCATATGTATGTGTATTCATAAATGCACATTTTTATACGAAAATAATATGAAAATCGTTAAATATTAGTAAGGGTCTTACAGATATAACTCAATTGCATATATGATTAACGGATTTAGTATTGCGTGGCTTAGGTGCCAAGAGCTATCAACGTCATAGACGACGGACCACAATGCACTTCTTTACCAAGAACATGTAAATCCTAACCTAAGACAAGGCATAATTGCACATAAACATTTCGCAAACTAAAATTTAATATTCACTCGACAATTCACGAATTCGATACAAATGCAAGACAATTATCAAAGGTTTCAAAAACGTAAAAAAACTTGTCACAAATAAAATCTCAAAAACAATGTTTAAACCCTAGAATCTTACAAAAACCTACACCAGGGTGAAACACAAGAGGATTAGCCGCCCATGACGAACGGAACGTGATCACCAGATGAATGAAACTCGAATACGAATATCTTGAAGCTTTGAAGGTGGAAATGGATGATGATTAGGGTTTATGGTTGATGGTGGTAGAGAATATATTGAAGATGGGATGATGATGATGATGGTGGTGGTGGTGGATTAGGGTTATGGATGATTTAGGTTGGTCGGATTGATTGATGTGGAAGAATGGTGAAGGTTGGGGTGTTCTTGGCTCCAAGATGATGTTACAACTCAAGAAAATGCATAACTCCTTTCAAAATACCCAAAAACAATGATATAACCTGTCCCCAACCATTCAAAATCAAAATTCAGCGTTTCATATCATGTGAGTGCGTCAGCGACGGCCCAGGAGGGCATCGGTGGCGGCCTGTGGTTGGTTAGATACTTCTGACGGCTTAATAGGCTGCCTAAGACAAAATCCACCCAACGGGACTTTCTGGATGGCGTCGCCGACTACCTCTCTAAAACCTGTTTTTTAGATTTTGTTGTTTTGCATGTCCGGTTGATCCATTTTCCGTCCCAATACTCCGTAAAGCTCCCGAATAGCTCCTTAAACTTCGTTGGACATGCAAAACACAATTCTAATCAAAGTATGCCATTTGAAACCAAAATTCATGCAAAAACATCAACTTAAATACAAGTTACACACCAGTTTTCGACCACGCATCAATACATACACCATGTGAAACATTCGTTTTGACTTATCCGATTTAACTCTGGTTGGATCAAAATGTAAAGTAATCGAATTTATACAGTAGAATTATAACGTATTTATATCTGTAGACTCATACATAAGAAATACACAAAAAAGCATAAAACGTGTATAAAGAGAAAACTGAAACGTGTACTCAAAAGACATATTCACATCAAGGGTAGAAATTTTACCTGTAGCGCGCTGCGGCATAGTCGAAATGTAGAGTAGCTCGAATTTATACCGTCGAATGATAACATATTATTTTTGACCCTGTTCGTTTAAGAACTAAATTAACGGCAAAACGTAGACCAACTGAAAACGTACATAAAATAACCACTGCAACGTATTATATTTGACCTAACTTACTTAACAAAAATAGTATACGTCAAAACGTAGATCATACCGAAGTTATAACGAAACATGAATAAACATACGCACGTAAGCATAGTTTTTTTTACTTAAACACAACGACAAATTAGTTTTTCTTAAAGAAAATTAGCGATTGAAAATTTAGCTAAATACGTAGGGATAAGGATGTTGAAAATTCTATTAAGATTCGAAAATTTTGAAATTCGACTTAATTTGATTCAGTTATCAAGAATTCATTCGATTATAAAGAATTCGAATTCGAATTTGATTCAATTCGAGTCAAGTAAATCGAATACAAATTTATAATTTTAAATTCGATTGGGAATTCAGATTTAAAGTATATATTTATTTTATTCTATATAATACACACATATAACTTTAATTTGGGCTATAGTATAAATTAATCTATTAACTTATTCTAAGTGTTAAAATAGCCCATTATCAGGCCCAGATAACCTATAACTTAAACCTATCTTCAATATATCAATTCTAACCTAACTTATTTGCATCAGCCACAACCATAACTTAACATATTGAGACAATGACGCAACCATCACCAATCGACCATAGCGTTGTTGCCCAACCCCCATTCCCCGTTCACTAAACTACCATTCCCCATCGAATTGGTCGGTTTTTAATCGAATTTGAATCAAATACGAATTCAAGCAAATTCGTTATTTGATTCGATGAACATCCTATGTAGGGATCAGTTTGGGTTAGATAAAAATTGCAATTTTCAAAAGTTGAGGGGTTGTAAAATAAAGAAATTGTGTGGAGGTTAAAACTGCAATTTTCAAAAATTGTGGAGTTGTATGGTGGGTGGAAAAGCGGGACGGTTTTTATAAATGCCAAGAACTTTTGAGATAATTGTAAAATGGATTAATAATACAGGGGTTAAAATTATAATTTTCAAAAGTTGAAGGGTTGTATGGTGAGTGAAATAAGGCAAGGGGATAAAGTGCATTTTTGTGAAACTTTGGGGAAGCCGGTGGAAAATCCTCCGACTTTCTCCTTTAATATAGTACTAGAATTTTGACCTGTGTCGCGCGTTCCGACAGCCACGTTGCATTTGTGACTTCGTTACACCCGTAATGTTGATGACATTAACGTGTAGTGCACACTCGTATCGTTATGTGTTTTTTCTTTGTTAGACATGTTACGCTCGTGACATTAACGTTATTAGACATACATAAAAAAAGAATATATCTCGTGCGTTGCAATGTAAAGTCATAAAAATAATTTAGATAGTGGCGTAAAATTGTAACACCCCGAAAATATTAGAAATTATATAAATAACCATGTTGAATATGTTGGTCACAACTAAGGATGAAATAACTAGGAAAAATCAACATAGTTAAATATGTGCCTTAAAACAATAATGAAAACTTGGTTAATAATCCTTTTTATAACTCTAGAAAAGTTAAGGGACTAGAAGGGTAAATGAGGAAAATGGTTTAATAAATAAAAATCAAAACACCAAAACACACACTTATGTGTGTGTTCTGATCGTGAGTTTCACAGGAGCCAAAGAAGGCACTTCTACTTGAAACCTAGATTGCACAAATCAACCAAATTCGAGAGAAAAATAAAATTTAAATCGAAAACCAAGCTGAATTTAGTGATCACCCAAGTGAAGGGATCACAAGGTATGTCAAATTTCATCATTTGGTTTCATCTCGAATTCTTGGTGAACACCTTAAAACGAAATTATTGCTAGCATATTGAATGTATGAATAATACTATGTTTAATCCATGTTAGGAACGAACTATAGTTGAGAAACTTGATGAATTAATGATGTAAATTATGAAATTTATAACCATCTACATAAGTGCTAAATGGGTTTTGTAGGAACATGATGAACACTAGAATTATGATCATCAATTTGGTGTTATTTGATCATCAAATTAGACATATGAACTTGTGAAAGATGTTTAATCTTGGCTAAATAATTAGTCATGAACTTGATTGTAGATTTTATAAAATTATGCCCACAAGGTGTGTCACACCCCCAAAATACCACCTAGGGAATGTCCCTGTTAGGCGTGTGACGTACCAACAACGAGCCACTAATTACGTTGAACCGATACAAGTTTCAAAATAAAATTCTCAATTATTAATAAAAATACCACCCACTTTCTCACACCTACGATAAGTCCGGAAACACTGTCCATAGTGATGATAGCCACACTTGTTGCATTGTGGCTTCTTTCCAACGTAAGAACCCTGATTCTGGTTGCTGCCCTGGCCTTGATTAACTAAAGAGGACTGGATGTGACTGCGGTTGTTACTGTTATCAGGCCTTTTCTGAGATTGACTTGCACTGGTTGCCTTGTCAGCGTCGTTCCACTTGCGCTTGTTATCACTGGCAGGTGTGGTAGCTGCAGCAGTAGAGGTAGTAGCAGAAACACGTGGCGGTAAGTTGCCACGTTCGACCTCTTGGTCAGTAATCTTAGGTGCCAAACGGATGATACGGGGTAGATTATCTAGGTTTGCAGCAGTAATATACCCCTTAACAGCAGGTGCTAAGCCCTTGAGATACAACTCAATCCGCCGATGTGGGGGTCGAGATAGGTTAGGGCATAAAGTTGCTAGATCATGAGACCTCCTCGGTAATGCTTCAATCTCAGATCCCTCCATTTTCAAATTGTAGTACTCGTTCTCCAGTTTCTGAACCTCATCACGAGGACAATACTCCTCCCTCATCAACTCCTTAAAGTCTTCCCAAGTGGTGGCATTTTCCATTTCGATACCTAACATCTGAACCTGGACATTACACCATGTCAGGGCACCATCCTCGAGAGTGCCCGTAGCATACTTCACTTTGTCCCCAGCAGGACACTTACACATTGCAAATACTGATTCTGTCTCTCAAACATCGCAGAAGTCCTACAGCCCCTTCAGTCCCACTGAAGGTCTATGGCTTACAATCCATGAACATCTTGAACGTACAAGCAGGTGGATTGTTTTGATGCGCTGGTTGACCTAATGGATGAAAGAAAATACAACTCAGGGGTAAGAATTATGTATGCGACATGAGATTAAAGAGTATTTGGCACATTTCGTACCAGCTTGGTAGGCTGCCAGAGCCTCAGCCACACGTGTGTTGATTAAGTTTGTCAGCTCAGCTTGGGTCATCGCGATGTGACCACGTCCATGTCCTCGTCCACTCATGATTCTATATAAGGAGAGGGAACAGATTTAAGAGTCGAAATGAGGTAAAAGTCAAGTATCACGTTGAAATCTACAAACTACCAAGTTTACACACAATATGGCAGAACCCTTCTCATGCTCGTTAAGCCTCACTGGGACTTACCTACACCTTACGTTATTATTATGTGTGCACCCATAATAATAAGGCAATTTGCATGTTCACATCAGTGCCTCTTAACTTGCGCTAAAAGTTTCCCCCCGCATTCAAATAGCAAAGCAGTGGATACTACAGGATTATCATTCACAAAATTCGAAGAGTAGTGTTACACTAACAAATCACCATAGTATCTAGTATGTCGTTTCATGCAAGCTGTGAGTATGTGACTACTAAACAAGTAATGCATAAAGTAAACAGAAAACGAACCTTGCAATCTAGAGCTGAGTGTCATGGTCGATTTTCGAAGTTGTTCGGTTATAGTCTGGTTTTATAAAAACGTTTTAAAACCTAAGCTCACTATAACCAGTGGCTCTGATACCAAACTCTCACACCCTTAAATACCACCTAGGGAATGTCCCTGTTAGGTGACGTACCAACAACTAGCCACTAATTACGTTGAACCCATACAAGTTTCAAAATAAAATTCTCAATTATTAATAAAAATACCATCCACAAGTTTAAATGAAAACCAACATGTTCAGCGGAAGTAAATAGTAAAACCAAGTTAAACTGTTTCAAAACCAATGTGTAGTATCAATAGTTTAAACACAAAAATCCCTGATTAAATTACAACTGGTGTCCTTTACGTTTGTATCATATTACAACCGGTGTCCTTTAACTAAAGATATTACAGGCTCCGTCCTTTATGTTATCAGTTTTTAACACCCTATGTCCTTTAGTGCTAACCTAGTTTAATTTTTTGGTTAAGTCTTACCATGTGCCTCTCATATGAGGGCAACATGGTCTTTTCATCTAAATTCTACATTTAAAAACTAAATAAATAATCTCTAAAAAACCATCTAAAAAAACAAAATAAACTAGCTCAAATAGGAAAAAAAAATAACTACACGACCATGATCGGGCTTTAAAGTAATGGGAAATTACCTTGAAGATATGACGGGACTATGCGATTTAGGAGCATAATGCATCTATCTTGTTTGTTCTTTGAATATTTTGAATGTTAAAGGTGTTCGGTTTATAAAGTTTATAAGTGATGGATTGGTATTAAATGTGCATGTACTTTTAAAAATTCGAATGTATATAATGTCATATAAAATGTCTCATCTTTGTTCGACATTTAATAAAATTATGTATAGCGGAATAGGAATAATCAACTGCTGTTATGAGATGGTTTTTTTAGAGATTATTTATTTAGTTTTTAAATGTAGAATTTAGATGAAAAGACCATGTTGCCCTCATGTGAGAGGCACATGGTAAGGCTTAACCAAAAAATTAAACTAGGTTAGCACTAAAGGACATAGGGTGTTAAAAACTGATAACATAAAGGACGGAGCCTGTAATATCTTTAGTTAAAGGACACCGGTTGTAATATCATACAAACGTAAAGGACACCGGTTGTAATTTACTCTAAATTCGTCCAGTCGACCCATGACCACTCCAGCTACTCCAGACAGCAAGTTCCCATCAAAGTACCTAACGACCTGCAAGCATGCAAACAAGTGTGTCAGACGACGCTGGTGAGTTCAAAGTTTATTTAACGTGTTTAGTTACCAGATATGTGTACGAAACAGTTCAACAGTTCAATAATTTGATTTGATGTTGTTATTAACTCGATTACCGCAGATGGCTACAAGATGTATTTGCCCAACCCCAATGTCTCTATCAAAACATTGGTCATGCTTTAAGGAGATTAGTTCACGCCCGTCTTCCCCGGTACGGTGTGAGGGTGCCAAACCTAATAGCGCTATCAACTAATATCCTTGTTGCCTCCCCGGCAACTATCGGTAGATGTAAGGGGTCTTATGTGATAGACAATGAGTGTAATAACAAACATCCCATTAACCTGACGTTCCTCCCCGGAACATTACCCAATATCCCTCCCCGGGATGCATGCTTGGAAAAGAGTAGTGAACTCACCTTCGGTTTGCTCGGTGAGATTAAATACTTGTTTAACAATTGATCAATCAAACCCTATCGTGGTTACCAAAGAGAGTCAGTTTCATGAATTCACAATTCACGTAACTAGTCACACGTAACAACCAAACATAAATAACGCCACGTGTGTCATACAAGCATCCGGGTGATAGTACATTTACGATACATGTTCATGTCACAAATTCACACGTCACATGTTACATAACAACTAACATCTCATTGTACTATTCGTAAGGTGCACCACAACATGATATATATACATAAATATATCTACATCAACTTAAATAGTTTTTCCATCCATGTGATTACAACAGGGTCCTAAACACATGCTGCATATATATACAATACACCTACAATTAATCGGCCCAAGTTACAGGAACCCATCAGCCCATTATATCAATTAAATTTGGTTAATATTTAAGTCCCAGCCCCTTAAAGCCCAACCGTGTGTTCTGGACTGAGTGTAAAGCACATTTACAAATCGGGCTATTAGATATTACTCGGCCCAACCTCAAGGTGTGTTTTATTGTTTAAATTCTTGTAGCCCAATTACCCCTCCATTGCTTCCTAGTTCACAAATCATCCTCACAAAACCTTTTACACATAGCATGTACATTTATTTGTATGATCGGTTTGCCAAACCTTCAAATCAGTTATCGCTAATTGTCACTCACATACATAATATTATCATCGAATCCTTACACAAAACTTATTCTCCAACCCTACTGTTCATTCACGTGTTCATGACCATCCATAAATTATCAGTTTCAACAAATGATCAACTATTAATCATGCAATAACCTTATGTTTATAGATGAAACAATCAATCATGCAATACCCACATGTTTATACCAATTGGCTATATATTGGACGTAACAGGAAAAATCAAGTAGCATTAACCATACGATGATAACAACATCAATCCTTTATATCCGATTAATCAAACATAAGTGTAACTTAAGATTCGTTCGTCACATTGACATATCTTTTAAGCACGTATAACACGAAGTCATCAATCACCCAACTATAAACTCTAATTCACGAGTCCCCCTTTATACAAGCATTGAAGGTACAATAACACCCCACTCATCAATAATATGCAACCCTAGTCATTGATTAATAAGTACGCTAGCATAATATACCAATCTGTTTATGTAACAACAAGTGTACCGATGGTTTTTTTTCATAAACTCATGCAATAATTAATACACATATCCTCATGTATAAGCATAATCCATAATAAACATCAGGTAGCGATACAACTATGTATGACCAAAGAACTTCATTTGAAACCAAGGTGAGATTATACTAACCGAACGATGAACTAGATGATTAACACACGGGCTTGATCCAATAGAATGATGTTTCGAAGGGAAAGATATGCCTACTGTCGTTGTGCGATTTGGAAGAGCCTAGGGTTTAGTGTTTACGTCTAAACTAAACAAGAAGCATAATACGCATTAATATAATGTGAAGGTTTGTGCGGTTTGGGCTTGATAAGGTTTGGGCTTCATAACACAAATAGCCCAAAGTATGTGAATCGGTTTGGGCTTGTTGAATCGGTTTACACTAGTCTGGAACCTAAATATATATGGGCTTGTGTGTATCTCGACAACTTATTAGCAATAACCGATTCAATTACACACCCAAATGCGTTTACGTTTAACAGGTTTAACATAGCAAGGAACATGCGTTTACGTTTAACAGGTTTAACTAGGAATCAAGATTACAAGACTAACCTTGGAAGTTCGGGTTGTCACAAGGTGTTTGTTAAAATGCCTAAACGAAAGCAAATTTGTTGAAATTTAGAGTAAAACACATAATCGAATTATATGGCGAATTATGCGAAATATGATCTGATAAGAGTTCTAAATTTGTCATTGGTTGAACTCTATAGGCAGTGTGATTGAATCTTCAAGCGCACAAGCCGGAGCGGACGCATGCACGCTTGAAGGAAAAGCTTCGAAGGTACGTAACTTATAGTTTCATTACATTATGCATAAACATTGGTCGTAGTTATGTTAATGGTGTTGTAGTGTAATATATGAGTTTGGTATGTCATTGAAGTGACGAAGCTCACTCGACAACCAAACAGGTCAAAATAATGGTTAGAATAAGTTTGGTATGTCATTGAAGTGGTGGCTTTCACTCGACAACCAAACGGGACAAAACGTTGTTTTAAAACGGTGGTGTTTGAAGTGACTTGAATGTCACACAATGAATTGGTATTATGAGTGCGTAAACCGAGAAACGGACACGCCAAATTTGATTTAATGAACCCTTGGAATTGGGTCAAAAGTTTAGAAACATGACTTGTCGAAATTGCTTAAATGTGCATGCTTGAATCATCGACAACAATCATGACGCTATTGCGTGCACAAACCATGTGATGGAAGCGAAATGCTAATGTTTGATAAGCCCAGTAATGGGTAAAAATGTTTAGAAACAATGATTGATGACAAACAAGTAGTGTAACTTAAAACTAAATGGGTCGAATACTTGTAAAAATGGATTTATAAGCATTTATCTTATAAACTGGATTTTGATGCAAATAAAGATGATAAACGGATCCGTAATTTACTTACGGTCGCATTGGAAAAAGAATCCTGCAAATCGGATAAGTAGATATAAAGTTATGACACTTGGAAGTTTGAATTTTGATTAAAACCATAGCTGGGCAGATATGCAGGTCTCAGATACGGACCAGCTAGAAAAGGGCCTCCCCCACGCCACGCCACGCGAGGGAGCACCTGGTCACTGGCGGGCCACGTAACGAAGCGTCGTGGCCCGCAACCGAGAAGAGCTGTAAAACCTGGCAGTTTGTTTTTATTTTGTTGTTTGATCCATAGAACTTGTTTAAACTTGTATTTAAGCTATCAAAACTAACTTTTAAGTTGGTTTTGAATTGAGGTAAATGTTGTAAGCAACCGGATGAAGATCAAGCAACGAACGTGAATCGAACACACAACTAAAACAAGCTTTCGCGTTGTTCTTATTTTGGTTTTGTAAAAAGTGAAATATTTAAACACTTTAATTAAGTTTTTGAATGTTTTTAAACATGTAAGAAAGTTGGCATGACAAGGTTTTTGTAAAGTCACATTTTTAGTATTAAATGCGTATTTCAATGTTATAATGGTGTTAATTTCAAACGGGTCTTACAGAAATCATAAAAGTCACTTAGATATTGACGTAGTAAGGCATAGATTAAAAAATATAATAATGTGTCGCACGTTGCGGTGTAAAGTCGTAAAAGTATTTTAAATTAAAGGAGGGGTCAAGTTTATATGTAGAAAAGGTTGGAGTGAACATCATTAGACATATAAAAAAGAGTATGTCTCAAACGTTGCGGTGTAAGTCGTAAAAGTAATTTAAACAAAAGGAGGTGTCAAGTTATTAAGTAGAAATGTGGAGGGTGAAAGTTGCCAATTATCAAAAGTTAGAAGTGAATGTGTAACTTATGTAAAAATAAGGGTTAATAATGTTTCATATAAAAAGTTTGAGGGTAAAAAATGTAAATGCTTGAAATTGTAGGGGTGTTATTGGTCCTTTACATTTATGATGAAAAGTAGTAGAAGAAAATGTAGTTAAATATGTAGAGATTAATTTGGGTTATATAAATATTGCAATTTTTCAAAGTTGAGGGGGTTAGATAAAAATTGCAGTTTTTGAAAGTTGGGGGATTGTAAAATAAAGTCATAATGTAGGGGTTAAACCTATAATTTTCAAATGTTGAGAAGTGTATGGTGGGTGGAAAATAGAGGGATCGTTTTTGTAAATGTGATAAACTTTTGAGATGATTGTTAAATGGATTAATAATATAGGGGGTTAGAATTCTAATTATCAAAAGTTAAAGGGTTGTATGATGAGTGAAATAAGGCAAGGGGCTAAAGTGCATTTTTGATACTTTGGGGGAAGCCGGTGAAAAATCCACCGACTTTCTCCTTTAGGATAATATATAAATAAGAAAATACACTGACTTTCTCGTTTAAGATAGTATATATAAATAAAAAAATGTTGTTGGTCTTTTTTTAAATGTCGGATACTTTATTGGTTTTTTTTAATTTCGTTATAACTTTTTTAATCTTACCTTTTTAACTTAAAGCATAATATATGGCTATTATTTTATATTTAAAACTAACTATTATAATTATTTTGAATTTAAATAATATAAATTACTATTTTCAGCATTGAAAGAAATAAAAAATGACTATTTGTAAATTAAAAAAAAAAACACATCTCTATTATATTATATATATTATATATATTAATATCAAGATCTCATGAATAGTAACTTATAATTTTTGATTTTATTTTTAAAAGTATTTTATTTATTATTTAATTTGTTTTTTTAGAAATAAATAACACTTAGATACTTTTTAAGTATTTAATATCAAGTCCTATGCAACTCATAATTTTTGACTTTATTGTTAATAGTACTAGGGGGAACACCCGTGCGATGCACGACATGCATAATAGTTATTGTTTTTTTCTGGAACGACGACATGCTAAAACTTTATTAAACCATGGATCGTAATTTGTTCTGTTGGCATAACTTGTGTGCCAAAAAAAAAAGGGAAAAGATGTCTTCCAAAATCAAAAACATGAAACATAAATGGGAAAACGCAGTAGCTCTCGCACGCCTCCCTGTCTTATTGGATAACACATGGACCGAACTTTAGTTAATGCATGGCACTGTCATCCCCAATCCCATCACCAGTCGACTGCCTGCAGTGAATTAACAAAAGGAAGACTGCTAAAAAGTGGTAGGTTATGCATTTTTTTATCTAATGTATGCAGCCTAACTAAGAACAAAGTCAAATGAAACTGTTAAATGGACTTTGGTAGTTTCCTTGGAATAAAGGCGAATTAAATGTTAAATGGTATCTGAAATTTAATGAGTTACTACTAACACTATAAAAGTGAAATCTAAAGGTGTATGTTTGTGTCCAAACGGTGTACCTTTCACGTGGATCATCGCCAACGTTCTCTTCTGAATCCGAATCTGTATAAGTAGTCCTGCGAAGGAAAAAACGGGAACTTTTCTAGACGACTTAAAAAAGCTATAAGCTTGCTTAAAAAAGCTAGGCGAAACACCTCCTATGAAGCAAAATACCAAAACTATTTTGAAGTCAAAATCAATGATAAACCAAGAAATACCTTACGGCCGTTTCAACGTGCTTAACTGGTGTCGGTATCGACACTACCCCATTGTCTTTATTAGGGAACGAAGGAGGTGTGGAAGAACCATCGCATAGCCATCTTCGTCTAGAAGAACATTCTTGCAGTTAAAGCTTTATAAAGAACCATGATCATAGTACGTACATGAATCAAGCTGGAGGGTCTGAGTGCTGCCCATAAGAGACTGCAAACAATTCGACAGTGCTGAAATGCTGCTGTCGGGGTTTCTTACCATCACCGGAGTGAACTTATCCTGGATGTCAGTAGAATAAAGGCTGTAGACGCCTGATAGGCCAGACTCTGCTGTGAGTATACCATGAGCAGTGGCCTTTGTCAAGCGTTAGGCGGTGTCATCAAAGAAGACAACGACAGCTTCGCTGTTGAATCAAACACCTCGAGTTCTAGCCTGAAACTGTGCAAGGTTTGTAATAAAAGGGTCAATTTATTTGTCTGCATGAAGATTGCCACAAATTAACATAACTACACACTTTCAGAAACTAACCTTGCTCTCGGGAAGAGAACGGGGTTTTCGCACCCATCACACCACATATTGTTGTCTTCACGGACCACACCTTTCATGCAGCCTCCACCGCCACATGTCAGCGTGAACCACTCCTGGTTATTGTGTATGCGCTTAAGTTGAACACGACAGGTGAATTCAGCACTCTGCATAAATTATCAGCACTATGTAAATATGCTATTTGGATGCGCTATATTAAAAGAAAGCATATAGTTTCGTAGGGGGCATACCGTGTGTTGCCTGTTTCTTCTTCCGTGGTTCAAGATGGCTTCTAGGGTGGTCCATTTTTCTGAATAGCCGGTGACAGTCTTGTTCCCCGACATGGCGTCACGTGTAGATCCAACAACTACAGGTTGTTAAAGAGAAGGCGAGTATGACCTGCAATGTGGAGACTTATTTATATAGTCATTTAAATAGTCTTTTGGAATGGATAATGTTGTTTAATTCAAAATTTAATACATAACTGTTATGGGCAGATGATTAGCCGATGTTATTAATGTGCAGGATGTTATTAATGTGATTATTAAGCACATTAACATAACCCTCAAGTCAATGTAAAGGCACATTAGTAATTAGGGATATAATTGTAATTTAGTGTTAGCTCTTCACCTACATAGAAATGTTACATTAATTAATATTATCTGCTGCAAATCTGCTACGTGGATTTGATTTGAAACGAAAATGATTTGGGGTTAGTGAAAGGGTGAACGGTGACTTTAGAGTGGTTGCAGTAGTGGAATTCGGAAGAGGTGATGCAACCAAGGGCGCCTGCATTGTGCCAAGTAAGGGCGGGTACCTCGGGCGAATCAATGATCATAGTTGACGATGAGCTGGACAAACCAAGGGCGCCTGCATTGTGCCAAGTAAGGTAAAGGGTTTTGAAGTAACACGCATAATTAGAGCCGCAGTAGGAACGCAACCGTACCTAAGTAAAACTTTGAGCTCATGGAAGTCAAGATTAGAGAATAGACAGCAGGGTTTTGTTCCTTCTTCTTGAGCATAGCATTACCCAGCTGACCCCACAACGTCACTCTAACTCCGCGCTTGCTGTGAAATTTATAAAAAGGCTAAAAAGTGAGACTTAACCAAGCAAAAGTAAAAGACCAAACGGGAAATAGGGATGGGGTACTTACCGTTCATTTGTTAGGTTGAACTCGACCGTGCGAGCACCCGATGCTTTCACAGACTGCGGCCCCACCTCAGTAACATATCCTATAACATCTGCAACACAATGTTTAAAAAGGACACAACATTCAGGGGCCATTCAAAAAGGGGACCACAAAGGGGGGGAATCAGGCTAAGTTGCGGGACTTTGTGGCGAAGCTATCGAGTTCACGATAGTAAAACCCTAATTTAATTATATTCTCAATGATATTCCAGCATCTCATCAGCCACACCACGTAATTTAACAGTAAGATTCAACACAAAACTACATGTTATTAATCTGATAGCAATTACTTTAATACATAAATTCTTCTATGTCATCTTTAGTAATCAGTTTACATGATTAATGTAGTAGCAACATTAATATATGTTAATCAATTAATAATCAATTACGCTACATAAATTCTTCTATGCCGAAAGTGGGATGTCAGAGTGATACATAAGTTTTCCTATATCATCATTAGTAATCAACCGATCATCTCTGGTAGAAATAGTAATTTTACAGCGTTTTTAAGCGTTATGAATGCCTGTACTGTGTTAGTGATGGAAGGACTTGATGGGGCGGATTTGCATATCAACAAATTGGCATACTTCGAATTGACAAATTGACATACTTTAAATCTACTGGCTTAATCAAAATAAAACATCTTGTAATAAGAATTTATAAAGTATTTTTTTAAGAAATATTATTATTCACCATACCTACAAAAAACTTGCTCTCAGTTGGTTGGAGGTCTTCAAACATCGTAAGTAAGAACGGATAGCGCGTAAAGGAACTACTGGCATCGTCAACCTTCTTCACAATCATGGAACCATTTAACCCGATAACAAAGGGCTGTCTTTCAGAATCCGGTATTGATCGGTGATCTGTACCGTAAAACCCTTGAGTAAATATATCCCGCCCTCTTTGAGTTTGTCAAAGAAGTAGTGCGCAATGTTATTTCTTGCGGTACAATGCATTACACCTCCCTATGCAAACCAAACAGCATAATTTCAATAACAAAGAAACCGGTAAAAGGAAAACAGAAGGGGGGTTAAAAGGGTGAGACTTACCTTTTTATCACTGACGACATAATCGGTGCTCTTGTAGCGTCCATTGACACTTGTGACATCCCACTTTCGGTAAACCATAACCGTGATGGGGCCGGTACTCCCTTCACGGAGGTCAGCAAGGGCCATCTGGCAGCCAACACCACTTCCCGATGTATTCATATTAAGAGAGCTGGACATGTTAGTAGAGTAGCAAGGCTGAATATGTACCTACAACAATAGAGAAGGAGGACGTTAGATAATAGACATTCAGACCATTCACCTCCCTAGAAAAAACCGTGGAATAATCAATGCAATTGAAAGCGACCGTAAATGGTGGTGGTATGTAAACAGCCCCATTAAATAAGCTTAACATTACTTGATGAACAAACAATTTGTAAAACTCTGAAACAAACAGTGCATTTTAAATGTCCAAGGATTAGTACATACCATAAGCATTTGAAGAGTCACATTGATGGCGAGGATAGTTGTTACCAAAGAAAAAGTTAACCTCTTGTAATACCATGAGTACATTGAACCCCTGCCATTTCCTCTAAGAACATTAAGCTTATCAATCACATCTGCACTAACAGTTTCCAAAAGCAAATTGCAAAATAATTTGTATTATGTATACCTCTTAAAAAAGACCTTCTGATGGGACAAATATCAGGTTAGAAGCAACACGATGTTATACACAACAATACTAAGTCAAAAGCAATAGTATGACCGTCAAAACTATGAAGACCAACAATATCAAAATTCAAATAATCAATCAATAAATACAACAAATGACACATACATTAATACAAATCAAACTGATAATTTAGAAATGATAAGTAACATTTACCAATTCAAACGCCAATCTCTGACTCATCCTGATTGAGAGTGTAACAAACACTGGTGTCGTTGCTGACAAATGCAAGAATCGCTGGCAAAGTGAAGAAATAATTAGCGTGTAGCGACACACTACACAACAGTATGGTGTACTCCAGTTTGTCACCGGCGTCCTTGTATGGTCGCAAGAGATGGTAAGAGAAGCCTTCATGGACATCGTTAAATTGGTATGTTTTTTATTTCCTTGTGAATTATAGAATCAGGTTACGTTAAAAGGAACCTTAAATTTACCTTTCGTTCACCAAGAGCAAACAAATTCTCTTCGACCTTGAAATTTTCCATGATTTACATCAAGCAAGATGATTGTTCTTCAACTTCAAATAGCCTGAGATGATGAATGATTAAAAATCAATTAAATTTGCCGTTCTACTTTCTTGTTTATTTAGTTCATCATGAGATCATTTAACCATTAAAAATCAATACATCAGTAAAAAGAATAAGTAATTAGTATTAATGCATTTGTGGTAACATCAAGCAAAATGAGAACTTTTGATCAACTACTTGCTATACACAAATACTAAAAACATAACATGAATCTCACATCAATAGAGATGCAGGGCTTTAAACAAAACAGTATACAACCACTGAAGTAGTGAGTCACTTGGCGTTAGCTCAAAAAAATTAGAAATTACTGATAAATATCTAACCAAACCAATCTTACCCCCAAATCTGTGTCCACGGTGGTCTTCCCTAAAACCATCTTTGCAAACCATTTTCCTTTTTCGCGATGAATTTCTAGATTTTCTAGGTCAAGGGCTGATGGCTTGATGCGTCTGTTGGTAGTTACGGGAACGGAAAGACGGTTCACAAATGGTAGCAAATTGGTCCGTGTGACAAATTTCGTGTTGCATACTCCGATTGAAGGTGATTCCAAAGCCCTAGTGTTCGATTAGGGGGTTTTTTAGATGGCAATAAATGGTGATTGTGGTGACGACGGAGGTTAGCCGATGTGCGGGACGAAGTCGATGCCGGAATTTGGCGAAGGTTGTGTTGCCGACCTCAATTTGGGGCGGAGCAGTGGTGATCGGTGGCTGGCACTGGAAAACCTAAGTTGTTGCTGTTGGTTTACCGATGGTTGTGTCGCCGAGGTCAACGTGGGTAGTGGCGGATCCATGATTTTTTTTTCATTGGGTTCACTTTTTAGGTAATACCGCAGGCAAAACTCTCCGGCGCCGCCGCCCGTCGCCGCCCCGTTCTGTTCTTCCGCCATCTCTCTTCCTCGTTTTGAAATGTTAAACCTGCGAATACCCCCAAACAATAAAATTCCTCATTACTAACATAGTCATAAATAAGTAATTGCATTAAAGTTAATTGTAATATAATTCCTCATTACTAACATGGTCATAAATAAGTAATTGCATTAAAGTTAATTGTAATATAATTGTTATGAAAAGTCTATAAACCCTAATTTAAAACAACCATAAATGTTGGTTTTAAAATAGAACATATAACTAAACTTTAGAATATATATAGATTTTATTTATTATTTAATTTGTTTTTTTTTAGAAATAAGTAGTAGTTAATACTTTTTATGTATTTACCTTTTATTTTTTCAATACGAGTTTATTTAATATTCAATTTGATCTTTTACTAATAAATTGAATTCCTTAAACTTAAAAAAAAAATCTAAATCCGTATTTATGTTTATTTATTTTTTAACATTTCAAGTTATTTGCATGCGCGTTGTCACTGTATGTTATTGTGGGCAATGGATCGGTATCGGTTCGGCTTATTACTATATCGGTACCATACATAGAAATCAACAACTGTTTTACATTGACCGAAAGCGATAAAAACACAAGTACATGCACCAATGTTGTTTAAACGATATCGATTCGTTCAAATTGTCACGTACCGATACCGATATTCATTTAGCGACGTAGACAGAGTTGTATAATTGAAACAGTTTTGAAATCGAAAACCATAAAAATTAACACAAGTACCAGTAACAATGTTGTTTGGTACAGTATGGTAGTTATACAGTGTCAGTTTATCAGAAGAAAAAAAAAACAATAAAAATAAACTTCGGTACCCAAATCGATGTTGTTCGTATGGTTTAAGTTCGTTTCATTATGGTAGCGGCAAGGTATATGTTATTAAACAAGACACCGCAAATATGAATACATAATGGTACAAATGTTCTGTTCGATTTGGTATGGTAGTAATGCGGTGTTAGTTTATTGAAAGTAAAAACAATAAAAATATATACTGGTACCGATACAAATGATATTCAATTGGTTTCGCTTCGGTTTGGTACTACAGCGACATATTATCTGTTTTCAATAAAATTTATATCACAATGCTGAGAAAAAAAACTTAAAATGCAAACAAACTGAACCGATGTTATGTTCTGTTCGATTCGGTATGGTAGCAATACAGTGTTAGTTTATCGAAAACAAAAACAATAAAAATATATATTGGTACCGATACAAATGATATTCAATTGGTTTCGCTTCGGTTTGGTACTACAGCGACATATTATCCGTTTTCAATAAAATTTATATCGTAATGTTGAGAAAAAAATATAAAATGCAAGCAAACTGAACCGATATCAACTGGACAACATTGGTATCGGTATTGATATTCGTTTTTTATTGTTTTCGATCAATGTAAGGTTTTTCTTTTTAGTTACTATAGCGAGTGTCAGCACGTTATGAAATGAACTGGTTCCAATCGAACTCCCGCCGCGAAGTGCGGGGGATTCTTACTAGTTTATTTGAATCCAAACAAGTACTAGAAATTACTAAAAACTTACTTAGACACGTCATCAAGTAATAACCTATTGATGTGCTATTTCTCTAAGATTGGAACAAGAAATGTAAACTTAAGTGTATTTTAGGAGAGAAAAAAATTGAATAATTTTAGTAGAATAGTGGTAAGAAAAGCTGCTTCCAGGAGGTTGCCAAGTGTTTTCGCTCGACGATTCCATTCTTGGGTGGTCGGTTTGGCCCTTGTTCCTGTAACTCGAATCCTAAGTATCGATTAACGAGATTCGAGAGTACAAGTAATAATTAAGCAAGGAATGACAGATCAAATTAGCAATCTTTTCTTCCTTTGACTTTGACTCTGAACCGATGTTCTGTTCGATTCGGTATGGTAGCAATACAGTGTTAGTTTATCGAAAGCAAAAACAATTAAAATAGATATTGGTACCGATTCAAATGATATTCAATTGGTTTCGCTTCGGTTTGGTACTACAGCGACATATTATCCGTTTTCAATAAAATTTATATCTCAAAGTTGAGAAAAAAAATATAAAATGCAAACAAACTGAACCGATATCAACCGGACAACATCGGTATCGGTGTTGATATTCATTTTTATTATTTTCGATCAATGTAAAGTTTTCCATTTTAGTTACTATAGCGAGTGTCAGCACCGTTATGAAACGAACCGGTACCAATCAAACTCCCGCCGCGAAGCGCGGGGATTCTTACTAGTTTATTTGAATCCAAACAAGTATTAGAAATTAAGAAAAAGTTACTTACACACATCATCAAGTAATAACCTATTGATGTGCTATTTCTCTAAGATTGGAACAACAAATGTAAAGTTAAGTGTATTTTAGGAGAGAAAAAAATTGAATAATTTTAGTAGAATAAGTGAGAGATTTGGTTATTATATTGTGAAACTAGCAATAAGACCCGCACGCGTTGTGGCGCGGGTACATCGCAAGCATCAAATGTTTTAGACTAAACTGTCACACCCTGACTTTTGCGGAAGCGTGATTATGGTGTGACTTTCTTAATACCATCGCATTCAATCATAACAACATCTATATGATAAAAACCATAGATCGTCATCCATTCAATAGATTCGAAAACATCACAAACATCATTGTTTAAACAAAACTCCAAATTCAAGTTTTACAACCCATGCAAATTGTTTAAGAGTTCTCAAGGACTCATCGAAAGATTCTAAATAAAAACCAAGATTTGGAAATAGTGTCTTGACCAGGATAGGACACCCAAACCAAATCTCAAGACCATGAATGACATCTTTTATTCTTACAACACTTGAAACTTTCGAACGGCCGCCAGATCCACCTTAATTCCCTGAAATACATGTAATTTGAAAACATCAATAAAAGTTGAACGAGTTCATGTGTGTATTTGTGAATAAACCTTTGAAACATTTGTAAGTATGTTTGTGAAAATGAACAGATCAATTAATGTGTAGCTAATACATTAACATGTGTGAACCGATGTAGGAAGGCTCAATCCTTTGCGTATTTCGCACCGGGCCTCCCGGCTGGAACGACATAGTCACCACATGAGCCAACTCGCGGACTCATGGGTGGGGCTCGCAACACCCAAATAGATCTATCACTCATGCCCCTCGGTCCTTCTAAAGGATTAATGATCTCAAGCTAACGCCTACCCTTTCACATGATCTAGCAGTTCATTTCATTTATAACTCATTTGTAATCGTAATCATTTGTAACATGTACTTCACCCCCGAAGTTATAAAACCAAAAACAGTTAAGAGAAAAGGGGGACATGAACTCACAGTTTTGCGTCTTCAGCAATCGTAACACTAGCTTCTTCGGTGAACACGACTACCTACAACGTACTATGTCTATTAGACGAACGGGCCGTGCCTTGACTTAGTATTAATGCTTTTCAGTTACGTTTCTTTTTGTGTCTTCGGTATTATTCAAAGTTACATAATTATTTGTTAAAATAATTAATATTTTAACTTAAATTATATTTATAAATTTTGGAATAATCGTTGAACAATATTATTGCAATAATACTTCTCAGGTATTTATACTTGTATTTCCTTCCCAAGGATGGGGGTATCTTATACATGTATATTTTGCCATGTTTTGTGGTCGTATTCCGGTGTGTGTTTATACGTACGAGAATACGTAATTTCATTGTATTCGTTAAGTATCCTTATACTAAATCTCATGTTAGTTATTCCGGAATATTATTATCTTTAATAAAGATCCAATATATATTTCCAATATATATATATATATATATATTAAGGAATATTACTTAGAAAAATTACTTATAATTTTTCGTTGGCAAAAATATTTGTATTCTCTCATAAATTCCAAAAATAATACATTTTCAAGTCCACTTGGAAAATATATATGTATAAACTCATTTTTCCCAAAAATGACATACTTCACATTTATTTAAGAAAGTGTATATTTTTTCCAAAAATATTGTATTTCATGTTTGTTTAAGAAAATATATATTTCTTATAAATAATATATCTTCCAAAAATTTCAAGAAAAATATATGTTTCGTACTTGTCAAAAATATGATATATTCTTGTAGTAATTGTAAAAATCATATTTTTGGTGTCCAAAATATTATTTACTTAAAATATTCTTTTGTAATAAATCTTCCAGAATATTTTGTAAGTTACATTTCATAGTTCGGTTCTCCAATATTTTTGTGTAAGCTTATATATTTATTCTTTGGAATTTTGGTAAGATTTTGTATGGTAATTTCTTGGTATTTTGTGAGTTATAATATTTCAAGCCCTAAAATAATATAACTAATACACAAAGTATACAAATAATCACACATATGTGTCTTCTTAATATATATTTTTCTAAATACATATTTGGTCACTTTTATTTATGAAAACCAACCTCCAATATTTGTATTTTTGTAACCAAAAATTATGGAAAAGTTTATGTAACAATTTATGGTTTAAAATACACTTGTAAATATTTGTTTAAAAAAATATTTTTCAAAGTGTTTATATTTTTAGAAAATTTTGCCATAGTTTCCCCTAAAAATGGAGGTTTCCATGCTTTTAAGTATATCATTTTTTTTTTTTTTTGTAAAAATCATCACAATCAATTTACAATCATCAACAAACAATCTTTACTTACCAATCTTGCCAAAATTATGCACATTCTACTACTACTTCATGAACTTGAATATTTGTAAAAATTTGTAGTAACTTACTAGTATTCTTAGTAAGTCTTGTTACCCTTTAAAATGTGTTTACTTCTTTAAAAACTTCATTTTTAAGGAAGTGTTTACAACTTCAAAACATATTTTCTAAAAATACTTCTTTATGCAATCTTCTTGTTTCACAAGTGTTCTCACACTTGTTTAACCACTAAAAATAGGATTTGTTTATGCATGAACTAAGATTTAATAAAACTTACATTTTTAACTTGGCTTCTTTAGATATCATTCATAATTATTTAGATTTATATGATCAACAACTTACTTTAATCATGGTTTTTCAAGAAAACATTATTTTCCTTCAAGTTCATGCTTTAAGTGTGGATGATCTATCATCCTTCAACAATTTCTATTCTTACATCTTGCTAGATTATGTTTTTAATCATGATCTAGCAAGATCTTATGATGATCAACATCATTTCTACAAACAATCAATGATCAACAATCATAACAACTCATATTCATCAAGATATCTTCATTACACAGGCTTATGTTCATGTTTCTTGCTTATGATATTTAGTGTTCTTGATGTTTTTATCATGATTCATCATTAACCACTTAAAATAGATGTGAAATAAAGTGTACAAGGTTATTACCACTAGCTCAAGGCTAGGGATGATTCAAGTGAAGAAATGAAGAGGATAAAAGAAAATAAGAGAGGTCCTTCAAGATCCAAAGCCACCAAGCTTCCTTGTATGATCTCAAGCTCCCTTGTATATGTGTAGATTGTATGAAGAAGGATGATTGAAGGTGAGTATGGGTGTGGTGAGTTACGGCCGAGAGCACCAAGGGAGAGGAGAGGAGAAGTGTGTTTTTGAGTGTGCACAAATGAGCTTATAACCTCCCATGTATACTTATAACCCATTTAGAGAACTTAACCCTTGTGTAATATGTTCCAATTGTGCCAACAAGATCTTATATAAAATTGATAGAAAATCAAGAGTGGGGGCCACTTGGGGACGTCCACTAGGTGGGGGGAGGGGGGTCTTAGCATAGGTTTTAACTAGTTAGTTACAATCTAGTTCATTTTCAAGTGTTAGTTACATGTCTTGGTTATTAGATATTTTTAGGAGGTGTTATGATGTTCGGGGATCATAACTAGCTTGGTAATGTTAAAACAGTGCTTCTAGTGTAATTTTGATGTTTTGGGTAGTGTCCGGTTGTTTGGTTAGATACTGGTTCGTTAAAGTGCTAAATTATACAGTTTAGTGTTCTTTATGTACCCTTTTGTGACACTTTTTAATTCCCGACACTTAGGAAAGCATTCAGGACCATTTAAGCATATTTCTGCATGAAATTAGATTGTTAAAATGCTGATTTATGCTGAATTTTGCGGAATTCAGCACTTTGGGTGAGTTTTAGGCACTTTCCGGCACTTAAACTATCACTTAGAAAGACAGTTTTGGGATCCTTACTTTCCTACACACTCTACTAGTGTAGTACTTAGTTTCTGGCCCATAATGGGTCTCAAAACACTGTCTTTCTATGTGCTGAGTTCTGTCAGCATTTTGCTGATTTATCCGCTCACTGTGCTAACTGTACTTAATGCATTCTTTATGTCATTATGATTGCATGCAGTAATGAAATGACATTATGCAATAAGTGATGCACAGGTAAATATAATGCAGTAATCAGAAAGCAGTTAATTCCAAATTCAGCACAGTCATTAAGCACTAATCATGATTAATTAATTTGTATGGATACCTGGATTTTTTATAGTTGTCACATTCTCCCCCTGTTAAGAAAATTTCGTCCCAAAATTTTAAGATCTACTACTAGATGCAGGGGTGTTAGGGAATAAATGTGGGTACTTTGCTTTCATGCGGTCTTCACGCTCCCAAGTAAACTCTGGGCCTTGAAGCGTATTCCATCTAACCTTGACAAGTTTAACACTACTCCTTCGAGTTTTGTTAACTTTCCAATCGGTAACCTCAATGGGTTCTTCGGTAAAATGGAGTGTGTCGTCAATGTGAACTTCGTCAGCAGGAATGACCACTGTTTCCTGAGTTGGACTTTTCTTCAGGTTAGATACATGGAATGTATCATGAACACCATTAAGTTCTGCAGGTAGTTCCAACTTGTAAGCTACAAGACCAATCCTTTCCAGGATTTTGAACGGTCCAATATATCGTGGGTTTAACTTTCCACGCTTCCCAAAGCGTGCCACACCTTTCCAAGGTGAAACTTTCAACAAAACCATATCTCCCACTTCAAATTCCAAAGGTTTCCTTCTTTGGTCTGCATAGCTCTTTTGTCGATCATAGCTCTTTTGTCGATCACGAGCCGCCTTGATGCGCTCTCGGATCTGCATTATCTTATCTGTCGTTTCTTGAACCAATTCAGGACCAACCAGCAATCTATCGCCTGCATCTGCCCAGCATAACGGCGATCGACACTTTCGTCCGTAGAGAGCTTCAAACGGTGCAGCTTGAATGCTTGTATGGTAGCTGTTATTATAGGAAAACTCAACCAAAGGCAGGTGAGTGTCCCAACTGCCACCCAAGTCCATTACACAAGCTCGTAACATATCTTCAAGCGTCTGAATCGTTCTCTCACTTTGGCCATCCGTCTATGGGTGAAATGAGGTGCTCAAATTTAGCTGTGAATCAAACGCTTCTTGGAAAGATTGCCAAATCCTTGACACAAATCTTCCATCTCTATCAGATATAATCGAGATAGGCACTCCATGACGTGCAACTATCTCCCTTAGGTATAACTCAGCTAGCTTACCTGTGTTATCCATCTCCCTGATCAGTAAAAAGTGTGCAGATTTTGTCAGACGGTATATGATTACCCAAATCGTATCATGACCTCTGGGTGTCTTTAGCAACTTGGTTATAAAATCCATTGAGATCTGCTCCCACTTCCACATGGGTATCTCAGGTTGCTGCAGAAGTCCTGAAGGCTTCTGATATTCGGCCTTTACTTTGGCACAGGTTAAGCACTTTCCGACATAAGTAGCAACAACACCTTTTAATCTTGGCCACCAGTAGTAATCCTTCAAATATTGGTACATCTTATCTGATCCTGGGTGGATCGAGTACCTCGACTTGTGAGCTTCGTCGAGAATAACATCTCTAAGACCACCAAAGAGGGGTACCCAAATTCGTTCCATAAAGCACAAGGTTCCTTCCTTGTTGGGTACCAACTTTTTCTCCATCCCATGGAGGTATTCATCCTTACGATTTCCTTTCTTAAGAGCTTCTCTCTGCGCAGCATGAATGCACAACGAGAGGTCTGTTTGTATAATCATCTCCAAAGCCCTAACCCTTATGGGCTTAATCCTCTCTTTCCGACTTAAGGCGTCTGCTACTACATTCACCTTACCTGGGTGATATTTGATTTCACAATCATAATTGTTTAACAATTCAACCCATTGTCACTGTCTCATATTAAGCTCATTCTGGTAGAATATGTGCTGTAAGCTCTTGTGATCTGTGAAGATTGTGCATCGGGTACCATACAGATAATGTCGCCAAATTTTTAATGCAAACACCACTGCGCCTAATTCCAAATCATGCGTGGTGTAATTCTTCTCATGAACTTTCAACTGGCGCCAAGCATAAGCGATAACCTTCTGTCGCTGCATCAGCACGCAGCCCAATCCCTGACGCGAGGCGTCACAGTATACCACGAAGTCATCGGTTCCTTCGGGTAGGGAAAAAATAGGTGCATCGCAAAGCTTATTCTTTAGCAGCTGAAAAGCTTCTTCTTTTTTATCTCCCCATTCGTACTTCTTATCCTATTGAGTAAGGGAGGTCAATGGTTGAGCGATTTTTGAGAAATCCTCAATGAATCTGCGATAATATCCTGCCAAACCCAAAAACTGACGGATCTCGGTTGGCATCTTAGGAGTTTCCCAATTCTTTATCGCCTCGATCTTGGTGGGGTCCACATGAATCCCATCTTCGTTCACTACATGACTAAGGAATTGTATCACACAACCAGAACTCGCACTTCGAGAACTTTGCGTATAGTTTCTCCTTCTTGAGCAGCTCTAGAATGACTTTGAGGTGTTGCTCATGCTCTTCCTTTGTTCGTGAATAGATCAGAATATCATCGATAAATACAATCACGAATTTATCGAGAGACGGCTTGCAAAATCGGTTCATCAAATCCATAAACACTGCTGGCGCGTTTGTCAGACCAAACGTCATCACTAGAAACTTGTAATGTCCATAACGAGTTCTGAAGACAGTCTTCGAAATACTCTCTTCCTGAATCCGCAACTGGTGATAACTGATTGGAGATCGATCTTGGAGTAGTAACTCGAACCTTGCAGTTGATCAAAGAGATCGTCAATCCTCGGCAAAGGATACCGATTCTTGATGGTTAACTTGTTTAGCTCTCGGTAGTCAATGCACATACGGAAACTACCGTCCTTCTTCTTAACAAACAAAACTGGAGCTCCCCAAGACGAGAAGCTTGGTCTAATGAATCCTTTCTCCAAAAGCTCCTGAAGTTGCGTCGACAACTCTTGCATTTCTGAGGGTGCAAGTCGATAAGGTGCCTTGTCTACAGGCACGGCGCCTGGAATTAAGTCAATATGGAATTCGACTTGCCGTTGTGGCGGCAACCCTGGCAAGTCTTCGAGGAAGACTTCAGGATACTCCCTTACCACAGGGATATCTTCCAACTTTGGTTCTTTCGCTTCCTTATCAACAGTGTGAGCCAAAAAGGCAACACATCCCTTTTGCATGGACTTTTGGGCCTTCAAACAACTGATAATACTTAGCGGAGTATCGTGCTTCTCTCCGTGCACTACAATCGTCTCGTCATTTACCATTGGAATACGGATTATCTTCTCATGACATATGATCTCAGCTCGGTTACTTGTTAACCAATCCATTCCAACTACTACGTCAAAGTTTCCCAACTCGACTGGCAGAAGGTCAAGCGTAAACTCACGCTCTCCGAGTTCTATCACACAACCTCTAATGACTTCATTTGCTTCTACTAGCTTTCCATTGACTAGTTCTATCGAGTACAGAATATCTAGCTTACTGGCAACTAACCCAAGTAGATTCTTAAATTCTAGGGATATGAAGCTATAATCGGCACCAGTATCAAATAATACAGATGCAAAATGTTGGTTGATAGGGAACGTACCAGTAATTACGTTCGGATCTTGATGAGCTTCCCTAGCTCCAATGTTGAAGACTCTGACTTGAGCTTGGTTGTTCTTTGGGCAATCTCGCTTGAAATGCCCGATGTCTCCACATCCAAAGCAACCTTGGCCTCTACCATTTCCATTTCCATTTCCATTTCCACCCTGGTTGTTGGTCGCTCCACAGTTTCCGTTCCCAGCTTGATTTCAAGGACCACCACGATTCGCATTACCGCCATTTCCTCCTTGATTGCGGTTCCCAATCTGATTCCCATTACCATTTCCAGCACGGTTTCCATTACCATTCCCACCAGATCCTCCATTTCTACGTCCAGCACCATACCAGCATGCCTCCCTGGCATGCCCTACCTTGCCACAATTCTCGCACTTCCCATACCTACATCGCCCCGTGTGATGATGTTGACAAATATCACACTTGGGCAGGGTGCCCATGTAACCTTTCCCCTTGTTCTCAGAACTTGCAACACCAGTCCTGACCTCGGCTGGTGGGTTAGCATCTCTTTTCTTGTTAGTACCACCGCTGCTTCCTTGGGTACCTTTCTTGAAGTTGGAGAACTTCCTCTTGTTTTCTCCTGATGACTCGACGTGAGTCTCCTTCTTCTTTCCATCAGATGTCGAGAACTTGTTCAGCCTAATCGCTTCTTCAGTCAATGCCACACTCAAATCGATGGCCTCAGTGATCGTTGGAGGCTTTGATGTCGTCACCATGCTCATGATTTGGGGTGCCAATCCCCAAATGAAACGCTCGATTCGCTTGAACTCTGGTTCTACCATGTAGGGGACAACGCGAGATAAGTCATGGAATCTCTGCACATACTCAGCAATCTTCGGTCCATCCATCTTCAGATTCCAGAACTCGGTTTCTAGCTTCTGAATCTCAGCTCTCAAACATTTGCGCATCAGCTCTTTCATCTCGTCACAAGTCATAGCATAAGCTGCTTCTTCTCCCAGGGTCTGAACTTGTAGGTTCCACCAGGATAGAGCTCCGTCTAGGAAGAGTCCAGAAATGTAGGTGACCTGGTGCTCAGGCGCACACTTGTTCATCCGCAGCACAGAATCGGTTTTCTCCGCCCATCTGACGAAAGCTACAGCACCTCCAGTGCCGTCAAAGTTCAGAGGCTTATAGTCGAGGAACTGCTTGTAAGTACAACCTGTACAAGCAACATCATTCACAGAAAACGTTAGCAAACGCACATGGAAAGTCCAAACGCAACGTAATGTGTCCTTAATGACTTAAACATTACCGTGAGGTGGGTTATTTCCTGAGGTACCTCCGCTGTGTTCAGAGCGCAAGGCCTCATGTTGTGCGATTGCTTGTGAAATCTGTTCTTGCAGTTCTGCCTCTGTTGTGGGCAACTGATTGTTTCTTCGAGGAGGCATCTTCTATAAAGAAGATGGTATTGGTCAGGTCTTAAATAGTATGATGAGTATATAGTATGTATATGTAATAGTAACTATCAAGTAAGCAAGCATATAACATCTAAATCACAGCACAACATGCATTTCAACAACATATATAATGAGAACATTGCGATTGAGCTTTCATTAATCATCGACCACAAATACAGTTACATGTTCTACAAATGTATCGTATCAAAAGGGAACACGTGGTCACACTACCCTTGCCCAAAATGTCTATCAGTCTACTATAAGTCACACAATCCAAAATGGTCTCCAAAAGGCTTCGTAAGCTAGGCTCAATAGCGGTGCTCTCATCAAAAGCAAGCTACCTACATAAAACCAAAAACCGGTTATGCTGATGGTGGGGGAGGAAGAGGTGGAGGAACAAAAAGCAAGTTGCGCACATGCGCAAGCTCCTCCTTAAGATCATAAACACGCCACAACAGATAACTGATCTGCTGCTCCATGGTGAGAAATCGAACATCAAAATCTGGATATCGCAAAAGAGGAGCAGGTGGAGTCGCAAAAGGTGACGGACATGAACAAGGTGGGGGACGTGGAATCATCTCAAGCTCCAAAACTCTACGACTCATGATCTCATACTGAAGCTGTAACGACAGAAGTAACTCATCCCGGGTGTAGCCAGTAAAGTGTGAGGGATGGTAGGGATCAGAAATCGGCATGGTATAGGGTGGGAACCATCTAAATGGCTCATCCAGTGGGGAAGAAGTAAAATGAGCAGTAGGTGTATACTGAGGTATGTGAGGAAAAGCTGCTGAGACACGAGGGTCGTAGCCAGGCTACTGGCTAGAAGGGCCTTCCCCTGGATGGGGTTCGGGTATGTCCTGCAAGAAGGTGATAGGTAGGTCGGCACGGTGTACATCTGACTCAACCGGATGAAAAGGAGCAACATCAGCAGGTGCAGGTGCATGTGGGGGAGTAATGGGCTCGATAACAGGAGGGTCAGTGGGTCCAGGAACCAGATCTGGTATACGTGGTGCAATGTTAGGTGTGCCAAACTGGATAGGATCAAAATCAGGCAAAGGCTCAGGAGATGGCACCGGCTCAGGATCAGCAGGTGCGTCAATAGGCTGGTCGATAGGGATAAAATCAAGCTCAAGTCCAAGCTCAATGTCATGTGGAGGAATCGGTGCAGTTGACGTGGCTGTATCGTCATCAGTATCAGTGGCGTAACGTCACAGACCAACTGCCTGTAAGGCGGAAGATGACACTGACTAAAAAGAATCGGGGACAGAATGATTAGAGGAAACCTCAATAATAGGAATCTCAACGAGTGGAACAACAACGGCATCCTCAACTACAACTCCATCACCCTGGGCATCATCAGGGAGACCATCAAAAAGATCGACATCATTATCAAACAAGTCATCAAAAGGAAAATCCTCGAAAGGAAAGGCCGCAAGAGGCAAAGGGGCGAGGATCGGAGCCACGGCATGCTCACCATCGGGATGTCCGAGGATGAGATGGCCCTGGGCAGGAATGGGAATATGAAAGGGATCCTCGTCGGGGATACCATCAGCATGCGGTACATCATCGCCAAAGTCGGGCAGCACAAATGGTTGAAAATCGTCGTCGTCGTCGGACATCATCCCCGGGTCACTCTCGGTATCAGAGGTAAAGATCTCCGGCTCAGGGATAATCTCATCATCAGAAACAATAGCCATGGAGTCGAGAGTGTCAGACAGTCCACTCTCAGACGAAGACATAGTCTGTAACAAAACAATCACAACATATGCACATATATTAACATCTATCATTTAGAATGCAGTCAAATCAGTGTAATCATGTTATCATGTATCCTTCCTATTCTCCCATACTAAACCACCTAGTCTCCCAGACTAAACTAACCAGTCTCTCAGACTACCAACCTGTCTCCCAGACTACCAACCAGTCTCTCGGACTAAACCACCCAGTCTCCCAGACCGAACCACCCAGTCTCCAAGACTGAACCATCAAAGTGTCTGTGCATTGTGTTTCTTTTTATTTTGTAAAAATGTTTGTTTCCTGGATCTAGGCGTTTCGTGTATGCAATGAAAACATGTTGTAAAAATATTTTCGTGAGAGCCCTAATGATTATAGTCTAGACTAGAAAAGGAATCCTAGTTCGCTACAATCGAAGCTCTGATACCAAGCTGTCACACCCTGACTTTTGCGGAAGCGTGATTATGGTGTGACTTTCTTAATACCATCGCATTCAATCATAACAACATCTATATGATAAAAACCATAGATCGTCATCCATTCAATAGATTCGAAAACATCACAAACATCATTGTCTAAACAAAACTCCAAATTCAAGTTTTACAACCCATGCAAATTGTTTAAGAGTTCTCAAGGACTCGTCAAAAGATTCTAAATAAAAACCAAGATTTGGAAATGGTGTCTTGACCAGGATAGGACACCCAAACCAAATCTCAAGACCATGGATGACATCTTTTATTCTTACAACACTTGAAACTTTCGAACGCCCGCCAGATCCACCTTAATTCCCTGAAATACATGTAATTTGAAAACATCAACAAAAGTTGAGCGAGTTCATGTGTGTGTTTGTGAATAAACCTTTGAAACATTTGTAAGTATGTTTGTGAAAATAAACAGATCGATTAATGTGTAGCTAATACATTAACATGTGTGAACCGGTGTAGGAAGGCTTGATCCTTTGCGTATTTCGCACCGGGGCTCCCGGCTGGAACGACATAGTCAGCACATGAGCCAACTCGCGGACTCATGGGTGGGGCTCGCAACACCCAAATAGATCTATCACTCATGCCCCTCGGTCCTTCTAAAGGATTAATGGTCTCAAGCTAATGCCTACCCTTTCACACGATCTAGCAGTTCATTTCATTTGTAAATCATTTATAATCGTAATCATTTGTAACTTGTACTTCACCCCCGAAGTTATAAAACCAAAAACAGTTAAGAGAAAAGGGGGACATGAACTCACAGTCTTGCGTCTTCAGCAATCGTAACTCTAGCTTCTTCGGTGAACACGGCTACCTACAACGTACTATGTCTATTAGACGAACGGGCCGTGCCTTGACTTAGTATTAATGTTCTTGAGTAACGTTTTTTTTTGGGTCTTCGGTATTATTCCAAGTTACATAATTATTGGTTAAAATAATTAATATTTTAACTTAAATTATATTTATAAATTTTGGAATAATCGTTGAACAATATTATTGCAATAATACTTCCCAAGTATTTATACTTGTATTTCCTTCCCAAGGATGGGGGTATCTTATACATGTATATTTTGCCATGTTTTGGGGTCGTATTCCGGTGTGTGTTTATACGTACGAGAATACATAATTTCATTGTATTCATTAAGTATCCTTATACTAAATCTCATATTAGTTATTCCGGAATATTATTATCTTTAATAAAGATCCAATATATATTTCCAAAAAAATATATATTTTAAGGAATATTACATAGAAAAATTACTTATAATTTTTCGTTGGTAAAAATATTTGTATTCTCTTATAAATTCCAAAAATAATACATTTTCAAGTCCACTTGGAAAATATATATGTATAAACTCATTTTTCCCAAAAATGACGTACTACACATTTATTTAAGAAAGTGTATATTTTTTCCAAAAATATTGTATTTCGTGTTTGTTTAAGAAAATATATATATTTCTTATAAATAATATATCTTCCAAAAATTTCAAGAAAAATATATGTTTCATACTTGTCAAAAATATGATATATTCTTGTAGGAATTGTAACAATCATATTTTTACTTCTTTGGTGTCCAAAATATTATTTTGTGAATAAATCTTCCGGAATATTTTGTAAGTTACATTTCATAGTTCGGTTCTCCAATATTTTTGTGTAAGCTTATATATTTATTCTTTGGAATTTTGGTATTATTTTGGATGGTAATTTCTTGGTATTTTGTGAGTTATAATATTTCAAGCCCTAAAATAATATAACTAATACACAAAGTATACAAATAATCACACATATGTGTCTTCTAAATATATATTTTCCTAAATACATATTTGGTCACTTTTATTTATGAAAACCAACCTCCAATATTTGTATTTTTGTAACCAAAAATTATGGAAAATTTTATGTAACAATTAATGGTTTAAAATACACTAGTAAATATTTGTTTAAAAAAATATTTTTCTAAGTGTTTATATTTTTAGAAAAATTTGCCATAGTTTCCCCTAAAAATGGAGGTTTCCATGCTTTTAAGCATATCATTTTCTTTTGTAAAGATCATCACAATCAATTTACAATCATCAACAAACAATCTTTACTTACCAATCTTGCCAAACTTATGCACATTCTATTACTTCATGAACTTGAATATTTGTAAAATATTGTAGTAACTTACTAGTACTCTTAGTAAGTCTTGTTACCCTTTAAAATGTGTTTACTTCTTTAAAAACTTCATTTTTAAGGAAGTTGGATGTTTACAACTTCAAAACATATTTTCTAAAAATACTTCTTTATGCAATCTTCTTCTTTCACAAGTGTTCTCACATTTGTTTAACCACGAAAAATAGGGTTTGTTTATGCATGAACCAAGATTTAATAAAACTTACATTTTTTTAACTTGGTTTCTTTAGATATCATTCATAATTATTTAGATTTATATGATCAATAACTTACTTTAATCATGGTTTTTCAAGAAAACATTATTTTCCTTCAAGTTCATGCTTTAAGTGTGGATGATCCATCATCCTTCAACAATTTCTATTCTTACATCTTGCCAGATTATGTTTTTAATCATGATCTAGCAAGATCTTATGATGATCAACATCATTTCTACAAACAATCAATGATTAACAATCATAACAACTCATATTCATCAAGATATCTTCATTAAACAAGCTTATGTTCATGTTTCATGCTTATGATCTTTTGTGTTCTTGATGTTTTTTATCATGATTCATCATTAACCACTTAAAATAGATGTGAAATAGAGTGTACAAGGTTCTTACCACTAGATCAAGGCTAGGGATGATTCAAGTGAAGAAATGAAGAGGATAAAAGAAAATAAGAGAGGTCCTTCAAGATCCAAAGCCACCAAGCTTCCTTGTATGATCTCTAGCTCCCTTGTATATGTGTAGATTGTATGAAGAAGGATGATTGCAGGTGAGTGTGGGTGTGGTGAGTTACGGCCGAGAGCACCAAGGGAGAGGATAGGAGAAGTGTGTTTTTGAGTGTGTGCACAAATGAGCGTATAACCTCCCATGTATACTTATAACCCATTTAGAGAACTTAACCCTTGTGTAATATGTTCCAACTGTGCCAACAAGATCTAATATAAAATTGATAGAAAATCAAGAGTGGGGGCCACTTGGGGCCGTCCACTAGGGGGGGGGGGGGGTCTTAGCATAGGTTTTAACTAGTGAGTTACAATCTAGTTCATTTTCAAGTGTTAGTTACATGTCTTGGTTATTAGATATTTTTAGAAGGTGTTATGATGTTCGGGGATCATAACTAGCTTGGTAATGTTAAAACAGTGCTTCTAGTGTAATTTTGATGTTTTAGGCAGTGTCCGGTTGTTTGGTTAGATACTGGTTCGTTAAAGTGCTAAATTATACAATTTAGTGTTCTTTATGTACCCTTTTGTGACCCTTTTTAATTCCCGACACTTAGGAAAGCATTCAGGACCATTTAAGCATATTTCTGCATGAAATTAGATTGTTAAAATGATGATTTATGCTGAATTTTGTTGAATTCAGCACTTTGGGTGAGTTTTAGGCACTTTCCGGCACTTAAACTATCACTTAGAAAGGCAGTTTTGGGATCCTTACTTTCCTACACGCTCTACTAGTGTAGTACTTAGTTTCTGGCATATACTGGGTCTCAAAACACTGTCTTTCTATGTGCTGAGTTATGTCAGCATTTTGCTGATTTATCCGCTCACTATGCTAACTGTACTTAATGCATTCTTTATGTCATTATGATTGCATGCAGTAATGAAATGACATTATCCAATAAGTGATGCACAGGTAAATATAATGCAGTAATCAGAAAGCAGTTAATTCCAAATTCAGCACAGTCATTAAGCACTAATCATGATTAATTAATTTGTACGGATACCTGGATTTTTGACAGTTGTCACATAAACGTTATGTGATGCGTTAATCATATAAAAATACGTGTTTTGACGTATCTAATTGAACTCAACGTAACATATATAAGAATTGCGATTGGATCAAAACATAAAGTATATCAAATTTATAGCGTACAATCATATTGTATTATATGTGACCCGAGTCATACATAGAAAACGTAACGGGTATAACAAAAAAGCTAACATATATACTCAAAAGATATTAAATAGAGTTTTAAAAAAAGGGGAAAAAGAAACCACAATTTGATTCCACCCAGATCGAAACAAAATTTACAAAATATTCATAAAATAATCACTAAAACATACTATATTTGACCTGACTCGTTTCCCAAAAAAGTTTACATCAAAACATACACTAACTCGAATTTAAACCCAAACGTACATAAGAATATGCACGTAAAAATGTTTTTTTTAAAGAAAACGTAATATATTAAACCTGACTCGTTTCCAGAAAACATTTATGTCAAAAAGTAGAGAAAATCGAATTTCTACCAACACGTACATAAAAATATGCATGTAAAAAATAGTTTTCTTAAGTAAAGGAGGTATAGTCGTAAACTCGAAACAAATTATTAGTAAAAAGCTTAATAGGTTAACTATGTTCGTAAAATCGTGCCAAGTACCACTAATCTCACATCACTGCCAGCGACTACCAACAACTGAAGAGCTCGCACAAATAAAATAATAAAACATAAAAAATAACACCGAATGAAAAACAGACGTAAAATTTTGAATCACGCACGCTCGTTGCGGCGTGTTAACGTGAAGAAATTAGACATAAACGTAAAACGTAGATAAGATTAACTAAATCGATTTAGGACATGCGCGTTGCGACGAACTTGTCAAACGGAGAAAAATAGACGTGTTGCGACTGGCCTATCAAACGGGAAAAATAGACGAAAAAATGTTGAACCCTACATGCATGTTGCGGCGTGTTAATTCACAAAATTTATAACAAAACGTAAAACGAAAAATTTGCGAAAGATGAAAGGTATGGGGTACAAAGTTGAAAATAAAAAAAAGGTAGGGTTAAATTACAAAAGATGAAAAGGAATGGGTTAAAAGTAAAAAAGTCAATGATGTTAAAATGCAAAAAGATAAAAACCTTTAGCTTAAAAGTGAAATTGCAATTTAAAAAAAAAACTCCCAATGCATATATTACAACATAAAGCAACAAAGTGTTAACGAAACGTAAAACGAAAAAGTTGTGAAAGATTAAAAGTATTGGGATACACAGTTGAAAATATAAATATGTGGGGTTAAATTTTAAAAGATAAAAAAATTTGGGTTAAAAGTAAAAAAGTCAAATGGGTTTAAATGTAAAAGATTTTTGCATTAAAAGTAAAAAATCTTTTTTTCTTTTTTTGAAAAACTCCTGACACATAACTTACAACAAACTAAAGCAACAAAATTTTGATAATTTAGACTAGAGGGTATGGGGGACGGCAAAGGCCCGGCGCCGCCCTGGAACACCACCCCCCATAGGCCCGGCTCGTTCCCTCCGTCCTCCCCACGACGTGCTCGACGGTCCACAATTCAAAAAACTAGCCGTTTTTAAACGGCTATATTAATTAAAAAAAACTTTTCAATTTAAATAAATACCCCTTTTCTCATCCATTTTTATATCCATAATCTCACTTCTTCTCCATTCTCTCATCCATTTTTATAAAAAAAAAAAACTCCATCTTTTTTATAAAATCATGAATCCGTTCAACCCAAACAACACCAACCCGAACAATCCCAACTTTTTTTCGACTCCCGCTTACACTCCGACTATCGATCCTTCATGGGTGTCTCCGCAATTTAGTTTTCGGGTTTCCAACAATCACCCAACGCCTTCAAACAAATGTCTCAACTTCAACAAATGCAACATTACCAAGCACTCCAACAAATTATGCAACACAACTCGTTTGAATCTCTAGGTCAATTCCAATCGCAACCGCCAACTTCCCAATCGCAACCCCCGGTTCCACTTGAAGATGATGAAGAAGTCGTCCCCGAATCGCCACCTCAAGATCTCAAGCGCAAAAAAAAAAAACAAGGGGAAGGGGAAGGCGGTTGAAACCGTAGCTGAAACCAAAGGCGGTTCGAAACCAAAGCCGAGACCTTGGACAAAACTAGAGGAGGAGGCGCTAGCAATGGCGTTTGTTAAGTCCTCAACTTGCCCGATTGTCGGTATGAACCAAAATTTATTTTTTTAATTAAAATTTAAAAGATTTATTTTTTATTTTTACTGATGCATTTTTTTTAAATTTAGGGAACAACCAAACGGGTAGTAGTTTTTGGAAGGCGATAACGGAAAGATTTAACGGGATTATGGAGCATGGCCCGATGCGTGATCTCGATTCCGTCTCAGGCAAGTGGCGTAAAATGAGCAAGGCCATCAACACCTTTAGTAGGTATTATAACCAAATTTACACTAATCCTCCTAGTGGGAGTAAAGAGGAGGACATTCTTAACCTTTCTTTGGCTAAATGGAACTCTAAAAATTCAACGCCTTTCCAACACCTCCGAGCATAGAATGTTTTATTGAAAGAAAACAAATGGAGGCCAGTTCCAAATGAGGTCGCAACCGCCAAACGGAGTAAAACCTCCAAGTCCAGAAGTTATAGTGTGGGAGGCTCCACCGCTTGTTGTCAAATCGACATAAACGACGACCAGGAATTTGACGAGGAGGTGTTGCCCGTTCATGAGTCAGAACGTCCCCCTGACACACCCCCAAAAATACCACAAGCGGAAACCCTCGCGAGGCGTGTGACGTACCAGGATCTAGCCACTAATCACATTGAACCATAAACATATAAGATAAAACAAAACCTTTCATTAAATGTAAATGTATAATTCAAACACCATTTAATAAAATCAACATGTTCAGCGGAAGAATAATAGTTTGTTTAAATAAAGTGTTCAACAATGCAACATTGAGAAGAATTCCAAATGCCACGACCCATGACCACTCCAGCTTCCCAGACAACAAGTTCCATATCAGTGTACCTAAGGACCTGCAAGCATGCAGAAACGTGTATCAGACATGCTGGTGAGTTCACAGTTTGCTTTGACCGTTTAATACCAAGTAGTGACTTATGATATGTTATGTATGCTATGTTGATAATAACTCGATACCACACACGGCCCTTTTTGCCCTTCTCCAATGCTCTATCAAACATTGGTCATGATTTAAAGTTATTAGTTCACACCCGTCCTATCTAGGTACGTCGTGAGGGTGCCAAACCTAATAGCGCTATCAACTAATAACCCCGTTTCCCTACAAGCAACTAACCCGGTAGTATGATGGGACTTAAGTGATAGAGAGTGAGTGTATTATCCAACATTAACGTTTACTGAAAAACTGTTACATATCCCCTGCAAGGATATGCGTATGTGAAATCCGCCCCACATCCCCTACGAGGATGTGGGTATTTGAAAACCGCCTCATATCCCCTACAAGGATATGGGTTTAAGAAAATCCGTTTACAAGTTTTGCCAGTTTGATTGTCCCCACCGGACGCATGCTTGTTTTGAGAGAAGTGAACTCACCTTGGTTTGCTCGGTATGATTAGATATTCGTTCACACTTAATCAACCAAAGCCTATAGTATTCATGTATACGTAATTAGTTTACACTCGCTTGGTTCACGTATAATCTATAATCATGGTGTGTATTTAAGCAACGATCATTGAATTAACACATAACAACCATTCCAGCTCAGACAAATCCACAATTCACATGCACGTTTTGTAATAGTACTTAACAGTTATGTAAGCTATTCATCATAAGCAATTCATGTTTTCCTCTATCATAGTTAACATCATTAATAGACAGATAATAATCATTCATGTTTCATGCACGTGATAAGCCATAGTCTGTTGATGAGTTTCCTTCTGAGCGACGAAATATCAAGGTTCTTCTTTAAAGTTTTTCGTCGATAAGTTGGGTGAAGAAACACCAAGTGTTTCGTCGGCATAAGGGTCACAAAATATTAAGTGTTTCGTCGACCATGTAAATGGCGAAACATCAAGTGTTTCCTCGACAATGTGAGTGACGAAACTCCCAAGTCATTCGTCAAGATGGTAACAGTTTCATACATTTGCTCTAACTACTCCCGAAATTCCCGTAAACACCTCCCACATTCCAAAACCGATCAAACAAGCAACCCTAGACATGAACCCTAGATTACCGGATCATCATCATACACGTATCCATATCACCGATTCATTTGATATTCATAAACCATAGGTAGCATAATATTCAAACAACAAACAAACTCATTGATTCTGTGTAGTGATCGTGAATGTATGCAAGACACAGAATTCTCATTATGTGTGTTCTATTCTAATTGTTTATCAATAAAATATCAAACCTGTTTTGGTCAAAAATTACCGAAGCAATTTAGTGATCAAATTAGTAATGTGAGGTAGTGTGCTAGAAAGTGTATAGAAAATATGCTTGTTGAGTTATTTAGAAAAACAATATTCAGGATACGGCTCAGGATATTGAGCTGTATCTGCGATCAAACAATGAGCAAACAATAAGCAAAAAGTAAAGGAAATGACACGAGATGTACGAGGAAAGCCCTTGATCAATTTAGATCGCCGGCATAAAACCTCGGGAGCTGACAATCGCAGCTGCCTTGTTCTTCTTATTGCTTTAAACTTCAGGATACAGTGCAGGATATAGACCAGATCGCTAAGTGTTACAATAATTTTGTATGAAAGTGGAAATTGCTAGAGAGCAAGTGTTAGAGTGTAGCGAGTGTGGTTGTGATGTCCTGGTTGATCTGGTATACCCACCTATTTATAGTAATGAATTACAAACAATAATCCCTACAAATATGGGCTACTCCGAATATTCCATTATGAACGTTGTGGACCGAGTAATACGGCTTCAACGTCTTCATTTGAACGACTTGGACCGAGTCTTCCGCGGAATAAGTCTTGTGAACGTTGCTAGCTTCTAACCCACGTACCTGCACATAATCCATTAGTAATCCTGAGGATATCATTCAGGATGTTACCAATATCCTGAACCAGCATCCCGGATGTAAACAGATACTACATAAACAAGATATAGATCAAGATATTTTCCAGGATATGGGCTCAGAATTTCACCCATAACAATTGTCCCCAAAAATGTTACCGTTTGATATCCTAACGGTTACATTTTTTCACGGTGGCCAAGGCAATTAAGAGATAAGACTATTGATGTGACTGCTTTCAACCACCCAGCCTATATTTACTCATCATACCCTATATCTTCTCATCCTCATCTCCTTTTTTACCCACAATCGACAAGAAAAAAGGTAATATTCTCTCTCTCATCTTCATAACCATCTTTTATCTTTCTCCGGCAAGAACTCAGGCAACCAAATGCCGAGGCAAACGAGGTCTAGTTCAGGCGATTCTGCTCCCACATTCATCCAACAGAATCTTCTCCAAGAACCGGAGAACGAAACATGCACCTTTGACAGTGCTCATCTGTCGGCCTTAAAATCCTCCGGTATCTTTCCGGAAGGAACTATTTTCCGACCTTTTGATAGAGAAATCCGGTCAGATATGGTTTCCAACCAGTGGATTTGTTTCAATGCTTTCCCCTTTACCTTAGGGTTACGATTCCCCTTTCCGGACTTCATCAACGAGTTTTTTAATATCACCAAAATTTCTTTCAGCCAAACCATGCCAATGCTTTGGCGTGTTTTATCTGTTCTTGACCAAATCAAGAGAAATCACATACCTGACCTTTCCGTCCATGATCTCCCTTTAGCCTACAAGCTTAGATGCCATGGCTCCTCTAGGTTTCTGTTTTATTCTAGTTCTGGTCCCCCATTGATACTTCGTGCCACCAAGAACGAGGATGGTTGGCAATCCAAGTTTTTCTTCGTAAAAAGGGATTCAATCCCTGGTGGAACGGATTATCCAATGAGATGGTTAAGAAAGGGTAGGACTTAGGGTTTAAGAATGATCCTGTCTCTTATCCTGTCTCATATTCTGAACTAACTAATTTTCATTTTTGTGCAGCTGATTTCAGGAAGATTGCACCTCCTCTTGCTAATTCTCAAGAAAGAATAGACGCCATCAGACTTCTTCCAGAGGCAGAGAGAAGTTTCAATCCTTCTCCACCAACTCCAAGCCCTCTTTCAAGTGCCAACATGTCTGGTAAGGATCCTGCAAGATATCCTGTACACATATGTTCTTTATCTGTTATTCATAGGAGGGATTTAGAATTTACTCCCTGTGTGCAGATTCCAGCAAAGTCCCAGTCTATCTAGACCTTGATGAACTTGACAGCTATCCAACTCCGGCCATAGTCAAGAAGGAGACTCCCGCTGCTACTAGCTCCAAGCCACTCCCGGCTCCCAAGGCCAATCCAAGAACCCGTGCTTCCGCGGCGAAAAAGAGAAAGGGTCTTGAGGTCAGTGCTCCAGGCCCAGAAGGGTTCTCTTATGACGAACTCATCTTTTCTGATTCCTTAGAGCCAATGACATCCTTCCTCAACAAGGTAATATCCTGACGCATATCCTTCATGTATATCCTGCACGTATATCCTGCACATATACCCTAACAGGATATCCTGGTAGGATATCTTGGTCAACATACATTCTAACTTTATACCTGTAATTGATGTGCAGGGCCTCCAGCATTTGCTCCACTTGTATAATGATGCTTGTGGTACTGTGGCACTTCACGAAGCCAGGATCAAACAGCTCGAGAGCACCGTTGCTGACCAAAGTGTTATTGCTGAAGCGAAGAGCCGGCATTATGAAAGCTTGCTGAAGAAGGTCACCCAAGACGCTGAGGTCAAACTTGCCACCGTTCAAATGGATCATGATCAGGCCTTGATCAACTTCCGAGAGGGAATCAAGGCTTCTGCTATCGTCTCCCTGCTACAAGCACGCATCAAGATGGCCTACGAGGCCAAGGAGACGGGCCCTGTTTGTCCATCTTGGCCAGTTGAATCCTGGGTGGCCAAGTTGAAGGAGCTCGGAGGCAAAGCTGTACCATTTCCTGCTGAAGCCGGTGAGTCTTCCAAGTCAGCAGAGGTGGTGGTCCAAGCTGGAGACAAGAAGGATGCTGGAGCTGATGCTGGGATGGACATAGGTCAGGATGCTGCGCAGGATGCTGGTCAAGATGCTGGAACGGAGAAGCCTGAGAAGGTTGGAGGAGATGCCGCTGTGTGAGGGCATTTAGGTGGGCGATGACGGATATACGTGCCAAGGCCAGAGCCCACCTTTTTGAATTTGAATGTTGGTTTGTAGTCCCATAAACAATTTACTTTTCTGCACTTTACTTTCCCGCACCTGAACAATTTACATTTCCTGCATGCTTTTTGAACAATACAACAGTTGAAGGTGGATGGGTCTCGGTTTGAGATGAAGCCTTCAACTGTTGGGTAAATATGGTAATGAACTATTAGTGCTCTTAGTGGATGGGCCTTGTTTTGAGGTGAAACTAAGAGCACATCTTTTGGTATGTTAATAATATAACTTCTCTTTTGACCCTATTATTGTTGTTATTGCTATGAAAATCGTAGTTATAAAAATTGTTTGGCTTGTACACTTTATATATTATAGATGTATCCTGGAAGGTATCCTGAAAGATATCTTGATAAGGATATTAAAATATAATTTACAAATTGTCCAAATAAAAAGGAGAGATCATACCAGAGATTCTTACAGAACCAATTCTAATCCTTCATTATAAGTTTTGTCCCCAGTGCATACTTGTGAACTTGGACCCATTCTTTGAACAGTATAATGTATGTCCCCTGTGTTTGACACAGAAACGCAAATGCATTCATACCTTGTCTTAAGTAAATTCCGCATACCCTGGGTCAAGACCCCTGATATCCTGAAATGAATCTTTAGCATACTTGGGATAAACCCTTAATACCCTGGGGATAAACCCTTAATACCCTGGGGATAAACCCGGATATCTGGGGATAAACCCTAAATTTCATGCGCTACAGGCAAGAGTGTATAAACTCCAATCCTTAGAAAGGTGAAAACCTTTAAACCTTTGAGAGTATGAAAATACTCTTTCGTGAGAGAGGGTGATCAATCCTCATATACCTTTAGAATCCAGGATATAGCCAACAGTAACGAAATTGTCAGCCACTTTTACATGAACTGGTCCCGCTACCTTGAACTATACCTAGATAACTTGCGCTCCAGGCGAGGTGTTTAAACCCAATTCGAAAGAAAGGTGAATACCTTTAAACCTTTGAAGGGACCAGGATCCCTTAAACGTGAGAGAGGGGGCCAATCCTCTAATCTTTCGACTTATCCTGAGTACATATCCTGGAGCTATATCCTGAAAGATATTCTGCAAAACAATTGTAAACTAAGGTGGGTGTTAGCTTGGCTAACACCCCTCCGATGCTTAAGTCAGTATTGGGTTCAAGGCAATAAACAAAATATATTTAAGAATAGAATACATACCATTCCGAGATAGAAAATAAATTCTACTCTTACTTGAAATAGAGCTTCAAATGTATTGCATTCCAGGATCTTGGTAGCATATCACCTTCCACATTCCTGAGTCGATATGCTCCTTTCCCTGCTTCTGACTCGACTTCATAAGGTCCTTCCCATTTCGGAGCTAGCTTGCCATCGGCAGGATTAGTGGTATTTTGAAAAGCCTTTCTTAGCACCCAATCACCAACTCGAAATCTTCTAGTCCTTATGTTTTTATTATATGCTCTGGATATTCTTTGTTGATATGCTGCTATCCTTAGCCTTGCTGCATCTCTTTTTTCGTCTATAGTATCCAAATTCTGACACAAGATTTCAGGATTCTGTTCAGGATCCTGCAGCATGGATCTTGCGGTAGGTATCGTCATTTCTGTTGGAATCATCGCCTCCGCTCCAAATACCAAGGAAAACGGGGTTTGGCCGGTTGCATTCTTTACCGTTGTCCTATCAGCCCACAAAACAAAGGGTAACTCTTCCGCCCATCTTCCTTTTTTAGCCCCAAGTCTCTTCTTTAAGTTATTGACTATTATCTTGTTTGAAGATTCAGCTTGTCCATTCGCTTGAGGATATACTGGGGTAGATGTGATCATTTTAATTCCCCAACTTTTGCAAAAGTCAGTAGTCCTCTTGCTTATAAACTGGGACCCATTATCACAAATGATCTCGGCTGGTACTCCAAACCTAGTCAGGATATTCCTTTTTATGAAGGATACTACTTCTTGGTCTCTTACTTGGACAAATGCTTCAGCCTCAACCCACTTGGAGAAATAATCTGTCATAGCTAACATAAAAACTTTTCCTCCCGGAGCTTTTGGTAACTTCCCTACTATATCCATCCCCCACTTCATGAATGGCCAAGGGGAAACTACAGGATATAATGGTTCAGCTGGTTGATGTAGTATGTTACTATGTCTTTGACATGCATCACATCTTCGAGCATATTCTGCAGCATCTTTCCTCATCGTTGGCCAATAATATCTTGTCCTTAATACTTTCGAGAATAATGATCTGCCCCCGGTGTGATTACCACAATCCCCTTCATGTATATCCTGAAGTACTTCTTTGGCTTCAGGATACTCCAAGCACCTCAAATACGGTCCTGCAAGAGATTTCTTGTATAAAACATTGTTTATAATAGTGAATCGTGATACCTTCATCCTAAATGCCTTAGGATTTTCATTTCCGGGGATGTGTCCTTCTTTGAGATATCTCATAATTGGAGCCGTCCAAGATTTAGGATCCTGTTCAGGATATTCCACTTCAGGATCCTGAATACCCGCTACTTCTTTATCCTGAGGATTCGTTGCAGGATATAAGACGTGTAATATTGGTATTTGGGTCCCTTCAGGTATCCTGATTGATGATCCCAAATTTGCTAAGGCATCCGCTTCAGCATTATCCTCCCTTGGTACCTATTCAAGTGTAAAAACATCGAAATATCCTGCTAATTTTTTGAGAATATCAAGATATTCTATTAACTTCTCACCCTTAACTGCATAGGATCCATTAAAATGGTTAGTAATTAACAAAGAATCGACATATACTTGTAAGCTTTTGATATTCATGCTCTTAGCCAATTCTAATCCTGCAATTAAAGCCTCATATTCTGCTTCATTATTGGTAGCAGAAAATTCACACCTAATAGCCTGGGGTAATATGTCCCCCTGTGGCGATTTTAGTAGTATTCCTAATCCTACTCCTCTTATATTAGATGCACCATCAGTATATAACGTCCAGGATCCTAAGGATTCTCCTAGCTGTTGAACTTCTAGGTCTACCTCATCCTGAATGTCACTACTAAAATCAGCCACAAAGTCAGCTAAAGCCTGAGACTTTATGGCATTCCTAGGTTCATATACTAAATCATAGGCACTTAACTTTACTGACCACTTAGCCATTCTACCCGACATTTCCGGTTTCCTAAGTACATTTTTGACAGGATAATTTGTTTTAACGTGTATTCTATGTGTCTCAAAGTAGTGTCTAAGTTTTGTTGATGCCATAACTAATGCTAGTATTAATTTTTCTAAGTGAGAGTACCTAGTTTCAGCATCTAATAAACTTTTACTAACATAATAAACAGGATATTGCTGACCTTCATGGTCTTTTATGAGAACGGCACTTACAGCATTCCCTGATACAGCAAGGTACAGGGATAGTGGTTCACCATTTTCAGGTTTCATCAATAGAGGTGCGGTTGAGAGATATCGTTTCAAATCCTGTAGGGCTGCTTCATGCTTCTCACCCCACTCGAATTTTTTGTTCTTCTTCAGGATATCATAAAAATCCTTGCATTTTTCTGAAGATCTTGAGATAAATCTATTCAATGCTGCCACTCGCCCTATTAATCGTTGAACATCCTTCATATTTGAGGGTGATTTAATATCCAAGATGGCTTTAATCTGCTCCGGGCTTGCTTCTATTCCTCTTTTGGTCACCATATATCCTAGGAATTTTCCTGCTCCTACTCCAAAATGGCACTTAGCAGGATTCAGCTTCATATTATACTGATCCAGGATATCAAACGCTCCTTTAATATCCTGGAGGTGATCCTGAGCTTTCTTTGATTTTACCACCATATCGTCAATGTACACCTCCATGGTGTCCCCCAATTTGTCTTTGAACATCATGTTTACCAATCTTTGGTATGTTGCACCTGCATTTTTCAAACCAAAAGGCATAGCGGATAACAATAAATACCTGTTGGTGTCATGAAGGCAGTATCCTCCTGGTCAGAAGGCTCCATTTGGATCTGTTGAAATCCTGAGGATGCATCCATGAAAGTCAGCATTTCATGCCCAGCAGTGGCATCTACCATTGCATCAATGTGGGGAAGAGGAAATGGGTCTTTAGGACAAGCTTTGTTCAAGTCTGTGTAATCTACACAAACTCTCCATTTCCCGTTTTTCTTCTGTACCACAACCACGTTTGCTAGCCACCTTGGGAACTTAACCTCTCTGATCATCCTGGACTTCAATAATCTCTCAACTTCCTCTTGAATAATCGTATTCCGCTCAGGAGCGAACTTCCTTCTTTTCTGTTGCACAGGCTTGAATGATTTATCAATTCCAAGCTTGTGAGTGATAATATCTTTGGATATGCCTGTCATATCCTCATGCTTCCATGCAAACGTTGACATCCTGCATTTTAAAAAGTTAATTAATTGCTCTTCAATATCCTGAGGGATATTGGTTCCCACGAGCACCGAAATATCGGGATTATCCTGGTCTAGGATAATTTTCTTCACATCCTGCTCCGGATCCTCCACGATATCCTGGGCCCGCGTCTTTAATTGCTATGCTGCACTAGGTTTAGTTGAGGATTTCATCGAGGATGAGTAGCATTCTTTCGCCTCCTGCTGATCGCTATCAACTTTAACAACTCCCCAAGGGGTAGGTATCTTGATGCATTGGTGATATATTGATGGCACGGCCTTCATATCGTGAATCCACGGTCTTCCCAGTATAATGTTATAGCAGGATAGAGAGTCCATCACACAGAAACGTTGTATCGAGTTGACTCCTTCAACGTACACCGGCAACTTTATCTCTCCCACTGTGTTTCTAGCTTCTCCACTGAACCCAACAAGCACGGTAGACTTTGAAGTGATATCCATTGGAGATACATTCATTCTTTTAAGCGTCTCTAGTTGGATTATGTTGACGGAGCTGCCATTATCAACCAATATCCTGCGTACAAAATGGTTAGCCACATATAACGTTATTACCAGAGCATCATGGTGAGGATCCTGGACAGTATCCCTGTCATCAGCATCAAATGTGATCACTTTGTCAGTTGTAAGTGTAGTCATCCTAACAGGTTTGTCTCCCCTTTCGGCCTTAGCTTCTTTTGCATGTCTCTTTGCTGCCGAATACGAAGTTCCACAAATGTCGGATCCTCCTGAAATGAAGTTGATTATCTTGGCATCCGCGGGAGGTGATGCTGCTCGCTCAGGATCCTTCTCAGCATCCTGACCCTTATTCTTCTTTCTCCCTAAGAGATCTTTCAAATATCCCTTGCTTAGAAGATAGCTTATTTCTTTCCTCAGAGCGATGCTATCCTCAGTCATATGTCCAAAATCATCATGGAAAGCACACCATTTTGATTTGTCTTTCCAATCTGCCTTTTGTTGACTCTTTCGAAGCCATCTTGCCTTGTCCCCTAGACCCTGCATGGCATACATCAATTCAGGAATGTTAACAAAAAAGCAATATTCAGATAATTCAGGATACTCTTCAGGATCCTCATCTTCGACAGCATTCACTCTCTTGTTCTCATTTCTGCCATATGGCTTAGGCCGATATGACTTGAATGAGGATTCTGACTTCCTGTTAGTTGACTCATAAGTGTTGGATGAGTTCATCCTTTCTTGCATCTTTCTGTCATCCTCCAACCGAATATATCTTAGGGCCCTGTTCCGAGCTTCATCCAAGTTCCTGCATGGGTTCATTACAAGGTCTTGGTAAAATTGAGAATCTTTTTGCAGCCCCATCTTGAAAGCTTGCACAGCTGTTGCAACATCAAGATGAGGAATGTCTAGCGATTCCCGGCTGAACTTGTTCACATAATCCCTAAGAGACTCCTGAGGCCCCTGTGTTATCCTATAGAGATCACTTGTTAGTTTTTCAAAGCTTCTACTACAAGAAAACTGACTATTAAATAAATTTACTAAGTGAGCAAAAGATGTAATCGAATGTGGAGGAACATTCAAGAGCCATTTCAGGGCTGATCCTGTCAAGGTTGAACCAAAACCCTTGCACAAGCAAGCTTCCTTGAGATCCGGAGGGATAGGGTTAATCTCCATCCTTTCCCTATACTGAGCAATATGCTCCTCAGGATCTGTTGTTCCGTCGTAAAGCTTCATGTTAGGGGTTTGGAATCTCTTTGGGATCTCAGCATCACAGATAGGATATGCAAAGCGAGATATCTTGTGGCTGTCTTGAGACACTTCCGGGATTGGCTGGACCACCCCGGGTACACTTGATATTATGTCCTTCAACTTCTGAAGTTCCCTAGTAAGTGCTGATGTCACACCTGTATCCTGCAAAGATCCACTATTGTTAGTAGCATGAGTATTATTATTATTTGACATGTTACCCGTTGGAGGATTTTGCCCATATCCTGAAGCATATCCTGAGCTCCTTATGGTCGACATCGTGACCGAGGAGGGTATTTCAGGGGTATGATTCTGAGGAAGGTTGGGCACAATATTCCCCCTGTTATCCTCAGTATACACAGCTGAACTGAAGTTCAAAGTTCTGGGTTGTAATGGAGTGACAATATCCTCAGCAGATCTGCTCGAGCCAGACTTCAGGAGTTGTATTTCCCATAAAAGCATTTGGTTTGTTTCCTGTTGCTGCCTCATTTGTTCCTGCACACTTCCAAATAAGGTTAAAATTTCGTTGTTAGAAGCTAAAACAGGGGCAGGTTCCTGAACACTGCGGGTAGGGATAATATCCTGAGGTCGTGTAGAGGCTGGCATCCTTGGAGGAGGTGGTGGAAGCACCGAACCAGTAGTAGCAGAAGTCATAGCAGACACAGTAGAGGAACTCATGTTTGATCTTGAGGCCATTATGGACAATGTGGCAAAAAGTTTTGAAAATAGAAAACCGATTAGCGATTTAACAAAAAATTTTAATAAAGAGAGCACCACTTGCCCCACGGTGGGCGCCAAATTGTTTTGGTCAAAAATTACCGAAGCAATTTAGTGATCAAATTAGTAATGTGAGGTAGTGTGCTAGAAAGTGTATAGAAAATATGCTTGTTGAGTTATTTAGAAAAACAGTATTCAGGATACGGCTCAGGATATTGAGCTGTATCTGCGATCAAACAATGAGCAAACAATAAGCAAAAAGTAAAGGAAATGACACGAGATGTACGAGGAAAGCCCTTGATCAATTTAGATCGCCGGCATAAAACCTCGGGAGCTGACAATCGCAGCTGCCTTGTTCTTCTTATTGCTTTAAACTTCAGGATACAGTGCAGGATATAGACCAGATCGCTAAGTGTTACAATAATTTTGTATGAAAGTGGAAATTGCTAGAGAGCAAGTGTTAGAGTGTAGCGAGTGTGGTTGTGATATCCTGGTTGATCTGGTATACCCACCTATTTATAGTAATGAATTACAAACAATAATCCCTACAAATATGGGCTACTCCGAATATTCCATTATGAACGTTGTGGACCGAGTAATACGGCTTCAACGTCTTCATTTGAACGACTTGGACCGAGTCTTCCGCGGAATAAGTCTTGTGAACGTTGCTAGCTTCTAACCCACGTACCTGCACATAATCCATTAGTAATCCCGAGGATATCATTCAGGATGTTACCAATATCCTGAACCAGCATCCCGGATGTAAACAGATACTACATAAACAAGATATAGATCAAGATATTTTCCAGGATATGGGCTCAGAATTTCACCCATAACAAAACCCTAGTTGATAAAATATGGGAGCACAGCCTCTAACAAGACCCTAAATTCATAGTGGCCCTCAATCATCACACAAACAAACAAACAATGAAACGAGCAGATCTAATCGGATAATCACATACTAACCGGTCACGAGATGAAACCAGTAAGAGTTTCGAGAGGGATTATGATTGCCGTCGAGTGCAAAGGAGAGGAAGGGAGCCTAGGGTTTCGCCGGTTGTGAGCTTATGTAAAGTTATACGAATAAGAGGTAAATATACCTGATTCGGAGATGGGCCTCACCTGGGCCACAGGCCCATCTCGGCGAAACTCCCTCCCGACGAAAGACTAATCTTCGTCGGATACTGATGATGACGAATAACCCAGTCTTTCGTCGATATAGTGATGACGAAAATCCTATCTTTCGTCGAGTAAGAATGATGACAGAAGTCCTAAGTTTCGTAGGTTATGAGGATGCATGTGCTAAGTTATAAACTATACGCAGTTCATAAGTTTTCATTATTTAACCAAACCATAATACAATACATCAAGCATATAGCAAACGTGCACAAGTTACAATGCAAATGAATTATGAAAACACGGTTGTGAAACAAGTAACGTGTCGAGGAAAGACCTTGAAAATTCGGGTTGTCACATCATCCCCAACTTGAAAGAAATTTCATCCTGAAATTTGATAAGTACACCAAAAGCGGCGAAGTTTCGGATCAGGATGACTGTAGATTTTCCCCAGGTGCCACATCATCCCCAACTTGAGGGGGGAATTTCGTCCCGAAATTCATTAGTTGCACCAGGTTTAGATTGCTTCTTTGGAAAAAAAAGTGAGGATACTTGAGCTTCATCTGATCCTCGAGTTCCCATGTGAACTCCGGTCCACGTCTTGAGTTCCAACGAACTCTCACAATCGGAATTCGGCTATGCTTACGAACTTTGACTTCCCGTTCCATAATTTCAATTGGTTCTTCGATAAACTGTAACTTGTCATCAACTTTGAGCTCTTGGAACGGTACTACAAGTGTTTCATCAGACAAACACTTCTTCAATTGTGAAACATGGAAAACATTATGGACGTTACCCAACTCAGCAGGTAACTCGAGCTTGTATGCCACCTTACCGATTCATTCCAGAATTTTGAATGGCCTGACATAATGCGGATTAAGCTTGCCGCGTTTCCTAAAACGTACCACACCCTTCCAGGGTGAGACCTTTAACATCACGCGATCGCCCACAGCAAACTCCAAGGGTTTCCTACGCTTGTCAGCGTAGCTTTTCTGACGGTCACGCGCCGCCGCCATACGATTTCTGATTTGTACTATCTTCTCAGAAGTTTCGAGCACAAGCTCCGGGCCTGTGATTTGGCTGTTACCCACTTCAGCCCAGCAGAGAGGAGATCGACATTTCTGCTGGTATAAAGCCTCGAACGGAGCTGCCTGGATACTGGTGATTTGTTCCCAGTGACAAAATCCATGGTGATTTGTTCCCATTTCCACATAGGTATTTCTGGTTGATGAAGTAGGCCTAAGGGTTTCTGATACTCCACCTTGACCTTTGAACAAGTCAAACATTTACTTACATAAGTTGCGATGTGGGCCTTCATCTTTGGCCACCAGTACAAAACCCTGAGATCCTGATACATTTTATCCGAACCCGGATGGACAGAGTACCGAGACTTGTGCACTTCGTCCATCACAAACTCCCTGAGGTAATCCATACACGCTCCATGAAGTAGAGAATACCATCCGATCTCTCTACAAGCCGTTTTTCCATACCCCTTAAGTATTCTGCTTCGATGTTTTCCTCTTTCAACGCTTCATTTTGAGCAAAATGGATCTGATTAGGAAGGTTTGAGTGAATGGTGAGCTGCAAGGCGCGAACATGTTTGGGTTTCATTTCCTTTCGACTAAGGGCATCAGCTACAACGTTAGCCTTTCCTGGATGATACTTGATTGCACAGTCGTAGTCGTTTAAAAGTTCTACCCAGCGACGCTGTCGCATATTCAATTCCTTCTGGTCGAAGATATGCTGAAGGCTCTTGTGGTCGGTATAAATAGTGCATTTAGTATCATACAAGTAATGCCTCCAGATCTTGAGCGCGAACACGACGACCCCCAACTCCAAGTCGTGAGTCGTGTAATTCTTTTCATGGACCTTCAACTGTCGAGAGGAGTAAGCTATAACTTTCTCGCGTTGCATCAACACGCAACCGAGGCCTTGAATAGAGGCGTCACAATACACTACAAGATCTTCGGTACCCTCAGGTAAAGACAAAATCGGTGCACTGCAAAGCTTTTGCTTCAGAAGCCGAAAAGCGTCTTCCTGTTTCGTCCCCCAGGTATAAATCACACCCTTCTGTGTCAGAGCAGTGAGAGGTTGGGCGATCTTTGAAAAACCCTCGATGAATCTTCGATAGTAGCCAGTGTGACCAAGGAATTGTCGCACCTCCGAAGGATTCCTTGGTGCTGCCCAATTCATGATTGAGTCAATCTTAGCAGGATCCACGTGTATCCCCATTTCATTAACAATGTGGCCGAGGAAGTGTACTTCTCGAATCCAGAAGTCACACTTAGAAAACTTCGCGTAGAGCTGCTCCTTCCTCAGGAGCTCCAAAATAAGACGCGGATGCCGTTCGTGGTCCTCCTTGCTCTTAGAGTAGATCAGAATGTCGTCAATAAACACAATGACAAAATCGTCGAGATATGGTTTACATACGCGGTTCATGAGATCCATGAATACCGCTGGTGCGTTGGTTAACCCGAATGGCATAACCAGGAACTCGTAATGGCCATATCGCGTGCGAAAAGCTGTTTTTGGAACATCCTCCTCTCGGACTCTCATCTGATGGTAGCCAGATCTTAGATCAATCTTCGAGTAGAAGCTCAACCCATGCAACTGGTCAAACAGGTAGTCGATGCGAGGTAAAGGGTAACGGTTCTTGACCGTCACCTTGTTGAGTTCTCGATAGTCAATACACATGCGAAAAGACCCATCCTTCTAATTCATAACAGAACTGGGGCTCCCCAAGGCGAAGAACTGGGTCGGATAAAGCCCCTATCCAACAGTTCTTGAAGTTGGTTTGACAAGTCTTGCAACTCCCCAGGTGCAAGACAATATGGTGCGCGAGCAATCGGAGCTGCTCCTGGTGTAAGATCAATTTGGAATTCCACCTAACGATGTGGAGGTAAACCTGGAAGTTCCTCGGGAAAAACATCAGGAAACTCTCGAACAACTGGTAAATCTTCGATTTTCTTCTCTTCAGACAAGGTGTCAGTAACAAGTGCTAGAATAGCAGGGTAGCCCTTTCGTAAACACTTATGAGATTTCATGGATGAAATGATGTTGACGGTTACACCGCTTCGATGACCCTGGATAGATAATGATTCCCTGCTAGGGAGAGGCACACGCACGATCTTCTCCTTGCAGAGTATGTCTGCTCCGTGTTTGGACAACCAGTCCATACCAATGACTATATCAAAACTACCAAGAGTGATGGTAAGAAGGTCAATGTCTAACACTTGACCTAGAAGATCAAGTTTACACCCTAAGAATACATGTGTGGCTTCTATCGAGTTGTCATCAGCTAATTCCACTACATGCTTGTTCACAATAGACGCAAGAGTCAATCCTAGCTGACGACTGAACCCCAAAGACACATAACTCCAGTCGGTACCATAGTCAAATAAAACACAGAAGCAATAATACCATTAACAGAGAACATACCGGTCACGACGTTGCCATCGTTCCTTGCATCGCCTGCCCCAATAGTGAACGCCCTACCACGAGCGCCATTCCCGCCATAGTTCCCATTAATTCCCCCCATTGTTGTTGTTGTTGTTCTGAGGGTTACCCCCATTGTTGTTGTTGGCATTCTGATTCAATTGCGGTCAATCCTTCTTGAAGTGCCCTTCATTTCCGCACTGATAGCATCCCCTCTTATTACCCCAATTCGGCTGGGGCTGTTGCCTCTATTGCTGCTGCTGGGGTTGTTGCTGCTGTTGCTTGGGGTGTGGAGCTCTACAATCTTTCGCCATGTGACCAACCTTATCACACCTTTGTCACGCTCGGCTACACTGACCGTAGTGATGGAAACCACACTTATTGCACTTTGGTTGTTTCCCTGCGTAACCGGAAGTCTGGCTGTGGCTCTGATTCTGGTTGACAGAAGATGACTGGCTGAAACTGCGAGTGCTGTTGTTGTCAGGCTTCTTTTGCGACTGATTCGAGTTTGTTGCCTTATCTGAGTCATTCCACTTACTCTTTTTATCAGTGGTGGTGGTAACTTTAGCAGCAGTAGTAGTAGCAGCAATACGCGGTGGCAGCGGGCCACGCTCCACCTCCTGATCAGTAATCTTGTGAACCAGTCTGATAATCCAGGGTAGGTCATTGAGATTTGCTGCAGTGACTAATCCCTTGACTTGTGGTGCCAATCCGTTAATGTAAATTTCGATCCTGCGAGGTGGTGGTCGAGATAAATTAGGACACATGTTTGCCAGCTCATGAGATCGTTTCGTATAAGCCTCGATCTTAGATCCTTCCATCTTCAGGTTATAGTACTCGTTTTCCAACTTTTGAATTTCGTCCCGAGGGTAGTACTCTTCCCGAATCAGCTCTTTAAAATCATCCCAGGTGGTCGCATTTGCCATCTCGACGCCCAACATCTGCACCTTTGCATTCCACCAGGTCAGAGCACCATCCTCCAAGGTGCTAAAAGTAAACTTCACCCTGTCCCCCTCTGGACAGTTACACATAGCAAAAACGGATTCGGCTTTCTCGAACCAACGGAGCAGTCCCACGGGACCTTCAGCTCCACTGAAAGTATGAGGCTTGCATTCCATGAATGTTTTGAACGTACACACAGGTGGATTGTTCTGGTTTTGATTCGCTTGGAGACCTAAGGATGAAAGAAATTTCAGTACACGGGTAAGAATTGGGTACGCGACACAAGAATAGTGAATAATTGGCACATATCGTACCAGCTTGATAGGCTGCCAAGGCCTCAGCCACACGTGTGTTAATCAGATTTGTCAACTCAGCCTGAGTCATCGCAATGTGTCCACGTCCATGGCCTCGTCCGCTCATGATTCTATATATATAGAAGAGGGAACAAGTTTAAGAATCGAGATAAAGTAGGAGTCAAATCTCACGTTGACATCTACAAAATACAAAGTTTACACCAAACAACAGGGCGGAACCCTTCTCACACTCGTTAAGCCTCACTGGGACTCACATGCACCTCACGTTATTATTATGTGTGCACCCATAATAATAAGGCAATTTGCATGCTTATCTCAGTGCCTCTTAACTTGCGCTAAAAGTTTCCCCCACATTCAAAGAGCAAAACGAAAGGCATTACAGGTTTAATAATCACAAGAGTCGAAAGGTAGTGCCACACTATCTTGCTTCACTAAAACATGCAGCACAGGTACTCACATCAGGGTATCTGAAATGTTGTTTCATGCAAGTCGTGTGTGCGTAACTACTAAGCAAGTAATGCATAAAGTAAACAGAGGACCAACCTTGCAATCTGGAGCTGTGTCATGGTCGTTTTCGATACTGTTTGGTTATAGTCTAGTTTTATGAAAATGTTTTAAAACCTAGTTCACTATAACCAGTGGCTCTGATACCAAACTGTCACACCCCCAAAAATACCATAAGCGGAAACCCCCGCGAGGCGTGTGACGTACCAGGATCTAGCCACTAATCACATTGAACCATATACATATAAGATAAAACAAAACCTTTCATTAAATGTAAATGTATAATTCAAACACCATTTAATAAAATCAACATGTTCAGCGGAAGCATAATAGTTTGTTTAAATAAAGTGTTCAACAATGCAACATTGAGAACCTTTCCAAATGCCACGACCCATGACCACTCCAGCTTCCCAGACAGTAAGTTCCATATCAGTGTACCTAAGGACCTACAAGCATGCAGAAAAGTGTATCAGACAGGCTGGTGAGTTCACAGTTTGCTTTGACCATTTAATACCAAGTAGTGACTTATGATATGTTATGTTATGTATGCTATGTTGATAATAACTCGATACCGCAGACGGCCCTTTTTGCCCTTCTCCAATGCTCTATCAAACATTGGTCATGATTTAAAGTTATTAGTTCACGCCCGTCCTATCCAGGTACATCGTGAGGGTGCCAAACCTAATAGCGCTATCAACTAATAACCCCGTTGCCCTACAAGCAACTAACCCGGTAGTATGATGGGACTTAAGTGATAGAGAGTGAGTGTATTATCCAACATTAACGTTTACTGAAAAACCGTTGCATATCCCCTGCAAGGATATACGTATGTGAAATCCGCCCCACATCCCCTACGAGGATGTGGGTATTTGAAAACCACCTCATATCCCCTACAGGGATATGGGTTTACGAAAATCCGTTTACAAGTTTTGCCAGTTTGATTGTCCTCACCGGACGCATGCTTGTTTTGAGAGAAGTGAACTCACCATGGTTTTATCACACCCCCAAAATACCACCTAGGGAATACCCCTGCTAGGCGTGCGACGTACCAACAAAGAGCCACTAATCATGTTGAACCCATACGAGTTTTCAAATAAAAAGCTTTCATTCGTTTCAATTAAGTGCTACAAAATCATAATTTATAACTCGTTATGTTCAGCGGAAGCATAATACATAGTTTAACCAAAACCCAAGTGTATGAAACCAGCTAGTCTCTTTCCAAGTTTCCATGTATCTCGACTCATGACCACTCCAGCATCCCAGACGGCAAGTTCCCCTGTTCCACATATCTATAACCTGCGAGCATGCACACACGTGTATCAGACAACGCTGGTGAGTTCATAGTTTTACGAAAATGTTAAGTACCAAGTGTTTAGTTCCGTTCATTGATTTCAATGTTGATAATACCTCGGATACAAGACGGCTCCTGATTTATTTTGCCCTTTCCCCAATGCTCCTATCAAAGCATTGGTCAAGACTAGGTCATTAGTTCACACCCGTCCTCTCCGGTACGGGGTGAGGGTGCCAAACCTAAGTAGCGCTACCAACTAATACCTTGTTACCTCTCAGGTAACCAAACAACACGGAGGGACTTTAAAGGTGATAGGACGAGTATATTATCCAACATTCCAGATTTACCACAAGACGTATTCCAGTCAGGAATACCTAACTGATTTACCTAAACCCATCCCTCTCAGGGATGCCCAATGACTGTCCCAACCACCGGGATGCATGCTCAAGAGAAATGAACTCACCTTGGTTGTTCAAGTTGCTCAAAACAATCCTAACAGGGTTACCGACAACAATCAGTCTCAGTTGCACATAATCCGCAAGTTACATGTACAGTTAATTCACGTATTCCTTGTTCACATAATACACAGTTATTGTTCATGTAGCACACCCATGCAATTTCCAGTTATAGCAGTTAATCCAGTATCATCACGTAATCACTTAGCACGTACGACCCACCAATCACTCAGCCTATTTGTTGTGACAGCCCAACCCCGTGCAGCCCATTAATTCTGGCCCACAAAATTCAGCCCATCACAGGTTTGTTACTCTAAAAGTGTGTGTGTGGGTGGCCCATTGGTGTATCTCGGCCCAGTAGAGTGTACGGCCAGATATGCAAACATAACCCATAACCCCAAGCCCAATAGAGTGTGTTATCTTATGTAATATGTGCGACTAGTGGGAGGTCCGGCCCAATTGTTACATCCCTGCAGCCCAACCCGCTCTATTGTTGCAGCTGCTTGCTGATGCGGCCCAGCAGCCACACGAGGCCCAATCGAAAAGGTGTATTATTGTTTTTATTCTTTTAGCCCAATTATACCTCCCTAATTCCATTAATTAATAACCCACATGTAACTCCTAGTATGTAAAACAATCTCTGGAACCATTTACACAATGCATAGAAATTTACTAACATGATCAATTTATCACACCCTCTTGATATCAAGTATCACTAATTATTAAATGAACATCTCAAAAAATAGCGAATCAGTTCTAGTTTTGCATCATCAGACTCATCACACTTCGCTTAATAGTTCCATTAATTGACATGTCTCGTTGATGCAATAACATCCATAATTTATTATCATATGAAAACAATTAAACTCTATTACCTCTAATAACTAGATCATAACTCGATATCATGTAACAGTTAATTATTATGAGCTTGCACAATATCATGCATCATGGATCAAATAGTTTACTAATATACAAACCCTATGCACTAACAATTTAACCAAACAGTTACCATATCATTAACATTCTAATCGAACATATACATCATAACATGATCATCATCAGAGAATTAATCAACATATCAAAATCATACAATCACATGACTAAATCAGATTCGTGCACATTCCATTACTATCAACTATCCTTTGTATCGGACCATTAATATTACTAAAAGCATGCAACCCTAAACATCATTAATCATGCAAAACATAACGAAATCTTTCTCATGTTTAAAGAACGTACATATGACTTTGTTAATCAAAAATACATAGGAACACAATCAACAAATAAAAGTTAACATAACATGAATATACTAACCCCAATAGCAAGATCGACAAGATGATGTTCTCGAAGGGGGGTCTCCTGTTGCCGTTCGTAATCTTGAGAGAAGGGTAGGGTTTGTTTTTGGTTTGAGATATTGGTAAGTAACCATATGTAAATCCCTCATGTGTGCGTGATTCCTACTAGCCTAAATAATCGGCCCAACTTTAACTATATGTGTGTATATTCTGAAGTCAAAAGCCGCCCCCCAACACATGTGGTATTTGGGCTTCGGGTGTGCGGACTCACATAGGCCGGCGCAATTTTTATAACCGTTGAATTGGCTCAAACAGTTCAACCTAGGATAACCTGTGTGTGTGTGTTTCGAGTAGGTTTGCTGCCCAATACGCATCGTGTAGCTCGCTGCCCAAATAGGTTAGTCCCCTAAATTAACAAAACGACACCTAGAAACGTTTAACGATTCCTTGCAGTTAATTAGTCAAACACACGTACACATACTCAAACACGTTATACATTTAACAATTACATTACAGTCACAAGTGTTTATCAATTTACATCATGGCAAGGGACCTGAAAGAGGAATAATAAGAAAACAGGATCACGTGACTAAGAGACACTGACCATGGAAATTCGGGTTGTCACAGGTTTGCTCGGAATGATTAGATATTCGTTCACACTTAATCAATCAAAGCCTATAGTATTCATGTATACGTAATTAGTTTACAATCGCTTGGTTCACGTATAATCTGTAATCATGGTGTGCGTTTAAGCAACGATCATTGAATTAACACATAACAACCATTCCAGCTCATACAAATCCACAATTCACATGCACGTTTTGTAATAGTACTTAACAGTTATGTAAGCTATTCATCATAAGCAATTCATATTTTCCTCTATCATAGTTAACATAATTAACAGACAGATAATAATCATTCAAGTTTCATGCACGTGACAAGCCACAGTCTGTTGATGAGTTTCCTTCAGAGCGATGAAACATCAAGGTTCTTCTTTAAAGTTTTTCGTCGATAAGTTGGGTGACGAAACACCAAGTGTTTCATCGGCATAAGGGTGACGAAATATTAAGTGTTTCGTCGACCATGTAAGTGGCGAAACATCAAGTGTTTCGTCGACAATGTGAGTGACGAAACTCCCAAGTCATTCGTCAAGGTGGTAACAGTTTCATACATTTGCTCTAACTACTCCCGAAATTCCCGTAAACACCTCCCACATTCCAAAACTGATCAAACAAGCAACCCTAGACGTGAACCCTAGATTACCGGATCATCATCATGCACGTATCCATATCACCGATTCATTTGATATTCATAAACCATAGGTAGCATAATATTCAAACAACAAACAAACACATTGATTCTGTGCAGTGATCGTGAATGTATGCAAGACACAGAATTCTCATTCTGTGTGTTTTAATCTAATTGTTTATCAATAAAATATCAAACCCTAGTTGATAAAATATGGGAGCACAGCCTCTAACAAGACCCTAAATTCATAGTGGCCCTCAATCATCACACAAACAATCAAACAATGAAACGAGCAGATCTAATCGGATAATCACATACTAACCGATCACGAGATGAAACCAGTACGAGTTTCGAGAGGGATTATGATTGCCGTCGAGTGCAAAGGAGAGGAAGGGAGCCTAGGGTTTCGCCGGTTGTGAGCTTACGTAAAGTTATACGAATAAGAGGTAAATATACCTGATTCGGAGATGGGCCTCACCTGGGCCACAGGCCCATCTCGGCGAAACTCCCTCCCGACGAAAGACTAATCTTCGTCGGATACTGATGATGACGAATAACCCAGTCTTTCGTCGATATAGTGATGACGAAAATCCTATCTTTCGTCGAGTAAGATTGATGACAGAAGTCCTAAGTTTCGTAGGTTATGAGGATGCATGTGCTAAGTTATAAACTATACGCAGTTCATAAGTTTTCATTATTTACCAAAACCATAATACAATACATCAAGCATATAGCAAACGTGCACAAGTTACAATGCAAACGAATTATGAAAACTGATATTCACCAAAATACACATACTTTATTCCCCCATTTTACTCCTATATTATGTGTTTCCGGCCGTAAAACCATGAATCGGATACTTAATCAGGTATACTTTTGTTTACAGACCTAAAACAACATGCCAAACAAGAAGATGATGAAAACGAGGACTTTTCGGGCAAAACAACACCGCTGCGAAGATTCCGTGAACATTCTGATCTGGGCATTTGGCACAGCCATGCAATGAATGGCATGATCGTCCGGATCCGACAACATAGCTCTGCCCAGCAATGCACGCCAGTGCGATTAGGAGTGCAAGTCCAAATCGGAACCGAACGGCCATTCATCTTATGGAACGCCCGTGCAACCCCGATGACCAAGCCCAGCTCAGAACTGCACCACCGGTGCAGTTGGTTGTGCCAGCCTAACCCCGGAGATGAACGATCGTGCCACCAATGGAACGGTCGTGCGACTTCGAAGACCGGTCAAGATCTGATGATGTCACACAGTATAGTGATCAGTGTTTTTAAAAGTGAACGGTCATGCACTTTATTGGCACGACCGTGCGATCTGAAAATGTTATAAAAAACAGACAGCAACATTCTGTTCATAAGTCTGGACTTTTGGGAGCTTCACACGCGATTTTACAGGCTCCGGAGGCATTGACTTTCACCCGGATTCAAGCCACATTGTGCCGTTTATCTCCGTTATCATCCGGATTCTCAATCTTGTGCTTGTTTATGGTTTGATTTCTTGAATCTTTCCATGATTTTGTTGTAATTCAAGCATTTGGGTTGATGATTATGTATTATTGTAAGCCTTTGGGCAAAAACACTAGTACCCGTTGCTTAATTACAACCTTTAGTATGTTAATTATGTTTGTAATAACACTTTAAAGCATTTTCTATGTTAATCTTTGATGATTAGTTTGCAACCTTGTTTATTGATGTTAATTTCTTGATTATAGTTAATTATCTTGGATGATTAGTATATGGTTAGTTGAGATAATTGAAAGATGAAGCTTAATTAATCATGTATCAGAAGACTTCAAGCATGCTTAACTTGTTTAACTTGTTTAAAATGTGTACACCATGATACTAGAAATGGTTAGTGGTTTAATAAGGGGTAATTATTGTTAATCAAGAAGGCTTTCCCTCATGGAAGGACCTTAACGGGTTAAATGGTGTTGTTATGAATTCTTGTCATAAATTGTTAGCTTAGTTAGTAGTTTCGGCCAAAATTGCTATCTTGGTGAATTTATGTGCAAGATTTGTACAATGAACTCGGTTGTGATTTAATCTGGTTTATGCTTGTCTTGGTGGTTGCATTGTGTTTATCGGTGTCACTTTCCTTGATTAAGTGAGGTTAGAAAACTCTTAACGGATGACTAACTTATCTTTAGGGGATTATCATAGACATTTATCAATTACACATTAAAGAACAATTTTAGGTGGTTAAAGTGTGTTTATCGTTTTAGCTTTCCGTATGATTGTCATGTTAGGATTCCCGAAAGGGATACTAATTGTCTTGAAAATGAAGAATTGATCAAATGTTTTAAGTGGCAAAACCGACTTAGTTCACATGCTTGGGTTGTGTATAAAGCAAGGCTATATACCTATTTTCTTATTTGGAGTCTACTATGTTTTTATTTATATTTATTTATGCTTACTTTGGTTTTTAGAAAATCACTCACTTATCTTCCTACCAGTAATTTAATGACAAAGGTTTAGTATTATTCCTCCGCCCACTTCCTTGGATCGATACTTGGTTCTTACCGATACTTTACTACATATATGACGGGGTACACTTGCCCTTTCGTGTGTGTTTTGATGTTGAAGTATAAATCACTTTTATAAATTTAAAACCGAATCGTGTGTAAATTCATTATAAAAATATGTATAAAAATATGTATAAAGCAAGGCTATATACCTATTTTCTTATTTTGGCGTCGTTGCAGGGGAATTGGCGAGCTTTAGGAACGACCCGAGTCATTATTTTATTGGTGTATATACTTGTGAATATTTTTGAATATTGTCCTATTCGTTTGTTTATTTGTTAATATTTCTTGTTTTAATTCAATTTATTCGTTTTTCAAGATCATTTTGTACACTTATGAAATTTTTATTTCATTTATTTGTTCGAATTCGAACTCATTATTCATTTATTCTTTGAGTTTTCGGCTCCAAAAAATCATTTTTATACTAGCCGATTCGATTATTTTACTAGTTTTGATTTTTGCAAAATTTTGGGCCCATTTTCGGATTTTTATTAAATTTTCAGCCCATTTAAAATAATATTCTATTTTAATTCAGCTAAAAAAAAGCATTATTATATTAATAAAATATTCATTGTGTCAATTTTTCGTTTGCAGGTTGATGTCCTCAACCCCAGCTCCTGACGCTGTTGAGCCTTCAGACGAGCTCGAGCGTGATCTGAGGAGGCGTATTCATGATAGATCTCGCACGGTAGCGCTGCTACTCGCAGCTGGTGAGCCTGATCAGGTGGTTCCCGCTGAAGCCGAGGGCTCAGGGGCAGCAGGAAACGCAATCATGGCAGAAGACGAGTGATCTTTGAATGAGTCAAATCAGTCCGGAGGAGCAGGCCTGGAGCCGAGCATCTTGCAGCCAACTATAGATGCACCTGTTTTTGAAATTAAATCTAGTATTGTGACACCTGTGTCACTTCAACCATCAAACAAAAACCAAACCAATAAAATATTATATTTTCATACTTTGGATTTGTATAAATATATGTATCATTTGCACATATCAATTCTTGTTCAATTTCAAGCCTTAAATCGCTTTCTGGAAGGTTATACGCGCACTGATGCGTAAATATAACCAGTTTAATGCAACAAACACTCCGGAATAGTGACACAGGCTTAACATACCTTAAATAACCTTTAAATAACTTAGAAATAAGTTTTGATGGGTTTGGTATGGCAAAATCAAGTTTATTCGCTTACAGGGACTAAATTCAACAAACTGCGAAAGTATGATGATTCGTACTAGAACAGACATTCCGGAACATGACCATAAGTTAAACATACCATGAATATCCTTTACATATCTTAGAAATAGGCTTTGAGGGGTTCGGTATGCTAAAATAAACTTTTGGGTCATTCAGGGACTAAAAGCGTCAAAAAGTGCACAAGTTTGCATTTTCACGCATAACTTGCCTTCTGAATACATCCGGACATCCAAAAATTTATGTAAGCACTAAAATATTTTATTTTAGTGTTTGGCATGAGAAAAATCCATTCGTCACGCAATTTGGAACGTTTTTCGCGCTTATGCGCATTCCGTCGTAATTAAGCGAACATCGCGATCGTACGACCAAACGAACCAACATCCGGAATATTTTTGAGCATGTTTCATGTCCACAATGTTTAGGCATCATTTTAGGGCCTTGAAGTTGGCTTAACTGGCCTTGAACGCGTCGAAATGAGCCTTAAACACCAACAGGGACTGAAACTGTCATTTTTCAAACTTGTTTCTGATCAGACATGCCCAGGCGGGCCGCATAAGCTTCTGATGTTCCTTATGCGGGCCGCGAGGCCCTTCCAGACCAGATTTAATTGTTTAAACAGCTGTTAAGCACTCCAAACTCCTTTCCACATGTTGTTTCCTGATCATGGGGGGCAATATTGAGGTACCTTAGAGTTGCAACAAGTGTAGGGATGAGACTGAATCACGGTTTACGAGAAACGATCCTAACGGTTATCCATTTACTATAAATACCCAACCCATTTACTTACAAAACCCACAAATCTGATCTAAGAATGCTCTAAGTTGAAGCCATTGCTTCATACCTGAGCTACTTGGATCAAGATTAGCTTGCGGGGACCCTTTGTAAGTATTCCTTCGTTCTTTTATGCGTTTTTATCGCTTTTCGAGTCCGAAAGTCAAACTATGTTTGACTTTCTGCATTGACCAGTTTATGGTCAACGCGAAGTTCGTTTGAACTTCATAACGTGAGCGTAATCACGACGGTTATAGTCCCTAGTGGCTATACCTACTGATTACCACGTTATCTAGGCTCAGTGACGAGTCGTAGTTTCGGCCAAAATGCGTATTCTTGCGTATTTTGTAACCAAACTACTCTTAGGTATCAAAACCGTTTGTTTTGATACCAAACCTGTTTTCTAAACTTAGTTAAGCATGTTTTAGAATGCTTAGCTCGTCACTTTTAGTTTAGTGCTTATATAGGGTTGTAAGGTAAGCGATCTAAACAATCGCTTATACTTTCGAACTCGACCCGTTTGGTTGATCATTAGGATCCGACCAAACACATTAGGTGACCATAGTATATAGGGAATAACCTTCCGAGGTTATACCTTATGGTCACGACGTTTAGTTAGTTGTATGATAGGTAGTTTATATGCCTTAGGTAAATTACCAAAATACCCCTTTGACGCCAAAATTCATTTTAAACATATGTAACATAACTTTTGACATCTAAACTGATTTGGAAACAATATTAGACATGTTAAGGCATATTCTGCTTGTCATAGGACTAGTTAGGCGGTCCGAACGCGTTTCACGCAAACGACGCGTTAAAGTAGCATAAGCTACCTAAACGGGTCGTAATGGGTCGTAAGCACTTAGGTTAGGTTTCATTTTAGTATGTAGGCTTTGTTAAACCATATTACATGAGTCCCCATACTCATTTGGTTTACGAGCCCTCATTCTATCCGATCCTCCGATTTAGGTCCGGTTATTTAACATAGTTACCTATATTAGGTGCCGTTTGATTTCCGTGATCTCTAGCATTGTTTGGTTGTTACTCAAGGACTACTAAGCAATCTCAAGTGAGTACATAGACCCCTCTTTTACTGTTTTCAACCGTTTTGGGGTGAAGCATGTGTACCTATATGTTATTTTCATGATTTCAAAGTATAATTGATTATACATGTTATTACTTATCATTTGACAAACTAAATGACTATCTATGGTTTAAACACTAATTTCTCAAAGAACATAAAATAAAATGTTGAATTGTACTTATTTTATGTTCACCAGACCGATTGGTAGTATGATATAGCGCTATAGGATTAGACACCCCATTCCTGTTGTCATGGAATGTCTGAAACCAATTTGTTTCTCCATCCAAATAGGGATTGTCTTTGTGGTATCCCTATAGTCTCAAAGGAATCCTGGTTCACTACAATCGCAGCTCTGATACCAATCTGTCACACCCCTTTCTACGGCGGAAGCACGAGGTGTGATCATGAAAGGTTCTCATTGCATACTAAGAGTAAACATGCTACATGCTCGAAAAATAACATCAAATACCATAATTTGAAAACATAAGTTTAGCGTCTACATCGCTAGACAGCTTAAAACATTGTCTTAAGGGTTTACAACTTTATTTAAAGTTAAACACAAGCGACATCCACGAGCATAAGCAAGACCACGCGCACATCCGTCCTAGTTACCTGAAATACATGTGAGTTTTTGGAAAAACGTCAACATAATGTTGGTGTGAATTCATGCAGTTTTGTATTTCATGTTTGTATACTTTGTATGAAAACATAGTTTATGAGTAAATCAAGTTTTCATAAATAAATTCAGTTTCATGTGTACACCACGTACACATGTATAATTCAATTTCTTCTTGAGTACCCCACGTACTCAAGTATAATTCTCATTTTCTTGAGTACTCCACGTACTTCAAGTATAATTCAATCTTCTTGAGTACCCCACGTACTTCAAGTTATATATCAATTTTAGTATGGTATGAATTTTATGTAAATACAGTATTTCTGTAAATATCAGATTGTTAATGGGTTGCAAAGCCATTAACATGTGGCACGACATAGGAAGTCACCAAACCTAAGGCATTTAATTGGTATATTCTGAGACACAAAAGCACTACTCGATTCTCGCCCCGACCGGTAGTGTGGCTGCCAGGCACCCGTTAGATCTAACCTTTTGTTCTGCGGTCTAGGTATATTGTTGATTAATGGTGCTTCTGTACCCTAATCGTGACACTATTTCTCATAACGCTTCCTACTTGGTTCTCGTCCTCACCAAGCGCGTTTCTTGTTATCATTTCTCATAGCGCCTCATACTTGGTTCTCGTTCTCACCAAGTGCGCTTCTCATATTCTTATATTTCGTCACACTTGGTTCTCGTTCTCACCAAGTGTACTCCTTGTATTCTTATATTTCGTCACGCTTGGTTCTCGTTCTCACCAAGTGTACTTCTTGTATTTATATCATACCAATTATAAATTTTGTACATTTGTACATGTATTTCACCCCCGAAGTTATAAAAACTGAAAACAGTTAAAGAGAAAAGGGGGAGCATGAACTCACAACTTTGCGTTCCTAGCGTCGTAAACTCCACCGGATTTGCTTAATTAACGTCGTAACCTATACGCGTTTTCTTAACGTTAGTCACTAGACTTGCGTCGCACAAGTACAGTCACTCTCTTTTGTACATATTCTTGTGTTAAAAATATTCTATATTTTTAACTACGTATTTTACTTATATTATTTTCTCCAAAAATAAATATAAGTCTTTTGTGTTTTGCACTTTGCACCCGAATTATGTATTTTGTATGTTGTATGTGTATTTTTATATTTCTACTCCTCATGAGTAATTAGTGTATTTTTAAGTCTTAATACACTAGCACGTATAACACATACTATATACACTTAGCACAAAAGTTGGTGATCAAATAATATATATTTTTCTTTCAAAAATATATACTTAATATCCATTTTTATTCTTGAAAAATCACCATTTCTCATCACAAAAAATTAGGGAAACCTTGGTAATACTTTTAAATACATTTTTAGGGAATAAGTTTCTCAAAAACTTATATTTTTTTCTAAGTGTCAAAATTTATAAAAATTTTGACAGAGTTTCCCCTAAAAATGGAGGTTTCCCACGTTTTCAAAACGTGTGTTTATTTTCTTTTAAATCATTATCAATCATCATCAATACTTATCAACAATACTCATCAGCAATAATCACTAGTTTCTCCATTTCATGAACTTGAATATTTACAAAAATGTGTAGTAACTTGCTAGCACATTTAGTAAGTCTTGTTATTGTTAAAAATAAGTTTAATTTCTTAAAAACTTTATTTTTAACGAATATGAAGTTTCACAACTTCTAGTCGGTTTTTACGAAAACTATTTCTTTGTTTAAACCTTTGTTACACAAGCGTCCACACACTTGTTTGTTCACAAAAACCACTTTTGTTTGTGTAAGATCCGGTTTAGAACATGTGATTTCCTTTGATGCTTGGTCTTTTGAAAATACCACTTGTAGATACATAGATCGGCTAGTTTTAAACACTATTTTGCAAGTAAAAATACTTTTACACAAGTAAAACATTTTTACACAAGTTCATGTTCCATGTGTGGTAGAGTTTCACCTTTTAACCCTTGTTACTTCTAAAATAGCTTTGTGTCATGATTCAAGAACATGACTATACCGGGTTAATCGATGATCCGAGCTACCACAACATAGATCGGGTCTAGATAACCATATATTTCAATTATTACAACTTTTACACAACTTATGTGCTATTAACCACCATTTTAAGTGTTTTAGTAAACTTTTGTGCATCATAATGCAAGATTCCGAGTTTTAACCGACAAAAATCCTTTTAACCACTTTAGATTAGCTCAAGATAGAGATTTAAACATTATACCTCTAGCTCAAGGCTAGGGAAGGATCTTGACGAAAATGGCGTGGATAAAAGCAAAGTAGAGAGGTCCTTCGTCTTCCGTTCGCTCCAAGACTCCTAATACGTGACCCTTGATGTTTGTATGATGTTGGAATGTGAAGAACAAGATTGAACAATGGATGGATGGAATAGGGGATGCTTGGCCGTAAGCTTATAGAGGGAGAGAGAGAGTGGTAAGTTGTGATTTGTGTAATGAAATGAATGGTGGGTTTAGTTGTGAACTTATAGATAATTACAAGTGTATTACCCAATGGTTTATGTGCCTCCTAGATATTAGGCAAATAACATTAAAATAATCAACATGGTACAAGGTGTGTCCCCCTCATGGGGACGGTTTGTAATGGGGGGGGGGGGTGTCTAGTTCGGTTAGATTCCAACTAAACATTAGTTAATAGTTAGGTTAAGTAAGTTAGTTAAGTGCTTAACCTGGTTAGTTATGTGTAGTGCTTAACAGTGTGTGTTAGGGTGTTCAGGGACCCTAACTGGCTCAAAAAAAATATAAATAGTGAAAATAACAATATTTTCATGTTCCGGGTATAGTCCGGTTGTTCGGTTACATACCGATTCGTTAAAGTGCTAAATTACACTTTTTAGTGTTTAATAAGTATCCTTTTGTAACACTATCGATTCCCAACACTTAGGAAAATATTCTGGATAATAAAGCGACATTTCTGCATAATATATATATGTCTAAATGCTGATTTATTGCTGAATTATATAAATTATGCACTTAAAGTGCGTTTCGGGTGCTTTTTAGTGCTTATTTTTGCTTTCGCATTGCATATATATTAAACCCTTGTATGTACTCTTGGGTTTTAATGCATTCTGTCGGACCTACACCTAGGCTCCAATTTTTATTGTCTGGCTGCTTTCTGCAGTTCCGTTGACACAGTGTGTCTTACCGGTGAGTTTACTATTATTCTGACGCAACGCTCTCGTTTATGCATAAAGCAATATTTTGTAGTATACAACATGCATGAATTCACTTGTTTAATCATGTGTTCAGACATTGCTGACAATTAAACTCATAATTGCAGTCATTAAGCAATAATTAATGTGTACGGAAATTACCGGTTTGGGCCAGTTGTCACAGTCTCCCCCCGTTAAAAGAATTTCGTCCCGAAATTCAGGCTGAACTCACTCTCGCTGGAGTCTTCTGGAATAGGTGGGGATACTTTTTCTTGAACTGGTCTTCACGTTCCCATGTGTACTCGGGTCTGTGCTTAGAGCTCCAACGTACTTTGACAAGTTTCACACTGCTCCTCCTGGTCTTGTTGACTTTCCAGTCAGTAACCTCAACGGGTTGCTCTGTAAATCGGAGGGCTTCATCAATATGCATTTCATCCATCGGGATGATCACGCTTTCTTGTGTTGGACTCTTCTTCAGGTTGGATACATGAAACGTATCATGTACTCCATTAAGTTCTTCCGGTAACTCCAACTTGTATGCCACGGTACCAATTCTCTTCAAAATTCTGAATGGTCCGATGTATCGTGGATTCAGCTTTCCACGCTTTCCAAACCTGACTACGCCCTTCCATGGTGAGACTTTTAACAACACTTTGTCTCCCACCTTGAAATCTACCGATTTTCTATTTGGATCAGCGTAGCTCTTTTGTCGCTCTCGAGCTGCCCTAATGCGCTCTCGGATCTGGGCAATCTTGTCGGTTGTCTCTTGTACAAGTTCAGGACCAACCATACGCTTATCTCCAGCGTCTGCCCAACATAAGGGAGATCGGCACTTGCGGCCATACAGAGCTTCGAACGGCGCGGCTTTTATGCTCGTATGATAACTGTTATTGTAGGAAAACTCAACTAAAGGTAGATGAGTACCCCAGCTGCCGCCTAGATCCATGACACATGCGCGAAGCATATCTTCTAACGTTTGTATAGTCCGTTCGCTCTGGCCGTCTGTTTGCGGATGGAATGCCGTGCTTAGATCTAACTGAGATCCAAAGGCTTCCTGAAATGATTGCCAGATTCTTGAGACAAAGCGTCCATCTCTGTCTGAAATGATTGAGATTGGCACTCCATGTCGTGCCACAATTTCTCTTAAGTACATCTCTGCCAGCTTTCCAGTGCTATCCTTCTCTCGGATTGGTAGGAAATGCGCAGACTTCGTTAATCGATCAACTATTACCCATATCATATCGTGCCCTCTCGGGGTCCTGGGTAATTTCGTTATGAAGTCCATCGAGATTTGTTCCCACTTCCACACGGGAATCTCTGGTTGTTGTAGTAGGCCAGACGGTTTCTGATATTCTGCCTTAACCTTGGCACAGGTTAGGCATTTTCCAACATAAATAGCAACATCGCTTTTAAGTCTCGGCCACCAGTAGTACTCCTTTAAGTCTTGATACATTTTGTCCGATCCTGGGTGGATCGAATATCTCGATTTGTGGGCTTCATTAAGGATGACTTCTCGTATGCCACCATAGAGTGGAACCCAAATACGCTTCTTAAAGTATAAGGCTCCCTCTTCGTTTGGCACCATGTATTTCAGCATACCCCGTAGGTATTCAGCTTTACGGTTTTCTTCTTTAAGAGCTTCTTGTTGTGCATCTCGAATGCGTGCTGTGAGGTTTGTTCGAATCGTCATTTCCAGTGCTCGAACCCTTAGGGTCTTAACCCTTTCTTTTCGGCTCAATGCGTCCGCTACAACGTTCGCCTTTCCAAGATGGTACTTAATCTCACAGTCATAATCGTTTAGCAGCTCGGCCCAACGTCGTTGGCGCATATTCAATTCCTTCTGATCAAATATGTGTTGCAAGCTTTTGTGATCTGTGAAGATTGTACATCGAGTACCATATAAATAATGTCTCCAAATCTTCAAGGCGAATACCACTGCACCCAGCTCCAGGTCGTGAGTGCTATAATTTCTCTCGTGAACCTTCAGTTGCCTTGAAGCATAAGCGATGACTTTTTGGCGTTGCATGAGCACGCAACCCAAGCCTTGTCGGGAGGCGTCACAGTATACCACGAAGTCTTCAGTGCCTTCGGGTAATGACAGTATTGGTGCATCGCAGAGCTTGTTTTTAAGTAACTGGAAGGCTTCTTCTTGTTTGTGACCCCAGTCGTATTTCTTGTCTTTCTGAGTAAGGGTCGTTAGCGGTTGAGCTATCTTTGAGAAATTCTCGATGAATCACCGATAATAGCCCGCTAAGCCCAAAAATTGTCGAACTTCAGTTGGGGTCTTGGGAGCTTCCCAATTCTTTATCGCTTCTATCTTGGACGGGTCTACATGAATGCCCTTCTCATTCACCACGTGACCAAGAAATTGTACTTCGCGAATCCAGAATTCGCATTTCGAGAACTTTGCATAAAGTTTCTCTTTCTTCAGTAGCTCCAAGATGTTTCTGAGATGTTGCTCGTGCTCTTCTTTCGTTCGCGAGTAAATCAGGATATCATCGATAAATACAATCACGAATTTATCGAGATATGGTTTGCATACGCGGTTCATCAGGTCCATAAAGACCGCTGGCGCGTTCGTCAATCCAAATGGCATCACAAGAAATTCGTAGTGCCCATAGCGTGTTCTGAATGCAGTCTTTGGCACGCTTTCATCTTGGATTCTCAGCTGATGGTATCCAGATCGAAGGTCGATCTTGGAATAGTAGCTTGATCCTTGCAGTTGATCAAATAAGTCATCAATCCTCGGTAGCGGATACCGATTCTTGATTGTGAGCTTGTTCAGTTCCCTGTAATCGATACACATCCGCAGTGATCCATCCTTCTTCTTCACGAACAATACTGGAGCTCCCCAGGGCGAGAAGCTTGGCCTTATGAATCCTGATAATTCTTGCATTTCGGATGGTGCAAGTCGATAGGGTGCCTTGGCTACAGGAGCGGCTCCTGGAACCAAGTCTATGTGGAATTCGACTTGTCGTTGCGGAGGTAATCCTGGCAGATCTTCAGGGAACACATCAGGAAATTCGTTCACCACAGGAATGTCTTCGAGTTTCGGCTCCACAGCCTTCTTGTCTATAACGTGTGCTAGGAAAGCGACACATCCTTTCCTCAAGCACTTCTGTGCCTTCATACAACTGATGATTCGAAGAGGCGCGTCTCGTTTTTCTCCATGCACGACGAGAGTTTCACCATTCGCTAAAGGGATGCGAATGATTTTCTCATGACAAATAACTTCAGCTTTGTTCTTGGACAACCAGTCCATTCCGACTACTACATCGAAGCTACCCAATTGAATAGGTAGGAGGTCGATGCTAAATCTTCGCTCACCAAGTTCTAGTGTGCAGCCTCTAACAACTTCGCCCGATTCAACGAGTTTACCATTGGCTAGTTCTATGGAATAAGGAATTTCTAATCTACTAGATTCTATTCCAAGTATGCGTTTAAATTCCACAGACATGAAACTATAATCGGTGCCAGTGTCGAATAATATGGATGCAAGGTGATTGTTAATGAGGAACGTACCGTTGACCACATTAGGGTCCTTGCGTGCGTCCTTTGCTCTAATTACAAATGCTCGGGTCTGAGCATTGTTTCCCCTTGGGCAATTTTTCTTGAAATGATCCATGCCTCCACAACCAAAGCATCCTTGGCTTTGCCCAGCTCCTTCATGATGACGCTTGCACTGGTTACAGAAGGGCATAGTGCCCAGGTACCTTTTGGTAGGAGCGTCAATCATGTCTGCAGGAGTTTTCGCCTCCTGGGGCAGTTCGGGGTCGCACTTCTTGTTATTGAAACCCTTGTAGTTGTTGCGAGTTGCTTGATTCAGATTCGAACGCTTTCTCTTCTTGTCACCGGACGACTCAGCATGTGTCTTGGTCTTCCCTGTTGGGTTCAACGATAACTTCTTCTTACGAACACAATCTTTGGTCAGGCTGACAGCCAGAGTTATAGCCTCGGTGATTGTTCGTGGTTTGGCTGACGTCACCATGCCACGAAACTCTGAGGCCAGCCCCCAAATGTAGCGTTCAACACGCTTAAATTCGGGAGTCACCATGTAGGGAAGCACTCTGGACAGATCGTGGAATCTTCGAGTATAACTATCAATATCAGCACCTTCCATAGTCAAGTGCCAGAACTCCGTTTCCAGTCTTTGGAGTTCAGCACGAGAGCAATACTTCTCCCTCATCCTTTCCTTCAGTTCCTCCCAGGTTAGACCATACGCGGCATTATTGAGCAAGGTTTGGGCTTGCAAATTCCACCAAGTCAGAGCCTCATCGACAAACAACAAGGTAGCAAAGGTGACTTGTTGATCCGCGGTACACTTGCTCATGCGGATAGTAGCTTCAGTCTTCTCTGTCCAGCGCACAAATGCTACAGCACCTCCTGTGCCATCATAGTTCATCGGCTTGCAGTCGAGAAACTGCTTGAAAGTGCAGCCTTGAGTTGCGCTGCCTCCAGATGAATCTCCGTTCCCATTACGTCTAGCGTTGCTTGGGCCACCACTGTCTTGAGTACGGTTCGCCTCGTATTAGGCGATAGCAGCGGAGATCCTTTCCTCCAGTAGAGCGTTCAGCTCTTCAGCAGTTCTTGGCAGTGGGGGAGGAGGAGGTTGGTCACGAGCGTTCACAGCTCTTCTGGGTGCCATGTTCTGACGAACGCAACCCAATAGGTTTAGGCATTTGTTTGATATCGTCATACTAGACAGTAGTATCATATATATTCACAGGTATATATACCACATAAGTGACATCAAACAATTATTACTCTAGCAGAGTACTTAGTAGGCTTGCACTGAGGGAATCTATACGTGACAAGACTTGCTGTGGTTTCTGTGCACTGAATTCCATAATTATGTATGCATCCATAATTACGTAACTCCTTGCACAGTCCGCACAGTTCGTTTCATCCTCGTATTTCTTCCTTCAGATGGGCCATCGCTTTCAGATAAAGTCACGTATACTTGTGACATTCTACTTCTAGTACATGCTAATTATCACACATAATTACAAGTAATTTCTAGTCAACGACAAGTGCTACTCAAGTGCACTCTAGGTCTCGTAGTGTCTTTTCTAGACTCATGTTGACAGTTTCAGGCAGTGGATGTCGCGGGACGTTTTATGCAATGAAAACTCTTTGAAAATTGTTTTCGTGAATGGATCCTAGAGATTGTAGACTAGACTCGAGAAGGAATCCTGGTTCACTACAATCGCAGCTCTGATACCAATCTGTCACACCCCTTTCTACGGCGGAAGCACGAGGTGTGATCATGAAAGGTTCTCATTGCATACTAAGAGTAAACATGCTACATGCTCGAAAAATAACATCAAATACCATAATTTGAAAACATAAGTTTAGCGTCTACATCGCTAGACAGCTTAAAACATTGTCTTAAGGGTTTACAACTTTATTTAAAGTTAAACACAAGCGACATCCACGAGCATAAGCAAGACCACGCGCACATCCGTCCTAGTTACCTGAAATACATGTGAGTTTTTGGAAAAACGTCAACATAATGTTGGTGTGAATTCATGCAGTTTTGTATTTCATGTTTGTATACTTTGTATGAAAACATAGTTTGTGAGTAAATCAAGTTTTCATAAATAAATTCAGTTTCATGTGTACACCACGTACACATGTATAATTCAATTTCTTCTTGAGTACCCCACGTACTCAAGTATAATTCTCATTTTCTTGAGTACTCCACGTACTTCAAGTATAATTCAATCTTCTTGAGTACCCCACGTACTTCAAGTTATATATCAATTTTAGTATGGTATGAATTTTATGTAAATACAGTATTTCTGTAAATATCAGATTGTTAATGGGTTGCAAAGCCATTAACATGTGGCACGACATAGGAAGTCACCAAACCTAAGGCATTTAATTGGTATATTCTGAGACACAAAAGCACTACTCGATTCTCGCCCCGACCGGTAGTGTGGCTGCCAGGCACCCGTTAGATCTAACCTTTTGTTCTGCGGTCTAGGTATATTGTTGATTAATGGTGCTTCTGTACCCTAATCGTGACACTATTTCTCATAACGCTTCCTACTTGGTTCTCGTCCTCACCAAGCGCGTTTCTTGTTATCATTTCTCATAGCGCCTCATACTTGGTTCTCGTTCTCACCAAGTGCGCTTCTCATATTCTTATATTTCGTCACACTTGGTTCTCGTTCTCACCAAGTGTACTCCTTGTATTCTTATATTTCGTCACGCTTGGTTCTCGTTCTCACCAAGTGTACTTCTTGTATTTATATCATACCAATTATAAATTTTGTACATTTGTACATGTATTTCACCCCCGAAGTTATAAAAACTGAAAACAGTTAAAGAGAAAAGGGGGAGCATGAACTCACAACTTTGCGTTCCTAGCGTCGTAAACTCCACCGGATTTGCTTAATTAACGTCGTAACCTATACGCGTTTTCTTAACGTTAGTCACTAGACTTGCGTCGCACAAGTACAGTCACTCTCTTTTGTACATATTCTTGTGTTAAAAATATTCTATATTTTTAACTACGTATTTTACTTATATTATTTTCTCCAAAAATAAATATAAGTCTTTTGTGTTTTGCACTTTGCACCCGAATTATGTATTTTGTATGTTGTATGTGTATTTTTATATTTCTACTCCTCATGAGTAATTAGTGTATTTTTAAGTCTTAATACACTAGCACGTATAACACATACTATATACACTTAGCACAAAAGTTGGTGATCAAATAATATATATTTTTCTTTCAAAAATATATACTTAATATCCATTTTTATTCTTGAAAAATCACCATTTCTCATCACAAAAAATTAGGGAAACCTTGGTAATACTTTTAAATACATTTTTAGGGAATAAGTTTCTCAAAAACTTATATTTTTTTCTAAGTGTCAAAATTTATAAAAATTTTGACAGAGTTTCCCCTAAAAATGGAGGTTTCCCACGTTTTCAAAACGTGTGTTTATTTTCTTTTAAATCATTATCAATCATCATCAATACTTATCAACAATACTCATCAGCAATAATCACTAGTTTCTCCATTTCATGAACTTGAATATTTACAAAAATGTGTAGTAACTTGCTAGCACATTTAGTAAGTCTTGTTATTGTTAAAAATAAGTTTAATTTCTTAAAAACTTTATTTTTAACGAATATGAAGTTTCACAACTTCTAGTCGGTTTTTACGAAAACTATTTCTTTGTTTAAACCTTTGTTACACAAGCGTCCACACACTTGTTTGTTCACAAAAACCACTTTTGTTTGTGTAAGATCCGGTTTAGAACATGTGATTTCCTTTGATGCTTGGTCTTTTGAAAATACCACTTGTAGATACATAGATCGGCTAGTTTTAAACACTATTTTGCAAGTAAAAATACTTTTACACAAGTAAAACATTTTTACACAAGTTCATGTTCCATGTGTGGTAGAGTTTCACCTTTTAACCCTTGTTACTTCTAAAATAGCTTTGTGTCATGATTCAAGAACATGACTATACCGGGTTAATCGATGATCCGAGCTACCACAACATAGATCGGGTCTAGATAACCATATATTTCAATTATTACAACTTTTACACAACTTATGTGCTATTAACCACCATTTTAAGTGTTTTAGTAAACTTTTGTGCATCATAATGCAAGATTCCGAGTTTTAACCGACAAAAATCCTTTTAACCACTTTAGATTAGCTCAAGATAGAGATTTAAACATTATACCTCTAGCTCAAGGCTAGGGAAGGATCTTGACGAAAATGGCGTGGATAAAAGCAAAGTAGAGAGGTCCTTCGTCTTCCGTTCGCTCCAAGACTCCTAATACGTGACCCTTGATGTTTGTATGATGTTGGAATGTGAAGAACAAGATTGAACAATGGATGGATGGAATAGGGGATGCTTGGCCGTAAGCTTATAGAGGGAGAGAGAGAGTGGTAAGTTGTGATTTGTGTAATGAAATGAATGGTGGGTTTAGTTGTGAACTTATAGATAATTACAAGTGTATTACCCAATGGTTTATGTGCCTCCTAGATATTAGGCAAATAACATTAAAATAATCAACATGGTACAAGGTGTGTCCCCCTCATGGGGACGGTTTGTAATGGGGGGGGGGTGTCTAGTTCGGTTAGATTCCAACTAAACATTAGTTAATAGTTAGGTTAAGTAAGTTAGTTAAGTGCTTAACCTGGTTAGTTATGTGTAGTGCTTAACAGTGTGTGTTAGGGTGTTCAGGGACCCTAACTGGCTCAAAAAAAATATAAATAGTGAAAATAACAATATTTTCATGTTCCGGGTATAGTCCGGTTGTTCGGTTACATACCGATTCGTTAAAGTGCTAAATTACACTTTTTAGTGTTTAATAAGTATCCTTTTGTAACACTATCGATTCCCAACACTTAGGAAAATATTCTGGATAATAAAGCGACATTTCTGCATAATATATATATGTCTAAATGCTGATTTATTGCTGAATTATATAAATTATGCACTTAAAGTGCGTTTCGGGTGCTTTTTAGTGCTTATTTTTGCTTTCGCATTGCATATATATTAAACCCTTGTATGTACTCTTGGGTTTTAATGCATTCTTGCTGTCGGACCTACACCTAGGCTCCAATTTTTATTGTCTGGCTGCTTTCTGCAGTTCCGTTGACACAGTGTGTCTTACCGGTGAGTTTACTATTATTCTGACGCAACGCTCTCGTTTATGCATAAAGCAATATTTTGTAGTATACAACATGCATGAATTCACTTGTTTAATCATGTGTTCAGACATTGCTGACAATTAAACTCATAATTGCAGTCATTAAGCAATAATTAATGTGTACGGAAATTACCGGTTCGGGCCAGTTGTCACATTATTCACTTAACCATACATTATTCTTTTATAAATATATATCATTGTTTTGTTTATCACTTTTCAAATGATTTATAAAACTAAACATTTTACAAGGATCATGACTGACTTTTGTTAAACAACTTTTTCTAAACTTATAAGTCATGAATCCTATATTCACAAAACCTATGTATCTCACGTGCATTTTTATGCTGACGTACCTATTTTTACATATGTTTCAGGTGCTGTCTTGAGATGATTGTTGATACATGCTACATTTAGGATGGACTCGTGCCTTAGCAACTTTAAAACTTGGAAGATCATAGTTGTACTTATTTGATTGTATTAAAACAATGAGTTCATTTACTCAATAAAACAAAATTATTTATTCCATGGTTACGAAACAATGATTCTGTTACAACACTCCCCGACGTTTCCGCCACGTCTAGTTGTTTTACGTGGTCGGGGTGTGACAAGTATTATTAATATGGTGCAGAATTCGGTGCAGTTTGACGGGCGTGAGCGTGAAGACCCTGGAAGACATATAACTGCTTTTCTCGAAGTTTGTTCGACGTTTAGGATTAGGGGTGTTTCTGAGGATGCTGTTCAGTTGAGGTTGTTTCCATTCTCATTGCGTGACAAAGCTAGAGCTTGGCTTATGTCACTTCCAGCTGGGTCCATCAGGACTTGGAATGAGCTGGCGGAGTTATTCATGCAGAAATACTTTCCGCCTGAGAAAATAACCAAGTTGAGAAACCGGATTGTGACCTTTCGCCAAGATGAGGGAGAGTCGTTGCACGCGGCCTGGGAGCGATTTAAAGATTTGTTAATTGATGTTCCACATCATGGCTTCTCCAAAAGACAGCTGGTCTTGACGTTCTATCAAGGGCTTAGTTACAACACGCAGGAGAGATTAGACGTGAATGCAGGAGGCGATCTAGGAACGAAGACGCCGAATGAAGCTTATGATATCATAGAAAAAGCTGCGTTGAAGTCTAGCTCGCGTCGAGAAGGAGATAGAGGCCAGACAACAACAACAACATCATCATCGCCTTGCCCAGGAGTTCACGCTGTGGACGACTACACGGCAATTACTGCACAAATCTCAGCTCTTTCAGCGAAATTCTATAAGTCCCAGATAGCTGCGCTAGCTGATTCAGGGTGTGACTAGTGTGGAGTGTCACATGAGCCTAGTGCATGTTTTCAGGGAGTCGTGTATGAGGGCCGAAGAAGTGGATTTCTTGAGTAATCAGGTGAGGCCGCAGAACAACCCGTACAGCAATACCTATAATCCGGGATGGAGAAATCACCCAAATTTTGGGTGAAGAGCGAATGTGGGTAATCAAAACCCACTAGGATTTCCCCAGCGCGCTCCAGTGCCGCAGCAGGCTCAGGGTCAGCAATTCCAGCCATACAACCAATCTTACCAGCGACGTCCATACTCATATCAGAATCAGGGCACTGGGAGTAGTTCCCAGCAGCAAGCCCCTCAATCTAGTTCCAAGCAGGAGGATATGATGGCTCAGCTTCTTACTAGCTCCTCGAGTGCAAATCAGTTGGCTGAAAAATGATACCAACAAAGCGAGGATCGTTTTCTATCCCATGAGGGAGAAATAAGGAGTCAGAAAGCCTCGATCCAGAATATCGAGAACCAGGTTGGTAAGTTGGCGAAGATGATGTCTGAAAGACCCCCAGGTGGTCTTCCGGGCAATACAGAGCCAAATCCGCGTGGGCATGTGAATGCTGTCATGACCAGGAGTGGCAAGACTTCCGGACCCAACGTATCGGACTCACCACCGATCGATGAAGCGGTCCAAACTGATGCTCGGGACGAGGTGCAAGCCAGGCGTGGCCTAGTAAGTACAGCGCAAGTCCAGGAGCCAGTTATAGAGTACACTCCCCCAGTACCTTATCCGGGCAGGCTGAAGAAACAGAAAAACGAAGAACAATACGGTAAGTTGCTTGAATTGTTTAAACAACTGCACATAAACATACCGTTTGTTGAAGCCCTGGCCCAGATGCCAAAGTATGCGAAATTCCTAAAGGACATCCTCTCGAATAAACAGAAGCTCGAGGATATATCATGTGTGGTGATGAATGAAAGTTGTTCTGCCATTCTGCAAAACCGTCTACCCACGAAAATGGGAGATCCAGGTAGTTTTACGCTCCCTTGTTTGATTGGAAACATGTAGGGATGGGATTGGTACAGTACCCGTACCTATACCCGTACCAGTACCGAAAATACCGGTACCGAATTTGAACAAAACTAGGTACCAAATACCGTACCAAATATATAGGTACGGTACGGGTACTGGTACGGGTATTTTCGGTACAGTACCCGCTTGGTACCATTTTGTTTTTATTTACTTTTTGAGCACTTGTACGAGTACTAAATAGGTAAAATTGACATGAGTACCAATATAGTACGAGTACTAAATAGGTAAAATTGGTACGAGTACCAATACGATACAGGTACCATATAGGTAAAATCAATACGAGTACACTATAAATACCATAATATGAAATAAAACATAATACAAAAAAACTTTTAAAGGTATACATAGAATTCGGTACAAGTACCCGTTTTTACCCGTACCCGTACCCGTACCAATACCGAAAGTACCGAATACCAAAATCAATAAAACTGGGTACCGATACATGTACCAAATACCTAAAATCGGTACGGGTACAGGTACGGGTACGGTACGGGTACGAGTACGGGTATTTGGGAAAAAAAGCCCATCCCTAGAAACATGTCTGTTAGCCATGCATTGGCTGATTTGGGAGCGAGTATCAACCTTTGTTGGTGCATCCGTCTGTCGTCTTCGTCTTGTATCGAGTCTTAGTCAATATTGTATAGATCAGGGCTCGTAGATAGAGAAAATAGGAAGATTTAGGGAGTTTAGAAGCTGATTTCGCTCATAAAGACTGATTCCGCTCCAAATGTCATTGTGTCTCTACGAGCGGAATCACAAGATTCAGATTCCGCTCATGCTGGTTCGTGTAGGTTTCGGGCGGAATCAGAACTACTATATATAGTGTTATTTGGGGCGAAATTAGAAGTGAGTGTGTGTGTTGTCTTCCAGTGAGCCACGAAGTGCTGCCGAAGTGTTGAGTCGATTGTAAACGTCATCAAAATCAATAGAATCAACAGTTGAAAGTGAATACTTGCTGAATTGAACTTGATTTGTCTGTTTCCGCCGTTCAAATCAAGAAAAGCTCTTCTGATAGACTCAATTAGGTCCGTATTCGATCCTACAAGTGGTATCAGAGCTAAGGAGGAAGAGCTCTTGCCAATTCAGCCGAAAATTTCTGTTTTTCTACACTTTCTACACTGTTCTTTGCAATTCGACTGTTTAAAAGTTGTCGAATTGATCTGATTTTTATACATGTTGCTCGGAATTAGTATCTAGCAAAGCCTTGAAAGTAACAGCAGTTAATTCGAACTAAAACTGAGTAATTTGTTAATTTCGCTTGAAAACTTTCGAAGTAAAACATGACGTCATCGTGATTCCGCTCCTGGATACTTTCTGATTTCGCTCCAGATCAGCTCCAAACGGCTGATTCCGCTCCAGCAGTTTGAAATTTTAATTCCGCTCCAAAGTTCTGTTAGATTCCGCTCCAAACTACATTTCTGGTTGATTCCGCTCCTGAGTACATTGTGATTCCGCTCTTGATTACATTGAGATTCCGCTCCTGATTATCTATAGATCCCGCTCCAAACAGTGATCCCTCTTAAATCGTTGATTTCGCTCAAAAGGACTGTTGTGATAATTTTTGAAATCTGAAAAATGGACGACGAATTTTATAACGCATTCGCTACCCCTGTTACCCCGATAAGTATTGCACAAAACACGATGTTAGAGAACGAAACGGGAACTATGCAAAAACCGCCCAAACTAATGAACATCGAAGAATATAAGGGTTGGGAAGGTCGTTTGGAGAACTGGGTACAAGCAAACTATCTTGATGCTTGGGAATGTGTCGAGACGAAATACATTCGACCGATGAATGATGATGAAGAGGTGGTTCCGATAAAAGATCTAAGTGCTGATGCTAGAAAGAAGTACAAAGATGAGAAAATGATGCTAAGTCTTTTACAACAAGCTGTGAAAGAAGATATCTTGGTGTTATTACAACATAATGGAACTTCTTACTCAATTTGGAAAGCATTAAGATCGAAATTTCATGGAAGTCAAGAAATGGTTAAGAACAAGAAATCACTGTTGAAGAAAGAGTTCGATCTGTTTCGTGGGTTGAAGAATGAAAGCACAAGGCAAATTATTGAAAGATATTGCAATCTGCTAGCTAACATGAAGAGATTGAGCATCGAGAAAGACAATGAAGAGTTGATCGAGAAGCTTGCTGATGCTTTGCCACACGAGAGTTGGGCCACATATCTCATGATGCTTAGAAACAAGAGGTTTTAGCAGTTTGACACTCAGCAAGTTTATTGAGAAGTTGGAAGCTCAAGAGATGGAGCAACGAAAGATTGTTCGAATGAAAGATTTTGATGGTGAACAGGATATTGGTTTGTATTACAAAACAGGGTTAAATGAGAAAACAACCAACTTGTCACCGAAAGTTGAAACCGCATACAATGCAAATAACTCATCTGGTAGTTCATCAAAAGGATTAAACAGCAACACGATTTTCTCATCATTTCCTTCTTTTGATCCGAACGTTTCAACAACAAGAAATGGCAAAAAGCTTCAATGCAACATTGTGTTGAACATTGAAAATGATCAGGAATATTCTGAAGAGTTAGCAAAAAGCCATATGTCTTTATTGGGAACTATTCTTGAATCTTATGGTAGTTTTGTTGCAGGTCGAATCGGGAATCCAATGTTGACAAAGGAAGATTACGACCAGATCGATGCTGAAGAGATGGAGCTGATGGACATAAAATGGTGTTTGGCCAGCGTGTTGAGGAGAGCTGAGAAATTCAAGCAAATCACTAGAAGAGATGATCTTCGTGAGGCTGGTGTTTCTACTTTAGGTTTTGACAAATCTAAAGTCACTTGTTTTCGTTGCAGGGAGAAAGGTCACTTCAAGAGGGAGTGCACCAATCGCGAAGCAAGTGGAGCTCAGAATCCCTTTAACAATAACAATGATTACTACCGAAAAGCCATCTACCATCAAGTTGCTCAGCAACCATCTCAACAACAATAACATCAGGCACAAACTGCGCATGAAAGAAATGTGATTGAAGATTCTGGAAAGAGAGCATATGTGGTGAATCAAGATGAGAAGTCTTCAACAGCATTCAACTGGGATAAATATGTATCAGCTGATGGAAAAGCTTGTGTGATTGATCAAGATGATGAAAAGCTACCCGACGGATTTAGCTGGGAAAATTTCACATGGGATGATTATATTCTAGATCAAACTCAGGTTCACACAGCTTTTGTAGCCCGAGTTGAAGAAGATAGTGATGATGATTGTGAATATTGGGCAAAGAAAATGGCAGATCATTTGAAGATGATGGCTGAAAGCGATAGTGAAGATGAGAAAGCAAAGAAGAAAAAGAAAAAAGTAAAGACACCAATTAGCAGTGACGACGAAGAAGTTCCAGTGATCAAAAGGAAAGTAAAGGTTGAAGTTCCAAAGTTCAAAGTTGATGAAAAAGTTGATGCTAAAAAGATTCCTGTAAAGTGTGACACTTGTGAATCTATAAAGAAGCAGAACAGCACATTGATTTATAACTTGAACAGTTTGAAGGAATCTTATGATGTCCTGAACAAAGCTATGAATCAATATAATCATACAAGTGAAGAGCAAGCAACTGCAATGAAGACACTTCAGGGTGCATTCATGATCAAGCAGAAAGTGGTGAACAACTACATCGAGAAGTGTGCTGCTCTTGAACAGAAACTGGAACTGCAAAGAATCGAAACTGAAAGAGTTAATCGTTTGTTGAATAGTTACTCATGTACTTCTTATGTTATTGACAGGATTTATCCGACTGTTGAAGGCATGAAAGCGTTTGAAGAGGATGAAGTAACTGAAGAAAAGAATGATGATGGAAAAGTGACTAAAGAAAAGACTCCAGAAAAGAAGAACAAGAAGAAGAGTGACACAAAGAAAAAGACTGACAAGAAGGATTCTGGTAAGAAACAAGATGTCGGTTATAACAAGTGTCCACCCCCGCTAGAATATGGATATTTGCCCAGAAATCCAAATCAGGAAAGAGTTGAAAAAGCAACAAATTTACAGTGGGTGTCGGAGTCGTCAGTCAATTTGCCAGAAAATATTGATGTTATGTTTACATCATCTGACACTGATCATGAGTCCGAGTTAATAAAGAAAGTCGTCGATCAGGTGTTGGATAAAGATGAAACTGAGGAGTCAAAGTTGGAGTCAAACTCAGAGTTAAAGTCTGGTTCTGAAAGTTCGAGTTTGACAGTCAACAGTCCAAAGTCTTCAGTTAAAAGGGTTTACAATAAAGAATTCCTGTTATCAAAATCTAATTTGAGTAACGAAACATTCAAAGTTACATATACATTGAATGATTCCGACAAATTATATTCTGATGAGGAATTTCCAATAAGAGGTGTAAAAACTGAGATGATAAAAAAGGTTTTCAAACTTACAGAAATTAACATTTCTGAAATAAAAGATTTAAATCTTACTGATAAACCTAAAAAATACACCTCAAGAGTACAACAAAGATTAAACAAGAAAAAAGGTTACAGTTCTGGTTCTGGTTCTGGCTTTCACAAGAAACCAAACCCTAACCGTAATTTCAAAAAGAAAGGTCTTGGTTTTACTCCAACAGAAAAGCAGAAAAATGAAAAATATGTTCGTGATTTTAAAGCAAAAATGACATTTGTTTCAGGAACTAGCTCAGAAGAGGAAGAAAAGAAAGAATTCTGGAGACAATCGAACAAAGAATTCCTTGCGAAGAAGCAAGAAGAGATGAAGATTGCTGATCAGATGAAAGATACGAGAACCTGTTTCCAATGCAACACTGTTGGACATATTGCCAGAGATTGTTCTAAGGCAATATCATCAAAACAGGGAGTTTCTCGTAAACAGAAAGAGAAAGTGATTGAGTTTGAATCACCAATTGACCAAACCAAATTATTCAAAAACTCAAAATTTGAAATTGGTGAATGTTTAAACAAGTTTTACAACAAAAGAGCTAAATCTGACAACCAGAAATGGGTTGTTAAGAAGTCTGTTGATAGTTCTAGCAATGATTCTGATAGGTCAAAATCAGAGGAGCTATCTTCTGGCGATGAATCTGATTCCACAAAATCAGATGAGCCACAGGTTGTTTCAAAAGGAGAAAAATCAGTTCTGACTGTGGATGATGAAAATTTTCCATCACTTCGGACTGAAAATTATAAAAAGAAAATTGGTAAAGTTGAGATTTCAAACCAATTTTATGATGATAAAAAGGTTTTTGATGTTGAAAAAGCTTTTAACCCCACTGTAAAACATATTTTTGGAAAAATGATTGATCGAAAAGTCAAAGGGGTTAAAGAGTTTTACGAGAAGAAGACGAAGAAAGATAAGGTCAAACCATCCCTAGTTTGTAACTGGGATGGTACATATTACGAACAGTAAGTCTCTGGAGTTGCCGGAGATCCCAAGTTTGTAATCGTGGATCAGGAATCGGCATCTTTCTTGTTAAGTCTGTTTTTGTGAAATTTTTAAAGATTGATGAAATGTTTACAGGTGAAGGACTATGCCGAAACTCCCAGGTTGGTAAGTGTGGAGTAGGTATCGGCATTTATCTTGAAATTTACTTTGATAAGTTCATAGTACAAGTGGTACAGAGGTTTGTTCTAACATAGTGATTACTCAAGGTCATTAATTTGAACTTGATGTAATCTTCATACAAGTGGTTGGTAGAACAATATGATGAACCATGCCCCTACAAGTGGTAAAAACAAACTTATTTTCCAGAAAAATCATTTTGATTAAAACAAACTTAAGTGTTTTGAAATCTAAATGAGAAAATAGTTTGTTGAAAGGGGGAGTTCTGTTTGTTTATGCCAAGTGGATGGCGAATTGAAGCGATTTGATAGCGGTTGTCAATTTTTTTTAGAAAATAAACTGTACAGGTAGAGTATCAAAATTTATTTTCAAATTTCCTAAAATGTGTTTGCATTTTAGGGGGAGTAAGAATTTTTAGAAAATCCAAAAACATTTGAAAATTTGAAAAAAGCCAAAAACATGATAAAACCTACTGGCAAAAAGACAAAAACAGTAAAAAAAGAAAAATGAGTTTTGTTGTATAAAAGAGGAAATGATGGTACATCAGTGGACTATCACAACATGCTAAAGAATTGGAAAGTCAAATGTGATAAACGATCTCACTGTGGATGTGTGAGTAGGTTTTTGCACATTTAGTATATTGTGACGAGATATAAACCTAAATTCAAACTTGCTTATATCGTGGGGAAACATCTCTCGGATATATGGGTAACCCCCGAAATCTTGTTTGAAAGGTCCCTCTTTCTGAGATACTAGGTCTTTATGCTCAATGATATCTGGGGTATTATTCATGGACTTCTGCTGAATGGAAGTTCTGACCTAGTCCTCGAATAATACTTTCTGCATGCTTGAAATATAGCGCCGCCCTCAGCAAAATGATGATACAATAAAATTGATAGTCATTGCTGTTGTAAAAAAGATCCTCTAAAGGGGACACACCCAAAAGTTGAGTCATGATCTCTCTGCTGAACGGTAGTTCTGACCTGAGCTCTCATGATTCTTCATAATTTATAACTCCTTACAGATATCATCTGTGGTATACTCACCTGTAATACTGAATATTGGGATCTGGATACGGGAGTATATTCTGAGGTGGGACACGCGATAGAGTTTAAGTGCTTAAGACATTAATCCGTGTCTCGAAACAGTTGAACTTTGTGTGAAAATTTAAGTGGACCAGTATACTGACAATCTAGGTGAATTGTTTAGAACTTAAAATGAAATGACGCTTAACGGTGTTGGTGATATGTCTCAGAAACTGATATGATCCTCTTACACAAACTCACAAAAATATTGTATGTAAATATTTCTTTACTGTATTTCATTCTATTCAAAAATTTCAAAAAGATTTTAGTGTGTTTTAGCATAAATTTTGAAAAATTCAAAAAGATTTTCGACAACTCGTGTTGGAGAGCTAATTTTCAAAATTCCAAGTGCTAAACTTGACGAACTGGTTTGGGAATGTTGTGTGAGAAAGAATTTTAAATCTTCTTACAAGTGGTCATCAGAAGTTTTGAAAATGATATTTCTTCAAGTGGTTCATCAGAGACGATAAATGTTAGATCATTTTTGTGATATTTACAAGTAGTGTCTGAGTGTGTTAAAGTTTAATATTAGAAAACTTATGTTTGAGGTAGAGAGTGTACAGGTTTGAGGAAGAGTCAGTTTCCGATACCTGAGGAATATGTGATTTCAACATGCCAGACTGCGATCCCAGCATATCGAAAGGGGGAGTCTGAAGACATCCGAGTAGAGATTGTTCGTGAGGAGTTTGTTGATGATAGAGAAAAGAGAAGATAAAGATTGAAGGATACTTACAGCGTCAAACATTTCAAAGAAAAGAAGCCCACAGGTAGATAAAGACTGAAAGTGCGAAGACTCGACACTGAAGACTCCGTCAACATCCGAGGGGGAGTTTGTTGGTGCATCCGTCTGTCGTCTTCGTCTTGTATCGAGTCTTAGTCAATATTGTATAGATCAGGGCTCGTAGATAGAGAAAATAGGAAGATTTAGTGAGTTTAGAAGCTGATTTCGCTCATAAAGACTGATTCCGCTCCAAATGTCATTGTGTCTCTACGAGCGGAATCACAAGATTCAGATTCCGCTCATGCTGGTGCGTGTAGGTTTTGGGCGGAATCAGAACTACTATATATAGTGTTATTTGGGGCGAAATCAGAAGTGAGTGTGTGTGTTGTCTTCCAGTGAGCCACGAAGTGCTGCCGAAGTGTTGAGTCGATTGTAAACGTCATCAAAATCAATAGAATCAACAGTTGAAAGTGAATACTTGCTGAATTGAACTTGATTGGTCTGTTTCCGCCGTTTAAATCAAGAAAAGCTCTTCTGATAGACTCAATTAGGTCCGTATTCGATCCTACAACCTTATACCCTATAATTGGGTGAGCCGTCACCCACTAGAATGAGCATTCGGTTGGCAGACTGTTCAATCAAGTATCCGCGTGGATTTATTGAAAACATGCTTGTTAAAAAAATAAATTTGTTTTCCCCATGGATTTTGTTATTCTTGACATGGACCAAGATTCAAGAGTGCCATTGATACTTGGACGCCCGTTCCTTAATACTGCGAGGACGATTGTTGATGTGGCAGCTGGCCAAATCACGCTCTGAGTAAATGACGAGCACGTGACATTTGATATCAAAATATCAATGCAGCATCCGTAAAGTCACGATGACATGCTTTACTATGTCGACATTGTCGACGCATGTGTGTGCTCTCATTTTCAAGGCACTATTGACGAGATTGATTCGGACACACGTTTGTCGTGTGGGGACCTGATTGGCATTACGCAGGAGGGCCACGATTTCGAGCAGCCAGTCTATCAGATTGGTGACGATGGTTCCCAGAGTCCGGAGCGATTTCTAGAAATTGGCCATGTAGAAGATGAAAAATCAAAGCCTTCGATTGAAGATCCGTCGTCTTTAGAGTTGAAAGAACTTCCACCACATCTCGAGTATGCATTTCTGGACGAGGAGTGTCGCTTACCGGTCATCATTTCGGCATTATTGACGAAAGAGGAGAAGAAACCGCTTCTCGATGTTCTTAGACTTCATAAGAGAGCCATCGCATGGAAGATTATGGATATCAAGGGCATCAATCCTTCTTTTTGTACTCACAAGATTCTGATGGAAGACGAGTACAAACCCTGTGCACAGCATCAGAGGCGTTTGAATCCGAATATGCAAGATGTGGTCAAGAAAGAAGTGGTTAAGTTGTTGGATGCCGGGTTGATCTATCCTATATCTGACTCTGTGTGGGTGAGTCCAGTGCAAGTAGTACCCAAGAAAGGTGGTATTACTATAGTCTCAAATGATAGGAATGAGCCCATACCGTCACTGGGTGGCGAGTTTGCATCGACTACCGCAAACTCAACGATGCTACTCGTAAGGATCCCTCCCGCTTCCATTCATCGACCAGATGTTGGAGCGTCTGTCAGGGAAGTTATATTACTGTTTCCTGGACGGGTTCTCTGGGTACTTCCAAATTCCTATTGCTCCTGAGGATCAGGAGAAGACTACCTTTACATGCCCCTTCGGCACATTCTCCTACCGGCGTATGCCTTTTGGGTTGTGTAATGCACCAGCGACCTTCCAGAGATGCATGGTTGCAATTTTTCATGATATGATCGAGGATTCTATGGAGGTTTTCGTGGATGACTTTTCAGTATTTGGAGATTCCTTCGATCATTGTTTGGAAAATTTAAAGAAGATGTTGAAGAGGTGCGAAGAGACGAATATGGTCCTAAACTAGGAAAAGTGCCACTTCATGGTGAAAGAGGGCATAGTTCTGGGACATAAGATTTCTCGTGCTGGTATGGAGGTCGATCCAGTTAAAGTTGACATTATTTCACGATTTCCGCCGCCCACCTCTATGAGAGCGATACGGAGCTTTCTTGGTCATGCGGGATTCTACAGGTGATTCATCAAGGATTTCTCAAAAATCGCTAGGCCCATGACCCGTTTGTTGGAGAAAGACGCTCCATTCATATTTGCAGATGATTGCTTGAGAGCTTTTGACCTTCTCAGGCAAAAGTTGATTGAGGCCCCTATTTTAGTCGCGCCTGACTGGAGTCTGCCATTTGAAATTATGTGCGACGCGAGCGATTTCGCTATAGGGGCCGTTTTAGGACAGAAGAAAAAAAAGCACTTTCACCCGATCTATTATGCGAGCAAGACTCTTCACGACACTCAGGAGAACTATACCACGACAGAAAACGAGCTCTTGGCGGTTGTTTTCGCTTTTGACAAATTTAGATCGTATTTGGTGCTTTCAAAAACAATTGTGTATACTGATCACGCAGCCATCAGATATCTTTTCAGCAAACAGGACGTTAAACCGCGTCTAATCAGATGGATCTTATTGCTGCAGGAGTTTGATATCGAAATTCAAGATAAAAAGGGTGCGTTAAATGTAGTGGCTGACCATCTATCTCGGTTGGAGCATGGAGACATCAAAGACACGCGTTGGGATTCAATCAATGACAATTTCCCACACGATTCGTTGATGAGTGTTGAGATATGCAATGAGTCACCTTGGTTCACCGACTTTGCGAACTATCTTGCTTGCGGGATTCTGATTAAAGGGTTGACTCACCAACAAAAGAGAAAATTCTTTTTGGATGTCAAGCACTACATTTGGGACGACCCTTTCTTATTTAGGGTTGGTGCTGATCAGGTTATCAGAAGATTCGTTTCAGGAAAGGAGGCGACCAACATTCTGCGCCATTGTCACGAGGGACCCGTTGCCTCCACTCCCAGGGGAGGATGAGGATGAGGTTATGGAGGAGCAGCATGATCATGAGGAGCCACCACACACACCGCCACACTCACCACAGTAGCACCACTCCCCACAGTATCAGCACTGGCTCCCCGGCATCCCTTCATACCCAGAGCTCTATGGCCAGTTCCAGCAGATGCAGGTCAGTCACGAGCAGCAGCGAGCCAGTTTAGAGAAGCTGCATGTTAGTCAGGAGCAACAACGGGCCAGTTTAGAGCAGCTGCATGTTAGTCAGGAGCAGCTGCGGGCGAACCAGGAGGATATTAGGGTGAACCAAGACTTCATGCGCCAGGAGGTGCAGGCCGGGTTTTCATACCTTTTTGGGGGTCTTCACAATGCATTCCCTAACTACTTTGCGGAGCCCCCACAGTTCCCATTCGGGAACCCTGGCGGTTATGGAGTGGCAGGCCCATCCGGCACGGGAGGAGATGCGGATGACGAGGAGTAGCGGGAGTTGTGAGTTGGTGGTTATGATATTTTAGTAATTTATTTCTTGGGTGTTCATTTTGATCTTCATTTCAAACACCCGAAACTATGTACTTTATTTTTCAGACACTTTCGTTTGTTTGCTTTATTTTATGTTTGGATATTTAGTACTCCTTTTATGTATGTAAATTATGGTTGTTTGAGTTTAGATTGTCGTTGCCTTCTGTTTTGTTTTGCTTTGCTTTGCTTTGTGACATCCTTACAGGTTTTTGAAGCAAGTCTTGGACTGGAGCACACCACAGAATCAGCTTTGAAGTCTCGTTTCATCTAAATCATCTTCAGGGGAGTGTTATTCTCCTTTTTCTCTATATTTCAGGTTTCGCATTGGGGACAATGCGAAGTTCAAGTGTGGGGAGGGGGTTTAACATGTTGACTTTGTTTGTCCTAAAAAAATTAGAAAAATCAATCAAAAATATCAGTAAATTGTATATATTTTTAGTAAATAAACAAGTTGGTTTTGTTTTAGAAAGCTTCGGATATGATAAAAACCCGACAAGCCAATTTTGAAAAATATAACTAGAAAGCGTGACAAACAAAGAAAGACTTGCATGATAATTTTCACACTCTTACCCATTCCTTCCGTTATGTGAGCATATTTGAGCCTTGAAATTGTTATATGTTTGTTCATTTCGGAGTAGGAGTGAGCCGGATGTCACGTGTAATTTAGAACTTGTCACTAGCATGCTTGTTAAGACCATAAACATGTGAGATTGTGTAGAAGTGATGGAGGCACCTGGAAAACCACTTTGTTGTTAGCCTTGTTCTTTGTGTTGTGTTTCCCCTAAACTCTACATTACCCTTTAGGATTAACCATGTTGAGCCTTCCTCGTGTTTCCCTTTGTTTACCCAAAAAAATCACCCACTTAGCCAAATTTAGCCTTTTTATTTTTTAAACCTTTTGTGTTAAAACTCGGTCAAAATCATCGTTTAATTAGCGCTTCTTATAGTTAATTGTTTATTGTACAATTCCATTAGATTATATAAAAAAAACAGAAAATAAAACACCCTAAAATAGGGTGAAGTTGACAAAATTCGAGCAATTTTGAATGCTAAAATGACGAAATCTCGTTGATGAGCTCGATATCACAAAAGTAGCCTTTTTAAGGCGTAAGTATGTATAGTTTTATTGTTTTACGCTAGTTAAACGCTATTACCGAGTTTTAACCATTTCGTCACTTTAAAAATCCCTTTCCATACCCTTCACCCAATCCTAACGTTACAACCCGTAAAGACCTCTTGATTTGCACTTTTTTCGCATGTTAGTTGGTGGAGATAAGATCTTGTGACAAGCTTATGATATTACACATTTCATTGACGAGGCATTGAGTGTTTGCACATACACATTTTATGTATGTTTCACAAATAAAACCGAGTGTGTGTGATCATTGTGAGTTGTGTGAAGATTAGCGTGTTAAGTCAATCGAAAGTGAAGTCACGGCTTTTTGGTTATCTATACACATATTTGCATATGCTTGTTTGGTTTGAATCAATTGATGTAGTCTTTCGAAAAACCGGCTAACCATTTGTAGTTGTTTCAGTAGATAGTTTGTAAATTCTCGTTCTTGTTAGATTCTAGCTTTTATTGCATTTTAGTTTTAGCTTGCTTGAGGACAAGCAAGGTTCAAGTGTGGGGAGGTTTGATATTCACCAAAATACACATACTTTATTCCCCTATTTTACCCCTATTTTATGCGTTTTCGGCCGTAAAACCATGAATTGGATACTTAATCAGGTATACTTTTGTTTACAGACCTAAAACAGCATGCCAAACAAGAAGATGATGAAAACGAGGACTTTCCGGGCAAAACGACACCGCTGCGAAGATTCTGGGAACATTCTGATCTGGGCATTTGGCACGGCCATGCAATGAATGGCACGACCGTGCGGATCCGGCAACATAGCTCTGCCCAGCAATGCACGCCAGTGCGATTAGGAGTGCAAGTCCAAATCAGAACCGAACGACCGTTCATCTTATGGAACGCCCGTGCAACCCCGATGACCAAGCCCAGCTCGAAACTGCACCACCAGTGCAGTTGGTCGTGCCAGCCTAACCCCGGAGATGAACGATCGTGCCACCAATGGAACGGTTGTGCGACTTCGAAGACCGGTCAAGATCTAATGATGTCACAAAGTATGGTGAACAGTGTTTTTAAAAGTGAATGGTCGTGCACTTTATTGGCACGACCGTGCGATCTAAAAATGTTATAAAAAACAGACTGCAACATTCTGTTCGTAATTCTGGACTTTTTGGCACGCGATTTTACAGGCTCCGGAGGCATTAGCTTTCACCCGGATTCAAGCCACATTGTGCCGTTTAGCTCCGTTATCATCCGGGTTCTCAATCTTGTGCTTGTTTATGGTTTGATTTCTTGAATCTTTCCATGATTTTGTTGTAATTCAAGCATTTTGGTTGATGATTATGTATTATTGTAAGCCTTTGGGCAAAAACACTAGTATCCCTTGCTTATTTACAACCTTTAGTATGTTAATTATGTTTGTAGTGACACTTTAAAGCATTTTCTATGTTAATCTTTGATGATTAGTTTGCAACCTTGTTTATTGATGTTGATTTCTTGATTATAGTTAATTATCTTGGATGATTAGTATATGTTTAGTTGAGATAATTGAAAGATGAAGCTTAATTAATCATGTATTAGTAGACTTCGAGCATGCTTAACTTGTTTAACTTGTTTAAAATGTGTACACCATGATACTAGAAATGGTTAGTGATTTAATAAGGGGTAATTATTGTTAATCAAGAAGGCTTTCCCTCACGGAAGGACCTTAACGGGTTAAATGGTGTTGTTATGAATTCTTGTCATAAATTGTTAGCTTAGTTAGTAGTTTCGGCCAAAATTGCTATCTTGGTGAATTTATGTGCAAGATTTGTAAAATGAACTCGGTTGTGATTTAATCTAGTTTATGCTTGTCTCGGTGGTTGCATTGTGTTTATCGGTGTCACTTTCCTTGATTAAGTGAGGTTAGAAAACTCTTAACAGATGACTAACTTATCTTTAGGGGATTATCATAGACATTTATCAATTGCACGTTAAAGAACAATTTTAGGTAGTTAAAGTGTGTTTATCGTTTTAGCTTTCCGAATGATTGTCATGTTAGGTTTCCCGAAAGGGATACTAATTGTCTTGAAAATGAAGAATTGATCAAATGTTTTAAGTGGTAAAACCGACTTAGTTCACATGCTTGGGTTGTGTATAAAGCAAGGCTATATACCTATTTTCTTATTTGGAATCTACTATATTTTTATTTATATTTATATTTATTTATGCTTACTTTGGTTTTTAGAAAATCACTCACTTATCTTCCTACCAGTAATTTAATGACAAAGGTTTAGTATTATTCCTCCGCCCACTTCCTTGGATCGATACTTGGTTCTTACCGATACTTTACTACATATATGACGGGGTACACTTGCCCTTTCGTGTGTATTTTGATGTTGAAGTATAAATCACTTTTATAAATTTAAAACAGAATCGTGTGTAAATTCATTATAAAAATATGTATATACGCGTACAAGTCAAAAAGACGGTTGTGAAACAAGTAACGTGTCGAGAAAAGACCTTGAAAATTCGGGTTGTCACACCCCCGGAAGGGACAGAGCGAAAAAATAGGCGGTCGGAAAGCGAAAGGGGGTGGCTCGAGCCAAACATCTTCCGGGGCGGGTTCGAAAATGGACGAGTTGATATCCGAATTCCGTTCGTTCAAAGAGCTTACGGCGGAAAAATATAGTTACAAGAAAACCTTGTCGGCCGACTATGCTCGAGCGGAGGATTTTAGGATTATGAGGTTGGATCTCGACTCGGTTCCGGAGGATGAACGCGAGGTTTACCAGAGGATGAAAGAGGAGGTTAAGAAAAAATGGACTTCGTAGGTTGTTTACTTTTTTAATCGTATCGTTATTTTTTTTTTCGCTTTTATGTTTTCCGTTTCTAGGATTAGTAATTTTAATTTTTAGGAAATGTAATTTTTTTTATGTTATGAAATGAATTTAATTATGTTGTTTTATGTTCTAATTCTATTTAATTTTTATGAAGTTTTTATCAAGTTAACAAAAAAAAAGTTAGAAATTTATAAAATAATTAGGTGTGGTAGACCCATCCTCCACCCCCTCAAAATGCAAGGAGACCCATCCTCCATGGGATAATGATGTTGCGTCTACGTGGCAGGCCATTCTCATGGGGATGGGGCTCTCTATACCCTCTAGTCTTATAGGTTGAAAATTAACCATTTATTCTTACTTTTTTTTTTCTTTTGCAAAGTCATAGCTTTTTTTATTTTTTTAATAAATATATTAAATTTTAAAAATATATTGTTAAAGACTGTGTTAAATGTTACGTGCATCCATAATACTTTTTTAGATTTATATAGTCAATGTTTCATTTATGTAAATTAATAATCTTTTAAGGATACGTTGAATATTTCTTATATCTGTATGTTACGTGCATCCAGAATGTTGTTTTGATGTATATAGTCAATGTTTTGATTCATGTAAATAAATAATCTTTTATAGATACGTTGAATATTTTTTTTTAGAGTAAACTGCAATTTTACCCCCTGAGCCCTGAGGTTAGGGGTCATTGGCACCCTTACCCCCCCTAAGGAAATTCGGATATCCGAATTTCGAATATCCGAAAATTTCGGATAGCTAATTTCACTATCTGAATCCGTATCCGAAATTTCGGATATCCGAATTTCTGTTATCCGAAATTTCGGATACGGATTCGGATAGTGAACCGGATATCCATAACTCTGAAATAAAATTTTAAAATAAATGTTTAAACAATCATCCATCTTTCTAATGCATCATATAACATCAGATGTTCAAAAAAAAAATACATTAAAATCCATCGTTGCAAAATAAACATGATCCATTGAATACTAAGACTCAAATTTACTAATGTATGTTGCTTCTGTAATCATTCTTCAACAACAGTGAACACATTAAAATGGTATAAATGTCTAGGGCCGGCCCAATGGGCTTCCGACTCAAGGCACAGGCCTAGGGCCACCCAAATTAATAAAAAAATCGTGGGTTGATTTGGGTTTACTGTTATTTTGGATGGGTTAAATTGGGCAAAACTAAAAAATTTAAAAGGGTTTACGGGTCAAGATAAAAAAGAAAATGGGTGATGGATGGGTTAAATTGGGCAAAACTAAAAAATTTAAAAGGGTTTACGGGTCAAGATAAAAAGGAAAATGGGTGAAATTGGGTTTAACATAAAACAGAACGGGTGAATGGGTGATGAACTGTGAAGATTTGAAGACTAAAAATCTGAAATCCTTGATGAAGAAATCGCGTCTGAGACTATATTGATAATCGATTTGTTCTGAAACCATCCATAATCGTCTTCTACATTGTTCTCGTACCTAACCCTAACCCTAGAGGTAAACTTTTTGGTCTATTTAAAGATTCGTTCTGAAACATTGATGTTATGAAGTTGTTGAAACTGCTAAATGTTGGTGTATTGATAAAATTTTGGATTTGTAATTAAGTGGCAGGTCTGCAATTGCAACAACTAGGTATAGAATTTAGGAAAAATTTAAAAATTTGAAAATGGATTATTGAGTTAATAATTAAGGTTTTACATTGAATGATGATTATGAGATTATCTTCCTCAAAAAGATTCAAGGTCTGGCCCATTAAAAACACTAGTTTTCTTTACTTTTTAGGGTTCATGTTTTTACTTTCTACTGACCAAAACCGAAGATAGAGAGCTTTCAAAAGTTTCATATTACTTTAATAACAAAAAAATAAAAATAAAAAAAACTGATTAAAGTGGCATTTAAATTCAGATTATCATAGTCATGGTCCATGTTATGTTTTTCTCAGAAAAAAAAATCCAAACTTGATTGTATTAGAGGTCAAGTAAATTATAAGTATGATATTTGGATGCATCTGAAGACTGAGGGCATGTTTGGCTAAGCTTTTTGAAACAACTTATTGACTTATTAGTTTTTTGAAAAGTTATAAGCTCCGAATGATGTTTGGCAATGAGGGTGTATGTGAGGGGAAAAAGCTAATAAGTCAATAAGTCACTCTATCCTGACTTTTCCAAAAAGCCAATAAGTCAATAAGTTGTTTTAAAAAGCTTAGCCAAACATGCCCTGAAGTTGTTTTATATGCATCTGTATTCTAGTATTGCATGAGATAACTTTGATGGTCAAATGTGATCAAAGCAGGTGTAATAATTTTGTTGAAAATTTTGCTGATTTGTAAAACTTGGTGGATTGTTATTGATGCAATTTGGAAATTTCACTACAATTTTGGAAGATGGGGTCAAAAGTCCTATAGTTTATGGGAAGTACTGTTCAGTTTGGGATTGGTTTTATTTTGGCAGACCTGCGAGTATGTTTGTTATAGTTTTGAGTTAGCAAAGGTTTATGGGAATTTGTAAAGTTTGTAGGCCTTTTAATAGAGCTGGCGTACTTCTATGAGGTCGGTCTTTCTTTTTTTGTTTTCTTGTTTGTTGTTGTTTTGATCTTTAATTGCCTATTTTCATATTGTAATGTTTGTACAATTGCGATATTGTAATGATTAGGTGCCAAAAAGTATTGACCCGTACTCAACCCGAATCAACCCGGACCCATTTCAACCTCGACAAAATTGCCCCTTGATGTACAATCTCTTTAAAAAAACATTTTTTTAACCAACCCGACCGACCCGAACCCGTTCTGACCGGAACCCGTTCCGACCCGAACCCATTTCGACCCGAACCAAAACAACCCTTTTTTTATTGACCCGTTTTGACCCGAACCCGTTTTGACCCGACCCGACCCGTTTTCCAGGTCTAGTCCCAAGCCCGGGTAAAGGATGAGAGTTTATATTTTTCTGAAAGGGCCCCGACTTTTTTGGTTCGCTTAGGGCCTCCAAATACGTTGAGTCGGCTCTGTAAATGTCTCAAAGTTGCTTCCAATCCATCTTTCTGTCAACAGTTGTGAATTTTCAAGAGCTAAAAATAGTAGAATTAAAAAAAAAGGTAGAACAAAAAAGTAAACAAAACCATAGATACAAATAAATATACCTTAAGGCTTACGCGATTTCTGACCTTCAATGGAATCCCTTATCGAACAAATCAGTGACTTACCTAATCATCTTCGAATGGAACAAAAATAGAAACCCTTTGATGGAAGCCCTTCAACCTTCATTCACTTCGAATCGTTTGACATCGATGGAAATTGTAAACCCTTTGTGGAAAAGGCTTCTTGACTTCGTAAGGTAGGTGCAGACGGCTAAGAAAGTGGAAAACCTGTTGTGTATATATGAAAGTTCGGGTTTTATTTGATTTATTGTTATATTATTAAAAACTAATAAAAAAAAGAATTTAAAATTTCGGATATCGGATATCCGAAATATCCGAAAAAAATTCAATATCACTATCCGAATCCGAATCTGAATCCGAATTTTCGGATTATCCGAAATTCGGATATCCGATATTTCGGATATCCGAAAATTCGGATAATTCGGATACGGATTTTCGGATAATTCGGATTCGGTTTCGGATTCGGATTTTTTTGAACACCCCTAGGGTTGACCCATCCTCCACCCCCTCAAAATGCAAGGAGACCCATCCTCCATGGGATAATGATGTTGCGTCTACGTGGCAGGTCATTCTCATGGGGATGGAGCTCTCCATACCCTCTAGTCTTATAGGTTGAAAATTAACCATTTATTCTTACTTTTTTTTCTTTTGCAAAGTCATAGCTTTTTTTATTTTTTTTAATAAATATATTAAATTTTAAAAATATATTGTTAAAGACTGTTTTAAATGTTACGTGCATCCATAATACTTTTTTAGATTTATATAGTCAATGTTTCATTTATGTAAATTAATAATCTTTTAAGGATACGTTGAATATTTCTTATATCTGTATGTTACGTGCATCCAGAATGTTGTTTTGATGTATATAGTCAACTAGTTAATACCTCGCCCGCGTTGCTGGGCGATGGCCGAATAATAAGCGAGTGTTAGGCAGCTAATTGACACGAAAAACAATTAAATTGAGTCAACCAATTAAAACAAAACACTTTTATAGTTTTGATTAAAAAAATTAAAACAATTGCAATATTATAATTTTTAACTGAGGGAAAGTTGTATTTTTTTACTAGGGTAAAATCGTAATTTGCCAAAAGCTAAAGGGATGGTAGTACTGTAAATTTGACCCAGGGGCAAAATTGTAAATTTTCACAGGGGCAAATTCGTAATTTTGAACTTGGGGTAACAGCGTAATATAAAATTGAACTAAGGGCACAATCGTAATTTTAAGCTAGAGGCAAAATCACAATTTTATTTTGAACCGAGGACAAAATTGTAATTTTTAGTTTGGGGCAAAAGCATAATTTTATTTTGAACTGGGGAAAAACGTAATTTTAAACTGAGGGCGAAATCATAATTTTTTAAACGAGGAAAAATCACATTTTTGAACAGAGGGCAAAATTGTAATTTTTAGCTGGGGGCAAAAACAAAATTTTATTTTGAATTGGGTGCGAAAAGGTAATTATGAGCTGAGGGCAAAACCATAATTTTATTTTGAATCGAGGGAAAAATCGTAATTTTGAGCTGGGGACAGAAGTGTAATTTTATTTTGAGCTGGGGGTATAACCGTAATTTTAAAGAGGGGCAAAACCGTTATTTTAAAATGGATATAAAATAATAAACTGGTTGGTCCAATAGAGGAGTGTCAGGCAAAATCGTAGTTGTGAATTAAGGGCAAAAGCGTAATTTTGAGATGGGGACAAAAGCGTAATTGTAATTTGAGCTGAGGACAAAACAGTAATTTTAAACAGTGGTAAAAACATAATTTAAAATGGATATAATATAATAGCCTGGCACTATTCCCCTAAATTGTAAATGTATGTATAGGAAATGTTTTGATTCATGTAAATAAATAATCTTTTATAGATACGTTGAATATTCTTTTTAGAGTAAACTGCAATTTTACCCCCTGATGTTAGGGGTCATTGGCACACTTACCCCCCCTAAGGAAATAATTGCAATTTTACCCCCCACTGTTCACTGTTATGTTGCAATTCTACCCCCTGGCTTCAATTTTATTGACTGGTCTGTTGACTTGGGGGTGAAATGACTATTTTACCCTTTTATTTTACCCCCCAACATTTGTTGTTATGTCGCATGTTTATCCCCTGGAATCAAATATGTTGGCTGATCTGTTAACTTGGGGTAAATTACTAGAAGACCCTTTCTTATAACCCCCTATAATTTATGTTTAGAAGCAAAATTACCCCTGCAACTTCCAAAACCTTTCCCGCCACCATCCATATTCGATTCCACCACCATATAAGTAGGCTTGTAACTGAATTCAAGCCACTCAACCACCGTTGACCACCCTTCGCTACAGTCCCATCCCCATGAACCTGGCTGAAGCCCATACACATCCACAACTAGGTTCACATGTCCAACTAGGTTCACTGTCAGCAAAAATCATAACCATTGTGTGTATGGCAAGTGTTGTAACAGAATTCAAAAACCATGAAGAAGTGTTGTAACAGAATTCAAAAACCATGAAGAAGTCAAACAGGTTCACTGTCAATTCAAAAACCATGAAGAACCTTCAGCATTTGACAGGTTCACTGTCAAGTCAAACAGAATTCAAACAAGTTTGTAATGTCGAAATTTAGAAATGACAAATCTTGGTTTCCTTTGTTTCTTAGTGTTGAGCCATAAGCATTTGTACAAGCATGTTTGACTTTCATAAGTCAAATTGCACATATCTCTAGCCACAAGTTCGAACTGGTTGCCATTTCGATTACCGCACACCCAACAACCCACATGTCAAACGCAAATCCCTTTTCTTCGCCACAGTCTACACCTTCATTCATCACCATGAAACTATTTTAGCATAAAACATTTGTGGTGTTATGTGTATCTTGTCAAACAAACATCGTAATGAAGCTTCAATAAAGAAATGTAAATGAAAACAAACGTTTTGTAGCTTAAAATAACAATTATAACGGAAAATGAAATTGTTGAGAAAACATTAAGCTTAGAAGATTATAAGTTGTTAAAATTAATTCATGACATTCATCTCAATGACTTTATATTATTTTAGGTTAGTTTTAATTGTTATATTTGTTAAGTAAAGTTTTAAATGTATTTGTTTTCAATACATTTCTTGTTTATGGGATGAGGATATGAATGACTGTGTGATGGGCTATAATGTCAGTGGGCTAGCTAAAGGATGGACTCATGTGGAGCTAGGCCAAAGTCATTGAAGCTCATATATATCGAGAAGGATGGTTCTAGAAGTTTTTAGTTTACATCGCCTGATTAGATCTGTTGACTTCAAGATTGAATGGTGTTCATTTGTGGTAGTTCATATAGATCTGAGGTATTGTTCCTAATAAAAGGTCTGAATCCAAACCTTTTTATGTACATACTCTGTCTTGGAGATCTGAAATCAATACTTGTGGATTTTCTATTCTTCTTACCTCACAGTTGTATAACCCATTGTGAAGGCTACGAACTTTGAGTTATTCTTCAAATTAGTGGATGACACACCGGTTTTGATTTAAGAAAAACCAATTGGTTTATAAACAACATTCGTGAACAAGATCTTGGTTATTTCAGAAAGTGCTAACACAAAAATGATAAAAGAAAAAGAGGTAGCTTTTGAAGAAATCTGAATCAACTTGGGCTTTGGAAGGGGGGGGGGGGGGGGGGGGGGTGTTGTTTTGGGCTCAATAGTTTTGATGAATCAAAAACTCATGCAATGCAAATGAAGCCCACTCAAGAGCAACACTCTCTATTCATGTTCTTTTGGTCTAATAGTTATCCCTATTGGGTCATTTCAGAACACCAGAAGTTTTGTTTAACATCAAACATGGATATTGTTGTAACTATTTAGTTTTCATTATAGTTATTTTTAGATTTCCCATGTTAATGACACATTAGCACACTAATTGTATGTTCTTGTAATCAATCTTACTAAACAATCTCGATTTATAGAGAATGATACCTAGCTAGGTTATAATTAGAGAAATGCATCATAACAAATCACTTTCACGTTTATTTTCATATAAAACAAAATGAAATATAAAGTCCTTTAACTTCGGATCCTCATTACAAGGCAATTACATTCAACTTATAAGTTAAATATTCTTGTAGAATTCCATGATCCAAAAAGTAGAGATCCCGCAAACAATTTCCATAGAAGCGAAACCTGCCTCTTTGGCCAAGACGTTGTATTCTTTTGCGGTACGCTCCTTGCCACCAGGGTTAGCAACCAGCATTAACATATCACTGCCCATAGCGGTTTTAGAAACTTCATCACTACAATTGATATCACTTTCTGGTTCGGGAATGATCACTTCAACTACCACCACCTTACCATGCTCCGGCAATGCCGCCCAACAGTTCTTTAGAAGCTTGATGCAATAATTGTCACCCCAGTCATGAAGTATCCACTAAAAGCAAATGAAAAATAATTGTGATTATTTAACAAAAAAAACATTATTATTTAAACTAAGATAATGTTAAAAGAGCTTGATGTACAAACCTTCATGAAAATAACATCTCCTTTAGGAACACTTTGGAACATATCTCCTCCAACATGCTCCACACCTAGCCAAGAGCATCAAGTAATTGTTATTGACTTAAAGTCTTAATTATTGTCAGTTTGACATCCAAACAATTCGATGTTCATAGTTTAGTGGTTTAATGGTCCAATCCAGTTTGACACTTGGAACTGATTTTTTAACCTTTTTATTATTTACACTTCTTTTCACGTTTGAAATTATGGTTATGTAACTCGTAAACCATCTTTATAATTTCAAAAGTTATGATACAAACTAACGAGTGTGGAAAATCGGTTCAAACCTAAAACTATTCGGTCCAACCCACTTAATCCAGTTGATTTGATATGTCCTTTCTTGAAACCGTAATCAGTGGTCTATGAAATTGAATATATATACCTGGGCAAGGAGGTGCATCCTTAATGACATGGGGTAGGTCAAAGTTGATCCCCTTAATATTAGGGTACTTAGAAACAATAAGCTCAAGGTTAGCACCTAAACAACCACCTACATCAGTCAATTCTTTGACTCCTTCAAATCCCTTGTACTTTTCAAGAATCATCTTCATCACAATTGTTGTGTTGTCATACATGCACTTGTTGAATACATTATTGAATCTATTGTCTTTTGCAGGATACTCAAATGCATTCATCCCATGAGCCTTGTCAAATGGAACCCCTCCCTCAATAACTGCATCTTTTAGATGATACCTGCCCCAAATAAATTGGGTCACTTTTAAAACTTTCACTGATAACGGGTTAAATGTTTAAAATCTTTCCTTGATAAAGCGTCAAATGTGTAAAATATTTATTAAAATGATTCTAAAGAAACGTATCAAAGAATTCAAAAGTTAGCAAGTATACTAAAACTATTACAATCTATGGAAAAAATCTACTCGATTAGGGACTCTGGATTCACAAAGATTCTCTGGGACGGCTCTAACGCTATTTACATTACGTTATATTATATCGTTGTTTGACTTGGTGTATTGGTGTATTGGTATGTTGTTCGTTTTGGAGCCGAGAGTCTCTCTGGAAGCAGCCTCTCTATCCCTAGGGATAGAGGTAAGGTCTGTCTACATCCTACCCTCCCCAGACCCTATAAGTAGCTTTGTTACTTGTGGGATTTAGTGGGTATGGTTATTGTTGTTGTTGTTGTATATTATATTGTTGTTATTACTTGATAGTATATCATAATACATCAAATTATGCTACCTCACATCACGTCCACATTATACTATATAAGTAGTAGGCTTTTCTAGTGTCACAATCCTTTGTATAGAGCTGAAATTTAAGTTTGAACTCGTTTAAAGTCACTAGATTCGAGTTTTAACAAATCAGATCTTGAGTAGTCATGAGTGGCTTCATTCATTTTGACTCTAGATAATATTTGCTATCAATTAATAGAATTTTTTTGTTTTGTCCCTGACAAATTACTAAAGATATTTGACCATTAAATTTGCCACCTTCAATGGTTACATCGTTCAAAATAAAGTTATCTATAACTAAAACCACATTGCTATGGTAATAGCTTAACTCTATTAAACCCTATATTTAACGCCATTAACTATTTATAAATGAAAACAAGTGTGACATGTTACTAAAATCTCATGTCATCTTGTCCAGGATTCAACATGTAAGAAAGCTAGAAATAAGATGTAAATATAGATAACTAACCAACAATCAACAAGTACTTTATCGTAAACAAGGAGAAGTGTTGAAGCATGACACGTTCCATCTTGTTTTCGAACATAATAATTCGACACCGTTGTCATTCCATACATGTTCTTAGAATCTCCATGTTCATCCTTTACCACGGTTGATGTGAGAATCGAGTGGCCAGCGAGAAACCGAAGAATCCGTTCAATTAACACCGGCGTTTCGTGGGTTTGTCTAGGGAGACTAGAAGCAAGATCAAAACAAGAGAAGCGACCCCCAGGAGTCTTCGCCATGGTCTCAAAGAGATCAAGTTCGATAGCGGTTTTAATGACCATAGGAAGAACTATGCCCCCGTTTATTTGATTCACTTTGAGTAGCCCTTCCTCTTCTTCGGACATCTTGTAAGAGCCCATGATTGAACCTAATGTTAATTGGTGAACCTTAGTGTGGTTTGGATGGTATTATATATACCACTCAAAACATTATATTATTGAACTATTTTAATGATATATTCCCTCTCCTGTAATTTCATTAGATCGAGGATATATTATTCCATTTGTTAGAAGATGGGCCAAGTCTCACCTCACCAACTCCTCACCTACAATCATGAAGTATTTAATTTAGAAAATATTTTTAAAGTATTTGTAGATGTGGATGTGAATTGAAACTATCTGTGTAGCGGGCCAAATGATTTATCGAGATGATTATTACAACTAACTCAAACAGTAGATAAAGAACTCTCCTTACGACTAATCAACTAATTCTAATTATAACCCTCATGTTTACAGAATTACAGAAACACCTCTTCACAAGTTATGACTAAATGACATTTGAGTCCTACTTACTAACATGTGACAGGATGTGTTAGGTTGATATGTAATATAGCACCGTTTCAAATAAGACTAAGCACCGTATCAAATAAGACTACCCTCAACTGTCCAAATATTAGGAATGTTTGTGGTTCGATTTGAACGGGTGAAACTTTCCAAAACTATTATTAGTTGTGTTTCACGCAATGACGAATACATAAATTGTTGATATGGCCAAAATATGGGTATATTAACATAGGTCGGGTCAAGTAAAAAAACACCAAATAATTATAACTCAAATCCATATTTCACTAGATATAATAGATTTTTTTTTAATTTACAAAAGAATCAAAGTTTTAGATGTTTATTATATGTCAAACCATCTTTTTATTTTTAAGCTATATATACGTTGAACTACTGTTTCGTTTTTTTTTTTTTTTTTTTTTTTACCTTTTTATGCCTTATATCGTAATGCTCCAAATGGGACCCGTTTGTAGTGTAGGACAAAGTGCCCCCAATACTTCAAATGTGTCCAGTCTGCCCCCTAAATTCTTTAAATATGTCAACTTTAAATTCTTTTAGTTTTGATAGACCGAGTTATAAGCAGATCGGCTAGTTCGGTAAAGATATGGAAAAAGAGAACTGGCTGACACAAATCTAATTAAGTAGACTTGTAATATTTATAAAATTCCTTTTAATATTTTTTAATGAGGTTGTTATGTTTATCTTTATATATATTAATTAATAATCTAAGTAGACTTGTAATATTTAAAAAATGTATATATATTTTTAGGGAGGTTGTTAAGTTTATATTTATTGATATTAGGATTGTCAACTTTTATCTTTATGTTTATCAGGTGTCAAATTTCTTATTATATTAATATTAGGGTTAAATGCTTAGTTGATACTTGTGCTTTGTAGATCTTGCCTTGTTGATCCTTATCATTTAATAATTACATAATTGGTTTTGTCGGATAGAAAAAATGTTCATGAATGAGCCCGATGGTTGCATTTTCATAACAATAATGTTCCTTACCAGCTAACATCGTTAAGTTGTCTAGTTAAGTCTATGTGAAATTATCAAACTACCCTCACTATTAAAAAAACAAAACTAAATAACTAAGTTAGATAAATAAAGGGGAATTCTATTCCCACACCTCTTTATCTATTTGCACACCCTGGATTTTTAATACACATCGTATAGGTCTATACGATGCGTATTGAAAAAGTTAAAAAACCATTGCAGACTGACAGGTGCAGGTGTTGTCTGTCGGCTGGCATCATACGCATCGTATAGGCCTATACGATCCGTATTGACACCCTGAATTTTTGAACTTTATTTTTTGTGTGTTGTGTTGGGATTTAGGTGTTTTGGGTTTGTTATTGGTGTTTATTATTTTTATATCGTTAAGTATCTTATTATTTTTATATCGTACCGTATCACATTTTTAACTTAATTTTGTATTATCGATTGTACGTAACCAAGCATACTAATCTAAACAGTTAAAATAAACAATCACAAATACAAATAAACTGAAACTGCAAATTTAATTACATAATAAGTTTGTACATACACAGGCAATTGTTCAAAATACATAAACCGTCAAAATACAACAAAAGTACAACGATCCTAAACCTATGGATCCTGAGTGGTGCCTGAGGGTCCATGAGAATACGCTCCATACGGCCGTGAGCGGCGTCCATCCGCGCCTGCATCCGGTCCTCCAAGTCATGTAACGTACGTGCCACAGCTGGATCGAGCTCGTCGTTGAATACTTGTTGGGGGTACTAAGGCACCCCATGTGGCTGCGGCTGCTGTGCCGGAGCACCTAACGGAAATAGAGGTGTTGGGTCAGCGTGGTCACCATCGTCGTCATCGGAGTCGTCGTCGTCGTCGCCCTCTGCGGCATCACCATCTGCCGGCTGACCCTCACCCTGTGCCGGCTGCTGAAGCAACTCTGGTACCTCGTCTGGGAGAGCGACGGGGGCGAACACCTCCCCGTTCCCTCCTATAAGTCGTAGACAGGGAAGTCACGCGTCATGTGCATGCCGATCAGGGTATTACGGGTCAAAAAGCTCGGCTCCACCACGCCCCCCTACGAGAATAATTGGTCCTGCTAGGGAACAAGGCCCAAGGAGAGGGCGATACGTGTGATGTATTTTGTATTAACAATTGTATAATAATTTTTTAACAGAAAAAAATATAACATTTAACAAAAAAAAAATGTAACCCAATGATGTTTGTTAATTGGTGAACCTTAGTTTGTTATGGATGGTATTATATATACCACTCAAAACATTATGTTATTGAACCAACTTGTTGGATGACTTTTGAGTTTTGAGAAGAGGTCAAAAACTATTTTAATGATATATTTGTTAGAAGATGGGCCAAGTCTCACCTCACCAACTGCTCACCTACAATCATGAAGTATTTGTTAGAAGAAACACCCCTTCACAAGTTATGACTAAATGACATTTGAGTCCTACTTACTAACATGTGACAGGATGTGTTAGGTTGATATGTAATATAGCACCGTATCAAATAAGTCTACCCTCAACTGTCCAAATATTGGGAATGTTTGTGGTTGGATTTGAACGGGTGAAACTTTGCAAAACTATTATTAGTTGTGTTTCACGCAATGACAAATACATAAATTTTTGATAGGGCCAAAATATGGGTATATCAACATAGGTCGGGTCAAGTAAAAAAACACCAAATAATTATAACTCAAATCCATATTTCACTAGATATAATAGATGTTTTTTTAATTTACAAAAAAAATCAAAGTTTTAGATGTTTATTACAGGGAAAATGTCATATAAATGTAACCAAGTTTACCAACTTTTTCAATTAAGTCATTCAAACTTTTTTTGTCTCTATAAACTAACTAAACTTTAAGTTAGTGTTTTAATAGTGTGTAATTACCAGGTCATCAGGTTAACTTTTATTTCTTTTATTTTTTATTTTCTTTTTGATATAACCGGAAACTAGGGATAATAATAACATATTTATATTTGTTATTATTATTATTCTTCAACGTGAATTTAGATAACAAATAAAATGATAATTATGCTAAAAGATTAAATTAAAAAGATAGGATAAAATGTTTATGTATCTGTAGTTTTGACCTTGAAAACACACACATCATTGGCTGCAAGTCGCAGCCTGCAAACCACTCGTAAGCAATCGCACGTCGGCCAGCCGCCATCATTGCTTTAAGTTTATCGGCAACTTCCATCTCAATTCTGTCTCACTTCTTTCTCTACTCTGATTTCTTTCGATGAACCTGGAAAAAACTAGATACTCCGGCGAAGAGAAGCGAGTATCCCGTAGCCGACACCATCACTCTACATCTCCGTCGCGTATCATCTTCGCCAACGACCAGTAGCACCACATAAACTTTCAACCGGCGTTCCGCGATTTTCCGGCGATATTCGTTTTCCAGATCTGTTTCAGTTTTGCAACTGAGCTACTAAAGCCATTCCCTATAACTAATTTATGCATGTTTGTTTATGTTTGTACACATTTAATTGAGTTGTTCGTTTGAATCAGAAAGAAGTATGTATTATCTGGATATTAGCATAGGAAATAAAGAAGTATTTATCGTCTGGATATTAGCATAGGAAATAAAGAAGAACAAATGGTTGAATCAGTTTTAAATCCTTTAAAAATACAAATAGGATTTATTTACTTTTGTTAATTAAAGATTAAAACAATAAAACCTCACATCATCATTAGTAACATGTTAACCTGATAATTACATAGTATTAGAACATCAAACGAAACTCCAGTGACTAGAGAGACAAAAAAAGTTTCAGTGACTTAATTAGAATAATTATCAAACTTGATTACATTTCTATAAAGTTACCCCATTATTATATGTAAAACCATCTTTTTCTACATACTGAATCCGCCTCTAGTTTCACAATCCTTCTCTTTTTTTAATGACAAATTTCTTTTAATCTCTGCTGTGTCGTCTGGGACTTGAACCCAAGATCTCTTCCTCCCAAACAATTCACCGGATATGCTTCCTCCAGTTGTGAAACAATGGTCCATCATCGGAATATCCATTTATGTATAAAGCGGAGATCCGGTTCTTTATCTCTAGCGACAAGTTCAAACTGGTTGCCATTTCGATTACCGCACACCCAACAGCCCACACGTCAAACGCAAACCCCTTTTCTTCGCCTCAGTTTACACCTTCATTCATCACCATGAAATTATTTTAGCATCAAACATTTGAGGTGTTATGTGTATCTTGTCAAACAAACATGGTAAGAAGCTTCAATAAAAAATGTAAATGAAAACAAACGTTTTGTATCTTAAAATAACAAATGTAATAGAAAACGAAATTGTTGAGAAAACATTAAGCTTACAAGATTATAAGTTATTAAAATTAATTCATGACATTCATCTCAATGACTTTATATTATTTTAGGCGAGTTTTAATTGTTATATTTGTTAAGTAAAGTTTTAAATGTATTTGTTTTCAATACATTTCTTGTTTGTGGGATGAGGATATGAATGACTGTGTGATGGGCTATAATGTCAGTGGGCTAAAGGATGGACTCATGTGGAGCTAGGCCAAAATCCTTGAAACTCATATATATCGAGAAGGATGGTTCCAGAAGTTTTTAGTTTGCATCGCCTGATTTTCTCTCTTTACACAAGTGTGATTAGGGTTTTCATTGTTTCTCTCTCGGATTCATCTTGAATCTGTGATTGTTTTGTGAGTGAAGCTGTAATCATTCTAGAGATTATTGTGTTAATAATCTGTGTGTGTAGGTTAGATGGTTTGGATTGGTGTTTGTATATCGCAGATCTTGAATTTTGGGTTAATATATTCTGGTTTGGGTATTTGCGTGTTGTTGAATTATCAACAACTAGATCCATGTTTTGTAACATTGTATCAGAGCTTTGATTAGCTTTTGGGTATAGATCTAGGGTTTTTGGTGTTCGTGGTTCCGCTGTGATCACTTATTATCTACTAATTATTTGGAGTCTTGGTAGTGTTTGATTAGATCTGTTGACTTCAAGATTGAATGGTGTTCATTTGTGGTAGTTCATATAGATCTGAGGTATTGTTCTTAATAAAAGGTCTGAATCCAAACCTTTTTATGCACATACTCTGTCTTGGAGATCTGAAATCAATACTTGTGGATTTTCTATTCTTCTTACCTCACAGTTGTATAACCCATTGTGAAGGCTACGAACTTTGAGTTATTCACGTGCCACTTAGGCCCCTCTTGGTGAGATCTTTCTGTTTTTATTGTTATTTTCTTTCAGTCTATAATAGTTTGATTTGATAGTTTTAGGATTGGGATATTTGATGACAGGGAGAGCCATCCCCTACTATAGAGTATAGGGTTAGTCTAGGTCCATGGGCTCCCTTGTTAAGACCTACGTTAGCAACTTTGAGTGATAAACCAACGATCGGGACACTGACTTGGCATCACCATTGTGTGTGTTTGATTTCAGTTTATCCGTAGGTGTTTTGTGAGTTGTGATCTTTTTTTCATTGTTAATTGTCATTCTTGTTGTTACTATGATTCTGTGTAAATATGGGCGATGGTCTATTTGAAACTATGGTAAGTAAGATTGATGCGAGTAATCCATTGTACTTGCATGCTTCTGATTATAGTAGTTTGACAATTGTTTTTATAAAACTTAAAGGATATGAGAATTCTAATGTGTGGTCTAATGCTATGATTCTAGCTTTACAAGTTAAAAATAAATGGGGTTTTTTAAGATAAAACATGTAATAAATATGAGAATAATGATGCTCTAGCTAGGCAATGGGATGGTTGTAATTCTGTTGTGCTTACTTGGATCTTGAATTCTATTAGTAAGGATTTATCTAGGGGACATGCTTTTTTTCTTCTAAACTTGCTTCTATATGTTTGGAATGAATTAAAAGAAACTTATGATAAAGTAGATGGGTCTGTGGTCTTTAGTCTTTACCAGAAGATTAATTTTTTTAAACAAAAGGATTAACTATGTCTGAATATTATCACAAGTTGAATATAATGTGGAAGCAAGTAGATCAGATTTTACAATTGCCTTCTTGTACTTGTAATTCTGCAAAAGAATTTAATAAATTCAATCATATGATTAAATTTTTGTAGTTTTTGATGGGCTTATATAGTGTACATAAAAATGTTAGGACTAATTTGTTGATAAAAAAAATATGACCATCAGTAAAAGAGGATTTTGCTATTGTTTCTAGAGAGGAATCTCATAGATACTCTAGCAGTGATGGTAAAACAAGTCAAACAATTGGCTTTGCTTCAAAGATAAGTCAATCAAATGTTTTGAATACTAGGTTCATCAAAGGTTCAAACCAATCTTTAGAAAGTATCAATTGTAATAAAACAAGTCATTCCATATAAACATGTTTTTGAAACAATAGGCCATCTTACTTTACTTGGATGAAACCAAGAAACAATCATGGGAAGAAGGCAGTTGTAAATAGTGATGACCATGTCATTCTAATCATGCAAACTAATCTTGTAGGGTAATTTTTTTTTTGAAAGGTGAACTTCTTAATGGTGACCATTGTCACATCCGCAAATCGCGGACCCTCGCCAAGAACGTGGGCCCAGAAAGCAAATCTTGTAGGGTAATTTTGATCCTATTGAATAATTACGAGTAAAATCATTAATATATAAAATTAATGATTTGCGATATTTATATTATTATTATTATTTTTATGTTAATCAATTAATTTAACATTCAATTTAATTAATTAGGCTTTCAAATTGCTAAAAGTGGTAATGGTGTTACAATTGTAACATTTTCTCAGATTTTCAACTAGGCTTAACAAATAAGGAAGCTTTTTGGTATTCTTGGGTTTAATTAACTATAAATAGTAAATATTAATGAATTTGAAGTCTTATTTTATTAATTGGACTTACAGTTGTTGGTTGTGTTACACGTGTAACAATTGTTGTCGGTTTTGAAACTAAAGCTTCCATCTAAGGAAGTTTTTTATATAGTTAGCTACCAATAGCATAATTTTGATATATTTAAGGTTTTGTGGACCGTAATTTCCATTATTGGACCATTACCGGTTACTCACCAATGCTTATTAATTCCCGAATGTTTCTATAAATAGCAGGGTATGTCTAGGTTTTATATCAAGACTCGTACCAAATATAATAAGTTCAGCTATTATAACGATATGTTTGCACAAATATCCTAGTTAATGTATGGTAAAAAGCAACAACGTTGCAGTTAAGATAGGTGTTAACTTTGCTAAGTGACGAGTGTCACATGTCATACATGCATTTGTTGAATACCTCAGGATACTCAAATGCATTCACCCCAAGAGCCTTGTCGAATGGAACCCCTCCCTCAATAACTGCATCTTTGAGATGATACTTGCCCCAAATGAATTGGGTCACGTTTCAAACTCTTTCGTTAATAACGGGTTAAATGATTAAAACTTTTTCATTGATAAAGGGTTAAATGTGTAATTTTTTTTTTTTAAATGGCTCTAAAGAAAAGTATCAAAGAATTCAAAAGTTAGATAGTATACTAACACTATTACAATCTATGGAAAAAACATTTTACTCGTCCAGGGACTCGGACTCTTGATTCTCCAAGTTTCTTAGGGACGGCTCTTACTCTATGTTAAATTACATTATATTATATTGTTGTTATTACTTTATATTATATCATATTATATGACATTATACTACCTCACATCATATCCACGTTATATTATTTATTAAAGTAATAGGCATTTCTAGTGTCCCGTGTTAGCGTGATAAAATAAGTTTTGTTATTAGTTTATTGTGGGCTTTGGCCCATTAGCTAGTAAGCTTGTAGCTTAGCTATATAATGTTTTTTTTTTTGTTTTCATTTGTATTGTATGTTTTTCTAATTAATAAACCCTAGCCGTTTTTTCTCTAAACATTCGTGTCTTTCAACATGGTATGAGAACACTATTCGATCCAATATAATTGATTGACGATTGTTGAAGATTAGTTTGTATTTGTGGAAAATCGTACGTATCCTTGTTCGCATGATTAGTTGTGGAAGATGGTTCGTGTCTTGATTTGATGATTATCACCGTTTTTTTAAGAAGAAAAAAGGTCACTTTGTTGTTACGTAGATTAATGAAAAAAGAAGAAATTAGTGATCTTTGTTGTTAATCGGTAGAAAAATAAACCAACAGAAAGGTTCATTGACTTTTGTAACGTGCCTAGTTGTTAGCTTGCTTTTTTTTTTTCTCAATTCAGTCGGGAAGACCTTTTGTGAGGTGCCTGTTTGGATGTTGTTCAAGTGACATAGACTTTTGTGACATGGAGATTATTTTTGGGTATTAGGTTTTCTTTTCGTTTATAAGTAATTGTTTTGGTATTAATTCTTCATGTTCATTCGTAATTGTTTGGTTCATATTTGGTTGTGTTCATTGTTAGGTTTGTATTTTGTTGTTGTTGTTGTCAGTTCCGTTTAGGTTCGTATTTGGCTTTGTTCACCAACTAGTTCGTAACTGCTTCCTTTGTTGGGTTCGTATATGTTGTCATTTATATTAGGGTTCGAATTGTTTGGTACAAATTCGTATTTGGTGCTTCCGCTGTTGGGTTTGTATTTGATATTGGATTATTTTTGGTTTTGCTTGGAATTGACGATATGGTGAAAACGGGTAAATCTCTTTCATCTACATGTGCTTTTAAAGTTGTTTTCGATCAATATGCATATTACAAACAGAAAAACCATCGGAAGTCTAGATGCCCATTGTTGCTTCACAAGACAAGACAACACAACAACAACAACGCATTTCAAATCCGAATGCACTTTTTGGTCCAGTCCTAATGCCTGCTTTAGATTCTTGGATTTTTTTAGCAATTCAGGTTATTTCTAAATTCAGGCATGTCTTCGTCTAATACTTCAGGTATTCCTTCATCCATTTAGATTTTGGATTCTGGTGCCTCTCATCATATGTCACAATACTTGTCATCTTTTATATCTTTGACATCTGGTTCGCATGCGTCTGTTATGTATGTTAGTGCTACATCTTTACCAGTATAAGGTGTTGGATTTGTCATTACTCCTCATATTTCTCTCACTAATGTCTATTATATTCCAAATCTTGCTTTAAACCTTGTTTCGGTTAGTCAGTTACGCAAAACTGGTCGTTAGGTGTTCTTCTCTGATTCTGTTTGTTGTGTACTAGATTCACGTTCTATCAGGGTGGTTAGGACAGGTCGTAGGGTAGGTGAACTTTATGTCTTGGATGATCTTAAGGAAAATGATATTGCTGCTTCCACTGTTGACTTGTCGTCCTGTTGCTTGAGTCGTTTATCTCCTGACTTTTGTCGGTGTCATTCTCGATTGGGACATGTGTCAGCATCTCATTTAACGTTTTTGGTTACTACATGTGCTTTGGGTAAGTAGAACACTTGTGATATTTCTGATTGTAGTGGTTGCAAACTTGCAAAGTTTTCTACTCTGCTTTTTAAACAAAGTATATCTCGTTCATTTGCTCCTTTTGATACTATGCATTCTGATGTGTGGGGTTAATCACATGTATCCACAAAGGGTTGGGGCGATTTATTATGTATCTTTCATAGATGATTATACCCATTATACATGGGTGTATCTCATGAAACGTAGATCTGAATTCTTTGGCATTTACAAAGACTTTAGAGCCTACGTTAAGAAAAAAAAATTCGGTTGTGATAAAGTGTTTTCGTTGTGACCAGGGGGGTGAATATACCTCCAATGAGTTTACCCAGTTACTTGCATCAGATGGTACAATACACCAGGTATCTTGTACCAACACACCTCAACAGAATTGTGTTGCTGACAAGAAACATCATCATCTTATGCAAACTGCTCACTCGTTTCTTCTATTCGCTAATGTTCCGAGTGTTTTTTTGGGAGAAGCCCTTCTAACTGCCCACCATGTAATTAATCGAATCCCTATTACTCAATACTTTGGGATGTCACCATTTTAGAAACCATTTGATGAACTCCCAGAATACAATGAATTAAGGGCTTCTAGATGTACTTGCTTTGTTCTTCGTCATCATGTTGAACGAGAAAAATTGTCAAATAAGTCATCATTATGTGTGTTTTTGGGTTATGCTAGTGGTCTGAAAGGTTATGGCACTGCATAGAAAGGATATCGTTGTTTTGATCCTATTAGCAAGAAGTTGTATGTGTCGAGGCATGTTATCTTCCTCAAGCATATTCCTTTCTATTCGATTCCATCCAAATCGCATAATGTAACAAAGTCAGATCTCCTAAACATTGACCCCTTCACGTGTGACTTTGATGCATCAACATCGTCTAATGTTCCCGCTACATTTGTTGATGCTGATGGGCTAATAGAATCTGATGGGCTTGTATCACTTGGTGGGACAATTCAAGATACCTAGACATCGCCAGACACAACTTCGGGTCCGGCTATGCGTGAGACAACTCATTTATCTGCTGAGACGGTTCCACCTCCGAGGAGGTCGTCTCGTGAATGTAAGTCCATTGAACTACCATGTCACACACCCAAAATATCACATACGGGAAACCCTCGATAGACGTGTGACGTACCAGGATCTAGCCACCAATCACGTTGAACTCATAACAATATTTCAAATAAAACTTTCATTTATTAAAATATGCGTTACAAAACATTATTTATTATTCAGCGGAAGCATAATACAATAGTTAAGAATTTAATAACCCAAGTGTATAAAAACCATTGGACTCATCTCGTGATTCCATGTATCTCAACCCATGACCACTCCAGCATCCCAGATAGCAAGTTTAAACTAAATGTACCTAAGGACCTGCAAGCATGCAGAAAAGTGTATCAGCATAACGCTGGCGAGTTCACAGTTTTGTTTACCGAAAATCGTGTTACATGTTTTACTGCCAAAAGTTTAGTTCAGTTCAAAAGCAATTCCAAAAACAATGTTGATAATAACTCGATACTGTACAAGATGGCTTCAGTTTTTTTGCCCGTCCCTAATGCCCCTATCAAAGCATTGATCATGATTTAAGGTAATTAGTTCACGCCCGTCCTCCCCGGTACGGTGTGAGATTGCCAAACCTAATAGCGCTATCAACTAATAACCTCGTTGCCTCCCCGGCAACCATTTCGGTAGAAGATGGGACTTAAGGTGATAGGAGTGAGTGTATTATCCAACATTCCGGTTTAACATTCCAGTTAAACCCATTAACCCAATATTCCTTCCCAGAATATTTACCGGATGTCCATCCCCGGGACGCATGCTTGAAAAACAGCAGTGAACTCACCTTAGGGTGCATGTTATATCCTAAAGTATTATGTATCAGAGGCACAAACTTGCACATCATGTAAACATTCACCAAGACATTCCCTAATAAGTGTAGCACAATATAAGTAACCGGTACTAGTATAAGGTATTGATTCGCCAACGCCACGACCCATTGGTAATTTTGTCATTATCCCCAAAGAATAATGGTTTCATATTCAAAACGCGCACATATATAATCTACACAAGTTCGTGATACTTAACTAAAGATGTTGTTCTTGTGTGTGTTCGTGTATGTATATATATATATATATATACATATTTATAGAAGAAAACAATTACTGAACAACCATCCAATGTGTATATAACAACCCTCCTGAATATTTTTGACACCCTAATATATATTAAAATGTCCCAATATGTCTTAAAATATACCCCGTATGTGAAAACCGAGCCTAAAATACGATACATCATTAAAAAATAAAATAAAAATCAAGTTTTTATGTCGCTCGCGGGCCGCGTAGACCCGTTAAGGATCTTACGCGGGGCGCGACAGCTTGGAGTCAGGGCCGCACCCGGTGCCGCCACGTGTCATCATCGTGTCGAAGCTAGCCGATGACTAGGCCAGGCTAGGGCCTACCCAGCCTACTACGCGGGCCGCGTAGCCCGTGGTCTCATCTTACGCGGGCCGCGAGGAACAAGAATTCAGGCACTATAAATAGAAACCGTTGGCCTTCAGTCCCAAATCGCTCACGAACTCTTTCTCTCTCAAACTTCTAAAGAAATAATATAATTCTCGGGTATAGTACCCCCTAATTAACGAAGTTCTGCCCCATTGTAAGTATTATAACCCCAGTTACGTATTAGATACGCTGCCCGATTGATCCAGGGTTCTGTAACGGCTGTCGAGGTTTTGCCCGACGTAGTCGTTGGAATGCCGTCTCGGGGAGGGTATTACTAATCTAAATATTGGGTTATTATACTAACACATGTACATTTGTGTAATTAATAGATAAACACCAGGAAACCCTTAAAAGAAGTCTAAGACAGCAATGTGAGTAATCTCCTTTTTGTAAACTGTTTTTACAAAACCTTAATGTTTTACAATGTGATTAAGCAGTGATTGAGTCTCTGTAGTTCTTCAATTACTGCCGGTATGTTGGGGTTTTGTATACAAAATGTGGAACACGTTACCATTGGACAAAGAGTTAGCTAATGTGTAATATGACCCACCAGTCAGGATTGACAGTACTGAATGAGTAATTGTGTAGACATAAACATTGTAATAGCTCTCAATACTGTGTTAATTAATAAAACTATTCTTGATTAAACTGGAATTCACTCACCAGTATTTCCCACTGAAAAAATGTTTTTAAACGCGTTTCAGGTAACAAAATGTGAAAGCGAACTAGAAGTCAGCTGGACAACACTGAAGGCTTGGAAAAGTGGCTATAAAAGTTACCTAAATAAAAGAAGATGTTTTATTCAATAAAATAGGGATTTTCCCTAAGAAAATGTTTGTAATGAAAAAATGGGTTTTATCCCAATATGTTTAATATTATAAAAGTGTGGTATTTACTCTGATAAATATTTCTTAACTACGGTCCTGATGAAATTTCCGCTGCCAAATTGATAAACAAATGATACCACCAAAACTGGTCTCGCGGCCGCCCGTTTCCAGGACAGATAGGGGGCGGGGGTTGCGACAGTGTATATGCAAATAAGATATTACTCCACTTGATCGATAGTTCAAATAATGCACACACTGTTGAGTATAAATGTACCTATCTAAATCTGAATTTATATATCTCATTTGTAATATGCTTTCGCATCAAAATAGGTGTCAAAACTACATTTGGAGTAACAATTGGCACGAATAAACGTATAGATCTTCAAGTACATTTGTATAAAATACATGGCATTATATATATATATATATATATATATATATATATATATATATATATATAGGGTAAGGTTCATGCGAGAACCGCGAGAACCAATGTGAACACAAAATAAAATCTAAAAAAAGTCAAAAAAGCACTCAAAATTTTTTTTTTATATTTTTTTTTTCAAAAAATCGCTATATTTGGTTACAACTAAAAAAAAAACCTTTTTTTTCGAGTAACAGATATCTATGCACATGTGCATATGTATCATTACTTCGATAAATTCGGTAATACGTTATCAGGAATAGACAATTGCACTTTAATTTACAATACTATTCGTAATACATTACTTTTTACATTACCAATATTCAAAATGCACATGTTCATCATTAGGTATAACCATGATATAACGTGTCTTGGTACAAAAAGTTTGTGATTTTGAATGGAGAAGTAGGCCCATATACATGTTTTTTTGGTTAGTTATATCTAGTGGTTGATGGTTTGGTTATAGTTGTCAATTTATGATATAATATGTTGATTGGATGGTATAAATGGTGTTTACATACATGTAATAAAGTGAAAATATCGTTAATGGTTTTGTATTATGACTGGTAGGAGGTAATGGTATTGTATTATGGATGGTAGGAGGTAATGGTAGTTTATTATGGATGGTATGATAGATGAAAGAGAAAGTGTATTCAAATTAGTGTACCAAAACACCTTATTTCATGTTGATACGTATAAATGCACATGTGCATTTCTAATATTGGTAATGTAAAAAGTAGTGTATTACATATGGTAGTGTAAATGAAAGTGCAATTGACTATTATTTGTACTGAATTACGGAATTTGACAAAGAAATGATACATATGCACATGTGCATATACAACTGTGACTCGAATTTTTTTTTTTTTGAATTTTTTTTGTATCTTTCTTAACAAAATATAGCGATTTTTCCAAAAAAAAAAATAGTAAAAAAGTATAAAAAAAATTTGGGTGTTTTTTAGATTTTTTTAGGTATTACTGTTTGTGTTCACACTGGTTCTCGCGGTTCTCGCAATAAAGTGTGGTTCCTAACGGATCCTTTTCCTTTATATATATATACCTCCTCGTAAGGACTATTCACACAACCGACACACATAACACTCCTATAAAAGTGTGTTGACCAGATTTGTTGACTTTGACCAAGCTTGGCAGTTGACTGCATTAACTCGAACGAAGTGTTCTGTTGACACCAAAATATTATTCAAATTGTTAGGAAATTAATTATGAAAATACGTGCATATCTGTATTTTATTGTTGTGTGTTATTTGACTATTTGTTAGTTTACAGTATGAGTGATCAAGGACCCTCAGACGCATATCGTCAGTTGTCCGATTCACCTAGGAGTAAAGGTACCTCTTCACAGCCTGCCCTCTCTGGGTATGCAGCTGATAATGAAGAAGGAATGTTTATGTTTAAGGCTCAGTCTAAAGAGCCATTCCCTCAGAAAAAGAGAGGATGGTTCAGTAAGGGAACACACGAGCGTAGGAAAAGAATGCGAAAGTTGCAACAGCAGAGAGTCCTAGCAGCAGCTAAGCGAGAGTCAGATGCCCATACACAGGATATGCTTAATAGGAGCTTAGCCAATTTTCATATCCTAGCAACCACAGCTGCCGACCCAAATCTGGAACAACTAGTAGCCCCACAACCCTTACCTTTGTTTCCCACGCAGCCGATGGAGATAGAAAACAACCCCGAAAACCAAGTCCAAATGCATGACTTCAACCCTGAGGAAATACCTAAGATACCAGCCCCTAATCCCTTAGACCCAGATTATGATCCATGGTTCGATGATCATAGGGATTATATGCCACGCTATCACCTAAACGACAAACCAATGCCGAACTTAGCAGCCTATCCAGGTCTGGACCCTATAGATCCCTACTACGATAACGATGAATACATTAGGGAGATTTTAGAGAATTCGTACCCTCAGGAGGAACCCATGCCCCAGTACCCAGATCCAATACCAGCACCTGCACCCACAATGAGTGCAGAAAATGTGCAAGAGCTCCGAACTTTCGGAGAAGAGATTTTAGAGAATAGTGAGAGGATGAGGCAGGTAGGAGAGCGACTCTTCTGAAAGTACGACAAGCGCAATATGGATTACTGGATGAATCCATATCAGTGAAGGTGATGGTAGAGATAGTAATAATAATATAATAATATATAATATGTTTGTAGGAAAATATATATATATATATATATGTGTGTGTGTGTGTGTGTAATAATAATAACAACAATAATAATAATAATAATAATAATAATAATAATAATAATAATATGTTGTAGTATAGACCACTTTGTGGTTAGTGATGCATAGTAGTATTGTAATTTTAATTCCAGTCTCAGTGTGTAATAGACGCATACTATATAAGAAAGAGTAAAGTCGCAATGCTCGACGCTTTTGACCAATATGTGTGTTGTGTGGTTGTTGCCTAAACTATTAATTATTTTGTGATATTAATAATTGGTTAATGTTTAAAATTCAGATGGATGACGAAGTAAACCAGGAAAACCAGAATAACGATAACCAGAGTAACAATAACTTGGATAATGAAAACCCGAACAACAACAATAATGGAAACCAAGTGGATAACAGTGCCATACAACATATAGTGGCACAAAGGGATAATAGATGCGATGCCATATATTATCAAAACGGTAAAGGAAGCGGAAAATAAAGGTAAACATGATAGCAAACGACCCTCTGAACCTGAAAACAGCGTGAATAATGGACCCGTACTTCAAGTGCCCATTCCTAAAAGAAGAAGAACCGTGTCTTACGGTTGTTCTTATAAAGAATTCTGGTCTTGTAAACCAATGGAATTCTCGGGCAATGAAGGGGCCGTTGCATCTCTACGCTGGATAGAAAAGACTGAGGCAGTCTTAAGAATAAGTAAATGCGCGGAAGAGGATAAGATAATGTTTGCTTCCAATCTGTTTAAGAATTCATCACTAGAATAGTGGAACACTATCCTCCAGTCTAGAGGAAGTGATAGAACTTACAATATGGAATGGGAGGAATTTAAAAACATGGTAGAAAGGAAATTCTGCCCTCCTAATGAAAAGGAACAGATAGCAAACAAATTCTTAAACCTTAGAATGACTGGAGTAGATAGTAAGGGTTATACTACATTATTCTTTGAATATGCTCGAATCGTACCAACCCTTGCATCCCCTGAACCAGTATTAATCTCCCGTTACATCTGGGGTTTAATTGGAGAGATTAAACATGTAGTCAAGGCAGCTAGACCCCAAACCATAGAAGAAGCTATAGAACTAGCCAACACCTTGACAAATGAACTAGTCCATACACGAGAAGAGGATCAAAGGATGAACCTAACCCATAAGCTTTCCCAAGAATTCCGTTCTGGAAATTCTAACCGTGGGTGAAATGTAGGTTCTACCTCTGCACCCTATTGTAAGTATTGCAAAAGGAAGCATTCCGGAAGATGCTCCATATACTGTAACTTTTGCAAAATGTCGGGACACAAGGAGGAAGATTGCAAACCTTTACCCCATGAATCTGGCAGGATTTGATGTTGTGTTAGGAATGGATTGGTTAATAGCCAATAAAGCCAGTATTTTATGTGATCAAAAGTCAATTCAAGTAAATTCACCAAGGGGTGAAAATATCACAATTAAAGGAAATAAAACCTTTAGATCTACAAAGTTCATCTCTGTGATGAAAACATCAAGTTATATAAGAAAATGGTCATTAGTATATTTGATTTCCATAATCACTAACACTAAAGGTAAAGAATTAAAGGATATTCCAGTAGTATCCCAGTTTTCAGATGTATTTCCAGAAGAGCTACCAGGGCAAACTCCAGATAGAGATGTTGAATTCAGAATCCATTTGATACCAGGAACTGCACCAATTGCCAAAACACCTTACCATTTGGCACCCACAGAAATGCAGGAACTGAAGAAACAATTAGATGAATTGTTGGAGAAAGGATTCATACAGCCAAGCTCATCGCCATGGGGAGCACCGATTTTATTCGTTAAAAAGAAGGACGGATCAATGCGTATGTGCATTGACTACCGTGAATTGAACAAAGTCACGATTAAGAATCGGTATCCTTTACCCAGAATTAATGATCTGTTTGATCAGTTGCAAGGAGCACGAATTTTCTCTAAAATCGATTTAAGGTCATAATATCATCAATTAAAGGTACATGAAGGGGACATAAGACCGCTTTCAGAACAAGGTATGGCCATTATGAATTTACTATCATGCCATTTGGTTTAACCAATGCCCCAGCTGCATTTATGGACATGATGAACTGAATATGTAAGCCATATTTGGATAAATTCATAATTGTCTTTATAGATGATATTCTTATTTATTCTAAAAACAAAGAGGAACATGCAAAGCATCTGCATGCACTTCTAAGTTTACTGAGAAAAGAAAAGCTTTATGCTAAGTTTTCGAAGTGTGAGTTTTGGTTAGAACATGTACAATTTCTTGGACATTGTAACACCCTTATTAATTGGACAGAATTTTAATTAATAATTATATTAATTAAATACAAATCAGAGTTTACAAAAACTTTTAATGTTTAAAGACCATACATACTTGTTGAAATACCCAAAACAATGTAAGATAGTGCATAACAAGTTTAAAGTTTACCCTTGCTAGTCAACTAACAACTAGTTTAAAGGGTTCAAACACGATTAACTAAAGCATTTACAACATGATTAAAGTTAAGACAAGATTAAGTTTGATGCGGAAGCTTCAAAATGCGTGTTCGGTTCTTGACTAGGTACTTGATCACCATCCGAGAGAATCTCATCCATACCTATGGTCAACAACTAAAAACATTAGTTTTGACAGTATTATAGCATATATGTATACAAGTTCCGACATCAAAAGTAAATAAAAATTCAAGTTTTTCAGGGCTCCACCGTAACTTACGGTGTCTACCGTAAGTTACGGTAGACCCTGAATGACCCTGGTTCTGCCGTAACACAGTAGAGGTTCACCGTATGTCCTTAAATCTCCATCGTAAATTACGGTGGATACCGTAATTTACGGTGGACGCTGTAACTTTGTCCTTTGGCTATTTTATGGAATTCGCCCTTAACCGCATACCGTTTTAGGCTATTCCTTCCCTGTATGTCTGTAAATTCGTTACAGACATGTTCATTTCGATTATTATACCAAAAATTGATTCTCCAATCATACTGTTAAAAGTTACCATGCTATCATTATTCGACCCATTCTAACTACGAGTGTATATTTCAATTTCTTATTCTAAAACCCTTTTAGATGCTATTACCCAAATTTCCGGGCTTGTACATCTTGGTGTGTTTGCGTTATTCGTGGCTTTATGTTGCCTTGGAACTAAAAGTCCGTTTCCTCGGAATTCAACCTTCCGTTCCAAGCGACACATTTTATTAACCTTAGTGTTTGACCCGTTAACACGGGTTCGTAGATCTAACTTAACATAACCAATTTATTGGTGTGGTACCATCCATCACCTAGCGAGGTATGAAACTTTCAAGTCTCTCCTCCCGTGATTCCTTTAAAATCTTTATTTTGACCCGTTGGCTGTCAAGTGAAGACTATCACTTTATTGACAAGCCTAACCCAATTCCAAATCTTTATTTTGACCCGTTTGGCTATCTAGTGAAGGCTATCACTTTATTGACAAACCAAACAAAATTCCAATTCTTTATTTTGACCCATTTGATGGTCCAGTGAACTTCGCCACTTTAACGACGCATCAAACGCGTCCTTTACACTACGACATCATTATTACACAAAAAACCAAACATTTACATAATGTAATGAGACTGAAGTCACGCACCTTTAAAGCACACCTTTTCCGCGTGTATCACCTCCGGCGTGTCCACTTGACGTTCCGGATTCCTTGCCTAAAGAGTTCAATTCATAACAAGATTAGAACTCTTTCATAAGCTTTAACGCATTATCTCTTAATAAATTCAAATCTGCGTTTTACCCAACCTTTAGCCTTTTAACCCTCATTTAGGCGTTTTATCAAACACCTTGCTGGTCAGATTTCTACATGATCTAAACCAAGTTCATGACTTGAAATTACCTCCCAAATTGACTTCAATTAGACAATATACACATATTTTGACATCAATAATTTCAGAGATTATCTCACAATTTCAGTTTATACTAGAGAAAGAGTCTTAATCCCTATGTTTATCAAGTTCTACTAACTTATTAATCACCCACTAGTGATTTTGATCCTTACAACTAACATGCAAGGTTTTGACAAGAAATCATCTAGGGTTTGTCCCTAGACCTCACATTACTTCTAATTTCATGTTTTATATCACATAATCAAGCTCAACCTTTGATTTCAATCACATGCAAGAATTTGAGTTGAATCAAAACAACCTAATTTGACATACCTTATGATCTCCTTGACGAGGTGATCACGATTCTATGTTCAGATTTCGATTACAACATGATTTGAGCCTTCAATTTGAGAGTTTAGAAGAAGTTAGGGTTGTGGAAGTGTGGGTGTCGCCCCCTGTGGTTCTTGATCGACCAGACCCCCTCTAATGGGGTGTTTGGTTTATTTTTAATCAAAACTAATAACAATAGTTTCAATTTTAAAAATATTGGCCCTTCTACTTTTATTTAACTTATAGTTTGGTAATTTTAGCCTTAATTCTAGTTATTCATAGACTTATAGTTAACTAGGTTATAATTTCCTAGTTAGATAAATTCTTGTTTATTTAAACTTTATAATTCTAATATAAAGTTTTGTATTTTCGGGATGTTACAAGTCCACCCCCCTTAAAAAGGGTTTCGTCCCCGAAACCGTAATACGTACCAAATAGTTTAGGGTAGAGCCGTTGCATCTCTTCTTCGGACTCCTATGTGGTATCCGCACCCTTCCTGTGTTCCCATTTAACCTTCACTTGGTTAATTACTTTGCTCCTCAAACTCTTCTCCTTACGATCTAATATTGCAATTGGCTTTACCGCATAGTTGAGGCTGTTATCCACCTCGATATCCTCATAGTGAATGCGAGCGGTTTCATCTGCTAAACATTTTCGGAGATGTGACACGTGGAATGTGCTATGAATCCCACTCAACTCATCGGGTAGTTCAAGACGATATGCTACTTTACCAACCCGTTCGGTGATTCTGAATAGCCCAATAAATCTTGGGCTCAACTTCCCTCTTTTTCTAAACCGTATTATTCCCTTCCACGACGATACTTTCAGTATTACCTTATCGCCCACTTGAAATTCAATCGGTTTATTCCGTTTATCCGCGTATGCTTTTTGTCGATCCTGAGCCGCCTTTAGGTGAGCTCGGACCAAGTCGATCTTCTCATTCGTAGTTCGGATTATATCAGTAGGTGCTAATCCTCGTGGTCCCACTTCTCCCCAACACACCGGGGTTCGACACTTTCTACCATATAACATCTCATACGGGGCCATTTTAATGCTCGATTGATAGGCATTGTTATATGAAAATTCGACCAAGGGTAGATAGACATCCCAACTACCCCCGAAATCAATAATGCAAGCCCGTAGCATATCCTCCAATGTTTGTATTGTTCTTTCACTCTGCCCATCCGTTTGTGGATGGTAAGCGGTGCTGATGAACAGCTTGGTTCCCATTTGTTCTTGGAATTCTCGCCAAAATTTCGAAGTAAACCGAGTATCTCTGTCTGACACAATGGATATCGGTACCCCATGACGTGCTATAATTTCATTGGTGTACACCTCTGACATCTTCTCGGATGTATAAGTCTCACGGATCGGAATGAAGTGAGCACTTTTCGTCAATCTATCCACGACTACCCATATAGCATCAAACCCGCGGTTGGTTTTGGGTAATTTGGTCAACAAATCCATGGTGATTTGTTCCCATTTCCAAACTAGGATGTCCAATGGTTGCAACTTACCATATGGCTTTTGGTTCTCCGCTTTGACTTGCAAGCATGTCAAACACTTCTCTACATATTTCACGATATCTCGTTTCATTCCGGGCCACCAATAATTTTGTTTTAAACCATTATACATCTTGGTCGCCCCCGGATGTATCGAATAACGAGATTTATGGGCCTCGTCAAGTAGAAGTGCCTTGGCCCCACATGAGTTTGGAACCCAAATTCTCCCAAATCGGGTTTTTAATCCTTGGTTATTATCCGCCAGGTCTTTTAACTGCCCAACTATTCTTTCCCTTTTTACATTTTCTTCCTTTACTGCTTCAATTTGAGACTTTCGGATTTGCTCAAGCAAACCCGATGTCACAATTAGTTGCATCGATCGTACTCGAATAGGCATATAATCTGTCTTTCGGCTCAACGCGTCTGCCACTACATTAGCCTTCCCGGGGTGGTAATGTATTTCACAATCAAAGTCTTTGACGGTTTCTAACCACCGCCTCTACCTCATATTTAATTCCTTCTGATCGAAGAAATACTTCAAACTCTTATGGTCGGTAAAAATAGTGCATTTTACTCCATACAAGTAATGCCTCCATATTTTTAAGGCAAACACCACTGCTGCCAACTCGAGGTTGTGTGTAGGGTATTTCTTTTCATGAGTCTTTAGCTGCCTTGAGGCATAGGCTATAACCTTGCCTCTTTGCATCAAAACGCAGCCAAGTCCCGAATGCGACGCATCCGAGTAAACAACCATATCTTCTGTTCCATCCGGTAATGACAATACCGGTGCATGGGTCAGTTTCTCTATGAGCGTTTGAAACGCCCTTTCCTGATCTTCACCCCAAATAAACTTTTCGTCCTTACGGGTTAATTTGGTTAATGGCATGGCGATTTTGGAGAAATTTTGCATGAACCTCCGATAATAACCCGCAACCCCAAGAAGCTTCTGATTTCTGAAGGATTTTTCGGTGGATTCCATCTTACCACAGCTTCTATTTTTGATGGGTCTACTAACACCCCATTTGCACTAATGATGTGCCCAAGAAATTGCACCTCCCGTAGCCAGAAGGCACACTTCGAGAATTTCGCATACAATTTCTCTCTTCTGAGCGTCTCCAACACTTCACGCAAATGACTTGCGTGTTCTACTTCACTCCTTGAATATATCAAGATGTCATCAATGAACACTATCACTGACTTGTCTAACATGGGTTTGCAAACCCGGTTCATAAGGTCCATGAAAGCCGCGGGTGCATTAGTTAACCCGAAGGACATCACGAGGAACTCATAATGTCCATACCGTGTACGGAAAGCCGTTTTCGGTATATCTTTCTCCTTGACTTTCAACTAATGGTATCCTGATCTAAGGTCGATCTTGGAGAACCAACTTGCGCCTTGCAATTGATCAAATAAATCGTCGATTCTTGGAAGTGGGTATCGATTTTTCACCGTGAGTTTGTTTAACTCTCTGTAATCGATACACATGCGCATGCTCCCATCCTTCTTTTTCACAAATAGCACCGGTGCACCCCACGGAGACACACTTGGGCGAATAAATCCTTTGTCAAGTAAATCTTGGATTTGGGACATCAATTCTTGCAATTCTGATGGCGCGAGCCGATACGGCGCCTTAGCCACAGGTTTTGCGCCCGGAATCAATTCAATTCCGAACTCTACCTCCCGTTCTGGCGGTACTCCCGGTAAATCGTCCGGAAATACATCAGCGTATTCACGTACCACTGGTACGTCTTCAATCGTTGGTGTCTCTTTGTCAGGTTCGTTTGCGTATATCATGAATGCTCTACAACCGTGCTTCATGAGCTGGCGAGCTTTTATCATTGAACACATAACGGGATTACCCCTCTTTTCGCCGTATATGGTAACATATTTTCCACTTGGAGATGTTAGTTTTATCTCCTTGCGGAAACATACGACTCTCGCATGGTATCGGGATAGCCAATCCATCCCGACTACTACTTGGAATTCCCCCATCGACATAGGAATCAAGTCTATTGAATATTCTTCATCGTCAATGTTTATCTTACAATCTCGACATACATCACACACAAGGAAACTTTTGTTATCGCCTATTTCTACTTCTAATGGCATAAGCAATTTTGTTAGTACAAAAGAAGGATGTCGAATAAATCCATGTGAAACAAAAGATTTATTCGCACCCGTATCAAATAACACATGTGCAGGAATTGAATTTATGGCAAATATACCTGAGACCACATCGGGCTCTGTTTTTGCCTCCATTGCTGTTAACTAGAAAGATCTCGCCTTTGCTCTTGGTGTCTCCGTGTGTGTATTCTTGTCGTCCTTCTTTCCAACCAACTCCGGGCACTCAGATTTCTTGTGACCCGGTTGGTAGCATTTGTAACACACAAACACCTTTCCCGGACACAATGCAGCCGTGTGCCCCGTTTTCCCGCATATAGGACACGGTTTGTCCTTGAACCGGCACTCACCTTTGTGCCCCTTCCCGCATATCTTGCAGTTCGATGACCCGCTTTTCCCTTCTTGTTTCTTAGAGGATTCTGTTGTGCGCGCCTTTTTCGTTGGGCTTGGATTGACTATTTGCGCCCTTCTTTAACCTCTTTCAATCTGTTTCTTCAACTCTATCTCCCGTTCCCGAGCAACGTTTATAATCTCGGTGAGAGTCTCATACTTTGAAGGAGTCATAAACTCCCTATACTCGGCGCTTAACATATTATAATAATAATATATTTTCTGCTCCTCATTCGTTATCAGTTCATCACAAAACTTCATCTTATCCATGAACATTCCCGTGATTTTATCAATAGATTCACCCTTGTGTCGAAGCTGCATGAATTCTTCCTTGATCTTGTTAATGACCGCCTTGGGACTGTGATGTTTAAGAAACGGCGCCTTAAACTCGTCCCATGTCATAGCTTTAGCCGCTTCGCTTCCAATTTCTTTCTTCTTGTTATCCCACCAGTCTTTCGCTTGACCCCTTAACTGACCCGTGCCATAGGCTACGTAGTCGTCTGGATCACAATGAGTCATTTCGAATACCCCATCCATATCGCTTAGCCACCGCTGACATATTATCGGGTCAACCTCCCCATTGTAAATGGGCGGTTTGCACGCCATGAACTCTTTATAAGAACAAGATTTTCGTCCTCCCTACTTCTCCTTTGCTAAATTGGTATTATCCTCCAATTTCTTAATTCTTTCCTCCGCCACTGATAATACTGTGTTTTGGATTTTGTCGATGAAACCCGACAAACTGTTTTCGATTGCCTTTCCTACCTCCTCAGCAATCACTTCTCTCGTTTGCTCGGTGACTCTTGGCACCGTATCATCATTACCTTTATCCGTCATCTTTAACTGAAATGTTTACATCAAGCGTTAAACATTTCCTCCATAGCATATGGTTTATTTACTTCGGTTTATTCAAGTTCATAACTTATTTTTACCGTTCTTTTTTAATGCACTTTCTGGGTTTGAGTGTATTAACACGCTCTTCCCATGCATATCTATTCATCACTTCCCTTTTTATACTTAGTAACTCTACTTTATAACAATTTACTCTTACCGGATGTTTGATCAAGCTTGAACCGAACACACTTGTTAACAACCTTGGGCTCTGATTACCAACTTGTAACACCCTTATTAATTGGACGGAATTTTAATTAATAATTATATTAATTAAATACAAATCAGAGTTTACAAAAACTTTTAATGTTTAAAGACCATACATACTTGTTGAAATACCCAAAACAATGTAAGATAGTGCATAACAAGTTTAAAGTTTACCCTTGCTAGTCAACTAACAACTAGTTTAAAGGGTTCAAACACGATTAACTAAAGCATTTACAACATGATTAAAGTTTAGACAAGATTAAGTTTGGTGCGGAAGCTTCAAAATGCGTGTTCGGTTCTTGACTACGTACTTGATCACCATCCGAGAGAATCTCATCCATACCTATGGTCAACAACTAAAAACATTAGTTTTGACATTATTATAGCATATATGTATACAAGTTCCGACATCAAAAGTAAATAAAAATTCAAGTTTTTCAGGGCTCCACCGTAACTTACGGTGTCTACCGTAAGTTACGGTAGACCCTGAATGACCCTGGTTCTGCCGTAACACAGTAGAGGTTCACCGTAAGTCCTTTAATCTCCATCGTAAATTACGGTGGATACCGTAATTTACGGTGGACGCTGTAACTTTGTCCATTGGCTATTTTATGGAATTCGCCCTTAACCGCATACCGTTTTAGGCTATTCCTTCCCTGTATGTCTGTAAATTCGTTACGGACATGTTCATTTCGATTATTATACCAACAATTGATTCTCCAATCATACTGTTAAAAGTTACCATGCTATCATTATTCGACCCATTCTAACTAAGAGTGTATATTTCAATTTCTTATTCTAAAACCCTTTTAGATGCTATTACCCAAATTTCCGGGCTTGTACATCTTGGTGTGTTTGCGTTATCCATGGCTTTATGTTTCCTTGGAAGTAAAAGTCCGTTTCCTCGGAATTCAACCTTCCGTTCCAAGCGACACATTTTATTAACCTTAGTGTTTGACCCGTTAACACGGGTTCGTAGATCTAACTTAACATAACCAATTTATTGGTGTGGTACCATCCATCACCTAGCGAGGTATGAAACTTTCAAGTCTCTCCTCCCGTGATTCCTTTAAAATCTTTATTTTGACCCGTTGGCTGTCAAGTGAAGACTATCACTTTATTGACAAGCCTAACCCAATTCCAAATCTTTATTTTGACCCGTTTGGCTATCTAGTGAAGGCTATCACTTTATTGACAAACCAAACAAAATTCCAATTCTTTATTTTGACCCATTTGATGGTCCAGTGAACTTCGCCACTTTAACGACGCATCAAACGCGTCCTTTACACTACGACATCATTATTACACAAAAACCAAACATTTACATAATGTAATGAGACTGAAGTCACGCACCTTTAAAGCACACCTTTTCCGCGTGTATCACCTCCGGCGTGTCCACTTGACGTTCCGGATTCCTTGCCTAAAGAGTTCAATTCATAACAAGATTAGAACTCTTTCATAAGCTTTAACGCATTATCTCTTAATAAATTCAAATCTGCGTTTTACCCAACCTTTAGCCTTTTAACCCTCATTTAGGCGTTTTATCAAACACCTTGCTGGTCAGATTTCTACATGATCTAAACCAAGTTCATGACTTGAAATTACCTCCCAAATTGACTTCAATTAGACAATATACACATATTTTGACATCAATAATTTCAGAGATTATCTCACAATTTCAGTTTATACTAGAGAAAGAGTCTTAATCCCTATGTTTATCAAGTTCTACTAACTTATTAATCACCCACTATAGTGATTTTGATCCTTACAACTAACATGCAAGGTTTTGACAAGAAATCATCTTGGGTTTGTCCCTAGACCTCACATTACTTCCAATTTCATGTTTTATATCACATAATCAAGCTCAACCTTCGATTTCAATCACATGCAAGAATTTGAGTTGAATCAAAACAACCTAATTTGACATACCTTATGATCTCCTTGACGAGGTGATCACGATTCTATGTTCAGATTTCGATTACAACATGATTTGAGCCTTCAATTTGAGAGTTTAGAAGAAATTAGGGTTGTGGAAGTGTGGGTGTCGCCCCCTGTGGTTCTTGATCGACCAGACCCCCTCTAATGGGGTGTTTGGTTTATTTTTAATCAAAACTAATAACAATAGTTTCAATTTTAACAATATTGGCCCTTCTACTTTTATTTAACTTATAGTTTGGTAATTTTAGCCTTAATTCTAGTTATTCATAGACTTATAGTTAACTAGGTTATAATTTCCTAGTTAGATAAATTCTTGTTTATTTAAACTTTATAATTCTAATATAAAGTTTTGTATTTTCGGGATGTTACAGACATCTAGTTAATCATGAAGGAATTCATGTAGATCCCACCAAGATCGAGGCGATTACTAAGTGGAAAACCCCTGAGTCACCAACCGAGGTTAGAAGTTTCTTAGGATTGGCCGGTTATTATAGAATATTTATTCGAGATTTTTCTAGAATAGTCATTCCCTTAACTAAGTTAACCTGTAAATCCGTTAAATTCGAATGGGGACCAAAACAAGAAGAAGCCTTTAGAATTCTTAAGCAAAGATGAACCCATGCACCCATACTAGCGTTACCAGAAGGAACTGAAGATTTTGTAATCTATTGTGACGCTTCTTAGTTATGTTATGGATGTGTGTTGATGCAACGTCAAAAGGTTATAGCATATGCATCCAGACAACTTAAGAATCATGAAGAGAATTATTCAACCCATGATTTGGAATTAGGAGCCATAATTTTTTCCCTTAAGATTTGAAGACATTACCTTTACGGTAGTAAGTTTATCATATTCACCGACCATAAGAGTTTAAGGTATGTTTTTGGGCAAAAGGAATTAAATATGAGATAAAGACGCTGGATAGAGATACTTAGTGATTATGATTGTAATATCCAGTGTCATGCAGGAAAGGCAAATGAAGTAGCTGATGCTTTAAGTCGGAAGTATCATGAAAAGCCAATAAGAGTACGTTCTCTTAAGTTAAATCTACAAGTTGATTTAAGTGATCAAATTAGAAAGGGACAAGAATCAGTAATAAAAAATGATGCTGAAAAGTTGAAAGGAATGATTAAGGAATTAGAACAAGGAACAGACGGAATTTAGAGATTCCATAAGAAAAGAATGTAGATACCTAAATTAGGAAACCTACGCCACCGTATATTAGAAGAAGCCCACAAGTCTAAGTATACGATGCATCCTGGAAGTGATAAGATGTATCAGGACCTAAGAAAGAATTTTTGGTGGATAGGAATGAAAAAGGATATAACAGCATGATGTATTGTAAAATACATCTTTATTCGCGTCCGTTTTAGTCGATAAATATTCATTTTTGTTCCGTTTTAGCGTAGAATGTACATACTAGTGATTATTTTGTGTTTTCCAGGTCTTTGTAGCAAAAAGAAGCAGAAACGAGTTGAAATCTGGAAAGGCGAAAGGCTGGATCAGAAAACGAGAGCTCAGGAGCGAAAACAAAGCGAAAAATCAATTATGGAGTTTAATACCGGCCGCGTAAACTTACATAAACCCTTACGCGCCTCGCCTAAACTTAAAAGATGTGTTTCTGAAATGAGGAGCCATACCGGCCGCGTAAACTTATCCCTAATGTTTACGCGAGCCTCGAGAACTCTTAAATCGTGCATCGACTTGAAACAACAACGGCTAGTAGGGTTTGAAGGATTATATAATCACCATGATCGTTAACAACCGCATACACTTACGAATTTGGAGTTCTTGGAGACTTTCAGAGGCTGATTGAAGATCAGTGGAGTGTTAGGAAGCTGAGAATCATTCGGGTATACTTTGGGAGCGTTCGGGAGTGAAGATTACGGGTTTAATCATCCTATTCTTTCGTTTTCGTTCGTTTTAATTTGTAACTCGATGAATTCAGAATATATGTTGATTATGATTATGTTTCTGATTATGTTTCGCGGCTAAGTACTTTATACTACCTGGGCTTTGACAATGGTTTAATAAAGATTGGATTTTTATTCGGTTTTAATGTGGTTTATGGGTTTTCTTGTATTGTAAACGATTATGGAATTTTAACTTGGTGTATATGCATGCTTGATATTGTTTAATCGTTGTTTATTGCTTCGTATAATCCTTGGTGACGGTCTATATCACATAATAGGGTTGTGCTAGGGTTTTTGATTTAGGTGAGTGTGTATATCACGTAATAAATCTCTAATCCTTTAAGGCGAAAATCTAGTATGTAACCTTAGAAGTAATATTCGGTAATCTTATAAAATCAAGTGTTCTACTAATCTTGTCGCTGTAAGGCTCGAGGTTGTTAATAGGTCTTGGTTTGGTATATAGCTAGGTTTAGGTTTTGTAAGAAATCGGTCTAGTTCCCTAACCATTCTCTTGTCTATTAGACCAAGTTGAAACCCATAGTTGCCTTAGACTTTCGCGCTGTAAGGTAGATTGTCACATTAAGGCACTTTCAAGAAGTTAGAGGACTGTGAGGAACTCGAACAACCGGTAATCATAACAGCCTAGGTAGTGCCACAAGAATCGTCTCGAGAAGGTTTGAGGGGCTTAGTTGGTGTCTTAATAGGTTTAGTATCTAAAGATCCTGGTTCCATACCACATTACCTTCGAATAGAAATCCATTCCGAGTTAAGCTTGCGTCTAGCCTAGGTAGTCTTCATCGCCACTGGTCAAAGTCTTCGTTCGAGTTCGTGTTTAGTTAATTTAGCTAATCTAGTTTAAGTCGTGTCAGTCCTAGTCTAAATAGAATCTTAGCGTAATCCTTAGAGTCTCGTGGGTTCGATACTCATACTTACGGTAGCTGTACTACATTGATCGGTACACTTGCCAGTTGTGTGGTTTAGTTTTAGATCGAGTCTAAGTTTATAAGTTTAAAGCTTAGAGTGTCTAGATTTAGGTTAATTTTAGTAGTTTTTAATTAACCACTTCGTGCACATCAAGTTTTTTGGCGCCGTTGCCGGGGATTCTTTGGCGATTACGTTGATTACTTTGTTTGGACTTATTTGACATATTACGTGCTATTTGTTTATTCGTTGAGTCGTAGGAGTCTAAAAATTATAAAAATTAAAAAAATATTTGTTTTAGTTCTTTTCTAGTTATTGAGTCGTTTGTTAGAGTCTTCTTACTTCTTCGTATTTGGTTTTTCAGTTGATGCCCCATACGCGCTCGCAGGGACCTCTGCCAAATCCGTCTACGATCAAGTCTTCCGTCTCGTCCGCTTCGCACGAGGTTAGTCCTTCTAGCTCTTCTTCTTCTTCACCATACACCGACTTCGTTCCGAAGTCATCACCACACGTTTCCCCACCACCCACCCGTCCTCAGAGTTCTACACCCGCTATTCAAATGGCGAACCGCACCGTTTACGAGCAGGCTACCACTGGTTTCACTGATGCTACTTCACCCATCACCCTTCCAAACATCGCTAATGATAGGTCCTGGCAGATTCCATCCTACATCATGACGGCTATAGCTAATTCTTGCCAATTCCACGGCCGTGATGATGAGGATGCTCCCGCTCACATAAATCGCATCACTCGCTTTTGCAGCACCTTCTCCATTGAGGGTGTTAATTTAGAGACCAGGTACCTTCAGGTTTTCCCATTCTCTCTCGCTGGACGCGCAGCTGTCTGGTTCGATTCTTAGCCCGCAGGCACTTTCACCACTTGGGCAGGTATTCGTGATGCCTTCATAGCCAAGTACATAGTCGGTCAGTCTAGGGACCCACGAATCCGTTCAATAATTCCAATTATAACTCCAACTGGCGCGGTAGTGGCAACAATAGTGGTTTTTGTTCTTCTGGTAATCCTCCTGGTTTTCCGTCTGGTCAGTATCAAAATAGGGGGACAGGTCTATACACGAGTAGTGGTTCGGGTCAGAGTGGTCAGTTTAGTGGCTCAGGGGGTCAGTTTGCTAGTGGGGGGTCAAATCAAGAGGGTCAAGGAAATGGCAAGGCTTTAGAGGGGAGTTTGAGTAGGATGGAGGAGATGTTCGCTCAGATGATGACGCAAAATCAGGCGACACAGAAATCTCTAGCTGATTTCGCTAAAAATCAAGAGCAAATTAATAAAAGTCACGATCTTCAGCTCAAAAGTCAGCAATCTACACTTTTAGACCTTCAAAGAACAGTAGGTGGGATAGCTAAACAGTTGTAGGAGCATCCACCTGGTCAGTTTTCGGGAAATACCTTCACAAACCCCGCGAATCATTCAGCTAAAGCTATTACGACCCGCAATGGAAAGAGTTTGGGAGAAGTAGTGAGAGAGAGAGAGTTGAGGAAGAGAATGAGGATGAAGTTGATGAGGAGATAGAGATGGAGGCTCCCGGTAAGGTGTACATTGTCACACCCCTTTCTGCGGCGGAAGCACGAGGTGTGATCATGAAAGGTTCTCATTGCATACGAAAGGTAAGCATACTACATGCTCATAAAAATAACTTCAAATACCATAATTTGAAAACATAGTTATGAGTTTACATCACGAAACGACACATTTTCTGAAAGTTTACAGCTTATTTAAGACAAACATAAACGACATCCACGAGCATGAGTAAGACCGCGCGCACATCCACTTCTAGTTACCTGAAATACATGTGAGTTTTAGAAAAACGTCAACATAATGTTGGTGTGAATTCATGCAGTTTTTGTATTTCACGTTTGTATACTTTGTACAAAAACATAGTTGGTATATTGTGTAAATCCAGTATTCTTGAGTACACCACGTACTCATGTTAAATCAAGTAATCATGTGTACACCGCGTACTCATGTATAATTCAAGTTTACTTGTGTACCCCACGTACTCAAGTTTTAGTATGGTATGAATCTTAAGTAAATAAAGTATTCCTGTAAGTATCAGGATTGTTAATAGGTTGCCAACAAATACTTGAATTCTAACCTTAATGTAACTAGTTGGTCACTACCTAGCCTACTACCCCCCCCCCCCAACCTATGATCGGCCAACATGGCCCTTACACATAAGATTTCTTTTATTTGTTTAATAGATCATGTTGGGATAATTGAAACATAAAACCCATGGGATAAAGTATTGGAATGGATTATAAGAGTGCACATTAGGACCATGAGCTTCATCACTTACACACAACACGCACCACAATCCTCTCTTCCTTCCTCCCTACCCCTCGGCCGAGAACCATCCACACACCACCACCATATTCAAGTCTTGATCAATCATTCCAAGTTACTTACAAGGTGCTAGAGATCATACAACGAAGCCCGGTGTGTTCGGAAGCTCAAGGACCGCTCTCATTTTCTTTTAACCACCACCTTTATACTCTTGAACTTCCCTAGCCTTGTGCTAGTAGTAAGTGCTTTAAATCTTCATCTTGTTCTTGTTGTTGGTGGTTAATAGTTGAAAGAATGATAAGATGTTAAGAAACTCTAATGAACATAAGCTAAGTCTTGAACATAAAGTGATAAATGGTGGATAAAGAGAAGATATATGGGTAAATCATGTGAATCTTGTGTAACTATGATTATTTGATGATGTTTGTTAGTAGAAGTAGGATGGATCATCATCTAGACATACTAGTTCATGTTTAAGAACATGAACTAGCAAGATGTTAGTGTTAGAAATATGAAAGATGGTGAAACCATCCACCATGAACTTGAAACTTGAATAAACACATTTTTTCTTGGAAAATAAGGTTACAAGCTTGTAGATCTAAAGATCTACAAGTGGTTTTTCGGAAGAACCAAGTGAAAGGTACTAGTTTTGTTAAAACCCGAATATTTTATGAACTAAAAGCATTCTTGGTAAATAAACAAGTGTCTGAACGCTTGTGTAACAAGGAAATTTCGTAAGAAATATTTTTGTGAATCTTGACTAGAAGTTGGTGATTTACTACATATTTTTTACAAACCTTCAAGTTCATAAGTTTGCGGTATATGCTTGTTTTGACAAGTTTGGAAAATAAAGATTGTGTTGTTGATATTGTTGTTGATTTTAAAAGAAAATAAACACATGTTTTGAAAACATGGGAAACCTCCATTTTTAGGGGAAACTCTGTCAAATTTTTTATAAATTTTGACACTTAGAAAAATATAAGTTTTTGAGAAACTTATCCCCTAAAAATGTACCTAAATATATTACCAAGGTTTCCCTAATTTTTGGTGATAAGAAATGAGGATTTCTTCAAGAATAAAAAGATGGATATTAAGTATGTATATATTTTTTTTTGAGAAAAATATATATATTTATTGATCGCCACATTTTGTGCTAAGTGTATGTAGTATGTGTTATACGTGCTAGTGTATTAGGACTTGAAAATACACTAAATACTTTTGAGAAGTAAAAACACAAAAATACACATACAAGATACATAATTCGGGTGCAAAACACGAGATACTTATATTAATTTTTGAGAAAATAATATAAGTAAGATACTTAGTTAAAAATATAGAATATTTTTAACACAACAATACAAATACAAAAGATAGTGACTTGTGCTTGTACGAAACAATTCTAGTGACTGACGATAAGAAAACGCGTATAGGTCACGACGTTAATTAAGCAAATCCGGTGAAGTTAACGACGCAAGGAACGAAAAGTTGTGAGTTCATGCTCCCCCTTTTCTTTTAACTGTTTTCAGTTTTATAACTTCGGGGGAGAAATACATGTACAAATGTTACAATGTTTATAAATGGTATGATACAAATACAAGAAGCACACTTGGTGAGAACGAGTACCAAGTATGATGCGTTTTAAGAATACAAAAATACAATAAGCACACTTGGTGAGAACGAGTACCGAGTATGATGCGTTTTGAGAAATGATACGAGAAGTCGTGTCACGAATAGGGTACCATAAGCACCATTAATCAACAATATACCTAGACCGCATAACAAAAGGTTAGATCTAACGGGTGCCGGGCAGCCACACTCTTGGTGAGGACGAGTACCGAGTAGTGCTTTTGTGTCTCAGAATATGCCAACTAGAAAAATGCCTAAGGTTTGGTGACTTCCTATGTCGTGTCACATGTTAGTGGCCTTGCAACCCATTAACAATCCTGATACTTACAGGAATACTTTATTTACATAAGATTCATACCATACTAAAACTTGATTTATACTTGAGTACGTGGGGTACACAAGTAAACTTGAATTATACATGAGTACGTGGTGTACACAAGAATACTTGATTTAACTTGAGTACGTGGTGTACTCAAGAATACTAGATTTACACAATATACACACAAAAGCACTACTCGGTACTCGTCCTCACCAAGAGTGTGGCTGCCCGGCACCCGTTAGATCTAACATTTTGTTCTGCGGTCTAGGTATATTGTTGATTAATGGTGCTTATGGTACCCTATTCGTGACACGATTTCCCGTATCACTTCTCAAAACGCATCATACTCGGTACTCGTTCTCACCAAGTGTGCTTCTTGTATTTGTATCATACCATTTATAAACATTGTGACATTTGTACATGTATTTCACCCCCGAAGTTATAAAACTGAAAACAATTAAAGAAAAGGGGGAGCATGAACTCACAACTTTGCGTTCCTTGCATCGTAAACTTCACCGGATTTGCTTAATTAACGTCGTGACCTATACGCGTTTTCTTATCGTCAGTCACTAGACTTGTTTCGTACAAGCACAAGTCACTATCTTTTGTATTTGTATTGTTGTGTTAAAAATATTCTATATTTTTAACTAAGTATCTTACTTATATTATTTTCTCAAAAATTAATATAAGTATCTCGTGTTTTGCACTTTGCACCCGAATTATGTATCTTGTATCTTGTACGTGTATTTTTGTGTTTTTACTTCTCAAAAGTATTTAGTGTATTTTCAAGTCCTAATACACTAGCACGTATAACACATACTACATACACTTAGCACAAAATGTGGCGATCAATAAATATATATATTTTTCTCAAAAAAAAAATATATACATACTTAATATCCATCTTTTTATTCTTGAAGAAATCCTCATTTCTTATCACCAAAAATTAGGGAAACCTTGGTAATATATTTAGGTACATTTTTAGGGGATAAGTTTCTCAAAAACTTATATTTTTCTAAGTGTCAAAATTTATAAAAATTTTGACAGAGTTTCCCCTAAAAATGGAGGTTTCCCATGTTTTCAAAACATGTGTTTATTTTCTTTTAAAATCAACAACAATATCAACAACACAATCTTTATTTACCAAACTTGTCAAAACAAGCATATACCACAAACTTATGAACTTGAAAGTTTGTAGAAATACGTAGTAAGTTACTAACATGTTTAGTAGGTCTTGTTATCTTTAAAAATAAGTTTAGTTTCTTAAAAACTTTATTTTTAAAGGAAGTGCATTTTCACATCTTCTAGTCTTATTTTCCAAAAATATTTCTTTGGGGGATTTTTTTGTTACACAAGTGTTTATACACTTGTTTACTTACTAAAAATGATTTTAGTTCATACAAGATCCGGGTTTTTAACAATCTAGTAGTTTTCACTTGGTTCTTCCGAAAAACCACTTGTAGATCTTTAGATCTACAAGCTTGTAACCTTATTTTCCAAGAAAAAATATATTTATTCAAGTTTCAAGTTCATGGGTGGATGGTTTCATCATCCTTCATATTTCTAGCATTTACATCTTGCTAGTTCATGTTCTTAAACATGAACTAGTATGTCTAGATGATGATCCATCCTACTTCTACCAACAAACATCATCAAATAATCATAATTACACAAGATTCACATGATTTACCCATATACCTTCTCTTTATCTACCATTTATCACTTTATGTTCAAGACTTAGCTTATGTTCATTAGAGTTTCTTAACATCCTATCATTCTTTCAACTATTAACCACCAACAATAAGAACAAGATGAAGATTTAAAGCACTTACTACTAGCACAAGGCTAGGGGAGTTCAAGAGTGTAAAAGTGGTGGTTAAAAGCAAATGAAGAAGGTCCTTGAGCTTCCGGATGCACCAAGCTTAGTTGTTGGACCTCTTGCACCTTTGTATGTATGTAAAATGCTTGAAGGGAAGGTTGATGATGGTGATATGGTGGAGGAGGGTGGCGGCCGTGAGGGGTGAAGAAGGGAAGAGGAGAGCTTTGTTGATGTTGAGTTTGGAAGTGAGAGAATGATAATCCTTCATGCTTATTTATAAACCAAATGACTCCATTATCCATCATGTATTATGCTTCATGTCTTCTAACATTTAGCAATTAAATAATCAAAAGCAACCAAGGGTGGGTCACCCTTGTCTCCTAACCGTAAGTGGGGGGTGGGGGGGGGGGTGCTTGCTTGGGATGCAAGACTTAGTTAGTTAGGTTAGTTAGGATTTAATGGGAAATGGTTAGTGTTTAGTGTGTTAAGTAATATATAGTGTGTTAGGGCGTTCGGGGACCCTAACTAGCTTTAAAAAAATAAAAACAATGCTTCTAGCATTATTTTGGTGTTCCGGGTATTATCCGGTTGTTTGTTTAGACACCGGTTCGTTAAAGTGCTAAATTACACTTTTTAGTGTCTTTTAAGTACCTTTTTGTAGCACCTTCGATTCCCGACACTTAGGGAAGTATTCTGGATGATAAAACGACATTTCTGCATGATATTTATATGTCTAAAAGCTGATTAGAGCTGAATTTATTAAAATTCTGCACTTAAAGTGCGTTTCGGGTGCTTTTTAGTGCGTATTTTAGCTTCCGTAAGGTATATATGTAAACCCTTGTACGTATTCTTAGGTTTTAATGTATTCTTGCCGTTGGACCTACACCTAGGCTCCAATTTTAATGTCTGACTGCTTTCTGCAGTTCTGTTGACACAGTGTGTCTTACCGGTGAGTTTACTAGTATTTCTGACGCAACGCTCTCGTTTATGCATAAAGCAATATTTTGTAGTATACAACGTGCATGAATTCACTTGTTTAGCATGTAATCAGTCAATGTTGACATTTAAGCACATAATTGCAGTCATTAAATAATAATTAAAGTGTACAGAAATTACCGGTTTGGTGCCAGTTGTCACAGTCTCCCCACGTTAAAAGAATTTCGTCCCGAAATTCAGGCTGAACTAACTCTCGCTGGAGTCTTCTTGAATAGGTGGGGATACTTTTCTTTGAACTGGTATTGACGTTCCCATGTGTACTCGGGTCCGTGCTTAGAGTTCCAATGTACTTTGACAAGTTTAACAGTGCTCCTCCTGGTCTTGTTGACTTTCCAGTCGGTAACCTCAACGGGTTGTTCTGTAAATCGCAGGGCGTCATCAATATGCACTTCATCCACCGGGATGATCACGTTTTCTTGTGTTGGATTCTTCTTGAGATTGGATACATGGAACGTATCATGTACTCCATTAAGTTCTTCCGGTAATTCCAACTTGTACGCCACGGTACCAATTCTTTCCAAGATTCTGAATGGTCCAATGTATCGTGGATTCAGCTTTCCACGTTTTCCAAATCTTACTACGCCCTTCCAAGGTGAGACCTTTAACAACACTTTGTATCCCACCTCGAATTCTAATGGTTTTCTTTTCCGATCAGCGTAGCTCTTTTGTCGATCTCGAGCCGCCTTAATGCGCTCTCGGATCTGTGTAATCTTGTCGGTTGTCTCTTGTACAAGTTCAGGACCAACCATACGTCTATCTCCATCGCCTGCCCAAAATAAGGGCGATCGGCACTTGCGGCCATACAGAGCTTCGAACGGCGCGACCTATATGCTTGTATGATAACTGTTATTGTAGGAAAACTCAACTAAAGGTAGATGAGTATCCCAGCTGCCGCCTAGATCCATGACACATGCGCGAAGCATATCTTCCAACGTTTGTATAGTCCGTTCGCTCTGGCCGTCTGTTTGTGGATGGAATGCCGTGCTTAGATCTAACTGAGATCCAAAGGCTTCCTGAAATTCTTGCCAGATTCTTGAGACAAAGCGTCCATCTCTGTCTGAAATAATTGAGATTGGCACTCCATGTCGTGCCACAATTTCTTTTAAGTATATCTCAGCAAGCTTTCCTGTGCTATCTTTTTCTTGGATCGGTAGTAAATGTGCAGATTTCGTTAATCGATCAACTATCACCCATATCATGTCGTGCCCTCTTAGGGTCTTGGGTAATTTTGTTATGAAGTCCATCGAGATTTGATCCCATTTCCACATGGGTATCTCTGGTTGTTGTAGTAGGCCGGACGGTTTCTGATATTCAGCCTTAACCTTAGCACAGGTTAGGCATTTTCCAACATAAACAGCAACGTCGCTCTTGTGTCTCGACCACCAATAGTATTCTTTTAAGTCTTGATACATTTTGGCTGATCCTGGATGGATCGAGTATCTCGATTTATGCGCTTCCTCAAGGATGACTTCTCGAATACCGCCATAGAGCGGAACCCAAATACGCTTCTTAAAGTATAAGGCTCCCTCTTCATTTGGCGCCATATATTTCAGCATACCCCTGAGGTATTCGAATAGTCATTTCCAATGTTCGAACCCTTAGGGTCTTAACCCTTTCTTTTCGACTTAGTGCGTCTGCTACAACGTTTGCCTTTCCAGGATGGTACTTAATCTCACAGTCATAATCGTTCAGCAGCTCGACCCAACGTCGCTGGCGCATGTTTAGTTCTTTCTGATCAAATATGTGCTGTAGGCTTTTATGATCTGTGAAGATTGTACATCGAGTACCATATAAATAGTGTCGCCAGATCTTCAAGGCGAATACCACTGCTCCCAGCTCCAGGTCGTGAGCGGTGTAGTTTCTTTCATGCACCTTCAATTGTCTTGAAGCGTAAGCGATGAATTTTTGGCATTGCATAAGCACGCAACCCAAACCTTGTCGTGAGGCATCACAGTATACCACGAAGTCTTCAGTGCCTTCGGGTAATGATAGTATCGGTGCATCGCAGAGCTTGTTTTTAAGTAACTGGAAGGCTTCTTCTTGTTTGTGACCCCAGTCGTATTTCTTGTCTTTCTGTGTAAGGGTCGTTAGCGGTTGAGCTATCTTTGAGAAATTCTCGATGAATCACCGATAATAGCTCGTTAGCGGTTGAGCTATCTTCCCAATTCTTGATTGCTTCAATCTTGGATGGGTCTACATGAATGCCCTTCTCATTCACAACGTGCCCAAGAAATTGTACTTCACGAATCCAAAATTCGCATTTTGAGAACTTTGCATAAAGTTTCTCTTTCTTCAGTAACTCCAAAATGGTTCTGAGGTGTTGCTCGTGTGCTTCTTTCGTTCGCGAGTAAATCAGGATATCATCGATAAATACAATCACGAATTTATCGAGATATGGTTTGCATACACGGTTCATCAGGTCCATGAATACCGCTGGCGCGTTTGTCAGTCCGAATGGCATCACAAGAAACTCGTAGTGCCCATAACGCGTTCGGAATGCGGTCTTTGGTATGCTTTCTTCTTGTATCCTTAACCGATGGTATCCAGATCGAAGGTCGATCTTGGAATAGTAGCTTGATCCTTGCAACTGATCAAATAAGTCATCAATCCTCGGTAACGGGTACCGATTCTTGATAGTGAGCTTGTTCAGATCTCTGTAATCGATACACATCCGCTGAGTTCCATCCATTTTCTTCACGAATAATACTGGAGCTCCCCAAGGAGAGAAGCTTGGCCTTATGAATCCTTTATCCAACAACTCCTGGAGTTGTGTAGATAATTCTTGCATTTCGGATGGCGCAAGTCGATAGGGAGCCTTGGTAGGAGCGGCTCCTGGAACCAAGTCTATACGGAATTCGACTTGTCATTGCGGAGGTAGTCCTGGCAGATCTTCGGGAAAAACATCAGGGAATTCCTTCACAACAGGAATGTCTTCGAGTTTCGGCTCCTCAGCCTTCTTATCTACAACGTGTGCTAGGAAGGCAACACATCCTTTCCTTAAGCACTTTTGTGCCTTCATGCAACTGATGATTCGAAGAGGCGCATCTCGCTTTTCTCCATGCACGACGAGAGTTTCACCATTCGCTAAAGGGATGCGAATGATTTTCTCATGACAAATAACCTCAGCTTTGTTCTTGGATAACCAGTCCATTCCGACTACTACATCGAAGCTACCCAATTGAATAGGTAAGAGGTCGATGCTAAATCTTTGTTCACCAAGTTCTAGTGTGCAGCCTCTAACAATTTCGCCCGATTCAACAAGTTTACCATTGGCTAGTTCTATGGAATAAGTAATTTCTAATCTACTAGATTCTATTCCAAGCATGCGTTTAAATTCCACAGACATGAAGCTATAATCGGCGCCAGTGTCAAATAATATGGATGCAAAGTGATTGTTAATGAGAAACGTACCGGTGACCACATTAGGGTCCTCGCGTGCGTTCTTTGCTCCAATCACAAATGCTCGAGCCTGAGCATTGTTTCCCTTTGGGAGTCCTTCATGAAATGATCATTGCTTCCACAACTGAAGCATATCCTTGGTTCCGCCCTTTCTCGTTACCATTCTTGTTACCAACACCATTTCCATTCCGGTTCTTTCCTTTTCCCCAACAGTCTTCTGCTTGATGACCCAACCTACCACATTTGTCGCACCTTGGAATGCGACAAGCTCCTTCATGATGATACTTACATTTTTGGCATTTAGGCATGGTGCCTTGATATCCTTTGGTTGCAAGGGTTTTCGTCTCCTGAGGCGGGTTAGTGTCGCGCTTCTTGCTGAAACCCTTGTTGTTGCGAGTTGTTTGATTCAGGTTTGCATGTTTTCTTTTCTTGTCGCCGGACGACTCAGCATGCGTCTCGGCATTTTCTGTTGGGTTCAGTGATAGCTTCTTCATACGAACACAATCTTCAGTAAGGCTGACAGCCAGAGTTACAGCCTCGGTGATTGTTTGAGGTTTGGCCGAAGTTACCATGCCACGGAACTCTGAGGCCAATCCCCAAATGTAGCGTTCAACGCGCTTGAATTCGGGAGTCACCATGTAGGGGATTTGATGGAGAGTGCAAAACACGAGCGTTAAGTGTGTTTATATTATGCATGTTATTGTGTTTTAAGTAATTATACGTGTCGAATAAAATAACTACGAGTTTTTATGGTTTTACAGGTTAAACAGGTTAAACCGACAAAGTTAGCGAGAGAGGACTTTTGGGACTTCTCTTTTTGCGCAGACCTCTTCCACGTAGAGACAATGTCAGTCAAATCATCATATCATCAGGCTGACTTTTGTGAACAAGGAGGAGTATTAATTGCCAAAAATATAAAACATCAAGATACTACACACATATAATGGGTGGCAACTAAGAGGATCCAACATCATCATTGTTGCTGACTTTAGAGGAGAATGTGGATCTTTGTGATTGGGCCTCCAACACCAAAGTAGGAAAGAACAAAATCATGGGCTTCATCATCTTTTGACGGTTGGACATATATACACGCATACACTTGGGCCGAGATATGCACACATGAATTAGAAGAGGGTTTTGACTTTGATCAACAAAACATCATGATGACAATTGTGGCAGTCACGTGAGCTTCTTATGGTGGCAAGACATGTGAATAAAAGATATTATTATTATTAAATCAACATCATCATCAATATAGTCAGACATCATCCATCACATGTGAAATGAGAAAAAAAGAGTGAAAGGCACATGTGGGATTGAATGTTGGCGGCTGGCTTCTTGAGCTGTCATACAAGGTTGTGAAAAGTATATATTAATTATAATATATGATAAGTCAGATAGTGGAGGATGCAAAAAGAAGAGGACATTATTATAGTCACGTGAAAAAGGAAATTGATGTGAGAGAAGGCAGCAAACTTCATAGTTTTGGGAGAAGCAAAAGTCAACAACATCATCATTATGAAACATCAACAAATGACATGCACCGTCGCCCAGATGTCCGTAGACAGCGTGTTTAGCCGTCGGCCAACTTTGACTTTGTACACACCGTCGCCGACGGACCAAGAGGTCGTCGCCTACGGCCCTCAGATGTTGAAAACGTGAAATCTTTGACTTTTGAAGGGGGGAACGAATGAAACATGGGGGTAACCAATCAATTCGACAGTTACACTTGTTTTTGAGTTTTGAATATCATCTTGGAGCCATTACCATCCATCACTCACCTACCATTCCATTCCATTCCATCATATATCATCACATCGAATTGGTGGGCCTGTTGATTCACGAAAGAACCTTAATTAATTTTGGGCTTCTTGGATCTCGATTATTGGAGCCCATTATACGTTTTAGTGGCAGCCGCATATCATCATTGGGGGAGCTCTCAATTCGGGGGAGTTACGGTTGACAATTTTGAAAGAGGAGAACGCAGGGGGAGGCAGCCGACATAGGCAGACACGAGGTTCGAACAAAATCACGTGAGGGTTTCAAGGATCACAACCGACATGCGCGGCTAGTCTCCTTGGTTTCACCCCGGTGTAGGTAGTTGTATTTTCTAGGGTTTATGCATTTGTTCTTTGATTCGACTTTGTGACAACTTGTATTGATTTTTGAAACCATTGACAATAGTTTACATTTGTTTCGTATTCGTAAATTGTCGAACGATGTTAAAAGTTATGACTTTACGAAATGGTTATGTGTAGTTATGCATTGTCGTGGTTAGGATTTACTTGTGTTGATTACAAAGTGTATTCTTGTCCGTTCTTCGGGACGTTGATAGTTATTGGCACCTAAGTCACGGTACACTAAATCCGCTAATCGTATGCAATTGAGTTGGATCTAAAACATGTAGGAACCCTAGGACTTACAATTACCGAACCCGGGTGTGATCCGTATTCTTCATTCTTGTTTTCAATTAAGTAGTTTAGTTTTGAAAGTTTCGTTAACAAATCATCATTTTAGATAAGATCAATTTGTCGGTTCACTCCGATATCCTTTCAAACTAATTAAATAAATAAAAAAAATTAGCAATCTTCATAATCATTTTGTACATTATTTGTAAATAGTCTAACTAATCGAACAGGTTGTGCGATACTGACCACATGCTCTTCGTGGATACGATACCCGACTTACCCTAGCTACCTAGGTTTAACTGGGTTTTTGACTGATCGGGACGACACGGTCACGTCAGGATTACCCTAGACAAATCATGGAACCTTCGAGTATACCCAGTGATGTCTGCACCTACCATGGTTAAGTGCCAGAACTCAGTCTCCAACCTTTGGAGTTCAGCACGAGAGCAATACTTCTCTCTCATTCTTTCTTTCAGTTCATCCCAACTTAGGCCATAAGCGGCATCATCACCCAGGGTTTGGACTTGTAAGTTCCACCAAGTCAAAGCTTCATCGACAAACAATCCAGTAGCAAAAGTGACTTGTTGATCCGCGGTACACTTGCTCATGCGGATAGTAGCTTCAGTCTTCTCCGTCCAGCGTACAAATGCTACTGCGCCTCCTGTGCCGTCATAGTTCATCGGCTTGCAGTCGAGAAACTGCTTGAAAGTGCAGCCTGGAATTGATTCAACCAATTCACACGTGAGCAATCGAAGAAATAATGAAACAAGGACAGTTCATAAATTTCTCCATGCTTAGTACATTGTCTTAAGGTTACCTTGAGCTGCGTTTCCTTCAGATGAATCTCCATGCCCGTTACGTCTAGCATTGCTTGGTCCTCCACTGTCTTGAGTACTGTTCGCCTCGTACTGGGTGATAGCAGCGGAGATCCTTTCTTCCAGTAGAGCGTTCAGCTCTTCAGCAGTTCTTGGCAGTGGGGGAGGAGGAGAAGGTTGATCGTCATTGCGAGCATTCACAGCTTTCCTGGGTGCCATGTTCTGACAGAACATAACACAACAGGGTTAAACATTTGTTTGATATCGTCATACTAGACAGTAGTAGCATATATATTCACAGGTATATACCACATAAGTGACATCAAACAATTATTACTCTAGCAGAGTACTTAATAGGCTTGCACTGAGGGAATCTACACTTGACAAGACTTGCTGTGGTTTCTGTGCACTGAATTCCATAATTATGTATGCATCCATAATTACGTAACTCCTTGCACAGTCCGCACAGTTCATTTCATCCTCGTATTTCTTCCTTCAAATAGGCCATCGCTTTTAGGTAAAGTCACGTATACTTGTGACATTCTACTTCTAGCATGTGTAAATATCTATTATCACACATAATTGCAAGTAATTTCTCAGTTAAAGACAAGTGCTACTTCTGTGCACCCTAAGTCTCCTAGTGTCTTTTCTAGACTCATGTAGACAGTTTCAGGTAGTGGATGTCGCGGAACGTTTTATGCAATGAAAACTCTTTGAAAAATTGTTTTCGTGAAAGGATCCTAGAGATTGTAGACTAGACTCGAGAAGGAATCCTGGTTCACTACAATCGCAGCTCTGATACCAAGCTAGTTAGGGCGATCGGCACTTGCGGCCATACAGAGCTTCGAACGGCGCGGCCTTTATGCTTGTATGATAACTGTTATTGTAGGAAAACTCAACTAAAGGTAGATGAGTATCCCAGCTGCCGCCTAGATCCATGACACATGCGCGAAGCATATCTTCCAACGTTTGTATAGTCTGTTCGCTCTGGCCGTCTGTTTGTGGGTGGAATGCCATGCTTAGATCTAACTGAGATCCAAAGGCTTCCTGAAATGATTGCCAGATTCTTGAGACAAAGTGTCCATCTCTGTCTGAAATAATTGAGATTGGCACTCCATGTCGTGCCACAATTTGGCAGTGGGGGAGGAGGAGGTTGATCATCATTGCGAGCATTCACAGCTTTCTTGGGTGCCATGTTCTGACAGAACATAACACAACAGGGTTAAACATTTGTTTGATATCATCATACTAGACAGTAGTAGCATATATATTCACAGGTATATACCACATAAGTGACATCAAACAATTATTACTCTAGCAGAGTACTTAGTAGGCTTGCACTGAGGGAATCTACACGTGACAAGACTTGCTGTGGTTTCTGTGCACTGAATACCATAATTATGTATGCATCCATAATTACGTAACTCCTTGCACAGTCCGCACAGTTTGTTTCATCCCCGTATTTCTTCCTTCAGATACGCCATTGCTTTTAGGTAAAGTCACGTATACTTGTGACATTCTACTTCTAGTATAGGCTAATTATCACACATGATTGCAAGTAATTTCTCAGTTAAAGACAAGTGCTACTTCTGTGCACCCTAAGTCTCGTAGTATCTTTTCTAGACTCATGTAAACAGTTTCAGGTAGTGGATGTCGCGGGTTGTTTTATGCAATGAAAACTCTTTGAAAAATTGTTTTCGTGAAAGGATCCTAGAGATTGTAGACTAGACTCGAGAAGGAATCCTGGTTCACTACAATCACAGCTCTGATACCAATTCACACGTGAGCAATCGAAGAAATAATGAAACAAGGACCGTTCATAAATTTCTCCATTCTTAGTACATTGTCTTAAGGTTACCTTTTTGTAGCACCTTCGATTCCCGACACTTAGGGAAGTATTCTGGATGATAAAACGACATTTCTGCATGATATTTATATGTCTAAAAGCTGATTAGAACTAAATTTATTAAAATTTTGCACATAAAGTGCATTTCGGGTGCTTTTTAGTGCGTATTTTAGCTTCCGTAAGGCATATATGTAAACCCTTGTATGTATTCTTAGGTTTTAATGTATTCTTGCCGTTGGACTTACACCTAGGCTCCAATTTTAATGTCTGACTGCTTTCTGCAGTTCTGTTGACACAGTGTGTCTTACCGGTGAGTTTACTAGTATTTCTAACGCAACGCTCTCGTTTATGCATAAAGCAATATTTTGTAGTATACAACGTGCATGAATTCACTTGTTTAGCATGTAATCAGTCAATTTTGACATTTAAGCACATAATTGCAGTCATTCAATAATAATTAAAGTGTACGGAAATTACCGGTTTGGTGCCAGTTGTCACAGTCTCCCCCCGTTAAAAGAATTTCGTCCCGAAATTCAGGCTGAACTAACTCTCGCTGGAGTCTTCTTGAATAGGTGGGGATACTTTTCTTTGAACTGGTCTTCACGTTCCCATGTGTACTCGGGTCCGTGCTTAGAGTTCCAACGTACTTTGACAAGTTTAACAGTGCTCCTCCTGGTCTTGTTGACTTTCCAGTCGGTAACCTCAACGGGTTGTTCTGTAAATCGGAGGTCGTCATCAATATGCACTTCATCCACCGGGATGATCACGTTTTCTTGTGTTGGACTCTTCTTGAGATTGGATACATGGAACGTATCATGTACTCCATTAAGTTCTTCCGGTAATTCCAACTTGTACGCCACGGTACCAATTCTTTCCAAGATTCTGAATGGTCCGATGTATCGTGGATTCAGCTTTCCACGTTTTCCAAATCTTACTACGCCCTTCCAAGGTGAGACCTTTAACAACACTTTATCTCCCACCTCGAATTCTAATGGTTTTCTTTTCCGATCAGCATAGCTCTTTTGTCGATCTCGAACCGCCTTAATGCGCTCTCGGATCTGCGTAATCTTGTCGGTTGTCTCTTGTACAAGTTCAGGACCAACCATACCTCTATCTCCAGTGTCTGCCCAACATAAGGGCGATCGGCACTTACGGCCAGACAGAGCTTCGAACGGCGCGACCTTTATGCTTGTATGATAACTGTTATTGTAGGAAAACTCAACTAAAGGTAGATGAGTATCCCAGCTGCCGCCTAGATCCATGACACATGCGCGAAGCATATCTTCCAACGTTTGTATAGTCCGTTCGCTCTGGCCGTCTATTTGTGGGTGGAATGCCGTGCTTAGTTCTAACTGAGATCCAAAGGCTTCCTGAAATGATCGCCAGATTCTTAGATCTAACTGAGATCCAAAGGCTTCCGCACACTTAGGGACTTGAAAATACACTAAATACTTTTGAGAAGTAAAAACACAAAAATACACATACAAGATACAAGATACATAATTCGGGTGCAAAGTGCAAAACACGAGATACTTATATTAATTTTTGAGAAAATAATATAAGTAAGATACTTAGTTAAAAATATAGAATATTTTTAACACAACAATACAAATACAAAAGATAGTGACTTGTGCTTGTACGAAACAAGTCTAGTGACTGACGATAAGAAAACGCGTATAGGTCACGACGTTAATTAAGCAAATCCGGTGAAGTTTACGACGCAAGGAACGCAAAGTTGTGAGTAAGTCACCAAACCTTAGGCATTTTTCTAGTTGGCATATTCTGAGACACAAAAGCACTACTCGGTACTCGTCCTCACCAAGAGTGTGGCTGCCCGGCACCCGTTAGATCTAACCTTTTGTTCTGCGGTCTAGGTATATTGTTGATTAATGGTGCTTATGGTACCCTATTCGTGACACGATTTCTCGTATCACTTCTCAAAACGCATCATACTCGGTACTCGTTCTCACCAAGTGTGCTTCTTGTATTTTTGTATTCTTAAAACGCATCATACTCGGTACTCGTTCTCACCAAGTGTGCTTCTTGTATTTGTATCATACCATTTATAAACATTGAAACATTTATACATGTATTTCACCGCCGAAGTTATAAAACTGAAAACAGTTAAAGAAAAGGGGGAGCATGAACTCACAAATTTGCGTTCCTTGCGTCGTAAACTTCACCGGATTTGCTTAATTAACATCGTGACCTATACGCGTTTTCTTATCGTCAGTCACTAGACTTGTTTCGTACAAGCACAAGTCACTATCTTTTGAATTTGTATTGTTGTGTTAAAAATATTCTATATTTTTAACTAAGTATCTCACTTATATTATTTTCTCAAAAATTAATATAAGTATCTCGTGTTTTGCACTTTGCACCCGAATTATGTATCTTGTATGTGTATTTTTGTGTTTTTACTTCTCAAAAGTATTTAGTGTATTTTCAAGTCCTAATACACTAGCATGTATAACACATACTACATACACTTAGCACAAAATGTGGCGATCAATAAATATATATATTTTTCTCAAAAAAATATATACATACTTAATATCCATCTTTTTATTCTTGAAGAAATCCTCATTTCTTATCACCAAAAATTAGGGAAACCTTGGTAACAGTTTTAGATACATTTTTAGGGAATTAGTTTCTAAAGAACTTATATTTTCTAAGTGTCAAAATTTATAAAAATTTTGACAGAGTTTCCCCTAAAAATGGAGGTTCCCATGTTTTTAAAACATGTGTTTATTTCCTTTTAAAATCAACAACAATATCAACAACACAATCTTTATTTTCCAAACTTGTCAAAACAAGCATATACCGCAAACTTATGAACTTGAAGGTTTGTAAAAATATGTAGTAAATCACCAACACGTTTAGTGGGTCTTGTTATCTTTAAAAACATGATTGGTTTCTTGAAAACTTTATTTTTAAAGAATTTGAAGTTTCACAACTTCTAGTCAAGATTCACAAAAAAATTTCTTACGAAATTTCCTTGTTACACAAGCGTTCATACACTTGTTTATTTACCAAGAATGCTTTTAGTTCATAAAATATCCGGGTTTTAACAAAACTAGTACCTTTCACTTGGTTCTTTCGAAAAACCACTTGTAGATCTTTAGATCTACAAGCTTGTAACCTTATTTTCCAAGAAAAATTATGTTTATTCAAGTTTCATGTTCATGGTGGATGGTTTCACCATCTTTCATATTTCTAACACTAACATCTTGCTAGTTCATGTTCTTAAACATGAACTAGTATGTCTAGATGATGATCCATCCTACTTCTACTAACAAACATCATCAAATAATCATAGTTACACAAGATTCACATGATTTACCCATATATCTTCTCTTTATCCACCATTTATCACTTTATGTTCAAGACTTAGCTTATGTTCATTAGAGTTTCTTAACATCTTATCATTCTTTCAACTATTAACCACCAACAATAAGAACAAGATGAAGATTTAAAGCACTTACTACTAGCACAAGGCTAGGGAAGTTCAAGAGTATAAAGGTGGTGGTTAAAAGAAAATGAGAGCGGTCCTTGAGCTTCCGAACACACCGGGCTTCGTTGTATGATCTCTAGCACCTTGTAAGTAACTTGGAATGATTGATCAAGACTTGAATATGGTGGTGGTGTGTGGATGGTTCTCGGCCGAGGGATAGGGAGGAAGGAAGAGAGGATTGTGGTGTGTGTTGTGTGTAAGTGATGAAGCTCATGGTCCTAATGTGCACTCTTATAATCCATTCCAAGACTTTATCCCATGGGTTTTATGTTTCAATTATCCCAACATGATCTATTAAACAAATAAAAGAAATCTTATGTGTAAGGGCCTTGTTGGCCGATCATAGGTTGGGGGGGGGGGGGGGGTAGTAGGCTAGGTAGTGACCAACTAGTTACATTAAGGTTAGAATTCAAGTATTTGTTGGAAGGTTTAGTTACATGATATTTTAGGAGGTGTTATGATAGTCGGGGACCATAACTAGCGTAGAAAAATAAAAACAATGCTTCTAGCATTATTTTGGTGTTTCGGGTAATGTCCGGTTGTTTGGTTAAACATTGGTTCGTTAAAGTGCTAAATTGCACCTTTTAGTGTCTTATAAGTATCCTTTTGTAACACTTTCAATCCCCGACACTTAGGGAAGTATTCTGGATGATAAAACGAAATTTTTGCATGATATTTATATGTCTAAAAGTTGATTTGAGCTGAATTATACAAAATTCTGCACTTAAAGTGCGTTTCGGGTGCTTTCTAGTGCTTATTTTTGCTTCCGTAATGTATATATATTAAACCCTTGTATGTACTCTTGGGTTTTAATGTATTCTTGTCGTTGGACCTACACCTAGGCCTCAATTCTAATGTCTGACTGCTTTCTTCAGTTCTGTTGACACAATGTGTCTTACCGGTGAGTTTACTAGTATTTCTGACGCAACGCTCTCGTTTATGCTTAAAGCAATATTTTGTAGTATACAACGTGCATGAATTCACTTGTTTAGTATGTGTTCAGACATTGCTGACATTTAAGCACACAATTGCAGTCATTAAATAATAATTAAAGTGTACGGAAATTACCGGTTTGGTGCCAGTTGTCACAGTCTCCCCCAGTTAAAAGAATTTCATCCCGAAATTCAGGCTGAGCTAACTCTCGTAGGAGTCTTCTTGAACAGGTGGGGATACTTTTCCTTGAACTGGTCTTCACGTTCCCACGTATACTCGGGTCCGTGCTTAGAGCTCCAACGTACTTTGACAAGTTTTGTTGGTGCATTAGTGTCTGTTAACTTTGTCTTAATCGAGTCTTATGTCTAGATAGGTTGAATGAACACACAACAGGGTCAAAATTAAAGTTAGATTACTTGTTTGATTGTAATTTCGCTTGAAGGTGACATAGACCAGTTCAAGCGAAATCATAACATGTGATTTCGCTTGAACAAGGCTGTGACACATTCAAGCGAAACCCTGTAGCCTATAAATAGATGTTGTGTGTTGTCAATTGAAGCGGACCGAGGTCATTGTATGTGAGTCGAGGTGCTGTGGGATTTTCATCAGAAATCTTTGTAAAGACTCAGAAATCAGTAATAGAAAAGAAAGTTAAAAGGAACAAGCTGTGTGACATTGTTTACTTTGATTCCGCCTTAATAAATGATACACGGTGGAATATCAGGCTTTTTGTAATAAGCTTTATCTTTCTCAAAATTCATTTGCCTTTTTCTTTGTTTTAAACTTTTTACTTCAGACAACTCGATTTCAACCAGTTTGAAAACATTTTTCAACTTGTTCATGTTAACATTCTCCAAAGGAAACTCAGAATCCGAATACAACTTATCCGATCCAGCCATCTTGTACATCACAAGACCCGGTTCATCACTTAAGTTGTTTTTGGATTTTGGTTTCGGAATGTATTTTTCCAAGAAACATTCATCTTCCTCAGTAGTGTCACTTTCAGATTTTAGAACATCCTCAACCACACTTTTTACCACGTCAGTTTGGACACTATATTCATCAGAAGATGAAGTGAATGTGACATCAATTGTGTCCGGAAGTTTCACTTCATTATCATCCTCAACATCAACCAACCCAGATTGTTTTTTTTTTTTGAATAATTGTCTAGAACTGGTGGTGGAACTTGATGAAAACCCACCCCGGTTCCATCCGAAAAGACATCTTCGCCAGCTTTGTTTTTGCCTATAGGTTTTGGAACAATGTGTTGCAAAACAAAGCTTGCGGAGTTGTAACTTTTTAATTTCAACTGGATTCGATCATTCTCAATCTTAGCTTCTTCAAATTGAAGCTTCAACTTAGCAATCTCATCAAGTTGCTCGTTGATTAACTCTTCTTTTAAACGAAGCACTCCCGAAAAATGCACATTTTCTTTATATGTTTTACCATTTCTGTCATCATTATCTTTAACTGTTCTTTTAAGCTTCTCAAATTTTTCCGTAAGTTGACGATTTTCAAGAACTAACTTCTCATTTTCTTTCCTAACCTTTTCTTGGTCAATTTTATCATTTTCAATTTTGTTAGTTAATTCTTTTAATCTGTCAGTTGAAGCTTTCAACATTTTATCACGGTTAACGATCTGATCCTCAACACTTCTGACTCTAGCAGTCAGATCATCAACCTTTTTACCATTGAGATAGGTGATTGTACTACAAACTTTGCATTCTTTGATGCAATTTTTGCAGTCAGCATCACCATTGACTTTCTTACTTGACTCAGTCGTTGACGCATTTGTACTGACCTGGCTTTTAGACTCAGATACAGACTTAGAGTCTACCTCAAGTGCTTTAGCAGCCAGCACCTTGTCAGCCATCTTTCCCATGTTTTCAGCATTCAACTCTTGAGTCGTGTCAATGATTCCATTATCAACCTTCTTTGGCTCTTCTACTTTCTCTTTCTCTTCTCCACTTCCCCACCATTTTCTTTGCCAATACTCATCTTCTTTAGCCATTTCTTTAATTATGGTTTCCATATCAAGAGTGTTATGGTCAATTGCAATGTTTCCCTCGGGGTCAAGATAACATTCTCTGTCTGGATCCCATCTCCTCGCTCTTTTTACTTCAAGATAGATACCAGATATTCTGATCATTCTTTGCTGAGCTATCATCTTTCTGTAACCATACTTCTGTTCTTCAGTTCTGTTGTCTTTCCAAGGAACAGGTTCAGCAGATTTTGCCATGAAAGCATAACCAACCACATCCTCCTCAGGTAACAACTCGCTCCAGTCGAAACCTTCATCGTCGTGAATCACAGCAAGAGCTCTAGATTTCTCTTTGTTATCCTCAAGCTGCTTCATTCTTGGCGGTTCTGATTTATTCTGATGATAAATTGCTTTCTTGTAGTAATCTTCTCTGAACGGGTTTTCAGACTCATCAGCATAAGAATTTCGGCATTCACACTTAAAGTGACCTTATTGTTTACACTTAAAGCATGTCACTTTAGACTTGTCAAAGCCCAACTTGGTAGATGGTCCACCAATAGACTTTCTCCCAGTTATCTCCATGAAACGTTGTGCCCGACGAACTGCACTGGCCATACACCACCTTATGTCGATCAATTCCATCTCCTCAGGATCTATCTGATTGTAATCTTCTTTTGTCAGGTTGGTGTTGCCAATCTTCCCTGCCACTAGACTTTCATATGATTCTAGCACAAAAGCGAGAAAAACCATCTGTTGCTTTGCCGACTCCTCGCTGAAGTTTTGAGCATTCTTTAAGTCTACAGCGATATTGCATTGAAATAGATTCCTTGCATCAGACTGGCTTGAATGTGACGAAGAACCACTGTGAAATCCACTGCTTTGACTTTCTTTGCTTGATGTGTAGGAATTTTCAGCAGAAAATGCAGTCTTGGGAGGTGTATTCTTTGGCATCATGCTTTTTGGATAATACAAATCCAAGTTCTGTTGATATGACGAGTGATTGACTTTGTGCGTTTTCTTTATCTCCAGCTCGTGACTCTCTAGTCTTTCAATCAACAGATCCACCGTAAGAACTTCAGGCTTAATTGTATTCTTCAACATCAAAGCATAATATTGCCAATCCATCTCATCTGGCAATGAATCAAACAATTTGTTGATTAGCTCTTCTTGAGAATAGAAAATTTCATGTCTCGCCAGCTCCAGCTTCAGGTGCCCAAACCTCTCAATCATTTTACAAACTGATTCATTCTTTAAACACCCAAATAAATCAAACTCTTTTCTTAGTAGTTTCTTTTTGTTTTTCACTATTTTTGCACTTCCTAAACATTTAACTTTCAACTTTTGCCAGAGATCTGTAGAATTTTTGTACTCTATCAAAGATATTATATCTTCTCTAACAGACTGAAACAGCAGTGCGATTCATTTTTGCTCAGCAACAAACGTTTCTATTTCTTCAGATGATGTCAAACTTTCACCAGTTTTGCCTCCATCAACATATCCGTTCTTTAGACTCTTCCAGCTGGGATACGCAAAGGCCTTCAACCATTCGTCAAACTTCTTGGCCCACCGACTGTACTCTTCGATAGCCATCAGCTTCGGGGGTTTGTTATATGTTCCAAAAGCACTATCAACTCCCAAAGCATCCGATAAGCTTTTCTTTGTATTCGGCGTGTTCTCATTGGTGTTGTTTGTCGTATCGTTCGAATTATCAGGGTGGTAAGAATTATCAGAAAAGGAATGTTCAAAACAAAAGGTTTGCTGAAAAAAGGTGTTTGTGAACGGTTCAAGTTCACTTTCTGATGAAGAATCTGAGATTTTTTCGAAATCAAATGAAGAATTTTTTGCAAAGAAGGCCTCACAATCTCAGACTGAAGGCACAAGTCGAGTTGTTGATACTCGTACATGCTTCAGATGTAACAAAGTTGGACATATTGCACGAAAGTGTACCAACTTCAAGTCTAAGTCTGAAATTGTTGAGAGTCAAAAAAAGAAAGTTGATGTGAAGGGAAAAGCTTCATTGGTTGTTGAGAAAAAGGTTTTGAAAAATGACAACACCAAGATCAAAACTGAACCTGTTAAGAAAATGGTAACTAAAAATGACAAGTTTTACAAACGGGTTGCATCGTCTCAACAAACATGGAAGCCAAAAGTGGTTGAAAAGAAATCAAGTGTTCAAAAACCAAAGGTTTCAGAGTCAGAAAAACAATTGTCTTCTACCACACCGGTAAAGATGGATGTTCCTTTGGAATACTATGAGAAACTTGATTCAAAAGAGGCTATTACTTCTGAGAAGAAGGTTGTTTTGAAGAAAGACCAACCATCTGGTCAACCTCAAAAAGACGAATTCTTCTTATACAAAAAGGTTGAGGTTGGGTCTGCTGAGAGCTTAAATATGAATGATAAGAATTTTCCGCCACTTTATACTACAAAAACTCACATTAAAGTCCAGTTACCTGAGTCGAAAGAGGCTTGGGTAGCATCAAAATCTCACTAAAAATTTTGGACTTGCCGGAGCTTCCTAGTTGGTAATTGTGAAGCATGAATCAGCATCTTTATTAAAATGTGTTTTTAAATCAATTTGTGATATGTGCAGGAACTTCTGAGAGCTGTTTCACGATGGATTATGGATAGTGGAGCATCTCGACATATGACAGGGAAGACTGCATTGCTGTACGATGTTAGAAATTTCAATGGAGGTTATGTAGGATTTGCGGGAAACCAAGGTGGTAGAATAGTTGGTGAGGGAACGTTATCCAATGGGATTGTTACGTTTGAAAAAGTTAACTAAATCGCCGAGCTTGAAAATAATCATCTAAGTATCTCTCAGATTTGTGATCATATGTATACAACGCACTTTACAGACAAAGAATGTTTGATCTTGAAACCAGGATTTGTTGTTCCTGAAGAATGGATTATCATGAGAGCACCCAGAGTGAATGATCTGTATGTATTGGATATGAGTGTAGCAACTACTACAACGTGTCACGCATATTGTTTTATATCAAAAGCAACGGAGAAGGAATCGAAGTTATGGCATCGAAAGATGGGCCATATTCACTTGAGGAAAATGAATCACCTGGGCATAACGACTTAGTTACTGGTGTTCATGTGAAAGGTTTTCATCTTGAAGGAGAATGCATTAGCTGCATCAAAGGCAAGCAGAAAAAGAAATCACATCCTCAAAAGAAAGTCAACTCAGTATCAAAACCTTTAGAGAGACTTCATATGGATCTGTTTGGTCCAGTGAACATCAAAAGCATTACTGGTGATTACTGTTGTTTGGTTGTCATGGATGATTTTTCAAGGTTTTCATGGGTTTCATTTCTGAAGACGAAAGATGAGACATTTGATAGTTTGATGGCGTTGTTCAGAAAAATTGAAAACTTGTACCAAAGGCGTATCAAAAGAATCAGAAGTGATAATGGTACTGAGTTCAAGAACAACAAGATGGAAGAATATTGTGATGAGATAGGTATATTGCATGAATTTAGTGCTCCTTACACTCCGCAGCAGAATGGAGTAGCTGAAAGAAAGAACAAGACGCTAATTGAAACGGCTAGGGCGATGCTTGCTGATTCAAAGCTACCAGTTAATTTTTGGGCAGAAGCAGTATCCGCCGCATGCTATACACTCAATCGAGTTCTCACTGTAAAGAAATTCAATAAGACATGTTTTGAGCTGATCAATAATCGCAAACCGAATCTGAAGTATTTAGAACCGTTTGGGTCTCCCTGTACAGTTCTAGAGCCTTTTGGAAAGTTTGGTGCAAAGAGCATTGAAGGAATTTTTGTGGGATATTCAAGTCCTCAGAAACGAGTGTTTGTTCCAAGCATGAAGCGGATTATTGAAGCACACAATGTTGAATGTCAAGGTTATACAATGCCACCACAGAATCCTGGAGATTCATGGCGTTTTCATTATGACACTTTGTGGGATTCGTTTGACATGGAAGAAGAAGAAGATTTCTTTGATGAGTTGGATATTCTGAGAGAGTATGAAGAATCGCAGGAAAGGTTCCCAGCTGAATATTCAAGCCGACCACGACAAACTTCAAATGACAATGAAGCAGGTCCAAGCAATGCTGGAGAACATGATGATATTCAACAAAATGAAGTTGCTCATGATAATCAGACGGCACAGAATAATAATCAAGAATCTGAGAACATGCCAGTATTTGATCATGGTGATTCAGATTCTGAGGGGGAGCAAATTCAGATTACAAGTCAAACAAACCCAGTCAGTGAACAAGGTGCAAATCAGAATGTTACTAATCTGGAAGGCGAGGTAGATGTTTCAGGCGAGGTGATGCCGAGAACTCTTTCATACCATCCAGAGGAATTGATCATTGGAGAATTGCAAACAGGCGTTCGTACACGACAACAAATTGACCAAGGCCTTACTTGTTTTTATTCTACAGTAGCATCTTTACAAACTGAGTTTTCACTAAGTTGTTTTATTTCGCAGATCGAACCGCGAACATACAAAGAGGCGTTAACTGAAGATTCTTGGGTCAATGCTATGCAAGAGGAGCTGAGTCAGTTTGAGAAGTTGGGAGTGTGGAAGTTAGTAGACTTGCCTGATGGTCAAAGGAAGATAAACACCAAGTGGGTGTTCAAGTGTAAGAGAGACGATAGAGGAGTTGTGGTTTGTAACAAAGCTCGACTCGTAGTCCAGGGCTTCAGTCAGCAGGAGGGTATAGATTTCACTGAAGTGTATGCTCCAGTTGCTCGACTAGAAGCAATCAGAATCTTCCTAGCTTTTGCATCTTGGAAAAACTTCAAAGTATATCAGTTAGATGTTAAATCTGCGTTTCTCTACGGGAAGGTAAAAGAGGAGGTATATGTCGGACAGTCACCGGGCTTCGCCGATCCAATCCACAAAGACAAGGTCTATTTACTAGATAAAGCGCTGTATGGTTTACACCAGGCCCCGGGAGCTTGGTACGAGACATTGTCTCATCACCTACTAGCCAACAGTTTTATTCGTTGAAAAGTGGATGCCACTCTCTTCACCAAAGAGGTCAACGGACATCTTCTGATAGTTCAAATATACGTGGACGACATCAAATTTGGGTTAACAAATGAAAATTTGTGCAAAGAATTTGAACAAGTTATGAAGCAAAAATTCGAAATGTCATCGATGGGTGAGATGAAATTCTTTTTGGGACTTCAGGTTGATCAATTGCCTAAGGGAATTTTCATACATCAAACGAAGTACGTTCATGATATCTTGGAGAAATTCGAGATGTCAGGTTCTACTCCAGCTTCCACCCCATTAGCAACGAATCATGGGATAAACCCTGATCTCACCGGAGAGAAGGTAGATGAAACGTTATATCGTTCCATGATCGGTTCGCTGATGTATTTGACAGCTTCAAGACCCGATATCATGTACCCAACCTGCCTCGCAGCAAGATTTCAGTTTTAATCCGAGAGCTTCGCATATGATTATTGTGAAGAGGATATTACGCTACCTGAAAGGAACTCCATCGTTGGGGTTGTGGTATCCAAAAGATGGCAACTTTATGCTCGAAGGATATTCCGATTCAGATTTCGGATGCTGTAAAATTAACGCTAAATCAACAATAGCGGGGTGCCAGTTTTTCAGACCAAGATTGGTTACATGGCAATGCATGAAGCAGACCTCTGTGGCTTTATCCACATGTGAAGCGGAGTATGTATCTGCTAGCAGCTGCTGCTCACAGATCTTATGGATCCGGCAACAGATGCGTGACTACGGTTTGTAATTTCTAAACACCCCTATCTTTGTTGATAATGAGGCTGGGATTAACATTACTAAAAATCCAGTACATCACGCTAAAACGAAACATATTGAAATTCGTCATCACTTCATCCGAGATTGTTTCGAGAAGAAGTTGATACGAATTGAGAAAATCCACACTGACGAGCAAAAAGCTGATTTACATACCAAAGCATTTGATAAAACACGTTTTCAATATTTGCTAAAATTGAACGGTATGAAGCTTTTATCGGTGTTGGAGGAGATTATTGGCGTTGATGAAGGTACTATTGTATATGATGATGTTGAGAAGCAATTTGCATTGGTTTGTCGATTTTTTACTTGTTTTGGTATTTAGGGGGAGAGTATAGGGTAATATTTTCAGAAAATACAAAAACAGTAAAAAAATTCAAAAATCCAAAAACATGAGATATTTTCAAAATCCAAAAAACAATAGAAAAATGAAAAAGAGCTTGTGTAAAAAGGGAAAATGATAGTACATTGGCTTGACAGTTACAGTATGCTAAAGAAATGTAAAGTTTAAAAGATTAAACAGTCTCGCTGATGATGTGCCGATAGGTTTTTACACATTTAGTAGATTTGTTTGGGATATAAACCTAAAATCTTTACTTACTTATTTCGTGGGGAACACTACTTGGATATATAGGTAACCCCTGAAATCTCGTTTGAAAAATCCCTCTTTCTGAAATACTAGGTCTTTATACTCAGTGATATCTGGGGTATTATTCCGGGACTTCTGATAATGCGGAAGCAATGGCCTAGTCCTCGAATAATACTTTCTACATTGCTTGAAACATAGCATCGCCCTCAGCATCTATGATGAAACAATAAAATTGATAATCATTGCTGTTGTAAAAAAGATCCTCTAAAGGGGACACACCAAACTCGATGCCGTCATCTCTCTGCTGAACGGAAGTTCTGACCTGAGCTCTCACGGTTCTTCTTAATTTAACCCCTTACATATATCATCTGTGGTCATGGTTCCAAAAGTCGCTAGGCGCTCCCTAGTCGGTCGACCGGGGAGTTGAGAGTACTCGGCCTAGGCGGAGAGTACACGGGGAGTACTCGGACATGCTAAATTATAAAGAAATTAGTTTTCGGAAATTAAATATATGTCAAATAACATAAATTTACTAATATTTATAAGAAAATACGTGAAATTGATATTCATTCTTTAATATGATAGGCATAGAAATTATGTTTTATTTTATTTTAAGTCAAACTCGGCCTAAGTTGACCTACTAGATCCGATTTTGGCCGATGTTGAGCGCATTTGATCGATTCCGAGTAATTAGTCGGAGTTGAAGAAAGTCGCCTCGGCAACCTACCTTGTAGCGACTACTCGGGGAGTACTCAGCCTTGGAGACCTTGTTTTACAACCATGTCTGTGGTATACTCATCTGTAAGACTGAATATTGGGATTTGGATATGGGAGTATATTCAAGAAGTGGGACACATGTATAAGTTTAAGTCTCAAAAATACTAAATCTGTATCCTAGACAGATTGAAAATTGTGTGAGAATTTAAGTGGATCACTATATCGACAATCTAAGTGAATTGTTTAATTCTGAGTATGTAATTGAAGCTTAACGGTACTTGTGACTTGTCAGATAGCTGATATGATTCCCTAACACGCTCACCAAAAATATGTTTGTAAATAGTTTACTTTTACTGCATTTTAGTTTTGTATTTCATTTCTAGTTTAGAAGCTTTATTAAAAATTCAAAAAGATTTTACATTTCTGCTTTATTTTTGACAAACCAAAATGGAGAGTTGATCTTCAGATTCGAATTGAAGCATATGCAGGAAGTTTCTGGACTGGAGGATGAGTCGTGAGCTTAACTTGATAAGTTTGTGAAAGTTGGAAAGTTAAAGCAAGTTCATTAACTTGAAACTTGTAATTTTTCAGAAAATGTTTGATCAAAATGTCAGTGTGAATTAGTTCTGATCAACCTAGGTCATTAATTTGAACTTGGTAGATTAATTGAGTAATCAGGGTCAATAACTTGGACCTGAATACTTAAGTGGATTGCTTAACACTAAGAGTGAATAGTAAGTCTTATAGAAATTGTAATTATCATATATCTTATATTTGGGTAGAGATTATACAGGAATCAAGTTCCCAATGGCAACAAAATGTTAAAGTTTGAACCAGAATTAAAGCCCTAGCTTATCGAGAGGGGGAGTCTGTGAAAGGGGGAGTTAGAATTCTGGATCAACACTTAAAGGGGAGATTGAAGATTAAAGTTGGAAGATAAAGATTGAAGAGAGTTTTACAATGTCAAGATAAAATTTGGAAAGAGACAAAGACTAAAGACTCGACGCCGAAGACTTCGTCAACATCCAAGGGGGAGTCTGTTGGTGCATTTAGTGTCTGTTAACTTTGTCTTAATCGAGTCTTATGTCTAGATAGGTTGAATGAACACACAACAGGGTCAAAATTAGAGTTAGATTACATGTTTGATTGTAATTTCGCTTGAAGGTGACATAGACCAGTTCAAGCGAAATCATAACATGTGATTTTCCCAATATTCAGTCTTACAGGTGAGTATATTCAAGAAGTGAGACACGTGTATAAGTTTAAGTCTCTAAAATACTAAATCTGTATCTTGGACAGATTGAAAATTGTGTGAGAATTCAAGTGGTATCAAAGCTCAGGACGAGGAGTTCATACCATTGCAGCTTGAAATCATCGTACGTGAAGATGGATGATTTCAATCCGTTTTATGATGCCTTTGCTTTTGCTGGAAACGGTGGAGATGATAATTCGAACGATACGACAAACAACACCAATGAGAACATGCCGAATACAAAGAAAAGCTTATCGGATGCTTTGGGAGTTGATAGTGCTTTTGGAACATATAACAAACCCCCGAAGCTGATGGCTATCAAAGAGTACAGTCGGTGGGCCAAGAAGTTTGACGAATGGTTGAAGGCCTTTGCGTATCCCAGCTGGAAGAGTCTAAAGAACGGATATGTTGATGGAGGCAAAACTGGTGAAAGTTTGACATCATCTGAAGAAATAGAAACGTTTGTTGCTGAGCAAAAATGCATCGCATTGCTGTTTCAGTCTGTTAGAGAAGATATAATATCTTTGATAGAGTACAAAAATTCTACAGATCTCTGGCAAAAGTTGAAAGTTAAATGTTTAGGGAGTGCAGAAATAGTGAAAAACAAAAAGAAACTACAAAGAAAAGAGTTTGATTTATTTGGGTGTTTAAAGAATGAATCAGTTTGTAAAATGATTGAGAGGTTTGGGCACCTGAAGCTGGAGCTGGCGAGACATGAAATTTTCTATTCTCAAGAAGAGCTAATCGACAAATTGTTTGATTTATTGCCGGATGAGATGGATTGGCAATATTATGCTTTGATGTTGAAGAATACGATTAAGCCTGAAGTTCTTACGGTGGATCTGTTGATTGAAAGACTAGAGAGTCATGAGCTGGAGATAAAGAAAACGCACAAAGTCAATCACTCGTCATATCAACAGAACTTGGATTTATATTATCCAAAAAGCATGATGCCAAAGAATACATCTCCCAAGACTGCATTTTCTGCTGAAAATTCCTACACATCAAGCAAAGAAAGTCAAAGCAGTGGATTTCACAGTGGTTCCTCGTCACATTCAAGCCAGTCTGATGCAAAGAATCTATTTCAATGCAATATCGTTGTAGACTTAAAGAATGCTCAAAACTTCAGCGAGGAGTCGGCAAAGCAACAGATGGTTTTTCTCGCTTCTGTGCTAGAATCATATGAAAGTCTAGTGGCAGGGAAGATTGGCAACACCAACCTGACAAAAGAAGATTACGATCAGATAGATCCTGAGGAGATGGAATTGATCGACATAAGGTGGTGTATGGCCAGTGCAGCTCAATTATGTCCAAATCAAAAAAGAATGAGTAGAAGTAAGAAAATCCGATGATTTCAAGCTGCAATGGTACGAACTCCTCATCCTGGGCTCTGATACCACTTGTTGGATCGGTTCCGTGACCCTAAACAGTCAGTAAAGGCAGTTCACAATCATTTACTAAGGCGGAATCAAAGTAAACAATGTCACACAGCTTGTTCCTTTTAATTTTCTTTCTATAACTGATTTCTGAGCCTTTTACAATGATTCTAACAAGATTTTGACAGCACCTCGTCTCAGACTTAATGATCTCGGTCTGCTTCAAATGACAACACACAACATCTATTTATAGGCTACAAGGTTTCGCTTGAATGTGTCACAGCCTTGTTCAAGCGAAATCACATGTTATGATTTCGCTTGAACTGGTCTATGTCACCTTCAAGCGAAATTACAATCAAACATGTAATCTAACTCTAATTTTGACCCTGTTGTGTGTTCATTCAACCTATCTAGACATAAGACTCGATTAAGACAAAGTTAACAGACACTAAATGCACCAACAGATTCTTGTTGGATCGGTTCCGTGACCCTAAACAGTCAGTAAAGGCAGTTCACAATCATTTACTAAGGCGGAATCAAAGTAAACAATGTCACACAGCTAGTTCCTTTTAATTTTCTTTCTATAACTGATTTCTGAGCCTTTTACAATGATTCTAACAAGATTTTGACAGCACCTCGTCTTAGACTTAATGATGTCGGTCCGCTTCAAATGACAACACACAACATCTATTTATAGGCTACAGGGTTTCACTTGAATGTGTCACAGCCTTATTCAAGCGAAATCAGATGTTATGATTTCGCTTGAACTGGTCTATGTCACCTTCAAGAGAAATTACAATCAAACATGTAATCTAACTCTAATTTTGACCCAATCTTTTTGAATTTTTAATAAAGCTTCTAAACTAGAAATGAAATACAGAACTAAAATGCAGTAAAAGTAAACTATTTACAAACATATTTTTGGTGAGCGTGTTAGAGAATCATATCAGCTATCTGACAAGTCACAAGTACCGTTAAGCTTCAATTACATACTCAGAATTAAACAATTCACTTAGATTGTCGATATACTGATCCACTTAAATTCTCACACAATTTTCAATCTGTCCAGGATACAGATTTAGTATTTTAGAGACTTAAACTTATACATGTGTCCCACTTCTTGAATATACTCCAGTATCCAAATCCCAATATTCAGTCTTACAGGTGAGTATACCACAGATGATATCTGTAAGGGGTTAAATTGCGAAGAACCGTGAGAGCTTAGGTCAGAACTTCCGTTCAGCAGAGAGATGACGGCTTCGACTTTGGTGTGTCCCCATTAGAGGATCTTTTTTACAACAGCAATGATTATCAATTTTATTGTTTCATCATTTATGCTGAGGGCGATGCTATGTTTCAAGCAATGTAGCTCAGGTCAGAACTTCCGCTCAGCAGAGAGATGACGGCTTCGACTTTGGTGTGTCCCCTTTAAAGGATCTTTTTTACAACAGCAATGATTATCAATTTTATTGTTTCATCATTTATGCTGAGGGCGATGCTATGTTTCAAGCAATGTAGAAAGTATTATTCGGGGACTAGGCCATTGCTTCCGCATTATCAGAAGTCCCGGAATAAGACCCCAGATATCACTGAGTATAAAGACGTAGTATTTCAGAAAGAGGGATTTTTCAAACGAGATTTCAGGGGTTACCTATATATTCAAGAAATGTTCCCCACGAAATAAGCAAGTAAGAATTTTAGGTTTATATCCCGAAAAAACCTACTAATTGTGCAAAAACCTATCAACACATCATCAGCGAGACTGTTTAATCCTTTTAAACTTTACATTTCTTTAGCATACTGTAACTGTCAAGCCGATGTACTATCATTTTCCCTTTTTACACAAGCTCTTTTCTAGATTTCTATTGTTTTTGGATTTTGAAAATTTTATCATGTTTTTATATTTTTGAGAGTTTTTACTGTTTTTGTATTTTTCTGAAAATATTACCCTACTTTCCCCCTAAATACCAAAACAAGTAAAAAATTGACAAACCATTGCAGATTGCTTCTCAACATCATCTACAATGTCTCCTTCATCAACGCCAATAATCTCCTCCAACACCGATAAAAGCTTCATACCGTTCAATTTTAGCAAATATTGAAAACGTGTTTTATCAAATGCTTTGGTATGTAAATCAGATTTTTGCTCGTCAGTGTGGATTTTCTCAATTCGTATCAACTTCTTCTCAAAACAATCTCGGATGAAGTGATGACGAATTTCAATATGTTTCGTTTTAGCGTGATGTACTGGATTTTTAGTAATGTTAATCGCTGTCTCATTATCAACAAAGATAGGGGTGTTTAGAAATTGCAAACCGTAGTCACGCATCTGTTGCTGGATCCACAAGATCTGTGAGCAGCAGCTGCTAGCAGATACATACTCCGCTTCACATGTGGATAAAGCCACAGAGGTCTGCTTCTTGCATTGCCAGGTAACCAATCTTGGTCCGAAAAACTGGCACCCAGCTGTTGTTGATTTAGCGTTAACTTTACAGCATCCGAAATCTGAATCAGAATATCCTTCGAGCATAAAGTCGCCATCTTTTGGATACCACAACCCCAATGATGGAGTTCCTTTAAGGTAGCGTAATATCCTCTTCACAATAATCATATGCGAAGCTCTCGGATTAGACTGAAATCTTGCTGCGAGGCAGGTTGGATACATAATATCGGGTCTTGAAGCTGTCAAATACATCAGCGATCCGATCATGGAACGATACATCGTTTCATCTACCTTCTCTCCGGTGAGATCAGGGTTTATCCCACGATTCGTTGCTAATGGGGTGGAGGCTGGAGTAGAACCTGACATCTCGAATTTCTCCAAGATATCATGAACGTACTTCGTTTGATGTATGAAAATTCCCTTAGGCAGTTGATCAACCTGAAGTCCCAAAAATAATTTCAACTCACCCATCGATGACATTTCGAATTTTTGCTTCATAACTTGTTCAAATTCTTCGCACAAATTTTCATTTGTTGACCCAAATATGATGTCGTCCACGTATATTTGAACTATCAGAAGATGTCCGTTGACCTCTTTGGTGAAGAGAGTGGCATCCACTTTTCCACGAATAAAACTGTTGGCTAGTAGGTGATGAGACAATGTCTCGTACCAAGCTCTCGGGGCCTGGTGTAAACCATACAACGCTTTATCTAGTAAATAGCCCTTGTCTTTGTGGATTGGATCGGCGAAGCCCGGTGGCTGTCCGACATATACCTCCTCTTTTACCTTCCCGTAGAGAAATGCAGATTTAACATCTAACTGATATACTTTGAAGTTTTTCCAAGATGCAAAAGCTAGGAAGATTCTGATTGCTTCTAGTCGAGCAACTGGAGCATACACTTCAGTGAAATCTATACCCTCCTGCTGACTGAAGCCTTGGACTACGAGTGGAGCTTTGTTACGAACCACAACTCCTCTATCATCTCTCTTACACTTGAACACCCACTTGGTGTTTATCTTCCTTTGACCATCAGGCAAGTCTACTAACTTCCACACTCCCAACTTCTTAAACTGACTCAGCTCCTCTTGCATAGCATTGACCCAAGAATCTTCAGTTAACGCCTCTTTGTATGTTCGCGGTTCGATCTACGAAATAAAAAAAACTTAGTGAAAACTCAGTTTGTAAAGATGCTACTGTAGAATAAAAACAAGTAAGGCCTTGGTCAATTTGTCGTCGTGTGCGAACGCCTGTTTGCAATTCTCCAATGATCAATTCCTCTGGATGGTATGAAAGAGTTCTCGGCATCACCTCGCCTGAAACATCTACCTCACCTTCCAGATTAGTAACATTCTGATTTGCACTTTGTTCACTGACTGGGTTTGTTTGACTTGAAATCTGAATTTGCTCCCCCTCAGAATCTGAATCACCATGATCAAATACTGGCATGTTCTCAGATTCTTGATTATCATTCTGTGCCGTCTGATTATCATGAGCAACTTCATTTTGTTGAATATCATCATGTTCTCCAGCATTGCTTGGATCTGCTTCATTGTCATTTGAAGTTTGTCGTGGTCGGCTTGAATATTCAGCTGGGAACCTTTCCTGCGATTCTTCATACTCTCTCAGAATATCTAACTCATCAAAGAAATCTTCTTCTTCTTCTTCTTCCTTTTCTTCTTCCATGTCAAACGAATCCTACAAAGTGTCATAATGAAAACGCCATGAATCTCCAGGATTCTATGGTGGCATTGTATAACCTTGACATTCAACATTGTGTGCTTCAATAATCTGCTTCAAGCTTGGAACAAACACTCGTTTCTGAGGACTTGAATATCCCACAAAAATTCCTTCAATGCTCTTTGCACCAAACTTTCCAAAAGGCTCTAGAACTGTATAGGGAGACCCAAACAGTTCTAAATACTTCAGATTCGGTTTGCGATTATTGATCAGCTCAAAACATGTCATATTGAATTTCTTTACAGTGAGAACCCGATTGAGTGTATAGCATGCGGCGGATACTGCTTCTGCCCAAAAATTAACTGGTAGCTTTGAATCAGCAAGCATCGTCCTAGCCGTTTCAATTAGCGTCCTGTTCTTTCTTTCAGCTACTCCATTATGCTGCGGAGTGTAAGGAGCACTAAATTCATGCAATATACCTCTCTCATCACAATATTCTTCCATCTTGTTGTTCTTGAACTCAGTACCCTTATCAGTTCTGATTCTTTTGATACGCCTTTGGTACAAGTTTTTCAATTTTTCTGAACAACGCCATCAAACTATCAAATGTCTCATCTTTCGTCTTCAGAAATGAAACCCATGAAAACCTTGAAAAATCATCCGTGATAACCAAACAATAGTAATCACCAGTAATGCTTTTGACGTTCACTGGACCAAACAGATCCATATGAAGTCTCTCTAAAGGTTTTGATACTGAGTTGACTTTCTTTTGAGGATGTGATTTCTTTTTCTGCTTGCCTTTGATGCAGCTAATGCATTCTCCTTCAAGATGAAAACCTTTCACATGAACACCAGTAACTAAGTCGTTATGCCCAGGTGATTCATTTTCCTCAAGTGAATATGGCCCATCTTTCGATGCCATAACTTCGATTCCTTCTCCGTTGCTTTTGATATAAAACAATGTGAGTGACCCGTTGTAGTAGTTGCTACACTCATGTCCAATACATACAGATCATTCACTCTGGGCGCTCTCATGATAATCCATTCTTCAGGAACAACAAATCCTGGTTTCAAGATCAAACATTCTTTGTCTGTAAAGTGCGTTGTATACATATGATCACAAATCTGAGAGATACTTAGATGATTATTTTCAAGCTCGGCGATTTAGTTAACTTTTTCAAACGTAACAATCCCATTGGATAACGTTCCCTCACCAACTATTCTACCACCTTGGTTTCCCGCAAATCCTACATAACCTCCATTGAAATTTCTAACATCGTACAGCAATGCAGTCTTCCCTGTCATATGTCGAGATGCTCCACTATCCATAATCCATCGTGAAACAGCTCTCAGAAGTTCCTGCACATATCACAAATTGATTTAAAAACACATTTCAATAAAGATGCCGATTCATGCTTCACAATTACCAACTAGGAAGCTCCGGCAAGTCCAAAATTTTTAGTGAGATTTTGATGCTACGCAAGCCTCTTTCGACTCAGGTAACTGGACTTTAATGTGAGTTTTTGTAGTCTAAAGTGGCAGAAAATTCTTATCATTCATCTTTAAGCTCTTAGCAGACCCAACCTCAATCTTTTTGTATAAGAAAAATTCGTCTTTTTGAGGTTGACCAGATGGTTGGTCTTTCTTCAAAACAACCTTCTTCTCAGAAGTAATAGCCTCTTTTGAATCAAGTTTCTCATAGTATTCCAAAGGAACATCCATCTTTACCGGTGTGGTAGAAGACGATTGTTTTTCTGACTCTGAAACCTTTGGTTTTTGAACACTTGATTTCTTTTCAACCACTTTTGGCTTCCATGTTTGTTGAGACGATGCAACCCGTTTGTAAAACTTGTCATTTTTAGTTACCATTTTCTTAACTGGTTCAGTTTTGATCTTGGTGTTGTCATTTTTCAAAACCTTTTTCTCAACAACCAATGAAGCTTTTCCCTTCACATCAACTTTCTTCTTTTGACTCTCAACAATTTCAGACTTCGACTTGAAGTTGGTACACTTTCGTGCAATATGTCCAACTTTGTTACATCTGAAGCATGTACGAGTATCAACAACTCGACATGTGCCTTCAGTCTGAGATTGTGAGGCCTTCTTTGCAAAAAATTCTTCATTTGATTTCGAAAAAATCTCAGATTCTTCATCAGAAAGTGAACTTGAACCGTTCACAAACACCTTTTTTTCAGCAAACCTTTTGTTTTGAACATTCCTTTTCTAATAATTCTTACCACCCTGATAACCACCCGACCAATTGTTTCGATTGTTGTTATAAAAACGCGGTGGAACAACAGGCTTTTTGTAGTAAGCTTTATCTTTCTCAAAATTCATTTGCCTTTTTGTTTGTTTTAAACTTTTTACTTCAGACAACTCGATTTCAACCAGTTTGAAAACATTTTTCAACTTGTTCATGTTAACATTCTCCAAAGGAAACTCAGAATCCGAATACAACTTATCCGATCCAGCCATCTTGTACATCACAAGACCCGGTTCATCACTTAAGTTGTTTTTGGATTTTGGTTTCGGAATGTATTTTTCCAAGAAACATTCATCTTCCTCAGTAGTGTCACTTTCAGATTTTAAAACATTCTCAACCACACTTTTTACCACGTCAGTTTGGACACTATCTTCATCAGAAGATGAAGTGAATGTGACATCAATTGTGTCCGGAAGTTTCACTTCATTATCATCCTCAACATCAACCAACCCAGATTGTTTTTTCGAATAATTGTCTAGAACTGGTGGTGGAACTTGATGAAAACCCACCCCGGTTCCATCCGAAAAGACATCTTCGCCAGCTTTGTTTTTGCCTATAGGTTTTGGAACAATGTGTTGCAAAACAAAGCTTGCGGAGTTGTAACTTTTTAATTTCAACTGGATTCGATCATTCTCAATCTTAGCTTCTTCATATTGAAGCTTCAACTTAGCAATCTCATCAAGTTGCTCGTTGATTAACTCTTCTTTTAAACGAAGCACTCCCGACAAATGCACATTTTCTTTATATGTTTTACCATTTCTGTCATCGTTATCTTTAACTGTTCTTTTAAGCTTCTCAAATTTTTCAGTAAGTTGACGATTTTCAAGAACTAACTTCTCATTTTCTTTCCTAACCTTTTCTTGGTCAATTTTATCATTTTCAATTTTGTTAGTTAATTCTTTTAATCAGTCAGTTGAAGCTTTCAACATTTTAGCACGGTTAAGGATCTGATCCTCAACACTTCTGACTCTAGCAGTCAGATCATCAACCTTTTTACCATTGAGATAGGTGATTGTACTACAAACTTTGCATTCTTTGATGCAATTTTTGCAGTCAGCATCACCATTGACTTTCTTACCTGACTCAGTCGTTGACGCATTTGTACTGACCCGGCTTTTAGACTCAGATACAGACTTAGAGTCTACCTCAAGTGCTTTAGCAGCCAGCACCTTGTCAGCCATCTTTCCCATGTTTTCAGCATTCAACTCTTGAGTCGTGTCAATGATTCCATTATCAATCTTCTTTGGCTCTTCTACTTTCTCTTTCTCTTTCTCTTCTCCACTTCCCCACCATTTTCTTCGCCAATACTCATCTTCATCAGCCATTTCTTTACAACAACAATCGAAACAATTGGTCGGGTGGTTATCAGGGTGGTAAGAATTATCAGAAAAGGAATGTTCAAAACAAAAGGTTTGCTGAAAAAAAGGTGTTTGTGAACGGTTCAAGTTCACTTTCTGATGAAGAATCTGAGATTTTTTCGAAATCAAATGAAGATTTTTTTGCAAAGAAGGCCTCACAATCTCAGACTGAAGGCACATGTCGAGTTGTTGATACTCGTACATGCTTCAGATGTAACAAAGTTGGACATATTGCACGAAAGTGTACCAACTTCAAGTCGAAGTCTGAAATTGTTGAGAGTCAAAAGAAGAAAGTTGACGTGAAGGGAAAAGCTTCATTGGTTGTTGAGAAAAAGGTTTTGAAAAATGACAACACCAAGATCAAAACTGAACCAGTTAAGAAAATGGTAACTAAAAATGACAAGTTTTACAAACGGGTTGCATCGTCTCAACAAACATGGAAGCCAAAAGTGGTTGAAAAGAAATCAAGTGTTCAAAAACCAAAGGTTTCAGAGTCAGAAAAACAATCGTCTTCTACCACACCGGTAAAGATGGATGTTCCTTTGGAATACTATGAGAAACTTGATTCAAAAGAGGCTATTACTTCTGAGAAGAAGGTTGTTTTGAAGAAAGACCAACCATCTGGTCAACCTCAAAAAAACGAATTTTTCTTATACAAAAAGATTGAGCTTGGCTCTGCTAAGAGCTTAAAGATGAATGATAAGAATTTTCCGCCACTTTAGACTACAAAAACTCACATTAAAGTCCAGTTACCTGAGTCGAAAGAGGCTTGGGTAGCATCAAAATCTCACTAAAAATTTTGGACTTGCCGGAGCTTCCTAGTTGGTAATTGTGAAGCATGAATCGACATCTTTATTGAAATGTGTTTTTAAATCAATTTGTGATATGTGCAGGAACTTCCGAGAGCTGTTTCATGATGGATTATGGATAGTGGAGCATCTCGACATATGACAGGGAAGACTGCATTGTTGTACGATGTTAGAAATTTCAATGGAGGTTATGTGGGATTTGCGGGAAACCAAGGTGGTAGAATAGTTGGTGAGGGAACGTTATCTAATGGGATTGTTACGTTTGAAAGAGTTAACTACATCGCCGAGCTTGAAAATATTCTTCTAAGTATCTCTCAGATTTGTGATCATATGTATACAACGCACTTTACAGACAAAGAATGTTTGATCTTTAAACCAGGATTTGTTGTTCCTGAAGAATGGATTATCATGAGAGCACCGAGAGTGAATGATCTGTATGTATTGGACATGAGTGTAGCAACTACTACAACGGGTCAGGCACATTGTTTTATATCAAAAGCAACGGAGAAGGAATCGAAGTTATGGCATCGAAAGATGGGCCATATTCGCTTGAGGAAAATGAATCATCTGGTGCATAACGATTTAGTTACTGGTGTTCATGTGAAAGGTTTTCATCTTGAAGGAGAGTGCATTAGCTGCATCAAAGGCAAGCAGAAAAACAAATCACATCCTCAAAAGAAAGTCAACTCAGTATCAAAACCTTTAGAGAGACTTCATATGGATCTGTTTGGTCTAGTGAACGTCAAAAGCATTACTGGTGATTACTGTTGTTTGGTTGTCACGGATGATTTTTCAAGGTTTTCTTGGGTTTCATTTCTGAAGCCGAAAGATGAGACATTTGATAGTTTGATGGCGTTGTTCAGAAAAATTGAAAACTTGTACCAAAGGCGTATCAAAAGAATCAGAAGTGATAAGGGTACTGAGTTCAAGAACAACAAGATGGAAGAATATTGTGATGAGAGAGGTATATTGCATGAATTTAGTGCCCCTTACACTCTGCAGCCGAATGGAGTAGTTGAAAGAAAGAACAGGACGCTAATTGAAACGGCTAGGACGATGCTTGCTGATTCAAAGGTACCAGTTAATTTTTGGGCAGAAGCAGTATCCGCCGCATGCTATACACTCAATCGGGTTCTCACTGTAAAGAAATTCAATAAGCCATGTTTTGAGCTGATCAATAATCGCAAACCGAATCTGAAGTATTTAGAACTGTTTGGGTCTCCCTGTACAGTTCTAGAGCCTTTTGGAAAGTTTGGTGCAAAGAGCATTGAAGGAATTTTTGTGGGATATTCAAGTCCTCAGAAACGAGTGTTTGTTCCAAGCTTGAAGCGAATTATTGAAGCACACAATGTTGAATGTCAAGGTTATACAATGCCACCACAGAATCCTGGAGATTTATGGCGTTTTCATTATGACACTTTGTGGGATTCGTTTGACATGGAAGAAGAAAAGGAAGAAGAAGAAGATTTCTTTGATGAGTTGGATATTCTGAGAGAGTATGAAGAATCGCAGGAAAGGTTCCCAGCTGAATATTCAAGCTGACCACGACAAACTTCAAATGACAATGAAGCAGGTCCAAGCAATGCTGGAGAACATGATGATATTCAACAAAATGAAGTTTCTCATGATAATCAGACGGCACAGAATGATAATCAAGAATCTGAGAACATGCCAGTATTTGATCATGGTGATTCAGATTCTGAGGGGGAGCAAATTCAGATTTCAAGTCAAACAAACCCAGTCAGTGAACAAGGTGCAAATCAGAATGTTACTAATCTGGAAGGCGAGGTAGATATTTCAGGCAAGGTGATGCCGAGAACTCTTTCATACCATCTAGAGGAATTGATCATTGGAGAATTGCAAACAGGCGTTCGCACACGACGACAAATTGACCAAGGCCTTACTTGTTTTTATTCTACATTAGCATCTTTACAAACTGAGTTTTCACTAAGTTGTTTTATTTCGCAGATCGAACCGCGAACATACAAAGAGGCGTTAACTGAAGATTCTTGGGCCAATGCTATGCAAGAGGAGCTGAGTCAGTTTGAGAAGTTGGGAGTGTGGAAGTTAGTAGACTTGCCTGATGGTCAAAGGAAGATAAACACCAAGTGGGTGTTCAAGTGTAAGAGAGATGATAGAGGAGTTGTGGTTCGTAACAAAGCTCCACTCGTAGTCCAGGGCTTCAGTCAGCAGGAGGGTATAGATTTCACTGAAGTGTATGCTCCAGTTGCTCGACTAGAAGCAATCAGAATCTTCCTAGCTTTTGCATCTTGGAAAAACTTCAAAGTATATCAGTTAGATGTTAAATCTGCGTTTCTCTACGGGAAGGTAAAAGAGGAGGTATATGTCGGACAGCCACCGGGCTTCGCCGATCCAATCCACAAAGACAAGGTCTATTTACTAGATAAAGCGTTGTATAGTTTACACCAGGCCCCGAGAGCTTGGTACGAGACATTGTCTCATCACCTACTAGCCAACAGTTTTATTCGTGGAAAAGTGGATTCCACTCTCTTCACCAAAGAGGTCAACGGACATCTTCTGATAGTTCAAATATACGTGGACGACATCATATTTGGGTCAACAAATGAAAATTTGTGCAAAGAATTTGAACAAGTTATGAAGCAAAAAATTCGAAATGTCATCGATGGGTGAGACGAAATTCTTTTTGGGACTTCAGGTTGATCAACTGCCTAAGGGAATTTTCATACATCAAACGAAGTACGTTCATGATATCTTGGAGAAATTCGGGATGTCAGGTTCTACTCCAGCCTCCACCCCATTAGCAACGAATCATGGGATAAACCCTGATCTCACCGGAGAGAAGGTAGATGAAACGATGTATCGTTCCATGAACGGTTCGCTGATGTATTTGACAGCTTCAAGACCCGATATCATGTACCCAACCTGCCTCGCAGCAAGATTTCAGTCTAATCCGAGAGCTTCGCATATGATTATTGTGAAGAGGATATTACGCTACCTTAAAGGAACTCCATCATTGGGGTTGTGGTATCCAAAAGATGGCGACTTTATGCTCGAAGGATATTCCGATTCAGATTTCGGATGCTGTAAAGTTAACGCTAAATCAACAACAGCGAGGTGCCAGTTTTTCGGACCAAGATTGGTTACCTGGCAATGCAAGAAGCAGACCACTGTGGCTTTATCCACATGTGAAGCGGAGTATGTATCTGCTAGCAGCTGCTACTCACAAATCTTGTGGATCCAACAATAGATGCGTGACTACGGTTTGCAATTTCTAAACACCCCTATCTTTGTTGATAATGAGACAGCGATTAACATTACTAAAAATCCAATACATCACGCTAAAACGAAACATATTGAAATTCGTCATCACTTCATCCGAGATTGTTTCGAGAAGAAGTTGATACGAATTGAGAAAATCCACACTGACGAGCAAAAAGCCGATTTACATACCAAAGCATTTGATAAAACACGTTTTCAATATTTGCTAAAATTGAACGGTATGAAGCTTTTATCGGTGTTGGAGGAGATTATTGGCGTTGATGAAGGAGACATTGTAGATGATGTAGAGAAGCAATCTGCAATGGTTTGTCGATTTTTTACTTGTTTTGGTATTTAGGGGGAGAGTAGGGTAATATTTTTAGAAAAATACAAAAACAGTAAAAAATTTCAAAAATACAAAAACATGATAAAATTTTCAAAATCCAAAAACAATAGAAATCCAGAAAAGAGCTTGTGTAAAAAGGGAAAATGATAGAACATCGGCTTGACAGTTACAGTATGCTAAAGAAATGTAAAGTTTAAAAGATTAAACAGTCTCGCTGATGATGTGCCGATAGGTTTTTACACATTTAGTAGATTTGTTTGGGATATAAACCTAAAATTCTTACTTGCTTATTTCGTGGGGAACATTTCTTGATTATATAGGTAACCCCTGAAATCTCGTTTGAAAAATCCCTCTTTCTGAAATACTAGGTCTTTATACTCAGTAATATCTGGGGTATTATTCCGGGACTTCTGATAATGCGGAAGCAATGGCCTAGTCCCCGAATAATACTTTCTACATTGCTTGAAACATAGCATCGCCCTCAGCATAAATGATGAAACAATAAAATTGATAATCATTGCTGTTGTAAAAAAGATCCTTTAAAGGGGACACACCAAAGTCGAAGCCGTCATCTCTCTGCTGAGCGGAAGTTCTGACCTGAGCTCTCACGGTTCTTCGCAATATAACCCCTTACAGATATCATCTGTGGTATACTCACCTGTAAGACTGAATATTGGGATTTGGATACGGGAGTATATTCAAGAAGTGGGACACATGTATAAGTTTAAGTCCCTAAAATACTAAATCTGTATCCTGGACAGATTGAAAAATGTGTGAGAATTTAAGGGGATCAGTATATCGACAATCTAAGTGAATTGTTTAATTCTGAGTATGTAATTGAAGCTTAACGGTACTTGTGACTTGTCAGATAGCTGATATGATTCCCTAACACGCTCACCAAAAATATGTTTGTAAATAGTTTACTTTTACTGCATTTTAGTTCTGTATTTCATTTCTACTTTAGAAGCTTTATTAAAAATTCAAAAAGATTTTACATTTCTGCTTTATTTTTGACAAACCAAAGTGGAGAGTTGATCTTCAGATTCGAATTGAAGCAGATGCAGGAAGTTTCTGGACTGGAGGATGAGTCGTGAGCTTAACTTGATAAGTTTGTGAAAGTTGGAAAGTTAAAGCAAGTTCATTAACTTGAAACTTGTAAATTTTCAGAAAATGTTTGATCAAAATGTCAGTGTGAATTAGTTCTGATCAACCAAGGTCATTAATTTGAACTTGGTAGATTAATTGAGTAATCAGGGTCATTAACTTGGACCTGAATACTTAAGTTGATTGCTTAACACTGAGAGTGAATAGTAAGTCTAATAGAAATTGTAATTATCATATATCTTATATTTGGGTAGAGATTATATAGGAATCAAGTTCCCCATGGCAACAAAATGTTAAAGTTTGAACCAGAATTAAAGCCCTAGCTTATCGAGAGGGGGAGTCTGTGAAAGGGGGAGTTAGAATTCTGGATCAACACTTAAAGGGGAGATTGAAGATTAAAGTTGGAAGATAAAGATTGAAGAGAGTTTTACAATGTCAAGATAAAATTTGGAAAGAGACAAAGACTAAAGACTCGACGCCGAAGACTTCGTCAACATCCAAGGGGGAGTCTGTTGGTGCATTTAGTGTCTGTTAACTTTGTCTTAATCGAGTCTTATGTCTAGATAGGTTGAATGAACACACAACAGGGTCAAAATTAAAGTTAGATTACATGTTTGATTGTAATTTCGCTTGAAGGTAACATAGACCAGTTCAAGCGAAATCATAACATGTGATTTCGCTTGAACAAGGTTGTGACACATTCAAGCGAAACCCTGTAGCCTATAAATAGATGTTGTGTGTTGTCATTTGAAGCGAACCTGGTCATTGTATGTGAGTCGAGGTGCTGTCAGATTTTCATCAGAAATCATTGTAAAGACTCAGAAATCAGTAATAAAAAAGAAAGTTAAAAGGAACAAGCTGTGTGACATTGTTTACTTTGATTCCGCCTTAGTAAATGATGATGAACTGCCTTAACTTGACTGTTTAGGGTCACGAAACCGATCCAACAAGTTTCACTCTGCTCCTCCTGGTCTTGTTGACTTTCCAGTCGGTAACCTCAACAGGTTGTTCTGTAAATCAGAGGGCGTTATCGATATGCACTTCATCCACCGGGATGATCACGTTTTCTTGTGTTGGACTCTTCTTGAGATTGGATACATGGAACGTATCTTGTACTCCATTAAGTTCTTCCAGTAATTCCAACTTGTACGCCACGGTACCAATTCTTTCCAAGATTCTGAATAGTCCGATGTATCGTGGATTCAGCTTTCCACGTTTTCCAAATCTTGCTACGCCCTTCCAAGGTGAGACTTTTAACAACACTTTGTCTCCCACCTCGAATTCTAATGGTTTTCTTTTCCGATAAGCGTAGCTCTTTTGTCGATCTCGAGCCGCCTTAATGCGCTCTTGGATCTGCGTAATCTTGTCGGTTGTCTCTTGTACAAGTTCAGGACCAACCATACGTCTATCTCCAGCGTCTGCCCAACATAAGGGTGATCGGCACTTGCGGCCATACAGAGCTTCGAACGGCGCGGCCTTTATGCTTTTATGATAACTGTTATTGTAGGAAAACTCAACTAAAGGTAGATGAGTATCCCAGCTGCCGTCTAGATCCATGACACATGCGCGAAGCATATCTTCCAACGTTTGTATAGTCCGTTCGCTCTGGCCGTCTGTTTGTGGATGGAATGCCGTGCTTAGATCTAACTGAGATCCAAAGGCTTCCTGAAATGATTGCCAGATTCTTGAGACAAAGCGTCCATCTCTGTCTGAAATGATTGAGATAGGCACTCCATGGCATGCCATAATTTCCCTTAAGTATATCTCTGCAAGCTTTCCAGTGCTATCCTTCTCTCGAATCGGTAGGAAATGCGTAGATTTCGTTAATCGATCAATTATTACCCATATCATATCGTGCCCTCTCGGGGTCCTGGGTAATTTCGTTATGAAGTCCATCGAGATTTGCTCCCATTTCCACATGGGTATCTCTGGTTGTTGTAGTAGGCCGGACGGTTTCTGATATTCAGCCTTAACCTTAGCACAGGTTAGGCATTTTCCAACATAAACAGCAACGTCGCTCTTGAGTCTCGGCCACCAATAGTATTCTTTTAAGTCTTGATACATTTTGTCCGATCCTGGATGGATCGAGTATCTCGATTTGTGGGCTTCATTAAGGATGACTTCTCGTATGCCACCATAGAGCGGAACCCAAATACACTTCTTAAAGTATAAGACTCCCCCTTCATTTGGCACCATATAATTCAACATACCCCGGAGGTATTCAGCTTTACGGTTTTCCACTTTAAGGGCTTCTTGTTGTGCATCACGAATGCGTGCAGTGAGGTTCGTTCGAATAGTCATTTCCAGAGCTTGAACCCTTAGGGTCTTAACCCTTTCTTTTTGGCTTAATGCGTCTGCTACAACGTTTTCCTTTCCAGGATGGTACTTAATCTCACAGTCATAATCATTCAGCAACTCGACCCATCGTTGTTGTCGCATGTTTAATTCTTTCTGATCGAATATGTGTTGTAGACTTTTGTGATCTGTGAAGATTGTACATCGAGTACCATATAAATAGTGTCGCCAGATCTTCAAGGCGAATACCACCGCACCTAGTTCCAAGTCGTGCGTGGTATAATTCTTTTCATGAATCTTCAATTGTCTTGAAGCGTAAGTGATGACTTTTTGGCGTTGCATGAGCACGCAACCCAGACCTTGTCGTGAGGCGCCGCAGTATACCACGAAGTCTTCAGTGCCTTCGGGTAATGATAGTATCGGTGCATCGCAGAGCTTGTTTTTTAGTAACTGGAAGGCTTCTTCATGTTTGTGACCCCAGTCGTATTTCTTGTCTTTTTGAGTAAGGGTCGTTAGCGGTTGAGCTATCTTTGATAAATTCTCGATGAATCGCCGATAATAGCCCGCTAGGCCCAAAAATTGTCGAACTTCAGTTGGGGTCTTGGGAGCTTCCCAATTCTTTATTGCTTCTATTTTGGACGGGTCTACATGAATGCCCTTCTCATTCACCACGTGACCAAGAAATTGTACTTCGCGAATCCAGAATTCGCATTTCGAGAACTTTGCATAAAGCTTCTCTTTCTTCAGTAGTTCCAGAATAGTCCTGAGATGTTGCTCGTGTTCTTCTTTCGTTTGCGAGTAAATCAGGATATCATCGATAAATACAATCACAAATTTATCGAGATATGGTTTGCATACACGGTTCATCAGATCCAAAAATACCACTGGCGCGTTTGTCAGTCCGAATGGCATCACAAGAAACTCGTAATGCCCATAGCGTGTTCTGAATGCAGTCTTTGGTACGCTTTCCTCTTGTATCTTTAACTGATGGTATCCAGATCGAAGATTGATCTTGGAATAGTAGCTTGATCCTTGTAATTGATCAAATAATTCATCAATCCTCGGTAGTGGATACCGATTCTTGATTGTGAGCTTGTTCAGTTCTCTGTAATCGATACACATCCGCAGAGTTCTATCCTTTTTCTTCACGAACAATACTGGAGCTCCCCAAGGCGAGAAGCTTGGTCTTATGAATCCTTTATCCAACAACTCCTGGAGTTGTGTAGATAATTCTTGCATCTCGGATGGCGCAAGTTGATAGGGAGCCTTGGCTACAGGAGCGGCTCCTGGAACCAAGTCTATACGGAATTCGACTTGTCGTTGCGGAGGTAGTCCTGGCAGATCTTCGGGAAAAACATCAGAGAATTCCTTCACCACAGGAATGTCTTCGAGTTTCGGCTCCTCAGCCTTCTTGTCTACAACATGCGCTAGGAAAGCAACACATCCTTTCCTTAAGCACTTCTGTGCCTTCATGCAACTGATGATTCGAAAAGGCGCGTCTCGTTTTTCTCCATGTACAATGAGAGTTTCGTCATTCGACAGAGGGATGAGAATGATTTTCTCATGACAGATAACCTCAGCTTTGTTCTTGGACAACCAGTCCATTCCGACTACTACATCGAAGCTACCTAATTGAATAGGTAAGAGGTCGATGCTAAATCTTCGTTCACCAATTTCTAGTGTGCAGCCTCTAAGAATTTCGCCCGATTCAACAAGTTTACCATTGGCTAGTTCTATGGAATAAGGAATTTCTAATCTACTATATTCTATTCCAAGCATGCGTTTAAATTCCACATACATGAAGTTATAATCGGCGCCAGTGTCAAATAATATGGATGCAAAGTGATTGTTAATGAGAAACGTACCGGTGACCACATTAGGGTCATCGCGTGCGTTCTTTGCTCCAATCACAAATGCTCGAGCCTGAGCATTGTTTCCCTTTGGGCAGTCCTTCATGAAATGATCATTACTTCCGCAACTGAAGCATCCTTGGTTCCGCCCCTTCCCGTTACCATTCTTGTTACCAGCACCATTTCCATTCCGGTTCTTTCCTTTTCCCCAATAGTCTTCTGCTTGATGACCCAATCTACCACATTTGTCGCACCTTGGAACGCGACAAGCTCCTTCATGATGATACTTACATTTTTGGCATTTAGGCATGGTGCCTTGGTATCCTTTGGTTGCAAGGGTTTTCATCTCCTGAGGTGGGTTAGTGTCGCGCTTCTTGCTGAAACCCTTGTTGTTGCGAGTTGCTTGATTCAAGTTTGCATGTTTCCTTTTCTTGTCGCCGGACGACTCAGCATGCGTCTCGGCATTTTCTGTTGGGTTCAGTGATAGCTTCTTCATATGAACACAATCTTCAGTAAGGCTGACAGCCAGAGTTACAGCCTCGGTGATTGTTTGAGGTTTGGCCGAAGTTACCATGCCATGGAATTTTGAGGCCAATCCCCAAATGTAGCGTTCAACGCGCTTAAACTCAGGAGTCACCATATAGGGGATTACCCTAGACAAATCATGGAACCATCGAGTATACCCAGTGATGTCTGCACCTACCATGGTTAAGTGCCAGAACTCAGTCTCCAACCTTTGGAGTTCAGCACGAGAGCAATACTTCTCTCTCATTCTTTCTTTCAGTTCATCCCAAGTTAGGCCATAAGCGGCATCATAGCCCAAAGTTTGGACTTGCAAGTTCCACCAAGTCAAAGCTTCATCGACAAACAATCCAGTAGCAAAAGTGACTTGTTGATCCGCGGTACACTTGCTCATGCGGATAGTAGCTTCAGTCTTCTCCGTCCAGCGTACAAATGCTACTGCACCTCCTGTGCCGTCATAGTTCATCGGCTTGCAGTCGAGGAACTGCTTGAAAGTGCAGCCTTGAGCTGCGTTTCCTCCAGATGAATCTCCATGCCCGTTACGTCTAGCATTGCTTGGTCCTCCACTGTCTTGAGTACGGTTCGCCTCGTATTGGGCGATAGCAGCGGAGATCCTTTCTTCCAGTAGAGCGTTCAGCTCTTCAGCAGTTCTTGGCAGTGGGGGGAGGAGGAGGTTGATCATCATTGCGAGCATTCACAGCTTTCCTGGGTGCCATGTTCTGACAGAACATAACACAACAGGGTTAAACATTTGTTCGATATCGTCATACTAGACAGTAGTATCATATATATTCACAGGTATATACCACATAAGTGACATCAAACAATTATTACTCTAGCAGAGTACTTAATAGGTTTGCACTGAGGGAATCTACACTTGACAAGACTTGCTGTGGTTTCTGTGCGCTGAATTCCATAATTATGTATGCATCCATAATTACATAACTCCTTGCACAGTCCGCACAGTTCGTTTCATCCTCGTATTTCTTCCTTCAGATAGGCCATCGCTTTTAGGTAAAGTCACGTATACTTGTGACATTCTACTTCTAGTATAGGCTAATTATCACACATAATTGCAAGTAATTTCTCAGTTAAAGACAAGTGCTACTTCTGTGCACCCTAAGTCTCGTAGTGTCTTTTCCAGACTCATGAAGACAGTTTCAGGTAGTGGATGTCGCGGAACGTTTTATGCAATGAAAACTCTTTGAAAAATTGTTTTCGTGAAAGGATCCTAGAGATTGTAGACTAGAGTCGAGAAGGAATCCTGGTTCACTACAATCGCAGCTCTGATACCAATCTGTCACACCCCTTTCTGCGGCGGAAGCACGAGGTGTGATCATGAAAGGTTCTCATTGCATACGAAAGGTAAACATACTACATGCTCATAAAAATAACTTCAAATACCATAATTTGAAAACATAGTTAAGAGTTTACATCACGAAACAACACATTGTCTGAAAGTTTACAGCTTATTTAAGACAAACATAAACGACATCCACGAGCATGAGTAAGACCGCGCGCACATCCACTTCTAGTTACCTGAAATACATGTGAGTTTTGGAAAAACGTCAACATAATGTTGGTGTGAATTCATGCAGTTTTTGTATTTCACGTTTGTATACTTTGTACAAAAACATAGTTGGTATATTGTGTAAATCCAGTATTCTTGAGTACACAACGTACTCATGTTAAATCAAGTAATCATGTGTACACCGCGTACTCATGATAATTCAAGTTTACTTGTGTACCCCACGTACTCAAGTATTAATCAAGTTTTAGTATGGTATGAATCTTAAGTAAATAAAGTATTCCGGTATGTAACAGGATTGTTAATGGGTTGCAAGGCCATTAACATGTGACACGACATAGGAAGTCACCAAACCTTAGGCATTTTTCTAGTTGTCATATTCTGAGACACAAAAGCACTACTCGGTAATCGTCCTCACCAATAATGTGGCTGCCCGGCACTCGTTAGATCTAACCTTTTGTTCTGCGGTCTAGGTATATTGTTGATTAATGGTGCTTATGGTACCCTATTCGTGACACGATTTCTCGTATCACTTCTCAAAACGCATCAAACTCGGTACTCGTTCTCACCAAGTGTGCTTCTTGTATTTTTGTATTCTTAAAACGCATCATACTCGGTACTCGTTCTCACCAAGTGTGCTTCTTGTATTTGTATCATACCATTTATAAACATTGTAACATTTGTACATGTATTTCACCCCCGAAGTTATAAAACTGAAAACAGTTAAAGAAAAGGTGGAGCATGAACTCACAAATTTGTGTTCCTTGCGTCGTAAATTTCACCGGATTTGCTTAATTAACGTCGTGACCTATACGCGTTTTCTTATCGTCAGTCACTAGACTTGTTTCGTACAAGCACAAGTCACTATCTTTTGTATTTGTATTGTTGTGTTAAAAATATTCTATATTTTTAACTAAGTATCTCACTTATATTATTTTCTCAAAAATTAATATAAGTATCTCGTGTTTTGCACTTTGCACCCGAATTATGTATCTTGTATCTTGTATGTGTATTTTTGTGTTTTTACTTCTCAAAAGTATTTAGTGTATTTTCAAGTCCTAATACACTAGCACGTATAACACATACTACATACACTTAGCACAAAATGTGGCGATCAATATATATATATATTTTTCTCAAAAAAAAATATATACATACTTAATATCCATCTTTTTATTCTTGAAGAAATCCTCATTTCTTATCACCAAAAATTAGGAAAACCTTGGTAATATTTTTAGATACATTTTTAAATACATTTTTAGGGAATAAGTTTCTCAAGAACTTATATTTTCTAAGTGTCAAAATTTATAAAAATTTTGACAGAGTTTCCCCTAAAAATGGAGATTTCCCATGTTTTTAAAACATGTGTTTATTTTCTTTTAAAATCAACAACAATATCAACAACACAATCTTTATTTTCCAAACTTGTCAAACCAATCATATACCGCAAACTTATGAACTTGAAGGTTTGTAAAAATATGTAGTAAATCACCAACACGTTTAGTGGGTCTTGTTTTCTTTAAAAAATGATTGGTTTCTTGAAAACTTTATTTTTAAAGAATTTGAAGTTTCACAACTTCTAGTCAAGATTCACAAAAATATTTCTTACGAAATTTCCTTGTTACACAAGCGTTCATACACTTGTTTATTTACCAAGAATGCTTTTAGTTCATAAAATATTTGGGTTTTAACAAAACTGGTACCTTTCACTTGGTTCTTCCGAAAAACCACTTGTAGATCTTTAGATCTACAAGCTTGTAACCTTATTTTCCAAGAAAAATTATGTTTATTCAAGTTTCAAGTTCATGGTGGATGGTTTCACCATCTTTCATATTTCTAACACTAACATCTTGCTAGTTCATGATCTTAAACATGAACTAGTATGTCTAGATGATGATCAATCCTACTTCTACTAACAAACATCATCAAATAATCATAGTTACACAAGATTCACATGATTTACCCATATATCTTCTCTTTATCCACCATTTAGCACTTTATGTTCAAGACTTAGCTTATGTTCATTAGAGTTTCTTAACATCTTATCATTCTTTCAACTATTAACCACCAACAATAAGAACAAGATGAAGATTTAAAGCACTTACTACTAGCACAAGGCTAGGGAAGTTCAAGAGTATAAAGGTGGTGGTTAAAAGAAAATGAGAGCGGTCCTTGAGCTTCCGAACACACCGGGCTTCGTTGTATGATCTCTAGCACCTTGTAAGTAACTTGGAATGATTGATCAAGACTTGAATATGGTGGTGGTGTGTGGATGGTTCTCGGCCGAGGGGTAGGGAGGAAGGAAGAGAGGATTGTGGTGTGTGTTGTGTGTAAGTGATGAAGCTCATGGTCCTAATGTGCACTCTTATAATCCATTCCAAGACTTTATCCCATGGGTTTTATGTTTCAATTATCCCAACATGATCTATTAAACAACTAAAAGAAATCTTATGTGTAAGGGCCATGTTGGCCGATTATAGGTTGGGGGGGGTAGTAGGCTAGGTAGTGACCAACTAGTTACATTAAGGTTAGAATTCAAGTATTTGTTGGAAGGTTTAGTTACATGATATTTTAGGAGGTGTTATGATACTCGGGGACCATAACTAGCGTAGAAAAATAGAAACAATGCTTCTAGCATTATTTTGGTGTTTCGGGTAATGTCCGGTTGTTTGGTTAAACACCAGTTCGTTAAAGTGCTAAATTGCACCTTTTAGTGTCTTATAAGTATCCTTTTGTAACACTTTCAATCCCTGACACTTAGGGAAGTATTCTGGATGATAAAACGAAATTTTTGCATGATATTTATATGTCTAAAAGTTAATTTGAGCTGAATTATACAAAATTCTGCACTTAAAGTGCGTTTCGGGTGCTTTCTAGTGTTTATTTTTGCTTCCGTAATGTATATATATTAAACCCTTGTATGTACTCTTGGGTTTTAATGTATTCTTGTCATTGGACATACACCTAGGCCTCAATTCTAATGTATGACTGCTTTCTGCAGTTCTATTGACACAATGTGTCTTACCGGTGAGTTTACTAGTATTTCTGACGCAACGCTCTCGTTTAAGCTTAAACCAATATTTTGTAGTATACAACGTGCATGAATTCACTTGTTTAGTATGTTTTCAGACATTGCTGACATTTAAGCACATAATTGCAGTCATTAAATAATAATTAAAGTGTACGGAAATTACCGGTTTGGTGCCAGTTGTCACACACATGAGGCTAGACCCAGCAAGTACCGCACACGCCGAGGAGTCCTCAGTAGAGAAGAAAGTGGAGAAGCAGCCGAGGAAGGTTCGGCCATCACCAGTGATTGATCATTCTCGCCTTCCATTTCCCGCCCGCCTTAAGCATCAGAAATATGCTAAGGAGTATTGGCAATTCCTTGAGATGTTCAAGCAGCTAAAAATCAAGCTTCCGTTTATCGAGGCACTTCAGTCTATGCCTAAGTATGCTAAATTTCTCAAAGATCTTTTGAAGCGTAAGGAGAGAATTGGTGAGCTTTCGAATATTCCGTTGACAGGAGGTTGTTCTGCGGCAGTCTTGAATAAGCTACCAGAGAAATTAACCGATCGTGGTACATTCACTATTCCATGTCTCTTTGGGGGAGCCGTTACCCCCGCTCACGCTCTGGCCGATCTAGGCGCCAGCATCAATCTGATGCCGTTTTCGTTGTACGAGAAGCTTGGTTTAGGAGAGTTGACACCCACTCGTATGTCGTTGTCATTGTCATTGGCTGACCGATCAGTCAAGTATCCTCGTGGGATAGTGGAGAATTTGTTGGTAAAAGTTGATAAGTTTGTGTTTCCTGTGGATTTCATCGTTCTTGACATGGAGGCCGACGAGAGAGTTCCTATTATTCTGGGCCGTCCATTCCTTAGGACCGCAAAGGAGATCATCAACGTCTTTGACGGTAAGATTTCTCTTCGTGCTGGTGAGGAGATTGTCACATTCGAGATTGATAGAGCGATGCTGCATCCTGGAGGTGGAGATGAAGATAGTGGACCATGTCATTCTGTTTACTTTCTAAATTCTTTCATATCTTGTGTAGACACGTGTTTCGAGTACATTAGTGGAGCCGATTTAGTAGGCGAGGGAGTTGTTAACGAGCTTGATGAAGAAGTTGTTGAGGAGGAGCAGTTAGATGAGAGTGATGAGTTATGGGTTCTTGAGACGTTGGAACTAAACGAGATTAGTGATGAGAGTACTCCTGTGGAGATTCCACCGCCTTTAGAACTTAAGGTTCTTACATCACACCTTGAGTACGCATTTCTAGCAGAGAAGCCGAACATGCCTATCATCATATCTTCAAAGTTAGCAGAGGATGAGAAAGTTAGATTGATTGAGATATTGAAGCAGTACAGTGATGCGATTGCCTGGAGGCTATCTGATATCAAGGGCATCAGCCCTACTTTTTGCACGCATCGCATTCTGATGGAGGATGTTTACAAGCCTGTAGTGCAGCCGCAGCGTCGTCTGAATCTGAATATGCAGGAGGTAGTTAGGAAGGAAGTTATGAAGTTGTTAGAGTCTGGTTTGATCTATCCGATTTCCGATTCAGCTTGGGTGAGTCCTACGCAGGTTGTCCCGAAGAAAGGGGGGATGACAGTTGTCTTGAATGCGAAAAATGAGCTTATTCCGTCTCGTACTGTTACGGGTTGGCGCGTGTGCATTGACTATCGCAAGTTAAATGACGCCACTCGTAAGGATCATTTTCCGCTCCCATTCATTGATCAGATGCTTGAGCGCCTCGCGGGTCAGCAGTTCTATTGCTTTCTCGACGGGTTTTCGGGTTATTTTCAGATCCCCATTGCACCAGAGGATCAGGAAAAGACCACCTTTACATGTCCATACGGCACGTACGCGTACCGACGCATGCCGTTTGGTTTATGTAATGCTCCAGGTACATTCCAGCGATGTATGATCGCGATCTTTCAGGATATGGTAGAGAGTTCGATGGAGGTATTTATGGACGATTTTTCGGTCTATGGTAATTCTTTCGATCAGTGCTTAGTTAATCTTGAGAGGATGTTGAGGAGGTGCGTTGAAACGAAGCTGATGTTGAATTGGGAAAAGTGTCACTTCATGGTGACTGAGGGTATTGTGCTAGGGCACAAGATTTCACGAGTTGGTATTGAAGTGGATAGAGCGAAGATAGATACGATCAGTCGGCTTCCACCGCCGACTAGTGTTAAGTCGATTCGTAGTTTTCTCGCTCATGCGGGGTTTTATCGGCGCTTTATCAAATATTTTTCTAAAATCACACGCCCCATGACGCGATTGTTGGAGAAGGACGTTCCTTTTGTCTTTGACAAGGAGTGCCTTCAAGCGTTTGAGTTTCTGAAGGAGAAACTAGTGAGTGCACCGATTATTGTATCACCCGACTGGATTTTGCCATTCGAGCTTAAGTGCGACGCCAGTGATTATGCAGTGGGTGCGGTGTTAGGGCAGAGACGGGAGAATCATTTTCACCCGATTTACTACGTAAGCAAAACATTGAACGACGCCCAAGAGAATTACACCACTACTGAAAAGGAGTTGTTAGCAGTTGTCTTTGCATTCGACAAGTTCCGATCTTACCTTGTTCTTTCAAAAACCGTTGTGTTTACCGACCATTCCGCTCTACGTTACTTGTTTCAGAAGAAAGACGCTAAGCCGTGTCTGATTAGATGGATTATGCTTCTGTCTGAGTTTGATATAGAAATTAAAGATAAGAAAGGGGCAGAGAACGTTGCAGCAGACCACTTGTCGCGTTTAGAGGATCCAAGTAGGAAAGAGATTCGTGAGGAGGCGATAGGAGACAGATTCCCTCACGAGTCTATTGATTATGTTGAGGCAGAGACCGAGGGTTTGCCGTGGTATAGCGATTTAGCCAATTACTTGGCCGAAGAATACGTGATGGATGGTATGAATCGTCAGCAAAAGAAGAAGCTTTTGAGTGATGCGCGAAAGTATATATGGGACGAGCCTTATCTCTTCAGGATAGGCGGTGATCGGATTTTAAGGAGATGTGTGAGTAGAGATGATGGTTTGGATATTATTGGGCATGTTCATGAGGGTTTAATAAGAGGACATCATGGTCCGCATGTGACTGCGCAGAAGGTGTTTGATTGTGGGTTTTATTGGCCGACTGTAGTGACTGATGTAGTGGAGTTTGTGAGAAAGTGTGATCGTTGCCAACGGACCGGCAACATCTTATCCAACGATGAGATGCCCCAGAATCCTATTCAAGTGTTGGAAGTTTTCGACGTTTGGGGCATTGATTTCATGGGGCCGTTTCCATCTTCGAGTGGGAATCGGTACGTCCTCGTTGCGATCGACTACGTTTCGAAGTGGGTGGAAGCTCAAGCTTTGCCTACGAACGATGCACGAGTGGTGGTGAGATTCTTGAAGAAATTATTTACGCGATTTGGTACTCCTAAGGCAACTATTAGTGATCGTGGTACACTTTTTTGTAATTCCGTCATGGAAAAGGCGTTGGAGAGATATGGAGTGACGCACCGCTTGTCTACCGCATATCATCCGCAAACGAGCGGTCAAGTGGAGAACATGAATCGAGGTGTTAAGAGAATCTTAGAGAAAACGGTAGGAAAAAGTCGAAAAGATTGGTCCGACAAGTTAGTACGCCGTTTATGATCGTTTATGGGAAAGCGTGCCATTTACCGGTAGAATTGGAGCATCGGGCTCTTTGGGCACTCAAAACGGTGAATCTTGATTTAACCGAGGCCGTTAGGAAACGATTTTTCCAAATTCATGAGTTGGAGGCGCTTCGTGACGCCGCGTATGATCGTTCGTGGAGCATTAAGGAAAAGTCGAAAGCTTTGCATGATAGAAGGTTGCGGAAGTTGAAGGAGTTTAAAGTCGACGATCAAGTGCTTTTATTCAATTGGAGATTGAAATTAATTGTCGGAAAGTTAAAGTCAGGGTGGTACGGGCCGTACGTCGTGAAAGAGGTTTTCCCGTACGGAACCGTGGAGTTGCGTAATGAAGATAGTACGAATTGTTGGAAGGTTAATGGACATAGGTTGAAGCATTATCTAGGGGGTCCCATCGACACCGCCGAAGAGGAAACCGTTCCTCTTTCGGACCCGCCTAGCACCGTCGCATACTTTCTTGAGTGAAAACTCAAGTGTATAGTTTGTACATTGAGTCGTTTTTTGCGTCGTGTCATTAGTTAGTGTTTTAGTGTTTATATGTCGTTTTTCGTGTTTTTCGTGTTTTTCGTAGTTTTTGCGTCCGTATGTGTGTCTTCAAGTATTTTACAGGTTCATCACCTTCACGTGGGCGAAATCGACAAGCGAGCAGCATCACAGGTACGTTATTACTTAAAAACGACAAAATAAACAGCAGGGGCACTTTGGGAATATAAAAAAATGAATTTTACATCATATCTGTTGTTGCTGTCAAACATATAGCTGCTGTTTAATGTCTACGCGGGGCGCGTAGCCATACTCTTAATTTTACGCGGCCCGTGTGGGCTTAAAAGAATTTTTTAAATTTAGGAGCGACGCGGCCCGCCTCAACTTACCTTTCACCTTACGAGGGCCGCGAGGACTCATTGTGTCGACAACAGTTAGAAAATCCCCAAAATTGAAACACTTGAAACCCTAACTCCAAAACCCTTCTCCTCCGGCGATTACACCCCACCACCACCACTTTCCTCCGCCATAATGAGTGTATACATGTATGTAAAGATGTAGGAAAGGTATGTACGTATGTAGATGTGTATGTATGTATGTATAAAGATATGTATGAGTGTATACATGTATGTAAAGGTGTAGGAAGGGTATGTACGTATGTAGTTGTGTATGTATGTATGAATAAAGACATGTATGAGTGTATGCACGTATGTAAAGTTGTAGGAAAGGTATGTACGTATGTAGATGTGTAAGTATGTATGTATGTAAGTACATATGTATGCATGATTTAGACACGTTGAGTGTTAACGTTATTAATGGTGTACCTTGAGAATGAAAAGTAATGCAGGTACGTTATTGAAGCCTCACCAGGAAATGGATAAGCAGATGAAATGCTTAAAGTTTGAAAAGGACGAAATGTGAAGTGTACGTGAAAGAATCTTGTTTATATAATGTGGGCTAATGTTAGGAATGTATGTGGTGAGTGCAGGTTGTACGGATCACGGGCGATTATCACAAGGAATAGAGATCGAAGACCGAGTCACAAGATAGATTGTACGGGAATAATCGAGTATGTACTTTAGTAAACGGGAGTTATGCTTTTGTTTTGTAAAAGAGATATTTTTAAAATAAACCTTCAAGTAAGTCAAGACGTTTGTATTGAAAGAAATTTTATGGCACGAATTTCCGCTGCGACTTTTGTCAAATACGTGTTAGGGTCTTACAGTAGTGCGGGCGAGAATAGCGAGAAATAGCAAGTAAACTCGTACAAGACCCCTACAGGGTAGGCACAAGTCAGTCTGTTGGTACCTAACTATAGACTAGGTCATTTCTAAGACATCGACCCGGACTAGGTCGAGTCTTGCCTAATTCCCTATAGTTATGGCTCTGATACCAATCTGTCACACCCCAACCGATGGCGAAAACATCGGGGCGCGGCACTGAGCGAAACAGATTGTCCAGAAGTTTCCATAACAACTACGATTACCAATTATTTAAAGCATCACGTCCCATACCATGACATAATAAGTAGCATAGTTATTAAAGACAAAAATCAAGACAAGTAGTTCTGTTCCGACAACTCAGATTTCAAATAAAGATAATTTGTTTATTTGTTTCTAGACTCTTTCCTAGCCTCGATTTCATCACACAGCAAACAAGGCGTCCTAGCATCTTAAGCACCTGCCACATACGTTAAAGTAAAATTCAATACACATAGTGTAAAGGTGAGCATACAAGTTTGATAATAGCATATAGAGTTCGAAATCGTTTACGCATAACCAGTACGTACAACGTGTGATGTGAAGCATGTAAGTTATCGACATGATCCTATCGATACCAATGAATGCGGGTTGACTGCCCAAGGTAGTTCGTAACACATATTCACCACTGTGAACCATGTGATTAGTTGTCCTTAACAACCCCTGAGTGAACAGGTGCTGAGTCCAAACTATAGTACTATCGTTGCTAAGGCAGGTAGACAGTAATCTATGTGTAAACATAACAAACAAGCATTCATCGAGTCACGTATAACATGCAGTAGCGGTTAGCGTTAAAATATTGCGTAGTGTGTTCAATGTGATTTAGAATAAGTAACGTATGTAACACCCAAAAATGCGTTAAGCAAAAAGGGTTCGAGTATACTCACAGAGGTAGAGCGGAATTAGCCTGAATAGTTAATAATAGCATAAGCGAAAGTCGGCGCGTAAAACAGTGTAGGTGTACCAAGGATCGGATGGCAATCCGGTCGGATGGCCAGTCGATCGGGTGACAATCCGTTCGGATGGTCATCCGATCGGGTGACCATTCGATTGGATTGACACCTCGTTTGGTGAGGATGTGTTTGTGTATGATGGTTTGTACTTTGAATTTTTCGTTGTAGCATTTTAAAAATAGAGAAGCATCTCTACCCTTCAGTTCGGTCGATCGAACGGTCGTTCGATCGGACAGCAATCCGATTGGCGAGTCTCCTCAGTCTGAGAACAAGTTCACAGCAGGACAGTCACTCGATTGGATGGCTATCCGATCGGGTGGCAATCCGTACATATTGAACAAGTTGAAAATTGTTCAAGTACCACCAAGTCCCAAACGTCACACGATCGGACGGTCACTCGATCGGATGGCAATCCGATCAGGTGGTAATCCATTTCAATGTTCAGAACCTTGAATAGTTTGAAAAATAGCTTAAGTATGGAACCAAGTGCAACCCGATCGGATGCCCGGTTGATCGGGTGGCAATCCGGTCGGGTGGCAATCCGATTGGACGGCAACCCGTCCCGACGATCGGTTCATCTTGACACTTGATTCGTTTGAAGTTTTGTAGTGTTGAACGAGACATTTTGATAACATGCTTGAACAACAGAACCCTTACCTCGGCCCAAGGGACCCGACCGAACATGAATCACCCTATTCGGACCGGTTCACGGTTCGAGTCGGTAGTTCATGTTCAAACCTGAAGTCAATATCTCTTGGATGGAATTCGGATCTGGAACTAATACATCACCAAGAATGGGTAGAAGATCAGAACGAGCTCCGATTCCATCGGGTTTGAGTGCATTGAGTGTAAAAGAGTTGAAAGAAAGTTAGAAAACCATCTTTCAATCTTTTTCACCATGAATTCGTGTAGATCTAAGTGAAATCACTAATAAATGTTGTGGAAATCCTTCAGATCTGAGTTGTTCTTGGTGGAATGAAGCCAAACATTGTAGAACTCCATGATGACATTACCCTAGAACACCTCAAATCCGGTGATTTCACGGTTAAAAGTTAAGATTCAAAAGATAGAAAGGTGTAGGAGTGCGTGTAGATCAAGAAAGTATAAGGTTTAGGTCGAAAAACTTACAAGAATTGAGAGAAATCGAGAGAAATGAGCTTGAGTGCGGCTGAGTCAAACAAGGGAGCTGCCACCATCAAAGGAGGTGACAAATGGGGGTATTTATAGGGTTTCCTAAAATGGAAAGTGGGGAAAAGGGCTGGTCGATCGGGTGGCAGTCCGATCGGGTGGCAACCCGGTCGGGTGGCAACCCGATCGGATGGCCACTCGGTCGGTTGGCCACTCGATCCACTTATCCGGTGCGATGAGTTTTGTCATTTCGATTCGCGTGTTGAGTTTTGCGATGCGATTCGAGTGAGCGGTGCGATAGAGTTTCTTATCAAATTAGTTTTAATCCCAACTAATATATCTAAGATACAATCACTATAATCAACTGGCGTTTAGCGTTTCGATTCGATTGCGATCCAATAGATTGCGATTTCGATTGTGATTATCACCTCAACATAAACATAACATGCACAAGTAACACATAAGTAGCACGCACACGTAAAACAATATCCAGAACACATAATTCGAGTTGCGAATGCGATAGCGATTAGCGATAAATCGATTAAACATGCGATTAATATGCGATTATTAACAAGTACTCCACATAATACAACTAATGCGATAACATAAATAGATTATCTACAAGACAAAGAAGTCAAAACAAGGAGTGACAGATCACAATTAGCAATATTTTCTTCCTTTGACCTCAATCTTGACTTTGACTTTGACTTTCAAAACACGGGGTGTTACACCTGGGGCTTAGCTGTCCACTCTTAACCAATCTGACTATTTCCTTTCATGGAGAAACTTTTAATAATACTTTATCTCCTACTTGAAATTCTAAAGGTTTTCGTCTGTTATCTGCATAACTCTTTTCACGATCTCGTGCTTCTTTTAGTCTTTCCTTGACTTGAATTATCTTATCTGTAGTTTCTTGCACTATTTCTGGTCCAAATAATTGCTTTTCTCCAATTTCTGCCAAACAGACTGGAGTTCTGCACTTTCGTCCATAAAGTGCTTCAAATAGTGCAGCATTAATGCTAGTATGATAGTTGTTATTGTAGGAAAATTCTATTAACGGTAGATGGTCATCCCAATTTCCTCCGAAATCAATTACACAGGCTCTAAGCATATCTTTCATCGTCTGGATTGTCCTTTCGCTTTGTCCGTCCGTCTGTGGATGATAAGTTGTGCTTAGATTTAACCTGGTTCCCATTGCTTTTTGGAAACTTGTCCAAAAATGAGAAGTAAAACGGCTATCTCTATCGGATACGACAGATAAAGGAATTCCATGTAATGAAACTATTTCATTTACATATAGTTTGGCTAACTGTTCCATACTAAAAGTTTCCTTCATGGGTAAGAAATGAGCAGATTTGGTTAATCTGTCTACAATCACCCAGATTGTATCATTTCCTTTTCTTGTCTTGGGCAATTTGGTAACAAAGTCCATTGTTATCAATTCCCATTTCCATATTGGCATCTCTAACTGTTGCAATAGTCCTAAGGGTTTCTGATGCTCAGCTTTAACTTGTGAACAAGTTAGACATTTAGCAACATAGTTAGCTATATCCTTTTTCATTCCTATCCACCAGAAATTCTTCCTTAGATCCTAATACATCTTATCACTTCCGGGATGTATCGTATAATTAGACTTATGAGTTTCTTCTAGAATTTTGTGGCGTAGGTTTCCTTGTATAGGTATCCACATCCTTTTCTTATGGAACTTCCAAATTCCATTGGATCCTTGTTCTAATTCCTTAATCATTCCTTTTTAATTTTTCAGCATCGTCCTTGATTGCTGATTCATGTACTTCTCTAATTTGCTCATTTAAATCTACTTGTAGATTTAATCTGAGAGAACGTACTCGTTTCGGCTTTTCATGATACTTTCGACTTAAAGCATCAGCTACTACATTAGCTTTCCCAGCATGATACTGGATATCACAATCATAATCGCTAAGAACTTCCATCCAACGTCTCTGTCTCATATTTAGTTTTTTTTGCCCAAAAATATATCTTAAACTCTTATGATCGGTGACAACAACAAATGAGCCGGGTATTATGCCCGGGTATTATTTTGACTATATAGAAATTTGAGAGAGAAATCGAGAAATGAACGGTTGAACAAATGAGCCGAAGCCCTCCTTTTGTAGGTTGGCCGACCAGTACGTTGCGCCCCGCGACCAAGTAGGTCTCGGCCGTCGTGGGCCGAGAGAGCCCACGTGTCGCGTATAGGTTTGCTGAGTCAAGGGGGTAGGTCCGGTGAGTCATGTGCCACGTGGCGCTATGCAGTGTCGACCAAGCAAAGGTTGTCGCGCCCCGCGACAGACCATGGGGGTCTCCGTTGCGGCCCGCGAGCGACACCTGAAATTTGTTTTTCTTGATTTTTCTAAGTATAGGGTTATTTCGGTCTCGTTTCTCGCGTACGGGGTATATTTTAGGACATTTAGGGTTATGTTAAGGTTTCTAGGATGGTTGTTATAGTTAGCGTAAAAAATAAATTTAGTTATAAGTTTATCATAGGCTTTGGCCTGTTAGCTAGTAAACCTATAGCCCGTCTATATAATGTTTATGTTCTTTTCATTTGTATTTTATGTTTTTCTAATGAATGAACCCTAACCACTTTTTCTTTGAACATGTTTGTCTTTCAACATTCCAATCTTTGATATAAAGCTGAAATTTAAGCTTGAACTCGTTTAAAGTCACTAGATTCGAGTTTTAGAAAATAAAATCTTGAGCAGTCATGAGTGGGATCATTATTTTGAGTTTTGAGCCTACATAATATTTTCTATTTAATAAATATAATGTTTTTGTTCTGACCCAGACAAATTTACCAAAGATGTTTGACACTTTGACCATTAAATTTACCACCTTCAGTGATTACATCGTTCGAAATAAAGTTATATATACTAAAACCATATTGATATGGTAATAGCTTAATTCTATTAAATCATATTTAACGCCATTAACTATTAAAAAACATGTGTGACATATTACTCAATCTTTATCCAACTAATATTTTTTTTAATACTATATTGTCCTCCTATAATTACGTTAGTGAATATATTATTCCTTTTGCTAGAGGATGGGCCAAGTCTCACCAACTCCTCACCTACAAGGCTACAATCATGAAATGCATTTAACAAATCACTGTCGTGTTTATTATCATATTAAACGAAATGACATATGAAATCCTTTAGCTTCGGATCCTGGTTACAAGGTTATTACATTCAACATATAAGTTAAATATTCTTGTAGAATTCCATGATCCAAAAAGTAGAGACCTCGCAAACCATTTTCATAGAAGCGAATCCGGCCTCTTTGGCCAAGACGTTGTATTCTTTTGCAGTTCGCTCTTTGCCACCTGGGTTAGCAATCAACATTACCATATCACTGCCGATGGCAGTTTTAGAAACTTCATCACCACAACTAATATCACTCTCAGGGTCGGGAATGATCACTTCCAACACCACCACCTTACCATGCTCCGGTAATGCCGCCCAACAGTTCTTTAGAAGCTTCATGCAATAATTGTCACCCCAGTCAGGAAGTATCCAAAAAAAAGAAGACGAAAAATAATTGTGCTTATTAAACAAAAAAACAATATTATTTAAACTAAGATAATGTTAAAAGAGCTTGATGTACAAACCTTCATGAAAATAACATATCCTTTAGGAACATTTTGGAACATATCTCCTCCGACATGCTCCACACCTAGCTAAGAGCATCAAGTAATTATCATTGACTTAGAGTCTTGGTTATTCTCGGTTTGAAATCCTAAGAATTCGATGTTCATAGTTTAGTGGTTTAATGGTTCAATCCAGTTTAATACTTAGAACCGGTTGCTTAAACTTTTTATTATATATAATTCTTTTCACGTTTGGATATATATATATAGGGTAGGGCTATATAGAAAACCCTATCTATATAGAAAACCCAACCTCCCGACATTTTTTTTTTGAAAAAATTAACATATGTAATATACATGTTTTTAAGAGTTTTGGGCCAAAAAAATCAAAAAAGCGCCGAAGGGATGTTTTTAAAAAAAAAAAAAAATCAGCATTTTCTGTCTTTTGTGCCTAACACATGTTAGGCACTGAAATTTGTTTATTTTTTTTTTTTAAAATCCCTTCGGCGCTTTTTTGTTTTTTTTGTCCCAAAACACTTTAAAACATATATATTACATGTGTTATTTTTTTTTAAAAAAAAATGTCGGGAGGTTGGGTAAAAATGGGTGGAGATTTGAGTTTCCAGAGTTTTCTATGTAAATAGGGTTTTCTGTCTAGCATTGTCCTATATATATATAGGGGAAGGTTCATTTGAGAAGAAATTTAATGTGAGAATAAAAAGAAAAAAGGGCATAATGGTAAAACATTAAATAGTTTATAACTCCCCCCATTAATTATGTTATCTCTCATTAATAAAGCAAAAAACATGTTATCTTACACATTTTAAAATTTATCCTACATATATCTTACACTTACCGAAATTTATCCTACGCATATCTAAATTTATCCTACACATTTAAGAATTTATCCTACACACACTAAAATTTATCCTACACATGTCGAAAATTGTCCTTTATTTTATCTTGAAAGAGTAGATTTAAAAGTTAGTTACAATTTTAATTAGTTAGCTAATTAATTACAATTAGAAATTTACCTAGATGCCCTTATTAATAACATTAAATACACATATTAATGAAGTAAAATGGAGCATTTCTATTGGTTTAAAACTTATTCTTTTTATTCTTACAAAATTTTTATTCTCATTTGAACCCTCCACTGTATATATATATATATATATATAGAGGCCGGTTAATGTACAATATTTCTTAACGTACGAGCGTATGCTGTGAAATTACGCACATTGTAAAACTCAAAACCCTAATCACGCATGTTGTGAAACCATAATCACGCATGTTGAAAACCATAACATGCTTCATTACATACTTGTAACATGCTTCATTAAATAAGTATAATATGCGTGATTATGGTTTTTCAACATGCGTGATTAGGGTTTTGGGTTTACAACATGCGTAATTTCACAGCATACGCTCGTACTTTAAGCAATATTGTATTTTACACTTTCACTATAAATATATAGTGATGTAATGCATTATACTCATGATAAACCACCTTTATAGTTTTAGAAGTTATGATACAAAGTAACGAGTTTGTAAAATCGGTTCAAACCGTCGAATTGGTAAAACTTGTAGATCCAACCCACTTAATCCAGCCGGTTTGATTTGTCATTTCTCAAAACCGTAATTAGTGATCTATGAAATTGAATATATATACCTAGGCAAGGAGGTGCATCCTTAATGACATGGAGTAGGTCAAAGTTGATCCCCTTAATGTTAGGATACTTAGAAACAATAAGCCCAAGGTTAGCACCTAAACCACCACCTACATCAGTCAATTCGTTTACTCCTTCAAATCCCTTGTACTTTTCAAGAATCATCTTCATTACAATTGTTGTGTTGTCATACATGCACTTGTTGAATATCTCATTATATCTATTGTCTTTTGCATGATACTCAAATGCATTCATCCCATGTGCCTTGTCAAATGGGACCCCTCCCTCAATAACAACATCTTTGAGATGATACCTGCCCAAATAGATTGGGTCACTTTTAAAACTCTTCCTTTGATAAAGGGTTAAATGAGTAAACTATTTATTAAAATAGCTCTAAAGAAACGTATAGAAGAATTCAAAAGTTATCAAGTGTTAAACTAGTATGAGATATGAACCATTAAGAGCTGAAACAAACAGCCCCTAAATCATATGTAACGCCGTTAACTATTTAAAAAACACATATGTGACATACTAGTATATTACTGATGTGTGCTGAACAGACTATTAAAAACAACTAAATTAGACTCTCTAAGCTAGACACTAAAAAGCTTTAATTCTAGACTCGACCTAAACCACACAATCGGCAACTGTACCGATCAATGTAGTATAACCCTAGGAAGTCCGGATATCGAACCACAGGACTCAATGTATCACGTAGACTAGACTCTGACTAGACACTGACAGACACGACTCAAACTATGTTTAATTGTTTTGGGGGGGGGGGGTTACTGAAAACTAAGAAAATCTATATTAGTCTACTAAAATAACTAAAACTAGACTAAAACGAATAAAGACTGAGAACTTTTCTTATGTGAGAACGGGACCACCTAGACAAGAATCCTGGATTGTTTTTAAGAGATTACCGTTTAAGTTAAATACATGAGTTATGGAACCAGGTTCTTATAATACTAAACCTATTAAGAACCAACGAGGCCCCTCGACCCTTCTCAAGGAGAAACCTGTGGCACTACCTAGGCCGTTAATTCTACCGGTTATTAGACATCTTCCCAGTTGTCTAATTATTGTGTAAGTACCCTAATGTTGACCTATTCTTTCCCAATCCTAGATCTAGGGTAATTTGAAGTAATTAGTTTGACTTGATAGACTAATAAGACCGACAGGTAAACCAAGACATAACCTTTCCCAAGGCCTATCTAAAGCAATTCGCCGGGTAAGACCTACCAATAGCCCCTCACTTCCCAGTTATTAGGACTAGTATAACACTAAGACTTAGCAAATTATTACTAGTTACTTCTAAGGATGATTGGCCAATTCTCCCTAAAGAGTGAAGGTTTTCTAACGTGATATAGACACTCACCGAAACCCTAAACCCTAATATGACTCTACGTTGTGATATAGACCGTCACTAAGAATCATACGAAGCAAGTAACAATAATAAACCAAATCAAATCATGCATACACATCAAACCATTAAATCAAACCTCTTACTAAACACAATCACCCATAACAATCATGCAATAACAAAAACGGTAAAAATCTTTATTCAATCCATTTATCAAGTCTAGGTGGTTTATGAAATTAGCCAAGCATTTCAGTAATCAAAAACAAAACAAAGATATCTAAAATAGAATTCATTGTAACAAAGTTCCAAGAAAGTAATCGACAAAACAAGGGATTAGAAAACCCGATTAATTCTTCGATTCTTCGCTCTCGACTCATACCAATGATTCCCGTGCCTTGAAATCTCCGATTGCTCACCAAGAATGCTCCAAAGTTGCTCTCAGAAGTCACCAATTCGTAATTAGGGTTACTATCAGGTTTCTTGGGAATATTAGTCAAAACCCTAGCTGGAAATCACATTAATTCGAAATTAACCCCTAGGCGTGACGCGAGGGGGGCGTCGCGTCGCGCGGCGCCTCCAATCTTGATTTTTCTGATTTTTTATTATATTTCGATTTCCAGCTTCTCCGACGCGCGTACGAATCCCGTTTTTCTTCCGAACTGCTCATTTTGACTCGTTTTTCAACACTTTAAGCTACGGGACCTGAAATCAAAGCTTAACGTCAGCAGTATCACAATTCTAACCTAAAACAGACTCGAAACGACTGAAAACTGACCAAAATATACACTATAAACATATGTACTTTTCAGTACATCAAACATCCCCACACTTACTCTTTTTTCGTCCTCGAAAAAGAATTATGCAACGGAATCAGAAATAAATAGTCACTCGGGTCAAAAGTATAGGTATAATTAATTAAAACCAAGACTTGCGTTAGTAGCGATTGCGAATATACTTATCCACTTTAAACCCGAATCCAATCCTAAGCCCTTATCATGTAAATTTAATTTAATTAATGCGGTCAGTCTACCTAGGGTCTCACACTAGAATCTACGGTCCACCTACTCCCACCTCAAGCTTATAGGACTAAAAGAACGATCACTGGACCAATTCCTAACCGTTTTATATCAAAACCAAGAGAGTTTACAATCAACTTTTTTTTTTCTTTTTTTTTCTTTTTTTTTTCTTGCTTTTCGTTTCTTTTTTTTTTCTCTCGTGAGTCTAGACGATGCTTTCCCTAACCAAGCGGTATTCCGGCTGTAGAGTCGCGATCCCCAACCACAGATTACTTAGGTTTCGGTACTTTTATTCGGCAAGTCGATTTCACACATCCCAGAGGCATTCCGGCACGTAGAGTCGCTATCCCCAACTCGGATTACATAGGCCTGTGTTACTTTCATTTAGTTTCTAGCTCACTTTTTATTCTATTTTTTTTTTTAGCATGACCACAAACTCTAACGGTTTTAACTTATAACGGTGCCCCTTATACTCTTATTGGCAGTTTTGATTTCCCATATTTCCCAGGCGAAAACCCACTAGCAGACCGACAATTAAGGTATATTAGATCAAAGGGACTTAAAACCAAACCCGGGCCTATCCACATATCCCAAACTAGACACAAACTCGACTTATTTTATTCTCTTATTATTATTATTCGAACCCGAGCAAAAATTCATCTTTTCTATCACTTTCCGCTTTAATTGCAAACTTCTTTTTTTATTCGAAAGACATTTTCTATTTTTTCAATTTTTTTTTTGGATTTTTCAAAATTTTCAAATTTTTTTGTGTTTTTTTTTTTTCATATTTATGACTCAAATATTTACAAGTATCCCATCCCCACACTTAGAGATTGCATTGTCCCTAATGCAAGAACGAAAATACGACTCAACAACTACCTAAAAATAAAAACTGCAAACGAAATAAATAAAATATACAACAACAACAAAAAGGGAAACGATTTAGCTGAGTATGTGAGACTGTCAAAGTGCCAGTCGTTTCCACATAAGCCCTCCAATACCGAACGTGCTCAGCAAACAATACCAAACTCCCTCACACACGAAAGGAAAGCGGCTCCAAATCATCAACCTAAAACAAACATAGCATACCAAACCAAATACCACCTAACGTTCATCGTTCCAACAATCCAAGTTCAAATGAAAAATAAAAATATGTCTACGAATACAACCATATCGAACTACCAAAACAGCATAAATAAAATAAAATGTCAAAGGATATATGCTGCTTCAGTCTATCTGCCTCATCACTCCTCATCCTCAGAATCTTCATCCATCTGCTGGGTCCCTGAACCTCCAGCCTGCTGCCACCCGAACTGGCCACTATAAGCATAACCACTTTGTCCTCCCCACTGGTCATACCCCGGGTACTGACCATAGACATATGGGGTCTGCTGCTCGCCTCCATAAACTGGTGGAGGTAATAATCCAGCAAAGGGTGGAGGTATCAGATCATTCAGTGACATACCCGACATCATGTACCTGAGCATGTCGTCCTGTCGGTGGTGGCTCTGCATCATCCACTGGTGGTTAACCCGCATCATTTCTTCAATCTGAGTAAACCTCTGCTGTGTATAGTCAAAAACAGCCTCGGGAGTGAACGGGTCAGGTCTCTGCTGTCTAACTGGCTGTTGTGGAGGAGTCTCACGCCTCAGTCGAGGTGCCGGTCGTCGTGCCGGAGGAGTACCCACTTCATAGTTCCATTGTGGCGGGTCCGTATTTGTCAAAACCCCCGCTAACTGCAGCTCAGCAATACCCCAATAAACCGTTGGGAAACTCAAGTGCATCTCCTCCGCATGATATTTTTTAAAGCCCCGTATATTCCCTGCCAACCTAGCTATGTACGGCCCAAGATCCATGGCAGCCCTTTTTCCTCCCCTACGCGGCCTACTGCACGACCATGCAAAGAAACTCGCCAAGTTCCAATTTCTCTTCTCCACCATGCACATTAAAGCAAAAATATCCAACCAGTTTGCTTTATTTTCACCTGACTTCCTTGCCATAATCGTAGTCGCCAACATTTTCAAGATATACCTGTATATAGGATCACGAACCGATGTGATAAGGTTCGTCTGGGCGAACGGTTAGGTCGCAATCTCGTCCCAAAATCTCTCCAAGTCTGCCGAATCCAAACACTTCGGCCGAGGGTGATTATACACACCCCTTAACCCATTCACAAACTCATCAGTCCTCACCTCCTCATCCGTATAGAAACCCAAGGCCACTCCAAATTGAGGAATACTCATCTCGTACAGATTTCGGCCCAAAGAGAATGACACCGCATTATTTTCCGCAAAAGTACCCTCTTTATGATGGAAGGTACAATGGAACTCAAGTGTAAGTTCAGTATACTGCGGCCAACGGCAATCCATTGCCGCTCTCAATCGTGGCCCTAACAACTCCGCCACCCGATCACTCGCTCCCATACTGTGCAACCATTCCCAGTTTATCATACGGTGTTCTAACATGTGAGTTACCGCATACTTCTTCAGTTTCTTCCTCTCCTCACTATCTTCCTCAAAGTCTAAAATCGGGTGATCAATAATCCTCTCGACACGGGAATACACTCTCCTTTCGTTCCCCCGATACTTAATCTTCCTCTTTCTTGGGTTTGACGATGAACCTTCACCCGACATGTTTCTGCAAAACAAGAAAGATTTGACAAGAAAACAATGCAGAAAGTTAGCAATCACAATCTTTGGTGTTTTTAATTTTTTTAATTTTTTAATTTTTTTTTTACTATAATAATATACAGTCGAACGACGACCGTATAGCATTTCATTCGCGGCCGTTGTTCGAAACAAGTGCATATTGCATAATCATCTCAAAAATAAGCCAAACCTTGCCCGAATGGAGATTGAGTACGAGCGAAGTGGCTTAAAGTCAAGCGATGCAATAGTACGCACAATGACACTAAACACGACCATATTATGACTCAAATGACACTAACGACTCTAAATACGACACTACGACGCAAAACATGACTCTAAAACTAATACTAGACTCACTACTCGAACAACCTAAAACTCAATGTACATCATCTCCTCCCGGCACTTTAATTGTCCTCAATTAAGCATAAGTGCCGAAATATCCCCACACTTAAGGCTAAACACGTGAGAGTTTGAACTTTTTAAACCTTAACGCAACGTTTGTAGAACCAAAATCCGTTTAGAAAACTAATCACATTTGCAAAAATCAGTTCAACAACCTATTTTTTTAGCAAAAATTCTTTCGTTTAGCCAAACAAACCCGTAAAGCTCAAACATGTTGTCTAGTTGTCCAAACATACCTCACAGGTCTCAAACAACCCCAAGCAAACCAACCCGAACCATCCGCAAACCCCATTGTATGTAAACATCCCAAACATGACCGCCCGCATACCACTAACATCACAAACGGGTCAAAAATCCCAACTTTATCAACCTAAACAAACCCTAGATCTAAAACACGACTGACCCGACACTACAAACGAACAATAAAGTTACCTACTAGTGAGAAATCACAGAAATCATACCTTGGATTCGGATTAAGCAAGAAAATTGAAGTCTTGAAGTTGTGGTGCACGAAATCGTCCAAAAACGCGACAATGCAGCGTGAAATCGGGTGAAATTGATGGCCAAGATTGTGGGGAATGTGATTGTGGTGATTTAGGAGGAAGAATGGAGTGATTTGGTGAAGAAACGAGTGAGTTATGATGATTTTAGTGTAAATCGCGATTAGGGTTTGGATATGTGAAAAAGGAATGATTTCAGCTAACAGGTTCATTTAAAAACGATTTGAGCCAGTTCATATAGGCCTCGCGCGACGCCAGGGGTCATGGGGGGCCTAGCGTCACGCGTCGCCTTCGAAGTTAATTGTTTTGGACCTTTACCCCCTAGCGCGACGCGACGGTCCTTGGCGTCACGCCAGGGGTCGTTTTTCACAGAAGGTTGCGAGAAAAAATTTGTTTCATGCCTTAGAATTTTTTTTCAAAATTTTTCCAACCATCCAAAACTCTTAAAATTTTTTCTAAGTGTTCAAGAAACTTACCCGGGACCTCTTTTCTCATGCTTTTTCCCACTCCATAGCGGTGATGAATCCTGCAAAATTCTCAACGACACAAAACACAAACCGAAAAACTACGGAAAGACTCGTTAAAACACGAAAATACTCAAACAAAGACTCTTATACAAACGATACAAAATGTACACTTGGGCTTTCACCCACAACACTAATTGGCGGCTCTAGGTGGGATTTCGAGAGGAGTTACCTCCCTCTCATCCTTGTTTATCGCTCCTCCAAGGTAGTGCTTCAAACGATGGCCATTCACCTTCCAACTACGGCCATCCTTCTCATCCATGATCTCCACCGCACCATACGGAAACACGTAATGAACCATAAAAGGTCCCGACCACTTGGACTTCAACTTACCCGCGAAAAGCTTCAATCTCGAGTTGTAAAGAAGCACTTTATCGCCTTTGCTAAACTCCTTCACTTTCCTCAACCTCCTATCATGCAACAACTTCGTTTTCTCCTTTATTCCCAACGATCGAGCATATGCCGTATCTCTAAGCTCTTCAAGCTCATGAATTTGAAAGAAACGCTTCCTAGCGGCTTCGGTCATATCTAAATTAACGGTTTTCAAAGCCCAAAGCGCCCTATGTTCTAACTCGACGGGGAGATGACAAGCTTTTCCGTAGACGATCATGAAAGGTGTAGTTCCTAAAGGGGTCTTGTAGGCGGTTCTAAACGCCTACAATGCATCGTCTAGCTTGTCTGACCAATCTTTCCTATTCTTACCAACTGTTTTCTCTAAGATTCGTTTAATACCGCGATTCGCATTCTCCACTTGTCCACTCGTTTGTGGATGATATGCGGTAGATAAACGATGAGTGACACCGTAGCGTGCAAGCAACTTCTCCATCAATGCATTGCAAAAGTGAGTGCCACGGTCACTAATTAGGGCTTTGGGAGTACCGAATCGTGAAAAGAGCTTCTTGAGAAAATTCAATACTACTCGGGCTTCGTTTGTGGGAAGAGCTTGAGCCTCAACCCATTTGGAAACGTAATCGATCGCCACGAGTATGTAACGGTTTCCTTTGGAGTGTGGGAAGGGTCCCATGAAATCGATGCCCCAAACGTCAAAAACCACCACTACTTGTATCGGATTTTGAGGCATCTCATCTTTGGCGGAAATATTGTCGGTTCGTTGACATGCATCACACATCTTCACGAACTCCTCGGCATCTCTAAGAACGGTAGGCCAATAAAAACCACAATCGAATACCTTTTGGGCGGTGGCATGTGCACCATGATGTCCTCCCGTGAGGCCTTCATGCACATGCTTAATAATGTTCCAACCCTCCTCTCTCGACACACAACGTCTAAGAACTCTATCTCCTCCTATCCTAAAAAGAAAAGGATCATCCCAAACATACTTCCTCGCCTCACTAAACAATCTCTTCCTTTGTTGTATAGACATCCCTTTCACCACATCACCACTAGAGAGATAATTTGCTAAATCGCAAAACCATGGCAATCCTTCTTTCTCCGCTTCAACAAACTCTATAGATTCGTGAGGGAACGTGTCTCCAATCTCCTCCTCACGAATCTCTTCCCTCTTGGGATCCTCTAACCGCGATAAGTGATCGGCCGCCACATTTTCGGCCCCTCTCTTGTCCCTAATCTCAATATCGAACTCACTAAGCAAAAGAATCCACCGAATGAGTCGGGGTTTAGCGTCTTTCTTTTGAAAAAGAAAACGCAACGTGGAGTGATCGGTGAAAACTATAGTCTTGGACAAAACGAGGTATGAGCGGAATTTATCAAAAGCGAAAACTACGGCTAAAAGCTCTTTCTCCGTGGTAGTGTAGTTTTCTTGAGCATCATTGAGTGTTTTGCTTGCATAGTAGATGGGGTGGAAGTGCTTATCCTTTCTTTGTCCTAATACCGCTCCAACGGCATAGTCACTCGCATCGCACATGAGCTCAAAGGGCAAGCTCCAGTCGGGCGAGATAAGAATAGGTGCACTAACCAACTGTTCCTTCAAGAAGTTGAAGGCCTTAAGACACTCCTCGTCAAAGACGAATGGAACATCTTTCTCTAGCAAGCGGGTCATGGGGCGAGTAATTTTTGAGAAATCCCTAATAAAGCGTCTATAGAAGCCCGCATGCCCTAGAAAACTCCTAATCGACTTAACACTCGTGGGTGGAGGTAACCGACTAATGGTATCTATTTTCGCACGATCTACCTCTATACCCTCTCTAGAAATCTTATGCCCTAGTACTATACCTTCCGTCACCATGAAGTGACACTTCTCCCAGTTTAGCATAAGCTTTGTCTCTACACACCGCTTTAACATTCTCTCCAAATTCTTCAAACACACCTCGAAAGACTCACCATAAACTGAAAAATCATCCATGAAAACCTCCATGGAAGTCTCTATCATATCCTGAAATATGGCGACCATACAACGCTGAAAGGTAGCCGGAGCGTTACATAACCCGAATGGCATGCGTCGGTACGCATAGGTGCCGTAAGGGCATGTGAAGGTGGTTTTATCCTGATCCTCCGGTGCAATGGGGATCTGGAAGTAACCGGAAAAGCCGTCTAGAAAACAATAGAATTGTTGACCGGCGAGACGCTCCAACATTTGATCTATGAAAGGCAATGGGAAGTGGTCTTTACGGGTGGCATCATTCAACTTTCGGTAGTCGATGCACACGCGCCAACCCGTGACCGTACGTGAAGGGATAAGCTCGTTCTTTTCGTTCATGACAGCGGTCATCCCCCCCCTTCTTGGGGACAACCTGTGTGGGACTAACCCAAGGTGAATCTGAAATGGGATATATCATCCCGGCATCTAAAAGTTTAAGAACCTCTTTTTTCACTACATCTTGCATGTTGGGATTAAGCCTCCTTTGGGGTTGCACCACCGGTTTATAATCATCCTCCATGAGTATCCGGTGGGTGCAATAGGAAGGACTTATGCCCTTAATGTCGGACAATCTCCATGCAATGGCCTCTTTGTTGGCCCTCAACACATCTAACAATCTCACTTTCTCACTCTCCTCTAACTCGGATGAAATAATAACGGGTAGTTCGGAATCCTCCCCTAAGAAAGTATACTCTAAATGAGATGGAAGTACCTTAAGCTCTAAGGGTGGGGGTTGGGTGGTGTCATCACTAACCGCTAACACATCGGGGATTAAAGGAATCCCTTCCGCTTCGACTTCACCTACACTCTCTAACTCCTCTTCTACCTTCTCTCCTACCACTAGGTCCGCTCCACTAATGTACTCTAAGCAATGGTCGACACACGAGATAAACGAGTTCAAAAAGTAGACGGAATGGCAAGGACCACTATAGTCATCCGAACCACTCGGGTGGTTCATGGAACGATCTATCTCAAAAGTCACTCTCTCCTCACCTACCCTAAGGGTGATCTTACCATCGTAAACGTCTATAAGGGCTTTGGCGGTACGTAGGAAAGGACGACCTAAGATAATGGGAACTCTCTCATCCGCTTCCATATCTAGAATTACGAAATCGGCGGGAAACACGAATTTGTCTACCTTAACTAGCAAGTTCTCAACTATACCCCTAGGGTATTTAACGGACCGATCGGCTAAAGATGGTGTCATTCGGGTAGGTGCAAGCTCTCCTAGGTCTAGTTTCTCATAAAGAGAAAAGGCCATCAAGTTGATACTAGCTCCTAAGTCGGCTAAGGCTCGAGTGTTGGTATTACTACCGAATAGACATGGAATGGTGAAAATACCCGGATCGATAAGCTTTTCGGGAAGCTTGTTTAACACCACGGCGGAACATCCCCCATTCAACGGGACGTTAGACAACTCTCCTAATTTCTCTTTGTTCCTAAGGAGATCTTTCAAAAACTTAGCGTACTTAGGCATTGATTGGAGTGCCTCTATGAATGGAAGGTTAATCTTCAATTGCTTGAAGATGTCCAAAAACTGCCCGTATTCCCTAGAGTATTTTTGGTTCTTAAGACGTGAGGGAAACGGGACATACGCATGGTTCACTAATGGTAAAGGTCTAACATCTATTGGGGTTCGCTCAACTTTCTTCTCACTTTGAGACTCACCGGGCTGTGCGGTACTTGCTGGGGTTAACCTAGATTGCACTTTGCCGGGAGCCTCCATTTGGATCTCCTCATCTATGATGTCTCCATCTTCATCAACTACCCTCTCCTCGACTCTAGGGTTTCCTACGGTCTTGCCACTACGGGTGGTAATGGCTTTAGCATGGGCATTAGGGTTCGGTTGGGTGTTACCCGCGAAGTGACCGGGTAATCTCTCTTCCAGCTTCCTAGACATATCTCCTACAATTCGCTGAAGGTCCTGGAATGAGGCTTGATGGTTTTTAAGCATTAGGTCATGTTCACTAAGGGTCTTTTGAGTGGTTTGGTCCCTAACAACTAGCTGGCTCATCATGGACTCCATTCTCTCTATGCTACCCCCTAAATCAAAACTTGGACCTTGACCTGCTTGACCTTGGTTATTTGACCCCCCATCCTTGACCTGCCCATTGAACCCTTTGTTGAACTGCCCACTTGAACCCCCACCAAAGAGTGAATTTTGGCCCCTATTCGGGTTTTGAGCCATTTGAAAGCCAGGGGGTCCATTTGGGCGAAAAGTGTTATTATTCAAGTTATTATTATTATTACGCCAACCCGACCCATAAGTATTATTACCCCCAAAACCGCTAGACTGACCTCTACCAAACCCTCCTCCTAAATAATCACATTGCTCCTCACCAACTAGTAAAGGACACGCACTCGTGTCGTGACCCCCTCGACAATACTCACATTTATCTACCTTAGCCCTAATTTCTTTGAGTTCCCTAGACATGCTTTCCAAGACAGAGGCTAAACTAGGATCCATGGTGACATGGTTCACCCCTCGGGCGGGTGCACTAGTAGTGGTGTTAGAATTACCACTTTGATACCTCTGATCGGATCGTGATTGGGATTGAGACTGAGCAAATGCCTCAAAACGCTCTAAACACTCAGGAACTGTAAGAATACCCATCATATACCCCCCTGCATTAGTATCGAACCTATCTCTAGTCTCTTGGGTAAGACCGTTATAGAATTTCTCACACAAAGCCCAATCAGAAAGACCATGCTGGGAGCAACGAGCAGTTAGGTTTTGGAAACGCTCCCAAGCAAGGTAATAAGGCTCGTCGGGCTCCATGCGAAAGGAGTGGATTTGGTCTCTAAGGCGAGAGGCTTTGGCGGGCGAGAAATACTTGTTCAAAAAGGCTTGACGAAGCCCCGCCCAAGTAGTAAAGGTACCAGTTGGTTGAGAGTCCAACCAAGTAGCCGCACGGCCGGCTAAGGAGAATGGGAAAAGCTGTAGGTAGGTGGCATCGTTGGGTGCACCGTGAAGGTTAAAGGTAGCTAGGATGCGGGAGAAACGGTTAATGTGGGTCGGGGCGTCCTCATCGTCTCGGCCGTGGAATTGGATGGTGTTGGTGATAGCCTGCATGGCATAAGATGGAATCTGCCATGAATTGTCACTAACTATGGGTGGAACGGTGATGGGTGAAGCAAGGCCGGTGAAATCCTGAGTGGCTTGCTGATGGACGGTTTGCCTAGGGTTTGCCATTGGTTCTAAGTTTTCTGGATTACTAAAGGTACTTGAAGTAGGGCTATCGGGTGGGGAAACCTTAGGTGAGGTTTTAGGTGAATGGTTTGGCGAAGGTGGTGGTGTAGGAGGTGGGGTGGGTAACGGGGTGGAATCGAATTTGGGGAAACGAGATGAAGATGTAGAAGTAACCTGTGGGCCTTCGCCCAATTGAGATGATGACTGCTTGACTGGTGGTGGTGGTCCGTGCGAGCGCAGATGTGGCATCCACTACGAGCAAAAACCTGAACACAAGAAAAGCAAACAATAGTTACTACGACTCAAGATAAAAAGAAAAGACACAAAACAAAGTAAACACGTAGCACGTATTTGTCAAGTAAATCTATCAAAGCTAATGAACGCAATTACCAAGAGTCCCCGGCAACGGCGCCAAAAACTTGATGTGTGCTGAACAGACTATTAAAAACAACTAAATTAGACTCTCTAAGCTAGACACTAAAAAGCTTTAATTCTAGACTCGACCTAAACCACACAATCGGCAACTGTACCGATCAATGTAGTATAACCCTAGGAAGTCCGGATATCGAACCACAGGACTCTATGTATCACGTAGACTAGACTCTGACTAGACACTGACAGACACGACTCAAACTATGTTTAATTGTTTTGGGGGGGGGGGGGGTTACTGAAAACTAAGAAAATCTATATTAGTCTACTAAAATAACTAAAACTAGACTAAAACGAATAAAGACTGAGAACTTTTCTTATGTGAGAACGGGACCACCTAGACAAGAATCCTGGATTGTTTTTAAGAGATTACCGTTTAAGTTAAATACATGAGTTATGGAACCGGGTTCTTATAATACTAAACCTATTAAGAACCAACGAGGCCCCTCGACCCTTCTCAAGGAGAAACCTGTGGCACTACCTAGGCCGTTAATTCTACCGGTTATTAGACGTCTTCCCAGTTATCTAATTATTGTGTAAGTACCCTAATGTTGACCTATTCTTTCCCAATCCTAGATCTAGGGTAATTTGAAGTAATTAGTTTGACTTGATAGACTAATAAGACCGACAGGTAAACCAAGACATAACCTTTCCCAAGGCCTATCTAAAGCAATTCGCCGGGTAAGACCTACCAATAGCCCCTCACTTCCCAGTTATTAGGACTAGTATAACACTAAGACTTAGCAAATTATTACTAGTTACTTCTAAGGATTATTGGCCAATTCTCCCTAAAGAGTGAAGGTTTTCTAACGTGATATAGACACTCACCGAAACCCTAAACCCTAATATGACTCTACGTTGTGATATAGACCGTCACTAAGAATCATACGAAGCAAGTAACAATAATAAACCAAATCAAAGCATGCATACACATCAAACCATTAAATCAAACCTCTTACTAAACACAATCACCCATAACAATCATGCAATAACAAAAACGGTAAAAATCTTTATTCAATCCATTTATCAAGTCTAGGTGGTTTATGAAATTAGCCAAGCATTTCAGTAATCAAAAACAAAACAAAGATATCTAAAATAGAATTCATTGTAACAAAGTTCCAAGAAAGTAATCGACAAAATAAAGGATTAGAAAACCCGATTAATTCTTCGATTCTTCGCTCTCGACTCGTACCAATGATTCCCGTGCCTTGAAATCTCCGATTGCTCACCAAGAATGCTCCAAAGTTGCTCTCAGAAGTCACCAATTCGTAATTAGGGTTACTATCAGGTTTCTTGGGAATATTAGTCAAAACCCTAGCTGGAAATCACATTAATTCGAAATTAACCCCTAGGCGTGACGCGAGGGGGGCGTCGCGTCGCGCGGCGCCTCCAATCTTGATTTTTCTGATTTTTTATTATATTTCGATTTCCAGCTTCTCCGACGCGCGTACGAATCCCGTTTTTCTTCTGAACTGCTCATTTTGACTCGTTTTTCAACACTTTAAGCTACGGGACCTGAAATCAAAGCTTAACGTCAGCAGTATCACAATTCTAACCTAAAACAGACTCGAAACGACTGAAAACTGACCAAAATATACACTATAAACATATGTACTTTTCAGTACATCAATTACCCAATCTACACATCCATATTATAATATTACTAGAATCTCATGTCATCTTGTCTATGATTCAACATGTAAGGAAGCTAGATATAAGACATAGATATAGATAACTAACCAACAATCAACGAGTACTTTATCGTAGATAAGGAGAAGTGTTGAAGCATGAGATGTTCCATCTTCTTTTCGAACATAATAATTCGACACCGTTGTCATGCCATACATTTTAATGTTTGGTTGTAAAAAAAATCTTACACCAAAAAATTGACCCTATTAAAAAAAATTGATTCCATCGTTGGATGACATTTGGTAAGTGGTCATCTATACAAAACCTCTATTCAACTAAAAACTATTTTAATGATATATTCCCTCTCTCCTATAATTTCATTTGTTTGAAGATGGGCCAAGTCTCACCTCACCAACTCCTCACCTTCAATTATGAAGTATTAAATTTAGGAAATATTTTTAACGTATCTTTAGATGTGGATATTTTTTGAAACTAGCTGTGTAGCGGGCCATCAAATGGATTACTTTAAACTATCCGGAAAAAAAAACAGAGGTGTTAGGTAGGGCTGACAATTCTGACACGAACACAATAATACGATACGAACCTACACGAAGTTAACAGGTTTTGTGTTTATAACAGGTCGACATGATAACTAAGACATGTTTAATTTCGTGTCGTGTTCGTGTTTACCTATTTCGTGTTCGTGTGTTATGGTGTTCGTGTCTTAACAGGTCATGCCTGACAGACTAACACGATATGGCCTGTTAAGACTTAAGACCATTACACAACACCTGTTAATTTCTAAATATCAAATATGTAGTAACAGGTCGTGTTCATTGTATTAACAGCTTGTGTTCGTGTCTTAACATGTCGTATGATACGCTGGTAACTTTTTCGTGTCTTAACAGGTAGTTTCGTGTAACCTGGTTATTATCAGGTTTGTGTTCGTGTTTCGAAAATCTGACACGATAAGATTTCATGTCGTGTTCGTGTTTACTTGTTTCGGGTTGTTGTTTTATCGTGTTCGGGTCTTAACAAGTCGGGTTGACACAATATGTCAGCCCTAGTGTTACTGTGTTAGGTTGATATGTAATATAGCACCGTACCAAATGAGACTACCCTTAACAATGCAGATAGTAGGGATGTTTATAGTTCGATTAAACAGGTGAAATTGTCTAAAAGTATTGTTAGTTTTGTTTACATAAATTTTCGATAGGGACAAAATATGTATGTCAACATGAGTCGGGTCATGAAAAAACAAGAAATAGTTATAACTCAAATCCATATTTCACTAGATATAATAGATTTTTTTTTATTTACGAAAACCAATATTTTAGACGGTTTATTATATGTAAAACCATTTTATTTTATTTTTAAGCTCTAAACGTTGAACTTCTGTTTTGTTTTTTTAATTTTTTATGCAAGACTTTTTGTAATGCTCCAATACTTCAATTTGTAGGACAAAGTGCCCCCAATACTTCAAATATGTCCAGTGTGCCCCCTCAATTCTTTATACATGTCAAGTTTTTTCATGAATTAGTACGTGGCTGAACCATAAGCACTAACACGTAATTATACATACTAAATCCGTCTCTAGTTTCACGATCGCTTGGTAGATCGAGTTAAACAGATCGGTTAGTTAGGTTTGAGATATGAAAAAGAGAACTAACTTGTAATATTTATAAAATTCTTTTTAACATATTTTATGGTGAGGTTGTTAAGTTTATCTTTATTTATATTAATCCAAGTAGACTTATTTTTAGTGAGGTTGGTAAGTTTATATTTTATTTATATTAGGATTGTCAACTTTATATTTATAAAATTCTTTTTTACATATTTTATATTGAGGTTGTTAAGTTTATCTTTATTTATATTAATCAAAGTAGACTTATTTTTAGCGGGGTTGTTAAGTTTATATTTTATTTATATTAGGATTGTCAACTTTATGAGATGTCAAATTTCTTATGGTATTAATATCAGGGATTCAAAATAATTTTTAAAGCACAACGGTATATGTTTGATAAGAAAAGATCAAATAAGAAGTTTACTTTGGGTAGGAAGTAACAATAAGAAGACACATGACAAATAACAAAAAACATAAGGAGTGGCATTTTAGTCAATCTTGTTTCTTCTATTCTATTTATATTTCTTTGCATCTTCAAAATCCACCATTTTCAAAAACCATCATATTCAACATTTCATTCACTTTCTCTCTCTAAAATTACTACATCATAGTGCGATTTTCTTCATCAATGAATGGTTTAAACACTCAATCAACGTGTTATTCAATTTCTTTGAAGAAATCCAGTTTATTTATATGCAATTGCTCTTTTTTTTAAATTTAACATAATGCGATGGAACATGAGAAATCGATTGAAACATGTACTTCTCTTCTCAAATTTCTATGATTTTAACCTTCTCTTTATGTATTCTTGCGTTTGGGCAACATTATTTGTTCAAATTTTATTAAGAAATCAGTGTTAAAAAGTTGCACACCAGGTGTTTGACAAAATGTCTCAAAGAAAATTGCACAACAATTTTCAATTTAAACTTTCATTTAGAATTGTGTTTTACAAAATACCGAAAAAACTTATTTTTTTGTGTTTTTTTTTTTTTTTTTTGTTCATTGCATTTTACAAAAAAAAAATGAAAAAGCAGCGTTTTTTTCCATCCCACATTATTGTGTTTTTTTTGTCTATTGCGTTTTACAAAATAATGAAAAAACACAGTTTTTTTGTCCATTACGTTTTACAAAATAATGAAAAAAAATACAATTTTTGTGAGCTTTTTGTCCATTGTGTTTTAGCAAAAACACTTTCTTTTGTGTTTTTAGTCAATTGTGTTTTATAATAAAAACTTTCTTTTGTGTTTTTAGTCAGTTGCGTTTTAGAAAAAAAACACTTTCTTTTCTATTTTTAGTTTATTGCGTTTTAGAAAAAACACTTTGTTTTGTGTTTTTGATCTATTGCGTTTTAGAAAAGACATTTACTTGTGTTTTTTGTCTATTGCATTTTGGAAATAACATTTTTTTTTTGTGTTTTTAGTCCATTGCGTTTTTGAAAGAACACTTTGTTTTGTGTTTTGATCCATTGTGTTTTAGAAAAACACTTTCTTTTATGTTTTTTGAACATTGCGTTTTAGAAATAACACTTTCTTTTGTGTTTTTAGTCTATTGTGTTTTAGAAAAAAAAAATCTTTTTTTTTTGTTTTTTGTCCATTGCGTTTTACGCATCTGGGTTATCAAAAACTTTTTTTTCAAAAGTATAGCAATAGTGTGCTCCTTTTAAAGATAATAAAACGCTCGTTTTTATGATGCAACTTTTATAAAAAAGCAATGTCATATGAAAAAGTTTTTAACGTTTTAAAAACGAGGGGAAAATGGAAGGGAAGTGATCAACGTTTTAGAATACCCTTTAGAATCTCACGCGCCTCCTAGTTTTTGTTCAATTTTATCCGGTTAATCCAACCCCTTGATTACTTAATTAATGATCAAGATTACTTCATATCCTCCCTACCCAAATAAACTTCCTAGTATATCCTAGCCCTAACGTTTGACATGAAAAGTTATACCATAGGCAATGAAAAGAATTTTCATTGAATTTTGTTTACGTGGATTTAGCATTTGAGGGGAAGTGAATTGAAGGAGTTTGTATTTAAGTGATGTGCACTTAGGGAAAAATGGTGCATTTAGTGGTGAGATAATGCGGTCCAAAGAAAGTTTTGCATTCAGAGTTAATTACGTTTTTCGTTCATGTGGTTTTTTAAAAATCATGATTTCAGTCAATTAGTTTAAAATTGCCAAAAGAGTCCTTGTGGTTTCATTTTCATAACAATTATAGTCCACCTCCGTTAACCCACTTTTCTTCTTCTCTGAATCGTAATCAATCACAAACCACCAGACATCAGAACTACCACCACTAAACCACATCGTACCACCACCACCTAACCACTACCATCACACAATCGCCGCCATCTCCGGTCAACAAATCATCCTCCACTTCCTTTCTCTCTCTAATACCACTGTTAAACCCAGATCTGGACAAATCTTGAAACACACCCACAACTTCCTCAACTTGTGTGGGTTTTAGATCTGGACGAAACCATCTACAACATCCCCCACCTAATTTTCCATCTAGTTTTCAATTGTAATTTCAACCAGATTTAGGGTTTATATAATCTATGTTTTTCAGACCACAATTTGCTACAGTGGCCGATGATTTGGATGGAAAGTTGGTTTCTTTCAGTTTGGGTTTGTTTGGATTTTGTTGGTAGCCGGAGAAAATGAGTTTGTTTGTTTTGAGCAGCGAGAAAGAGATACAGTGGTGGTGGCCGGAATCGTGTGGAGTGGTGACCGGAATAGAGAGTTCACAATTATCCGGCTGTGATTTTGTTAATGATACATTTTTCCGAGGTAGTTTTCCAGCTGTGCATTCCATGCCAGTCGGAGTAAACTGCGCTAATGACGCAACATCGGAATAAGGTATGAATTGCAGGTTGGCTGGATAGATTGGTCTTGTAATTGTAAGACCACTCATAGTGGGGGGGTTTTGGGAGTTTTTTCCCCTGAAAAACGCCCATTAACCGCCCCGGGGCGTTTTTTTTTTCAAAAAAAATTGCAAATGGCGTCCTTTTTCCACGCCCATGTTCAAGATCTTTGGCCAATCACAGGTTTTCTTCTTTCTGGTTGGTCGATAGCCTTTTTGATGGTTTTTTTATTTAATTTTTACACCTTTTTTAACATAATGCTCCCACAATGACCACATCCCCATTACACCCATTTTAGAAAAACTCCCCATAATGCCCCATTGCTGACTAGACTGCCACATAGCGCAAACGCCCAGGGGGCATTATTTGTGTCTTCCACTACACATGGTCTAAGTATGGTTTGCTTATCTACTTGTGCCAGTACCGTGTTTGTAAGTAAGGTGCATTTATACAAATGATTTTGTTAACCATAAATTTGCATTTGCTTAGCATGGAGATGTGAATTAGTTATGAATTGTAGGTTTCAAATATATTTATAAACTTGAGTTAAATGCCATTTTAGTTCCTGTGGTTTGGGCCATTTTGTCAGTTTAGTCCAAAGGTTTCATTTTTAACATCTAGATCCAAAAAGGTTTCATCGTTGCCATTTTGGTCCAACTGACTTAACCCCACCCATTCACCTCTGTTAAGTCAAGGGCATTTTAGTCATTTCCCAAACTATTTTAATTAACCCTTTAATATTACCCTTCCTATTTATATATAATGAACAAAGAAATACATAACTTAGATATATATATAAGTTATAACACACACCTGCATCACATTCAGTATTCACCTACCATCTTCACCCTAGCCTCACCACCACCACTAACACCATCACCACCAATGCAACCATCACCACCACCACAGCCTTACCATCGCCAGTCAATAGTCGGAGTCGGAGCTGGAAAGCTGGTACCGCCTCTGAACACCTGCCTGTCGCCACCCATCTTTCAAACCACTATCATATCACCCCCGTCGTCCCACGACACCACCGCTGCAACACCACCGAATCCACCCTACACTCCACCACACCCCCCCCCCCTCTGGAAAAACCACCACCATATTCGTCGGCGGCGGTTACTTCATTGGTGGAACAACACCACCACCAGAGAACCTCCACCACTACCGTCAACACCACCCAATCGGAAGTCAAAACCACCCAATCGGAAGATTTTCAACAGATTTGATTAAATTTAACAGATCTGCAAGCCATTGATGTTGTGACAACGGTGATGGTGACCACGGTGTTTAATGCTCGAGGTGCATGGCAGAAAGAAGATGATGACGGTGAGTGATGGTGTTGGTTCTGGTGGTCGTACTCTTACCAGCAGGTAGGTGGAAGAGCACGGTGGTTTCAGGTGGCGCATAGTAAGTGTATGATTATTCCATGCTTTCAGATATCTGATGGTTGTTTCATGTGATTCGGGCTTCTTTTCTGATCTCGGGTGCTTACCGGAAAACTATGATGTTGGCTGATACTTTGCGGCTAGGGTTTTTCATGGTGATTCCTAATCAACCAGAAACAGAGCGGTTTAGATATGTTGTTCTTTATGAGGTAGCAATGGTGTTTAGATGATGGTTTGCCGAATAGAGGCTGATGGTGGTGGTGTTTAGTTGGTGGTGGTGATCTTAGTTGAGAGATATAAAGACAGAGGGAGGAGAGAGAGTCTGAAAGTATCTTTGAAAGAAACAGGGTATAAACTTTGATAAAAATAAACCTTTAATAAAAATAATAGACAAAATGACAAAATTACCCCTTGACTAACTGAAACCAATGGATGGGGTTAAGTTAGTTGGACCAAAATGACAACGATGCAACCTTTTTGGATCCAGAGGTTAAAAATGAAACCTTTAGACTAAACTGGCAAAATTGCCCAAACCACTAGGACTAAAATGGCATTTAACTCTATATACTTTAATTCAGAATCTTTTTCTCGATGAAGTGAAACAATGAGTGAATCTTTTTTTTTTGGAGTTAAATGCTCGGATAGTCCCTGTGGTTTTGCCATTTTTCACCATTAGTCCCTAACTTTCTAAAATTAAACATATAGTCCCCAACTTTTTCAATTTCGTCCCCGGATAGTCCCTGGTGCGGATGGGGGTTAGTTTTTGGTGTTAAGTGGATGTAAAATTACGAAAATTCCCTTGTTATTAAAAAAAACTAATTAATCCATCTAAAATTAAGTGGGGACCACCATTTTATTTAAATATAAAAACTAACCCTCCATCCTACTCCACCCCTATCCCCTCTCTATGTCCGATTGTTGATTTGGGGTTAGATCTGCTTTACATCTGTTTTACATTTGTAGCCCTTGTGCAAAATTTCGGGCTTTTAAAAAACTTTTTCGTTGAAAGCAGTTCCGTAATCGATGCTTAAACCTAAGCCGTTTAACGTGACGTACACACCAGGACTAGGACATTAGCTACACATACCCTAAATACCCTTTACATAAATTAGAAATAAGTTTTGAAGGGTTAGGGATGGCGAAAACATGTTTATACAAGCTCAAGGACTATTTCCGACAAACTACGAAAGTCTGCCGATTCTTGTATTTCTGAATACGGACCTCGTATACGAATCCGAATATTTTTGTAATCATTAAAATCTTGTATTTTAGTGATGAGAATGCGAAAATATCATTCGTTACGCAATTACGGTCGTTTTCACGTTAGTTAAAGCGTTCGTCATAATTAAGCGAAAAACGCAATCGTACAACCAAACGAACCGACATCCACGACATTTCCAAGCATATTTCAAGTCCCCAATACTTTAACATCCTTGTAAAGCCTTAAAAATGGGTTAACGGGGGTTAAATACGTCAAAAAACAAGTTTACATGTGTGCAGGGACTGAAACTATCAAAAACTGAAATTATGTTCGTTGCCCTCGCGCCACACGACACCCCACTATGTTCCTAGCGTGCCACGCGACAACCCACTGTTGACAGCATGTTCTTTCCAGCTTCCTGCTGATTTCTTTGATGGTTTTGTGAGTTTGGGGGCCAAGATAAGTATCCTCCAAGGCTTCTAACCTGGTCCAAACACTTGTCATGATCCCTTTAATCCTTGTACAACACACAATCCACTTGGCAAGATCTTGTGATTTCAAGAACACTGTAAACACCCAAGACTTTCATTCAACAACTTGCTCATTTCCTTCTTTCTCATCTCTAATGCTCTAAGTTGGAGTGCTACCATCTTTGGATACCTCCCATCTGAGTATTCTTCATCCTAGAACACAAGTAAGTATTCTTCCTAGTCTTGTTTATTTATTTTAGCTATTTCAAGCTAAAAGCAAAGAGTTTGACTTACTGTTTGACTTTCAGTTTGGACCATGAATTGGTCAACTCAAATTTCAATTGAACTTTGCAACGTGATCGTAATCACGATGGTTCTAATCCCATGTGATTATACCTACTGATTACCACGTTTAGTAGTCGAAGTGACAAGTCAAAGTTTCGTTCAAAAATGCACAATTATGTGCATTTTACGACGAAACTATTTACAGGTATCAAAACACTTTGTTTTGATACCAAATCAGTTTTTCAACTTAGTTAAACAAGTTTTGACATGTTTACCTCGTCGCTTCTAGTTTAGTGCTTATTTAGGGTCGTAAATTTGAGCGGTTTGACCACCGCTTTGACTTTCGAATCCGACCCGTTTGGTCGATCTTAGAATCCGACCAAACACATATTTATGACCATAGTTGTATAGGGAATAACCTCCTGAGGTTATACCTTATGGTCACGTCGTTTGGTTAGTTATATGATAAGTCGTTTAGATGACCTTAGAAAATGACCAAAATGCCATTTTCATGCATAAATCCGTTATAAGCATATGTGACCAAACTTTTGACACCTAAACTGATATTATAACATTTTCAAACATGTTTGGGCATTTAAGACTTATCATAGGACTTGTTTAGCTATCCGAACGCATAGTTACCCAAGTGACACGTTAAAGTAGCGTAAACTACCTTAACGGGTCAAAAACACTTAGGTTTCATTCCAAATCAGAATGTTAAGTTTAGTAAACCATTTCATATGAGTTCCAACACTCATTTGGTTTATAAAATCTCATTCTATTCGATTCCTCGATTTATGTCCCGTTATACTAACATAGTATCTGATACACTATGAACCACTTCAACACTTGAACTCTTGATCCTTTGAGCTTTGTTATATCATTTGAACAAGACCTATACGCAATCCCAAGTGAGTACATAGTTCCCCTCTTTTACACTTTTCAAATGTTTTGGGGTGATTTATATGTGTAACCGATTTATTTTCAAATGTATAGCATATATGAGTTTACTAAGTGCTTTTATGTGTATTATTCCGATTATGTAAACGCGACGATTATCAATTCTTATAGAATCTATATATCTTCTTAGTTAGATTCTTATAGGATACTTGAAGTACAGTCTTAGATCTTTCTATCTTCATAGTGAGATTTTTAAGAAGTACTTTACAAGACGATGGTTACTGTTTATGTGTAGAGATTGTTGGGGATTTAGATAACGAAACTAGCGTAATACAATAAGGACATGGTGGATACGCCGCTGGTACTTCCTATATATAAGTGTGCTTATTGTATTACCCTTCGTAGCGTTATCCCGAATCACCATTAGGATTTAGGATGTTATGATTCAATGATTCAATGTGACGAAACCAAATCCTTATAGCATCTATCTACATAGATTGATTCTTCTAGGATGTTTAAAGTGCTAATTTAAAGTTCTTGATTGCATTTAATTATGTACTTTAATGCGTATGTGACAACACGATGTGACAAAACCAAATCCTTATAGCATCTATCTATCTTCATAGATTGATTCTTCTAGGATGTTTAAAGGGCTAATTTGAAGTCCTTGATTGGATTTAATTGTGTACTCTAATGCGTATTTATACAAGACGATATGACAAAACCGGATCCTTGTAGTATATATCTATCTTCATAGTTAGATACTTGTGGGATGTTTAAAGTACAATTGAAGTCCTTGATTAGATTCATTGTGTACTTTAATGCGTGTTTACAAGTTGGTGACAAATTGATGATTATGTGTTTATGTCGTTAGTTGTGATTTAGATAACGAAACGAGTGTAATACCATAAGAACATGGTGGATACGCCGTTGGTACTTCTTATATATAAGTGTTCTTATTGTATTACTCTTGTAGCGTAATCCGAATCCCTTTAGGATTTTTTTGTACAATTGATTCAATGTTCGATTAATCAAATCCTTGTGGAATCCTCCATATTGTCATATGTTAGATTCCTAGAAGGATATTCAAATTATTATTATAAATCATTGACTTGATTTTTAATAATACGCACACAAGTTATGACAAATTTCAAATACTGTTATTATCAAACCTTGATTGAATTTCTAATAACAAACTAACAAGTTTTATGAAAATTTCAATGTGATTACAAAGTACAATTTTCAATGGCATAAAAAAAATTACCTAGTAATAATCATATTGACATATACAAAACCCTTTTGTCACAAGTTTTCACTATCAAGATAAAGTGTTGCAATACTAAACCTTTTTGCCATTCCTTGGCTTCAAAGATTCTATTTTCAAATAACAACTCTCGTGGTTGTTAAAGTATTGCAATACCAAACTTTTGCCATTTATATGGTTAACAAAACCTATGTACTCGCCAGCTTTATTGCTGACTCTCATTTTCACATATGTTTCAGGATTTCGATTATTCAAGCAAGCAACGCATAGGATTGAATATGGGCCTTATACTTCTTTAATCAAAAGACAAATACATGTATTCTTTGTTTGTAAAACAATGTTAACAGTAATGAAATAATTTAGCACCAGTTATTGTGAGCAATTTGTAACGTGACTCCCCGATATTTCCGTCGCGTGTTACGCGATTGGGGTGTTACAGATTGGTATCAGAGCACTGGTTTTAGGGAATTAGGTTATTAGTATGCCTTTAACCTAGTCTATAACCTTCCTAAGGACCCAAACATGAGTAGACTTAGGATCTCTATCCTAATCCTCATCCTTATTCGTGCCACAACTACTCTATGATTTACAAATCATCTAACCTTAGATGATTTATCCTAAACCCTTAGGCTTTATACTTTAAGGTATTCCTCAAAATTTTTTTCTCAAAATATTTTCATTGAAATATTTCTCAAACGTTTTCGACGATATGTTTCTCAACCTATTTATCTCAAACAATTTTTATCAAAAGGTTTCTCAAAATGTTTTCCTCAAACATTTTCATCGAAATATTGGGTTTTAATAGTGTGAACACCTGCAATCTGGAAGGGTGGATGCCTATACCCCGAGTTTTTTGTCTAAGGCTATAGTGTTCATACAAATCCGCATTTTCGGACCAGTCACTCTTACTTGGGAACTCTTAGGGTGAGTGTCCACTTATAGGCTAAAGCATGTCTTCTTGAAACATTATGTAAACCCATCCACCTTGACCATGTCGGACAATTTCTAAAACACTACTACCATTGTGACACTACCCCATCATATTATCTTCGATAATATGTTCTTATTCAAAACATTCAAAAAAAATTTCATTTCGTTTCACGACACTTTGTAATCTTATTTCATTTTCAAGTACTATCTTTTATCTTTCAAAATTTCAAAATATTTATCATTTGGATGAGAATTTTTAAAATTTTCTACACAAAAAAAAAAATATTTATTTTAAAAATTCAATTAAAAATATTTTTATCTTAAAAATAATAGATTTTTAAAAGGTAAAGAATTTAAAACGCAAACCATTAACTTGGTTTGTATTTTCTCATCAAAAAATATAACAAAAGTTTGTTCTTAAGCAATTCTCATTTCAAAAACAAATCCACAAACACTATTTTTCCTAAATACAAGAACAAGAATTTTGAAAAAGATTTTTACTAAGTCAAAGTTTTCACTCCACGATGATGTTTCAAACTCATGACAATTTGATGGATCTCACTTATTTGACTTCACTATAGCTATTTCTTTAGGATGCCTCCTCACCGCGACGTCACTTGGAACGCTGAAATGGCAGCAAGGATTGATCACCATCTAGCTGCTGTACTCCCAGACATTGTGACCCAAGCTAATCAAATCTACAACAATAACAACAACAACAATGTTATCACTCCATGCAACTACAAACAATTCAACTCAGCTAAACCACTCAAGTTTAATGGGTCTGAAGGAGCGACTGGGCTCCTACAATGGTTTGAGAGTATAGAAAGCACATTCCGCCATGTTCAGTGTCCCAGTGAGCGCAAGGTGGATTTCGCTTCGAGTGTTTTCCAAAGGCGAGCACTCACTTGGTGGAACGGATTCATGAGAGACCGAGGTTCCGATATAGCGATGGCACAAACGTGGGAAGAATTTAAGGATCTTATGAAAAAAGAATTCTGCCCACGAAACGAAATAAGGGCACTTGTAACTGAATTCTATTACATAAACACTGACCAGTTTGACCAGTTAAGCCTACTCTGCCCCACTATGGTCACACCTTTGGATCGGGCCATTGAGAATACATTGATGGCCTACCTGATCCAGTCCAAGACATTGTGACTGGCATCAAACCTGCAACACTTAGGGAGGCTAAGGAATTAGCTGCTACCATAACTGACTCCTAGGTTAGAAAAGGGAAACTTTTTCGAAAGGGAGACAAGAAATGAAACGCCAAAACTACTAAGGGAAAACCAAGGGAAACAAAGGCTAAATCTTCCAAAAATTCTAAGAAGCGTAAGGCTTCAAAGAATTATGCAATTTCCGCACCAATTCCACTAAACTCAGTACCCTTTAGGGGATTTTATCATGGAAAACAACCTCGGTGCAATCGTTGCAACTATCATGTCACACCCCAACCAATGGCGGAATAATCGGAGTGGGACGAAGATAGATTGCTCATCACACATAACACTATTGTGACAATAATTAATTCAAAATTGATTTCATAACATAACAAAATTGTCAATTACATCAAGAAATTTAAACTACGACACAAAGGACAATACAACAAGTTCAAAACATAAAATGTCTAATCTAGTAATTTGAAATGTGTTTCTAGTATCGTCCCTACTAGATTTCGTCATAATCAACCTCATCAACCTGCAACATGTTAACAAAGTATAGTTCAACACAAAAATGTATTGGCGAGTACACAAGTTAAGTATAAGTATAAGTATAAAAGTTTAAAACGAATCCACATGGAAACTTAAGTTATTCAAGATCAACATATCATGGCAGGCAATATTTCTAGTTAACCCTCTGTTTACGCAATAAAGAATGAAATTTAACATGACCTCTCGTTCACGGGTGGTGCGTTACTCCTATAGTGCTATACATGTTAAATGGAGGCTAGTATAAAGCTAATGACTATAGTATCACATAAGAATCACCCAAGTATATGCATCAAGTATAACAATATAGTATTCATGTATTTGGATTGTTTTCATGCGTTTATATAAAGAATAAAGTGTTTGTGACTTTTGATAAGGTTAACATATTGCACCCAAAAGTGTTAAAATGAAAATGGGTCAAGTGTACTCACAAATTTGCTATGTCTTCCAATTATCCAAGTATTGACGAGTTTAATGAGATTAGGAGGTCGAATGTGTTCTGGTTGGAGTTTAAGGAATGAATGGAGTCAGAATTTGGGATTTAAAAGTATAGCAAAAGTAAATATACAACAAAATAATCACTTAGACTTAACACTCGTTCTTGACACTATGAAAACCCATAAGGTTTAGAATGATTTCATGAGTTTTATACCATTAGAATCGTAACGAGGAACTAAGCACTTAGGTGATGTAACTTCGTAACTTGATGAATAACCATTAGATTATCTTCGAGGGTTCGGTTACTATGGGTATTATATATTTTATATAGTATATTATAGGTTTAGTCCAATCATATTACATGTATTATCATAGAAGTCATGCATAGAGGTAGGAGGATAAATCTTCTATTTTAAAACCTCTTTTGTATTCACCAACGCACAAGTTGTCATAAGACAACAAGGATGGTCATGAATAGATTATTACGAAATGAAATATACTAACCAAGAAGAAAAACATCAAGTGAAGTGTGGATTGTAAGTAGTATAGCCCAAGCTATCCAAATAATCACACATACACAAGTTCAAGACTTGTTCATCACTTGTGGGTTAAAACCCTTTTAAAAACAGAAAGTTTTGAGGATTAAAACCTCTAGATTTGTATGTTACAACCTTGTTTTTAAGCACACATAATCATAGTCTTGATTAGTGGCATAAGGACACAGGAATGTATGAAGAAATCATAAGTTTAAGCATGTTTATCAAAGTGTTTGTACAAAACAGAAAGTTTCTTGCACTTTTAACCTTATTATGGTGATGTTCCAGCCTTGGTTTTCCATGGAAAACCTGTGGGAACATACCTAAGGTTGTTCCAAGTGCTAAGAAGCAAGAAGTAATGAAAAAGATGGAAGATAAGTGAAGTTATGCTCACTTTTGTAACTTGATACGAATCTGCCTTGCTACTGATTTCTTAGCTGAATTTAGAGTGTTTGAGAGTGAAAGTGAGGTGTTTGCAAAATGGAAAATGTATGGGAATGGGTTGGGTTATATAGGGATTGATTAGGGTTGGTTAGTTGGTCATTTAATGAAGAAAACACATCAAAACAAGCACAAACTCGACCAATAATCGCGGCTGATTAACAAAACTGCGGATCCGGGTCTCTGGCGAGGCGTGAGCCAGATGGGGGGGGGTCGCGGCCCGCAAGCCACCATGGGGTATAAAAGACAATGCGTATGGGTATGTAATGTAATTAAAACATAAAAATAAACAGGAAATGTAGTTTCATATGTTAGTGTTTTAAGGTGTTATATGGTATTTTAGGTATAAAAGACAATGCGTAGGGATATGTAATGGATTGAGTATGTATGAAGAAGTATGTTTGTCGATAATAAGTATCGTATACGCATGGATTGAGTATGTAAGACAAGTATTTGCAAGTTTAACGCACTTTGCAAGAATTACGAATAGGATATCACGTGTAAAATAAATTCAATTGTATGAACGTGTATGAATATGTAGAACACGAATTTAACGAAATATGAATTTTGTTTATGATTCAAGTCTCGAATTTTACAATGATGCAACGAAAAGACGGTTACAAGGAATACAAGATTTCCAGAAATAGAATTTATGAACAGGCTTTCTAATTAAGGAAAGTACGAAACGCGGGGCGTTACATATCACCACCCAACAAATTCTCCTTGCCGCCAGTGTAAAATATGTGGTCTTTTTGGACATCTAGTTGCGACCTGTCGCATCCAGAAACAAGCAGCCCCTACTCAGACTCGCCCTCGAGCATGTTTCAATTGTGGTGATTTAAATCATTTCAAGCGAAACTTCCCTAAGCTTGCTAACGCAAATGGACGAGTATACAATGTCAATGAGGCTCAAGCTGATGGTCAAGCACTTATGATCATTTGAACATCTACATTTCCTATTTATTTTCGAAAACAATGAACATATTTCAACTATATTTGTAATGACAATATAAATTTCAAGAAGTTTTTCTTTATTCTTGATTATTCGTATTCCAATTACAAATTTCAATGTGATTGCACTATGTGTGATTACAACTACATGCCGACTTCGAGGATTTTGTTCTTTAGGAACTAAATCTCGTAATTTAGCATATTATGATTGCACACTAGTGCATTCATATGAATTTTTCAACACGATCGCTACAAATACTATTACCACTTTTGTTTTCATGACATTACATACATGGTTTGATTATCTAGTATGTATAATACATGATTACAAATACATTTTTGCTTCGTATGTTGACCTAACATACTTAGTACACGATCTTCAAATACATTTTGCTTAGTATGTTGGCTTAGCATACCTAGCACATGATTTGAAAACATTTTCTCGATATGCTTACATTATTATTACAATACATTCTTAGTATATGTTGCATACTACCAACCTGTTTAGTACGAAACATGTATTAACATTTGTACTAGAATGAAATGCATGCTACTAATTTTGTTGTATGCAAAACATGTATTATCATTGCTAGTATGAAACACATTTTGATTCAATAGATTTTGTGTTATGACGATGCTTATTGGTTTAGATGTTAGTTCGACCTTATTATTTGTTTTCCCTCGCTTAACAAGATGAGCTATGTGGACCATGCGACGAAACAAATAATTATGGGTGCACACTTAATTATGAGGTTCGACGCATGAGAATCATAGTAAGCCTTGTTAAGTGTGGTGGCATAAAAGCTAGAGTGATTAGGTAACAAGAAGGGTATGATGCGATAAGAACATGGTGGATACGCCGATGGTACTTCCTATATATAAGTGTTCTTATCGTGTTATTCTTCAGAACGTTACTAGGATCACTTGGTGATTTTATGTTATCTTGGACCCCTATGTGATCATTGGCTTTGTAACCAATAGTAGACGTTTAGTGATCATCTCAACAATAACACTTATTCCAATGATCGTTAATAACTTGGGAATCAAATTCACTATTATCAAATAAATATACTAATTTGGATTAATATGCTTGTTATCACATTAGCTAAGCCACAATCACACAAGCTTCAGGTTATGGATTTGATAACCATTTAGACGATGCATCGATTTAAAACACTAAATGGTATCATGTTTGGATATGTATATCCTTTAGTCATTTCTAGAATATTTAGGGATACACACCTTCCTTTATTTGGCAAATATAAATTTTCGTTGAGAGCAAATATTACATACAAATTATCAGCCTGAAGAATCTTCTACTTCTTCATTATGCTTCACGTCATCGTTGACTCGGTGTGGTCTAACCAGTCATGCCAATTAAGTAAATAATCATGACACATAAACTTCTAGTTTACGATCATTTGTGTAGTAGTTGCATTATGAGAGAGAACAACATGTTATCATTACAAACTATTGTGTTATATAACTTTTATCCTTTTCACATTTTGTTCTCGTATAATCATTACCATAATTTGCCACTTATAGTAGTCAATCTCATTATGACTATTATTACAATTCTGAACTTGGCTATCATATCATTCTGATGATTAATATCATTATCAACTTGGCTATCATAACATTACTGATGATTGATCTCAATATTAACATGACCATCATTACAAATTTCTCAATTGTTTCCATGATAACAACATTTTTAATGACCGTTTTATAATCACATTCACTTCAGGAAATGGAATAACCAGAACCAGCTTCATAGCTTTTCATTATTTACTTGGTCACAAGGATATAAAATCATTTCAATTTTTTCATATACTCTCAATACTCTTAATGATGCTGCTTCAAGAGCATATCTCACGTATGATATATGGAAATATTTTATCCAATTTTCCACATAAATAATCTTCTCCTCACATAACATCAACTGAGAAGTAATTACATATATGAGTCATATAATTTTATCGGTCTAAAATCTTATGATCTTTTATAACTTGATAATGAGATTTGGGAAGTATGACACTTCAAGTGTCGTATCTAAACATAGTTATATCCTTTTATGAAAGTGATAACAAATCGCAACTTTGGTTCAATATTTCTATCAAATAGTATCTATTTAAATAAAGAATAGCATATAGAATACAAGGTATACCATAAAATCAAATTATACCATGTATAATTATTATAACATGTCACCATATAAAGCAATTTAAAACAAAACTTCATGAAATAAAAAAAAATCATTGCTTACAAGCAAGTATAGACTTTTTATGCTTCAGATATACCAGAATGTAACCAACTATATACATTTTATGCATCAACATACCAGAGTGTAATCAGTCGATAAAAAATATATATCTTATATAAATATTTACCACTTCACTTTTAAATACAAATAAATATCCCCATCAAGTTTCCATGATGTTTTAAATATAAACATAACATATGATTTTTAATTGCCTGCAAATAAGTTTAAGCTAGAGAAACCACCAGCTACATCATTATCAAGTAACCACATCAAGTAATGACGATTGATCAAACCTTCTAATTCAGATAACCCTCAAAATTTAAATAGAGAATGATAATCGTAATATAAACCATTGAATATTAGGAAATTATATATTGTTATCATACAACAAATATAACTATTTCAAAGATATATAAAATGTATAAATGTTAATTCTTCACCGTACATATTATTATAATTCAAAATACTAACTGAATTATTACATATATATGAATATAAATGTAAATCAACTATCTAGATGCATGGTTTACTTCTTTTCAACAAAGGTTGTAAGGAGTAATTTATAATAAGTAACTCTTCTGAATTAGTCAAATGATAAGATGTATGTATCTTTGATTTAGAGTATTCATATAATACAATTTATTTATAAGAAAAAAGAATGATAAAGAATTTTCATATAAATCTATTCAAATAAGGTATACTGATTATATTCATTTAATATATGATACAAAAACGTATTTAGAATTTGAATCGGTGATTTAAATTAAGTTCATATATTATTTATCAACTAAGTTACTGTAAAACATGAATAAAGTTTTCATTCATATACAAATGTATTTATTTTATTTCATTTTTTTATTCATACACTTCATACAACTAATGCAATCACATCCATATTAGCAATTGAGCTAATGTTCTAACATTTCATGAGATAAAAGGATATACTGATTTTTAGCTAAACAAAATGTTTAGAACTTTATAAACAAAAGAATGCAAGTGCTATAATCTACCAAGTAAAAATAAACCTAAAAAACACAAACATAAGAATGCAACTTTATTCATAAATCACTCAATTTACTTGATACCAACATATACGATGAGTGCAACGAACATAGTTGAAATGATATTTAAATATCTATCTAAAACAAGAATTTATTTTCCAATAAAACCATATTATTCCAAATCTTTAGTCTGTAATCAACATGAGGTTTTAACATATATATAAATTCTTTACCAATAATAATAATAATAATAATACAAGAGTAACATATTTGTCTAAAGTAAACAGTGGGTTTATTGGAACTTCTAAAGACAGTGACAAATAATTCTTAGATGAACCCATATATATATATGTATTGTTATGAATGAACTTTAACCAAAAACGTCATTCATTCTAGAAAATAAAACAAAACATAAAAGCTCTTATACTACTAATTATAAATTACCATAAGAAAACAATTTATCGCATCACTAAACCATACACATATACATGATTAATATAATAGCTTATATAATATGCATAAAGATCCCAACCAATCAGTTTTATTTAACATATATGCTTAATCCTAGCCGCCAAATCACGTTCCATTCCAATATCAATACAAAAATAAAAGCTACCTGATGTTTGTAAACGCGGTTGTTAGCGATACAATAGTGGTTCAGATTGATGATAAATAGATTGGCGGCTCATTGGACTCGGTTTGATTTCTTTAGATCGACTAGCGATTAGTTATGCTTCGGGATTAGGATAACAATGAAGATGTATCATGGTTTTTAGAGGGAGCACTTTCGTGCTGATAACGTGTTTTGTAACAACTAGAATCTATTAGCAATGTATAGAGAAGAATGAGATATTGAGAGATAGATTTCTTATTGATGTAAAATATGGATCACATATGCCTCTATTTATAGGCTTACAAGATTGGAGTTAAGTACATGAAGAGATGGAAGTTAAGTACATAGAGAGTCATAATATAATAATAAACACAAGTGGATAGTTACACAATAAATAGATATTAATTCATAACATAAACTAATAAATTATAGTTATTACATAAATTTAAAATGCCAAGTAAACCTAACTTCTAATAAAGGATTGGTAACACCTTCTTTAATCTATTTTTATTATGTTTTTTTTTTTTTTTTTTTTTGGCTTATATATTTAAAATTTTCAAGATCACATATATTGAGTAAGGTTATTGTACAAATGAGCTTAACATATTAAATGTGAAAAGTGAACAAAAGTTTTTTTTTTCATCTTGTCAAACATGTATTCTAATCCAAAATTTAAAGAGAAAAGTTCAAGTATTTACACAAGTAGAGTGATTATCTAATCACTCTAGTAAATATAAGAATATTTTTTTGTTACATTTTGCATCTAAATATCATGGGAGAAAAATTTCCTTCATTTCTGATGTTTAGTATGTCAAGACCTATTTGTATTTCATCTTTACCTCATGTCTATCTCTACAATTCTTCATGTCCTATATTCACTCTAATATACATTAAATATAATCGTTAGATTTTTTTTCAGGATTTCTCATCAAATTGTTAGTATCCTTAAACGTAAATTATCATAATTTATCCCAACTTCTTATCCTTAAAAATAACTCAAGCGCCGTTAGTCTCCGGTTGTCGGAAAAACGTTTTTGGCCGGAAAACTCATTTTTGGCTGGAAAACTCAACATTTTCGTCCTAAACCTCTTTGTAACCTTATTACGGACCTTTAGGAACCTTTTTCTAGTAAAAGCCCCAATTATTGAAGCCCTCGGAAAACTATTTTTTTCGCCGGAAAACTTATTTTTTGTTGGAAAACTCAACTTTTTGGACGGAAAACTTAACATCCTCGTCTCAAACCTCTTTATAACCTTAGATTGGACCTTTAGAAACCATTTACTGGCCAAAAACGGTTTTTCGGCGACTGGAGACTAACGGCGTTAGAGTTCTGTTAGTCAGGGTCCATTGATGGCGAATATGTCAATAGTTGGGACTACCAGTGGTTATTTTTAAAGTTGGGACTGTTGGCGGCCAATTACGAATAGTTGAGATTATTAAAATCTAATATTCCACATATTTATAAAAAGTGTTTCGTGAGCTAAACTTTTAGAAATATGCAAAATTATTTGGAAGGACAAATAAATCCCGCAGCTAATGAAACAACTTTAAAAATTATTAATTTAACTGTTTTGAATTATGGTTAAATATGGTATAGTTATCATATATTTATGATATTTGATTAAAAAAAAAAGAAAATATAACGTATATATGAGCTGTTCAAAGAATTGTGCACACATTATTAAGGCATATGCTTTCTAATTTTCTATTCTCAAAACGGCCAAATGCAAGCCTAATTTAGCCTAATTTGAATTTAAGGATTGTAAATCAAATGAAAGTTGGGCAGGAGATGCATATGAATTACTTAATTTAATTTGGGGGCCCTAATACTTCTAATGGAGACCCAAGGCTATTTATGAATGAAGCCAGCCCTTGACAAAGCAAGATAAATGCGTGAAACATATAACTGAATGATGTTAAATTTTTCTTTGTTAACTTGTTATCATATAAAAAGAAATTGAATATAAAGTCCTTTAACGTCAATTCCTGATTACACGACAATTACATTCAATACATAAGTTAATTATTCTTGTAGAATTCCATGATCCAAAACATAGAGACCCGGCAAACAATTTCCATAGAAGTGAATCCAGCCTCTTTGGCCAAAACGTTGTATTCTTTTGCGGTTCGCTCTTTGCCGCCAGGGTTAGCAATCAACATGATCATATCACCACCGATGATGGTCTTACCAACTTCATCACTACAACTAGAATCACTTTCCTGGTCCGGAATGATTGCTTCCACCACCACCACCCTACCACAATCCGGCAATGCCGCCCAACAGTTCTTTAGAAGCTTGATGCAATAATTGTCACCCCAGTCGTGTAGTATCCACTAAAAGAAAAGGAAAAAAGACTTAATGGAAAAGATTATTATTTAAGCAAATATAATGTTAGAAAAATTGATGTACTAACCTTCATGAAAATAACATCTCCTTTAGGAACGCTTTGGAACATATCTCCTCCGACATGCTCCACACCTAGTCAAGAACATTAAACAACTATCATCAACTTAAGAGTCTTGGTCCTTTGCCGGTTTGAGATCCAAACGGTTCGCTCTTCATGAGTTGGTGGTTGAATGGTTCACATTTCATTTTGGTGGATTATCAATAGGGTTCAAATATTTCCAATGAATCTGTGTTTATGAAATAGAATATATACCTAGGTAAGGAGGTGCATCCTTAATGACATGAGGTAGATCAAAGTTGATCCCCTTAATATTAGGGTACTTGGAAACAATAAGCTCAAGGTTAGCACCTAAACCACCACCTACATCAATCAACTCTTTGACCCCTTCAAAACCCTTGTACTTTTCAAGGATCATCTTCATCACTATTCTTGTGTTGTCATACATGCACTTGTTGAATACATTATTGAATCTATTGTCTTTTGCAGGATACTCAAATGCATTCACCCCATGAGCCTTGTCAAATGGGACCCCTCCCTCAATAACTGCATCTTTTAGGTGATGCCTGCCCCAAATAAACTGGGTTAGTGATAAAACTATTTCACTAATAGAGGGTTAAATATGGTTAAATAGTAGGTCAAAAGATATAAAAGTTTATGGTTTTTTAGGTGATGCCTACCCCAAACAACAAGGCGGTAAAGTCCGAGGGGATCATGGGCAAAATAAAGTCGGTGGGTTTTTTATGGTTAAATAGTAGGTCAAAAGATATAAAAGTTTCATGGGTTGACTAGTGTAATTTTGTTAATATGTAATTTCGGTTTGTTGTTGGTTGGTGCTGCCTCGGTTTGAGGTTTTTGGCATGTTCGTAATGAAGTTAACTTTAAAAAAAGGTATATAATCAAGCATTTTCAATATTGAAAATTGTATAGTTAACGAAATTTTCGGGGATGTTAGATCTAGAGCTTTTTTATGGTTAATGTGCCGTTCGAAGATTGGTAGTTTAGAATGGAATGATTGGTGTAATTATCCTTTGTATAAGATGTAATGGGTGGTGCGGCCTTGTTTTTGCCCAGCCGACCGGTGTGTTTTTATTAAAAGTTAACATTCAAAAAAACAAAAAAAAAAATTGTATCACTATATCAACAATAGATTTGTAATCATGATGCTTTAGGTGATTTTCATCAAAAGCAAAACCATTCATCTTTTTCGTTGTGATTACATTAAATATGCTTTCTTTTTATCTTTTTTTTTATGCATTTGTATGTAATGATATTAGAGCCGTTGGTAAAAATAAATGTAACTATAGTAAAACTATTTTAGGTCCTTTGTTTATTTTTATACTAATTCAATTTTTTTTAGAGTTATTTAATCTACTTTTAATTCTACATCATTATTCATCAAGAAACTTGAACTCTCAACCTTTTGAGAAACAACACAACCTTACACATTTTGACACTGTTAGACCAAAAGCTCTTTGGTCTATGTTAGGTTATTTGCAACCTTCTATTTATCTTATATCTAGAAGTTGAAATAAAAAAGCACTAATTGATAATTTTATGTAAATGAGATGAGACGAGTGACTAAACTTAAACTTGACCCATTTAATTTAAGATAGCTTTAGCCCGACTTGTTTAAACCTATCTAAATAAATGGTGAATTTAATCAGAAAGAATGTTACATTTGAATCTTTTAATATTAAACTCCTTTTTATTTATATGTATCATTATTTTTCAAATATGTTATATGCATGTTTATAACATAATATATATAAATATAAAACTCTAAAATTTTATTATATTATACTACGTTACGTTACGTTATATTACAATATTAAATTACATTGCATCATTTTATATCATATTTTATTATAATATTACATTACATCATATTGTATACATAATAGGTTTGTGTAGTTACACTAACCCTTGATATAGAGCCCATAATTAGGCTTAGAACTTGTTTACACTTAGTTTAGTTCATACTTTTAATAAGCCGATCTCAAATACTTCATGAACAACTTTTCTCGTTGAGCCGATCTCAAGTACCTCAAGAACAGCTCTTCTCGTTTAGACCATCTTTAATACACCTGAAGTCACTCGACTCACTCCGTCCGAGCCACATTGGAGCTGTCCGAATTTAGATGTGGCGTTGGAGTCAGCCACCCAAAGTTATCCGTGTGAGTGTGTGAAGTAAAGTGCTTAGGTTGTGTTGGTTATTGTGCCGTTTCCTTGTTTTTTTCAACCACAATTTACGTCACTTGTGTGTAATTAATGTTCAGCTTTTTGCATGGGTGATTTCTGTTTATTTATGAAATGAATTTAATGCAACAAATAAGATTGTTCAGCTTTTTGCATGGGTGATTTAGGGTGAGAGGGGCACTCCCTCTTACGCACACCCAATCAGGTTATGCCACGTCAACTCCCCTCTTAAACTCTCCTCACACCTCAATTTGATGGCGGCACTCCCCTCTTAGGTGACTTTTTTTTTATTTGTTGTAATTATGCATGTTTATAAATTAAAAAAATATTAATAAAATTTAATAAAAGACATTTCATTAAATTAAAAATAAAAATTACATTCAAACTAGAAAAATAAAAATTACATTCAAACTAGAAAAATATAAAAACAAACTACTCGTCGTCGGAACTCACTTCAAGGTGAGGTAGATCTAAACGTCCGAGATGCTCAACGAGATCGTGTTTTAGTCTCCAATGCGTTTCTTCGTCAATGAGCTCGCTATAAGCTGTATCATCGAAGACGGGTTCGACTGGAGGATCTTGAATGTGTACCGGTGCTATCGCCTTTCCTTCGTCTTTTATAATCATGTTATGTAAAATAAGGTACGTATACACGATGGACCTTATCTTTTTCACCGTTCTCGAACGCATTGGACGATTTAGTATTCCCCACTTCGCCTTTAACACACCAAACGCCCGTTCCACATCTTTTCTTGCGGCCTCGTGTTGCCTCTTGAACTTTTTTTCATTCGGGATGTGAGGATATGGAAAAGACTTCACAAACACGGACCAGCTAGGGTAGATCCCATCAGTAAGATAATACCCGCGTTTGTATAAGTGGTCGTTCACCTGAAATGGACAATTTGGCGCCGTTCCGTTTCGTTGAGTAAGAAATAATGGAGATTGTTGCAGCACGTTGATGTCGTTTTGTGAACCCGCCGGGCCACAAAAAGCATGCCAAATCCATAAATCTTGAGACGCCACCGCTTCTAACATAACCGTCGGGTATTGATGATCGCCTCTCATATATTGTCAACGCAATTCTGTGGGGCACATTCTCCAGACGAAGTGTGTACAATCCAGACTACCCAACATACCAGGTAGGTGATGCCTCTCCTCATGAGCCTGATACAATAGCGCAACGTCGTGGCTCGTTGGTCTACGTAAGAATTCACCGGCATACATTGTACAGACCGTCTCGCAGAAATATTCAAGGCACTCACGAGAGGTCCTTTCAGACATATTTAAATACTCGTCGTTTTCGTTTGGTGGGTTACCGGTTGCAAGTTGTTTAATCGCAGAAGTAACCTTTTGCAACGGCGTGAAACTTTTCTTCATTCTCCCGTCCAAGCCCTCTTGAAACCACTCGTTATTCGCTTCCACGTCACTAACAATTTTTAGGAACAAAGACTTGGACATACGAAACCTCTGACGAAAAATATCGGCATTAAATTTTGGATTTTCTACAAAATAATCGGCCATGAGTGTTTCGTGGCCACCCACACGATCTCGACGGACAATTTTTTTTTACTAGACGATGCCGTGTCTAATAGCTCCGCTTGTTGGATGAGATTTTGGAAGAAAATTAAACTACCATCGCTTGACGATGAATCTTCATCGTCGGGAAAGTCGGGCAGGGGAGGAAAAAACGGGAACTTGGAATCCATTTTTTTTAAAGATTGGTTAAAAAAATTAGATGAGTTGAATGGGTAAGAGTTGTTTTGGGTTTGAAAAATAAAAAGGTTAAAGAGGTAGTATTTATAGGGTTAGGAAATTATTATTTTTTTTTTATAATACATAACGGCTATATAGCCGTTACCATTCAAAACTTTCATCGGTGAACAAGCCCCGATCCACCTCGCCGAATTCGGTCCCCGCCTTGATGGCGCCGGTGTTCCCGAGCGGGGACTTCGGTCACCGCACCCACTCCCCGTTGGTGCCCCTCTCACCCTTATGTTTATTTATGATATGAAAATTTAGAACATGCAACAAATAAGAGAATGAATTTTGCCAACTTTCTGTGTTTACCAACTAATCTAATATCTAATAAATATTATAAGCAAATTATTTAACAGCAGCATCAAATGCACATTTCTATGTTTTTTTTAAACTTACTTTACTTATTTACTTATATAACTATTTAATCATTCAATTCTTTAAATGCATTTTAATAAAGTAAATAATAAAATTGAAAGAGAAAATAGGTGACATGGAAAAGATAAGAATATGTAATAATGTTTGTATGACTAATAGGTGAAATTGGGGCTTTTAAGGATTTGTATGAATTTATAAGGATATGATGTGTCAGCTGACTTAATTAGTTAAGAACTCCTAAGGTCGTCTTTATCATTGAAGATAGTCTTACAGTCTAAATGATAATTTCTGTACATTTGTACTTCAAAAAAAGATTTTGTTTACTCGAAAACAAATTTTAATAACAATTTATCAAACATGTTTGATATCTTATGATTACACCCTTCACAACAAAGTTATTTAATAACAATTTATAAAACATGTTTGATACCTTATAATTACACCCTTCAAAACAAAGTTATATAGAAATCTAGACTGATATATGATTACACCCTTCAAAACAAAGTTATATATAAATCTAGACTGATATAGTAATAGCTAGTTGTTATAAATCATAACACATTAAATATTTAGAAATATAACTTCATGCTAAAAATAACTTGTTTAACATGTTATGCAGTCTACTCATTTTACCATCACCATTAGGATCTCATGTTGTCATCTTGACTAAGATTCAGCTAGATTGCAAACTGAGTGAACAAATCCTGACCATTGATTTATACACGTGTATGGCTAGGATTTTATCATCAAATCATAAAATACAATAGTGTATTTCATCATCAAATCCTGGCAATTGATTTACACACATGTATGGTCAGGATTAGTTCGCTCAGTTCGCAAATATAGTAGTGTTCACTCTTAAACCTAATCCTCTCTCTCTCTCTCTCTCTCTCTCTCTCTCTATATATATATATATATATATATATAAAGTAAATATAAAAGTTTATGGTTTTTTAGGTGATGCCTACCCCAAACAACAAGGCGGTAAAGTCCGAGGGGATCATGGGCAAAATAAAGTCGGTGGGTTTTTTATTGTTAAATAGTAGGTCAAAAGATATAAAAGTTTCATGGGATGACTAGTGTAATTTTGTTAATATGTAATTTCGGTTTGTTGTTGGTTGGTGCTGCCTCGGTTTAAGGTTTTTGGCGTGTTCGTAATGAAGTTAACTTAAAAAAAAGGTATATAATCAAGCATTTTCAATATTGAAAATTGTATGTTAACGAAATTTTCGGGGAGGTTAGATGTAGAGTTTTTTATGGTTAAAGTGCCGTTCGAAGATTGGTAGTTTAGAATGGAATGATTGGTGTAATTATCCTTTGTATATGATGTAATGGGTGGTGCGGCCTTGTTTTTGCATGGCCGGCCGGTGTGTTTTTATTAAAAGTTCACTTTCAAAAAAAATATATATATATATCACTATATCAATAGTAGATTTGTAATCATGATGCTTTAGGTGATTTTCATCAAAAGCAAAACCATTCATCTTTTTCGTTGTGATTACATTAAATATGCATTCTTTTATCTTTTTTTTAATGCATTTGTATGTAATGATATTAGAGCCGTTGGTAAAAATAAATGTAACTATAGTAAAACTATTTTAGGTCCTTTGTTTATTTATATACTAATTCAATTTTTTTAGAGTTATTTAATCTACTTTTAATTCTACATCATTATTCATCAAGAAACTTGAACTCTCAACCTTTTGAGAAAGAACACAACTTTACACATTTTGACACTGTTAGACCAAAAGCACTAATTGATAATATTATGTAAATGTGATGAGACGAATGACTAAACTTAAACTTGACCCATTTAATTTAAGAGAGCTTTAGCCTAGCTTGTTTAAACCTATCTAAATAAATTGTGAATTCGGTCAGAAAGAAATGTTACACTTGAATCTTTTAATATCAAACTCCTTTTTAGTTATATGTATCATTATTTTTCAAATATTTATATGCATGTATGTAACATAATCTATACTATTATAAAAAGGAGAAGTGATGTACACACATGTAATTTTACATGGTGTCCATCATTTTATGCAATATGTACAAGGAAAAACAAGCTATTTTAAAGGGGTAAATTAGGAAATATCATAAAATTTTAAGACGGCAAAAGGGCAATTCAGAGATTTCATCGATGGAAACGGTACATTTATGGTAGTGACTTGAATCGCCACTTTCGCATAATTTTAGAGAAGAGAGAGATCAGCAGGGGGAGAGAACGGGAAAGAGGGAAAGGGAGAGAGAGAGGCAATGGAGAAGGTGAGAGACCTGGTATGGCCTCGGGCCAGCCACCTTAAACCGGGATAACGATGACAGTGATTGTGTCACTTGGTCAGAGAACGAAGATCGGGAACGGTAGTTTAAAACCCTAGGCAACGATGGCGTTCCGGTGATGAGATTGCAGGCGTATTCTTCATACGATTAGGTCATATGGTTCAGATGACTGCAGCGAGTGGCGGCTAGGGTTTTGCTCTATTTTAGTTGTTCATCCTTTCCTTGCTTCTGTCGAGTATTCTGAGCGACCTTTCAATTTCATTTTAAATAATCAGGTAACCCTTTTCATTTTATATAGAAAATATTTTCTACTGTAGAATTTCTTGTAGTTTTGATTTAATTGCCGATGGCAGTATGAATTTGTTTCTGTATTGGTATTTTAACTCATTAGTTTCTGTTCATATTAATTTGTTTGTTCATAAGCATTAAGATTTTCTGTATCTGTTGTATAATTACTGATACTGTTGTAAATTATTCTGTGCATTCTTAATTCTTTATCATTTGTGCCCCAGTTCAGCACTTTATAAGCATATGACTTTGGAAGATTGCTGGTATTGGTATATGCTATAGATTACATATTATGATAAATTTTCAAACTGGTATACACACATTTACTTGCTATTGGAACTTTATAAACGCAATTTGTACCATAACTCCTTAAGGTTTGAACTTTGCATATATTTATGTTACTTTTTTCACAGGGTTTGTCCAACGTGTGTGCTCATTTTGATGAACATTAATGTAGATTTGGAGTAGCTTTAAACGTTGCTTGAATTAGCCATTCTAAGAAACCGGAAGAGTAAAGAGAGCGCGCGTGCATGGAGGAATAAGATCTGGTGGCGGCTGATGACGACGGTGTCTATCGATCGTCATCAATCATCATCGATGTCACGATTCAAGATTAGACGGCGGCTCCGGTGCTTGACCAGTGGACGCATACTCAGGTAATAAAAATCCCTATTGAATTGTTTTTACAAATTGATGCTTGCAAGCGTTGTGTATGAGTTCAGTTTTCCCAAAAAAACACCTTAATCTGAAAAAAACCCATCTCAGACCAGACACCAAACCTAAAATTGTGGTCGTCAGTTTGATGCTTTGCTGTTATTGTCGTTGTGATGGTCAGAACTCTACATCGAGATCACCTCACGGCCTCCACTACCATAGGTGTTCATATTTCCAACCAACACGGTATGTTTTTTTGTTCACCTCGCGACTTTGCTTGCAAGGAAGTGCAGATCTCTTGAATGATTATTATGATTACAATACTCTTAAAAAAATGACCCAAAATGGAACTTTATATATGTCATGTATTTTTATCAAAACCCATTGTGCTTAGTTTGAAAATAAACAAAAGAGATCAAGGAAGTGTAGATTTCTTAAATAATGATTATTACTGTTGAATGAGATTTTGTATTTGATGAGGATTGGAGTTCAAAAGGCATACTCACTTTGACATATTGTTAAACAAAAGGTTTGAGAAAGGAATATGGTTTATTTTTAATGAATTTTATTCAATCACTAGGCATGGAATTGAGTTCTTGACAAAGGATATGATTTTTTTCAAAAATCATCAGCCTAATATGTGAATGAAGGGAATCTCATGATTCACAGCCTAGAAAAACCGAATGCCGAAACCCCCTTTGTTGGGCCCAAAGGCGGGCCATGGCGTGCTCTTTGTCAATAGATCAATTGCAGGCATCCTAGCTTTACCTCTTTCTCTCTACAATTGAAGTTCTTTCATGTTTTTTCTTATTGGATTTTTATATATAATAATGCAATGCGATCTTTGTAGCTACATGGAATGTGGCTAGAAATCACAAGCAGTTTCCTTAAATCTTGAAGATTGGTTACATATTCACCTCCTGCTGACATCTATGTTACTGACATCTTTTTTATTAAATAAGGTTTTAAGAAATTATCATGCTAGATGCTCGAGATGTGTTGGGTACAGAAAACAAAACCCTTGATAGCAACCAGTTGAAATGAATTCAAAGGTTCACCTATCAGTTTTCTTTTAGTTTTTTTGTTACTTTTCACCAGGAGAAGTAATGAACATAAAAAGAGAATGAGTTATACAGTAATGAACAAAGGTTCGGGTTCCTCCTTGACGTTATCGGTTTCGTTTTTTAGCGATTTAAAGGTCAGGAAGATTATAGCAGTTTAAGACCACTAAGCTACAGAGGTGCAGACATATTTGTGTTAGCTTTCTGTTTAATCAGTAGGGCAAGTTATGAAAATGTTTTAAAAAAGGTACACTTTATTTATTTAGTGCTTTCTCCTTTTTTTTAAATTTTCAAAATATTTGTTACTCACTTTAAAGATTCAAAGTTGGCTTTTTTTTTAATATGAACAATGTTGATTCTTGTAACTTGAACAGGAAAAAAAACCATGATCAAGTTGAAGTCTATTGTATATTTCCCCAAAGTAACATTTGTTTGACTTTAAGAGTCAAAGGGACTGGCTTTTAACTTCCAAATCGATACGCTGCTGTTAACTACATATGTTCTTATGTTATATCATCTTGAAAAAAAAAGAAGAAATCCATAATCATGTTCAAATTTGTTTACTGTAACGAGTTTAGAGTTTGTTTGACTCTTTAAAGTCAAACATGCTCATTTGTGATTTTAAATGGGTATAAGATATGATATAGCTCTTGATGGAGATTACATGAAGGTTTGCTTTTTAACTTTTTTTTTATTTTGTATGATTTTGCTGGTAACTAGACATCTAATAGCCATTTTTTTGGTTTGATCATGGCAAATGTGTGATTAATATTCTGGTTCAGTACGTTCCAATCAATTTCGTAAGGGTAAACCGATTAAGCACTGGAGGGATGATTCTTAGATATGGTCAAAGTGAAACATCGTGGATGGCTGAATTAAGGATTCGTGCGAATAGTTACATAATAGGAGGATGGCATGATTTTTATATTGAAAATGGGCTAAAAGAAGGAGACCAGTTTAATCTTGAACTCATTCAATCTAGGACCAAACCTTTTGCAATATTTTATAGTATATCTTATCAGTTATCATCGTAAAACTTTTTATGTTTTGTGGTCTTTGTTGAGAAATATACCGTATTAATCAAGTTTTGTGTATTTTATGCATTAGATCTTGGCACCAATGAGTCTGGAAAGGTGAAAACTCCCAACTTTGTTCGCACTTTGCGGGGATCTTCTAACTCACAAGTTCGCTTGGTAAGCTGTTAACATAAGCAACCATTTGGGCAGATTCTACTACATTCATACAGGATTGAACGAATTCTGTATTGCAAATGGCTTAAAGAAAGGAGATCATGTTAAATTTGAACTCATCCGGACAGAGCGGAAGAAAGCCAATTGCCATTGTTTCAAGTAAATTTTTTTGTTATTCGGATTGAATTAATTTTATTTTGTATGATTTTGTTATAAAAGATATCTGATGGGTTCATGTATTTTTTTTTAAGTATACAAAGTGGCTTCTGTTTAGTCACTCCGGACCACTTGCTATTCGGTGAAGTTGTGATTCGGGTCAAACATGCCTATAAACTAGAAGAGCATGCTCATGAGGTGTTGAAGAAGAAAAGTGATTGAATTAGGTTAAGATTTTAGCCCCTGTTTGCCCAGATGTTTTTTTTTCCCTTTTTGTGTATATGGATTTAGGCCATTTGGGCTGTTAGCTGGAAAAACAAATAGGGTAAATGAATATGTCATTTAATTGAAATATTAAATGTAAATTTAAGAAATGTGTATAGTTATGTAATAAATAAAACATATACACTGTTAGGCTATAGGTTGTGGTAATGACCCTTATTACCCTCCACATTAGTGTCACGTAACTCACCTCTAAAACCACTACTTTAAGGGTGTGGTCATGACCTAAACCACTAGCCTCTTATTTATTTAAATTTATCTTTGTCTAAACAAAAAGAAAATGATTTAAAAAATAAACTATGTGAACTCGTTGGGCAACGTGCGGCAAAAAAATCATAAATACCCGCGGCAACGCGCGGGCCTTCCCACTAGTATATATAAATATAAAACTATAAAATTTTATTATTATACTACGTTACATTACAATATTAAATTACATTGCATCATTTTATATTCATATTTTATTATAATATTACATTGCATCATATCAGTGGCGGATCTAGGATTCCGACCAAGCGGTAACGTTTTATAAATAAGCGGTAACGAAATCGAAAAAACGTCAAATTTTTTCAAAATTTACACTAAAAACGTCAAAAATTTTCCGACCAAGCGGTAGCGGAGGCTACCCCTTGTTGGCTGGTAGATCCGCCCCTGCATCATATTATATAAATAATAGGTTTGTGTAGTTACACTAACCGTTGATGTAGAGCCCAAATTTAGGGGAGTGGGGATGGTCACTAGTAATAGAATTCTATCACTCCCAATATCCAATCAACTCATGCCATGTAATCACCCACTATTCTATCACTAGTGATACTAGTGATAGAATTCCATCACTCACAAATTTTTTTAATTTTTTATTTTAAATTAACAATAAAACACTAAAATTATAAATTAACAATAAACCACTAAAATTATGAATTTCAATTAAATTAAAACATACTACTTCAATTTAACATACTAGAAATATTTTAGGCTACAATTTAAAAAAAAAATACTAAAAAAACTCTACTCCTCGTCCGACTCATGAAACTCCAAACCCAAACCTAAAGAACCAACTTAAACGCTTTTGTTGAATTACAACCGACTTAAACAGTTCGTCGAGATGGTCAATTAAAAGTTATATAAAGATGAGGGACCTGAATTGCAATTAAAGGAAAGCTATTTAAAAATAGCTAACAAAAGTTGAGGGACCTGAATTGCACTTTTCATCAAACTTGGTATTAATTCAATTGCTAAACGACAAAACAATCTGAATTGCACTTTTCATCAAACAATCTTTTCACGCGTTATGGTTTCAACGAGTTATTTTTTTAACGAGTGATAGAAGGAGTGGCGGCGGTGTGCGTTATTTTTCCACGCGTGGTGGGAGGTCCATCACGGACCGCCCCGCCTCCCCTTAGGCTTAGAACTTGCTTATGTTTAGTTGAGTTCATACTTTTAATAAGCCGATCTCAAATACCTCATGAACGACTCTTCTCGGTGAGCCGATCTCAAGTACCTAAAAAACACCTCTTCTAGTTTAGACCATCTTTAATACGCCTGAGCCACATTGGAGACTTCCGAATTTAGATGCGGCGTTGGAGTCAGCCACCCAGAGTTATTCGACAGGTGAGTGTCCGAAGTAAAGGGCTTAGGTTGTGTTGGTCATTGTGCCGTTTGACCGTTTCCTTGTTTTTTTCAACCACAATTACCTCACTTATGTGTAATTAATGTTCAGCTTTTTGCATGGGTGATTTCTAGGGGTGTTCAAAACCGGATATCCGAATTTCGGATATCCGAAATTTTCGGATACTAGATTTCACTATCCGAATCCGTATCCGAAATTTCGGATAGTGAATCGGATATCCAAAAATCCAACTTTTTATTTAATTTTTATTTTTTTTCGTATTCGGAAACGAATATTTTGGATAGTTTCGGATATTTTTCGGATATTTCGGATATTTTTGGATACTTCGGATATTTTCGGATATTCGGATATCCGAAAAAAAAATGAAAATTAAATTTTCGGATATCGAAAATATTGAAAATCACTATCCGAATCCGAAAAATTCGGATATCCGATTTTTCGGATATTTCGGATTCGGATATCGGATATTTCGGATCAGATTTTCGGATACAGATATGGTTAGAGGTAAAATTGTGGCTTTTAAGTATTTGTATCAATTTGCAATGATATGATGTGCCAGACTCCTAATGTCGTCTTTATCATTGAAGATAGTCTTACAGTCTAATGATAATTTCTATACATTTGTACGTCTAAAAAAATTTTGTTTACTTGAAAACAATTTTTAATAACAATTTATCAAACATGTTTGATATCTCCATCAAATTATACATACATTCCACTAAAAAACAACTCATATATCAATATATTTCCACTAAAAACAAATACTTTTTTCTCTCTCCTTTCAATTAAATAATATTATCATTACATTTTTCTCTCACTTCCACTCACAACCACTTTCAAAATATATTAAAAAATTATAACGGGTGAACAGTGTCCCCCCAAATATACAGATGAACAGTAACATTTTCTCTCTCCTCTACTCACAACCACTTTTTATACCCTTTATAATATAAAAACCCCTCCTCACATAATTTGATGGTTAGGATGTGAATGCTCACCCTTCAAAACAAAGTTATTTAATAACAATTTATAAAACATGTTTGATATCTTATGATTAGACCCTTCAAAACAAAGTTATTTAATAACAATTTATAAAACATGTTTGATATCTTACGATTACACCCTTCAAAACAAAGTTATATAGAAATCTAGGCTGATATATTATTACACCCTTCAAAACAAAGTTATATATAAATCTAGACTGATATAGTAATAGCTAGTTGTTATAAATCATAACACATTAAATATTTAGAAATATAACTTCATGCTAAAAACAACTTGTTTAGCATGTTATGCAGTCTACTCATTTTACCATCACCATTAGGATCTCATGTCCTCATCTTGACTAAGATTTAGCTAGATTGCGAACTGAGTGAACAAATCCTGACCATTGATTTACACACCTGTATGGTTAGGATTTTATCATTAAATCATAAAATACACTAGTGTATTTTATCATCAAATTCTGATCATTGATTTACACACATATATGGCCAGGATTAGTTCGCTCAGTTCACAAATTAGTTCGCTGATTATACCCCCCTTGTGAGAGGAAAACTGCCGGTCCCACACGGGCCCCACCTGTAAGTATGTGAGAGGAGGGAGGTGTAAAAAGTAAGTAGGGGGTGTAGAAAGTAGCACCCTAGTTTTATGTTTCTTGTTTTAATATTCAACAATTAAAACCCTAATTTGCTCCTTTCAAAAAATAAAACCCTAATTTGCCGTTCAAAAAAGCGGAGAGGCGCCCTAAATAAAAATAGTCCCGCTCAAATTTTATGGTCACTAATATGGTGGCAATTCAACCGCACCTTTTTATTTTTAGATTTTTCTCATGAATTTGCAACCGAAAACAAATGGTCACAAAACTTTTTACCACTTAGCTACCGTGCAATAACAAATACACTTAATTCTTATTGTGGTGGGAAATTAGTGGCTAAATTTGCTACCAATTTTTTTTGGTGACAATTGCCCATTTTTCTAGTAGTGATATAACATAATATATATAAATATAAAACTATAAAATTTTATTATATTATACTACGTTACATTACAATATTAAATTACATTGCATCATTTTATATCATATTTTATTATAATATTACATTACATTGCATCATATTTCCTACATATACATTTGTAAGTTAGGGGAATAGTACTTCCCTATTGGACCAACTTTTTTTAATTTAATTTTATTTTCAGTTCTTTGTTTAAAATTACGTTTTCCCCCAGCTTAAAAAAAATTATAATTTTGCCCCTAGCTCAAAATTACGCTTTTGCCCTTGGTTCAAAAACTCACTTTTAATTTTATTCCCAGTTTTAAATTACGGTTTCGGCCTCCGTTTAAAATTACGTTTTTGCACACACATTGGCGAAGCTTGCCCCCCCCCCCCCAATTTTTCCGAAACCCGGGGGGTGGAAACGTATATACCTAAAAATTTTCTATACGAAAGTACTATTCATAACACTACGCATCGAAAAGTTCGAGGGGTCGGGCACCCCCTCGGACTAAGCCTAAGCTGCGCCAATGTGCACACAGTTCAAAATAAAATGTTGTTCTTTCCTCTAGCTCAAAATTACGTTTTTTCCCACAGTTCAAAATAAAATTATGTTTTCCCCCTAGCTCAAAATTATGATTTTGCTCTCAGTTTAAAATTATGATTTCGCCTCCAGCACAAAATATAATTTACGATTTTTCCCTCTGTACAGACATACATGTTATGAGAGAGAAATATTCGGCTTATTGCCCCGCAATGCGGGCAGGGCAAAAACTAGTTATCCTACATATACAAAAAGGAGTTGAAGGAATAGTGCCAGGCAAGTAGGTAGCTTGCCTGGCACTTCCCTATTGGACCAACCTATTTTTAATTTAATTTTCTTCCCAGCCTAAAATTACGGTTTCGTCCTTTGTTTAAAATTACGTTTTTGCACCTAATTCAAAATAAAATTATATTTTTGCCCTGGCTCAAAATTTACACATTTGCTCTCAGTTCAAAAACTCATTTCTAATTCTACTCCCAGTTTAAATTTACGGTTCGCCCTCCGTCTAAAATTACGCTTTTGCCCCCCGTTCAAAATAAAAATATGTTTTTGACCCTAGCTCGAAATTACGATTTTGCCCCAACTCAAAAATACGTTTTTGCCCTCTGTTCAAAATTATGATTTTGCTCCCATTTCAAAAATTACGATTTCTCCCCCAGTTAAAAATTTTGATCTTGCCATCTTTTTACTTTTTTTTTTTTTGCAAAACTATAGTACTGTTTTATTTTGCTTGGTTGACTCAATGTAACTTTTATTGTGTCAAGCAGTTGTCTAACACTCGCTCCTGACAAATTAGTATTTTACCCCAGCTCAAAATTACAGACCTGTTATTGTTATAATTTTTTTGCAAAACTATGGTAGTGTTTTCATTTAATTGGTTGTCTCGATGTATTTTTTTAGATCGTGTTATAAGTAGTATGTACAAGTAACCTAAATACATGCATACATGTTATGAAACAAAGGAATATTTGATTTAACGCCCTGCAACGTGAGCGGGCATAGGTGTAATTTTATTCGTTCAGGCATAGGCATGCCTGGTACATGCTCATTTGTCCTGAAAAATTACAATTTTGCTCACAGTTTAAAATTATAGTCTTTCCATCGTTTTAGTATTTTTTTTTTAGTAAAACTACGGTGGTGTTTTTGTTTTAATTGGTTGACTCGATGTAATTTTTTTTGAGATCGTGTTATGAGTAGTATGTAGAAGTAACCGAAACATAGACATACGTGTTATGAGAGAGAAATATTCGGCTTATTGCCCCGCAACGCGAGCGGGGCAAAAACTAGTTATATACATAATAGGTTTGTGTAGTTACACTAACCCTTGATGTAGAGCCCGAATTCAGGCTTAGAACTTGCTTATGTTTAGTTTAGTTTAGTTCATACTTTTAATAAGCCGATCTCAAATACCTCATGAACGGCTCTTCTCGTTGAGCCGATCTCAAGTACCTCAAGAACAGCTCTTCTCGTTTAGACCATCTTTAATACGCCTGAACTCACTCCGTCCAAGCCACATTGGAGCCGTCCGAATTTAGATGCGGTGTTGGAGTCAGCCACCCAGAGTTATCCGACAGGTGAGTGTCCGAAGAAAGGGCTTAGGTTGTGTTGGTCATTGTGCCGTTTGACCGTTTCCTTGTTTTTTTCAACCACAATTATCTCACTTGTGTGTAATTAATGTTCAGCTTTTTGCATGGGTGATTTCTGTTTATTTATGAAATGGATTTAAGATATGCAACAATTCCTGTAAATTTTGGTTTGGTGTTGTTTGGCTTCCCTTGTTTTGGGGTAGCTGTGTGAATGAAGTTTAACTTAAAAAAAAAAAAAAAGATATGCAACAATAAGATTGTTCAGCTTTTTGCATGGGTGATTTATGTTTATCTATGAAATGAAAATTTAGAACATGCAACAAATAAGAGAATGAATTTTGCCAACTTTCTGTGTTTACCAACTAATCTAATAAACACTATAAGCAAATTATTTAACAGCAGCATCAAATGCACATTTCTATGTTTTGTTTAAACTTAGTTTACTTATTTACTTATATAACTATTTAATCATTCAGTTCTTTAAATGCATTTTAATAAAGTAAGTAACAAAACTTAAAAGAGAAAATAGGTGATGACTTGAAAAAGATAAGAACATGTAAGGATGTTTGTATGGTTGGAGGTAAAATTGTGGCTTTTAAGTATTTGTATGAATTTGTAATGATATGATTTGCCAGCTGACTGATTAGTTAAGAACTCCTAAGGTCATCTTTATCATTGAAGATAGTCTTACGGTCTAAATGATAATTTCTATACATTTGTACTTCTAAAAAAGATTTTGTTTACTTGAAAACAAATTTTAATAACAATTTATCAAACATGTTTGATATCTTATGATTACACCCTTCAAAACAAAGTTATATATAAATCTAGACTGATATATGATTACACCCTTCAAAACAAAGTTATATATAAATCTAGACTGATATAGTAATAGCTAGTTGTTATAAATCATAACACATTAAATATTTAGAAATATAACTTCATGCTAAAAACTTGTTTAACATGTTATGCAGCATCACCATTAGGGTCTCATGTCATCTTGACTAAGATTCAGCTAGATTGCGAACTGAGTAAACAAATTCTGACCATTGATTTACACACCTGTATGGTTAGGATTTTATCATTAAATCATAAAATACACTAGTGTATTTCATCATCAAATTCTGATCATTGATTTACACACATGTATGGCCAGGATTAGTTCGCTCAGTTCACAAATATAGTAGTGTTCACTCTTGAACCTAATCCCCCCCCCCCCTCTCTCTATATATATAAAAAGTAAATATAGATAACTAACCAACAATCAACAAATACTTTATCGTAGATAAGGAGAACTGATGAAGCATGAGACGTTCCGTCTTGTTTTCGGACATAATTATTGGACACCGCTGTCATGCCATAGAAGTTCTTAGAATCTCCATATTCATCGTTTACTACGGTTGATGTAAGAACCGAATGGCTAGCGAGAAACCGAAGAATTCGTTCAATTAACGCCGGTGTTTCATGGGTTTGTTTTGGAAGACTAGAAGCAAGATCAAAAGAAGAGAAGTTGCCACCAGGAGTCTTTGCCATGATCTCAAAGAGATCGAGTTCTATAGCGGTTTTAATGACCATAGGAAGAACTATTCCCCTGTTTATTTGATTCACTCGAAGTAGCCCTTCCTCTTCTTCAGTCATCTTGTAAGAGTCCGTGACTGAACCAAATGATGTGGTGGTCCTTAGTTTGTTTTAAATGGTGTTATTTATACCACTCAAAACATGATCTTATTTTGAACCAACCGTTTGGATGACTTTTAAGAAGGGGCTTATCTAGGGCTGCAAACGAACCAAATGTTTGGCGAACAGTTCGTGAACCGTTCGGCGGGAAGTTTGTTTGTGTTCGTTCGTTTATTAAACAAACGAACACGAACAAGAAATTTCGTTCGTTTAGTTAAATGAACAAACATGAACAGAGGTCGTGTTCGTTCGTTTATGTTCGTGAACGTTCGGTAACGTGTTCGCTTGTGTTCGATAGTTCATTAGTGTTTTTAATTTTTGTATTTATTTAAATACTTCAAAATTCCGACAAATTAAATATCTAATAAGTGCCAGTGTATTATATATTCTGTTTATGAACGATTGTTTGTGTTTGTCTGTTTCTATTTGTGTTCATGAACATTATTTTGTTCTCATTTGTGTTCGTCAACGTTCGTTTTTGTCCGTTGTATAAAATTAACAAACAAACACAAACGAACATGAACAAGTTCATTTCCTTAACAAACGAACATGAACATAAAATCTCGTTCGATAAGTGTTCGTGAACAGTTCACGAACACATATATTTCTTAACAAACGAACACGAACAAGGTCTTGTTCGTATTCGTTTGGTTCGTTTGCAGCCCTAGGCTTATCTCCAAAAAACCTTAATTTAATTAATGATTATTAGCTTATAATCCTTTGTAGCCCACTAAATTTAAATAGTGAAATCAAATCAAAATCCAACTATTAGAGTGTAGGGAGTGGTTAGACACTTGAAATTGGTAAATTTCAAAATCAACCAATGAGAGTGTGCCCTGTCATTCAACGAAAAGTGTTTAAACTATGCTCAAAAGTGTCCGCAATGGTTAGACACTTCATGAATTGATAAACTATTTAAAAAAAAGGAAAAAGATGTGATTGGTTGAGATTTCATAGACCCCACCACACACACACCTCTCTCTCCTTCCCTCCCTTCTCCGCTTCGGCAACCCATCACCGAATTGGTAAACCTTTGAGTGGTAAACTTATGTTGGCGGTGGTGTTCCCAATTGGTTAACTAAGTTTACCGCATGAAACCGTACCCACTCCGTATCCCCTTAGCAACGAACGATTTAACACTAAATTTAATGTTGGCGGTTTGGTTTTGGTTTAGGATCAGGGGCGGACCCAAGTTGTGGGGTGGGTGGGCGGCCGCACCCCTTGAAAAAAAAAATTTATTGGTATTTCTCGCGAAAAATCCAGACCGCACCCCTTGAAAATTTTCGTCTGCACCCATTTGAAAAAAATGTTAGAAATTTATGTAAAAAATTGTGAACACGGATTGAAACCCGATCAAATTATGTAAACAAGTTAGCGTACTAACCCCTTTAATAAAACTTAAATTCAATCCATAAAGCCCAATAACTTAATACCCATTCAAGCCCAACCCAACTACTAGTTTTGTTAAACAAACCAGTCCACATAATAAAAAAAAAACCCAAATCGCTACCACTTGCCAGCGACCCCTGCCCTCCCTCTGCCTCACTTCAGCGCCCAGCGACAGCATAACTCCGGCCAACGACTGCAAAATTTTGGCTGCAAACTGGTTAATTCAGGTTGCCCCTGACAAGTACATGTTTTTTACTAGGACTTATAATAATTACTAGGGCTTGAAATCACAAAATTTTGGTTGGCAAACATGTTTGTTGATTATATGATTGTTGGATGACAAATAATAATTACTAGGGCTTGAAATTCAAATTTTTAAATTGAAAATTAAGGAACATGGGCTATGGTTGAACACTTTAAGATCCTTGTTTATTTTGTATGTGATAGGATTAGGAATGAACAATGAGTAGGGAAGGTATGCCGCGATTTCTCAAGAGGAAAGGGGTTGAACCACTTTTTTTCGCTGGATTATTCTAATTAAAGACCAATGTATATTATAGATACGTTTTTTTTGTTCTTTTATTGAATGATTAAGAGAAATAAAAGTATGGATGGTTTGAATTTTGTTTGTTAATGTGATAGGAAGTTAGGAACTAGGGTTTGATTGTTTGAGAATTGAAATGGACCCGGCCCGATCTAATTCGACACACTATGAAACTTTGTTTGTTTGTTTTTACTTGTTTTACATGACCCGACCCGATCGACCCGCTATGAACCGATTTTTTTATATAGCTAGAGGTCTAAAATCTTTAAAAATTTCCGCACCCCCAGAAAAACAATCCAGGGTCCGTCACTGTTTAGGATTAAGATGATTTCAAATAATTACCAAATTCTCAAGGGGTGCAGTGGGGATTTTTACCTCGAAAATGCACTAATTTTTTTTTTCAAGGGGGCGCCCGCCCAACCAAGCCAAAACTTGGGTCCGCCCTTGACTACTAGATATCACGAAGATAAATTGTGTATGGTTTATGACATGCCAACCAAGGGCGGACCTAAGCTTTGACTTGGGTGGGCGGACCCCCCCCCCCCCCCACCCCCACCTTTGAAAAAAAAATTACCCCAATAAAATAATTACTGGGTCCGCCACTGATGCCAACTTTATGTTGTTAAATTACATGAACATTAATAACAGTAAAAATTCAAAATATAATTAGTTAGATTATAAATATATATAAACATATAGTAATGTAGGGGAAGGTTCATTTGAAAAGAAATTTAATTTGAGAAAAAAAAGAAGAAAGGGAATATTAGTAAAATGTTATTTCATTTATAACTCATATCATTAATTTTTCTCTCTTTAATTAATTAGTCAACTAATCATTAATTATCCTACATATAATCTACAAAACCTACACTTATCAAAATTTTTCTACATATACCCTACACATTATAGAATTTTATCCTACACAGCCGAAATTTATCCTACACACCTCGAAATATATTATACACAACTCGTAATTTATCCTACACAACTAGTAATTTATTCTACACTTTAAATTAAGTTGTTTTTTTTTAATTTGGAAAAAGTATATATTTTGAAAAGGAGTTACAAATTTAATTTAGCTAGTTATTAAAAGGGAAGAATACAAATTAATGATTTATGTAAATTTACCAATATACCCTTATATTAAAATTAAATACAAATATTAAATGAAGTAAAATGAAGCATTCTTATTGGTTAAAACATCTTCTTTTTTCTTCTTACAAAAAAATTCTTCTCATTTGAACCCTCCACTAGTAATGTAAGGTCTTTTTTTAATAAATGTAACAGTTAATAAATTAAAGGTCTTTTTTTATAAAACAATTAAGGAAGATGGATATAAACAATAACCACACTGAAGGGGTATGGTCCCAGATCTCACGTCAGCACGACCGCGAGTGACCATTACCCTTATCAAAAACCCCCACCAGCAAGAACTTATCTGTGTCCGCGCGTGCACGCGCGAACACAGCGGTTGAAACCAATCTGTCCATTGATGAGAAGACTTACCTTAAGTACAAGAACGAATGTTACATATAGCGATGCGGCCTAGCATCGCATCCTATGAACATTTTCGTCACGACAAGGGATCTGGACAACAGTAACAGTCACCAAGCGGCGATGCGGCACGGCACCGCATCCCGCATCCATCTTGGCCAGAACAAGGCAAGTGGGTCTGACACCACATTGCAAGTGGCACTGAGAACAGTCAGTTGTCAGCCCACATGTATGCAACAGCCTGACACCACAGTAGGACGTGGCATCACCACCGTAATCGACAGGCCTGACACACCTACAGAGGCTGTGCGATGTCAGGCTAGCTACTCAACTACCCTCCTTCACTCATCGGCTATAAATACCCATCCCAAACCAGGTTTGAGGTATCTCTTCTGAACTCTCTCACTACTACTACTATCACACTTTGCTTCCCAAGTAAATTACTGATTCTCACGCCGGAGAGTGGTAACAAGGAGCACCCCCCACCCCATCCTCCTTGTTACGAGTCACGGCTTGTTTCCTTGTACAGGAAACCAACCAGCAGACGATCCAGCCAGCGATCCTCGGAAAGAAGGGATTAACCCTACTTGACGAGACCAGTGAGTTAACCCTGCCCGGTTAACCATTGTTTCATCATTACACCTTTAATAAATGTAACAGTTAATAAATTAAAGGTCTTTTTTTATAAAACAATTAAGGAAGATGGATATAAACAATAACCACACCTGTTTTAGGTAGCGAATTAAAAATGTGATATCATGTCAATTGTGGTTAGAAGCAAAAGTAGCCAAATGAACGCACTATAAAAAGGAGTGGTTAACAGAAGTTGGCTGGTGACTCATGGTCTCGAAAGAACGGGGTGACACTTACACACCACCATATATTTGTTTACACATTATTTTTATTGGTTACAGACCCATAAATTTTTTTCACCAGGTTGGAAATTGGAGGATTTTCTATCGCTAGATGTTATATTATTCGATTTAAGTCGGGTTGGTTTGGGTGAGGTCATGTAACACAAAATAAAGATAAAACCAAATTGCTTTTTCAAATAAATAATATATCATTCTTCATTGAAATGCATTACATAAATATAATACGCTATCGAAAAATCGTTTCATTACACTATTCACTTAGAATTGAAAAGTGTGAGTTACTCCAAGAAAATTTCATTCCTGGTTTAAAATAATTCTTCTGAGAAATATCCTAGCCACTTTTTACATCCGGACCATGATTGTGTCTACTATTCGAATCCGCTTTACGTGTTAAAGATACTAGTAGGGTGTTCGCGCGATGCGGGGGGACGACACTTTGTATTGTGACACTCATTTCAGGTAGTTTTCTTATTCGTATAATATTTATGATAACATTATTATGGTGGATATATGTCATAAGTGTTGTTACACATATATAAAGTTTTGTTTTTTTATAAAAATTAATAATTAAAAGACAAAAAATAAAAGATAAGTTCTTATAATTGTAAAGTATGTTTATTTTATTGGTTAAATTATAAAGTATAATTTTATTCTTTAAAATTCATAACTTTTTTTAAATATTCACATAGTACTCATCCAATCAATTTTAAGTTTAAAATTTTCATTTTCATAAAAATAAAAAATAATAGTATTTGACTTGTAAGTACGTTTTAGACCTTTAACTTAAATAGTTAATTCTCGTTTTTTTACATATATACAAATTTTATACTTTTATAAAATTTCAAGAACCGTTTTTTATATAAAAAAATAGGATGTTAAGAGTTTATATCTTTATTAACTTTATATCACACTAAATTCAGAATTTTAGTTCCTAACTAATCTTATCTATATGAGTCTACTTTTAACTTATAATCCCTAAAAATATGCAACACAATCTACTATGTATCTAGTTAAGTTGTTAAAGATTTTTTTTGAAATTTACTAATATTATCTATAACTATATAGTTGAACTTATAATTTCTAAAAATTTGCAACACAATTTAGTATTTATCTAGTAAAGATTGTAAATTTCTGGAGTATTTTATTTATATTACTTGTTACAAAAAATGTTTATAAAAGAATTATTTTGTTTATAAAAATAAAATGTTTTGTTTATAAAAAAATAAAAAAATTGTTTTACACATGTAAAGTTGCGTTTTTTAATAAAAGATAATAATCTGACAAAAAATAAAAGATAAGTTGTTATAGTTGTAAAGTAAGTTTATTTTGTTGGTTAAATAATAAAATTTATAATTTATTCTTTAAAGTTCATAACTTTTTTTAAATATCCACATGGTAATCATCCAATAAACTTTAAATTTAAAATTTTTTATTTTATAAAAATAAAAAATAGAGGTTGACTCGTAAGTACGTTTTACACCTTTAACTGTTAAATTTCGTTTTTATATATAAAAAAATTATATTTTTATAAAATTAATTTTTTTTTATAAAAAATAGGATGTTAAGAGTTTATATCTTTATTAACTTTATATCATAGTAAGTTCATTTTTTAGTTTAGCTTTAAAGTTTATTACTTTATTATTTTTTAATTAAGAAATACAAATTATTATATTAATATCGAAGATTAGCTGCAATATTTTATAATTTTAGGTTGACTATATCTAACTGCAATATCTATTTATTGCAACTTTAGAATATTAAATTAGAGAGTTAAATGTCATTTTAGTCCCTGTGGTTTGGGTCATTTTGCCAGTTTAGTCCAAAGGTTTCATTTTTAATCTGTGGGTCCAAAAAGGTTTCACTGTTGCCATTTTAGTCCACTGGGTTAACTTCATCCATTATTTCTGTTAACGAGAAGGGCGGTTCGGTCATTTTGTATGGCCGAATTGCCTTTCTAGTTAACAGAATTACATATAAAATGACCGAATTGCCCTTCTGGTTAACAAAAAAAAATGGATGAAGTTAACCCAGTGGACTAAAATAGCAACAGTGAAACCTTTTTGGACCCACAGGTTAAAAATGAAACCTTTGGACTAAACTGACAAAATGACTAAAACCATAGGGACTAAAATGGCATTTAACTCTAAATTATATAAGTTCAGTTGACTTTTAAATTTAGGATACTAACTTTATTTTGAACTTTGTTAATATGGTCAATAACAGCAATATATTAACACCAAAAATAAAGTTCAAATATAAAATGAATTTTATTCATACGTCTAGATTAAATAAAACAATTGAAAATAAAAAAAACATAAAAACACTTGATAAATTTCATATTAGACTGCATGAAATCTGTTTCACTTTTGAATTGACACTCAAGGTATTTTTATCGGGTTTTCTGGTTTGTGCTTGAATCGGCAGTATCTTCCAATTCCTCTTCTTTGTCATTGTCCTCAGAATCGTCTAAATTAATAACCTCACTCTATTTCTATTTAGAGAGTCTCTTGGATCTCTTCCTTTTAGTCTCAAACTCCCGATCCAAAAAGGATAAAAATTGAATACAAAAGTTTAAAAAAGATTAAATAAATCTTGAAAAATACATCTTCACTAAATTCACATTGAAGATTAGACTTGTATGGACTAAACCTTTATAACAACCCTCCAAAATAATTTCCGACACCCTAATATATTTTAAATATCCCTATATGTCCTAAAATACACCCCATATGTGAAAACCGAGCCCAAATACCTTTATTTTTATAAAAATTAATTAAAAACAAAAATCTGGTGTCTCTCGCGGGGCACGTAGCCATTGGCTACCACCTACGCGGGCCGCGACAGCAAGTAGTCAGGACGAGCCCCTAAGCCGCCACGTGTCATCACGCGTGTAGAGTCTACGAGTCGAGTCAGCCAAGCTAGGGCCTACCCTAGGGAGCCTCGCGGGCCGCGTAGACCCTGGTTGAGGCTTACGCGGGGCGTGACGAAGTCCATTTTCAGCCCTATAAATAGCAACGAAGGCCTTCAGTCCCAACTCGTTCATATTTTCTTTATCTCTCGAAAATTCACATAATAGGCATAATTCTCGGGTATAATATCCCCCTAAATAATGAAGTTCTGCTCCGTTGTAAGTATCATAACCCCAGTTACGTATTAGATACGCTGCCCGATTGATCCAGGGTTCCGTAACGGCTGTCGTGATTTTGCCCGACGTAGTCGTTGGAATACCGTCTCGGGGAGGGTATCATTAATATAAATAATGGGTTATGATACAGGCTCCAGAACATGACGTTAGAACGGTTAAACTGAAAAGCGAACTTGACCCGTTACACAATAACTATTAATAAGCAAGTATATGACCATGGGGCTCATGAGGATGGAATGCGTCAACCCGACCCAACCAGTGATGATGTTGAGTTTGCAGGAAATCTGTGACGTAAAGTAAGTATTATAGCAGTACTGCCATAGATGACTAACAAGCCTGAGATTACATAACTTCCTTAAACTGAAGTGATCAAGAGTGTACTAGTTTGTGTTTTGTTGTATGGCATGGAACAGGAGAACTCATCTCTTTGTTAGTTTGTAATGAAAGCCAATAAGAGAGAGTTATATCTCTCTACATTAGAGGGCGAATGACGCCAGATGGTCTGAAGTTCACTGAAACTGTTTTACGGTGCCGGTCGAAACGGTTCTATTCGAAACGGTTGCGGTCGAAACGGTACGGGTCGATACGGTTCGCGTCGAAACAGTTCTATTCGAAACGATACCGGTCGAAATGGTTCGCTTCGAAACGGTTCGATTCGAAACGGTACGGGTCAAAACGGTTCGTGTCGGAACGGTTCGATTCGAAACGGTATGGGTCGAAATGTTCTCGTCGAAACGGTTCTATTTGAACGGTACCGGCTGGAACGAGGAATGTAACACCCGTCTAAATTTTATAGGAATTTAATTTAAATACATATGAATTTAGTTGAAATGGTATCTTACTTCAAAAGATGTACAAAAATTCAACTTTAAGAGTGATTACATTCTAGACAATTACTTAACTAGTTACGTCATTCAAACATGATTAACAAATAGTTTACATTATAAACATTGTCTAAAACAAAGTTAATCTAGTGCGGAAGCTTCAAAAGATTGTGTTCGGTTCGAGAGCATTGTCTTGACCATCATCCACGTACTTGCAATACCTAAAAACTGTAGATTTTGACAAATATTAGTATTAGTGTTCTTAGATAATTTGCATAATCGAACTATGCCCAGAAACGGATAAAAATTTCTAGACTCTACCGTAACTTACGGTATCTACCGTAAGTTACGGTGGACGCTGTGTGATCCTTGTCTGCCGTAAAACAGTAGTGGACCACCATAACGCTTTTGTTCTCTACCGTAAGTTACGGTAGCTACCGTAACTTACGGTAGACACTGAAAGTTTATGTTTTAACTGATTTGTTTATTTCACCCAAAACCCAAATCTTGGATTCCTCATTTTTTTACACCCACGCTCCCATCACCGGTTTGCGTGTTTAGTATTTCGCTACCCGTCACTCGGGCTCAAAATCTTCAAGTGAGGTACTACCGTTATTCGATTCATACCTTCTCTTAATGACCCGTTTAGTTTACCCTTATGGACTTTATCACTCTAACAAACCAACACTCTAAATTCTCGTATTCTAATATGTCATTTATTAACAATAACAAAAGACCAAGTAACCATATTACGAAGCATTAGCCACGCATTATTTGATTATTCGACCCATTTGGCTCATCTACGGAATCCTCCATTATGATGACTACCAACGAGATCTAACCAATTCTTGACCTATTATTCAATATAGCGAACCTTATCGCTTTAAATCAACACAACTTTTATTCTACAATTCAACTACACATATGCTAATTATCAAAATTTACCAAATGTAACAAATCAAGTTACATACCTTTAGTGCACGCCCTTCAAACGCAAATCGCCACCGGCTTGTCCACTCGACGCTCCGGTATCTTTTCCTATAGAGTTCAATCACGATTCATTTAGAACTCCTTTTCAATCATATATCGCATAATTTGTCAAATCATCACAATCATGCGCTTTAACTTTAAATTTCAATTTCAAGCCTTCTTTGGGGCATTTTTACAAACACTTAACGGGCAGGATTTTACATCTTTTATTTTCTAATTCATGGCTTGCTACTTAGCCTTGATTAACATCAATTGAGCTATTACATATAGAATTACACATCATATTTTCAGAAATCAGTTTCTATGCATCAATTTACACTAGATTAGCATTCTACACCCTAGTGTTCATCATTTTCTCACAAAACCCATGAATGACCTTCAATGTACTCATGAAATTTCCAGAATTTAGGCATGATTTCACATGTTATTGTCTAGGTTTTACTCCTAGACACTATATCATCCCTATTCTATCCAAATAGCAAACATGCAACATCAATTTTCGGATTTCCCAAATTCATGAGAATTTCAAACAGAGAATTAACATCAAATTTTACATACCTTACAACCCCCTTGCAATGGGGATCAGTAATCTATGCTCGATTTTCGATTTTAACTTGGTTTGAGCCTTCAATTTGTGAGATTAGTGAGTTGTTAGGGTTTTGAGAGTTGGGGTCGCCCTTCTCCTGCTTTGATCGAACCAGGCACCTCAATGGTGTATTTGGTTTTTATTTTTATTAAACTTAAAAATATAAGTTTAGATTTTAACAACATAGGCCCCTCCGCTTTTATTTAGTTTATATGTTTGGAATTTTAAATTCATTCATGTTTTAAAACGGGGCAATTAACTAACTTGGTTATTTATTCCTAGTTAGCTCATTCTCGTTTATTTTATACTTTATATAATGCTAATATAAAGCTTTTTTTTTAAATTTCGGGGTGTTACAAGTCCACCCCCCTTAAAAGGGTTTCGTCCCCGAAACCAGAATACGTACGGAAAAGTGCAGGATAGAGACGTCGCATCTCCTCTTCGGACTCCCATGTAGTGTCCGAACCTTTCCTATGCTCCCACTTGATCTTGACTTGATCGATTTGTTTGTTTCGCAAGTGCTTAACCTTTCGATCTAGAATCTCTAGTGGCTTCACCGCGTAATTCAGGCTATTATCCACCTCGATATCGTCATAATGGATATAAGTTGTTTCCTCTGCTAGACATTTTCGTAGCTGTGATACGTGAAATGTGCCATGTATTCCACTCAACTCTTCCGGTAGCTCGAGGCGATAAGCCACCTTGCCAACCCATTCGATGATTTTAAATGACCCGATAAACCTCGGGCTTAGTTTCCCCCTTTTTCTGAATCGGATAACGCCCTTCCATGGGGAAACCTTTAACATAACCATGTCGCCTATCTGAAATTCAATCGGTCTTCGTCTCTTGTCGGCATAAGACTTTTTCCTATCTTGGGCTGCTTTCAAATGGGCTCGCACCACTTCAATTTTCTCATTAGTGGCCTGAACTATGTCTTTATGTGTCAATTCACGCGGACCCACTTCACCCCAACACACCGGGGTTCTGCATTTTCTACCATATAACATCTCGTAAGGCGCCATGCCGATACTCAAATGATAACTATTGTTATACGAAAATTCGGCCAAAGGTAGATAGACATCCCAACTTCCACCGTAGTCGATGATACATGCCCGTAACATATCCTCTAGCGTCTGTATTGTTCTTTCACTCTGCCCATCCGTCTGAGGGTGGTAGGCGGTGCTAATGAAAAGTTTCGTTCCCATTTGTTCTTGAAAATCTCGCCAAAAATTTGAAGTAAAACGGGTATCTCTATCCGACACAATGGATACCGGTACTCCGTGTGTTAGGAAACTTTATTTGAAAGTATTGAAGAAAAACACAATCAACTGAATCTATGAAGAGATCACAGTCCTGAAGATCACGAACTAGAAAAAGAAGATCAGATGGGACAACCGGAATACATAGCATCTACTTCAAAGAATCACAAGTTGATCAAGAGCTGTATTGGATTATCAGAAGAGGTCATTTCTGATGGATCTGATGATATTTCTGATGAAATATCATCAGTATCTGACGATTCTGATCATCAAGGATTTTCTGATGATTTGTTCATCAGAATTTCTGATGAAGTGGTTTATCAGAATTTCTGATGAAATAACCCACTAGTCTGAAATTGGCTCTGTCCTGCCACACTTACCGAAGCAAGTTGACATTTAATGATATCATGATGAAAAAGGCAACTTGAACGTTGGAATCAATGAATATGTCAATTGGCTACTTTTTGCAGGAATTATTGTATGAATAAACTATTGTTTATTCATACAAGCCGTCTATAAATAGAAGGCTAAACCAGGAGAAGCAAAGTGAGTTTGAAGCTTAGCATTCACACATACATCTAAACTCCATTGCTCTCTCCCCCACAGAATTCAAGTTTCGTTTGTATTAGATAATAATCTTACAATCACCTTGTAAACCATTTTGTTTCAAAGTGATATAAACTTGATAATTCTGTAGGTCTTGTTTCTTGAAAGTCTGATTTCCATTTCCGCACATCTTTTTCACATCTACTGAAATCACTTGCCATATTACGTGAAAAGAAGTTGTTTTGAGCCTGAACTGGGTCTAACAATTTGTATCAGAGCAGATTGAATAAACTATTTTCAAACGATCAATCGCTCATCTTCTTTTCTCTAAATATGGCCAGCTTTCAATCCTGGAATAATGCTTTTAACATTGGTTCTATGTCTAAACCTCCGACTCTGGTCAGAGAGGAATACCCCCAGTGGAAAATCAGGATGGTCAATTTCCTTAATGGTCATGACCGAGCTCTGTTTCAATCCATTGAAAGGGGTCCACATACACCAATGACTGATATACCTGGTATTCCAGCAACTGACCAATCACCAGCAATCCCTGCCTCCCGCGCTCCCAGAAGTGAATTAAACTGGAGTGCGGAAGACAAGGACCTGGTGGCTGGGGATGAAAGGGCAAAGTCACTTTTAATTATGGCCATCCCCAATGACATATTTTCACAAGTTGATGCATGTGCATCAGCTAAGGAAATATGGGATCAGTTGGAGAATCTTTGTGAAGGAGGAGAAAGGATGAGAAGAAACAAGAGAACAAATAATGTCTCATCTTATGAAAGGTTTAAAAGTTTGCCAAATGAGAGGTTAAATGATACATATCAAAGATTTACAAAACTTTTAAACGAGCTAAAGAAATTTGGTATAACAAAATCAAACGATGAAAGAAACATAAAATTTCTTGATGCCATTCCTAGAGAATGGAGAAGTCTAACCATGACTTTATCATCAACCTTAGAACTAGGAAACATGAGTCTTCATGACTTATACAGCATCTTGATCCCCAGAGAGGAAGAAATATTTGAAGAAACCATTCAAAGAGGGGGATCTTTAGCTCTAATCTCAAACTCACAAAGATCAACAACAACAAATGATCCACAACCATCAAACAGTCAAAATCTTGAAACTTCTGATGCATCATCAGACTTTTCAGCTTTTGCTGAAGCAATAGCACTGCTCACCAAAACATTTGAGCAGAGGTTGAGGGGAAGTAACCAGAGATACCAGAGGAGTGACAAAGGAAGGATGGATGGAAGATCTAAAGAAGAGTTTAGATCTAAGGATAAAGGGAAGGCTGAAGTTGTGTGTTACAAGTGCAAGCAAAGAGGTCATTATGCATCAGAATGCAAGACCAAAAAGCTGAAGGATGTTGCCTATTATGAGAAAAAGCTTGAAGAAGCAAAGAAGCAGCAACAAGTAAGCTTAATTGCTGGAACAGATACCTGGTTATCTGATGATTCTTCTGATGATGAAGAAGAAGAATTGGCAAATTTTTGCCTCATGGCACTCTCTGAAGGACTACCAGAAACTTCAGAACAAAAGGTAAATTTAGACAATCTTGATCTTGAACACAAACTAAACAAGCTCATGTCAGATTTTCTAAATCTGCAAGAAAAACATCAATCAGATATTAGAAAATCTGATGAGTTGCAAAGGACTTTGAATAAAATCATTCTTGAAAACCAACATCTTATAGAGGACAGTTTAGATCAAAGAGCAAAAATTGAGTTTTATGAAAATGAAAGAAAAGATCTTTACAAGAAAATCAATGACAAAGAAATCAACGTAAGAGGTTTTCAACAGGCTAAAGAATTCATAAATTTTATTGAGTCCACACCAAAGAACAAAGGAGAGGGTTTAGGCTATACAAGTACTAAAAGATCAAATAGAAATAAACCCACTATCTTTGTAAAAGCAACTCATCAGATTTCTGATAATTTAGTATCAGAATCTGAATCTGAATCTTGCAAATCAATCTGTTCTGAATATTCTTTTGACAAACCAAACTTCAAAACAAACAAGAGTGAATGCAGTCAAGAATCTGTAAAAACTCCAGAAGCAGTTCACTCATCTTTTCAAAATTATCCAATCATTCCATCACAAGAGGAACTATCAGAAAATTCTGATAACTCTTGTATGTGTGTTGACATACTGAAGCTTGTCCAACACCATCTTCAAAAGAAAAATGTAAAATCTGTTAATGGCTCAGCATATAACAGAGTTTCTGATGCAAAACCAAGAAGAAATAAAAATAAAATGTTTCAAATTTCATCAGAAACAGTACCCAAGCATGCCTGGGTACCAAAAACCCTCTAATCATTTCATTTCAGGACCATCATGTGCAGCAGATCTGGTACTGCGACTCAGGAAGCTCCGAGCACATGACTGGGGACAGGAGCTTACTCAGCAACTTTGTTTCAAAGCTGGGTAGATTGGTAAACTTTGGAAATGATGTGAAAGGAAGGATCATGGGATATGGATGCATTAAAGGTATGAATGTCTAACCATAAAAGAGAGTAGTCCTTGTTAAAAGGCTTATCACATAATTTGCTTTGTTATGGTCAGTTCAATGGTAAAAACTACTCAAGTAATTTTTATCACCTGTAAAAATGCTTGATAATTTGCTTTAGTGAATAATCAAATTCGTATGTCTGATAAATCACCAGAAAATCTATCAAATTCTGACAACTTCATCAGAATTTCTGATAAGTCATCAGAATTCTGGTGAACCATAAGTAAAAAAAATGCTGATAATCAGAAATATCATTGTTCATTAAAACAAAGTACTGCATGACAACATCCACATTCAAATTTCTTGTTTAAATTTTTTTTTGTTTGAATTTTTTATAATTTTTCCCCATGTTAGTGCTGATAACGTCATTCAAACAGAAAATTTCTTGGAACTCGTTAAAATAGATATTTCTCTCTCCTTCATTTATTACAACACCCCATCATGTTTAAGAAGGTTGAAGTGACATATTGGTAGGCTACAATGATACATTACCAGAAACTAGCCACCTAGATAAATCAATGCATATGTAGTGGAGAAGGAACATATCTCTGTTATTTTTTTTCTGTTCTCTGAAAATCATTAAAATAACATAGATTGCGGTGAGGAAAATCCACAAGTTGGTAGCTTCCATTTATAGCAAATATTAAATTTACTATAAATATTCACCACTTTGAGTTAAAATCTGTCATCTTCACTTCTCTTCTTCATCACATATTCACACACACTCACAAAATGAACTCCATCAAAAATGAATGTTTTCCACTTGTTCTTTATCCATATCATAACCTAAGATTGAGGACAAATCTGGAAGGTCCTCAGTGGGAAGGGTGTCAGGTTGTATTCAAGATGCTCATGAATAGCAACTTAAGCTATGCCCTCACTGCTCACATAAGTGTTCATCCAGAGATTCTTCAAATCTTCTGGAAAAATGCAACACTATCTGAGTATCAAAACATGGAGCAGATGACCATCAAGAGTGAGGTGCTAAATCAGCAAATTCTGTTAAATGAAGCCACCATCAGGACTGCTCTTCAACTAAATGATGATAATGACGTTCTGATGTTCACAAGGAATCAGAAGGAAAATGCCTTGAGGGAAATGGGTTATCACACACCAAACCAACAACGGGCAATCAACAAAAATGGCTTTAAAAAGCCATGGCAATATCTGGTCACCCAGATGTTGTTTTTCAAAGAAGGTCATCAATCATCATGAAATATCTCTGAAATTGATGGAGCCTATACTAGCACTGGTAGTTAAGGTACCTTACAACTTCTCTCATTATCTGATGAGTGATTTTGTAAGTAACATGTGGGTTGCCAAGCCATTCTTGATGTATCCTCGTTTTCTAACAAAGATAATTACGAGTCAGCTAGACTTTGCAGGCATTCCTGCAAGTTATCCAAGGGCTGACATGAGACTTCAAGAAAACATGGGTCTCAGCGTGCTTGTACCCACTAACAACAACTCTGGGATGATAACTGATCTATTGTTACTTTTGGAAATAGAACATGGTGAAGGAGTAGATATTGATTAGGTTTTATTTGTTTTGCTTGTACAAGTTTTTTTTATGTTAATATTTTTGCTTACTAGTCTTCTGGTTTGTGGTTTTGGGAAATAGGTAAAGATAAAATGATCATCAGAAATCAAACTCAAAATTTTCTGATAAAATGGGACAAAATCTGGTTATTCAAAATTTTCTGATAAAACTTCAATGATAACAAAATTTTTTTAGAAAATATCAGAAAAGTCAAAGAAACTTGGATGCTACCAGAAAAACAAATGTAAGTCTTCTGATCTTTCCTTATTCCCTCTCATCTCAAAAAAGGGGGGGGGGGCACTCATAAGTTTAGGGGGAAATCTCAGAAATTCTGATAAAAAGACTGATTATCTCTGTTAACTACATCTCAAAAAGTCAACAGAAGTCAAAACAAAAGAATACATATGGTCAACAGAATTTCTGATGATCTTATCAGAATGGGACTTTCTGACTTATGAAGAAAAGAGGGTACATATGAAAGAAGATAATTGGACCTTTTATCAAATGGGGTCCACAAAGAAGAAAAGGTGTCATTGAACCGATAGTTTTCTCCAATAAAAAATCAGTGCAACACTTTCAAGAAATGACTGAAGAAACTACAAATTGAAGAGTCAAGTTGAAAGGGCATAACCACGATTCCATGATAAACAATTTCATTAATGTCTTAACACCCACGATCCAACGGTTATATTTTGAACCAAAAACTCAGCATACACGATCTAACGGTTATTAAGACAATTAATGATCTCTTTATCACTATCTCATACCACGATTTATACTCTTTCAACTCCTTCTACTTCATACACCTACAATACTCTCAATTTTCTCATATCCTAAAAACCCCTGTTTTTTTCCCACAAATCAAAAATCCCTCAAATTTCAAACCCTAACTCACAGAGACCCAAAAATGGCAGAAGTTAACCTCAATATTCCAATTATTCAACATGAAGTACCTTTTGTCGAGGAAGCAGAATTTCTACCAATGAAGGAAAACAATCTGCTGATGAATACAGAGTATTCAGAGTATGATAAAAGATGTCAACTTCTGGTAGAATATCTTACAAAATGTCCAATCTCAGGAGCACTGACAAAAGAAAGAGAAATACCAGAAAGGATGCTACAGCAATTTGTTTACACTTTTAAAGAAGTTGAAGAAAATCGGGTGTCTGCTCATGTATGGGGAAGTGTCTATGTAACATTAACTCCAGCAAGAGTAAGAGAATGGCTTGGATTGCCTATTCTTGGCAGTTACACTGAAGCCCCAAGCAAAGAAGATTTATTAGACTTCGTCAGTGGGCTTGGATACAAGAAAAGAGATGTCAACAAAATTGGAGCAATAAGAAGAAGTGAATTGCCAGCCATCTGGCAAGTGATGATGGAAGTGTTAAACAAATGTCTCACCTCAAAGATAGGAGGAACTGATCAAATCAATCAAGCTATTCTAACGATCATGTTTGGACTCATAAATGGGTTCAAGATTGATTATGGGTCAGAAATCTTTAACCTTCTCAAAAGATCAATCATCACCAGAAATGGAAGAATAACATCTTATCTGCCATATCCAAGGTTAATCTCAATTTTCATTTCTGAAGCATTTATTGAAAGAAACATGGAGATTCCAATCTTAGAAGACATCTGGAGATCAAAAACAATGAAGGCCTGGAGTTCAAATCATGGATGGGAATCAGACAAAGATATCCCTGTATTACCAGAAAGCATGTTATGCTTCATTGCACCATACTCACAATACAGAATACAACATGAAAAACTTCTGACAAAATCAACCTCTCCCACAGAAGAACCAAGCAGAGAAATTGTGAACTGTTCTTCATCAACAGAAAAAGGAGACAATGAGAAGTTCTCACCATCAGAAAATGAGGGTGTAGAAGAAAGAAGAATTCTGGAAAAAGCTAACTTGGAGATAGCCAAATCACCAGAAAACGAAGAAAAGCATGCTGAAAGTCAACAGATTCATGAAGCAGGAATTCATCATGAATTTGAAATCCATCAAACACATGATGCAGGATCACACATTGCTGGAGAAACGCACGATGTTGAAATTGAAGCCATTGAAGTCATTTATCATGATGAATCTTACATTGCTGGTACATCCCTTTTAAACACTGTTCTAGTAGAAACTCACAGAGAAGAAACAAAATCAGAAAGTTCTGTTAACGTTTCTTACAAAATAGAATACAGAACAACGAATGTTGATCAAGAGGTTACTAGTTCCATAAATCTCAACTCTGAATCAGAAAATGAGGAAGAGGATAAGATCCCAACAGATGGAGATCAGGAAACTGATCAAGGAAATCTGGCTAAAGGTAATTTGTTTACCTCAAAAACTTATGGAGGATCATATATTGATATGATTCAAGGACATAAGGAAACCTAGAATGAGAATGAGTTTTTCATCACTGGTGGAGATCATTCTGGTAAATTCAAAGCTGCACCAAGTGTGTTGGCCAAGAATGACCCTATCATCTCTAAAACAGCAGCAAATGTGTTTGCAGCTGGAATGTTAGAAGGAACATCTGTTGTTCCAATTATCCCTGAGAAACCCATGAACCAAGAAAATATAGAAGCAATACTGGAAAATGTTTACAAAGTCTGCAAAAGAAATCCAGTAGAAGAAAAACTTGATATGTTGCTGTCAGAAATACAAGGTCAAAAGGCTGATATGAAGACTTTGTCAGAATCAGTGAAGGAAATGAAGAAACAAACTGAAGAAAACACTAAAGCACTAAAGTCTCTTCAAAAGATGAAAGAAAAGGCACCAGAATCCAACATCTCTGCATCAGAAATCCAAACGATTCTCACAGAAATAGAAAAAATCAAAGCACAAGTTGCAAAAGTGATTGAATCAAGGCAGTCAAGTAGTACAAACAGAGTTTTGGAAGAAGTTACCATACTAAGGGCAAGTAATAATAGTATCACAGATGCCCTTGAGAAGCTGTCAAAAGAATGGGCTGAAATTCAAACAAAAGCTCAAACAGAATTCACAAATATTCAGAAAAACATACACAGCAACTCAAAACAGGTAAAAGAAGTGCAACAACCGGTAGAGAAGATGCAATTCAATATTGCAAAACTAGCCAAAGTGAATCCACAAGAACTCATGAAAGAAATTCCTGCTGAAAGCTCACATCAAGAAGCTCCAAAGTCAACTCCTCAACAATCATCAATCTCACCAATCACAAAAGCTGGAACCACAGTGATGGGTCCTCCTCCGAATGTTCCAAAAGACGAAATACTGAAAAGGTTAGCAACTGCAAAACCTCAAGTTATTACAAATTTGAAATTGCTAGCATCTGTCCCAAATCCAACAATATCTGATGACTCAGCAATAAGTAAGTATATGAATAAACAAATAATGAATGAATGGGAACAAGAAGGAGAATTAGCAACAAAATCAAAGACTGTTAAGAGAAAGATCTCTGAAACCAAGTCTATCATGGTTAAAGAGATTGCACGAGATGTAATGATATTTCCTGAGACTAATCTGGTGAGTTACTATCTAACAAAAGAAGATAAAGCACCAAGATCACTATCTCCTACCAGACTGGACTTAAGAGAAGAAAGAATAAAAAGAGGGCCAAGCAGCATTCACAAACAAAATTGGAATCCAGTAAAAAGAATTCTAAACGTGAGTGAAGTAAAGAGTGCAGTTGATGATATTGGAGGAACTCATGTGCAAAACAGATACACACTTCAGAGGGAGAATGGAGAAGAACAGAAGGTGACTGATGAAGAAATAGCTGACCAATTGCATCCTTTAGACATTCTGTTTATGAAGGATCATTACGAAAAGGAAAAGAAAAATAATCAAGAAGTCAGAAGAGCATTAAATGGCATATCAAAGGCTGGAATACTGCTGTTTGAAAGAATAGCTTTTTCAGACTTTGATCTATGCATAAATTTTGAGCATGTACACAACAAAAAGGTATATGTCAGATCACCAAAGACAAAAGTTCCTTCAGACATAGTAGAAGATGCAAGATCTGGAGACATCATCATGCTGACAAACGCAAATAAAGAACAAGATTATGGTGTAATCTTCAGAGATCAGGATGATAACAAAGCTATGTTCAGAAGTGTTGACATCTGCAAGTACTCAAATCAAACTCTGAGGTATATCTTGAAAACCATGAACAAAAGACAAGAACATCTTCAGAAGATAGAAAAGAACATGGAGGGAAGCAGAAAAGAAATTGAGCAGATGATTGAAGAATGGATTCAAGCAAGAGAATGGTATAAAGACATGTATGTCAGCTGCAACAAGTATATCTCCTACAAAAAGAAACTAAAGACAGGAGATACGCATCAGAGAGTGAAACTTAACTGAAAGAACTATTTATTCAACTTCTCATCTTTTATGTAATTTGTTTTAACTTCAATAACTGGTTTATATTTTCAAGTATTATATTTCCACTGTTTGGAAATTTTTCTGTTTATGAGGTAGTTCATTTTCTTACAATACTTAGGGGGAAACTGTTAGGAAACTTTATTTGAAAGTATTGAAGAAAAACACAATCAACTGAATCTATGAAGAGATCACAGTCCTGAAGATCACGAACTAGAAAAAGAAGCTCAGATGGGACAACCGGAATACATAGCATCTACTTCAAAGAATCACAAGTTGATCAAGAGCTGTATTGGATTATCAGAAGAGGTCATTTCTGATGGATCTGATGATATTTCTGATGAAATATCATCAGTATCTGACGATTCTGATCATCAAGGATTTTCTGATGATTTGTTCATCAGAATTTCCGATGAAGTGGTTTATCAGAATTTCTGATGAAATAACCCACTTGTCTGAAATTGGCTCTTTCCTGCCACACTTACCGAAGCAAGTTGACATTTAATGATATAATGATGAAAAAGGCAACTTGAACGTTGGAATCAATGAATATGTCAATTGGCTACTTTTTGCAGGAATTATTGTATGAATAAACTATTGTTTATTCATACAAGCCGTCTATAAATAGAAGGCTAAACCAGGAGAAGCAAAGTGAGTTTGAAGCTTAGCATTCACACATACATCTAAACTCCATTGCTCTCTCCCCCATAGAATTCAAGATTCGTTTGTATTAGATAATAATCTTACAATCACCTTGTAAACCATTTTGTTTCAAAGTGATATAAACTTGATAATTCTGTAGGTCTTGTTTCTTGAAAGTCTGATTTCCATTTCCGCACATCTTTTTCACATCTACTGAAATCACTTGCCATATTACGTGAAAAGAAGTTGTTTTGAGCGTGCCACTATTTCGTTTGTATATACTTCGGACATCTTTTCCGAAGTATATGTTTCGCGTATAGAAATAAAATGTGCACTCTTCGTCAATCTATCCACAATCACCCATATAGCATCGAATCCCCGAATCGTTTTAGGTAGTTTGGTCAATAGGTCCATAGTGATATGTTCCCATTTCCAAACCGGGATCTCCAAAGGTTGCAGTTTCCCATAAGGTTTCTGGTGTTCCGCCTTGACTTGTAAACAAGTCAAGCACTTCTCTACATATTTCACCACATCTCTCTTCATTTCGGGCCACCAATAATTTTGTTTCAGATCATTATACATCTTGGTCGCTCCGGGATGAATAGAATATCGGGATTTATGGGCTTCATCAAGTAATAGCGCCTTCACTCCACAAGTATTTGGAACCCATATTCTTCCGGATCGAGTCTTCAACCGGTTCTTTCCATCTGATAAATCTTTTAATTGGCCGATTATTCGTTCCTTCTTCCAGTTCTCCTCTTTTACTGCTTCTACTTGTGCTTCTCGGATACGTTCAAGTATACCCGAGGTCACCACAAGTTGCGTCGACCTTACCCGTAGTGGGACATAGTCCGCTTTTCTGCTCAGAGCATCCGCCACCACATTTGCCCTCCGGGGTGGTAGTGTATTTCACAGTCGAAATTCTTCACCGTTTCCAACCATTGTCTCTGGCGCATATTTAACTCATTCTGATCGAAGAAGTATTTTAAGCTCTTGTGATCGGTGAATATGGTGCACTTTACCCCATACAAATAGTGCCTCCATATTTTCAACGCAAACACCACTACAGCTAATTCGAGATCATGCGTGGGATATTTCTTTTCATGTATCTTTAATTGCCTCGAAGCATAAGCTATAACTTTGCCCTGTTGCATCAGAACACATCCTAGCCCCGATAATGAGGCATCCGAATAAACCACCATGTCCTCGACTCCGTCCGGCAATGTTAATACCGGAGCTTGAGTCAACTTCTCTTTTAGCGTCTGAAACGCCCTTTCTTGTTCAACACCCCAAATGAACTTTTCCTCCTTCCAGGTTAACTTTGTTAGTGGCGACACAATCTTGGAGAAATATTGAATGAATCTCCTTTAGTACCCCGCAAGCCCTAAGAAGCTTCTAATTTCCGAAGGGTTCTTCGGGGGATTCCATTTCGACACGGCCTCGATCTTTGACGGGTCTACTAATACTCCATCGACACTTATGATGTGGCCGAGGAATTGCACCTCTCGTAACCAAAAGGCGCACTTAGAAAATTTCGCATACAACCTTTCTCGTCTAAGTATCTCTAACACCTCTTGTAAGTGGTGTGCATGCTCAGCTTCACTTTTCGAATACACCAAAATATCATCGATGAACACGATGACCTATTTGTCTAGCATTGGCTTGCAAACCCGGTTCATGAGGTCCATGAAAACCGCGGGTGCATTTGTCAGCCCAAATGACATCACGAGGAACTCATAATATCCGTATCGCGTGCGGAAAGCCGTCTTCGGCACATCTTCCTCTTTGACCTTTAGTTGGTGATACCCCGATCTAAGGTCAATTTTTGAAAACCAGTTCGTACCTTGTAATTTGTCGAATAGATCATCTATCCTCGGAAGCGGGTATCGATTCTTTACCGTGAGTTTGTTTAACTCCCGGTAATCGATACACATGTGCATGCTTCCGTCTTTCTTCTTCACGAACATGGGAAAAACCCAAGTTTCCTATTACAATACATTTATAGGGACAAACCCTATTTTATTGAATTTAAAACATCGTTTATTAGGTAACTTTTATAGCCACATTTTTCCCAAGCCTTCAGTGCTCTCCAGCTGGCTTTTCACTAATTGGCTGTCACATTGTGTTACCTGTAACGCGTTTTAAAAACATTTGTCAGTCGAAAATACTGGTGAGTGAATCCCAGTTTAATCAAGAAACATTTTATCAATTAAACAGTATTGAGAGCGATCACATTGTTTATTTCTACACAATTACTCATTCAGTATTTGCCACTCGACCGGATCTATGGCTATGGTCAAGTTACACATTGGCTAACTCGTTGTCCAATTGTAACGTACTGTCGTACCGACTTACTACTCGCAAGTAGTATAAATTTTGTATACAAAATCCCATAATACCGGCAGTAATTGAAGAACTACAAAGACTCAATCACCGCTTAATCACATTGTAAACAATTAAGGTTTTGTAAAACATTCCAAAAGGGTTAACAAAAAGAGGATAAACTCACATTGCTGTCTTAGACTTCTTGTAAGGGTTTCCTGGATATAATATATAATTTATACAAATGTACATTGGTTAGTATCATAACCCTTTGAAAATATTAATGATACCCTCCCCGAGACGGCATTCCAACAACTACGTCGGGCAGAACCACGACAGTTGTTACGGAACCCTAAATCAATCGGGCAGCGTAACTATTACGAAACTGGGGTTATAATACTTACAACGGAGCAGAACCTCGCTAATTATGGGGTATTATACTTGAATATTATGCCTATATCTTCAGAAAGTCAAGACTGAGAAAAGAAATGAACGATTGAAAGTGAAATCCCGAGGCCTTCTTATATAGTGCTGAATTATGAGTCTCACGCGGCCCACGTAAGCGTAGCCTTAGGGCTACGCGGCCCGCGTCAACCCTGGTCAACAGGGTAGCTTATCCGGCTCACCAAGTAGACCCGCCACGAAGTCGACACGTGTCAGCTCAGGGTGTCTCCACGTTGTTGATCTCTTGCGGCCCGCGTTAACTAAACAAGAACTCTTACGCGGCCCGTTTGAACTAAAGAAATCAACGATATCAGGTTTCAACCCTGATACCGCCCGCGTGAGCGGTTGGGGTGGGTCTACGCGGCCCGCCTCAACTTACTATTTCTTGTTTTTAATTTATTTTATATATTATAACATATTTCGGGCTCGGTTTTCACATACGGGGTGTATTTAGAGACATATTGAGATATTCTAAAATATACTAGAGTGTTAGAATTATTATGAGGGTGTTGGTTTTACCGAGGGTTGTTACATTCTCTCCACCTTGTTTTAGAGCTCGTCCTCAAGATCTACTGGAACAAGTGCGGATATTTCTTTTGCATTTCAGATTCAAGCTCCCATGTGTACTCAGGTCCTCTTTTGGAGTCCCACTTCACTTTGACTAGAACTAATCTCTTATGTTTGAGGTTCTTGACTTTCCTGTCTTCAATCTGTAGAGGCCTTTCTACAAACTTGAGTTCTTCATTTACCTCTATATCCTTAAGAGGTACTATCAGGGATTCATCAGCTAAACACTTTTTGAGATTAGATACATGAAACACATCATGTATTCCTGCCATCTCCTCTGGCAGTTGTAGCTGATAGGTTACAGGTCCTATTCTTCTAATAATCTCAAAAGGTCCAACATACCTGGGACTTAGCTTTCCCCGTTTGATGAATCTTACTATTGCTTTCCAAGGAGAGACTTTTAATAACACTTTATCTCCTACTTGAAACTCCAAGGGTTTGCGTCGGTTATCAGCATAACTCTTCTGTCGATCACGTGCTGCTTTCAGTCGTTCCTTGACTTGAATGATCTTGTCGGTTGTTTCTTGTACTATCTCAGGTCCAGATAGTTGCTGTTCCCCAATTTCTGCTCAACAGACTGGGGTTCGGCACTTTCGTCCATAAAGTGCTTCGAATGGTGCAGCATTGATACTTGTGTGATAACTATTATTATATGAAAATTCTATTAAAGGTAAGTGATCATCCCAATTGCCTCCGAAATCGATTACACAAGCTCTAAGCATGTCTTCCATTGTCTGAATTGTCCTTTCGCTTTGTCCATCCGTTTGAGGATGATAAGCTGTGCTTAGTTTTAACTTGGTTCCCATTGCCTTTTGGAAACTTGACCAAAAATGAGAGGTAAATCGACTATCTCTATCAGAAACAATTGATAAAGGAATGCCATGTAAAGAAACAATTTCATTTACATATAGTTTAGCTAATTGTTCCATACTGAAAGTTTCCTTCATTGGTAGGAAATGAGCTGACTTGGTTAGTCTATCTACAATCACCCAGATTGTATCATTACCTTTCCTTGTTTTGGGTAATTTAGTAACAAAATCCATTGTTATCAATTCCCATTTCCACACCGGCATTTCTAATTGTTGTAACAAACCTGAGGGTTTCTGGTGTTCAGCTTTAACTTGTGAACAAGTTAAACATTTAGAAACATAGGCTGCTATGTCCTTCTTCATTCCTATCCACAAGAAATTTTTCCTTAAATCCTGGTATATTTTATCATTTCCTGGATGCATTGTATACTTAGACTTATGGGCTTCTTCTAATATACGATGACGTAGATTTCCTAATTTAGGTATTCACATTCTGTTTTTATGGAATCTCCAAATTCCATCTATTCCTTGTTCCAATTCTTTTAGCATACCTTTTAATTTTTCAGAATCATCCTTGATTACTGATTCTTGTGCTTCTCTTATCTGATCATTTAAATCTACTTGCTGATTTAATTTAAGAGAACGTACCCTTTTTGGCTTTTCATGATACTTTCGGCTTAAAGCATCTGCCACTACATTTGCTTTACCTTCATGATACTGGATATCACAATCATAGTCACTAAGCATCTCCATCCAGCGTCTTTGTCTCATATTCAATTCCTTTTGTTTGAAAACATACCTTAAACTCTTATGATCAGTGAATATGGTAAACTTACTACCATAAAGGTAATGTCTCCAAATTTTAAGAGCAAAAATTATAGCTCCTAATTCTAGATCATGAATTGAATAATTCTCTTCATGATTCTTAAGTTGTCTAGATGCATAAGCTATAACCTTTTGACGTTGCATCAACACACATCCATAACCTAATTTAGAAGCATCACAATAGACTACGAAGTCTTCAGCTCCTTCTGGTAATGCTAGTATGGGTTAATCTTTGCTTAAGGATTCTAAAGGCTTCTTCTTGTTTTATTCCCCATTCAAACTTAACAGATTTACAGGTTAGCTTAGTTAAGGGAATGGCTATTCTAGAAAAATCTCGAATAAATCTTCTATAATAACCGACCAATCCTAAGAAACTTCTAATCTCGGTTGGTGACTCAGGGGTTTTCCATTTAGTAATCGCCTCGATCTTTGTTGGTTCCACATGAATTCCTTCATGATTAACTAAATGTCCGAGAAATTGTACCTGTTCTAACCAGAATTCGCACTTAGAGAATTTAGCATAAAGCTTTTCCTTTCTTAATAAACTTAAAAGTGCGTGCAAATGCTTTGCATGATCCTCTTTATTCTTAGAATAAATTAGAATATCATCTATGAAAACAATTATGAATTTATCCAAATATGGCTTACATATTCGGTTCATCATGTCCATAAATGCAGCTGGGGCATTGGTTAAACCAAATGGCATGACAGTAAATTCATAATGGCCATACCTCGTTCTAAATGCGGTCTTAGGAATGTCCTCTTCCTGTACCTTTAATTGATGATATCCTGACCTTAAATCGATTTTAGAGAAAAATCGAGCTCCTTGCAGTTGATCAAACAGATCATCGATTCTTGGTAATGGATACCGATTCTTAATCGTGACCTTGTTTAATTCACGATAGTCAATGCACATACGCATTGATCCGTCCTTCTTTTTAACAAACAATATCGGCACTCCCCATGGCGACGAACTTGGTTGTATGAATCCTTTCTCCAACAATTCATCTAATTGTTTCTTTAATTCTTGCATTTCTGCAGATGCCAAACGGTAAGGTGCTTTGGCAATCGGTGCTGTTCCTGGTATTAAATGGATTCTGAATTCAACTTCTCTATCCGGAGGTTGCCCTGGCAATTCTTCTGGAAATACATCTAAAAACTGAGATACTACTGGAATATCTTTTAAATCCTTTTCTTTAGTGTTAGTGATTATAGAAATCAAATACACTAATGATCCTTTTCTTATATAACTTGCAGTTTTCATCACAGAGATGAACTTAGTGGACCTAGAGGGTTTATCTCCTTTAATTGTGATCATTTTACCTTTTGGTGAATTTACTTGTATTGACTTTTGATCACATAAAATACTGGCTTTATTGGCTATTAACCAATCCATTCCTAAAACAACATCGAATCCTGCCAGATTCATGGGATAAAGATTTGCAATAAATTTCTGATTTAAAATTTCTATACTTGCTCCCTGCAAGATTTCATAAATCCTAACGGTTTCTCCATTGGCTGTCTCTACTAAGCATTCTAGTGGTAGTTTAGTTAATGACTGATTTAGAAATTTGCAAAATGATGTATTAATAAAACTTTGGTTTGCACCAGAGTCAAATAATACTTTAGCAAAGACATCATTAACTAAAAACGTACCAGCTATGACATCTGGAATCATCTTGGCTTCATCTGCAGTCAGAACAAATACTCTAGCATTTTTAGTATTCTTGTTGTCTGGAGCTGGAGCTAATTTTGGACAATTAGGCTTGATATGACCTTGTTCTCCGCAGTTGTAACATATCCGGCTGTTAGCTTTCTTCCTGCAGTTTTCTTCCTTGTGTCCCGATATTTTGCAAAAGTTACAGTATATGGAGCATCTTCCTGAATGCTTTCTTTTGCAATACCTACAGTAGGGTGCAGAAGTAGAACCTATATTTTTCCCACGGTTAGAATTTCCAGAACGAAATTCTTGTGTGAGCTTTTGGGTTAAGTTCCTTCTTTGATCCTCTTCTCGGGTACGGACTAATTCATCTGTCAAGGTATTTGCTAGTTCTACAGCTTCTTCTATAGTTTGAGGTCTAGCTGCCTTGACTACGTGTCTTATTTCTCCAATTAATCCCCAAATATAACGGGAGATTAATACTGGTTCTGGTGAAGCAAGGGTTGGCACTATTCTAGCATATTCAAAGAATATTTTAGTGTATCCCTTACTATCCACACCAGTTATTCTAAGGTTTAGGAATTTGTTTGCTATCTGTTCCTTTTCATTGGGTGGGCAGAATTTCCTTTCTACCTTGTCCTTAAATTCTTCCCATGTCATATTGTAGGTTCTATCACTTCCTCTTGATTGGAGGATAGTGTTCCATCATTCTAGTGCTGCATTTTTAAACAAATTAAAAGCAAACAATATTTTATCTTCTTCAGCACACTTGCTTATCCTTAAGACTGCCTCAGTCTTTTCTATCCAGCGTAAGGTTGCAATGGCCCCTTCGTTGCCCGAGAATTCCATTGGTTTACAAGACCAGAATTCTTTATATGAACAACCGTAAGACACGGTTCTTCTTCTTTTGGGAATAGGTAATTGAAGTATTGGTCCATTGTTCACGCTGCGTTCTGGTTCACTTGGTCGCTTACTGCTATGCTTACTTTTATTATCAGCATCCTTAACAGTTTGAAGAATAAATGGCATTGCATCTATAATTCCCTGTGCTACTATGTGTTGGATAGCACTATTATCCACTTGATTGTTATTGTTATTGATGCTTGGATTCTCATTAACCACATTAATGTTACTCTGGTTATCATTATTCAGATTTCCTTGATTTCCTTCGTCGGCCATCTGAATTTTAAACAATTACCCCATATTAATATCACAATAATATCTTAATATAGTTAATCACATGACACGCATTTTTGCCAAAAGCGTCGATCATTGCGACTATACTCTTTTCATATACTATGCGTCTATTACACACTAGTACTGAAATAAAAATAACAATACTAACAGAAATAGAATCACACTAATAGTAATATGCATCCGTACACACATATTTTATTTTATTATATTTTACTATTACTACTACCGTCTCCTGCCATCACATCACGGATATGGATTTATCCAAAAATCCATATTGCGCTTATCGTATTTCCATACGAGACGCTCTCCCACCTGACGCATTCTCTCACTGCTCTCTAAAATTTCCTCCCCAAAAGTCCTAAGTTCTTGGACGTTTTCTGCACTCATTGGGGGTGAAGGTTCTAGGACTGGGTTTGGAATCTGGGGTGCGGGTTCCTGATATGGGGGTGAAAGTGCCTGAAATCGGTAAGGATCTTCTAAGATCTCCCTAATATATTCATCATGGTAATAGGGATCTAAAGGGTCCATACCTGGATAGGCTCCTATGTTCTGTATGGGTGGGTTTTCATGGATAGGGTAACGTTGCACAAAGTCCCTATTATCGTCCCACCAGGGGTCGTAATTTGGGTCTAGGGGGTTTGGTGCAGGTACCCTAGGGATTTCTTCTGGGTTAAAGTCATGCATCTCCACTTGGTTGTCAGGATTTTCTATCTCCATGGGTTGATCTGGGTTTTGTGGTTGTGGGGCTACTAATTGTTCCAGACTTGGGTCAGTAGCAGTTGTAGCTATGATATGGAAATTAGCTAGGCTTCTATTAAGCATATCCTGTGTATGGGCATCTGTTTTTCGCTTAGCAGCTGCTAAAACTCTTTGCTGTTGCAACTTTCGCATTCTCTTCCTACGAGCAAAGGCTTCCTTACTGAACCATCCTCGTTTCTTATGAGGGAATGGCTCTTCTGACTGAGCTTTAAAAGCAAACACTCCTTCTTCCTGATCAGCAGTATACCCAGAAAGGGCAGGCTGTGAAGAAGTACCTTCACTCTTAGGTGAATCAGACAACTGACGACTCATGTCTGAGGGTCCTTGATCACTCATACTGTAAACTAACAAATAGTCAAATAACACATAATAAATAAATACAGTTGTGCACGTATTTCTGTAATTTATTTCCTAACACAAAATTTAGAATTTAAGTATCAGCAGAACACTTCTTTAGCTCAGACCAGTGGCTAGGCTCTGATACCACCTTCTGTCGCAACCCCCGATCCCTTATCTGTCCCGGGAATGGGCGGACGCGAGCTTAGATTTTCGGTGGTATCAGCTATTTAATCTTGCAGCGGAATTAACAACAGGACCGTAGTTAGGAAATGTTTATCAGAGTAAAACCACCATATTTGATATTAATAATAACATGAGAAAAACCCAAGTTTCTTATTACAATACATTTATAGGGACAAACCCTATTTTATTGAATTTAAAACATCGTTTATTAGGTAACTTTTATAGCCACATTTTTTCCAAGCCTTCAGTGCTCTCCAGCTGGCTTTTCACTAATTGGTTGTCACATTGTGTTACCTGTAACGCGTTTTAAAAACATTTGTCAGTCGGAAATACTGCTGAGTGAATCCCAGTTTAATCAAGAAACATTTTATCAATTAAACAGTATTGAGAGCGATCAAATTGTTTATTTCTACACAATTACTCATTCAGTATTTGCCACTCGACCGGATCTATGGCTATGGTCAAGTTACACATTGGCTAACTCGTTGTCCAATTGTAACGTACTGTCGTACCGACTTACTACTCGCAAGTAGTATAAATTTTGTATACAAAATCCCATAATACTGGCAGTAATTGAAGAACTACAAAGACTCAATCACCGCTTAATCACATTGTAAACAATTAAGGTTTTGTAAAACATTCCAAAAAGGTTAACAAAAAGAGGATAAACTCACATTGCTGTCTTAGACTTCTTGTAAGGGTTTCCTGGATATAATCTATAATTTATACAAATGTACATTGGTTAGTATCATAACCCTTTGAAAATATTAATGATACCCTCCCAGAGACGGCATTCCAACAACTACGTCGGGCAGAACCACGACAGTTGTTACGGAACCCTAAATCAATCGGGCAGCGTAACTATTACGAAACTGGGGTTATAATACTTACAACGGAGCAGAACCTCGCTAATTAGGGGGTATTATACTTGAATATTATGCCTATATCTTCAGAAAGTCGAGACTGAGAAAAGAAATGAACGATTGAAAGTGAAATCCCGAGGCCTTCTTATATAGTGCTGAATTCTGAGTCTCACGCAGCCCGCGTAAGCGTAGCCTTAGGGCTACGCGGCCCGCGTCAACCCTGGTCAACAGGGTGGCTTATTCGGCTCACCATGTAGACCCGCCACGATGTCGACACGTGTCAGCTTAGGGTGTCTCCGCGTTGTTGATCTCTCGCGGCCCGTGTTAACTAAACAAGAACTCTTACGCGGCCCGTTTGAACTAAAGAAATTAACGATATCAGGTTTCAACCCTGATACCGCCCGCGTGAGTGGTTGGGGTGGGTCTACGCGGCCCGCCTCAACTTACTATTTCTTGTTTTTAATTTATTTTATATATTATAACATATTTCGGGCTCGGTTTTCACATACGGGGTGTATTTAGAGACATATTGAGATATTCTAAAATATACTAGAGTGTTAGAATTATTATGAGGGTGTTGGTTTTACCGAGGGTTGTTACACTTTAGCTACGGGTTTTGCGCCCGGAATCAATTCGATTCCGAACTCTATCTCCCGCTCGGGCGGCATTCCCGGTAATCGTCCGGAAATACATCCTCAAAGTCACATACCACGGGTACGTCTCCAATCTTCGGTAGTTCTTTCTCGGGCTCATTCGCGTATATCATAAACGCTTTACATCCGTGCCTCATGAGCTTGTGAGCTTTCATCATAGAGCATATTATAGGATTGCCTCCCTTTTTTCCATAGATTGTAACGTGTTTTCCGCTCGGAGATGTTAGCTTTATCTCCTTACGAAAACACACGACCTTTGCGTGGTGCTGAGATAGCCAATCCATCCCAATGACTACTTGAAATTCTCCCATTGACATCGGGATTAGGTCTATCAGGTATTCTTCATCATCGATGCTTAATTTGCAGTCTCGACAAATATCACAAACTATAAAACTTTTATTGTCCCCTATTTCAACTTCTAAGGGCACATATAATTTCGTCAATACAAATGAAGGATGTCGAATAAATCCATGCGAAATGAAGGATTTATTCGCACCCGTATCAAACAATACACGTGCAGGAATTGAGTTAATTGTGAATATACCTGAGACCACATCGGGTTCTATCTTTGCTTCGGCAGTAGTAAGTTGGAAGGACCTAGCCTTCGCCTTAGGGGCTTCTGCTGGAGATTCTTTAACGTCTCTCCTTCCAACTAAGTCTGGGCATTCGGACTTTTTGTGGCCGGGCTGATAACATTTGTAGCAAACTGAGACTTTACCCGGGCATAGAGACGTCGTGTGCCCCGTTTTACTACATATGGGGCACGGTTTGTCTTTGAACCGACACTCTCCCTTGTGCCCTTTTCCACACACTTTACAACTTGGCGACCCTCCTTTAGCATCAACCATCTTTCCCGATTCTCCAGTTCGAGCTTTCTTTGTAGGGCTTGGATTCACATCCTCTGCCCTTCGCTCACCCCTTTCAACTTGTTTCTTCAGCTCAATTTCCCGTTCCCGAGCAACGTTTATGATCTCGGTAAGGGTATCGTATTTTGAAGGAGTCATGAACTCCCTATACTCGGCGCTCAACATGTTATAGTAGTATTATATCTTTTGTTCCTCATTCGTCACCAATTCATTGCAAAACTTCATCTTATCCATAAACGTCACCGTAATCTTGTCTATGGTCTCGCCCTTGTGCCTAAGTTGCATGAACTCTTCCTTGATTTTATTAATGACCGCCTTGGGACTATGATGTTTAAGAAATGGCGTCTTAAACTCCTCCCATTTCATGGCCCTCGCCGCTTCGGCTCCTATTTCCTTCTTTTTATTGTCCCACCAATCTTTGGCTTGACCCCTCAACTGACCCGTTCCGTAAGCAACAAAGTCACTTTCGTCACAATGGGTCCTTTCAAACACTCCTTCAACATCGCTTAACCATCTCTGGCATATTATCGGGTCAACCTCCCTGTTGTAGATTGGCGGTTTACACGCCATAAACTCTTTGTACGAACATCCCTTACGTTCACCCGATTTCTCTTTCATGAGGTTGACCCTATCTTCCAACCTTTTGACTCGTTCTTCGACAAGTGACAACACCGTGTTTTGAATTTTGTCTATAAACCCGGATAGACTACCTTCAATTGCCTTCCCCACTTCTTCGGCAATTATCTCTTTCATTTGTTCGGTGCTTGTCGGCACCGGATCATTATCGTTTCCTTTCGACATCTTGAAACTGAAATGTTTACATTAAACATTAAACATTTCATTTATAACATAGCTTTATTTGCTTTGGTTTAGCCAAGTGCGTGACTTGCTTTTACCGTTCACATTTGGTGCACTTTCCGGGTTTGAGTGTGTTAACACACCATTCCCATGCATATTAATTCGCATCTCATTTCATACATAAGATAGGATCTACTAAAATAATAAATTAATTCTAACCGGACGATCGATCAAGCTTGAACCGAACACTTTGTTTACAACTTTAAGCTCTGATTACCAACTTGTAACACTCGTCTAAATTTTATAGGAATTTAATTTAAATACATATGAATTTAGTTGAAATGGTATCTTACTTTAAAAGATGTACAAAAATTCAACTTTAAGAGTGATTACATTCTAGACAATTACTTAACTAGTTACGTCATTCAAACATGATTAACAAATTGTTTACATTATAAACATTGTCTAAAACAAAGTTAATCTAGTGCGGAAGCTTCAAAAGATTGTGTTCGGTTCGAGAGCATTGTCTTGACCATCATCCACGTACTTGAAATACCTAAAAACTGGAGATTTTGACAAATATTAGTATTAGTGTTCTTAGATAATTTGCATAATCGAACTATGCTCAGAAACGGATAAAAATTTATGGACTCTACCGTAACTTACGGTATCTACCGTAAGTTACTGTGGACGCTCTGTGATCCTTGTCTGCCGTAAAACAGTAGTGGACCACCGTAACGCTTTTGTTCTCTACCGTAAGTTACGGTAGCTACCGTAACTTACGGTAGACACTGAAAGTTTATGTTTTGACTGATTTGTTTATTTCACCCAAAACCCAAATCTTGGATTCCTCATTTTTTTACACCCACGCTCCCATCACCGGTTTGCGTGTTTAGTATTTCGCTACCCGTCACTCGGGCTCAAAATCTTCAAGTGAGGTACTACCGTTATTCGATTCATACCTTCTCTTAATGACCCGTTTAGTTTACCCTTATGGACTTTATCATTCTAACAAACCAACACTCTAAATTCTCGTATTCTAATATGTCATTTATTAACAATAACAAAAGACCAAGTAACCATATTACGAAGCATTAGCCACGCATTATTTGATTATTCGACCCGTTTGGCTCATCTACGGAATCCTCCATTATGATGACTACCAACGAGATCTAACCAATTCTTGACCTATTATTCAATATAGCGAACCTTATCGCTTTAAATCAACACAACTTTTATTCTACAATTCAACTACACATATGCTAATTATCAAAATTTACCAAATGTAACAAATCAAGTTACATACCTTTAGTGCACGCCCTTCAAACGCAAATCGCCACCGGCTTGTCCACTCGACGCTCCGGTATCTTTTCCTATATAGTTCAATCACGATTCGTTTAGAACTCCTTTTCAATCATATATCGCATAATTTGCCAAATCATCACAATCATGCGCTTTAACTTTAAATTTCAATTTCGAGCCTTCTTTGGGGCATTTTTACAAACACTTAACGGGCATGATTTTACATCTTTTATTTTCTAATTCATGGCTTGCTACTTAGCCTTGATTAACATCAATTGAGCTATTACATATAGAATTACACATCATATTTTCAGAAATCAGTTTCTATACATCAATTTACACTAGATTAGCATTCTACACCCTAGTGTTCATCATTTTCTCACAAAACCCATGAATGACCTTCAATGTACTCATGAAATTTCCAGAATTTAGGCATGATTTCACATGTTATTGTCTAGGTTTTACTCCTAGACACTATATCATCCCTATTCTATCCAAATAGCAAACATGCAACATCAATTTTCGGATTTCCCAAATTCTTGAGAATTTCAAACAGAGAATTAACATTAAATTTTTCATACCTTACAACCCCCTTGCAATGGGGATCAGTAATCTATGCTCGATTTTCGATTTTAACTTGGTTTGAGCCTTCAATTTGTGAGATTAGTGAGTTGTTAGGGTTTTGAGAGTGGGGGTCGCCCTTCTCCTGCTTTGATCGAACCAGGCACCTCAATGGTGTATTTGATTTTTATTTTTATTAAACTTAATAATATAAGTTTAGATTTTAACAACATAGGCCCCTCCACTTTTATTTAGTTTATATGTTTGGCATTTTAAATTCATTCATGTTTTAAAACGGGACAATTAACTAACTTGGTTATTTATTCCTAGTTAGCTCATTCTCGTTTATTTTATACTTTATATAATGCTAATATAAAGCCTTTTTTTTTTTAAATTTCGGGGTGTTACAAAGAAGGATCTTTATGGGTGCCTATACTTGTTATCCTTAGGCTTAACCGTGCTGCACTTTGTGTGTGCAGTGGAGTCCTAAAGGTATTCTAACCATCCAAATGACTTCTAATGTTCTTGATCACTGTTTGTTAAAAATATCTAAAGCAAATGTATATTATACATTTATACGTGGTAATTATGGTTTACAGGAAACAAGTTTGCTGTGGGAAGTAGCTAAAACTGTAGACGACTCTAATCATATGTATGACAAGAGCAACAACTATGACTGCTGTTAATTTGGCGAGTAATGGCAAGATCATTATTACTAGCTAATATTGCAGATTTAAGAAGGTGTTTTAGGAGATGCTCTATCAAGGCTCTGGCAAGATCATTATTACGAACTTTAACGGGTTGACACGAAAGATGACTCGAACACAACACGATTTTAAATGGATCCAACACGACACGAATAAATATATGGGTTGGGTTACGGCTGAAATACTCAACTAGTCAATCCACCAACCTGAAACCCATTAACTCACTAACCCACCAACCCGACAAGATTGACACCCCTAATTTTGCACCATATCACTCATTTACATGCATTAGAAGAGCAAGAACTAGTACCGCTTCTTTACAGAAGAATGAGAAGACCATTATAACTTATTAGCAACCCAAATCTAGAAGACACCATTGGCATTCCTCTAAATAAAAAAAACAACAGAACATACCAGCAGCATAAAACATAAACTAGATCATACCACCATTATAATAACCATGTATCTGGTGCTATACGTCTACTTCAATAATCTTATTGGTTTGTAACCTATCTGTTTTATTAATCGACAACAAACCCTAAGTTAACTCAGCCTCTTAAACCTATTCTGATCCAAACGACGAACAATCAACAGCAATTTCATTGAATCAAACCAATTGCACCAAACCGAAAACAAAAACAATTAACAGGACGAATACCTTACGTAGGGCAAACGGCAGATGCTAGAGGTAACAATAGGAGAAAATTAAGAGACAAGAAACCCTAACGCACCGCTTTCAATCTGTTGTGTGGGAAACGAATGGCTTATATCACGCACCAAGAAGAGAAGAAATAGTTAGAAAAAAAGAGTGAATTTATACGTTTAATGTAAAGAGAAGAAATAGTTAAGAAATAGTTGTGGTGATCGAAAGTAAAGAGGATGATTAGGGATCGTGATGAAGAAGCATACACTTCTTGATGAAGCAAACTGCAGCTGTGATCGATCGAAGGATCGTGATGAAGAGGTCAATTTCCATGGGAATTTTGGCGGCAGTTATGGCGCTATATATATTCTGTGGAATCACGTTTTCTTGCAGTAAGGGGAGACCTACTTATGGATTATCACGTTTTGAACTCTACAAAACGTAAAAAAATCACTTTTTATTAATTTTTTACCAAACACTCAAAGTAGATTTTTTGCAATTTCAAAACACAATAATCAGATAATCAGGTTAAAAAAGCAATCACAAACACCCCCTTAATCTACATTCAATAGAAGTTATATTCAAATTCAGTTGTGAATTACACAGGTTTGACAACTTGGTAAAAAATACTTTGTATTATACGGGTTTGAGGATATAAATTATATAACTTAATAATTTATGCACAAATTTACATAACTAAAATATTTTTAATCATGCAAATTGAGGGTATTGGAGGTAGCAACCAAGAAACTTTATTTCTGATCGTGACTTCTTCTAAATGTTTGTAGATGATCAATACAACTTCATAGAAAATCACTTTGGTATTATGGTTTTTATATTTGTGAAAAGTAAAATATATTTATAAAAAAAGTTATAATAATATGTAATATAACAACAATGTAATAAAAACCAAACCATAATAAAGCCAAGCACCGTTAAAAAAGTAGTAGTAGCATAAAACTGATGTGGATTCATAATGTATTAGGCCATCCGTAGTCATAAAGCCCCTTGTGGGGCGTTATGCGACACGTGTCGTGCCACGTCACACAGGGGCTTTATGGGGCGTTATATCACTAGAGCCCGTAGTCATAAAACACCTACCTATCATTACCTAATTATTAATTTTCAATTTTATTAATTAATTAAAAAAACACTTGCTTTTTTTTATTGGTCAATTTTTGAAATCCTCCCCCCCCCCCCCCCCCCCATCAGGCGCCATATATATAGCGCCACCCACCTTTTTTGTGTCATAAAGCCCCTCGTAGTGGTGTTTGGGGCTTTATAGGGGCTTTATGAGGGCATATAGCGCCCCACTACACATGAATTTAGCAACTCCACAATAGATTGAAGAAAAAAAATGAGAGTAAAGGTGTTAGCAACTGATGCTTATTAAAAATAATTAGACATATATATAAGAAATGTTTCGTGAGCTAAAATTTTAAAAATATACAAAATAATTTGGAAGGGCAATAAATCCCGCAATTAATGAAACAACTTTAAAAGTTATTAATTGAACTATTTTGACTTGTGGTTAAATATGGTATGGTTGATATTCTAGGAGAGGTTAAGTCGAGGGGTTATGGGTGGGTTAGAAATTATAGAACCTCATGTAAATATATTAGTTGGGGGGATTGGTGTAAATACCCGTTGTATATGTTGTAATTGGTGGCCCTTTGCCCGTTTGGGTCGAAGGTTTGTGTTCTAATGAAGTTTACTTTTAAAAAAATATATATATATATTTGTTATATTTGATTGAAAAAAGAAAATATAACATGTATCTCGGTCGTATATATGAGTTGTTCAAAGAATTGTGCACACATTATTAAGGCATATACTTTCTATTTTTCTATTATCAAACGGAAACGGCCAAACGCACGCCTAATTTAGCCTAATTTGAATTTAAGGATTGTAAATCAAATGAAAGGTGGCTGGTGATGCATATGAATTACTTAATTTAACTTGGGGGCCCTAATACTTCTAATGGAGACCCAAGGCATATGTCCAAAATATTTATGAATGAAGCCAGCCCTTGACAAAGCAAGACAAATGCGTGAAACATGTAAATGATGTTTAATTTTTTGTTGACTTGTTATCATATAAAAAGAAATTGAATATAAAGTCCTTTAACGTCAGTTCCTGATTACACGACAATTACATTCAATACATAAGTTAATTATTCTTGTAGAATTCCATGATCCAAAACATAGAGACCCGGCAAACGATTTCTATAGAAGTGAATCCAGCGTCTTTGGCCAAAACGTTGTATTCTTTTGCGGTTCGCTCTTTGCCTCCAGGGTTAGCAATCAACATGATCATATCACCACCGATGATGGTCTTACCAACTTCATCACTACAACTAGAATCACTTTCCTGGTCCGGAATGATTGCTTCCACCACCACCACCCTACCACAATCCGGCAATGCCGCCCAACAGTTCTTTAGAAGCTTGATGCAATAATTGTCACCCCAGTCGTGTAGTATCCACTAAAAGAAAAGGAAAAACACTTAATGGAAAAGATTATTATTTAAACAAATCTAATGTTAGAAAAATTGATGTACTAACCTTCATGAAAATAACATCTCCTTTAGGAACGCTTTGGAACATATCTCCTCCGACATGCTCCACACCTAGTCAAGAACATTATATAATTATACAAAAAGTAACTTCGGCTACCACTAGATAATTGAACCGTCATGACTCCCCAAAGCACCCGTTCGAATATCAACGTCACAAATTCAAAACATTCAAACCGACGCGTCTTCCCCGCCGACTGTTTCCAAAACATTCAAACGCCGTCTTCGTTTGCCACCGTTTAACACTCTACATAACCCCCAAAAAAATCGTCTGCCATGTTATCACCCTTCTAACGCTTTCAAAAATGTTTGTCGGTCATGAGAGTACTGTGAATCGTCGTCAAATCTGATAGTTTGATCGGATGTAGATAGCAAAACGTTGGTAGTGAAGATGGAATGCCGGAGTTGCGGTTGTGGGTGCGGGTTCGGTTGAGCCGTTGCCGCCGCTGGAGACCGTCGGATCTCTCTCTTTCTCCCGTCTTCAACTTTCTCTCAATAAATGTTAATTATTCAAGTAAGGTTTTTTATTTTTTTTAAATCCATATGATTTCCACCGTTGATGGATAATACCTTGAGATATGTGTATGAACCATGACCTTCTAGAAATTTGAGGCAAATATTTAGGTTTGTTAATTTAATTAAACTACTATACAATATACATGATGTTTTTTTTAATGTTTAAACTACTCTATATTTATGGATTGTTGTTAGTTGTGACGCATATTCCTTATTTATTTAACAAGTACAAAAGTTGGGGTACAAATCTATATGCAAATTGATAATGTAGGCAAACGCTTCATTTTTACGTTAAACTTTAACACCTTTTAATCTAAAAAACTGAATCGCAATCACTTATTAACATATAGAAATATACATCAATAGTATTTTTATTTTGATATTATAGTTATACTTATATTTAACGTATGGACTATAGATGATAAAGAAAACGACGTTACACATAGATGATTGAGAAAACAATATTCACATTCATGTAACATGAATGTATGCGTGTATGTATCTAAAGTTTTAAACATATGTATTAGATGAGATTATTTATAAAAAGTCCCTATCAAAAGTTTTTTTTTTCCATAATAAGGCTTAAAAAGATTCATGATGAAAATTATGAAATTAAAACGGGTTAAAATTAGTTAGTTTTTTTTTAGAAATGCTATTTTAATAGTTATATTTTTAGATATACTCTCCGTAGTATATTCAAATATCCAATATTTTTTTTCAAATATTTTCTCTTTTGTTATCTAACTAAAGATTTATTTTTCGTTTCGATGTTTAAAACTGGGCGCGTCAAAACAATGTATTGTGTATCATCGTGGTTTGTTTATGTTTATCTACATTTCAAACCCGCGCACAACATTTTGCTTGATGTACGTATATTTTATTGTTTTCGATCAATGTAAAACACGTGTTGACATCCCTTTAGACATTGCTCCTTTCGTTGTCATCCGAGTGTCGTTACCAATAGAACTTAACCGATACTAACCGAACGCCCGCCGCAACGCGCGGGGGGCGTATTACTAGTTAAACAACAATCATCAACTTAAGGGTCTTGGTCCTTTACCGGTTTTGGACGGTTTGAGATCCAAACGGTTCGCTTTTCATGAGTTGGTGGTTGAATGGTTCACATTTCATTTTGGTGGATTATCAATATGGTTCAAATATTTCCAATGAATCTGTGTTTATGAAATTGAAGATATACCTGGGTAAGGAGGTGCATCCTTAATGACATGAGGTAGATCAAAGTTGGTCCCCTTAATGTTAGGGTACTTGGAAACAATAAGCTCAAGGTTTGCACCTAAACCACCACCTACATCAATCAACTCTTTGACCCCTTCAAAACCCTTGTACTTTTCAAGGATCATCTTCATCACTATTCTTGTGTTGTCATACATGCATTTGTTGAATACGTTATTGAATCTATTGTCTTTTGCAGGATACTCAAACGCATTCACCCCATGAGCCTTGTCAAACGGGACCCCTCCCTCAACAACTGCATCTTTTAGGTGATGCCTACCCCAAATAAATTGGGTTAGTGATAAAACTATTTCACTAATAAAGGGCTAAATATGGTTAAATAGTAGGTCAAAAGATATAAAAGTTTATGGTTTTTTAGGTGATGCCTACCCCAAACAACAAGGCGGTAAAGTCCGGGGGGATCATGGGCAAAATAAAGTCGGTGGGTTTTTTATGATTAAATAGTAGGTCAAAAGATGTAAAAGTTTCATGGGATGACTAGTGTAATTTTGTTAATATGTAATTTCGGTTTGTTGTTGGTTGGTGCTGCCTCGGTTTGAGGTTTTTGGCGTGTTCGTAATGAAGTTAACTTAAAAAAAAGGTATATAATCAAGCATTTTCAATATTGAAAATTGTATAGTTAACGAAATTTTCGGGGAGGTTAGATCTAGAGCTTTTTTATGGTTAAAGTGTCGTTCGAAGATTGGTAGTTTAGAATGGAATGATTGGTGTAAATATCCTTTGTATATGATGTAATGGGTGGTGCGGCCTTGTTTTTGCCTGGCCGGCCGGTGTGTTTTTATTAAAAGTTAACTTTCAAAAAAAAACAAAAAACAAAAATTTGTATCACTATATCAACAATAGATTTGTAATCATGATGCTTTAGGTGATTTTCATCAAAAGCAAAACCATTCATTTTTTCGTTGTGTTTACATTAAATATGCTTTCTTTTATCTTTTTTTTTTACGCATTTGTATGTAATGATATTAGAGCCGTTGGTAAAAATAAATGTAACTATAGTAAAACTATTTTAGGTCCTTTGTTTATTTATATACTAATTCAATTTTTTAGAGTTATTTAATCTACTTTTAATTCTACATCGTTATTCATCAAGAAACTTGAACTCTCAACCTTTTGAGAAACAACACAACCTTACACATTTTGACACTGTTAGACCAAAAGCTCTTTGGTCTATGTTAGGTTATTTGCAACCTTCTATTTATCTTATATCTAGAAGTTGAAATAAAAAAGCACTAATTGATAATTTGATGTAAATGAGATGAGACGAGTGACTAAACTTAAACTTGACCCATTTAATTTAAGAGAGCTTTAGCCCGACTTGTTTAAACCTATCTAAATAAATTGTGAATTTAATCAGAAAGAATGTTACATTTGAATCTTTTAATATTAAACTCCTTTTTATTTATATGTATCATTATTTTTCAAATATGTTATATGCATGTATATAACATAATATATATAAATATAAAACTCTAAAATTTTATTATATTATACTACGTTACGTTACATTACAATATTAAATTACATCGCATCATTTTATATCATATTTTATTATAATATTACATTACATCATATTGTATACATAATAGGTTTGTGTAGTTACACTAACCCTTGATGTAAAGCCCAAAATTAGGCTTAGAACTTGTTTACACTTAGTTTAGTTCATACTTTTAACAAGCCGATCTCAAATACCTCATGAACAACTTTTCTCGTTGAGCCGGTCTCAAGTACCTCAAGAACAGCTCTTCTCGTTTAGACCATCTTTAATACGCCTGAACTCACTCCGTCCGAGCCACATTGGAGCTGTCCGAATTTAGATGTGGCGTTGGAGTCAGCCACCAAAAGTTATCCGTGTGAGTGTGTGAAGTAAAGTGCTTAGGTTGTGTTGGTTATTGTGCCGTTTCCTTGTTTTTTTCAACCACAATTTACCTCACTTGTGTGTAACTATAATGTTCAGCTTTTTGCATGGGTGATTTTTGTTTATTTATGAAATGAATTTAATGCAACAAATAAGATTGTTCAGCTTTTTGCATGGGTGATTTATGTTTATTTATGAAATGAAAATTTATAACATGCAACAAATAAGAGAATGAATTTTGCCAACTTTCTGTGTTTACCAACTAATCTAATAAACACTATAAGCAAATTATTTAACAGCAGCATGAAATGCACATTTCTATGTTTTGTTTAAACTTAGTTACTTATTTACTTAGAGCATTCACATCCTAACCATCAAATTATGTGAGGAGAGGTTTTTATATTATAAAGGGTATAAAAAGTGGTTGTGAGTAGAGGAGAGAGAAAATGTTACTGTTCATCTGTATATTTGGGGGGACACTGTTCACCCGTTATAATTTTTTAATATATTTTGAAAGTGGTTGTGAGTGGAAGTGAGAGAAAAATGTAATGATAATATTATTTAATTGAAAGGAGAGAGAAAAAATATTTGTTTTTAGTGGAAATATATTGATATAGGAGTTGTTTTTTAGTGGAATGTATGTATTATTTGATGGATTGGATGTGAATGCTCTTATATAACTATTTAATCATTCAGTTCTTTAAATGCCTTTTAATAAAGTAAGTAATAAAACTTAAAGAGAAAATAGGTGATGACTTGAAAAAGATAAGAACGTGTAAGGATGTTTGTATGATTGGAGGTAAAATTGTGGCTTTTAAGTATTTGTATCAATTTGTAATGATATGATGTGCCAGACTCCTAATGTCGTCTTTATCATTGAAGATAGTCTTACAGTCTAATGATAATTTCTATACATTTGTACTTCTAAAAAGATTTTGTTTACTTGAAAACAATTTTTAATAACAATTTATCAAACATGTTTGATATCTTATGATTACAACCTTCAAAACAAAGTTATTTAATAATAATTTATTATCAAATCATAAAATACAATAGTGTATTTCATCATCAAATCCTGGCCATTGATTTACACACATGTATAGTCAGGTTTAGTTCGCTCAGTTCGCAAATATAGTAGTGTTCACTCTTAAACCTAATCCCCCCCCCCCCCCCTCTCTCTCTCTTTCTATATATATATATATAGGGTTGTAAACGAACCGAACGAACACGAACAAGGCCATGTTCGTGTTCGTTCGTTAAGGAAATTAACATGTTCACGAACTGTTCACGAACGCATACCGAACATAAGTTTATGTTCGTGTTCGTTCATTAAGGAAATTCAATTGTTCACGAACAGTTCGTGAACACTGGTCTCGAACACAAACGAACGCAAGCAAATAAAAATGAACCCAAACGAACATTTAACTTAAAAATAAAAAAAATGAAAACATTTTTATCCTTAAACATTTGATATAAGTAGTTAAATTACAATCATCAAATGATAAATCAAAACACAAGAAGTCTACTACACCACCAAACGATGAATAAAGTTTAACTAATTTAGACATAATTATCCTCAAAAATGTCTTAGAATGCCCAAATTTTAGCTAACTTAGAAAAAATAAGGTTTCAAGTTTTCAATATGTTTAGATAAAAGGTTTATTATTTTTTTTAAATAATCAAACGAACATATTACCGAACGTTCACGAACGCAGTCGAACGAACGAGACCTGTGTTCGTGTTCGTTCGCTAAGCTAACCGAACAAAATTTTTTGTTCGTGTTTGTTCGTTAAGCTAATCGAACGAACATAAACGAACTTCCCGCCGAACGATTCACGAACCGTTCGCTGAACGTTCGGTTCGTTTACAGCCCTATATATATATAAAGTAAATATAGATAACTAACCAACAATCAACAAGGACTTTATCGTAGATAAGGAGAACTGATGAAGCATGAGACGTTCCGTCTTGTTTTCGGACATAATTATTGGACACCGCTGTCATGCCATATAAGTTCTTAGAATCTCCATGTTCATCCTTTACTACAGTTGATGTAAGAACCGAATGGCTAGCGAGAAACCGAAGAATCCGTTCAATTAACGCCGGTGTTTCATGGGTTTGTTTTGGAAGACTAGAAGCAAGATCAAAACAAGAGAATCGGCCCCCGGGAGTCTTCGCCATGGTCTCAAAGAGATCGAGTTGGATAGCGGTTTTAATGACCATAGGAAGAACTATTCCCCCGTTTATTTGATTCACTCTAAGTAGCCCTTCCTCTTCTTCGGACATCTTGTAAGAGTCCATGATTGAATCAAATGATAAAACTTAGTTTGTTTTGGATGGTATTATGTATACCAGCATACCACTCAAAAGATTATGTTATCGTGACAGCATGTTGGATGCAGCGTGGACCCACATAGTGCAGGTCGGGGATACACCAACCCCAATGCTTTAAAAAAATAGTTTAACTGGTATGTTAAATTATTAAGGACCCCGATAAAATAATTAGTTCGACCCTATAGAATTAAAAACAAAGATTGTGTGGTGGTAAATCCCTTTGTTTATCAACAAATAGATACTAAGTTCAAGTTTTAGATGTCTCGTTTTTTGGTTTAAAATGATAAATTGAATGTCTCCGGCTGATTTTATTCACATTTGATTAACAAATAAGACTCCAACTATTGTATTCAGAAAAAAAAAAAAAAAAAAAAAAAAAACCCTTAAACAAAATTTTGAAAAAAAAAAAAACTTAAACAAAATTTTGAAGTTATGTGAAGTAATTGTGTTGTTTAGATAGCTATTGGTTTCAAACAACTTATTTTACACCAAAAAATGAACCCTATTAAAAAAAATTCTGATTCCATCGTTGGATGACATTTGATAAATGGTCATCTATACAAACCTTTATTCAACTAAAAACTATTTTAATGATATATTCCCTCTCTCCTGTAATTTCATTTGTTTGAAGATGGGCCAAGTCTCACCTCACCAACTCCTCACCTTCAATTATGAAGTATTTAATTTAGGAAATATTTTTAGGGGCGCTTTGGTGTAAAGTCAACCGACAAGGACTGACGCGGTCAGACCTTGTCTGTTGCTTTACATCAAAGCGCCCCGCTATGGCCAAAGCTGAGCGCTTTGAAGTTTTTTTTTTTTTTTTTTTTTTTTTTTTTTTTTTACATTTTTAAATTTTCGGGCAAAGCGCCCCTCTTAGGTCAAAGCGCAGCGCTTAGGGCCTTTTTTAAATTTTTTAATATTGTTTTTAATTCACAAACGCGTCGATAATAGTATAAATTTTACGCTTTTTCCATTATACATCATTTTTTAATATATATGGACTATACTGCAAGTTCCGGATCAAATCGGTTACGTGTGATGTCGTATTCCATTATATCGTATCATTTTGGTTTGAAAGCACAAGTACTCCTATGAGTAGTGTTATGTGTATCAGCCGCCTACCGTACATGTACATGACGTATTTTTTTATTAATTGTAGTATTATGGTGTATATTGTTTGGGAACCACACCAAGCAAGTTAAAACCATCATTTTGCAAGTCCTATCACTTGTCCTCTTTTTTGTCGAAGGGGCATGGTTCCAACAAAAGAAATGACAACACTTTTGACTTGGTAAACCACCTCCACACTCCATAGAACCACCTCCACACTCCATATGCAAAGACCTACTCTACATGTTTAGACTCCTAAGACTAGAAATAGTATTTTTGCATACCTTTTTACTCTTTCTTACTGTCAAAAGTAAGAGGATCAAAATAGTTCAAATATAAAAAATAAAAAAATAAAAAAAAATTACAAAAGTATTAATTTCAAACTCAATAAAAAAAATGATTTTGAAACTTGTTACTTTATTCTGTTGTAATACGATTTTGAAACTTTATTATGTAAAAATAAGTTCATAAATCTCTTTAAATCCATATTTGATTATTTTCAAAGATCAAATGGCGTGCAACGGCAAGAAATCGATTCCAACGGTAACATAATCAAGACTTTAATACACCGGTTCTGAAATGGTTACGGAGGAATCGGTTTCGGGTTGGAACCGATGTTTTTAATTCACAAACGCGTCGATAATAATCTAAATTTTACGCTTTTTCCATTATACATCATTTTTTAATATATATGGACTATACTGCAAGTTTTAAAAAAATACGTCATGTACATGTACGGTAGGCGGCTGATACACATAACACTACTCATAGGAGTACTTGTGCTTTCAAACCAAAATGATACGATATAATGGAATACGACATCACACGTAACCGATTTGATCCGGAACTTGCAGCATAGTCCATATATATTAAAAAATGATGTATAATGGAAAAAGCGTAAAATTTATACTATTATCGACGCGTTTGTGAATTAAAAACAATATTAAAAAATTTTAAAAATGCCCTAAGCGCTGCGCTTTGACCTAAGAGGGGCGCTTTGCCCGAAAATTTAAAAATGTAAAAAAAAAAAAAAAAAAAAAAACTTCAAAGCGCCCAGCTTTGGCCATAGCGGGGCGCTTTGATGTAAAGCAACAGACAAGGTCTGACCGCGTCAGTCCTTGTCGGTTGACTTTACACCAAAGCGCCCAGCTTTGGCCATAGCGCGGCGCTTTGGGGTGTGAAAATAATTTTCTCCGTGTGTAAATAGCATGACCCATATTTTTAACGTATCGTTCGATGTGGATATTTATTGAAACTAGCTGTGTAGCGGGCCATCAAATGGATTACTTTAAACTATCCGAAAAAACAGAGGTGTTAGGTAGGGCTGACAATTCTAACACGAACACAATAATACAATACGAACCTACACGAAGTTAACAGGTTTTGTGTCTATAACAGGTTGACACAATAACTAAGACATGTTTAATTTTGTGTCGTGTTCGTGTTTACCTATTTCGTGTTCGTGTGTTATCGTGTTCGTGTCTTAACAGGTCATGCCTGACAGACTAACACGATATGGCCTATTAAGACTTAAGACCATTATACAATACCTGTTAATTTCTAAATATCAAATATGTAGTAACAGGTCGTGTTCATGTATTAACAGGTTGTGTTCGTGTCTTAACAGATCGTATGATACGCTGGTAACTTTTTCGTGTTTTAACAGGTCGTTTCGTGTAACCTGTTTATTATCAGGTTCGTGTTCGTGTTTGGAAAATCTGACACGATAAGATTTCATGTCGTGTCCGTGTTTACCTGTTTCCGGTTCGTGTTTTATCGTGTTCGGGTCTTAACAAGTCGGGTTGACACGATATGAGCCCTAGTGTTAGGTTGATATGTAATATAGCACCGTACCAAATGAGACTACCCTTAACAATGCAGATATTAGGGATGTTTATAGTTCGATTTAAACATGTGAAATTGTCTAAAACTATTGTTAGTTTTGTTTCATGCAGTGAAGAATACATAAATTTTTGATAGGGCCAAAATATGTATGTCAACATGAGTCGGGTCAAGAAAAAAACAACAAATAATTACAACTCAAATCCATATTTCACTAGATATAATAGATTTTTTTTATTTATTTACGAAAACCATTTTATTTTATTTTATTTTTAAGCTCTAAACGTTGAACTTCTGTTTTGTTTTTTTTTTATTTTTTATGCAAGACTTTTTGTAATGCTCCAATACTTCAATTTGTAGTACAAAGTGCCCCCAATACTTCAAATATGTCCAGTGTGCCCCCTCAATTCTTTATAAATGTCAAGTTTTTTCATGAATTAGTACGTGGCTGAACCATAAGCACTAACAACGTAATTATACATACTAAATCCGTCTCTAGTTTCACGATCGCTTGGTAGATCGAGTTAACCAGATCGGTTAGTTAGGTTTGAGATATGAAAAGGAGAACTAGCTTACACAAATCTAAGTAGCCTTGTAATATTTATAAATTTTTTTTTTACATATTTTATAGTGAGGTTGTTAAGTTTATCTTTATTTATAGGGTTAATGGATTTAAACACCCCCAACTATGGCCATTTGGCCGCTGGCACTCTCAACTTTGGCTTACACCACTCTCAACTTAACACATTGTTTGTCATGACACCCCCTTGTTAAATAAACACTAACCTAGTTAGAAAAAAATAGCCTACGTGTCATTTTAATGTGATGTGGCATGTATGACGTGCAAGTTCCCCTAATTCATCATCTTGAAAAACCCTTAAAACCCTAATATCCTAACAACACGGTAAAAAGAAGTTCTTTGTCCAAATGTATCAATGGATTTCCTGGGCACGGCAGCAGCGTTTTCACTATCTACGGTGGTTGCCACCTCCATTTGCTGTCGTTTATTATTATCTCCACCGGTGCCCATCGAAATTGAAAGCTCATTGGTTCAAGCACCACCGGAAAACACACTCATTGCGGGGGTTTCTTGAGGTCCGGTGGCGGCGTTTTGAGTAGATGGAGTTGGGTTATTTCTAAGCCAGTTTTTTATCATCGAAAGACCAATGCTACTAGTGGCGGTGTTTGAGTTTCCTCTGGTGGTGGTGACCTCCGGCGGAAATTGGTACATGTAGCTTTCGGTGTTACCAATATTTAACACATTGTTTCGTCATGGCACCACCACCAGACAGTGGTGGTGGTGGTGGTGGTCGGCCGTCTCCGGTCACACATCAACCGGCGGTCGTCTTTAATCAGCCATCCTCCCCACTACGTCGCCGCCGTCAGGTATGTATCTGCCTCGTCTTTCTTTCTTTCTGCCGATGTTCCGAGACGCTAAGTCGCCGACTACTAGACACGAGAGAGGGGTGCGGTCGGAGGATGGCAGCCGGCCGGTAATCGGCTCCGGTCGCCGACTACCAGACACGAGAGAGGGGTGCTTGTTTTGAGTGTTTTGCCTGATTGTGAGATTGTGCAGATTATGAAAATAGTTGTAGGTTATGATTATTGTAGATCTTGATAAGGTTCTCCAAGAAACTCAAATTTGTGTCTTGTCTGTGTGTATGAGTTTATAATTAGGAAATAGAAAGTGATGGCAGGTAATGTATGGTGTGCGTGTTGTTTGAGATAGGGTTTTTCAAATGCAATGGTGGGTGGTGGGTTGTTGCAGACTTGCAGGTGGGGCGGTGGTGGGAGGATGGTGGCAGGTAGGGCGTTGGTGGGTGGTGGTAAATGGTGAAGGTAAATGGCGGCTGGGGTAAATGATGATGGTGGTTAATGGTGGCAGGGGGTTCGGTGGTGGGCGGTGATGGTTTTTGGTGGAAGTTGGTGGAGAGATGTAGAGAGATAGGGGCCACGTCAGCATGACACCTAATCTGAAACAAGCCACTTAATCAAAAAGTGGCCACGTCATACATGCCACATCAGATTAAAATGACACGTAGGCTAATTTTCCTAACCAGGTTAGTGTTTATTTAACGAGGGGGTGCCATAACAAACAATGTGTTAAGTTGGGAGTGGTGTGAGCCAAAATCAAAGTTGAGAGTGCCAGCGGCCAAATGGCAGTAGCTGGGGATGTTTAAATCCATTAACCCTTATTTATATTAATCCAAGTAGACTTATTTTAGTGAGGTTGGTAAGTTTATATTTTATTTATATTAGGATTGTCAACTTTATATTTATAAAATTCTCTTTTACATATTTTATAGTGAGGTTGTTAACTTTATCTTTATTTATATTAATCAAGTAGACTTATTTTTAATGAGGTTGTTAAGTTTATTTTTTATTTATATTAGGATTGTCAACTTTATGAGGTGTCAAATTTCTTATGATATTAATATCAGGAATTCAAAACAATTTTTAAAGGGCCAAACTATCTACACACCAAGTGTGTAGATAGTCACCTTTAAAAAGGTGTTTTTTTTCTTTATATGTACACCCTGCAGTGTCAAACTGTGGCTAAGACGCGGCGTTTTGGTCAGGTTAACCAGACAAAGACTGACGGGTGTCTGACGGGTCTATTGACCGGACCAAAACGCCGAGCTTTGGCAGCGTTTTGGTCCTGTCAACCAGACCGGGTGTCAGTCTTTTGTCTGGTTGACAGGACCAAAACGCGGCCAAAGCTCGGCGTTTTGGTCCGGTCAACAGACCCGTCAGACACCCGTCAGTCTTTGTCTGGTTAACCTGACCAAAACGCCGCGTTTTGGCCACAGTTCGACACTGCAGGGTGTGCATATAAAGACAAAAAACACCTTTTTAAGTGTGTAATAGTGAAAAAAGTGTGCCAATAGGTACACCCTTTTTAAAGCACAACGGGTATATGTTTGACATGAAAAGTTATACCATAGGCAATGAAAAGAATTTTGCTTGAATTTGGTTTACATAGATTTAGTATTTGAGGGGATGTGAATTGAAGAAGTTTGCATAATAGTGCATTTGGTGAGATAATGAGGTGCAAAGCAAGTTTTGTATTTAGAGTTAATTATGATTTTTGTTCCTTTGTTAAAAATCATTATTTCAGTCTATAAATTTATTAATGCTATTTTAATAACAAAAAAAATGTAATATAACAAAAAAACGTAATATTTTTATATAAAAACATAAATTTATTAATGCTATTTTAATGAAACAAATAATACAAAAGTTTAAAATACATATATTTTAATTACATATTTAGAAGTTTAATGTTTTGTTTTTATATTTTTTGTTATTAATAATGTGAAAAAATGTATTTTTGATTAAAAGAATTTAATTCTTAAAAATAAATATAAAACTGATGATGATGTGAAAATATAAGCATTGGTAGGGTATACGGGGCACTCTCGGTGACCCCATGCGGTGACCCAAGTCTCCGCTAGGGAACACCACCGCCATCACCGCGGTGAGACAAATCGGGGAGCAAGATCGGTGAGAGGTTACCCCATGAAGGAGGGAGAGAGATGGTGGGCCACCCTCTTTTCAACCAATCAAAACATTTTCTTTTTTTTTCTTTTTTTTCTTTTTGAATAAAAAAACAAGTCCCCTAAGAGGGGAGTGCCGCCATCAATTTGAGGGTGTGAGAGGAGTTAAGAGGGGAGTTGACGTGGCATAACCTGATTGGGTATGTGTAAGAGATCACCCTAAGGATGTTTGTAGGGTTGAAAAGAAAATGTATATTTTTAATGTATTTGTGAAAAAATCTGACAACTGATTAGGCATATTTTTATTGTATTTATCACCTTGCATTAATGATAGTCTTAGTGCATATGTGAATCTTTATCTACATGTAATAAATTAACTAAATAACATATTTTTTTAAACTTTGTTTATTTAAAAAGAAAACTTCATAAAATCTGATTATTTATTTCATCTCTTTCTTTTTTTTAACAAAAATTTGTATCACTGACGGACCACTGGAGTATTATCATGCCATCAGCGGAACCATCCGATCATATCCATCTCCACTAGACATAATGGCTATACAGCAATTCAGGAGGAAACCCAATAAATATGGGAAAACCCCCTTATGGGAATCAAACCCAAACCAATTTATGAAAGTCAAAGTTTTTTAAATACAATGAAGAAAAGAGTGTTTGGTTGGTCGCTGGAATGGAATCGTTCATTCCAAAATGCATTTCATTCCCTCAAAATCATTCCATCTTTCCTCCTGTTTTTTTTCCATTCCATTCCTTCTTCACCCTTCATAAAAAACACCACAACCCACCATCGTTGCTACCACACACACACACACACACACACACACACACACACCCCACCACCATCACCGTCATCTGCCGCCCTCACCCGCCACCGCCGCCACCTACCTCCTCCACCCACCTCCGTCCTCGCCACCGCCGTCGCCGCCACCCACTGTCGCCACTGCCACCTCCGATCATCGCCAACACCCACCTTCGATCATCGTCGCCACCATTGCCACTGCCACCTCCGATCACCACCGCCACCGCTATCAACCGCCTCCACCCACCGCCACCACCGCTACCACCTCCGACCACCCCTGCCACCACCATCGCCACCGCCGCCACCTACCTCCATCGCCATCTACCACCACCATCGTTGTCACCATCTGTCGTCGTCTCCACCCACCACCACCGCCGCTACAACTGACACCTAGCACCACGCCCCATCATCGCCCATCACCGACCATCACCATCTGATTTTATTCCTTCGTCTTTTTTCGCATACCAAACAACAAAAAGTAATTGTTCATTCCATTCACACATGGTAACCAAAAAAGACATGGAATGGTAATTATTAATTCCATTACCCTATACCAAACAGACCCTAGATTATAAAGCCATAGGCATTTCATCTCTTTCTTCTCACAACATTTAATATATTGTTAAAATGACTGTAAAAGACACACGTGTCCTCAACAAAGGGGAAAAGAATGGAAAATGCAACCGGAAGACTCGAACCCCGTACGGGGAGGAATACAAAAGAAGACATCATATAGGTCTATCAACGTGTTCAACATATCACTTTTCCGACACATATTCCATATAAACAACACCAACTTTCGCAGAAAAGAAAAAAATGGCGTAAACTTCTGTTTTGCTTACTGTGGATTGGCCGTTTTAGCAGTTTTGCCCCAATCATTTAAAAACGACCATTTTCCTCCAATAGTTTACTATGTTTTTCACATTTTGCTCTCCTCCTCTAACTCCATCTAAATTGATTATTAACTGAAAGGGTATTTTGGTAACTTGTCACATAAAAGTAAGGATATTTTGGTAATTTTACCTATAAAGTTATTTTTAATTTATATATAATATATGCATACAATATATACCACAACACATACATACATACATACATACATACATACACTCTCTCGTCTCTCTTCTTAATCACCAGCCACCACCATCCTCACCAACTTAAAACCGCCAACAAGCACCACCAGAACTGACACTACACCCCACATCGACCATCGCCAACGACCCTCATCATTACATCCCCTCGCCATTACATCTTCGTGTGAAACCATAACCCCCAAATCTTTATCAAACCTTAATCAAGGATGTGGAGGTTTCATCTTCGAAAAAAAGAGAAATGATGGTGGATACAGACCTCAAAACCACCGAAATCACCACCATTCCCGTCATGGTTCATCACCACCCGCCCAGGTTTCGCCGCCACCACCATCCACGGTAGATGTGAACAATTCTAGAAAGATCCGCGATTGGAAACCCTAGCCGCCGCTAGGTGTCGTCGAAACACCATCGGATCTGAACGTAGGTTTGAAAGATCTTGAGCAGGTTTGAAAAATGAATGTGAAGAAGAAAAGCATTTCTTTGGAGTCTTTTTTTCTGAACGTAGGTTTGAAAGATCTTGAGCAGGTTTGAAAAATGAATGTGAAGAAGAAAAGCATTTCTTTGGAGTCTTTTTTTTTTTTGTTGTGGGGTGGTGTTTGTGGTTTGTTCTTACAATTTGTTATACAGATGATTTTGAAAGCTGAATGAAAAACAAAAATGCTGGTGGTGATGTCGGGTGGTGGTGCCGAGGTGGTGGGTGGCGGCGGTGTGAGGTGGTGGGTGGTGGTGTAGAAAAGAGAGGGTGATCTTGTAGAGAGAGAGAGAGAGTAAAGATTGTACTTGTTATATATATTTTATAACTTGTTATATAATTTACATTTAAATATTAATTAACAAAGTATCCTTATTTTATACTTGAAATAACCAAAATGCCCTTTCAGTAAACATACAATATGGATGGAGTTAAGACCGTGGAGCAAACTGGCAACAAAACCAAAACATTAGGGAGTAAAATGGCTATTTTTAAAGGATTAAGGCAAAACCGTTAAAACGACCAAACCACATGGAGGAAAACAGAAGTTTACTCTAAAAAATATGACGAATAGATGCCTGCCACGTGTCCCATGTTACTATTCCCAACCATCAATTTTCAGCAGATTTATTATTATTATTATATTTATATAATGTTATTTTAAAATTTTTTGTTTAAATGAAATGGTCAATTATATTTTTTATTTAACCTTTTATATTATCTTAATTGATTAATAAAAAAATAAGGTTCAGGGAACTCCACTCCGCATGTTTAGAGGAGTTTAAAGAAGTCCTTCCTTCATAGCCCAGTGGTTGGGGGCCGATTTGTCCTCCTAGAGGTCACCGGTTCGACTCCCGCTTGTGGCGAAAGGGGGTAGGACACCCGTGCGCAATGATGGTGAAAAACCTACCGAGGAGGGTTTGATCCTGAGCGTCACTCCGGTTTTCATCCGGCTGTTACTCTAGCGAGGCAACTCGAGTAGAGGCAGTACGGTTTCCGGAGGAAAGCCTTCGACCCAAGACTGGTTAACCCAGCACTGGCCTTGCTATCTGGGCCCACGTTCTTGGCGAGGGTCCGCGATTTGCGGATGTGACAATGGTCACCATTAAGAAGTTCACCTTTCAAAAAAAAAAAAAAAGAGGAGTTTAAAGAAGACAAAGGAAAAATTGAGGTATCAAGCAATGATTGGATGTTGATAAAAAGACGAGGGAGGGTAAAAGATGCACTCCTAGTGACCTAATGAATTAAAATTTTGGCATTCGTTATTTTTGTTGTGACTATATCCAAGTGTAGTTGATAGAAAAAAAAAAAAGCCAAATGATGGATGCATTAGAAAAAGGATTGGTTAATATCAAATATCGTCATTCAACTATGTTCATCCAAATATCGTTACAGATATTATTATTTCTTTGAAATAATACGTAGATTTAAGTAATTTAAGTCCTTGTGGTTTACATGAAAACACATGTTGAGCCTCTAAACTATAACTGCCCCCCTAAGCCTCGTGGTTGCATTTTTATGCAATCTAAGTCCCTAGTGTTACCCACCATTTGTCAACCATTCGATATGTGGTTAAATGTCAAAATGACCCTCACGGATGTATTGTGCAAAGTCTTTCCTTATATCTCCTTCTTCCAGATCCGCCCCAGTTTGGTTCCTCCAAAATTCAAGCCCCGATTTCCTCTCATAATAGTCTCATCATGGCAACTAGGTTCAACACACAAGAAGAGTTTATATCTGGTAGTCCTACTTCTAGCACAAAAATGCATGGGACGACTCGAGGTCTAAGATCAAGGTCAAATGTAGTGCCTAAATTATCAACGATAATTCAACAGGCAACTCCTTCTAGTGATTGGGACGTGGTTCATGGTACAAACAAGAATTTTGGATCGTTTGGGTCCATTAAACGTATGCCGTCAACATAGTCTCCATCTCCACCTGTAGCATAGTGGGTTGGCCGTAGGCCCCAGAAGATTTCATGGACAACAAGGAGAACCAACGTTGTTCCTATTTTATCCGGCGGTAATGAAGTCCCAAGTTTGGATAATACCATCGATTTTACTGGTAGTGAAACTGGGCCAAGCTTGCCCAAATGGTATTATGCAATTTCTCCTCAACAGTTCGAGTAAAAAGGTGATCATTTCTTGTCATCTATAATATCTAAAAGTGAGGAATCCGGTGTTGCTGTCAGTTCTAGAGACAAGGGAAAGAAGGCTAACAAAGTAGAAGAGAAATGTGAACAAAATGCTCAAAAGTTGTCAACTTTGTTCCACCAGTGTTATGTGTTGAGGTGTAATTTCAATGGTCAACATAAGTCAAATGTGCTTAATCATAATAGTCAACTGAAGTCAACAGCAAAAGTCAAAGATTACAGAATGTTGAGTTGTTTTAGAAGTTTTGGGCCAGAAGTGACAAGTTGCTGATAGTTGGATGTTTTGTCTAAAAACAGAGGAAGTATAAAACGTTGGTCAGAAGCTTCACCACGGCCCTGTGCTCAGATGAACACGACCCGTGGTCAGAGATACAGTGATTGTTTTCCGGATCCCTCTTACTGGGGAGTTCGACACGGCCCCGTGTTGCACCGACACAGCCCCGTGTTCAACTCTCTGTAACTCAGAAAATAAAAACTGCCAGTAACAATGCTGGGCACGGCCCGTGTCCGACCAGGCACGGCCCGTGCTGAGCTCTGCAGAAACTGAAAAACTAAGAAAATCCTAAAAAAACCAGAAAAATTAGAAAAAAGGATTAGGCCGTTGATTCCTAACTTTCTTAAAATCCTTGTGTCTCCGGCAACGGCGCCAAAAACTTGATGCGTGTGTAGTGTGTATATAAGTTTAAGTATATTTTAACCCCTTTTTACATGTTAGTCAAGTTTTAAATTTATAAAACACGATATTTTACTAACACCAAACACACATATGGGCAAGTGCACCCATCGTGAGCGTAGTATAGTGTTGGCAAGATACCGAGGTCGTCCAAGGACACAAGAGCTTTTAGTACCGGTTTATCCTCAACGTATAATCAAATCAAAAGTTCGAAAAAAAAGTTTTTAAATAAGAAAAAAATAAAACTAACTAAAATGCTGAAAAATAAAATAAAAATAAAAACAGATAGACAAGATGAATCACTTGGCTCCGACTCGTGTTTAGTGCAACCTTTGATTATTTCCGCACTTTTGCACTTTTTAAGAGATTATCTTAGTTATTGTAGTAGGCCCCTCTTTTGAAGGTGACGTTACCCTCAACCTAGTAGTTTGAGTCAGCAAGGATACAATCCTAAAGGGTCAGATTATTGAAAGATAATTAATTAAGTTATTAATGCATATTATGGTAGGCCCCTCTTTTGAATGTGACGTTACCCTCGGCTAAGTAGTCTGAGTCAGCAGGGATACAGTCCTAAGTAGTCGGGTTAAAGTATTAATAGTAGCTTACATATGAGGGGATCAAAGAGTTTGGACCCCCGCCATCCAATACCGGTGGGTATTGAACAGAGCCGTTCCTAGGTTTTTGGAGACCCTAAGCGAACTTTGAAGTGGAGGCCTTTTTTTTGCAAAATTACCCTTTCAACATATTTAGTAACAAAACCCTCCTCCTTTACCCGAGCTTGGGACCGGCAATTATAAACTAAAAAGTTTATAGTTGGCGAAGTTAATTTTTTTTTTGTTGAAGGTTGTATGTTTTGTATAAATTAAGTATACGTTTAAATAAAATTGATTTTTCTAGCTTTAACCAAGGTAAATTGTTTGATAAAAGAATCGTAATCAATTTCTTCTAGATAGCACTAATTCCCTATACAACAACTTGATTTAGAAAAATAGCAAATTATGAAAGAAGAATAAGGATATGACTAACATGTGCCACACCAACACTGCAACAAATAAAAGAACTGAATAAGCCCTATTTCCCGAATCAATCAACGTCTGTCGTCTGCCACAAAGTAAACAACGCCTGCCATTGCCACTGCCACAAATCGAAGAACTGTTTGTAAAATTGTAATCAAATGGAAGAACTGATTTAACCGAATCAATCAACGTGTGATTTAATCAAAGTATCAGCGGCCAGTTTGTAATCAACGTTAGCAGTTTGTAATCAAATCAACGTCTGGTACTCTGGTTTGTTTGTAATCGAGAGCAGCTTGTAATTAAATGGAAGATATAGATGTTAAAAAGCAAAAAGAGAGCCGTTAGTTACTTACCGACCTTTCATCTGCAGAGACTGTTCGATACCCTCGTTGCTGCGACCTTTCGTTCTTCATTCAACAGATCTGCCTATCTGTGCGTGTGTGAGGAGTGAGGCCTTTGTGTTTTGATAGTTTGGACTTTGGACGGGCCTTTCATAGTTTCATGTTATGGGCTATTGCTTTAAAACAAAAAAATGGGCCTACTATATAAAAAGTCCATAACAAAATTGGAGGCTTTTCAAATTGGGTGGCCTTAGGCCTGTGCCTAGGGTCGAAAGCCCATTGGGCCGGCGCTGGTATTGAAGGAGGTCCTACTAAATTTGACCCAAGTCCTTGCAGGATCTATACACTGAACAAGGCAAGACTCTTACCAAACCGTTCCCTTAACCCCCGACCAGGTAGCCAACATATCTCCATATAGACCATGGAGATATGAATGGTGAAAATCTTTTATTTTATATAGACAGTAAAATAATGCCAAGACACCACGGACAAACGATAAGGAAGAATCACCTTCAACATAAGAAACTAGTTATTAAAGTCATTAATACATAACCAAGTAAAAAGTGCGAAAAGATTAAAAATAAAAAGTATTACACTAGACACTTGTCTTCACCAAGTGATGTAAGAGACTTAGGCAAACATGGCCTTTGATTGTCAAGAACTCTTACGATCAATCTTGGATCCCGAGACGACTCACACACTCTACGATGGACGATGGATGATGGTGGTGGATGATGGTGTTGTGATGGTGGTGGGTGGTGGGTGGTGGGTGGTGGGTGAAGTGTGAGAGAGGTGGTGTGCCAAGGGATGGTTTGCAAATGAGCCAAGCACCCCTATTTATAGCCTGAACAGCAGCTCGGGCACGGCCCCGTGTCCATTGGGCACGGCCCCATGTCCATCCTTCTTCTTTGTCTTCATTAATTGCAGTTTGTCTGCATTAGTTGACCACGCCCCCGTGTCCGCTGGGCACGACCCCGTGTGCAGAATCGTATCTGTACTATCAAGATTTCCCCAGATTCTGCGAATCTTAGAGTTGACCACGGCCCCGTGTCCGTTGAGCACGACCCCGTGGTGGCTGATAGAAGCTTCTACAGCTTTGTCTTTTCTGCTGACACTTGGGCACGCCCCCGTGCTCATTGAGCACGGGGCGTGTTCAGCCTTCTGTTCTCTTGTTTTGCTTGGAAAGATGCTGTCGGGGAGGCTGGGCATGCCATGTTTGTTCCTTTTCTTGTATTTATGTTAGATTTAGCTGCATTTTTGCTTCTTTTATTTATTTGAGCTCATTTAATCCTGAAAGTATAAAAGGAAGACAAAAACACACTTTTTCCAACATTAGTACTAAAAAAGGGTTAGTTTTATGCCACAATTGATGTAATTTATATGTTGCATTTTTGTGCACATCAGGGGCGTGCCAAGCTCAGCACGGGGCGTGGTCAACGCTAAGATTTGCAGAATCTTGGAAATCTTGGTAGTACAGATACGCTTCTACACACGGGGCCGTGCCCAGCGAACACGGGGCCGTGTGGAGCCTAATTCAGACAATTGCAATTAATGAAGGAAGAGAAAGAGTTGGCCACGGGGGCGTGTCTGCTGGACACGGGGCTGTGGCCGGGCTTCTGTTCAGGCTATAAATAGGAGTGCTTGGCTCACTTCAAAGGCATCCATTGGCAAACCACCTCTCTCCCACTTTGCCACCACTCCACCACCACTACAACACCCACATCCACCACCATCATCCATCATCCACCTTAGAGTGTGTGTAGTAGTCTCGGGATCCAAGATTGATCGTAAGAGTTCTTGTCAATCAAAGGCCATGTTTGGCTAAGTATCTTACATCACTTGGTGAAGAAAAGCATTTAATGTATTACTTTTGATTTTTTAATCTTTTTGCACTTTTTATTTGGTTTTGTATTAATGACTTTAATAACTAGTTTCTTATGTTGAAGGAGAAACTTCTTTATCATTTGTCTGTGGTGTCTTGGCATTACTTTACTGTCTATATAAAGTAAAATATTTTCACCATTCATATCTCTACCGTCTATATAGAGATATGTTAGCTACCTGGTCGGGGGTTAAGGGAATGGTTTAGTAAGGTTCTTGCCTTATCCAATGTATAGATCCTGCTAGGACCTGGGTCAAGCTTACTAGGACCTCCTTCAATACCCACTAGTATTGGATGGCGGGGGTGTGAATGGCTTGATCCTCTCATATGTAACTATTATTAATACATTAAACCGGCTACTTGGGATTGTATCCCTTCTGACTCAAGCCACTTAGCCGAGGGTAACGTCACCTTCAAAAGATGGGGCCTACCACTTTTCGCATTAATAACTTAATTAGTTATCTTTCAATATTCTGACCCTTTGGGATTGTATCCTTGCTGACTCAAAGCACTGGGTTGAGGGTAACGTCACCTTAAAAAGAGGGGCCTATACTATAAATAAGATAATCTCTTAAAAAGTGCAAAAGTGCGGAAATCATCAAAGGATACATTAAAGGCGAGTCGGATCTAAGTGATTCATCTTGTCTATCTGTTTTTATTTTTATTTTTATTTCAGCATTTTTAGTTTTTATTTTTCATATTTAAAACCTTTTTTTAAAAAAAATTAGTTTGATTAGACGTTGAGGATAAACCGGTACTAAAAGCTCTTGTGTCCTTGGACGACCTCGCTATCTTACCAACGCTATACTACGCTCACGATGGGTGCACTTGCCCATGTGTGTGTTTAGTGTTAGTAGAATATCATGTTTTATAAATTTAAAACTTGACTAATGTGTAAAATGGGCTTAAAATATCAATAAAAACATGTTACACCCGACACACACCAGAACCATCGATAAGTACAAAGCAAGGTTGGTGATAAAAGGATATAAACAACGAGAAGGTTTAGATTACTTTGATACATATTTGCCAGTTACGCGAATAACATCCATCAGGTTGGTGCTTGCCATTGCCGCCATTAGAAATTTGGAAGTTCACCAAATGGATTTGAAAACAGCTTTCTTGAATGGAATTCTAGAGGAAGAAATCTATATGGAGCAACCCGAAGGCTTCACATCTATTGGGCAAGAAAAGAGAGTGTGTAAACTTGTAAAATCCTTGTATGGATTGAAACAAGCTCCAAAACAAAGGCACCAAAAGTTTGATCATGTCATGCTTGATGATGGGTTCAAAATCAATGAATGTGACAAGTGTGTGTATGTGAAGGACACATCTGATGGATATGCCATTTTGTGTTTATACGTAGATGATATACTCATTGCTGGAAGTGATGACAAAGTCATAAAATCTACAAAGAACATCCTAAAAGCAAGGTTTGACATGAAAGACATGGGTCTTGCGGATGTGATTTTGGGGGTCAAAATCATGCGAACCCAAAGTGGACTTGTTTTAAGTTAATCCCATTATGTGGACAAAATTCTTGAGAAGTTCAATGCAAATGACTCTAATGAAGGTAGAACTCCACTTGACACGAGTCAACATCTAGCCAAGAATAGAGGTGAATCTGTAAACCAGTTGGAATACTCAAGAATTATTGGTAGCTTGATGTATCTTATGAGCTATACTAGATCAGACTTAGCATATGCTGTGAGCAAGCTAAGCAGGTACATGAGCAACCCAAGTTCAATGCATTGGAACTGTATCACTCGGTTGCTTTGCTACTTAAGATACACCCGAGAATATGGGTTGCATGATAACAGATATCCAGCAATTATAGAAGGACACTGCGATGCAAATTGGATATCTGACATGAATGATCCCAGAGCAACAAGTGGGTATGTATTCACACTTGGAGGTGCTGCTATATCGTGGAAATCGTCAAAACAAACAGTTATCGCTAGATCCACGATGGAATCAGAGTTCATCGCTTTAGATAAAGAAGGTGAAGATGCAGAATGGCTATGTCAATTTGTTGAGAATATACCAAGATGGCCTAAGCCAGCGTCGGCCATTTGCATACATTGTGATAGCCAATCGGCACTTGGCAGAGCTCGTAGTGCAATGTATAACGGTAGGAACAGACATATCAGACATAGACATAATACGATACGACAACTAATCTCTACAGGAATTACACTAGTGACTACGTGAGGTCAAAGGATAATATTGCGGATCCGCTAACAAAAGGCCTAAGTAGAGAGTTAGTATAGAAGTCGTCCATGGGAATGGGACTGAAGCCCTTGAAAAATTAAGTTCATATGATGGAAACCTAACTCAATAGACTGGAGATCCCAAGAGTTGAGTTCAATAGGAAAACCTAATTGTATGAATGAGTAAGGTCACTGTGGGGGATAACCCTACATAAATAAAAGGGAGCTTATTATAAAGTTTAGTAAACTTCCTTGTCCATTCTTAAAAAGTGACAAGTGTGAGGCTAAGCCTATGGCTTTTAATGATTCGATGAAGGTAACAATACATGGTGAATCACCTATGTGAGAGAGAAGTGGGGTCGCTTCGAAGGGTGTTGTTGGGGCACAATACCTAATGGCTCTCGCAGAACCAGGCTCATGTTCATGACCATAACAAACATAACTATGAGGACTTGACTTTGTCAGGGAGAGTCTTGTGTGAAGTGCATTGTCGTCTACACAAACGGCAGACGAGTTCAAAGACAACGAGTTCTACTCAGAGCTAGTGGGCTAAGTGCATTTCATGAGCGAATGTTCAAAGGGTAACACCTACCTATCGTATACAAAACTCAACTGCTGAAATGTAATAAGGAATTATGTTGTTTCTGAGATCGACCTCCATTCATGTGGGATCGTTGGAAGTTTTGGTGTGAATGGAATGTCTCAAGTGGTAAAACCACTTTGTCCCACATTGGTGTGGGAACAAAAGAAAAGGCTATTTATAAGGCAAAATCTTGACCAAGCAATTGTAGTCTTATGGCATGTTTTACCACAAGTCCTACCCCAGTGCGCGCAGGAGGGGGGGGGGGTGCAAAAGATTGAGTTTCGGAACTAGAATTTGGTTGAACTCGTGCGTTCCCGCACGTTCTGCGGACACGAATGCAGCTCTGAAAACCCGGGCCCGCGATTATGTTTCAGTTTTAAACTGATACAATAATTTCAATAATGACCATTATTCTGGTCTTTAAGTTGCTGCAATGATGATGAGAATACAGTTACGGTTTATGACTATAAAACCGAACCAAAGGATTCAGTTCAGACACACCACAACAGTTTCTCTTCTCTCAGTCTCAGTTTCTGTAACACAGCTCATTTTCTTTTCAAGCTAGTGTTCAAGTCCGGCAGTGCGCTGTTGCTGCTTCGAACCGGCGTACCCTGGGAACAGATCGCGAATCTGTTTAAGGGAATTGTGTCAAACACTAGCCCGGTTCATCGTTCCTGTCCCGTTTACTTTTCTGTTTCTGTTTCTGCTTTCTTGTTCATATCAGCAGGTACTAACACTAAACAACTTAGAGAACTGGTAGACTTAGGTGAAAACTAAGTCTAATGATAACAATACCCCGGTAAACAACATAAGAAGATGAAAATAGCATCAATTCTAATGGTTAACAAATTGTGGGCAACACCAGGGACTCATAACGCAAAAACTGCTACCACTGGGGCTCAGAATGTCATTTTATAGAGTTTAGGGGCTCAACGTGTGTCTTCATGTAAACCACTGAGACTCGAATTAAACTTAACTAGCTGACTCACTCTAATATGTATGTAACTAGGTTATAACCCGTGAATACTCAAGGGTTGACAATCTATCTTTGTAACCAAATAAATATATACATATATATTAATAAACGAAAAATTCTATGATGAATAAGGTGTATGAATAAACATTTAAAAACTATTAAACATAACAAAGTAAATGTATATCATACAAAAACCAAATATCCAAAACTTAAATGTAAAACAATTAATCACTACTCTTTTTTTTGGTGAGGTACAACCAACTCAACATTCAACACTTGATGAGTTTCATCAAAAGAAAAGTGAATTGTATCACGCTCGTTAATGCGAGCACGTTTCATGAATATGGACCATTTGCATAACGCATAACGCCAACTTTCTCCTCTCTTTTCACGTCTGGTACGGTTGGTAAACTCGTCTTGCTCAGGCAGATGCAAAAGTCTAACGGTCATAGGTTTTAAATCAGCACCAAGTTTAGCCATACTTGAAACCTTATCAGGCAGTCGCTGTATTGTTTATAAAATCAAAATTAATAAGAAGAAGAATATAAAAATAATAATGTATTTCTATGTGACTAAAAAAAATATATAATTTTTATTATATAGTACTTGCTAAAATAATATTAAAACTTACAAAATCTTTAGAAGCCATACGCCTAAACTTATAAACACGAACATTTTGGTGTTCATCAATAGCTGGCTCGTCAACTACATCAATAGGTGCAACTACAGTCTGAAAATAACATACAACAATTATTATAATAACAATATAGTAATTAAATATATAAAGAACCAAGCAAATGTATACTTACCTCATCAAGTTGTACATCAGCATAATTAATTTCAACACCATTTTTTCCAAGAATTCTTAAATGGAAATAATTTGCAAAACCTCTTGTAAATATTAGATAACAACCGGCCTCCAATTGAAACAAATTAACAATAACATCAAAACCAATGGAGAAACCAACTTTACCAAAAAGCGTTTCAATCTTGACGTGAAGGATTTTGTTGCCTACATCTATAATGGAAATTATATCATCTGAAGTATAATCATAGAAATTAGGCAGTATACACTCAGGAATTACCTGTATAAATAATTACAAAAAATGTTACTTTTGTAATCAGTTCATAAAACCTAAATATATTAACATAAATAAAATGAAAGAAAAACTAATCTTACAATAAAGTTAGATGTTGTAGGTAACATAGATGTCCAGAAAGAGCTTTGAAACACACCATCAATGAAATGTGTTAGTTTGAATATAGATAAATCGACAGAATTGAAGAGCACCAAACATCCTTTTTTGAGTTTTAAATGTTTCACAACATTTGACCAACCATGGAAAAAGAAATGTTTTCCTTTGGCTTCGCTTAAAGAAACATTAAATTTTCGACCATCTTGAGTTTGTATCATAACATTTTTGGGTGCTTTATCGTTACCCCACAATTTGGATGCAGCGTCTAAAGGAATCGCCTAATAAAGCAAGGAATCTAAAATAACTTATAATTATAATTATAATTGTAAATTATAAACCATAAGATAATTTTAAATTGTATTTCATGATAACAAATAAAAAAAATATAATAAATGTCTGAATTTAGAAAATACCAGTAAAACTTCGTCCGCTCGATTCAAAGGAATGTAATAACAAAATGGTGTTATGCATTCAAACCAATATTAATAGGTATTTATCAGATTTTTCACAAAAAAAGCTTTGTTTAAGTAACAACAGTTCAAAGGGTAACATATACAACTATCCACCTTCAACCATGTCAACCACTACATACTACAAACATAACCGTCTAACCATACTTGACTAATACCCACCACAGATCAAAAAACTAAAACAACCCACTACATTAACTGTTCTGCCAAAACGAAGCAAAAAAAACCACAGATGCCAAGAGTCACGCACGAGCTCTTTTCTTTATAGTCTTGTGTACAACGTTCGTCAACACCAAAAGCTGCAAAGACTTGATGTACTTAAAGAAAAGAGTGGCGCCGAACGGGATGTGATTTGATTTCAAGAAAGATGACCACTTGGTAAAACCATACCTGTAACCATCACCAGACTTCTCGGCTCTTGTTTTCATATTACTTAGCTCACAACTTAGGTTCTGGATACTAACGTCACGCAAGTTGTCAACAGATAGACAAAGATCATATGAAACATCAACAGGTAAATGCTGAGAAACAAAGAGAACATATTAATTATTAAATTTATTAATCAAAGAATTTGTAGACATTTAATAAAAAAATTATTATAAACACATCAGAAGGTATACCAGTCTGGTTTCAGCAACTTTTGTGAACTCTAAAACTGAATTGTTTTTCGACCTTTTGACTTTACGTTTAGGGCAAACATTAGACGGGGACATGGTGGATCTGCAAGCCTTACGCTTTGATTTAACCTATATATTTAAAATATATAAAATAAGTTTAATAGTTAAAAAGAACTATAATAATTTCACGAATAATTTATTAATAAACATTAAACAACATGTACTTACAGAAATGTTTTCAGAAGGCTTCGTCACATCAATGTCAACACAGTCATTGTTGATAGGAAAGTTTGAACGCGTACGATAGGCGATATTATCGAGATCCATATCAACATTGCTTAACACCTAAAACAAATTAACAACTTCATGATAAAGTAAAATACATTATATGATACAAAATAAAATTTACATATTTAAAAAATATACTAAATTATGTTATTATTTGATATAAACCTTTGGATGAACAGTTTGATCACCACAAATAACCTTTGACTTCCCTTTCGTGTCAAACTTCAAAAAAAATGAATAACATAAAAAATAAGCGTATCATGAAGTAATTAATAGAATCTATACAATATATAAACAAACTTATAAAAAAATATTACATGACATTCAGAGGTAGCAGACGGAGTATTTTTCAAAGCATCATTCTTTGAATTCCAACCATCCTTGAACTAAATAAAATAAAATAAAATAGTAGCACAATTAAGTAGTATACATATATAATACATATAATAAAATCTGTTAATAATTTGAAGTTATTTACTTACCAGCTTCTTAGCTTCTTCCATCTCAATTTGGGCAGGTATAAGTCGATCAAATTTGGAGTCGTCGGTATCCTAACAAATGACATTATAAGAATAAAAATAATTAATTCAAAAATGAAGTGGTTGTTAAAGTTTGTTAGTATATATTAAGAAATAGTTACATACGTTAAAAATAGCCTCAAAATTTGGAAGTTGAATGTAACCAACACTATCACCAGAAAGACATTCTTCAACATGACTTTCATTAGTCTCTTGATTCTCCTTTTGTTTAGACTACATACAAACATTCCACATAATATAAAACTAAAAAGATAGTTTTAACAAATAATGAATAATAAATTATATAACACTAACCGCAGTCAATAAATCAAATCCTTCGTCTCCATAAATAGAATCGTACAAAACAACAACTTCAACTTTCTTGAAATATATTTCAGCACCAGTCAACTGATTAAAAATAGATATCTCGAAAGTTTTATATCAAATACTTGTAAACAACATAGTAGCGCGAGTATCTAACGAAAGATCGTGAATCAGCTCAGATAAACCATCAGTAAAGGCACTCCTGTCGGGCCATCCCTCCATCTTAACATTCCAATACCTATTTCCAACATACAGAGTTGCCTCACCACCTTTAAAACTTTTCCCGTAAAAATCATTCCAGAATTTGTCCGCCATATGCTGAAAATTATTTACAAAACAACATAAACAAACAGAAATTAAAAAAGGAAAATTTTATAAAGCATATTTATTAGATTATACATATGACTTACAATAGAGGTATCATCAGGAAAAACATTAGAGATGAAGGAGTTCTCAAAAACGCATGATTTAAATAGAGAAACATAAAATGTCGATCTTCCAATAGCCTTCACCAATAGATAATCATCCTTTTTGATACCAGAATCTTTAACAAATTTGGTGAATCCATCACCCAAGACAGGTCCCGAAACATTTCTTTTAAGTGTAACGACCCATGATAAGTCATCATCAATAAGTTCAATACATTGACCATATGGAACTTTTCCTCCCCACAATAAGCTTGAAAAATCATAAGGTATTTCCTATGAAACAAAACAAAAAACATAGAAGGTTAAATAACTTATTGTATGTTGAAAAAACGAAAACCAAAGAAAAATACCAAAAATATAGGATGATGTTCATCAATCAACCTTAAAAACGAAGGAGAGTTGTTTTTAGGATCCATAACTGCAAAGGAAGTAAGCAATTTTAAAAAAAAAATATAACCGTAACCTATTTATAGAAACAATGTCTAATTAAAGAAACAGACTTATAATTCAAATTTCAAAAATTAACCTTAAAAACAGTAGTCTATTTATAGGAAAAAAATAAATTTTAAAAAGAAATTAAATGTTTCTTTAAAGCTAAATTGAACAAATGATAACTGAAAAATCAAAGAATATGAACTTCAAAACATTGATAATTTAATAAGAATAAAACACACTATATATATAAAAAAAAATATCGGATGATGTTCATCAATCAACCTTAAAAATGAAGGAGAGTTGTTTTTAGGATCCATAACTGCAAAGAAAGTAAGCAATTTAAAAAAAAAATATAACCGTAACCTATTTATAGAAACAATGTCTAATTAAAGAAACAGACTTATAATTCAAATTTCAAAAATTAACCTTAAAAACAGTAGTCTATTTATAGGAAGAAAATAAATTTTAAAAAGAAATTAAATGTTTCTTTAAAGCTAAATTGAACAAATGATAACTGAAAAATCAAAGAATATGAACTTCAAAACATTGATAATTTAATAAGAATAAAACACACTATATATATCAAAAAAAAAATATAGGATGATGTTCATCAATCAACCTAAAAAACGAAGGAGAGTTGTTTTTAGGATCCATAACTACAAAGGAAGTAAGCAATTTTTTTAAAAAATATAACCGTAACCTATTTATAGAAACAATGTCTAATTAAAGAAACAGACTTATAATTCAAATTTCAAAAATTAACCTTAAAAACAGTAGTCTATTTATAGGAAAAAATAAATTTTAAAAAGAAATTAAATGTTTCTTTAAAGCTAAATTGAACAAATGATAACTGAAAAATCAAAGAATATGAACTTCAAAACATTGATAATTTAATAAGAATAAAACACACTATATATATCAAAAAAAAAAAATATAGGATGATGTTCATCAATCAACCTTAAAAACGAAGGAGAGTTGTTTTTAGGATCCATAACTGCAAAGAAAGTAAGCAATTTTTTTAAAAAAATATAACCGTAACCTATTTATAGAAAACATGTCTAATTAAAGAAACAGACTTATAATTCAAATTTCAAAAATTAACCTTAAAAACAGTAATCTATTTATAGGAAAAAAATAAATTTTAAAAAGAAATTAAATGTTTCTTTAAAGCTAAATTAAACAAATGATAACTGAAAAATCAAAGAATATGAACTTCAAAACATTGATAATTTAATAAGAATAAAACACACTATATATATAAAAAAAAATATAGGATGATGTTTATCAATCAACCTTAAAAACGAAGGAGAGTTGTTTTTAGGATCCATAACGGCAAAGGAAATAAGCAATTTTTAAAAAAAATATAACCGTAACCTATTTATAGAAACAATGTCTAATTAAAGAAACAAACTTATAATTCAAATTTCAAAAATTAACCTTAAAAACAGTAGTCTATTTATAGGAAAACAATAAATTTTAAAAAGAAATTAAATGTTTCTTTAAAGCTAAATTGAACAAATGATAACTGAAAAACAAAGAATATGAACTTCAAAACATTGATAATTTAATAAGAATAAAACACACTATATATATCAAAAAAAATATAGGATGATGTTCATCAATCAACCTTAAAAACGAAGAAGAGTTGTTTTTAGGATCCATAACTGCAAAGGAAGTAAGCAATTTTAAAAAAAAAATATAACCGTAACCTATTTATAGAAACAATGTCTAATTAAAGAAACAGACTTATAATTCAAATTTCAAAAATTAACCTTAAAAACAGTAGTCTATTTATAGGAAAAAAATAAATTTTAAAAAGAAATTAAATGTTTCTTTAAAGCTAAATTGAACAAATGATAACTGAAAAATCAAAGAATATGAACTTGAAAACATTGATAATTTAATAAGAATTATATATCAAAAAAAAATATAGGATGATGTTCATCAATCAACCTTAAAAACGAATGAGAGTTGTTTTTAGGATCCATAACTGCAAAGGAAGTAAGCAATTTTTTAAAAAAATATAACCGTAACCTATTTATAGAAACAATGTCTAATTAAAGAAACAGACTTATAATTCAAATTTCAAAAAATTAACCTTAAAAACAGTAGTCTATTTATAGGAAAACAATAAATTTTAAAAAGAAATTAAATGTTTCTTTAAAGCTAAATTGAACAAATGATAACTGAAAAATCAAAGAATATGAACTTCAAAACATTGATAATTTAATAAGAATAAAACACACTATATATATCAAAAAAAAAAAAAAAAACAATACCAAAAACATTTAAAAAATATGATAAACTAACCTCTATTGCTTGACGAATGGTGGGATTCAGATTGTTATAACGGATGTAAGGAATCACATGAAAAAATACAACAACCAAAATCATTAACTGCGATAAATGTGGAATAGATGATTAAGAAAAACCCGAAAACTTGTTTTTATACATAATAAAAATCAACAAAAAACATCTGATGTAGATTTTGGTTTAAGAAAAAAATAAACATGTTCAATCTCTTAGATTAAAGACGTATACTACATAAACAACAGAGTAAAACAACATACCTTCAAGATTTATGGTCGGATCTACAAAATCAGAAAAAAAAAAGTTAATAGAGTTAAAAAAAATTAAACATGTTCAATCGCTTAGATTAAAGATGAATACTACATAAACAACAGAGTAAAACAACATACATTCAAGATATATAGGCGGATCTACAAAAATCAGAAAAAAAAGTTAATAGAAGTAGAAAGAACAAAGATTCAACATACCTTTAAATACAAAGGAATAACATAAATTCAACATCAGATCTTCATTCGGAACATATAATAACAAAGATTTAAGTTCGATTTGGTGTACGGAATAACATAAAATCAACATCCGATCTTCATTCAGAACATATAATAACAAAGATTTAAGTTCGATTTGGTGTATTTACCTTTGATCTTGATTCAATGTTGTAAATCCGGTGAGAAGATGACGATTCTAGAAGAAAGAGAAGAGAGAAAAGAGTAAAGTTGTGGTAGGTATCTATGATTGTTATGACCATTCACATAGGTTTTATATGATCCGAATATATGCAAAAACAAAAGACCCGACCCAAAAATAAAACGGATCCCGCCTCTTTTGTATAGAAATCGTGAATGTAGAAACTAAAATGTGATTTCCCTCCTAAACTAAAATGCCACATCAGCCAAGATGGCCAAATACAAATGCCACCTAGCCCAAATCAATCTCATTTATATATATATAAAGATGAATAATCCAAAAGAGTCAAATGGCGAAACATCAAACCTCATTTTTAATACAGAACTTTTAAATCAACCGAATAAAAAGTTATATTATTATTATTATTATTATTATTATTACTATTATCAAAACAATGTAATTTTCATATATGATACTCGTATATGACACTATTGTTTTATATATATACTAGGTTAGAACCCCGTGTGATACACGGGTTGGATACATGTAATTTTTTATACCAAATAATAAAACAATACATCTTTAAAAATCTCGTTTATTACATGGGAAATAAATGTATTTTTTATATTACATAATGGAAAAATTATATCTTTAAGAACCCCGTGTATTGTACGGGTTGAGTAAATTTAATTTTCTATATTAAATAATGAAAAAATGTTACATTTTTAAGAACCTCAGGTTGAGCACATGTAATTTTATATACCAATCAATAAAAAACTATATCTTGTTATATCTTTATATACCATGTGTATTATACGGATTGAATAAATCTAATTTTAGATAGCACATAATAAAAAAGTTATATTTTTAGAAACCCGGTGTATTACACGAGTTGTATAAAATGTAATTTTGTATAGTAAATAATAAAAATATTATATCTTTAAAAAACCTCATTTATTACACGGGTTGAATGAATCTAATAAAAAAATATATCTTTAAAAAAACTAACGGATATACTCGATATATGATGGATTGGGTTATTGCGGTGATGGTTCTTATAAATGTCACGTAAATATAGTTAATACCACATTTGAGTTGAGAGTTGAACACGAAAATAAAAGTATAGAACCAATAAACATTGATTAATGTTTTTGTTTACCCCTTATAAACATTTTTAAAATAAGTTCTACCTTAACTACTTTAGTTTAATAAAATAAAATAATTTTGAAATCTAATAATATTTCAAAATATTATATTATCTCCTATACGAATTGTTTAAATTTATATTAAATTAAATTTTATAATTATCTTTTAATTAATATTAATTATTTATAATTAAGTAGGATAGAGAGAAAAAAACTAAAAAATAGATGGCTTCAATGAATGACATGTGTCCCCTCATTGGTTTCTTTTATTATGTAGTCAGTTGCGAAGTATAGAAGGGGCGGGGAGGGGCGCCCGACCCCCCGAACTTTTCGTTCAGTAGTGTTATATATACGGTTTTCGTATAGAAATTTTTGGGTATATATGTTTTCGACCCCTCGGTTCTATAATTTTTTTTTGGTATATACGTTTTCGAACCCCAGTCATTCGGGTCAAGCTTCGCCACTGTATATAGTATAGGTATAGATGATCTTCTATACAACAATAATATTATTTTATATATTATCTTATACAATATAATTTTTTATCATACAAAAATATATATTTAAGCTATACTACGTATTTATCTAATTATTTATATAATTTTTTTGAACAATCATCAGGGATTATCATACACTTATAATTTAAGTGGTTACGAACTGAAAATTTGAAGTAAAAAATAAGCCTTTAACAACCTATTTTATTAATTTTTTAAATAATAAATAATTATTGATCATAATAAGATTTTAATCTTATAGGAATTGTTTAAATTTATATTAAATTTAATTTTATAATTATCTTTTAATTAATATTAATTATTTATAATTAAGTAGGATAGAGAGGAAAAAACTAAAAAATAGATGGCTTCAATGAATGACATGTGTCCCAAAGTTGGTTTCTTTTATTATATAGTACTAGCGGTAAGACCCGTGTGCAAACACGGGTCGTTTCTTAGAAAACCATGCATAACACATATCGACAGAGAGTAAAAAAATAATTACCGCAGACTTACAAAATTGATATAAATTAATGATCAATAGGTTTATTCAATGCTCCTTATAAAATATTATTTAGTTAGGTTATAACCGGAGATTGTTTCCCGGGCTCGGGAAACTTAATATATTAATTACTATTTGTTATTAATAGGACCACATTACATCATGCATCTCATTCGATTCAACAACAATGTATACAAATCACCGGATTAGATCATGAACCCATATTAGAGGTCAAACAAAAGCACAACAGGACCACATAAATAACATCATTTCCACTTTTACTTCAATGTACTTAAATGATAGGGTGATTTGGGATTTTGTAAAAATGTTTGTTTTTGTACTACTTTACAAAATTACATAGAATTTAAGAAAACGAAACAACGAATTAAACAAATGTTGAGTTATTCAAAGTTCTGTTGAATACTAAATGAGATGTTGACCAAAATTCAAACAGATGTTGACCAAAAGTCAATCAGATGTTGACCAATAGTCAAACAGATGTTGACCTTAAACAGATGTTTAATTTAAAGCCAAACATCTGTTTAAGGTAAAACATCTGTTTAAGGTAAAACATCTGTTTAAGTCCAAATATTTGATATAGAAGGCTAAACATCTGTTTAAGGCAAAACATGTGTTTAAGCTGAAACATCTGTTTATGGCCAAAAATCTGTTTAAGATCAAACAACTGTTTAAGTCCAAACCTCTGACATAAAAGGCCAAACATCTGTTTAAGTCTGAACAGATGTTTAACTTAATCAGATCTACTGTTTTCTCACACTGTTTTCCTTTTCAAAACACTGTTGAACCTAACATGGGTTTCCATTAACTATTGACCAAAAGGCAAATATGGGTTCAAATCACTGTTTGTTATTGTACTTCTTTACAAAATTACATAAAATTCAAGAAAATGAAACAATGACTTAAAGAACTATAATTTAACACATAATCTAATCGGGCAAAGAAATCTATAATCTGACAATTCCCTGGTTTTTACAACATGAAACACAACATCATCATGCCAAATACAGTCATACATATCCATCCATTATTCTAAATTCATAAACCCATAAATGCAGAAGAATGTCACATTTGCGATTAATAAACCAAGTTTCTACTAATTGCAGTTACTATTAGCAAAAAGAAGCATGATATCATCTATATATAAAACATAAAGAGCTAATAACAGTGTTTTATCATGTTAGCTATACATAGCAACAAAACAACAAGTTAATAATTAAAAAAAAAAATACAACATCACCATAAAAAAATTCATAGTTATAATATCTGATATCAGAACATACTTAAATGTCGTTGTTAAAGTGAGGTAACTTGATTTAATACGATCTTCTGTTGCGAAGACACATATGTGAAGTGCAACATATCACCAAACCTCAAGTTATTCTCAGTCATAAACTTTCGCCAACCGTCCAACGCATAACGTGGCTTCAATTCATTTAACTCCGACTTAACATCATAAACCTCCACAACTCCAACCATGTTTTGAACTTTCAAAGGATGAAGATCAACAGAAAGACCTGCTCGTCTGACAACTTCAACAGGAAGACGCTATATATATTGTGTAGAAAAAAAAATAACAGTCAGACAAATAAACATAAATCATTAGTTTGTTATAAAAAATGGTATACCAGCCTATAGTCTCCTTTGTGATCAAAATGAAAGAACTCAGGGTCGAGAAGATGTCCAGAATGTTTTTTTACAGTCTTCGTAATCTTATTTCTACAGTTAAGCTTTTTCTGAACGTTGGCGGCTCTCTTCCCCAGATGAAAAAGTAAACATATACATGTAAATTAAAGGAATGTTGAATATATGCACAAAAAAAACAGTTTATATAAGATATACTAATTAAGTGGCGAGTATAGATACCTTAACTTTGTGAGCAGATGAAGAACATCCAATATGATCACTTGTGTCGACAGCTAAGTCAGCATTTCCCTTAGTCATATTCTTGACCGTCTCCTTCTTCCCAGAAGTAACTTTACATTTCTTCTTAACCTGTTGTCATAGAGTAACTTTAATAACCATAGTAATATAACAATCTTTAAGATGGTAAACTTACATCTTGTATTTTATTCAATCGTGAAGACATGCGTCTCTTCGACGTGCATTCGACATTGGTTGGTAACTTCTTCTAAATAATACATTATTGGATAAATGTAACATTAGTAAACAGCATTACTAATAGTTGTAAAAACATTAAATTCTTATATGTGTTAAATTAAAAATAAATATAAATAATTTTAATAATTTAGTAAGTACCTGAGTAATGGTTCTTCCTTCACCTACAGACACAACTTCTTCATCCTGATAGATGTCATGGTCAAAATTAATGAAATAATTAATATAATGCTAAAATAATTAAAACTTTTACTGCTAATGCTAAATACATACGTACCTTGAATGCATTCTCAACATAATCAGCCTTCGATATCTCAAGTACACTATCATCGTCAGATTCAGGTTTCTTCGAAAAGCAAATCTCAGTCTCATCTCTATAAACTACTACCTCAAAAACAACATCATCAATTCTGCTAAACACAAGCAAATCATCCTTAAGTATCCCAATATCTTTGCACATTTCAGGCCATCCTCTAGCAAATACAAAGTTTGTATCAACCTTAGACACCTCAACATTCCAATAGGAACCCTTATAACAGATTTGAAATTTGCCACTTGGTGGGTTGTTTACGTAAAATTGTTTAATGAAGCAGTCTTCGATTACCTGCATAAAATTAAAAATAATGAATACTATACGTGAAGTATGTAACTTATGAGAATAAGTGTTGACACGTTTAAGATGCAAAAGGATTGAAGTTAAGATCAATAGTCATACCGTAAAACCAAATCTTGCATAACGATTAAACGTGAAATAAGATTCACCACACATCCCATCAACAAAACATGAAAGTTCAAGCCCAAAATCACCTAACGCTTTGAAAACCAACAAAGTATCCCTCGGAAGATTGAGATCTTTAACAACATTGTCCCAACCGTCAGTTATTATTGGTGTTGAATTTTTTGTTCTGACCCTCATAACCCATTTTTTACTAGACTCATGATAGATTCACAACTTATTTTTTTACCAACAATCTCCCCACTTTTGATTAGCAAAGGATATAGGTACATCTTGTATATAATTTTTAAGTAGTGTAAGAAAATATAAACCATAACAACTGTTAAATATATATCTCAATAAAAATAAATTATTTGTATAAAAACATGTCATACCAGTTTCAAAGATTCTAGGTTATCAAGAAACTTGACAAATGTAGTATACATGATAAAACCTGAATCAGTAAAGATGTTAAAAGATTGAAATTAAAAAGTTGGCTTCGAAGATGAACATTAACTTTTTTGTATTAACAGAGTATCTACTGAAATTAATCATAGAAACAGAGTATGAGTTAAATTTTTTACTATTTTAATATGTTCTCAACAAATGATTCAAACACCTAACTAAACCCTTCTTGAATGTATAGCAATAAACGTTTAAAATCGTATTTGTAGCAAGATAGGATTTAAATTAAAATCGGTTAAACAATATAAAGTTCATTACAATATGAATGTACATACCAGTTGCTGAAGAAAAAACAATAAAACCTCTAGTAATTGAAGTGTAGAAGACGGAGAATAAGAAAGTTGAAACCTAGAAAATGACTGGGAAGAAAAGATTTTTGAAAGAAGTCAGATGATAGATGTTTGATGTGTAATGATGCTAAAGAAATAATGACGGTTGTATTTTCGTTTTCCCATATTTTTCAACAGATGAAAAATATTTACACATACACCCCTTATTGAATTTGTTATTTACATTTACATTGAAAACCTTGCATAACACATATTTACACATAACCTCTGTTGGTCGTTGGGAACAGTGTGAGTCAAACAATCGTTAGATAAACAGAAGTTATGAGAACAGATGATAACTTTCAGCAGTTGTTTTATTTTTAGCTAACATCTGTCCACTTCAGAACCTCTATTGTCATAATGGATGACAGTCAGCAGTATAGTAAATCAACAGTCATTAGGATAAACAAAAATTATGACAACAGACGGTACCATTTAGCAGTGGATGTATTTTTAGGCATGGATAAGTTTCAAAAACAGTTGTTTTCAATCGGTGTAACTCAACAGTCGTAAGTCTAACATCTGCTATTAGCCCAACCACTGTTAGTATCAAATCCTCTGTTAAACATTTTAAGATTGAAAACAGACCTTTTATAACAGCAGATGCTCTCTTTTATCAGGCTTTAGCTACAACACACCTTTTATAACAACAAAATATACCGTAAATTCTTCCAAAAAACTGTTATTGACATACAAAATTATATAATAATACTTATAGCAGACCTTATATAATAATACTTATTCATCATTAGCCCAACCACTGTTAGTATCAACTCCCCTGTTAAGCATTTTAAGATTGAATATCATCTGTTGTTCGTTATCATCTGTTAACCAATAGGAATGACTGAAATAATTAAAATGAAGATGCAACAACAAAGATTAATACTATTAAAATTTATTCATTTAGTCAACAGTGGTAAATCAAACAGTCGATAGCATACACAGTTGTTTCATCATCAACAGATGTTCTCTTTTACAAAACTTTAACTACAACAGACCTTTGAAAACTCCAAATATTGACCTCTGTTGACCTACCAAACAGATGTTCAGACACAATTAAACATCAACATAATCTAAATCAAACTCAAACACTAAATAAGTAAAACTAAAACGCAGATTAATACTATTAAAACTTAGGAATGACTGATAAACAAAATTATAAAATAATACTTAGGAATGACTGAAATAATTAAAATGAAGATGCAACAACAAAGATTAATACTATTAAAATTTATTCATTTAGTCAACAGTGGTAAATCAAACAGTCGATAGCATACACAGTTGTTTCATCATCAGCAGATGTTCTCTTTTACGAAACTTTAACTACAACAGACCTTTGAAAACTCCAAATATTGACCTCTGTTGACTTACCAAACAGATGTTCAGACACAATTAAACATCAACATAATCTAAATCAAACTCAAACACTAAATAAGTAAAACTAAAACACAACATAGATTCATAAGATTAAAATTTATTCATGACATTAAAATTCCAACAATTACATCACATACTGAACAACATTAAAGTTCAAATCTAACAATAACAGCAAGAATTAAGAAACTTTAGCTTCAACTCCATCGATTGCTGAACCTCTCGATGTATGTCCTTCAGCATCGTCATGAACTCCACGTCTCTATCACCGCACTCTATATTACTGACAACACAAAGCTCACGAACGGAAGTTGAAGGCATCCGCATAAGATCTCTGGAAACCTGCTCTCTAGTGAACATGCCAACTTGCAATCCATCAAAACATCTCTTCAGCTCTTGAAGAGTAGCCCTATCTTCATACACCTGTTCCTCGATTTGCCTGACAAAACGCTGCTTTAAATCATCTGATTTTGCATTTATGAATGACGCCATTTGAATAAACCATATTACTCAACTTTCCTGAAAGTATGATATCTTCGTAGGAAGATTTTCTGAAAAACAGGTGAAGTGACTATAAGTTTATATACTGAAATTTGTAATTGTCAAAACGTGTACATTTAATATAAACATATTAATGTATATTTCAAAACAGCAGTCTTTTAATGCAAAAACCTTTTCAAACCCCAAGTCTTATAGAAACACTGTAAAATTAAATACCAAGAAACCCAAGGGACAAAATATCGAAATTCAAAGAACAAAAGCAGATTGTCACAATTACAATTAACCTCTTCATTTACCATGTAGACGCGTTTTTAAACTCTATAAAAGACCGATGATTACTTTTGATTCAAAACATCAACAAACTGTCCTACAAATCACTTTCTGTCAAAAATTGTTCCAAATCAGAAAACTAACAAAAAATCTACATGCAAACTTCAGCTTCTACCACTGGTCAAACACCAGCTATGTTAAACACAATTCTCGATGTGGTCACTCAAAGAACAAAGAACAGACCAAGAACTAAACAGGAAAGTCGACATAATTAATGACACTAATTACAACAAAACCTGGAACAGCATATCATTGCTCGATGAAGTCCTCCACTCTCCTCCATCAGAGTTCCAGAAGAATGCAGAAAAGTTTCTGACACAACTTCTAGAACAGGATCAGAAAATCTGCAACATGCTAACTGACCTGAAATTCAAAAGAGAGCATGAAATCACATGGAGAAAGGCCAGAGTCTACGAAATCTTAGCAAGTGTTAACCCTAGCGTGTAATACTTTATAAATATTTCATTAAATTTGTATTTTTCTATGTAGTAGTTCATTTTAATAATATAAACATGCATCTTAACATATTCTAAAATGTCAGTGTAAATAAAAACTCTGAACATCATCAACAGTTAATCAAGAAACAAACCTAAAATGCAAAGGTCTCTTCCCAAATGATGTAGCACAACTGACTTTTCACGATAGAAGATATATATCGTCCGTTCAAGTTGCAACTCTCCCATCAAAGAAGGTAACACATGCAACCTTTCACGATGTTGCAACAATTATACTGCAACTTCGATATTGAAAGGTTGATGTGTGATGGGAAACTTCATTGAAACGACGATGTTGGAACAATGATACTGGAACGATAACATGTAAACAGAATCATCAAACATTCAAACAAAGAAGTGTAATCGGAGAATAGCGGCTGAATCACGAGAAAGATGCATTTGAGAGAGAGAGAGAGAGACACGCTCGCAGATATCAGCGAGAGAGATTTGAATGTGGAGCCAGATAATTATGTCTTATTTATAGGATTAGAATATATGATTTGAATTTTGAATTTTGAATGTGGAGCCAGAATTTTGAATTGGGAACTGGATTTGAGGGAGAGATGAAAGCGTAGAGCCAGAATTTTGAACTAGGAACAGATGTTAGATGGCCGAATTTTGAACTGGGAACAGATGTTTGAATTGGGAACATAATTTTGAACTGGATTTGAGGCAGTGGTTTGATGGCAGGCCTTTGGCATATGAATGTGGGCCAACTTTGAATTTTAAAGTCTTTTAATATTAGGCTTTATGATGTAATAATGACATAAGAAAAGCCTTGTTGGACATTCTCTTCTGCTGACACATCAGCTTTTCTTATGTCACTTGGATTTCTCCTTTTATAGAAAATATAGATAGATACTAAGTTATAACCCCGTGTATTATACGGGTTAAGTAAACGAATTTTATATACAAAATAATAAAACAATACATCTTTAAAAACCCCTTTTTTTGCACGGGTTGAATATATATAATTTTATATATTAAATAATAAAAGTTATATATATAAGAACCATATGTATTGTACGGGTTGAATAAATTTAATTTTATATACCAAATAATAAAAAGTTATATCTTTAAAACCATGTATATTACATGGATTGAATAATGTAATATTATTTACCAAATAATAAAAAAAGTTATATGTTTAAAACCCCCATGTATTATACGGGTTGAATTAATATGATTTTATATACCAAATAGTAAAAAAAAATATTTAAAAAACTAACGGATATACTCGGTACGTGATAGATATGGTGATTGCGGAGATGATTATTAAAAAGAAGATACAATAGTCAAACATGTTATTTAAGAAGCAAATAAGCAGCCATTTAAGTGAGAAAATATAAATTATATTTAAAAAACCCGTAATAAATCTAATTATATATATATATATATAATATTGAAAGTAATATACAATTTGTTTACAAATATGTAATAAAACCAATATAATATTTTTTAATAATGAAAATAATAATAAATATATAGTAATACAAAGTTTGTTTTCGGTGATAAATAAATATGTTATTTAAAAATATTTTAAATTAGCAATTTAAATTTAAGAATAATTGAAATACCCGAAAAATATGGATATATAAATATATTATAATAAGTAGTAAAAAAAACACACACAATTTTCAAACCTTTAATAAAGTAATAGAGAAAAAAATTAATTAATAATAATAATAATTATGCATGAACATATAAGGTGCATATGCATTTTTGAAATTAGAAATAAAGAATAATAACTAAAAATAATTTCATACACATACGTTCATGTATATGTATTATATATATAGAGTTAAATGCTTGGTTGATCCCTGTGGTTTTCAAAAATTGCAGACTTGGTCCTAATGGTTTACTAATTACATGTGTGGTCCAAAAACTTGTCAAAAATGCACTCGGTTGGTCCCCAACCCTAACATCAATTAAATTTCTCAGTTAAGTTAATGTTAAATGACCAAAATACGCTTACTTATTAACTCTCTTTATAATTTTTGTTTAGTTTTACTTCCATCATCATCTTCTCATCAGTAGATTGCAACAATAAATAAAATAAAAAATAAAGATGCTGCACCCTCACCTTCTTCCTCCCTCTCTCCCTCTCTCTAACCCACCCCAAACTTGCAACCCGTCATTTATCCTATTCGTTTTCCATCCATCAACATGAAGCTTCCTCAATGAAGAACCAAAGAATCGTATTTAGGCCGGAGCCTGTAGACGAGGGTTTGGATCTTGTAAGAAGGCTTGAGGAACAGTCCTGCAAAACAGAAAACCGTTAGGCTCGCCGCAGAGATGGGAGGGCCCCTCTGCGACCACCCTCCGGCGTGAGGATAAGTATTGGTAGAGAGAGAAAATAGAGAGAGAAAGTAAGGACGAAGGTTCAGAAAATCGTACTTGGCTTTGTACTTGATGGGGTATTTATAGTAGTCAACTGAGATGACATCATCCGTTCAGACGCACTTGAATGAAAGTTCGTCCTCGGAGGTACTTGGTACGGGACGGACATGTTTCGGATGTCCGTCCAAGTGGAGTCTTGTTCGTCCCATGGATCATGTCCGGCCTCGGACATGTATCTTCAAGTCCCCCTGTTTGGTAAGTCTTTGTAAAAACTTAGCAAACTATAATTTCAAACTTTTTGTCCTACTCGGATGACGTGTCGCCGCGGGAGTGGTCTTGAGTTGATGACGTGGCAGATTTTGAATGGTGTGGGTGACCTTCATTTTCTTGACCGTCAGTCACCTACTAGTGACGGTAGCGGAACCCGTGTTGGGAATCGTGGGAAGTGACGGTTGACATGATGGGCCCCCCACCGACTTGCTTTTCCTATAAATCTGATTTTTACCACTTCATTTTCACCTTTTCTCCTCTCTTCTTCCATCTTCTCTGCTGTTAATCCTCTTTAATTTCTTCTTCTTCTTCAAAGAAAAAGGTGCGTCCTTATTCTTTTTACTTTTTAAAGTTATGGCTCCTGGTAAGGAGAATCTTTCGGAGAGCGTGAGCGTGCTTACCCAACGGCAGTTGGATAAGTTCATTAGAGATTATAGGATTCCCCTAGATCTTTACCCGGTCCTTCCCTCCGAAAGGGAAGCAATATATCCGTTCCGTCACGGGAAGTTTCCCTTTTATACTCGCGTCTGTAATTTCGCGAATTATAGGGTTCCTTTCTCTCGTTTTTTTATTAGGGTTCTGCAATTTTTTAGGGTTCATATTTGTCAGGTTAATCCCTTCGGTCTTAGCCGCATTAATCATTTCGAAATTTCTTGCCGAGCTTTAGACCAGAAACCGGACCTGAATGTTTTCCGATATTTTTACGAGTTCATATCGGCCGGAGATTGGTATACATTTGCACACCGAAAGAATGTCCCTTCCCCATCCTCCGGTGAGCGGTCTAGTCTTAAAAATTGGAAAGACAATTTTTTCTGGCTGGACGACCGTTGTCTTCCGGAGGATATGAGGTGGCGTTTCAAAGATCAGACGATGTCCTTCGATCTCGAGGAGAACTTTGTCTTTAATGAAAACCTTGTCCGTGCCCTGGTTGAGCATAAATCTCCCATCCGCCCTCTCTCCGAACATTTACTTTGGTTAGGTCGAGTTAGTTTTTCCTGGGCCCGAGGGGATAGGGAGTGGCCGATTATTCGCCGAAAGCGTGATCGTAAGTTCCGGCCCTTTACATCCCCTTCGGTCACTGCTCCTTGTTTGATTTGCTAACCTTCTTTATTATTTTTGGAAATGTAGGTGCCGCAATGTCTCTACTCGATGCTCTGAAGGTTCCAAGTGCGGATGTGTTTGATTTTGATTTTGAAGAACAAGGTGAAGAGGACGTTCCGCTGATGAAACAGATAGCATCTTCGGCTCATCCTGTCCGTCCACTGGTGAACCCGAATGTGACCGGGCCATCTGCTGCCGAAGCAACTTCTTCCGTTCCTCAAGATATGCCCGAGCAAATCGCTGCGGAGACTGCTTCTTCTACTCCAAAATCGATTAAAGAAGCCGTTGGTTCATCCGGATCCCGATCTGGCAAGGGATCGTTCCTTGATGATGTAGATAGTGATCAGGAGGTACGTGATTTAGATCAGTCCCTCCAGTATCAGCCTTCTTCTTTAAAAAGCAAAGGCATTGAACTGGGTGCGGACCTGAAGGTTCGATCTCGTAAGAGGAGGAACGAACCGCTACGGATACTTTCCACCGATCCTCTTCCATTGCCACAATCGAAGAAAACAAAGAAGGGTTCGCATTCCGAAGGTAACATAATAGAAGAGCTGGATGAGCATCTTACCGGAGGTAAGTTTTCCAGGGAGGAGGCCGCATTAGCTCGTAATAAATCAACTCCCGTTTATTCAGGTGGCTTTGTTCCTGATAGTGAAGTGGAGAGCATGGAAGTGGAGAATCCGGTGGTTACGGATAAGGGAAAAGCTCAAGGTGAGCCGAAAGTGGTGACTTTTTCAGGTACGCATTTGGGCTCATCCTTGGGTCCGGACTGTTTTGCAGATGATGAGGAAGATCAAGTGTCTTCGCTTCCTTCATCTTGGTTCGGACCTGAGTTGATGTCCTTTTTTCGATATGCAGATTTGTTTTCGGATGATATGGATATTGACCCAGCAACTGCTGAAGAAAAGTTTATTCCTGATTGGGACATCCGAAACAAAGATTCGGTGATGGATACTTTGGTTGCCAGGACTATGCTTTTCAATATAAACACTCCGATAGATCATGCCAGGAGTCGGAAAATGAAGAACCCAGATCTAGGAGCTGCGGTCTTGACTAACCAAGCCCAATCAAACATCTTTGTAACGGAGCTCTATCGTCGGTGGGTGGAAGCGGAATCGGTGAGGGAGAATTTGGAGAAGGAAGCTCGTTCTCTGAAGCGCAAGGTTCAAAGGAGTCCGGAGGCGGAAAAGAAAATAGCTCGGTTGACTCAGGATCTTCAAACTCATCAAGAGAAGGTTAATTCTTTGATTGCTCAGAATCAATCGTCCCAAGCGGCCGCTGCTGCTGCTACAGAGGACAGGGATAAGATTTCTTCAGAGTTTAAAGCGTTTTCCGAATCAATGAAACAAAAGGATGAAGAGCACAAGGTAGTTTTAGCGAAGATGGAGGATTCTCTTAATAAGGCTCGTCTGGCTTATGAGAGCATGATGGCTGGTACGTCTTTTTCCTCGTATAATCGTCTCTTTATTTCTCTTGTTTTTCTAACATTTTTTCCAGAGCGGGATGCGCTTAAATCAGGGGAAGCTGATTTAAAGGACCGTATCGAGGAGATGAAAGGTCGTGAGGAGAATATGGAGGCGGAAAATGCTTCCCTGAGGGCTAAAGTGAACGATCTTCAAGAAACGAAAGTCTGGATGCTTTCGGAGGGAGCCAAACTTTTGGCGAAAAACATCCATAAGGGTAAGGAGATGACTGCCGCGGTGGCTGGATTTAACAATGCAATGACTGCGGTGGGAATCAACTCCGGTCTGCATGCTGGTTATGTGCATGCCTTGCAGAAAAAGACCCCTTACAAAGATGTTCCGCTGCTGAATCGTCAAGCTACGGAGGAGCTTAAAACAGCGGTTGCTTGCTTTGATACTCTTAAGTTCCCGGTGATAGAGGATCTTCCGAGGCTTAGCGATGCGCCCCTTTCCGAGATCAAAAAGGCTCTTCGTTTTGGAAACGATGATTCCCCGAATGAGTAAGGTGGACATGCCCGGCTTCTTGGGGTTTGCACCTTGGAAGTTTATAGTTGATTCAGTTCTTTTTGTAGGTGGACATGTCCGGTAACTTGGGGCATGCACCTTATTTGGGATGAATGTAATGATGCTTTTATCAATGTTTGAACAATTATCCTTTGTAAATGACTTTGTGGCTTCCGGTTTATACAAATCCGGTAGTTTTTTTGATGTAATCACTTGTTTATGCATGCGTCCATGTTCTGTGTTTTACATTTTCTTTTTTCTTGAACGTTCATTTAAAAATACGGATCCGATTTATTTTATTTAGGATAATTTTTAAGTGAAGGAAAGGTACGAACGGAGCCAGTTCGCTCTTACCTCTTAGGGTTAGGATCCCTGATTTGGCCGAAGGTTATACTTGTGTTGCAACACTGTTGTTAAAGATAGAAAAATTTATTCTATTTTCTTACCCGGAGTTATGTTTCTCCGATTGACATGGTAAAAACATTTCATGTAGTCCGTGGGTAAAACCCTCCACGGTCTTTGAGATTTATAATTCATTCGGTGCGGGCATAACCATCCGCATTACAGGAAAATAGAAAAGTGACGGAAGCCGTAGCTTCCGTGTTACAATCTTATTTTAAGATAGGAAACTTTTTTAAAGAAAACACTTCTTAAGATGAGCTCCGTTCCATGTGCGCGGAACGAGGGTCCCGTCCATTTTCTTGAGCGTATATGCACCGTCCCTTCCGGCGGTGTTAATCAGGTAAGGACCTTCCCATCTTGGAGCCATCTTTCCGGTGCCTTCTACCAAGCTTGCTTCATTACTCCGCATGACATAGTCCCCGACTTTGAACCGGATCTCCTTCACTTTTGAGTTGTAATGTTTTTCCAACTCTTTTTTATATTTCGCTTCTCGGATCGCCGCGAGCTCTCTCCTTTCTTCGGCTAGATCCAGGTTCAGAAGGAGTTCCTGTTCGTTTTCTTCCTGACTCAGCTGCATGCGGGGGGTGGGTATCCCTACTTCAGCGGGAATAACTGCTTCGGTACCGTATGTTAAACTGAAGGGAGTTTCCCTGTTGCTCGTCTTTGGCATCGTTCGGTGGGCCCATAAGACGTGCGGGAGTTCATCCGCCCATGAGACACCTTCCTTCCCCAAGCGTTTTTTGATGCCTTCCACAATGCTGCGGTTGGCTCTTTCTACTTGCCCGTTGGCTTGGGGATGGGAAACCGAAGCAAAACTTTGTTCAATACACATTCTTTCACACCATGTCTTGAATGGTTTCTCGGCGAACTGTTTTCCGTTATCACTGACTATGCACATCGGCATTCCGTATCTGCACACTATGTTTTCCCAGACGAACCTCAGCACTTGCTCCCTTGTGATGGTCCGGAGAGGTTTGGCCTCGACCCATTTTGTGAAATAATCAATGGCAACCAACATGAACCTTACCCCTCCGGTGGAAACAGGGAAAGGACCCACAATGTCAATCCCCCATTTCTGGAAAGGCCACGCCGATGTTACCGGAACGAGGTTGTTCTTGGCTCGATGGCTAACGGGAGCGTGCCGCTGGCAGTCTTCACATGATTGAAGCTCGTTCACTGCGCTTTGATGCATACCCGGCCAGAAATATCTGGCATTCATTACTTTAGCTATAACCATCCTTGGTCCGGCATGAATGCCGCATATTCCCCAGTGAATTTCTCTTATGACGTAGCTGGCTTCTTCTGGCGTTAAACATTTTAAGAGCGGACCCAAAAAGGTCTTTCGGTAAAGTTGCCCGTCATGGATCTGATACTGCAGCGCTTTGACTTTTAATTTCCGAGCCTGAGCTTTGTCTTCCGGGAGCGTTCCTTCTTTCAAGTAATCCACAATCGGGGTCATCCAGGACTTTTCTATTACGGAGACTGACATGACCGACTCCATTTGTTGGATTGCCGGGGCTTGCAAGGTTTCGACTAAGACTTCTTTGGATAGATGACAAAATGCTACGGATGCGAGTTTACTCAAGGCGTCGGCCTTTTTGTTTTTGCTCCGCGGTATGTGTACTATCTTGCAAGAGTCGAAAGAGGAGATTAAATTGTTTACTTGCTGGAGATACCGAACCATGTTACCCTCTCGGGCTTCGTATTCTCCGCTGACTTGATTGGCTACCAACAGTGAATCAACATGTGCTAATACGGAGGTTGCGCCGGCTTTGGCCGCAGTTTGGAGGCCTGCAAGGAGAGCCTCGTATTCTGCTTCATTGTTTGAAGTTTTAAACTCGAATCGTAAAGCATAAGTGTACTCTATCCCCTCTGGATCTATAAGGATTAGCCCTGCCCCCGATCCTTCTTTGCTGGAGGCTCCATCTGTATATAAGTTCCATACCCATGGTAGGGCGGATTTTTCTTTGGTGCTCTCTCCGGTCGGAACTTCCGTGAGGAAATCCGCCACCGCCTGGCCTTTCACCGGTCCTCTGGTACGGTATGTGATGTCGAAGGCGCTGAGCTCAATTGCCCATTTAGTGAGACGTCCGGAGACCTCTGGCTTTCTAAGAATTTGTTGGATCTGGAGATCAGTCTGCACTTCTATATTGAAAGCTTGGAAGTATCTTCGGAGGCGTCTAGAGGCATGTACCAAAGCAAGTGCCAACTTTTCAATCATCGGGTACCGGGTTTCATAATCTTTCAAGATGCGGCTTACGTAGTAGACCGGGATTTGTGCTTGATTTCGATGCACTACGAGCACTGCACTTATGGCAAAATGAGAAGCGGAGAGATACACTGTGACAGTTTCTCCGGTGACTGGAGCGGTTAAGGTGGGCAAGGATCCAAGACAGACTTTCAGCTCCTGAAATGCCGAATCGGCTTCTGGTGTCCATTCTATTTGGCCTTTTCCTGTTCGTTTTTTCAACACATTCATGAAGGGAATAGAACGATCAGCCGCTTTTGACACAAAACGATGAAGAGCAACGAGCTTTCCGTTTAATGACTGAATTTCTTTGACAGTTTTGGGAGGTTGCATAGAGACTACCACTTTGATTTTGTCGGGATGTGCCTTGATTCCGGACTGAGTTATCCATACACCGAGAAACTTCCCTTCTTCTAAACCGAAGGAGCATTTTTTGGGATTAAGTTTAAGATTGATACTCCGAAGCCTGGTGAAGGTTTCGAGTATGTCATCAATCATGTTATCTTCGGCCTGACTTTTTATGACCAGATCGTCCACATAAATTTCCAAATTCCTTCCGATTTGGTCCTTGAATGCCTTATCCATCAACCTCTGATACGTGGCTCCGACGTTTTTTAATCCAAACGGCATTTTGGTATAACAATAAAGCCCTTCATTGGTTACGAACGCTGTTTTATCCTCGTCTTCCAAAGCCAACTGTATCTGATGATAGCCTTTGTATGCATCCAAGAAGCATTTTAGACGGAAGCTGGAAAGGGAATCAATCTTTAGGTCGATCTCTGGTAAGGGATAACAATCCTTCGGACATGCGTTGTTCAGATCGGAAAAATCTACGCACATTCTCCAGGTTTTATCTTTCTTGGTTACCATCACTGGGTTAGAAACCCAGGTCTGGTAGCGTACTTCTCGGATGATTCCGGCATTTAACAACTTTCGCACATCTTCGGAGATTGCTTTGTTTCGGGCTGGAGCCATGTTTCTTTTTCTTTGAGCTACTGGCTTTGCCGAATGCGATACTTTTAATTTATGTTCAGCCAAACACCGAGGAACTCCCACCATATCGGAGGTTTGCCAGGCAAATACATCGAGAGAATTAGATAAAAGTTTCCACAACTTCTTTTTAGTACGCTCAGGAAGTTGAGCTTCGACTGCAATTTTCTGTTCTGGAAAATGCGGATGAATAGCCCATTCCTCTGTGAGGAGGTTCGGAGTTTTGTCAGTACCATTGCTTTGTCGTACTTTAGCTACGCAAATTGTGGACTCGGAGTGCAGAGTTGCTATTCCTGCTTCGGTGGGGAATTTTAACGATCCATGAATGGTAGAACTGATGATACCAAAGGCGCACATACCGGGCCTTCCTAGGATAACGTTATGTACGGATCTTGCTTCCACCACTAGATACGTCAAGTTTACGGTTCGGATCAAACTTCCTTCTCCCAATGTTGTTGGTAAAGTGATTTGCCCCATAGGCTGTACCACTTCTCCAGAAAAACTTACCAGCGGCATTGAGACATGGATCAACTTCGCCTTGGTCTGTGGAGCCAGCTGTTGAAAACACTGTTTGTACATGATTTCCGTGGCGCTTCCGCTGTCGACGTAGATCCTCCGGACCTTATGACCTGCTATGATCGCAGACACTATGATTGGTCCATCCTTGATTTCTTCAGGATTGATAGGAGGAAAAGCAATGGGTTGCTGCATCCAAGCGGCCATATGGTGACTGGATCGCTTGATGCCTTGGTTATCCGCTTTTCTGATCATGCCTATTACTGGTTGATTGTTCGGATTATCCACCGAATTACCTGAAGATTTTCCCTCCTTTACTTCTTTTACCAGGTGCGACAGCTTACCGGACCGTACTGCTTTTTCTATTTCCTGCTTTAGGGACCAACAATCGTCCGTGTTGTGACCCCGGGCATGATGGTAATCACAATATTTCTTGGAATTTTTGTCACCTGGGTTTCGGAGTTTCGGTGGAGCAGGGAAGTTTGCCCCTTCCGCACTGAGAATTTCACTGGGGGTTTTGGAAAGATCTGATAAGTTGTAAAACCTTGACCCGGAACTTCTTCCGCGCGGAGGTCTGTCATTCCTGCTGTAGGGGTGCGATCGTCCCCTATTCCCAGATGGGATTTTATCAAACACTGACCCACCGTTTTTCTTCCAGGAAGACATTTTGTGATCTGACTCCGGAGCTGGATTACACGCGTTTTTGCCTCGAGCAAAAGCTCTGGCTCGTTCCATGAGTACCTCCATCGTCTTTGGGAGATTTTCGTGTAATTTCTCGACCAACTGATTATTCCGAACTCCGTGACAGAATCCGGAGATCCTCAGCTGATCAACTACTCCACTGATCTGCATACTCTCCCGGTTAAACTGGTTGATGAAACTATCCAAAGATTCTCCGTCCTTTCTTCGAATGTTGTGAACTTCGGTGATTACTTTGGAGTAGTGCCTGTGACAACTCGTATTTCGAACCTATCTTTGTACCTTGATGTAACGAAAACATTATGTGACTATGTGAATTAGATGATTTAAGGGAATGCTATTTTATTGAATGTTATGTGTTATATGTTACGTGAGTGTATGTATTATATTATGTATTATGTAAACGCACAACACTCACCCGATCGCACAAGTCCTTTAGGGCCACAACTTGTATTCGGATCAATGGGCAGCCCAAGTGAGGGTTCGGCCCACTCTGTCTCTTTTGCGCATAACAGTTAGAGTAAGGGCATACTCCTCATTTGTTTGACAAATACTCTAAACACAAACCCTAGCTCTCTCTTTCTCTTCTCTCAAACTTGACGGCAACTCACTTCCAAATCGAAGATCATAAGTGTTCGGATCATTCTCTTGCTCGGATCATTCATCATTCCCTTATTCGGATCATCCTCGTTATCCTTTCTTAACCGGTTAGTGTTTCATTACTAGTTGATGTTATGTTATGTGTATACACATGTCCTAGTTGATACATGGTTATTGGTGATGTAAACTATCAATATTGATGTCTTGAGAATCGGCTCACATGTGTAAGATCAGATCGAGATATGGATTAGTAATCGGAGGTGTGTGAGGATGTTAATCAACTATCATGTCATGTTTTCGGATTTAGTTGCATGATCCAGATTGTTTTAAAAAGTTGTTTATAATTGACTTAGGTTATGGCATGTTAATATGTGAATGTGTGTTGATGGGACTTGTGGAATGATTGTTGTTTTGTTCGAACAGTGTGTAAGTAAGATGATGAGCATGTGACTCTAATTAATTGTATTTTAAGGATTCATTATGATTGTCAGCCATTGTTTCACAACTAGCATGTGATTGTCAGTATAGTATGTCATGTGTTTGTCATACATTCTTGTAAATTGGAAAGGCTGCAATGCATATTCGAATTAATATATGATAAACGTATTATTCATGTGATTGAATGATCTGGTTGTTGACTATATGATTAATGTATTTTGTCAGAAGTTGTTGCATGTTGACTTAAGAATCTTGGTGATTTCTTTACGGTTAACTCGAAGAAGATGATGATGAGTTGTTATGCACTAGGGTCCATGTGAATTAATAAGGATTGATTGATTGAATTTATCGATTAATTGTTTACATGGAAATTGTTAGTTGATAAAATGTAGATAAGGAAACAAATGAATGGTTGTAACTAATTGACATAATCATCGGATGTTTGAACTGGTCGCACAAGGAGTCCGGTCGCACAAGACACTCACAGTCGCACGAGGCTGCTAGGATCGCACAAGTTGTATGTTTAATTAACTGTTGGGCCGGATGATCATTTGGGCTGGGCTAACTCTAATCGCACAACCCAAATAGATCACACAAGCTCATCCGGACCGCACAAGATTGTTTGTTGTTTGTTATTTGGACCGTATACATATATATGTGTTTGGGCCGGTTATTTATTGAACGACTTATATTATTGGGCTTTCTGATTTTTGGGCCGGGTGCTGTTGGGTTTCAACGAGAGGATCGCACAAGTTGTTAGACTTGTGCGAGCCCAATATTTAATATAATGAATGTAACAATATGTGTTGCCATGATTCGTATGTGTTTCTTACATGCTATCTTACGTGATACTTATGTGCACTCTGTGAAACCAAAACCTGACTTGTATTGGTAACCCTGATAGGACGTGATTGACCACTAGCCTTTAGACTTGACCTTTCTGTGTTAGCTGCCGAGCAAACCAAGGTAAGTTCACACTCTACAAAGCATGGGATTCCCAGGGGTTAGGAATGGGGTTAAGGAATATGGATTCCTCGTCCTTTCTTGGGTAGGACAGTAATGGTTCAGGAATGTAATTCCTCGTCCTCACGGACAGATAACTATACTAGACCAAAACTCTCTATCACGAAGTCCCTCCTTTTTATATCGACTTAATCGCCGAGCCAATGGCGAGCGGGTCATTAGTTAGATAGCGCTATTTAGGTCTGACAAGCCTCACACCGTGCCGCAGAGGACGGGCGTGAACTAATGGATCTGGGGCACGTCAATGCTGATAGACATTGACAGTTTCAGGGCACTTAAACATGACTTCAGTCAGTAGTCGATATGGTAACGAGTCTAGTGGATACAAGGGGTAGCCCCCACGGCCGAAATGCCAGATAACTATCATGGGGTAGCCCCCACGGCAGGATTGCCAGAGTATATGGGTTAAACAAATGGTTAAACAAATCACGTTTTCAACTATGGGGTAACCCCCACGGCAGGAACGCCAGCTAAAGGAAACTGTTTTTGGAACAACTTAAAACGAACACCCAACCGTGAACTCACTCAACTTGTTGTTGACTCGTTACTACATGCTTTGCAGGTCTATAGGTACTTAGCTGGAGCTTGCACAAGGAAGAGTCGTTGTGGGGACATGGACAGCTGTGTGCCATGTTAAACCTTTGGATATTTAAACTACGTTTTGGTTTTACACATTATGCTTCCGCTCATAACTTAAACTAAGTTTGTTTTGGACATTAATTGTGTTGGTTGTACTTTTACAATTAATTACTTGCTTGTTCAATATGATTAGTGGTTTGATCCTGGTCAGTCACGCCTCCAAGCGGTGATACTCCGCATGTGGATTTTGGGGGTGTGACAGATTGGTATCAGAGCCATTGGTTATAGAGAACTTGGTTTTAATAAAGGAAAACGTTTTTGTTAAAACCAGACTATAACCTGTACAGTGCTCTACGATCCACAACGACGCTTCACTCCACGTGCAAGGCTCGACATTCTAGGTGGTATGAATTATGTTTATATTGCCTACTTGCTAGATTGCATAGAACTTTGCTCATGGTATGCTTAGATAAACGTAGCAACTATAGTTTGGAAAACACATTTGTGCTTGCTCCCTACTGTCACCACACACTTACGCACATTCGCGACACCTTTCCTACTTGTGTTTCCTTCGATGTGAGATCATGAGGGAACGTGTGAACCTAACTCAAGCCAGCTGACGGCTCTTATCAACGAACAAGTTACGGCAGCACTCGTGGCCGCTCAGGCAGGAGGTATAACCTGCTATTCCGAACCTAACTTAGGATGATAGATCCTACTCTCATGATCCAACTCTCGCGCTTAACCCTGTCGTTTCTTCCTCGCGCAACAAGGTCAGAACGCTCAGCCGCCTGTATGCACATTCAAGACGTACATGGACTGTCGTCCTAATACTTTCAGTGGCACTAAAGGAGCTATTGGACTCCTCCATTGGTTTGAAAAGCTCGAGTTTGTCTTAAAGACGTGTGAATGCCTTGAGGCTCATAGGGTGAATTACGCCACTGGTACTCTCGAAGACACTACACTAACTCGGCGGAACGCGCAAGTTCAGATGTTGGGGCTGGCGGCTGCTAATGCCACCCCATGGAATGATTCTTAAGGAACTGATCCAAACGTGAATACTGTAGTCGTGATGACATCCACAAGCTGAAAGTGGAAGTTCTTTAACCTGAAGATGACGGGGTCAGAGATAGAAGCGTACACGAAACGATCCAACGAACTGGCAGTGTTAGGTCCAACTGTGGTGGATCCTCCCATCAAGCACATTGAGCTATACCTAAAAGGCTTAATACCAGAGATACCAAGTCATGTGACTTCCGCCAACCTTGCTACCATCCAGGATGTAAGTGGAACAGAACAGACTGCTTAAGCATGTAAGTGCTACTGTTACTACTACTACTGCTACACCCAGTGACAATAAACGAAAGTGGGAAGGAACCTCCAGCAAGGGTTCGACTACGGCTCAGCCCCAGACACAACAGCGAAAGATCGATGACTACCAAAGTCCTGGTCAGCAACCTTCTAGTAGTCAAGGGCAGAATAGAATCGATGTAATTTGCACCACAGTGGTCGTGCAGCAAAGATCGTTGTCAGAGATGCAACAAGCTTGGTCATGAAGCCAAAGATTTTAGAATCTCACATCCTGCAAACAAGAACCGACAACAGCAGCCACAAGCTCCACAAAATCAGCAGCAACAGCAGGATAACAAGAGATGTTATCAGTGTGGTGCTGGAGATCATTTCATGAGACACTACCCACGGCTGAACCAGAATCAGAATCAGAATCACAACCAAGGAAACGGGAACCATAATGGAGACAACAACGGGGGTAATAACGACGGCAATGGTGCCAGGGGTCGAGTGCTCGTGATTGGTCAGGGTGATGCTAGGAATGACCCCCCACGTTGTGATGGTTTCGGCATCGTTATTGGTATGGATGGACGACCTCAACATCGAACAGAAATTCTTTGCAAAGAAAAGATCGTCCGCATTCCTCGTGCTGGTGAAGAACCTTTGGTAATTCATGGTGACAAGGGTGGTGCTGTTGTGAGCATCATTTCTTCCCTTAAGGCTCAAAAGTGTTTGCGTAAGGGCCACACTGCCTTTCTGGCTCTTGTTACTGACACCTTGAAGAAAGAGAAAAAGATAGAAGACTTTCCGATTGTACGTGTTTATCCTAAGGTATTTCCTGAGGAACTACCTGGCCTCCCGCCTCATCGCCAGGTCGAGCTAGCTCCTGGAGCAGCACCTATAACTCGTGCACCTTATCGCTTAGCCCCATCAGAGTTAGAAGAACTCTCTACGCAACTACAAGAACTCTTGGATAAGGGTTTTATTCACCCTAGCTCATCGCCCTGGGGAGCTCCAGTGCTATTTGTGAAGAAGAAAGACGGTACATTCAGAATGTGCATCAACTACCGTGAACTGAACAAGGTGACTGTGAAGAATCGCTATCCTCTTCCACGCATTGACGACCTGTTCGACCAGCTGCACGGGTCGAGCTACTATTCAAGGATCGATTTGAGATCGGGATATCACCAGCTGAGAGTCCGAGAAGAGGACGTCTCTAAAACAGCCTTTAGAACCCGTTATGGACACTATGAGTTTTTAGTGATGCCTTTTGGGCTGACAAACGCACCAGCGGTCTTCATGGACTTGATGAATCGAGTGTGCAAGCCGTACCTAGACAAGTTCGTTACTGTATTCATAGACGACATCCTGATCTATTCGAAGAGTCTGGAGGAACACGAGCAACACTTACGACTTATTTTGGAACTCCTTCGAAAGGAACAGTTGTACGCCAAGTTTTCAAAATGTGACTTCTGGCTTCGTGAAGTCCATTTCTTAGGCCATGTAGTGAACAAGGATGGGATTCACGTTGATCCATCCAAGGTAGAGTCAATCAAGAGCTGGCCTGCACCTCGTACGCCAACGGAAATTCGCCAATTCTTGGGATTGGCAGGTTATTACAGGAGATTTATCAAGGATTTTTCTAAGATTGCTCAGCCTCTTACTTCACTAACGCAGAAGGGCGTTGTTTATCGTTGGGGAAACGCACAGGAGTTAGCGTTTCAGCACTTAAAGGATAGACTCTGTAGTGCACCTATCCTTTCATTGCTAGAGGGCACAGACGACTTCGTGGTCTACTATGACGCATCCATTCAGGGTCTTGGTTGCGTATTGATGCAGCGGGATAAAGTTATAGCCTACGCCTCACGCCAACACAAAGTTCATGAAAAGAACTACACTACTCACGATCTAGAGCTGGGAGCGGTTGTTTTTGCACTTAAAATATGGAGACACTACCTATATGGTACCAAATGCGCTATCTACACCGATCACAGGAGCCTCGAGCATATCTTTAAACAGAAGGAACTCAATATGAGACAACGACGATGGATCGAACTGCTGAACGATTACGAATGCTCGATCAGGTACCACCCAGGCAAAGCCAATGTTGTGGCCGACGCCCTCAGTCGAAGGGACACTGCGCCTAAGCGCGTACAAGCTTTACCACTTACTATACAGTCTAGCCTTCCTTCTCAAATACGAAATGCTCAGGTAGAAGCATTGAAACCAGAAAACGTCAGAACTGAAGCCCTACGCGGCTCAAGGCAATGCTTAGAACAAAAGGAAGACGATGCTTACTACGTAACAGGACGCATTTGGGTCCCACTTTATGGCAACCCACGAGAGCTTGTGACGGATGAGGCACACAAGTCTCGCTACTCAGTACATCCTGGTTCGGATAAGATGTACCACGACCTCAGAACTACCCTACTGGTGGCCTAGCGTGAAGGCCCACATAGCAACATACGTTAGCAAGTGCTTGACTTGTGCGAGAGTCAAGACGGAATACCAGAAACCTTCAGGCCGACTCCGACAACCAGAGATACCACAATGGAAATGGGAGCAAATTTCCATGGATTTTGTTACTGGCCTGCCTAGATCTCAACGTGGTAACGATACTATTTGGGTGATCGTGGATCGACTCACAAAGTCTGCTCACTTTTTGGCTATCAAGGAAACGGATAAGTTCTCCACACTAGCAGACGTATATCTTAAGGAAGTTGTCTCGAGGCACAGAGTGCCCACCTCTATTATCTCGGATCGAGATGCACGTTTTACATCAGAACTGTGGCAAGCAATGCACAAGTCATTTGGCTCACGATTAGATATGAGCACAGCTTATCACCCGCAAACGGATGGGCAATCTGAACGCACCATCCAGACCCTCGAAGACATGCTTAGGGCATGTGTAATTGACTTTGGCAACGGCTGGGAAAAGCATCTGCCACTCGTGGAATTCTCATACAATAACAGCTACCACACCAGCACTAAAGCTGCTCCGTTGAGGCATTGTACGGGCGTAAATGCCGGTCACCTCTTTGATGGGCAGAGGTGGGGGATAGTCAGATTACTGGCCCAGAACTTGTGATAGACACAACAGAGCGAATTGCTCAGATACGACAACGAATGGTGGCAGCTCGTGACCGTCAGAAAGTCTACGCCGATAAGGGCAGAAAACCACTAGAGCTCCAGGTTGGGGAGCGTGTACTACTCAAAGTTTCACCCTGGAAGGGTGTGGTTCGTTTTGGGAAACGGGGCAAACTTAACCCACGATACGTTGGACCCTTTGAAGTCATTGAGAAGATAGGCAAGGTGGCCTACAGATTGAACTTACCAGCGGAACTCAGTGCAGTTCACGATGTTTTCCACGTGTCGAATCTGAAGAAATGTCTGTCAGATGAGACCCACGTAGTTCCTTTGAAGGAGCTCACGATCGACGAACAGTTACGATTCGTCGAGGAACCTGTTGAAATCACGGACCGGGATGTTAAGGTCCTCAAGCGTACTAGAATACCTCTCGTTCGAGTTCGTTGGAATTCACGTCGCGGCCCAGAGTTCACCTGGGAACGCGAAGATTAGATGAAACAAAAGTATCCCCAACTGTTCGCAACCGGTACAACCACTACTGAGGCTGAAGCTACGGAATTTCGGGACGAAATTCCAGATCAACGGGGGGAGGATGTGACACCCCAGGAAAACCAGGAAAACCATGCAACTTAACTAGCTTCCTCAATGAGTACGTGCTAAATTTCGGGACGAAATTTCTTTCAACTTGGGGATAATGTGACAACTCGTATTTCGAACCTATCTTTGTACCTTGATGTAACGAAAACATTATGTGACTATGTGAATTAGATGATTTAAGGGAATGCTATTTTATTGAATGTTATGTGTTATATGTTACGTGAGTGTATGTATTATATTATGTATTATGTAAACGCACAACACTCACCCGATCGCACAAGTCCTTTAGGGCCACAACTTGTATTCGGATCAATGGGCAGCCCAAGTGAGGGTTCGGCCCACTCTGTCTCTTTTGCGCATAACAGTTAGAGTAAGGGCATACTCCTCATTTGTTTGACAAATACTCTAAACACAAACCCTAGCTCTCTCTTTCTCTTCTCTCAAACTTGACGGCAACTCACTTCCAAATCGAAGATCATAAGTGTTCGGATCATTCTCTTGCTCGGATCATTCATCATTCCCTTATTCGGATCATCCTCGTTATCCTTTCTTAACCGGTTAGTGTTTCATTACTAGTTGATGTTATGTTATGTGTATACACATGTCCTAGTTGATACATAGTTATTGGTGATGTAAACTATCAATATTGATGTCTTGAGAATCGGCTCACATGTGTAAGATCAGATCGAGATATGGATTAGTAATCGGAGGTGTGTGAGGATGTTAATCAACTATCATGTCATGTTTTCGGATTTAGTTGCATGATCCAGATTGTTTTAAAAAGTTGTTTATAATTGACTTAGGTTATGGCATGTTAATATGTGAATGTGTGTTGATGGGACTTGTGGAATGATTGTTGTTTTGTTCGAACAGTGTGTAAGTAAGATGATGAGCATGTGACTCTAATTAATTGTATTTTAAGGATTCATTATGATTGTCAGCCATTGTTTCACAACTAGCATGTGATTGTCAGTATAGTATGTCATGTGTTTGTCATACATTCTTGTAAATTGGAAAGGCTGCAATGCATATTCGAATTAATATATGATAAACGTATTATTCATGTGATTGAATGATCTGGTTGTTGACTATATGATTAATGTATTTTGTCAGAAGTTGTTGCATGTTGACTTAAGAATCTTGGTGATTTCTTTACGGTTAACTCGAAGAAGATGATGATGAGTTGTTATGCACTAGGGTCCATGTGAATTAATAAGGATTGATTGATTGAATTTATCGATTAATTGTTTACATGGAAATTGTTAGTTGATAAAATGTAGATAAGGAAATAAATGAATGGTTGTAACTAATTGACATAATCATCGAATGTTTGAACTGGTCGCACAAGGAGTCCGGTCGTACAAGACACTCACAGTCGCACGAGGCTGCTAGGATCGCACAAGTTGTATGTTTAATTAACTGTTGGGCCGGATGATCATTTGGGCTGGGCTAACTCTAATCGCACAACCCAAATAGATCACACAAGCTCATCCGGACCGCACAAGATTGTTTGTTGTTTGTTATTTGGACCGTATACATATATATGTGTTTGGGCCGGTTATTTATTGAACGACTTATATTATTGGGCTTTCTGATTTTTGGGCCGGGTGCTGTTGGGTTTCAACGAGAGGATCGCACAAGTTGTTAGACTTGTGCGAGCCCAATATTTAATATAATGAATGTAACAATATGTGTTGCCATGATTCGTATGTGTTTCTTACATGCTATCTTACGTGATACTTATGTGCACTCTGTGAAACCAAAACCGGACTTGTATTGGTAACCCTGATAGGACGTGATTGACCACTAGCCTTTAGACTTGACCTTTCTGTGTTAGCTGCCGAGCAAACCAAGGTGAGTTCACACTCTACAAAGCATGGGATTCCCAGGGGTTAGGAATGGGGTTAAGGAATATGGATTCCTCGTCCTTTCTTGGGTAGGACAGTAATGGTTCAGGAATGTAATTCCTCGTCCTCACGGACAGATAACTATACTAGACCAAAACTCTCTATCACGAAGTCCCTCCTTTTTATATCGACTTAATCGCCGAGCCAATGGCGAGCGGGTCATTAGTTAGATAGCGCTATTTAGGTCTGACAAGCCTCACACCGTGCCGCAGAGGACGGGCGTGAACTAATGGATCTGGGGCACGTCAATGCTGATAGACATTGACAGTTTCAGGGCACTTAAACATGACTTCAGTCAGTAGTCGATATGGTAACGAGTCTAGTGGATACAAGGGGTAGCCCCCACGGCCGAAATGCCAGATAACTATCATGGGGTAGCCCCCACGGCAGGATTGCCAGAGTATATGGGTTAAACAAATGGTTAAACAAATCATGTTTTCAACTATGGGGTAACCCCCACGGCAGGAACGCCAGCTAAAGGAAACTGTTTTTGGAACAACTTAAAACGAACACCCAACCGTGAACTCACTCAACTTGTTGTTGACTCGTTACTACATGCTTTGCAGGTCTATAGGTACTTAGCTGGAGCTTGCACAAGGAAGAGTCGTTGTGGGGACATGGACAGCTGTGTGCCATGTTAAACCTTTGGATATTTAAACTACGTTTTGGTTTTACACATTATGCTTCCGCTCATAACTTAAACTAAGTTTGTTTTGGACATTAATTGTGTTGGTTGGACTTTTACAATTAATTACTTGCTTGTTCAATATGATTAGTGGTTTGATCCTGGTCAGTCACGCCTCCAAGCGGTGATACTCCGCATGTGGATTTTGGGGGTGTGACAGATTGGTATCAGAGCCATTGGTTATAGAGAACTTGGTTTTAATAAAGGAAAACGTTTTTGTTAAAACCAGACTATAACCTGTACAGTGCTCTACGATCCACAACGACGCTTCACTCCACGTGCAAGGCTCGACATTCTAGGTGGTATGAATTATGTTTATATTGCCTACTTGCTAGATTGCATAGAACTTTGCTCATGGTATGCTTAGATAAACGTAGCAACTATAGTTTGGAAAACACATTTGTGCTTGCTCCCTACTGTCACCACACACTTACGCACATTCGCGACACCTTTCCTACTTGTGTTTCCTTCGATGTGAGATCATGAGGGAACGTGTGAACCTAACTCAAGCCAGCTGACGGTAAAATTGAACAGAATTGATTCAGACTGCAACTCTCTCTCTCCTCAGTTCTCTCCCTCAAACCACCGAAGCCCGTCAGGTAATATCCTCTTTCAATCCAACTTATCTCTGCCCTAATTTACATCTGAAACCTATACGGATCTCAGTGTATATAGTTTATTAATGAAAGTAATAATAAAAAATAATAAAGAAGAAGCCATTGGATTAGACAACACCATTCGACTATTTTCAACCTACTGAAACTCTTTCAATTGCGTGAGTCAGTAGACCAACACAAACCAATTTTCAAACACCACTCCTAAAGAAATTAAAGTTATGACCATCACCTAGAACACCATACCTTAAACCACCCCCCTCTAATTATTACACTGTTTCACAAAAGATATTTTTGAAACTCTTCACCTGCAACAAGTTGGAACACATTTATAAAGAACTACTTTGTCTTGCCCCAAGAAGAAAAATCCAACGCCACCCTCCTTTGCCTTCCCTTTCCTAATTAAGCTAATTTCTGGCTGCCCTCTAGCCTCTCCGAGCGACCTCTTTTTGAGCACCAAATACAAATCCAAGCCTGCCTTTGTCCGTCTCTAACCATAGTCGACCAAAACATCACGGAACCCATCATCCGCTGCTGTTACCACACGCGATCACCACCCGTAGCCGTCGCCACTGCAGCACCAACGAACGTCCGCGAACCAACCGCAGGTAGCCGCAACCCTTTTGTTATTGTATAAGTTCCGTATGCCGAATCATTCTAGTCGAATACGGTTTGTTTAATCATGAGTTTATAACAAATTGATTTTGGCTGTAAAATCTGAAACTTAAGTTTGAAGAAAATGGAACTGCTTATGAAAGTTAAATATATAAGTAGCTTAGTTTAACCAAGGAATTGAGCGAGCTAGGCACACAACCGAATGCGTATAAGATCGTATATTAACAATTGTTGTGAAACAACAAGCCTAATAGCTAAACAATATAGAAGAGATGTAGAGAGAAGGAGATTAATATTTCATTGATATGTATATTTTTTAATACAAGAGAATACAACGACAATATATATAGGAGATGAAGTCTTGGAAAACAAGCTAAGTTATTTTAGGAGTTGATAACCACAATAATAATATTTATATTTATAACACTCCCCCTTGGTTATCAACATAATACGCTTGATGTTGCCTCGTTAAAAACCTTGCTAGGAAAACCCGGTGGGATAAAACAATAGCTAAGGGAAAAAGAGTGCAACGTGTAATGCGCATTATCTCCCCCTGATACTTCTGGATCAGGTATGTTGCCTCATTAAAAACCTTACTAAGAAAACCCAATGGGACAAAACTTAGTCAAGGGAAAAAGAGTGCAACTTAAATAAGTCTCCCCCTCATTTTAACATGTATCCTTTAAGTGATGTGTGTCCATCTTCCTTGAAAATCGAACAAAGCTTTTATTGCCAATGATTTGTCGCTCGATCCCTTAATGCGCAATCCTTTATGTTGAGCAATGTTATATAATCTTCTAACGAGACTTTAGGTCCCTCCTTTCAAAAAAATATCATATGTCCACGACTGTGTGTTGTTACATTCCTGCATCTACAAGACTAACCAAACTTGTTTTGACGAGTTAGTAAAATATAGCCAAATATCGTTTATACCTGAAATATTTCTTTGAACTCATTCCATTGTCACTTCGCTTGACAAAGGCTGTATCATGACAATAAACTCAAGTGAAAGATATTATAGTGAGCTTTTAAAAGTAGCACGTTGATAAAACATGGGTAATCTAATCAAACTTATATCCCTCTTTATGCGAATATCTCGAGTTGTACATCACTCGTCTCGACCATTTAGTCCATACGTATTTTGTCAACCTCATATAATACGTTCTTGAGGTTTTGACATCACTATGCTTCTAGCATTATCAATCCATGATGGAATTTGTTCCATCTTATGAAAATATGCATGTGCTTTCACTCTTTAGAAGTTTTGCTACATAAACTTGCCCATTTAACACATAGATATCTATATCATATGCAAATATCATAAACACTTGCTTTTATCTCCAAAATCCATATTGTACTATGCTTGTACACTTTTTATTGAGATATCATAATCATCATATACAAGTTTTCTATGTATCATTATTGATGCACAAGAATTACATCGTTAAGATGTTTCAATTCACCTTTAGGTAACTCATCAGGAGTTCAATCGTATACAACGATCATATTGTTCTCGAGAACTTTATTTACATGATTTTGATAATTTAAATCCTCCAGAGACTTTCATGTAAACTTTCAGTATCAAGTGATAAATATTATTCATAAGACGCATGTCAATTCTCTCTTTAATATTATTACCAAACTAAATAGATATTGGAAAGCTATTGTATCCACCACTGGAGAATACGATTCCTCATAATCAATATTAGGTCTTTGAGAAATCCTTGTGCCACCAATTTTGCCTAATACCATTTACTTTTCATTTATTGATTCGCATAAAAGAACTGTTTGTTTCTAATATGTTTTACAACATTTGTTGTATGGACTACTGGTCCAAAAACTTTCCATTTCAATAGAGAATTCAACTCTGCCTCATTTGCGTCTTTTCGTTTTTGGCTAATCATTCTATGTTTAAATTCATACGTAAATCTCAAATCTTGATCCTCATCATTTAATCATTTCAAGCGCTAGATTATATACAAAAGTATAACGACGTCGATTTTTATTTCGATTCCATACATATCTTAGACATGATACAACTTATCGAGATCTCTTTATTTTCAGGTACCTGAGGTTCTTCTTGAACCATCATGTCTATTGTCTCTTTAGGAGACCTTTTTAATATAACCTCGACTTGACCATCTTAATTAGTTGCTCCAACTTTCGAGGAATTTTATTATTGGAATCGACTAGTCTACCACGATTCAGACGTGCAATAGACTCATTACAAACATGTGGTTGTCCTTCTCGGACACTCCTCTTAATTGGAGCATTAGCAGTTGGTATATGTGACATAGTCACCTTTTAAGGTCAGTGAATGTGTCTGGTAATAGATTCGCTAATCTTTGTAATTGAGTTATCCTTTGAACTTCTGGTTCACACTTTTAGTTTTGAGGATCAATAATAATTCATACCAACTCATTTCTTTTCCAATTACTTTTTATCTCCCCCTAATATTGGGAATGTTAATCCATTGAGATGGATATCAATTAATTAAGCCGTAAATAAATATCTCGTGAAAGGCTCTATTCGTTAGCATATATTCCCAAACACCTTTTAAGGTCCCGTGTTTGTGCGTAGTGGTGGATCAGTTTCAATATATACCGCACAAACAGAATCTTAGAAGGGACAACTTTGGCTCCTGGCTAAAAACCAACTATAATGGGGAGAAACTATTACAACATGTTGGCTTGATGTGAATTAATGTTATTGCATGTAAAATTACATGTACTCATATATAAACAAGAACTTGCTCTCATAAGTATTGGCTTTGATATCAATCGTAGATGTTTAATAATCGTCTTAACAAAAGCAATTCATGTATGAACATAATCTACAAGAAGTTCAACACTTATTCCGTCGATCATTAATAGCTAGGGAAATAAACTTATCGTCACTACTAATAAATACATGCAATCTGGAATAATGTGCTTGCTATCTTATTAGCTAAGCCATAAATTACACAAACATCAAGTTGTGAATTTGATAACCATTTAGACGATGCATCGATTTAAAACACTAAATGGTATCATGTTGACATAAGTATATCCCTTAATCACTTCCAGAATATTTAGGGATATACACCCTTAATTTGCAAATACATAATTTCCCTTAAGAGCAAACAATACATGCTAACTATCAGCTTGAAGAATCTTCTAGTTCTTCCTTATGTTTCACATCATTATTGACTCGGTGTGGTCTAACCGGTCATGCCAATTAAGTAAATAATCATGATACATAAACTTCTGGTTTATGATCGTATGTGTATTAGTTGCACTATGCTAGAGAACAACGTATTATCATTGCAAACTATCATGTTATATGACTTTTATCCTTTTCACATTTTTTTTATCATATAACCACTCCCTTAATTTGCCACTTCTAGTGGTCTATCTCATTATGACCATTATTACAATTTTGATAGTTGGTCTTATTATTAACTTGGCTATCATAACAATAATATTCTGATGGTCAATCTCGTTATTAACTTGGTTATCCTAGTACTTCTGATGATCGATCTCAATACTAACATGACCATCATTGTAGTTTTCTCAATAATATTCATACCACAACGATCAGTATATATACTCACTTCATGTAATGTAGTAGAATCAAACAAGTTTCATGATTTTCTAGGATATGCGGATGTAACTCACGTCATACATTTTCATACAATTAATAATATTGCTACTTCAGGAGCAACTTGAAATAAGATAAATGGAAATTGTTTTTATCCATATCTTATTTTTAAACAATCTCCCCTTCCCATATTCTCAATTGAGAATTAATAATATATCTGATCATGTATAATATATCCGTCTAAAATTGTATAAACTTTTACTAATTGATAATGAGATTTAGGGAGTATACCATATGGGATTTCATATCAAGGCATGTTTATACTACATTATTTGATATTAACTATAAGACGACTAACTTTTGTCTTTTATTTCCTCTATATAAAAATCTAATAACATATAGAAGTGACATATACAATTGCAATAGCGATTAGCAATGATATACAACAACAAAGCTAAATTATGCAGCCCCAATATCATAAAGTACCATCATATAAAACCATTATAGATCTATCTATATCTTCACGTAACTTTAAAGATATTGTTCCACAAAAGAGAAATTTGATCACAATTTTTTTTCCCATAAAATCATTATAAATCAATCTATATTTTTTATCATGCATATTGGATTATAAATTACACTTATATACATGCATACAGAACTCACACTTGAATGTTAATTAAATATATTATAAAAATCACGATGATACAAATGCAGTCAAACCATATATCAATAATTTAACTAAAGTTTGACTTCTAATCCTACATGATATTTTTTTAGGTAAATCAAATGCTTAGAACTTTGGATTTAAAAGGACCTGAGTACTATAGCTAACCAAGTAAAAGCAGAACTGAATATACGGATATTATCATGCAACTTTAGTGTAAATCACTCTATTTTTCAAAAAGAGATTTTGTCACCAATAAATCATGATACTGGCAATAAACCTAAAAATTACAATCGCTGAATGCAAATAACGCCTATGCACGTTTAGACAAAGATTGGTTGTCATTAAAAATATAAAATAAGAAATAATACCATAAAGGAATAGTTGTGACTTTATATAAATACATATATTTTTGAACGACGTATAAATACGTATATAACATATAAAAGTGATCATTATCATCATATAAAGGAACCATAGTACGGAGATGTGAAGAAAGCATGTACTAGTAAACAAATTTGAAAGAATGACCATAAGTATTACCATAAGTGCTTGATTTAGATAGCATATATGAATAATCTAAAACATGAATTTTATACGTTTATATGAGTAATATATATTTTATAAAAGGATATGTGATTTATAAACAATAGCAACAATGATTAATACGCGTATTCACTTGTTTCCTCATATGTTAAAAAATATGAGGTCTATACCCATATTTAAACAACGATAATGATGTCTAGGCATAAAATAACCATTTACCTTATTATGGCAATGTATTCACTTGTTTGCAGCCAATATGAGAAAGAAATTTCATATATCATAATAATTATACTCGAATTGCACCCGATGGGTTCACACAATTTGTCTCTATTCATAAGAAAGATTAACTAAGTAATCCTTTTAAAACGATGATTACCGATTTACCGGTTAGATAAAAGCAAGACTAGTTAAATAATGATAAATCTTTGCCACTAAATGAGTTAAGAATTGTAAAAATTTTGTTTTTTTCCAGACGGCAAAAGCCACGATAACCAATAAAAATTAATCAATAATTACCTTTGGGACAATTATTATTCATCATTATATAAATTAGGCATGATAAGAACTAATAATTTAATAATAAAGTATTTTATAAATTAACTAATAAATCAATTATCGGGAGAAACCCAATAAATAAGGACATATTGAATTAACCACATATGTTTGCCAGTTGCTTATAGACTACGTATTTACTTTTCAAAAACACGGAAAAGTGAATTGAATTAACAGTTATATTTTATTCAAGGAGATTAAAAAGAAGAATAAAACAAGTCTCTAACACAACCCACAATTGTATGAATTACAATATGGATTATGTATGAGTGTGATGAATAATGGGAAAATAATTAGAGAATATGATATACCTTATGATTGTGTGATCCAAAGCAAGCATGATTGTGTGATCCAAAGCAATCGTGCTGATAACGTGTTGTGAAACAACAAGCCTAATAGCTAAACAATATAGAAGAGATGTAGAGAGAAGGAGATTAATATTTCATTGATATGTATATTTTTTAATACAAGAGAATACAACGACAATATATATAGGAGATGAAGTCTTGGAAAACAAGCTAAGTTATTTTAGGAGTTGATAACCACAATAATAATATTTATATTTATAACAACAATATAATTATATCAGTTAACTGTAGTTTAGTTCTCTTAAAATGACCAGGCATATTCTAAAATGGAAGTTGTAGAAAAATAAATAAATAAATAATATTAGGCGATAAAAAAAATAAAGAAATTTAGTCAAAGTATGGTTTATGTTTTCAGAAGTTTACCACTTGAAACACTTGATTTAAAATTTTAACTTTCATATATATTAATAAGTCGACAAAATTCATGAAAATAATAATTTGTATGCATGCTTACCAAATAAGTTGCTGAACATAACTTGTATAAATAATAACTTCAATAATTATTGCCTATAAAGTGTGTTGGTAAAGAAACTCCCATAGAATTTGTAATCAAACAATTATAGTACGCTAAACTGTTAGAAAGATTTATATTAGAGTAAACTGCAATTTTACCCCCTGAGGTTAGGGGTGATTGGCACTCTTACCCCCCTAAGGAAATAATTGCAATTTTACACCCCACTGTTCACTGTTATGTCGCAATTCTACCCCCCGGCTTCAATTTTACCCCCCAACGTTTGCTGTTATGTTGCAACCTTACCCCCCGGCTTCAAATTTGTTGACTAATCTGTTGACTATAATTTGAAATGACTATAATGCCCTTTCATATTTACCCCCTGTGTTTTGTGCACTTTGGGATATTACCCCCTGTCACCACTGCCACCGCCATTCACCACCACAACCACCACTGCCACCTCCAGCCACCCACCCCTTTCTCTCACACCCACCATAGCAACAACCAGCCACCATTTGCCACCACACCACCACCATTATCATCGTCACTGTACACCAATTTTAAATCATTCGCCCATTTCCTCTCTGTCCCTCCCTCCATTCCTTCACCTATTTTAAATTCCCGCAGCAACCAGCAACTCCATTCCGTCACTACTACCATTGATCAACAACACAGCTTGAAGCGATAACCATATGAAAAAATTGGAAGAACTTGATCCACAAAGTAGCTTGAATATTTTCAGTGTTATCGTCATTTTAACAGCTTTTGGAGTTTTGGTGGTACTGTATGTACCACAAGAGGAAACAATAAATTATTTCAATGCCGAGATTAAGAAATTAGAAAATCGAGTATGTAGCTTGGCTGGTAATTAAGGTTGTTTTGAGTGAAGAAGCGTACTGTTAATTGTTCTGATAATATAGTAATATTTGAGCTGTGAGAAGGTCGAAAATCACAGAGTGATTGGAAAGAAAAAAAAATTGGGTTTAAGAACAAAGATAATATTTGTTTGAATAACTGAATGGGTTTTGAACTTGTCAAAGATGAAGAGAGGTGTGCTGGTCGCCTGAGAAGACGAGGTGGACAGGGGAATCGGCTGTTCCAGGTTGAAGCTTTAAAAAGTTTATAGAAATGTTATGGGGTCAGCAAATAAAAAGAACCAAACCTATAATTTCAAAAGGTATGGATTGAAACCAAAATATAAACATAGTATGACTGAAGCCCAATCAACAAAAGGAAAAGAGCAAGTAACGTAATAACAAGATTATCATTAAAATACTCCCTCCATGTTTAACTTTTATTACAACCAACCAAACGGAACATAATGCCAGTCCAAAACTGCAAAGGTAAAATATTCAAATTTATCACTAGGTACAACGTTTCGTGATATATCTCCTTGAACTTCAAAACAGAATTACCACAGTTTTAACCTACCTTTTGTTTTAACAACCACCGTAAATTATCCTGAAAGAATCTGTCAGGATAGGTGAAGGAATTGAGGGAGGGACAGAGAGGAAATGGGCGAATGATTTAAAATTGGTGTACAGTGACGATGATAATGGTGGTGGTGTGGTGGCAAATGGTGGCTGGTTGTTGCTATGGTGGGTGTGAGAGAAAGGGGTGGGTGGCTGGAGGTGGCAGTGTGTCACGGCCCCCGACCCACCCTGGACGGAATCGGAAGCCGCGAACAGCCCAGTGGTACCGGTGATTATTTTGAAAAATATTGCAGCGGAAATTTCATCAGGACCGTGAGTTAGGAAAAATATCAGAGTTTAGAAAACACCGGATTTTATTTATTAAATAGATGGGATAAACCCATGTTTTACAATGGTAGCTTTAATAAGGATAAATTTTATTACATAAAACAATATTTCTTAATTTGATTTAATTAATAAAATAAGCCACTTCTTGAAGCCTTTCAGTGCCGTATTCATCTCTTACTCCAATCTACTGTAATTACCTGAAACATGTTTGAAAAAGGTTTTGTCAGCGGAAAATACTGAGTGAATCATTCAGTTTTACTAAAATGACTCATTTGTTATAATTCACAGTATTAAGAGAGATTACAATGTTTCTGATATCAAACCAACTACCCACAGTATTTGTCACTCGACTCATTTCGGTGACTGTGGTCATATCACCATTGACTGCCCCAATGAATGACGAATATCACTAATTAGGTTCGTCCACCTAAAGTGACAACAACAGTAGTAATGTGCACAATACCCCACATACCAGCTGTAATTTGGTGATTACATAAACTTAATCACTGTAATTATAACCTTTGAAAATAAACATGATTTTGAAAATAATTTGATAAAAAGAGAATGACTCACTTTATAAGCATGCAGGATTGAGTTAACAAGCTTCTTGATTCTACTTCTTCCGATAATTAAGCATACACTTTATTATTCTGGATCTTCTGATGATTTAATAGTTTGTTTGATTGTAAGTGTGTAGTTAGGAGTATTCTTGGTAGTTAAACACATAGTTTAACAGAATGGAATACGTATTTGTGTAAAACCCAAATCAAACCTTAACCGTAGTCACGAGATTCGAACCTTAACGAATTTCACAAAGTATAGTCTTATTCAGACAGTACTTTGGTATCCATTTAATGAACTCACAAAGTATAGTATTTTGGATTCCGTTTAACGAAATTCACAAAGCACAACACTTCGACATTCGTTAGATGGTTCCTGAATCGATCGGACAGGACATTGCTTTGGTGATTATTGGTTAGAACACCAACGTATAGAGAGAAGAATAGAATAAATGAATAAAGGAAAATGAATAAGTTTCTTTAACTATTAAGTTTCCTTAATTATTAAATTTCCTTAACTATTAAGTTTCTTTAACTATTAAGTTTCCTTAACTATTAAGTTTCCTTAACTATTAAGTTTCCTTAACTATTAAGTTTCCTTAACTATTAAGTTTACTTATCCATTTAACTAAATAACTTACTTAGCTTAATTAATCTTGCTTAGCTTAATTAATCTTGCTTAGCTTAATTAATCTTAATTAATCTTGATTAACTTAATTAATCCTGATTAATTAATCATACTTAACTTAATTAATAGATTAATTAATCTACTCAGCTAACTTTAGCTGCTAAGTTTATTTAACTATTAAGTTTACTTAGCTATTAAGTACTCTAGCAGCTCCTTGCTTATGATTTCTAATTTCTAGATACAATGGAACTCGTATTAGTGTGTTAACTCAATTCAAGTTTAACGATAATCACGAGATAAAACCCTCACAACGAATGACAAAGTGTAATCACTTAAACATCCATCGGATTCACAACGAATGACAGAGTATTCCCCGAGTTCGGGTGGTACTTAAACATTATGTCCGAATCACGACTAATGACAAAGGATAGCACTTAAACATCCCGTCGGATAGTTTCAGTCGATCGGAGATTGAATCGTAGCAGCGATTAGAGTTATTACCCTAATAACGAGCAGAGTTTCGGGGTTTTAGGGCGTTGATAGAAAGAAACGGAGATACAAAGAGTAGGACGACGTTTTAGACCGTCGAACTGAGCAAATAGTTCAGGCCCCAAGCCCCTGCATTTATACCCAAAATTTGAGCCGCCCGCGAGTCGCGGAGGGATCCTCTCCCCCTGTCGCGTATCGCGGGGCGTGCCCCTATGGCCTAGGGTAGCCTTGTCACTAGCATAGCCTGGGTGAGTCAACGTACGAACGAATTTCTATTTTGACAACGTATTTCGAAGATAAATATCAATTAGGGTTTAACCCCCTTTGAGTTTTAGGGGCCCTGATCCTGATTTTGAATGTTCTGAAAATTTTAGGGTTTATGCAGAATTACTTGGGTGTCTCAATTAGGGTTTCCTTTTTATACAATTAACATAATAAGTATTAATTTTAGTGAGAGTCGTTACATCCTCCCCACCTTAATAAAATCTCGTCCTCAAGATTTGGACTATGATATTTTCTTGGGATTATGTTACTTCTTTTAATTAATAGAAACAATGTATCGTGGGATGGAATCAAAAGATATTTGAGGGGTATGAATTTTGAAAATAAAAATGATTTATAGAAACAATTGGATTCAATATCCGAAATGAACTTACTTTGATCAATTGAGGGAGATTCCGAATTGATAATTATCTATTTGTGAATGGAAGTATGGAAAATGATTTGTTAATGATTATCCGAAAATCAATATCGTTTACTTAAATGGTACTGGACAATAGAATTTAGTGTATCATAATCTGAGTACATAATTGTACCAAGAATATGACAAATTAAACGAATAACGTATGAATAGGGTTTATTATTAGCACAGGTTACAAATGTATATGGATACTGCAAGGTATTGTTATGATTGAAAGAACTTAATAATAAATTTACCGTTTTCGAAATTAACTAAGAGTTTCAAGGAAACGAATCTAGATATTTTAAAAGATGAGATATTCCGATGAAATGATATAGTTTCCAAGGTGATTATGTTCAAGCCAAAAGATATATGATCAATAGATATTTAAAATGAATGTGAAGGGTTTTTAGAATTAATAAAATTCTTTGTCAAAAGAAAGTTTACTTTGATTGGCAACTGAGGAAGACTTAGAATTGACAGGTTCTAAATGAAATAAAAGCATGAAAAATGATTTGTCAAATATTTATGATATAAGAAAATCAAAGTATTGAGATGAATGAATTGTAAAGATACACCAAAAGACAATAAAGTTAGTGTATCATTGTTTAGAATTCCAAGTTATTTTAATTGCGAAACAATGTGATGGTATACTATTAGTAGTAACCATATTTTTCATATTATGTACTATAGATCGAAACATAAGAACAAGTTGTTTTGGCATGACCAACTTTTATATTATATTTTGTAAAGCAATGGTAATATATTATTTGTGTACTTGTCTAAACCATATCTTACATATCAAATATAAATACTATGTTAATATAGATTATTTTTTACACCTTTTACTATCTGAAAATGGTCACCACTTTTAAATAAATATTATTTTAGTATTTTATTATACTATGTAAAATAACTTATATTTACTCCGTAATATATATTACAAAACACCATAATAAAGTTATTACAAAATATTTTAGTATTATTATTTTGTAAAAAAATTACTTTTATTTATCACGTTAAAATATTTTTTGTACAAAAGTATTTGTAAAATATGTTGTAAATATATATCACTTAATGAGTAAATTTTATGTGATTTACTTATTTTCATTTTGAAATCATATGTTGTGAATATATTTACAATTATTGAAAACGGAGACTATTCTTATATATATTATAATGTTTCCTTAAACCAACTTAGTTGATGACTACCATATTATTCTTATATGATCATTTTCTTGCCAAAGCGTTTACATAGTTATTACAAAATATGTGATACTTCAATTTATTAAATATCTTTTCCTTTTAAGTAAAATCAAAATCCGTGGTAATTTTGATAAAATATTGATATATGTTTTATGTTGATCCAAATATCCTAGAATTCATGATCATTATTTTAAAATCAAATATGTTTAACTATAAGATTTTACAATAATATATTTTAAATCATAAAAGAAAAATAGTAAATGTTTATTTTAATATCAAGCATACTTAAATATTGGCTTGAGTAAAATATATATTAAAATGCATATTTTATAAAAGTATTGTAGAATATTTAAACAAGATGAATAATTAAATATAAATATAAATGTCTTGTTCATGAATACTTAGACAGTTATTTAGATAATTTTATTCGTTTCTCTAATTCTTGTATTGTTTTATGAAAATATGACTTCTCTTTACAGTATAAAGTATATGTAAAATATTTCTACATATAATTAAATTTTACTAATTAAGTATGATAACTTAGTCATTATCATGGTTGGATATTGATTAGTGCTGCCTTGTTTAAGCATAGGTGGCCAATCCATGCCTAATTAAGGCTAGGCTATTCAATATCTGCCCTTGACAATAACCCTAGTATTTTAAAATAATACTAACACTATTATTATTAATATTTTCTTACTAATAATAAAACTGATATTAGTAATAAATATCTAAACATACACTTAAATGAGAGTATAACTCAAACATAATTTTTATACATATATATAAAAATATAAATTCTTCACCTCAATGATTTAATAAGAATATAGTAATACTATTTTGTAAATTAGGTAATCACTTATGTAAGTTTCCATATATAATTAATTTTATATAATGTTTTTCGATTGAATATTGTTAAAGCAATAATTATCACGAAAGGCTTGATTGATGTTGTAAGAATCATTAAGAGATACATTGAAATATGACAAGAATTTGTGTATCATTATCTTAACACACGATTTGTGTTAAGATGTCTTTTATAAATATATAAATAATTAAATCCGTATATGATATATATATACTAGATTAGTGCAAGCTTTAAATTTTGTGAAAATGTTAGTACAAGGTGATCGTGATCAAAGAAATGATTCAATGAAGTCAAAGACTAAACAAGCTGATTATGGTTCAAAACAAATGAAGTAATTGTTGGGACTATTTTGAATATGATAGCTTTCATCCATCATATGGAATCTTGAAATGAATATGTAATGTGAGCGAGTTAAATAATTTGAACTTTGATTTAAACAAAACAAGTTTTAATAAGAAAGTTCGGACATGGTCACTATAGAAACTATGTATACCAAAGAAAATTAATTTTTTCAAGAAATTTATTGACTCGATATCAAGGAGTTTATTGTTTTGCAATAATGCGGTTCACAATACAAAGAGTGGAATGATATTTGAATTTGGATAAAATAACAAATCGGAATGAAGCCCACCAGTGGTCTTTATGAATTCAAACGAATCACATGCGCAACAAACAGTGCATGTGTAATGTATGAATTTACCAAGAAATGAAATAGATCAATATTTGCTACTATGAAAGAAATTCTCATGGTATGATAATTATTAGGGGAACGTAGAAATACGAAAGTCAACTCTTTATATGCAGAATTCAGAATTTCATTGAAAGAAATTTAAGAGCTTTATCTGGAATTTTGGGTGATAACCGTTATTAAGTAACATTACCAGGGAATGTTGAATAAAATGAAATAGGGAATTTGCAAAGGTATGTGACTCCTTTTTCAGGAATAATAATTATGAATCTGATTAAACTGTGCACTGATGGTTGTAAAATTTTGTTCCAACGTACCTCAGCGATATTTATGTCGTTTATAGGATCACTTGGCAAAGTGCTTCTTTTTGATTTAGTAGTTCTTCTACTGACAGAATTAACATTGGTGTCATCGTGCCCAATTTATATTTTCCAAAGGTCTTGCCTCGAAAGTTGTGTATGATATACTTTAACTTCTGTGGACTTATAATTAAATTTTCACGTGTTTTCTTATATATTATCACAACTTTATATGTTTCTTACTTGCGTTAATAATCTATGGTACCGCTTTGGAAATTCTTATACTTTTGATGGTATCCCAACTTAATGGGTTTCTATTGTTATTATTGTCGCTCGAGTTACGAGGCAGATAATCAAACGAAATAATGTTTGATATCGGAAAAGAAATTCCTAATAAAGAAATCTAGACACAGATGCTTGTGCTTTATTCCAAATTGACTTTTGGAATTTCTTATAGATATATATATCTATATAATCATATATTTCACATGCTGAAATAAACATACCATCTATCAGGTCAATGTATTTAACAGATTCATATTTTCAAAAAATCAATCAAATATCTGGTCATGATACTATTTAGGAAATCTTGTCACTTGTTTGACATATTATCTATCCCGTCTTATCCGATTCGCGCCGGAGCGGTAACCTCAGTATATCTGGACAACTGGAGAGTCTGCTACACCATACCCAGTCTTGCCAGAGAAAATTTTCTATTTCCCATAAATAGTATCTTTTCAAAAGTGCCACTTTTATTAGGCTTTTATCCAGAATTAGAGAAATTTATATTCCCGTAACATATCTTATTCTAGACCAAGTAAATAAGCAATAATTATTATTAATTCTTGCTTATTTATCATATCTTGCAATATTCTAATTACCATTCTTATGGTATAAAACCCATCATAATTTATTCAAATAAGTACTTAGCTTATCTTGAAGCTGATACTAAGGCATCTTTTCTTAAGTTCAAGTCTAAATGCTATCATGTGTGCTACCAATTAACAGCAATCTCCTAACTCTTTTATATAAACTTAGGTATTTTTACAACACCTAATTGGCTTAAATCAGTGGCTCTGATACCACCTTCTGTCACGGCCCCCGACCCACCCTGGACGGAATCGGAAGCCGCGAACAGCCCAGTGGTACCGGTGATTATTTTGAAAAATATTGCAGCGGAAATTTCATCAGGACCGTGAGTTAGGAAAAATATCAGAGTTTAGAAAACACCGGATTTTATTTATTAAATAGATGGGATAAACCCATGTTTTACAATGGTAGCTTTAATAAGGATAAATTTTATTACATAAAACAATATTTCTTAATTTGATTTAATTAATAAAATAAGCCACTTCTTGAAGCCTTTCAGTGCCGTATTCATCTCTTACTCCAATCTACTGTAATTACCTGAAACATGTTTGAAAAAGGTTTTGTCAGCGGAAAATACTGAGTGAATCATTCAGTTTTACTAAAATGACTCATTTGTTATAATTCACAGTATTAAGAGAGATTACAATGTTTCTGATATCAAACCAACTACCCACAGTATTTGTCACTCGACTCATTTCGGTGACTGTGGTCATATCACCATTGGTTGCCCCAATGAATGACGAATATCACTAATTAGGTTCGTCCACCTAAAGTGACAACAACAGTAGTAATGTGCACAATACCCCACATACCGGCTGTAATTTGGTGATTACATAAACTTAATCACTGTAATTATAACCTTTGAAAATAAACATGATTTTGAAAATAATTTGATAAAAAGAGAATGACTCACTTTATAAGCATGCAGGATTGAGTTAACAAGCTTCTTGATTCTACTTCTTCCGATAATTAAGCATACACTTTATTATTCTGGATCTTCTGATGATTTAATAGTTTGTTTGATTGTAAGTGTGTAGTTGGGAGTATTCTTGGTAGTTAAACACATAGTTTAACAGAATGGAATACGTATTTGTGTAAAACCCAAATCAAACCTTAATCGTAGTCACGAGATTCGAACCTTAACGAATTTCACAAAGTATAGTCTTATTCAGACAGTACTTTGGTATCCATTTAATGAACTCACAAAGTATAGTATTTTGGATTCCGTTTAACGAAATTCACAAAGCACAACACTTCGACATTCGTTAGATGGTTCCTGAATCGATCGGACAAGACATTGCTTTGGTGATTATTGGTTAGAACACCAACGTATAGAGAGAAGAATAGAATAAATGAACAAAGGAAAATGAATCCTAAGCTTCCTATTTATAGATAGATTTATTCCTTAGCTAGGAAGTTTCCTTAACCATTAAGTTTCCTTAACTATTAAGTTTCTTTAACTATTAAGTTTCCTTAATTATTAAATTTCCTTAACTATTAAGTTTCCTTAACTATTAAGTTTCCTTAACTATTAAATTTCCTTAACTATTAAGTTTACTTATCCATTTAACTAAATAACTTACTTAGCTTAATTAATCTTGCTTAGCTTAATTAATCTTAATTAATCTTGATTAACTTAATTAATCCTGATTAATTAATCATACTTAACTTAATTAATAGATTAATTAATCTACTCAGCTAACTTTAGCTGCTAAGTTTATTTAACTATTAAGTTTACTTAGCTATTAAGTACTCTAGCAGCTCCTTGCTTATGATTTCTAATTTCTAGATACAATGGAACTCGTATTAGTGTATTAACTCAATTCAACTTTAACGATAATCACGAGATAAAACCCTCACAACGAATGACAAAGTGTAATCACTTAAACATCCATCGGATTCACAACGAATGACAGAGTATTCCCCGAGTTCGGGTGGTACTTAAACATTCTGTCGGAATCACGACTAATGACAAAGGATAGCACTTAAACATCCCGTCGGATAGTTTCAGTCGATCGGAGATTGAATCGTAGCAGTGATTAGAGTTATTACCCTAATAACGAGCAGAGTTTCGGGGTTTTAGGGCGTTGATAGAAAGAAACGGAGATACAAAGAGTAGGACGACGTTTTAGACCGTCGAACTGAGCAAATAGTTCAGGCCCCAAGCCCCTGTATTTATACCCAAAATTTGAGCCGCCCGCGAGTCGCGGAGGGATCCTCTCCCCCTGTCGCGTATCGCGAGGCGTGCCCCTATGGCCTAGGGTAGCCTTGTCACTAGCATAGCCTGGGTGAGTCAACGTACGAACGAATTTCTATTTTGACAACGTATTTCGAAGATAAATATCAATTAGGGTTTAACCCCCCTTTGAGTTTTAGGGGCCCTGATCCTGATTTTGAATGTTCTGAAAATTTTAGGGTTTATGCAGAATTACTTGGGTGTCTCAATTAGGGTTTCCTTTTTCTACAATTAACATAATAAGTATTAATTTTAGTGAGAGTCGTTACACAGTGGTGGTTGTGGTGGTGAATGGCGGTGGCAGTGGTGGCAGGGGGTAATATCCCAAAGTGCACAAAACACAGGGGGTAAATATGAAAGGGCATTATAGTCATTTCAAATTATAGTCAACAGATTAGTCAACAAATTTGAAGCCGGGGGTAAGGTTGCAACATAACAGCAAACGTTGGGGGGTAAAATTGAAGCCGGGGGGTAGAATTGCGACATAACAGTGAACAGTGGGGGGTAAAATTGCAATTATTTCCTTAGGGGGGTAAGAGTGCCAATCACCCCTAACCTCAGGGGGTAAAATTGCAGTTTACTCTAATATTATATTATATACGATTTGCTATACTCCTCAACACTAAAATATTTATTTTTTTGAACGTTTAACTTCATAAAAAACGGCCAACCCTCAACAAAGGGCCACCACCAAAAGGATTACCATATATACATCGGGTTTACTAACCAATCCTTCCACTCTAAACTTTTAAAATTAGAGCGATTTCTAAGCCAAAAAAACGACAAAGATTTAACTAAAGCAACCACCTCTATAACCTTAGACGACGACCCTTCAAAAACCTTTTTTGTTTCTTGTTTTCCAAATAGTCCAGCAAACGATCATCAGAATGCCACGCAAGATCCGTTTATACCACTTGTTATGCTTGCCGAGGCTAGGCAACAGCAACATTTCTTTAATATTTCTGAAAACCGGTTGTGTTAGACGGCACCAGCTCCAGAGCGTTTGCCAAACACCAAACGCGAAGCCGCAATCGATGAATAAGTGACCTGCAGATTCCGTAACAGCTTCACAAAGAGGGCACAAAGTATCCTGAATTCGGATGTTTCTTCTAACTAAGGCCAAACGGGTCGGAATCCTCTCCATCTCAATTCTCCACATCAAAACATTAACTTTTATAGGGACCCAAGAAACCCATCACATCTCATTATTTTTCTGCATATTCCGCCCCATGTTCAGCAGACTTTTGATACTTGCCACAGAAAAAACACCACCAGAATCGGCTTCCCACACCCACTTATCTTTGGTTCCTGAAAAAACCACCTTGGACAACAGATTCTGCACGTCTTGCATCTCGGAGATTGTATCAACAGAGGTAGTTTCTATTTGCCAATCTTCATTCAGAACCATACCTGTATTCGCATCCCATTTAATCCTATCTCGCACTACACAGTTCCGCATAACTTCCTTTGAATACAATCCTGACAATCTATCCATTAATGGCACAGTTCCGAACCATATATCCTTCCAAAAAGAAATGTTTTCCCCATTCCCAGTCTTGCCCTTTATCCAGAATTTTAGTTCTTTGCCATTTAGTACCAACTTATCCAAAAAAAGAACTACCTTTTTCCAACAGCCAGCACTCTTAACAGGAAGAAAAGTCCACCTGTTACGACCACCGTGGATACCTTGAACAACTTTTCTCCACAGCCCATCAATGTCGGTTTTATACCTCCAAGCCCACTTAGCAAGCAACGCCGAATTAACATCTTCTATTTTTGCAATACCTAAACCCCCTACCTTTTTTGGTTTCATGACAATCTCCCAGGAAACCCAATGTAATCCACGTCATTCCTTGCTCCCACACCAAAGAAAGTGTCGCATCATTTTTTCAATAGCCTCAACAACCGCAACCGGAGCCTTGTATAACGACAAATAGTAAACCGGAAGGCTAGAAAGCACCGACTTAATCATTGTTAGTCTACCTCCTATAGATAGAAGTTTAGACTTCCACGATTGAAGCCGCCCCTTGATTGTCTCCAAAACACCACTCCAAATCCGGTTCATATTAGCTCCAACCTTAATACCCAAATAATCGAAAGGAAGCCTCCCAACCTTACACCCAATAATATTTGCCATGCTAGTCAACTCGTCTTCTACAATACCCAACCCAAATAATTGAGACTTATGAATATTAATCTTTAGACCCGAACACATAAAGAAAACCCGAAGTAGGCGATCTACATTCTTCACATTCTCCTCATTCCATTTTCCCATAATTAAAGCGTCATCCGCGTAAAGCATATGAGAAACCACCGGGCCATTGTTACTAGTCTCAACTCCTTCAAAGACCCCCACATTACATGCTTGATCTACCATCCTTGTCAGCGCCTCCATGACAATTAGAAACAAAAAAGGCGATAACGGATCACCTTGCCTAAGACCTTTTTTACATTGGAACTCAAACGTTGGTGACCCATTAACCAGAACCGCTGAGACCGCCGACTGAAGAATGCCTCTAACCCATGTACACCATTTAGACGGAAACCCCATTTGTTCCATAATATTAAGAAGGAACTCCCAATGCACATTATCGTACGCCTTTTCAAAATCTATCTTCATTAAGAACGCTTGCCTTCTATTCTTTTTTAGACACCCAATTATTTCATTGAGAACAAGGGGCCCATCCAATATAAACCTGTCTTTCAGAAACGCCGACTGAGTCTCTGAAATAACTCACCCAATAACCTTTTTCAACCTGGCAGCCAAGACCTTAGAAATGATCTTACTAATAACCCCTACCAAATTAATAGGTCTATAATCCCGTAACCCCACCGGTGTCTTAGTTTTGGCTATAAGGGTGATATGTGACGTGCTGCATCCCCGGCTAATAACTCCAGACTCAAAGAACTCTTCAAACAGCTTCATGAAATCATCTTCAAGAAACCTCCAAAAGTGTTTAATGAACCTGAAGTTGAACCCATCAGGGCCTGGAGCTCTATCTGACCCATAATCAAAAGCTGCATCCCTGATCTCATCCTTGGAAAACGGCTTGATAAGATCCTCACCATTATCTTCAGCAACCTGTTTCAAATTAAAACATAAAAGGGTAGGTCGATGATTAACCTCTTCATTAAAATGTTTCCGGAAAAAACCCATAACCTCCTTTTTAAACATGCCTCTAATAGCTACATCATATTATTATTAAGAAAAGTAAAGTTCCAAATCAAAACTTGAAGTATTTAAATTTTAGAAGCTGACTCTAAATCTTTGGAATAAGCATTCACTGTATATATGATTATTAATGTTTAATATAGATAAACAAATAAAAATAATAATAAATACCAATAACACATACGCTGCAAGAAAATAAATGAACCTACAATCGGGATGTATGATTTGAGTTCATTAAGACTGAATGGGATATAACTAAAATGTAGGATCTCATACTCGTTGAGGACAACTCGTATCTATATTGTTTTGCTAAATCGACTAAAGGTACGGATCCTTACCCTCTCCCTTTGTTATCTGATTCGATTGTTTAGAAACCCTTTTGAATATATACCGTTGAAACTCCTAACGTCTTTGACATTCCAATATGTTTCGATTGGTTATCTGTTTATTCATGTTCTCACTTATGATTATATTGGCGTTGTTATGTTGAGCTTAGTATTGCCTCGCATGCGACATGATTTATTGAATTGAACTCGTTGTCGCGTATTCCGATGTTAAGGTTATGTTAAGATATTATTACGTTTTGCTTTGACGCTTAGAGAGCGTGTTTGAGATATATTGTTACGGTACCATTTCAGTTGTTATATCCAGTTACCCGAGCATGTCCCTACTTGTGGGGGTGACCTCAAGCACGTCATTGCGGCATCGATGGCGCGACACCTACCGTGACGGTGAGCCTAAATCACGGCGTCTCCTTAGTACTAGTGAGGTACATGAGGCCATTAGGAGGCGTATGGACTGGTCCTAGGAAATGTGTATATGATTTATGGTGTAAGGTTGTTGTGTATGCCCACACTCCATTACACGTTCGGCACATAGGGTCTGCAGTTTTATGTGCATGTCTGTTATAAGTTAAGTTATTCGGCTCGTAGGTACATCCATATGATACGATATACTTGGTGACTTGTGTTATTTTGCATCGTATCATTTCACGTTATGTTATTTCTTCATCATATTATTTTGCTTATGCCTTCTTCCGTACTGGGCATTCGGCTCATTCCGTAATTCTTTGTATTCAGCAGGTTCTTAGGGTACTCAGGGCGGGGTGTGAAGAGAGAAGAATTGAGCTCTAGGACTTTTAATCAGAGGAAATTAGTCATTTTTGTAGCATATGCTAGCTTATCTATTTTTGACCACCCTCTAATATGTAATAAACATTACCCTAGGGCTCTTGTACGTTCTTTTGGTGATGTACTCCTAACGTTTAACTTATGGAATTATGTCTTATGTTTTGAATACTGTAATAGTGACACGTCACCACATTCCGGAGTGGGGTGTTACAATAATATTTTATTAGAAAAAATAGAAGTATTCTATTCGACACTTAAAGTAGGATAAGATTTAATATTAACTTTTAAATACTTGGGAAGTTATATGATGATAAATTGGTTAATTGTATTATAATGTCATATGTTTTTACTTGTATATTTGAGTAAATTTCTGTTTTCGTCCCTGAGGTTTGTTCATTTTAACTAGTTTAGTCCAAAAATCTAATTTATAACAAAACCATCCCTAAGGTTTGCATTTCTTATCGCTTTTCATCCTTAAGGTTTGCATTTCTTAACGATTTTCATCCCTAAGAATTAAATAAAAAAGCACCATAGGGATGAAAAACGTTAAGAAATGCAAACTTCAGGGCTGGATTTGTTATAAATTAGATTTTTAGACTAAACTAGTTAAAATTGACAAACCTCAGAGACGAAAACAGAAATTTACTCTATATATTTTTTTTATTTCAAAAAAGTTATGAATTCGTTATTGCTGTTAGTAAAATCAATTATTCTATATTTGTAATTTTGTTTGGAGTTATTTTATCAAAAAGTGCATATTATACATATAATTGTATTACGTGTTAAGTTATTAATGGCATCAAAAAAGTTTTTCGATTTTATGTCTAGCATTATATGTATTATGATAAAATAAAGTTTATAGAGATAATTACATTATTGTAAAGAATAGTGGTAAATTTGTATATTACAAATAAAAATTAGGTAACACTTGTTACGCACAAAACAATAAATAATGGTAGATCACTAATCGTTGTATAGCTAATTATTTTATATCATCATTGGTGCCCACCGGGGCAGGGGGTGTTCCTTGTTACCACTATCCGGCGTAAGAATCAGTATTTGATTGAGAGTAAAGTGTGTGTTTGAGTAGTATGTGAGAGAGAGTAGATCAGCTTACCTCAAACCTGCTCCTGGATGGGTATTTATAGCCGCAGAGCGAATGAGGGTAATTGAGGGGCTAGACTGACAACGCGTAGCCTTTTGCAGATGTGTCAGAAGCGCATGTCACGGAAGTGTTGGACGCTTCCTGAGGTGATGCCACGTCCTGCTACGGCTGTCAGTCTATATGCCAGCTTTTCATGCATGTGGGCTAGGCAGCTGACCGCTGTCAGTGCCCAGATCGACCACTTGTTGGCTTTGTCACTGAAGTCAAAGTGGCAGTGCCACTTGTGGGACAGCAGGATGCGGTTTTGGGCCGCTTTGCTATGTGCGGTAACCGCGGTGGTTACCGCATCCCTTGTGGTGACGAAAAACTCATTTTCATACACAGGGTTAGTCTTCTCATTCTCCGATTGGGACAATACACTGGGTCTGCGTGTGTCTGCACGACCGCAGGCGAATCCTTGTCAGTAGGGGCAACGAACCAGGTTATGGTCACTCGTGCCCTAGCTTGGTGCGAGATTTAAGAACATACCCCTTCAATGGACCTTTCTATGTTGGGGTTATTTACGGTTTGTTATATAGTTATTAGTAGATCAGTTAGAGGTGCTAATCAACTGGTGCAGGGAACTGCTTTTTCAAAACTCATTAGTTTTGTCATTTCAAGTTGACATTTAAGGGACGGCTCAACCATTTTGAAGACGTAAGGGGAAGCGAAAAATCGAGGCACATTTTACAAAGTCATCGTCACAGACCATCCTTTATCCGGGCTCGGACCGACAATAATAAACTAAAAAGTTTGTTGTTCGCAAAATAAAGTAACAACGCATCCAGGTTGATTTTCTTTTTTCCTTTTCAAACTATCCTATTGGTGTTTTGATTTCGATTTGTCACGAATCAACTAATAACAACTAAAATTTAGAATGTGCACTCAAGTGACTACAGAAATCAAGTTTAAAGTAATTGAACTAATTAAGCTTAATTGATTATTAACTAATTAAAATTAATTGATTATTACACTAACGATCTTTTTCCATTATTCCAAATAACTATTAGTTGGGAAAGTTGGTGTAAATTTGTTAATATGTAACGTTCTTGTTGTAGATTTGTTTGTTGCCGCCTCAATTTGAGGTTTTGGCGTTGCTTTAATGAAGTTAACTTTTCAAAAAAAAAAAAATCCAAATAACTATTAAACTAATAAATTATAGTTATTACATAAAGTTAAAATACCAAGTAAATCCAACTTCTAATATATAAAGGATTCTAATTAATGTCATGTGGTAACACCTTCTTTAATCTATTTTTATTAACTTTTTTTTTTTTTATCTTTTTCTTGTTTTGGCGTATATATTTAAAATTTTCAAGATCACATATATTCAGTAAGTTTATTGTACAAATGACCTTAACATATTAAACATGAGAAGTGAATGAAAGAATTTCTTCTTTTTTTTTCATCTTGTCAACCATGTATTTTAGACCGGAATTTAAAAAGAAAAGTTCGTGTATTTACACTAGTAGTGTGATTATCTAATCAATCTAGAGTAATTACACATAATTACTCTACTCGAGGAAATATAAGAATATTTTTTTGTTACATTTTACATCTAAACATCATGGGAGAAAAAAAATTCTTTCATTTCTCATGTTTAGCATTAGGGCTGTAAACGAACCGAACGTTCAGCGAACAGTTCGTGAACCGTTCGGCGGGAAGTTCGTTTATGTTCGTTCGTTTAATAAACGAACGAACACGAACAAGGAATTTCGTTCGATTAGTTAAATGAACGAACATGAACAAAGGTCCCGTTCGTTCAATTGTGTCCGTGAACGTTCGGTAAGGTGTTCATGAACGTGTTCGTGAACATTCGTTCATTTGCGTTCGTTTTTGTTCACATGCTTGTCTTTTAAAGAAAGATTTTTGTACTTTCGTATATTTTATCTATACTTTTTTATATAATTAAACTTATATTATTTTATTACCCTAAAAATTAAACTAAAAAAACCATATTTAATCTTGTTTATGCACCATTTCACTTTCATTTCTTATTATTTACATCGACGAATACGATTGACATCCGTTCCACAATAAGGAATTCAAGTTCTAGTGCTACTCTCTAGGCCATCCACCATTATCCTTCGTCACATTCGCCAAATTTATTTGTGTTCGTGAACCGTTCGCGAACACACTCATTTCCTTAATGAACGAACACGAACATAAAATCTCGTTCGGTAAGTGTTCATGAACCGTTCGTGAACACATTTATTTCCTTAACGAACGAACACGAACAAAGCCTTGTTCGTGTTCGTTCGGTTCGTTTACAGCCCTATTTAGCATGTCAAGACTCATTTGTATTTGATCTTTACCCCAAATATATTTGTATAATTCTTCATGTCTTATATTTTCACTTTAATATACATTAAATATAAGATTTTTTTTCAGGATTTCTCATCAAATTGTTAGTATCTTTAAACGTAAATTATCATAACTTGTTTTATACTCTGTGCGCGTTGCGGCACGCTAACCCAAATCGTTAAAATAACAAAAAGTAACCCGAACTAAAACCGATGGAATTTTTTATTACAAAACCAAAAGAGTTAGTAGGAAGCTAACTATTACATCCACAAAAAAAAACTACCACAGTAGCATCAAAACTGGAGAAGCCAGCAACCACAAAACTTGACAACAACAAATACATCCCACCCTATCACTTTAGACATTCCAAGCTAAACCTACACCAAATATCCCAAAGAGAGCAGCAGCCTTTGATTGGCTTTTGACACACATAAACACCAAAACTTTTATATCTTCCAAAACCTTGGACACGGAGATCTGCTTATCGTGCGTTGCGCGAGCGTTTGGTATTTTTGTCTTGGCAGTGGGATGGGGATTTTATATTTGCATTCACAATACATCAGTTGTTAGAAAAATGTTGGTTCCTGGTTCTTGTTGATAAATGGGTGTTTAATGTTCTAGCTGCTGCCATGGTTCTTGCCTTTCTTGGATGGGGGAGTTTTATCATCCGCAGTTAATGCCTAATGAGTGTTTTGAAATGTTTGTTATCTACCTACAAAAATTTAAGGTGGAAATAACATTCAATATGCTTACAGGAACATGTGGATCTCAGGCATGAGAAGTTAAAAAATTGGTTTACGAAACGAAGGCAAAACAACTAACTCACTGGCCAAATACACCAATCATGTGTGAAAGCACTAAAAAGAAACATCTCGGTTCGGTTAATTCCGTTTGTAGATGTATGTAAGCATAACCAAACCAAAAAAGATTATCAAATAAAGAGTTAATCAATTGTGTCATTTTTTGGTTGATTAATTTTTTACTCACACATGCGGACCAAATTGACCATCTAACAACCGGCTTGTTTTTAACCCATCCTAACCCGAACCCATTCTGATCCTTTTTTTAATCTGCCCATCCTGACCTAAACTCGTCCTAACCCTAACCCATCTTGACCCAACAACCTCTATAACATTGGTAATCTCCATCTTTAACTACAAGCAAACTTATTGAACAACTAAGGTCTGCCTAGAACAACGATTATCTCATTTCATGCAAATAGACTTTTACTCATTTTCTCTTACGATTAGATAAAAAAAGGAACAGATGTAATTTGAATTAAATGTACCTGTGATAATCGATTTCCGGTTCTTTAATTGGACACAATGAGTGTGATAAAAGATCCATTTTCATCACTTCTTTAAACAGAATCAGCGACTCCAAATCTTTTGATCGGTTTACCTTTCTCATGTGTATCCTCTGGTCAAAGTTGAAACAGTTTCATATTAAAACATGTTTCTCCATATTATTACAAAATAAAAAAATAGATACCAGACTGATTGAAACTTGTAAAGTAAGAAACCTTTTTTCGTTTAATGTTTTAGATTTGAAATTCATATAGTTCATTCAATAGAAAAGTGTGTATTCAAATAGGCTAAGAATAAGAACCATCGCTACCGTCGCAACTGTCAATCACCACCGCCATTTTACTAATCATGAAAGATTGTGATATGAACCCGTATGGAAACATATTTCATTGTCAATAACAATGTTTAAGAAATCATTTGTTTAAAGTCTCATTGGCTAACCTTAAACACCGAAGACACACAACCAATAGCTTAAAAAATTTAAACGATTAAAGGCTAACAGGAATCACCTGAGACTCATGTAAAGCTTTAACACACCTGGGCTTGCATAATTCTTCAAAGTAATTCTTCTCGTCAATTGGTTCCTCGTCCTCCTTTTTATAAAAAGAAGTACGAATCTGCGAAACCATAGAATAGAATCTTAGTCTTGTAACATTAGCTTGAGTGTTTTAAAGAAACTGCTGTGACAAACAATGGTATCCCAAAATGATTTTTTGAGGTTCGACATCAATACCATACTGATATGTCACGGCCCCCGACCCCACCCTGGACGGAATCTGGAGCCGTGAACAGCCAAGTGGTACCGGCGGTTATTTTGAAAAATATTGCAGCGGAAAATTTCATCAGGACCGTGGGTTTGGAAAAATATCAGAGTTTAGAAACACCGGATTTTATTTATTAAACAGATGGGAATAAACCCAGGTTTTTGCAAAGGTAGCTTTAATATGAAATAATCCTGAATACATAGAACAAGTTTCCTTAATTTAATTTAATTGATAAAATAAGCCACTTCTTTAAGCCTTTTGGTGCCGCATCCAATTCCTATTCCGATCTACTGTAATTACCTGAAACGCGTTTTAAAAAGGTTTGGTCAGTAGGAAATACTGGTGAGTTCATTCAGGTTTTATAAAATGACACCTTAGTTATGAATTACAGCATAAGAGCGATTACAATGGCTACTATCTTATTTTTATCTGGCGCCGTGTCACACCCTGGTGACGATGGTCATACCACTATTGGGTCCTTTCACCCAAGTAGTGATGATTATCATTGTTAGGTTAATGAACCTAACCGTGAGAAATTAGTAATGTGCACAATACCCCACTAGCCAGTGATTCAAGATAACCACGACTTAATCCCTGTAATTATAACTTTTAAAAATGGTTGGAGTATTGTAAAACATTATTGATAAAAAGAGAATGATTCACATTGCAGGTTTAGGGGCTGTTTGGCAACTTCTGAATGAATAAGTGCTGAAAGAATAAGAGGTCTGAACCAGTAAGAGGTCCGAACCAGTAAGTGCTGAACCAGTTTAAGTCTGTTTGGTTGGATCTCTGAATGACTGTGTACAATGACGATTTTACCCTTCTGAATTATTTCTTGCTGAGTATAATGTATCTGTTTGGTCATAACTCCTAATAATGAATAATTATTAAAGAAAAAAAAATACAAACCATCATAGAAAATCCAAATTACACATAAATCCTTCTTGAAAACATACTAATCCAAGTAGAAATTAATAACTCGCGTACAATTTTGGTTTTAAGCATTTGACATTAATTGAGTAGCTATCTCGTCACGCAAAGTAGTCATATAATCAATGCCTTGTGAGCCCCATTCCATGTCGTGAACAGACTGGCCATCACTTTCCTCCTGTTGCATTTCTCCAAAAAAAGTGTTCTCGTTGTACACCACAAATAACTGATCATGAATATTCCATTTCCTTATAAAGTTATGGATGGCGAAACACGCAATCACTATGTCTCTTTGTATCGGAAATGAAAAAGGGGCCATTTGTTTTAGGATTGGGAATCTTGCCTTCAAAACACCATATGCGCGCTCAATCACATTTCTGAGTTGTGCGTGAGCATGGTTGAACTTTTCTTCCTTAGTCAATGCACGTTGTCGTCGAAAATCGGCTAACCAATATCTCGTATTACGGTAGGGAGTCATAAACCCACGAGTGTTGGTGTATGCGGCATCGCAAAGGTAATATTTGTCTGCAAATGTTAGTATCAAAACTATTAAATAAAAAACTAGATAAACAATTACATCAAATTTAAGGGAAGGTTAAAAACCTGGTGGGGGGAAATAAAAGCCAGAACTCGGATTAAATGCAACTTCTTTCAAAACACGTGAATCATGTGCAATACCCTCCCATCCGGCCCACATGAACGTGAATATCATATCAAAATTACAGATTCCTAAGACATTTTGAAAGCATTCACCCTTTCCTCTTCCCCTGTAACGAGTTTGTTGATCACCAGGTACGACTGCATGTACAAGAGTTCCATCTAATGCACCTATTGCTCCAGGAAATATTTGTTTTAGCCTTCTATGGTTTTCTGAAGCATCCGCGATTGGATTAGAAGATGTCGGAACTATAACTTCTCTTGCGAAATTCATCATCGCAATTAAGACCTCATGAAAATATCTATGAATTGTTTCTGTTGAGTGTTGAAACCTTCGCTTAACCATTCGAAATCGCTCATTATGTCCTATGACAATAAAAAACATAGCCATCTTTTCTTCAAAGGTTATTGACCTACTACTCTGCAACCAATTTCTTTGCTTAAAATGATTGCACAATAGTACATACGCATCACGTGACATGCGCATCATCTCATGACATTGTGTAGAAGTGCCATGCAACAATTCTTGTGTGTACTCATGACCGGTCAATGCCGAATTCAGATCTCTTATCCTTTCATGATTGATCAATACCGAGGCTATCAATGTCCAAAGGAGCAATTTGATCAATCATTTCCATTTGAGTGCCATCAATGTCCAAAGGAGCAATTTGATCAATCATTTCCACAGAAGGATGAGGAATTGTAGAAGATGGCCCCCAACTATCAAAACCATTTGAAGTAGATCCTTCAAACAATTGAATACACAAGTTGGGATAATCAAGTGGCACTCTTCTCAACTTTTCTACGAATTTGTTGGACTATGTGGAAAAAAACTAAGAATTACTATGAGGTTATTGAAATATATATATATATATATATATATATATATATATGTGTGTGTGTGTATATATATAAAGAAATACCTTGCTCTCAAGTTGCCATTCCTCTTCTGTTAAGTTAAAGGTGTTTGTTTGAGGGTTATAAACATTTCCAGTTTTGTTCTTAAGCTTTGACCAAGCTGCAAATTTTGATTTCAAGTAATCATAGCGATTCTTCATTTGTTTTTGATCCACTATAAAATCATGTTCTATTTTCAATTTTTCAGCAACTCTCTTCCATGAAATTGCTTTCAGGCTACTACCCTCACGTCCATGAAGTGCAATTTCATGAATACATGATTCTAGAAAGGTTTTACCGACTCCTTCTTGCTTCCAATTAATCCTAATCTTTTTTTCAGCCATTTCTTTAGTAGAATCTACCAATTGATAAAAAAAACAACTATAATTAAATAATTAAACACCGAACATCAACTTTAGTAAGTATCTAACTAGTACATCAACCATACCGAGTAGCCTAAGGTATCGTTTTGGTGAGATTAACTAATTAACAACATTAAAAACCACCCATAAAACTGGTTTGATAAATCTGTTTGTATTTGGTTTTAACATTATATGTATGTGTATATATATAATAGAGTTTAATAATGCATCTCAGAGACCCAAATTATTGCATATGGCACTATAAACTGGTTTTAACATTATATGTATGTGTATATATATAATAGTATATGTATTTGGTTTTAACATTATATGGAATTCTTGGACAACATCGAACAGCAGCAACTAAAACAAGAAAACAAAGTTTAATAATTTTATTGCATATGGCACTATAAACTGGTTTTAACATTATATGTATGTGTATATATAATAGTATATGTATTTGGTTTTAACATTATATGGAATTCTTGGACAACATCGAACAGCAGCAACAAAACAAGAAAACAAAGTTTAATAATGCATCACAAAGACCCAAATTATTGCATATGGCACTATAAACTGTAAACTACTCTCTCCACTTATTCATCCAACCACCACCACCGGTTTCAAAAAAAACCCCCCCAAATTGAAAGAAAAAAAAAGACGCCCCAAACAGGGGTTTCGGTGGTGGCTGGATCTATGAAAATCAGGGTCGGTGGTGGCTGGATCTACGAAAATCAGGGGTTTCGGTGGTGGCTGGATCTCGTAAGAGGGTGAGAGTGTTTGTGAGTGGTTGATAGATGAACTCGAAATCGAAGAACAAACAGAATACATGCGATTACATACAACAGCATCAACAAAATCAGCTATTAAAATTCGAATAAAGTGATTAGAACATACCTTTGATGCTTCCTTTGTTACAGATTGTTGTAGATTTGCATTCGAAAAAAACCCTAGGGAAGAAGGAGACGCATGAGTAGAAGAGGGGAGAAAAAGTGGCTTGGAGTTTTTAGGGTATTTGTTGCAAAGTTTTTAGTCAGACTTCATATAATGTATGACTCGGTCAGTGGTAAATAAGAGGTTGGGTAAGTTTAAGAGGCAAATAAGAGGGGTGAAACAAACGGTCTGAAATCTGACTCAGTCAGACATTGGGTATTAAGAGGCAAATAAGATGTAAACAAACAGGGCCTTAGACAGGTAGATGTAAGCCTACTAATTTAGCCTTGTAACCTAATTTAAATGACAATGCATACGAAACTAGGTTAGTAACTTAATACAACATTTACGATAAGCTCACGAAATCAAAACCCTCACGACGAATGACAAAGTGCAGTACTTAAACATCCATCGGATTCACGACGAATGACAAAGTATAGCCCGAGTTTGGGCAGCACTTAAACATACATCGGATTCTCAACGAATGACAAAGTATAGCCCGAGTTTAGGCAGCACTTAAACATCCATCGGATTGGTTTCAATCAATCGGACATTGTATCCTAGCAGTGATCGAGTTATTACCCTGTTGTCGCAGCAGAGCTTCGTGCTTGTGTGTGTTTTTTGGACTAAACAGACGATATCTCAATGTAGGAAACGAGTTTTTACGTCGAACCAACGCCAAAATTCAAGTGCCAAAGCCCTGCATTTATGCCGAAAAATAGTCCCTGTCGCGTGTCACGAGAGGCTCTCGCGTGGCGCGACGGGTCACTTCTAGGATAGGGTAGCCTTGTGTATTTCTAGACTAGGTGAGTCAACCGTTCGACGAAATTCGCATTCGACAACAAACAGTGAGGATAATACCGATTAAGGAATACCCCCCCCCCCCCTGAGTTTTAGGGGCCCCTGATCCTAGTTCTGATTGTTCTGAAAATTTTAGGGGTCATGCAATATGACTTGGGGGTCTCAATTAGGGTATCCTATTTGGACATAATAAAATAAGAAATAATAATTTTGGCGAGAGTTGTTACATGATATCATCCCTGCCAAATTTCATCCAACAAATATAGCATATTGTATTACACAGCTTTGACCATAATAAAACTTAAATGAAGTAGACTCATCTACATTTATAACAAAAAAAAAGCATCTCCATCGGTCAATAAAAATATGATTTTATACAAAGTTATAAACTATATGGAATATATGTAAAAGTGGACAACTAATCTTCGAATACTCGTCTTCTTTCACCAAAGTTGCGATTTGTGCCTGGTATTCGTCCATGGCCTTTTGTGGCTCTCAAAAAAAGGGTACCAACAGTATAATGCCTATAGAAATGGACCACTCGACTTGTTTAGTTTCACCGTCGTCAATATCTACATCCATCTAATTCCTCCCAAAATAGCACATTTGTCAACAACTTATATTAAGTTCTTCCATCACTAACCATAAAAAATAAATAAATTAATTCACATCTGCATAAAACTTAAGAATCATAACAACCTGGTAACTATTTGAATTTAAATACATTCATCGAGAAACAGATTAAGCATCCAGAAGAAAAAGTATTCACTATGAAACATTAGAACAAACCTATATCTTGCTGAGTAGAGACATCCCCGAATTATTAACATGGTACACCGTTCAACACAGCATCGAATCCTCCACAAACACACCGTCATTTATTATCCCCTAACTTCCCCAAAACAAATGATGTCGCATTGCCATTAATCGAAAACACCCAGATTTGGGTCAAATTACACAACGACGACACAGTATTATCTTACCAGAATCTAACCCGTTCATCATCACCGTCTAATCCACCAAAACAATCATAAATCAAATTAAGTCATATACGATCTGGTAAACCTAATTTTGACAGAAACCGAGATGATTACACCTGATTGGTGTCGGTTTTAGTTGCGCAACAACACCCTAAAGGCGAATCTATCAAAATCAACTTAAATTTAGAGTCGATCGGCGAAAGTTTCTATGAAGACAATCAACAATGGAGATGAGCTGACGAGGTACCGGATGACTTGGAATCCGAAGTAAAAGACGCCGACGCCGTTCACCGATATCGGCGAAGTAGTAATCGTTCACACGTCTCCATGTCTCTCCCCTTTTCAATATTCTTTGGATGTGCAGGTGAATGGTGGCAATAAAGTCTCAAAGAAGAGATGCGTGGGCATAACGTGGCTATCAAAGGATCTGTTTATGTATGGCCCAATGAATAGTGACAGGGTGTTTTGGTACTATTCATTCCCTTCACTTATTATCAGATTTATAATTATAATATAATTATAATTATAATATAATTTATAATTATAAATATAATTTATAATATAATTATAATTATAATTTATAATATAATATAATTATAATTATAATTTATAATATAATTATAATTATAATATAATTATAATATAATTATAATATAATTTATAATTATAAAGGCACAAACTATCTACACACTAAGTGTGTAGATAGCCACCATCCAAAAGTTGTTTTTTGTCTTATATGTACACCACTGCAGTGTCGAGTTATAACCAAAGCGTGACGTTTTGGTCTGGTTAACCAGACAAAGACTGACGGGTGTCTGACGGGTCTGTTGACCAGACCAAAACACCGAGCTTTGGCCACGTTAACCAGCCAAAAGACTGACAACCGGTCAGTCTTTTGTCTGGTTGACAGGACCAAAACGCGGCCAAAGCTCGGCGTTTTGGTCCGGTCAACAGACCTGTCAGTCTTTTGTCGGGTTGATCGGAACAAAACGCCGCGCTTTGGCCACTACTCGACACTGCAGAGTATGCATATAGTACAAAAAACACCTTTTTGGTGTGTAGATAGTGACTTGGGTGTGCCAATAGGTACACCCTTTATAAAATATTAGTATTACATATAATTCGTAGTTATTTTATAATTACGTTTTTTTACGTCATTATTTTTATAGAACGTATATAATATAAGTGCGTCTTTATAAACTGTTAACCTAGTTTATTTTGTTAAATTAAACGAACACGTTAAATAAAATGTACAGAAAGCCATAAGAATTAAACGTAAACAATCCAAAACCAACGTGATGTAAATAGAAGATTAACTGCAATATATATATATATATATATATATATATATATATAAGTTTGTACATACAAAACAAAAAGGTACAACTGAGTACATAATACATAACAAAACACTATACAAACAAACTAAGGTACTAATCCTCGTGCGGTGGGGACGGTGGGAGGGGAAGTGGAGGCAACCCGGCGAGCTCTCGTAGAGCAACGAGCGTCTCGACCATCTAGTCAATGAGTGCGCCCTGGCGTCTGAGGCGCCGGTCAAAGTCCCGAGCCACCGCACGCGTTACCGGAGGAAGGTCAGCGTAAACGTGCTGCGGGTACTGTGGCGGCTCAGGAGGTGGCTGAACTGGTGGTACCGGGATCTCCTCGACATGCTCCTCCTGAGCCAGATCCTCGAATACAGGCTGAGCCTGAGCCTGAGGCTGGCCCTGAGGCTGATCCAGGCCCAGAGCCTGTAGCTGAGCCCGCCGAGCGGCCTCCTGAACATGAGCAGGGGCTAACACTCCATCCCTCAGCTCAATAACAATCGGGATGACCTCCGGTAACTCCTCCGCATGCCAAATCTGCCCGTCACGGCCCCTAAACCTCAGACCAACATCAAAGGTATGGGTGATCTGCATGCTAGATACTGACGCGCGGCCCGACCTGGTTGACGGGATCGGATCAGACAGCTCCGGATCACTCTCGGGCACGAGCCCTAGCGAGCGTGCAATGGTGGTGATGGATGAGCCACCGTGCAGCTGCCCGCGGAGCTGCCGGTGGTATGCACCTGCAAAGTAATCTGCCAGGCAGGGTGCTAGATCGCAGGCCTGGCCGCGAAGTAGGCAGTATAGAAAGAAAAGGTCACTGAGGTTGACCTTCTCCTTGCTGGTACCCCGCGACACGATAGATGACGCGATAATATGGTGCAGGTATCGGTACAAGGGGTCTTTAATGGTGGTGGCCTTTTGCCAGGATTTCCCAAAGGGAACCCTGGAAATAGCCCTCCAGAAACTGATAAGCGTCTGCCTGTCCATCGCCCTAACCCCCTGCGTATATAAATCAGTATCAAGCTCGGCCTCTATGTACAAACCTGTATGGACAGCAAACTCCCGCACACTCATCTGAAACTGCTGACCGACGAGACGGAATGTAACCTCGTGGACTGGAAAATCCGGGTCCTCCACGTAATCCGCCGGATGCGGTGCGTATGTAAACGTAGAAAGAAACTCGACCGTAAGCTCACGGTACGAGTCCTCCATCGCTATCTGAAATAGGCGCGACCAAGGAGTATCTAGTCCAACTATATCACGCGTCCGCGCGGCCTCTCCCACGGTCTCCAGCAGGTCCCAATCTATCCCTACATGCCCCCCAATCTCCATGGTGTGCAACCTAGCGCATCTCCTCGCCGCCCGTGACCCCTCCTCAAACTGCAGGTACGGACATACCTCCTCTACCTCAGCCTCCTCCATATGCTCAATCTCCTCCTCGTGATCGGAATCCATCCCTGCACGTTTAAATACAAATACAATATTAAACAATATCAAATACAAGTTATTATTAATAATTCTAATACACAAATAATATTAAATAAAAGATAATAAACAAATAATATTATTAAATAATTCAAATACACAAATAATATTAAATAAAAGATAATAAACAAATAATAATATTAAACAATTCAAACAATAAATAATAATAAATAAATAATAGAAAAAAAAATTAAACATGAACCAAAGCGCCCCGCTTTGGCCTCGGCGCGGCGCTTTGGTTCTTCGTTTTCAAAAACAGAACCCAGCAACCGATCAAAATGTCACACCCTGGCTTTGCGGAAGCGTGGTTAATTTGGTGTGACTTCTTAATACCATAGCTTAACCATAACAAAGCTATATGAAATAAAACCATGCAAGATCATCCATTTAATTAAGTTTTAAAAACCAAATACAACAACATTGTCTTAACAATCACAAACATCAACATGACATAAACACAGTTTAAGGACTGTGACTTGTCCAGGAAAGAGTCACATTCCCTAAACCCGGATGACCTCATAACTAGTGCAGCGGGAAAACGTGTCATACCGCGCCAGATCCTTTAATTCCCTGAAATACATGTAAGTTGAAAAATCAACAATAATGTTGAGCGAGTTCATGTGTTTAGTATGTGCGCGCGAATAAACCTTTATAATCATTGTAAGTATGAATGTTTTGTAAACTCTGGTATGAAAGTAAATAAGGAAACATATCAGTTAATGTGTAACCACATGGTCCAACCTGCGGGCGCATGGGAGGGGATAGGATAAGATAAGGTCACCACATGGTCCAACCTGCGGGCGCATGGGTGGTGTTACGACAAGATCACCACATGGTCCAACCTGCGGGCGCATGGGTGGTGTTACGACAAGGTCACCACATGGTCCAACCTGCGGGCGCATGGGTGGTGTTAAGACAAGGTCACCACATGGTCCAACCTTAGGGCGCATGGGTGGGGTTTGTTATGCTCAAATAGGCCTATCACTTGTATCCCTCGATCGTACTACGAGGACTAATGTTCTTAAGGTTTCACCTACCCAATCACATAACCTAACAGTTCCTTCCTTAGCTGACCATACCATGTAAGAAACATTCGTAATCATAGTAACATGTATTTCACCCCCGTAGTTTAGAAAACTAAAAACAGTTAAGAGAAAAGGGGGACATGAACTCACAGTGGTGCGTCTCTACCAAGTATGCCTCCAAATCAATCAGCTGTATGACGACCAACACGTACTAACTCTATTAGACGGACGGCCGTGCCTTAGCTTTATGGTTTAAGTTTTTGGGAAATAGTTAGGCAACTATTTCGTGTTTACATTCTGTATATACTTTGTAGTCATTTTTCCTTCCCAAGGATGGGGGAATTAATACATGTGTGTTCGTATAATTTCGAAATATATTATTAAGTCTCACTTAAAATATATTTTATTTCCAACTTCAAAATATAAATATTCTTCCCAAAAATATTATACTTTAATACGTGTGATTTTCCCAAAATAATACTTAGTAATATTATTTTTACCCTAAAAATAATATTTACGTAGTTCACAAAATAAAATCATAAACACTTATACAAGTGATGTTGTGAAAAATATATACTAAATATATATATATGTATCACGTTTTATTTTGTGAAATCCCACCTCCGGTATTTTGTAAATAAGTCGTGGCGAAATCTATAATTTGAAAACAAGTCAAAACGTATTTCTAACACTTATAGTGAAAATATTTCTAAGTGTTAGGTTTTTGGAAAAATTTCGCCAGAGTTTCCTCTGTAACTAGAGGTGGCCACGCTTTCAAGCGTATCATTTTCTTTTATAAACCAAATCAACAATTTTCTTATTCGATCAAGACAATGTTCAACGTATCAAACTAGTTAATAAACATGTAGTTTTGCAAGAATCTCATGAACTTGTAGTTTTCTAATATTATGAAGTAAATCCCATTACTTTTAGTGGATCTTTATATAAATTAATCCGGTTTCGTAAAAACCCCGTTTTTAAAGAAAGTCCATCCTTACAACTTCTTGTAAAATTTGACAAAACTAGTTATTTGTCGAAACTTAGTGTTACACAAGCATTTACACACTTGTGTGTTCTAAAAACCATTCGTGTTAGTGTAAGATCCGTCTTTAAAAGTATGTTTTCTCTTGAAACGTGGTCCTTTGAAAATACCGCTTGTAGATACGTAGATCTACTAGTTTTAAACACTATTTCACAAACAAAATCGCTTTTACACAAGTTCATGATATGTGTGTGGTAGAGTTTCGCCCTTTAACCCTTGTTACTTCCAAAACAACCTTATGTCATGATCCAAGATCGTGACCAACCCGGGTTAAATGACGATCCGAGCTACCACAACATAGATCGGATCCAAATAGTCACACAAATCAAATACTACAAGTTTTACACAACATATGAGCTTTTAACCATCACTTATAGCATTTTTAGAAGACTTTTAAGCTTCAACTTGGATGTTCATGACTTTTAACCGTTACAAATCATATTAACCACTTAAAAATAGTTCGAGAAGGTGATTTAAGCAACTTACTACTAGCTCGAGGCTAGGGAAGAAACTAGTCGAGAAACGGGTGGTTAAAAGCAACGTAGAGAGGTCCTTGGCAATCCGCAAGCACCGGGCTTCCTCGTATGAGACCCTTCACACTTGTATATAAGTAGAATGCCTTGATAAAAAAAAATGAAAGTGATGTTGGGTGGAGCTTGGTGGTTGGCCGAATGTATGAGTGAGAGGGGAGAGAGAGTTCACTTTTTTTTTGTGTTAAGGTTGCAAGTGAAAGTCTAATTCACCAACCATTCTTATAGACCATATTATATAATTGTCCATGGTGTAAAATGTTTAGTGAATACTAAACAAAACAAATTAAATAATTATAAATTGTAAGGGTGGTCCCCCCCCCCCCCCAAATGGGACAATCGGTTATGGGGGGGGGGGGGATAATTGGTTCATTTCTAACTAGAAAAGTTAGTGCTAGTATTTAGTTTATTAGGTAATTAAAGTAGGGTATTATGTGTGTAGTAATTATAGCGGGTGTTAGGGTATTCGGGGACCCTAACTGGCTCAAAAAAAAGAAAATAGTGTCATTGACAATATTTTTATGCCCCGGGTTAAGTCCGGTTGTACGGTTGGATATTACTCTGTTAAAGCGCTAAATAATTATTTAAAGTGTCGTAAATTTTATCTTTAGTGACACCATTTATTCCCGACATTTTAGAAAGTGTCTAGTAATATTTTTCCAACTTTTTGCACTTTACTAGTTTAGGTAAATGCTGAATTTTTATATTAAAGTGCTGAATTTTTGTACTCAGGGTACGTTTTAGGCACATCCGGTCACTATAATTATCACCTAGTGACGCAGTTCTACAACCCTTGTATCCCTACACTCACCACTAGTGTAGCAAAATATTTCTGGCTCATACAGGCCTTAGAGGCAGTGTCTGCCTGATGCTGGCTTTATCAGCATGTTCAATAGGTTGTCCGTTTATAGTGCTACTGTGCTTTTTGTGCATCATGTTTGTCACTAAGGTTCAGCATGTAAATAATGTAGTGACAGCAAGTAAAGTATGATGCAGGTATATGCATGTATCAGAAATCAAGTAGCAGTTCATCAGTAATTTCAAACGAGCACAGTAATTAAGCAGTAATTAATTATTAATTAAGTCGTATTCTGCCCCCGTTAGAAAAATTTCGTGAGGGTTGTCACATTCTGCCCCCGTTAGAAACATTTCGTCCCGAAATTTTAAGTTCTGCTTGTAGATGCAGGGTTCTTAGGAAATAAGTGGGGGTATTTCTCTTTCATCCGGTCCTCACGCTCCCAGGTGTATTCAGGACCATGTCTGGCATTCCAACGAACTTTGACGAGCTTGACACTGCTCCGGCGGGTCTTGTTTACTTTCCAATCCGTAACCTCAACCGGTTCTTCAACGAAATGGAGCGTGTCGTCAACATGAATCTCGTCGATGGGAATGATAATGGTATCTTGAGTTGGACTTTTCTTCAGGTTGGATACATGAAATGTATCGTGAACTGAGTGGAGTTCAGTAGGTAAGTCCAGCTTGTATGCTACCAGTCCTATTCTTTCCAAAATTCTGAAAGGACCAATGTAGCGTGGATTTAACTTCCCACGCTTTCCGAAGCGTGCCACACCCTTCCAGGGTGAAACCTTCAATAAAACCATTTCTCCCACTTGGAATTCCAAGTGTTTCCGGTTTGGATCCGCATAGGCCTTCTGTCTGTGGCGAGCTGCTTCGATGCGTTTTAGAATCTGCGCAATCTTGTCTGTCGTCTCTTGGACGATTTCGGGACCAGCAAGCTGCCTATCACCTGCGTCAGCCCAGCATAGGGATGATCGGCACTTGCGTCCGTAAAGGGCTTCAAATGGCGCGACACCAATACTGGTGTGGTAGCTGTTGTTGTATGAAAATTCGACCAGAGGCAAATGCTTATCCCAGCTACCGCCCAAATCCATAACACACGCTCTCAGCATGTCTTCCAAAGTCTGTATCGTTCGCTCGCTTTGACCGTCAGTTTGCGGATGAAACGCAGTGCTCAGATTCAGTTGTGAGCCAAAAGCTTCTTGGAAGGATTGCCATATCCTTGACACAAACCTTCCGTCTCTATCAGAGATGATCGAGAGAGGCACTCCATGACGTGCGACGATCTCTCTCATGTAAATTTCGGCCAACTTGCTCGTATTATCCTTCTCTCTGATAGGTAAGAAGTGTGCTGACTTCGTTAATCAATCCACTATTACCCAAATAGTGTCATGGCCTCTTGGCGTTCTTGGCAACTTTGTAATAAAATCCATTGAGATTTGTTCCCATTTCCACTTGGGGATCTCAGGTTGTTGCAGAAGTCCTGAAGGCTTCTGGTATTCCGCTTTAACCTTAACACATGTTAAACATTTGCTCACATAAACAGCAACATCGCCTTTCATCCTAGGCCACCAATAATAATCCTTGAGATCCTGGTACATCTTATCCGCTCCTGGATGGATAGAGTACCGCGATTTGTGAGCTTCATCAAAAATAACCTTCCTTAAACCACCAAACAGAGGAACCCAAATCCTTTTCTCAAAACATAACGTTCCTTCCTCGTTTGGTACCAGTAGCTTCTCCATTCCACGGAGATATTCTTCTTCAAGGTTTCCTTCCTTGAGAGCTTCTTTCTGCGCGGCATGAATGCGCAAGGAAAGATCGGTTTGGATAATCATTTCTAAAGCCCTAACCCTTATGGGCTTGTTCCTCTCCTTTTGACTTAGGGCATCGGCGACCACATTCGCCTTCCCTGGATGATACTTTATCTCGTAGTCATAATCGTTCAGCAACTCAACCCATCGTCTTTGTCTCATATTCAACTCCTTCTGGTTGAATATGTGTTGTAGGCTCTTGTGGTCTGTAAAAATTGTACACTTTGTACCATAAAGGTAGTGTCTCCAGATCTTTAATGCAAAACCACTGCGCCAAGTTCCAAATCATGCGTGGTATAGTTCTTCTCATGTACCTTCAACTGACGTAATGCGTAAGCAATAACTTTCTGGCGTTGCATCAACACGCAACTCAATCCTTGACGCGAGGCGTCACAGTATACCACGAAATCGTCAGTACCTTCCGGTAGTGCTAGAATTGGCGCATTGCAGAGCTTATCCTTCAACAGCTGAAACGCTTCTTCCTGTTTGATTCCCCAATCAAACTTCTTATCTTTCTGGGTGAGGAGTGTCAATGGTTGAGCGATCTTCGACAATTCCTCAATGAACCTTCGATAGTAGCCAGCCAAACCCAAGAATTGTCGAATCTCAGTTGGCGTCTTTGGCATTTCCCAATTCTTGATCGCTTCGATCTTTGTGGGATCAACATGGATTCCATTTCCATTTACCACATGTCCAAGAAATTGGACTTCACTTAGCCAAAATTCGCACTTAGAGAATTTGGCATACTGCTGTTCTTTCTTCAGCAACTCCAAAATAGCTCTTAAATGTTGTTCGTGCTCAGCCTTTGTCCTTTAATAAATCAAGGTGTCGTCGATAACACAATCACGAACTTGTCCAAGTATGGCTTGTAAACTCTACTCATCAAATCCATAAAAACTACAGGTGCGTTTGTCAACCCAAACGGCATAACTAGGAACTCGTAGTGTCCATAACGAGTTCTGAAGGCTGTCTTTGGGATACTCTCCTCTTGTATCCTTAACTGATGGTATCCAGATCGAAGATCGATCTTTGAATAAAAGCTTGAGCCTTGCAGTTGATCAAACAGATCATTAATTCTTGGCAGAGGATATCTATTCTTGATCGTCATCTTGTTCAGCTCCCGGTAGTCGATGCACATTTGAAAACTACCGTCCTTCTTCTTGACAAACAGGACCGGAGCTCCCCAAGGCGAGAAGCTTGGTCGGATAAAACCCTTGTCTAACAACTCTTGAAGTTGTGTCGACAGTTCCTGCATCTCAGACGGAGCAAGTCTATAAGGTGCCTTAGCCACAGGTGCGGCGCCTGGAACTAAGTCAATGCGGAACTCTACTTGTCTCTGAGGTGGCAGTCCAGGTAAGTCCTCTGGGAAGACTTCTGGATATTCCCTTACGACAGGGATGTCTTCTATTCTCGGCTCAGCAGCCTTCTTATCCACAAGGTGTGCCAGGAAGGCAACACATCCCTTCTGCAAACACTTTCGCGCTTTCAGGCAGCTGATAATTCTTAACGGCGTATCACACTTCTCCCCGTGAACCACAATAGTTTCACCATCTTCGGTGGGGATACGAACGACCTTTTCGTGACAAACTATCTCAGCCTTGTTGCCTGATAACCAATCCATTCCTACCACCACGATTATTGTTTCTGTTTCCAAATCCTCCTTGGCCTCCCTGACCAATAGTGGCCCAACAAGAATCCTTCGAGTGACCGTTCTTCCCACAAGCTTCACATGTTTTCAGTCCACATCGGCCAGAATGATGACGCTAGCATGTGTTACACTTGGGCAGAGTGCCCATATAACCCTTTCTTTTGTTCTCATTATTCGTTCGGGTACCCTCAGCGAGCTTCCTTTTGTTCTTTCCGGATGACTCTACCTGAGTCTCCTTCTTCTTGGCAGGGTTTGTAAGTTTTTCTAGTCTAAGTGCCTCCGTAGCGAGTGCCAAACCCATCTTACTTGCCGCATCAGTTGTTGGTGGCGTTGATCTCGTCATCAAGCTCAAGACTTGAGGCCCCAGTTCCCAAATGAATTGTTCCAATTTCCTCAGTTCTGGTTTTACCAGGTACGGAACAATTTGTGACAGATCATGAAGTCGTTGCACGTACTCCAACACCTTCGGACCTTCCATCATCAGGCTCCGAAATTCATCTTCCCATTTCTGGGTTTCCGTCTGGGAGCAATACCTCTTATGCATCATTCCTTTCAGCTCACCCCATGTTAACGCATACGCTGCAGCAGCGCCCTTTATACAAATCTGAAGATTCCACCATAATCGAGCCTCATCTAGAAGCAGCTCAGAAACGTATGGGACTTGTTGTTCCGGCGTACAACCACTCACTTGAAAGATGGAATCCATTCTTTTGATCCACTTTGCAAAGGCTATGGCACCTCCAGTACCGTCGAACTTTGGAGGCTCGTGGTTGAGGAAGTGCCAGTAGGTACAGCCATGAGGTGGATTGTTGTTGCCGGTATTGTCAGAATTAGTTCCGCTAGTTCCTCCTTGAGAGGCGGCGTAATGCGCGATGGCAGCCACGATGACCTGCTGAAGCTCTGCCTCATTGGTAGGCATTCGTGTTTGACGTCTCGGCGGCATCCTCTAAAAGATGGTTCTCGTTGGTCAGGTCATAGTAAGTAGAGTGTACGTAAGTATACAACAATATCAACACATAACATCTCATGTTATAAATAAATCGATCACATAACATCTCATGTTATAAATAAATCGATCACATAACATCTCATGTTATAAATAAATCACCCATATTGATAGCCTCTGCAATGGTTGAGGGCTTCGAGGTAGTAACCATACCCCTGGTCTGGGGTGCAAGTGTCCAAATAAATCGTTCAATCCTCTTGAACTCCAGTTCGACTAAGTAGGGGACGACCCTAGACAAGTCGTGAGATTGCTGGACGTATTCAGGAATTTTTGGTCCGTCCATTTTCATTTCCAGAACTCCGCGTCAAGCTTCTGGATTTCAGCCCTAGAACAGTATTTCTTCTCCATCATTTCCTTGAGCTCGTCCCAGCTCAGTGCATAAGCAGTATCTGTACCAAGGGTCTGAACCTGGAGGTTCCACCATGAGAGTGTGCCATCTAGAAATAACCCCGAGATTTAGGTAACACTCTGTTGGGGCGAACAGTTACTCATTCTTAGAATGGAGTCAACCTTTTCGGACCAACGAATAAATGCCACGGTGACTCCCGTTTCGTCAAAGTTCAAAGGCTTGCAGTTCAGGAACTGCTTATAGGTGCAGCCAGTTGGGGGGGGGGGGTTGTTCCCAGTAGTGCCATCGCTGTGCTTAGAGCGGAGGGCTTTATGTCGTGCAATTGCCTGTGAGATGCGTTCTTGCAGCTCGGCTTCTGTCCTTGGCAACATACTGGTGTTTGTGTCACGTCCGGGTGACATTTTCTTCTGTCGAAGTGGTATGAAGCGGGTTTGACAACGTTTCAGTTGTCTAGGAGATATATAGCATCATAAGCCATCATGTAATCACCCAATTTCACTCGTAAATATACTCAATGTATGAGTGGGGAAATAAATTTCTGAGCCTTCACATAGGCTTGCCAAATTGGCTTATTGCTTGTAATAGAATGAACTCGAGGCTACATCACCTTGGTCATTCGTGTTTAAGTTATTTCCTGCTACATTGGTTTTCATTAGCTTGACCCGCAGAGTCCACTAGGATTTCTGTGCACTACAAGTCGTTATTACGTGGGCCCCCGTAATAATAAATTGTCTTGCACAGTTACCCCAAATTTTCTCTCGTCCAAGCAGATGATCAATCAAGGAGCAACAGCAGGTGCATCGGCATGAACAGGGTCATGCTCCAATGCGGGGTCAGGAGCAACGCCTGGCTCAGGGGCCACAGTCGGCTCCGGATCAACAAACTCCATCTCAAAATCAGCTGGATCGACAAACATAGGGTCGACAGGGGCTACAGGATCCTCCAAGGGCTGGTCTAAGTGTATGAACTCAATGTCATGGATCTGGATCAAAACCAGGTGGAAAAACAGAATCGTCCTCAATATCGCGATCAAACTCAAAGCTGTGTGCGGAAACTGGTGCAGCTGATGACGCCATATCAGGGTCGGCGTCATGTGAGTAGTGCTGCACTCCTTGTATATGCAAAGATGCGGACGCCACAGGCTCAAATGAGTCTGGGACAGGCGAATGGGCACGAGCCTCCTCTGCAGGAGCGTCAGCAAGCAGTAGGCTATCACCAGCAACAATAGGGCCTCGCCATCAAGTGGGTCCTCCTCTATTAGATCGACATCGTCGTCAGAGACAACGTCGGGAGGGGGGCATATCAACAACGGGATAAGCGGCAAGGGGCACAGGAGCAGGGATCACCGCGAGTGGCAAATCCCCAACAAGATGGCCATCAGCAGGCTCTGCTACGACATTAGGCAGTGCAAAAGGCTGAAAGTCGTCCTCATCTGTGCTGGTCGTATTGGAAGTGTACACCTCGTGCTCCGATGAAACTATGTCGCCTGATACTATGGTCGTGGGATCTGTAGTGTCCGACTCTCCAGTATCTGATGAAGGCATGATTTTTTGTAACACAGACACACATACGTACGACAATCAATCATATAAGCACATTAGTCAAATAAGCAATCAAATAATTCTCCTAGTCCCACTAGCCTCCCAGCCTCCCAGACTGATCTTCCTAGTCCCACTAGCCTCCCAGCCTCTCAGACTGCTCTTCCTAGTCCCACTAGCCAATTCTCCCAGCCTCCCAGACTGCTCTTCCTAGTCCTACTAGCCAATTCTCCCAGCCTCCCAGACTGCTCTTCCTAGTCCCACTAGCCAATTCTCCCAGCCTCCCAGACTGCTCTTCCTAGTCCCACTAGCCAATTCTCCCAGCCTCCCAGACTGCTCTTCCTAGTCCCACTAGCCAACTACCTCGGTTTCCCAGACCGAGCCTCGGCCTCCCAGACCGAGCCTCAGTCTCCCAGACTGAGCCTATAAATAATAAATAAAATGTGCTCAACATTTGTTTGTAAAAACGTTTTGGATCTGGACTTAAGTGGTATGCAATGTAAAAATGTTTTCGTGAGAGCCCTAGTGATCATAGTCTAGACTCGAGAAAGAATCCTAGTTCGCTATGATCAGAGCTCTGATACCAAGCTGTCACACCCTGGCTTTGCGGAAGCGTGGTTAATTTGGTGTGACTTCTTAATACCATAGCTTAACCATAACAAAGCTATATGAAATAAAACCATGCAAGATCATCCATTTAATTAAGTTTTAAAAACCAAATACAACAACATTGTCTTAACAATCACAAACATCAACATGACATAAACACAGTTTAAGGACTGTGACTTGTCCAGGAAAGAGTCACATTCCCTAAACCCGGATGACCTCATAACTAGTGCAGCGGGAAAACGTGTCATACCGCGCCAGATCCTTTAATTCCCTGAAATACATGTAAGTTGAAAAATCAACAATAATGTTGAGCGAGTTCATGTGTTTAGTATGTGCGCACGAATAAACCTTTATAATCATTGTAAGTATGAATGTTTTGTAAACTCTGGTATGAAAGAAAATAAGGAAACATATCAGTTAATGTGTAACCACATGGTCCAACCTGCGGGCGCATGGGAGGGGATAGGATAAGGTCACCACATGGTCCAACCTGCGGGCGCATGGGTGGTGTTACGACAAGATCACCACATGGTCCAACCTGCGGGCGCATGGGTGGTGTTAAGACAAGGTCACCACATGGTCCAACCTTAGGGCGCATGGGTGGGGTTTGTTATGCTCAAATAGGCCTATCACTTGTATCCCTCGATCGTACTACGAGGACTAATGTTCTTAAGGTTTCACCTACCCAATCACATAACCTAACAGTTCCTTCCTTAGCTGACCATACCATGTAAGAAACATTCGTAATCATAGTAACATGTATTTCACCCTCGTAGTTTAGAAAACTGAAAACAGTTAAGAGAAAAGGGGGACATGAACTCACAGTGGTGCGTCTATACCAAGTATGCCTCCAAATCAATCAGCTGTATGACGACCTACACGTACTAACTCTATTAGACGGACGGCCGTGCCTTAGCTTTATGGTTTAAGTTTTTGGGAAATAGTTAGGCAACTATTTCGTGTTTACATTCTGTATATACTTGGTAGTCATTTTTCCTTCCCAAGGATGGGGGAATTAATACATGTGTGTTCGTATAATTTCGAAATATGTTATTAAATCTCACTTAAAATATATTTTATTTCCAACTTCAAAATATAAATATTCTTCCCAAAAATATTATACTTTAATACATGTGATTTTCCCAAAATAATACTTAGTACTATTATTTTTACCCTAAAAATAATATTTACGTAGTTCACAAAATAATCATAAACACTTATACAAGTGATGTTGTGAAAAATATATACTAAATATATATATATATATATGTATCACGTTTTATTTTGTGAAATCCCACCTCCGGTATTTTGTAAATAAGTCGTGGCGAAATCTATAATTTGAAAACAAGTCAAAACGTATTTCTAACACTTATAGTGAAAATATTTCTAAGTGTTATGTTTTTGGAAAAATTTCGCCAGAGTTTCCACTGTAACTGGAGGTGGCCACGCTTTCAAGCGTATCATTTTCTTTTATAAACCAAATCAACAATTTTCTTATTCGATCAAGACAATGTTCAACGTATCAAACTAGTTAATAAACATGTAGTTTTTCAAGAATCTCATGAACTTGTAGTTTTCTAATATTATGAAGTAAATCCCATTACTTTTAGTGGATCTTTATATAAATCAATCCGGTTTCGTAAAAACCCCGTTTTTAAAGAAAGTCCATCCTTACAACTTCTTGTAAAATTTGACAAAACTAGTTCTTTGTCGAAACTTAGTGTTACACAAGCATTTACACACTTGTGTGTTCTAAAAACCATTCGTGTTAGTGTAAGATCCGTCTTTAAAAGTATGCTTTCTCTTGACACGTGGTCCTTTGAAAATACCGTTTGTAGATACGTAGATCTACTAGTTTTAAACACTATTTCACAAACAAAATCGCTTTTACACAAGTTCATGATATGTGTGTGGTAGAGTTTCGCCCTTTAACCCTTGTTACTTCCAAAACAACCTTATGTCATGATCCAAGATCGTGACCAACCCGGGTTAAATGACGATCCGAGCTACCACAACATAGATCGGATCCAAATAGTCACACAAATCAAATACTACAAGTTTTACACAACATATGAGCTTTTAACCATCACTTATAGCATTTTTAGAAGACTTTTAAGCTTCAACTTGGATGTTCATGACTTTTAACCGTTACAAATCATATTAACCACTTAAAAATAGTTCGAGAAGGTGATTTAAGCAACTTACTACTAGCTCGAGGCTAGGGAAGAAACTAGTCGAAAAACGGGTGGTTAAAAGCAACGTAGAGAGGTCCTTGGCAATCCGCAAGCACCGGGCTTCCTCGTATGAGACCCTTCACACTTGTATATAAGTAGAATGCCTTGATAAAAAAAAATGAAAGTGATGTTGGGTGGAGCTTGGTGGTCGGCCGAATGTATCAGTGAGAGGGGAGAGAGAGTTCACTTTTTTTTTGTGTTAAGGTTGCAAGTGAAAGTCTAATTCACCAACCATTCTTATAGACCATATTATATAATTGTCCATGGTGTAAAATGTTTAGTGAATACTAGACAAAACAAATTAAATAATTATAAATTGTAAGGGTGGTGCCCCCCAAATGGGACAATCGGTTATGGGGGGGGGGGGGGGGGGGATAATTGGTTCATTTCTAACTAGAAAAGTTAGTGCTAGTATTTAGTTTATTAGGTAATTAAAGTAGGGTATTATGTGTGTAGTAATTATAGCGGGTGTTAGGGTATTCGGGGACCCTAACTGGCTCAAAAAAAAAAAGAAAATAGTGTCATTGACAATATTTTTATGCCCCGGGTTAAGTCCGGTTGTACGGTTGGATATTACTCCGTTAAAGCGCTAAATAATTATTTAAAGTGTCGTAAATTTTATCTTTAGTGACACCATTTATTCCCGACATTTTGGAAAGTGTCTAGTAATATTTTTCCAACTTTTTGCACTTTACTAGTTTAGGTAAATGTTGAATTTTTATATTAAAGTGCTGAATTTTTGTACTCAGGGTACGTTTTAGGCACATCCGGTCACTATAATTATCACCTAGTGACGCAGTTCTACAACCCTTGTATCCCTACACTCACCACTAGTGTAGCAAAATATTTCTGGCTCATACAGGCCTTAGAGGCAGTGTCTGCCTGATGCTGGCTTTATCAGCATGTTCAATAGGTTGTCCGTTTATAGTGCTACTGTGCTTTTTGTGCATCATGTTTGTCAATAAGGTTCAACATGTAAATAATGTAGTGACAACAAGTAAAGTATGATGCAGGTATATGCATGTATCAGAAATCAAGTAGCAGTTCATCAGTAATTTCAAACGAGCACAGTAATTAAGCAGTAATTAATTATTAATTAAGTCGTACGGATACCTGGTTTAGTGAGGGTTGTCACACAAAACCGGCCCAATCAAACCAATCTCAAACATAACTATTTAACCAAAACAATAAAGGATGTTCGATCTTACCTTTTAGCGTTTGAAATCTTGAAAAAGAAGATCGTAGCCCAAGTGTGTGTAATCGCACCTTTGTGTGTGTGTTTGTGTTTGTGTTTGTTGATGAAATAGAAGCTGCCCCGCTTCAGGTTAAACGAGGGAGCAAAGTGCACCGCTTTGGCCATATTGGTGCGCTTCAGTTCTAATTTCCGGGCAAAGCGCCCCTCTTAGGTCAAAGCGCAGCGCTTAGGGCCTTTTTTAAATTTTTTAAAATTGATTTTAATTCACAAACGCGTTGATAATAGTCTAAATTTTACGCTTTTTCCATTATACATCATTTTTTAATATATATGGACTATATTGCAAGTTCCGGATCAAATCGGTTACGTGTGATGTCGTATTCCATTATATCGTATCATTTTGGTTTGAAAGCACAAGTACTCATATGAGTAGTCTTATTTGTATCAGCCGCCTACCGTACATGTACATGACGTATTTTTTCATTAATTGTAGTATTATGATGTATATTGTCATTTTGGGTCGTACAAGTGCGTATTGGATCTGATTGGGTCGTGTCAGTGACATTCGGTTTTTAACGTGATGTAACGCATATATTGAACAAACACAAACGTACTCTTGGACTGTAAAAGAATTAACGTGATTATTATTAAACACATTTAACATACATCTTGAACATATGGGGTTACATTAAGGTCGGGGGGACGATACGTAAGCATTTCGTACGCGTTGATTTGATCCTTGTATAATGTATGCCAGGCTGTTGCGCGCTCTGTTCTGTTCGCTGTCCAGAGTGGGTTTGGGGGAGGCATTGGATAACAACCTCCAAGCTCTACATGTATGAAATGTCCACCGTCGACGAACACAACCGCAACCACCAGGTGAGGTTGCTCAGCTTCGTTTGGCCCGCCCAGCAGAGGGAAAATTGTATCGTTCCCATGAATGTCGAAGGTGTGAACAATCACACCGTATCGTTGGGCAATAAGAAACCCCGTCTCAGGCATCGTCATGTAATTTTCGATAGCTGCTCGTCCACCCCCTTGAAATCGATCCGTCTAACCAGCGCATCATAATGTCCTATGTTTTCCGGATCGAAAACCTGCCTCCAAAGCGATTCGTTCATACGTAACTCCATTATAAGTTGTTTCCGGATCATCAAATACGTATTTTGTTTCACTCCTAACCCAACAGCCACCGATCGAAACCCACAATGACCATCTGGTTTCACGTCCTTTATTCTCACGATGTATGGATGTATCACTTTGGGAATCTGAGATGCATAGTTGCGGATCGCTATATCCGTCTTAGGACCGAGCTTGATCATCGGGAAATCAGGGTGTAGGTTGAGCGGTTTGGTATTCTTTTGTCTTCTAGAATCTTGGGATGATACGTACGAGCTGTGACGGGGAAGATCGTCTGAGGCCTCGACCCAAGTTTATTCCGACGGAATGTACGAGCTTTTTCTAGCGGCTTCAACCTTCCTTTGTTCCTTTTTTTTAATGTTGGGCGACCACGAGTTTTCTTCAGAACAACAGGAGGTTTTTTGTTATTGTTCCCTGGATTGAGGATTTGCTGAAACTTTTCAAAGAAGCTCCTTTTCACTTGAGGGGGTGTTAGATCGATCTGTTGTTTCAATTTTTCAAATTCCGCGTCTACATCGATATCCTCTATCTTATTCCTTGCAGGCTTGAAGTCAAGCTTCTTCCAGAACACGTCTATCAAATTGATACGGATTTGCTTACCTGTGGACGAAAACAAATTAGGTGGCAAAATCATAACGAGAAAGGTCAAAAATATTAATTACCGTTATTTTCCAACTTTTCCAAACGACAGGCACATGGCAAACCACAGCTAGTAAAAAGTTGGCAACCACAGCTTGCACCGTAGGCTCTCGACCCGTCTTCCTTACGTTTTAGTTCCATATTCAAAAGCTCAATCGCAAATATTGAAACCTTTCTGAGAATATATGCAAGCATGGGATGATCCTTGTGGTGCTTCATCACTTTTCGGAGGCTTGTTTCAAAGCTACTTCTAATCTCGGCGTATTGTCTATCAACAACATGATCAACATACAGTACAAGTTTATCCAGTGTGTTGCGATGACTTGGAAAGTGACTTTTTAGTGTTGCATGCATGCCCTCAACCCTGTTGGTCGTAGTTTGGTGAAAGTTAATAGTTTTGTTAATCCAGCAAGATACAAACTTTTCACGGTACGGATCCAACCAGGATTTCATCAAATAATCAAAAACCTCTGAAATTAAAAAACGTAAATAGTCAGTTTTTGTTATTATATAAAATTTGAACATAATTATGTAAGAAATACTCACGTTCACGGCCATCTTCTTCCAGCTGTGCTTCAAGGTTTTCCAAGTTATACCTGTATATTTCCTCGGTCGTAGACTCGCACAATGTCCAAAATGTACGTACAAATTCTTTCCACTGCTTGTCAGAGAATTTCCTCTTGCTGTTCTTATTAATATTTTGTTGAATATGGAACCGAAAAAGATACTTATGCACTTTTGGAAAAACTTGTTCACACGCGTTAATTAGCATAAATTCCCTGTCTGTTAAAATCACGTGCGGTTCCATACATCCTACCAGCATAGACTTGATCCTCTGCAACACCCATAGGTAGTTCTCTAACTTCTCAGCGGAAATTACCGCACAAGCAGCCGTAAACGATTTGTTTGTCGACGTCATGCCTACGACCTGAACAAATGGCAGGTTGTACATGTTCGTTTTGTAGGTGGCGTCAATCATTAGCACATGCGGGAAGGCACACCACATAGTGAATGATTTTTTTGTGAACAAAGAAGACATCTTCAACTGCGTTAGATATCTCATTCGTGCGCATGTAATAAGTGTAATCTTTTTCGAGAAGAATGTTTTCAAGTTTTTGCATCGGAGACTTACCGACATTTTTTCCAGCGTTAATCTTCTGAACAACGTTGTGTATATCTTTCGGAATAAGCTTTCTAGCCGGATTGTTTTTCGTCAGCGTTCGCCAAATACTTTGGTTGGGAATATCTTGCTCTGCCAGCTCCTTAACCAGTTTTGTATCCTCCGAAGAAAGCCTTCTCGCATACGCGTGACCCTCTAAGTTTTCAATAGGAGTGTGGTTATGCTTCGCCTTCGTCACCTCGATCCTCCAAACACTTCCGGATGATTCCGAAAACCCGATCATCTCGAACGGGCAGCCTATTTTCTTGCTACCTGTTTTCCTCTGTGTAGCTATACTCTTATGCTCCCCACCAAAAGTACATTGAAACCAAATCTTGTAATTCTCTCCTCTTTTATTCGACCTCTTAATCACAATGAGGTAACCATTGTCTTTTGTCGTGTCTTGTACCCAACACACCAACTCTTTACGTGACGAAAAGGTCTGCGTTGTATCAAACGAAAATGTAACCGGATAACAGCCTTCCTCGTCAACAGACACATCCTCCGGCTCACCATCGTCACCGAGGTCCGAATAGACTTGATGTTCAAAGCTCTGTTGACAACCGTAACTGTGGTTTGGATAACACTCCTGCCGTACAAAGCTGTGCTCGCCACCGTAACCGAAATTCGAATAACCTTGTTGTGCGTAAGGGTCCTCCACAGGGGTATTCAAATCCAGCTTCACCGTGTTATCACGATAACGAATGCCAGATACAACCTCTGCCTCCCTCAAGTTGGACGAGACCGGTTTCTCATACGAGTCAGAAATAGCGGTCCCCTCGTAAGAATCAGGAACAACTGACTCGTTAGAATATTGACCGAAAAGATAGTTGCTTAACCACGACATCGTTTTTTCAAGACACGTAACTAATACAACAAAATCGCGCGTTATTTTGAAGAAACACAAGTAATTTAGAAATCGACAAACAACAAAACCCCCGTATGTTTGTAAACAACATATTGAGTGCTTTATGTCTCGAACGCTAAATGTTGTGTCTGAGCAACTTTTAAAAGTAAACATTTGGGGTCGAAGCGCCGCGCTATGGCCATAGCGCGGCGCTTAGGGTTCACGAGACGCTGAAACCTCGTTTCAGCTTTATGTCTTTCAAACAGCAACTTATGTCTCAAACGTCAGTCAAATCACCTTTTGTCGTGCTAAGCGCCCCGCTATAACCATAGCGCGACGCTTTGAGGTGTGAAAATAATTTTCACCGTGTGTAAATAGCATGAACCATTTTATTTTGTTCCAAGTTTTAACTTTTTGGGTATTTCTTAATTATTAAATTACGACTTTTGAAGCGACAATTGTATACCCACTGTGGCTTTAGTTTTTTTTTTCTTTTCCAAAAAAGAAAGTATTATTATAATTAAATTTCAACTTATTTTGTTTTTTTCTTATAACATTTAAAATATTATCCTTGATAAAATTTTATTTTTTTCTTATAACATTTAAAATATTATCTTGAATAGAATTATGAGTATAATACTTATTTTAATCTACATTCAATAGAAGTTATATTCAAACTCAGTTGTGAATTACACAGGTTTGACAACTTGGTAAAAAATACTTTGTATTATACGGGTTTGAGGATATAAATTATATAACTTAATAATTTATGCACAAATTTACATAACTAAAATATTTTTAATCATACTAATTGAGGGTAATGGAGGTAGCAACCAAGAAACTTTATTTCTGATCGTGACTTCTTCTACATGTTTGTAGATGATCAATACAACTTCATAGAAAATCACTTTGGTATTATGGTTTTTATATTTGTGAAAAGTAAAATATATTTATAAAAAAAGTTATAATAATATGTAATATAACAACAATGTAATAAAAACCAAACCATAATAAAGCCAAGCACCGTTAAAAAGTAGTAGTAGCATAAAACTAATGTGGATTCATAATGTATTAGCAACTCCACAATAGATTGAAGAAAAAAATGAGAGTAAAGGTATTAGTAACCGATGCTTATTAAAAATAATTAGACATATATATAAGAAGTGTTTCGTGAGCTAAAATTTTAGAAATATACAAAATAATTTGGAAGGGCAATAAATCCCGCAATTAATGAAACAACTTTAAAAATTATTAATTGAATTGTTTTGACTTGTGGTTAAATATGGTATGGTTATCATATATTTGTTATATTTGATTGAAAAAAGAAAATATAACATGTATCTCGGTCGTATATATGAGTTGTTCAAAGAATTGTGCACACATTATTAAGGCATATACTTTCTAATTTTCTATTATCAAACGGAAACGGCCAAACGCAAGCCTAATTTAGCCTAATTTGAATTTAAGGATTGTAAATCAAATGAAAGGTGGCTGGTGATGCATATGAATTACTTAATTTAATTTGGGGAGTTAAATGCCATTTTAGTCCCTGTGGTTTGGGTCATTTTGCCAGTTTAGTCCAAAGGTTTCATTTTTAACATGTGGGTCTAAAAATGTTTCACAGTTGCCATTTTAGTCCACTGGGTTAACTTCATCTATTTTTTCTGTTAACGAGAAGGCCAATTTGGTCATTTGTATGTAATTCTGTTAACTAAAAGGGCAATTCAGCCATATAAAATGACCGAATTGGCCTTCTCGTTAACAGAAAAAATGGATTAAGTTAACCCAGTGGACTAAAATGGCAACTGTGAAACCTTTTTGGACCAACAGGTTAAAAATGAAACCTTTGGACTAAACTGGTAAATGGCCCAAACCACAGGGACTAAAATGGCATTTAACTCTAATTTGGGGGCCCTAATACTTCTAATGGAGACCCAAGGCATATGTCCAAAATATTTATGAATGAAGCCAGCCCTTGATAAAGCAAGACAAATGCGTGAAACATGTAAATGATGTTTAATTTTTTGTTGACTTTATATGATAAAAAGAAATTGAATATAAAGTCATTTAACTTCAATTCCTGATTACACGACAATTACATTCAATACATGAGTTAATTATTCTTGTAGAATTCCATGATCCAAAACATAGAGACCCGACAAACAATTTCCATAGAAGTGAATCCAGCTTCTTTGGCCAAAACGTTGTATTCTTTTGCGGTTCGCTCTTTGCCGCCAGGGTTAGCAATCAACATGATCATATCACCACCGATGATGGTCTTACCAACTTCATCACTACAACTAGAATCACTTTCCTGGTCCGGAATGATTGCTTCCACCACCACCACCCTACCACAATCCGGCAATGCCGCCCAACAGTTCTTTAGAAGCTTGATGCAATAGTTGTCACCCCAGTCGTGTAGTATCCACTAAAAGAAAAGGAAAAACACTTAATGGAAAAGATTATTATTTAAACAAATATAATGTTAGAAAAATTGATGTACTAACCTTCATGAAAATAACATCTCCTTTAGGAACGCTTTGGAACATATCTCCTCCGACATGCTCCACACCTAGTCAAGAACATTAAACAACTCTCATCAACTTAAGAGTCTTGGTCCTTTACCAGTTTGGACGGTTTAAGATCCAAACGGTTCGCTTTTCATGAGTTGGTGGTTGAATGGTTCACATTTCATTTTGGTGGATTATCAATATGGTTCAAATATTTCCAATGAATCTGTGTTTATGAAATAGAATATATACCTAGGTAAGGAGGTGCATCCTTAATGACATGAGGTAGATCAAAGTTGATCCCCTTAATATTAGGGTACTTGGAAACAATAAGCTCAAGGTTAGCACCTAAACCACCACCTACATCAATCAACTCTTTGACCCCTTCAAAACCCTTGTACTTTTCAAGGATCATCTTCATCACTATTCTTGTGTTGTCATACATGCATTTGTTGAATACATTATTGAATCTATTGTCTTTTGCAGGATACTCAAACGCATTCACCCCATGAGCCTTGTCAAATGGGACCCCTCCCTCAACAACTGCATCTTTTAGGTGATGCCTACCCGAAATAAACTGGGTTAGTGATAAAACTATTTCACTAATAAAGGGCTAAATATGGTTAAATAGTAGGTCAAAAGATATAAAAGTTTATGGTTTTTTAGGTGATGCCTATCCCAAACAACAAGGCGGTAAAGTCCGAGGGGATCATGGGCAAAATAAAGTCGGTGGGTTTTTTTATGGTTAAATGGTAGGTCAAAAGATATAAAAGTTTTAGAGTAAACTGCCATTTTGGTCCTTGTGGTTTGTGCATTTTTGCTATTTTAGTCAAAATCTCAAACTTTTTAAATCTGAGTTCCTGTGCTTTCATCTTTATTGTCATTTTAGTCCAAAATTCAAAAAACCCCTTTTTTGACTGTTCCAAAAAGTTTGAGATTTGGACTAAAATGACAATAAAAGTGAAACCACAGGCACCAAAATGGCAATTTACTTTTCGTTTTGGACTAAAATGGCAATAAAAGTGAAACCACAAGGACCCAGATTTAAAAAGTTTGAGATTTTGACTAAAATGACAAAAGTGCTCAAACCACAGGGACCAAAATGACAGTTTACTCAAAGTTTTATGGGATGACTGGTGTAATTTTGTTAATATGTAATTTCGGTTTCTTGTTGGTTGGTGTTGCCTCGGTTTGAGGTTTTTGGCGTGTTCGTAATGAAGTTAACTTAAAAAAAGAGTTAAATGTCATTTTAGTCCCTGTGGTTTGAGCCATTTTACTAGTTTAATCCAAAGGTTTCATTTTTAACCTGTGGGTCCAAAAAGGTTTCACAATTGCCATTTTAGTCCACTGTGTTAACTTCATCCATTTTTTCTGTTAATGAGAATGCCAATTCGGTCATTTTATATGACTGAATTGCCCTTTTAGTTAACAGAATTACATACAAAATGACCAAATTGGTCTTCTCGTTAACAGAAAAAATGGATGACAGTGGACTAAAATGGCAACTGTGAAATCTTTTTGGACCCACAAGTTAAAAATGAAACATTTGGACTAAACTGACAAAATGGACCAAACCACATGGAGTAAAATGGCATTTAACTCTAAAAAAAGGTATATAATCAAGCATTTTCAATATTGAAAATTGTATACTTTAACATAAATTTGTATCACCATATCAATAATAGATTTGTAATCATGAATCATGATGCTTTTTAGGTGATTTTCATCAAAAGCAAAACCATTCATCTTTTTCGTTGTGATTATCCTATATTAAATATGCTTTCTTTTATTTTTATTTTTATGCATTTGTATGTAATGATATTAGAGCCGTTGGTAAAAATAAATGTAACTATAGTAAAACTATTTTAGGTCCTTTGTTTATTTATATACTAATTCAATTTGTTTTTTTTTTTTTTGAAAAAAAAAAAAAATTGAATTAGTATATAAATAAACAGAGGACCTAAAATAATTCAATTTGTTTAGAGTTATTTTTTTTGAACGGCGACTTTCACAACAGACGGCAAGGCCGCTACTACCTATAAATCGGTAGCTATCATCGCCCCACTCCCGCAACCAAGACTATGTTGTCTTAACCGGGCCCACGCAACCAAGACTATGTTTAGAGTTATTTAATCTACTTTTAATTCTACATCATTATTCATCAAGAAACTTGAACTCTCAACCTTTTGAGAAAGAACACAACTTTACACATTTTGACACTGTTAGACCAAAAGCACTAATTGATAATATTATGTAAATGAGATGAGACGAGACGAGTGACTAAACTTAAACTTGACCCATTTAATTTAAGAGAGCTTTAGCCTAGCTAGCTTGTTTAAACCTATCTAAATAAATTGTGAATTTGGTCAGAAAGAAATGCAACACTTGAATCTTTTAATATTAAACTCCTTTTTATTTATTATCATTATTTTTCAAATATTTATATGCATGTATATAACATAATATATATAAATATAAAACTATAATATTTTATTATATTATACTACGTTACATTACAATATTAAATTACATAGCATCATTTTATATCATATTTTATTATAATATTACATTGCATTGCATCATATAATAGGTTTGTGTAGTTACACTAACCCTTGATGTAGAGCCCAAATTTAGGCTTAAAACTTGCTTATGTTTAGTTTAGTTCATACTTTTAATAAGCCGATCTGAAATACCTCATGAACGGCTTTTCTTGTTGAGCCGATCTCAAGTACCTCAAGAACAGCTCTTCTCGTTTAGACCATCTTTAATACGCCTGAACTCACTCCGTCCAAGCCACATTGGAGCCGTCCGAATTTAGATGCGGCGTTGGAGTCAGCCACCCAGAGTTATCCGACAGGTGAGTGTCCGAAGTAAGACCATGGGGTATGGTGGGGCGGGGGTTTGGGGCATGGGTTGACACGTGGAGTTCGACCCCCCCCGCTGGTGAGTGACGTGTCCGTGGGGTATGGCGGGGCGTGGCTAGCCCGGCGTGGCCAACGGTTATATTTTAAAATTTAAACATGACGCGTTATGCCCTAGCCAACAAGTCAATAAGAGCCGGCCACATAGGATCGCTAGGATGCCCCACGCCCGGCCTTAAACTCACGCCCAAACTCAAGCCCACCCGGGGTGGTGACTTGAGCGTTTCTCTTCAACCCACACCCCAACCCCCGCCCCATACCCCATGTTCTAAAGGGCTTAGGTTGTGTTGGTCATTGTGCCATTTGACCGTTTCCTTGTTTTTTTCAACCACAATTACCTCACTTGTGTGTAATTAATGTTCAGCTTTTTGCATTGGGTGATTTCTGTTTATTTATGAAATGAATTTAAGACAATTACCTCACTTGTGTGTAATTAATGTTCAGCTTTTTGCATGGGTGATTTCTGTTTATTTATGAAATGGATTTAAGATATGCAACAATTCCTGTAAATTTTGGTTTGATGTTGTTTGGCTTCCCTTGTTTTGGGTAGCTGTGTGAATGAAGTTTAACTTTAAAAAAAAATGCAACAATAAGATTGTTCAGCTTTTTGCATGGGTGATTTATGTTTATTTATGAAATGAAAATTTAGAACATGCAACAAATAAGAGAATGAATTTTGCCAACTTTCTGTGTTTACCAACTAATCTAATAAACACTATAAGACCATGTGTAATGGGCATTATAATGGCATGAAAAAGTTTGATAATGCCCTCAACACCACGGCATGAAGAGGGTGGGGCATTTCTATAATAATGCCCAAAGAGAAGAAAAATAATGGAAAGTAATAAATGATATGGGTATTAACCATTACACCTTTTTTAAAAGGGCATTATGATGATGATGTGGTGAAAAATGCCCCTTAGTGGGCATTAACCATTACCTATGGTCTAAGCAAATTATTTAACAGCAGCATCAAATGCACATTTCTATGTTTTGTTTAAACTTAGTTTACTTATTTACTTATATAACTATTTAATCATTCAGTTCTTTAAATGCATTTTAATAAAGTAAGTAAGAAAACTTAAAGAGAAAATAGGTGATGACTTGAAAAAGATAAAGAACATGTAAGGATGTTTCTATGATTGGAGGTAAAATTGTGGCTTTTAAGTATTTGTATGAATTTGTAATGATATGATGTGCTAGCTATGATGTGCTAGCTGACTGATTAGTTAAGAACTCCTAAGGTCGTCTTTGTCATTATCATTGAAGATAGTCTTACAGTCTAAATGATAATTTCTATACATTTGTACTTCTAAAAAAGATTTTGTTTACTTGAAAACAAATTTTAATAACAATTTATCAAACATGTTTGATATCTTATGATTACACCCTTCAAAACAAAGTTATTTAATAATAATTTATAAAACATGTTTGATATCTTATGATTACACCCTTCAAAACAAAGTTATATATAAATCTAGACTGATATATGATTACACCCTTCAAAACAAAGTTATATATAGTAATAGCTAGTTGTTATAAATCATAACACATTAAATATTTAGAAATATAACTTCATGCTAAAAACAACTTGTTTAACATGTTATGCAGTCTACTCATTTTACCATCACCATTAGGATCTTATGTCGTCACCTTGACTAAGATTCAGCTAGATTGCGAACTAAATGAACAAATCCTGACCATTGATTTACACACGTGTATGGATAGGATATTATCATCAAATCATAAAATACACTAGTGTATTTAATCATCAAATCCTAACCATTGATTTACACACATGTATGGTCAGGATTAGTTCGCTCAGTTCGCAAATATACTAGTGTTTTCTCTCTCTCTCTATATATATATATAAAGTAAATATAGATAACTAACCAACAATCAACAAGTACTTTATCGTAGATAAGGAGAACTGATGAAGCATGAGACGTTCCGTCTTGTTTTCGGACATAATTATTGGACACCGCTGTCATGCCATAGAAGTTCTTAGAATCTCCATGTTCATCCTTTACTACGGTTGATGTAAGAACCGAATGGCTAGCGAGAAACCGAAGAATTCGTTCAATTAACGCCGGTGTTTCATGGGTTTGTTTTGGAAGACTAGAAGCAAGATCAAAACAAGAGAATCGGCCCCCGGGAGTCTTCGCCATGGTCTCAAAGAGATCGAGTTCGATAGCGGTTTTTATGACCATAGGAAGAACTATTCCCCCGTTTATTTGATTCACTTTGAGTAGCCCTTCCTCTTCTTCAGTCATCTTGTAAGAGTCCATGACTGAACCAAATGATGTGGTGGTCCTTAGTTTGTTGTGAATGGTGTTATTTATACCACTCAAAACATGATCTTATTTGACTTTTAAGGAGCTATATCTCCAAAAACCTTAATTTAATTAATGATTATTAGCTTATAATCCTTTGTAGCCCACTAAATTTAAATATTGAAATCAAATCAAAATCCAATTATTAGGGTTTAGGGAGTGGTTAGACACTTGAAAATGGTAAACTTCAAAATCAACCAATGAGAGTGTGCCATGTCATTCAATGAAAAGTGTTTAAAGTATGCTCAAAAGTGTTGGCAATGGTTAGACAGTTCATGAATTGGAAAACTATTTAAAAAAAAAGAAAAAAGTGTGATTGGTTGAGATAGCATGGACACCACCACACACACTCTCTGTCTCCTTCCCTCCTTCACCGCTTTGGCAACCCATCACCGAATTGGTAAACCTTTGAATGGTAAACTTATGTTGGCGGTGGTGTTCCCACTTAGTAAACTAAGTTTACCGCATGAAACCGCACCCACTCCGTATCCCCTTAGCAGCGATTTAACACTAAATTTAATGTTGGCGGTTTGGTTTTGGTTTAGGATTAGGATGATTTAAAATAATTACCAACGGTTTAGCTTAAAAACTTTTCAAAACGCACCATGAATAACAGTGCTAGCAATGGCGGACCCACAAATTATTTTCTAAGGGTGTGGATGAAGGGTTAACCAAATTTTCAAGGGGTGCAGTCGGGATTTTTACCTCGAAAATACACTAATTTTTTTTTTCAAGGGGGCGCCCGCCCAACCAAGCCAAAACTTGGGACCGCCCTTGACTACTAGATATCACGAAGATAAATGGTGTATGGTTTATGACATGTCAAGCAGGGGTCCGCCCTTGACTACTAGATATCACGAAGATAAATGGTGTATGGTTTATGAAATGTCAAGCAAGGGCGGACCTAAGCTTTGACTTGGGTGGGCGGACGCCCCCCTTTGAAAAAAAAATTAGTGTATTTTCGAGGTAAAAATCCCGACTGCACCCTTGAAAATTTTGTTGAATCCTTCATTCGCACCCCCAGAAAATAATTACTGGGTCCTCCATTGATACCAACTTTATGTTGTTAAATTACATGAACATTAATAACAATAAAAATTCAAAATATAATTAGTTAGATTATAAATATAGTAATGTAAGGTCTTTTTTTAATAAATGTAACAGTTAATAAATTAAAGGTCTTTTTTATAAAACAATTAAGGAAGATGGATATAAACAATAACCACACCTTTAATAAATGTAACAGTTAATAAATTAAAGGTCTTTTCTTATAAAACAATTAAAGGAAGATGGATATAAACAATAACCACACCTGTTTTAGGTAGCAAATTAAAAATGTGATATCATATCAATTGTGGTTGGTAGCAAAAGTAGGCAAATGAACGCACTATAAAAAGGAGTGGTTAACAGAAGTTGGCTGGTGACTCATGGTCACGAAAGAACGGGGTGACACTTACACACCACCATATATTTGTTTGCACCTTATTTTTATTGGTGATAGATCCATGAATTTTTTTCACTAGGTTGGAAATTGGTGGATTTTCTATGGCTAGATGTTATATTATTCGATTTGAGTCAGGTTGGTTTGGGTGAGGTCATGTAACACAAAGTAAATATAAAAACCGAATTGTTTTTCAAATAAATAAAAAAATACATCCAAAATGCATTATATAAATACAATACGCTATATAAAAATCGTTCCATTACACCATTCACTTGGAATTGAAAAGTATGAGGTGCTCCGAGAAATACTTTCATTCCTGGTTCTAAATAATTCTTATGAGACCGCCCGTAATGGGGCGTTTGTTTTAAAAAAAATTCAAAAAAAACGCACGAACACGCCCCCATTCCATTACACCCGGGCGTTTTCCGGTGTGTTCTTTTTCAAAATTGCATCCTGCGTTTTTAAAATAACGTTGAACCTTAAAACAAATTGCAATTTTCCGGCGTGTTCTTTTTCCTCATGCAATTGGATGATGTTGACTGGCCAATGGGAGTGGTCCAACTGGTAGTTTTTTTTTAACCTTCTTTCTATAAAAAAAAATAATTGTTTAATGATTGGAAAGTGCGTTATTGGGCATTAGGCCATGTGTAGTCATAACGCCCCTTTGTGGGCGTTATGCGACACGTGGCGCGCCACGTCAGCGTGGGGCGTTATGGGGCCTTATGCATTTTAAGCCCGTAGTCATAAAGCCCCTGTCTAATCATTACTCAATTATTAATTTCTAATTTTTTATAATTATTTTCTAACTTTATAAAATTAAAATTCATTTCATTAAATTAAAAAACATTACACTAAAATAAAAATAAAAACATTACACTTAAAAAAAAAAAACGGTTCCACTAAAAAAAAAAATTTGACTAAAAAAATAAAAAAACAACACTTCAAAGATTATATTTTTTTTCGATCCTTTCCTTTTGGGCCAACGCCATCTTCAAAGCTTTTCCGGTAAGGTGGTCGTGCGGTTTCGAGTAGAACTCAAAGTCCCGTTCCCATTGTCTATCCCGCATAATCTCCGTAACTTCGCGGTTGTCCTCCAAACGTTTATTACCGAGTTCGTGTAAATCATGAAGTCGCATGTTTATCTCCGAAAATGCGTTACTCATATCCGTTCCCATAGACATCGACGACGACTCGGGTTTTTTCGCCCGGCTTTTTCTTCCGGGCGGTCTTGGTAACTCCTCCGCCGGCTCGTCATCCGGAATATCCTCGTTCAAGTCGGTGTTTCGAGCGTCGGAGGTTGGCGTTTCGGGTTCACCCGACTCGTTTGTTTTGGACCTCTTTGACGGCCGTTTATTTCCCGAACGACCACTCGGAGAAGATATGGCGGCCCATTTGGGGCTATGGCGAAGGATTTGCCAACACCTCATGTACGGGAAATGGCCATTAGCATTCGTATACTCGACCAACGCCGCTTGCGTGATGTCCTCGTCCTTGTTTCCACTTTTCCATCCGGCAAAATTGCGTTGGTACACGGTTTGAAAGTTCGTACATTTTTTGTTTATATTGGTCCACTTGCCCGATATAGAGTCCGGTGGGCGGTATTCCTCATCTTTACCAATTAGCTCGAAAAAAAGTGCTCGTATTCGGCTCCAAAAAACTGATTTATCTTGATAGTTTGCTACAAAAAAAAGATATAATTTACTAGTCTAAAAAAACTGCAAAAAAAACAGAAAAATAAAAACAGAAAATAAATAAAAAAACTGCAAAAAAACAGAAAAATAAAAACAGAAAATAAATAAAAAAACTGCAAAAAAACAGAAAAATAAAAACAGAAAACCGGAGCCGAAAGGGTTGGGTCTAGTGGGAACCGGCAACACGGGGCGAGTAGGATTACCACTTTGGTTTGGGTCCGCACTAGATCGGGGAGGAATGAAGCCACGGTTGTATGGATGCATTGTATAAAATATCAAGATTTGTAAAAAAAATGGAAGAGATGAGAGTTTTTGAGTGTTTGTGGTAAAAAAAAAATAGGAGAGGAGGTAATGATTTAAAGGAAAGTTTGAAATTTTTTTTTTTTTTTTATTAAAATGACCGTTTGTAAACGGTCAAAATAATCAAATCTTCGTTCGATAGCGCCGCGATATTTATCGCGCTTTGAATTTTTTTTGGGCATAGCGCCCTTCGTCCCGGTGTTCTCGGCGCCATCTCGGCGCTATAGGGGCTTATACCGCCCCACTACGCAAGGTCTTATTCCCACTACGCCACTTTTACAATAACGCCCAATAATGCCCCAATGCTGACTGGACTGCCACATGGTAGAAAACGCCCCATGGTGGGGGCATTATTGATAAAACCACTACGGATGGTCTGAGAAATATCCTAGCTACTTTTTACATCCGGACCATGATTGTGTCTACCATTCGAATCTACTTTACTTGTTAAAGATATATATCACAGTTTATCTATATATAGGGTGTGGATTATGAAAAAAACTAGTTTAAATGCGAAAAAAAACTAACTAAAAAAATCTAAAAAACTTACCAATTTTTTTTTAAATTCACTATATTTAATATATAAAAAAAAATTTCAAAAAAAAAAAAAGTTGTACTGCACATGTGCAATAATACGAAAAAGACTAAACAACCTAAGTCATCTTTCAAGCAAATGAACATCTCTACCGTCAGAGGAGTTAGTCGAGTTCACCTTATCAATAAGACCCTACCACTAATATAAAAAGCAGTTTTTGAAGCTACCGTGGAAGTTTGGTTCGTTAGTAAATCTCGGGCCATGGTGGCTAAGATTGGAAATTGATCTTCCTTACTTTTCCACCAAGCCAACAAAACAAAATTCTTAAATTCTTGTGGAGTCATTGTTTATAAAAAGTTCGACCCACTATACCTCCCGAGTTCGCTACTAGTAGTGTTACCACGTTGACTTTGACTCGACTCGTCCCATAATTGGTTATGTAAAGTCAAATTTGTATCCTCCGAACTTGAACCTTCACCAAAAGCGGTATTTCTCGTTGACTCGTGGATCTGTGAGGTTATACCATCTTTTATTAAATAAATCTCAAACATTTTTGAAAGTTGATCACTAAAACAGGCTCTTAAATTTTGACCAAAGTCTAGGTCTCGAGGGGTGTTTAAATTCAACTCGTTAGTAATTTTTCAATTACATATCTCATTCCCATTAAAGTAAAGCAATGGTTTAGGGCAGAGGCACAAACGAAAACCGCAAGTAATTCTTTAAAATATTTTCTAAGCTTTCTTTCATTGGGTCTATCCTATCCAAATATGGTTTACTCTAAACGACAACTCACTTAATTATAAACACATTGAATGTATTTTGTGAAGTGTCGAAGAACTACTTGGAAAGTAAAGTACCCCTGATGAAGTGGTTGTTGTGGTATTGAAAACTTGAAGCATTTGCATAACGGTTTCAATAATTTCCCAACTCGAAGGATGGTAAGTCGAAACTTTTCCACGACTTGCCAAAATGTTATAAAAGGCTATTACACTTTGTTTTTGAAAAAATAGCCTTTTCAAACATGTTACAAGTCGGTATATGGAAAAAACCCATCACAAATCGGTATATATTTTAATTTTAAATGTGACACCGCAATCGTATTGTTTGAGGCGTTATCAGTTGTTATTGAAAAAACATTTTCTTGCAATTTGTGACTTTGAATAAATTTGTCGATAACATGGTATATTTTCACCGGTGTGTGGATAATCAAACAATTGAATCGCAATCGTGTTCTTCATCATTTGCCACGACGAAGGTGTAACAACCCGCTTTTTGGAAAGCCAAAGCACAAGTCAAAGGAAGAAAAGATTGCTAATTGCGATCTGTCACTCCTTGCTTAACTATTGATTGTACGTTAATAACTTGTAATCGAACCTCTTTATTTAATCGATGTAGTTGTATTATGTGGAGTATCTATTAATAATCGAGGATTAATCGTTAATCGACTTATCGCTAATCGCAACTCGAAGTATGTGTTTTGGATATTGTTTTACGTGTGTGTGCTAATATGTGTTACTTGTGCATGTTATGTTTATGTTGAGGTGTTTAATCGCAATCGCAATCGCAATTCTACCGCATCGCAATATAATACCCTCCTGTCACATCATTAGTGATGTGACAGCTCTCTCACTTGACCAGCAACACTCAAGCCTTATTTCTCTCGATTTCTCGCGATTCTTGTAAGTTTTCAACTCAAATCTTGTACTTCTAAGATCTACACGCACTTCTTCATCATTTTCACCCTTGAAATCAACTTTTAACCGTGAAATCATCTGATTTGAGGTGTTTTAGGATGATGTCATCTTGGAGTTCTTATGAACTACAAGATTTGGCTTCATTCCACCAAGAACAATTCAGATCTGAAGGATTTCCACATGATTTCACAACGATTTCGCATAGATCTAAACATTTTCAAGTTAAAGGGATTGAAAGATGTTTATCCAACTTTCTTTCAACTCTTTTACACTCAATGCACTCAAAACCGATAGAATCGGAGCTCATTCATGCCTTCTACTCTACTCTAGTGATGTGCCAGTCTGAGATCTGGTTCCTATCAGCGTGAGACAACTGATTTCTGGTTGAACATGAAACCACCGGTCACGAACAGTTAACTGATCGGATTGGGGTGATTCCCGTTCGACCGGATAGCCTGGGTCTGATGGAGTTTCCGTTGTTTGACCCGTTGTCATACCGTCTCGAGAAAACCGCAAAAAACTTTTCAAAACTTAGAAAATCTTCAAGTTGCAAGACGATTAGAACGCGGGACGGATTGCCGTCCGATCGGATTGCCATCCGATCGAACCGCAATCCGATCGGATTGCACTTGAGGTTTAACACTTAAACAATTTTCAACATGTTCAATGCATAAGCTAGTTCCAACGGATTGCCAACTGATCGGATGGCTATCCGATCGAGTGACCATCCTGCTGTGAACTTGTTCTCAACTGAGAAGCCTCGCCAATCGGATCGCTATCCGATAGAACGACTGTTCGATCGAACGTCCTGAAAGGTAGAGATACTTCTCTGTTTTCAAAATGCTACGACGAAAACTTCAAAGCCATCATACACAAACACATCCTTACCAAACGAATGTCAATCCGACCGAATGGCCATCCGATCGGATTACCGTTCGACACTTGGTTACCTTTCACCGTTTTATGCACCGCTCTTCGCTTATGCTATCGTTAACTCTTCAGGCTAATCACCATAGCGCTCCCTTCAATCCATTTCCATCGTTGTGAGTATACTAAATCCCTTTTTTGCTTTACGCACCTTTGGGTGTTACATACGTTACATATTCTAAATCAAAATCGAAGACACAACGCAACACTATTTATACGCTGATCGTTATTGCATGTTACTTGTTACTCGATGAATGCTTGTGTAACGCCCCAAAAATCCAAATGTTATGTATTTGCAATATGTCCTTATGTGTTATATTATGGAATAAATAACTAGGCTATTTAACTTAGTTAAGGGTATGGTCAAAAGTATTAAATGATGAAGGTAGTGTCAGTTACGTTTTAGTGGTATACACGAGGGACTAAAGTGGGGTAAATGAAAGTTGAATTATCCAACTTAAAAGAAAATATCTACACACACTACACACACTTCGTGTGTGTGTGTTCTGGATCGTTCCAGGGCTCCCAAAAGGAGCCAAACCCTAACTCAACAATATTCATCAAATTAAAGGGTGAATCGAAGCTCAAATCCATAACCGAGCATGGATTAATGATCACTAACACAAGGGGATCGTAAGGTATGTCTTAAATCTAAGATTTGTGATCATGGGTGAAGTGGGTTATGTTCTAATCCGTGAGTTGATACGAAATTGATCATGTATAAGGGTTAGAATCATCGTATAGAACATGGGTTATGTATGGTTTGTGTTAATTCGATGATTAGAGACGAAACCCGTTAGTTAGGGTGAAGATGATAACTAGAATCACCACCTATGCCCAAGTCTTGTTGAAAGATTGATGTATTATTGTGGGCGTGATGGATTCCTGTTAGTTAAATTGAAAGAAATGTGGTGATGATATGTTTGATGCTTATGTGTGAATGATAAATGATGATTAGTAATAGGGCTTGATGCATTATGTATGAGTTTAGAAGATTATGCATGAAATAATTGTACGTTATGTTTAGAAGATGGTACACACACCAAATATGTGATGAAATGTATATAGTGTCGTCCGTATAGTCGATTGTGATGTTGCGAGTATATGATGATAAGTCGATAGTTAAATATGGTTAATAGTTGACTTTTGAAAGTCAACTAAGTATAAGAAACATGATTTGACTCGTTGTCGTAAATGTAGGTTTATGGGAAGTTGTATGGTACATGTTATGGCAATCCGTGTTGAATGTAATGACATGATGAGTTACATGAGTTTAAACGTATACGGATATGATTATATGAGTTATGTTTGTTAGAAATGATTAATGAAAGTTAAGTGTGAAATATGCGATTGATATGATTGTTAACATGTACGAATGCTTATGCTAATAAGAGCGTGATTTTGATAAAAAGAGAGTATAGGAATCATGTCAAGACGGACTCAAGCATGAAAGGCTGACGGGTTAAGAGGAGGCAAGGAATCGGATACGAGCACGTATGCATAAGGTAAGTGATTTCTGTAATCACTTCTTAGTTTGTTGAGTAATATAGTGTTTTAACTAATTAAGCATGATGTTTGAGGTTAATTATGTGTTGAAGCCCTTCGTCGTAAATGTTGGGGCTAAAGTTGACTAAAATGCCCTTGGTGGGTATATTGGGCGAACGACCTTTAAAAGATGTTTAGAAATAAGATACATGATCAAGTGAATAATTAGGATAAGTATGGAAGCGAAATGTATGTTTTTTAGAATCAAATGCATTGAATACGAAAATACCCTTAACGGGTCAAAGTAAGCCTTCGAGTAAAAATGAGTTTAAAGAATGCAAGACATCCGAGAATTTAATCTTTTATGATAGACGTCATTGATATTTGGGTGTATAAGAATTTATGGTCAAATAAACAAGTTAGGTGGATAAATGCATGAACGGGACAAGATATGGAAAAAGGGTAATAAGCCGAAGGCTTAAAAGTCTGGAATTTTGTTAATCCGGATGTCGGATCTTAACTCCATAAGATGGAGAATTAAATTACGGACGCGTAGGAAAAAGAATCGGGTAAAACGGATAAAAAACGAGAGAGTTATGCTCGTTTCCGTAAAACCGGATCGTGTTGGGAATGTGCAGCAACTAGCTGCACACCTTCTGTCGAATTGAGGGCGTCGCGCCACGCGACGGGGGGTCGCGCGACGCGACGGGCTATGTTTCTCCGAAAATTGTTTTCGTGTCTCGTTTTGTCTTGGGAACTCGTTTAAAAGCGTTTCAAGTTTCGTATGACCAATTTAAATTACGTTTTTATAAGTTTAAGTGTATGCACATATGTAGATAGGTATGTATATATGTATGTTTATAAGTATGCGAGCAAGTACATGGATATATGAGGGTATGTACGAGAGTAGGCATGTATGAGTTTGGTATGAAGCAAGTAGTGATGTATGTATGTACATATGTATAATGGCACGAGTGTACGTAATGATGTAAGTATGTGTACATGTAGATACGTATATAGTGATGTAGATGTTCTTATATGTAGGTATGCATGTAGGTTGGCATGTATGTGAGTGAATACGTATGCAAGTAGGTATGTATACATGTGTGTACGTATGTATATATATGGAGATAATATGTATAAAGTTAGGTGTGTATGTAGGTCATCCAGTGTGATTAAGTTTTTACGTTGTTATGCGTGTACATGGAGATTTAGGTGTAATGCAGGTACAATATCGAAGACTCACCAGAGATGAGGTACTCAGAAGGAACGTTTAATGTAAAGGAATAAAGTAACGGAAATAAACCAAGGCTAAGTATCGTTTATATTGATAACCTATTAATGTCTTGTATGTATGTGGTGAGTGCAGGTTGTTCAAGCCAGATTATCATTTTGAAGAGGAGAGATCCAAGATCGAGTCACCAGATAGATTGTACGGGATTGTTGAGTACGTGTCCGAGTGAAGCTAGGTTACGTTTTCAAATTGTAAATGAGTATAATGAAAGGTATTTATTGTTAAAGAATTAACCTTAATAATGAATTTAAGTGCGTCGAGGTGATTGAAATGAAAGAATTTTTATGGTACGAATTTCCGCTGCGACTTTTGTCATTTACGAATTAGGGTGTAACAAGTTGGTATCAGAGCCCTGGTTTGAGGGAAATCAAGTACGAGAAGGTAAGTACTTGAACTCAAACTTGTGTGCTCTTGAGATAAGGAACCCGTACAATCTAAGACTCGATCAAGATCCAAAGGTAGAAGCTAATGTAATTATGTGCTTATGTATACGTATAAAGAAACTGATGGTTTTGTATGTGCCAGGTAAGCATAAGTGTTTAAAGAGGATGATCTGTGAATGCAGTTTAGGATGAATAACTAGAACAGTCAAGTGGTAATAGGCAAATGAGCCCAGGTACGTAAATCTAATATGTGGGTATGTGTAACAGCAAAATTTATTAAGAGAAGGGAAATGTTAAATGAAGGATAATGATAGTATAGTAATGAAGTACTGAAAGTGATACACGCGCCGAAACCTAAGTCTACGGATATAAGGTGACAATTACATGAAGGCACGAAACTACTATGTGGATTGTGTACCTGGCCAGTACACGAGAAACGTATGACGTTCGTGAGATCATGATAATTGTTACAGGTATGCCCGGTAGAGTTGGGTAGCGGGCGGGCGTGTGGGTGAAATGGGAAGTAAGACTCTCGGGAAATTGAGAGTACTATGTAAGAATGAAAAACATGCCTGATAAGAATGAAGAATGTTGAATCCGTGATTAAGTACGGATCAACAAGATATGAATAATATGTTTGAATCCGTGAGACGGATTTAGGGAATGAAAGGTATGAATGCAATGTTTGAATCCGTGAGACGGATTCAAGGATGAAAGGCATGGAAGATATGTTTGAATCCGTGAGACGGATTCAAGGATGAAAGGTATGGGTAATAAGTTTGAATCCGCGAGAAGGATTCAAAAACGCAGAAGTAATGAAAGGCATGAATGTAATGTTGAATCCGTAAGGCGGATTCAATGAATGAAAAAGCATGAATGATGCGTCTGAATCCATGAGACGGGTTTAAAAATATAAAAAGATGAAATTAATCCGCATGAGAAGGTGTCGACAGTTTGACCATGATTGAGTCGAACGGGTCATAGAAATAAGTATAAAGTAAAAGGTGATAGTATAATAGACGAAGTTTTGTATAAGTTAAGTGTTAGATGTGTTAGTAATTGGCTCTTAGAAGTCAGAATGATGACGGGCTGAGACCCGGACAATAACTTGATTATGGGCGGGAATGGTAAGCTGGGTAAGAAATATTAAAACAATGTAATAAGGTCTTTGCAAGTAAGTATGAATGGAAGGAAGTACGAGTGTGTACTTCCGTTGGCGAAATGATTAATAGAATGAAATAATTGCATGTAAGAGATAGAATGTGTGGTACATTATAGTAGGTATGTAGGAAATTGTAGAAGAGTGATGGGTGGGTAGTCACCTAGTGTGATGAATGTTTAAATGACATGTGCTAACCGCCGATGATGTTGATGATAATGTAGAACTATTGATGTGATGAAACCAAATTGTATTGGTGAAAGGATGTGCATGAGCGAAAGCTCATTACACGGGTGAATGATACCTGGCCTGTACGGCTAGTACACGAGGAAAAGATGGTCGATCTGGGTTGCGGGTCGTTGCTTTGAGAAATGAAAAGGAGGTTAGTAAAATGTTTACCCATGTTGGATAGATATGAACTAGTATGACACATTTATATACGTGAATTAAGTAATGCATGAAGTGAAAGCAATAGCAATGCGGAATGAACGAAATGATTTAAAGGTAACGTAAAGGTATGCAAGGAACAAGTAATTGTAAAAAAAAACCTAGAATAAGGTTAACGTTAGAGTTAAGCACGTAGGTGTGACTATGAAATAGTAGTTTTGTGGTGGTAACAAAACAAAAGTTAAATGTTATACAGAAGTATGTAGAGAATGTAATTTTTAAAAGATGAGATGGAGATATTAGATCCATTAAGAACGGATCATATTAAAGGTTGGAAGAGTAGGTGTATTGACCCGTTATTGACAGATCAAGGAAATGAAAATGATATATGAAAGTATGATCAGGAAAGTCTGGATTGGTTTGGAAAAAAAATCAAATCAATTATTTGAATAGTTTATGAATCGAGAATGTATAGTTACCCATTACTATGATGTATTAGTTAAAGTTAAATATATCTGAGTATATATAAATTTCGATGCAAGATCGTATAGGCGATGAAAACATTATGAATGTTGAAATAAACAAAAAGGGGATGTTAGTAGTGGGACGTTTGAATGGTTTCAAGTAAGTAAAAAGGTATATAATGCATATGATATACGAGTATTAGAATGATGAATGAACCATTAACTATGAAGGCTGTTAGGAATTAGCGTTAATAGTGAAAGCGACACTAATAAGAACTCCGGAACGAGTTCTTGAAGATAGAAGGTTTTCATTAGGATGGGCTAGTGGTCGTGTGGATGGACTGGAAGAAAAGTTAATGTGTGTTCGATGAAAGTGAGAAAGGTTTCGGGGACGAAACCTCATTTAAGGGTGGTAGACTTGTAACGCCCCAAAAATCCAAATGTTATATATTTGCAATATGTCCTTATGTGTTATATTATGGAATAAATAACTAGGCTATTTAACTTAGTTAAGGGTATGGTCAAAAGTATTAAATGATGAAGGTAGTGTCAGTTACGTTTTAGTGGTATACACGAGGGACTAAAGTGGGGTAAATGAAAGTTGAATTATCCAACTTAAAAGAAAATATCTACACACACTACACACACTTCGTGTGTGTGTGTTCTGGATCGTTCCAGGGCTCCCAAAAGGAGCCAAACCCTAACTCAACAATATTCATCAAATTAAAGGGTGAATCGAAGCTCAAATCCATAACCGAGCATGGATTAATGATCACTAACACAAGGGGATCGTAAGGTATGTCTTAAATCTAAGATTTGTGATCATGGGTGAAGTGGGTTATGTTCTAATCCGTGAGTTGATACGAAATTGATCATGTATAAGGGTTAGAATCATCGTATAGAACATGGGTTATGTATGGTTTGTGTTAATTCGATGATTAGAGACGAAACCCGTTAGTTAGGGTGAAGATGATAACTAGAATCACCACCTATGCCCAAGTCTTGTTGAAAGATTGATGTATTATTGTGGGCGTGATGGATTCCTGTTAGTTAAATTGAAAGAAATGTGGTGATGATATGTTTGATGCTTATGTGTGAATGATAAATGATGATTAGTAATAGGGCTTGATGCATTATGTATGAGTTTAGAAGATTATGCATGAAATAATTGTACGTTATGTTTAGAAGATGGTACACACACCAAATATGTGATGAAATGTATATAGTGTCGTCCGTATAGTCGATTGTGATGTTGCGAGTATATGATGATAAGTCGATAGTTAAATATGGTTAATAGTTGACTTTTGAAAGTCAACTAAGTATAAGAAACATGATTTGACTCGTTGTCGTAAATGTAGGTTTATGGGAAGTTGTATGGTACATGTTATGGCAATCCGTGTTGAATGTAATGACATGATGAGTTACATGAGTTTAAACGTATACGGATATGATTATATGAGTTATGTTTGTTAGAAATGATTAATGAAAGTTAAGTGTGAAATATGCGATTGATATGATTGTTAACATGTACGAATGCTTATGCTAATAAGAGCGTGATTTTGATAAAAAGAGAGTATAGGAATCATGTCAAGACGGACTCAAGCATGAAAGGCTGACGGGTTAAGAGGAGGCAAGGAATCGGATACGAGCACGTATGCATAAGGTAAGTGATTTCTGTAATCACTTCTTAGTTTGTTGAGTAATATAGTGTTTTAACTAATTAAGCATGATGTTTGAGGTTAATTATGTGTTGAAGCCCTTCGTCGTAAATGTTGGGGCTAAAGTTGACTAAAATGCCCTTGGTGGGTATATTGGGCGAACGACCTTTAAAAGATGTTTAGAAATAAGATACATGATCAAGTGAATAATTAGGATAAGTATGGAAGCGAAATGTATGTTTTTTGGGAATCAAATGCATTGAATACGAAAATACCCTTAACGGGTCAAAGTAAGCCTTCGAGTAAAAATGAGTTTAAAGAATGCAATACATCCGAGAATTTAATCTTTTATGATAGACGTCATTGATATTTGGGTGTATAAGAATTTATGGTCAAATAAACAAGTTAGGTGGATAAATGCATGAACGGGACAAGATATGGAAAAAGGGTAATAAGCCGAAGGCTTAAAAGTCTGGAATTTTGTTAATCCGGATGTCGGATCCTAACTCCATAAGATGGAGAATTAAATTACGGACGCGTAGGAAAAAGAATCGGGTAAAACGGATCAAAAACGAGAGAGTTATGCTCGTTTCCGTAAAACCGGATCGTGCTGGGAATGTGCAGCAACCAGCTGCACACCTTCTGTCGAATTGAGGGCGTCGCGCCACGCGACGGGGGGTCGCGCGACGCGACGGGCTATGTTTCTCCGAAAATTGTTTTCGTGTCTCGTTTTGTCTTGGGAACTCGTTTAAACGCGTTTCAAGTTTCGTATGACCAATTTAAATTACGTTTTTATAAGTTTAAGTGTATGGACATATGTAGATAGGTATGTATGTATGTTTATAAGTATGCGAGCAAGTACGTGGATATATGAGGGTATGTACGAGAGTAGGCATGTATGAGTTTGGTATGAAGCAAGTAGTGATGTATGTATGTACATATGTATAATGGCACGAGTGTACGTAATGATGCAAGTATGTGTACATGTAGATACGTATATAATGATGTAGATGTTCTTATATGTAGGTATGCATGTAGGTTGGCATGTATGTGAGTGAATACGTATGCAAGTAGGTATGTATACATGTGTGTACGTATGTATATATATGGCGATAATATGTATAAAGTTAGGTGTGTATGTAGGTCATCCAGTGTGATTAAGTTTTTACGTTGTTATGCGTGTACATGGAGATTTAGGTGTAATGCAGGTACAGTATCGAAGACTCACCAGAGATGAGGTACTCAGAAGGAACGTTTAATGTAAAGGAATAAAGTAACGGAAATAAACCAAGGCTAAGTATCGTTTATATTGATAACCTATTAATGTCTTGTATGTATATGGTGAGTGCAGGTTGTTCGAGCCAGATTATCATTTTGAAGAGGAGAGATCCAAGATCGAGTCACCAGATAGATTGTACGGGATTGTTGAGTACGTGTCCGAGTGAAGCTAGGTTACGTTTTCAAATTGTAAATGAGTATAATGAAAGGTATTTATTGTTAAAGAATTAACCTTAATAATGAATTTAAGTGCGTTAAGGTGATTGAAATGAAAGAAATTTTATGGTACGAATTTCCGCTGCGACTTTTGTCATTTACGAATTAGGGTCTAACAGCTTGTATGTTATGTTAACACAGTGATTGTTGCCTGACGACTTAGCAACGATAGTACTATTTGTTTGGACTCAGCACCTGTCGTGGACAGGGGTTGTTAAGGTTACCTCTTAACGTGTCACAGTGGTGATATGTGTTGCGCATTCTACAACTCGCAGTCTAGTCTGTGCATATTTCATTGTAGATAACTGACTAGCTTCGCATTATACATGTTACATGCTGGTTATGCGTAAACGCCTTCGAACTCTACTATTACTATTAAACTTGTATGCTCACCTTTACACTATGTGTATTGACCTCTATTTTAACGTATGTGACAGGTGCTTAGGATGCTATGCTTGCTATTTGATGGAATTGAGCTAGGTTGGAGTCTAGAAATAAACACTTTAAATCTGAGTTGTCAAAACAATATTTTTGTTTTTGAGATAATATGTCTGTAATAATTATTTTACTGAATATGTTTTGGTATGGGACTTAAGGTTAAATATTCGGTAATGTTAGTTATTATGGATTTCACTTGGATAATCTATTTCGCTCAGTGCCGCGCCCTGATGATTCCGACACCGGTTGGGGTGTGACAGATTGGTATCCGAGCCATAACTATAGGGATTTAGGCGAGACTCGACCTAGTCCGGGTCGATGTCTTAGAAACGACCTAGTCTATAGTCTAAGTACCAACAGACCGACTTGTGCATACCTAGTGTGGGTCTTGTACGAGCTTACCTGCTATTTCTCGCTCACACTCGCTGTACACTACACTCTTGCGCAAACATCGCATACTACAGTTCTGCTTAAGATCAGCCTTTCCTAAGGCTGGACATACACACAAACGGATGATCTGGTTAAGATTAGGTGTGAAAACCGCAAACTCTCGACCAAATCATTTGTTCGATTCGCTATTTTTACTAAAAACAAGAGAAATTGCGTTGAAATAGGAGTGAAATCCATACTTCGATGCAGATCTCCTTATCTATCTCGTGATTTCATCACACAAACAGGGATGTAGTCGCTAAGGTAGCGTTTGGTATGAAGGAATACAAGATGGAATGGAATGGATCATTCTGATTGAATGAAAAGAAACATGTTTGGTTATCATGTGGTAATGGAATGGAGCATTCCAAAAGAATATAACTCCTTCCAAATATAACAATTTCCATTCCTTGGTATGTGGGTGTTTTTTTCCATTCCTTCAAGGAATGGAAATAAATTTATTATTATTATTATTATTATTATTATTTATACTTATATTTATATTTATTAATATTCATACTAATATTAATATATATTCAAAAATTTATTGTTAATTTTTTACCATTAATATATTAAATTATTATTATTATTGTTATTATTATTATTATTATTATTATTGAGGCAATTATATTTTTGTCGTTTTTAATATAATTATGTTTCGTTACTTCGTTTTTTTTATCAAATTGTACAAAGTAATGATTCATTCTATTCACATATGAGTAACCAAACATCACAATGGAATGGAATGGAATGATCCATTTCATTCCGTTGTCCATTCCATTACCTAGTCCATTCCATTACCTAGTCCATTCCATTCTCTCATCCATTCCATTACCCCATACCAAACTCTCGCCAAAGTCTCGACGGACTCCAACGACTTGGTTCACGCTGTAACTGGAAGGATGCGTGCTGATCGCTCAAATTGAAGTGAGAGCACAACCCGGAAGGCCAAAGTGTGCACTTAAGGTCCTTGTGAATAGTCGAATCACTTTGGGTAGTCAAAGTCTATCTAGCCAGGACAATCTATCCTCGATTTTATACGTGTTTCGATTCTGGAATCTGCATCCGCTAACTCTGTTATTTATCGATTTTATGTGGGTTTTATGTGATTTTATGTGATTACGTGTTCCGATTTTTGGTGATTTTCTCGCCTTTCGCTATTCACTTTGATCAAACACGCACCGCTCGCACTGCACATTACCTCAAAACGCCAACAAATCGCCGGTCGTTATTCACAATCGCTACTCGCTATTCGCAATTGATGCGTGTGTGGTGTGTGTATAAATTTAAGTATATTTTAAGCCCTTTTTACACGTTAGTCAAGTTTTAAATTTATAAAACACGATATTTTACTAACACCAAACACACATATGGGCAAGTGCACCCATCGTGAGCGTAGTATAGTGTTAGCAAGATACCGAGGTCGTCCAAGGACACAAGAGCTTTTAATACCGGTTTATCCTCAACGTCTAATCAAATCAAAAGTTAGAAAAAGGTTTTTAAACTAGAAAAATAAAACTAACTAAAATGTTGAAAAATAAAATGAAAGTAAAAAGAGATAGACAAGATGAATCACTTAGCTCCGACTCGTGTTTAGTGTAACCTTTGATAATTTCCGCACTTTTGCACTTTTTAAGAGATTATCTTAGTTATTGTAGTAGGCCCCTCTTTTGAAGGTGACGTTACCCTCAACCCAGTAGTTTGAGTCAGTAAGGATACAATCCTAAAGGGTTGGATTATTGAAAGATAATTAATTAAGTTATTAATGCATATTATGGTAGGCCCCTCTTTTGGAGGTGACGTTACCCTCGGCTAAGTAGTCTGAGTCAGCAGGGATACAGTCCTAAGTAGCCGGGTTAAAGTATTAATAGTAGCTTACATATGAGGGGATCAAAGAGTTTGGACTCCCGCCATCCAATACCGGTGGGTATTGAAGGAGGTCCTACTAAATTTGACCCAGGTCCTTGCAGGATCTATACACTGAACAAGGCAAGACTCTTACCAAATCGTTCCCTTAACCCCCGACCAGGTAGCCAACATATCTCCATATAGACCGTGGAGATATGAATGGTGAAAATATTTTATTTTATATAGACAGTAAAATAATGCCAAGACACCACGGACAAACGATAAGGAAGAGTCACCTTCAACATAAGAAACTAGTTATTAAAGTCATTAATACATAACCAAGTAAAAAGTGCGAAAAGATTAAAAATAAAAAGTATTACACTAGACACTTGTCTTCACCAAGTGATGTAAGAGACTTAGGCAAACATGGCCTTTGATTGTCAAGAACTCTTACGATCAATCTTAGATCCCGAGACGACTTACACACTCTACGATGGACAATGAATGATGGTGGTGGATGATGGTGTTGTGATGGTGGTGAGTGGTGGGTGAAGTGTGAGAGAGGTGGTGTGCCAAGGGATGGTTTGCAAATGAGCCAAGCACCCCTATTTATAGCCTGAACAGCAGCCCGGACACGGCCCCGTGTCCACCTTCTTCTCTGTCTTCATTAATTGCAGTTTATCTGCATTAGTTGACCACGCCCCCGAGTCCGCTAGGAACGCCCCCGTGTGCAGAAGCGTATCTGTACTATCAAGATTTCCCCAGATTCTGCGAATCTTAGAGTTGACCACGACCTCATGTCCGCTGAGCACGACCCCGTGGTGGTTGATAGAAGCTTCTATAGCTTTGTCTTTTCTGCTGACACTTGGGCACGCCCCCGTGCTCATTGAGCACGGGGCGTGTTCAGCCTTCTGTTCTCTTGTTTTGCTTGGGAAGATGCTGCCGGGGAGGCTGGGCATGCCACGATTGTTCATTTTCTTGTATTTATGTTAGATTTAGCTGCCTTTTTTATTCTTTTGTTCATTTGAGCTCATTTAATCCTGAAAATACAAAAGGAAGACAAAAACGCACTTTTTCCAACATTAGTACTAAAAAAGGGTTAATTTTATGCCACAATTGATGTAATTTATATGTTGCATTTTGTGCACATCAAATACCCCCACACTTGAATCTTTGCTTGTCCTCAAGCAAAACTCTTTATAATGTGGCTTTACACTCACAAATGGAATGGGTAGAAGAGAAGGTTTTTGGGCTTGTCGTAGAGTGTCAGGATTTCCAAGATTCTTTATTAAGTTTTGTTTTTATTGAATTACAATCATATTCGTCATGATTTATTTAAAACATTACATAAGATAAATTACTTATTAGGGCATAACATGCCTTTTTTTAAATTCCACTTATATACAAGTTCACATACCTCACGGGGGATCACTCAACACTCGGCCGAAGATGTATTTTAGTGGATCACTCGAGAGTGGCATGGAACTTATTCCTACCATAAGCTTGCCAAGCAATCAATCCTCCTCCTTTTTAACTATACACCTTTCTAAATATCAAGAGGACTTTTGGGGTGAAGGGTTAGGCTTGGGTTAAAGGTATGTGGTTGGGTTGGTGGTTAGTAAAAGGGCGAAAGACGTAAAAAGCGTCGGTTTTCGTAATACTTTTTATTTTTGAACTTTTTATTTTGATGAAGCCATTATTCAAACAAAGTTATTTTTGATAAACATGTTTGTTTATTTTTCTTTTGCTTCATCATCATCATTTTTTTGTCATAAGAAAAACCGAGCTTGTTACTAAAACAAAGGGTTTAAAAAAAAGGTTTCGGTGGGTGCAAGGGTGTTTGTTTTGGGTTATGAAATGAAAAGGTTTAGGCTCAAAGAGGTTAACTAGGGGGATTTTGGGTATGTGGTAAAAAAAATAATGGTGTAGAAATAAAAAGGGTTAGTCCTAATGCCTCCATAATTTACTTACTCGGGTTTAAGTTGGTAAGGAACGGGAATGTATAGTCGTGGCAAGTTCTAGAGTCGTAAGAACCAAGCGGCTATTCACACAAGAAACGAAAAATGAGCATTTAGTTTAAAGATATATATTTATATGCTCAATAAAGGCTCAAAACTCACTTTTTGTGGGAATGGGTTTTTATGTGATCAAGTATATATAATCAAATTTTAATTAAGCTTGTCATGCCGTTTCATAATATTCTTATGTTGGTTCTTTTTATCACGACGCTATCGGTTGTAAATTTGAAAAAAAATTGGGGTGATTAGCGGCTCCAATAGAGTTTTGTGTAAGACTTGCATTTAGGACTTGCAAGATTCAAGGTTTTAGCATCCCCCCACACTTAAATTACACATTGTCCTCAATGTGTCCCAAAAATAAGTTTTTAGGTTGATTGAATGTGTAAAAAGGTGTGAAAAAGCAAAAATTAATGTTGCTGGGCGTCTGGACACGGCCCCGTGTTCAGATCGCCAGTGACAGAAATTGTCAAAAAGAAACAGAAGCCTAGGCATGGGGATGTGTTCAGTGAGCACGCCCCGTGTCAAGTTACCTAAACTAGGCATTTCCTGCAGATTGTGCAGCACGGGGCCTTGTTGGGCGGGCACGGCCCGTGCTGAACTTGCTGTAATGAAGAAAAATTTGCCGGGTGACCCTGTTTTCGTGCATGGGGTGCTGGTTCAAGTTCCCTTGGTATCCTTCACCATCCCGAGTGTGTTTTATTCCTGAAAATTAAAACTAAACTAGAAAACATAAAAATTAATCTAAACTAAACTAATAATAGTTCCGCGGAATGCCTCCGTGGTGCGCCACGTTTATAAGGGTCCTTGGCAAGACCCAAATCCTGGTCATATGTTACCCAAGTGGAATGTTTTGCATCCCATGCTACACCGTCGGAGAGCATCATCCAAACTTGAGTCGATGACCTTCATGTAGTTGACCGGGTCTTCGTCTTCTACTCTTTTTCCAACTCCAAACTTCACTTCCTCGTCCCCAACCCTCAATGTTAGTGTTCCATCATTCATATCTACCACTGCTTGGGCCGTAGCTAGGAATGGCCTCCCTAGGATGAGTGGTACTTCGGTATGTTCCTCCATATCTAGTATGAAAAAGTCTGTCGGGAAGACAAATTCGCCAACTTTGACCAATAGATTTTCAGCGTCATGACGTGTGCGCGTATATACTTATTTTTATAATGAAATTACACACGATTCGGTTTTAAATTTATAAAAGTGATTTATACTTTAACATCAAAACACACACGAAAGAGGCAAGTGTACCGCATCATATATGTAGTAAAGTATCGGTAAGAACCAAGTATCAATCCAAGGAAATGGGCGGAGGAATAATACTAGACCTTTGTCACTAGACTACCGGTAAAAAGATAAGTTTGATTTTATAAAAGCTAAAGTAAGCATAGCAAATATTTATAAAACATAGTAGACTTCAAATAAGAAAATAGATAAATAGCCTTGCTTAATACACAACCAAAGCATATCAACTAAGTCGGTTTTGGCATTAGAAACATTCGATCAATTCTTTATTTTCAAGACAATTAGTATCCCTTTCGGGAATCCTAACACGATAATCATTCGGAAAGCTAAAACGATAAACACACTTTAACCACCTAAAATTGTTCTTTAACGTGCAATTGATAAATATCTATGAAAATCTCTTAAAAATAAGTTAGTCATCCGTTAGGCATTTTCTAACCTCACTTAAACAAGGAAAGTGACATCGATAAACACAATGCAACCACCGAGACAAGCATAAACCAGATTAACTCACAACCGATTTCATTTTACGAATCTTGCACATAAATTCACCAAGAAAGCAATTTTGGCCTAAACTACTAACTAAGTTAACAAATCATGGCAAGAATTCATAACAACACCATTTAACCCGTTAAGGTCCTTACATGACGGAAAGCTTTCTTGATTAACAATAATTACATTTTATTAAACCACTAACCATTTCTAGTATCATGGTGCACACATTTTAACCAAGCTAAACTAGTTAACCAAGTTTAAAGTTTACTAATACATGATTAATTAAGCTTCATTTTTCAAATATCTCAACTAACCAAATACTAATCATCCAACACAATTACTTATAATCAAGAAATCAACAACAATAACAAGGTTGCAAACTAATCATCAAAGATTAACATAGAAAATACTTCCAAATGTCATTACAAACAAAGTTAACATACTAATGCTTACAATTAAGCAAGGGATTGTTGTTTTTGCCCAAAGGCTTACAATAATACATAGAACATTAATCTAAATGCTTGAAAGATTAACAAAATTATGGAAAGATTAGAAAACCAAACCATAAACAAGCACTAGATTATGGAAAGATTTTTATAACTTTTTGAAACCGCACGGTCGTGCCAATAAAGTGCACGACCGTTCACTTTTTGCATTATTGAAGTTACTGTTCACCATACCGCATGACATCATCAGATCTTGACCAGATTTCGTAGCCGCACGACCGTTCAATTGGAGGCACGATCGTGCATCTCCGGGTTCTTGTTGCACGGACTGTTGAACGGGCAGTGCATCGCCGGGCTTGTGTTGGATATCGGGTCCGCACGGGGTGCAACCATCCGCACGACCATTCGTCTCCGGGATTGACTTTCACTCCGGATTGCACCCTCGTTCACTGCCGGGCTGGGTTGTTTTGTCGGATATGCACGGTCGTTCCACTCATTGCACGACCGTGCCAAACGCCCAGGTCAGATTCTTCACAGAATGTTCACAGCTTTGTCGTTTCGTCCGGAAAGTCCTCGTTTTCACTATCATCTTGTCTGGCATGCTGTTTTAGGCCTGTAAACAAAAGTATACCACCTCAAGCAAGCTAAACTAAAATGCAATAAAAGATAGAATCTAACAAGAACGAGAATTTACAAATTATTTAATGAAACAACTACAAACGGTTAGCCGGTTTTTCGAAACACAACATCAAATGAATCAAACCAAACAAGCATATGAAAATATATGTATGGATAATCAAAAAGTCGTGACTTCACTTTCAATTGACCTAACATGCTAAACTTCACACAACTCACAATGTTCACACACACTCGGTTTTATAAGTGAAACATACATAAAATGTGTTTGTATAAACGCTCAGTGCCTTGTCAATGAAATGTGTAATATCATAAGCTTGTCATAAGATCTCGTCTCCACCAACTAACATGCGAAAAAGTGCAAATCAAGAGGACTTTACGGGTTTTAACGTCAGGCTTGGGTGAAGGGTATAGAAAGGGATATTTAAAGTGGCGAAACGGTTAAAACTCGGTAATAGCGTTTAACTAGCGTAAAACAATACAACTATACATACTAACGCCTTAAAAAGGCGGCTTTTGCGATATCAAGCTCATCAACGAGATTTCAATATTTAAGCATCCAAATTGCTCGATTTTTTTCGACTTCACCCTATTTTAGGGTGTTTTAATTTCTTTTTTTTTCTGCAAAGAAACAAATGGAATTGTACAATGAATAATAAACTATAACAAGCGCTAGTTAAACGATTATTTTGACCGAGTTGCAACACTAAAAGGTTTAAAACATAAAAAGGCTAATTTTGGCGAACTGGGCGATTATGTTGGGTAAACAAAGGTAAACGAGAAGGCTCGACATGGTTAATCCTAAAGGTAATGTAAGGTTTACGGGAAACACAACACAAAGAACAAGGCTAACACATAGTGGTATTCTAGGTGCCTCTATCACTTCTACACAATTCCGCAAGTTCATGGTCTTAACAAGCATGCTAGTCACAAGTTCTAAATTACACATGACATCCGGCTCACTCCTACATCCGAAATGAACAAATATATAACAATTTCAAGGCTCAAATATGCTCACGTAACGGAAGGAATGGGTAAAAGTGTGAAAACTATCATGCAAGTCTTTCTTTGTTTGTCACGTTTTCCGGTTTTCTTTTTTCAAAATTTATTTTGCTTGTCGAGTTTTTATCATGTCCGAAGCTTTCTAAAACACAACCAACCGGTTTATTACAAAAAATATATACACATACAGATATTTTTTAATGACTTTTCTGATTTTTTTAGGACAAACAAAGTTAACAAGTTAAACCCCTCCCCACACTTGAACTTCGCATTGTCCCCAATGCGAAACCCGAAATATAGAGATAAAGGAGAATAATACTCCCCTCAAGATGATTTTGATGCAACGAGACTTCCAAGCTGTATCTGTGATGTGCTCCGGTCCAAGACTTGATAGCTAAACTCTGCAAGTATGTCACAAGGTATAGCAAAACAGAACAGAAACAATATAAACGCAAATAAACCATAATTTAGATAAATAGAAGTACTACAATCCAAACAAAAGACAGGACAAATAAAGTAAAGTGTCAGAAAATAAAGTACATAACCGGGGGTGTTTGAAATAACAACCAAAATGAACACCCGAAAAACAAAGTACTGAAATAACAAAACCACCAACGATCAACTCTACCCTCTCCTAGTCATCGTCACCAGTATCATCTCTCGTGTTGGATGAGCCTGCATCTCTATAACCGGGTGGGTTCGCGAATGGGAAATTGGAGGCTGCTGAAAGTAGTCGGGAAAGGCATTATGTAGACCCCCGAAAAGATATGAGAACCCAGCTTGCACCTCGTGGCGCATAAAGTCCTGGGTTGCCCTGATCTGGTCCTGACCAACTCGCAGCTACTCTATACTCATCCTCTGCTGCTCCTCCTGCGTAGCATACAACTGCTCTAAACTGGTGCGCTGATGCTCTTGACTCACCTGCATCTGCTGAAACTGCTGGTAGAGATCAGGATAAGACGGGATGCCCTCAGGCCAATCCTGGTGTTGGTGGTATCCATGATGCTGTGGTGAATGTGGCGGTGTGTGTGGCTCATGCTACTCGTGCTGCTCATGCTGCTCTCCCATCTCCTCAGCCTCATCTTCCTCCTCAGCGGAGGCAACGGGTCCCAGACCTCGTTGTTTAAACCCTTCAATCGATCCCCGTGATCCGTCTCAGCAATCAACCCCATCGCCTTCAACGACCAAATATCAACATATAAACCCTCGGTCACCAAAGTGAGACCATTAAGTACCTCATCAGTCATTATCCCCAAATTGTAGGCGATCTCGGTCACATATTGACCGCCATGAATCTGACTGTTGGGCGTTCTCCCTGAGCTGTTCACAAAATACTCCGCCATCCTTGCAGCAAGGTTGATGTGTACTCCCTCAACCAGCGCATAAAGAAATATCAGATCCGGTGTTGGACAGTTCCCTAGACTGTCCATGCGCCCGCATACGGTATGGCTGAATATATGATGTATCACTCTATGCAACGGGTCTCTCAATCATGAAGCTTTTGACATTCTAGGATCGTATGGGTCACCAACTGCATTTTGAGCCCAAAACGCGGCCCGCGCTTCATCGCTTGGGAAGGTGAACTCATCAGTGAAGAACTCTGAATCCATGTCTTCATTCGTGTAGATTCCAAGTCTTCGACCCAATCTACCCACCGACCAATTGTGCCAGCGTCCGCCCAATCTGAAAGTTATCCTCTCCTTACAGCGAAAGTTTGGAACTTTATACGCTTTGGGCTTGTTGTATGAAAATGTGGCGAAGAATTCTATCTTTAGCTCACGATAGATGGGTCGGTCGATAGCGACTAGACGCGAAAGCGGAATAGTGAGCATGTTTTCTAGTCATTCACGCTGATTTAAATCTCTCATAACATCCTAATCTAGCCTCCGTGGGATGCCAAACTTCCCTCGTCTATTCCATAAAGTGTTACGTTTTGGGATGCAAAGGCTTTCTCTCTCGTTATCGGGGTCAAACTGTAAGAAGGAATGATCCATCTGCATGAGGGAAGATAGTTTAAACAGGAGAAACAGAGAAAATTTTATTCGGAACAGCAGAACACATAGTTACGAAGGTTCTGTCTTGCTGATCTGGGAATGTCGAACGGACGTGTGACCAGACGCACGGTCGTGCGTCACCGAGAACGAGCAAATGTGGTCGGCAATAGTCGTATCTGCACGGCGTGCATTCAATCGCACCATCGTGCATCACCGAACTGACATAAAAGCATCGTGAACAGCCGAAAACGCACGGACCGTGCCACATGGGGAACGACCGTGCGACCTGTAGTTTCTGCAGACTCTAATCCCGGCTCTGAATAGCCAGATTTTTCAAAAATCAACAAGTTTTTATGCAAACTGCGGGTAGAGAATCAACCGGTTGTTCACGAGACATACGATTCTTGCAAGGGTTAGGGTTTCGCTTATGTTTATGAAGGGAACCCCAAAAAGGCCTTGAAGAAATTGAACGAATCTAACCTAGACAAAGATGAAACATGAAATCGACAAGAAAGAACATGTCGTGCGAAAAGATGTGTGAAACCGTGCGGAGAAATCGTGCGATTTGAGGCAAAATCGCTCTGGAACGGCTGGTGCGGTTTAGGGTTCGCGAATTGTGAATGGGGGCTGCAGATGAGGGTATTTATACTACCAAATGACAAAACTGCCCTCAGCATTACGCACGGTCGTTCGACCGCTCGCACGGTCGTGCGTACCCGACATCGTTCAAACCCTGCACGTTGATCTCGGCAATGCACCGGGGGTGCGACTCATGGTGTCGGTCAGCTCACAACCGCACGGACGTGCGACCCATGGCACGGGCGTGCCACAGCTGCAGATCAGTTTTTTTTCTGCAGAATGCATTTTCAGCACCTGTTTTGGCCGTTTTTCGCCATTGTTTCAACACGCAAACTGTTTTAACAATATCCCAACGTAGAAGCTTCGCTCGGCACGTTTAAAAACAGTACAAACTAATGAAAACTACAAAACACGCCTAAATTACGCTAAAAGTACAAAAGCACTAAAATGGACGATTTTACCCTTAAAGCGCCAAAGACGCTCTTGCTACATTTTTAATCCACGAGTCAGTAGCGTAGACTCTCCTCCCCACACTTATGATGCGTGCGGGGCGTGGAGTTCGATTACCTCCACCGCCGACTCGATCGGCCCGGCAACATAAAGCTTCAAGCGGTGCCCATTCACTTTTGAAATAACGTTGTCCGCATTCTCTATTGCAACAGTCCCAGATGAGAATACCTCTTTTAGTGTGTATGGTCCTGTCCAACGTGAATGAAGTTTTCCTGGAAATAGGCGCAACCGCGAGTTGTAAAGAAGAACAAGATCGCCTGCTTGGAATTGTTTGTGGTCCTTCAAGCGTTTATCGTGCAATCTCTTTGTGCGATCTTTATACAACACGGATCTTTCATAAGCGTGTTGTCGTAGCTCCTCTAATTCATGAATCTGAAGAAACCGGGCTTCACCTCCAGTTTTTAAGTCCAGATTTGCGGTTTTTAGAGCCCCTGATAGAACATCAAGACCAGCTGTCTCTTGGAGAAGCCATGATGTGGAACATCAATCAACAAATCCTTGAATCTCACCCAAGCCGCGTGCAATAACTCTCCCTCGTCCTGGCGAAAGGTAACAATCATGTTCCGTAGCTTGGTTGTTTTCTCAGGTGGAAAATATTTTTGCATAAACAGCTCCGCCAACTCATTCCAGGTCTTGATAGACCCACCTGGAAGTGACATAAGCCAAGCTCTAGCTTTGTCACGCAGTGAGAATGGAAACAACCTCAACCGAACTGCATCCTCCGAAACACCTCTAATCCTAAACGTCGAACAAACAGCGAGAAAAGCAGCGATATGTCTCCCGGGATCCTCATGCTCACGCCCGTCGAACTGTACCGAATTCTGCACAATGTTAATAATACTAGATTTAATTTCAAAAGTAGGCGCATCTATAGTGGGCTGTAGGATACTCGGCTCCAGGCCTGCCCCTCCGGGCTGATTCGATTCATTCAAAGGTCGCTCGTCGTCTGCCATGATTGCGTTCCCTGCTGCCCCTGAGCCCTCGGCTTCAGCGGGTACCACCTGCTCCGGTTCACCAGTTGCGAGTAGCAGCGCTACCGCGCGAGATCTCTCACGTATACGTCTCCTCAGATCGTGCTCGGGTTCGTCTGACGGTTCAACAGGATCGGGAGCGGGGGTTGAGGACATCAACCTGCAAACGAAAATTTGACACAATAAATATTTTATTAATATAATAATGTTGTCTTTTTTTTTGGCTGAAAAGAAACAGAATATTATTTTAAATGGGCTTAAAATTTTATAAAAACCCGAAAATGGGCCCGAAATTTTTATAAAAATTAAAGCAATAAAATAATCGAATCGGCTAATGTAAAAATGATTTTTCAAAGCCGAAAAGTCAAAGAATAAACGAATGACAAGTCCGAATTCGAACAAATAAATGGAGTAAAAATTTACAAGTGTACAAAAATGACTTGGAAAACGAATAAATCAATTTAAAACAAGAAATATTAACAACTAAATAAACAAATAAACAATCAAGAAAATATTCACAAATATTAACAAGTATATACACCGATAAAACAATGACTCGGGTCGTTCCTAAAGCTCGCCAAGTCCCTGACAACGGCGCCAAAAACTTGACGTGTGCGCGTATATACATATTTTTATAATGAAATTACACACGATTCGGTTTTAAATTTATAAAAGTGATTTATACTTTAACATCAAAACACACACGAAAGAGGCAAGTGTACCCCGTCATATATGTAGTAAAGTATCGGTAAGAACCAAGTATCGATCCAAGGAAATGGACGAAGGAATAATACTAGACCTTTGTCACTAGACTACCGGTAAAAAGATAAGTTGTTTGATTTTATAAAAACTAAAGTAAGTATAGCAAATATTTATAAAACATAGTAGACTTCAAATAAGAAAATAGATAAATAGCCTTGCTTAATACACAACCAAAGCATATCAACTAAGTCGGTTTTGGCATTAGAAACATTCGATCAATTCTTTATTTTCAAGACAATTAGTATCCCTTTCGGGAATCCTAACACGACAATCATTCGGAAAGCTAAAACGATAAACACACTTTAACCACCTAAAATTGTTCTTTAACGTGCAATTGATAAATATCTATGAAAATCTCTTAAAAATAAGTTAGTCATCCGTTAGGCGTTTTCTAACCTCACTTAAACAAGGAAAGTGACATCGATAAACACAATGCAACCACCGAGACAAGCACAAACTAGATTAAATCACAACCGAGTTCATTTTACGAATCTTGCACATAAATTCACCAAGAAAGCAATTTTGGCCTAAACTACTAACTAAGCTAACAAATCATGGCAAGAATTCATAACAACACCATTTAACCCTTTAAGGTCCTTACGTGACGGAAAGCTTTCTTAATTAACAATAATTACATTTTATTAAACCACTAACCATTTCTAGTATCATGGTGCACACATTTTAACCAACCTAAACTAGTTAACCAAGTTTAAAGTTTACTAATACATGATTAATTAAGCTTCATTTTTCAACTATCTCAACTAACCAAATACTAATAATCCAACATAATTACTTATAATCAAGAAATCAACAACAATAACAAGGTTGCAAACTACTCATCACATATTAACATAGAAAATACATCCAAATGTCATTACAAACAAAGTTAACATACTAATGGTTACAATTAAGCAAGGGATTGTTGTTTTTGTCCAAAGGCTTACAATAATACATAGAACATTAATGTAAATGCTTGAAAGATTAACAAAATTATGGAAAGATTAGAAAACCAAACCATAAACAAGCACTAGATTAAGAATCCGGAAGATAACGGAGCTAATCGGCACAATGTGGCTTGAATCCGGGTGAAAGCTAACGCCTCCGGAGCCTGAAAATCTCCAGAATCGCTCCCAAAATATCCAGAGTTCCGAGCAGAATGTTTCTGCATGATTTTTATAACTTTTTGAAACCGCACGGTCGTGCCAATAAAGTGCACGACCGTTCACTTTTTGCATTATTGAAGTTACTGTTCACCATACCGCATGACATCATCAGATCTTGACCAGATTTCGTAGCCGCGCGACCGTTCACTTGGAGGCACGATCGTGCATCTCCGGGTTCTTGTAGCACGGACTCTTGAACGGGCAGTGCATCGCCAGGCTTGTGTTAGATATCGGGTCCGCACGGGGTGCAACCATCCGCACGACCGTTCGTCTCCGGGATTGACTTGCACTCCGGATTGCACCCTCATTCACTGCTGGGCTAGGCTATTTTGTCGGATATGCACTATCGTTCCACTCATTGCACGACCGTGCCAAACGCCCAGGTCAGATTCTTCACAGAATGTTCGCAGCTTTGTCGTTTCGTCCGGAAAGTCCTCGTTTTCACTATCATCTTGTCTGGAATGCTGTTTTAGGCCTGTAAACAAAAGTATACCTGATTAAGTATCCAAATAACGGTTTTACGGCCGTAAACACATAAAATGGGGATAAAATGGGGGACTAAAATATGTATAAATTGGTGAATATCAAATCTCCCCACACTTAAACCTTGCTTGTCCTCAAGCAAGCTAAACTAAAATGCAATAAAAGATAGAATCTAACAAGAATGAGAATTTACAAACTATTTATTGAAACAACGACAAACGGTTAGCCGGTTTTTCGAAAGACAACATCAAATGAATCAAACCAAACATGCATATGAAAATATATGTATGGATAATCAAAAAGCCGTGACTTCACTTTCAATTGACTTAACATGCTAAACTTCACACAACTCACAATGTTCACACACACTCGGTTTTATATGTGAAACATACATAAAATGTGTATGTGTAAACGCTCAATGCCTTATCAATGAAATGTGTAATATCATAAGCTTGTCATAAGATCTCGTCTCCACTAACTAACATGCGAAAAAGTGCAAATCAAGAGGACTTTACGGGTTTTAACGTCAGGCTTGGGTGAAGGGTATGGAAAGGGATATTTAAAGTGGCGGAACGGTTAAAACTCGGTAATAGCGTTTAACTAGCGTAAAACAATACAACTATACATACTAACGCCTTAAAAAGGCGGCTTTTGCGATATCGAGCTCATCAACGAGATTTCAATATTTAAGCATTCAACATTGCTCGATTTTTGTCGACTTCACCCTATTTTAAGGTGTTTTATTTTCTGTTTTTTTTCTGCAAAGAAACAAATGGAATTGTACAATGAATAATAAACTATAACAAGCACTAGTTAAACGATTATTTTGACCGAGTTGCAACACTAAAAGGTTTAAAACATAAAAAGGCTAAATTTGGCTAAGTGGGCGATTATGTTGGGTAAACAAAGGTAAACGGGAAGGCTCGACATGGTTAATCCTAAAGGTAATGTAAGGTTTACGGGAAACACAACACAAAGAACAAGGCTAACACAAAGTGGTATTCTAGGAGCCTCTATCACTTCTACACAATTCCGCAAGTTCATGGTCTTAACAAGCATGCTAGTCACAAGTTCTAAATTACACATGACATCCAGCTCACTCCTACATCCAAAATGAACAAATATATAACAATTTCAAGGCTCAAATATGCTCACGTAACGGAAGGAATGGGTAAAAGTGTGAAAACTATCATGCAAGTCTTTCTTTGTTTGTCACGCTTTCCGGTTTTCTTTTTTCAAAATTTATTTTGCTTGTCGAGTTTTTATCATGTCCGAAGCTTTCTAAAGCACAACCAACCGGTTTATTACAAAAAATATATACACATACATATATTTTTGAATAACTTTTCTGATTTTTTTATTTTTTAGGACAAACAAAGTTAACAAGTTAAACCCCTCCCCACACTTGAACTTCGCATTGTCCCCAATGCGAAACCCAAAATATAGAGATAAAGGAGAATAATACTCCCCTCAAGATGATTTTGATGCAACGAGACTTCCAAGCTGTATCTGTGATGTACTCCGGTCCAAGACTTGATAGCCAAAATCTGCAAGTATGTCACAAGGTATAGCAAAACAGAACAGAAACAATATAAACGCAAATAAACCATAATTTAGATAAACAGAAGTACTACAATCCAAACAAAAGACAGGACAAATAAAGTAAAGTGTCAGAAAATAAAGTACATAACCGGGGGTGTTTGAAATAACAACCAAAATGAACACCCGAAAAACAAAGTACTGGAATAACAAAACCACCAACGATCAACTCTACTGTCTCGTAGTCATCGTCACCAGTATCATCTCTCGTGTTGGATGGGCCTGCATCTCCATAACCGGGTGGGTTCCCTAATGGGAACTGTGGAGGCTGCTCAAAGTAGTCGGGATAGGCATTATGTAGACCCCCGAAAAGATATGAGAACCCAACTTGCACCTCGTGGCGCATAAAGTCCTGGGTCGCCCTGATCTGGTCCTGACCAACTCGCAGCTGCTCTATACTCATCCGCTGCTGCTCCTCTTGCATAGCATACAACTGCTCTAAACTGGTGCGCTGATGCTCTTGACTCACCTGCATCTGCTGAAACTGCTGGTAGATATCAGGATAAGACGGGATGCCCTCAGGCCAATCCTGGTGTTGGTGGCATCCATGATGCTGTGGTGAATGTGGTGGTGTGTGTGGCTCATGCTGCTCTCCCATCTCCTCATCCTCATCTTCCTCCCCAGCCGGAGGCAACGGGTCCCAGACCTCGTTGTTTAAACCCTTCAATCGATCCCTGCGATCCGTCTCAGCAATTAACCCCATCGCCTTCAACGACCAAATATCAACATATAAACCCTCGGTCACCAAAGTGAGACCATTAAGTACCTCATCTGTCATTAACTCCAAATTGTAGGCGATCTCAGTCACATACTGACCGCCATGAATCTGACTGTTGGGCGTTCTCCCTGAGCTGTTCACAAAATACTCCGCCATCCTTGTAGCAAGGTTGATGTGTACCCCCTCAACAAGCGCATAAAGAAATATCAGATCCGGTGTTGGACAGTTCCCTAGACTGTCCATGCGCCCGCATACGGTATGGCTGAATATATGATGCATCACTCTATGCAACGGGTCTCTCAATCGTGAAGCTTTTGACATTCTACGATCGTAGCCGCATGACATCATCAGATCTTGACCAGATCTTGACCAATAAAGTGCACGACCGTTCACTTTTTGCATTATTGAAGTTACTGTTCACCATACCGCATGACATCATCAGATATTGACCAGATTTCGTAGCCGCACGACCGTTCACTTGGAGGCACGATCGTGCATCTCCGGGTTCTTGTTGCACGGACTCTTGAACGGGCAGTGCATCGCCGGGCTTGTGTTGGATATCGGGTCCGCACGGGGTGCAACCATCCGCACGACCGTTAGTCTCCGGGATTGACTTGCACTCTGGATTGCACCCTCGTTCACTGCCAGGCTGGGCTATTTTGTCGGATATGCACGGTCGTTCCACTCATTGCACGACCGTGCCAAACGCCCAGGTCAGATTCTTCACAGAATGTTCGCAGCTTTGTCGTTTCGTCCGGAAAGTCCTCGTTTTCACTATCAACTTGTCTGGTATGCTGTTTTAGGCCTGTAAACAAAAGTATACCTGATTAAGTATCCGAATAACGGTTTTACGGCCGAAAACGCATAAAATGGGGATAAAATAGGGGACTAAAATATGTATAAATTGGTGAATATCATGTCACCTTGTGGATATTTGACGGATCTATCGGTGAGTTGTATGCTTATTTTTGTAGGGCTTGTTTTCCCTAAGCCGAGTCGGTTAAACATTGATGAGGGCATGAGGTTTATGCTTGCCTCGAGATCTGCTAGTGCATTATGAATTGGGGATTCCCCAATCGAGCAAGGAATTGTGAAGCTTCCGGGGTCAAGCTTCTTCTGCGGAAGTTTGTTGAGTAGTAAGGCGACGCATTCTTCGCCTAAATTAACTAATTTCAATGATTCAATTTTCCTTTTATGAGTGAGGAGCTCCCTCATAAATTTTGAATATTTGGGCATTTGAGTTAGGACTTCGATAAATGGAATATTAACATGCAATTGTTTTAGTAAATTATCGAAATTTGCGAATTGCTCATCGGTCTTTTGACGAATTAACCGGCCGGGGTATGGAACCGGATGAGTCTTAGTAGGCTCTTGAACTGGTGGAGAAGCCTTCTCTTGTTGGGGCGCGGGTGGAGTTGTGGTTTGGCTAGATTGGCTTCTTTCAGTTGGTGGAAGTGGAGCCTCCTCGGGGCCCACGGTACGGTTTCTCAATGTTATGAGATGTACTTGCGCCTTTGGGTTGGTCTCGGTATTACTTGGTAACGCGCCTTGTGGTCTCTCGGAAAAATTTTGAGTTATTTGATTTAATTATTTTTCAATGTTTTGAATGCTAGCTTGTTGATTTCTAAAATTCGATTCCAATTGTTGAAATCGATCCGAGTTTTTCTTTTCGGTGTCGGAGATGAGGCGAGATACAGTATCTTCAAGCCTTTCTCGTCCACCTTGTTGTTGAGAGAAATTTAGTGGTTGTTGACCATTTCCGTTTGATCATCTAATTCTTTCATACAACTGCAATTTTCATGTGGCCCACCACACCCCTCACAAGCCATAACCGAGACCGTTTTTGCCATTTCTAACTTTTTTATTTTTGAAGGGCCTCGATTTGAGCTTGTAAAAAAGTGCTTTCATCAACCTTATGGGCGCCCGGGGCAATAGATTTATTGCCTCGGGGAGTGTGCCACTGAAAATTGGTTTGAGCAATTTCCTCAATTTGATTATATATTTCATTTGGGCGACGATTACCTAAAAGTCCCCCGGAGCTAGAATCAAGTGTTTGTCTTGTGTGTGGCAACAACCCATTGTAGAAAGTGGATACTTGTTGCCATACCGCAAGACCGTGATGAGGACACTTTCTTAGTAACTCCTTGAACCTTTCCCAAGTTTCATATAAGGATTCCCCATCCTCTTGTGAATATGTATTAATTTCAGTCATTAGTTTAGCCGTTTTAGCAGGAGGGAAATACTTATATAGAAAATTTTGGGCTAGTTCATCCCAGGTGTTTACCGAACCAACTGGGAGGGTGTTAAGCCAAGCCTTAGCTCGGTCTTTTAGTGAAAATGGAAATATTCGAAGGCGGATGGCATCGTTTGATGCTCCATTGATCCGAAAGGTATCACATATTTCTAAAAAATAGTAACATGTAGATGGGGATCCTCATCCGCAAGCCCATGAAAGGTTGCGGAGTTTTGAAGCGTTTGTATCAAATGTGGTCGAAGTTCGAATTTGTTGGCTTCGACATTCGGTGCATTGATAGCGGCACCGAGATTACCTACGGTGGGTCGTAGGTAATCCATTAGGGTACGTTGGTCCGCCATTGGAAGTGGGTCCCCCAAAAATTTTTCTTGGTTTTTGGCTTTAAATCTTTTTCTGAGAAAGCGTTCGGGTTCTTCAAGAGGTTCTTTTATGTCTCTACTAGAACTGGAGCTCATACACTACGTAGAAAGTTCAGATGTGGCGCCTGGGTTCCAAGTCCTACAATAAAAACAGAAAAGAACGTTGGTCAGAAGCTTCACCACGGCCCCGTGCTCAGATGAACACGGCCCGTGGTCGAAGATACAGTGATTGTTTTCTGGATCCCTGTTACTGGGGAGTTCGACACGGCCCCGTGTTGCACCGACACGGCCCCGTGCTCATCTCCCTGTAACTCGAAAAATAAAAACTGCCAGTAACAATGCTGGGCACGGCCCGTGTCCAACCAGGCACGGCCCGTGCTGAGCTCTACAGAAACTAAAAAAATAAGAAAATACTAAAAAAACAGAAAAATTAGAAAAAACGATTAGGCCGTTGATTCCTAACTTTCTTAAAATCCTTGTGTCCCCGGCAGCGGCGCAAAAACTTGATGCGTGTGTGGTGTGTATATAAATTTAAGTATATTTTAAGCTCTTTTTACACGTTAGTCAAGTTTTAAATTTATAAAACACGATATTTTACTAACACCAAACACACATATGGGCAAGTGCACCCATCGTGAGCGTAGTATAGTGTTGGCAAGATACCGAGTTCGTCCAAGGACACAAGAGCTTTTAATACCGGTTTATCCTCAACGTCTAATCAAATCAAAAGTTAGAAAAAGGTTTTTAAACTAGAAAAATAAAACTAACTAAAATGCTGAAAAATAAAATAAAAGTAAAAACAGATAGACAAGATTAATCACTTGGCTCCGACTCGTGTTTAGTGTAACCTTTGATTATTTCCGCACTTTTGCACTTTTTAAGAGATTATCTTAGTTATTGTAGTAGGCCCCTCTTTTGAAGGTGACGTTACCCTCAACCCAGTAGTTTGAGTCAGCAAGGATACAATCCTAAAGGGTCGGATTATTGAAAGATAATTAATAAAGTTATTAATGCATATTATGGTAGGCCCCTCTTTTGGTGGTGACGTTACCCTAGGCTAAGTAGTCTGAGTCAGCAGGGATACAGTCCTAAGTAGTCGGGTTAAAGTATTAATAGTAGCTTACATATGAGGGGATCAAAGAGTTTGGACCCCCGCCATCCAATAGCGGTGGGTATTGAAGGAGGTCCTACTAAATTTGACCCAGGTCCTTGCAGGATCTATACACTGAACAAGGCAAGACTCTTACCAAACCGTTCCCTTAACCCCCGACCAGGTAGCCAACATATCTCCATATAGACTGTGGAGATATGAATGGTGAAAATCTTTTATTTTATATAGACAGTAAAATAATGCCAAGACACCACGGACAAACGATAAGGAAGACTCACCTTCAACATAAGAAACTAGTTATTAAAGTCATTAATACATAACCAAGTAAAAAGTGCGAAAAGATTAAAAATAAAAAGTATTACACTAGACACTTGTCTTCACCAAGTGATGTAAGAGACTTAGACAAACATGGCCTTTGATTGTCAAGAACTCTTACGATCAATCTTGGATCCCGAGACGACTCACACACTCTAAGATGGACAATGGATGATGGTGGTGGATGATGGTGTTGTGCTGGTGGTGGGTGAAGTGTGAGAGAGGTGGTGTGCCAAGGGATGGTTTGCAAATGAGCCAAGCACCCCTATTTATAGCCTGAACAGCAGCCCAGGCACGGCCCCGTGTCCATTGGGCACGGCCCCGTGTCCACCTTCTTCTCTGTCTTCATTAATTGCAGTTTGTCTACATTAGTTGACCACGCCCCCGTGTCCGCTGGGCATGCCCCCGTGTGCAGAAGCGTATCTGTACATATCTTAGAGTTGACCACGGCCCCGTGTCCGCTAAGCACGACCCCGTGGTGGTTGATAGAAGCTTCTATAGCTTTGTCTTTTATGCTGACACTTGGGCACACCCCCGTGCTCATTGAGCACGGGGCGTGTTCAACCTTCTGTTCTCTTGTTTTGCTTGGGAAGATGCTGTCGGGGAGGCTGCGCATGCCACGTTTGTTCCTTTTCTTGTATTTATGTTAGATTTAACTGCATTTTTTCTTATTTTGTTCATTTAAGCTCATTTAATCCTGAAAATACAAAAGGAAGACAAAATCGCACTTTTTCCAACATTAGTACTAAAAAGGGTTAGTTTTATGCCACAATTGATGTAATTTATATGTTGCATTTTGTGCACATCAGCAATCGCTATACTTAATCGCTATACGCTGCTGTGAAGGATAGGTGAATATGTGCAAAATATGTGTTTAGGTTAGTTTATGTGCTTATGAGCTTATGTGTTTATGTGCTTATGTGATTTTGTGTTTATGTGACTACGTGTTCTGGAGCTTTATGGTGAATCGCTAGATTATAATAGGGATAATCGAAATTGTTTTTGAGTCTGTAGGACAACCCGGAGGATCGAGTAACCTCTATTCCCAGTTTTCCGATAAACCCGAGAGTGCGGAATCCAAATGGGTAAGTTAAACCAAGTGACGAACACGTAAGACACAATGATTCAACGATTAACACTCCATTGTATTAATCTAGAAAACGGTTACAATACAATGTTTACAAGATGCTCTCATAAACTCTCAGTGTGTGTGTGTTTACAGTGTTCGCTCTCAAATCTATTCAGACTTGTCTAACTGTGTTCTGTCTGTTATCTGTGTATATATACTGAAACACTACGACGAAACACATCACAGTCGACGAAACAAGTGTTTCGTCAACGAAACACAATAATCATTCATCAAAGTCGACGAAACACATGTTGTTTCGTCGACATGCATGTCTTGAAATTATTGGGTTCGCCCCAGATGAATTGAATTGGCCCAAGTGAACTTTGGTGCATGCAACTAAGTTGATTGGCCCAAATGCACATGCTACACGTATATGAAATTCTCATAATTCAGAATGTTAGCCTTAGTAAAACAAGTGACATCATCATGACATCACCAAGGTGATGTCATGGTGATGTGTCGACGGGAAAGGCCGCGGCGCTTCGTGCTTCGCGTGTCGAACTCTGGGGCGCACGACGGAGGAATGTCGTGACGTCGGGCTTGAGCTGAACCTAACCGGGTCGAACCTAACCGAGTCGATCCGAACCGAGTCGCGTCCACTAAATATGTATCAACAAACTCCCCCTTGGACGCTACTCGTGAGGTTCATCTTCCATGTCTTCCATGTCGGAGGATCTTCAAAGTCTTCACGTGTCGTAAGTAGAAAGTGTATTAACAAACTCCCGCTTTTATCTAGGAAGTGTATCAATAAACTCCCCCTTTGATTATGCTCGTGAGTCTTTTGATTTTCGAAACTTGAGATCCTTGTGGTGTTGATGATTGATCAGCGGCAACTCGATCATCTTTATCATTTGAGTGCCTTCACGTCGTGTCTTCATTCCGAAGCTTGTCATCGAACACGTTCTCTTCGCCTTTAGCATCTGCACATGCAAGAAAGCTAAACACGTAATGAGAACAACTGCTTGGAATATAGTTAACATTAAATAAATGACACACATGTGAGACCAATATTTTAACTACCGTCCGACAATTAGTTTGAAAAGTTAACAGATTTTCAATTTCGAGTATTAACTTTTAAAACTTGCAAACTCTGACCGTTTATGAAGATTCAGTCGTTTTGGTTTTCAATCAGATTTCAGGCAACGAATTCTTGAGTTCCAACATCGGTTGATCAAAACTAAAGCAGAAATAAAATCTTTTTGACTTTTATAAAGTTTAAATTAAAACACACCTAAAATCTTTTTGGTATTTTGAATATTTCAAATGTAAAGACTGAAAGCAGTAAATAAATATATACAGACTTGCACAAACTAAGAAAAGTAAATATATACAAATATTCTTTTTGCGAGTTTCGAGGGTAAGAGAATCATATCAGTGTACGGTCATGCCAAAACACTCTTGTTGTTCTTTTTGTTAACAATTAGATAAACATCCTATAACGATTATCGGTATTGTTATCCACATAAGCTCAACTTATCATATGTAATCATGGCGAGGGGATACGTTAAGGTATGATTTATACTTACCGACCGGTGTTCATCCACATCACGACACATTCCCGTATCAAGGTATGCACGAGGATTTCATCTTACTGCTGAGTATACCATTTATCATCTGTTTTGCCGTATATGAAAATGTGAGAAACTCACTTATTTTGATGAAAACAAGCCCTATGTGATAGAATCACTTATTGATGAGGAACTTGATTTTCAGATGCATGAGGGCACAAGAGCAAGTCCGTGAACATGTCAGTACTTTCGTACAACAAAGAGACGAACTTGACTCCCGGATAAATGTGATATATTATCACTTATTTGAGGGACATGTGATTGTTGATCACTTATTAAGGTCGAATGCAATATGTACACGTTTGTATGATATCATGGAAGATCTAGACTTCGTCTCCGTTTTGTTTCGGTAAAAGAAACAACCATGATACCAAGATGATAAACAACATAAAGACCACATATCTTAGAACCTCGGCAATCTCTCAAACGAAATTTCGGTACTAAGACCATATGCCAATGAGTGGTTCCCACCTGGTCTTCAGTCAATTTAGGTTTATATCACCCTGCACACTTTAAAATGATTATGAGCCTACCGATACATCTTATATAGAGCTGCTTAACATTTTTTCATTTTTCATTTCAGTTTAAAGAGGTTTAGACAGACCACTGATGTACTATCATTTTCTCTTTTGCTCGCCAGGAAACTCATTTTTGTTTTTCTATTGTTTTTTAGTTTATAAATTTTTCGATGTTTTTGAATTTTCAAATTTGGATTTACTCCCCCTAAAATCAACAAACTTACAATAATTTTAAAAACACAAAGATATTTACAAAAACGATTTTCCGATGTCGGTTAACTCATGTTTTACCTCAAAGCCGTTTACCAAAATTAAGTTAATCAGAAATGATTTATCAAATTTTGGAAAAATGAGTTAGCACTCTGGTAATCGGTGTGGACCATGACAATATTGACAAGTTTCATACTGAAACAATCATGTGTGAAGTGATATTCGAGATCAATGTGTCTAGACAAAGAGTGATGTACGAGATGACAATAATTCATAAAGCAGCTTAAATATCGACAAGTATATGAGAGATTAGAAATTTAAAACCGTAATCCTGCAACTTCTTTGTGCATTGGCAGGAATCTGAGTGCTCTCCCAAACTAAATATCCACTAGGTGTGGACTTCAAAATCGATTTTGTAGCTCCTGAGAAATCTCTTCACAGCAACAAGATCTGAAACCTTTGGGTCCGGCTGGCCTTACATATTGCACCAGCGAAGGTCTTTGTCTTTCTCTTTGAGAAGTAGTGTGCGGTTGTTCAATCCACGCCAAGACATCCGCACACCCGGTTGGTTTGATCAACAAACACATTTTCTTCAATCATACCGCGAAGAAATATACACTGCACGTTCATCTAGTAGATTCTGAAATTCAGATGTGCTGCAGGTGCGTACTTTTCATTGGAATCTTTCCTGTCGACCCGATCAAAAACCATAACAACCAAATTTTGGCACATATTTCATCTTGTCGAATTTTTCAACTTCATTCAACCACATTCTTTCATCAGACATTTTTGTCTTCTTTTCTTTTTCCTTTCTCTCCATCAATGGCAACAATATTCTCCTAGATGTAACAATATTTTGGAGCCTTATGTCGCCGATCTTGTGCATGGACACTCCACTATCAACAATCCTAAGACTATCAATAGTTCCTCCTGGAACATACTGCACACTCATTCAGAGATTAGTTGGAGAGGGGGACCCATGCCTTCACAGACTTGGGTCGTCGGTCATCATCGAGAATTGTGACATCCATTTCCCGATGATTCGGAATTGATGTAGCTCGCCCTGAAACAATTTCCGATTTTGATTTCCAAATCTGTGTTTGTTTTTCATGTTTAATATTTGATTCAACAGATTTTGTTTGGATAACCTCCGGTTTTAAAACCTTTTCAACATTATTCCGTTGTTTCTTTATCTGTTTCACTTCTTGTTGTTTAACATGACGAGGGTCCTGTTTTGGTGAAAAAGATCTTTTATGGTAATTGTTACCATGGGGGGTTCAACCTTTGACTTTCCCTTGGTGAGATATGGACAATTCTTAACAATGTGTCCATACTCACAGCATTCAAAGCATAATCTCCGCTCAACAAACCTCGGAGTATCATAACTGTAGGAACTTGATGATGAACTTCGTGATCTTGAGGTACTTGGTCCTACATCACAACCGTTTGTGTGTTGTGTGTAATTGTTTTGACTGTTTCTTTTCAAAATTTTACTTTGTTTAACAAAATCCGTGTTGGATTTGTTTTCGAAAGTTCCAATTTTATCAGTCCCTCTGGATTTCACGAAGTTCACTTTCTGAATCCTCTTCTTGTTTTGGCTTTGTTTGCCTTTTCCCTTTCCTTGGGCAGCGTGATTTTGCTTTCGTTGATTGTTTTGTTTTTGCAATTTTTGATTCCCATATTTCTTTCTAACTTCGGATTTTGGGATAGGAGCACACCGAGTTACTACAACTCCTGGGCTCGACTTTCCCAAAAACTTACTGGTAGAATCTTCGAAAACTTTATCAATCAAAGATTGATTGACATTCTTGATTGGAAAATCACTGTCTGAGTATATTTTATCAGATCCAATCAATGTGTAAAGCAAGTTCACGCTTTCACAACTTCCAGATGAGGATTCAACAGACTTGGCTATAGCAGTCACAAATGGTTTTGCAGGTGGATCACAAAGAATGTGATTTTCGAGAGGTATGTTTTCCTCTTTTGTTACCGTTTCTGACTGTTCAGAGTTAGTATCCTCGGATTCATCATCTAACGAATCAGCATCCTCAACAATGACTGGAGGATCCTGATTTCGTTCAGCTTTTGACACTTTCGCATCTGCTGATTCATCCGAATCCGAGGATACTTCCTTTTTGTAACCTAGCCCAACTGTGAATTCCTCAAGGTTCAATGAAACTGAGGGCTCAAAATGAGGTTTATTTTCCTCATCAGGCATCGAAGAATAATCGTGTTTAGTATGTGGTGGACATTTCTTATAACCTATGCACGTGACATCATTTTACTTTTTCTGTATGTCAATGATGTGATCCAGCACATACCTAGAGTTTAAATAACTATTCAGCTTAAGCTGGATCGCCTCACTTTCACACTTAGCACAGGCCAACTCTTTTTGCATTAACCCGAGCCTATTGATGTAAAGGTTTATTTCAGTTTGTTTTCTTGAAACCATTTTCATTAGCTCGGTCTTATCTTCTTTTAATGTTTCAATTATCTTTTTAAATTCCTTTTCATAATTTTCACGAAACATGTTGGCCTCTGTGCATTTCGAAAGATCCACGATCAAATGTTGATTGTGGATAAATGTCACATCATATTTGCTTTGCAAATCGTCATATTTGCTTTGCAAATCAGACAATTTAACATTTAATCCAACACACATATCACACCTATCACAACTATGAGATTTTGATTCATCGACACGTACCTGACTGGAATCACTCTCAGATGTTGACCTATCTGCATCAGAATCAACAACCTCCGTTGATGATTCACATTCAGATCCATCCTCGCTTGAACTTGAACTTGAAGTTGTAACATCTTCAACTGAAGTTGAAACATCTTCAACTGAACTACTGTCATCGTTTCGCGATGATTCACCATTGGTGGCATCTTTGACAATTTTAGCATAAAACGCCGTTTCTGTTTGACTACAGTTCCTTAGATCAAGAGATGATGGTGCTACAGTAGAACGATGGCGCTGTGGTACTAGATTACCATACATATTTCTAGCCATTTTCGGTTCACTTTGATTTTGGTTAGTAACTGATGCCCACTGCTCTGCCGTAATAGAACACACTCGTGATGAGGACGAGGGAGTGGGAGATTCGGCCCATGATGGCGACAAACCCGTGCTTTTATATTTGCTCTCCGTATTGGATGGAACACCCCACCAGTTTGGATTCATTTTAGATGAATAAAATTGAAAACCTGATCAAACACTTAAAAACAAACTGTTAAATAAGTTTTGCAAAGGTTCTATTAAAAATTTTATCAAGTTCGACGAAACAATATTACTCGACGAAACAGTTAATTATCGACGAAACAGTTAATGAACGACGAATCAGTAAATGAACGTCGAAACAATTAATGATTCTGTACGACGAAACAAGTTGATGATGATGAACGACGAAACACTAAATGATGATGAATGACGAAACAAGGTTGTCTGACGAAACAGGATATTTAACCAACGACGAAACAGTATGGAAAAACAAAGATTTTGACCAAATTTTATAACTGACAAAACTTGTTCTCGTGGTATACTTAATTATCCATATATAAGTTGAAAGTGGATAATTTGGCCCAATCAAAATGTATTTTAAGGTGTCGGCCCAGCTGTGTTTGACGAAATAGGATATAGAGGTGGACAAAACACTAGGTGAGATATGGGATAAGATCGGTTGGTGAAATTTTTTTTTTTTTAAATTGCCTTATCTCCTTCTGACATAAAGCCAAATTTTCAAACTATCATGCTTTCGGCCACAATGGTTACCAACTATCCATCATGCCTTTTGTACAAGATTTCAAACAATCAATATTATAATCACAACACTTCAATAATTCAACAATATAGGATCAAACTCAGATATTATCAAGAACAAAACAAGAACAACTTGAATATCTAGATGAACTCGATGAAGTTATGATTTTTCCGGCAACCGATAAGCTTTCCGAACACAAGTTTTTGCATAAAAGTTTACTTAAAACTAAACCTTAGCATGTATACATGTATTTTAACAATGGTTTTAATAAAACAAATAGAAAAAACACAAGGTTTTTCACGATTTTCAAACTGTTTTTCTAGAAATGTATGAACTTCAAACTTTAAAATTCAGAAAAACACTTAAAAATCTTTCAAAAACACAAGAAAAACAACTTGGTTTTAACAAGGAATCGAGCTAATGCTCTGATACCAATTGTAGGTCCACCCGGAGGATCGAGTAACCTCTATTCCCAGTTTTCCGACAAACCCGAGAGTGCGGAATCCAAACGGGTAAGTTAAACCAAGTGACGAACACGTAAGACACAACGATTCAACGATTAACACTCCATTGTATTAATCTAGAAAACGGTTACAATACAATGTTTACAAGATGCTCTCATAAACTCTCAGTGTGTGTGTGTTTACAGTGTTCGCTCTCAAATCTATTCAGACTTGTCTAACTGTGTTCTGTCTGTTATCTGTGTATATATACTGACACACTACGACGAAACACATCACAGTCGATAAAACAAGTGTTTCGTTGACGAAACACAATAATCATTCATCAAAGACATGCATGTCTTGAAATTATTGGGTTCAACCCAGATGAATTGAATTGGCCCAAGTGAACTTTGTTGCATGCAACTAAGTTGATTGGCCCAAATGCACATGCTACACGTATATGAAATTCTCATAATTCAGAATGTTAGCCTTAGTAAAACAAGTGACATCATCATGACATCACCAAGGTGATGTCATGGTGATGTGTCGACGGGAAAGGCCGCGGCGCTTCGTGCTTCGCGTGTCGAACTCTGTGGCGCACGACGGAGGAATGTCGTGACGTCGGCCTTGATCCGAACCTAACTGGGTCGAACCGAACCGAGTCGATCCGATCCGAGTCGCGTCCACTAAATATGTATCAACAGAGTCCTATGGCGATGTCTGTTTCAGAAAATGTCGTCGTTTAGATCATTCCACACACGCACCGCTCGCTGAAACCTGATGCCAAACGCATCGCCACTCTCGTCTCTAAGCAAATGGCGAAAGTCATCCCCCAGATCGTCAGTGAACTGAACGAGAATGCAAGCAAGTCCTCTGAAGAGTCCAGGACTGATACTCCTAAGGCTGCTTTTAGCTTCAAGCAGTTCAAAGCCTGCGGACCAAAAGAGTTTACCGGCGAAGATGGTCCTACGGCCATGTTTCAATGGTTTGATTCTATCGAAGTTACCCTGCGCCAGAGTGGCTGTCCAGAAAACCTGCGTACCGTCAATGCTACTGGCGTCTTCCAATCCCGCGCTCTTGATTGGTGGACGGCCGAGAGGAACATACGAGGAAACGATGCAGCTTTCGGATTGTCTTGGGATGAGTTGAAGAACATAATGATGCAAGAGTTCTATCCTCCCCAGGAACTCCAAAAGCTCGAGGATGAATTCTGGCACATAAAGCGGGATGGTGGAGATAACGATGGGTTGACTGCCCGCTTCAAGCAGTTGAGTATTATCTGCCCCGGTCAGGTTACTACCCCAGATATCACAATCAAGAAGTATATTCGTGCTCTTCCGGAATGCGTCACAGATTTTGTTCAGGCTGCAAAGACGACAACGATTGAGGAAACCTACCTGCTCGCTGCAGAGATAAACGATAAGCGAGTCAGGGCGGGTTATTTCGACAAAACCTCCAAGAATCTGCATCAAGTCACAACCGGTGCCACCGCTGAAACCACTGCCGCACCACAGTCATCCAAGCTCTCTCGCCGCAAGAGGAAGAACAACAACAGTTCCAGCAACAAGAACTGTGCGATTACTGCAGCTCCGCTCCAAACAGCACCAGCACCACCGCAACCTCAACACCGCCAAGTAGCGGCGCCTGTGGTCAATGCACCGCCTGCCAAGCGTGCATATACTGGACCACACCCGCTTTGCCCTACTTGCACTTATCATCACTCGATGGGTATCGCATGCCGGTTCTGTGTTCATTGCAATATGTATGGCCACTTCACCGCAAACTACCGTATAGGTCCACGTCAAGCCCCCGCTCCAGCACAAGGTTAAGCTCCTGCTCAACAAGCTCTACTTCCTGCTCCTCAAGGCCAACAAGCGGCTCCTGCACCTGCGATCCATGCTAGAGCTTCCTTTGCGTGTGGTGATCCCAACCACTTCGCAAACATGTGCCCCAATCGAGTGGTGAACCAAGAGCCACAACAGCAGCAGCCCCAACAGCAGCCTCAGCAACAGCCAGCAGCCCGCGGATGTGCATTCAACATCAACGCCCGCCAGGCTCAAGCAGACAACAATGTGGTTAATGGCACGTTCCTTGTGAATGGTATATATGCATCGTGTTTGTTCAATACTAGAGCAGATAACTGTTTTATATCGTTTGAATTCGAAAAGCTCCTTAATCGTAAGTGCGCTCATCTCCCCTCGACGTTTGATGTTGAAGTTGCCACCGGAAGAACCGTCACAGTCAATTCTGTTCTACGTGATTGTACGCTTGAACTCAACAATCACATCTTCCCCATCGATCTTATTCCGATGCAGCTCGGTAGTTTTGACATCATAGTAGGCATGGATTTTCTTCACGAAAATCGTGCTGAAGTTGTTTGCTTCGATAAAATGATTAGTATCTCGCTCTATAATGGTGATCTACTTTATGTGTATGGCGAAACTCCTTCGAAGGGTCTCAAAGTCATGTCGTGTGTCCAGGCTAGCAAGTATCTCCGCAAGGAATACCAGGTTTTCTTGGCACACAATGTAGTAGCGGAGAAAAAGGAAGTTAAGGAGGTAGACCAGGTGCCTGTAGTTCATGATTTTCCCATTGTATTCCCTAACGATCTTCTGGGATTACCTCCCACTCGTGATATTGATTTCCAAATCGACCTCATTCCTGGAGCAAATCCTGTTGCTAAAGCGCCTTATCATCTCACTCCCTCTGAAATGCGCGAACTCTCGAGTCAGCTCCAGGAACTACTTGATAAAGGCTTTATTCGCCCTAGCACCTCTCCATGGGGCGCGCCTGTCCTTTTCGTAAAAAAGAAGGATGGTTCGTTCCAGATGTGCATCGACTATAGGGAATTGAATAAGCTGACAATCAAGAATCGCTATCCCTTGCCTCGAATCGATGATTTGTTTGATCAATTACAAGGTGCAACGTGTTTTTCTAAGATCGATCTACGCTCAGGCTATCATCAGATAAGCATTCAAGAGGATGATATACCCAAAACCGCTTTTCGAACCCGCTATGGTCACTATGAGTTTGTTGTTATGCCTTTTGGTTTGACCAACGCCCCTGCAGTCTTCATGGATCTAATGAATCGCGTATGCAAACCCTTTCTTGACCGCTTCGTCATCGTGTTCATCGACGATATCCTGATCTATTCCAAGTCAAAAGCCGAACACTCGCAACATCTACGTTTGGTTCTTGAGTTACTCCAGGGAAACCGTCTCTACGTCAAATTCTCCAAGTGCGAATTCTGGCTGGAGGAGGTCCAATTCTTGGGTCACATTGTCAATAGTCAAGGTATTCACGTCGATCCTGCGAAGATCGAAGCTATTAAGAGTTGGGTTACCCCCACGAACTCGTCTGAGGTCCATTCTTTTCTGGGACTGGCAGGCTATTACCGCCGTTTTATCGAAGGATTTTCTAAGATCGTTGTGCTGCTTACTTCTCTTACACATAAGGACAAACCTTTTGTTTGGGGAACTAAACAAGAGGAACCCTTTCAAACTCTTAAAGTTATGCTTTGCAATGCTCCCGTGCTCTCACTACCCGTCGGAAACGATGATTTCGTAGTCTACTGCGATGCCTCTAACCTTGGTCTTGGTTGTGTTCTCATGCAACGAGATAATGTTATCGTGTACGCTTCTCGACGGCTGAAAATCCACGAGAAGAACTACAACACACACGACTCAAGCTTGGCGCAGTTGTTTTTGCGTTAAAGATCTGGCGACACTACCTTTACGATACCAAGTGTACGATCTTCACCGATCATAGGAGCCTACAACATATCTTTGACCAGACGGAACTGAATATGCGTCAACGCCAGTGGGTAGAACTGCTTAACGATTATGACTGTGAGAGTCGTTACCATCCAGGCAAAGCAAACGTCATCGCCAACGCTCTCAGTCGACGAAGCTATTTGCATAGCGTTCGTAATGTCCAAGCCCAGCATCATCTTGAAACTCTTATCCGTGACGCTCAGCATGCTTGTTTTACCGAATGAACTTTGAAGAAGGAAAGGATTCTAAACGATAGCGCCCAACTCGAGAATAAGTCAAATGGTATCTTTCATTATTTAGACCGAATTTGGATTCCCAAGCGCACCAATTTACGACAACTTCTGATGGACGAAGCCCACAAATCCCGGTATTCTAATCATCCCGGTGCCGACAAGATGTACCAGGACATGCGCAATAAGTACTGGTAGCCGGGCATGAAGAGGGATATCGCTCTCGATGTTTCGAAGTGCCTGACTTGTTCCAAGCTCAAGGCCGAACAGCAAAGACCCTCTGGCTTACTCGTTCAACCTGAAATCCCGATGTGGAAATGGGAGAGTGTAGCTATGGACTTCATAACGAAACTTCTGCCTATTCAATCAGGTCATGACAACAACTGGGTTGTCGTTGAGCGTTTGACTAAATCAGCCCATTTCCTACCGATACAAGAAGACTTTAAGGTAGATAAATTAGCCTGGTCTACACCGATGAAATCATTTTTCAACACGGGACGCCCCGTGACATCATCTCTGACCGCGATGGCCAGTTTACCTCGCGTCTTTGGGAAACATTTCAATCTGCTCTCGGTACTACTCTCAATCTAAGTACCGCCTTCCATCCCCAAACCGACGATCAGACTGAAAGAACGATTCGTACCCTTGAAGACATACTTCGCTCGTGTGTCATAGATTTCGGTGGTAATTCGGACGCGCACTTACCTTTGGTCGAATTCTCGTACAATAAAAATTATCATTCTAGCATCCAAATGGCACCATTTGAGGCATTATACGGAAGAAAATGTTGATCGCCTATTGTATGGCACGAGATCGGAGACGCGCAAATAACCGGTCCCGAGCTGTTGCAAGAAAAGACTGAAAAAACCCTCCAAATTCGAGACAATCTATTGAAAGCTTGGAGCCGACAGAAAAGTTACGCTGATAGACGCCGCAAGCCCCTTGAATTTGACGTTGGCGATCACGTACTCCTAAAGGTCGCACCTTGGAAGGGAGTGATCAGATTTGGCAAGAAAGGAAAGCTCACGCCTCTATATGTTGGACTCTTTAAAATTCTGGAAAAGATTGGAAAAGTGACCTACAGACTCGAACTACCGGAGGAACTTAGTAATGTCCACCCGACTTTCCACGATTCCAACCTCAGAAAGTGCTTAGCCGACTAGGAATTACATGTCCCTCTTGAGGATTTACAAGTGGACGAAACAGTACACTTCGTGGAAAAGCCTGTCGAGATCATGGGACGAGAAACTAAGGTGCTCAGACGCTCACGCATTCCCGTTGTGAAACTTCAATGGGAAGGCAAACGCGGCGCCGAGTTCATCTGGGAACTAGAAAGTGACATGAAGGCAAAGTACCCGCAACTGTTTGTTACGCCTACTTCTTAAAATTCGGGACGAAATTTCCTAAAGTAGGGGAGGTTGTAACAACCCGCTTTTTGGAAAGCCAAAGTACAAGTCAAAGTCAAAGGAAGAAAAGATTGCTAATTGCGATCTGTCACTCCTTGCTTAACTATTGATTGTACGTTAATAACTTGTAATCGAACCTCTTTATTTAATCGCTTTAGTTGTATTATGTGGAGTATCTATTAATAATCTAGGATTAATCGCTAATTGACTTATCGCTAATCGCAACTCGAAGTATGTGTTCTGGATATTGTTTTACGTGTGTGTGCTATTATGTGTTACTTGTGCATGTTATGTTTATGTTGAGGTGTTTAATCGCAATCGCAATTCTATCGCATCACAATCTAATCGCAAACTCTAAACGCAAGTTATTTATAGTGATTGTATGTTAGTAGTTAGGTTATTTGTGTGTCTATTGGGTAATACTATCGCATCGCTCACTCGTATCGCACCGCAACGCTCAGCACGCAAATCGAATCGACAAAACTCAACACGCCGGACACCTGGATCGAATGGCCAACCGATCGAGTGGCCATCCGATCGGTGGCTAGTCCGACACTAGTGCATTTTCCATTTTTTGGAAACCCTATAAATACCCTCCTGTCACATCATTAGTGATGTGACAGCTCATTCACTCGACCAACAGCACTCAAGCCTTATTTCTCTCGATTTCTCGCGATTCTTGTAAGTTTTGAACTAAAATCTTGTACTTCTATGATCTACACGCACTTCTTCATCATTTTCACCTTTGAATCTCAACTTTTAACTGTGAAATCACTGGATTTAAGGTGTTTTAGGATGATGTCATCATGGAGTTCTTATGAACTTCAAGATTTGGCTTCATTCCACCAAGAACAACTCAGATCTGAAGGATTTCCACATGATTTCACAATGATTTCGCATAGATCTAAACATTTTCAAGTTAAAGGGATTGAAAGATGTTTATCCAACTTTCTTTCAACTCTTTTACTCTCAATGCACTCAAAACCGATAGAACCGGAGCTCATTCATGCCTTCTGCTCTTCTCTAGTGATGTGCCGGTCTGAGATCTGGATCCTATCAATGTGAGACAACTGATTTCTGGTTGAACATGAAACCACCCTTCATGAACAGTTAACTGATCGGATTGGGGTGATTCCCGTTCGACCGGATAGCCTGGGTCTGATGGAGTTTCCATTGTTTGACCCGTTGTCATACCGTCTCGAGCAAACCGTAAAAACTTTTCAAAACTTAGCAAATCTTCAAGTTGCAAGACGATCAGAACGTAGGACGGATTGCCGTCCGATCGGATTTCCATCCAATCGAACCGCAATCCGATCGGATTGCACTTGAGGTTCAACACTTAAACAATTTTCAATAAGTTCAATGCATAAGCTAGTTCCAACGGATTGCCAACTGATCGGATGGCTATCCGATTGAGTGACCATCCTGCTGTGAACTTGTTCTCAACTGAAAAGCCTCGCCAATCGGATCGCTATCTGATCGAACGACTGTTCGATCGAATGGCCTGAAAGGTAGAGATACTTCTCTGTTTTCAAAATGCTACAATGAAAACTTCAAAGCCATCATACACAAACACATCCTTACTAAACGAATGTCAATCCGACCGAATGGCTATCCGATCGGATGACCATCCGAATGGATTAACATCCGATCGAATGACCATCTGATCGGATTGCCATCCGATCGGATTACCGTTCGACACTTGGTTACCTTTCACCGTTTTACGCACCACTTTTCGCTTATGCTATCGTTAACTGTTCAGGCTAATCACCCTAGCACTCCCTTCAATCCATTTCCATCGCTGTGAGTACACTCGATCCCTTTTTGCTTTACGCACCTTTGGGTGTTACATACGTTACATATTCTAAATCACAATCGAACACACAACGCAACACTATTTATACGATGACCGTTATTGCATGTTACTTGTTACTCGATGAATGCTTGTATGTTATGTTAACACAATGATTGTCGCCTGACGCCTTAGCAACGAAAGTACTATTTGTTTGGACTCAGCGCCTTTCGTGGACATGGGTTGTTAAGGTTACCTCTTCATGTGTCACAGTGGTGATATGTGTTGCGCATTCTACAACTTGCAGTCTAGTCTGTGCATATTTCATTGTCGATAACTTACTACCTTCGCATTATACATGTTACATGCTGGTTATGCGTAACCGCCTTCGAACTCTACTATTACTATTAAACTTGTATGCTCACCTTTGCACTGTGTGTATTGACCTCTATTTTAATGTATGTGACAGGCGCTTAGGATGATATGCTTGCTATTTGATGGAATTGAGCTAGGTTGGAGTCTAGAAACAAACACTTTAAATCTGAGTTGTCGAAACAGTTTATTTGTTTTTGAGATAATATGTCTGTAATAATTATTTTACTGAATATGTTTTGGTATGGGACTTAACGTTAAATATTCGGTAATGTTAGTTGTTATGGATTTCTCTTGGACAATCTGTTTCGCTCAGTGTCGCGCCCCGATGATTCCGCATCGGTTGGGGTGTGACAGAAGGTCAATCCAATGGGCAATGACACAAAGGTAAGAGTCGGGTGAGCCGTGCGGTGTCGACCCAACGTCACTAGTTAAGTCAACACCGGTTTGTAGTTTTTCAAAATAAGAATTTAATTTATTTTCAGCTTTTTTCCACATGTTTAAACAATCTCGTCTAAGGGGCTGTTTGGCTAAGCTTATTTTTTTTTTTACTTATTTACTTATTTGCTTTTTGAAAAGTTAAAAGGAGTTTGGGTTACCTTATTATGTGAGAGGAATAAGTAAATAAGTCATTCCATTATGACTTATTTGCTTTTCAAATAAGCAAATAAGTAAATAAGTCAAAAAAATAAGCTTGGCCAAACATCCCCTAAGAGTGACATGACTTATGTGGGTATGGCACGGTTGGAGAGTTCTTTGAATCATCCGAGTATAACGTCGATTGTCGAAATGGTTGAATGACAAGCTTTGTTGGATCACAAACATTACCATTTTCTCGGGAGCCATATCAACATTGTAGGCCCACACCGCCATCATTTGCCATCGAAGTTTGACCAAAGTAGGGGGTTCTTGTTTCAACACCTTGCAATAGGGGTTTTGAATGTGTTGTTTCAAAGTGGAGTTTGCTCTTTCGGCGTAAAATTTTTGACAATAATGACAACGAGCCTTTTTTGCACCATTCGTCATTTCACACAAACAGATAAAAAAAATACGTTTCTGTATATCTACAAACTTACTTGTATTGGTGTTGGTTGTGATCTGTGTAGGGTGAGTTCCTTAGTTTTTCTTGCATGTTATGAAAATAATTAAATTTATACATGTCAATATTTCCATTCAATGATAACCATTGCCTCTGTACGGCATCATGGGAAATACGTTTTTCTCAAAATGGCAAAAAATTTCAATTCTTAGCATATGTTTTGTATAAACAAATAAACAAGAGCAAAATGTCATTTTTGTCCATGAGGTTTAGCCAGTTTTGTGACTTTGGTCCAAAGGTTTGTTTTACCACATCTGGATCCAAAAAGTTTGAAATATTGTCATTTTCATCCGGCTTGTTAAGTGTTAACTCCATCTATTTTTCTCCGTTAAATCGATATTTCCGTCTTTTTGTTAACTTAAATGGGAATTAAGTGTTTTTCACTTTAAGTCGCTCAACCCGTCTAATCCATTTTCTTTGTAGTTTCTTGAGCTTAACCCATTCCACCTCTTGAATTGCTTAACCCATTCCACCTCTTGCATTGCTTCTTTTTATTATACAATGGCGATAACATATAACACAATAAATATCACACTAAATAAAAACACAATTGATGACAACAGATAAAAGACACAATTCATGACAGTAGATAAAAGACACAATGGAGAGCAGTGAAAACACAATAGAAAACAAACTAAAAACACAATACACAACAAACTAAAACACAATAAACAAGATAATAAAAAAAATTGAACAAATTGTTAAAACACAATGGAAAACAACACAATGACCATAACGTATAACACAATGGCGATAACATATAACACAATAAATATCAGTTTAAATAAAAACACAATTGATGACAACATATAAAAGACACAATTAATGACAGCAGATAAAAGACATAATGGAAAGCAGTAAAAACACAATAGAAACAAACTAAAAACATAATACACAACAAACTAAAACACAATGAACAAGATAATAAAAAAATTGAACAAATTATTAAAACACAGTGGAAAACATATTAAACACAATGAACTGAACTAATAACACAATTTATAGAAAACCCAGATATAACACCATCTTCATTGTGTCATATATTGTGTTATAGGTTCTTATAAAAACGCAATGAATAAAACCCAAATTAACATTGTGTTATAGGTTTTGATAATAACACAATGTACAGAAACTATACTAAAACGTAATGATCAAAACCCAGTTAAAAGACACAATGAACTGAACCTTTAACACAATGCGAAAAAACCCAGTAAAACTGAAATTTTTAATTTAATTTTTATATGATAATATGGTACTCATATTAAAGATAAAAAAACGCTCGTTATTATGGTGATTTTTTTTTTAAATGTCGTATGAAAAAGTTATGGACATTTTAAATCGATGGGGGAATTGGCATGTGTCTTGCATGTGGAGAGAGAAAATCCATAAATATAGGATTCCCTTTATGCCCTTCTATTATCTTATTTTCCTTACAACTAATCTCAACCCTCCAAATCTAAGATCAATGGACTAGAAACCTTCTTACGCTTCTTATTTATTTTATCCTTTGTATTTGATCATAACCCATCACTTTGGTATTATGGTCTTTATATTTGTGAAAAGTAAAATATATTTATAAAAAAGTTATAAAATATGTAATATAACCACAATGTAATAAAAACCAGACCATAATAAAGCCAAGCACCATTAAAAAAGTAGTAGTACCATAAAGCTAATGTGGATTGATAGTGTATTAGCGACTCCACAATAGATTGGAGAAAAAAGATAAGAGTAGAAGTGTTTGTAACGGATGCTTATAAAAAGTGATTAGACATATTTATATTTTTTTTTTTAACAGTAAAATTCTATGATTATAGAACAGGGCCAACATATGCTGTAAAACCCAAAGTTTACAATACAGAAAGTAAAAACAAAAAACGCCCCCCGTCCCCCATTACGTCCTTTACAATACTACATCTCTTATATTAAAATCCACCTACCTCTCCCACACTAGATTCTTGAACTTTGACCTACACTTTAACCATAAATATGTCTATGCTTTGATATCTTCCACAATATTGTTGCCGGATCGTACAGTTCCTTCGAACTCTCTTATATTTCTTGCTTTCCACAAGTTCCATATCGTAGCTTGAATCACCATCTTCACAATTTTCTTCCACCCTTGTGACCCTACTAGCTTATTGATGCAGCACATGGTTCTCTCGACTGACCTAACATCAGTTGATGTAGGTAGCTTCATCCGTGCGAGTATGTTCCACCAAACAGACTTCGAGCTTGTGCAATCACTTACCAAATGTTTGACCGATTCATCGGCCACTCCACACCTCGAACATGTATATAATAAGTGTTTCGTGAGCTAAATTTTACAAATATACAAAATAATTTGGAAGGGCAAATAAATCCGGCAATTAATGAAACAACTTTAAATATTATTAATTGAACGGTTTTGAATTATGGTTAAATATGATACAGTTATCATATATTTGTGATATTTATATACTTTCTAATTTTCTATGCTCAAACTGAAACGGCCAAATGCAAGCCTAATTTTGCCTAATTTGAATTTAAGGATTGTAAATCAAATGAAAGTTGGGCTGGAGGTGCATATGAATTAATTTAATTTGGGGGCCCTAATACTTCTAATGGAGACCCAAGGCATATGTCCAAAATATTTATGAATGAAGCCAGCCCTTGACAAAGCAAGACAAATGCGTGAAACATGTAAATGATGTTTAATTTTTCTTTGTGAACTTGTTATCATATAAAAAGAGATTCCTGATTACAGGACAATTACATTCAATACATAACTTACATTCAATACATAACTTAATTATTCTTGTAGAATTCCATGATCCAAGACAAAGAGACCCGGCAAACAATTTCCATAGAAGTGAATCCAGCCTCTTTGGCCAAAACGTTGTATTCTTTTGCGGTTCGCTCTTTACCGCCAGGGTTAGCAATCAACATGAACATATCACCACCGAAGATGGTCTTACCAACTTCATCACTACAACTAGAATCACTTTCCTGGCCCGGAATGATTGCTTCCACCACCACCACCCTACCACAATCCGGCAATGCTGCCCAACAGTTCTTTAGAAGCTTGATGCAATAATTGTCACCCCAGTCGTGTAGTATCCACTAAAAGAAAAGGAAAAACACTTAATGGAAAAGATTATTATTTAAACAAATATAATGTTAGAAAAATTGATGTACTAACCTTCATGAAAATAACATCTCCTTTAGGAACGCTTTGGAACATATCTCCTCCGACATGCTCCACACCTAATCAAGAACATTAAACAACTATCATCAACTTAAGAGTCTTGGTCCTTTGCTGGTTTGAGATCCAAACGGTTCGCTTTTCATGAGTTGGTGGTTGAATGGTTCACATTTCATTTTGGTGGATTATCAATATGGTTCAAATATTTTCAATGAATCTGTGTTTATGAAATAGAATATATACCTAGGTAAGGAGGTGCATCCTTAATGACATGAGGTAGATCAAAGTTGATCCCCTTAATATTAGGGTACTTGGAAACAATAAGCTCAAGGTTAGCACCTAAACCACCACCTACATCAATCAATTCTTTGACCCCTTCAAAACCCTTGTACTTTTCAAGGATCATCTTCATCACTCTTCTTGTGTTGTCATACATGCATTTGTTGAATACATTATTGAATCTATTGTCTTTTGCAGGATACTCAAACGCATTCACCCCATGAGCCTTGTCAAACGGGACCCCTCCCTCAACAACTGCATCTTTTAGGTGATGCCTACCCCAAATAAACTGGGTTAGTGATAAAACCATTTCATTAATAAAGGGTTAAATATGGTTAAATAGTAGGTCAAAAGATATAAAAGTTTATGGGTTTTTAGGTGATGCCTACCCCAAACAACAAGGCGGTAACGTCCGAGGGGATCATGGGCAAAATAAAGTCGGTGGGTTTTTTATGGTTAAATAGTAGGTCAAAATATTTAAAAGTTTCATGGGATGACTGGTGTAATTTTGTTAATATGTAATTTCGATTTGTTGTTGGATGGTGCTGCCTCGGTTTGAGGTTTTTGGCATGTTTGTAATGAAGTTAACTTTAAAAAAAGGTATATAATCAAGCATTTTCAATATTGAAAACTGTATAGTTAACAAAAATTTGTATCACCATATCAAATTATCAATAATAGATTTGTAATCATGATGCTTTAGGTGATTTTTCATCAAAAGCAAAACCATTCATCTTTTCCGTTGTGATTACATTAAATATGCTTTCTTGTATCTTTTTTTTTATGCATTTGTATGTAATGATATTAGAGCCGTTGGTAAAAATAAATGTAACTATAGTAAAACTATTTTAGGTCCTTTGTTTATTTATATACTAATTCAATTTTTTTAGAGTTATTTAATCTACTTTTAATTCTACATCATTATTCATCAAGAAACTTGAACTCTCAACCTTTTGAGAAAGAACACAACTTTACACATTTTGACACTGTTAGACCAAAAGCACTAATTGATAATATTATGTAAATGAGATGAGACGAGTGACTAAACTTAAACTTGACCCATTTAATTTAAGAGAGCTTTAGCCTAGCTTGTTTAAACCTATCTAAATAAATTGTGAATTTGGTCAGAAAGAAATGTAACACTTGAATCTTTTAATATTAAACTCCTTTTTATTTATATGAATCATTATTTTTCAAATATTTATATGCATGTATATAACATAATATATATATAAATATAAAACTATAATATTTTATTATATTATACTACGTTACATTACAATATTAAATTACATAGCATCATTTTATATCATATTTTATTATAATATTACATTGCATCATATAATAGGTTTGTGTAGTTACACTAACCCTTGATGTAGAGCCCAAATTTAGGCTTAGAACTTGCTTATGTTTAGTTTAGTTCATACTTTTAATAAGCCGATCTCAAATACCTCATATGAACGGCTCTTCTCGTTGAACCGATCTCAAGTACCTCAAGAACAGCTCTTCTCGTGTAGACCATCTTTAATACACCTGAACTCACTCCGTCCGAGCCACATTGGAGCTGTCCGAATTTAGATGCGGCGTTGGAGTCAGCCACCCAGAGTTATCCGACAGGTGAGTGTCCGAAGTAAAGGGCTTAGGTTGTGTTGGTCATTGTGCCGTTTGACCGTTTCCTTGTTTTTTTCAACCACAATTACCTCACTTGTGTGTAATTAATGTTCAGCTTTTTGCATGGGTGATTTCTGTTTATTTATGAAATTAATTTAAGACAATTACCTCACTTGTGTGTAATTAATGTTCAGCTTTTTGCATGGGTGATTTCTGTTTATTTATGAAATGGATTTAGGGGATACGGAGTGTGGCGGCCAAGGGGATCGGCACGGGAACATCGCCGCCTACCCCTTTGCCGCGCGGTGTTAATGTCGATCGGGAACTAATTGCCGGTCGGGAAAGATGATTTCAAACGGCTATATAGCCGTTGACATTAATAAAAAAAATCAATTTTTAATTCTATAAATTAAACAAATTCATTTCAATTTTCACCACTCAACCTCCATATTCACTACAATTCACACTCAATCTTTCAAATCTTTTCAAAAAAATGGAAGGCTCAAAAAAAGGTGAAGCCAAGAAAAAAAAATGTAGGGTCCGGTTCGAAGGCGAGGGCTCAAGATAAAGGCGGTGGTTCGGGTGGTTCTAGTATGCTTTTTCATCCCCAACTTGGATGGCCTTGTAATTATTAAAAAAAAAAAGTTTACCACTCCAGCAAGTGTCTAACCATTGTCAGCATTTTCCAGCATAGTTTAAACATTTTTCACTTATTGACGTGACACACTCTGATTGGTTGATTTTTAAGTTTACCACTCTCAAGTGATTAACCATTCCTTATATCCTTAAGATATGCAACAATTCCTGTAAATGTTGGTTTGGTGTTGTCTGGCTTCCCTTGTTTTGGGTAGCTATGTGAATGAAGTTTAACTTAAAAGAAAAAAAAAAGATATGCAACAATAAGATTGTTCAGCTTTTTGCATGGGTGATTTATGTTTATTTATGAAATGAAAATTTAGAACATGCAACAAATAAGAGAATGAATTTTGCCAACTTTCTGTGTTTACCAACTAATCTAATAAACACTATAAGAACACCCGTAGTGGGGCGTTTTTTTTAAAAAAAATTGAAAAAAAAAACGCCCCAAAACGCCCCCCACCCCATTACACCCGGCGTTTTGGGGCGTTATTTTTGAAAAAATTGTACTCCGGCGTTTTGTTTAAAACGCTAAACCAACTTTTGGATAATGCCCCATCTTTGAAAAAATTGGACTCTAGCCAATGGGAGCAGACATGGTTCTGACACAATTGCATGTTGCAAATGGAAGTGGGTCCAAGGTGAAATAGTTTTTTTTTTTTATTATTATTCTTTTTAATGATTGGAAGGGGCGTTATTGGCATAATGCCCCACTACGCCACTTTTGCTATAATGCCCCAGCGCTGACTAGGATGCCACGTGTCGGATAATGCCCCATGGTGGGGGCATTATGTTACTTCACCACTACACATGGTCTAAGCAAATTATTTAACAGCAGCATCAAATGCACATTTTTATGTTTTGTTTAAACTTAGTTTACTTATTTACTTATATAACTATTTAATCATTCAGTTCTTTAAATGCATTTTAATAAAGTAAGTAATAAAACTTAAAGAGAAAATAGGTGATGACTTGAAAAAGATAAGAACATGTAAGGATGCTTGTATGATTGAAGGTAAAATTGTGGCTTTTAAGTATTTGTATCAATTTGTAATGATATGATGTGTCAGACTCCAAATATCGTCTTTATCATTGAAGATAGTCTTACAGTGTAATGATAATTTCTATACATTTGTACTTCTAAAAAAGATTTTGTTTACTTGAAAAAAAAATTTAATAACAATTTATCAAACATGTTTGATATCTTATGATTACACCCTTCAAAACAAAGTTATTTAATAACAATTTATAAAACATGTTTGATATCACACCCTTCAAAAGAAAGTTATATATAAATCTAGACTGATATAGTAATAGCGAGTTGTTATAAATCATAACACATTAAATATTTAGAAATATAACTACTCATACTAAAAACTTGTTTAACATGTTATGCAGTCTACTCATTTTACCATCACCATTAGGATCTCATGTCGTCATCTTGAATATATATATATATATATATATATATCGGCTCAACGAAAAGAGCCATTGATTTACACTTATGTATTGATAATCAAGGGCTAGGATTGGTTCACACAGTTCACTATCAAATGAGATAAGAAGTAAGTATAGATAACTAACCAACAATCAACAAGTACTTTATCGTAGATAAGGAGAACTGATGAAGCATGAGACGTTCCGTCTTGTTTTCGGACATAATTATTGGACACCGCTGTCATGCCATATAAGTTCTTAGAATCTCCATGTTCATCCTTTACTACAGTTGATGTAAGAACTGAATGGCTAGCGAGAAACCGAAGAATCCGTTCAATTAACGCCGGTGTTTCATGGGTTTGTTTTGGAAGACTAGAAGCAAGATCAAAACAAGAGAATCGCCCCCCGGGAGTCTTCGCCATGGTCTCAAAGAGATCGAGTTCGATAGCGGTTTTAATGACCATAGGAAGAACTATTCCCCCGTTTATTTGATTCACTCTAAGTAGCCCTTCCTCTTCTTCGGACATCTTGTAAGAGTCCATGACTGAACCAAATGATGTGGTGGTCCTTAGTTTGTTTTAAATGGTGTTATTTATACCACTCAAAACATGATGTTATTTTGAACCAACCGTTTGGATGATTTTTAAGGAGCTATATCTCCAAAAACCTTAATTTAATTAATGATTATTAGCTTATAAGACTAGTGGGTATGGAGAGCCTCATCCCCAAGGGATGGGCCGCCACGTAGGAAGGGCTTGAAGGGTATGGACCTAGGGGGGTGGGGGATGAACCTCTTTATATATATATATGTATGTATAGCTGTGTGTGTGTGTGTGAGGAGAGAGAAATTGAGACCCGTGAAGATCGTTGAGTGGGAGCCAATGTTGACGCGCCGGAGGAGTGGGGGCGGTGTGGGGGACCGGCGACGGGCCAGGACGGATACCGTCTGGTCTAACACTACAAGAAATAACCATTTTTAGCGGCGACACCATTAGCGGCGACAGGCCAAATGTCGCCGTTATTGGTCGATCCGCGTCCCGGAGGCTGAAACCAAACCCCAGCCGTTGATCAAAATCCTGATCTAACGGTGAGGGATTTAAAAGGTGTTAGCGGCGACAAGATGTGGGCAATAGCAGAGACATATAGTCTCCGCTAAAAGTATGTGTCAGAACTTTAAATCCTAGCCACACAAACCTTATCTCTGGTTAACCCTTTGTAGCCCACTAAATTTAATCAAAATCCAACTATTAGCAACGAACGACTTAACACTAAATTTAATGTTGGCGGTTTAGTTTTGGTTTAGGATGATTTAAAATAATTACTAACGGTTTGGCTTAAAAACCTTTCAAATCGCACCAAGAACAACACTACTGGCAGTGGCGGACCCATGAATTATTTTCTGGGGTGTGAACGAAGGGTTAACCAATTTTTCAAGGGGTATAGTCAGGATTTTTACCTCGAAAATACACTAGTTTTTTTTTCAAGGGGGCGCCCGCCCAACCAAGCCAAAACTTGGGTCCGCCCTTGACTACTAGATATCACGAAGATAAATGGTGTATGGTTTATGACATGCCAACCAAGGGCGGACCTAAGCTTTGACTTGGGTGGGCGGACGCCCCCTTTTGAAAAAAAAAAATTTAGTGTATTTTCGAAGTAAAAATCCTGACTGCACCCTTGAAAATTTTGTTGAATCCTTCGTTCGCACCCTAAGAAAATAATTATTGGGTCCGTCACTGATGCCAACTTTATGTTGTTAAATTACATGAACATTAATAACAATAAAAATTCAAAATAGAATTAGCTAGATTATAAATATATACAAACATAGTAATGTAAGGTCTTTTTTTAATAAATGTAACAGTTAATAAATTAAAGGTCTTTTTTATAAAACAATTAAGGAAGATGGATATAAACAATAACCACACCTTTAATAAATGTAACAGTTAATAAATTAAAGGTATTTTTTTAATAAAACAATTAAGGAAGATGGATAGTACAGTCAGAATTGGAAGATCTCGAGGCTATGCTTGCGGCTGTGTCGATGTCGTTAAGAAGAGATGAATGGGTATGGAAAGGTGATTCAGATGGTCTGTTCTCGGTGGGAAACATGAAGAAGTTGATGCAGCTTTCAGTAGTGCAAGAGAATGTTTATGCTTTTAAATGGTGTAAATGGATTCCCGCTAAGTGTAATATCTTTGCGTGGAGGGCAGAAATGGATCGCCTTCCAACGAGAGTCGCCCTTCAAAGAAGAAATATTACTGTCGATTGTGATAGATGCGTGTTTTGTGAAGACGATGAAGAAACAGTGAATCATATTTTCACGGCTTGTGGTATGGCGGCGGGAGTGTGGAACGCTATTTCTAATTGGTGCGGGGTTCCTCAGATTTACGCCTTTACAATAAAAGATCTTCTAGAATTACATAATACTTGCAGGTTGGTGGCGGTTAAAACGGAGGTTTTTTATGGCGTGGTCATTGTTGCTTGTTGGAGAATATGGAAAGCGAGAAACGAATGGATCTTCGCGGAGAAGAAGACTAAAGTGGTAGAGTTGGTTGGGGATATAAAGGCTATGAGCTATTTGTGGTTTAAAAATAGGCATAAAAGTGTAAATGTAGATTGGGACAGTTGGCGTAGTTTCTCTTTCTTGTAATTGGTTTGTTGGGCTCTTCATTCCTGTCTTAGGAATGGAGTCGGCCGTGTTTTAATGAAGTTCAATTTTCAAAAAAAAAATTAAGAAAGATGGATATAAACAATAGCCACACCTTTAATAAATGTAACAGTTAATAAATTAAAGGTTTTTTTTTATAATACAATTAAGGACGATGGATATAAACAATAGCCACACCTGTTTTAGGTAGCGAATTAAAAATGTGATATCATGTCAATTGTGGTTGGTAGCAAAAGTAGGCAAATAACGCACTATAAAAAGGAGTGGTTAACAGAAGTTGTCTGGTGAATCATGGTCTCGAAAGGATGGGGTGACCCTTACACACCACCATATATTTGTTTACACGTTATTTTTATTGGTGACAGACCCATGAATTTTTTGCACTAGGTTGGAAATTGGGGGATTTTCTATCGGTAGATGTTATATTATTCGATTTGAGTCGGGTTGGTTTGGGTGAGGTCATGTAACACAAAATAAAGATAAAACCGAATTGCTTTTGAAATAAATAATAGAGTTAATTACTGTTTTCGTCCCTGTGGCTTGTCAAAAATCACTATTTCAGTCCATTAGTTTAAAAATTACGATTTCAGTCCCTGTGGTTTCACTTTCGTAACCATTTCAGTCCATGTGGTTTCACTTTCGTAACCATTTCAATCCATTATTCTGTTAAGTACAGGGACTGAAATGGTTACGATGTGGACTGAAATGGTTACGAAAGTGAAACCACAGGGACTGAAATCGCAATTTTTAAACTAATGGGCTGAAATAGTGATTTTTGACAAACCACAAGGACGAAAACAGTAATTAACTCTAAATAATATATCATTCTTCATTGAAATGCATTACATAAATACAATACGCTATCAAAAAGTCGTTTCATTACACTATTCACTTAAAATTGAAAAGTGCGAGGCACTCCGAAAAATATTTTCATTCCTGATTTTAAATAATTCTTCTGAGAAATATCCTAGCCACTCTTTACATCCGGACCATGATTGTGTCTACCATTCGAATCCACTTTACTTGTTAAAGGAGTAAACCGCCATTTTGGTCCCTGAAGTTTAGGCAGTTTTGCCACTTTAGTCCAAATCTCAAACTTTTTGCATCTGGGACCCCGTGGTTTCAGTTTCGTTGCTATTTTGGTCCAAAAGTGAAATCAGCTCAAATTCCTCAAATTAAATCCTAATGTTTTGTCCTTTTCCCCCGGGGTAATTTGATCATTACAAGTATTATTTTAACAAATTATTAATTAGAATAATTAAATTATTTAATCCCTTAGAGCATTCACATCCAATCCACTAAAAATATACATACATTCCACTAAAAAACAACTCCTATATCAATATATTTCCACTAAAAACAAATACTTTTTCTCTCTCATTTTCAAAATATATTACATTTTCTCTCTCCTCCACTCACAACCACTTTCAATATATATTAAAAAAGTATAGGGGGTGAACAGTGTCTCCTCAAATATACAGATGAACAGTAACATTTTCTCTCTCCTCCACTCACAACCACTTTTTATACTTCTTATATTTTAAACCCCCCCCCCCACACAGATTTTGGTGGTTTGGATGAGAATGCTCTTACCTTATATGCACAGACCTAACGATCATCTTCTCCAATTCTCTCCAATTTCTCAATTCACTTCACAAATTACAGTAATCATGATGTCATATGAACAACAGGGCTTCGAAGAGCCCCAATTCTACTCTGCTCACGAATCAATCGACTTTAACAACCTTAAATCCCCCAATTCCACCTCAACACCCGCACAATTTGCTGAAATTTTGACCACCGAACACCGTGATCCTCTTACACATTCATCATCCTTTCACACAGACCCTAACTCCTTCAATTCGCTCATTAATTCATCATCATCTTTTCACACAAACCCTAGCTCCTTCAATCCGTCACAACTTTAGGATCCGCGAACTCAATTTTGTCGAATTCGGTTAATTCTAAATCAGCCGCTGCGGTCTCCAATGGTGGTGGGATGGTCATTATGTCAGGGGAGGATCCGATGTACGAAAACGACAGGTGAATGAAGCCCGAAGGCGAGTGGAACAAATCGATTGAAGGGATTCGTTAAAGACTGGATTTTGTCCACCCCCATTGATGGTTCGAGTGGTGACCGATTTATCGGGGTTGGTAGTGATGGAAATTTTGGCGTAAACGTCTTGTTTATGGTATATGCAGATGTTTTGAATGTCTCTAGCTTGATGAATGTGAACATCAAGAACATCAAGAAACAATTCGGGTTCGGGTACGGGTTTTCTTAGTGTGAAATTCGAGTTTGTTGTGAAAAGATCAATATTTTGTGATTTGGGCTCTTGAAATAAAGACGTCTTGAATGGTGACACAACGAATTGAGGAGACTCCATAAAAACCTGCAAATGATTTAAGATTTTGAAGATCAAGAAGAGAGAGAGAGAGAGAGCAGAGTGGTGTTTTAGAGAGAGAGAGAGAGAGTGCAGAGTTTGAGGGTTATTTAGATCTTTATATATTATATATTTTTTTATATAATGACCAAATTACCCTTGGGGAAAAGGACAAAACATCAGGATTTAATTTGTGGAATTTGAGCTGATTTTACTTATGGACCAAAATGGCAACAAAACTGAAACCACAGGGACCCAAATGCAAAAAGTTTGAGATTTGGACTAAAGTGCCAATACTGCCTAAACCTCTGGGACCAAAATGGCAGTTTACTCCTTGTTAAAGATATATATCACAGTTTATATATACAGGGTATGAATTATGAAAAAACTAGTTTATATGAGAAAACAAAGCCTAAAATACATATCAGTTTTTTTTAAATTCGCTATATTTAATATATAAAAAAATTTCAAAAAAACGTTGTACTGCACATGGGCAATAATACAAAAAAGACTAAACCACCTACCCCCCCCCCCCACACCCCCCAAAAACCTAAATCTATCCTCCCACCAAAAGCCTAACCCCCCCCCCACCCCACAAAAAAAAACCCTATAACTAAACCCTAAACATAAACCCCAAAAAACCTAAACCCCCCACCCGTACCCCTCATAAAACCTACCCCCCCCCCCCCCGCCGCCCACACCCAAAAACCTAATCTGAATCAACCTTGTCCTCGTACAATTGCTCTTCGTATTCCATTTCTCCCTCGAGCGGACGTTTGTTGATGTGCACAAAATGCAACATATAAATTACATCAATTGTGGCATAAAACTAACCCTTTTTAGTACTAATGTTGAAAAAAGTGTGTTTTTTTCTTCCTTTTGTATTTTCAGGATTAAATGAGCTCAAATGAACAAAAGAAGCAAAAAGGCAGCTAAATCTAACATAAATACAAGAAAAGGAACAAACGTAGCATGCCCGGCCTCCCCGACAACATCTTCCCAAGCAAAACAAGAGAACAGAAGGTTGAACACGCCCCGTGCTCAATGAGCACGGGGGCGTGCCCAAGTGTCAGCATGAAAAGACAAAGCTGTAGAAGCTTCTATCACCCACCACGGGGGCGTGCCCAGCGGACACGGGGCCGTGGTCAACTCTAAGATTCTCAGAATCTGGGGAAATCTTGATAGTACAGATACGCTTCTGCACACGGGGGTATGCCCAGCGAACACGGGGGCGTGGTCAACTAATGCAGACAAACTGCAATTAATGAAGAAAGAGAAGGAAGGTGGACACGGGGCCGTGCCCAATGGACACGGGGCCGTGCCCGAGCCTCTGTTCAGCCTATAAATAGAAGTGCTTGGCTCATTTGCAAACCATCCCTTGGCACACCACCTCTCTCACACTTCACCCACCACCCACCACCATCACAACACCATCATCCACCACCATCATCCATCATCCATCATAGAGTGTGTGAGTCGTCTCGGGATCCATGATCGATCGTAAGAGTTCTTGACAATCAAAGGCCATGTTTGCCTAAGTCTCTTACATCACTTGGTGAAGACAAGTGTCTAGTGTAATACTTTTTATTTTTAATCTTTTCGCACTTTTTACTTGGTTATGTATTAATGACTTTAATAACTAGTTTCTTATGTTGAAGGTGATTCTTCCTTATCGTTTGTCCGTGGTGTCTTGGCATTATTTTACTGTCTATATAAAATAAAAGATTTTCACCATTCATATCTCCACGGTCTATATAGAGATATGTTGGCTACCTGGTTGGGGGTTAAGGGAACGGTTTGGTAAGAGTCTTGCCTTGTTC